>OW052062.1:2843626-5687252 GCA_932526445.1 Phragmatobia fuliginosa
GGGGTAGGGAGGGAGGTTTTCGGGTCCTTTAACCGGGGCGTGAAAAAGCATCTCACTAAGCCGCCATAGTGTGGGCCGCCATACATTATTGTCCGCATTCGCAGCAAGTGTGGTAGCCCCGACCCTTGGATTTTGCTCATGCTTTCCATCAGGCAGGGTAGAGTCAGATTGGATGGCTAAATATATACAACAAAGGGTAAAAAACGGTATATCTCGATTTCCATCAAAACTACAAGGAAAATAGTTAAATGGCAAAGTTGTAGGTAATTAAAAGATCTACAACTTTTTAAGGTTCCGAAGTTTATGACTTCGAACCCTTATAGATATGTCATGTCCGTCTGTCCATCCGTCCGTCCGTCCGTCCTCGACTTGTCGTCCAAACAGTAAGTGCTAGAAAGATGAAACTTTGCATGAATATGTATTGTAATTACGTCGACAAAGTGCTACAATAAAATTATGAAATATATTTTTATTTAGGGTACCTCCCCTACACGTAAAGTGGGGATGTTTTTTTTTCTCACGGCTACCCCATCATGTAGGGTATCATTATATAGGTCTTTTAAAAACATTACAGGTTTGTTAAGACGATTTTTTGATTTAGGTATCCGTTTGCGAGAAATTCCACTTTAAAGGCAAACTTTTTGTAAAAACAGGCCGTCCCGCCCGCCGAAAAATTTGTGATGGTGGTCCATATAATGAACTTTAAATAAAAACTATAACGAATTAGATGACTTTGTTAGTTCAGGAGTTATAGAGGCTTAACTTTTACAATGCGCTTACTTGGAAAAGTCATACAAAATCAACGCATTAATACGTAAACATAACAATTATCACACACTTGGCCGATTTTTTATAATATCATTGATCAAAACACTATTATTAAAACTTCGATCAAAGTTACAACTAACTACAAGAAATTTTATATGATGTTACCTGCTGATACGGAACCCTTCATGAGCGAGTCCGACTCGCACTTCGCCGCTTTTTAATAATTATTTCACTGAGTCATTTGCCGCTGCGCTTTTAGCAGGAAAAACAAAATTGGTGATTATAATATATTTGGCGTACAAAGAATGCCTTGATCGATATCGATTAGATCGATTACTTTTGTCTATTTGTATTCAGGCTTACATATAAAGTTTCTTTTTATTTGCTCAAAATTTGATATACATGTATCAACTTTGTCAGATTATTTTCAGGCTCATTGATTACTTTATTTTTCTTAATTTATATAAATCAGCCTTACTGCATTTTTTTTTTGGCTTTATTATTGTTTTGTTTTAATTTGGCATATATTAGCTTTGCCGGATTATTTTCTGGCTAACTAATTTTTGTGCCTAGTTGTCCTTTTTTTTTATTAATACATTGTATATTATTTTATTATTGATAATTTTGGGCTTACTCATTTTTGTTGGTTTCTTTCTCAATTAGTGAAATAGGCGACAAATATTTGACTTAATGCTGCTCTGAAGTTAATTTAAATAAAAGTTAATTTTGCTTTATTTTAAGTAAATATTTCTGTGCGTTAAATATTAATTACATGCGTGATTAAAAAAAAATCTAATGGGGAACATATTGGATCTACAATTGGCTGTGAATACAGCTTTCTCTCGCACTTTTGACTTCTGTACCTACTTGAAACCAATTACTAAGGTACTTCAGTTAGTGTACGATTTATGCGTTTTAAGATACTGATTTAAATGCATTCCTTTATCAACACAAAATATTTGGAAATACGTACTTTTAAGTTACACAAGTAATATTATTGTACGATAATATTGGTTAAACTTTAAACAGAATTGTAACGTTTGAAACATGTATACAATTCTGATATTGGAACAGTGATCCTTCTAAAGGATATAATCGTTATTGGGCATAACATCATCGATAATATGACTTTTTAACTTTTAGGGTTAAATCAAATTTATTTAGGCGTTGATGCCAGAACTTATAGGTATGCATGTTGAATATGAATACAGGCGTAATTTAGTCAGAATTAAATTAAATATAATTAGAATAACTTACTTATAGATATTACAACATATTGTTAGTGCTGGTACCAGTCTTATAATATTTGTTGTTTTTGTAAACTTGCAAGTTTATTACATAAAATTGACATACCTGTTCCTTGAGTTTTTTTTATTGATATATTAAAATAGTAACCTTGAAATCTTAGATTAATTGTGATATTAAATTTTCCTTTGTCAAATGCGATATGCTTGTTCTTCACAACTCCGATTTTTATTGGGTTTTGTAGCGTATTATGTATGATGAAATACATCCTGTTTATTTGAGTATGATTCGTTGCATTCGAAACTAAAAGAAAATAATTTGTATTATTATTTGCATTAATTAATTAATTATGTAACTCACATTTTGAATTTGAATAAATGAAACTCTCCTTGTTACTGTTGGAAATCTGCACATCATTTACGAGGGATTTCTGGCTGCTGCTTTTACAACCATTTCGGCAGTTTTTCTCGAAAGAATGACAATCTTTCTTGATATGATTTCGTCGACCACATTGCTTGTTATTCAACTTTAAAATCTTATGAACTGAAGTGTTAGAATCAATGATAACATATCATTGATTGGAATATGGTTTATATTACATTATATTCTTCAATAATCTTTTCTTGAATGCAGTAGTATTTCACGGTTAAATGTTCCACTCTTTTTCTAAAGTTGTTATAACGCCATCGTAGGAAGTAGGTAGCGTTAACAATAATTGTGCCACCTTATCCATCTTTTCCAATTTTGATTTGATACGAAAATTCAAATACAATATCGCTCCACCATGACTTCATGTAAATATTTCTCTTCTTTCATGAATTAAATTTGAATATAATTTATACTTATATTTAAAAATATTCTTGTTAACTTTAATCACTTTGAATACTGTACTACTTTTTAATAACGTAGCCTGGGCCCATAACCTGTTGGGATTATTGGCGCAGAGGATAATGAAACACGTATTCGTCTGTGCTGTTCAACAGTTCGGTTTATTGTGAGCACGACAAATTGAAGTTTGTTTTAAAGAAATCTTTATCAGTTTCTTATTTCACTCAACACTCAATGGTCTAATGTAAACCATTTAGTTATTTATGGAGGCTTGGATTTTTGTTACAACCAACAAGAAATTTCAAAATGGGTTCAGTCCTCTATAAGTACAGTCGAAATCGATTATAACGACATCGTTTACAACGACCGATCGGTTATTACAGCCAGATTGTAAGGTCCCGCCCGAATCTCTAGTAAACTATTCAGTAAACATACCGCCTATAACAACATCGGATACAGCGACATATCGCTTACAGCGACGAAACTTTATCGATATTCATCGACTATAACGACCAACCGCGTCTTGTTCCAGCAAAACAAAACAATACGAACGATTTTAAATCTTATTGATAAGCATTGAAGGATTATATAGGCGTATTATTACCTACGCACTTTTTTCCCACCTCATCTAAACCTCTTCCCGGCCATTTGACCTTGCATATATATATTACACCAATTGTTTAGTGCGCTAAATCTGACTGACTGGGCTAAAAAAAAACAGACTAAAATTACTGATAGTAATCAGTCATTTTAGTCTGTAGAAATAATTAGAATACACTAGTTCTTACAGTAGTAAGAACTAGTGTATTCTAATTATTTCTCAATAAATATTTTCTTTTCTGACATGTCATTTGACAACAAGTTCACATACATAACCTATATTATATAGGTATATAGGTATTGCATAAAACAACTATCGGATATAACGTCGGCAACTACACGGTCCCATCAATGTCGCTATATCAGGTTTCGACTGTATTTACAAAAAAAATTATGTCTACGTATTTATATCAGTTGTCTTGTAGCCGTAATTCAAGCTCTACTTAGTTTGGGACTAGATGGCGTTGTGTGCAAGATGTCTGAAATATTTATTATTATTATTTATTACTGGCTTTCGCCCGCGGCTCCGCCCGCGTGTATCTCGATCATGCAAATCCGTTCAGTAGTTTTTGCGTGAAAGAGCAAGAAACATACATACATACTCACAAACTTTCGTGTTTATAATATTATATTATGATTCTGACTAACATACAGTGATGACGAAATCTAAAGATATATACATTATTATACTTACGGCTGGCATACATCCAACGCTATAGACACAAACATCTAAATTGACTCCATAATATGAACACGAGTGTTGAACAAAGGGTTTCGTTTGTGCCTTTAATAAAACCGTTTTTAATTACTGTTTTTTGTAGTACATTAATCGCTTTTGGTACTTAGTTAATTACTGTATGTACTAGTAACGTGATAATGTGACTTATAGTCTAGGTGATTAGGAACAATCACCGAGGGTAAGCAACTACGTCGCGGTCAGTACATGGATGGGTGACCGTTAGTGGCATTATACTATGAACGTCTCCGTGGTTCGAAGGTCACGTTTAGCCGTCGGGGTCTGTTGTTATGATAGGATGAATGTCGTGAAGCTTAGTTGGAGGCCTTGAGGTGGCTTAAAAACAGCCAACAGTAAGTCGTGGGGACGTATGGACTTAATCCTCTCCTGAACGAAGACCCAAACCCAACAGTGGGACATTATGGGTTGTTGATAATGAATGTGACTATATTATGTCCAGTTTTAGGCCCTGCGCGCACGGGAAACTTTTGTCACTGCGACTGTTTTGTCACTTTCATTATGGCTGTAGAATTATATGGAGATGCGCGCACGTTGCGACGTGACAATCGGATGACAAAACTGTTTTGTGCCTGCGAACAAGCGTGCGACAAAACTGTCACCGCGCCGCTAGAGTTTGATAGAAGCGCGCGCACGAGTGACGAAACAGTTTCTGCCTGTGCCCTAAGCCAAAAGCGGAAAGCGGAAAGGATTAACTTTTTATTTATATTTTCAGACAACTTGAAATAGCATTGTAATCAAAACAAAAGTGTCTCCTAGCGTTCAATCACCACATTATCATAAAGGGTCTAAGCAGTATGCATTGAAGTTGTTCTAATAAAATATTCAAGGTTTTCTTCGAAATTACTAGAGCTTGAATTGTTTTAGAGAAAATGAAATATGATATAATTTGTTTAAGTTAACACTGGTTGAAAGATTACAAGATGTTATTTAATTTTGAGAATAACACAATGATCGAAGATTCTATGTTTCGGCCCAAAAAATTGAATTTTGTACTGAATCGATTTTTACCCTTGAAAATCGACTGTCGATTTTTTGTGTTGGTATAAAAAATATTTACAATAGTTACAATTAGCTGAATGTATTAATTTGATAGGTAATAAAAATAATTCTTATAATCGAATTCCTTGAACTAAAAAATAGATGATTTTACTGATAAGAGATCCCACAGATTGTTTAATGAATATTTTTGTTTTTCATAAAATGGATTTATATTTATATTGTAAATACAGAAAAGATATAGAATCGATCCTTTAGAAATCGTTTTTTTATAAATCGATTCTTCATGTTCTGACTCGAATCGAATCAAAAATCCCTACAAAATAGTTTATCCTGACGCCATTTTCCGTGCCCCGCTCTCCGCTTACTTTTGATTGCCCGCTGGCGATAAGCAAATATATATAGTATATAGAAGAAGTGGAAAGAAGACCAGTACTTTACGAGAAAAGATTAAAAGAATATTCTGACATATGATAAATACTAGGCATGCCTTTTAAGTTCTGTCGTTTCCATATTTAACGGCAATTTTGAATTTGAAACAGTTCTATATTCGAATGTGTTTAAATTTTGAATCTCAAAACATTTTTAACACCCCAACTTTAAAGTGGAATAAATGTTATAATTAGTGGTTTGAGCGAAGGGAAAAGTGTACTAAACTATGTGGTGAATACTTTGAAAATATGCAGTAATTCATTAAAACTTTCTGCAATCATTCGAAAACTTTTACGACGTATGAATTCGCAAATAATGACTGTCTCCTCCAAATGCATATCGTTGAATGAACCATGGATTTACAAAAATGTTTCGTGACTGTCATTCGCCGTGTGCGCACTCAGATTTTAAGACGCGACGCGACATGACAAAAACTTTTTTGTCGCAGCGACAAAAGTCACCCGTCAGCGCACTGCTTTAAAGTTCTTAATCCCAGCGTCTGAAGAAAGTGTCGAGGCGACACATTGTATCGTTTGCCCAATAGCCCGTCATTGTTATGGTCATGTGTTATCCAATTATTGAAAAGACAAATAAAATTAAATTATTTGTCTGTATGTACAGTCGAAACCTGATATAGCGACATTGATGGGACCGTGTAGTTGCCGACGTTATATCCGATAATTGTTTTATGCAATACCTATATACCTATATAATATAGGTTATGTATGTGAACTTGTTGTCAAATGACATGTCAGAAAAGAAAATATTTATTGAGAAATAATTAGAATACACTAGTTCTTACTACTGTAAGAACTAGTGTATTCTAATTATTTCTACAGACTAAAATGACTGATTACTATCAGTCATTTTAGTCTGTTTTTTTTTAGCCCAGTCAGTCAGATTTAGCGCACTAAACAATTGGTGTAATATATATATGCAAGGTCAAATGGCCGGGAAGAGGTTTAGATGAGGTGGGAAAAAAGTGCGTAGGTAATAATACGCCTATATAATCCTTCAATGCTTATCAATAAGATTTAAAATCGTTCGTATTGTTTTGTTTTGCTGGAACAAGAAGCGGTTGGTCGTTATAGTCGATGAATATCGATAAAGTTTCGTCGCTGTAAGCGATATGTCGCTGTATCCGATGTTGTTATAGGCGGTATGTTTACTGAATAGTTTACTAGAGATTCGAGCGGGACCTTACAATCTGGCTGTAATAACCGATCGGTCGTTGTAAACGATGTCGTTATAATCGATTTCGACTGTAATTACAAATTAACAGCTTTTAACAAAAGGTACATTAAAGTATATATAAAAAAAAATCTGTCTGTTTGTCCGGAAAGGTTACACCGATTTTGATGAGGACTTGATAAAAAAATTTGACATTAAAAAGACATTTAAAAATTGTCTTCCTCTTCCTCGTTCTAAATTTAAAATCTAAAATATCAAAGTTACTCTATAGCACTCAAATAATAAATGTATTCTTGAACGGATACAATGATGTGAGCTTGCATTGTGTCTTGTGTGTTTATATACTGTGTTCGCATAATAAAATGAATAATAAATTGTTGTATACATTAGGCCTCCAACACACCATAGCGCCGGCATGCACGGCCACAGTCGATCATTTCAGTTATGAAAAACCCGTTGAATTGTGAAATAACTACCCATTCACATCGGCATAACTTTCAATTATAATAATTTCTCTTTTTATTTTACTTGATATGTAAATATTGATTACTGAGTATTCTATTATATGCTGGATATTCTAGGAGTGCTTATAACGACCACACAGAGATAATTGATATAGATACAATAAATATAGAATAGTTTACTAGATACCCACATCATGTTAAATTTGTATTTTAGTGTTTATGAGACGATATTGTACAAATCTATATTTGTATGAAGCAAGCCATATGAAATAAGTAGCAATTAACCTTATCATCAGCCTATCGCAGTCTACTGCTGGACATAGATCTCTTCCATTGCACACCACTCCGATCTGTGCGCGTTTCATCCAATGACATAACATTCGAGTCTCCCATTTATCTGCCAAACACTTAAAATAGTGTTTTGGCCTTACAATGAAGGCCACCGAATACCAAGGCTTAAAGGTTACACACAGATACAATATCGAATTATAATCTGGTTTTGCCATATTAGTTTTAACGCTGGATAAAGATTCTCTGCAACACGGAAATAATGGAAAAGTTATTGTTATAAGGAGAGGCCTATTCGATATGCTTAAAGAAACTGTTTAGATATGTATACATCCATGCATACAACGTCATTTAGTCCCAAACTAAGCAGAGCTTGTTTGTACTATGGGTACTGCTCAACTGATATAAATATATAAACATACTTTTTTTGTAAATACATACATATTATACATAGAAAACACCCAGACTGCGAAACAAATATTTGAGGATCACACAAACATTTGGTCCGACCTTGGAATCGAACCCGAGACCTCTTGATCAGCATAATAAGAATAATAATAATCTGATATTTTGTTGTATGTATATTACAGCGGTTACCGGTGAGAAAGGGATCGCGACACCTCAAGATCTGGCCAATGTGGAGGCGTACGTGTCGAAAGTACAGGCCATACGGGAAGTGCTCAAACGAGATCATATGAAAGTAGCGTTCTTCGGCCGGTGAGAGCATTTCAACATCTAATTTACTAACGAACCTGTAGTATTTTATACTACGGAGGTATTTGGTATTGGGCAAATGAACAGAGGAACAGCTGACACAAAAGTCACAGAGTGGGATGCCGCCCTTTGAACTAAGAATTGGAGGAGTAGCAATTAGCTAAAATTATTTTAATTGGTGTCAGAGAAAGAGATGTTCCTGAATTTTTCTTTTATACTACAGTATAAGGGTAGGGATTGCAATTTATTCAGCACGAACACGTATACATTGATATCAAGCACATACGCGTCTTGATGATGATGTCCTCCCAGACGTATCCGTCGAGGGCGACACCCTTTCAATTTCGAGTTCTGCGTTCATGTGCCCGTGCATGACTTAACGACGAATGTATTTGTATTTTTGCTGTAAAGTGAATTCCATTTAATGAGAGTGGTGTTGTTGTCGTCATCATCATCATCAGCGTATCGCAATCCACTGCTGGACATAGGCCTCTCCCATTACACACTACTCTGATTATCGTCATCACTAAATTAAAATTCACTAAAATTTGTTTTTGGATAATATATTCTTTATTCTTTTTTTTTTTGGTTAATTGGTTTACTGTTCATTTTTTAATATGTCAATTCTCAGCTTTTACTATACGCATGGATGTTTAGTATAGTACCAATATAAGACTCGACCTCCATTAAACAATGCTTTTGCAAATTGCGCGCCTCTGCTGAGACAAGCTACCTTAGCGGAAACCCAATTCTAGCTCAGACAGCCGTTCTCCAAACTGGACAAGGCTTTGTTTATTTCACCTAACACAATGGACTCTGTTGACATTTTCTACTATAGCTAATATTGTTTATATACGTGTATCACATGTATACAAAATAGTTTGTATAAATTGGTAACTAGTTCACCGATACATAAATATACGAATGTAGGTCGGAACTATTGATATTTGATAAATGTCAGTATTTTCCAGCGGGGGATGGTTGACTTTATATATAAAATTTTATTTTCACGGACTATTTGGGTTGCCTAAATGCGATACTTTAGAGCTCTTAAATCTCCAATGCCCTGGATCCTAGTACCTACATATTTTTACATACCATATATTAAACCACACTCCGACAAGAGCCGTTCATTAAATAAAAATCTTTCAATAACGGGAACAATGTATGTAAGTTTGAGAGACATAAACGCCCCTTTAGCCCGAAGTTCTGCCCGCATGTGTATTGAATATCACGGTAAAAAGTAGTCTGTTATTCTCACGTGTGAGCTATATTACTGTGAAGTTTCATATAAATCCGTTCAGTAGTATAAAGGTACGCGTCCATTGGCCCGCGCCGGACGCACCGCACGTACGGCACGCAATGGATTGTACGAATTTGCCTTGCTCATAAATGCCGGTTCGGTGCGGGCGGCGCGGATAGTGGACGCAGCACTATGTGAAATCATACAAAGCAAAATAAAATCCGTTGCGTGCCGTGCGTCCGGCGCGGGCCAATGGACGCGTACCCTAAGCGTGTGAACAAATATCCGTACACCCATCCTTACAAACTTTTGCATAATTAAAATGTTAGGCAGTAAAATCAAACACTGTTATACTTTTTAACGCATTTCTATATTTAGACCCTTGTCCACACTATCGATGTATACTGATAGAGCTGTATTACGTCACTACATATCCTTACCAATATTAAAACCGCAAAAGTTTGTGTGTTTGGTGCTCTTTCACGCAAAAACTACTAAACGGATTTAGCTGAATCTTTACAGTAAAATAGCTTCTATAACAGATTAACACATAGGCTACTTTTTACTACAATAATAGAGATACACGCGAGCGGAGTCGCGGGCGGAAGCTCGTTATGAAATAAAGTCCTCCGCCGCGTCTGTCTAAAGCCTGAGAAATGACATAGGTTACTTTTAACCGCGATAACAGACATAGACGCAGGCGCAGCCGCGGGCGAACGCTAGATTTATATATTTTATTGTATTTGTTTCCAGAACGAGCAACGGCAAGAGTACAGTTATAAACGCGATGTTGCACGACAAGATACTGCCGAGCGGTATCGGCCACACCACCAACTGCTTCCTCCAGGTCGAGGGCTCAGATACAGACGACGCTTTCTTAAGGACTGATGGCTCTGAAGAGAAGTTGAATGTCGAGGTAAACCATCTTCTACATTTTGTAATGAGCGTGTAGTTCTATGTGGGGGATCCACAACGCTTAACGCAGTAGCATCCATGCTGTCCACACCGTTTCTAGACATACCCTCTTTCAATCAATTCATCTATCTTTTTGTTGGTCATCATATTTCGCCCTTATCATAAACTCTATTTCATCCATTTTTGTGATGGCCAAAAAGATAACGGATTTCCTCTCGTTCTTGCTTCGTACAATGGCCGCAATCATGTCACGTCTCTGTTCCTTCCACGCCCGTGTGTGGAACTCCGTATCCAAGGTTTCAGATATCGCAGTGGTGGTATTCATCATTGATCTTCGAAGCATCCTCTACCAGTGATCATCTCCGTCAACTTGTATAAAAGGGTTCCGTGATTCAACTCGAGCCAATATCGAACCTCCAGTAAATGTCACACGTCTCGTACGCAGGTATATACTTGTATGACACGCCAATGACAGTCAAATGATTTTTATTTACTAAGAATTCATTTGATCTAATTTGTACTTTATAATATAGTGGATAAAATTCATATTCCGGGTAACCTTCATATTAGATATCTGAACGCAAGTAATTACAGATATTCGTTTTGTGTGCTAGCTGTATAATATTATAGAGTAGATATTGCAGTTTAAGTGGTCAGTGACATGCTTATTTGTACAAACTGATAGTATTCAAATATTTTTACGTGTAGTGATGTAGATGTATTTTTTTTTGAAATGGTGACCCGAATTTGGAATATATATTCTGTATCGCGGGGTTTTTGCGGGAGGGGTTCAATCATATGTAGAGTCGATTTGGCAGATTTAAATATAGAGGTCGTGTAATGGACTGTTAAAGGATGTCGATTTCATTGCATGTTTGGTCTAGTGGTCGTCACGCCGTATTCTAGTGTGCCAAATGTAGTTAAATCATCTTGTCGTTCTGAGTCTGGGTGTCCTTTGTGTCCGTTTCACGTATGTTTTTAAAGTCCCCCGCGATAGGATGTTTTTCCTAATTCAAGAGTTGTCTTTAAAAAAACGTGTACGTCTCAGTACGCCCGACAGAAGTGATAACTGAAACCAATTTAAGTTGAACTATGTAATATCGAATACGGCTACCGCTGTGGGTTAGAGTGAGAGAGGAGGAGCCTGCCCACCGCTGCCGACATGAGAGAAAGGAAAGCCAGACAGCCTGGATCGTAACGCGTTACGTAACTGTAGTATATCTTTCTATATTGTCGGCTCACAAACGCAGGTGATTACTCGCTTAAAAGTTGATTAGACTGTGTCACAACCGCACGTGCACTGGAGATCACATAAGCTTCGTACTCATTCATTCATAGATAGTACAATGAGCGAGTGAATAAATGACTGAGTGACACATACACTTTTTTACATTTAAGCCTACCAAAGTGAGTCTACTCTGCCTGGTGGAAAGCATGAGTAGAATCCAAGGTTAGGAGTCACTATCCTCATCGTGAGAGTAGGCAATGCAGCGGGAGAATGATGCCGAATTATTAGGCCTCCGGTCTCACACTCACCAGCGAAATAAGCAAGAATGCTGTCATTATTATATTGGTCTTCTGGAGGAGGGTAGTGCAGCCCAGGTCGAGCCGGCCCATTCGTGCTGAAATCAGCGTGGCTCTACCACCTCATCCATTAACATTTAGTACAATGAGCGAGTGAACGAATGATTGAGTGAGTGCGGTTTATTGATGCGATGTGCGCGTTCCAGTCGGTGAGCCAGCTGGGCCATGCGCTGTGCGCGACGCGGCTGCAGGAGCGGTCGCTGGTGCACGTGTACTGGCCACGCGAGCTGTGCGCGCTGCTGCGCGACGACGTGGTGCTGGTGGACAGCCCGGGCGTGGACGTGACGCCCAACCTGGACGAGTGGATCGACCAGTACTGCCTCGACGCTGACGTCTTCGTGCTCGTCGCCAACGCAGAGTCCACGCTCATGGTCACTGTGAGTACACCTCCTCCATCTATCTATCTATCTATCATTCTCGTGTCATAATGTTAGTTGCCATACTCTCCCGAAAGGGCTTGACCGATTCTTATGAAATGTTGTGTTTTGTGTTTATTCAGTGGGTCTGAGAATAGGATAAGTGTTTCGGACATCTTACACAACGAGCAACTGATATCTTATACATATATAAAATTCTCGTGTCACAGTGTTAGTTACCATACTCCTCCGATGCGACTCTTAGATAGAGATACCTCTTAGATGCGAGCGGAGCCGCGGGCATCAGCTAGGAAATTTATAAACATACTCTACCATTACGCCATCGAGGCACTTGTGTAAACTATTTTTCCTTTCCCCTAACCCCCCTGAGAGGAGACCCGTGCCCAGCAGTGGGACGTTATTGGTTGTTAGTTGTTTATATTGTGAACTTTTTTGTATATTTACAGGAAAAAAACTTTTTCCATAAAGTATCAACAAAAATATCACAACCAAATATATTCATACTGAACAATCGCTGGGACGCTTCAGCTTCCGAGCCGGAGTTCTTGGAGCAAGTAAGTCATTTAATTAGTTATTTTACCCGCGGTTATGTTGTAAACCACGAGTAAGGGTCTGTCCATTAATCACGTGAGACTCAAAAGGTGATGGTAGGGAGGGCTTTCTCAAAAAAACACCAAATATCATAAGGGTTGTAGTAATATATCACGTGTATTTATTTTTTTTACAAATTTTCGCATTTCTTTCATTATCACGTGATTTATGGACGGCCCCTAACGCTGTCATACTTTAGGCGATTCGACGCGCTACGACGCGTAGCGCGGAGCGGCAGATTTTAATAATTGTATGCAAGTACATCGATTAGTATAGAAACACGCCACGATTAGTATAATTACATTTGTATTCAGTAGAAGCAGTGTTACGAATGTTTTCACCAATTGCTTGCAGGTCCGCACTCAGCACGCGAACCGTTGCGTGGATTTCTTATCGCGCGAGCTGCGCGTGTGTTCTCCCAAGGAGGCTGAGGAACGCATCTTCTTCATCTCCGCCAAGGAGGCTCTGCTCACGCGCATGAGGGAGAGGGAGAAGCCTGTCTCATGTAAGCCACTTACCTTTTTTTTACTCCATTACTGCGAGGTTTAAGAAAGATAATAGTTTTGTCAGTCTAGAAAGCTACTGAACCGTACTCTGCTACCAGGTTCTCCGTAGTTCGGTGTGTTTTGGTAAGATGGCGCTAAAATATGTTTTTGTCATTCCAACAACTCTTTTTTTACATTATCGTGTTGTAATCATTGTATGATTTCTTTACAGCGCCCATCTTAGCCGATGGTCATCAAGTCCGATACTTCGAGTTCGTGGATTTTGAACGCAAATTCGAGGAGTGTATCAGCAAGTCCGCAGTTCGAACCAAGTTCGCGCAACACTCGCGCCGCGGCAAAAACATCGCCAACGAAGTCATGCAGGCGCTAGAAGTCGTTAGTAAAGTTTTATTTGCTCTTTTAAATTCTCTATTTTAATTGTGAAAAAAATCATCCAAATTCGATTCATACTTAAAACATTCTAATATTTGTAACAGTTTAAATAGAATTACAGAACGTCATTGTCTATTTGCGTTAAGAAAATAGTGACGCATTTATCAAGCCCCGCCCCCTGACCAATCAGTTTCCAAGATATCGTCCCAAACAATATCTTGAATCCTGACAGGTCAATGGGCAAGATCATTGGCTTATCACTAATAGATTAAAGTTTACAAAGGATTCTGAACATTGACGTCAAATTTAAATATTTTCATGTAGAAGACAATTGTATGTTGATAACATATTACTAGCCTAAGCAATCTTACGTTACCGTTATAGATATATACCACGGCAACAGAACAAAAAGCAGCCAAGGTTGAGAAGCAACGAATATTGCACGAACAGCTATCGGGCATTGAAGAACAACTTACATTCATCACTCGCCAAATGAAGGATAAAATAAACCGCATGGTTGAAAGCGTCGAACACAAGGTTTGTGCTACAATTTAATGGTGTTTTTTTACAGTTAACTCCTGCATTAGGAATATGGCGGCGATCCGGCATGGCATCGTTTAAACCACTAGGCAAACCGTGAATTTTAGTAATAGTACTGCTTTTGAAGGTGTTCGAAACCTACAACATAGTGTGATCAAAGTCTGGTTTGATATTTTTAGTTTACTTTTCGTTCCCTAGATGGAGCTGTACCAAAACTTAGATCGCGATATCGTTCCATTACACGTGTTAGTATACACGACTAATTTTTAATGTCCAGAGAAAAAAATATGTGGTATTTAGCTTTCGTTACTGAACATATTTATGTAATTAAAACAAAAAAAAAATATATGTTAATATTTTCCCGAAAACTACCAAATTTTTGTTTATAACGCATGATATAATTCACGACATGATATTACGTAACAAGAAAGTGTCAATGTCCTAGCCTGCGGGTTGCGGGTGCGAGCGTTATATACCTACGTTGCGACGCGTGCGCCTAATGGCGGCATGCTTTGAACTTTGAACTGATTTGACTTTATTGGGCGATGCGTCGTGCACATTGAAACAAAAAATGTTATTCATTGATAATTAAAATACGCGTGTGTAAAATATTTGGGTGACAATAAATTATGGGCGTATTTTAAAATTTAAAAAACCATAATAACTCGGTTATTTTTGTTTTTTGGGTATTTGTTCTATGGTGTAGTGTTTTATGTTAGTATATAAGTTCTGTATCTACCCCTAGTTTTTCTCTGGTAATTAAAAACTAACCGTGTAAAAGTCGGCTAAACATTTGTATGAGATAACACGACTGGTTTTGAGTTCAAGGCGTCTGCCAATTAAACCGTGGAGTCCTACGAACCCACAGAACAGTGCATAGTGTAGTTTTATTTAAAATCCCTGGTGTCACACACCCAGTCCAACGATACCACGATTGGTATCAAACAGAAGGTTCCATATAAATAACAAGGAATCGCTTTTAAAAGCCTGCCAAAGTGATTCTACTCTGCCTGATGTAAAGCATTCGCATCGTTGCGACTACGACAATGCAGAATTTTTTATAATATCTGAAAATGTAACAAATTTTAAAGTATAAAGATAAATTTTAGTCAGTATGAAATGTGCGGTATTTTACAGCATGTTTGAATGGTGTATGTTGGTTATAAGTATTCGTATGTTTCCCTGCAGGTGTCCCTGACCCTGAGCCAGGAGATCCGTCGCCTGTCGGCGCTGATCGACGAGTACGACAGCCCGTTCCGGTCGGAGCGCGGCGCCCTGGAGCAGTACAAGCGCGCGCTGCACCGACACGTCGAGGCGGGGCTCGGCTCGCGCCTCAAGAAGCGCCTCTCCGCCGACATCGGACACGAGATGGACCAGGCGCAGAAGGACATGGCCGGTACGAGACACACCACACTTACACACACCACACCACAGTTACACATACCACACCACAATTACCCACACCACACTTACACCTACCACACCACACTTACACATACCTCACCACACTTACACATACCTCACCACACTTACACCTACCACACCACACTTACACATACCACACCACACTTATACATACCACACCACACTTACACATACCACACCACACTTACACATACCACACCACACTTACACATACCACACCACACTTATACATACCACACCACACTTACACACACTTACACATCACTCACACACTACACATACATACCACATTTACACAAATCATACATACTACATCTACATACCCCATACACATATACAACACCTCATACAAACATAGACAACAAACCCATACACACGAACACGGCCCACACACACACTTATCCTGTATTACTCTTTCGTGATAAGATTCAACCCACTTGTCAAAATATTCGTAATCCGACCAAATCACTATAAATTACTGTAACAATTGAGATAGTAGTACAAATACTAAAGTATAGATTACAAGCGAATATTTATTGCCCTGAGGTCTCCTGTACTTGAGGTCTCGGGTTCGATCCCCGGTTCGGACCAAATGTTTGTGTGATTCACAAATATTTGTTTCGGAGTTCAGGTGTTTTCTATGCATACATATGATATGTATGTAAACAAAAAAAAGTTTATATAATATGTTTAAGTTTATTTTTATCAGTTGTCTATTATAATTAATACAAGCCCTGCTTAGTTTGGGACTAGATGGCGTTATGTGTAAGATGTCCGAAATATATTTTTATTTTTATGACAATCGTTAGACCGCATGTACAACATCCTGCCGATCCACAAGCGAGCGGCGGCCGCGTCGTACATAATGCCGCACCAGCAGCCCTTCGAGGTGCTGTACCGCCTCAACTGCGACAACCTCTGCGCTGACTTCCAGGAAGACCTCTCCTTCCGCTTCTCCTACGGGATCACAGCGCTCATACAAAGGTTCCAGGGGAAGAACACCAACAAAATAGCACTCAAGAACCCTCCGCAGTACTCATCGGTAGTTATGTTTTATTTAACAAAAATAATATATATAGAATAATTATAGAATTAATAATAATACTAGCTGCACCACAAAGTGTTACTTGTGGTTATACCTTTTTAATAGCTATAATGAGTAACACCGGGGGCTAAGGTAGTCCAAAATAAAAGTAGACTTAGTATTAGTTAAATAGTAGGACTTCATCATTCATCAACAACCCATAACATCCCGCTGCTGATCTTGAGATCAGCAGTGGGATCAGGAGAGAGTTAAGGCCATACGTAATCTTACCGTTGAATATTTTTAGCCACCCGAAGGCCTCCAACTAAGCTTCACGACTGCTATCTTATTACAACAACCGGGACCGACTGCTTAACGTCAAATCACCGAAACGCTCATAGCATAAATATCATGCCACATACAGTCACCCATCGAGGTCTGACCGCGCCGGCGTTGCTTACCATCGGTTTGTTTAAGCCTACCAAAGTGACTCTACTCTGCTTAATAAAAAGCATGAGTAGAATCCAGGAGTAGTGGCCACCATCCTCATTGCGAGGGTAAGCAATGCAGTATGGTGACCCCTACCATGGCGGCTTGGTCAAATGTTTCTACATCATTCTCCCGCCTGTGGAAGCCGGGAGAATGATGCAGAATGATTGGGCCTCCGGTCTCACACTCACCAACGAAATACGACAGCAAGAATGCTGTCATTATTAAGATGGTCTTCTGTGTGAGGGTAGTACTGCCCCGGTCGAGCCGGACCATTCGTGCTGAAATCAGCGTGGCTCTACTACCTAATACTCGGTGATTGTTTCTAATAACCAAGTCAAAGACCAGTCGGCTGTGAGCCCTTCACATAAAAGAATTTAACGAGTTAAAAAACTTGTTAAATTTAGACATTTCGAATGTATTATACCGCCCGTGGTCACGGGTAGACTCGGTTACTTCTTATATTATTTTATGCTTATTATTATCAACTACACAAGACATTAACACTGTGAAGTAGAATAATGCGAAGACATGACAGTTTTGAGAGCATAATACGAAATTCTCGACCTCAAAAGAACTTAAGAGAAAGAATGAAATATTGTAAAATGAATTACTGGTTGTATAAAAATAATTCATTGTTTCAGATCCCTCCCTCAGTAAGCTCTGTACCGTCATCAATGGATGTAACACGCCCTTCAAATGGACCTTCACTAGTGGGACACGTGGGACTGTCTCCTGAGGAGTGGGGGCTAGTTTCTAAGTTTGCCCTAGGAGCGCTGACGTCACAGGGTACAATGGGTGGATTATTACTCTCTGGACTTGTAAGTAGTGCCAAGTAGTGCCTCAAATTAGTAATTTGTAAAGTAAGTAAGTGTCATGATTCTTTAATAAAAAAGTTATATAATGTCTCTTCAATCTGCTCTGATATATATGATATTGATTGTGTTATATTAGAAACGCCAGCAAAACAATTGTAAATAAAAAAAAGGAAAAACGTTTCGGAGATTATTATGAGCAACAACACTACACTGTGACACTAGAAGTATATATATATTCACAGGTTCTTCCTACCACCACTCTCACAAAGGAATAATGTAGTCTGACTGAACCGTTTCTGTAATCAATATTTTGTACCTACCTTTGTGATGAGCGAAATAAATATATTATTACTAGCTGATGCCCGCGGTTCCGCTCGCGTCCTAGGGGTATGAAAAATAGATAGCAGCCGATTCTCAGACTTGCTGAATATGCATAAAAAATTTCATAAGAATCGGTCAAGCCGTTTGCGAGGAGTATGGGAACGAACATTGTGACACGAGAATTTTATATATAAGATAAGAAGATTATTTGTATGTATTTCGAGTGATAAATAGCCCTCAATTGTCCGTTACAGCTTCTGAAGACAGTAGGGTGGCGTATAGTGGCAGTGACGGGCGTGTTGTACGGCGCCCTGTACGCGTACGAGCGGCTCACGTGGACGGCCAAGGCTCAGGAGCGCGTGTTCAAGAAGCAGTACGTGGCGCACGCCAGCAAGAAATTGCGCCTCATCGTCGACCTCACGTCCGCCAACTGCAGCCACCAGGTGCAGCAGTAAGTATACCATATATTTAAGAGGCTATGTCCAGCCGTGGACTGCGATGATGATGATGTTTCAAGAGTACCTCTTGATGGTGTGGCGACTTCCACATCAGCTCAAGCGAAAAATATACAACAATGCCATCTACTGAAGGAACACTGAACCACGGAATGAACTACGGAGGAACTACTAATCCTGAATCGCGAAAGAGAAATTCTCGCGCCGATTAGCATATATACAACATGCCAACATCAACCGTTGTGCAGTGGCCTGCCAGGCATGATCACATCGACTGATCGGAGGATCCTCCCTTTGTGATGGACGAACACGACACCCGTTCCTCATCAATGATTTCAGCATGAGTAGGACGGATCTCAGACCGCCATAGTATGAGTTACCATGTTAAATTGTCTGTATTCGCAATGGGTATATGGTGGTCTTGGATTCTACTCCTGCTTTCCATCAGGTAGAGTTTGACAGTACTTTAGCAGGCACATACAACTATCACTTTCATGATATCTCATGGCTAAGGTAGTAAGACTAGCCTAGTGACAGACTAACAGACGGACAGTGGAGTCTTAGTTTAGGGTCCCATTGGGTAACTCTAAAAACGATTGACCATACCGATCTTATTCAACTTTAATAATATTACAGAGAATTATCAACAATGTTCGCGCGCCTCTGCCGTCTCATCGACGAAGCGACGACGGAGATGGACGGTGAACTGTGCGAAGTAAGGGAAGCCATCAAGATGTTAGATGAGGCCTCCACCTCGGCGAAGAAGCTGCGGAATAAGGCGAACTATCTGTCACATGAGCTGGAACTGTTCGACGATGCCTTCCTCAAGCACAACTAGAATATATTGTTAACTAAAGGTAGGTTAGTTTGAAGCATTGTGCCTTTTTCTAAGAAGTTGTGTTTTGTTTTTGTTTGCTGTTTCATCAGTTTCAATTTTAGTTCCGTATAACCCTATGGCAATCGTTATTGGGAAGTCAGGGGCTTCAAATTTACTGACAACTAGTTCAACCTTCGAATTTCAGTTCTTCCTTAGGGGTTGCGGAGGTCCGATGCCAGTCGCTTCGTGGAAAAACTGATATTCAGGTAAAACCGATTGAACTTTCATTGACAGATAGCTGTTTTTATAGGAAGTAAAATTTAAGCCGTCTCAGAGATTACCCTTGCTTGTTCTATTAATAAGAACAACTTATTTATAGAAGCAAATTACGTACACTGCAGCCGAAGGTTCCAAAAAAAACCAAATTTACTTAAGTTAATTTAATAAAAGAAATTACAAACTAATTTACAATAAGATGAAACCTGTTCGAAGTATGAACATAGAATGGAATTAAAAGTACTCTTATTAACTAAGTAGAATAATGCTGCGTCGGCGCCTTGTGTCATCGTTAACTTCGACGAAGGTTCCCACCGTCGGTTCGGTTCCGTGGAAACTGCAGCGTCGGCATATTGGACGAGTATGGTGTTGATTCATAATGCGCTGCATTGACTATACCCTTTGGGGTTCCGTATGTAACATCTCCACCCTCAGTTCAGCAACTATTTTGTCATGTTAATGGAAAATGTTGCTGGAAACTCCTCTCGTTTGGAGCTGTCTGTATCTTCCAAAGTGTGTATCTGGAGTGTTGAGTTCTCTTTTGAACTATCTCGTTTAAAGTGCCAGATCTTGTAGTTACGGCCTACTGCGTAGGTGATCATTGCAGCTGCAGCTGTGACCAATAAATAAAATGGAATGGTCGTATGGTACAGGGTGGTCGACTGGACGTTGTCTATTTCTATTGGTGTTCTGGATGCTGTGAAGATCTTTAAGGTTTATTGATCTTGAGCTAATATGATTGTATGCAGCTGTCTAATTGATTTTGCGGAAAGGGATCTTCGATATCTTCAGCGGTTGACCTTTTATCTCATTGTTATCGTTAATGATGGTGAGTTCTGCAGTTCTAATGTAACAATTTTTGGGTATGGTAATGAGGTGGTCGCAGGCTAACTGTACTTTAGTGGGTCGAGGTAGCGAGAGTACAAAGTGCTGGTCATCTAGTTTTTCTACTGCTTCTTTGGCGAGTGAGATTTTTGTAAAGTGGCAGGTGTCATCCAAGGCTTGATTTATGATGAGTTCTTGAGTGCAATCAGGTTCTGTTCGGATCTGCTGGGCTACGTTCTTCTCACAGAGATATGTGCTACTATACTTCGGGCATTCTGCCTCTATGTACACGAATGATTTCTCATTTGTTGCTATGTAAGGAGCGGAAGGGATAAGGGCAAGTTGTTCGCCGTTGGGTACGATAGACAGGCTGTATGGTTGGTATAAATCTTCTTAGACTATAGGAAATCTATAAACTATAACTATTCTATTCCTAACAAAGTAAGAGCCAGGTTTTATAAGGTAATAATATTCTCTTAATTCTAAGTTAGGGATGCTATCTCTACTGTAAACTATCTTTAATTCATCTATCATGGATTTCAGAACTTCGATATCCATCATAGAATGGTGTGTACTAGAAGTTCGAATAAAAGCTAATATATTTTCTATCCTAATTATCTCTAACACTAAGTCATATGTCCTGGGGTTGAGTCGCTTGGACTGTCAGCAACGTCAGAATCCTGTAACAATGTCATCGTTTTAGGCGTTCGCTTTAATCGAGACTTCGCTATTGGGCCGCGTTTCTTTGACGTATAAATGTGAATAGGTAAGTCGGCTAGGACGGTATCTTGCGTATATCGCGGTGCTGTTTTCTGGCGGCTAGCAAGAGGATTCTTAATAAAGACCTGTTGTTGGGGGGTGTATTCTACTTCTGGCTCACGAGTTTTGTTTCTATTTTCGATTAAGGCTGCTCGATTGCTAAGTGACGATTCGTTAATTAAATCATAGACTTGTTTCATCTGTTGCCTATGGTTTTCTGCGTATTGCTGTAAGATGTGTTTCGTAAGGTCTATATTTACAGGGTCTCGTGGGTCGAAGTGTCCGTTGAGTAAGTCAAAGGGTCTACATTTCGTGAAGCTATGAATGTAGCTATTGTAAGCTATAATTGCGTATGGTACAAGATTAACTACTGGTTCGGTTTTCTGTTGCAGGTTAAGGATTCTTATATGTTCCAATAACGTTGAGTGAAAACGCTCTATGTTACCGTTGTCATTTGGGCTATGTGGTAAAGTTTTGTGGTGAACTATATTGTGAAGACGTGTAAATTCGGCAAATAGCTGGTTGGTGAACTCTGTTCCGTTATCTGTGATGATTGTCAGTGGTAATCCGTGGTGAGTGCAGAATTGTAATAATGCTTGCAATATGCTAATAGCGGTACCATCGCGTAAGTGGTAAGCTTGACCGTATTTCGTGAAAACGTCGATGAAGGTCACATACTTTTCGTTTTGTATTGTGAGTAGGTCCATATGAACTATTTCAAGAGGCTTGGTAGCTGGGGGTACTATGTTGAACTGGGGCCTTATGGGATTTCTATCGTATTTCGCTTGACCACAAATAGTACACTCATTGATGAATTTAGCGATTTGTTCTTTCATTTTTGGCCAGTAATATTTCCGAGAGAGAGCTAAGTAACATTCGTTTATACCACGATGGTTTGTCTTACCGTCATGATAATGCCGAATGATGTCTTGTTGCTGAAGATACTCTTTAACGTTTTCAAGTTCTGTTTTACAAAGTACTAGATTGAGGGACGAGCTTTTAAATTTTTCTTGGATTATGGGTATGATTGAATACATGCCTAGGGGTGGATTTATTAGTATGCCTGTTTTGTCTTTGGGGTTAACGTATTCTTTAATCGCGTTGATTACATCGTTCTCTAAGCTTGATTCGGAAAGTTGGATTGCCGTTCGCGTGTGGTTTTCGAATGGTTTAGTCACCGTCGGTTTTCTTTTTACGTCGCCAACAATAGTCAAGTGAATTTGTCTGTTGAATTTGTTAAGGGGGTCATCGGTAATAGGGACTTCTAGTATGGGGTGTTCGTTGCTAGTGTGTACAGTATCAGTTGAAGAGTTTAACTGTTGGGCTGGTGTCTCTGATGGGTTGTTAATCATTGAACTAAGTTCCCTGATGCTGCCGATTAATGAGTTAATTTCGTCTATTTCATCGTTATGAATTTCTACACGAGATAAGGCATCAGCGTTGGTGTTACATTTTCCTTTTTTGTAAATTACGGTAAAATCATATTCACTGAGTCTTAGTCTCCATCTGGTTAGTCGAGAGTTTGGTTCTTTTAGGTTCATCATCCACTGCAAAGGTTTGTGGTCGGTAAGTATTTTAAATTTTCTTCCAAATAGATATGGTCTGAAATATTTAGTGGCCCAAACGATGGCTAGAAGTTCTTTCTCTTTTGTGCTGTAATTTAGTTCGCTTTCGTTAAGTGTACGTGAGGCGTAGCTTATAGGTCTGTCAGAACCGATGGGTCCCTGAGATAATACTGCTCCTATAGCGACATTTGAAGCGTCTGTAGTGAGGTTAAATTCTTTGGTGAAGTCTGGGTATTGTAAGATTGGATCATTAGTGAGTAGGGTTTTACATTTATCAAAGGCGTTAACAAATTCCGGATTATGAACTACTTTGTTACCTTTCTTTAGACAAAGGGTGAGAGGTTTTGTAATACGTGCGAAATCTGGGATGAATTTTCGGTAATATCCAAGAAGACCTAAAAACTGTTTTATTTCTTTGGGTGTTCTTGGTATCGGATACTTCTCTATAGCAGTAATTTTGTCGGGATTGGGTTTAATACCGTCTCTACTAATTATATGTCCTAGATAACCAGTTTCAAGTTTTAAAAATTCGGATTTATCCAACTGTATTTTAAAGTTAGATTCCTGCAGTCTTTGGAAGACCTTCTCCAGGTTCTCCATGTGCTCCTGGAGCGATGTACTGAAGACAATTATGTCATCTAAGTAGACCAGACAAATACTGTTCTGGAGGCCTCTTAATACATTGTCCATAACTCGTTGGAAGGTGGATGGTGAGTTCTTCAAACCCATGGGCATTCGAAGAAATTCAAAGTGCCCATGTTCTACATTGAACGCGGTTTTAGGTATGTCATGTTCGTCCATTTCTACCTGATAGAATCCGCTAGCCAAATCTAGGGTCGTAAAGTACTGACACTTTCCTAATTTATCAAGAACATCATTTATATTTGGTATGGGATACTTGTCGTCTATGGTTTTCTCATTTACCTTGCGAAAGTCTACTACTATACGCCATTTTTGTTTACCGGATGCATCTTTCTTCTTGGGTACAATCCAAATAGGTGAGCTCCATGCGGATTCAGATGGTCTTATAATGCCTTGTTTTAACATTTTTGAAATTTGGTCTCTAACTTCTTCTCTGTGAATGAACGGGTATCTATAACTTTTAGTGTATACGGGGACTTCGTCTGTAGTTCGAATCTTGTGTTTAACTTTGTTGGTAAAAGCCAAGGGCTCTCCTTCTAAGTAGAATACGTCTGCATAACGAGCGCAAAGTGTTAAGAGGTTAGCTTTCTCTTCCTCGTTTAAATGGTCTGTACGCAAACGTGATAACATTTCGGATACTCGGTTTGACTTTATGGTTGGGGTACATTTAATATTAAATACCTCTGCACGGGCTGGTTGGTCTAATGAAAAAATAATGTCATTGGGCGTTGGGTTTTCTATCTCTACATATCCTCTATTATTGACTACGTTAGTAACGCATTCGTGTATAATGCAGTTACAAAAATGTTGCTCGGTTATTAAAACTTCTCCGTCTGAGGCGTTTATGGGTATCCTAATTACTTTTGATTTATTTCCGGGGATCATTTCTTCGTATAAATTCACGTTTCGCGAGTTATATATTTTAATGTCATTAGTGGCGGTTCGTGTAATTAATTTAAAGTCTTTTAAATCTATTTTAGCTTGCCATTTCGATAGCAGATCCAGTCCTATCAATCCATCAAAATAGTTATGAAATCGGTATACAAATAATTTAATACTATCATTTTCATTGAATTCTGAAAAACAGGGTAACGTTATGGAGTAGTCATTCCTACTGACTCCATGTACGTTTGTGACTTCAAATGGGTCATAGTTTAAAGAGTAATCTGCGTAAAATGTTCGTACAGCCTCGGGGCTTATAAACGATTGGTTCGCACCGGTATCGATTAAAAATTTTAAAGGAGGTTTAGTGATTTCGATATATGGTAGCTGTCTCTGAGTCTGTAAGTTAATGTCTATCCTTGCTCTTTTGACATCTTTTCCAATTGAAAATCCTGTTCTTGGTTTGTATGGCTAGGCCCTGGTTGCTGGTGCATTTCATTATATTGGTCATATGTCTCGTCTCTATAAGTCATGGTATTGTCATAGTTATAATCGTAGGTTTGATAATAGTCGTTAGAGTCGAAGTTAGCGTCATGTTCTGGTTCATAGTAAAAGTCAGAGTAGTAGGGGTTGTCTGCAAATTCATTGAAGTTAAGTTCTCGTGATTTAAAGTAATTATTCGGTGGTGGATTACCCGATCTGTGCCAATCATGACCTGACACCATAGGTTTTGGAACAAAGTGTTGGACTCCGCTCATCGGTTTTGGGTTAGAATTTTGTGGGGGATTATTCCTAGGGGGCAAACGAAAAACGTTACTTTGTGGGCGATAGTTTGGCGGTGGCGCGCGGAACATTTGCTGTGTACGCGTAGGGAACCGGTTTTGGTGTGGATGTGAGTTCTGATGAACATTGGGTACGTTACTATTAAATTTAAAGGCGGGTTGTGGTTGGTGACTCCGTAGTCCTATTGGGGCTGGCCAGTTCGATATTTGAGGTCGCGGGCCGCTCAGCGCGTTTAATGGTATATTGTACGGTATAGGGACTTTAGAACTATTGTGATTCCTCGGGGAATCATTACGATTTTGTAAGTATATTATATTTAATTCTTCCTGTACGTATTCGAGAGCCTTTTCTATTGTTTCTGGTCGCATACAACGAATTCGCGATCCTAAGGGTTCTTTCAATCCGCGGACGAACGCCTGCATGGTAACCTTTTTGTAAAGCGTCCTTTTGGCTTCTATGGTCGTCGGTATACTTTCATGTAATGTCACGTATGTCATGATGGTACTGAACAAAGTTTGGCATTGGTCATAAAATTCTTGAGGAGATTTATTACCTTGAGTAGCTAATGAGAGGTCGTTGTACAATGCGGTCTCGTCTCGCTGATCTGAAAAATTATTTATAAGCGCTGATCTTATCCCTGCCCACGTCTCGGGAATGCCATTCGAGTTTATAGTGGATGCTGCAGTTCCTGTTATTTTATTTAATATACCATTTAAAAGACACAAATTTCCTAACTCGCTGCCTGGCTCGGGGCTCGCGTACTGGGCTACTATCCTATCACAAATATGAATAAATCTAGTTAAAACATTCGCGTTCCCGTCGAAGTCTGGAACTACGCGCAAGGCCTTGAAAATAACATCTGGGTCGTACGGCATCTTTACTCTAAATAAGCTATTTAAATCTAGATCTAATTCACTATCTATATCTCTATTACTGTCTAAAATATGCCGGCGAGCCTGTCGCGATGCAGGTTCCCGGTTACACGGCTTTTCGTGTCGAAAAATGTTGGAGGTAAAAATAACTAGGATAAGGTAGGAAGCAACACGAGAAAGATTCAAGTGTACTTACAAATATTTCATCTCTGGTTTTTTTTCGGTGAATCGATGTCTGGATTCTCCGTCCGGCTACGCAGTTGTCTCGTAGATTCTGGATCCTCTGGTTGGAGCTTAATAGCCGCCCGGGCGACTCGCGAACGCGAATATCGATATGAGATACTTCTAATGCTCGCGAACCGGCCCGCGAGGATCCTACCGACTGCGCCAATTACGTACACTGCAGCCGAAGGTTCCAAAAAAAACCAAATTTACTTAAGTTAATTTAATAAAAGAAATTACAAACTAATTTACAATAAGATGAAACCTGTTCGAAGTATGAACATAGAATGGAATTAAAAGTACTCTTATTAACTAAGTAGAATAATGCTGCGTCGGCGCCTTGTGTCATCGTTAACTTCGACGAAGGTTCCCACCGTCGGTTCGGTTCCGTGGAAACTGCAGCGTCGGCATATTGGACGAGTATGGTGTTGATTCATAATGCGCTGCATTGACTATACCCTTTGGGGTTCCGTATGTAACAAGCATAATATCACAAATGATAAATAAATAACAAGTAATATTTGTTTCAGTGGAAAGTACAGTATGAGCTCGCGCTGGCCACACGACGTGTCGGCAACTGTCGGTCCTCGGCCTGCCCCTCTAGTACATAGTGACGTCTTGCAGCCCGCCGTTCTACCACTACTGACCAGAACTTTTCAAACGATGATTATGTCAAGTGACAGCAGCTGTCAGAAGAGACCGCAGACATGTCTTGGATATGAAAAGAATTTATGCGCCTGCGCAGCGAACTAGTACTGCGTTTGTGCAGCTCATGTTAAACGTTAAGAGAATACAAACGCTGCCGTGTAAGACGGCGTTAATAGATAAAAAAAAAATATGAAATTATTATTATAAAGTTAAAGTTTTGTGTTATTCTCTAAGCGATATGTACGGCGGTGCTGCGTTCGGGACACGACTGAGCTGCCGACGTCAGGCTAGCTGATGTCCTCCTAAATCCTTACTAATATTAAAAATGAGAATGTAACTCTGTCTATCGCTTTTACTACAAAACTGTAACCGTTTTAAATGAAATTTGGTAAAGCCTAAAGCCTGAGAAAGGAAATAGGCTATTGTTACTGCGATAACGGATATAAAAGCGGGCGGAGCCGCTGGCGAAAGCTAGTAGAATAATATACCTCTTGTACATTACGTTTTTGTTGATGTTTTAAAAGTTATTGATCAGTTTTTATGTGATGTATCGCAATGGAATCACGCGCAGACTGTTGTAACTTTAAATGTTCTTTTAGTTCTCTTTACTCATGGTTCCTGTCAATTTTTAATTTTCGATTTATCGTTGCCTTCCTCTTTTTACTTATAAACATCTTGGTGCTACCCAACGGACGGTATATATCGGACAAATTATGTTCATGACTATACAATTTGTTAATACTAAAATGTTGTTCATATAAAATATTACCTAGCCTGTTTTAAGTAATTCTACGCTATGTCTATACGCTACTCAAGTATGATGTTTATTTATTGTGTGAGAGTGTTAGAGTTAGTCCGGCACGGGAGCTAAGCTTGTTAGCGTCATCCTAACCCTTGAGTTACCAATAGAAAATTATTTACATCGAAACTCCGCAATATAGGCTATGCAACTGCAACCTTTTTTTATAATCTGTGATATTTTAAGCATCAAAATTGTTTGATCCATTCGTCTCTGTCGAGTGTTTCGTCGAATTAGAACGGCATTTATTATTTTGTAACTCTTTTTAAAAAAAAAACTAATCAACTAAGCATGGTCGACATTGCGGATTTAATGAAATTTCATTTTTCAATATAAGGATTAATTTATTTATGGTGTAGCTGTGAAAGTGGAGTATGGTTCTTGGTTGTTGATGTAGGGAAAGTTGTTATATTTTACGCTCCGTTTAGACTATATTACATTGTCAAATGAATTTTACCTTAAGTCGGTTGTAAGACGCTATCAATGAATACAGCGTACATAGAAGCACAGGTCTTTGGGTGCTCTGAAGATAAACTTTCTGTCACCGAAATTGCCGCTTGGAGGCGTGACAATCGCATTGAAACAGCTGTCTCGCTCTTACGCATTGCAAAGCGAAAAGAGAACGACGCCAGCGCCGCCAATTACGAACTAAACTGGGGGCAGACCCCACATGGAATCAAATTTAAAGTCAGCATTGCTAGATACGCTTGTATTCATTGTCGCTATGTATGATGAATTAGTCTATTTCAGACTACCCTCAAGTCGTTGACAGTGTAATACACTTTTCATTTGGCTATGTATTTATATATAATATATATAACATAAAAATGAGTTAGTCACTACAGTGGCGTAATAATCGTAATTGTTAGGAAGGTACACAGCATATATATATGATGGAATGAATTGTACATTGGGAGCCATGCAACCATTTGATATTAGATAGATTTTGTTGTCCATTGTAATTAGTTATTGCATAATTAGGAGAATTTTCTTATGTAAATAAAACAAATAAAGGATTCCTTTATAACATAATTTGTTTTATTAATATAATAATAATCTCAGTTAAATATTCATCTATTCTAAAACAATGTTTTGAGGACTATAACCCACATGCAGAATCAATGCAGGGCTAATACGATAAATCCTAAAACATGGTTTTGAGGACTATATACCGCATGTAGAATCAACGCAGCGATATTACAGGGGAAACTGTATAAAATAAATCTATATAAAAAATGAATTACCGACACGTGTATGCCCATAACTTCCGATTGACTGCACTGATGACTGGTAGTCTAAAGAATACCGAATATTTTCTTTGTTCGCGGCTATACACTAACCCTGGGAAGCTGAGGGGGGTATAAATACAAATCTTTCGGCAATTTAGAAAGATTCACGAAAAAAATATAATACCTATATTGGTACGAAGTTGGCTAAATCAGTTTAAAATAAAACAAAATACACAATCAGTCTCCTGATTTGGTACTCGCAGACGCGATAAGTATAAGTTGCTGATGACAAAGTACCTATGTACCAGAAAAAAAGTAAGAAAAATATTTATTCAAGGTCCACACACACAGCAAAAGGTGACAAGTTGGAGGATAGCAAAATCATTTATGAGATAGACACTCAAAGATTGCAAAATGAAATCAAAGATCTAGAGGACTCTTTTAGTACTTTATACAATAAGTATGTATATTCAAAAAAACAAATAGATGAACACATCCTTGCTGCAAGTAAGTTAGTAGACCTGTGTTATTATAATGCGGACAGGGTGGACTCGCTGACTTAGGAAATATGCAGGCTTGTCCCGGTAACTACCACAAAACACAAATGACTTATCACTTCAATCAATTACTAGTCCCAGTCATAGTAGTCCATTTGACAGCTATAACTAGGTGTACATCATTAGGATCTGCATCTAATGTGTGGACTACCATCAACCAATGGGTTACCATCTCAGCTCAAAACTGTATATGGCAACACAATCATGCGTACAGGAGAAATTTAATTTAAAAATTTAATTTTTAAATTTAAATATTTAAAAAAGAACAACAACATGCAAAGAAATGAAGGAATTTTGAATCGAATTCTTACGTGCGACGGAAAATGGATTGTGTTCGACAATTGAAAGCGCTCAGCAAGTTGGTTAGACCCTGGTTCAGCACCAAAGCAATGCCCTAAAGCAAAAATGACCCCTAAAATGGTGATGGTCACTGTTTGGTGGTCTAGTGCGGGTGTGATTCACCATAGGTTTTTACAAAACGGCATGAGCATTAATGCAGATGTGTACTGTGAAGAACTGGAGAGAATGATGGAAAAGCTTGCACATCTGCAACCAGCTCTGGTCAATCGGTCGTCCCCACTGCTCCTTCATGACAACGCGCGACCCCATACTGCGCAACAGCCAGTCTCCGAGCTGCAAGAGCTGGGGTTGGAAGCTCTCCCTCATTCGCCATACTCACCAGACCTTGCACCTACCGACTATTACTTTTCCAAAATTTAGACAACTTTTTAGTGGGTAAAAAATTCAATTCCCGAGAGGCAGTACAAAATGACTTTGAAGAGTTTGTTGCCTCCCGTCCAGCTGATTTTTACAAGAAGGGCATCAATAAACTGCCAATGCGTTTGCAAATATGCGTCGATTGCATGGGTGAAAAAGTTTGCAAAAAAAGTACTTTACTTATTGCATACAAAACGGCAATTTCATAGGTTTTGTATGCAATATTATTATTATTTTAGTGTTCTCAGGCTGGCCCGTTCCACTGAATTTGGTCACGCGATTTGCATCAAGCGATTGTACTCCTTGATGTGTGTAACATACGTACTTATGTCATTATCATGTAACTCTTTGGTAAAAAAGTTATAGGCCCCTAAGAGTTTGGGGGCCGGTCTAAAAACATGAGGCTGGCTCAGACCAAAAATTCTTTTTTTTTTTAAAAAAACAACGCCAACAATGATTTTAAATTCCTGTGTCGCGGGGAACTTTACAAACATACATTTAACGGACAATAAGAACACCCAAACTCAGACAAACAATTTGTGAATCACAAAAAAATTATCAATAATCACAAAATCACTTTAGATTTACAAATGGGAACCCACGACAATTGACGCAGTAAGAAGCGGCGTGGCGACCGCTTAAAGCACTAGGCCAACATAAATATCCAGAACTGTATAGTTATTACTGACATATGTACATTGTATATCGAATACTCCTTAAATTAAACATATTATTATTAAAGCACTATCAACAGTTTTTAGCTGAATTTTTTTTGTTGATAAAGTGCATTGAAAAATTGTAAAGAGAATATTAAACGTAACACAGTTTTTGCCGTGGACCTGTAAACCTTATGTATCACATGTTGGCTAAGGTTACACCCGTGTGGTCGGGTCAGTCTGACGAACACGTCATTCTAGATAATATTTTATACAATGTAAAAGGTAAGTTTTTTCTACTGATATTTTGTTAGTTAAGTATATGTATAGATGTCGAACGCTTCATGCATGGAGAATTTCGTCTTGAAATTTTCAGACTTTATTTGGTGCTGAAAAGATAGAAAAAAAAATTAAAATAAGTAGTCTGCTGTACTGTATACTAAAGAAGAACGGTCTTGAATCAAAGTGTAGGTAATATGTCGTTTTTAAGACACCTATCATCACCATTTCATTAATACAAGACTCAAGACAAATTACTAATACGCCCAAGAGTCGATTCCAAGAGTCATAAACCGCGCTTTTGCCAACTGAATTGCACGAATGGCTCACCAAGTTTAAGCAGCAACCACATTACAGCCATAAGTGTAACAAGGTTCGACCCGCACATGGGACGGGTGAACTGTCTGAGATTCGTAGGTAAGAACAATCAAACACATGTTTAGTACGAAAGCTCGTTTAATACTGTTCCTTTCCTTCCTACTTCCTGTTCCTACGTAAAGAGGCCGCGACATTCGCCGTCGCTCGGCCGCTTTGTGTAACTTGAGTATCTTACATACTCAAGTTACGATAACAATAATATTATTATACACACCAACGGGACACTATGTTAGTTACAAATTATTATTTTTAGTCTCGGTGTTGTTTGTGTCCGTTTCAGGTATTTTTTTATGTTTCAGCCTCACAAAGTGACTACTCCGCCTTATCGAATCCAAGAGTCGCCATACTTATTGCGAATGCAGACAATACAGAATGGTGACCCAAACTATGGCAGCCTATTGAGATGCTAATTCATCATTGCCTCGGGGAACACACTCACCAACGTAAAACACGACAGCATGAATGCTGTCATTTTAGATTGGTCTTTCGAGCCGGACCATTCGTTCTAAAACCAACGTGGCTCTTCTACCTTATAGAGTATGTTATTGTAGATGCCTGTTTTTAAAGATAAAATATTTGATTTAATATGACATAGCTCACCAGTTTATCGTTCATCTTAAACTGCGTCTTGTCAAACCGCACAGCATCCCCGTCGACTGTCAACCCGTAATATTGGCAGGTAGATTTTACTTCCTGTCGGTCTGGAAACCGAAGCCACCGCGCGATGACGTCACTCGGTACGGTGAGCCGTTTGTTGTGGTACCCGTGACTCAACACTTGAAGGGAGCGTCTGAAAGTTACAGTAGATGTAAACATTCTAAATAAATAAATAAAATTGAGGTGTCTGTTGATAATATCAAATGAAAAGTTTTTTACTAAATGAATATGAATAAACCGTACTTACATTGACACAGAACAACAATTTGTGTAACACATAGTGCTGCCCCCTGTGGGATGTGAACCCACAATATGTGGCACTAGAAAGAGGCGTGGCGAACACTTAAACCATTTTTTTTTTAACAAGTGGAAACCCCTTCGGGCCGTCACCCGACCGGGGTTTGCGGCGGGGCGGTGTGAAAAATGTGCCGGAAATCAACCGACTAAAAATCGGTTCGATTCTGACATATTTTTCACACGGTGTGCCACTCTACGCCTCTGAGGTGGGAGAGGTCCAGGTACCACTATTCTAGACCAGCGCGCTTGTAGGCTACGCTTGCATGTGTGTGTAACACACATGTGGCCTGTTGTTTTAAACCATTTGACCCTGCAAATCTGGCCTGTAGTTTTAAACCATTTGGCCAACTGTGCAGTGCATTTAAGTTTTTAGATGAGACTTAGCAAGACATACCTTTGTAAAGTTGGTAGATAAGAGAACATAGCACAGTAGGTCAGAGGGCACAGCTGATCCATCAGTCGAAATACTTTTATATAATTACCCTCCATGTTTGATATTGCAATTTTATATGCGAGCTGTAGTCTTGATTCACTGTAAAAAACAAGATTTTATGAGATTAGACTGCGGAACTCGCCCTTTTGTATAGTGGTTAGTGATACTGACTGCTGAGCCATGGGTCGTGGGTATATTTTCTTCCTAATAACAGCCCGGGGTTTGGAAAATTGGCGGTGATTCACGCCCGTGCCTAGAAGAGCACGTAAAGCCAGCGGTCCCGGTCATGAACATCTATGGCAAGCGTTATTGGAAAGTCAGTGCCCCCAAATTTACTGACAACTAGTTCAACCTTCGCATTTCAGTTCTTCCTTAGGGTTGCGGAGGTCCGATGCCAGTCACTCCATGGAGAAACTGATATTCAAGTAAAACCGGTTGAACTAGTAGCCTACTCCAAAATAATATTGGGAATAAGGCTAGGAAGAAGAAGCATTTAGAAACCACTTTTATTAATTAACTTTAGTTTAGGATGCCTTGGTCCTGTTTAAGAAATCCTCCCAACACACCAGAGTTTACAGACATTTGAATGAACTGATATTTGGCATAATCCAACACAAAGAAATAGTAAATAGCTGTAGAGTTTGGCTTAGTTGATTGACTTACTTTTTCATGTCCTTTGGTAATTTAACATATCGGTACAATGGATGTTTACTATCTAGATTGCATAATATATACAGACATTCAATTAGAACTTTGTCACACACCAGCCTCCTTGCTTTGTTATCACAGATGTGTAGAAAACGTGAGAGTCGATCTATCAGTTCACTGTCTGGTCTCTCAGTGATGGTGTCACAGCAGCTAAGGAACCATTTTGTACACTCTAGTAAATATTTCTTATTGAGTACCGGGTCAAAGTCTTTTAAAGGAATGTCGTTTAATCTGAAAAAATAATTTACAGTAATTCTCGAGTTCGACACTACACAAAGTTTGAAAGAATGTTGTGTTAATAGAAAAAAAACCTAATTTTTTTTTCGTAGTTCTAAATTTTACCTTTGAGCCTTAGAGAAGTATAATTTAAAAATGTGACTATTTTAAGGCCACTTACATCGCATCGCGATTATGGCATCCGCTTCAGGTATTATTCAACATTGCAAATTTTTACCCAAATTCGTCAGAAGGAGATTTTACACCTTTAAGGGTCAGCGTAGACAGAACGGATATTGTGATACTAGTTTTTCTCTGTGTAACTGTACATAGGCCTTTCCCAAAATATCATCCAAGTGCTTCCTACGACTCTAAGACTCGTTTGACTATCTTATCCCCGGCCAACCAACACTGCACTTTCTGGTAGTCACTGAAGAACTTTTTAGCCCACTGATACTTATTTTAGTAATTTTCTTAAATATATTGGTGCCATGTTTCTTCCGTGAATCTCCTCAGTATGCTTTGTAATCTCAAATAATATGGCATATCTTATATACACTTACAAGTAACTATAATAAACATAGAACCGCACCATGGGTTCCAGTAAAGCAATGCATTCGTCAGGAGGTAGCCTCTGTATGGTCATATCTTGTCTTACAGCTCTCAGGCGGTCATTCACAAAGTCATACACCACACACTGGGGTACATCATCCCTTTGTGTTACCCTAGAAATAAATAAAAAAAACTGGCAACACTATTTAAAAAAAACTATTGAAATGTCATTCAATAAAATCTGTCCAGTAGTCAATGCGCTACAGTCTTGCTATAGTGGAACATACAAATATTCATAGACTATCAATACTGTTTATTATTTGTTCCGTCATCGATATCCGGAATCCATTTTGAGTTTAGCCTTCCGTTTTTCTTGTGTTTCCGGTCAAGCGAGTCCCTCTCTCTAACGCTAGTGGCGCCCTCTGCACGTTTTGTGCGTGACAACTTCCGTTTGTTACCTCGTGGATTGCGCCATTTTGCTTATCATTATAGCATCGTTTTTCGTAGTGTTCAGGTCAAGAACCGTTTAAGTATTTCAAATTTAAATAATTTTAAACACGTTATAAGTTTTAAATAAGAATAGTCTCTCTCTTCTGCGATGGAAAATAACAACGACGAAGGAATAAACGTAACCAGGAAGAGGCGAAGCAGCGCTATGTCGGAGTCCTCTTCTTCGAGTTCGAGCTGTGTGGAGCAGGGCTCTGTGGACGGTTCGGAAACGCACCTCGATTCTCAAAGACCACAGAAACGGTCACGACAAGTAAGTGATTTGAAGTATGAATTTTTGTCGCAACAAGTAGCTTTCTTAACGAATATGATTACGCAAAATCAAATAAATAATATACAGTGCTCTTAAAATGGGGAGTCAAAGCGGGAAGTAGGAACAACCATAGTTAATTCCTCGATTGACGAAATTTTACAACCACCCCCGGGTAGCGGTTCAGAAAATTCTGAACTTACTATTTCGGATTACACTACGGTGGTTAAAGAGCCTTTGTACCCTCAATCAAATTCAAAATTACTGAGCAAGTTAGAAGTGTTACAACATTTTAAAACCGAATATTGGCAGTCCATTCGTTTTTCTGAGACTCAGAAGAATTATTTGTCTACCCCCGGATTTATAGAACTAAAAGCAAATGAGGAACTAAGACGTTTTGACCCTCCTAAACACGAAGACCACCGCTTATACTTATTAGAGCGTTCATTTGCTGCTATTACACATGCAATGCTTATTCAAAGAGAAGAATTGCGTAATACCTTACAAAACTTAATAAATTGGTCAGGCGACAAAGAAACTAACTTAACGCCGTCACTTCTTTTTAAAAAAGTTGAGAAAATGTTTGACAAGAACTCCGAATTTATGAAAGTTAGTGACGACATGTTGCAAATAACTTGTGGTAGAAGGGCGGACTTTATACGTTTGCGCAGAGAATTAGTTCTCGAACAAATACCTGATGAATTTTTTAAAGCGGGTTTGAACAAAGTTCCACCTAGCTCGGAATATTTGTTTGAATCGGAACTATTTGCCAATTACTTACAAAAAATAGGGGGGGCCGATAAATTATCAATAGCTCCCGTGACAAAGAGAACAATACCAGTGCATTCGAACGCTGGGACAAATGGAACCACCCAAAGCAATGATTTTAGAGTCATAGCTTCAACATCTAAGCAGTCAAGGGGTAAAACATTTCGTCCCTATAATAACAAGAAGGACAAGTCTAACCAGGCTAAAGGCAACAAAGGCAAAGCTTTTAACCCTGGACAACAAACGAAAGGTAGACTACCTCAATCGCGCTCTCCAATTAAAAACCGTAATCGTCGAGCATGACTCGACACACTTTCGTGGCGGCTGTCTGACGCAATATCAGCGTATATGGCACAGTCTGGGGGCTCCCAAAGAAATATGCAAGCTATTAGAGGGTATTCGCATCCCTTTTATAATGAAGCCGCCACTCGACATACCCGAGCGACCAAGCCCTCTCCAGTTTCGCAACGAAGAAGTCGACCCAAATGTCACAACAAATCGACAATATGATCCACGACCAGGTTCTGGAAAAAGCAGAAATATCCCCAAGTTACCTATCTACATTCTTCCTAACACCCAAACAAGATGGAACCTTTCGACCAATCTTCAACCTGAAAAGACTGAACAAATTCATAAACGTCAGACATTTTCAATTGTTCAGCCACTTTCGCGTACCGTCCTTTCTGCAGAGCAAGGATTGGATGGTAAAAATAGACTTGAGCCAAGCTTACTTTCACCTGCCTATTCATCATCAGCACCGCAGGTTCCTGAGGGCGAGCTACAATGGCACTCTCTACCAAATGACCTGTCTCCCATTTGGCCTGTCGTCAGCCCCGGGTATTTTCGCGGCAGTTACAAATTGGATCGCGGAATACCTGAGAAAACACAGTATTCGCTGCGTGGTGTATCTCGACGATTTTTTACTGGCCAATCAATCCTACGAAATGCTTCAGGAACAAGTGACGTTTACAATAACACTGTTGCAACACCTGGGATGGACAATCAACTTCAGCAAATCTGTTCTGGTTCCGACACAATGCCTAGAATTTCTGGGTATTACTTGGGACACACAAACCAATACAAGGTCCCTGTCGGAACCAAAATGCCTAACGCTACGCAGGGCTCTATTAAAACAGATTTCGCTAGGCAGCTGGTCCCTCAGACAGGCCCAGTCCCTAATGGGGAGACTCAGTTTTGCCTCGTTCGTCGTTCGCAGAGGGAGGCGTCATTGTCGAACACTGCAATACTACAGTCGACGTCTGCCAAGATCCCTGCCTCACCAACGAGTCGCGATTCCAGAGCTAGTTCTTGCCGAGATGAGTTGGTGGGTGAAAGCGGCTTCCGACTCGTCACCACTACATGCGGAGCCACTTTCACACCTGCTTACGACAGATGCATCCGACGTAGGATGGGGAGCACAACTGGGGCAGTTAACATTGTCAGGTCAGTGGTCGGAAGACCAACGGTCATGGCACATCAATTGCAAGGAATTGTACGCTGTATATGCAGCAATCAAGCACGAACATCGGCTGTTGAAAAATTCGCACATCCTATTGCAGACGGACAATCGTACAGTTGTGGCCTACATAAACAAAGAAAGGGGCACGAAGTCGAAGAAGCTCTTAAATTTAACGCGACAGCTTCTAGCTTTGTTGGATTGCCTGAACATGAACTTAACGGCGAGATTTCTCCCAGGCCGGTACAATATGGAAGCAGACGCTCTATGGCGCAACAAAATAAACCCAGAATGGCACCTTCTACCAACAGCGACGAAAGAAATTTTCGAGAGGTGGGGCACGCCGGATGTGGACCTTTTTGCTTCCAGGACGGCTCATGTGGTACCGACATACGCCTCTATAGATCCACAAGACCGGAGAGCTCTATTACACAACGCATTTCTCCATCGCTGGAATTACAGTCTGGGATGGCTGTTTCCACCACCCAATCTAATACCGCTAGTGCTGTCCCATCTCAACACGGCCCAAGGCCTATACATCCTAATAGCACCGCTATGGGAGAAGGCTTTCTGGAAAGCCGATTTACAACGGTCCAGCCGCCCCATCAGATCCAGGACCTTCCACGGGTACTAATAGATACGAAAACGGGTCGCCATCCACCGAACATTCAAGACACATTCTTGGAGGTATGGCTGATTCAGGGTGGGCAGATTTAATTAAAGATTGGACAACGGAAGAAATATCCTTAATGTTAACTAGCTGGAGAAAATCTACCTTAAACACCTATTTGCCAGTATGGAAAAAGTGGAAAGGGTGGTGTGTATCTCACTCTATAGACTTTAAACGTGCTGAACCGGCGGTAGTAGCCCGATACCTAGCTTATCTGCACAATACGGAAGGCTTGGCATACCGGACCATTTTAGTCCATAAATCGGCTATATCTACATTAACAAAAAGCAGTGGACAAGAGATATCATCTAACTTTTTAGTTAAACAAATTTTAAGAGCTATATCTGTTTCGAGGGTTAAAAATCCTAGACCACCTATATGGGACCCTAGAAACGTTTTGGATCACCTAATAGCTGACAATTTAGATGAGAATTTTTTTATCAAGTCTCAAAACGCGTAGCGATTTTACTTTTGCTTGCGTCTAGCCGGCGAGTGCACGACCTCACTCTTTTAAGGATCGACTCGGAGCACTTAATTGACAATGGAGATTCTCTGCTTATGTGGCCAGTCTTTGGTTCTAAGACAGACACAGCCGAATATCAGCAGTCTGGCTGGAAGATCAGATCACACCCAGAAAGAAATTTAGATATAGTTTACTGGGTCCGAGTATTATTAAAAGTATCGCAAAGTCGTCGCAATGAAGGAGACTGGTCTGCTTTATTTATTACTACAAGAGGTCAGAGTAAACCTGCTACTAGAACTATTATCGGAGGATGGGTAAAGGCGGTACTACGAGAAGCAGGGATTGAAGCGTCACCTGGATCAGTACGTTCAGCAGTGTCTTCATTAAACTGGCTAGAAAACTATACAATGGATCAAATTATGTCTACTGGAAATTGGAAACAAGAACATACTTTCAGGACTTATTATCATAAACAAATTAAAGAGGTAAATAGAGCTGTTCTCCAGAATGTCTCTTTATCACAATATTTTGAACCAATGTGAATGTTAATTTTAAATGTTTTGATTGAATATAAACTCCTGTATCCAGGCTAATCTTAATATTTTTGTGTGTACCTACCCTGCACCTACCGTGTAGTACCCACCTTTCAGTCATAATACACATTATACCATCAAACACCTACAGTACCAGGAGAAATCAAACACATCACTCAAAATGGATTCCGGATATCGATGACGGAACAAATAATAGAGAGTTTTGACAAACAATAAAACTTACCTATTATTTTTCCTGAGATATCCGGAATCCAGGTAATTCCTACCTGGTACTCACGTTGTATAATGATAAGCAAAATGGCGCAATCCACGAGGTAACAAACGGAAGTTGTCACGCACAAAACGTGCAGAGGGCGCCACTAGCGTTAGAGAGAGGGACTCGCTTGACCGGAAACACAAGAAAAACGGAAGGCTAAACTCAAAATGGATTCCGGATATCTCAGGAAAAATAATAGGTAAGTTTTATTGTTTGTCAAAACTCTCTATTTTGGATTCACCATAGACAAATAAAAATACTAATTGAGATGCAATGTCAAACCTAGATAATATTTCCACTGACAATATTTATTTTTCATACCATAAATTTATACATTATCTTTCAATAGTATAGTTAGATTTTAGAGTTAAGAATTGATAGGAAAATAATTTGCCTTACTTAAGCAATAAATATTCTACAGTTTGTGTGAGGACAGAGTAGGGTCTCAGTAGTTTTGGCACTGCAATGTGTGAATCAGCTGCTGACCGACAATAGCTCTTCACCAACTGCCTCTTAGAGCCCACCACTTCTAGTACATGTATTAGCTTTGAAGTCTCTCGCCTGTAAAGGATTGGTTACACAATTATTAAAAAATCAATAACATTTTAACTTAATGCATAGTTTACATATTACTATGTAAACTTTATAATAAAAATAGTTTACATATTACTATGTAAACTATGCATTTTGTGTAAGTTGCTCAAATTCTCGCGAAGATACAAGCAGTGTGAAAAATTCAGTCAAGAGTTAGTACACAATAAAAATAAAGGCTAATCTAATGTGGTTAATCAAAATAAAGGCTAAATAAAAAAAGACTAACAGTTACTGATTCTTAGGTTACTTTTATAAATAAACTCAGATAAGAAGCAACGACAGTCTCATAGCAGTGGCATTAGCAACACAAAGATGAGTTGATAATTTTGAAGTTAATAAGGAAATGAGACGAAACGAAAAGTATGAGTGCAAAATATTTTGGATTTCAAAGTAAAATTAATCAAACAGAACTTTATGGACACTTACAGCTTTATTTCTTCTTCAGGACACATAGAGTAGCAGGTCCCTGCAATTGTATCACTTTCTCTTTTACGATAATAATCAAAATATAAAGACATTTCTATTTGTTTACGTTCTATAAAAATAGTTTATGTGAATCGTGATTTGATGTGCCTGTCTGTTATGACTTTTGACATAACAGTGCTGCCGTTCATAAAATAGATTAAGTATCCTATTAATCTATGTTAAGTACTAAAATATTCTATCACGGTCGTAAATATTGTACCGTATGTAGATGTGTACTATGAGTCGTACGAAGCCTTTCAATAATTAAATAATAAGTTTATTTATCAACTATTTATAAAAAACGCAAGAAGATTCATCTTCTGTAATTAAAAAAAAAAAAACAAAATTATTAACATAATTAAAAGATGTAAATAGTTGGCTTACAAGTATCTAGAAAAAAATATACACACCATATACCACCACTATAACCAACTCTTCTGTCAACCACTGTTTCCATTCATGACTGCCTTGTTGGTTTAGTGGTTAGCGTATGCGGCTGCTGATCAAGAGGTCTCAGGTTCGATTCCCGTTTACAAAAAAAAAGTATGTTTATGTATTTATATCAGTTGTTTAGTACCCATAACACAAGCTCTGCTTACTTTGGGACTAGATGATGTTGTGTGTAAGATGTCCAAAATATTTATATTGATTTATTTATTTATTGTCTTTACATTATAAAAACATACATTACATTGCAAAAATTATTCTGTCTATCACCTAGAGAAATTATAAGGTGGCAGCTTGCTCTAAGGCACTTTTCAAAATTATTACCTTGGTAGTATTTATCCAGTGCATAACACTAAGGTAGCACTCGGGTATTTACGTATAGTCTACTTGACAAAAGGTTTATCTGGCTGTAATCAAATTTAAAATTACGAGAAAGTTAATGGAAAGCATAATCCCAGCTTGAATCCTGCAAGAACTTAATATTTCCTCAATATCCAACTTCTTGTTCTCAAGTCTATGTGTGATTTTCGCCCATTGATCGTGTCACCAATTTAGATAGGTATATTTAAAAATTAATATTAAGAATACCCGACATACAACGCCAAGTAGCCTCAGCGTTACAGCCTTAGCCTTAGAGTACCTAGACTCAGCGGAACTTGTACTATGAAAGCCAAATTGACTGATAGAATACTGGTGTACTTTTTTGTAAGTAGGTCTTCGATCAATAGTACTATTTATGATCGAAGAAGTAGGTATATAAATTCATTCATATAACCCGTGAAATGAGTTAGGGGCGGAGGGGGTAAGGGGGTAAATGTGGTATAGCCAGTCAAAATCATTCTAAGGAGCAGCCTCTGTCCAGCAGTGGACTGTTAAAGAATGTTGACTTGATGTTGTAAACTAAATCTATTTAGGTATGGGTATGTAATAACAAATAATTTTAAAAATATTAAGATGGTTTGTGTAGGTACACTTTGGAAGCAAGTTGTGCACCAATTGTTCTCGAATTTTGACCCGAAATACCCTTCAGATATGGTTCCATCCATTACTCACTTCAGTTATCTTCCTTAATCCCCATCAATGTTATCATCACAATGACCACAGCCCAGCGTGGCTGGGTAAAGCTGCTAAATTAATTATGACAAAGTTTTCTATAAATTAATGAACTAAATATAATTAACAAAACATGAACCTAAACAATTTACTTTTTAAAACAACAACAGATATAATCTCTCAACAATCGAAGCCTCGAGTCTTCCGGTGAATAACCAGATCAGTTCAATATTACTCACCATCTGCAGTCAAAGGTCGCGTCAGTACAAAACGGAGTTATCTCCCATTTTTCCTTCAGTCGCCATGAGTTCTAAGTGCTTGGTGTGTTTGCTTACCATTTTTTGTCTCACTCTTGTGACATGCAAGACTATATATTTGGAAATGAGCCCGCCTACAGATGAAGAGGTTGGTTAACAATCTTATTTATTTATCAGTTCTTGTGGTCGCGAGTATATTACAACTTTGTTTGTAAATATGTGTGTATATTAATTTCCTTTGTTACTGCAGTCGTGCACCTTTTATCGCGACATATCCTGTAAGTTATAATATACTATCATTAAATTGTGAGTTGTTTCGTCCATATATATATAACTTTATATTTATCGTGAAGTTTGATTGATCTTGGGGAAATAAAGTGCTTGATTTTGAAAGGAGTCTCTCTCTCTTCTAAAAAGGAGAGACTCATTATGAGGGTTTTTAGGTGGTGCTATGGTCAACAGGTGACATCATAGGGTGATGATGATAAAATAATAGTTTACGTAGGTAGTACGGGGGATCACCAACTAATCGATTAACGTATAGACGTAACGCAACGTATCTAGTTACGCACTCAAAATACATACGTGCGTAACGGACGAAATTCAATTCAACAGGACTTCTAAAAAATATAAATTTTTAGAGCTAAATCCCGTAGTCGTAAATTCATGTTAAATCGGTAATATAAATGTAATATATTGGATATATATTTGTAATAGTCTTTTTAAGACCTTTCATTTGATAGGTACCCATCTTGCTAAGGTAAGAAAAAAAAACAACCCCGACTTTTTATTCCATTTGGGTTTCGGTTGTAGGGCGTGCATACATACATACATTATCATACATACGTACATACATACGCTCGAAAAACATTACGCTTCTTCTGACGCGGTCGGGTAAAATAAACTGCAAATAAAAGTTCTTAATCATTTTATATATATTCATCAATAAATAAATATTTCGGACATCTTATAGGATTCTAGACAACTGATAAAAATTCATTTTTTTTTGTAAATACACACAAAAATACATAGACAACACCCAAACACTGAAACAAATATTTGCAGGTCATACAAATAACGCTTTACTAGTCCGCTGTTGGATATAGGCCTAGCCTTAAGAAGTAAGTTTTGGCCCACAGTACCATGCTGGCCAGACGGGTTGGTAGGTATATGTTTCAACTTTTCCTTCTGTTTGTAGTTCTATTTTTTGAGTAGTTTATTCCTTTAGTCTAATCTTACGAAACCCATAGGATGCATAGGGATAGTGAGACTCCGTATTTTATCCATCCCTACACAGGTAATAACATAATTATTATGAACACCTTATCCTTGCAAATGCAGTTCTACTTCCACGCCTCTAACCAGAAGTACTGATATTCACAGACAGCATTTCTAAAGAAGTATGGCTATCTCGGAGAGTATAGGGTTCCGGGATCTGCGGCAGGCTACAGTCTCAATGACATATCGGAAGCGCTGAAGAAGATGCAAGCGTTTGCCGGACTGCCGGAGACAGGGATGCTCGATGCTGATACGAAACAGGTACATATTTGCAAAGAGGACTACTAGATGTAAAAAAGACTAAATTCTTACAAGAGGTACATACTGAGTTCTATTTCTATTATGATCATTTTTGTTTGTATTCCTAAAATAGCCTTACAAAAATTTTAATCGTTACATACTTAATTGTTTACTTGTTTGGTTATCTAAATAGGGCGTACGTATTGTTAAACATCGTTTTAATGAAATAAATGTGTACAGATAAAACAACTGATCTCAAAGCACGTTCTCTAATACGTTTATTTATAAAACTAGCAGTACTAAACATTTAAAGATATCATATTGTAAACAAACTCTAACTTCTTGAGAAATGATTCATGTTATTTTAGGCGGGCATGTTGATAATCTAACTTAACAATGTTTCAATGCTTAGATATTCAAGAAATGGATTGTCTACCGTATAGAATATTTGAATATTTATTATTCTTGTTTTAGTTTTAAAAACTGCAACACGGAGGCAATTTAAATGTAGTTTGATTCAATTTTTTAGATTCGTTATGTCCGTCCGTCCATCCTCGACTTATCGTCCTAACGGTTAATGCTAGAAAGATGAAACTTTGCATAGATTTGTGTTTCTATTACGTCGAAAAAGTGCTTTATTAAAATCCTGAGGAATATTTTTATCCCAAATAAAATATTTTTCATTATTTTATTGTGGCACCTACACGCAACGTGGGGATGATTTTTTTTCTCGATCGTTACATCATACATCTAAGTAGATCTAAGTAGATGTAAACATTAAGAGGTTGCTTAGACAATTTTGTAAGTTAGGTATCCGTTTGCGAGTTATTTAACTTTAAAGGACATTTTTTTTGCAAAAATATGACGCTCGGCGCTCCCCTCTCTAAAAGCTAAACGCCTGGCTAAAAAAACCTGAAATTAGATCTAACTTGTGAAATACGCTTACTTGAAAAACTTCCAATAAAAATAACGAATTATTATGTAAACATAAATAAATAGGAATTAATCTTTGAACTAGTTGACTTGTTTCATAAGTTCCCTAATGTTTACTAGCTGCTCCCCGCTTTATTAGCTGTAAGCTTTATTCTCCTAACTAGGGTTTCATTACTAATTTAAGCTTTTCAAAAAACGGCGCTGTGGAATGCGTGACATCGAGCCGAAAATCGCGCACGTTAGGAGGCGCCGTTATGTATTGCAACAGGGATGGACGAAGCGTTCCATATCGTACAGGTATGTTTGTGTTACAAGCACTCTCATGCGAAGCACAAAAAACAAGAGGTACACCTCTTGTTTTTTGTGTTCCATAGGTAACAGCACGTATGGAACACAATAACAAGTAATAACAACCAACTTCAACCGTCGTGTCGTATTAAATAGCGACTCAAAATGAACCTAGTTTGGAAAATATCTCGGCAGATGATGAGGAAGAAGTCTTTGACCTTAATAATGGCACTGTCGACTATTCACCGTACTCCAATAGGCAGCAGCGAAAGGGTATATCTTGGATATTATAGGCAGCATATAACGGCTTTGAATCAAAAAATCATCGATCTAAGATTTTCTGCCTTAATTCCATTAATTTTTCGCCACTTCTAGTGATTTAAAAACTGATTTAGTTTTTTTTCAATGTAGGGTAATGAATGGATCCAGCACTCTGGGCAAGCCGCGAGTGGAGGAGCTGATTGCTGAGGGGCTGGCAGTTTGGGCACCTCACGGCAAGTTACGCTTCCACAAGAAGGAAGATGAGGGACGTGCTGACATTCAAGTTTCGTTTGCTGCGGGATCTCATGGCGACGGGTTAGTATTAACACACAAACACAAAAACGCATATACAGGGCCACGCACTACGTTTCTCTTCTAAGGGATTGTATCAGGAATGAGGTGACCCGGCAGAGAACCAAGATCATAGAAATAGTAGACAGTATTAACTAAATAAAGCCTCAGTAATGGTAGTCTCAACCGATGGAGCGATGGGGTAGACGTATTCTTGAGCAACGAAGTCGGCGTGCGATTATTGATGCCTTCATCTAACAGTGGATAAGGATAGTTTGATCCTGATGATGCTACATTTACGTCTTGGCCAAGTTTAAAAAATAAATACCTAGACGAAATTGAGGGGGTTAGCTAATCACCTACTAACAACCGACTTACTTTCTTGGAGTTTTTCTCTTCTAAAATTATTCATCCCTTATAATAAATGAACTATTCTCATCCCTGCTCAAGGTTTCCGTTTGACGGTCCTGGACGAGTGGTAGCTCACGCGTTTCCTCCACCGCACGGGGCAATGCACTTCGACGATGACGAGATTTGGGGTGACAACCCTGAGGAAGACGACGACGACGTCACGGATTTCTTTGCGGTAGCTGTTCACGAGATAGGGCACGCTTTAGGGATGGCACACTCCAACGTCAAGACATCTGTCATGTATCCTTATTACCAGGTGCCTGTTGAGCGTCTTTATACGGATGATATCCTCGGCATGCAGGAATTATATCGTAAGTTTTGTGTACTAAAAGTTACATAAGTGTGTGTGTGTAATGTTTTTTGTTATTTAACACCTTTCACCTACGGCTCCACCTACGTGTATGTGTGGTATGTACGATTATTGTACGACTCTGACTATCTATGTACCAAATTTCGTTTAAGTCAGTTCAGTAGTATTGGCGTGAAAGAATATCAGATAAACAGACAGAGATACTTTCGTATTTATAATAGACAGCCAGAGTGATATGATGATCTGAGATAAAACCAGTGGTTAGTCTCGCTCGTTCGTTCGCAATTACAAGTAAAAAAATAGTTCGTAAAACATTGCTATGAAATGCATTGGAAAGACACTGTGTGCCTCTGTTTATATGTGTGAGAAACGAGATTTTGTGATTCTGTCTATATTTAGTACCTACAACCTAAAAGCATTTATTTTTTATTTTTGTCTATGTTTGTACCTGGTAATCTCTGGCAGGGCCGATTTTGACGTGACTTTTACTGGCAGATAGCTGAAGTTATAAGCCCTGTGGCATTACCCGCGGTTTACAGCACTACGGGCAACACCTCGGGTCTCTCTCTAGTCTTTGCTACAAACGTACATATCATTTTAGTAAATGAAAAAGAAGAAAAAGAAGAGGTTCCAGAAGAAGTAACAGAAAGTCCGATAGTGTCCCGCTCGTCACTGGTGCCAGGGTTTACAATGCCCAACAGCGAAGATGCTGACGAGAATTACATACCAGACTTGTGTATGGCCAATTACGACACACTACAAGTTCTGCAGGGGAAAATCTATGTATTTGAAGAGGAGGTTAGTTGGAACGTTTTCTATGTCAATATAATAAAACGTTATAACGTCGACGAAACAAAAACAACCGAAAATAAAATAAGTACTCACTGTAGGGTTCCGTATCCAAGGGTAAAATAGGTCTCCTAGGTAAAAGAGTCTTAGTAATGGTTTGTCCGTGCGACTGTCACCAAGCTGTATCTCATGAATCGTGATGATTTATTAAGTAGAAATTTCACAGACGATGTATTTCTGTTACCACTATAACAACAAATACTAAAAAAACAAATAAAATAAATATATAAGGGATACAACGAACGTTTTTATAGGTAATGGTTCGGAACCCTTCGAGCGCGAGTCCGACTCGCACTTGGCCGGTTTTATATATATAGAAGCCTGCCAAAGTGACTCTACTCTGCCTGATGGAAAGCATGAGTAGAATCCAGGAGTAGAGGTCACTGTCCTCATTCAGCCTCACACTCACCAACGGAACACGACAGAAGGTCTTCTCTGTGGGACTAGTACCGCCCCGGTCCAGCTGGCCCATTCGTGCTGAAATCAGTGTGGCTCTATTAAGCAAATCCAATGTGAGCTTTCTACTTAAAATACTTTACTTGGTGGGTGTCATTTGCTAAAAATACTTTACTTGGTGGGTGTCATTTGCTAAAAATACTTTACTTGGTGGGTGTCATTTGCTAAAAAAACTTTACTTGGTGGGTGTCATTTGCTAAAAATTAAAAAATCTATTTTTAAGATTGTCTATTTGTCAGTTTATTTTCGCTAATATCTAAAACTTTTTGACCTACATAAGTGCATACATCGTATGTTATAAAATGTGTCTCATAATTTTTTATAAGCATTGAGAGATATATTTTCCAAAATTTAGAAATTTGATATAAACATTTATCTTAGTTGATATGTATTCGTTGTTTTTTAATAAACACATAACTTTAGGTACCAAATACATTTGCACTAAACCCACTTTTCTTCATTTATTCGATTATCCTGATTTTCGATTATCGGGTTGCCTAACGACATCAATTACTCCGGTTAATCGAGTTTCTACTGTATATTGACTGAATTATCACTAACAAATTGCTGATGTTTTAATTAGTAACGCGAAAATAAAATTATAAAAAAAATCGGATTCAAAAGCGACTAAAATCGATGTTTAATACCACGGGTAGTGTAGGTAGTAATGGTTCTGAATGAAAACAAGAAGGCATTTGTTACTAGAATTAACGAATAATTTAAAGTTGTGATAATTATTTTCAGTGGGTGTGGGTACTTCGCGACAAACACAAGATCGAAGAAGGATACCCACAGTTGTTTCACGACGTCTTCAGAGGTTTGCCTGCCGATGTTACGATGATCAGGACGATATATGAGAAACAAAATGGGAACGTCGTCATTTTCTCAGGTAATTAGAAAAAAATCCTAGAGTTCTTAACTTTCCTTTTTTACGTACGAACATCGAAATATCTTCGTTTCGTACGGTACAGGATATATCTTGATCTAATGCCTCGGTGGCGCAATGGTAGTGCATGCGGCTGCTGTGCTTGAGGTATCAAAATCCTGGGTTAGACCAAATGTTTGTATGAACTATAGATATTTGTTTCGGAATTTGGGTGATTTCTGTGTATAATATGTGTATTTACAAAAAATAAGGAGCTAAATCGACTGATAGAATACCCACTCTATCAGTCGATTTAACTTTATCTGAATCGACAAACTAAGGTGCCTAGTACGCTAAGGTAAGTAAGGTAGAAATTTGGAAGCGATTTCAGTTTTGAAAACCACGTTAAAAAGGTAAAAAGCCAACTATACAATGACAAAGTAAAATTTTAGTCCATATAGTAGCGGATTAAAGAAACGGAGCCGATTGCGGAACAACATCACTGAAAGATGAAGGAAAACTTGAAACAAATCTTTTATACCAATCAGTCTGGCTCGCGTGAGATAGCAAACCAAAATCTCTTTGGTAAGGAGAGGCATGTCCATCCAGGTATGTCCAGTAGTGGACTATTAAAAGTGGTGTTGGTGATGATGATTTTATAACCTGGACTACTAGTGTTAAATTGATGCAATAAAATAAACTGCTAAGTCTAAAATTATAGGATTTTAAACTAATATATTGCAAGTTTGCCTATAATTTTAAGTGAATTAACAATAAATCTCTTGATTAATCCCTTACTCATCTTCTTCCTAGCCTTAATCCAATATTATTTGGGGTTGGCTACTAGTTCAACCGGTTTTACCTGAATATCAGTTTTTCCATGGAGCGACTGGCATCGGACCTCCACAACGCTAAGGAAGAACTGAAATTCGAAGCTTGAACTAATTCTCAGTAAATTTGAGGGCACTGACTTCCCAATAACAATTCCCATATATGTTCATGACAACCGGGACCGACGGCTTTACGTGCTCTCCGAGGCACTGGCGTGAATCACCGCCAAACTTCCAAACTCCGGGCTGCTATTAGGAATTTCCAAAGAAAAACCCAAAAACTCTTTTTGGCCCGACCCGGGATTTGAACCCGAGACCTCTTGATTAGCAGTCGCATACGCTAACCACTAGACCAACGAGGCAGTAATCCCTTACTACTTGTAGAATAATAATCTCAACCACATATTTCAGAACACGATTTATGGGAGTTCGACCCCTCCTTCCAAATAATTCGATCAGGCTTCATATCAGAATATCAAATACCTGACGATGTCTCCGAACTGACGTCAGTGTTCGTGTCTAACTACAACAATAAGACCTACCTGCTTGAGGAGGAGAGGTTCTGGCGCTTTGACGAGACCAACATGACTATGGACCCAGGATACCCTAAGGATATGTCAGCGTGGAGGAATGTCCCGTATCCTGTTAATGCCGCGATCGTGTGGAAAGGAGGTAAGGATACATTTGCAATAAGGTTAAAATGAAGACAGGTCTGTATGGTGAGGAATTTGTAATACGGATTGTTACCACCCCTGTACATTCCGTGGGTGTTATAAAAACGAACGGGACCAATCCTATTAATACTATAAGTTTGTTGCTTCTTCACGGAAAAACTACTGTAATACTAATATAGCTTATATATCAGAATAACAAATACGCTACTTTTTACTGCAATAATCGAGATACACGAGGGCGGAGCCGCGGGTGAAAGCTAGTAAAATTAAGAGTACGAAAACTACTCTTTATCGACACGTCTGTAACTTTTTCTGGTTATTTTTTGGTCCCCGCATTAGGTATATACATGCTGTGTCGCGGGGGGCTTTAAAAACGCACATGAAACGGAAGCAAAGAACACCCGGACTCAGAACAACAATTTGTGGATCACACAAAGTTGTCCTGTGGGAATTGAACCCTCAACACTTGTCCACCGTGCATTCAAAAAAATCGAGATTAGGTATAGTGACTACTAGTAAACCTATGAAAGTTTAAAATGTAATTATTTGTATTTCCAGACACCTTCTTCTTCCAAGGTCCTCGGTACTGGCGGTTCGATAACACGCTGGTCGAGGCCCACCGGTACTACCCACTACCCACAGCGCCGATCTGGTTCAAGTGCGAAGCAACGCCAGAAATGACACGCTATATCACTAATGATGGACCGTAAATTGTGATAAATAAAACATTAATTGTAAATAGTATTTAGTGAAAAATATATCTAGTTACTCATTATTTGAGTATATTAAACTATGTGTTATAACTGTGTATGTATATTTTTAGGGTTTCTTAGTTTAATAACTCGGAACCCTATCTATCCTAGTCTTACTTACCGTCCTTGACTTCCTTGACTTACCGTCCGAACGGATAGTGCTAGAAAGAGGAAACTTTGCATGGATGTGTTTTTATCACGTCAACAGTGTAAAGAAAATCACGAAAAATATTTTTATTTAGGGTTATTTATACACGTAAAGTGCCGTTTAGGGGAGGTACCCAAATGTAGTGGCGCCACTTGACATCAACTATAGCCGTGCATAGGAACCGGGTTTTTTGTGAAAAGTGAAAAAAAAACTAGATAAAATTAAAATATATCACTTTATTAGAGTTCAAAATGACATAATAAAAATACACAGATATAACAAAAAAACTGTTTAGCCGAATCATTGCTGTCCGGAATGTTGCCATGCTAAATAATAACAATAATACTGTACCATTTTATTTCACCATAGTAACATTTAGTACATTACATTTATACACACATATTTTGATAACAATTCTGTTTTTTTTTTAATTATTTGTACTTTATGAGTTGAAAGCAAAAACGGCTTAAAGCACCTAAACTTGTTCTTAGAGACATTTTATGTCTTATCACACGTATACTGGGATATACAATAATGATTTTAGTAAAAAATCGATTTGTAATTTATTGTATAAAATTAACAAATGCGGGTAGATTTAAAAATTAATATAACAATGTATGACCAAGCGATATGATAACATTGTGATAATGCTTAAGTTATTCAGAATGTACTAACCATAGATTTATCGCGGCCAGAAAGAGAAGCAATTCAAGAGATACAGTGAAACCAGGTTAAGTAAGACATTATAGAACCTGCAAGTTTGACCTACTTATCGAGGTATTCTACTGTAGTGTATGTGTCACTAAGTTATTCATTCACTCGTTCACTGTGAATGAATGTGAAGGAAGCATTACGTCATCTCCAGCTCACGTGCGGTTGTGACACAGTTCAGTCGACTGTTAGCGACGATAGCGAGTGCGTGCGTCTATGAGCCGACAATATAGAAGGATATACTACATCTCCTATCCACTATCTCAGATAGGTATAAATAATTATCTGCCCCATTTAAAGAGGGTGCTATTAATAGAGGTCCGAATGCAGGTTTTTCAGTTATTTTCGGGTAGAATAAGTAAATAAGAAAACAAACCGATGTTATCTGTTACAAAAGTTAATGCATATAAAACTCAATCGCTGTCTCAGCGAAAAAGCGATACCCAGATATAGAGGTTTGCTTAGTCCCACTAGAAGAGATAATTTATTGCCAAAGTATAGGGGACCTCAGCATTACTTTAAGTTATGGAGGTTTTTCACTTATCCATGTCCCACTTAACAAAGTTTCACTGTATTAAAAAGAGACAGACCAGTTAAAGCAGTCAAATATTTTGTAGTTTCTGGTGAATAATATATAATGCTTGTGTAAACTACGTACGACTAAATACCGACCTATGGTCGCATCGACTAAATGCCAAGGTTATCGAAAGTAAAAATATAACTACAAAAAAAAACAATCACTGGAAAATGTAATATCATTTTCTTGATCTATCTATAATGTATCTATGATTCAATACCATATAAATGTAATATAATATCTGAACTGTTCACTAACAAAAAAAAAGGTTTGTCGGCGTATCGATTATTTTAACTGGCAATACTGTTATGTGTCTGAAGTTAAGACACTGACGCAACACTGAGCATTATTGGCGCGTGTGACCCGGTGACTGGGGATGGAAATCATTGCATCTTAAAAATAATAATTACGCCGACAGGTTTGGTATCATTGAGGTATTGTTGGACGAAAATAAATAATTGTTTAGTACGCTTTAGTTTGTTTTAAATTCACTCGTTTAGAAAAGATACATTATAGATATTAGCTAATAGATTTGAAGGACGTTAGTTAGTCGATTATATTTCGCTATGAGGTCACTGTGAGTGCTCGAATGGTGGTATTGCTGGTAGTGAGAGGTATTTAGCTGCAGCACGACGCAGGGTTGGGGTCCTTGCCGGAGCGCTTGGTGATGTTGAGACGGGTGAACTCTTCGGCTACCGTGGGGTGGATGCCCACCGTGTTCATCAGCTGTTCCATTGTGATGCCACATCTACAAAAATTGCACATAATGACTTTAGTTAAGAGTGGTGCATATTAAGAATACGAAATCTATTTTTTAAAGGGTTTTCCATCGGGGTGTTTGTTTTTTTTTTGTTTGATATCTCAAATTTTTGGAGTGAATAGTAAGTAAATAAAAAATACTCCTTCTTTGTAGCCTTATTCCCAATATTGTTTGGGGTCGGCTGCTAGTTCAACTGCTTTTACCTGAATATCTGTTTTTCAACAGAGCGACTGGCATCGGACCTCCGCAACCCTAAGGGAGAACGGAAATTCGCAGGTTGATCTAGCTGTCAGTAAATTTGAGGGCACTGACTTCCCAATAACGATTGCCATAGATGTTCATGACAACCGGGACCGACGGCTAACAAATACTCCTAATAGTGAAAAATGTAACAGCTAACAAGAACGATCGAAATACATCTATCGGAATGGTAATAAAATGCATTGACATAGAGTAACACATGCTGGCGGCGGCTGGCGGACCGTAGGGGAGGAAGGAACCTTAGCGTCTTTTCGTAATACAGTCCAAAAATAGTCTGTCATTTATATCGGGGCGAATCCTTAAAACTCACACACACACACACGCGCACACGCACACACGCACGCACACACATGCTAAAGGGAACCTTGGCAGGGTACAGTTAGTATTGACTCACTTGATAGCGGCTGCGAAGCCCTGTATGACTTCACCGGCGTGTGGTCCCACGAAGTGGAGGCCCAGGATCTTCTGCGGCTGCTCGCGAAGCGCCACCGCCTTCAGGTAGCAGTTCTTGATGTTGCGCTGGGGAATGAAGAACTCCGTCGGCTTGTAGTACGCGTGGTAGATTTCCAGGTTATCAGCGCCATATCTGATTGTAAATAAAAAATAAATGTTAGTTATAAAATCAAAGACAACCTCTACGATTCGAATTGGAATTCAAAATGATTTTAAAAAATTTCTGATATTTACTTATGTGGATATTTATTGGTATATTTTTTATTGTAATAGTTGCAATTGAGAATTATAACATTTTTATCTCAAGACAAGTATTGTGAGACAGAGATATTAATACTATGAGTTATGATGTTGATACTAGCAAGGCAATATTGTTATAAATATCTATATTTTCTCATGTAAGTGAACTTTGTATTTATATTCTTTATGAGAAATAAATTATCTTAAACCTCACTGCAAAGAGAAGAAAACCTTGAAACAAACATATCCATTCGTCTAGCCACAGTAGTAGGCGAAAACGTATTTTCTAGAGGGAGATTTATAGTAATAATATTTATTGCACAAAAACAGATAAAATTTGTACTTAAAATTTGAACTTAAAAACTAGTTATATACGTTGCCATAAATAAGTGTGAAATGAAAAGTGATTCCCTCTTTGCCTGTATTTGTACGTGAGTGTGAAGTGTGTGTTCGGGTGTATGTATATGGTTTAAGAGAACGTGTATGAGTTTGCGTTGAGAGTTCATTATGTCCAGCAGTGGCCCGGTAGAGCTCACCGAGCAGTGGCGACCTCTTCGCTGAGTCCGACGGCTCCGTACTCGAGCGGGGTGAAGACAGTGGTGGCGACGTTGTCGTAGTCCATCTGCTGCGAGCTGGCACCGAACAGTCTCCGCGCCAGCAGGCGGCCGGCGTGGATGGCCACGGGCGTCAGCTCCGGCCGGTCCTCGAGCACGTCTCCCACCGCGTAGATGTGCGGGACGTTGGTCTGCTCCGTAGCAGCCGCGATCTTGCCGCTGGGTGTTACGCACTGGAATACACAAACATCAGTTCAATAGTATTATGACAAAACGAATTTCATTTGTTCAGGCAATTTGGAAACGTTTTTCATAAAGCGTCTGGTTGTGCAGTTCCAAAACTTGTAAGTCGTATTTCGTTGGTGAGATCCAGTAATGCAGAAACATCTCACTAATCCGTCATATGGTGGGGCACCATGCTTCTTGGATTCTACCCATGTTTTCCATCGATCAATCGAACCGTTCTGAAATCAGAGTCTCTACTACCTTTTCTATATAAATATTGTGATGTAAGTACTCACATTGACTCCTGCCGCCTCCAGATTAAGTTGTTTAGTGAGCGCGTACCGTCCTGTTGCCATCAGCACTGTGTCGAATACATCTTCTTGTCTGAAATAGGCGAACATTGTCAGTTTTAACAAGGTAGTAGAAATCAACAAAACTACTACTTCAACTGCCTCGTTGGTCTGGTGATTAGCGTATGCAACTGCTAATCAAGAGGTCTCGGGTTCAAATCCCAGGTCGGCCAAAAAAGTGTTATTGGGATTTTCTTACAGGAAATTCTTAATATCAGCCGGGATTCTGGAAGTTTGGCGGTGATTCACCACCGTGCCTTGGAGAGCACGTTAAGCCGTCGGTCCCGGTTGTCATGAACATCTATGTAATTTGAGCACATATAGTTTTTACCTTTGTTGTAAGTAGATGCTCCTACTATGTTGTACCCACTGAGGCTGTTGTTTTTTTTTTTAAATTAGCTTATGTTCTAATTTTTAATCACTATAATTTGCATCAGTCCTCTAACATGGTGTATAGTATATTAGTGGCAGCACCTTACCCCCATATCAGGTTTATAAACATTAAAACTATGTAAACATTGGCGATTTGAAAAGAGTGGCCGCGAGTTTTTATTGCCATGTTCTTTTCTCCGGCTTTACCTATTGTTTGCGAACATGGCATAAATGTACATATAGAATCTTGACCTGTCACAAGAGATGTATTGCATCCTAAGTGAATAAAGAATTTTGAATTTGAATTTGAATTGAATTTGAATATGGAAATCGTTATTGGGAAGTCAGTGCCCTCAAATATTCTGACAACTAGTTCAATCTTTGAATTTCAGTTCTCCCTTAGGGTTGCGGAGGTCCGATGCCAGTCGCTCCGTGGAAAAACTGATATTCAGGTAAAACCGGTTGAACTAGTAGCCGACTCCAAATAAATTGGGAATAAGGCTAGGAAGAAGAGTAGGACATAGAGGCATATATATCCAACCATGTCTGTAGAAAAGAGGTTTTGGCCTATTAAATCTATCTCTGAATGAATAGACCTACAAAAGACGGATTTGTATTATAGGTCTTGTGTCAAGTTTTCTTGCTCTTTCTCTGCAGTCAGTCGGATTTTGAGTAAGTGTCTCCCAATGTTCTTAATCAGTCACAAAACGCAAACATATATATAACAAGAAAGTACTTAAATTTTGACACTACAATAGCTATAAATACGACATTCAGTTCAATAACTAATTCTAACCAGTGAACATTCAACCACTTACTGTTGGTTTGTCTCAGTGTTCTGCCAGCGCGCCTTTAGCTTGCCATCCGCCATCTTCTCCACAGACAGGGGAACACATCTGTGGCAGAACTTGACGCCTCTCTCTTCCATCTCGTTGGTGACCATCCGCGCCATCTGTTGGTCGAAACCGCGCAACGGTACGGAACGCACCAACACTGTGGCCGGATAACCCATAGAGTTTAAGAAGCCCGCGCATTCTAGACCGATATCTGTTTATGGTTAAGGCTTATCTATAAATATAGGATGCGAAATACTTAACTTTGCAAGATTATATATTTATTTAGACTAAGCTAAACAATAGGTCCTACTTATTCTTGTGAGAAAAGATTACGACAATATAAACTAATGGTCACATTATAATGCGGTTAGTAGACTTCTAAAAGTTTTTCTATATTTCATTAAGTTTGCCTTTTGAACTCAAAATTAAAATACCAAAGACAATTGAAATACATAAACAAAACATCTAGCATTAAAATTTTATAAAAAAAAAGTAAATTAAAAATCCAAAACACGTAAAAAGGATACATCCAGCGCCAATAACCAGCGTCTTGCCTGGCTCATGTCCCAAACTAAAGATATCATCACTGCTAATGCAGTACTCCAGGGCACCAGGTATGTCTGGGTAGTGAGGCCTGCCTCCTACTGCGATCACTATGTTCTTCGCCGTCAGTTCCTTCTTCGAGCCATTCTTTAACGTGGCTATAATAGTGTGAGGGTCTTTGAACTCTCCCAAGCCATTAATGTATTCAATTTTCTTATCTCTAAGATCCACCCTTGTGACCCAGTTGACTGATTTGATGTGATTCTGCACTGATTCTGTGAGCGCTGGCCAGTTGATCTTCACATCTGATAATGCCGGTACTTGCCAGCCGTAAGCGGTGGCTTCCTGCAAGATTTATATTGTAACATACAAACAAGTGTAAAATTTGATTATTGCAATTAATATGTACGTATTAAAAAAAATAATCAGTTTTTTTTCAAGTAAACTTTATTTTCAAAAAAGTACTTTGACATAGAAACGAAAAAATATCATTTATGGTAATGTTTTTTTTTATATTGCAAAGACGTATGATGGAGGGGAACATAAGTACAAGAATAGTTATTAGGTCTTTTTTTAAAAAACTATTTAGACATTACGTTGTGCTGATGGACGTTAGATATTTGATCTTGATACTAGTAGGTGCGACTTCTTCCACTTTTAAATAGACTTGGATTATTTTTGGCTTCGCTACTTTTTGCAGTCACCTTGAAAGAAAAGGCTAGAGAACGATTAAAATAGCTATTGAATGGAAATTTTCGTTCAATTTATTTTGAATGAGATTTATTGGCGTAACGTTTGAAACGATTTCCAACAATGGAAGTGGACGCCTATATGCATTTTGTTGTACGCTAGTTATCTGCAGTAATATTAGATTAGAGTTAACGTATTAACATGTCTATTACTGTAACTCCTGTACATCAGGGTTCAGTAGTTTCTCACAAACAAATAGAGTTATGACAATCAGGAACTCGACGGAACAAGTTGAGTCTACTATAATATAAGTCGAATATTAGAAGCAAATGACTGGAAAGTCCGAAAGAAAGTCCGCTCGGGACCTGCACTCGGCTGCCATCAAAAACATAATAAACTTTATTGTACACGAGTTAATACAATTTACATCAGTTAAACTCAACAAAAGTCGATTTAAAATATGAAATAGGACTTTGATTTGAAATCATTATTTATACAAATAAATAAAATTGGAGTCAGTTTATGAAGAGATTTTCACTGGCAGAGAGCTGAAGACATAAGGAGTAATTTAGCGATTCTAAAATTTGCGATTACAACCATAAGGGCCTTTACACACACACTACACTTTACACTAGCTTCTTTTAGCATCGGCGATCGGCAACTAGTCGCTTTTTAGAAGCTAAATACGGCGACCGAACGCTCTACACTGCACACTTAAAAACGCCAAATGCGGAGATTGAGTCGCTTTTTAGAAGCGCGACACAGCAGCTGAACGCTACTCTCCGCACACATTCGGATGCCGGTAGCATCGATTTGGCATCTGAGCATTAGTTAAAACGCGCGTTTCCGATACCGCGATCGAACGCAGGAAGTCGCTAAAACGCGATGCTGCATCGATGCAGTCGCCAAATCGCCGATCACCGATGCTAAAAGTATCTAGTGTGCTGTGGCCCTAACCGTTGATAACACCGCTGGTATCAACTTGTTATACATAACACGCGTACGGATAATTTCCTAAGATTTATTACACGTATATTGAGGCAATTAATAATTTAATGTTGTATCAATCTTTATTACAAGAAAACTGCAACAGCGACGCAACAACATTGATGTTATATATGAAGCAAAGTTGTCAAAAATTTAGAAATCGTCTCTGAAATTTTCGAAACCGTCTTTAAAAATTTTGAAACCATTGTTTACTTTCCAATGTTTACGGTTTGGTTTTTTAAAAATTTACCTTTGCAACAAACAATAAGATAATTTAATTCAAGGTAAGGCTGTTCCGTGCTAATTACAAATCGCACAATAATATACGTACGAGTATATAGGTGGATTGTCACGGTACGTGCCTTGAAGAGCTCTGATGATCTGTGACTAACAGACAATTCTCTCAACTAGATACACTCTATTTTCTTTAAAAAGATAGATTATAAGTTCTATCACATACGTACAGGTTGCAGTGTGAAGTTTCGGAGTCAAGCAAAAAAAGAAAGTAAGTATTTAAAACCTATTGATTATGTCGAAAATTTATTTTTATTCGCAAAACGGGTGAAACTATTTGAGACTCCTGGCGCTATCTCTGAATGAATATTTGGAATACCACTCCAAACATTCGCTCTCAATCAAACTTTTAGTGTAGAAACCAAGAAAATCTATAACTAAAACTTGTAAAATACGCTTACTTGGAAGACTTCGTATAAAAATAACGAAAAAATAAGTAAACATAACAAATTATCGGACACGATTTTAAATCAACATGCCATTGGGTGACTATGGAACCTATTTTATGCGTAGTCTGACACGCAATTGGCCGATTTAAAAAAAAAAAGAAGAAAGCGGCGTGACCTTCGGTCAAACAACATGTCAAATAACTATGTATGTATGCTTTTACTAGTTAACAACACTATAATAAAAAAAGGCCCTTTAACAGTTTTGACATGACAACATACAATTTCCAATGTACACATTATACACAATATACACAATACCAGTGATTTCCTCATACTTCACAATAAAAATAGAACCGTTTTAGTACATTTAAATGACATGGCATGTACGATAGCATTGTTACGGCCATAGAGCTATTGATCGGGCTACAATGCTGTTATAAATTAATAAGTGTTGCCTTGACCACTCCAGTCCAGGTATGATCGATAGATGCTTGCATTACCGACTTATGGAAACCTTTAAAACTAACGGTACTAAATTATTCACAAGGACTTTTAGCAGTCTGTTTCATAAATGTAATTTTGTTTTTTTGCTTGAAATATTCGGTTTCAAGACTAAAACCAAACGAAAACGAAGTATAGGTTTTGGTATAGGGGTCAAAAAAAGTTATCGAGTGGAAACTGGAAGTACTGAAAGACGGAGCGCGTAAGCGTAAGTATGAGGCCCGCCGTACATTACAAGCCGATATTAATGAAAACGTAAGAAAAACTGAGAAAATCTATTTACTTTTTGACACAATTGGCCTAAATTAGCTCGATACAGCTAATATTACGACTCGTAAATAATGTGGCAGTAGGTGGGTCACATTGCTCTCAGACAAGATGGGGCCAAAATCTACTATTTGGAGACGAAGCGAGTGTAGGCCTCGAACAAGGTGGTCCGACGAACAGGTAAGGGTCACGGAAACACAGGAAAGATGATTGTGTAGGATCTTGGGGTAGGCCCTATGTCCGACAGTGGCCGCTATGATGATGATGATAAGGGTCAAACGAGTAGAAAGGTCACTTGATGTTAAGCAATTACCTTCAACCAAAAGATAAAGAGCGTTGCAGCACTTTCTGCGGAGGAAGAGGGATAGAAAATAGCAGCCATTCGGTAATCTCAGTCCCTCAGAGAAATGCAATAAGGAAAAATGCTTTCCAGAATATAAAAAAATCAATCTAAGTGATATAGCGTTACTGTGTCAGAGCGCTGTCACGAAGGCCGAGGCAGCCATATATTATGCAAAGCGATGGCGCTCCTACGGTAAATTGGACATGAAATGGTTTAAAAACTATAAGTTATGATAAAATTAACATAGTTTATATCATCCGGGCCTTTATAACAAATTTATATACATATATATTGCTACCCTATGAATTAAAACGGTTTAGTAGCCTAGGCACTAAGGTGCTATTATTTTTATACCCATCTCTAATAATCTAATAATCGGATCCAGGACTCCCAAACGTTTCAATCTCATACACCGGCTGTTCAAAAACGACATTACATATGACGATAAAATAAAAACCAATATTTTTGTTTTAATCTTATAAATTATGTTATTTTTAATAGCTGCAGTCACGAGTGTGTGTGACATCATCGTTATTTACATCTGTTAGTGTATGTTACTTGGATGATATTACATTTGAAACTACTATTTAGAAAATACATATAGAGTGCTTCCATTTCTGTTCAGCAGACACGAGTGCCAACGGCCATGTAGGCAACCCTTCTTGTGCGAGTATGACTCGCGCAAGAAGCCGTACCATTATCTATATTTCAAGCTTCGTCTAAATATTGCTTTATCAAAATCGAGCAATGAAAATCACGTTTGTTAATATGTATAAAAGTACTTCAGTAAGTAAAGGTACTTCCAGAAGCATCCGATCACCGGCTGGAGAGCTTCCACGGCAGCGAAGCAAACACGTGAAGTCTCCATCCCAGACGACCCACAAGCCATCGTGGCTCGGCGAGGGGCCTCACGCCACTCGCCTATCTCTTCGGGTGGGGGGCGAAAACCTCTGTGCGCCCGAAATTCAGCCGTCCGCCGATAAACTTCGACAAACACTTCCGCCTCCAAATCTAACTCCAGTGACACCGAGCGGTAACCGCGTATGGCTCTAACCGCCAATATCCTTAGGGGTCGCCAGGGCGTGCCGGGTGCGAGTCTGAGAATCGGCTACTATCTATTTTTCAAACCTCTAAGTGATAAGGGGTGTTCACCCCAGAATTTTTTTTTCATGTGGCGTTAAAATATACATACATCCCTAAATTTTCAATCCTCTACGATCAATCCCTATTTTTTTAGGGTGGTACGAAGTTCGCCGGGTCAGCTAGTATCAATTTAATATTACCTAGCAATACTACACTCGGTTCCAAAAATAACGGGTCAGTCACATAAACCCGAATATCTCCCGAACTACGTATGCCATCCTAATGAAACGAAGACTGTTCAATTGAGAATTTAATTATACAGATAAAAAATAAAATAAAACTTAGTTACACCCACAATATTAATCTTAAATTAAAAAAAAACTAAAGTAGTCATATTTTTCTTAAGATTACATTATTTTTATGATTGTTTTTTTGCTGTTTTTCATCACTGGAGGCTTCATCACGTGGAGGCAATACAAAGTATTAAATGAAGAAAGTGATGAAAAACAGCAAAAAAACAATCATAAAAAAAATGTAATCTTAAGAAAAATATGACTACTTTAGTTTTTTTTTAATTTAAGATTAATATTGTGGGTGTAACTAAGTTTTATTTTATTTTTTATCTGTATAATTAAATTCTCAATTGAACAGTCTTCGTTTCATTAGGATGGCATACGTAGTTCGGGAGATATTCGGGTTTATGTGACTGACCCGTTATTGGTTTATGTGACTGACCCGTTATTTTTGGAACCGGCTATATATTACAAAACTCAATACTGTTGATTATGTTTTAAAAAATGAGTCAGCCTCAGGAGGAAACACCTGCAATATCCTCATCGGATTTCCGTATGAAAAGGTAGGTATTTCTCTTGTAGTTGCTATGGTATGTTTCCATCACCCATCAAGAAATCAGCCATCATATAGAATAGAGTGTTATATGGCACCAATTTGTTTGGAATTAAAATACTATGGATAGTATTACAACCCAATCTTATTGCAATGCAAATAATTCAATTGAATACATATATACATATTGTCCATAATACAAACAGCTCTGCTTAGTTTGGGACAAGATGACGTTGTGAGTCAGATTTACGAAATATTTATTAATTTATTTTTATACTAGTGAGTACTTTTATACGAGTGAGTTATAATATCAGTGTACCATCTCAACCAATTGTTATGGTCCGTTGAGGCTATCAATACAATCTAATCAAATAAATAGAATGTCTGTTTGTAATATCAGCGTAGGTAGGTTATAGTTTGTCTAAACAAAATTATTTGTTTAAATGGTTATACGATTTTTAGGGTTCCGTAGCCAAATGGCAAAAAACGGAACCCTTATAGATTCGTCAAGTCTGTCTGTCTGTCTGTCCGTCCGTATGTCACAGCCAATTATTTCCAAAACCATAAGAGCTATACTGTTGAAATTTGGTCAGTCGATGTATTCTGTAAACCGCATTAAGATTTTTACATAAAAATAGAAAAAAAACAATACATTTTGGGGGTCCCCATACTTGGAACTGAAACTAAAAAATTTTTTTTTCATCAAATCTATACGTGCGGGGTATCTATGGATAGGTATTCAAAAATGATGTTGAGGTTTCTAATGTCATTTTTTTCTAAACTGAATAGTTTGCGCGAGAGACACTTCCAAAGTGGAAAAATGTGTGTCCCCCCCCCCCCTCTAACTTCTAAGATAAGAAAGTGATAAATCTAAAAAAAATATATGTTGCACATTACCATGCAAACTACCAACGAAAATTGGTTTGAACGAGATCTAGTAAGTAGTTTTTTTTTAATACGTCATAAATCGTAACACGCAATTTACCTTTCATCCAACGAAAACACTATTAATAAAACATCGATGAAAGTTACAACTAACTACAAGAACTGTTATATGATGTTACTTGCTGATACGGAACCCTTCATGGGCGAGTCCGACTCGCACTTGGCCGCTTTTTATTTTAAAGTGTGCACTTTAAAATAAAAAATGTTTTCGTATTGACAGTGCTGTCAATACGAAAACATTAAAAAAGAATCTTAGAAGAAGAAATAATAACAGTGATATAATGTATGAAGATTTAACGATGTCGGCATGTTGTTACTGAATGTTTGATTTTATTTTCAAGTCAATTAAGTGTGATACCAGGCATCGTGCTACAAATCGCTTAAGGCCCGCGACACCAAGCGTGAGAATTTGTGATTGAACACCCCCATACATATTTTACATGCACACAGACGCATCGCGCACTGTCGCATACATACCGTAGCAAGCAATCACCGACTTTCGGTTTTTTGCTTATGTTAAATATCCATCAACTGTTCGCCTTTGTAGAACGTATTTTAATGTCTTACAACGCACGCAATGTATCTTGCCATAACGTAAAGCCCGTAGGATTCATTCAGTACAGAAAGTCATAATACTTTCTGTATACCAATCGAATGGTCAAAGATTATAAAATAATTTTACACAGTATAAAATAAATTTGCTCGCGTGCATTGTCTGTCAACTCAGATCGTTTTAAATACGCAAGGTATTTAAATACGGTTTTCATCATAATTAAGGTTACCTTTTAAAGAAGATTTATTAATGTTATTTTATTATTTTAAAGGAACACATAAATAAAGCCAATATTGACAAAAGTTTACGAGTTACATAAATTAGGAATAACCTACAGTAATACTTTTTTAATTATACTTTTTTAATATTTCTTTATTATTTTATTTGTGAATAATAATTTCAAAGTAATTTGGAACAATGTAATATTAATCCTTATCATAATAAATACTGTAGACATTTAAAACAATTTTATTCTACATGAAATATGTAGAATAAAATTGTTTATTACACAATATTATTTAAATAAATATTTTATAATACGTCAGAGCGTTCATCCAGGTCGCACCCGTAATTGGCCGTAATCTTACACTAGTGACTCTCAGTGTAAGATTTTATTATGTCAATAATGTGTGATTAACGATACATGGTCTTATAGGCATTTAAAAAACATTTAAAATTTGACAAATTATACCCTCCTTTAAAACCAATCTATCCATTGCTGCAAACATCATGAAAATTGGTGCAGTAGTTTTTAAGTTACGTTATGTTTTGAGTTTAATAGACAGGTTGAAGAGGCAGAGGACTGTGTTTTTTTTTTAATATATTTAATGCAAACGGCTTATTTACGCAATAATGTTACTAAAATAAATGTGAAAGTAACTCTGTCTGTCTGTTTGTCTGTTACCTTTTCACGCGTAAAACGCTGAACTGATTTTGATCAATTTCAGTATAGAGATATATGGGACCCCGAGAAAGGACATGGCTACTTTTTACCACGAAAATCGACACACTCGCGGGCGGAGCCATGGGCTAAAGCTAGTAAAACATAAATACGACTAGCGGAAAGTAACTCTGTCTGTCTGTCTGTTACGCTTTCACGCCTAAACCACTGAACCGATTTTGATGAAATTTGGTACGAAGATAGAACTGAACTTGGGAAAGGACATAGGGTACTTTTTATCGCGAAAATAAAGGTAGAAGGGTTTGAAATAGGGGACGAAAGTTTGTGTCGAAGTTCCTTATTATCAAACATAAAATCAGGTAAGATTGTTTAATCTACCCTTACCATGTCGTGTGATATCAACGAATTCCACGCGGGCGAAGCCGCGGGCAGAAAGCTAGTTTATAATAAATAACAATAAATAAATATTTCAGACGAATGACACAGAATATCATCTACCAAATATTCGTGTGATCCGCAAATATTTATTTCGCAGTTTATAATACATAAACATACTTTTTTGTTATAAATACATACATATTATACATAGAAAACACCCAAACTCCGAAACAAATATTTGCAGATCATACAAAAATTTGGTCCGACCCGGGAATCGAACCCTAGACCTCTTGGTTAGCAGTTGCATACGCTGACCACAAGACCAACAAGGCAGTATGATATATTACAATAATAAATAAACAACTATTTCGAACATCTTACACACGACATCATCCAGTCCCAAACTAAGCAGAGCTTATATTATTGATTCGACAACTGATATAAATACATAAACATACTTTTTTTGTTGCTTACCTATAGAATACACCCAGACCCCGAAATAAATATTTGCGGATCACACAAATATTTGGTCCTACACGGGAATCGAACCTGAATCCTTACTCAAGCAAAGTAGTCGCATGCGCTACTACTGCCCTCATCATTATGAAATGATGGCTACCAGGTCAGATATTGCGTCTGGAATAGCATTACAAAATAAAAAAATATTTAATAACTATTTATAACGTGCTTATAAAATTTTAGGGTTTCCCTATGAACTAACACTGAAAACAGCCAACACCTAAAAAAAAAAATTTTGTGGATCTCATAAACATTTGGTCCGACCCGTGAATCGAACCCGAGGCCTCAATCGCATATGCTACCACAGCGCCACCGAGGCAGTCATATAAAATGAATTTTAATAATCGGTCCACAATTGACAGAGTAATCAATGAATGTACAATAAAAAAAAACACAAATAATACTCCTTTTTTGAAGTTGGTTAATAATAATTTAAAATATAAAGATTGGTGTGTCTATTCTCAGACCTACCAAATATTATCAAAAGTTACACACAGTCACGTCGTCGTATGTAAACAATCAAATCTCTGTGTGCGTGACAGTGCGTGTGGAGCTAAAAACGAGCGTGCGCTCGCCTTGAATATTCGGAGAACACTGAATTTTTGGATCGCGTGAACTCTGTTTTATCGCAAATTATTTCTCCATACTAAAATGTATGGAACTTTTGCCGCTAAAAATTAATGATGTTTAAGATTAAATTATGACTTTCTGGTGAGAATTAATAGAAACCTTAAATGCTTAATCTCTTTTTTGTACTTTTTTCTTGCAACTAATAAAATATTTATTTCAAATAAAGCAATATAATACTAGATTGATTCCAAACAGAAAAGGTCGATTTCGGTGATTTTAGTCACTGTTGATGATTTTTTTCTCGAAAATAAATAATCGTATTAGTAACTTTACTCGGTTTCTCTATAGATTGATTTATTAAGAAACTGAGATATTTTTTTTACTGTCAAATAATGAATTAATTTGTTTCTCTTGTCATAACCGTAAGTGCTTTTTCGAGCAATTATGGAAACGATACCCTTAAATTATACTAAATTAGGCGATCGCGATTGTATCGCTTTCAAGGTAAATATTGAATATCAAATTTTATATGACATCATATCGATTTAGTCAGCATGATTGGGTACAGTGTAGTTTTGTCTACTTTTAACATTTTATAAAAAAAGTTTCCCAAATTAACTGGTTTTTTTTCGTTTGATATCGCTGAATTAACTGAGCTGAGTGATGTTACCCGCGACTGTTGTAGTACCTTTATAACAGGTAACGACGCAGGGTCAACTACTTTAAAAAAGACTAAGTTACTCTAGTTATTCAGCCTAGTTTCTTTCCTATGTCATCAGCTATTTGTCATTGAAAGTCCTGAAAATCAGTCCGGACGTTCTGGAAATTATTCGAAATAAAGAGTGTAAAAAATAAAAAGAAGTGAATTTTTATGTACTTTTCTACGCATTTAGTAAAAAACTGTTTATTTGAAATCACAAATGGACACTTATTAAAGGGATTAAGGTCTTACGTTTAGTCCGATTTTAATCAGGAGATAAAATTTCTTGTTGAAGTAGCGAATATTAAGGCATGGAGAAAACAGTTTTGTAACAATTTAGTAAGTATTTTAAAATTATCACCCATTTAAATGTAATCTTCTAAAGTCCTCTATGAAAACTATAACTTCATGTACATCGAATAGGTTCATATAGAGTAGGCTTGACATAAGTAAGGCATGAAAACATACAAAAGGCTGACTAACTGTTATTATATTCAGGTGTAGCTTGGAACTGGAGCAATGAGCTCTTTGTGCAGTCACGCATGGAACTTTACACTTACACATACGTAACTACGTACGTGGACCTTTTCATTGAAAGAAGCTGGTCTAGATGCACTTGCTTGTTTTTTTACTGAACTGTCAAGCAGTAGATAAGTGATAAATAATGGAGATAAAAATTTAGTACATAAAGCCAAGACACCTTTGCATCATCACTACTGGGCTCAGGGCTACTGTCAGGAGAGGGCTAGGGTCATACGTCCCCATGCTAGCCGAGTGCGGGTTGGGGACTGACGCCTTTTAAATCTGTGTAAATGTGGATATATCGATCAATTGAATCACGAATGTGCGTGGTTGATATGTAATTAAAAAAACAAAAACATAAAAAAACAGTTACAATTAATCTACATAAAGATTTTACTATATAACTATAAATATCAGTTTCTGTCGCCATTTTACAAAAATTGGCGTCAAATACTATTTTTTACAATAGCTACGTTACTACATTATAATTTCATATTAAAATAATACTGTCAATTATATGAAACCAGACAAAATAATACCAAAAACCCTAGGTAACCTAGTAGGTACTACTATCAATGTGCTGAAAATACTTTTCCTTACTTTTATCAGTAATTACACAATACTTTGCTGTTATCCTAAAGTGGAACTATCAAATTGATTAACACCTTTTCGGCCTGTCTTGTCGAGATTAGATCGAGTTAATGTTATCATTCAAAGCGAGTAATTCTGTTAAATGATATGATTAGTGGTTATTGACCGTAACTGCTAAGGCTTCAAATCATTCAAGACAAATATTGTGTCGAGCACGATCATATGTTTTGTATTTGTGTTTTTTTTTTAAGATTGGTGTAGGCGCTTAAATAATCCCTTCTAATATTATAAATGTGAATGTTAGTTTGTTTGTTACGCTTTCACTACTCAACCGATCATGAAACTTTGTATATATATAATAATTTTTATGAAAAAGAAAAATAGTTTTTTTTTTTACCGCGATAACTGAAATAGACGCGGGAAGAGCCGCGGGCGAAAGCTATTATTAAATAACTAAAAGTTTGCTGTACGCGCTAATCTCAGGACCTACAAGTCCGATTTGTTTTTTTTTACTATATAGCTTATTTTGCATACCTATGTACCTATACAAAGAAGATTGCTTTTATTCCGTGAGCTGCGAAAACAGTTTCGTAAAAATAATGTATGAAGTTATTATTCTTTAAAAGTTCTTAAAACGCACACGACAGCTTATTATATTTATTAGCTTTATATAACCTCTTTTGTGGTAAAAAATTGATTCCCACTGTAAATAGCAATAGTAGGAGTCGCCTGACGCACACGAGGTTGCGTGGTTCAGCTAGTTATTACAATTCCATCGAGGGCCTATTCCCGCAGCAGGCGGAACACACACCCCCATCGATGGCCCGTCGTGGTCGTCGTCGGGACAGCGTGGGTGATGTTCCGCCTGTCAGGGAATCGGAGGTAGGGGCGGCTGTTCAACGGATCCGGTCCAAGAACACCGCCCCCAGGCCGGACGGGGTTCCAGCCCGAGTGATGGCCCGTGCCCTTGACTACATGTCGGACCACCTCAGGGGAGTGTTGGACGCTAGCCTGGCGTCCGGACGCTTCCCTGAGCGTTGGAAGTGCGGGAAGCTGGTACTGATCCAGAAACATGGACGGCCTGCCGATTCGGTCGCGGCCTACAGGCCCATCGTGTTGCTGGACGAGGCGGGTAAGTTGTTCGAGAGGGTTCTCTCTGCCCGCATCGTCCGGCACCTCTGTGAGGTGGGCCCCGACCTGTCGGACGCCCAATTCGGTTTCCGAGAAGGGCGTTCGACGGTCGACGCGATCCTGCGCCTGAGGGCCGTGACCGAAGAGGCGGTGAGCTGCGGCGGGGTGGTGCTGGCGGTGTCCTTGGACATCGCCAACGCCTTCAATAGTCTGCCATTCGGCTGCATCAGGGCCGCACTCCAGTACCGCGGAGTGCCAGGGTACCTGAGGCGGCTGGTGGCAGACTATTTAGAGGAGCGTACCGTATAGTACGAGGACCGAGATGGCGCCTTGAGACGCAGGGCCATGTCGTGCGGTGTTCCACAGGGGTCTGTCCTAGGACCACTCCTGTGGAACATGGGATACGACTGGGTCCTACGAGGGCGTCTCCCCCCCGGGCTGGGTGTAATCTGTTACGCAGACGACACCCTGGTCACGGCCCGGGGGGCCAATTTGAGGAGGCGGCGCGCCTGGCCACCACAGGAGTCTCCCAGGTGGTCGGGCGCATCGAGGCGCTGGGTCTGCGGGTGGCCCTGGACAAGACGGAGGCCCTATTATTACATGGGCCCCGTCGCGGTCCGCCCGCCGGCGCCTTCATTGTGGTCAACTCGGTCCTCGTACCGGTCCGGGCCCAGATGAGGTACCTGGGTCTGGTCCTCGACGGTAGGTGGCTCTTCGACGAGCACTTCCGACAGCTTGGTCCTAAGCTGGTCTTGCCTGGCACTGCCTCCGCCCTAGGGCGACTTCTGCCCAATTTGGGCGGGGCCAGTGTCCCCACTAGGCAGCTGTACACGGTAGTTGTCCGGTCAATGGCACTTTACGGTGCACCGGTGTGGGCGGCGGCTCTGTCCACCCAGAACAGGGCGCGCCTCTGGCGCCCCCAGCGGATACTGGCGGTCAGAGCCATACGTGGATACCGCACGGTGTCCACAGAGGCGGCGTGTGCCTTGGCCGGAACACCCCCGTGGGATTTGGAGGCTGAAGTGCTCGCCGAAGTTTATCGGCGAGTGGCTGACTTCCGGACGGACAGCGGATTTCGCCCTCCGCCCGAGGACGTGCGCGAGTGGCGCGAAGCCGCTCGCCGAGCCACCATGCTCCGGCTGGAGACCCCACGCGCTGGCTTCGCCGCCGTGGAGGCTCTTCAGCCGGTCATCGAGGAGTGGGCAGGGCGGCAGAACGGGACCCTTTCCTTCCGGCTGACGCAGGTACTTTCCGGGCACGGTTGCTTCGGAAAGTACCTGCACTCGGTCGCTAGGAGGGAACCGAGTCCCGCCTGCCACCACTGCGACTGCAGTGAGGACACGGCCCAGCACACGCTGGCGGTCTGCCCCGCTTGGGCGGCGCAGCGCCGGGTCCTCACTGCAGTCATCGGAGGGGATCTCTCGCTGCCGGCCGTCATAAGATCGATGGCCGGCAGCGATAGTTGTTTTACCGCGGTCGCAACCTTCTGCGAGGACGTAATCTTGCAGAAGGAGGTGGCGGAGAAGGCCCGGGAGGATGCTATCCAATCGGACCCGATCCGCCGCCAGCGCCCCGGGCGGCGGAGGCGCGCATACCTGCGTCTCATGCCGCCCTGAGAGTGGCCGCGGATGGGCGGGACGGGTTTCCCGTCCGTCCGCAGTAGTGGCCAACCGCGAGGGGGCGACGTCCGCGTGTGACCGGACGTTGCCCAATTAGAGAGTCGAGAGCTGAGGTGGTGCCCGCAACAGTGCGGGCAGTCGCCGGTTGGAGTCCAGAAGGAAATCCCCTCCCTGGACTCCTTCCAATACAAAGGCGCAGAGAGGGTCACACCGTGTGGTTTTAGTCGGTTCGAGTCCGACACACCACCCCGCCGTAACCCCCGACGGGGTGACGGTCCGCGGGGATTTCCACACGTAAAAAAAAAAAAAAAAAGTTATTACAATTCGATCGAAACAATACCGCACAAAAAGTGTTCGACTTACATTGTTTGTGCGTTATTTACAGACACTTGTACTACTAACAGGTCTTAAGTACTCCTGCATAATAAAACCTGATAGATAAAACCATCACACCCTTACATTTCTATAGGGGGGGAGCAAACCAGCAGACGTGTTATGTATAATCGGATAAATGACTAATCAGTGCTAGAATTTCTCTATCGCGATTCAGGATTAGTAGTTAGTCCGTATAGTTCATTCCGTGTTCTTTCGTAGTTGAGTGTTTATTCGGTAGATGGAGCTCTTGTATATTTGAAGTCGCCACAATATCAACGCCTATGGACCACCTACACACGACATTCAGTTACATAACCGTTCTTAGAATACCCTCTCCAGAAGTAGGGACGAGGGAGGGTGGTCGTTTTTTCGTGAACGTTGTTCTTCGATCAGTTTAACTCACCATACTATAGTTACCTTTTCAAGCATACCTTCAGCAGTAAGTTTAGGTCGCCTATTTATGATAAGTACTAAGATACGATCTAAAACTCGCTATCGGATTTTATTAAGGTAATAAGTGAGCTGAGTGCCGATTCGATATTTCCCAATGACGTTTGTTGTGATAAATTTCTAATAATACTGTCACATATTTATATCTAGACTAGTCGTTACGGTTTTTCCTCTAATGTTTGTTTATAGTATAGGTACTAATCTACACTATTTATGTGTATCTATGTAATATCAAAATAAACGTATAAAATACGTCAAAAGGTATTTTTGAAAATTTTGTCTGTCTGTCTGTTTGTGCCTAGTTATCTCTGGAACGGCTGAACCGATTTTGTCGGAACTTTCACTGGTAGAAAGCTGATAACATAAGAAGTAACTTAGGCTATTTTAAAACTAGCTACGCTCCGCTGCGTCACTCCCAATTTACAACACAACCAGAACAACCAGTTACATACATTGCAAGTTAAATGAAAGATTATAAAAAAGAAATCCATCCATTGTGATGGGGTAATGGATTAAGCAAACAGAGTGTCATCAGACCTATACATCTCATGGATGTCGTACGAGTTTACCAAGGGAACAAACAACGCAGGGCATCATTGCAAAGAGAAGGAAACAATGACGTCTTTCTAAGGAGAGGCCTATGCCTATAGAGGGATAATTCTTTTAGAGTTATGGTGCGATGTGTGATATATCTATAGAGAACGCCCGATTCTCTGGTAGTGTGCTGAAACAATATGAGCAACTTGTTAATCTGTATGTGTCCACATTCATGTTTATTTATATCTGTAAAGATGCAGATAGTAATATTAAATAGGTACCTAGAGTTGCCAACCGTCCTGTTTTCCCAGGACATGTCCTAGTTTTTGAAGTGTCCTGGGATGTCCTGAATAGTTTTTATGGAGCGTCCTGGGTTTTTAAAATTAAAATAATTCGCGCTCCTCTTTTAAAATTTTATTGTTACGTTACGACCTCACGGCTCGCAGTCGCAAGTTATCGCGCTGCCGTGCCGTGGAAAAACTGAAATTCAGGTAAAACCGGTTGAACTAGTAGCCGACCCCAAATAAAATTGAGAATAAAGGCTAGGAAGATGAAGATGATGAATTACTTACGTTTCATTTCACCTATAATCACTACATATTAATTTAACTATTGCAAACTCTATTGTTGCGTTCTGTTTTTAAAGTGAATTATCCTGGATTTTCCAACTTCAAATCCTAATTTTTTAAATTGGGGGGTGGCAATCCTAACCTAAAGTGACTTGCCTTTTAATTTCAAGAATAATGATATTCCGTAATTAATTTCTCTTTAAATGTGTAATAAAATAGATTAGATCCAAATATAAACTGCGTGTGCAAAAGTTTACGAGATAAAGAAAAAAAAACTAAGTAAAAAGTATGTAAACCAATTTAAAAAAGTATTTCGTTTGTCGAGATGTACACATTCTTTGTTTCTTTAGTTAAGCTAAAAAGAGTATTTAAGAATAGTTCTAGGCTATTTTAAAATAATCTATGAAGACGAGCACTGATCATGTAGCTACTAATATTTAATACACTAAAACTACTGAATCGATTTAAATCAAATTTGGTATGCTGATAGTCTAGAAGAGCCTGAGAAGTGACATAGGCTACTTTTTACCGCGTTAACCGACATACACGCGACCGGATCCGCGGGCGAAAGCTTGTAGTACTATATACACCAATTTTATTGCTTCAATTTAAAAATTCAAAGGTCTATAAGAACTACACTACCAACATTATTGTCGACTACTCTAATAATTTAACTACAAGCGAAAAATTAAAAGACAGCGTAACCAAGAATAATCCAAGTCTTTTTAAGCCTTAGTTCAGGAAGTAGGATCCAAGGAATTAGGAAGGAGTCACACCACATACCATCATCTAAAAAAAATAAAAATACTACTTTGAAAAATTAAAAAGTTTAAGTTTTATAATAGTATCTATGGTATGCATTGATAACTGTCATTAACAAAAAAGTTTCAATAACATTATGAATTAAATCCAAAAAATCAAATAACAGCAAAGGCACTTACATGAATGCTTTCTCCAAGTAAGGCAGCCTGATGCATCAGCTTCTTGGGTATACAGCCTACATTGACACATGTGCCACCGAGACCCCACTTGGTGCCTTGCGGTGACGGCTGCACAAAGTCAAGTACAGTGACACGTGCACCAAGATTTACAGCTTCTTTCGCACAGGCGAGCCCTCCGGACCCACCACCAATAACCGCCAGGTCATAGTCGAAATTTCCATCTATAATGTGAACCACCAGCCCATCAGAACGTGACATATTATATACATATATCTATATGTACTGTGTATGTTGGAATGGAAAGTGCTTGTTATTAGAAGTCTCTTTAGTGGCAGTTAGTTGCAGATTTATTTAATAAGTTTGAGTAATGACAATAAATACCGATCTCATTTTTAAGTATAACATTTCTTTTTTATTGTTTTATTATTGAAAATATTATTTATTAGTGTAAAATTTTGACGAACCACCAAATAATTATTTCTAATTGGAGAATTATTATGGTCACTTTTCTTATGTCTGGACCACTCATAGGACCACTTGATCTCCATATCAAATGTCACAAATAACAGCTGTTCTGTACATACTGCAGCCTTAGACTGAATGTTTTAACCGAATTTGTCTTCCTCTTTAGCCCTATTTCAAAATTATGAAAACCTATAGCCCAAACAATTATAAAAGACAAGTAACCCAGTCAAAATCAAAAAAACTTTTAAGTAGGCGATAGTTACATAGTTCGTAAATCTATGGAGAAGAACTAGTAAAAGAAACTTCATTCATGGACACAACAACTGTTTTCTACTCCACAAAGGACTACAAAACACATTGTGCTAACAGGATAAACAGGAGGAAGAGAGGGTAGGCAAAAAAAGTGTGATAAATACATAATTATTTTTAAGCTAAACAAGTCTGAGGAAGGACATTAGATGCAGTCGCAGCTACGGGCGAAAGCTAGTGATTTATAAAACACGTCAATGTATAACGAAATTAAATGATAAACAAAACAAGTTGAATCAGATCAATAAAAACAAAATCAGTGATTAGCCCACAGTTGGGCAAAATTGCATGTCATCATGAGGATGTTATGTAAAACCTTATCATATGAGCTAACATTATTGTCATGATAAACAACATATTTGCACTTTCATATTACAAGTGCTGAAAAACGAGATAAAGTATGTAGCTCCAAACAAATATAATAATTTAGGAAATAAAATGAAAAATGTTTAGAGACCCATATTTACTGTTCAATAGTTGAGAAGTAATTAATTCTTATTCAATTCAATTTGTCAAGATAAGAATTATAAATGTTTATTCTATGGAATAAAAAATTTAAAATCTCAGTTATTGTACAGGTTTCTTTTTCAGATGGTTTTTACTTTTTGAAAATATGATATTTTCTATATTTTTTTAAGTTGTTGTTGCAAATATAAATAATAATGTGCATCAGATTTGTCTATCAAATAAGAAAGAAAAAAAATTGGAACCAAGCAAAACAAATTTTTTTTTACAAGTCACAGACAATCTTCGTACAGTTGATGAGTGTTGAAATATATAAAAACTACTGAAAATACCAAAATAGAGGACAGTATGAAGACAACAAGACAAGAAAGTAGATACTTCAACATTATAAAGTAGAAAGTAAGTTTGTGTGTCCGTCTGATACACTCGCAGCTAAACCCCTACACTGATTTCAATGAAATTTTACATGTAGTTATTTGAATTTTAAGGAAGGACATTGGCTACTTTAAACCATGATAACTGACAAACACACAAGGGGAGTCACAGGCAAAAGCTAGTATAATCCTTATGTATTTCTTATAATAAATGAAAACAATTAAAACAATTTGTTATTCTGCAATTAAATGCTATAGATTATAATTGTTATTTCATGAGGCACATTTCCATTTCCAAGCAACAGTCACAATTATGGTGCAAACATATTTTAACAACCCATAAGCACCCTAAGCAACCTAATTTATGAAATTGTCATGGTATATTTATTTCTGCAATAGAATTAGATGCAGTGTGCATAATAATAAGTATTTTCGGGTACCATCATACCTTCCTTGGTATTGTCAATAGGAGTGACCAACTGGGCCTTTCGGCTACAACACAGCAAGTTGCCTGATGCCATCAAAAATATATGCATGAAAATAGATTACATCATTCCTTTAAGTAAATTATTATAAAAAAATAGAATAGGGGCATTAATAGGCTCTAAGCACTTTGCTTCACTGTTGCATGCTTTTAAAAAAAAATGATTTGTCATTCCACCATCCCTAGGCTAGAATTAAATTATCTATTGTAATATAGTACCAAAAACAAAATAAATACAGCTGAAATAAATTGATGAAGGCTTTTGTTATATTTATGCCAGAGATTTTAGATAAGAAACTAGATTCTTATTAGAAAAAACTTGGTTGCTTAAGTTTTTTTTATTGTGATTGAGGTTAGACAATTAACTGCACTTCAAGGTTAATACGCCGTCAAATAACGAGTTACTTACTTTTGCTGAGAGTTCTGCGGGCCAATATAACAACTCTTTCAGTGGATATTAACGGTTTTATAAAATTATTTATCCTTACAAAATTACTTATGATTGTCATTTTGACGTTATATGTGACAGACTGAGAAATAATAGCACTAAATCAAGTAAAAGAAGGGTTGTACAAGATAAGTTTATTCAAACGTCAGAAGGTAACCAAAGTTTAGTGCTAAAATGAAGTCCTTGCTCATCACCGGTGCGAACAGGGGCTTAGGCCTTGGGATGGTGAAATATATACTTAAACAGAACACCTCGAACAAAATAATTGCAACGTGCCGAAACGTTTCAGAGGTAAGATATCCATTACTGACTTACCTATAGGCGCCATCACGTCACAATATGTTGAATTTATCACAAATTAAACAATTAGCACTTAGAGAAGTCGATATTCTCACAGCGGACTCAAACACACGCTGTTTCTCGAACAAAAACTCTTCGTTAAGAGGCGTATAATGCTTTTTGTAGCAAACTACTACTAGTGTGCGAAAGAGATAGCGTACAGCACAACTCTCGCTCGTCTAACAGATAAACGACGTCACCTTGGAGTAAATAAAAAAATGCTGTGGATGATGACGTTTATTTTTTAATAATGATGTCACTCAGGATGACGCTTAAAAATTCTAGAAGTTGATAAATAAAATTTGAGACTTACCTCGTCAGTTATTATAATAATAATAATAAAGCCCATTTATTTCCAATCCATACAAATGTTATTACATGCGTTATTATGTACATAAATTCAAATAAAAAATAGTAATTTCTAATTTAACTAATAAATAAAATATTTAATGTATTTTTCTTATTTTTTATCTAAGCTTTCTTGACTACCATTGATCGGAACCCCTTCTCGGGTAAAGGCCTCCTCCAGCTTTTTCCAAACCTCTCTATCCTTAGCTTTATTTCTCCATTGACTTCCCGCTATCGCTTTTATTTCTCTTTATCCACCTTTTCCTAGGGCGCCCCCTTTTCCTTTTTCCAATTGGTCCTTTCCATGTAGTTGCCTCTAAAGTCCACCTTTTGTCTGTGTACCTTGCTATATGTCCTGCCCACTGCCACTTCTGTTTTAGGGCATATTGTAAGACATCTATAACTTTAGTTTTCCGTCTTATATTTTCGCTTTTCACTTTTTGTATTCTTCTTATTTTCAGTATGCTTCTTTCCATCGCTTTTTGGCATGATACTAATTTAGTTTTTATTTTAGTATTGTATGTCCACGTTTGGCATCCATATGCAAGAGTAGGCAAGACACAGGTGTCCAAGACAGTTTTCTTGAGATAAAGAGGAAATTTCCCTTTTAAAATTTCTTTCAGGGACCAAAACTTTTTCCAACTCATATTAATACGCCTTTCGACCTCTAGTTCTTCATTTTTCTCTTCGAATGATAGCTGTTTGCCTAGGTATATGTAATTGTTCACATATTCCAATTGCTTCCCACTTAGGTATACGGCGTTGGTGTGACTGTTTGTCAGTATTTTAGTTTTATTCTCGTTCATTTTAAGGCCTACTTTTTCACTTTCTTCATTTAAAGTCCTTATCATTTTTTCTAATTTCTTACTTGTTTCAGCGAATAAGACAATATCGTCCGCAAATCTAAGGTGTGTAAGTCGATTTTGGTTAACTATAATCCCTTCCGACTGCCAGTTAATATCGTCAAAAATGTGTTGTAGTACCATTATAAACAGCTTGGGTGAGAGAGGGTCTCCTTGTCTCACTCCTCTACGGATCGGTATATCAGGTCCCCGTGTCTCTAACTTGACTTGGCTTACGCTACCCTCGTAGATGTTTTTCAATACTCTTATGTAATTCGTATTTATGTTGCATTTATTCAGCGCTTCCCAAATAGCATCATGAGAGATCGTGTCAAATGCTTTGGTATAATTTATTTATTTATTTATTTATTTATTTATTTATTTAGACTTACTGCACTTAATGTACAAAGGCGGACTTAATGCCATGAGGCATTCTCTGCCAGTCAACCTTGGGGCGATGTAGAAAAATGATGCGGTAGGTGCAAGGACTAAATATTGAGAGCAACAAAGTTCACAATGGTAAAGAAAAACACAAATAATAATAAATATTAGTGATAATAAATTTACTTGATACTATGTATATTAACAAATACATATAAATTTAATAAACATAACACATATATTACCAGCATAATATATAACATAAATATAATAAATATAAAAATATAATAATAATAATATAATACATACATATACTTAATCTATATAAAATACACAGACGGGCACTAGTGTTGTGACTGTACTGCCAGTTCGCCCTGTAAAAGTTCGCGCACTTTTACCTTAAATGTAAGGCGGCTGGTGGACATCCTGATTTCGGCAGGCAGTGCATTCCAGAGTAGGACTGACTGCACATAGAAGGAAGAATGGATAAAGTTAGAGGTGTGAGAGGGGCATAGAAGGAGTAAGTTATTAGTTGACCGAAGACTTCGATCGTGGTTTGTGCATAAAAAGCGAAAGTGTGGTACCAGGTATTCGGGTAATGATGGAGAGTTAAGGAAAGAGAAGAGAAAAGTCAGAGCTCGCAAACTACGGCGCTGACGAATTGGGAGCCATTGTAATTGGGAACGAAAAGTAGACACATGATCATACTTGCGAAGATTGAAAACGAATCGAATGCAGTTATTAAGAAGGCGGTCTAATTTATTGAGGAGATCTGCATTCAGGTCAAAATAACACACATCACCATAGTCAATTATGGGAATAATTAAGGACTGCATTAGCGTAGCCTTGGTTTTGACAGGAAGGAAATTCTTGAGACGGTATAAAGCACGGAGACATGAGGTGACTTTCTGACTGACGTGTGTGACTTGTGGTCGCCAATCAAGTGTCGAGTCAAAATATAGCCCCAGATTCTTTACCACTGTGCTCAGAGGTATAGTCACGTTATTGTATATAACTGGTGGAACGACCGTCATATCCAACCTACTCAGCATTTGCTTGCTCCCGACAACAATAACCTGACATTTGGTTGGATTCACCGACAACCCAAACCTCGTTGACCAGTTCTTTATGAAATCCAAGTCTTTGTTGACTTTGTCGATTGCCTGTGAGATTTCTTCAACTTTTGAATGTGTGTACACTTGTAGGTCGTCAGCGTATAGGTGATACGAACACTGAAGATGTTGGGTTATGAGATTGATAAATATTGAGAATAACAAGGGAGATAATATACCGCCTTGAGGGACGCCAGTGCGAAGATCACACCAACTCGATGATACGTCATCAATATGGACACTCTGTTGACGTCCCTGAAGATATGAGGAAAACCATTCCAGGACCTCTGAGGACATCATAAGATGGGAAAGGATAGCTAGTAGAACGTCGTGACATACGGTATTAAAGGCATTCGAGAAATCAATCATAGCCAGCACTGTGACTTTGGTGTCCTCCATACCCTGCCTTATATCGCCAGTCACTTTGAGGAGAGCGGTGGTTGTACTGTGACCGGGTCTAAACCCAGATTGTAAAGGACTTAGAAGGTTCTGCCTATACACAAATTGTGAAAGCTGCCTATGAACACAGGCCTCTAACACTTTGGAAAGAAAGGGAAGTATAGAAATTGGTCGAAAGTGTTCAGGGAGGGAGGGGTTAGTTTTCTTGGGTAAAGGGATAACGAAGGCCTTCCGCCAGAGCGAGGGAAAGGTGCCAGAATCAAGAGAAAAATTTATGATATGGGATATTGCTGGAAGAATGTGGTCAAGGATAGTAACAATCATGCGACGGCTGATGCCGTCACATCCCACAGCATTGGAACGAATGGACAGGATAATCCTTTTGACGTCCTCAGAAGATACCGGAGAAAAGTCAAAGGATTCAATAACAGGGTGAGTTAAACCAGTTATATAGTTAATGGTTTGACACTTGGTTTGATGATCCATTTCAGGTGCTGTTGAGAAATGGTGATTTATATCATCTAAACCAATTGTCATTCGGACCTCAGGGCGTTGTTGTTTACCAATGCCCAGTGTACCAAGGAACTTCCACGTGCTGGAAATTGATAATGATAATCGATAAAAGCAAGGTATAGTGGCCTGTTAAACTCATTGTATTTCTCCATTAATTGTTGCAGCACTTGTATATGGTCTGTTGTAGAAAACCCAGAACGGAATCCTGCTTGTTCTACTGGCTGGTAGTAATCAATCTGCGGGCTCAGCCGGCTTTGTAGTATTGATGTGAACAATTTGTAGACACTTGAGAGAAGACTAATCGGACGATAGTTAGAAATGTCTTGGGGGTCTCCTTTTTTATATAAAAGGATTATATCAGATCTTTTCCACTGCATCGGTACCTGACCTGTCTTCAGAATCATGTTGAACAAGTGCATAAGTGGACGAGTTAACAGGGTAGCGCCAGCTTTCAGTGCTTCATTTTGTATGCCGTCAGGACCAGGGCTTTTATCTGTTCTCAGTTTTTCAATGTGCTTAAGAACTTCTTTCTCATCCACCATAGGTAAATCGTTCATGTTTTCAGAGTTCGGTGTTATTACATTGGTCGTATTTGTACAAGAAATTGATTCTGCATATAATTGTTTGTAAAAATCTGTCGCACAGTCCATAATATCTTTTCTAGTTTTTATTTCTTTTGATTTTGATTTTAAGTTTTGAATCCAATTTTTGTGGGTGATCAATTTCTTGTAGGCTCTTTTCGTGCTTCTGTATGTTTTTAGGTTATTCTCAATTATTATGTATCTATGGTTTCTGTAGTCCTTATCTATTGCCTTACTGCTAGTTTTGAATAATGTGCTCAGTTCTTCCTTCATTTCTTTAGTTTTATGTTTCGTTTTCAAAAGTTCAGCACGTCTTGCGAGAAGATTTCTAGTAGACTCACTAAGTATTTTGTTGGGGGTCTCTAATTCTCTATTTTTAGATTTGTATGTAAGGCTGGTGTTGATGATGTTAGCTAGTTTATTGTAAAACATTTGAATATTTTCTTCTTCCTGTGCTTTCAGTTGATGTATGTTAATCTCAAGGTTTTTTAAGTACAATGATATATTCTCAGCCATCCTTAGTGGTTTAGGTTGCGATTTGAAAGATGCTCTACACCTTTTTTCTTGGTCTAGCATGTATGTTGCTCTAACTAAGCGGTGATCTGATGCGAATCCAAGGCCATGTAATACTTCTACGTTCTTAATTCTTGTAGGGTGGTTTGATAGTATAAAATCAATTTAGTTTTTTATGTTGCCACAGGGCGAGAGCCAAGTCCATTTTCGATTTTTTCGGGCTTTAAAGAAGGTGTTCATAATTGTCAGCTTATGTTCTAATGCATACTGAATTAGTTTCTCTCCTCTTTCATTTCTGTTTCCGTAACCAAATTTGCCCAGAACAAAGTTTTCACTGTTTTCTGTGCCCAGCTTACCCACTTTAGCATTAAAATCACCAATAACGAATACGTTATCTCCTGCTTGGCTTTGAGCTGCCTGTAAAGTTCCATAGAATGAGTTGATTTCTTCCTCTGTAGCCTTTTCAGTAGGTGCGTATACTTGTATTATCGCAAGCAGTTGGTTGTTGAATCTCATTTTTAAAAGAGCTACCCGTTCTGAAAACGCTTCGAAACTGATAATGTTTTTTTTGTGATCTTTTTTAATTAAAAAACCAACCCCATGTAAGCCGAGTGTCTCGCCTTTATAGCAAAATATATAGTTTTCATGTTCTTCAATTGCATAACCCATTCTTCTAACTTCTGCCAAGCCGAGTATATCGATATTAATTTTTTGTAAACAATATGTTAATTCTATAAATGTTTTTTGTGTTCTTAGTGACCTTACGTTGAATGTTCCTATCTTGAGAGTTTGGTGTAGTTGTTTTGTTACTTTAGTTTCAGTTTTATCGTTAGTGCTTGCTGGAGGGTTTTGGTCTTGTTCCCCCACGGGGACCAGCCGGCTTGGGGGAGGGTGTTTATGTTCTATAATTTCTTTTTGTTCTACACTTTGTTTTAGTTTCCGATCGCCGGTATCAAATTGCTATTGCTTTGTTGTTGTCGAGATTGTTGAATGTTGATATGATGAGAAGCCGACCTCACTCGCTTTCAACAATCTCGTCAGTTATTATAACACCATAATTATGTTAAAATATATGTTAATTTTAAGATGCACAGTTTTTATATGGTTCATATTATAAATATTAAAATTGTTTCTTTTTGTAGTATAAACACAAATCGTATATAAACTATAGAAATATAAGTAGGTACTATGTTTATTGTTAATAAATAAAAAAAAGCTTTACAAAATATCAATTTATCAGCTGTGGAGTGTGGTCATGATGCTTCCTGATAGTACCTATTTAGATATTTTCTTCTATACATATTTATTTTCAAATAAATAAATACACAAATGGATTTTTATTAAAAGGGTAAACAGGAATAAGATGCATATACCACGGAGGAAATACAAAGAGGAGGGCAGATGTGCACCGTGACTAAAGATGAGTCCTGACGTCAACGCAGTTGACGCAGCTTGTAATTGTAGACTGTCAACATTAATCTTATAGAATGGCTTAGACAAATAGGAAGTTTATAGATTTTCTCCATAAAAAGAAATAAAGTATAAAGTGTTGTATTTTTATAGAGAAAGTACTCGGATAGACATGCTAGTGTATTGAATGGCATCACATTTTATATAAACACACAATAAATAAAATTAAAGTGTCTTTTGGTTAAATCTTTTTCTTTATTAAATGCATATACATCACAAAATTAATTTAAAAATATTTTTGGTTATCTGTCTCTGTCCTTCTGTCTATTTGTTCCGGCTAATCTTCAAAACGGCTGAAGCAATTTTGACAAGACTCTCTGGCAGGTGGCTAATGAAATAAGGAGTACCTATGGCATTTTTTTTAGGCCAGCTTCTCTCCACGGCGTCACTCGCGATTTACAATAACTATAAGCGCGGGAATCAGCAAATTCGCTATTAAAATCTATACTACTATAAAGCTGATCTCAGGAACTACTGGTCCGATTAGAAAAGTTCTGTTTTAAATAGCTCATTTATCGAGGGATGCTATAGGCTATCTATTATCACGCTAAGACCAATAGGAGCAGAGCACCAATCAAAAATATATCAAAATAGGTTTTTTTTTGGTCTTGAGGGCTTCCGCTGCGTAAACGGTTAAAGTTTTGCAAAATCATGTATGACGAAATTGTTCCAATTTAAAAGTTATATAAAAATCCGCGTCAGCAATGTATATATTTTAAGGTTGATTAACCCCACCGAAAGCGCAATGCCAAAATCAATGGGGTTTAAGAGCTATAGACTGACAAAGTGATTTTATTTTTTTAGCTCATATACCCCATTGATATCGACCTTGCGCTTTCGGTGAAGTAAATTGTGCATTTTAATGAACCTACTGATACCTATTTAGTCCCAATCTATTCTGGTTTTTTTTGGACCATCTCTTTTGTTTTCGCGGAATAACATCACGCTACGGGCAATAGAAGACGCAGACGGGGCTGTGTGGGTCAGCTAGGTAACTAATAAACTAGCTAAGTGCCGCGGAATTACCCGCGGTTAATGACATACCTACAGTGTGATTCACAAATATTTATTTCGGAGTTTGGGTGTTTCCTATGTTTAATATGTATCTATTTACATAAAAGTGTGATTATATATTTATATCAGTTGTGTAGTACCTATAATGCACAACTATAATACCTCTGCTTAGCTTGGGACTAGATGACGTTGTGTGTAAGATGTCCGAAATATTTATCTATGTAACCAAAAACTCATAAGGGCATCTTCTCTTAGTATTTGCTCCGTGATATGTACTAATGTATTATTCTGTAGGTATCTTAATGTTTAAAACAAAAATTTAAGTTGAAAGTTTATCTTCCAAGAAATACCAACCATTTCAATTACCGGTCAGTAAATAAAAAAAAATGATTTCTTTATCATTATATTCTTTTAAAACAGGCAGGAAAAAAAACAAACCAAACCTATAAAAAATTCACTTTGGTTTTCATTTGTATCTTTTTAAAGCTAGCTACCATTCGTCCATTGAACATGTTCTGGTCAAAGAAATTGAAACAACGCTTTATTATTGCTTTCAAATGAGAGCTTCATTAGTGGAAAATGTCTTTTTATACTCGTTATATATTTTTGTATACTTACAGGAACTGAAGACACTGGCTGCAGAAAACAAAAACTTATTTATTGTTAACTTAGGTAAGTGACTATTCTCTTCTGTTAGAATTTTTAGTATTTGTTTTTTAATAACGAGCTATGGAAATAGCTATGCTCGGAGTCTCTGAAGGACAATAGGAAAGAAAGAAGTGATCCGGCAGGGGACTGAAGTATCTGACATAGCTTTGAATGTTATTAACCTAATGTGGCAATGAAGTGTCTTCTGGAGTGAAGACCGCGTCTTGGCAAACTTGAGTTGGGCGCCCTCTGGCCCCATGGTATGACAACAGGACGACTTACATAATAGGGCCGGGGGCGTCTATATGATGATGGTGAATTACCAAGAATATTAACTATGGTTACTACCTAAAAAGAATGCTGACTGCAGACTGCGGAGTTCACGGTTGGCATAGTGGATTATGGGGTTGCCACACTAGTTTTCTACTGCGCCAAGTGTTGGGATTTCAAATCCCACACGGGACAACACTTTGTGTGATACAGAAATCGTTGATCTGATCCTGAATGTTCTTTGTATCCGTTACATGTATGTATATTCCTAATACGGGAGTTGTTGGCTATTAGTTGTAAACTGCTTGTATCAATCTGTTTCAGACTTAACAAATATATCTTCAATCGGCGAAATATCTCCACAAATAAACAAAATTGTGGGTGACCAAGGGTTAAATGTTTTAATAAATAATGCTGGCATTGCCACAAAGTTCACGAAACTCGCCTTAGTGAAAGCTGAACAACTTTTGGATAATCTATCCATTAACACGATTGCACCGATTATGCTAACTAAGGTTTGTAAGAAAAAGAAAGAATTTATTTAGTGTTTCAATTGAGCTCGGGTAGAAAGATATTTCTTTTTATTTCCAGTCTTTACTACCTACCCTCAAACAAGCTTCAGACATCAATAAAGATAAACCTATGGGAGTTCAGCGCGCTGCTGTGATTAATATGAGCTCGATTCTCGGTTCTATTAAGCAAAATGACCAAGGAGGATTCTATCCTTACCGATGTTCAAAGGTATAGTATCTAGAATGTACTGTCAAAGTTCGCGCCTATTTGCGTTAAGAAAATAGTGACGCCATAGCTTACGCGCTGCCCATCACGTTTCATTCGAAACCTTCTGGTATATGGTGGGCTTGATAGATGGGTCACAATAAACTATAATAATTTTATTTACCTAATATAATTATTTTTGATCATAGGCGGCGTTGAATGCGGCAACAAAGTCTATGAGTATCGATTTGAAAAAGGAAAATATATTGGTTGTGTCGATGCATCCTGGATGGGTAAAAACAGATATGGGTGGTAAAAATGCGCCACTAGATGTCGAAATGAGCATATCTGGAATATTTGATACCATCAATAAGCTTGGAGAAAGTGATACAGGCAAATTTCTGCAATACGACGGCACTGAACTGCCGTGGTAAATAAGAGTACTAAATATTTATTCTAAAATTCAATTTCGTCCTTCACAGTTGTGCTTTATTGAATAAAACCAACCAATTGCTAAGTCTATGCGTTACTTGATTTTTTTTTATACTGGCGATTAACTGCCTTTCTGCTTAGAATTTAAAAAATAAAATAAAATATTGGCATTTCTTTGTTTCATTTTAAACCTATTTACCACATTAATCTTCCCTTTAACAGGAACAATTTGATTCAAAATGATATTAGATAGCTAATGTCATAATGTGTTATCCGGATATTTATCATTTGCTGTTTGTCGCAACATACATACCAAACCTCCTTTCGCAGGGAAGCTGATGTCCAGCAGTGGACTATTAAAACCTGTTCATAATGATAATAACACATGTTGGTTTTTAGAACCATCATGTGTCATCATCATTATTATCGGGTTTTAGAGCGCCCGGTTAAAAATCTAAATACATTGTGTTTGAATAGAAGTTGGCCGATTGCTTTTATCGTCTTTTATCAAATTAGTAAATTTTATTAATTATTTTTTATTTATCATTAGTATTTAGTGTACCAATTGCATTTCTAAAAATGCGACGAGAACAATTTCAAAAACCATTTTTAATACCAAGTACTTAGTTTTACAAAACAGTGAGTGCTTGCTAAATATTTTTCGCAGGCGCTCTACTATTTTTGTTGCCAACTTATTTAGTCATACACTATAAGCTTTTACTTATCCTTGATTGACTTACCCTCCCACCTACAGCGCTCTTCTATTCCATCGTGTATTATACGCGAGTGTGGTTCAATAGATCCTTTAGAAGAAGCTGCAAAGTTAAAACATTTATTATTTTTACACTGACATTAGCAGTGGACTTAATACCAACCCATCTGGCCACGGCCATATGGTATAGTAGGTTAGAACCTCTTTTTTAAGGAGAGGCCTATGTCCAGTAACGTACTATTAAAGCTATTGATGACGATGATGTGCAGGGTAGAAATACATATTGAAAGATCTTGACTTGTTTATTCCACATTTTTTCACATTATGTGCTTTGTCTGTTAGGAATATGTTGCTAAAACTCCTTATTCAATTAGATTGACTTCCGCGGGAGAGCTACAAAGGGCCAATTCGACTAGAGCGACCTACGGCCTCATTAAAAACCCGTATTGAGGTTTTCGTTGCTTTTCATCGAACCCCAATCTCTCTTTAAAAATGCGATAGAACTCCATGACGTTCGAGTAAATACTAAAACGGCGAATATACTCGTATACTACAGACTCTTGTCAATAGCACTTCTCCATGGAAGGTAATAGTTACCTCATCAGGTGATCCATTTTCTTATGGAACTCTCAATACCATAAAAAAGTTGCTATGAATAAAAGCAACTGACTGATCGAGATCCCTGTGGTGACGGATTAAAAATACAGCCGGGTTCATTCCAGGGGTTTCGTAAGAACAGACTAAGGAAGCAAGCAAACTACGCAGTCCATCACTACAAAGAGAAGGAAAACTTAAATTCTATACCAAATCGCCTATCCAGCGTAAGTTAAAACCTCCTTCCTATAAAAAGGCCTATATCCAGACGTGGAACATTATTGGCCGTTGATTGAAGACTAAGTTGAAATAAATGTATTAAAAAAACAAATGACCTTTAATTTTTTGTTCTGTAGTAGATGCCGTATTGCACAACATTTATTGGGTATGACGTTTTCCAATCGGCTACTAGCATCTACTCGTTTAACCTACTATGAATCACTTATTCACTGCTAGTACTAGCAATACGGTATAAAATTAAACGTACATAGTGGCTTCGTGCTATACTATTGCTTAATAAATAAGCAAGAGTAAGTATGCTAGATTTGGAACAAAACAAATGTTTATGGATGGTGTTTGATAGGTTTTAAGGTGGGACCATTGAGATGTAAAGGACCTAAGGTTGAACATTACTCTACTAATAACATGGTTTCGTATTTAGTATTAGTTTAGAAGTAATTGACTGCAGGTTTGGCCTAGTGGTTAAAGCGGTCGCCACGCCGCTGTCTATTGCGCTAAGTGTTGTAAGTTCAAATCCCACATTGGTCAACATTTTGTGTAATTCACAAATTATTGTTCTGAATCTGGGCGTTTTTGTGTTCGTTTAATGTATGTTTCTAAAGTTTCCTGCGACACAGAATTCCTAATGCGGCGGCATTTGTCATTTAAAAAAAATATATATTATGGTGTGCATACTAAATAATTTAAAATAATATTATCAATTCGAATGTAAGTTGTTACGCTTTTACGGGTAATCGGCTGAACCCCTTTTGATGAAAGGCGACCGGCTAGCTTGTATGGCCATTTCGTTACCTAGTAACATTGACTGCCTTGTTGTTCTAGTGGTTAGCGCATGCGGCTGCTGATCAAGAGGAGACCTCTTGATCAAGAGGAGACCTCTTGATCAGGGTTCGATTCCAGGGTCGGACTAAATATTCGTGTGTGGATCACACGAATATTTAGATCTATATATACATATAGATAGATAGATCACAAAATATTTGTTTCGGAGTCTGGGTATTTTCTATGTATAATATGTATGTATTTACAAAAAAAGAGTATGTTTATGTATTTGTATCAGTTGTTTAGTACCCATAATACAAGCTCTGCTTAGTTTGGGACTAGATAACGTTGTGTGTAATTGTCCGAAAATATTTATGTATTTATCTATTAAATTATGTATTGTACCTGTAACTCAATGATTAGTGGAGATACTTTGATTATTGTAAAAGGACATAGGTTGTTTACTATCGCAATAACCCTCATAAACAAGGGTGGAACCACGTGCAAAAAAGTTGTGTAAAAACAATATTTTTTTAAAGCAGTTAATACAACTACTCTGTTACAGTTTAAAAGTACAAATATTGATTTATTGACACATATTGTTCACAGGTTCGCATTTTCTTACATTTACTTTGTCTATCTGTGGTAGGTATTGCGAGTTAAGAAAAAAAGAAAATATAAAATTGAAATATTTTACTCGTTATGTCATGAGTGTATTTGTTTATGGTATAAACTCTATAGCCAAGCGTCCTTGAAAACAAATTAACACGTGTATTGGTAGGTAGTAGTAGTAGTAGGTAACACTTGTAGTTGCGTAAACAGAAAGTTTTGTAACTTTAACGGGTGGATACCTTGCAACATTATAGATAATATTAATAGGTTCTTATTATTATCTATCTGAGTCCTGTGGTGTTACCCGCTGTTATTATGAACCCGCCAGTTCGAAGGCGAAAATATTAAAAGAATAGTCTAAGCTGCTCTATAAATCATTCGCTATTTCATAGTTAAGGTCCGTCAAAATCGATCTAGTCGTTCTAGAGATTACCAGAGAGAGGAAATATCAGACAGACAAACATTTTTCACAATTGTTTTTTTTTTATATAAGTGCCGTACCTATATAATTCCATAAACTTTTAATTTTATGTTACAAACGATATCATAGAGCAAATTAAATAGATCGTCAGGGTCCCAGAGTCCCAGGGTTTTTAGTCGGTTCATGTAAGACATAACCACCCGCTGGTGGTTATCGAAGGGATTTCCGCGCATAAAAAAAGTGTAAATTAAACAGGGAAACTGTACTGAAGAATTAAACGGGGAAACTATACTGAAGTAGTTCACAATGTCATACTCACATGGCTTATTATACGAATTTAAAAATGTATTTATCCATTTAAAAAATTGCTTCCAGAACGTGAGCAAGTCGGCCCAGGCCAGCTCCAAAAAGTCTGTGACCCGCCCCAGAATGCTTACGACTCAGGACTCAACGAAAGAAAAAAAAAATTACGAGCCAAATATATAGGTACATCTCGCCCTTTAGAAAAACATATCTGTGTCCTTGTTCTCTGTTTTATGCGTTAAAGAAATAGAAAAGAACGAATAAACATTTTTTTGTCCATCCTTAGATATGAACTGAATAGAAACTGATATTTAACATTCGAACTTTCGAAGCTAAAAAATATCTTGGCAATCAATAGTCCTCGGTTATATCTGTAAAAGAAAGAAAAACCTCGTAAATGACCATTGATGTAACTAAAAATAAACATGACATAAAGCAGGAAAAGTTTTAAGAAACTCTGGAGAAATTCAAGAACCTACTTCAGAGTGTAATGGGCCTTTTTCGGCATTGGGCATTGGTCGGAGAATCTTTCCTTTATGATGGAGGGAAACGAAACCGTTCTCTACTCTAGTACAGTGTAGAGAACGGGTGAATAGAGAAAACAGTTAAAGTTTCACAAAAACAATGTACTAAACAATTGTTACCTTTTAATAGTTCTAAAAAAAAAGTCCACGACAGAACATGTTCAATCTTTCTAAAGTTTTTACTGAGAAATCCAAAATGCACTTTCTAGCTCATTCTCATCTATCTAGAAAAATCATATATATTTAAAGAAAGACAAGTTGTACTAGCAAGAACCACATTTCAGAAAGCGACTAGATTCGGCGGTACATGCTTATTAGAACGGAAAAACAAGTTCTAAATCAAGATGTAGGTTGCTAAACTTCATGGTATGAAAGCATTGCGTTTAGTTATACAGAGGACAAGACAAGAACACAACATATTTTGTTGTTTTCGTAAACATGCCACAACACGTATCTATTCTACGTATTAAGTTTTCAAAAATAACAAAATATTTCATAAACCCAAAGCTAGAATATTATTAGTCAATGTTATCGTACTATTTACTGTTTCAACTTATCTGAATTATCTAACTCTAGCTTTCGCCCGCTGCTCTCGTTATCGCGGTAAAATGTAGCCTATATCTCTACTAATATTATAAATGCGAAAGTAACTCTGTCTGTCTGTCTGTCTGTTACGCTTTCACGCCTAAACCACTGAACCGATTTTGATGAAATTTGGTACGAAGATAGAACTTAACTTGGGAAAGGACATAGGCTACTTTTTACCGCGATAACCGACATACACGCGGGCGGAGCCGCGGGCGAAAGCGAGTAATATATATATATATATATTTTACATTAATTTTCATATGTCATCGTAAACCTTTTAAAGTATAAACTGGTTACATTTCAAATAATATGAATTGTATTCAAAGTCGATTGTTTATCCATGATCATTATGCCTACATAATTGACTCACGTTCATCATCATCAGCCTATTCCTAGTGATGGATATACGCCTCTTCAATTGTACGCCACCTGGTTTGATCCTGTCAGCTATCTTACGCAAATCATCACTCAGCCTACCCTATCGAAGTCCTACACTACGTTTGCTAAGACGCAGTTTCGACTCAAGAACAAGTTTACTGCGACGGTTATCAATTCTGCAGTTAATATAGCCAGTCCACTGCCGCTTCAGCAGATTTCAGCTTGCTTATCCTCATGTCGATGATTCAGTTGTATGCTGGTTTACCTTATTCCTAATACGATCCCTAAGAAAAACGCCGATATACATAAATTTATAATAGCCCTTTCCTTAGCACGATGAAAGTATTTAATCAATGAATTTTTATCTAAATGTTTCTTCATTACTACTAATTGTCAATCATTATGACTTTAAAACTGATGAGATAAAATGTATATAATGCAGGAATTTGAATAAGTAATATCACATGCTTATTCAAATTCCTGCATTATATACATTCACACTTACAATTTTATTATATTCAACTGCCTTGTTGGTCTAGTGGTTAGCGTATGCGGCTGCCGATGAAGAGGTCTGGTTCGATTCCCGGGTTGGACCAAATATTTGTATGATTTTCAAATATTTGTTTCCTAGTTTCAGTGTTTTCTATATATATAATATGTATCTATATATTTACAAAAATAAATATATTATGTATTTATATAGTACAAGCTCTGCTGCTCTATTTAAAATATTTATGTTTTATATATAGGTTTAATGCATGCAACTCGTTATGCTACTTTGGACAAGAATCCCCTACCGTCCTAGTGTATTCCATAAGACAGAATAATTATCTAAACCTTACGAATATCAACAAATCATCACTCCACCTGGCCTGTAGACGTCCTACACATGTCTAGACGGCTGGCAGAAGCTGGATGTGAGTAGCCGAAGATTGAACTAAGTGACGTGCAATTGGAGAGGCCTATGTCCAGCAGTGGACTGCGGTAGGTAGATAGGTACTGTTCATACGTTTGTGAGTGTAGTAAGTAAATGAATTAATTTTGTCCAATAAATTGATTACTAGGTTTTGCACGCGGCTCCGTTGCGTGTATGTCGGTTATTGCGGTAGAAAGTAACATATGAGCTTCTTCAAGAATCAAAGTATTAGTAGTAGTTAGCATTAATTAGCTGTAGTATTTTGATGAAAAATTTCATGGAGTTACTTTTAATTTTACTATTTTCATGTGAATTTAATTTTAGTTACACAACAACAACACATAATATCCCATGGCTGGGCTCGACTCTCCTCCCAGGAGAGGGTTAAGGCCATACGACCCCATGCTAGCCAAATGAGGGTTGGGGACTGGCAAGACACGCCGTGGCTACGTAATCTTGCCGCTGAATGTTTTCTAAGCTACCCCAAGGTCTCAAATCTTATGATAGCAACCGGGACCAACTGCTTAAAGTGACCTCCGAATCCCGGAAAGTTCTTCTTTCGGAAATGCTTTTAATTATTATTGAAAATGAAAATTCTAAATAACCCGTTGCCCTACTGGTAAACCTTAGAGGGATACTTAGTAACCTTGCCTGTAAGATATATATCGAGATAGGTTTTCCATTTATAGATTGTTAGCATTGTGCTCTAAACCAACTTCCAAATCAATGAATTTCTATTAATTCCACTTACCGAATTGACTGCACTGTTCTTTATTAGTACAAATAGAACTGAGATAGGTTAAGTTCATATTTTATTTATTGAAATTGTTAACGTCGCTACAATTTTAACATACACAAGTGAATGTTTTACAGGTCCTGTCTTTTATGATAGACAATTCATAAACTTTATTTATCACGAGAAAAGTCAATAGACTCGTCAACTACTTTTATTTTACTTCTTCATCTTTTTTAATAGACAATTCATGAACTTAATTTATGACGTAAATAGTCAACAGACTCGTCTATTTCAATGATCAGGTCATGTTTTTCAGGGTTCTGTAGATATTTGAAACCCTTATCTATAGATTAGTAATATCCGTCTGTGCGTCCTCGACTTACCTTCCAAAGGGTTATTGTTGGAAAGATGAAACCTTGCCTGAACATGTATTTTTATAGCGTCGACAAAGTGCTAAAATCACCCATGTCCTAGTCCCTATGATAAACTTTTAAGGAAAAGTATGAGGGCTTGGATAACTTTGTTAGTTCAGGAGATCATTCAATGATGCAGAAACATCCGACCAGGCGGCTATGGTATGGGTCACCATGCTGCATTGCCTACCCTCACAATGAAGATGGTGAACCTTACTCCTGGATTCTACTCATGCTTTCCAACAGGCAGAGTAGAGTCACTTTGGTAGACTTAAATATATAAAAAAACTACGCTCGGGGGACATATAGCAGATAGTATCCTGCCGTTGGAACATATACAGAGAGACAACATATGTGAGCATCTAAAGTTACCTTTAAATCTGTCAATAGGATTGTGACCGCTGCAAACGACCCGAGGCAGATGACACCCCCGGTGCGGCCGGGGGGTGTCGTTTAATGTGGGTCGATGTTCCGCCTCGTACTGCACAGAGCGGTGAGGGCGCAACAGCGTCCTGCCCTGGAGGTGAGTCCAGTCACCCCGGGATGTACCCCAGTTGTGGGGTATGGCAGGGAGGACACCAGAAGCCGTTGTTGCGATCCTGGTGTTCCTCCGGACTGCCGAGGTAGGCCGCCGCGGGGTTTAGTGGGTAGACCGGTTGCCCGAGAGTCCCACACACACCCTTCCATGTCCCCCAAGAAGGGTATGGTGCGTGTTAGGAGGTCCAACGATGTAGGGTTGACAGTTATCGCAGCATGTGTGCGAGCAGTGTAATGCTCGTGGAATCATTGTGAGGTAGACCCTTAGAAACGGTGGTGATGCTGGCCGCCCGCGGCGAAAAGAGGGGTCCAAACTTGATTAGCCACCCTGGGAGGCTATTCCGTCAGGTCGTGCACAGTCCTGACCCTGCGGTCGGACCCAGCGGCCACTTCTAGTACAAGAACCTTCCGTCGGTCGGTTGGGTCATCGCATCGTCATGCCTTAAGGTTGAGTCTCGGTTATTATGGCCCGCTATCCCTCATTTGAACCATGGCAGCGAAAAGATATAGTAGTTCAACAGTGGCCTCTTCTCCAACCAACTCGCTTTTTATAGTAATATTCATGTATTCCATGCAAACCTCAGACGACAGAGCCGGAAATATTTTTCTTATGTATTTACCATCCTGCCTATGTTCGTGTGTTCGTCAAGCTGGCCCGGTCTCAGATGAAATACGCATATTGAAACAGTGGTCTAACATAGGTTTTGTACAGTTTCAAGAAAGTCATTATTGCTTGCGTATAATGTAGAACATCGAATTTCTTTTCTTGATTATGCCACTTATGCCAGATTTTTAAGCTTACTACTTGAGATTGTTGTGACAGGCAGACAAGTTGGTTGGTGATAGGCATTAATTATTGGTGTTCAAGGTAATACATATACAACAAGGTATGCAATACACTGTGCAAAGGTTATTGATTATTTTTGACTGCACGGTTGGCCTAGTGGTTTAAGCGGTCGCCACGTCGCTCTCTACTGCGCCAAGTGTCGTGGGTTCAAATCCCACGTGGGATAACACTTTGTGTGATTCACAAATTGTTGTTCTGAGTCTGGGTGTTCTTTGTGTCCGTTTCATGTATGTTTGTAAAGTCCCCCACGACACAGGAATTGATATTCCTAATGCGGGAGTTGTCTTTAAAAAAAAAAAAAGAAAAAAGAAAAAGATTATGATATGTAGTACTGTGCTTTTACAAATCCACTTTATATTACATTTACGTACACATTAACGTTTATTGCCAGTAACAACTTTTGGGTTCAGTGTTAAATAGGGTTTAAATCTTTTTGTTTGTCTCGTGACTGGCTACAGGGATTTCCAAAAAAAAATCATTCAAATAAAATGAAAAGGGTAGCTCGAGGAGACTTTAAGATCCGTCAGGTAAAGAACGAAGAGTAGGTAGTAAGTATCCTATGGGACGCCTTGAGTACGTTTTATTTTGTCCAAATTTTATTACATACAGGTGCATATGATCACAGAAGTTGCTCTGTGCATTTGATCTATTCCTAAACAACATTTGGGATGCACACTTTTAAACCAATTTTTTGTTGAAAGCTTTTGGGCTGGAGTCTGTTACTGTTGTCTCAAAAGCATTCGTTTTTTACTGACTGTTAAAATTTCATTAGTAATTTTTCTACATTGTTATTATGTTTTTTAGGGTTCCAAAGTTCATGACTCGGAACCCTTATAGTTTTGTCATGTCCGTCCGCGACTTACCGTTGAAGTGCTAGAATGATGAAAGTTTGCATGGATAGGCGTTTTCATCACGTCGACAAAGTGCTAGAAAAATATTTTTATTTGGGGTACCTCCCCTACACGCAAAGTGGGAATGTTTTTATTTTCTCGCAGCTACCCAATCGTGTGAGGTATCATTAGATAGCTCTTTTAAAACCATCAAAAAGTTTCTAAGGCGATTTAGATATCCGTTGCGAGATAATCCACTTTAAGGGGCATTTTTTTTGTAAAAAGAGGTCGTTCCCCCCCCCCCCCTTTAAAATCTAAACGGCTGGCTCAATAAATCTGAAATAATTCATGATAATAGTCCATATATTGAACTTTAAAGGAAAACTATAACGGTTTATAAAACTTTTTTATTTCAGGACTTATAGGGGTCTAACTAATAAATCGCGCTCACTTATCACATATATCACATTATTGAGTATACATAAGATTTTTTTATTGGACACGATTTTAAATCCACCTACCATTATGGGTAACTACGGAACCCTATTCTATGCGTGGTCTGACATACACTTGCTTAATGCTTGGAAATCAACTTGTGGTAGGTACTTGTATTATGTTTACGTCTTGTTATTGGTGTCAGAAGTATAGATGATTTGTGCTATAACCAAGATGTAGTATAGTATAGTATAGGTATGGGTGGTAGAGGTGCTAATGTATGTCGCTTATTAAGTTGTCTTCATTTCACAACATGGGATCGAATAGAGATTCTTCTTGGTATCTTTTCCTACTAACTTGTGTTACAAGTTTGCCTAATATTCCAAATTTTTTAGCTAAGCTGTTATAGCTATGGTATGAAGAGGCCACTCAGGCCGAGAGTACTGAGATTTCCAGTGCGTGTGTGAATGTTGCTCTATAATTTGCCTGAATCAAAGATACCTTGCTATTCTCTTTGGCATTTTTTTTGGATTGGCTCTTTGATGATTTCATATAACTGTAGCGGTTATGTTTCAATAACATTAAAGTGAACACCTTGCAAATTAGTTAATGAAGTGAGAGATAGTGTAGAAAGAACCCTGTAATTTGAATTTTATCTTTTTACACGGAGTCCAATTTGGCATAGCTAAAGGGGTTTTACTATTTTATTTTTTATTGCTTAAGTACGCATGCAAGAGCCATGGATACCTAAGTTTAACAGTAAACTATGAAATGCAGAAAAGAAGAAAAATACAAATTAATTAGTAGTGTGCGCATACTAACTTACTGCTTCGTTGGTCTAGCAGAGTGTGGAAGTTTGGTTGTTAATCGTCTGTGTCTCGGAGAGCACGCTAAGCTCGGTACTAGTTGTCATGGACATCCTATGGCAATCGTTATTAAACTAAATAGTTTAACCTTCGAATTGAGTTCGCCCTCAGGGCTGCGGAGGTCTAAAGCTAGTCGGTCTGTAGAAAATCTGATCTTCAGATGTAACCTGTTTAGCTGGAAGCCGACCCCAAATAATATTGAAAAAATAACGGTTAGAAAGATGAAAATAATGACTAGCTTATATACCAAATTTCAGTTATCTAGGACCGCAGGAGTTAGGTTTTTAGAATTTTGATAATCCTCCATGAGTCACATGGGAGTTTAATAAACTTTATAAGTTTTATTTAAACTGAAGTTTAATGTATCATTTAAACTGAAGTTTAATGTTTCATTTAAACTGAAGTTTAATCACTACTTAATTGACATCATACTCCAAGAATTTAGTATTACTGGGATAACTCCAAACCAAGTTCGTCTTGGTAGATCTATACTAGATAGGTACATAGATCACACATATATTATGTTATTTCCTTTTTTGACTGAGTACGACGTGAACCAATAATCTATAAATACTAATACCTTCAAATATGTGATTGGCTCGGGAATCGACCTACCACTATAATGTTCGAATATGATCACAAACAAATGCGCTTTTCGTTATAAGCCAGCTATCATCGTACAATTAGGGAAATCATGTGTAAAAATAAAACTGCTGAAATGGTATCAAAAATCGGATTTATATTTCCGTTTTCTGCAAGTAGGTCAATGTCAATTAACAATTTGCCAGGTTACAGAAATGGCCGCACAGCCGGTATCAAGCATAACGTGTACTTTTATAACAATGATACATTTTTTTTCAGACCTAATAACCTAAAACTTACAGAAACTACCTACTAAGATATACACAGGTAAAGCCTAAATTATCTACAATCGTCAATAAGTTATATACAAATATTATATAATAACAATACAGCAATGTTATATACACTTACATTTTAGAGTTATCTGTAACCTGAGAAACTTTGATTTTTCCTACATTCAGGACAGTACCATTTGCCTTTAGGCGGTACCATGATACCCACACATTCAAAGTGAAACCATTCTATAGGACATCCTTCAGCGTCACAAGCGATCATCTCCGATACTTCGTCGTACGGGCAGCGACAGTAGCAATACACGCTCTCGCCTTCGCGCGCTTCACGCGCTTCAGGTCTCTGGAAGGCGTACGGCAAGCTGGACGTACCAGAGTTCAAGTATGTTGGTGGCGGCGGCACGGCTTCTTGGCTATTAGGCTGATATATTTCTAAATTTCCTTCCACACTGGAATCAGAATCGCTCGATTCCATAGACTCCGAATTCATTAAGATACGCGGCGGCTCCGGATCAGGTATGGGAGCTTTCAACCTAATAGGATCAGTATAATTATATAATCTGTTAGATATTACAGTAGAAGGCACTTCTTTCTTTGCCTTGTGAGTCACTGGGGAAGGCAAATCTTCTTTTCTCCATTCAAGTTTAGGCGGTTGTTGCGGTTTTAGTGCTGATACGGTCGTCTGCGGAGCTTCCTCATCACTGGAATAACCATAGAATTTATTAGGAACTCGCCGCCGTTTGGACGCTCGCTTCTTTTCTATGGATGTTGCTGGGGCATTCATATTAGTTATACTAGGGGGCGGTTTAGGAGCCTCTGGAATTTGTACTGTGTTGGATTGTAAAGATATTGTTATCTTATTAGGAACAAGGGGCGGGGGCGTCTCTACTTCTGTTTTAGTAATTATATCTTTAGGAATGTTAATTTTTATGGGTCCATGCTTTTTGGAATTCTTGGACCTTTTTTTCTTTTTACTTTTCTTTTTAACACTTGCTGATTTTACTTTCACATCTTCAACTATCGGTTCCTCTTTAACTTCCTTTACTTCTGCCTTAATAGGTGTAGCTGGTCGACTAGCTTCTCCTGAGATTGAACCACCATCAGATGGGCCTACTGATGGAACTGCTATTAACTGATTACGTTTTTCTTCATTTAATTTGTTTGCTATTTGCTGAGGGTTTTCATCATAGAATTCTTCATCAGTTTCACTTTCATCTGTTTCTAGATCAGTCTCTGCAATGGAAGGCTCTGTCTTTTCGGGTATCAAAACTGGAGTCTCAGACATACCCATTACATCGACATTTGATCCAGTGCTTAATCTTCGATCAGGTAATGTTTTCTTTAAACGTTTAATCTTTTTCTTTTCATTACCTACTGACTGCTCAGACGAATCAGAATCTGAAGAACTAGAAGATGAAGATCCACTGCTGGAGGAACAGCTGCAATTAGAACCGCAAGAGCAGCTCGAATCACTGTCGCTACTGCTACTGCTAGATGACGACAAATCACCTCGGTTTTTCTTCGGCGACTTTTTACTTTTCTTCTTATCAATATTAAATAAATCATCATCTCCATTCATGTCAGTGGGTATAAGGCAATAGTCGTGATCAGATTCACAAACATGTTTCCTAATAGGTACTAATGGCGGTGTCTTCTCTTTGAACTTCTCAACCTTTGCCTGGTACTTTTTGAAATTATCCCATATATCTAATACTTGTTGGTCATCTGGCTTTTCTTCAACAGTCTCAGCTTTTATTTCACTTTTTAACATCACTTCACAATCTGTATTATTTATGGCTTCATTTTCCGATTTTGGTACTGTTATATCCAGAACAGTATCTTCAAGTTTGTGAACTTTAGTAACCGGTGGGAGACCACTGTCTGATTCGTCACTACTATCACTTTCAGACAGATTTAATGCTGGTAAATTCACATCAAGTAAAAGAGCATCTTTCTCCTTTAGTTTCTTCTTTCTTTTTTCCTTTTTAGTCAATGGCTCAGTAACCGACTCAGTCTTGATTTCAGAAGATGCATCTTCTTTTGCTTTGCTATTCACTAAATCAATAGGAATAGGATCTTGAGATGCTTCTGGTAATACTTCACTATGTGTGTGCTTATTGGCTTTTAGTTCCTCACATAACAATTTTTTTTTATGTTCATCCAAATGCTTAGATAGCAGCTTCTTAGATACAAATTTTTCTGTGCAATTTTCTTCTGTACAAATATGTGGACATTCACCAGAGTGAAATCTCTTATGAACTTTTAAATACACAGCCTTTGAAAATTGCAAACTACATTCTTCACAAGCAAAAACTGCTGGTGGTGTGCAAAAGTGATAGACATGGGGCCACTTTTTTTGCATACATTTCTTACACATAACACTTTCAGTGCCATGTTTCCAAAACAAATGGTTAGTTATATCAGGTTTGTTCCTATATGCAATACCACATCTATAACATAAATGGTGCAGTTTATGCTTCCAAACATGGTTAGAAAGACGCGCTTGATTGTGACACAGTTCTAAACATACATCACAAGTATGGTGGCTCTTCCTCAAGTGTACCATCAATCTAAATTGAGATGGAATTGCATCTACACTGCATAAACAACATCTAAATTTAATTGCATACTCAGAATCATATGTTCCAGGGCACAAATGACATATTAATTCACTATAACTATAAAAATTAGACTTACACATCACACACAGTAAGATTGTTTTTTGATGCATTTTGCGATTGTGTAAATAGAGATCTTTATGGATAGCAGTTTTAAAGTAACACTGAAAACATTCAAATATATAGTCATATTGTACATTCTCACACTTATCTACACTATCATAAGAGTCCAAGTTTATATAAACAGAGTTAAGTTCCGGTGCACTTGTAATCAACTTAGTTGTGATAGTCTCTGGCATTAGTTCTTCAGCTGTGATACTGTCTACCGTAGCTCTGAACCGGTGCTGTGATACCATGTGAAATGCAAGCTGCTCACAGTTCACTGCAATCTTACGAACATGGTTGCAATATATGCAATTTTGAATTGTTGATGACAAGAAAACTTTTAGCAGGTCCTTGAGAGCATATCTATCTAAGGGTTTGTTTAGTGATATTTCTGTTACAGGAATAGAAGGTTCTTCTACAATAGGTTCAGGAGGTTTATCTTGTAATATTGTTGGTTCAGTCTTTATGTCCGTGTCTATATCCATGTTATCATCATCGACTTGGATATTTTCTTCAGATGTATTTAGCGTTTCATCCTTTACATCTGATGGTGGCAATATAGGCTCAGTTGGTGTTTCTTCAACCGGTGGTTCTTCAATTGATTTATGGTTTTCAGCCTGTGTTGTATTATTTTCATCAACTTTTAGTTTTCCACTTTCATCATCACTTTCAGATGAATAATCACTAGATGAATCTTTATCTAATAGTTCTTTAGGTAGTCTCACTGTTAATTTAGGTACCCTATTCAATGTATTAATGTCTTCTAGTTTGTTATCATAAATAGTTGTTTTCACATAATTCTCGGGTTTAGGTTCAGGTGTTTTTAAAACTGAATCTACATTGTTATTAAGTAGAGTTTTCAATGTCGTTTCTTTGTTATTTTCAATTATGGTGGTTTTAACAAAAGGACTATCAGCTCTATCACATATTGTCATTTTAATAGAAGGAGGTTTTGCCTGGACCACAGGTTCAGGTGGACTTTCTTTCTCATAACGTTTTGGTGGTCTTCGATAGCGAGTTGGAGGTTTATGTAAATTTTGTTGTCCAATTGTTGGGTCAACTGTTGAATTGATAATAACAGGCGACTTTGCATTGTTAAGGCTTAATTTTAACTTAATACCACCCTCTTTTTCAACTGGCATGCAAACTTTTTCCTCAGTTTTATTAATCAGGGGCTCCTGTACAGGTTCATGAGTCTCATCTGAAACTGGTGAATCACTATCTTCTGAATGATCTAAGCTATCATCACCACCATTAAGTATAGTATGTTTATTTGTATCTGGGCTGAAAGTGTTTTGTTGAATCGGACTTGATGTATACTTTGTATCAGAACTTTCCAATTCCATCCCTGAATCCACTGCATTGGTATCTTTATTATTTAGAGTTGAACTATCTGAACTAATACTTGTGTCACTAATTAACGGTTCAACAACAGATGTATCCGGAGCTGGCACTGTCATGTGTGTTGAAGATGTCACAGTTTCCAACCTATTCTCACTAATGTCTTTTCTATCACAAACCGACTTCATGGTTTCTTTAACTAATTTTGTTGATACATTCTCTATACTTGTGATCCCATTAGTAGTAACTTCATTGTAATATTTTTGTTTCTGACTATTAGTCTTTGCAGCATTTTTACTAATGAGAACAGGCACAGGCTTTGGTTTAACATTATTACAATCATGGTTATAAAAATCATCTTGTTCACTGCAGATTTCATTACATGCACAGCACATTATATAGTAACTTTCTTTGTAAACCTTAAGGAATTCTTCTCTGCTGTCATAATTAAACTGTTTGACATGATGCTTATTTGTAAGATGCGATGAGAGTTTTTCTGCCTTTGAAAACATTCCTAAACAAAATAGACAGATGTGTCTATTGTGAACTACTCTCATATGCAGAAAGAGATTCCAATTCTCATAATATTTTCCACACGCTGAGCACAAGTAAACTTTCCTAGTTACTCTTGAAGGTCCTATTTTATCAGTGCCAGTCGGACACGGAGCTGCCTCAGGACTCAATGCAGGTTCGTTTGCTTGAGCACGACACACTTTTTGGTGTTCCTTTAACATTGCCAGCGTCTTAAATGACATTGAACTACATTTTCGGCACTTGAACTTCACCATAGGTTGCAAACCTAAGCTCTGGGCATATTCCTTCAACTGTTTGGCTCCTTTTTCTGTTTTACCCTTTTTGAACTGTAACAGTTGGCTTTTGGGAACAAGCCGAGGCACAGGTTTATCTCTTTCATTGTTAACATCACTTTCAGCTGATGAAACATTGTGAAATTGGTTACGGTCTACTTGCTTAGGTATAAGTTTGGGCACTCTTGGTACTGAGTTGACACTAGAGCTGCTATCACAACTCTTATTCACTGAAAGTTTTCTTTTTTTGCTTGGATTGTAATATTGAAGAGAGTTATCTACAAAAGGCCTCTTTCCAAGATGTATTTTAAGTGGAATTATTCGTTTTTTGAACTTGTCTTCACACTGATCGTTGGACTCGTCGGGAGGACTAGACGGCTCACCAACGAAATCATGTCCATTCGTATTAGATTTTGGAGGGCGTTCGCAGTGTAAATTTGTCAATAAACTTGCAGTGTTTTTATCATCTTTCGTATTGACATTATTACCATCTTCCATAGTTTTCTGGAAAAATAAAAACACGTGCTTTTGACTACTAGGAAACAAAAGACGCTCAAACAAGAGGAAATCGAAACATGATTTGAATTATCATCGCATCAACAATAATATAAATATACACAAAATACCTCGGAAATCGTCCGTCCAGCACGGGTGCAAGAATAAAGATTGGTTTCCATGCATTCGTTTGATCAGAGTAATCCTTACATCAGGCTTAGTATGAAGCAGCCGCGGCCTGATCATTCCCGTAAAATGGCGTCACTTCGCACAGCGAGGAATAGTGATATCAAAAGCGTTTTGATTCATTCGTAGCACTCAATGCACAGTTCACAAACATTTTTAAGGCTTTAAAGGTCGTAAATAATCATCAACAAAACTAAATTAACCCCAATATATTGTTTATTTCCAAACACATTATCGAAAACCGTAGCGTATTACGAGAAGCTAATTCATGAACCATAAACTAAATTTTTATTTCTTAAAATTTACTTTTTTAAATTTATCTGATCTGGCTTGGCACCATATGAACACGTTACACGTGGTTTAGACCATAGAGATTTTACTCACTAATAATTAATTATTGAAGAAATAAGTGATTAAAAACGTAAGTAAAATATATGAAAATTGATGTGAACTTGATAATTAAGTTATGAAAATAAAATGAAAACTAATATTTTTTGAGAATGTATCCGAGCTTTCCTACAATTTTACTTTCCTTCGGGTGCCCGCACACACACAATAATATTGGCAATAAAGTACGTATTGCCGATAATATTGCGTGTGTCACGTGCGGGCTGTATTGTACAATATTGTTGTGGATTATAGTGTGCGGGGCCGTGTGTCACAATATTATTGTACAATATTATTGTGTGTGTGCGGGCACCCTTCTAGTGCTGACTAGTGAGGGAATCAACTTTTACGTGCACCATAATCGACTAACCGGTGCAACATATTTCGTTATTATGACCGACTTCAAAAAGTCTTGAATGTATAATGAATTGAAAATGAAAACAAAAAAAATGAATTTAAAAAAAAACCTCAAACGATAACTAGTTCAAATCATGTTCCGTAGAGCCTTAAGGTTTTAATTACTTTGGATAAATACAGCTTTCCATTTGTAAAGCTATATCTACATTTTTCAATCAGAATTGCTTCTTTGTAAATTTCAATAAAAAAATATAATTGTGAAATTTGAGTTTTAAAGTATCTGCAAAAAAGTTTGATAGATAAAGAAATAAAAATAATTAAACCTTAATTAATAAATATTATTATTAACGCCGAATGTTAACACTCATAGACCGAAATTGGCCATTTAACTAAGCTATTTCAAGCTTACAGCTAAATTATGAATCTCAATGGACAATTCACGTATAAAAGTAACGGGCCATTATTACAAAACCTGCTTTCCAATAAAAAAAACCACATCCAAAACATCCGTCAAGGAACTATAATTTAATGACTGCTCAAATACTATCTTATAGTAATATCGTCAATATTATGTCAGTCGAACGAAAGACACCTACTGCTGAATAAAGATGGCCCGCGATGAATTAAATAATAATGATGTTTTTGATAATTACGTCATATATTATTATGTTTATGTACCCATACTACAAAGGTTGCCTGGAAGAGATAGCAGACGGCGATAAGACTGCCATTGTACCACTTTTACTCGACTACGGCAGAGCCAAAGGAGGGTTATGATATTGACAGGCTATGTATGTATGTATATTCATTTGTTCCCTCATAGCTCCTCAACTACTTATTTTATTAGAACTGGACGAATAGAGTATCGTTAGAAGCGTCGTGATCGTCCACTGGTTATAGGTTACATGACGTGTCACTGAATCTAATGTGGCGCCCTCCAGCGGTAGAGGTACTGTGTTGAAAAATAACTTTGAGATAAATATGCCGTGTTTGGTATAATTATAAAGAGCATTACTTGCATATTTCAAATGTAAATATATTATTAGCATTTCCTCATGACTTTTTCCGTATTTATTCGATAATTGTGATATTTCTATGTTAATCTTGTCTGTTCGAACTATAAACATACATACTTTGCAAATAAATTATTATATTATCGGCACCAAAACATTAAAAAAAAAGTAAGAACTAAAACCCAACTAAGACGAAATGAAAAAGTTTTTTAGGACACTGGTTAACAATATAAATAATCAAACACAAGTTCGGCTTAGTTTGGGACTAGATAGCGTTGTGTGTAAGATGTCCGAAGATGTCCAAAATATAAATTTAATAAAGAAATGTTAAGGGCCGTTCTAGAGACTAGCCGGAATAGACTGACATACTTTTTTTTAAATTGCCGTTTTGATATAAGTACCGTATATACTTTCACAAGCATTTAGTGAAAATCTGTTCATTTGATACATATTACAAACACATAATTATTTTATTTGTTTAGATTTCACTGTTACTGGAATAATTTTAACTACATTATAATCATTGGTAGTTAACTAATGATTTATAATTTGGATTTATTAATTTACCTATTACATTGCACAATCATTTTGAACATTTAGTAATCCTAAACTTATTTTGAAAGCAGCCTGCCAAAGTGAATCTACTTTGCCTGATGGCAAACATGAGTGAAAACAAGAATAACTCCCTGCAGAGAAACACTAAAAATAAAGTAAAGCTTCGCTTTTTCTGTGTTAAATTACTATGTGACAATCGTGTCGCATAGTTATGACATACCTAGTTATTTATTATAGATTTAAATATAGTAGTGTTAAGCCAAAATAACAATTACAATATCACAAAAATGTAATGTATTTAGATATGTAGCCGATGAGACGAGAGCCGCCGTACATCACTTATCAAAAACCTATTGGGCTTGGCACCAACTTCAAACAGATTTTAGGTTAGCCAGCACACCTATTCCACTCTATTTTATTTAATAGATAATTAGGTAAAGACAAGAACTGTCACATTAGCAATTTAAGCTAGCCAAGATTCGAACGAATTGAGAACCTCCTTCTTTTTTAAGTAGTTAAAAGAATTTCGAGTCCTATTGCGACTATAAAGCGGGGAACTATTTGTATAATAATAAGCAGTAATTGAGGTGTAACTGGTAAGTAGTAAAGGGTCATGTATTTATTACGGTAATTACGTAAGCCGATTTAAGGGGAGGGTGTCGTGTCTGGTGTGTGGTGTGTGTCTTGATAGTTCTTACGTAAGATCACAAAATACGCTGAGTAAAGGGTTATTATCCAAATGATTAAAACTTTGTTAAAAATTATTACTTTTGACAATAAGCGTCAAAAACACCAAAGGTATATTATTTTTTTACTTTAGATTGTTACGTAATATATTTGTGCTACGCTACACAAGTGATTTATATATATATAATACATAAACATACTTTTATTATAATACATACAAAATATATTATACTCCGTAACAAATATTTGCGGATTGCACAAACATTTGGTCCAACCCGGAAATCGAACCCAAGACAGCCGCATACGCTAACCACTAGACAAACAAGGCAGTCAAGTCATTTTAAACCGTTGTCTAATGCTCATAGTATAAGTTATGCTTTATGGATCAGAATGCGTAGTGTATCAGATGATCGAAAAATGTTTAATTACAGTACTAGCTGTTTTTTGACAAATGAGCATTTTCAGTTTTTGAACGTATTTTTTTTTATTTTATATCTTCCAAAGAGAATTCTTTTTCTACAATATGAAGCATATACATAGTGTTACATACTCTTTGATATGAAGAACACTAATCATAACAACAATTTGTGAATCACATAAAGTATTGCCCCATTTGGATTTTGAACCCACAACATTCAGAGTAGGAGAAACGGTGAGGCAACAACATGAGCCGTTACACCATCCATGCAGTTAAAATGATAAAAAAAAACCTGGAATTTTTTACCTACTTTCAGTGTGTATTGAAAGCAATACAAACCAAAAAAAAAATGTTCAAACTTAAAAAGGAACCGTACACAATATGGCTTTGTTACTTGGTTACATAATTTCTTTCTACTATTTTACGAATTTCTCGATATTAGTTAAAATAATAGTTTTTACTCAAAATATCTATTTTATTAAAATATTTTATTAAACTAAGTAAAGTAGTAGGTATACAATTTATTTTTATAAATTTATACGGCTATATTGTTCCTATAAAAAAGATGGGTTACAAAGTTGTAAACAATTGCAGTCTTATCGCATACAGCGATTTTTTTTCCAGACAACCTTATTCATCAGACAAAACTGTATTTAACAAAATAAATACAACCATTGTAAATACATGGGCCGCATCTACAATCGCCTGTGTCTTTTGAGAAAAATAGAGAAATAAAGTCATTGCTATTTTTTCGGAACTTAAATATAGAAACAGAAAGATCATTTTAGTACATACCTTTAGTCTTACACTTTCAAGATAATCCTGTAATCTAATCCTCATTTTGGCGGTATTTGTTGAATTGTGTAGTAAATTTAAAATCGGCACTTAATTGCACTTGGTTACGAAGCTCACAAACACAAAACTTTATTTTATTCACATTTTCTAAGATAATTTTTATTTCTTCACTCTTAATCACTTATTTTAATATTTTATTAATAATGTTGTGTTTTAATATTCACAATCGTACATCTTTAAGTGAAAGTCGAAGTCATACTGACTAATAACCATTTATGACCAACGTTCTGTGTTCAACTGACTGACAAACTGGCGTTCTCAGGTAGTTAGTGTCGATATGGGATAGTACAAGTTTACACCCTAATGACGTTGGTATTGTAGTGCAGAATCTTTTGTTATGGTTTTGTAAAAGCTGGGTGCTGGAATTAGCAAACAACTTTTGTTGCAGTTAGTAGATAAAAAATCCTTATCTAAAGAGATAGGATGAACTCGTTTTCAAATTGTGTTGGATAGAATATTTTCCTAAAAATTAATAATTAAAATTATGAGGACGTCATATTTTTTATAAATATTGACTGTGTATCAAGATACCGTTTCAGTAAGTAACCTGATTACACTTTATTTCTTTCAGTGAGTATACGCACATGTATTTCAATTTTAAAGGTAGGACGAAAAATGCCACGACCCTTTTGAACTTAAATGATAAAATAACTTACCATATACGAGGTAATTAGAAATAGGTAGGTAGGTATTTAAGCAGCAGACTTAGTGTCTGGTTGGGCACTCAGTTATTGTGGCGGTAATACCAGTTTGGTTGGAGCAGAACCGACAGTTTTAGAAGGCCACCAGAGGAGGATGTAGATCGGAAACAATCTCTGTTCTGAGTAAGATTTTTCCCAGAGTACATCTTAGGAAATGCTGGCGCCTTCTTATTGTTAAGTCCGACTGTTAAAGAATTATTTCATCATCATCATCAATAGCCTATAATGACCCACTGCTCGGGTCTCTCCTCAAGAGAGGGTTAAGGCTTAATACGTCCTCACGATGCTGGCTAAGAGCGGGTTGGGCACTGGCAAGACACGCTGTGGCTACGTAATCTTGCTGTTGGATGCTTCAGGAAGCGACTGTTATCTTATGATAACGACCGGGACCGACTGAGCAGTGTTGTGGGTTAAAAGCCCACATGAGACAACACTCTGTGTGATGCACAAATTGAGGTCCGAAGTCTGTATGTTCTTTGTGTCCGTTTCAGGTAAAATCTTCCACAATACAGGATGTTTTTTCTTAATGCGGGAGTTGTCTTTTTAAAAATGAAATAATTTAAAACTTAGAATAACTTAGACTCCCACAACTTAGATGATATTAGAACTAGAACTCAGATTACATACAACATATCGAAAGTTAGATAATCGCTTTTTCTGTCTAAATTCTGACTCATCATTCAACACGCGGATACACACTTGCGAGGGCATCCTTACTCCCTATTATCTACACAGACGGAGAGAAACGTAGTAAAGAGGATTTTGCTAGGAGACTCAAAAATAAACTTTAAAGTCATTGTTGTAAAGTGCATTCAAATTTGAAAAAAAACAAACATGGTCACGTGGTATTAGATTAGGTCGCCACTTTATGACAAAAGCGTAAAGTTAATTGTTGAGTGTATTCATGGGCGTACCCAGCATCTGGCCTAGGGGGGGGCAAGTCAACTTTTTTAGGTCGGATCGTCCGCGGCTGTTTTGTCATACACACTGTTCAAACACACCTACATGAAACATTAGGTATATGTAGTGTAGTGTGCCTTCCAAAAGACTGTACCACGGCGTCCAAACGCCAAAAGTTGCACGCGGAAGGTGGTACATACGACATTATGTTACTGGTGCGGCCAATCTGGTCCCCACGCCGATGTTCGGGACCGGGGGGTTCTCTTAATTTGGAAAGCGGTTAAGAGAAGAAACCTCCATAAAAATCATAGGAGCAATGGTGGCCCAGGCCACATGCAAAGAGCTACCTCTCCACGTGGCCTTCTGTTACGCAGAGGGCAGGTGCGAGTGTTGTTTCGGAAGACGACACTTTATGGGGGCGACGGTTGCCGTCGAAGATTATATATGGAGCCACTGACAGTGATCACTGCCAGACTCCGGCAACCGATCGGCAGAACCCGTATACACTGAGCAACCGAGAGCGGGAGTCTTCTCGAACGAGGAGGGGGGTGGAGAATACCGCGTGGAAGAAAAGCTCTTTAAAAAAATTACCCCTAACCCAAGCTGAGGGAGCCTAACGTTAACGTTAACGGCTGGGGGGCTATGCCAGCTGCTAGGGCAACACAACGTTAGCTCACGTATAAGAGCAAAACCATTATGGACGTGACTCAAGAGAATATATTACCCCAGAAGGGTACCGGCCGTGCGGCAGACTTAGAATCCCTCGGCACTCCAGCGTCAGACTCAGTGGCTGACACTGGAGTGTTCTGCCCACAGTATTCTGGGGGAGCACAGTTACGTACACAAGGGTGTCCGAGTCCGGGCACATCAACCAGGGCGCACAAGCCCAGTTTTGTGCGTCCCAGGAGCTGAGCCCGGCGTCTTCTCGCGCCCCATCAAGGGAGCGCTTAAGAGGAAGAGGTAGCGCAGGCGTCGGCCTATGGAATCCCTTAATCAAGATCCAGAGTAGCAGGAAGGAGATTCGGAAGAGAGCGATGCTTGGGTATCTGCTCTGCTTCCTCGTTGTGACCACAAACCCGTAAGCCAAAACCGAAGGGCACGTCAGATAACAAAAAAACCGACCCAAGAAACTTGCACTGCAAAAGGACGCAACAAGGGGTGGAAAGAGCGGTGAAAGTAGAACAGGGACCGAGGCGAAGCGTGATGACGCACCAGGTCCATCTTGGTTGCCGCGGAGCTGAATGCCAACCCGTCGCCGATATCGACTCTAGTATCCAGGAGTCCCTTTCGGCGATCGAGATGGCCTTCCAAGGGACGAAGGGAGTCAAAGGCGGCAAAAGGGCTGCCGTCACAGCTTTTACGACCATCAGGGCCGGAGTGTCGGAACTCTATAAAAGAGCCGATGAGTCAGCACTGACAGACGCAGTGGAGAGGCTACGGAAAGAGAACAAGGCGCTACGCTCTGAAATTGCCTCCCTCCGAGAGGTGGAATAGTTACGCCGCGGGGACCCAAAACCCCATTAAAATACCCAGGCGAGCTCCAATACTGCCCGAGGTAAGACCAGCAAAGCAGCGTTCTAAATAAAGCAGCTTACCGGACCGAGACCAATTCGTAGCCATACTAGACCGTGTTCTTGCTGAGGTCCGAAAAAAGATGATAGGAGGTCAGTGCCCAGGTACAATGAACTTGCTGCATCCAGTGGCCTTAAGTCCGGGGACGGAAGTGACCACTGGCGTGGAGTCGCCCAAAGCCAGAAAGAAGAGTAGGAGGAAGAACGGTCAGTGGGCTACACAGATGTCTCAAGCGCCAATATCGCTATCTCCTGTGCAGGAGAGGCAACACCCGACAGCGGCCTCATTATCGAGTTAGACGTGGGTCCCTTGGTCGAAAGGCCAAGGCCAGGTAAATAATAGAGACGGCCCAGTCATGGGCGACGAGCTGCTGCTAACCGCCACCGACTATTAAAAAGGTTATGCCGCGACTTCCAACAACAGCGGCTGTCACAGTCTCCGTACCTCATGGCTCGGAGACGACAGTAGCCAAGTTGATGGAGGGCCAACATCAGATTGGGTGATCTTGGCATCACAGGTGGTCTCCGCACCAAGCGAGCTATGACCGGCGCCCTGATCCCCGGGAAGGAAAGCGCCACTTCAGCAGACAAACTGGTAGCACGCCTGCAAGATGTTCTGTCTGACACGGATGCTATTGTGTGGAGTGTAGGACAGGAGACATACGGGTGATGGACCTGGAGGAGTCAATCACCCAAGCTGAAGTCCCAGGGCTGTAGCAGTGGCGGGGGAATGTGCAATCTCCGATGTCAAAGCCGGAGACATACGTGCGTCCCCGTCACGACTGGGCACGCTGAACAGCAGCGTGAACGCTAAACGGTTACAGGTGGGCTGGGTTTTGTCCAGGACAGAGGTACTGCTAGCACGCCAGTTACAGTGCTACCGGTGCCTTGAAATGGGACACGTGAGAGCTAAGTGTCCCAACGAGACAGACCGGGGTGCGAGATGTTACGTGTGCGGTGACATAGGTCACGTGACACGAACATGCACCTCAAAAAGGCCAAAATGCTCGGTCTCATCGGACCTTGGCCGTCCCGCGAATCATCGGACAGGGAGCAAGAAGTGCTCCCTATCCGATGCCGATGCCGATCAGCCCGTGCTGACACCAGTCAAAACTCATCGGCTACAGGAGGGACACAGCCGGAAATCAGTCCGCTACAGGAGGCAATGGAAGCTTAAAAATTCGCGTCCATCCATAAATACTTACAGGGCAACATGAACCACTGCCGCGCAGCACGAGACCTGCTTATGCAGTCGGTTGCTTAGCGGTGGTGGCGGAGCCATATTACGTCTAGAATCATCCCCGGTGGTTTGGTTCGGATGATGGAACTGCCGTTTAAGAGCGTTCTAACGCTCGGCTAAGTTCGGTATTCTTCGACCGCCATCGTCGCGATCGTAATCGCGTCGATTAGTAATTAGGCGAGTTCATACATGTTTGCGAGATTTCCAGGGGGGGGCAGCTGCCCCTCCCTGCCCCCCCCTGGGTACGCCCATGAGTGTATTAAAAAAAATCGGCCAAGTACGTGTCTTATGTATAATGGTATGTAGATTTTAAATCGTGTATTATTTATGTACAAAGTTTTCCGAATAAGTGCATTTTACAAGTTAGGTCCCTATAACTCCTGAAATAAAAAAGTTATCTAAATCGCTATGGTTTTACTTTAAAGTTCATTATATAGACTATTAATCACATTTTTTTCAAATTTTTTGATCCAGCTGTTTAGCTTTAGAGGGGGGGGGGGACGCCCTGTTTTGACAAAAATATGCGCTTTAAAGTTAAATTACTCGCAAAGGGATACCTAAATCAAAAAATCGTCTTAAATACATCTTAATGTTCTTAAAAGAGTTATCACATGATACCTCACACGATAGGGTAGCTGCGAGAAAAAAAAAAAACCGAATTTTACGTGTAAGGCAGGTACCCCAAATAAAAATATTTTTCTTAATTTTATTATAGCACTTTGTCGACGTAATCACAACACATATTCATGCAAAATTTCATCTTTCTAGCACCAACCGGTAGGCAGTAAGTCGATGACGGACGGAAGGACAGTACGAATTTATAAGGGTTCCGAGTCATGAACTACGGACCCCTAAAAATGAATCCTGCCCTCCTTTTTGTCTGCGTTGGCCCCTATTCGTATTCGCATTCACTGGGGGCATTACAATGCTAAATCTGTTGATAATCTGAAAAGATATTAATCTTACATATTAGAGTAATGTACCAAATATACCTTAGGGGGTCATACATACATTACGTAAGACGATTTTTACTAGTTAATGACCCCATCTCCCAACTAAATAAAAAAAATAAGTCAACCGCTCCTCTCTTGTTTATTAGGTAATAATTGTGTAAGAACATAATAGAAAAATGAATATGGTTTGGTTTTTTGTTTATTCTTAAACGTACCTAACAATTTTCAATAACGTAGGTAACAATCGTGTTAGTGAAATCATTTGGATATAATCATTATTCTTAACTTTGCGTTTTCCCCCACAAAATCGTAAGAAAAAATAAGAGATGCTCGATCGCCCTCCCCTCCTAAATCGTCTTACATAGAAAATAAATAGTTCCTATAGGTTAACTGAAATCGCTGTAGACTGATTCGCTACATATTCATAAACGTTATTTTGAGCAATAGATTTTATATTGTTTTCAACTTTAAACTTACGGCTTCAAATCTGAAAATAATACAGAAGTGTTGCTTAATGTTAAATAATTTTAATCAATATGGAAATTAGCTCAGAACTTTCATTGAAGATATCTGGATTTTCAAATACACATACTTATCACGTTCAAAGACAAAATAAGAAAAAAAGGTTATTAGATCCCCCCCTTTCATCGAAACTAATTTTATTTGCTCCTATAAACTTTTATAAAGTTTTTGTAACTGGTATTATTTTTTCATTATTACAATAAATTTAACAATAAATAAAATAAAATCGGACATCTTACACACAACTACAGCAGAGCTTGTATAATGGGTACTAGACAACTGGTAAATACATAAACATCCTTTTTTTGTAACTACATAACATTAGAAAACACTCCGGAACAAATTTAAAATAACGTTTTGCATTTTATTCATGTATGTAGTTATATGTGGTAAATTGTATTTCATTGACCAGCAAAAAGGGGGTCATTTTTTCAAATACATCATTTACCATGAAGATCCTTTGCCATGAAGAGCCGTTGTCATTCTCATGATGATTTTATCGTAGTAACTTTTCTGTTTTTAGGGTTCCGTAGCCAAATGGCAAAAAACGGAACCCTTATAGATTCGTCAAGTCTGTCTGTCTGTCTGTCTGTCTGTCTGTCTTTCTGTCTGTCTGTCCGTCCGTATGTCACAGCCAATTATTTCCGAAACTATAAGAGCTATACTGCTGTAATTTGGTCAGTCGATGTATTCTGTGAACCGCATTAAGATTTTTACATAAAAATAGAAAAAAAACAATACATTTTGGGGGTCCCCATACTTGGAACTGAAACTCAAAATTTTTTTTTCATCAAACCTATACGTGTGGGGTATCTATGGATAGGTGTTCAAAAATGATGTTGAGGTTTCTAACATCATTTTTTTCTAAATTGAATAGTTTGCTCGAGAGACACTTCCAAAGTGGAAAAATGTGTCCCCCCCCCCTCTAACTTCTAAAATAAGAGAGTGATAAAACTAAAAAAAATATATGTTGTATATTACTATAAAAACTATCAACGAAAATTGGTTTGAACGAGATCTAGTGAGTAGTTTTTTTTTAATACGTCATAAATCGTAAATCGCAATTTACCTTTCATTCAATCAATACACTAGTATAAAAACATCGATGAAAGTTACAACGAACTACAAGAAATTTTATATGATGTTACTTGCTGATACGGAACCCTTCATGGGCGAGTCCGACTCGCACTTGGCCGCTTTTTTATTGAAGACGCCATGTCAGAGAAAAAACGTCCATTATCGACTTACCGTCTAAATAGTTAGTGCTATAGATGAAACTTTGCATAAATGTGTGTATTTAACACCCAAACATTAGCACTTTGTTTAAATAAAATCAGAAAAAAATTAGGGCACCTTCCTTACGCGAGTTTCTTTTTCTTACACTACTCTATCGTGTGGAGTACGAGTACCATTATTGCAATGTACGATGAACTTAAATTCTACACGAATTTAAATTCTATGCGTCGCCTGACTCGCACTTGGCAGATTTTTATAAAATGACTAGCTTTCGCCCTCGGCTCCACTCGCGTGTGTCAGTTATCATGGTAAAAAGTAGTTATGTTAATTATACAAAGTTTGAAGTTGATCCGTTGAAAAAATACAAAGTTACCTACAAATTTTTGAAAAATTCCACCCCTAAGAAGGTGAAAGAGGCCCCAATTTTAAGGGGCCTCCTTCACCCTCTTAGGGATGGAAATTTCAAAATTTCTCTCTTAGTGCTCGCCAACACTCCTCAGAGAACACACATGCCAAATTAGCCCAGTAGATTTGGCTGTGGGTTGTCTGTCAGTCAGTAACGGACGGAACTGTTTACATACATTATACTGATAGTGATTATAGGAATATTTTGCGTTAACTGTTGTACATTAAAAAAGCGGCCAAGTGCGAGTCGGACTCGCCCATGAAGGGTTCCGTATCAGCAAGTAACACCATTTAAAAGTTCTTGTAGTTCGTTGTAAATTTCATCGATGTTTTTATACTAGTGTATTGATTGGATGAAAGGTAAATTGCGTGTTACGATTTATGACGTATTAAAAAAAAACTACTCACTAGATCTCGTTCAAACCAATTTTCGTTGGTAGTTTCCATGGTAATGTACAACATATATTTTTTTCAGTTTTATCACTCTCTTATTTTAGAAGTTAGAGGGGGGGGGACACACATTTTTCCACTTTGGAAGTGTATCTCGCGCAAACTATTCAGTTTAGAAAAAAACGGTTTTAGAAACCTCAACATCATTTTTGAACACCTATCCATAGATACCCCACACGTATGGGTTTGATGAAAAAAAAAATTTTGAGTTTCAGTTCCAAGTATGGGGACCCCCAAAATGTATTGTTTTTTTTCTATTTTTATGTAAAAATCTTAATGCGGTTCACAGAATACATCGACTGACCAAATTTCAACAGTATAGCTCTTATAGTTTCAGAAATAATTGGCTGTGACATACGGACGGACAGACAGACAGACAGACTTGACGAATCTATAAGGGTTCCGTTTTTTGCCATTTGGCTACGGAACCCTAAAAAGAACACAGAGACAACCGACTTTTACAAAACAAAAGAAATAACAATAAAAGTGAATACAATAAAGTGATTGTTCTCGCAATCCTGTACACACTACCTGAATTATTGAGTTGACTTCACCCAGAGTCCGAGAACAAGGAACAGTTTGATTTAGACTTTTAAAATAGCAACGTTTCCAGTATATTAGCAATATTGTGATAGAAAATCTATACATCTATACAAATAAATAAAATTGGAGTGTCAGTGTGTAATATCAAAATAACAGTTTTTTTTACTAAATACTTACGTATCAATGTATAGTAGTAGTTGAGTGAATATCGACATTTATAGTGATTATGATTATGAATTTATGTTCAGGTTTTGTGTGTTTGTGAATTTTTGTGTTCAAGCCTACGAATAAGGATTCACCACCTAGTACATGTATCTATCTACATACAAACTGTTGATATGCAGTCGGAAAACAAAAAAACAATTGAGAAAGACTCCAGGTTAGTATCTCTAAAAATGCAATCGAAACCCGTTTATTTTTAATCATATGGAATGTAATACCTATTGTATTGTGATTTCGAGGCATTTCTAGCGAATAAAGCACCTGTATGCCAGCGCCGCGGCGCCTCTTAACACCGCTGCGCAAGGCCGGATTACGGGGAGGGCAACTAGGGCAACAGCCCCGGGGCCTCCAAAAAAGAAGGAAAAAAATAAATTCAAATTCAGACTAGTAAACACTAGTAAACAACTTTTGATTTTGGTGAAAAAAGCTCGGAAAGTTCCGTTCACTAACGCTAAAATTTAATTTTACAAAATTCTTGTTTCCGATTATATTTAAATGTTCGTTAAATAATAAAATAGTCTATACTTGGTTTCACAATAAATTATTAATTGGAAAACTATACTGAAAAAAAATGATCATTTTATTTGGAATATAATTTGGGACCAAGGGGCCTCCACTCCTTTGTTGCCCCGAGGTCTCCACATCTTTAAATCCGGCCCTGCCGCTGCGCCCGTGTGCACCCCACACCCTGCAGTCCACAATTAGAGGCTTCATTACCTATAGTAAAGACGCAATGTAATTGCTATTCAGATATCTCGGGTACAATTCGCGAAACAAAATATTTGTACTTTATACAAATCTCTGTTTGTTAAATTTCAATCAATCTGTCTTTCACGGTACAAGTTTTGCTTAGTCTTTGGTCTCACCAAAATAACTAGTGTGAAAAACAATTAAAGGCATGTGTGGGTGAAACCATAATAATGCATTGTTTTTCATAATAAGTATATTTTTCTTAATAACAGATTTATTAAGCAGATATTACTTATTTGGTTAACTGGTTTCATTGTTTCGACCACAGATAAGGTAATCTGTGGTTTTAACACACCCTAAGTGTTCATTCAACTATTAATCTAATAGAAACAAATAAAACTTTTACAAAAGAATTCTTTATTTGTTATACCTTATAATTTTAACTGCCTCTGCTTTACATGTGTATTTACATTGTTACTTTATAAATAACAGCGTGAGTCAGTTGGTTTAAAATTAAATACCCGCTATTTTAATTTTATAATTAGCTGACTGTTTGGAGCAGGAGTAGGAGCCACTATCCTCAATGCAAGTGCATACAATGCAGTATGGTGACCTACACTATGGTGGTTTATTTAGATTGTGATTCTGGGATAATTAATGATACAGAATAATTGGAACAAAAGACGACAGCAGAAATGCTGTCATTTTAGGTTGGTCTTCTGTGTGAGGGTAGTGCTGCTCCGATCGAGCCGAACAGCCGACCCCATTTGTACTGAAATCAGCGTGGGATTACTACCTACTTCAGACCTATTGTAATAATTAGAACCCTTTCTAACCTTATGTGGTTATATATACAAGATGGATCTGTGGATTGTTTTAGTCTGCGATGGTAATCCAATCCACGCGAGCCAATCTTGACTAATATCTATGTAAGGCATACAAACAAGACTCAGCTAGCAATAAAATAAAAATATTTTTTTCAGACAATATTCACAACAAAAAGAAATTTATTTTTATTAAACAAAATACAGTAAGGAACTTTTTTGATTCATCTAAATTTGATAACAATTTAGTAAGTCAAAATCGATTATTCCGCCATCGACTAAAAGATGAATAGTAGCTTCGTTAACAACCTCATATTTTTTTGCAAATTTGTCAAAAGCTCTTCGTGAAGTGAGTGAGGGTGTAGGTACCGTGTACAGTTTTTATCATTTCTTTATAGAGATTTAATTTTTTTGCGTTTGTTATGTAGACAATGCAGATTGAAGATGATGTCTGATCAGTTCAGGAAGGTAGAACCATATTCACCGAAATCTTCACCCAGAGGTGGGAGGTCGCCAGTGGTTTCTCGTCAGGATTCCTCCGGGACACTCAAAACTACCATCTCTTTGGGCAAGAATCCGTCTATAGTGCATAGTGGTCCATTTTATTTGATGAAAGAACCTCCAGGTAAGATCTTTTTAATTAGTGTAGAATGTTCTTAAAATTTATTTACGTATTTATTTTAGTCCTCCAATTGTTACAAATTACATTTTTATGCTCCAGGAGAATGCGAGACAACAGGGGCGACCAATTTGATGGCCTATTATGGTCTCGAGCACTCGTATAGTAAATTTAATGGTAAAAAGCTAAAAGAATCTTTGTCATCATTTCTTCCCAATCTACCTGGAATTCTTGATGGACCTGGTCAGGAAGACAATAGTACTTTAGGATCGGTAATAGCCAAGAGGCCTATAGGTGGTAAGGAGTTATTGCCACTTACAAGTGCGCAGTTGGCTGGATTCAGACTGCATCCGGGACCACTACCTGAGCAATATCGTTATGTTAGTTCAACACCACCAAAGAGACACAAGACCAAACATAAGAAGCATAATAAGCACAAGGACGGAGTACCTCCTGGACAAGAAACTCCATTGCAAGGTAACTATTTAGTTTTATTTTCCTACTAGCTTTCGCCCATGCTCTGCCCGCATCTAATTCCGTTATCGTGGTAAACATATTTTGTAAAAAAAAAAATTATAAAAAGTATCCATGTTACTTCTAATACCTCCAAGAATATGTGTACAAAGTTTCATGATGATCGGTTGAGTAGTTGTCGCGTGAAAGTGTGACAAACAAACTTACATTCACATTTATAATATTAGTTGGATTTGTTTTATAGGTTAGTAGCCGACCCACAAACTATGTCTGTGTCTCTTATTAATTATGCTCGGCTCTAATTGGCATAAGCTTAATGTTAAACCGTTCTATCTAAGGCATCCTAGCAAAATACAAAAAAAAAACCTTAATAGTTTTGGAGTTCATCATTCAACAAGACGAGAATTATAATTTTACCTGCCTATATAAGGCAGTAAGAAATTAGTTTTAAAAATATTCTAGTTTAATAACCATTTTACAGATTCAATTAATTGTCAATAAATTTGCTTTTCCTAAACACTAGCATCCACATGTGTAAGTCGATTAGAGCAACAAAAGCTATGTCAGGCAATTGATTTAATAGTTTTGACATTAAACCATGACAGACCAACATTTTTTTTTATTCTTTATTTATTACATATAAAATGTAGAGGTGCAAAAGTCAAGTCTAAAATGTAGAGGCTTTTATCAAACATGATTATGCCAGCCTCATTGTATCCTATAATAACTGCCTATAAAATGTAAATAGCTTACATTTTAAAGGCAGTTTCAAAAATGTTATACCTGTACTTATTACTACTACAAAAAAGAGAAACAATCAAAATTCACACTAAACAGACAATTACCTCTTCCTTGAATTGTGAATAAATGTGTAAATTTTGCTTGCGTCACAGACCAATATACTTCTGCATTTATAATATAAGTAAGGATTGCATTTATAAATTCGGAGAAAGTACTTACCTAAGTATCAGTTAAACCTCTATAATTTGATTCTTTAATACCCCTATCAATCACCAAACCAATACAAACTCTATGACGGAATAGTTATGTAATTTGTTACATTAAACAAAGTTCTTTTATGAAGGAAACAAATGAGTATGACAATCAATTTGACTGCCTTGTTGGTCTAGTGGTTAGTGCATGCCGCTGCTGATCAAGAGGTCTCCGGTTTGATTTCCGGGTTGGACCAAATGTTTGTTCCGGAGTCTGGATGTTTTCTATAAATAATATGAATGAATTTACAAAAAAAAGTGTTTATGTATTTATATCAGTTGTCAAGTAGGTACCCATAATTCAAGCTCTGCTTAGTTTGGGACTAGATGATGTTGTGTGTAAGATGTCTGAAATATTTATTTTTTATTATTTATTAATTGTGCTGCTCACTGGTAGTAAGGATACCTTGAAATTTCCTTTATACTACACCTGATCGGAACAGTAGTCAATATTCCCTGAAAATGAAAAGAGAAAGTTAGTCTTTTCCTTGACCTAAATAAGCGGGAGGAAAAAATGTATGAAAATCCATTTCTAACGTGTTTTAGCGGGAGAGAAAGTTGTATGAATTTTCATTTCTCATGTGTTATCTTATCTATGGCGAGCGCCTGTCAAGGAGTTTTCATTTAATTTAAATATGGAATCTCCGTGCCACTGACATCCTTTTGTGAAGAATAAAAAAAAACAAGAGAAGCGCGAAATATTTATAAATATTATGTCAAATTCTAAGCTAAATTGTGTTTTACATGGTGTCTTACGTTTTGATTTTATTTTCTACATACTTTAAATGTTCCTCACAGGTGTAGTATAAAGCACTGTGTAGCACTCGGGTGAAAGTCCCATTCCTACCTCGGGAGTATTGTGGCCTTAGGCTGCCTTTCGGGCCACATCTGCTCCCTCGCTAGTAATCGGTTCCTTTCCTCCCTCGGTGAACAATGTACTATTATCAGTTATTTTGTCCTAGATAGGTGATAGTAAAACTTTATACTCTTCTTTCTTAATATATTATTATTTGGGTTTAGTTACTAGTTCAACTGATTTAACCTAAATATCAGTATTTCCACTGAACAACTGGCTTTGGACCAGGCAGTGGAAGGTTGAACCAGACATCAATATGTACACGTACAATGGTCCACTTAAAGGACTAAGTCCGGAAACCAACCCACATAACATAGAACATAGTTTAAGGCACTGACTCTACTTTGCCTGATGGAAAGCATGAGTAGATTCCAGGAGTAGGGGCTACCACACTCATTGCGACTGTATACAAATGCAGCATGGTGACCCACACAATGGCAGCATATTTAGATGTTTCTGTATCATATCAAGACGACAGCACAAATGATGTCATTTAAGTTGGACTTCAGTGTGAGGGTAGTATTGTCTTGGTCGACCCACCCATTTGTGCTGAAATCAAACCCTTTCTAAGGAGAGGTCTGTGGATTGCAAAGTCTGTGATGATAATGCATACTACACAAGCCAATCTTGACTAATCTCTATGTAAGGCATATAAACAAGTTCTTATTCCAAAGTCTCCCTAAAAAATATTCTACTACAAAGTGATTTGAGTTTATAAAGATAAAACTCCGTAATTTTAAGTTACAGTACTACGTATATACCTTATTAACTACTGGTTTTGGATACGGCTCCGCTCGCGTGTATGTCGGCTATAGCAATTAAGAATACCAAATTTGATTAAAGTTTATGCAGCAGTTTGGCCGTGAAAGTGTATCATACGGACAGACAAGAGCTACTTTTGAAAAATATTAGTAACTAGCTTTCGCCCGCGGCTCCACCCGCGTGTATGTCGGTTATCGCGGTAAAAAGTAGCCTATGTTCTTTCCCAAGTTCAGTTCTATCATTATACCAAATTTCATCAAAATCGGTTCAGTGGTTTAGGCGTGAAAGCGTAACAGACAGACATACCGACAGAGTTACTTTCGCATATATAATATTAGTAGGGAAGTAGGGATTGAGATCATCACCTTTATACAATTGATCCTCTTGATAGGTATATTTTGGGGGTCAGCATGGGTTACATTGGAAAGTATTTTGACTGGTTTCTCATATGAACGAGTCCTGTCTGAAGCTCATGCAACACTGTCTCAAATCTTGTAAGGATTACTGATTTAAGATGGTACAAATGGAAAGAGTAAATTGAAGTGATGTGATTAATACGGAGAAAGGATAAGGGATACTAGCTAGCCTCTAATTTAAAAATAAGATTCATATTGCCCTAGTCCATAGATGTTAGGTTTAATTAAATAGCTATAAAGCCATAGATATAGAGTAAGAAGTATATATTTCGCTACAAGATATTATAGCCTATATAGGCCTATAGGTTACCTTTGAGCGAAAAGGCCACCACATGTACCTTCTCTTAAGTTACAGTTGTAAGTAATTTTGTGTACAATAAAGTATTATACTATTATTATTATTAATTATCCACAGATTCATCAAACCCAGACACATACGAAAAGAAACACAAAAAGCAAAAGCGTCATGACGACGACAAGGAGCGTAAGAAACGGAAGAAAGAGAAAAAAAGAAAAAAACAGAAACATAGCCCAGAGCACGGAGGTCTCACTCCTAGCCAGCACCCAATACCTTAGGTGATACCATAGTTTTAAGGTGAAATTATTGAGCCCAAAGAGATTGAGCCATAGAGTTTACAAGCACAGATATGACCAAAAATATCTTTTTTTGTTATTACATAAAAGTGATGACCAGTTACTTAACCTGGGTTTAATTCATACACTTTTGAAAATGGAATAGTTTTAGTTTGGGACTTGTTAGTTTGTAAAAAAACAAATAAGTTTTACTTCTAAATTATCTTTTGGTAGTAAATGCTAGTTAAAAGTAAGCCAGTACACATATTGGTCATTATTTATTAGAAATAGCTAATTTCTGTGTAAATTGTTATTTTATATTTATTTGTGTGGTTTAAGGTCACTTGTGGATAGGCTTAGAAAAAAGAAAATTTAAAAAGGGTCTGTTTATATTAGCTGTGGCAAAATATGAAGTAATGTTAGAACAGAGTTGAAGATTATGATTAATGTCTAAAATCCATCATAACCTTAATAAAATGCTTAGCATAGTATAGTCCTTAGTGCGCACTGGAGTGTTATGTATTGACTGGAGATGTCTCTCAGAAGTTCATTATTTTTTAAATTTCTTTTTTCCATGATAAATGATACATATTATTACACATGAATTTACATCTAGAAGGAGCCGGCATGTCCTAAGAATCACTCTAGTAAGAAATGCCGAAACAAGCCATAGAGGTAGTCTTTTTTTTAGTGTGTGAACGTGAACAATGATTAAAAAATAAACTGCGAGTACATTGTAGATAGGGTCTGGGTTGGCCTTATGAAAGAAAGAACCATCATTTTGAGTCAGCTTGTCTATACAGTCTGCATACGAGACCAAGCCATCGGTTTACCTAACTGGTATTGGACAAAATTAACGACCCGAAGCACAACACTACCGCCAGCAGGACATTTGGGTAGGCTTGTGAAACACTAGAACATCCAGAAAGATACTAAATATGAACATAAATTACAGCCTAGACAATATAAATTTCATTGTTGGTAATTTTAATGTTAAAATACAGTTTTGACTGCCTCGATGACGCAATGGTTGATGTGTGCTGCTGCTGATCAAGAGGTCTCGACTTCGATTCCCGGGTCGTACCAAATGTTTGTGTGATCTGCAAATATTTATTTCGTAGTTTGGGTGTTTTGTATGTATAATATTTACAAAAAAAGTATGTTTACATAATACAAGCTCTGCTTAGTTTTGGACTAGATGGCGTTGTGTGTAAGATGTTCGAAATATTTATATATGCTTATAAAGTTGTTAACCCTAGATAGATAACCATATTTCACTATACACTAAAGATAACCATACGTCGACTCGACGTGCAAATGTTTAAGTGAGCATATTTTGGATTAAGTATATACTAGGTTTATGAATGGGATATTATGTCTTCATGTATATAATTGTTTTGTGAGGAAATGAAAAGAATTGGAGTTTATTCATATTTTTATTATTAAAAATAATAAAGAACAAAACAAGATACTTCTCACTTTACAAAACTTAAACATTTAAGAATCTCTCTGTCAGTCCTATAATTTTTAATTTTGACTTTTCAAAATTAACTTTTTGTAATCTCTATAACGTAACAAACAGTAGTATATATCACTTTTTATTAATTTTGGCCTCAAATGCACCTAGGACTGGCGCTGGACTTGTGCTCCCACAAATGGGATTCTTGCAGCTGTCGCACATTGTCTTTGTCATCCTTCGAATTTTTGATGGACAAAAGGCACAATACTTTCTTTTCTTTGGCTCAGGTACACCTTCAGGTTCTGTGGGGGGTGTGGAGGTGTGGGAGTCCGTATTTATTGGGTTTGTTTGGAATATACATTCGAAAAGGGCACCGACCCCAGAAACATAAAAGATGTTTGTCAATGGTCACATAAGGTCAGGGAATATAATTGGATCGGTAGTGGTATATAAAGATCTCCCATATTTTTCTGATTGGTACAAATGTATCAGTAGTTCAGGTCGCAAAGATTAATCGTCTATTCTCAAACAGCTTATCAAAAATCGAATCTATCTCTACTCGTGGCAGTTTCCTGAATACAAACATTCAAATAACTCATCTGTAGTCAAATGTTTGTCTTTCATAGCAGCTAGCTGTTAGTGTCAGTATGCCGAAAAGAGCCCGAATTTCTTCACAATTAGTAGTTTTAAAGGTGGCTTTTACATCAGGTTTTTGAATTTTGAGCTGGATTTCAGCGATGGCTCATTTTGTGATCTCCTCCACAATGTCATCGGTAATAAATATAGCAAAACTTTTTTCATCCAAGTGGGGCCCCCAGACGTCCGTATAATATTAGCAGATGAAACTCTGGCACTTGTTCTGCCTTTAGTGGCCGTCCAACGATGATAGTTTTTGCCTCTAAGAATTTGACGCTGTGGAATAATAATATAACTCGGCATACTTGACGAAGCAGTTTCAAGACTTTCAGGGTCATTTTCAGACACATCTTAAGAAACCACTGGTAGACTCATCGCATAGTCTTCGACATCACTCTGTACTTTATCCTCTAATAAACAGGTAGTCTTCAGTTTCACTTTCCGACCCCTAAATCTCTTCATCACTCGTTTCATGCAATAACCGTCTAATTTCTGCATCTTTTATATGAATTTCTGACGGCATCATATATTTTTATCGTGGCCTTTAACAAGTAAAACGACTAATAAAAAATATGCCCATTTATTTTCAATAAAGTCGCAAGAACACATGTTCCCAAAACTGGCACTAAAGATAACCATACGTCACTTCGACGTACGGTAGGTAAATATTTACGAAAGTGTTACACTTACCGGAGTGATACGGGTGTGTCCTGCAAGCTCCGATGGTCGAAGGAGTTGGCAGGAAGGGCCAGTTTAGTGACGCGAAAAATCAACAAGTTAGATCGATTTTTCGAAATCGAGTACGTCGTTTCGACGTAGGTTATCTATCTAGGGTTAATGTCTTCAGTTATTTTCTAAGATTGAATAAGAACGAAAAATTACTATTTGACACTATTTACTAGCTGTAAAAGTCATGTGAGAAGACATACAAACAAGAAGGATCTGACTGGTTCCATCATTATTTCTGTGCACATCCAATACACGGTGCAGTTTTATTCATTTGTATCGGAGAGATCGGAGCATTGAGACTGAAAACTCATTATATCTGTCAGTGGATTACATAACCTGCTAATAAGATTATACATTAGGCACAGGAGTTGGTTTGTGTGGTGTAAAAAAAAAATTGGGTTTTCAATGAGGTTGTATGTGAATTATGATGTGTAGTTTGTTTTTAGAGAATTATTGTTACACTTTCCTCCAGGACTTGTTCTTCTATACATTTAACTAATCATCTCTTTGGGCTTGACTCCTAGGTAAATAAGTATTAGTAATTATGATACAGTAATTGATATTTTGTTTTACCGTTTTGTTAGTTATCTTTCATTTTCTACAAACCACAATTCATTGTAAATATCCATCCTTTCATTTTATTTTTAATTATTATTAAGAACTACCATTCTCATAGACGTAATAAATTTGATATAATGTTATTGTTTTGTTTTATTTAATATTATTGTTACCTGTTAGGTGTTCAAACAATGAAAAATACCTCTTGTGACACTAAAAGGACTATAAAAATCACTCAAAGCTACAGAATAAAATGTCTCCTGAGGTCGCTGGGTTATTCACTTATCACTCTGATATTCGACTGAACTGCGGTTCGTAGTGTTCGGTGAAGTTTGTTTTTTACGTATTATTTGAAAATTTATAGTTGCTTCCCCCACCGATAAAAAGGCACACATTAATAACATTTTTTTCTTTTTATCATGTAAGCTTTGCAAAAAGCAATAGGTCTGTATGACGCAAGAGGAAATGCCCATTTAGTAACGTGGGCTCCCCCACCAATATACCATTGACGAATACATCGAAAAGAAGAAATAAAACAAGTAAATTCAGAGCGAAATTTATTCAAAATATTCAAATTTACACAATATTAAGTCTGTTTTCGCTTCATATAAAAGACAAGTTGGTCATTCAGTTAAATTGAAAACAAAATAAATTAGTAATGCAGCACCAAAATACATACATACATCGTACTTAAAATATAATGTTCCTACTTACAAATTATTCCGACTACACGAGATCGGGCCGAAGCCCTCGGTATCGTTCTGCGAGCCCAGTGTGAGTTTATTATCAGCTCGCTAAAACTTCCAACAATCATAACACCAAACATGTTCGCTGTAGAAAGGGACTTGGTGTGAAATAAACGAACACTAGGTTGAAGTCTGGCTCGTCACTGCACTTCAAATATAATCTGCTATCAAGGGCGACCCGCAGCGCAAGAGTATTCTTCATGAGAGTTTAACCATAACAGAGACGTCCGTCAGTTTGTGCTGTTGTTACCAGCTTGCTGATAAACATACTTCTATATTTTGAAATACATAATATTCAAAATTCACTAGTCTGCCACATGAGTAAAATTTATGAGAAGTGGTCACCATGCTCATTCCGAATGCATACAGATAAACTGTTAAAGCAGATAGAGTACAACCCTTTGACAGCAGAAGCTAATAAGTTCTGTGGACACGCTTCTATCAGTAAACTTTCACTAAAAAAAATTACCAGTTAGCGCTGGTTCCCACTACGCCGGACCGGTAAATCTACCGGAAACCGGATACCGGACAGAGTGTTCACATTACACCGGAGCCTCGGACAGTCGAGTACTCAGCTCAGTTAAATTTGGACCTGTGCACACAATGGACGACGAAATTGTTGTGTTGTGGTGGTATTTTAATAGAAGGCAAAATAAAAGAAAACATTGGGTACATTCTATTTTCGAATGACAGCAACCACTTTTGACGATTTACTGAAGAAAATGCGAGCAAAATGATGTGAGGGGAGCGCGGGCGGGGCGAGGGGAGCACAGGTGCTGCGAGCGGGGGACAGATACCGGATCAAACTCGTTTACATTGCTCCGGTCCGGTATTTTTACCGGACGATCGTAGTGACAAAACGCACGGTAATAAAGCCGGACTCGGCAAAAATGCCGGATCCGGGATAATGTGAACAGCTTCATATAACTTGTACAGCCACTAGCCCTTCCGGCAGTTTTACCGGCCCGGCAAATCTGCCGGTCCGGCGTAGTGGGAACCAGCGCTTAGGGTACTGACTCTCGCGGTGCAATTCGCCCCTAAACAATAATTACGTAGGTACCTATACATATTATTAATTAAATACCAATTTCTTGATACTAACTGCGACCAGTGTTTGAAAATCGGTGGTGTCAACATATTGCAACTGTTCGCAGTTACTTAAGCCATTTCAATTTATTAAAAGAAAGTTATGAACGTTTTATGTTAAATGGCCTATTATCTTAAGAGCCAGGTGTGAGCTTATTTCGTCATCGCTGCGTTCAGCGTTGGGATTGGCCCACACTACAATAATCACCAATTGCAAAACAGAACGCGTAGAGCAAGTAGATGTGATATAAACTCACACTAGGCCTCCGATCGCGCCTAACGCAGAACATCGCATTACAAAATCTACAGATATACATACACATATGTTACACTCACGCGGTTTGCAAGACCTGGGTTGTTTTCTGTACGACTGCTTTAAAAGAAACGTTTATTTAACATATTCGTCTTTGTTTTAACCGCCGAAACAAAATACAAAGGTCTTTATTTTTGAAGTAAACGAACATTGTTTAAATACAGAAGACAGTCATTTGCAAGCTATGCATAAAATTTAAATTATAAATTTGAAGTTAAAAACATCGACAAAGATGTTAAAATACCGTTAGATACGAGCGCGTCGCTACTACCCGCGTTGCGTTAACTATTCACAACTACAATACATAGTATTCCCGTATTAATAATACATTTTGGTGCGCCATGGCACTGTACGTTAAGTGAGCATCACTAACAACTATATTTATATAAAAAAAGCGAAACTTTCGATAAACTCCTGTACACGAGATACAATACATTTCCTTCACTATTGATTGACCGTTACGAATCGTGAGCACTGTTTGGAATTTAAAATTGTAGCCAATGACTCCTAATTAAGTACAAACAAGCTGTTAAAACAAAAGAAACTTTAACGCGTTGAGATAAGACACATTTTTTCAAACTAAGTAGAGCTTGTACTATGAAAACAGATTGACTTTAAACATAAGTAATATGTACGTATGTTTAAAGTAGAAAACACTCAAACTCCGAAACGAATATCTGTAATCATACAAATATTTGGTACGAACCATAATTTGAATTCGAGACCTCGAGCAAAGCAGTTGCATACACTACCGCTGCTCAAATGAGGCAGTTAAACATAATATAATGTGTTGTCTCGTGTAGTTGTTTATTTTTATTTTTTTAATCAGTTTGAATTCCATTCTAGTACAAGATAAATGTAAGTGTTCACGATTTATAACGGCCATTAAAATAAACTACTCCGAGATCTAATATCTTAATATTCACATGAGTAATAAAATAATGCCATAATAACAAGATAAAAATAATTTACAATGATATCAGTAAAGCATGGTAACTTTCTAGTCGTGAATAAAAACCTCGAAATATATATAAAACAGTCCATAGAGAATATAAAGTGCAGAGCGCATATTTTGAACTTGGCAATATTACTGTATTTCATATTTAGAACGATTGTTTTTGTGAAGTCTCTAGGAAAATTATGTAGTGAAAAATAATATTTTTTAATTCCCACAAAAAAATAAGGTGTTATCACTTTGACCGCTATATTTATCGGCGTCTGTGTATGTGGCTCCGAAACGGGTAGACCGATTTGGATACGGTTTTGTTTTATATTAGGCATATTGAATCGTATTTCACTCAATAAGAAGTCTTAAACATAGACTTTACAATAGTTCTGCATCAATAATCCATACTAATATTATAAATTTGAAAATAACTGTGTATGTCGGTTACGCTTTCACGGATCAACCGCCTCTTCGAATTCCTTCGAATAAATTATTATATTTAGCACGGGGATACTTTTATTCTTGAGGAATGGACTTTCCACAGTTTACCGCGATTTTCGACACATATGCGGGCGGAGCCGCCGGCCAAAGCTAGTTGTATATAGAAACATTATACTCTGCACTTTATACGCTCTAACGACGAGTCTCACGAAGACCCACCGCAGTCTCTAAGCCTATTGGACGTTTACGTTCTCAATCGACTATCACAACATACATGGGATACAAATTTTGAGCAATATTAAACTAGAAATAAAAGCATCAAGAATGTAGCCTACCGTCAAGTATCGAGAATGGTCGTGTATAAATAAACCGAATATAGTCCTTATATATAATATTGTCTATCATAATACAGTGACACTAATGAAATTTGACAGATATCAAATCTGTGATAAATGTCATTAGTGTCACTTACGGAACATTTTATGTGCGAATTGCAACACTACAGGTGTTACAAAATAATGTTGCTTGTTCAGTCATTTAATTTTTTTCATAAATTTCGTAGTGTTCTGTTACAGTGATCAAGCTTTATTTAAGGACTATAATTGAGTTTTGCCTGAAGGGTACGCGAAGGTGGGGGGGGGGGGATGTTCGTAAAACGATACCCTATAATTTTAGACAAAAGTTGTCTAGTTTCAAACTAAGCAGAGCTTTACTATGAAAGCTAGATTGACACCTGTAATCCAAAACATAATCGATCTTACAATTTTTTTGGTCTGACCTGGGAACTGAACTCGAGACCTCAGCACAGCCATCGCGTACTCTACCACTGTACCACAGAGGCGGTCAATGAACAAATAGATTCCTGCCCCCCTAGCCAAGTTACAAACGTTTTTCGTTTTCTATTTCTCTATTCTCTTGTTTCATTGGCTAATATTTTGTTTTGATCACGTGACTGAGCGACATTGGCCAATGAAACACGAGAATAGAATAGAAAACGAAAAACGTCTGCAATTGGGGGCTGGTCTTCTTCCTCACTCCGCCCCCTTTCCCAGCAGGCTTAGCGGCCTTACTCTTGAATGTAATCCCAATTTTAAATTACGAGAAAATAGTACGAACAACTCCAATACCGATCGGTCGGAATTGATGTCAAGAGTAAGCCTGCAGGTCTCAATAAAGTGGTTTATCTATAGTTGTAACTGAAATTTAAAAAAAAATGCATCTCGCTATACTTAACTTTCAAAATTAGCAATACCAATGGCAAGTAACTCGACCCCTCCAATTGTAATTAGTAACAAAAGCGAAATAAAAAAATCGGCAAGCTAAATATAAAACTCTTATGCGGTATTTATACAAGAAAAAAGTTAAAATAAATAATTATTTTATTAAAATTAAACAAAATATTAATTATACACATTATTATCATGATAATTTACATTAGACAATTAATATTAAAACAATTTACAAGTTATAGTTATAGTGGTTTTACCTTGGTGATTATTCGGAGGTAATATTTTTTTATGTTTTGTCCTTCAAGTTGTATGACGACAGTATGTGAATATTACAGATTTATATACAGAAAATGGCACTAGTAATCTCTTGGTGGAGACCTTCTTAATTCAGGAGTTTCCGTAACCATATAAGCGAGTGAAACATTTATAAATAAGGACGTTTTACGTTTCGCCATTCTAGAATCTGGTTACAAAAACTATCTGTTATGAAAATCTCTAAGATAGTCTATTTGCGTTAGAAAAAAAGTGACGCATCGATCTTTGCAACCTGACCAATCAAGTTCAAAATTTTTGTAAACTAAACAAGTGACCCCTAGTCAAGATACGAGTGTTTCGCTTCTTTCTCTTTCTACAATCGCTAACGTCTCGAAACGAAAAAAAGGAGGAAGGTTCTCAATTCAACTGTATTTTTTTATGTTTGTTACCTCAGAACTTAGGATTGGGTGAACAGATTTTGATAATTCCTTATTTATTTAAAAGCTGGTACCTCCCACGTGGTGTCATGATAAGGAAACCAGGACCTGATGATAGGATCCTGGAGAAATCCAGGGAACTCCTCAAATATCATAGTCACACCTGTCGCGATTTGGGTTCTCAAAATAGTTTTTCTTAGAAGTCGTTTTTTTTTTAATTATTCGTTCTGAACTCTAAAGCTAGTTGATATGACGTCATGGGGGCGGTGGGGGGCTTGATCGTTACGTAACAATTTTCTTAACGCGAATACACTATAATTTCGTTACGAGACTACTCATACAATAAAATAATATTAAATCACACCTTTATACTGTTATAACACGAGAACTCGCTCAATTACATACAGTTGTTGTATTCGACAATCTTGTTTATTCGTTCATTTCAATATAATGCCACTCTTATAATAATGTAGGACTAATTCACAAATGTTATTAATAAATTATTTTGACATGGTTCTAATATTTATATACTGGGGAATAAGATCAAGAAATACTAAGACTAAATTAGATCGAGAAGCGAGGCGATGAAATCAGTCATAAAATAGGTAAGAAAATTCTCATTTAGTAGCAGATGGTAGTTCTGCTTATAAAGGCTTATTATAGAGTGAGCGAAGTACGCAGTCTTTACAATAACATACAAATAAATTTGAAGGCTCGACCGATTCTTATGAAATTTTTAATGCATATTCAGTAAGTCTTAGAATCGGCTACTATCTATTTTTCAAACCTCTAGGACGCTTGCGGAGCCGCGGACATCAGCTAGTATACAGTATTTATATCAAAATGCATTTTTAAGTCTGTTTGTAATCTTTGAAACGATCGGATCCATTTTGAAAGGACTTTATAAAACTATTTTTATGGAAAATAACTTGTTTATTTCTTATTAGAGTCAATAGTCTCAATTTGTGAATTAGTCTCTACCTTAGTTAACGAATGACCCTACAATAATCTAACGATCAAAATAATTGAGGTCGAAATAAAATGCCAACAATTAAAGAAGTTATTATGTCAAAAAATTAATGTTAAATATTACACAGAGTACATTTATACATGTCATATAAATCCTATCGAACGATCTCGTTTGCGGTTATTTTACCAAAATCCATTCAAATAATATATTCTACAATGCGAATGAATAAATGCATTCCAAATTTTTATTCCATGAAGATTTACAATACGCATTGGAAGCACTTCTATAGGCCTTTTGAGAAGCACATATTTTCTACCATACTTTTTATTATTTTCTACCATTACTTCTTTAATTTTCTACCATTAGACTGTATTATTATCATGTTTTGTATATTGCACATACTTGACATTTATTCGTATTAGTAAATAGTGTTCGAAATGATATCCGATTAGAAAGTACATTAACAAATGCTTTTATATCATATTAAAACGTGAATAACACTTATATGGAATACATGGTAGAAACAGTTTCACCAGTTCTTGATAAAGTTACAGATAGTTATCTGTAATGTAACACTATTTAATATTTAAGTTGCTGATATATTTATTTGTCTCACATATATATCTCTATATCCATCCAAGGCTGGTTACACCGGAATTCGTAGTTACTTGGCAGATAAGCTCAAAATAGTATATCATTAACTTTATGAGCAAATGGTGAAACTGTCCAAAGTGTTCTAAATTTAAAAAAGCATTAGTTTTGGTGTTGCCACATCAAATAACGTGGTTTGTTACAATTTTCGTATAAAGATATAAAGTTGCAATACAATTAAAATAACTTTTATTAGTATACCTCCTTCTAGTTTGCAGTACAATGATGGAAAGGCCTATATCTTCATACATCTATGTTCGTTCGCGTTAACGCGTTATACATGGCTGGCTGAATCCATTGCTACTGCGCATGGCTGCGTAGTAAGCAAGCATTGTATACTGTTATTGTCACAGGTCCTTGAGAAGTGCTGACTTTGCGTTCTTGAGTTTGTCTAGTCGTTTCGTCAGATGGCTGTTCTCAGTCTCCAGTTCTTCCACTCGGTTTAATGCTTCACGGGCCTGGAAATTGTAAATGATATTGTTAATACTTGTTATTAGCTGTAATTTAACAAACAAACAGGTATATGTATTTACAATTATAAGTAACATTCTTTAAGGTTTTAATTTCTTAAACAAATCTTCTTGTTTAAGATATCATAATTTTCATTACTTATATTCTTAGTATAGAAGTGAAGTTTTTTTTTTTTTATTCCTACTAAATTATTGTAAAAATTCGTATACAGTGTTAAAGCGATTTAAAATAGTTACAAGTACAAGAAAACAATATATACAACAAAATATAAGTTCTGTAAAAGTTATTTAAGAAAAACGTTATTGTTATAAGCCGCAGGTAACACCGCGGAGCGAAGCTAGTTTAAAAAAGTAATCTAAGTTATTGTCCCCGGCACGTAACTTGGCAAGAGTCGTTAGATGCGCAGAAGTCATATTTTAGGTACCTTTGGTATGCGCGCGGGACGCGGGGTGTGAGGCAGCGCCGAGCCGAGCGCGCAATTGGTGCATCAGTATACCCTTGCCCCTCGCACGCATTGTGTCTACGTCCCGTTCGCTCCCGTGCCACTAAGTGTACGATGCGCGAACTTACCCCCACTATGCCAAATCCTTGCCAAGTTACGTGCCGGGGACAATACTAGTTATCTCATCAGTTATCTGTCAGTGAAAGTCCCGCTAAAATCAGCCCATCCTGTCCAGAACAAAGAGACAGATAGACGAGACAAAAATTGTGAAAATTGATTTTTTTGATGTAAGTACCGTAGTATACTATACATTATCATAGCAGAAAAACACCAATTCACAGCACAGTAAATACTTTTATTCCACTTTCAACACTTATCGGCCAACTAGCATAGTTTCCACTAGACAACTTATCCCTGAGCCGAGCTCCTGACTTAATAATCAAAACGCGATTTCAACCCCACCACTCTCAATCCTTTCACCGGAAGTTGTCACAAAAGAGTGACGGGGTCGAGTAATGTTGTCATTTAATAAAAATAAAACTACCTTTTATAAAAATAAAACTACCTTTTAAAAAATTATTACATTCATGTAGTGAAAAACTGATTTTTAATTACAAACAGACATTTCAATTTTATATATTGTTATAAACATAGTTTTTCAAAACAGAATTCATAGATTTTTATATTAATATTTTTTATTATGCTATTAAGAGCGAGATCATTTTACAAAGTAAACATATTTATTTCCCAGTTTAATTAACCCTTAATTACTCGCACAAAGAATATTACATTACTGCTCGCATGGGGTCACAGATGACCCCAAATAGTATGAGTAGTTTTTAAAATATTTTGAAATATATAAGTAAATAAAACTATTTTATTATTAAAGTACTTTATTTATTCTATAATATCTATAAGTAATAACATGAATTACTAACTATTTATACAAAAACAAGTTAAACTAAAATAACTATCAATAATCAACAATTTGTACTAAGGTATACTGAGGTCATAGTAAATACTAGTATTTTAGGCACCCTCTGAATCACCATTGTTACACAGTTGACAGTATATGTCAGAACGATCATTGCACACAAATCTTGTATATTTCTTGCATTTTGTTGGAACGAGTTTTGCAGTGATTGGTGGGACGCGATTTCCCAAACTCATGCACTTCCATCAGACTTTTTTTACCTCCTTAGGAGTGGCTCTGACTTCTCTGGCTCAGAACCTGACCCTCCAACTTCTTTTTTTATCAGAACCTCCTTCAAACTCTACCAGCTATTGCGAAAAGTGCTGTTCTCTCCTATCCATGACTAACTCTGACGAAAAGACTAAACTCTTAGTAAAACGGTTTTTTTGATAATTTTATTGTATGAAGCTGTTTGAATGATTCATTGAACATTCAATAATACAAATATAATTCATAATAAACAAAAAAAAATACATAAAATAAAAAACTTACCTCTTCCAAAAAAGTTACGTAATTACTCGCATGGGGTCACCGCTCAAGAGTGTAGCGGCGAAGCCTTCCACTTTCATTACTTGGTTGCTACTAAAATACCAACTTAGACGCGCATTATGAAGCTACCGAGGGCGCGGAGGGAATCAGGCCGCGTGAAGTGCTTCATTTTTTAATCCGAAAATGATTTGACCCCATGCGAGTAATTAAGGGTTAATCACCAATACAGAACGTAAACAGCACGGACAGTAAGTGAAAGTAGCGATTACAAGCGGGGCGAGGGACAACTAATTTAACTATTCAACATCCCTAAAACTATTTGATTTTATTCCAGGTAGTACCAGTATGTTCCATTTCACTAACTCCCGCTGATGGCAAATCTTATTTCTACCCTTTTTTCGAATGGAATGCAGCGTATACCAGATGTCACTTAACAAAGGCCTTTTGTGCTGGCGCATACACTATGTTTAAATGACAATAATTCTTCAAGTAATAGACATACAGTTGTAAATTTAATGTTGTATTGTAGCTTAGCTCAAAAGCTATCGATCTAGTAAAAACATTGAATGGGTTATGGGGAGTGATTTTGTAGTAATTTGCAATAATTTGTTAATTTACGTATTTTTATTCCCTTTTTTTTTCAATTTCACATTTTTTCTAAAGTTTGTAGATAGTAAACACTTTCTTTTATAATGTAAATGACAGACGGTATTATTACCCTTCGAATAAGCCTATTTTTATCCCATTGAAACCCAATATTTTCCTGATATGATGTTTTTTGCATACACGTAGAGAAATTTCATTAAAAAAAACAAAATGGCTGCCATTTAGCGTGGAGGTGGGTTGGACCCAAGTTTATGCTGTATTTGTATAATAAAATAGTTGTTTTATAAGTACCTAAAATATCGCTAGTTCGTAACCGGACACATTGTATATTAGATTTTCTCTTCTATGCTGTGCCCGACAGGGTCCATAATTGTAGCTAGACTTAAGTTTTTACCAAATGTAAAATTACTCTAGGGAAGCAATAAAGTATTGAGTAAAGATTACTTATTAAATTATTTATTAATAATGTGGCGACTTCCACATACACTGCGAAAGCGAAAAATATATAATAGCGCCATCTACCGGAAAAACACTGAACCACTGAGTTACGAAGTAACTACTAATCCTGAATCGCGATATAGAAATTTTCGGAACGTATATATGCTACACCCCAACATCAACTATTGGGCAGTGGCCTGACAGGTATGAGGATCATTTTGCCTGGTTGAAGGATCCTCTCTTTGGGATGGAAGAACACGATACCCGTTCCTTTATATAGGAAATGACATGAATATAGCTACGATAGCGGATAGAGGGTCTAATTTTCCTAAAATAAAAATCAATTCAAAGAAAAATGGTACCAAATTTTTTTTTTTAAAGTCGTTCCATGTCATTAGTTAAATCCAATTAAGCGACAAGTTAGGTTTCAAGCATAATATGTGGTCTAGACCTTGCACCACCTTACAAAGATTTATTTATTTCCTTTAACCATAACTAGATAAAGTCCATATTTAGTAGTCAATGTAATTTTGCCTGTTTATGTGTCATATAAGGAACATTGTTTCATTCATCGGTAAAACTCGTAAATACCACACACAACAATTAAATTATTTTTATAACTAATACACATAAACAGTGACCCATCTACGTACTGACCGCGGCGTCGTTGCTTAAGAAGGGTCCTAACTGTTCATTTTGGAATGTACTAACCCCTTAGCTAAGTTGCAAACGTTTTTCCGTTTTCTAATCTCTATACTATTTCTCTATCTCTTGTCTTATTGGCTGTCACTTAGTCACGTGATCAAAACAATATAAGCCAATATAAGCGTGATCAAAATAATGAATCAAGAGAATAGAATAGAAAACGATAAACGTCTCCAACTTGGCTGGGGATGGATATTCCATTCTAGGGAAGTTATATACAGAGAATAGGATAGGAAAATCAAACTTCAGCTCATATTGACCTTATTCTGGTATTAAGTATTTCAAAGTATCGCGAAATAGTTAAAATGTCTATGGTTTACCATAATCACGGAGTGGATTGTTAGAAACATATCAGCATTATTTTTTATTTATTTATAGGATCTTATTTAATCATACTCTTGTTATATTTAGGACAATAATTGGGAATTCAAGCAAAATTTTGGTTTCGTATTAATATAGTCAATATATATTATATTGATTATGTGGAGGGGTCGCACACAGCGTGGGTTAGATAGTGAACTGTACCGTTAACTGTCGCCATTATTGATAACGGCCCAGAAGTCAACGATCTCCTGAAAATTAAATTATTGCCTGTAAATTAGGGAGGATATATTTGTAATTTCTGATGACCTTATGTATTCTTATTGGCTTCTGTCCTTCATAAAGATAAAAATGAAGAATCATTTGTAGAACTAAGTATGGGTGTAGGTAATTCGCATTGCGTGAATGTAGGTTTTTTGTCGGCGTGGATTTAAGAATGGATAGTAGATTGTGGTTACGGTATTGGCGTGGGTATAGGTACTTTATATGTGAAGGTATAAATTATGGGTATGGGAACAGTATAAATGTGGCTATAGGTATAATAAGGGTGTAGGTATAGGTCCGTTATGTGAGTGGGTATAGGCATATCGGTCTGACTATTTTTTTTTTTTAAATCATCGGTGTGGCTATAGGTACGGTATGAGTATATGTATAGAAAGAAAAGATACGGTATGGGTGTGGATATAGGTACGGTATAGGTTTAGGTATATGCATGACATGCTAAAGGATACCGTATGTGACTGGATATATGCACGGTGTGAGTGTGGGTGTGAGTATATGCACGGTGTAGGTGTGGGTGTGTGCACGGTGTGGGTGTACGTGTATGCACGGTGTGGGTGTGTGCACGGTGTGGGTGTGCGTGTGTGCACGGTGTGGGTGTGTACACGGTGTGGGTGTGGGTGTGTGCACGGTGTGGGTGTGTGCACGGTGTGGGTGTGCGTGTGTGCACGGTGTGAGTGAGGGTGTATGCACGGTGTGGGTGAGGGTGTATGAACGGTGTGGGTGAGGGTGTATGCACGGTGTGGGTGTGTGCACGGTGTGGGTGTGGGTGGGCGCACGTACCTCCCGCTGCAACTTGCGGCGCTCCTGCTTGAGCTGCTCCTCGTGCTCGTCCTGGTGGTCCTGCCGCGCGCGCAGGCGGGCCAGCTGCGCCTCGAGGCGCGCCACGTGCGCCGCGTGCAGCGCAGCCTCCGCCTCAGCGCGGGCGGCGCGACCCTTCGCCTCCGACTGACCCTTGCGCGCTGACTCCACTGCAACACCACACGTCTTAATAATACTCCTCAAGACCGCTTTCATATGTCACCTATGTACGACTTTGTTAGGGCGTATAAAAAGATATCCGTTCACTATTTATTGATAAACACGACTAAGTACAATAAGTAGTAGAGCTACGATGATTTCTCAGAATTATCCAGAATCTCTCTTCAGAATTATCCACAAACATCTTACCAAGCCGCCATGGTGTAGGTCACCATGTTGCATTGTTTACACTCACAATAAGGATGGTGGTCCCTACTCTTGCTTTAAAAATTCACATTTTTTTATGTGAGAAAATAAATCACTAATGTACATCTATAATTCTATTAATTTAGATATAAAGTTAGAACCTTTAAAGTTAAAAAAGGTTATGTATGGTAATAAATATTTTATAATGAAATAAATATGTGGGTGATAAAAGTGGGTAGTTGAAAGCTCAACATCAAATTTAAAAGCTCTTATAAATAATTTAAAATAAAAATAGATTAAACATATTTTAATATAAATTTAATGAATAAAATTAATCCTCAACAATAAATACCTGCTAGTCAGTGTTATATCCATGGAAAAAACTAAGTATTCAATTTTAAAAAGTAGAAACTAAACACAGCATCACAATGAGCACTCTACAAGAACTACAGGATTGTTTTGTGAAGAGGATGGCAAACTTTGAAGCAGAACTCCTGAAGAAGGCCTCAAATGCTGCTAGTCTGGCTGGTCTCGCAGAGGAGTTTGCTATATTTAAGACACTCATCTTAGAGACCTTGAAGTCCTTCCAAAGCCAGATGAAGGTGCTTGCGAATGAGGTGGACAACATGGAAACCCGTAGCCGTCGCAAGATACTCCTGATACATGGTGTCGCAGAGGAGAAGGATGAAAACACATCCCGGGTCGTCGCAGAGGTAGCAGCAAGTAAGTTAGGTCTCGACTCATTTACTTCTGATAGTATAAGCCGCTGTCACAGGATGGGTCGACAGTCTACGGTTGAAAAACCACGACCAATCCTCGTAAAATTTAGGGCAGTAGCAGTGCGGGACCGAGTCTGGGCATCTAAGACCAAACTTAGGGGCACTGGTGTGACACTCTCCGAGTTCCTGACCCGATCACGACACTCGGCTTTCATGGCAGCACGTGAGGAATTCGGGATCACAAAGTGTTGGACCAAAGAAGGTACTGTTTATGTTATGGGTCCCGACGGTTCACGCCATCGTATAACTTGTGTGGCAGATCTCGACCAGATAAGGCCAGTGGTTGCAGAAAAGCCAACTGTGACCAAAACTCAAGCTGCAAAACCGAAGAGAGCTGCTGCCGGTTCAAAAAAATGAATGTTTGCGATGTGGTGTTCTTTTACATACATTTAATGTATTGTTACACTGTCTGGGTGAATTTCACGTGAGAATCAGTCCAAATATATCCTCACCAACATTTTATGGTATGGAACATGGAATCATTAAAACAATTCTGTTCGTCCTCATTAAACCGGCCCAACACATTATTTTGTTGATTTACCTACGTACAAAATCTCAAAATAAAAATAGCTGTCAAGTGTTGAAGTGTCAAAAGTCAAATTGCGTTCCAGACCGCATAGTTGTAAGTTTGAAACAAAGGCGAACGGGAGGTTCGCCCAGAAGCTTGTGACACAATTTTCTTCTTTTGGTTTTTGTTTTGTTTTGTTTTCTTTTTTATTAATTTTTTTTAGTTCATATCTTCCAGTGATTCCTAAAGATCAAACACACGACTGGCGGGTGGATCAAAAATTTTAAGTTTTATTTATTATTATTGCTATTTAAATATTATTATTGTTATTTGATGAACATTATTGCTCTATTAGCTTATTTATATATTCTTGAGTCAATTTTATATCTGACTTGGACAATAATGACGATGACAGTTTTTACTCGCTGAACAGTCTTGATTCTAGTTATGTTAGTATACCCTCACTCCGTGAGAATCTTCAGTACCAATTTTCTGATGCTCCGCGGAATTTTAATGTAGTCCATATCAATGCCCAGAGTATTCCAGCTCATTTCCCTGATATGCTGGCGATCTTTGATTGCAAAAACATTCACGCCATTTTAGTTTCGGAGACATGGTTAAAACCGTGCCTACCTTCTACACCATATACTCTTCCTGGTTTCAATCTGATAAGGAATGATCGTGCGATTGGTGGTGGGGGTGGTGTTGGCATATATCTGCGTCAGCATATTCCCTTTACCATTGTAAATATGTCGTCACAGCCCCCATCACCGGACGGTGGTGAGCACCTCTTTTTGGAACTAGAGGTTAACCATTCGAAGATTTTACTTGGTGTTTACTATTCCCCCTCGTTACGTAATAATTACTTTTCCTCTTTTGAACAGTTACTAGAAAACTTATCTCCCTCTTATAGCCACACAGTAATAATGGGCGACTTCAATACTTGCTTGATGAAAAATGACCATCGCTCTTCTTCACTACGCAGAATAGTAGACTGTAACAATCTATCACTCTTATCACTTGATGCTACGCATCACTTTCCCAACTGCACTCCCTCTCTTCTTGATCTTATCCTAGTCTCTTCTACTGATCATGTCATCAGCCATGGCCAGTATTCCGCTGACGCTTTTTCTTATCATGACTTGATATTTCTCTCTTATGCTATTCGCCCACCTAAGGCAAAGCCGAGAATTCTTGTGCAGCGTAATTTTGGCGCGATGAATCTTGCAAGACTTAAGGAGGATGCGAGAAACATCAACTGGAATAATTTGTTAAATTCACAGTGTGTTAATGATAAAGTCCAAATATTCACAGATAACTTGATACAGCTTTATAACGTTCACGCGCCCTTGCGATTTATAAAACTTAAACATCTACCAGCTCCATGGCTTACTGACGAGATACGCAGCATTATGTCCAGGAAATGTGTAGCGAAAAGCAAATACAAGCGTCGACCAACCGATGCTAACCTGGAAAAATATGTGTACCTGAGAAATCTCTGCAATAAGATGTGTAGAAATGCACAACGCCAACATATCCACACTTCCGTAGAAAACGGAGATCCAGCAAAAGTCTGGAAATTTCTAAGAACATTGGGAGTCGGGAGGTCTCGCCAAGAGCCTATTCCTAAAAATTTCAAAATTGACTTACTCAATAAACATTTCTCTGCCTCGTCTGACATTAGTGACAGTACAAAAGCTAATACTCTTAGATATATTTCTACTACCCCAACTCCCAACTATCCACCTCTCGTCTTTGATCAATTGTCCGCTTGTGATGTTAGGAAGACCATTCTGGCGATTTCATCCAAGGCAGTGGGAAGTGACTGCATCAGCCGAAATATGATTATTCCTATCCTTGACGAAATTCTACTTATCTTATGCAATATCCTTAATCACTCCGTTACAAGCGGTGTTTTTCCATCTGCATGGAAAGATGCCCAAGTAATCCCTCTTCCAAAAAAAGCTAAACCCTCTTCTTTTTCTGACTATCGGCCCATATCCATTTTACCTTTTCTATCTAAAGTACTCGAACGCCTCATCCACTCTCAACTGTCTAACTTCCTCTCTAAAAATTCTCTACTGAATCCCTTCCAATCCGGATTTCGTCCTGGACACAGCACTACTTCTGCACTGGTACATATTACAGACAGCATCAGACTAGGCATGGATAGTAGAAAGATCACAGTACTCACCTTACTTGATTTTAGTAATGCTTTCAATACTGTGGATTTTCACATTCTGCTTGGCATACTACGGTCTCTTAACATATCTCCAAGGACAATTGATTGGTTTCATAGTTACCTGTCTGGTCGCCGGCAACGAACTTGCATTGATGACTCCATGTCCTCTTGGTGCAGCATTTCTGCTGGTGTACCACAGGGTGGCGTTCTATCTCCTTTACTCTTCGCTGTTTTTATAAACTCAATCTCTAATCAACTAAGTTCCTTCTACCACCTTTATGCAGATGATTTACAAATATATACACAAGCTCCAAATAACTTGTTATCGGATGCATTCAACATAATTAATGCTGACCTTCAACGCATCGGCGAGTGGAGTTATAACTATGGACTTAAGATTAATCCTATAAAGACACAGGTATGTGTTATTGGCAGCCACAGACTTACCTCAAAAGTTAACTGGACTCAGCTGCCACAAATTCAGTTCGGTGGCACAACTCTTGAGATCAGCACTAGTGTGAAAAATTTAGGGATCTACATAGACAATACTTTATCTTGGGGTTCACAGATGCAAGAGGTCAGTCGTAGGATATTTGCTTCAGCCGGATCTCTTCGAAGACTACGCAACTTCCTTCCAATTGCAACTAGGGCTGCGCTTGCACAAGCACTTCTCCTCCCAATTCTCGACTATGCCGATGTCAGCTATCTCAATCTCACTGAAGCCCAACTCGATAAGCTTGAGCGACTACAAAATGTCTGTATACGATTCGTATTTGGTTTACGAAAATACGATCACGTCTCTGAATTCCGTCAACTTCTCAAGTGGCTTCCAATTCGCTCTCGCCGGAATACTCATATCCTTAGTTTCCTTTATAACATTTTGTTCAATCCTAATGCCCCTTTCTACCTCAAAGAACGATTTAAGTTCCTTAATGACACACATGAAAAATGTCTGCGGTCATCCGTAAGTTTACAACTGGAGATGCCACTGCATTCCACCAAATTTTATGACCAATCTTTCACCGTTGAAGCTGTGCGCTTATGGAATGCACTGCCGCCTAACATCAGGCAGGCGCAAACATTAACTAGATTCAAGAAAATGGTACAGGAGTTTTATTCACCATAATTGAGTCCGACACGATTGAGGGTGAAACGAAACTGTTTCTCTTTTCTATTTATATTCATTTAAGTATGTATATTTACTGGTATAGTATGTATGTATGTATGCATGTATATGTAAGTATATTTATTGTAATAAGTATGCATTTTATGTAAGAAAAATTGTAAATGTTTGTAGATAATATAATATATGTAGTGTATGTAATATGGCATAGTACCTAATAATAAGCAAATAGTAGGTTCAAAAATGTATATTCAACTACTACTTTCTCCCTACAACATTTGATCCATCCTAAGGTTGCCTGGAAGAAATTGCTTTCAGCAATAAGGCCGCCCTTTGTACACTCTATATTTGATCATTGTGTTCCTTTTTCTTTTGTAAATCTGTAATTTTTGTGTGCAAATAAAGAGTTATCTATCTATCTATCTATCTATCTAAATAATGTTATGTACTTACATTCATTTTCATACTCCTGGTCGTGATGGTTGGCCACACCGTTCTGTCTGGCGGCGCGTTCCTCGTTCAACTGTAACTTGAGCTTGCGAACTTCTGACTCCAGTGATTGTTTGGAACTTAACAAATTCTGCAACCGTACATCTGTAACATACAGTACAAATTTGATTAAAGTACAATTTTGATATCTATCACGCTTTTTAAACAGTTGTAATTGTGGAAAATTGTTACTATATATAGAAAGAAAGTAAGTTAGTAAATTAGGTAGGGTTTTAATTATTTTATTAACATCCAAACATGAAGTTTTAAGTTCTGTGAATAAAATAGCGATTACTGACAATTGTGAAGAAAAGTCGTTTTTAATTTGGCTTTTCGATTATAAGCAGTTTTTTATTACAAAAATTTTGGACTTTTAAATTCAATCACTCACAGAGGGTGCTACTTGTCTCTTTTCGTGAGAGCTGTTTGAAAATAAAGGCATGGGTGTAAGACAGGTATGGTATGCGCGTAGGCTAAACGTGTGAAAAGACGGCACGAGAAAATGTTCGTGCCAAACTCCTAATCATTTTTTCCAAAATAAATGGTAAGTATTTGCATTATTATATTCTGTGTGAATTGTCAAAATTTGTTGTTGTAGAACGGGACTTTTTCGTTACAAAAAATATTTAAAAAATTACGATATGTAAGCTCGTGGTCACGGGTAGACTCGTTCTAATTGGAAAACAGAAAACATCAGCGAAGAAGTCCCGCGGTATATTGTGTCAAGTCGGTAATGGATAGACTCACCCAGCGTTCCCTCCCCGGCGTCGTTGAGCAGCTGCTCGGCGTGGTGGCTGACGAGCGCGAGCGGCGGCACGACGCCTACGGCCTCGCCCGCCGCGGTCCCTACAGCGTCGAGCGCGGCCGCCTCCACGAAGGCGAAGCCGGCCGCCGCGGCCGCGCAGTCCCGCGCGCGCACTGCGTCCCGCGCCGCGCTCAGCTCGCGGGACACCGACTCGAACTCGCGCTTCACTCGCTCCAGGGACGAACACTTCTCCTTGTGCTCCCGCTGACACATACACACACATATTAGTTATTGTCTTAAATATAACAACAGTAAGATTAAATAAGATCCCTTAAATAAACAAAAAATAATGCTGATATGTTTCTAACAATCCACTCCGTGATTATGGTATACCATAGACATTTTAACTACCTATCTCATGATACTTTGTAATACTTTATATCAGAATAAGATCAATGTGAGTTGAACTTCAATTTTCCTATCCGAATCTCTGTATATAACTTCCCTAGAATGAGATATATCCAGCCCCCCTAGCCAGGGAGGCTTATGACTAAGGCAGTCAGATTTTTAACCCTAACCCTCTTGCGCAAGTCATCCCGCCATCTAGTCAGTGGCCAATTTTCTACCTAATTATCTTTTTCCAGACATACCAAACAGTTATTATACTAACAGAAATAACTAAGATCCAGGCAGACAGGCAGTGCAGTCATTTAGGCAGCTAATATTAAAAAAAAGAGAATCAGTGTAAGTTACCTGTAACTGTGCATATTCCTCGTGGAGCTCCTCTATCCTGTCCTTGAGCAGTTCCAGCTGGTAACCGAGCGCCGCCTTGTCGTTGTCCAACTGCGCATTCAAGATCATCGCCTTGCGGAATTTCTCCTCTACTTCTTTCAACTCGTGCTGAAAAAATATTTTACTATAAGAAATTTGATTAAAGACAAGTCAACTCTTTAAGATCAAAACATTCGCTATAGCAGTTGTTCTTTAATTATGATCCATTCGTGTTCATTTTTCGAATTTAGTTCGCCTTCAGGGTTAAAGAGGTACGATACTAGTCTCTCCGTGGAAAACTGATGTTCAAGTTATACCAGTTGAACCAAGATAACCAAAATAATCTAAGGAACAATATAGGCCAGGAAGATGATTAGGGACGAAGATACATTTCTAAAAGAACTCCTTCAATGACAACTTAGGGTATAATTGCATTCACAAAAACAAATAGAAGAATATCTTGTTGACATAATAGACAAATTAGCATGCAAAAAACATTTTTAGGGGATAACTTGCACGAAAACTCCAGTTACATTGACGTACTCCGGGTGGTTATCATACATGATACGTAACATGTACTTTCGGAATTGTATCAACTAGCTGACAATTTGAAATTATGAACTGATATGCGAAAAATAAAAATCCCAGAACACAGCGCCACCGGGTCCAAGAATTTTAACCACTCTCTAACTAACCCAATTGAACACACATTTTTTTTTATCCAAATTGGTCAGGGAGTTCAATTACGAACACACGAACAGAAGATTTAATATATAAAGATAAATGTAAGTGAGGGTGTTAGAACTTACCCTAAGATCCTTCACACTGAAGAGATCGTCGACAGAGTCCTCGGAGCTTCTCCGAGGTGAGTGCACGGAGCTGGCGGGGCTGAGAGCCGCCAGGCGTGTGCGGTCCCGCCGCCCCACCGTCTCTGGAAAGTACAGTACACGTCTTTAAGCAGATATGAATTACTAGGCTTCAATATTGTATTCTGAGTTCAAAGTTCGAATTCAGTTCCCCTGATTTAAATGAAATTTAATACACATGTGGTCTAGAACCTGAGAAAGGACACAGGCAGAAAGGCAGAGATAAACTAACTACTAGACATAAATAACCTACATCGATAAAGTTTTAATAATAATAATAATTTATTCATAAAAGATTACAAAAACATTAAACTAAAAGAAAACTATATAAAATTAGTATACATCAAAAACTTGGTGTAGAGATAATCATTAGTCAGAGGTATTTAGTTGAAATCTGTATACATTTTATGTATCTCGGCCTCTTAAACTTTTTAATCAGTTTAATCAGTAATATCATACAAGTATTTAAAATTCATAAATAAGCAGATTCCTACTACCTAAATGTTTTAGCATATGCTCGCACGAACGAGATGTAATATCGCAACCAAATATTATCATATAACATCCATTATATTTACATTTAATATGTTAATAACATTCAGTTGAAGATTTATAAGTTGTTACGATAATTTGCTCTGTCAAAGAGTAAAATAAGCAAAATAATAGGTAAAGCTAAACCACTACTTGTTTTAGAGGTCATCCAAATTAAGTAGGTATCTGTGTAAAGGACAGCAAATGGTTATATTTCTCGTTGTAAATTATATTTTTATAATTTAACGTTAAAGACATTCCTTCTGTGTATTTGAATCTGAACGATCAGTGCGGTGTAAGACCTATTTCTTTGGTTGGCAACTTAAGAACACCCTTTACGACACGAGACGAAAGATAAAATCGAGAGATCAGAATTAAATTTTAAATGATTTTTATAACAAGAGTATTTATTTTATATAATTTTTATAAAAATTTAAGTTCATTGGTGTTGTAGTGAATTGTTGTGAACCGACCCCAATTGTTGCGAAAAAAGGTTGGAGTTTATATAAATTCTTTATCAATTTAAATATCAAATTAAAAAAAACAAGCCATAACGTCCCACTGCTGGGCTCGAATCTCTTCAAAGGAGAGGTTTGAGGTCATTCGAGTTCGTCCCCACGTTGGCCAAGTGCGAATTTAGCACTGGCAAGACAAAATAGTGGCTACGTAATCTGTTGGATGTTTTTAAGCCACCCGAAAGCCTCCAACTAAGGTTCCCCCCGACTGTTAACGTGACCTCCGAATTACCGAAACGCTCATAACATTATCATGTCATAAACGGTCACCTAGGTGCTAACCACGCAGTCGTTTGCTTACTACTACTTACACTAATGGCCTTAGGTGTTTCCAATCACCTAAGGCCATTTGGCTATGAGGGCTTCTCTCTCTCTCTCTCTCTCTCTCTCTCTCTCTCTCTCTCTCTCTCGGCTGAGTATGTAAAATGTCTACTTACCGGTTTTACCCGCATACATGTCATATGCTTTATCGGCATGGTCTTCTTGTTCCCTCTGTTGCCGTTCTAACTCGCGCATGCGGATTTCACGCGCCTCCGCCCTAGCAGCGCGACGAGCCGCCAACCGCTGTTCAGCCTGTAATCACAACACATATTGAACTAGTAGCCGACCCCAAATAAACTTGGGAATAAAGGCTAGGAAGAAGAAGTTTGATCACCATACACCAAATCAGGGTATTTTTTTGTACTTATAATAATAATAAAATACATTTTCCAATGATTCATAAATGACGATTACGAGGTAATCGGGAGTGGATCGGCCTTTTGAAGTCGAACCTGACACAGATTTAGAACATATGATGCAAATGTATCCCAGCTGGCAACGAGTGAGCCTGGGAAATCAAAATTATATACCGTATGGTTAATTTATTATACGTCAGAGTGTTGCCAAAGAGATGGTTTGATTGCACAAGCTCACAAGTGGGAGGAACATCATTGTTCAAAGGAACGATTCGCGTAATTCTATATTATTATGTACGATTCAGTAAAATAGACTTTAAATTAAGAGTATTTTGATTAAACATGAATTCAAGAAATAGTATTAGAATTAAAACCATATTTAAACTGCGAAAGTGTACAAGTCCTTTATACCAAAAGCAATATCACTTAAAACAAATATATGTATGTACCGTTGGCCCAAATCCTTTCATATTATCTGTTTTACCAGTAAACAAACCTAAACCGGTATAAACATTAATTGCAGTCTTAGCACGAACTCCATATGAGGTGCTTGATGACTGAGTCACTTCACGCAAGAGGAAGGTGTTGAAATACTCGCATGCGAAGTATTCGCGATTAGTTTTCGTCGCTTAGATACTGTATATGTATAAATGCAAGCGTCATTCTCCTCACGAATACATGTTCAAGACTATGATTCGATTGTGAAATATTCAATAATAATAATAATAACGGAGTCTTGGAATAATCTTTGCATTGATTGTTTGCAAAAGTTGACGACTGGATTCTTAAATAGACGATTTTAACGGTTTTTAGGAAAATAAGATTAAGGGTTGTTGCAAGAGAGCTAGGGTTCGGTTGATGGACCTGGACTGAGATTACAGTAACTCCAAGATACTCGGAATTACGTACTCATATAAGCTTCTCAAATTGAATGAAATTTAGCAGAAATATTATTGCAGGTGGATGGTTTTTCCATTTTGACTAACAAGTTCGTTAATAGTTATTTCAATTTCCGGATCATTAGTAAGGTCAGACACATTAGCATTGAAGATAAAGACAAAACAATCATGAGTCAATGAATGCTATTATCTGTATTACTATTCCAATTTTATTTTGATACGTCAAAGGATCCACAACACTTAAAGCTATCTGGTTTGATAAAGGTTCTGCCCAATGGCAGGTAATGTCTAATGACCAAGATGACACATTTATGTATTTCAGTATATACCTTATGTTTCGAAATATCCTTACACATTTATACATATACTTATAATAAGTTTTATCTAAGTGTAAGTGTACCATAAAATATTCTTATTATTATTATTAAATACGGTTAACAAGAAAAGGTTTTAAAAAACTAAAATCCGGCAAAGTAAAATTTTTTGATGTAATTTATTATATCCTATGTCATTTTTATTTACTCTCCAATATTTTAAGTACTTGGTCTTTTTGATTTTTGTACTTTAATTAGAATGGAACCAAGAAGGACTTTCCCACTTTCTCAAATAAAAAAGAACTTTCCAAATTAGTTCAGAATACTTTCCCTAATAAAAAGAGCTTTCCAAACTAATTCAGAATACTTTCCCAAATAAAAAATAACTTTCCAAATTGGTTCAGATTAGACGGAATTCTAAGAACAAAAAATATTACCAAATTGAAAGTATCCTCCTTTTCTGGGGTCTTTTAAAATATTATGTAACTTCAGAATGTAATAACTCTACTACATTTAATGTTAGATTAAAATCTATTCTCAGACACGTTCGCCTACATATTAATGCGTAATTTTGCAAACAAAATTATGTGTAGCGACATCATTTTGATTGCAAAATAATGTAAAGTTGTAATAATGTATTTCTTACAATATTTTTTTATTTGATTTATTTTTAAAATTATATTAAAGTTTTGGACTTTAAAGACGAAAGAATTACGGAATCTAAACATTCGCTTGGCGGTGAAATTTCAATAATTTTCAATGTCTTGTTTTATTTATTGACAATTAGGACTTGAACTGCGATTACAGGCTTATGGCTAATGGCTACATAGTCAAGGTACATGCACATACAATATACTTGAAAGTAAAAATATATTCTGAACTAAAGTTATATTGTATGTGATCATAACTGTTATCCTAATGGTTTCAGCGGTCGCCACGCCCGCTCTCGACTGCGCTACTTCGTGTGATCCAGAAATTATTGTCATGAGTCTGGGTGTTTTTGTGTCCGTTTCATGTATGTTTGTTAAGTCAACCGCGACACAGGATGTATATTCCTAAAGCAGGAGTTTTATTTATATAAAAAAAACTTTTAATCATAACAATTAATACTCTACACCACACTTCCATTTCATGCATAAACATTAATTATTTCAAATATGATATCTTATGACTTATAGGGCAAATTAAATATATCAGTATTTCCGTCCACCAAATTAGTTTAAAAAGAGGCATATATAATTTTCTTCACGTATATCAACCAAATTTTATATCAACACCTCTATGGCACTTTCGAAACGTTACTTGACTAGTCACACGGCTCCAAAATGTTATTCATATGGAGAAGAATCAACAAGAAACTTAATGAATTAGTGCGACCATAACATTTAGCTGATATCATAAGGAGTAACTAAGTTATCTTTTTAGACGAGCTTCGCCCCGCGGCGTTACTCGCGACTTACAACGAAAATCGCGGAAAACACCAACTCAGCTAGTTCGCAAGAAATCCCTAAAATTTTACTTTAACATTCGTATATTTGATTCTGTAAAATGTCTTCAAAAAGCCAATTCGGAAATCACTGTTTCATAGTTTTTAAGTTATTCTAATGTAAATGAAAATCGCGGAAAACACCAACTCGGCTAGTTCGCAAGAAATCCCTAAAATTTTACTTTAACATTCGTATATGTAATTCTGTAAAATGTCTTAAAAAGCCAATTCGGAAATCACTGTTTCATAGTTTTTAAGTTATTCTAATGTAAATGAAAATCGCGGAAAACACCAACTCGGCTAGTTCGCAAGAAATCCCTAAAATTTTACTTTAACATTCGTATATGTAATTCTGTAAAATGTCTTAAAAAGCCAATTCGGAAATCACTGTTTCATAGTTTTTAAGTTATTCTAATGTAAATGAAAATCGCGGAAAACACCAACTCGGCTAGTTCGCAAGAGATCCCTAAAATTTTACTTTAACATTCGTATATGTAATTCTGTAAAATGTCTTAAAAAGCCAATTCGGAAATCACTGTTTCATAGTTTTTAAGTTATACTAATGTAAATGTAATGTACTTAGTAATTATACTAGCGTGACAATGATGGCTCACTAAATAACGCTGTTAACCGTGAGGGCACGGCCGCCCCTCCCTGTCTGGACTACTGATGAATCGTATGTGGTAAATTACTAGCATTAGAGAGGACGCCCTAACCTAGACATACCTAACTGTGAATGAAAGTAGGGCTTGTTATTTTTTCATTTGTCAATATGTTTATAAGTCGACCTACGTGTTATAGGGGGTTTTATTTATCAACAACCCATATAACCCTACTGCTGGCACTTTGGGGGGGAGTTAAGGTCGTAAGTCCCCACGCTGACCGTGTTTGGATTGCGGACTGGCAAGACAACGTTGTGGATACGATATGATAACAACTGGGACCGACGTGACCTACAAATGACGGAGACGCTCATGGTATCATGCCACTAACGGTCACCCATCGTGACACTGACTGCGGCGTCGTTGCTTACCCCTCGGTGATTGTTTCAGCTCATTATAAGTGAACAAGTGCGTTCATATGGGTATTTATTTTGAAATTTATTTAGTGCGTTTATCTGTGTTCTAGAAAATATAGTATGTCTATGGCTTTAATAATAATAATATAATATAATAATATAAGCCTTTTATTATTTCTCATTTCATGCAGACATCTTTTTTTAACATGCAATTATAAAATATTTAATAAAAATTGATTTCATATATTATTATTTTACTACATTATTGTGTTGCATATTAAATTTATTTTTTAAATCGATAATTATATAATTATAAAATAATCTTATCACAAATTATCAATATCTGATAACAATGTACAATTAAAAATTAGATTTTAATATATTCAATTTCTTTTCTCATGCATTTTAATTTTACTTTGTAAATCGTAATTATTATTTTTTATTTTCTTCTAAGCCATGTTCATTTGAATGAGAACCCCTCTGTAGGGTAAAGGCCTCCTCCATTTTTTTCCATTGTTTTCTTTCTTTTGCAATGTGTTTTTATTTTTCGGGGTATTTTTTTTTTTTCGGGCAATTTTATGTGGTTATTTACTTTTGTGGAGGGTTGTAGTCGAAAGAAAAACCATTTTCGGTCTTCCTACCCACGGTGACTAGCCGGGTTGGGTTTTGAGGTGGTAGGGGGGCCACTGTTAGTTACTATATGGATGTAGGAGTGTTCTTCTGTCTCATAAAGTCTGTGATTTTATTTTTCTTTGAAGCTTGATCGGGAGAGATATGAAGGTTCCGTTTCTTTGATTTTTGAGCATAATTATTCTGGTTCTTATTATAAGATTTGTTTTCTTCCCATATTATTAACTTGTCGTATTTTATTATAGCTTTTTTTCCTTCTGCTCTATGTTTTAATAGTTCTGTTTGTAATTGTCTCCTTTTCTCCAAAACTATATGAGGATAATCTTCTTTGTAGTAAATAGAGGTATTTTTAATATTTTTCTTGTTTTGTAATAAGAATATTTTCTTTCCCAGGGTATTAAATGTTACTGTAATCGGTCTGGGCTTTTCTCCCCTTTTTCCTAATCTTCTTGCCGACTCAATTTCATAGCGTTCACAAGGAATGTTAATTTCATGGATGCATTCTAAAATTTTGTTTTCAAGTTCTAGGTAAGATTTTTCCCCTTCTTCGATTCCGAAAAACACTAAATTTTTCTTTCTGTTGTGTCTTTCCATACGATCCAATATATTTTCATGATATTTTAATTGTTTATTTAATTGGTTATAGTTTTGTTCCATTCTCTTGAAGTTTTCACTAATGTTTGCGTTAATAGTATTCGTGATATTTGTTTCCATTGCTTTCACTTCTCTTTTTTGCTCTGATAGTTCGGTTTGTATTGATTTTAGGATTTTTGCTATGTCTTCCATTCTTATTATTTTCCTGTTATTCGCTTAAAGATGTCGCAAGCGTTGAGCACATTTATTGTTTAACGATGGTTCGTGTTTGTCTAGTACGTGACTGTTTTCGCTACTAGCTCATAGATGGTGCTTTATAGATATATCGTTATTGATTGACTATGGTGCTTTTTGGCTCTTCTGCTTGGTTAATTCAAATTATCTCATGTAAGTTAGGTCCCTCAGATCACTATTTGTTGATTTAATATACTACAAGGTAATTAAATGATTGGATTAACACCACTTTTGTAGTTTTTCAAATACCTTCACGTTTGCATATAGACATTATGTCTATTATTTCTTCGCTGTTCTACTTGGCTGATCAATTTTGGTTAATTCAAGTTTTCTTCTCAAATTTATTGGTTTTGATATGAACAAGGCATTAATTGAATGAAAAAATATCACTGATATTATTTTTCACAGGTACCTTCACTTTTGGATCTCTGACGCTGTTTTGTAATGTCTATTATTTCTTCGTATTTATCTACTTATTTCGATTTTAATTTTAATGTTATTGTTTCACCACCTTAATACATGCCTAAGATTTACTTTCATTCACTTTTATACACTTTAAATATTTTAAATCACTTTTTAACTATGCAGTCGATGTCAATCGTGGCACTGCAGCGCCCCCACTATGTCTATGGCTTTACGGAATATTAATATTAAAATATTTTTAATAATTGCATTAATAACGGCAGAAAGATATAATTTAATCTGAGCCGGGATTTACCGAGGGCACGTAGGTATGCGGGTATAGTTTACACAATACACCCGTTTGCAAAACCCTGTCGGAGACATACTAAATACGAAGAAACTGAGAATGTGGATACAAAATGGGAGATGAGGAGAAGAGGTTTAGGAATCCATTAAGTTCACTTACTCGGTGAAAAACAAAATTTAAAAAAATAAAATAACACCAGTTTCTTGATGGAATCGCACCTGCTTATAAAACTAAATGCGTAAGAAGAAGAAGCATACCACTCCCACGGCAATTACAAGCTTTCTAAATGATGTAAACAAAATTATACAAAACTGCGAACTCTCAAGGAATATCTTGTAAAACATTAATACGTGAAGTAAAAACTTTGCACCACTTTTCACGACAATTTTGAAAACGGAAGAGTATGGAGTTTGGCACAGTTAAAACAATGACATATATAAGCATCTCAACAAGCCGTCATGCTATGGGTATGTTAACTATGTTTTATTGTCTGATGGGTTTGGTGACCACCACTCTTGGATGGTGCTTTCAGGCAGAGTAGTCACCTTGACAGACCCATATGAAAAAAAGAAAATGGAATGACGAATTTCGACCATTGGGCGTCCACTAGTAATTGCTTTAGAGATTTGGTGGATTTTTTTGTTTTGATAAACTAGTTTGTACAAAATGTATTGCAAAAACGTTCCAAATAGTAAATTGCATCTGTACCTCATGCGGGCGCCTCCATGCCATAAAGTGAACCGTTACGTACGGGCGACGGGAAACGTGATGTAATTGTTACGATAACGCAGACCTCCTTTAGTTCCTCACACAATCGCTATACATAATATTACAATGTTTTACAACGTTTGCTGCAACATGTGACAAACGCACTTAAATATTTCATTTTGCAGTTATTCTTTATTATATAAAAAATGGACTACTTTTTGTGACATGTAAATTGTAACGATCAGTTGGTACCAGGCCGGGCTGAAAACCATATTGATTTGCTGAAGTATTTTCAATACAAATAATAGTCAATTAATTTAAGCTCTAAAAAATGTGTGTGTAGTAGAATCCCGTTAATTCCAGCACCAACAGGCCGGCTCTCACAGAATAACCCAAAATGACAGCTTTCGCGCTGTTGTGTTTCGTTGGTGAAGCCAATGTTAACATACTGCATTGTTTGCATTTGCAAAAACTCTTGGAGTTTCCTCGGCGGAGTAGTCACTTCGGCGGGCTCATACAAAAAAAAAGCTAGAAGTAACTAATATAACTTATAGTTAGTTTCCGACCGAAACAGAACTTTCAGCCGAAACCGAACATTCGGTTTTGGTCCCAGTTTCGGCCGAAACCGAAACCAAAACTTATTTGAATTTTGATAGCATGTTAAATCTATTGTATTTTTACACATATATAGACAGTTATCACATGTAAAAAAATAAAATGCAAAATTAATGTATGTAGCAAAAATGGGTACAAAATTTAATCCAAGAACAATTAAAAATGAATATAGTAATGTTTGAATCAAACATCACAGGTATCTTCACACATCTTTTAAGTGTTACATTAATTTCTACATAAATTCATATTGTATAAGTTCTAGGGAATAACTCAACAGAACCAAGTAAAATATCTAATGAATTCTATTCTATTACAACTTACAACTTTATTTTCCACTGTAGGACAATACTCTAATGAATGCGATAAAAATATTAAAAATACATAATCAATAAGTAAAAACAAATACTCTTCTAATAAAGTAATAATGTTTGCGCTAGAAAAACCACTTAAGCTCAAATCATCACGATCGCGTCGGTTAGCAAACTCAACTGGTCGTATCACGTACACTCACTCAAAGTTAGCCGAATGATGCGCGACAATTCAGGAACACCTAGTTTCGGCGGAGCCGAAGGTTTGGCCAATTATTGGCCGAAACCTAAACTGCGGCCGAAACTAGATTTTTTAGCCGCTACTAGTCAAAACCGAAACCGAACCTTCGGTCGGTCCTTACTTATAGTTTATAAATATACATCATTACAGCTACATTATATATATATATATATAGCATACCATTAGGTATTTGTTTCAAGATAAGACATATACAATATTATATTCCAAACAATTCTTAAAAACAAAAGATTATAACCCACAGTATTGTAACAATCTATTGAAAATGAGCTCATCGGTGATAACATAAAAATGCGATAAAAAGAATATTTTTACCTGACTACGGCAAACCAAAAGCGAGTCTATGCTGTATTTGTATGATCCACCGTTATGTCAAAAATACTGAACCAATTTGAATGAAGTGTCAGTACATGAATTTTATCAAAATATTTTAGGAAGTCGACTCACAGTTTTTTAAACTTTTTCTTGTTAACAAGAGAGTATTGGAGGATGACCATCTCCCAACGTCAACCAACAAACAATAGTCGTCCGTGTGGTGACGGGTTAAGAAGACAGCCGTTTTCACCAACTTCTTTCTAGCCTTTATTCCCAAGATTATTTAGGGTCGGCTACTAGTTAAACCGAATTTACCGGAATATCAGTTTTTTTACGGAGCGACTGGCCGTTTTCACCAACGTCCTCTAAATTTAAGGCACCATTTAAAGAGAGTGAGGTAACCCTTAGTTATAAAAGTATTTACGTTTTCAGCAACTCTTAAAATTCAGGGGTCTACCTAAGTTAGAGGGCTCGTAGTAATGAGACTGTTAAAGTATAGTTGGTGAACACTGTACTAAAGGAACAAACATAAAACAAACCCCACACCAACCCGTCTGGCCAGGGTTGTAAAGTAAGTCAAAACCTCCTTCCGTAGAGGCCTATGTCCATCAGTGCACTGTTAAAGACTGTTGATGTGATGTGACGTCAACCAGACCAAATATTTACAAAAGTGTTTCATTAAAAATTAGGTTCACGACACATGGCGGCCAGTGCAAATAAAAAATGTGTTTGAAGAGGATGATGACATCATCCTACAACACAATGGCTTAAGGATACAGTCATTCACCAATGGCTGCGGAAAGTTCCTTAATATTTTATAATCACAACATCCTGATGTATTAATTTGGCAAACATCTATACTAATACTTATTATAAGTTAGAAAGTAGCCCTGTCTTTCACGGTTAAAACAGTGTGCCAATTTCAGTGAAGTTTGGCTTCGATACTTATCAAGTCAAAATTTGAACTCATTCGGTGCAGAACTTCTTGAGTCTTTGACGCATTTTTAATTTATAAACTATGTTCCCAATTTTTAATGAGTTAAGGAGTAGAAAATTAAAGAAAAGTTAAAACTACCTACTTTAAAGAGATTCTTTTTGCCGATCTTAAGTGAACTTTGAAAAAGGGCGAAAATTAGAAGTGTATAAAGATTTGGAGTCCTTTAAACTTGTCTCTGTCTACATTAATAAGTTGTGTATCAATTATCACGTGGCCGAACAAACAAAAGTGTTCTAATTAGTGGCCAATGTTTTAAAGCCGTCGAACGATAAGTTGGTGGCTACTGTTTAGTTACCATTGCCCCCTGATTGCTTTATTTAGGCACTCCTACCCAGTTGAAGAATCAATCTACTGTAATTCCGCTCTAATAGTTTCTTATAGACTATTATCAGAGTATTGAGCTATTGAAATTCAAAATTAAATACAGTTTCATGTGTATTCAATTGTGGTAATTGTGATTGATCGAGAACTCGATGAAGCGTAATTAATAAGCAATTACTTGCTTTGTTATAAAACAAATTATTTAATCAGGAAAACCGTATTTATAGTATTTGCTGTCTATAGTAGGTACTCAAGTATGTACAAAACGGATGGACTACGACAAAATAGTCTTACACTTTACAAAACAACGCTGGAATGGAGCGTGACAAACCGTCAATGTCATAGTTTAACATCAATTGTTTATATTTTTAGTATAAACAGATATTCCGAGGATACTTTAAAAAGTGACGAACAATGAGCATAGTACAGTGTCGGTGTAAGCAAGTTGAAGTGCACGTGTCAGATGGAAACAAAAAACTTAGCCCATTGAAAACCATCTCATCGATGACACAATACGTTATGCAGTTAAAATAAACACCCACGGTATTTATTAGCACATTCAAAGAAACTTATAACAAGCAGGATGTGTTTCTAAGGCTGTTTTAAGACGTATTAGCTAAAAGGATACCGGTAAAGTTAACACATAATCAGCAAGGACACATAAGAGAACATCGGAGGTGATAAAACTGATGCCAATACTATGTCATCAATTTGTTTGCGAAAACTCGTTTTAGTCACATTTAGGTATAATAAAAAGCAAATTTACTCACATAGAGTGTCAAAATACGAACTGTGATATAGAATAACAATTCGAGCTCAATCATGTTGGAGCTATTGCGGTGTATGAGGTCACCAAATGTGACAATACCATCGCACAAGTGCTCCCAGCTGATGTCACATACATACTGACCAGCGCTATTTATTCACAATATATAGTATAGAAGCTATAAACACTTTTCCTTCAGTAAATATGTTTTAGAATATCAAGTTGGATGTGTCTAATCGATTTGAATCATGCAATAACATCGTTCTATCGAAAATCGCAATAACTTGGTAAGGTGACTTACGAATACGGTTAGAAGTTTGCAAGCGACAGTCAACAAGTACTCCGGAAACGTCATATCGATGCAATCTAGATGTAAGCCGAGGTCATCTCGCCACAAAACCCACCTATTACGTACATAAACTGAACACAATTCTATACATCTAACCACTAACGCAAAATAATACTCTAAAAATATGATCACGACAAGTGTTGCAAGAGCCCTATTTTTCACAAAATATACTTTACTAGTAATAATGTTACGTAGAACACGGCAGATAACTGAAGTGATCTACGTTCAGCTGAGACAACATTACAGGCGACCTTCAAATACCCAACGTACAGTGAAATACAGCGAGATAAGATTATTTACATTTAGGCCTTTTTGGAGCCATGAACTAAATTATGTGGATAAAGTACATTTTTGTTATAAACTCGTGCAGCATTTGAAGGGAAAGGGATTGCATAAGCAGATGGTCGCATTGTGACTCACCTGTAAACCATTTTGGTGACCGGAAAATGAACAAGACAAGTTACGAAGTTCACAACAATGCGTAAACAATACGTACGTGATTCTGCTGATCTCCAAGAATTCCGACTATCGAGGGGCTTTGGTCACCGTGGGAATCCCTGCGAAGGTCAGATAGGTGTATATTTGGATTCTCAACATCACTTGAATGAGCCTCACTCAGGCTTCGAGCTAAATGTCTAGGTTGTTCTTCAAAATCTGTGTTTTTAGAAAAACCATTTGTTGTTCCGTTCATTTTGTGAATATCCTCGTTTTTGGTTTCGTTAATAGGAATATGCGATGTTTTTGTATTTACATTTCTTTCTATAACATTTTCATCATCTGAATCACCAAAATCGCCATCTGTAAAAGCATCTCCGCTTTCCTCGTCACTATTGTGAGGTGTAGCCAGTTCAGATTGATGCCCCATGATTGTCGACACTGATTAATCGCCGGTTATTGTTGTAATTCTGCGTAGAAAACAAACAAACTGACACATGCACTGTTTTCAAATTCTCACATCTGAGGCATACATCAACAATCATAGACCGGGTCGCGCACACGACTAGATTGCATCATATCGTCTTCGCAGTTTCAATAGAAAGGAAGGACGTAATTTTGCACTGTATTGGGTATCTACTCGTCAACTGCACTCTATAGCAAAGGCCGATAACAATATATTGTCGCTATATTTATTATCTTATCGATATTTTCCACTTTATTAAGTGTTGCTCCTTGATCAACATTCTTTATTTTAAATCCCGTACAAAACACTGTTTGTTTTAGCATAAATAAAAAACCTCATTTCACAAAAATTAACACAAGGAAATTTATAACAATGTAACAATCGAATTTAATCATTCACACTACACAACTAGTTTAGACAACATAATTATGATAAAAAATGTGTCGTAAAAGAAAAACGCGTGCGGTTGTGTCAACGTCTGTGACGGACTGCGACTGGGCGCATTGCTTTAGCCGCACGTTACACCGTACTGTGAAGGTTTTTGTAACAAATCGCAGCGTTATCGCAATTGTACAAAATTAAGAACTTATGGAAGTTAAGATATAGGCCGACAGTAGCATTGCAGTGAAAATTGTGGTAGTTAGAAAGTTTGTATAGGGACGTGAACCGTGAACATTGAATAATGCTACTAAAATGTCATAGAATCCAGAATATGCGTGAAATCAAAACACACCGCTCTCACGTGTGTCACAGAGCTCATGCGTAGTAAATGAATAGCATTCCTAACCGCCAGCTGTTCCGAATACTCAAGTCATATTATGTTGGAAATGATAAACCACACGGTTGTGAAGTCTTCACATATATAACGTTTTACCATAACTGTCCATCAGTGGCGTAGCGTGCCTCGGTGGGGCCCCGTATAAAAATTTGTTTGGGGGCCTTTATGAAAGGTAAAGATTTCGCACCAAAGAAAAAAGAATGTTTGCAAAAAGTTAAAAGAAATATTTATTCATCATTTATCTGTCATTTTGTCTTAAATTTTTGCCTTGCCTTTTTTTCGGCTAAGTGTTTAATTACTTTTGAACGCACGCTTTACGCAGGAAAATAAAAGTATTTTTGGCTTTTGTTATTTCTAAAATAAAAAAAAATTGGGAAGTTTTTATTAAATTTTGGGGGCCCCCATGTTCCGGGAGCCCCGTATAATTGATACGGCAGATACGGCGGTAGTTACGCCCGTGCTGTCCATGCTACTTCTACATATATATACCTACTTATATAATATATATATCAATGAGGAAAGAGACTTCTTAGGATCAACAATCTGTTAGGTATATATTGCGTACACACGTTATTAAGATATAGTTAATACTTTTTGTTCAGCGTTCATTTAAATGACTAACCATTTATTTTAAACTAACCTTACAAGACATTTCAATTGCGTTTATTGTCACAGCTCTGCTGCTAAGGATCGTGGTGTGATGTTATGTTACCTATAACCTTCCTCACCGAAAACTGTAATCTATTACAAAAAGATAAATTCGAATTTCACTAATGTATTTGTTTGTATAAATAAATTAAAACAGTAAAGGTTATTTGCGCTAGTGTTACCTAGCGTATCACAAAACAGAACATCACCTTTATAAAATAGTAGGTAATTAATGAAACATGTAACAATACTGTTGTCAGAATATAAGAACATTTTTGCATAGAGCTAACCATCTCAGGTACAGGTTGTACTTGAGATGGTTGGTGTGTAAAAAAGAGCAAAAACAGTGCTTTGGTAAAACAACTTTAGAATATGATAAATACGAAATAACAGTAATAAAACTATATTTTCGTACATGTGCACCAATGATATCAGGCATCAGTGACATTGAAATTATCGCAGGAAACTACGTTACATTAGTAATCAAATAAACAGCAATGGATAATGTGTAATCGTACCCTAACCAGACGCACCCACATAAGCGTCTTCAACATAGAAGTACTAAATTAGCCATGTAACTATTAAGTTTAATATTTTTTTAAAGATATTATGCATTTGAAAAGGCAAAGTTTTTTTAAAACACAGAGCCTTGATACTTTTCCTTTTTGTTTGAAATTCACTTTTATTCAAAATCTACCGACTTTCAAGGTTTAACAACCCTACTACTGTTTAAAAAATATTGAATGAAACGGATAGAAAATGACGTTCTAGAATAAAAAAATATTTTTATTTCGGAACGATTGATAAACTAAATCATCATCAATGCGAGTCATGATCAAACACCAAAGGACTAATTTATGTTGTGTGTTGTGTAAGAACCAAACGAGGCCCTAGTCGCCTGATAAATGACTACTGACTACCTGCAATTCAATAGGCATAATGCTGTTGCCGGTCTCTTCTAGTGCCATCCCCAAGGAATTTAGAGCGTCTGGAGCTATACGATGCGAAAGACTCAGCTTTTGGATCTCCAGTCATGTCCCTCAGACGGCGAATTGCAATAAAATTTTGCAACGACATGCATATTTTTTCTTGACTTGGTGATACCAAGTCTTGGTGACAGTAGTCGAGCCTGGCTATCCGTACTGAATACAATTAAATAAATTTACCCGCTTGCTGATTAAATATAAAGATCTTTGATTGCTTCGTCCGGGAAGCGTACTGACTAAAAGCTCAAGAAATGCAGACATACGTAATCATACTTGAGTCATATATTACTTCCTATCCCCGCACACTGGAAGACATTACGAAAACATTGTTGACAGCACGGATGGCGTAGATGCATAAATGGTCGCCTCGCCGATTCCATTCGAACCACAACACACTTTGTATACTCGATTCCCACTTAAGACAACACTGTGTCCATAAATTATTAATCAGAGTCTGGGTGTTCATTGTAGCCATTTCGGGTATGTTTTTAAAGTCCCCCGCGATGGAGATTTCTCTACAGCGGGAATTGTTTTTCAAAAAGTAATTCTGGATTGTTTTTAATGTTCCCACTTCAGCTCAATACAAGTGTAAGTGAAGCATCAGCTGTAAGGTTTAATATATTTCTAGCTACCGTTAATATTAATTAATTATGCACATGACTGATAAACAAAGTATTTAAAATATGTGCTTTAATAATTATTCTCACGCACCGTTCTACATTTCGTTAATTTTATTGTTTTGAATTAAAGTATATGATTAGCATATTATTAATTATGAGAAACTAGGAGAGAACAGTTATTATTGTCTAAGTTTCGTTTGACATAATTATAAATTCTACTGCTGGTTCTTGGGTTATAATTATATGCACTAAAGATCGTCTGGCGGTCTAATTATAACCGTTTTGATTGAATCTCTAGTTTAATTTCATTTACCAGTATAATTTGATTTATAGACTTTTGTAATAAATTTTGCCATAAACTAGTTATTGTCTGCAGTTTCGTTCGCGTGATTTGAAATTCTCTTCCCTCGTGGTGAAATTTACAATATCTTTTCTGAGTTTTTTGTTTACAAAATAAAAATAATCAGCTGCCAAAATTTCAATTTTGTAGCTTCAGTAGTTTAGGTTCTGTGCTGCTGCATGCCGTGCTGCATTGTTTGTATTCACATGAGAATGGTGACCATTACTCAGGGATTCTACTCATGCTTTCCATCAGGCAGAGTAGTCATTTTAGTTAATTTAAAAAAAGTTAACTATATCATCATCAACAGCCTTCAACAGTCCACTCCTGGACATAGGCCTCTCCTTAGAAAAGAGGTTTTGGCCTACTATAGCAGACGGGTTGGTATAGGGTTGATTTAAAGTTTTCCTTCTCTTTGCATTGATTTTGCCTTGCGTAGTTTATCCCTTAGTCGCCTTTTACGACACACTATATAGAGTTGATCACAGATAATAAAATATTTTTTTATGTGTATAGAGGTAATTATGTACTACAATCAATTTTAAAGAGATCTTAGTGGTTGTTTTAAACTTTCATGGTCAGTAACATTAAAACAGAAATGTGCGGGATTGCTACCATGTACCTTTTTGTTGGTGAGTATCCGACATTTCGGCACTGTTGCAAGTGCAAGTAACTGAAGATCTTCAGTTACTCCGTGATCATGGCACTTGCAACAGTGCCGAAATATCGGATACTCACCAACAAAAAGGTACATGGTAGCAATCCCGCACATTTCTGTTTTAATCTTAGTGGTTGGTTTCTAAATCTATTTAAGTTATTGCATTTACAGTATTAAATCGATAAATCGTGACGATCATCAATAATTTTTGATGCACGAATACAAAATACGAGTAGTTATGTGAAATCGAAATATCTATAAAAGGTTAAGGTTTTATAGTCAAGGTTAACTTGTATTTAGTCGATATTCTTAACTAGGTAAAAGAGTCTGGTGGGCTTTTATTTATTTAATTAATTTTATTTTGTAGTTTGGATTTTTTTCCTGTTAGGTTATTTTAAGGTTAGATACTACTACTTAAGTGGAATCGTTTAGGAACCCATATAGCTTACAGTGATCGTTTTCCAGCATGCAGTTTATCTTTATTTGGTGACTAGCATTCGTCCGCGGCTCCGCCCGCGTCTATGTCGGTTATCGCGGTAAAAAGTAGCCTATGTCCTTTCTCAAGTTCAGTTCTATCTTCATACCAAATTTCATCAAAATCGGTTCAGTCGTTTAGGCGTGAAAGCGTAACAGACAGACAGAGTTACTTTCGCATTTATAATATATATATTTTTTTTTATAAAAAGACAACTCCCGCATTAGGAATATAAATTCCTGTGTCGCAGGGGACTTTACAAACATACATGAAACGGACACAAATAACATTAGTAGGGAAGTAGGGATTAATCATTCTAAAACCTTTTTTAGTGTTGGATAGAACATGTTGGAGAAAGTCTAATGATACTAACATTATTAATTCGAAAATAGCTCTGTCTGTCAATCACGCTTTCAAGGCTAAAGTACTGCATCGATGTCATTGAAATTTGGTATAAGGGTTCTTTAAATACATTGGCTACTCCATACGCATTAACCGACATGCATGCTCGTGTAGCCGCCGGCAAAAGTTAGTAGTAAAAAAGCTATGACAAAAACCGAGCATCAATGAAAAATGTTAAACGATGAATTTATTACTTTTGAGAGACCAGACGGTATTGCGCTGATCTACTAGTGCTATAATTGTTACAAAATAGTTCTGTAGAAAACTATAATTCTTTAACTATATTTAAGTAACATTAATTTCTCTGGTGTCTCCATATTTTCAGTAAACATTTCCTGTGTTCAAATCTACGCATAAAAAACTTGCTCGCCCCGAACGAACCTAAGACAACTGCGCAAGGACGTCACGGACACACACACGCACAATACACCCCTCGGTAACGGTAGCCACACATCCTTGCTCCTTATTCCCTAACCCCCAAGGTCTAATTCTATCTGACAGCTATAACAAAGTTGGTTATAAAAATAAGTCTTGAGAAGGTGAAAGCTTAATGACAGATGGGTATTTTAATAGACACTATAATCACTCGAAACAAGATATCAATAAATATAAAGAACGACGATAGATTTATTGATATTTCAGTTCATCTCATATTTTAAACTTTTAGCTATAACTCGTAGTGATGTTCTGAATAAATCGATCACCCAATATATACAGATTTATTTCAACCATTTAAGCCGCATATATATTCGAGGGCAATCAATCTATTAAAGCCGCACTTCCTTTACACTTATAAAAAAATTAAAACCGGTCACGAGCATATATGTGCACAAGAGAATGCACTAAACCGAACAACAAACCGAACACTGATTAGCAGGCTTATGAGCGCACGGAACTCACGCAAAAAACTTTGCAAACGCAACTGTACACCCGAGCAAATAATTGAGATGACGGCCACGCGACAACTAAACGCAGTTAGGAAGCCGATTGCGAACGATAAAAAGTACCTAACGGTGTGGACAGGGCCAAGTGTGAGTTTATTTCAGACCAACTCGATCGTCACGGTGAAGGCGTTGTGATTGGTCAGAACTGAAAACTTCACCAATCGTAATGCCTAGCACGCTCGCCGTCGAGATCGATTGGATGTGAAATAAATTGACACTAGGGCCTCTTGAACGAATATCGAACGGGATCGATGGACAGGCGCCTACCGGTGCGTTGATATGCGCACGCGACGCGGACGTAAATATCGTGACATTTACGAAGCAATGCACTGTATATGTACGATGTTGCACGTTTGCCAACATACGTGAGATGCGCTCTCGTAACAACTAAGGTGAATGATCGATAGATAATTTATTTATGAACAAATAGTCGTACAGTATCCTTTTAGAAATGTGAAAGTTTAAATTGGTTAACAGGTATAACAGGTATTTTGGTTATGGATGTGATGAATACTTTTTCAACTTAAAACTTGCAAACTGAATTTGCTGGATGTTATTTACTACAACAAAAATAAAAGGCGAATCTTTTAATTTCTTATAATATTCCATTCATCAAAGAACACATTTGGATGCAATAATGGAATACTACAAGGGTGTCACCTGGGGCCATAGTTATTTTTTATTTTAACTGATTTATATAAAGACTAAGCTCATCTTTGAAGTATTAAATTTAGTAAAGAAACTAATCAACAATTTAATATTAAACTGTGATCGTTTGTATGTCTAGATAAAAGTAAAAATCAAAGCAGGGGAAAGAAAGTTAGAAAAAAGAAAGGCAAGAATGCACACGTCACAATGCGTATCCACGCACACGTTATTTTTTGTTTTATTTATTATACCGATTTGTGTAATGAAATATTGTTGAGTTTTTGTTTTACTATCAATATTTTACAAGACGCAGACACACGTAATCAATTAACATATTACTTCGCTCTAAATCAAAAGAGCAATAGGAGTTTACGAGTTGGAGTTATTTTTAGAATTATTAAAGTGTCCTGTGTGATTCACGAGTGTGGCTTCTGTGGTGAGGACCACACGGACATTGAGTGAATGATATTATAAGGACATTCTCACTATGCACTAATGCATTGGCAGCATGCTTTGTTCATGGTCAATATCATGTTTATACTTGTTATCAGAGAGGAATAAAATGAAAATACATATAATACGTCTAAAAATAACTAATGGACATTAAGTCCATTTTTTATTATTAATAATTAACATTCACATTAAGTCATATTGTAAATGAAGTGCATGAAGTTTATAAATTAATAAATCAGAGTTACAAGTGTACGACCTGCTCGAGCTCTTTCGTTTCCCAATCGAAATTTCCATCCTTTTTCTTTTATTGCATTTTCTTGGACACTTTGATGGCCGCTAGGACCTAAAACTGTTGGAGTGGAGACCGTGATTAGACAAATGTAGTGTAGGGCGTTCTTGGATCGACGTTTTGGGGAAAATGGCTGGCAGCGGATGGATATGGACCACCCAAAATGGCGCTCTTTGAAGGAAGGCTTGACCAAGCAATGGATTGCAATGGGTTGAACGAATGATTTTTTCTTATACACTTTCAATATAGGTTCTACGAATTTTACTTTTTTGTAGGTTACTGCAGTATACCTGACAGGATTCTCTCCTGAGATAAGACACCAGCAGTGGGACATTGTGGGTTATTGATGATGATTGATGACTGTATTATGATATTATATGGAACTGCACTAGAATTCTGAAGTTTCACTCTTATGTAGTCTTTATAGATAATCATAATCGCTTGTAATTGCAAGTGACAAAATATTACTTTAGTTACGTGAATGACCCGCTTTCACCTCAGACCGGTCGAGATCTTCTGAATAAACATAACTTTACGAAATATTAACACTGTAAAACTGGTTATAAATGTATCCTTGCACCCACTACAAAATTTTAAAAATAAACTTATATAATGATTGTTGTTTACATAACATAAATATTTAAAGATTAGCTTGTTAACGTTTAGCTTTGAATATAACTAATGCTAATTTTTTTTTAAATATTATTTAGTTATTAATTCTTTGGTTTCAGTTTCAATAACAATAATAATTTGACACGTCTCACACACTGCCGTCTTATACCAAACTAGACAGAGCCTGTTCTCTGGTAACCAGTATTATTGTAATTGTAACCAGTACCTGAATTGCTGTACATAGGTATACCAAGACAAACCAAACGAATTTGATACCCACAACCACCTCTCACTTTGGCAGTAAGGATCACTAATCACTGTACCAACAGGCTGGTAAACTTCTATTAGCAGAAACACATTGGACAATTTTAGTATAACTGTTTACCACGGCACGAGAAATGACATGCATATTCACCGATCATTAGTTTAAAATATTGGGTGACGTATCCAGGACAAAATAGATTGAACCATATGCGATGTGACAATTGACGTCATACATGGTTTGATACCTTCAAGTTAAGCCAACTGTACAGACTATCTAAGATCTGAATCTTAAAATTTGATCCCATGTGGTATTCATATAATCATATGTCTAGTTTCATTATAGAGTTCTAATTTCAGGTTTTATTATTTTGTTGTATGTCATTGACCTGTGTAAGAGCTGTCAGTATACCCATGTATTGGATCCCTATACTATAGCTATACGTAGCTATTTCTATATAATGTATTGCTTAAAATTTTAGTATTCTAACATTTTAAGCCATACATGTAGAACAAAATACATATAACAATAAAATATATATAAAAAATTGTGGAAGTTAAAACTTCTACATTTACGCCTCCCAAAGTGACTATACTCTGCCTGATGGAAAACTTGAGTAGAATTCAGGAGAAGGGGCACCATCCTCATTGTGGGTGCATACAATGCAACATGGTGACCTACACAATGGGGGCCTAGTGAGAACTGAAGCCTAGAAGAAGAGAAGCCGCCCTCGGAGGTCCTGGGGAATGATGCAGAATGATTGGGCCTCCGGTCTCACAATCACCAACGAAATACGACAGCATGATTGCTTGAATTTTACGAATTTTTTCCAAACATAATGTGCTTCCTATTTTGCAAATACTAAAATGCGTAGTATTATACTAGTGTATTCTACTGAATGTTTGTACAATAACTAGCTATATAAAAACATACCAGTTTTTGAAGGTTACTGTGTGTTCTCTTTGTCTATTTCGGCTAATTTACGAAACATGTGGCCATTTATACAAGATTTTTTAATTACATAGATGTGAGCAATGCTACTGCTCAGCATCATATCATAAAAATATAATTACAAGTAATAATTGCTTTAACACGCTCTAGCGCCTCGTTTTATTACGCAACAAAGGTAAATTCTAACAAAGAGACTCACTAGTTTTGGTCTGACTAAGCAGACAATCGATCTGGCAGATTCCTCGTCGCTGCTGCTCTCCAGACAATCAGACAAAGACGGTGAGCGTCGTTGCGCCCAAGTCTTCGGTGCTTTCTCCGTACAGGGTGAAGGAATAACCAATGGTGGTAGTAGCCAACTACCCTGTCCTTTCCACCAGGACACTAGGGCCGGCGCTACACCCACAACCATTGCCAGTCCCAAACGTACCATCTTGCCAAAAACACACTGAGTTAACCTCTAAAAACAGTCATAAATGCATCGCCGTGTCGCCGCACTAGGAAGTGTCTCAATTCGTCTAGCACCGTATTGTCTCAAACAAAAATGTCTATTTTTGATCGATGCAGTGTCACTCACATTCACACATGCAATGTGTCACCAAGGAAGAGAGCGGATGCAACGCGTTATGCATCAACTCATCACCGGTGGAACAACACACGTGCGCCAACACACCGTAATAATAATACTTTACACAATCGCGAATAACTATAACATTAAAGAGGGGCACGTGCCAAATGCCTCAGGACGCCGACAACGTACCGAAACTGCACAACCGTCACGAAACACATCATGCCAAACAAATGAGTGTTCGCTAACGCAATCCGTCAGGTAATTTTCACAGACGACCGACGATTGCCACACTAGTCGGCAGCAATTCACTGTCCGCAAAATTTCACGATCCGTACACTATTGAAAATATCGAAAGTTGAAAGTTTAGTTGTTCGGGTGCACCATGGGACGGTATTCCCTCGCGCTCGCAGACAGACGAGTGGCGGTCGTTGACGCTGGAGGCTCCCCTCCGCCGACCGCCCAGGCCCCCTCCGACCGCCCGCCCAAAAGGAACAACCCTCCTAGCCCTTAAGCGAGAGCATGTCGCGCGAAATGACTTCTCGTTGAAAGAACACCTTAGATATTCAAAATAAATAACACAATGTCTAAATCGCGGTTATATTTAGTCGAAACGTTGAATCTGCTGACTAGTACAATATGACTGTTTTTTCAGTAGCCAGCAGCGCAATCTCACGTCATAAACTAGGTCAGGTACGTGCAACGCTTGTAATGGACGATAAACTTTCCATGTAATAATGCTGGTGTGTCATAAATGTCTTTTTGTCTAAATTCCACGTCGTTGCATTAATGATTTTATAACGACTACTACACGTTAAACATGCCTTTAAATTTTCTTAGCGGAACGGGGATTGATCTATATTGTATTTAAAAATTACTGTTAAAATATTACTAGCTTTGTAAGACACAAAACTAGAAAAGTGGGCGTGTATTTAATAAGATAGAACGCACAGGTTGGCGCAAGCGGACAAAAGTCAAATCGATAAATGCATATTCGCGAGTCCTTTACAAATTGTTCCAAGCCACAGAAAATAAAATAAGGAAAGTTGCAACTTTGGTAAAGGTACATACATAGCAGACAAAATAGAACTTCATATATTTATATTAGCTACAATATTAAAGTATTATCATAATTCATCAAAAGCAGATGAAAGTATACACGAAAATTACATCAAAAGAAATATTATTTAAAATGTTTGTCCATCTGTCTGAGCTGATGTCATAAGGAGTATAATATGCTAACTTAGAATATTAATAAACTTGCCAGAAATATTTTAATGCAAAATTGAAACCAATGAAATCTGATATTGTTCAATATCAGATTTTAATGTTACCAAAACCCTCAACGGGGCACAGTTAGTTTTAAGATAAAGAATATACAAGTATTGTTCGGTTGTAATATGTTGGAAAGTTGCATCAGCCAGTACTCCCAGTCTGGGGCCCCGGCCCCAGTCTGTGGGGGTGGAGTAGACAGATCAATGTTATTGCTGACGTCAAAGCAGCCCAGACTAAGAGCGGACGGTTACCAAGAACTGTCTGGCTTCGCCTACTTCATTTTACTATATATGAAGGTATACATAGTATTAAAAACCATTTTAGAAGATGGGACATTTTTTTTTTTGGGTATTTCTGTTCAATATATATTAGTTTATTTTTGTCCGTATAGGACTTAGGAAGTCATAAATGATGTTTTTCGTTTTTGAAACAAGGTAGTCTCGAAAAATATTCTACTATCAAACATGTATTTGAATCGAATCTTTGAAAAACGGATTTTCAAAAACAAATTTTAATTGTGACCATGAGACTTCTAATTAGGAATTATTTTACTACCAAAAATATTTCGAAATCCGTTGGAAGTTAATTCATATTTCTTATTTTTAAGGTAATTTATTATTTTATATTTTCAAGTAATTGGTCATTGCGCAATAAAGTTAATGAGTAGCGACGCTTTTTTTCCACCAATAATAGTAAATGTTCGTAGTACAGTTACTTTATTTATCTGGGGGCACGGCAGTGGTCCCATCAAGTCGAGCAAAAAAGCGGTACGGCCGTAACATCCTTTTCTCGAAGCAATTTAGGCCATTTTCGACTATGCTCTAGAAGTCTAGATGATCTGCGCAGCTTCGTCTGCCAGGTCTTCTTCCTCTTTCTTAACTTTATTATATATGCCCAATAATAGTTGGGTTCGGCTAATAATTAAGCTTCTACCTGAACATCTCCTTCAGTATAGAAGAAATATATTTCTCTGTTTTCGCTACATTATTAGTATTCGATAAATGAGGAATACAACACTACAATGACTTTTCAATTTAAACCAGTAAATACACACATCAAAAGTGTCTAGGGATCAAGCATTTTTATGCGGATTTCTTGAGATTGAGATGTGGCTTTGTAATAAATTTATGATTTTATAAATTTATATGGATCCTTTTTGGTGCATTTCATAATTTGAATCAGGAACTGTCAATCAAATTCGAGTAAAAGATGAAAATCAGCTGCCAATATTTTCCCTATAAAAACATACAACGCATTGAAGAAATTATTAGTGCTACTGTTTCCCTACTACTGATTAAAACCAACGTTATTATGGAGCGGCGACGTCATTTAAGCAGGGAAGAAATGCACAGAGCCGTGGGAATGATAGAAGCTGGTTCCCGGCAACGTACTGTGGCTTTAGCTCTGAATACAAGTCAGAGTGTTATCAGTCGACTTTGGACACGTTACCGAAGCACTGGTACCGTGGCTGAGCGCCATGGAGGACGGTATCGCTGCACCACACGGAGACAAGACCGATACATTCAAATCTTAACTCGAAGAGCTCCAACAATAACCGCCATGATGTTAGCCGTGAGGCTTCATCACTCTTCAGGGAACTTAATTAGCGACCAAACAGTCAGAAACCGCTTGCATGAAGTGAACCTTCATTCCCGAAGACCGCTACGGGTACCACCTATAGCAATGCACAATCGTAGGATTCGATATCAATGGGCTCTTGAACACAGAAATTGGGCAGAAGAACAATGGCGTTTCGTGTGCTTTTCTGATGAGTCTCGTTTCGGTATGAGACCGGATACAAGACGTATACGACACTGGAGAACCCCTGGACGCCAACAGCGATTAAAATCCTGCCAGGAAGTCCATCCTTATAGTGGTGGAACCATCATGGTATGGGCGGGTATTTGGATCGGCGGAAGAACTGAGTTGATTTGGATCAGAGGCAACCTCAACGCTCAAATTTATGCTGAGAAGATTATATCAGACGTCATCGTTCCTCTACAAGTGCAAATCGGTCCCTTATTTCAGTTAATGCATGATAATGCACGACCGCACACCGCAAGAGTTGTAAGACAGACTCTCGCCGCAGCTAACATCAATGTCCTGCCCTGGCCTGCTCAGTCGCCAGACTTGAACCCGATTGAGCATGCATGGGATATGCTACAGAGAAGAGCTCTGCCGAATATGGAGGGTATCCAGTCGCAAGAAGACCTTTTTTTGTTGTTGCAACGAACATGGGCGGCCATTCCACAGCGTGATTTGGATGAACTCATTTTGAGTATGCCAAACCGATGTTCTTGTGTTGTTAGTGTTCGCGGTAGAAACACGGATTATTAATTGTTTAAGTTACCTAATAAAATTTTAAAGAAAACTGTTATTTCAGTCTTTTTTTCGAACTTTAATGTTAGTGGTTCAAATGTCAAAAATCCCTTTATTAGGAAAATGGCAAATTTCTTTACTAATGCAAAGGTGACTTGGTTTATCGTTACTGTGACAAACGAAAACACTTTATTTGATGAATCCTTAAAGAAATTTTTAATTAATATCAATCAGGAGAAAAGTTATTGCAAAAATATATGTTGATCCCTAGACACTTTTGATGTGTGTAGTTCATAAGATTAGCACGTCCAATCAAATTATAATATATCACCAAATAAACATAAAAAATGATATTTACCGTACATTTATTTTATACAGGAATCTGAGAATCTACTTTTTTCAAATGCCTTAAATTCCAATGAATGACCGCTAATAAGACTATTACTACCACCGAGGTTATGTGCTAAGTATAGGCCGGAACTAACGTAAATACAACGTTGTTTAGAAACTACACTTTTAGGTCATACACCTTCATATACTAAGCTATGTACTTCTTTGGTCATCGTGGCTTGTTAATAATTCTTATCTGAAAACTATTAGCCACCCAAGCAGATCAGGTTAAGCATAATAAAAGTGATAATCACACTTCTCATATATGGTTGTCTATGTATTCCTGCAAAACTTTTTCTATGGTAACCAAACTGCTGATAAACATAGTTATATATTGTACAAAACAAATACATAAATATTATACAATTCTAAAAAGAGACACAGAATCAATTGTCAATCTTACAATTAAGGCGACTCAATAGACGTCTGAATCCTTGATGGATTAGTAGTAGCCTAGTCGACATATTGTGTCAAACAAATAAAAACAATTATAATACTCAGGGATGTTATGGATATGATATTTCGGATCTGGATACGGATATAAGAATAAAATTATATCGGTTTCGGATACGGTTACGGATATCTAATTATTTCGGATTATCCGGCAGTTTCGGATAGTTTCGGTTACAGATATTAAATTGAAGTAAAACATAAACACAAATAGTATCTAATAATTTTGATTTAGATAAAGTTTCAGTGAAGTAGTGCCATTTTCGGGAAAAGTTTTTTTAACACAATGTTTCGATTTTGCAGAATCTACATTAACTTACAAAACTGTCGAAAGATGTTGTTTTATTTAGACTCCGCCCTAATATGAAACTATCCGAAACTATTCGAAACATGAGAAACGAATACGGATATATTTTTATTTCAGATATCGGATAGTTTCGGTTACGGTTACGGAGCTCCTTAACATCCCTGGCATACATACACTTGAAAAACATCACCCTCCTTCCTATCTTGGTGAAATCGGGTATAGTCATATTAATGGCTGTATGTTACTTGCATTACCTACATACTACTTGACAATCACATGAGCGCTAAATACTTTAGTTGTACTGTTCTGCAGCATTCTTTTGCCATCATACTTTCTTGTCTTATATCAGGAAATGGAGATGAAATATTATTTTTTTAATTTTAGAGATCTATGAAGATTATTTCTTTGTTTAATCGCACCCACAGTTTCTCAATTCGATTTTATTCTAAACAATTTACATTTCATTTTATTTTCTTACATACCAGTACGTCATTGTAACCATAGAGTTTAAAATGCAGTGCATACAATACATAGGTTTATCCTGGCTCTTACATAACCTAGGTAAGGAGGCGCTGGGCCCCGTTGCTACCATTTTCAAACTGGGACGCCGGATCGATGAGAACAGGGCAACGAACCCCAGCGTCCAAGTGCCAGATGACCTATATCTGATAGTACTATAATTTACACGCAGGTCATGGATTTTTAATACTTTAAATCGAAATAATTCTTACAGTAGAAATAACTAAACGCGACAAACGACAGTTGGCCAATGTTACGAGTATCATATTTTAGAGCCTGTGCTGGTAATTTTATTCTCAACTGAAAAACTATTAAATGAGCATCAGAACCTACACCACCCCTATTCATCCCATGGCTATCGTAAGAATCGACTAAGGGAGTAAAGCGTATGACAACATCACTGCAAAGGGTAGTCAAACTTGAAACAAAACCTTTACCAACTAGTCATTTAATGTTCAAACCCATCTCGTCCTATTCAATTACAAAATATGTCAATGTTTGCAGATACATTTGAGTTAGATTCACGAATAAAGACATCTTTTTAGCCGCGAATATAGGAATCGTGTCGCAACTTTTCTATCCGTGAATAATGAAGAGATAATAGTAAGCTTTAACTGCCGATTCTTGAAAATGACTACTCCCTACCGCGATAACCGACATACGATGGCAAAAACTAGTTAACTATAAATTAACGTACATTACCAGTCTTCCTCCTTTCAAATTGTATGTCTACAATAAATGTATGAAACTGCGTACAATGCTGCGCAAAAAACCAAAAAGCCTCATACGGCTAAAAGCAATTTACATATTCGGAAAGGTCGTATCGCGAAAGGCAACGAGATGAAGCGTGCCAACTCTCAGGCAGTTCCGTTAGTTCGCGGAAAGTGACCTACTGCAACGCTTACTTCACGAATCAGAGACTGTAACCGCGATTGTATTGTACACTAGTCTGCCCCGCCGTTTTTTTTATTTTTAAAAACAATTTACGTATTAGAATTATACCTATCATGATACATATATCAGTATTTATAAAATACTTTGAAGCGATATAACGAAAAACATACACGATGTTTAGTTATAAATATCTACTAACAATTGATAATAATATTATTGTAGTTGATTTCGGCTACGGCGGCCAAAGCGTTTTCTAAAAGACTTTAGAAGACTTTTACTCCTTATTTATATTATCATCTACTGTGAAAGTTCTGTCAAAATCGGTCTAACCATTCCAGAGATTAACCGGAACGAAAACTTGTACATTTGACAATACAAACAGTCACTTCAATTTTTAACTAACTTCAAAAAAAGGAGGAGGTTCTCAATTCGTCGGAAAGGTTTTTTTTTTATGTATGTTCAGCGATAATTCGTCGTTTATGAAACGATTTCAAAAATTATTTTTGCATTGGAATGGGCGTACCTTACAAGTGGTCCCATCGTCACCATATCGGGATCTAATGATGGGATCCCAAGGAAATCGAGGGAATCCTCAAATATCATAGGCACAATTGTCGGGATTTGGGTACTCGGAATAGTTTTTCTTTGAAGTCGGTTTCTTTTTATTAAAATTATATTTGTTGTTTAAATTCAAGTACATGACAAGCCCCACATGGGCCTGATTATAACCAAATGCAGACACGTGCTGAATGACGTGGAAACTTTTTCGTGGCAATTATTGTACTGGTATAATAAGCTGACCCACGCAAAATCGTTTACCTCGATCGTAGTGAAATGTTATAAAGGCGTGACAAAAAAATGTATACTATGAAACCTTAAAAGATATACTTTTCTTTATATTTTTTTTAAGCCTAACAAAGTGACTCAACTCTGCCTGATGGAAAGCATGAGTACAATCCAGGAGTAGGTTACCTTTCTCATTGTGAGTGCATATAATACAGACAATGACCCACAACATGGCGGCTTAGTGAGATGTGACTGCATTATTCTACCAGCCTTTGGAGGGCGGGAGATTGATGCAAAAAATGATTGGGCCTCCAGTCTCACACTCACCAACGAAAGACGAAAGCATGAATGCTGTAATTTTAGGTTGGTCTTCAGTGTGAGGGTGATACTGCCCCGGTAGAGCCAGCCCATTCGCACTGAAATTAGAGTCTCTACTACTTATTGCTATAATATGCTGTAGCAGGCTATTTTTTTATTTTTTTTAGAGTTAAACAATTCTTTCTCACTTTGTTCTTGGGAAACTTTAGTCATTTATGCATCGCACGCAATGAACGTTTTCAAAAGGAATAATTTTCACCCGTTTATAGAACATTTTTTATTGATACTCAGTCTCTTTTTATTTGGCAAGATTATATGGCCGACTATCTATCACCGAAATATTTTTTCAAATCAGACCATACTTGTGTCTCTGATTCTTGAGATTAGCGCGATCAACCCCACAAGCTCTTCAGCTATATAATATTAATAAATATATAATACAAATTAAGCTTTATATCGAACGGTCATCTAAAGTTTAAGAGATATTTGCTAAGTAATTGTATGACGTTGGTAATTACCTTAATTATGCATGTACGTACGAACGAGACGGGGTCAAACCTGTCTACAGATGACACGGATATCCGGCAAGTATCCGGTTTGCGATCGATTCTTTGAATATTCGTTAGACGATTTAAAAGCGTATGAGGATTTTGTAAAACGGCGTATCAATTTTTACTACAACTTTAACAGCGGGAAGAAACAAGCATTTTTTTAAGTTAATTGTACAATTTTTTAGAAGCTAACTTGTTAGTTTTTTCGTCACTTCAGGTTATATAGGTACGTGGGGAAATGTGACCGCTGCAAACGACTCGAGATAGGTGGACACCGCCGGTGCGGTCGGGGGGTGTCGTCTAAGGCGGGTTGATGGTCCGCCTCTTATACAGAGTGGTGAGAGGCGCAGCAGCATCCTGCCTGGGGGTTGAGTTCAGTCACCCCGAGATGTACCCCAGATTAGGGGTAAGGCAGGTGGGACATCAGAAGCCGCTGATGCGATCCTGGTGTTCCTCCCGACTGCCGAGGTAGGCCGCCGCGGGGTTTAGTGGGTAAATCGGTTGCCCGGGAGTCCCACACACGCCCTTCGCTTGCCCCACGAAGGGTATGGAGCCCAAAGCATTCCCCGCGTAAAAAAAAAAAAAAAAAGGTACGTGATAAAAAAAAAATCTTTTTTTATATTATAGGGGCAAACGCGCAGACTCTTGATGGTAGGTGATTGCCGCCGCCCATGGACACCCGAAACACCAGAGGAGTCATAGGTGCGTTGCCGGCCTTTGAAAAGAGAGTATGCTCTTTTTTTGAAGGTTTGTCCTCCACTTATTAAGCCGAGGTAATGTCATTCAAGTAATTAGATTTGTACACACATCAAAAGTGTCTAGGGATCAACATATATTTTTGCAATAACTTTTCTCCTGATTGATATTAATTAAAAATTTCTTTAAGGATTCATCAAATAAAGTGTTTTCGTTTGTCACAGTAACGATAAACCAAGTCACCTTTGCATTAGTAAAGAAATTTGCCATTTTCCTAATAAAGGGATTTTTGACATTTGAACCACTAACATTAAAGTTCGAAAAAAAGACTGAAATAACAGTTTTCTTTAAAATTTTATTAGGTAACTTAAACAATTAATAATCCGTGTTTCTACCGCGAACACTAACAACACAAGAACATCGGTTTGGCATACTCAAAATGAGTTCATCCAAATCACGCTGTGGAATGGCCGCCCATGTTCGTTGCAACAACAAAAAAAGGTCTTCTTGCGACTGGATACCCTCCATATTCGGCAGAGCTCTTCTCTGTAGCATATCCCATGCATGCTCAATCGGGTTCAAGTCTGGCGACTGAGCAGGCCAGGGCAGGACATTGATGTTAGCTGCGGCGAGAGTCTGTCTTACAACTCTTGTGGTGTGCGGTCGTGCATTATCATGCATTAACTGAAATAAGGGACCGATTTGCACTTGTAGAGGAACGATGACGTCTGATACAATCGTCTCAGCATAAATTTGAGCGTTGAGGTTGCCTCTGATCCAAATCAACTCAGTTCTTCCGCCGATCCAAATACCCGCCCATACCATGATGGTTCCACCACTATAAGGATGGACTTCCTGGCAGGATTTTAATCGCTGTTGGCGTCCAGGGGTTCTCCAGTGTCGTATACGTCTTGTATCCGGTCTCATACCAAAACGAGACTCATCAGAAAAGCACACGAAACGCCATTGTTCTTCTGCCCAATTTCTGTGTTCAAGAGCCCATTGATATCGAATCCTACGATTGTGCATTGCTATAGGTGGTACCCGTAGCGGTCTTCGGGAATGAAGGTTCACTTCATGCAAGCGGTTTCTGACTGTTTGGTCGCTAATTAAGTTCCCTGAAGAGTGATGAAGCCTCACGGCTAACATCATGGCGGTTATTGTTGGAGCTCTTCGAGTTAAGATTTGAATGTATCGGTCTTGTCTCCGTGTGGTGCAGCGATACCGTCCTCCATGGCGCTCAGCCACGGTACCAGTGCTTCGGTAACGTGTCCAAAGTCGACTGATAACACTCTGACTTGTATTCAGAGCTAAAGCCACAGTACGTTGCCGGGAACCAGCTTCTATCATTCCCACGGCTCTGTGCATTTCTTCCCTGCTTAAATGACGTCGCCGCTCCATAATAACGTTGGTTTTAATCAGTAGTAGGGAAACAGTAGCACTAATAATTTCTTCAATGCGTTGTATGTTTTTATAGGGAAAATATTGGCAGCTGATTTCCATCTTTTACTCGAATTTGATTGACAGTTCCTGATTCAAATTATGAAATGCACCAAAAAGGATCCATATAAATTTATAAAATCATAAATTTATTACAAAGCCACATCTCAATCTCAAGAAATCCGCATAAAAATGCTTGATCCCTAGACACTTTTGATGTGTGTACATACAAAGACGACAGTAGACATAGAACTGACTGGTTTGAAAGGAAACGTAGTGACAAAAATATAAAAATCGGTCAAGTGCGAGTCTGACTCGCGGACCAAGTTTACAGTACATTCTTACTTTCTACATACACTTCAAACGTCTACCTGTTGCCGTCATTAATATCGAACAAAAAACATCAAATATTCACATTGTGATGAAAAAAATTGCTGATGGCGAGTTTTTTTTTATATCGTGCGTCGTGCGATCAGTCCTCCAGACTATGAGCAGATTTGTTGTTGTCTGTCGTGTAGAGCATATGCTTCACCAAGCACTGCTCCTTGAGAATAACATGGCACATGGCCCTAAACCATTCTGTCCATGTTCGGTATTCTAAGTCTTTTCAGACGCTTTACTATATCAGTGTAGTGCGGCAAGTGCGTTTGAGTGATTTTGAAGCCGAGTCCTATATTTTTTGGTGATCATTAGTGTCTCTTCTTTGACAGTGTTGACCTGAAGGTATTGATGAACCTCTGAATTTCGTATGAACCAGGGTGTTTGAAATTTGTTTCAGGATGTTGTTTTGAGCTCTTTGCACTTTCATTTTTTGTGTGTCACTTGCTGATCCCCAGAGTTGCAGACCATATGTCTAAATGAGAGAAGACGGCGAGAAATACGAACAGCTGAGTCTTAGTATTACCAGGTTCCGTTTTACCATTTAGGTAGGGAACCCTAAAAAGAATATTTCAAATTGGAATTTCTTTTTCATTTCATTTTAACAAGACAACTCCCGCATTAGGAATACAAATCACGGAGGACTTTACAAACATACATGAAACGGACACAAAGAACACCCAGACTCAGAACAACAATTTGTAAATCACACTTAGTGTTTTCCCACGTAGGATTTGAACCCACCACACTTGGCGAATTAGAAAGCGGTGTGGCGGAGTTCCGATAAAAGATAAAAAAATACAAGTATGAGAACCTCCTCCTCTATTTGAGGTCGGTTGAGATGAAAGTGAAATGTCGCGAAGGATTTTGATGTACGTAAATAGCACCAGCGACCGGGTCTCGTCTATTTCCACCGCACATCGTTTTATTTCGCACCGCGTTCCGATGCATGCGCTCTATGCGCTTACGCATAAATAGATTAACAGACAATGGGCAGGGTTGGCATTCAACGGATAATTCTTTTTTACGTTTGTGCGAAATCAATGAAATCTCGGTATACCTATTTAGACCAGGGTAGAAACCTCTTAAAATAACAAAAAGTGAACATAAATTATAGTAGCATGAAACCCATTGTAAAAGGAGGAGAATAATACAAAAATTAAAGGAAAAATAAATTACGGGCGATCTAAGGTCGGGAAGGGGGAGAGGCCCCCCTCTCCCCCTTCCCGACCTTAGATCGGTCGGCCAAAAATTTTTCATAGGTCACTCAGGTATTAAATTATCTAAAAATAGTAATAAATAGGCATATACACATATAATTTAAAGAAGATTCCATAACTTTCTCATAATATTGTAGATGTTTTATTAAATATTAAGTTTATTATTTATTTTTTTGTTAATTATAGTAGTATATTTCGATTTGCAATATTTTTGTTTATCATTGTAACATGCAACCTTACGTTTTTCGAGTGATTAAAGTGTAAATTTTAATAAATATCTCAATAACGATTAAAAAAAATCGAATTCGAGTTTTTTCATTTTTTGCATTTTCTGAGAAGATTTACTATGGTAAAATATATATATTTTTACACCATCGGAAAGTAGAGATTTCATCGAATAGAAAACACCCTACTTTTTTAAAAAAAGTTGATATTTTGACGGATGAATTTTCGATTGAAAATTAGGGTTTTTTTCGGTATTCCGTCAAAATTCGGTGAAAAAATAGATATTTCAAATCAAATAAATTACGGTGTATTCAGGACATGAAAAGCTAAGTTTTCACAAAATTTCGTTAAAAAATAATTTTATTTGTAAAAGATAAAAATAAAAAACCAAAAACTTGATTTTTGAATTTTTCACATAAAATTTGAGGTTATGTGAAAAAAGTGTAAATGCAAAAGATGTAGATCTTTTTATTACCTACAACTTTGCCATTTAACTTTTTTCCATAGGACTTGTAGTTTTGCAGGAAATCGAGATATGCCATTTTTTTCCCTTAAAACCCCCCCTTCTCCCCCTTCCCGACCTCAGATCGCCCGTAATTTATTTTTCCTTTAATTTTTGTACTATTCTCCTCCTTTTACAATGGGTTTCATCCTACTATAATTTATTTTGTTTTCAAACATTAAAAGCACTGGTCTAATTAGTTATGTGAATAACGAAATTAGTTTTTAAATAGTACTAGCTTTCGCCCACGGCCCCGCCCGCGTCTATGTCGGTTATCGCGGTAAAAAGTAGCCTATGTCCTTTCTAAGGCTTTAGACTATCTGGGTATAAAATTTCATTGAAATCGGTTCAGTGGTTTCATAGTTTATAGCGAACAGACAGACAGACGCTGTAGTAGTACTAGCTGTAGTTTTGCCCGTATCTCCGCCCGCGTGTAGGTGCGACATGGCGGTAAATAGTAACCTATGTATTATTCCGTTAAGTAAGCTATATTACTGTGAAGATTCATCAAAATCCATTCAGTAGTTTTTGCGTGAAAGAGCAAAAAACTTACATACAAACTTTCGCATTTATAATTTTCCTGAATTCCTGAATGATATCACTCTTTCATTTTTAGGGTTATTTAATTTTATTTTTGTAACTTTCGCTGGCAGTTAGCTGATGATATAGGAGTAATTTCGGCTACTTTTTTTTAAATAACTGAGCTCTCTCGGTGACATTCTTGAACCTATACATTTTTACAACAACCGCAGGTAACGCCGCGACCACGAGCGGTGTAACCCACCCGTCCATAACGTCGGAAAGTAGAAGGTATAGGAAATTTATTAGCATATCAATAACACAGCATCAACAATAAAGCAATCACTAATTCCCACATAATACGCCTTATTTGGTGTTTTCTATGTATAATATCTATGTATTTACAAAAAAAATTATGTTTATATATTTTCAGTTGTCTAGTACCCATAATAAAAGCTCTGCTTAGTTTGGGACTAGATTGGGACGTTGTGTGTAAGATGTTCGAAATATTTATTTATTTAATTTATCTGTGCTATTTAATAAGTTTTCTTGTATTTTAGGGATTGCGTTTTTTAAAACTCCTAGTTTTTCATACAGTAAATGTAATGCATACTCGTACACTCTGTTATCGTAGTACCATGGTTTCAAGTACTACCTACTTAAGTGTTTATTTACTACTGTTACACACACCCGATACAGATGCCAATATTTTTTTCCTTGAAAAACTTCTTATATTATTTTATACAAAAATATTTCAGTGACAACCCTATTTCCATTAACAGCTCGTAAAGTACCGATCGGATTAGACGTATATGCAACACACTTGATGAATCCTTATGATATCCTACACTTGAATTGCATATGCAAATTCCTGTCAAGATTTATTACATGATTTATGGGTTGAACAATATTGGTTTTCACTTCAATATGTTATTGCCCGCCAGTCGCCACTGCGAATCATCTGTGTATTTATTGTCTGATTAGCTATTAGTATACGATTTGTAAGCAGTAAGTAAATTCGTATTACCCCGGTATGACAGGAATTTTAGCCCACCAGTATACCACGCTGTGTTATCGTTGAATGTGCTCGATTAACGCAAATCGGTTTTCCTCCTATTGAAATAAAGTAGTTATATTCTCCAAAATGTGGACGTTTCATACGCATCCTTCTAGTCTTCGTAAATTCAAACGTGACTATAATAATATGTGAACTTTGTTATAAAGAGGAGGTAGTAGAGCCAAGCTGATTTCAGCACGAAAAGGCCGGCTCGACCGGGAGAATGATGCAGTATTATCTAACCAGGCCGCCATGGTATAGGTCACCATGCTACATTGCCTGCCCTCACAATGAGCAGGGTGACCCCTACTCCTGGATTCTACTCATGCTTCCCATCAGGCAGAGTAGTCACTTTGATAGGCTTAAATATATAAAAAAAAGAATCTAGCTTTTGCCAGCAGTTCCACGAGCATACATATATGTCGCCTATTACGGTAAAAATAAACCTATATCTTTCCTCAAGAATTAAAGTATCTCCATGCAGTGGTTTAAACGTAAAAGAGAGTAAGACAGAGTTGCTTTCGAATTTATAATACATATTATAATAAGTATGGTTGTGAAAGAGGGACAGTAGATATGCTCAGTATGACATCAAAGGCGCATCAGTCACGCTCAACAGTGAGATGCATGCGGAAGTCTATTTCGATCACACTTCATTTTGGACATCAGCAGGTGGCAAATTACACAGTGGTCTAACGTGCTAAGAAGAGCTTTAAGTACAATATAATTTGTTTTCGGAGCAGGTCCAAGTGCCACTTAGATGTAAGTAGTTTGACACTATTTAAATAAAATGCTATAAGGATAATCGATTTAATTTATTATTTTGCTGCAAAGTCTTAACACGCATAACTAAACATTACATTCATTCTTTTTTCTGTCTAATCTGCCAAAATGATTCTACTCTGCGTGGTCAATGCAGTATGCTAACCCACACTATGGCGGCCTTGTCAGTAGCCAAATTAATTAGCTGGACTAGAATTATATAATAATATTGGATGATTCACGTAATAAGAGTTATATTAATTTGGTATTTTCACCGATATTAAAGAAGAGGAGGATTCAGCATTATTTTTTGGATCTCCGTTACTCATGAACTGACTTTGCTAAATACTTTCTTTTTATCTACTTTATTTTTATTTTTTAGGTCCTAAGTATTTAAATCAAGAATATAGCTTATTACGATACAAATACGTGGAAATCGATGCTACTTTATCCAATCTGAATTATTTCCAAATGTTTGTCGAATTAGCCCACTGTGTTGGCCTGAGATAGTCTGTCGCCTGAGACTCGCAGGCCGCAGCAGTCGAACAGTTTGATACAGGTAACTACGTGTGGCTGGCATGTTCATTTGTTTTGTTAACTTACTGATTATAACGTGCTATCAGTGCTATAAAGTGTGGAGATATCTCAATTATTATGTTGCGATACTAGATTACTTCAATTAATGCGATTGTATTCTACAGTTAGTACTCGTAGATAAAGAAGTGTGTAGTTAGTTAGTGTACATTTTATACTGAAATATAAAGGTATGTAATTATTTGTATATGGTGCAGGCAAGATGGGGCGACAAGTGGCTTACTGACTTTGAACATAAAGTTGATATTAGTCCGACATAAAGCGTGTTATGCAAACAAGTCAAAAAAGTTATTGAATGTTTAAATTATTGCGAAGTGTTCGATATTCGAGATATATTTTTAATTAATGTGATCATGAATAAAGCGTAATAACCAAACATCAAGATAATGTTCTTGTAAGAATGTTGCCAGTGTAAATTATATTATGTCACTGACATAACGTAGCAGGGCTGTCAATAGATATTTTCCATGAAGTTTAATCACTATTGGTGTTGTAACTTTTTTATTTCCTAATGCAAAACTATTAATATTTCATATTATACTAATGTTTTAAGTTTAGAATTATTTACTACTGTACTATCTCTTTCTAAGTGGAAAGGGGCATCAATCCCTTTTAAATCAAAAGAATAAGCGAGTCTAATTCGAGAATTATTTAGACCCTTGAATCATCTGAGATTATATCACTTTGTTAAGTGTGTAATTACTAAACTACTTCGCTTAGCACTGATTGTTCAGAGACGTTCTTACCGCGGTTTCGCCTACGTGTAATTCTGATGTATAACTTTGATTACCTTTTTCAACTCCTTAGGTTTGGAATTTTCTAAAATGCTCTCTTAGTGCTTGCCTACACTCCAAATACACATGCCAAATTTCAGCTTCCTGTGCCTAGTAAATTTGGCTGTGAGTTGTCTGTCAGTCAGTCAGTAACGGAACAGTTGAGTCGAGGATACACTCCGCAAAAATTAAACGATATAAGAGACGGATGAAATGAGCACTAATCTATTCTGACCTCTAAAGACAAGTAGTCCTAAATTATAATTAGCTTAGCAATGACTCAGGGTTAATTATTCACGACGAAAATGTCAAGTGGCAGAATTAAAAAAGGCAATCCACGTATGTGATTCTTTTCATGTCAAGGTGTACGATTATTGATATAAAAATTATATAATTTAGATACCTATCTTAGTCTAGTGCAAGTTTTTTTATACTGTTTACGTTAAAACCTCGAGCGATTGACCTACTTTCCTCACCACTTATTTTTATTCTTACTTTTATTTTTATAGTCATAATCAATGATATTATAAAAAAAGGTAGATATCGCACTATCGCGCGAAAATTGTTGCGGACAAATGTAGTCAATCGTCTTGATTTCATTTAGTCGGCTAATAGAAGCTAGCGAATAAACTCGTTCTCAGAGCGTTTCCGTGAAGTGCTTATTATTACCAAAATGCCGAGCTGTGTGTTGTGAAGGTGTAAAAACTATGGTTCCAAAATAAACAAAAAGGAAGGAGTTACATACCACGGGTAAGTATTTATAAGTAACTACGTAATATTTGTATTTTGTCACGGTTTTGATTCCCATTTACCGAAATTATTAAATATTATTAAAGACGCGTTAAAAAAGGACAGAGAATAAGATTGTAACTGAAGTGTGACAAAGACAAGGCATGCGTAATAGATTAAATCAAACAGAAGGGATATCGTAGGCACAATACATCTATCACACACTATCACCTATCGTCCGCGTCCTCCAGTACCGTCTAATTGATACGCTCATATTACTATTATGTGTTTAGTTGTCATTGTCTTTCAGTTAATATGATGATTATATTATTTGGCAATAATAGTGTCAAAATGTATGTTGGTAAAAAGACTGTGTATATTGTTTTGTATTTACCAGATTTCCAAGTGACAATCTTACGAGAATTAAATGGGTTAGAATGGTTCAGGCGGAAAGAAGTGAGTACGACTGGATGCCTACGAAAAGTAGTACTATTTGTTCCGTACATTTTAAGCAGGAATATAAATACACTACTTCGAAAGGATACATACGTCTGAAAAAAAATGCAGTGCCTGTTATAAACATGGTAAAATTTGTTTGTATTGTTTATAATAAAATTGTAGTTTGATTAAATCTGTCCTTAGTTTTACATTAAATTTAATTAAGGTGTTTTCACAATTCAAAATGTTGTTTATAATCTTGGAAAGTATATAATTTACAATGACAACTAAAATACTTTTTTCTTTTTAGGATAAAGATGATGTTTCTGATGATGATGATTGGTACTTTTAGCAAATGGCGATATTCAATGTCATATCTGTATCAATTTTAACGAGTTAGTCCATAAATTTTACTAGTGTGTGTCAGTGCAACTCGCAAGAGATCGCTATCTCTTTCTTTACCATGCATTCCGTATTATCTTTTGCATTCGTAATCGTAATTTATGTATACACCTTTAAATAAGTACGTCATGTCATACCGCAACAATATCGAACGCCGTTTAGTATGAAGGTAACCTATCTTTCTATATAATATCATTGGTCATAATAGTTAATTTATAATGCATACAAAAAAACTAAAATAGGAACTTCCTATTAAATAAACTTTTTTAGTTTTTTTTCAAAAATAGATAAATATTGATACACCTAGATAGTAGTTCGTTTGGTAAACAAGTCGGAGAAATTTTTTTTTGATAATCCTTTTCGGTTATTGACATGTTATGTTTTATATTTTTATTTTTTTTTAATGTAGACGCGTTTTTCGGAAAAATAAATAACACAATTGTATACTTATGAAAGAGTGGTCCCTCCTAATACAGACATTTTTTGCTTAAAAGGAGGGTCTAACATTCATTATACGTTCATTGTACTGTGAATTTGTTAACGCAAATAAATTATTTTAAATTTGAATCCGCATAACAAATGGTAGATCTTACTTCGAATCTTGGACTTCAAATATTTGGGTATTTTCAATAATAATATGACATGAAACACAAGATTTGTATAATGAATCAGTTATTCTACACGTAAATGACTTTTTAGAATTATAAATCTTACTTACTAAATCTATCCCTATTTCGAAATCTCATCGTTCTTGCGCCATTCAGTGGAACCCGATCGGAGTGATACAACGCGAGATACAGATAACTAAAGCCATCTATTGAAAAAATAATGGATTTCTTTTTACTAAGCATAGTATTATAAATTCGAAAGTAACCCTCGTCTGTTTGTCTATTATGCTTTCGTACCTAAACCCCAGAACAGATATGGATGAATTTTGATACCGATATGAACTGGAATTTCGAGAAGAACATAGCCTATTTTTTGTCTCGATGACCGTAATATATGCAGACGGAGCTACGTATATAAGCTAGTAAAGTATATTTTTGATACACTTACCTCTCTGGCGATTTGATCGAGCGCCTGCTCCTCGGCCGTAGCCTTGGTTTGTGTGCGCTGGCGTCGTGACGGATCCATCTCCGCACAAACACTTCACACCCTGAGAAATAAAAAAATAACAATTAGGTCTAAAGCCTTGTTATGAATTATTTATCACACAAATTATACTTATTATTGTTTATGGACTGTGAAACACAAATTAACAGTACCGCCTTATTAACGAAATAAGGATTAATAGAATGTTTAACCTTAAGCAGACCAAAAAAAAAAAAAACTTCATAAAAAAATAACATTGAAGTCTCTGTTTGTAATTTAAATTACCAGTTTTTTACAAAATGCATATGATAGTATTATATTTTTTATACGGTACTCACATTAAAAAATCAATTTAAAAAAAAAACTGTCTGTCTGTTTGTTCCGTATAATATATAGACAAATTTTGACCAGACTTTCACAGGCAGATAACCGATAACATAATCAGTAAAGACCATTCCTCGCGATTTATAACAATAACCACAGGGCTAGCTAGTATGGTAATAAATTTAAAACCTTCACAGTTTGGCTCTAAAATGAAATGGATATATTTTTATTAAAAATTTCAAAGACATAATAATATAGTCTTTGAAATTTTTTTTTATTGTTTTAACGTTCTTTTTGAAAAATTTAATGACACAGTTAATATTATTACTGTTAAGTGACAGGAAAATTATTGACCTATATCCACTTCCCTATTTTAGTCATTATTTATAAATAAATTGTTGTAGTCATGTTTAAAATTAGAATGAAGTGCATTGAAGCAATTGACTTTAGTAAGTTATGTTGTGCAAATTTAATTTTGGGATAAATTATAATGAAACTAAATTTACGCAAAACTGGCTCCGCGCGCGTGTATCTCGATTATTGCAGTTAAAAGTAGCTTATTGTTATTCTGATATATAAGCTATATTACTGTAAAATTTCATCCAAATAAGTTAGTTAAATATTGGGAAGTTGGTCCTCTCAACTATGTTGACAACTAGTTAAAGCATCAAATTCAAGAATATTAGTATAGAGTTTGCAATAATATACTTATAGTATATAAATTTTTTTGCATTCCATAACCAGTAACTGTATTTGGAGAACATTTTTTTTCATTCAAATGGTGCCACTTTTGATAATCGTATTATTAAAATGTATGTTTTACGGTACTTAGTCAAGGTATAATCAGCAATTAACAATACATTAACACACAGAGATAACATATTTAAATTATAATTGAAGTATTTAGATATTTAACCATACAATAGAAACATGTGGTCTATGTGACCTAGAATTAATTTTGCAGTGTGGAGTACTATTATCTCAGACACGTCTAATTATCGTAGACTTATTGAAGATGCATTAAGCAATATGGAAGGAACAATAAATAAACTATAGGTGAATGCTCATAACTTGAATATAAAGAAAAATTGTCACTGAACTTGACATTAATTATTGTTTTTGAGGCTGTATGGATGTTTGTTATTCTTTTATGCAAAAACTACTGAATGAAATCAGATATAACTGTACAGTAATATAGCTTATGTTTCAGAATACCACATTATGCTACTATTTACTGTGTTAACCAACATAAACACAGGCGGAGTCACTAACAAAAGCTACTTCCAAATATGTACCTTACCAAAGGTGCAGTTGCATTTCTTCTTTATTAAATGTGAAACAGAAGGGCAGTCAGTATCTATTCATCCCATTAAAACTTTAGTGCTATCTACTACAAAATTATATTATTTAATGTGTGTAAAATTAACAGTACATAACAGTATTAAGTACACTATTAGCCTTAGATCCACCTGCATGTGAAATTTACGGTATTTAATTTAATAGTATTAAATACCACCACTAATTATTTAACCACTTACTATCAATTCAGTAACAAGTGAAACAGTATTAATATTCTTTAAGTTTCCACTAAAACAATAAAATTATCTATTTGTTTTGTTTACTGTAATCAGCTGTAGATAAAGCACCATTTATTTTGTTTATGGTCTTTAATTTGTTTACCCATACTACACCTTATTGTCTATGAATTAATTTATAAATAAATTTACATAATATCTGTTTAATTAATTCGATTTAATATCTGTTTTAGTAGTATTGTAGTACCTTTGAAACCTACAGAGCAACATTGCAGAAATAAGCTCACATCCACTTGACTTCAGGTTTTTTCATAATCCAATTGCAAATAACACTGTACTTATTTTACATATATATAAATTATGTTGCAATTCGCATAATTCTGCACAATATAATCATTACTCACTACACATTCATTTAGGAATGACAACCAAACATCAGAGTCTGACCACAAAACTAATTTACATAAATTTTGAAACAGGTCACATATAACCTAAGGTTCGTTGTGCTTATCTCACATGCCTGTTTCCTCAAATATATATTGGAGTCACGAATAGTAGGAAAACGGGTGGGCACAAAGCCAACACGGTTTTTTTATGGTAGCTCTACAATGACATCATAGCATACTTACTTGGACAGTTACAGATGTAAACACATCACTGCAACGATCACTATCACCTACTTATCGGTCAACAAGCCTAACACAATATCACGGTTATGCTAAGCGTCAACTGAATGCAAAAGAAACTTATAAATGTGCAATTTTATAACAAATACGGCGACACCAATTCACTACCTACACGATTCTCATTGATTTATGCGTAAAATTCACAATAACAAAGTATGATTCAGGATTGTTTAGCACAGTTTTCAAGTCCTGTTATTAACTATAAAGATTTAATAATTTGAGAATAGTAATTTAGTCCATTTTTACTAAAATTAATTTTTATAAAAGCCATGTATGACATGCATGCCATTGCCATTTAAAACCGTTGCGTTCGTTCGAGAACAGCCTGTTGGAATGTCAACCTAAAACATTTAGAAGCGTTCAATTTTTATGTATATTTTTTTAATACAGAACAGGTTTATGATTTTTTGAATTTTATTTTAATATGTTATTAAGATTAACTTGATATTATGGAGTAGAAACTTGCCTTTTTATTTCATATTATTTTCAAACATCAAATTATGTTAGCTGCATACTCTCCGTTATAGATAAATATGTACATGCTCTCAGTGGTTATCCTGTAGCTGTTTCAACACTGAACCTGTACATTTCATTAAATTCGACTGCCTCGTTGGTCTCGGGTTCGATTCCCGGGTCGGACCAAATATTATTTGTGTGATTCACAAATATTTGTTTCGGAGTCTGGGTGTTTTCTATGTTTAATATGTATGTATTTACAAAAAAAAGTATGTTTATCTATTTATACTAGTTGTCTAGTACCCATAACACAAGCTCTGCTTAGCTTGGGACTAGATGATGTTGTGTGTCAGATGTTCAAAAATATTTATTTAAATACATATATATATATATATATATTTGTAAATACACACATATTAAACATAGAAAACAATCAAACTCCGATTAATCAATAGAGCAACAGACGAGTGCACATGCACAAAACAACGGATCGCACGAAAAAGAGTTGTTTCTCATTGGTTTTCCTTGCAGGTTTTAAGTAACGCCATCTATATTTGATTTTTCGAGTTATGGTATACATTAAGTACGCGATCTGAAAAGCTTATTTCACGTTATTTGCTATGTAAATCAACTTCGGTTGCCTGACGATGCTTAAAATTTGAATTCATAATTTCGCTCATTCATCAAGTTAAAAATCGTCAAAAGCACTTGTTTGATGATCTATTATAATTAATTTAAGTGGGGTCCTGGGATATTGAATTAAAAGAAAGCAAAATCAGATGACTTCTGTGTTTTTCTAGGGTCTCATCAACAACCCATAATGTACAACTGCTGGGTTCAGCTCTTCTCTCAGGAGAGAGTTAAGGCCATACCTCCCCATGTTGGCCGAGTTCGTGTTGGGGACTAAAAAGAGACGTAGTGGCTACGTAAATATTAAAACATTTGAGATATGACAAGTGAAGTGGTATTTTGCAACTCATTGATTGGTTGGCGGGCCAAGTAAGCAAGATGAATCAAGAAACCCAGTTTTTGCTATGAATGGATGATGAAATGTTTGGATGTCCTCTTTTGTTAGCGGCTACTGCTTATTCTTCCTAGCCTTTAGCTCCCAAGATTATTTGAGGTTGGCTACTAGTAGTAATAAAAACCCAACATCACTGGGCCCAGCCTGGTTTATGAACCACAGACATCATTTGTTGAGCAGTCGCATTCGCAGACCACTAGACCAACCAGGCAGGGTAACTAATAACTAAATAAATAAAATAACAACAAATTATATTATAATGTATATTTTGTAACCAAAACGCACTTAAAACAATGTAGTTCACATTCATACACACAACTGTGCTGTTATAAAAAGAATTGTAAGATACTTGAACACAAATATCACATACCCTAAGCTTGTTGTCGCATTTCTCCGAAAGGGCTCCACCGATATTAATATACTTTTATTTCAAATATAAATCTATTTACCGCGATAACTGACACGCAGACAGAGCCGCGGGCAAAAGTTACAAACATACATAAACCATTTGAGCTTTTTTTCGTAGACATGAAAAAAGATTAATAAGTATTTTTTCATCCTACCCTCATTTTTCAATTACATTTTGATCTCTTCAATATTTTTTATATTCAAATTCAAAATTCTTTATTCACTTAGGATGCAATACATACATCTCTTGTGACAGGTCAAGATTCTACATGTACATTTATGCCATGTTCGTATAGCAGAAGAATGTTTTAAGATAAATCAATATTTGTGTTCCAGTATCATAACAGCTAGGATATAGAAGCTATGACTTATTCACTCTTAGTTTTAGGTACATCTTCTTTATAATAGAGGAATACGAATGAGAAGAGGAAGACTCCAATCATCATGGAGAAGGAGCTCACGTAGTATGGGTAAGCACTTGGAATGAACCGCTCGTACTGTGTGTGTTGTAGAGGACGAACGGATACCTGAAAAAAAATTTTTTATGCATTTTATTCTTAAATATAAAATTCTCGTGTCACAATGTTATTTACTCCTCCGAAACGCATGCATATCGGGTAGGTATGACAATCGGCCAACATCTATTTTACATACTCCTAGGACGCGAGTGGATCCGCGGGTATCAGCTAGTATTTTAATAAATTTCTATTGTTTTATTTATGCCCTATAATTTTGCGTTCCTTACGAGTACTGTAGAATAGACAAATAGGATTGCTTATAATTTATACATAGTTTCGAAATTAAGTACTAGACTGTACTACATTTTTACTAGTTAAAATAAGTTTAATTTTGTAAGTGTTTATTAGTTAAAGTTGTAGTTTTTATTATAAATGAGTCATGTAACTATCATATAATCATATTGTATCGGTATATACTACTGAAATAATAAAACATAACATGAAACAAGGTATTTTGGTCATTCACATGAACATATATACTCCATTTGTGTTAAGAAAATGGTGAGGCATTGATCACACCCCACAGCCTGACCAATCAGATTACATGAAATTTTTATGTTATTAAAACTAATTGGGCTTGAATACATTACCTTTATTCTTAATGCAAAATGACTGTAGTTGATTTTGTGTCTGTTCAAAGTATATAAAACATTTTTTAGTTGTTCTTAGATCAATATTATTATTCCATCAGGTTCAAGAAAAACCTTGTCTATGGACCACACAAATGATTTACAAAACAAATATTAGACAAGTGTCTATGGTACTTTACCTGAGTTGAATGATACAGCCTTGTGTATCCAACTCTGTCATAATCAACCTTGAACTGGTACACTCCCCACACATCAGGGACCTTGAACACTGCTTCATATACACCATTGGGTTTCTTCTGCAGAGTCTGGCGGATGAAAGGATCAATGCGCACAAACTCTAGCTGTACATCACTGGCGTCAAATGGCTGCCATTTGCCATTCTTGAGCTCTTCAATTTCAATTCTGTAGACCTAGAAAACAAATTTGAATTGAGAAGTGCTTCGATTGGTTATTCAGAATCTGAAAATTCACAGACATATTTATAGTTAATTTTTACATTTTAGTAGGAAGAGAACAGAACATCATCGAGTTAATATAAATTGATACCAAGTATTTTTACAGCATATTTTTTCGAGTATTTTTACATCATTTTTTTTCGAGTTCGGAAAGTTAGTCTTTTCGAACACTACACTTCTATTAGAAGATGCTGCAACTACATTCACTGGTTTTTACTAGAGAATGCTGCTATCGGCATGCTTAGATTGGAAACATTTTACACAACCTAAAGCTACATTGACTCTTAGTTGCCTTTTTAGCCTACAGCGTCATCATCATCATCAACAGCCTTTAACAGTCCACTGCTGGACATAGGCCTCTCCTTTGAAAGGAGGTTTTGGCCTACTATACCACGCTGGCCAGACTGGTTGGTAAAGGGTTTGTTTCAAGTTTTCCTTCTCTTGGCAGTGATGTTAGCTGCTTATTTTGTTCCTTTAGTCGCCTCTTACGACACCCATGGAATGAATAGGGGTGGTGATACTTTGTATTCTTAATCCGTCACCACTACGTCTATAGGTAGTAGAGCCACGCTGATTTGAGCACGAATGGGCCGGCTCGACCCGGCCAGTACTACCCTCACACAGAAGACCATCCTAATAATGACAGCATTCTTGATGTCGTATTTCGTTGGTGAGTGTGAGACCGGGGGCCCAATCATTCTGCATCATTCTCCCGCCCTTCGAAGGCCGGGGGAATGATGCAGAATAATCTAACCAAGCTGCCATGGTAGGGGTCACCATGCTACATTGCCTACCCGCACAATAAGCATGGTGACCCCTACTCCTGGATTCTACTCATGCTTTCAAAAGGGTTTAAAAAAAACTTTTTTTTATATGCCATTAGTATCTCATCTATTAAGTTGGAATACTTACTACAGTGTCAGTAATAGTGTAAGTATTGGAGGACTCCTTCTCTCCCTGCCTGTGATGGTCCACGTTGCGTACACGAAGTCGGCCACGCTCACCAAACGCCCATGCAGAAATGTGCTGTGATAGAGCTTTATTGCCTGATTGATTAGATGTTACCTTGTCACCCTGCAACAAATAGAACAAATTTAAAATTATGTATGTACTTAGTATTGAAATATCTTTTTCGATAATCTGCATATTAGGTGCGCTTCCCTCACAAGATTTCTACACCACACGAAGATTTGCGGATAGAGAATGCCTTACCTGATCCAGAGATTACCTCATACAACGTCAGAAACTCATACTATCCACTAATTTAACTCTCCATAAATTTTGTATCAATGTCTTGACGTCGGTCCCGGTTGTCATGAATTTCTATGGTAATTGTTTTTGGGAAGTCAGTACTGACTAGTACATTAAAAAACTGATATTCAGATAAAAGTGGTTGAACTATAATAGTTCAACCACTTTTATCTGAATATCAGTTTTTGATCACTGACTTCCCAAAAACAATTACCATAGAAATTATTTTTTCCTTTATAAGATTATTTGAGGTTGGTTGTTACCAACCAACCTCAAATAATCTTGGGAAAAAAGCTAGCTAGGAAGATGATGTACAAAGCCACTAATGTACAAAAGTTATTAATAAATAAATAAAAATATATAAGATTCTACTCATACTTTCAAAACAAACAACTAAAACAACAAACTAATTAGTTATTTTTACTCCCTATGTCTCTTGCCTCTTTTTTTTAATGCTTATCATGCATCCTTCTTACTATGAGCTGATGAGGCAAACCTCATCAGCTCATAGTAAGATTACACCTTACCAATATCCCAAAGGACACACACCTTACCAATATCCCAAAGGATATTGGTAAGGTGTAATCCCAGTAGAACAGAGTATAGGTGATGTGGCAGTATAAAAAAATACTTACATGAACTTTAGCTACACCAGAGTTGAAGGCCTCATCGGAGAAGAAGAATAGAGATCCACTGAAGATAATGCGGGCATTGTTTCTTGCTTGTAAAGCTGCTATTAACACAGTCTTGCGGCCCACAGCATGTGGATATTCCTTCACCTTTAGAGTAAAAAATTTTTTATACCAGCCAGCAAGAAGGATTCCAATAAGTTTTTTGTTAGCCTGATACTAAACTAAGCAGGGCCTATGTTAAGGTAACCAGATTTCTGATGATGACCACATATGAATGGACGGCTACAAAGCGTTAGACAGTCTCATAGAGGAATGAAATTTCATAAAATGTCAAACTTAAGATCAATAGGGGCCAAGGATCAAAGAAAAATTTTGTTTGTGTCTGAGATACGCAAATGAAGCCCCACGGCCTAGCATGTTTTTTTTTTACACATCACCATCTAGTACCCTAACTAAGCAGAGCTTGTATCATGGGTAACTAGACAACTGATATAAATACATAAACATACTCTTTTTTTGTAATTATTTTGTTGTATTGTACATATTATAGAAAGAAAACACCCAAACTCTGAAACAAATATTTGCGGATTACACAAACATTTGGTCCGGCCCGGGAATCGAACCTGAGACCTCTTGATCAGCAGTTGCATATGCTAACCACTAGAGCAACGAGGCAGTCAAATAAATGTTATAAATAAATCACACCTAGCCACAGAACTAATGTTCATGCTCATCATTTAATTACTTTTCTTGAGTGGGAATCAAACCCACACCTTCTGGCTCAGCAGTCAGGGTTACTGACCCGGAAACCAAGAGGACCATTATTATTGCATGTACTTTTAGAAGGATATTAGGAAAACATACTTGGCTTTTAGGATTATAGCTGTAAGCAGTTGAGTCAGCAATGAGGATAGGCAGGACGAGATTGTTATCCTTGTCCAATATAAGTCCAGTGCCTTCAAACAGCAGGGGCTGTGTGTTCTGTTCACCAACAATGGTGGGAGAAGAGATCAGATTCTTGGGGGACACCACAATCCTGGTGTGTTCTCCATCATCAGAGGAATCATAGTTGAAGTGGTCAATCACTGCGGCTGATTCTTCATCCATCTGTAAAAGGAGATTTATTAATTATTGATCTTAGAATTGATATTGAATGTTGACCAGAATGATTATGTAGTATGTCTTCTAAGTGTAGTCTATCATATTATGATTTTTTTATATGAGCCATTCAAAGAGACTCACTCTGCCTGATTGAAAAAGCATGAACAGAATCCAAGAATAGTTATCACCATCCTCATTGTGACAGCCCAGTGAGATGCGTCTATATGTATATATTATTCATGCTTTTCATGAGGCAAAAACTATTTTCTTTAACATTGTGACTGTTGAAAGAAGTGTAAGTAAATTTATAATTAGACATAGGTCTAACAGCTGGCTTAGCTTTGGAGATTTTTTGGCTGACACCATTATGATGCTGAAACTACTTTTAATTTCTTGAACGATACTTGTGGCTGATAGATGTGATCTAACTACGTATAGTTACCTCAAATCCACATTCTGAAGCGATTTCCCTGTACACATCACCGGCGGCCGCATTACCGGCCATCAACAAGTTACCGCCATCGTCAATAAACTTGGTTATAGCTTCGGTGTCGATTTGACCACCGAACTCCAACACGGAGGGTGCGAACACGATAAGATTCTTATACAAATATTCGCCATACTTTGATAAGACTAGGTTAGCATCATCAGCTAGTTTAAACGTTAGTGTGTATCCTCTATCTGGAAATATAAATTAAACTGTTGTATTCAACCGCAGCAATTTCTACGGAGTCTACAAGATACCGGCGTCTTCAACTAGATCTCACCTTGCAAAGATTTGAAGAATTGTGAATGAGTTTCTTTTATATTAAGATTATCAACAAGAACCAAAGTTTCTTGTTCAGCTAAGGCTAATGAAAAGTAAGTTATAATTCCTATAAGAATTGAAAACTTCATTTTAATAAATTAGCCGCTTCGAGTACTATTTTTAATGACGTCCTCTGCTTGAAAACTAGAATGACGTGGTCGTGGATATTTTACCTATTTTACCACAGAAGTGAAACGGTAGATTAAAAATGTTGAAATAATCGACTATTTTGACGTCCATCTTTTTTTATTTTCAGGCATGTCATTTTCTAGCAGTTGGCTATTCTAATCAAAATTTTAGTATCGTGATCGTCTATGGTGTCTATATGTCAATTTATTTTGATTGACATTTCGTAAAATGATTTATTTTTGTATTGAAAACCTGATCTTTAAAGTAGCTAAATAAATAGATTGAGCCGTAAAAAGTGTTCTATTTAATAGGTGGTCTTCCATAAGTGTCGATAAAATGATAATATCGCGGTCTAAACACCGCTCCTCGGTCGAAGTATGCGCCGATTGCGGTGCATCAGGTCAGTGTTGTTCCAGTTATAGTAAATTGAATTCATTGGTAAATGCTGTGTGGTATTAGCGTTGTTCTGTGTGTAGATCCCTCATGGGCGTCGATCAACCGTGGGTTGCTGCTCTGTGCTGAATGCTGTAGCGTCCATCGTAGCATGGGACGCCACATTTCTCATGTAAAGTCTCTTCGTCAGGGTTCGTGGCCTCCATCACTGTTAGCTGTGAGTACCAACTGTGCTATACTTATAAGAAAGGGTGTCAACTGACCCATATACAAGAACTTTGTTAACAAACATAGTTCTCCTAATTTGTCACTTTGATTGGCTTTAATTAAACGATGAGTCTAGTGGCATTAAAATAAATTATATGCGTGAACTTTTGTAATGATGTCAGAGTCTAATTAGAATTATTTTAGATACTTTGCCCTTATATTTATAAATGTTTCCTAAATGTATACTTTTTATTTTAATATTTCTATGTAATAATTTAAATTCAAATTTCAAGTAATAATGAAATTTCTAATATAGTAGAAAAAGTCCAGAAACAACTTTTAACTGTAGAAAGTAAACTTTAAGTTTTTGATCTGCTTTTCAGCCTTAATAAGTTATTATTTACCAAAAAATTTAAACACAATATTTGTTAGAATTTAAAATGTACAATAAGAAACAAATATTTGAGTCTCAACTATTGTCACATGCAGATGGTGCAAGCCCTGACAGCTCAGAATGTGAATAGCATCTGGGAACATTCCTTACTGGACACATCAGCACCGAAGCACCTTCGTAAGAAACCACAGCCGAAAGATCCTCTGCAGTAAGAATTAAATTTTTGTGCGCAACTAGCTTTTACAGCCCCACCTGTATTTCTATCAGATATGATTATAAATAGTAAGCCTATATCCTTTATGAATCAAACTGCCTCACCGCTGAAGTTAATAAAAATTGGTTCCGTGGTTTAGTTGGTATGTAAGTGTAACAGACAGACTTTCGAATAGATAGTGTTAGTAGGTATGAATTGCTTATCACAAGAGTTGTTTTCTATCTGATTAAGTTATTATCATATAATTGTTTTATGAGATAAGGTAACCGTAATACACTTTGTGTTTACGCAAATTGTATGTAACAACATTTATCAACACATGTTTTATAATGTAGAAACAAAAATATTTACAAGTATCAATTATTTTTAAATATTTCTGATTACAAAATTAATCCAATTACCGATCCAATCCAATTTTATTTCTTTACTAGTTGTGTCGGGGTTATTGTTGTAAATCAGGAGTAATGCCGTAGAATGAAGCTAGTCTAAAAAAATTGTCTATGCTACTCCTTATGCCATCAGTTGTCGGCTACTGAAAGTACATACATTTAAATTTTTTAAATATTAATAGATTCAAATTGTTTCCGTTTTAGTCCAGTAAAGACAGAGTTTATATTGGCCAAACATTTAAGACTGGCATATGTGCTGAGGGCGAGGCGAGATGAGCCACCGAGTGAGCTTGGGAGACAACTGCACAGTGCTGTGAGGAGCTCATCCCTGGATACTGCTATGAGACTATTAGCTCAAGGAGCTGATCCCAAATATTATAATCCGGTATAGTTTAACAGTTTTATTTTCTTTTCATTGTTACTTTTAATCCTTATCATCATCAACAGCCTTGAACAGTCCACTGCTGGACATAGGCCTCTCCTTAGAAAGGAGGTTTTGGCCTACTATACCCCGCTGAGACGGGTTGGTATAGGGTCGGTTTCAAGTGCATTATGTGGCCAGCCGCGAGGGGGCGGCGTCGGTGTGTGCCGGACGCCGCCTAAGAGAGGGTCGTCAAACAGAGACGGTGCCCGCATCAGGAGCGGGCAGGCGCTGGAGAAGTTCAGAAGGAGATCCCACCCTGGACTTCTCCTACTCCTAAACGGAGAAGCGCGGAGAGGGCACACTGTGTGTTTTTTAGTCGGTTAAAGTCCGACACACCACCCCGCCGTAACCCCCGGTGGGGTGACGGTCCATGATGATTTTTCACACATTAAAAAAAAAAAAAAAAAAAAAAAAAAGGGTCGGTTTCAAGTTTTCCTTCTCTTTGCATTCTTTTTTAATCCTTATAAAAGAACTATTTAAGTCTCATGCTGAACTTGCAGCTATTGTTGTAAATCGCGAGTAATGCTGCTAGCTATGTTACTCACTATGTCAACAGCTATCTGCCAGTGAAAGTTTCTTCAAAATTTGTCCAACCATTATAAAAATTAGCTGGAACAAACAGACTGAATGATCAAAATTTAAAAAAATGCTTTTTTTTGTTGTAAATACATTTAGTAAATAACTGTTAATTTTATATTACATTAGAGACTTCAAATGTATTTATTTGTTTATATATAGATTCAATCATCCATTTGATAATTTAATATTATAATTTTAACAAAAAGGAACCAACTTCAAAGAAAAACTATTCCGAGTACCCAAATTGCGACAATTGTGCCTATGATATTTGAGGAGTTCCCTCGATTTCCTTAGCATCCCATCATCAGATCTCGATATGGTGACGATGGGACCACCTGTAAGCTACGCCCATTCCATTACAAAAATAATTTTTGAAATCGGTTCATAAACGACGAAATTATCGCTGAACATACATAAAAAAAAAGACCGACGAACTGAGAACATCCTCCTTTTTAAAGTCGGTTAAAAAGAATATTACTTTACCATGTTTTTTGTTCAGTAATTATTGATGATGAATATGCGAGCTCAACATGATTTCATTGGTGATCATGGCACCAGCAATGTTGCTGAAATATGAGATAATAATTCATAACTAGAATATGGTACTCATGTTTCTGTTGTAAACGGTACTTATTCGCGATATAATATGGTATTTAAATAACTAAGAGGTTTTAAACATAATATACTATGATAATTCAAATAAATTAGTTTTCATTTATTTATTTTTTCCTTGAAATAATATATGTAGTTCATATATTTTAAGGAAAATATAGACAAAAAAATAAAATACACACATCAAAAGTGTCTAGGGATCAAGCATTTTTATGCGGATTTCTTGAGATTGAGATGTGGCTTTGTAATAAATTTATGATTTTATAAATTTATATGGATCCTTTTTGGTGCATTTCATAATTTGAATCAGGAACTGTCAATCAAATTCGAGTAAAAGATGGAAATCAGCTGCCAATATTTTCCCTATAAAAACATACAACGCATTGAAGAAATTATTAGTGCTACTGTTTCCCTACTACTGATTAAAACCAACGTTATTATGGAGCGGCGACGTCATTTAAGCACTGAAGAAATGCTCAGAGCCGTGGGAATGATAGAAGCTGGTTCCCGGCAACGTACTGTGGCTTTAGCTCTGAATACAAGTCAGAGTGTTATCAGTCGACTTTGGACACGTTACCGAAGCACTGGTACCGTGGCTGAGCGCCATGGAGGACGGTATCGCTGCACCACACGGAGACAAGACCGATACATTCAAATCTTAACTCGAAGAGCTCCAACACTCTTCAGGGAACTTAATTAGCGACCAAACAGTCAGAAACCGCTTGCATGAAGTGAACCTTCATTCCCGAAGACCGCTACGGGTACCACCTATAGCAATGCACAATCGTAGGATTCGATATCAATGGGCTCTTGAACACAGAAATTGGGCAGAAGAACAATGGCGTTTCGTGTGCTTTTCTGATGAGTCTCGTTTTGGTATGAGACCGGATACAAGACGTATACGACACTGGAGAACCCCTGGACGCCAACAGCGATTAAAATCCTGCCAGGAAGTCCATCCTTATAGTGGTGGAACCATCATGGTATGGGCGGGTATTTGGATCGGCGGAAGAACTGAGTTGATTTGGATCAGAGGCAACCTCAACGCTCAAATTTATGCTGAGACGATTGTATCAGACGTCATCGTTCCTCTACAAGTGCAAATCGGTCTCTTATTTCAGTTGTTGTTGCAACGAACATGGGCGGCCATTCCACAGCGTGATTTGGATGAACTCATTTTGAGTATGCCAAACCGATGTTCTTGTGTTGTTAGTGTTCGCGGTAGAAACACGGATTATTAATTGTTTAAGTTACCTAATAACATTTTAAAGAAAACTGTTATTTCAGTCTTTTTTTCGAACTTTAATGTTAGTGGTTCAAATGTCAAAAATCCCTTTATTAGGAAAATGGCAAATTTCTTTACTAATGCAAAGGTGACTTGGTTTATCGTTACTGTGACAAACGAAAACACTTTATTTGATGAATCCTTAAAGAAATTTTTAATTAATATCAATCAGGAGAAAAGTTATTGCAAAAATATATGTTGATCCCTAGACACTTTTGATGTGTGTAGTTATAACTTTTTAATTAAAAGTTACAAACTGATTTTTTGCTAATTTTTTCCTTAAAAAATTTATCTGAAATGTTCAATATATTTTACACATTTGTAGGAGAAAGGCTCCATGTGTTTACATGTGGCATGCCGGGCCGGGCAACCAGCACAGGCTGAGCTATTGGTGGCGTGGGGCGCAGATCCCACGACACGTGATGCCGGAGGGAATACACCAGCTGATTGTGCCAGGTTTGTAACTAAACCACTCTTTAGGAGTCGACACAGAAAGTCTGACTTAATTCCTATGTATAGTAAGACATCATGAATTCCAAATATGTATAACTAAAATATTTATATTTTAGATCAACTATAAAATTAATTTTGTTAAAGCTTTTGGGCAAAGAGACATATAAGCACTGTAATGAGAAGTAAAACTTAAAACAAACCCTATACCAACCCGTCTGGCCAGTGTGGTACAGTGGGCTAAAAGGACTGCCTTGTTGGTCTAGTGGATAGCGTATGCGGCTGCTGATCAAGAGGTCTCGGGCTTGAAAAATATTTCTGTGATCCACAAATATTTGTTTCGGAGTCTGGTAGTTTTCTATGTATGATATGTATGTATTTTAAAAAAAAGTATGTGTATGTATTTATATCAGTTGTTTAGTACCCATAATACAAGTTCTGCTTAGTTTGGGACTAGATGACGTTGTGTGTCAGGTGTCTGAAATATCCAAAAATCTCCCTTCTGAGGAGAGACCAATGTCCAATAGTGAAGTTAAGCGTTGTTTTCTGAAATGACTATCGTTTAAAGTATTTTTAAGATCGATGTCTATGGTTATATAAAGTTTATCATACAACAGTATACAGTATGCCTTTCCTCTGAAGTGCATTGGTGCTAATTTAAGGGGCCGCTGAGAGAAACGAACTCTCTCTTAAACGGCCTCATAATTTAAATGAACTTTGGTAATGCTTAGTGTTATTTTCGCTTTCACCAACCCTTAGAGAACACCTTTCATTCTTTCTTTAAATATAGAGACTGCCTACATTAGGAGGCTCCTAGCAAGCAGACAGTTTCAAGTATAGGTGGTAAATAAGAGCATTAATTTCACAGAAGTAAACATAAGAGCAATAATTTCACAGAAGTAAACCTATTTTCTTTTTTCGGTCTTTCACAGTGTCACATTATTCTACCCACATAACAAACTTATATAATGAATCGTCATGACCTTTATGTTTTGTTTACCAATATGGTGAATACAAGGTCTTGTTAATACCTACTATGCAAATTATCCTTAGTAATATTTTGAATGCAAATGACAGTTCGAAATTCAGTTTCAACTAATACTTATAAAATTTCACGTATAAATATAGTTAGTTAGTTAGTTTTTCTGGGCGGTTTCCGCACTTAGCCCTAGTTATTGGACCATTGTGCGTGAAGAGTTATTTCTTCTGTGAAATTTTTGTGTGTGTTCAAGGGGATCTGGGAATGGTTTAGTTTCGCAATTGGACCCGGTAGGTGGCGCTGCGATCAAGTTCTGGAATTTTAAAGTTGGGCGGTACGAAGTTCGCTGGGTCAACTAGTCTTTATATATATAATTCTTGTGTGAGTGTGTATGTCACTGAACTTCTCTCAAACGACTGGACCGATTTTGATGAAATTTTTTGTGTGTCTTCAAGGGGATCTGGGAATGGTTTAGTTTCGCAATTGGACCCGGTAGGTGGCGCTGCGATCAAGTTCTGGAATTTTAAAGTTGGGCGGTACGAAGTTCGCTGGGTCAACTAGTATCTTTAGATAATACAAACATCTAATCCGACCAAGGATTTGAACCCGACCGCAAACACAGTACATACACTACCACGGCGCCACCTATCTATCACCGTTTTCTATCTATAATATGTACATAAAAATGTATTTATATATTATATTAGTCTAGCTTTCTAGCTATTATAGCTCCAACTCTACTATAGATGGCGCTGTGTGTTACCGTTTTGTTTTAGTAAAACAGCTGACATTGTGACACGATAATTTCATAAATAAATAAATAAATATTTTGGACATCTTACACACAACATCATCTAGTCCCAAAGTAAGCAGAGCTTGTGTTATGGGTACTAAACAACTGATATAAATACATAAACATACTTTTTTTTTTGTAAATACATACATATACATAGAAAAACACCCAGACTCCGAAACAAATATTTGTGGATCACACAAATATTTGGTCTGACCCGGGAATCGAACCCGAGACCTCTTGATCAGCAGCCGCATACGCTAACCACTAGACCAACAAGGCAGTAAATATTTATTTATTTATTTATTTATTTATTTGGTTTACCAACATCTGTTTACACTTTTACATGAACAATAAATGAATGTACTTAAAATTGATTCAAATGTAACAAATAATAACAGGTAAACACCACATATCGAATAATAATGTGCTGAAGAGAAACATAGGTACTTTGTGCTTACAATAGCGATTAAAATTAACATTAAACTAAATTACTGGGTTGATACCAGAAAGAAAACAAAAAAAATATCAATTGAAAAAAAAAAATCAAAACAAAACAACAAACAAAGAGGTACACATAAGAGCAGTTCAATATGATAGATTTCCACATTACAGAGAAAAAGAATTCACCAACATGCAACAAACAATTTAACACTGTGATTCCACTTTTCCCTATTCTATTGTGGCAGCAGATTAAAGATTATCTCTTTTATTTTGGATTGTGAGTCATAATTGAGGTCTATACAGTCACTATAAGTATTTATAACTTTGCACATTCTCACATAAGGAGAATTTGCGCCCAACACCGTTCTTCTTAGTGGCGGGTAGAGAGGAGTGATAGAACCACGAGGTATTCTCGATGGGACGCGAAAATTAAATAAAGCTAGTAGAATTGAAGAGTCTATTTTATTTCTTAGAATTTTTATCGCAAACATTGCATCGTTAAGACATCTACGCTTATTAAGTGAACTCATTTCAAAGTATTTTAACCTACCGTGGTATGACTTAATCTTCTTAGCGATCCCCTGCGAAAACGCTAAGTGCCATAAGAATCGCTTCTGCACACGCTCCAGCCGCAATGTGTGAACTGCATAATGAGGTCTCCAGACCACACTACAATACTCTAGAATACTCCTGACATAGCTGTTGTATAAAATTATTTTTGTTTTAATGTTTCGAAATATCCTGCCATTTCTCAAAATAAAGCCCAACATTTGTGAGGCCCTTCTAACAATATTATTAAAGTGCGGAACAAACGTTAACTTTGAATCAAATATCACCCCCAAATCACGAATAACATCGACTGTGTCCAATTTATGTCCATTAATATAGTACGTTGACGGTAAAATATTATGTTTCCTCGTGTATTTGATGTGGTGACATTTATTGGAATTCAAGTGCATTCCATTTGATTTACACCATTCGACAAGTCTATTAAGATCACATTGGAGATCATTGACCTCCTCTTCTACTTCCACAACCTTAAGAAACTTTAGATCATCAGCAAACATGTAAATTTCTGAGTTGTGGAAGCAACGATAAACGTCATTGATGAAATAATTAAATAAGATGGGTCCCAGGTGAGATCCTTGTGGAACTCCAGAAGAAATCAAACGAGGAGTCGATTGGTACCCGTTCGCAACCACGTAAAAAAACCTATTTTTTAAGTACGAATTTACCCACTCTAAAAGAGATCCACAGACTCCATATGCACTTAGTTTGCTAATTAGTAATCTGTGTGGGACTTTGTCAAATGCTTTACTGAAATCCGTAAATATTACATCTACCTGTCCCCCAGAATCAACTACTTTTGACAACAACTCAGTATATGGAACCAAATTTGTGGATGTTGACCGAGATTGAACAAAACCATGCTGATGGTTTGTAAGGTGCGGCTTAAACTGATCCTGCATAATTGGACAAACTATCGATTCAAGGATTTTTGCGAACACAGACAAAATTGAGATAGGTCTATAGTTGGTGATCAAATCGTCATGTTGTGATTTAAAAACAGGTACAACTTTTGCCAGTTTCCATTTGCATGGAAATGAACCCGATGACAGAGATTTGTTGTAAATGATAAACAGAGGGCTCACCAGTTCTTCCGCACAATTGACAATGAAAATTGGTGGAATTCCATCCGGTCCTGCACCTTTTCTACAGTCTAAGCTTTTAAGTTTCTTGATCAAAAAATTGGATTCTATATTAATATTTGATAACCCCATACTGTTGTGACGCAGAGATTGCAGAGTGTCGGAATCTGATACTATTGTTGGATCAATGTCATCAACGTTGTATACGGAGGAGAAATAACTTGAGAACAACTCACATATCTCAGTTCCATCACTGGCTGTTGTAGTTTCATATGTCATGGTAGCTGGGTAAATACTTGAACCACCACGTTTTGATTTAACATGTGCCCAAAATAATTTAGGGTTACCCAAGATTTCATTTTCTATCTTTCTAATGTGTTCATTATAACATACAGTTGACAGTTTATTACAACTCTTCCTTAAGTATGACAACTCAATCTTATCCAATGGATTTTTATATTTTAAATAACGTCTTCGTATGTTGTTCTTAGATTTTATCATACTTATTAGGTCACGACTAAACCACGGGGGAAATTTATTGTTTTTTGGTTTGGTATTAGGCACATATTTTTTTATAGTTGTTGCAAGAATATTATAAAATTTATCTACCATGTCGTCCACACTATCACATAACAGCAAAATCTGTTTCCAGTCTTGTTGTCCTAAATATTCACGAATTAACTGATAATTAGCTTTATAAAAATTTGGTCTCGATATATTATTTTTGTAAGGAAGTTTGGCTTCTGCCTCCAATGAAATTGTTATATCTAGAGGTGGATGATATGGATCTACACGTGTTATTTCACTTTCACTCCTTGCCACGGTACACGATGAGCAAGTTGACAAGACGAGATCCAGAATACGATCTGATGAATTTTTAACAGTGTTGAATTGAATGAGATTGTTAACATGTACAAAATCAAGAAAGATCTCGCTAGTGACTGATAAACCCACGTTTTGGTCAGAGTTGGCAAGCATTGACCATTGTATTTGACTCAAATTAAAATCACCTATTAAAAATATATCAGTATCTTTTATTTGCTCAAATATGGAATTGCAGTGCTTTACAAATGTTTCCAAGAAAGGACGGCTAACTGGCGGAGGCAAGTAAACAGTACAGAGAGCCAGTCGACGCTCGGGCACAGTCCCAGGGAAATCTATAACTATCCAAAGGTCCTCGCAATTACTCTCAAAAATCTTGACTCGTTTGGTTTGAAATAGTTTTTTCACTGCTATTAAAACGCCACCGCCCTCTTTACCCGAGCATCGACTTAAACTTTCTCTATCCCTTCTGTAGACTATATATCGATCGTCGAATAGCTCCCCATCACTCACAGATCTGTTCAACCACGTCTCCGTAAGTACAATAATATCAAAATCATTACACGAGATTTTACAGTATACCTCATTTGTTTTCGTTCTTAAGCCGCGACAGTTTTGGTAATAGATATCTATACCTTTGAATTTTATAATTTATTTTTACGATTACATGCCAATTGATACAACAATGTTGAGGAATAAGAAAAAAATAAGAAAAAAATAATAATAGGGTTTTACTTCAGCTTGCCCAAGGAGTCCAAATTTCGCACAAGTATATGCTCGGAGTCTTCATTCTTCTTTACAAAAACTCTGCCATTCCTCACCCATACAAACTTGTACCCAAGCTCCCGAGCCTTGATACGGGCAGCTGCATGCAAAGATTTGTTGGAAGGAGACAAGTGTTCCATAACATAAATCGGATTTTTTTTGTTGTCTAGTTGAAGATGTGAGCTATTCAATTTATTGTCTTTGTTCCTTCTATTGAACTCAATCACAGATGCCAGAAAGTGATCACGGATTCTTGGAGATGCTAACTGCACCACTATGGATCGCGGGCGAGAATTATTTGAGTTTGATTTGGCTACGCGGGTACTGTGAAAGATATCGGCATCATTTATTTTATAACCCACCACATCTCCGAGCCGCTTAATAACGCTATAAAGATTTTCCTGTTTAGTTTCTGGTAGGCACTGCAATTCAAGATTGTTAGACCGTGTCTTCTGTTCAAGGTAATTCAACCTTTGATCCATGTCAGTTACAGTACCTTTTAGCTTATTGTTCTTGTCCACCAGATCCCTCATAGCAGTTCTCATATTTGAATGCTGACCCCGGAAATCCTCAAACTCCTGGCAGTGGAACGACCAAGACGCCTTTAATTCTGCTACTTCATTTATTATAGGTGCCAGTTCCTTCTTGACAATGCCAACAATACTGGAGTTAAGTTGCTGCATCATTGCCGCAAATTCCGTCTTAATCACATCCTGCACAATATTACGCACATCTTCGCCCGTCATAGAAACCAAGTCTGGAGGTGAGTTTAAGGCAGGTCTCTTACTGCCTCTAGTGGTAGCAACATTACGTATTGGAGTGCTGTCATTATGTTTCCGGCCATGACTCAAGCAACCCGGACATTTCCATTGCAAAATCGCATCAGAGTCGCTAGCTATTTCTGGGATCGAGAGGCATACGAAATGGTATGATTTAGTACATCGAATACAGTTAATATATGGATTCTCTCCCAGTTCCTCCCCATCCACATCTTTGTTAGGGCAACATCCCCAAGACTTTTCAATCAAAGACATTATGAAAAAATAAATAACTAATTTTTAGGAAATGTTACTTATTCCAACCAGCGGCGACGGCAGCTTTGTATTTATATACAAACAATAACACTCGTTCCAACGATGCACTCAACAAGGCCGTGAGAAAAAGGTCGTAAGCGCCGTGTAAACGGTGTCGCTTACGCGTTTCCGTAAGATTCTTATAAAAACCACTCAATATAGGCGGTTTATTTGGCGATTATTGCGATTTTTAGGCTTTATTCCTCTTCAAAACACCACTTATCACTACACCAGTCGTACGATACGCTAGTAGATCACTATTATTAGTAATTATTCGAAAAACTGCACCGAGCACTCGCTAAAAACACAAAATAACAATGTTAACTTTCGGAACTAATAAACAAGTTGTTTACTGCACGGTAGTTCAACAGTTTCTGAAAATATATATATTATCTGTATTGTTCGTAGACAAGGTGGTCACACGGAGCTGGCGGACCGTATGACGGAGCTGGTGTACGAGGCGACGGACCGCATGATCTACTTCCTGACGGGCGAGCGGCCCGACCACGCCAGCGGCCGCCACTACATCGTACCGAGAGCACACGACACGCACGAGATGACCGACGTCGCCAAGGCAGCCCGGGGCAAACTGCAATTGGTCAGTATTACACTTTTTAGGGTTCCGTATTCGAAGAGTAAAAATCGCTCCCCTGTCCATATGTCTGTCACCAGGCTGTTTATCGTGAACCTTGATAGCTAGACAGTTGAAATTTTCGCTGATGATGTGTTTCTGTTACCGTTATTATAATGTTTGCTGTTTTTTGCTCGATATTAATAACCACAACAATTAGACGCTTGAAATGTAGATAATAGATAATGATACGGAACCTTACCTGCCCAAGTTCGACTCGCACTTTGCCGATTTTTTGTATTATTACTAGCTGATCCATGAATCTGCATTTTCTTTTACCCGTAGCTGTTGAAACTTAATTTACCATAAAAATTTTTATAGTAAGCCTAACTTATAAGATTACGTTTTAGTTTTTATAGAATTTCAAATTAGATTAATTGTTTCATACATTATTTTTGTGAAACTTACCGTTTACATAGTGCACATAATGGAAGCTATCAACAGGAATATTATTTCCCCGTTTTTGTAACATTTTTTTATTGATAATCCGTTCCTTTTGATCGCAATGTAACAGAGACGGACAGAGCTACTTTCGAATTTATAATATTTTTATGGATTTCATTTGTTTTCAAGATATTTTCCTAAATTATAGCAATTAATTAATTTAATTTTTCAGTTGCCCAATCATCTTTTTGAAGAGCTGGTTATGGATATCTATGACGAAATCGACCGCAGGGAAACGGAAGCAAGTGAGTGTGTAGGTTTAAAATAAAGTTAAATTTTTAGGCCTTTAACTGAATGCGAGAAGCCCAAAATCGATCAGTGTGGTGTGCAATGGGGGAGGCCTATGTCCAGCAGTGGACAGCGGTAGGCTGATCATGATGGCCTTAACCCTTGAGACGAGACCAGAATCCAACATTAGGGTTTGTTGATATTTGATGACCCAAGCATAAATGATGACTATAATCTTCGCTTGTGTGATTAGCGTCACAGACAGACAGGTTATTTTATAATTATAATATTAGTAGGGATATTAATTTATTAGGAGGCACTCTAACTTCACAATATCAATAGCAGTGATTAGTTTAATGTATGCTTTTACTTTTAAACTAGTTAAGCCCATCGATGTTACCCGCGGTTCAAAGTTAGTCTTAAAAAGCTTAAGTCACTTCTTATATCATCAGCTATCTGCCAGTGAAAGCCCTTTCAAATTCGAATCAGCTGCTCTAGAGATTAGTCGAAACAAACGGGCAGACAGACAAAAATAATATATTTTTGGTGTAACTAAATTAAATAATTTAAAATGCATTTACTGAAAATCTGTTAAATTGAAATTACAAACAGTCACGTCTATTTAATTTATTTGTATTTCTTGTTAGTCTGGCAGACAAGTGCGAGCGGCTTGGAACGGAGTGGCGTGGCATTCCTGCCGGTGAACCCTGCGTTGTCAGCGCCTCGGAACCAGGGCCGACAGAAGCTGGCGCGACTCTCCACCGCGGAGATGGCCACACTCCTCAGGGACGTGCTCGTCGACGCCACCAGGAGACAGCATATAGCTACTTTACAACCTAGAGGTACGTGTTAAGAACTTTTAAGGCTACATATTGTACAAAATTAAACTTTATTCTTTTAGCATGAGAGTTGATATTTCAATGTTCTATATAAATCATTAATTTCTTAAGATAAAAATAGCAGGCAGAAGAAGAACTTAAAAGTAAAAGAAAGTTAAGTTAAAAGTTTGGCAGTGCTTCACGAGCACGTTAAGCCGTCAGTCCCGGTTGTCATGAACATCTTTAGACCTTCGATTTTATCAGCAATCCTTTCACATTAAGTAAACATCGATACAATATCGTCAAACATCGATACATGACACATTGATAAGACCTGTACACTGACCAAATACTTTAAAAGATTTTTATATGAAACTAGTTTTCGCCTGTGGCTGCGCATGCGTCTATGTCGGTTATCGGCGTAGGTTTTACACTATCTGGGTAGAACATTTCATTTAAATCGAAGACGTGGCGGAGGACTTTATTTCTATAGTGGTGCACGTCACTTTTTTCTTATCGCGAATGGAGTATAAGTAGTGAAGTATACATGTATCTGTGCGCAGCCCCCACGACGCTGCCAAACCCGCTGTTGTCGGCGAGCCACCTGCGCCACGTGTCGCAGCTGTCGGACGACGAGCCGCTCTACGACTCCGTAGCCTCCGACGAGGACTACGCCGCGCTCGCACCCATCGACCTGGACGTCAGTACTTCATATCTTATGTCTTTAATGACCATGTTCAAACTCCACATGGTGTACCATGACTGCCTCGTTGGGCTAGTGGTTAGCGTATGCGACTGCTGATCAAGAGGTCTCGGGTTCGATTCCCGGGTTGGACCAAATGTTTGTGTGATCTGAAAATATTTGTTTCGGAGTTTGGGTGTTTTCTATGTATATATTATATGTATGTATTTACAAAAAAAGTATTTACAAAAAATATAACAGTCGTCTAGTTACCCATAATTCAAGCTCTCCTTAGTTTGGGGACTAGATGGCGTTGTGTGTAAAATGTCCGAAATATTTATTGTTATTATTATTTTGTATGATCAACGACTTGTTGTTCTTAATCTGAGTGTCCTTTTACTCCGTTTTAAATATGTTTGCTAAAGCGACACATGAATTTAATGCTAGTGTTGTGTTTAATAAAAAAATACTATGGGTTTATTGTCACTTGCGGTATTTCCGCAACTTTTACAAAAGAGCTTGCCTTTATGAGTTGTATTTGCACCTATGACTTTCCTCTTGAGTTAGAGGTGTTCACTTAACATCTGATAACTCGTTTAGCTCCTATACTGCATCAAAATCTGCATTCCAATGAAAAATATTCTTAAAACTTTTGCCCTCAAGTTTAAAAAAAAATGCATTAATGATAATTGTTATTCCACAGTTATCAACTATAGTACCCCAAACAGGCGAGACTGTATCTTCTACATACAACCCTTCACTACCAGACTCGTTCAGCACAGACTTCCGTCGAACACAATCACCCAGCCGCCTCGCCCACACCCTCGTACCCGAACAGAAAGACGAAGTCGAAACTTTAAAAAAACAATTATACACTAAAGATTCCACCATCACAGAGCTAAAGAACCAACTGAAGAACTTACAGACCATTGTGGAACAGTTAACGAAAGAAAACAGCGTTCTAAAGACAACAAGTAGCGTTGACGACGATCAGAGTATGACGTCACAGTTATCTATGAACGACAGTGCTAGTAATGTTCTAGAAGCTTCTAAAGGCCCAGAGAGAGGCAAGAGCTTAGAGACTGAACCGTTGAGTAGAGAAGAGATCGATGCTAAGCTACCCAAGGCGGCTCAGCGACCGGTCAGTATGTATGAGACTAGGGAGGGACCAAAGAATAACTGGCAGGTTACTAAACACCAGGTACTAATATTTAATTATACTAACTTGTTTTATATCTCCATGAGAAGGTAGGCGAGACCGCGGCCAAAGTTCCTTTGAGTAGTTACTTTATATTAGGAGTTCAATTCTTTATAGGCAAGAAAATACTTTCATGTTACTAATAACAATTATTTTAAGCAACTACATCGTCTCATTAACGTATTAAAAGAAAAAATTGAAAAGATAGAAAGATATGGAACAAAAATACAAATTAAGTTAATGTAATAGAAATTATTCTATACAAGGGTTGAATAAAGTTTTTTATTTGATTTGCAGTTACTTATTGAGATAGTTACGTATTTATTTAGTGTCGACTCTATTATATAATATCAGTAATCATCATCATCAACCCATAACATCCCACTTCTGGGTTCGGGTCTCCTCTAAGAAGAGGATTAGTGTAGTGTAGTGTAGGCTCACAGTCGCACGCGCCCACTCGCTATCGTCGCTAACAGTTGACTGACTGTGTCACGACCGCACGTACTCTGGAGATGACATAATGCTTCCTTCTCATTCATTCATAGTGAACGAGTAAATGAATAACTTAGTGACACCTCATTCATTCACGGTGAACGAGCGAACTTAGTGACAATTTCTTTTAAATATAGAACTAAATAGATAGTGGAATACAAGAAAAATTAATGATTTGTGTGACCAATTAAAAATTACATGAAATTGGGTACATGAATAAAAAAATACACTATATATTGACGTGTCTTGGTGTTGAATTTTAAAATTACACAGAAGACATTTTTTTTTTGTTTTTTTACGATATAAATAATAATTGATATTAAAAAAAAAATAACCGACACAATTTTGTGAACTACCTTCTCATGGTGATATATTTCTTACTTAAATTAGAATTATTTAGTAGTAGTTCTTATAATAATCCAAATAAATTTAACCGCCTTAACTATTTAGATGTTTATTAATATAGAAGATATTTACTGTTTAATACTAAACCAATCAAGGTAGTAGAGCCGCGTTGATTCCAGCATGAATGGGCGGTACTACACTCTCAGAAGAGTGCAATCTAAAATGACAGCATTCGTCCTGTCGTGTTTTGTTGGTGGGTTCGAGACCGGAGGTCCAATGATGCAGAAACATCTCAATAAGCTGTCATAGTGTGGGTCACCATACTGAATTGTATGCATTCACGAGGAGTATGGTGACCACTACTTTAAGATTCTCCTTTATGTTGCCATCAGGCAGAGTCAAATCACTGATCACTTACAAATTACTTATAATTTATCTTTAAAAGAAAAAAAATCGAGGCATTCATAGATCTGAATAAGTATTGCAATTAACTCAGTTCGGTAAATCCCAATTTTGCCGTCTAAATGTTAACGTTTTTGCAGCTGACAACACTGTCAAGCCTGGAGCGGTCGCTGTCCCCTCTATGCCTGTCGGCGGACTGCTCCTCGGAGCAGGGCGGTAGTGGGGAGGTTGAGCTGCCGTCTGCAGAGCTGGTGCAGCGGCGGGCGGAGAGCGTGACGCGCGCCATCTCGGAGCTGTGGGCGGCCGCGCGCGACCAGCACCCGCGCCTGCAGCAGCGCGGCCTCATCATCCGCCAGGCCGTGCGGGGACTACTCGCGCTCTTCCCCACGGTCTCACACACATATATCATACTATTATTGACCAGCACCCGCGCCTGCAGCAGCGCGGCCTCATCATCCGCCAGGCCGTGCGGGGACTACTCGCGCTCTTCCCCACGGTCTCACACACATATATCATACTATTATTGACCAGCACCCGCGCCTGCAGCAGCGCGGCCTCATCATTCGCTATTATGATTGCACATTGTTTTCGTATCGGATTCGATTCCCGAATCGAACCAAATGTTTGTATGATCCGCAAATATTTGTTTCGGAGTCAAGGTGTTTTCTATGTGTAATATGTATGTATTTAGAAAAAAATGTTGTTGTTTATGTATTTATATTAGTTGTCTAGTACTAATAATACAAGCTCAACTCAGTTTTGGACTATATCACAAAAATTCCTAATGGTACTACAGAATTCTAAAATTGAACACATTTGCATGCAGGTAATCACAGATCGCGAGTTGAACCTGGTGCTAGGTGAACTTCGGACGGCTTGCGATGAAGTGACCCTGGCGTGTTCGGCGCCCTCCTCCCTCAACGAGGTGAGAGCCGCGGCCTACGACCTGGCGAAGGCCACCAAACTCCTCGTCACGCACTTCCAACCCGACTCATAGCGATTGCCTTCCTGCCACTACACTACCGTGTAGGGCCGACGTATCATAAATACGTGGACTATTCATTATTATAAATGATTTAATATGTCACTGTTGACATGTGTGACGTCACAAAGCGAAGACAGTGCAAATTTTAAATAGAAAATAATTGCTTTTGTAGTCTAGTAATACAAAAGTTTGAAGCAGCGAGGATTCACACTCATTACACCTTTTTAAGAACCAGTAATAACGTGGCAACATAGTGAATGACGTCATATTCCTGTACGAATGCCTTTTACAAGAGTGTAATATGACGTCATCAAGCAAATCGCAAAACGAAAACATTGCAAACTAAAAGAGTTTTTAGTAACCAATATAAAAGTGACAACACAGAACAAAGGACGTCATGTGCCTGTACGAATGCTTTCTAGCAAAGTACAGAACCTACCTTCAAGCAGTTCAGTTATCTTTTCTTTAGTCGTCCTCTCAAATTTCGTTCCCAAATATTTTTTCACTATATCTTGGTCCTTCGTGCCTATTCTTTGCCCAACATTCAGATCCATGTATGATTGCAAATTGCTATTAATTGGTACTATAGTCTATTCGCGTTCAGTATATAATATAATTATGTATTAAAATATCTGAAAACACGCTTACAAAAGTCAGTTACAAACAAACAAACAGGCAAACTAATACAAGTGTGTATAATGGAGACACACCAATCAAGCTCCGAACCGGACCAATCAAATTCCAAGCTCTCATACTAAAATATTATCTTCTAATCTAATTGGTTGAGGGGCGGGGCTTGATCGTCGGATCACTATTTTCTTATCGCGAATGAGCGATAGTTAATGTAAGTATACATTGCAAAAGGTATTATTAAAATAAAAGTGTTCAAAATGTTCATATAATTGTTAAATGTATAAACAATGAGAATTAAATTATATTTATAACTCGCTTATCGCTTTCGATATACCTAAATATTAAGCCATCGCTTATTAGTTAGATAAAATGTATGAAATCATTATGTTCAAATACGTACAATGTACCTAATAAATGAACACATTCGTAGGAGATATTGCAAAAACGCGTAAGAGCAATTTGCAAAACCGCGTGTCAATATTTTCTTTATTTATCAGGAGGAAGTTTTTTTTTTTTTATGACATTTTATTTGTGAATCCGTTGTGTAGTATTTGTAAATACGCAACATGACAAAATGCACTTTCGTGATTTTGGCAGTGTCATCGACGAATTGGATTATCAACCTTAGCGCGTACGCTTAAGGTCGAGTATAGAGGCCTAGTTGTGTCATACTAGGTAGGTAAATAAATGATGTTAGTGATTATGTGTTTAAGGAATGTATTTAAGCGTCGCATTCACTATTGTAGAGTAAGATAAAGTTTATATTATATAATATTTTTATGTATGTACTCCGTTGTTGTTAGTGTAAGTTTGGACAAGTGTAGATGCGTTTATTGTTATGTAGTATGAAGGGATTGCATCATTATTGTTCTACAGACAGAGCTAGAGTCTCACCATACTTGCTTAAATAACTTTCCCGTTGATTAAAGATTTTGATAACCAACCTAGTAGAATATTGAAAGAAAAAGCACTGTTATTGTGCAGTTGAAATAGCATAAATCGATGAAAAATCATCTAAATATTTATCAGTTTTTTTTTATTTAATCCTACCTAAGTGGCTCTACTCTGCCTGATGGAAAGCATGAGTAGAATTCAGGAGGAAGGTTCACCATCGTCATTGTGAGAGTAGGCAATCCAGCATGGTGATCCATACCAAGGCGGCCTGGTCAGATAATTCAGCATTATTCTCCGGGTCCCCTGAGGCCGAGAGAATGATGCAGAATGATTGGGCCTCCGGTCTCACACTCACCAACGAAATACGACATCCAGAATGCTGTCATTATTAGGATGGTCATCTGTGTGAGGGTAGTACTGCCTCGGTTGAACCGGCCCATTCGTGCTGAAATCAGCGTGGTTCTACTACCCCCTACAACAGTGTTAAATTAGCAATATGGTTGAACCTCTAAAGAATTATAAAAGCGCTCAGTCTAGTTATTTTTGTTAAAATAAAGAAATAAGAACATTGGATGGGTTATGCTTCTGACTCGCACTTACACAATATTCAAAGTTCATCACAGTTTTTGTATGTCTCATAACAGAATGACATTAGTTAATGATATAAAACAATTAATAATATGTAAGTCGAAGCCAATCATCATTATTGAATAATGTGAGTTTATATTTAAACATAAAAATAGTATTATTATCGCATTGTTTAAAACTAGATGAAATATCACAAATTATTTTGTTTGTCTATTCCATATAAGAATAAGGTATTTTTTGGTTTATTTTGTGTTGTTGATTTGATGGTTGTCAATTTTATTACGAAATACACATTTCGATCGGGCCTAGTGTGAATTTATTTAACAACATTGCTATTGATGACGAGTTTAGTTAAGGATAATCACAAAGCCCGAAGCGGTCACCGTAATTAAAATTAAATAGGCTCACACTAGGCTCTACGATTCTAAGTGTGAAGGGTCAGAGCACAAAAAAGTGAATAATTGAATGAACTTAGAAAATAGAAAAAAAGCCTTAAACCACATAGTGATCGTTTGTGGTGAGCCCAAGTGCCATGCCCCCGTGGGTGTTAAATATGTGTTCACATTGTTGTAACCAACACTTGTCACATGACTCGACGGACCTGACACTTTTTGTTGCGACTGTACAGTTTTAGTGCAGAACAAAAAACTATAACCAAATACTACAGTAAGATAACATTACATTTCAAGATCAAGCAATCAGTCTTTATGCCGACTCCGACCAAACGCCGCTCTCTGACGTTTTGTATGAACGATTGCTTGTCCTCAGGATTAGGGGTCCTGATCGAAACGTCACTATTTTCTTAACGCGAATTAAATATAGTGGCTAGTAATAGTTACGTACGCTACTGGCGCCAACTGTTGGCATTATGAAGTAAACTATTTTAGTTATTCTTAGAACAACAAAAAGTGTCTTATGTTTGCACGAGCGACTTTTATTTCACGAACGTTCTTCCGTAACAGTCACAAATCTTGCATTTCTCTACTTACCGTGTCATTCCATTCGATGTGTTCTCTGTTTAATGTAATATCTCTATAATTATTATAGTAACGCTTCAACTTTAAACTTCTACTTTATGACTATATCTTAATATCTGTTCTATTGTATTTTATGTGATTAAATTTGATGCGGAATAACGCATGTTATAGAAGAGAATGACAACAATATTAAGACTTAATCGTATCAGTTAGTAGTGATTAAGGCGATTAACACACGGCATCGCGCACCGCCGCGGTAAGTTCGGCGAGACTCGGTGAGAACACCGCTCGACCGCGCGGTCGGTCGGTGTACGTGTGTTAAGCATCAACGGATTCAGTAGATCCCAATATGTCATGAGATCCGCTTCACCGCCTACCGCGGCGGTGCGCGGTGCCGTGTGTTAATCGCCTAAAAGCGTCATATAGAAATATATATGTATATATGAACTTATATGACTTTCAGTCCATTGCTGTCCCCCGCTGGACACAGGCTTCTTACATACATTATAAACTATTTTTTAAATGTACTCATTTTAATGTATTTTTATACAACTATTTCATCCAACTATTTCTAGCTTAATGAAATTGAATTGATACGGGTTAGCCAATTATTTTCATTATTGTCATGACCTTTTAAAAGCCACAGATTAAAGGAAGATATTATATAAAAAAGACGTATATTTATACAATACTGTTGTTTTATAGTGACTCCAATATATAGACAGACAAACAGATAACATATGTATTTGTAACGTGCGTATATTCCGCAGCAATCACTCCTAAACGATACCTATATCGAGGTGCTTACCACGTAATAGTTTCCTATCCATCCCAATAGTTGTTAGTACCCAGTACATTATAAACGAAATGTGCCTAAAAAAATTATATATTCATACATTTGTTAGTATATGTAGATAAGTCTATTGGTTCGTAGATTTTATATAAGCGTTTCATAATAAACTATATTATCTACGTTGTTAGATAGGTATTTGTGGAATTAATATTGTCGTTATTGTGCGTGCGGTGATCTCAAAATATCTGTTTGAACATCACATTGATAAAATGGCCTAGTGTGAGGATATTTCATGTCACTGTGACTGCATTCGACATAGCGATAGGCTCACCAATCAGAACGCTGAACGCTCTAGCCGTCTAGAGCATGATGATGTAAAATAAACTCACACTAGGCCCCCACAGAATGCGTCCGTGAATACAATTGTAAAGTTGACTTGAAACAATGAACCTCAAGTTATTTGAACAGATAATTTTTTGACAGTATAAATATTTAAGTTTAGGGTATCTTAAGTTTAATGTTTAAATCACAATTAGCATTGTATGTAAAACAATAAAAATTAAAATTCATTGATGGTATATGTTGGAAAAAAAAAAAAAATTTTTTTTTCAAATTTATATACTTGTTAATAGGTTTTTAATAACTTTTAATTGGAATTTTTTAAGTGTACTTGCAGCGCGTTTTGTCTCGGGTACACGTCATCAAAACGTGATAAAATATTGTGTATTTACTCAATTCAGAAAAAAACTACGCCCTCCAAGACTAAAAACAAGAGTTTATTACAATTTAAAATGATGTTGACGTTCAGTCGGTTATATTTTTTACAGTTAAATATTTAAGAACACATTTACCTGATGTCACTTTAAATATTTTTTATATGAGTAGTATTATACTATATGATATTTTCGATAAATAATAAGATAATCATTTAATTGTACACCAGATTAATTACAAAGGTACAAGTGGCAGCCTTATCGCTCTAAAGCAATCTCTTCGCCACAGTTTATAGGAATACAAACTCCTAAATATATGCAGATATTTTGAGAACATCCTAATATAACTTTACTAGCTTTGATAAATATAGGTATGTTATATACGTATGAGTATTATGTGATGACTTTATGTGCCAATGTTTATGTAAAAGACCTAGATTAGTTATCGTTCGTGATGAGATCCTGTTTCTGTATTTTTGTATATAATATACATACACACACATACCCACCTAATGTTATACATATGTATTACATAGCATTGAATATTAAAATAAATGCAGTTATCAAATATTGCAGTATGGACATAGGTAAAATTACTAAGATGCTTCAATTGGGTATTATATGCCAATAAGCCTTCGTTGAATCATCATCATCTGCCTGCCCTTACCCCAATTTTATTTAGGGTCATTGCAGTATGTTTTATCCTTCCAATCTATTCTATCACTCGTCTTCTCTCACTGTTAACTCCCTTCCTATTCATATCTTCTTTCACTCAATCCATCCACCTTTTCTTTAGTCTTCGTCTAAAATTTTCAAATTCAAAAATATTTATTAATTACAAGGAAATTTCATAACCTCGTTTAATCGACGCGTCACTATTTTCTTAAAACGAATGGAATATAATAAAGTATAATGTAGGAAATGTCATACAGCGCCATTGAACTCGATAATCCCAAGCCCCAACTTTTATCTTCGACGAAGTAATTAATGTAAAAGTAACAAATGCATTATATCGTTAATATTTTTCTAACCTACCACTTCAAACTAATAAAAGACAGTTCGGGTAGCCTGCGTGGAGTTTAAATACAAGCCGTCTAGTAAACATACATATACCTAATATATATATGAAGGTCAACTTGCGGACGAGTAATTTATTGCTAAATACTTTTATAGGTAGGTGTTAAAATTGTGCGACAGTATAAATAATGCAGTGGCATTTGCCGCGTAGGTCAATAATATTGTAGGTTTGCTCATTAAGTAGGGCTGCCATTTCTAAAATTTGAAAAACCAGGACAATTCCCAATTTATTTAGTTGAAAATGTGTATTCTTATAGTAAGTATTTATAGTATTGACTATTTTTAATTGTAGTTTAGACGTCAAAAATATGATGAATTGTTGATAAAAGCAAAATGTGACAAATTGGTTATCAACACTTATATTTTTTAAAACATAGGTTGTACTCTTTTGCAGATTTTAGGGTTATAAGACACTCCATAAATCTTCAACCGAACGACTAAAAACCAGAACATCCATAAAACTCTTCCAGTAAGCTCCACCAAGTCCCTTAATTAGGACAAATCATTGAAAACCCGAACGCATGGTAGCCCTAAATTAAGTAGTGTATTTTAATTTTCCTGCATATGGCATTTAATTACATTCAAACTGAAGTGGGCGGACAACTTATTACATTTTTCCTATATTTAAAATATCAAAGTATCTACGGAAACACGATCTCAAACTGATTCGTATGAAATTTATTGAAATTTTTAACGTTTATCATATTAAAATTAAAATTTATTATATTGATTAATTTTGAAATCATTGATTTGTTTTATTTCACACCTAAGGGGGCGTCCATAAATTACGTGAGGTGTTTTTTTAAATTTTCTGTCCCTCCCTCCCCCCTGGTGAGATGTCGTGAGATTTCATTCAACCCCCTCCCCCATCCCCCAATCTCACGTGAGATTTTTCAAAATTTGGGTTTCTTACGTAAACCCGTTGGATTTTTATTGTAAAAAGAATAAAAAATTTAGTTCGTGCTTTTATTTACGACTAGTTAAGACTAGTAATCAATATCGTTGAGAGTTTAATTATAAGTGTAATAAAAATTTAACAAAGAATAGTTAAATCGTAACTACTGTGATTAAAAAACTAAGAGATATTCGTTTTTCTTATTTCTCTAATTCACTACTCGTTTCTCTAATTCAGTCCATGGAGAATTATGCGCGGTCTCAAGAGAGACTATTGGAACCAACATGTCCACATGATTTTCATTTACGAATGAATTAGTGAATGATCTTAATCGTATTACGATTACGCTTAAGATTAAATCTTAAGCATGTACAGTCAGCGTCATAATGATATTGGCGTTCAAAGTGGTCAAAATGATGTGAAAAACATTAATTCAATTTGATGTTGGCTCGCAAGGTGCTCAAATTGTTGTACGCATTCAAAGTGGTCAAAAGATCTTAGCAAGCAGTTGTCAATAATATGTTAGCTAACAGAGTGTTCATATTGATGTTATCAAATAGGTTGTTCATTGGTTTCTAAGCATGCAAACTAGTCAAAAATATCTTAGCAATAAACAGAAACCAACGTTATCGCCCACAGATAGAGTATACTTTGCAGATTCATTAATACTTTTAAATGTTTGTCCTTTTTTGTCTTCAATACCTTTCTCTTTCATTTCTTGCATGACGTAATTGACATGTCTTTTGTTTCGAATGTTATTAAAAAACAAACATAGTCCAATATTCTATTGAATCTTATGTAATCTACAAAGAGTATGGATGTAGGTATTTAAATGACATAAAACCAATTGAAATTTCTTTGATAAAAAGTAGAATTAATGATACGATTATTTATTTTCGAGTAAAAATTCTCATTTGATTCGTCTTCTTGACGAGTACTTTGACACTCTAATATGGTAACCAGGGTTTGAAGATGGAGCTGGAAGGTGGCCATAGGAACTCCATAATTAGACGCAACCCCATCGAAATTGGGCTCATTTTATTCGTCTTTACGAGTACTTTGATACTATATAGTAAGCAGGGTCTGATGATGGAGCTGGAAGGTGGCCATAGGAACTCCGTAATTAGACGCAACCCCATCGAAATTGGGCTCATTTTATTCGTCTTTACGAGTACTTTGATACTATATGGTAACCAGGGTCTGATGATGGAGCTGGAAGGTGGTCATAGGAACTTCAGCAAATGAGTCGATGTGGTTGCGTTTTTGGTTTTTTGTATAAGTTACATATTCATCAACTGTTCGGCTTTGTAGAACGTATTTTAATGTCCTACAATGTACGCAATGTATCTTGTCATATCGTAAAGCTCGTAGGATTCATTCAAGCTACACGCCGGGTACAGAAAGTACCTATTATAATCGAACGGTCAAATAATATTAAATTTTTACGCAGTTCATTATAAAGTCGCTCGCATTGTCTGTCCGCTCTGATCATTTAAATTACGCAAGGAATTTAAACTCGGTTTTCATCATAATTAAAGTTATCTTTTAGGGAAGATTTATTAATGTGATTATATTATTGTACTAGATGCGCCCCGCGGTGTTACCCGCGTATCATTATGGTTGCTATGCAAATGTGTTATGCCTAACAACCTGTGAAGTTTTGACAGGAAATAAACAGTGATACATTTTGACATCTACGATATAATGTATTTTTTTAATCACCTAGCTTTCGCCCGTTTATCTCGATTATTGCAGTAAAAAGTAGCCTATGTTATTCTGATATATAAGCTATATTACTGTAAATTTTCATCCAAATCCGTTCAGTAGTTTTTGCGTGAAAGAGCAACAAACATACACACATACATACATACATACTCACAAACCTTCACGTTTATAATATTATTAGGATTATATAGTAGGATTATTTTAATGGAACACATATAAAGTCAATGTTTCTTAAAAACAAATTATTTTTTATATTATAGCCAATACTGACAAAATTTTACGAGTAACATAAACTTCAAATAACCTACAGTAATGATTTACAAATTTTTAATATATTTTTTTTAATAATTTATTTGTGGATTCTACCAATACATATTTTGAATAGGTGATTCATTTCTGCATTCTAATTCCAACAATAAGCTGCTCAAGTAAATGGCTTATTTACTTGCCTTACAAATATTATAGTCATAATATATATTCAGCTTCTGTGCTAGATTGCAAAATGCTTGATTTTTTTCAAGTATTTTAAAATATGTTTTACATGTTTCCAATGTGTTTCATTATAATTATTATTAAACTGGTTCTAGTAACAAACAGCATAAAATATATCTGGGCGGATTAACATAGATAAATAAACTAAAGTTCCTATTAATTGCTGGTAAGGACACTGAGTACAATAAGTGTCTCTCTTCTCTAGCTTCAAATTTACTTCCATTGGTGTACTGACTGGGTTACAATTTTTCATGATAATCCTAGCTAATAAATGATCTACAAATTGTTCCTGATCTACAAAAATCTCATTATTGTTTCATCTGACTCTCATTCCTAAGCATTGTCTAATATTTCCCAAGGCTTTTAATTTAAATTTAGATTTTAACTTAGTCTTAAGGTATTCAGTTTACAATTACAAAAAATAAATAAAATTGTCCACATACAAGGCTATTTATCATCCTGACATTATCAATATGTATAACAAATAAACAAGGTTCATTGATTGACTTCCTATAGGTTTGTAAAAAATCATCCACACGCTTATACCATGCCCTAACTGATCCTTTCAATCCGTAGATTGCCTTTTAGGGGTCCGATGTTTATGACTCGGAACCCATAAAGATTCGTCATGTCCGTCTCTCCGTCCGTCCGTCCGTCTGTCCTCGACTTAGCGTCCAAACGGTAAGTGCTAGAAAGATGAAACTTTGTATGAATATGTGTTGTTAATAAAATTATGAAAAATATTTTTACTTGGGGTACCTCCCCTACACGTAAAGTGGGGATGATTTTTTTTCTCGCGGCTACCCCATCTTGTGGGGTATTATTAGATAGGTGTTTTGAAAACAATAATGGATTTTTAAGAGGATTTTTTGATTTAGGTGTCCGTTTACGAGAAACTCCACTTTAAAGGGCACGTTTTTGTAAAAACAGGGCGTCCCCCCACCCCTGTTAAAGCTAAACGGCGCAAAAAATCTGGAAAAATTCGTGATGGTGGTCTAAATAATGAACTTTAAAGGAAAACTGTAGCAGATTAGATGACTTTATTAATTCAGGAGTTATAGAGGCTTAAGTTGTAAAAGGCGCTTCCTTGTAAAAATAGCACCTATCTATTGGATACGATTTTAAATCCCTGTATCATTATGGGTGACTGAGGAACCCTTTTATGTGCGTGGGGGATTTTTTCATTTAACATATTTATTTAATCAAAATATCTACCATTATTATATATACATTGCTGCCATCTAATAGGAAGGTAATTTATGTCTTGCGATAGAATTCAAGTGATCTAGATTCTACAAACTGTGAAAGCATTTTGTACTGCCTCCTGGGAAGAAAACTTTTTATCACGTAGAAAATTGTCTAAATTACGAAAAAAATGGTAGTCCGTTGAAGCAAGGTCTGGCGAATACGGAGGGTGACGAATGTTTTCTAATGAAATGGTTTCTGTCTGACACGCACTTGGCCGATTTTTAGAGTTCCGTTGCCAAATGGCAAAAAACGGAACCCTTATAGATTCATCATGACTGTCTGTCTGTCCGTCCGTATGTCACAGCCACCTTTTTTTAGTTTTAATACTTTCTTTTTATGACATTCCAAATTGTATAGTAAACTCATATACACATCTTCAAATGCCCATTCAAAAAAGCTGTGGTTACATCAAGGTGAGTTATGTCTAGATTATATTTAACACTCAATACAAGCAATAGTCTTATTGTAGTGACGGTCCACTGGTGAGAATGTTTCTGTATAGTCTGTGCCTGGTCTTTGTGTAAAACCCTTGGCGACTAACTGACCATAATATCGCACATTATCACAACTGTCCACTTTTTTCTTGAACACCCACTTACACTTAACCTCTGTTGTTTGTTTTGGGTTGTCCACTACTTTCCAAGATTCGATTTCTTCAAATGATTTCTTCAATTCCTCCTGTAAAGCTTTACACCATTCTCTTGATTCTAGCCCATTTAAAGCCTCTTTATATGTTATATTGGCTGGTCTACACATGGATTTGTACCGGTTTCAACACACACATTACTATAACTAAACCTCTTTCTTCCTCTAACATGTTAAGCGGGCTTAGTACTCTGTATTTTTTTAACTCTTTTATTGATACACTGCCAAATGTTTCTCCTGAAAGACTAATGTCTGTGTTTGGTTCTTCCTACTTGGTTTGGTTTTGGTACTGTCCTCATTGTTACTTTTCTTAGTTGATGGTTCAGAGTCCGAATTATCAGAAGATGACTTAGGTTCTATGCTAATCACTATAAGCAGAAGATGAGTTATTGTTATCAATTATTACAGCTTGCATATTATCCCGTAACGATTCCCAAATCGCATTTACGTTAGGATATACGTTATAGGATAGGATTTACGTTAGACTCTTTAAGGTATACATTAATGTAGTACATTATTTTGATCTATCTCGTAGGTTACAGCCAGCGTTTACAATGTAAACGTAAAAAATGGGTTTATTTACGACATCACATTAGAAACCTCTAAAATTGTCAATGTTTCTCCACTATAATATTATGCATGAATTATACATAAAAACCTTCCTCTTGAATCACTCTATATAATAAAGAAAACGGAATTAAAGTCCGTTGCATAGTTTCAAAGATCTAAGTATTTATAGGGACTGACAGAGAGCGGAAGCGACTTTGTTTTATACTATGTAGTGAAACTGCAAAGTATACTCTATCTGTGGGTGATAAGGTTGGTGTCTCTTTAATGCTAAGATATTTTTGACTAGTTTGCATGCTTAGATACCAATGAACAACCTATTTGATAACATCAATATGAACACTCTGTTAGCTAACATATTATTGACAACTGCTTGCTAAGATCTTTTGACCACTTTGAATGCGTACAACAATTTGAGCACCTTGCGTGCCAACATCAAATTGAATTAGTGTTTTTCACATCATTTTGACCACTTTGAACGCCAATATCATTATGACGCTGACTGTACAATCTGGATTAAATGGACTAAAATAGTTTTTATTTTTGTAATAATCAGAAAAAATAATTGCGTGATATTTGCCGAGACCCCCCCTCCCTCCAACGTAATACTAGATGAGATTTGATTAGACCCCCTCCCCCCCTTAAACATCTCACGTAATTTATGGACGCCCCCTAATCGGTTCCGAGGGACTTATAACCGCCTTTTCAAATTACCATGCTGCGTTATATGCGCTCACAGTGAGGAGTGACTTTCGTAGGCTAAAATAATAGGTAATTTGAAAAAGCGGTATAAGTCCCTCGGAACCAGTGTCTGTACGTCATGGTATAAGTATTTTATTTTTGTGTACGGTCTGGCATCAATTAACCATCATGAAGTGATAAAACATACTTGTTCTATTTAAAAGGCGAATCTTAAACCGTTTAAAACGGTTTATTTGGGGGTTTAAAAATGACACCTTTTTTTTTACTTTTTAAATTAGTTCGTTACATCTCTAGGCCAAAACCTCTCTCCTAATTTACCTCTCTCTTTAGAAAGGAGGTTAGGTTTAGGGATGTCCGTTACTATGACTGATCAAATGATAATGGGTAGGTTAAATGTCAGACTGTGACCACCGCACAAGCTGTGCACTTAATACCTATGTGAAATGTTACTAATGTTGCCATGTCATGCGCGCATTCGCTGGCGAGGTGGGCGTGAGTGCCTCGCCCGTGACCTATGACCTCACATCCGTCGACGTCACAAGTGCGTAGTAAACAGCTGCATTGTATACTGCATACGACCTTAACCTCAGTATAATTCATGCCTACATAATTGCATATACTCTCTTTTACATTAAGGCATAACATTATAAATGACTAGCTTTTGCCCGCGTGTATGTCGGTTATCGTGGTAAAAAGTAGCCTTTATTCTTTCTCAGGCTCTAAACTAGATATTCTTCCTAGCCTTTATTCCCAAGATTATTTGGGGTTCACTTTTAGTTCAACTGTCTGTCAACCGGTTTTACCTGAATATCAGTTTTGCCACGGAGCGACTGGCATCGGACCTCGGCAACCCTAACGGCCTGGCCACGAGTTTTGGTCTTAGCGAAAAGCGGAGCGGCGTCGGTGAGCGGTGCGTTTGTCACGCCACGTACCCTCAGTAGCGGTTAGTTGCAGCGGCCACGGTGGACGTATTTAGGTAGTCAAAACGTGTTAAAAATTTACAAACATTTTAAAAAATTTAAACATTTTTATAAATAGAGATAGGTACTTAAATGGCGATTTAGTGAACTAGACGAAGGTCCTACCTATAAGAAGTAACTGATGTTTCCAAGTGTTTTACTAAGTAGGTAGGTACTTACAGATAGAAAAAAACTTTAAAAACTTGTCAACTACTTACATTGCGAATAAGACATACTAGTAGTTTCGTGTGTAGTTATATCTACAGACGAAACTACTGATATGTTTACTGTTTTGCTAATTAGGTATCTACTCACTGACAGAGAAAATAATTTACTTTTAAAACTTGTCAACTATCCACTTACATTATGTAAACATACCAGTAGTTTTGTCAACATATCAGTAGCTTCGTTTGGTAGGTACCTAGGCTCTATGTTTTTGGGTTATCAATTTAAATTAAACATAAGTACCATTATATTTCGGAAAACATTGTTTAATTTCTTCCCACAACCTTTTTATATTTATGTTGGGGATATTTTGACATCCATATAGGCGATCTATTTAAATTTCTGTTATAAAAGCCACAGACAAACATTTTAGATGATTTTATGACGGTAATGGATACCTAATCCATTACCGTCATAAAATCATCTAAAATGTTTTGTTTTTATTAACGCCGCTGAGTCCGTCACTCCTGCACCGCTGTCCACGCCGCTCTGTTTCGTGGCGTCGCACATACTAACTTGTGCCTTTGTTCCTGCCGCTCTCCACACCGCTCGCCGCTGTAGCAATTCGCTCGGAAAAAACCGCTAGCTTTTTCGCTATGAGCGGCGACTCGTGGCGTGCCTCGTACATTTTTATACTTTTGATATTACCGCTCGGCGTTTCGCTCTTAGCTGCCGCTCACAGCGGAAAGGTCGTGAATGGGCCGTAAGGGAGAACTGAAATTCGAAGGTTAAACTAGTTGTCAGTATATTTGAGTGCACTAACTTCCCAATTACGATTGCCATAGACATCTATGATATCATGGTAAACGGGATCGACGGCTTAACGTGCTCTACGAAGCACGGGCGTGAATCACGGCTAAACTTCAATACTCCGGGCAGTTATTAAGAATTTCCTGTAAGAAAAACCTAACAACACCTTTGGCCAGACCCGGGATTCAAACCCGAGACCTCTTGATCAGCATACGCCGAACATTGGATCCAAGTGCAGTTTCTAACGTATATGTGTACTAAACATTTCAAGACTTTTTGCCGTGAAAGCTGGACAATTACTTTCGCATTAATAATATTAGTAGGTAAGGATTTATCAAATAGGCATAGATCAAGGCTTCTAAGGCAGAAAGTTTTGGCCACACTATACCACGCTGGCTAGACGAGTTGGTATAGGATTTGCTTCATGTTTTCCTTCTCTTTGCATTGATTTATGTAGTCCTGCGTATTTTGCTTTAATAATTACTTCTTACGCCACACAGGGGATGAATAGGCGTAGTGACACTCCTTATTCTCTATCTGTCAACACACGGCCTTTCTGATAACTGGTGTTAATCAGTTTTTACAGTACTTTTTACGCCGCGTAGGTGAACGGTCTCCCCTCGCATGATCATAGAAAGAAAGGAGTTTTAATAACAATGCTCGACCTTTTTTTTTTACGCGGGGAATGCTTTTCGCACCATACCCTCCGTGGGGAAGACGAAAGGCGTGTGTGGGACTCCCGGCGAACCGGTCTACCCACTAAACCCCGCGGCGGCTTACCTCGGCAGGCGGAAGGAGCTCCAGGAACGCATCAGCGACATCTGGAGTCCCCCCTGCCTAACCCCATGATTGGGATACATCTCACGGTAATCAATAGGTTACCCTTGGGGCAGGACGATATCGCGCCTCTCGCCGCTTTACACAGTAAAAGGCGGGACACCGACCCACCTTAGACGACACCCCCGGCCGCACCGGGGTGTCACCTGTCACGGGTCGTTTGCAGCGGTCACATCTCCCCAACATGTGGCCGCAGCGACCCTTAGGCGACGATTAGGGAGCTAGCGACCTCTGCCGCGTCCCCTTCGCCGCCTCCTTCGAGCGGGATCGGCCCTTTCCCGATCACGCTCTGCGGACTCCTTCTGGAGCATAACGTTCTCACAGAAGGAGACCGCGGCCTCCCATCCCTCGCCACTCGCCAGCATTGCCGCGATCAATGCTGGCGGTGACAGGTTTCGTCCGATCTGTCCGATCAGGACTCGACGCTCGGACTCCCAAGCAGGGCAGTCCTCCAGCGTATGCTGGGCGGAGTCCCGGTCAGACCCGCAGTGGTGGCATTGTGCTGTAGCCTCCCGTATATATTGTGATCACTACCTTGGCAGCCGTTTATATTGGGGTGCTGGTCGAGTAACCTCCACGTGTGTCTTCAATTGTTGCTTTCTGACCAATGTGTCTATGGGGAACGAAAACAGGGGACCGGTGCACCCTGGGCGACAGTCAATGAATTCCCTTAAGGGTGGTGTATTGGCTGTCGGCGAATAACTCGACAAGGGGGGGAGATTGCTCTCAGTACTTCTCTGTTCATCAGAGAGGACTGGATGAGTGAAAACAGAGATCGAGAATAGGATTCATAGGGAATCCTGCGGCGGGTCAGTCCACTGTTCAATCAGGGGTTGACAGGCACTTAGTTGCCGCCAATGAGAGAGGTGTAGCCACCCTCTTGCATTTCGTAACCAACAGGGACTCAACAACAACCCGACTGATGGCTCCAGGAGGATACGCTGAGAACCTGTTGGCCGAAGGGCTTGCCTTAATTGGCCGGCCCACGACAAGGACAGTCTATAACACCCGACAGCAAAGTCGTTAAATCCTGTGGATACCGGCCGACCTCCACAGTATATAGGCTTATCCGGGTGCAGGGGGCACCGCCCGGATGGACTACATTTCCCCCATACTCGTGGGATTAGTTATGCCTTTGAATTCTAATACTGAAAAAATTACGGACGGAACTACAAAAAATGAACTTGGCTTTGAAAAAGGATTGAGAGAGAAGGTGACAGAGAAAGAGGAACGGCGGTTGCGGCAACGATCGCAATCCAGGCCCTCCACTCCACTGCCCTTAGATGTGGAGCTGCGGGGGGAAGATAGCGATAGCTCAGTGTCATTAAGGTCAGAGAAGGAAACGCGCCGGCCGACACGAAAGCGTCTGAACTTGCAGCCTGATGCTGAGGATGGGAATGGCTTGGTAAAACGACCTCATACTGAGCCGAATACGAACAATGCTCGACCTACTGCTACAAAAACGTAACCAAAACAATCAAAACAAATTAAAACAATGTTCTTAAGGGAAACATAATTGGTGGGTTGGAATCGATCTTTCATATAAAACCACTAGAACTAGTAGTCGATCCCAAATAATCTAAGAAATATGAAAGCCTTAGAATCAAATAAATAAATAAATATTTCAGACATCTTACACGCAACGTCATCTAGTCCCAAACTAAGTAAGCAGAGCTTGTATTATGGGTATTAAAAAACTGATTTAAGTATATACTTATACATACTATTTTTGTAAATACATTATACATAGAAAACATCTAGTCCGAAATAAACATTTTGCGGACATCACAAACATTTGGTCCGACCCGGGAATCGAACCCGAGATCTCAAGCACAGAAGTAGCATATGCTACCACTGCGCCACCGAGGCAAAGTTTTTAATTTAATAAAAATGTAATTAAATAATTAAGAATATAATAATTAGGTGTATTTGTGGCAAAAACGTGAAAAAAGATTACCTAAGAACTTTCTATCTAATAACTAAAAACTCAAAAATATTCTTATTGCAACATATAATTACGACATTACATCACAGTCCACTTAACGGCCTCCGAACAAAAAGACAATAAAAATGCTTTATTTAAAAAATACTTTATTCAGATATAATTTTTTCACACGATTATAATTAACGTTTTAAAGTAATCATTACCAAAAGAACGTAGGTAACTAGGTACTCACATTGTTTAACACACACAAATACGATATATATGGCCTCGATTTTATTTTGCATTAAGAAAAAAAACACATTCAAAAATGTTAACAGTAAATTACACCAACATTATACATAATTGACGAAATAATTGTGTAAATCGTTTGACTGATTACTACCGTAGCTCTGACATACGGCTATTTTTTTAATTACCCGTTCGCATTGGTCTCAAGATTTATATTTTAACATATTATGGATGAAGTTGTTTGGGTAGGTATCCCAAAAAGGAGCAGGTTTCGGAGGTCGACATAGTCAAATTATATTATAATACAAACATACAGTCACGCCTATTTCACAGTGGAGTAGGCAGAGATATTTGATCTATACTTACTACGGTCCTGACATACCTCTTTAGTTTCGTCCACATTCATCAATCGCTGCGTCCGTGCTCGTTGATTCCTAGTGCTCTTCTCTTTCTTCTAATTATTACGTTAGTATTAGTTTTTTAAGTATTAAATAATAATTACCATGTTTAACCCTGACTTATCTAATGGTTGGACATTGATGCGGTTAAAGGACGTTATTATAGCCGTAACCAACTCGTTATCAACAAAACATATTAAAATCGTCTAGTCATGTTTCTATTAAAATATGTTGAATTAGCTTAGCAAAGTACATACAAACTTTGACTTCAATTAGCCTTAGCGATTCCAATTATATGGGTAACTTCCCATACAAAACCAAAGCCAGAATTATTAATATCGTTAACTTTGCATCTGACCTGTAAGGCTAGCTAATTGATGTTGCGATCTAGATGTTTCGGCAACAATAGTCGTTATATAAAGCAATGAATCTAGATTGAAACATCTCGTGAAAGGAAAGTAGAGCTAATTGTACTGACTTTTAATCTTTCAGGTTTCATTAACAATAATTATAGAATTAAGGCGATAACTTAGAATAAAGAAACCTGTTCACATTAAATTGCCTGACTGAATAGCTGTATAGATGGTATAGTCAGACCACAGTTCTATGCGTACTACGGCTGGAACAAGTAGGTACCTTAAGATCAGGCGCGATCAAGACAAATTAACTTATTTTTCCTGATGAGTTGAACTCTGGAGCTTTTAAGAGTAGAGTGAACAGGTTTCTTTTGGATGGGCGTGTACCATCTTCGCCTTCATCTACACTTTCCATCAGGTGAGATGGAAGACAAACGCCTATTCCATTACAACAATAAAAAAAAAAGTACTTACTGCATTTAAGAATGTATTTGAAGAATGAAGTTGACTACAAAGGGAACGTTATTTTCTTCACCTAATAAAGAGTTATCAAGTTGTTCAAAAAAATCGAGTTACGCTATACAATATCCCACACAATTTAATACATGATGTAATAGGCTCTATTCGATTTCTTTACTTTAATGACGGCTCAAGGTTCAATATTTTTTGCTTTGTTAGCCCAAGAGTATCTACGAGGGACAATCAATGTTTTATTGTGTTTCTTATTTTAGGCCTCCTGAACACACAATCAGATGCGGTCAGTCATGGGACCTGGAAGCAAGAGCCCTTGCCGCGGGAGTAGGGCCTAATACCTGAAGCTCGAGAAATCGAGGATCAAAATCCCAACTCCGCCAGGTACGCTTGGAGGATTAAGAAGAGCAACTAAGCGTAGGGCACGTTATTGCGGCGGTAAGACCCGCTATGCAGGAATGGTTCGAGAGGAATCACAAGACCCTTTCTTACGGATGATGCAGGTGATGACTGGGAAAGGACTACGTTCGTACGACTACTACGTCTGGTCTGAAAGTAGCCACCACTGTGATGTGATGACCAATCCATGGATACTGCGCTCCACACGCTCGCAGTAACCGACGTGGGCGAAGTAGAGGCTTAACCTTGTAGCGGCCATCTGATTGGTAATTCTCTAGGTAAATTACATGATCGAACGTGTGGAACTCCGGCGTCTCCTTTTGCGAGCAGGTTGTTTTGCGGCTTGTACCTACTATCGAGATTCAAGATATGATTCTTTTGAGTTGCAAGTTTCCATGTGCGACGATGGTCACTTATCATTTTCACGGGGACACAAAACGACCTACAGTCCTTAATATTTTGCTTGATTTGTGTCATATGACTACGAAATAACTATGATTTGTTTTGTATCACCTAAATTTTCATTCTTTACGTGCCTTTTTTATTACAAATGTAGTGCAATACGTTTTAAGTATGAAAATTCACACCTAAAATGTCAAAGAGATAAAGTCATTGATGGACTACATTGATTAACGTAGACGATAAAGTTTTATGAAAAGAAATGTTTCGCAAAGTTACTATGCATTAAGAAAAATAGTGCAAGTTTGTAACAGAAAATAGTTTCACAAAACAATGAAAACTTCTGAGTTAAAATTCAATGATGGTCGAAGGAAGCGTGTACCTCGTTTATGCTAATGTGTTTTTTGAAATGCTTATGAAATAAAAACTTCTTTTGTGTGTCTTAAACAGTTTTACATATTCATGAAACACGACACGAAGGCGACGTCAGCACATTGTTTTTGCGCTTTACTTTCTAGAGTTGTGTTAGGCAAGCCAACAATAAACAGAAGATTTGCTCGTAACAAAACTGCCATAGTAAAATATTTAATACCTATGCACATTATTAACAAGGCTGAAAATTATTTTGTCATACCGGGTACCACATAACAGCACGTAGCAACTCTTCGGAGACAAACAAACTCGTGGACCTGAAGGGAACAGTTAGCTCTAAATATTTTAGCACTGTTAATTTTGTATTCATTGTGTTCATTAATTGGCCGCGAAAAACCACTAAGAATAACATTGTTTGTGCAATTACGCCATGTTATAAGATTCTGACATATTATTTATTCAATGATATTTTGTATAATTCAAGCAATTCGATTATTCATCAAAATAGAAAAAATAAAGGTTCTCATTATAATGATGTCGAAATTATTGGCGAATGTTCGCGAATCGCCAAAACTTTAGCAAATTAGATTATGCGTGACAATATGCAGCCTTATGATGTAGAAATAAATCTATATTAAAATCTAATCATAAAAGGTAATCTCACATTTCATTACATTATACCAAGGGTAATAAAATACCCCACAAATTGATCTAAAAATACCTTAATGAGAAATTAGGTATGTAATTATTTTGGACGTTGGATTTTACGAGCACTTCCATATGACGACGGCTTGGTTTCCTCCGAAGTACATGTAGCATATGGTGGTACATTCATAGGTGATTTCAAATCCGTAGCTCTCACCGACAACCACGTGGAAGGCAGCACCGAACTTTTTGTCCATAGACTCTTTGACCATGCGCGCCGCTAGTTCATTGTTCGCAGCGAATTTCTCGCAGGCAGTCACTGACAACTCCATGGCTTCTATCCTCATTTCCTCTGACATATCTGAATGCTGTGAACAAAAATAAGGACTGAATATTAGAATGTGGTAGGTTTTTGTCCTCAATTTAGAGAATAATCGTCTCAAAATTTTTTTGCTTGTTATCGGAATGTATAAATTGATTGATCGTCGTGAAGTCGATTTCAGCTCTGGCGGGTAGTCTATAGTTCGTTCGCGTTAAGAATGCAGTAAAATCAAATTTAAGTCGTCATTAAAAATTAATGACTTAATTTTGATTTTTTAACTTTTAAGTGTATTTTTGAAATTCATTAAACAATTTTTTTAAAAATTTTTTTTTTGAATTTTAACACCACTGTGAATACACCTTTACCCTGCAGTTGCACTGATAAACTCGCTGCATTCTTAACGCGAAAGAACTATAGAGATATTATAGAGCGCAAACAGGTGCACTCTCGTTCCCTCATTCTTCGATGAGACTGCAATATGACACGACCCACGATTGTTCTTAAGATACAACAACCACACCGCGGGGCACAACTAGTTATATAAAATAAATAAATTAAGAAGAATTCCATTAAGAAAACGCTTATTTTGAAACTTCATAACACGAACATGAGAATAATAACATTTCAAAAATTATTTTCAACGCCTCCATAATTCATGCAGCGCAAATCCATTACTAAAGTAGGCGTGAACAACTCTTCACTTTACATAACCGTATCCAAACATCAACAACGGTTCCACGAGAGAGATATCTGCTCCAACTGCCAAAACAAACATTGTTGAATGAAGCATCGCCGTGTCGATGAGGCGAGAGCTATCGGCCTAGCTACGGTGTTTACATGCCATCATCCGGTAATTTATAGCAATATTTGTTCGAGAGAGATCGGTCTGATATCGACCGTTAACTTGCAAAATAAATATTTAGAGAAATCTTTGTTTCAAAGTTTGTTGCACGAAAGACTTTGATTTGCTGGAATTTTTTTTTTTATCGTATTCCATGCACTGATGTGTATAAATAACAAATAAGTATGTGTATACAATATAACTAGCTGACACACTGCTGTATGCGACTTCTATTGCCCGTAGCGTGATGCTGTACCGCGGAAGCAAATTCGTTTCCCATGAGAAAGGTTATAGTGTGCCAACCTTCAAAGATAAGACACATGCTGTGATACATTGTGATACATGATTTTTACGACACTAACCGTTTACGTAGCGGGAGCACCTGAAGGAAAAAACCCCGATTTTGAAACATTCTTCATTGGTGATGATTTAAAGCCTTATAGCCTTCCTCGATAAGTGGGCTATCTAACACTAAAATAATATTTCAAATCGGACCGGTAGTTTCTGAGATTAACGCGTTCAACCAACCAAACAAACAAACAAACTCTTACTCTCTTACTCTTACTTCTGCTTTATAATTATAATATTAGTACTTATAGATAATGTTTTACTGAATAATGGTACATTAGAAAATATTGGAGCCGACGTATAAATATATTTATTTGTACCTACAAGTCTATTGATCTATTATTGTTCCTACAAGCCGCGTGGTGACGGATTAAGAATACAGTGTCATTACCCCTATTCATCCCGCGGGTGTCGTAAAAGGCGACTAAGGGATAAACTACAGAAGACAACATCAATGCAAAGAGAAGGAAAACTTGAAACCAACCCTATACCAACCCGTCTGGCCAGCGTGGTATAGTAGGCCAAAACCTCCTTTCTAAGGAGAGGCCTATGTCCAGCAGTGGACTGTTAAAGGCTGTTGATGATGATGATGATGTTCCTACATGATACCTAATATCATGCTAAAACAAAGTCTCGGAGATCACCATCATTCATCACCATCTTTTATTAAGGGTATACCATAAGGGATAACCCATATTACGTATTTCAAAATATTATTATTATATGCTAGTCAAAAGTTTGGTTTTATGGACAGCAGTACAGGTGCTGCCTAATTTGAGATCAGTTTGATTTGCCTAGTTTGATGTGTAAATTTTTAGTATTACCTAATACTATAAAACGTCAGGGTATACTTTGTCCTGCCATGTTAAGTAATTTCAAGTTTTACTAGTCAATAACATAAATAAAATAGAACCATGTATCCAAAACAGTCGAAATAGACCGCCAGACGACCTTCAGTTTGCACAATTACATGTCCTTCACTTTACTTGACCTACGCAATTTCGGCTACGACTGTGAAAAGGAATATATTTTTCCCGTTTTGGCAACCTGTCAACAGGTATTAGAGTCACGCCGATTTTAGCACGAATGGGCCGGTTCGACCAGGGCAGTACTACCCTAACACTATTAATGACAGCACTCTTGCTGTCGTATTTTGTTGGTGAGTGTGAGACCAGAGACCCAATCATTCTGCATCATTCCCGGTTTCCAGAGGCCGGGAGATTAAGACAGAAATGCCATTCCATGCCATGCCACCATGGTATAGGTCACCATGCCGCATTGCTAACCCTCACAATGAGAATGGTAATCCCTACTCCTGATGAGTAGAAACTCATACTTTCCATCAGGCAGAGTAGAGTCACTTTGATAGGCTTAAATTTAGGCTTTTCATTAATTGAGTTGGCCGCGTTCGGTAGTACCGTGATGTTATATGTATAGCCTAAATTCTTCTATACATATACGACAGCTAGCACTCTATTGTGGTTATTATGGGTCGTTGATCAAAGATACCCAAAGTGTTCTAGAAAGCGCCACCAGTGTCTAGTTATAGCATAGCATAAAAGCCTGAGGGGCAGTTATATATTAAGGTATATTTATGTGAGCGGTTTCATAGCATTGGCATTGACGCCTCTGGGAGCTTAAAATACTGATTAGAGGACTTGTCCCTACAATCAAAGTTTTTAGCCGCAGTGACGACCGGTACCGGGCCGTATCTACCCGACAATTCTTTAAAACTTTCACATTACACATTCGAATTTTAATAAAAGTAAAAGATAAGAACCTATTTAAAAAAAGAACAAAATGTCATTAGCTTTCAATCTTCGGTAAAGACAGAAACCTAACACCGAACGTTCCGGTCCAACGAAATTTCCCAGATTGACTGACAACGGCGTCAGCGGCAACCCAGTCACGGACCTTGACTTTTTCCGAAATTTAATCTTAAATTACTTGATTGATATGTCTATTATATACCTACTAGTTGATGGCCCCGGCTCCACTCGCAATAGTTTTATCCTTTGTTATCTAAATAAATATTTTACGTCTTTTGATACGACCTGTTGAATAAACACTCAAAATTCATAGGAATCGATCAAGCGGTTTTGTAGAAGTATGGCAACTAAGAAATATATCCATATATTAGTATATAGAAGATACATCTAATTTAGTCATAATATGTGCCTTGCTAACACATTTTATAGTCTTATCAGACTCAAGTCGGTTTTTAGTAAAGTAGTCAAATAAAGGCAAACGAAAAAAAAAAGAAGATCTGCAATACTTTTTAGAATCTAAGTACTACATTTGTTCACAGTCTTCACTTGTGCTTCCATTTAGTTTTGAAACTACTCGTATTTTAATAAAATATTTGAACTTAAAAAAGTACAGGAAAAAATCGAAGTTTTAGAAAATAAATTACAATACAAATCTAAAGCTTTACTTTTAAGACAAATTCTAACTCTACTCGTGATACAGAAAATAGATAAAAGAGACTATATTTTCAAAATCATAAATAAGTATAAATTAATAATATAACATTTTAAAATAGTATCTATGTACCTAATTGTTAGTATCAAATGTGCACCTAAACATAGCACTACTTACATCAAGTTCCATCTATAGCACTTATACGATAATTACGCATTATCTTGCAAAGACCTAGTACATAATAGTGGGATGACCTAGAGAAGAGAACAAAATACCAAGTAAATCAGGTAATGAAAGTAGAATTTTTGATTTCCACAGAGAGAAACTGATACATACACATTATCACAAATAATTCTGATTTAATTATGTATAAAAAAAAATTACCCTGATAAGAGGATACGTATGGATCACTTTCTCAGTGGTCCCCCCAACCGCAGCAACCTCCTCTGCCATTGTCAATAAAACTTATAGACGTTCAGTTTATAACAACACAATCACTTTATCACAAAGGTGACGCGACACGTTCTATGGACCGTGTAGTGCAATGTCTCCCCACTGTTTACCCGTTGCCTTGGCAACCGACAGAGGCGGGAAGATTCTGATTGATTTTTCTCAACGCAGTGCACTGTGCGACCGGCCAGACTCACTGGCATCTAAACTACTAATGGTAGTAAATAATGAGCACTCTTTTGTCCCCCAAGGTTGTGCGTGGGAGCTCGACTAGTTGTAATTTTGAGAATAATGATATACAGCCTTTAATAATAACATCATTATCATTACGTAGTCCCATTGAGTGTCTGTTATACAGCTGAAATTGGAAGTTATTATGGTAATTACGATGTTGATTTAAAGTAGTCTTACATAAGTTGAACGTAATATTATAACTAGCTACCTTTATATACCTACGTTAATATGCATGCTGATAAGTTATTGTTACGAAGAAAATCTACCGGCTGCCTCGTTGGCATATATTGTATGCGACTACTGTGCTTGAGGTCTAGAATTCAAATCCTGGGTCGGATCAAATGTTTGTGTTTTATAGATATGATATGTATGCACAAATTTACAAAAATAAATCGGTTGTCTGTAAAGTCGATTTACTGACGATAGTTGAACGTGACGCGTAAATGGAACGCCTCAGAGCGAGGTAACGCCTCATGAGTCATGTTTTTTCGTGCGTGCAGCCGGCTCCATCGAATTATATGACGTTGTCACGTCAAAAGTATTTACATAAGTATTCTATCAGTCAAACTAGCCTTCATAGTACAAGCTCTGCCATTACTATCGTCATCATCATCGTAAGACTTTAACAATTCACTACTGAACGGATGTAGGTATTTCCTTGGAAAGGAGGCTTTTGCTTTTATACCACAGCTACTAGCTACTAGCTTTCGCCCGCGGCTCCGGCCGCGTCAATCTCGATTATTGCAGTAAGTAGCCTGTGTTATTCTGATATATACCTAAGTTATATAATAAAAATAAATAAATAAAATATATCAATGTAAAGTTTCATCCAAATCAGTTCAGTAGTTTTTGCGTGCAAGAGCAACAAACATACATACATACCCACAAACTTTTGGGTTTATAATATTACTAAGGATGGCAGGACAAGTTGTTTTAAGATTTTTTATAGATTTTCTTCTATTTGCAGTGATGTTGCCTGGTAGTTCCCGTGGGATAAATAGAGATGGTCACAGTCCGTATTCTTAACTCGTCGACACACGAACCATAATATGAATACAAATTAAGTAAAACTGTATCTATATGTAAACAAATAAATAAAACTTAAGTGTCTGTTTTTAATATCAAATGAACATTGTTTAATTGGATTCACATAAAAGTACATATGTAGCGACTTCCACATACAGCGCAAGCGAATTAATTACGACAGCGCCATCTAGCTAAGAAATTAAGGAAAATTCTGAATGTCTGTTTGTTCGATTAAGTAATCTTTGGACTTTGACAGGCAGAAATCTGATGACATCTCACTGACAGAAAGCTGAAGAGTGACATAGGCAAAAAAAATTTGCGGTGCTACTCGCGATTTACAACAAACACAGGGGGACTCAGCTAGTAAAAATATACGAGTAATAATATGCAGTTGTGTTATTGACATAAAATGTAAGAGTTGCTCTCGATTATTTGGTATCCCATCATCAGATCCCGATATGGTGACGATGGGACCACCTGCTACACCCATTCCAATGCAAAAATATTTTTTGAAATCGGTTCATGAACGACGAAATAATCGCTGAACATACACAAAAAAGAATGATTCCGACGAATTGAGAACCTCCTCCTTTTTTGAAGTCATTTATAAACAATTTATTTAAAACATATTTATAAGGTTTAATTGATTTGCGTGTGCTCCAAAAAGTATAACTTGCTATGCATAGTATTTAAAAGACTCTTCTGAATTTGTATCTGTGCTAAATAACTAAATTTTTGTTTCACAAGTCTTGAATATAGAAATGTATGTCTACATTCAGCATAACAGTTACTTTTTAACCGACTTCAAAAAAAAGGAGGAGGTTCTCAATTCGTCGGAACTTTTTTTTTTCTTTTTTTTTTATATATGTTCAGTGATAATTTTGTCGTTTAAGAACCGATTTCAAAAATTCTTTTTGCATTGGAATGTCCGTAGCTTACAGGTGGTCCCATCGTCACCATATCGAGATCTGGTGATGGTATCCCAAGGAAATCGACGGAACTCCTCAAACATCATAGGCACAATTGTCGCGATTTGGGTACTCGGAATAGTTTTTCATTGAAGTCGGTTCCTTTTTGTTAAAATTATATCAGTTAAATAGTACTATAAACAGATAATTATCTGAAACGTTATCAGGAACCAGTGAAACTGATTTTTAGTAAAGTATAAAGCGGCAAGGTGACCGATTAAACTACGTCATAGATACGACACATGATATTTCCCCATAATAACATTAATGCCATTCAAATCGGAATTAGAGGACCGTAGTAGTAAAACAATTTTTTGTCCTAGCAACATTTTTGTTTTTGTTGTGTCATAATCAGCTGGTTAAAAACAGTGTGTTTTGTTTACGTTGTATGATTTCACATAAAATTGTTCTTTATTTGTTTCTTAAAAGCTTAATATTATCATGGCGTCTCGTTTTAGTGGTGCTTTACAGTTAACAGACTTGGATGATTTTATAACTCCCTCACAGGTAAGAACACTAACCTTATAACCTATTAAATTATTGTTAAAGTTAATATTTGAAGAGAGTTATTAATTCTTAATAGAATACAGTTATTTGTAGTAGTTTAATAGTAGACCAAAACCTTCTTTCTCAGAAGAGTCCTATAACCAGCAGTGGACTCGTAAAAGCTAATGATGATGATGTAGGCACTAAAAAGTAACGATTCTGTGTAATCCTTACTGTTCTTCTTCTGTTCCACAGGAGTGTATAAAGCCAGTTAAAATAGAGCGGGCAAAGACAAAAACAGGTGCAAAGATTAAGATTGGTGAGGATGGTTATTTCGATGTGTCTAACGGCATAGAACAGAAGTTACAGAAGGTAGAAATAACACTGGCAGACTGTCTCGCCTGCAGCGGGTGTATCACATCCGCTGAGAGTGTTCTTGTTACGAAACAAAGTCAAGAGGAGTTGTTACGGTATGTTTTTTTTTCTTAACTTGCTTAGAATATGTAAAATAAGAAATTAAATATATATAATTGTCATAAATACATCATATATAATGTTCACAGCTAAGATATGTGCTGGCTTCATTTCATTATTATCTAAATAAATAAATAACTGCCTCAGTAGAGCAGTTGTAGTGCTGTGCCTGAGGTATTGGGTTCAAATCCGTGGCCAGACCAACAGTTTCTATGATTATACTTTTTTCGGAGTTTAAGTGTTTTCTATGTATAATATGTATGTATTTAAAAAAAAAGTGCATATGTATTCTATCAGTTAATATAACTTTCATAGTACCAAAATATTTCTTTATACATAAAATTTATATGCAACTAACTGAGTCCCGCAGTGCTACTCGCGGTTATTGTTGTCAATCTCGAGTAACGCCGTGGAGTGAAGCTAGTCTAAAAAAATTGCCTTAGTTACTCCTTATGTCATCAGCCATCTGAATGTGAAAGTCCCGTTAAAATTGATCCAGCCGTTCCAGAGATTACCTGGAACAAACAGACAGACAGATGGACAGACAGATAGAAAATAAAAGTAAAAAAATCAATTCTGGATGTCAGCACTGTAAATACTTTAATATGCATTTAGTAAAAAACTGGTTATTTGTTATTACAAACAGACACTCCAATTTTATTTATTTGTATAGAATTACTATTTAAATCATAAACTTTTCTAATTTGAAACAATTGAACTTATTAAGGTAATATTTCCACAGAGTATTCTCAGAGAGGAAGTACACAGACAACAAGGGTGTGACCAATGATGTGAGGTTAATAGTAATCTCTCTGTCACCACAACCTACACTATCCCTGGCTGCTAGGTACAAGCTCACTCCACAAGAAGCTACTAACAAATTAGCAGGTTATTTTGATATTCATAATTATTCAAATACGAAACGAATGTTCCATTCAAATTGAAAAAATAGTGATGCATCTATCTCAATCCACTCCCACTTCTTTTTTGATAGTTGGTTGAAGACCAGGATGAATGTTCTTCACCCATTAAAAGGGAAAAAGTGTATCTGTTGGACTTTTAACGTCTGAAAACAAGCCTTGTTTTACTCTACTTGTCAATAGCCGGAGAAGGAAAACGCGCGCTGCAATAAGATCTAAAATTTAAATTGTTAAATTCAATAGACAGTAATATTTCAAAAATAGCTACTCTTCTATTTAATATACATATGTTACATGGTTTAAAATAAAGTACCTAGGCGACCGAGCTTAGATCGGTTATTATATTTAACAACGCCATCTATTCTCTGTAGCTGTAGTGTTACTAACCGCCAATTAACAAAGTGTTACTGAAAGGATGGTATAGATGTCGCAAGCAATGTTAACCCTTTTTAAGGTAGAGGCGATATTTTCACCACCATGTCTTTTATTTTTTTTTCGCCGAAATTTTGCCTACTGGCCGTATTTTTACATTCAGGCAACTTCTAAGATAGTCAACAGACAGTTTAACAATGACAAGTTTGACACATTACATAAATATTTTTTTCATGGCAGCATAGAGAAGTTGTGAAAGTGCACTTTTTTGTTTGACTTATTTGAAGCAGGGTCTATCTAGAAGATCTTCAAATTTTATAAGGTAATTTTATTTGTTATCAGTTTATATGAGTTTATTCTAAGGATAAATGTAAATATTTGCATGACAGCTAGTTGCACTTTTGGACAATTTTGATTTTTTGTGGTGGGTTGTATATTCCCTCTGTCTGTCTGGGGCATTTTTATGGTCGTTTGCTTTTTTCACTTGTCTGTGCCACACTGATTTTTATTTCCCTCGATGCTATTCTTTTTTTGCTTTATTTCAGAGATGAATCGGCACTTGAAAGCTTTCGAAGTAGAGGAGGCCCTTCAAGACATGTTTGGCTTACCAGATCCTGATCAATCAGACGATTATTTAGAATCTAACGACGAATGCCCAAATTTCAGTACAAACCGCCTTCAGCAAATCCTGGAAGATTTAGATGAACCTCGTCCCGTAAATTTACTACTTGATGACGTTGCATTTGTAGTCTGGCAGGATAGCAAAGAAGTTCTCCCTATGTGTAACGCGTTTCACCCTAAAACTGGTCAAACATATGTAACACGAACTGAGAAAGATGGTTCAAAAAAGAATGTGCCATGCCCACTTGTTGTAAAAGAATACAACAAGCGAATGGGTGGTGTTGATCATTTTGATCACCTGAAGGGCACGTATTCAGTCGGCAGACGAAGTAAAAGATGGTGGCTGCTATTTCCTTATTGACACGAGCATAACTAATGCTTTCTTGCTGTACAAAAGCAATAAAAATGTATATCTTTCCCACCTCGAGTTTCGAGTTGGTTTAGCACAAGGACTGATAGATGGTTTTACCAGCAGAAAACGACGCTCGACCGGCAGTCTGCCATCATATGTTTGTAGACGAAAGCTTACGGAAAATGAAAATCGTCAAAAAACAATCAACGCTGTAGCCGATGAAATAAGATTCACCAACGTCGGCGATCACATGACATGTCCATTGCCATATTACAAACCATGCAGAATATGTAGCACTAAAACAAATGACAAAAGATCAAAGATAATGTGTGCGAAATTCCAGGTGTCGCACTTTGCATCATCCCATGTTTTTATGATTTTCATAAGAAATAGTTATGTAAATTTTACCCTCTACTAATAAATAAATAACTTGATTTTTATACATTTGTTTATTTGTAATAGTAGGTACCTAAAGTAAAATAAAGTATTGTATTGTACTGTAAACAATGTAAAAGTTATTGTGTAATAGGCCTAGAGAGTGAAAAGAGCATGCAATAGAGGGTAATAACGAAAGAATCTGACCGGCATAGGGAAAATATTTCCCACCATAGAAATATTTAAAAAAAAAATAAAAAAAATATATAATTTCGTTTTTACCTCCATTATATAGCCCTAACCACTACTGGTTTTCATTTTCCACTGTCCACTCCTTATGACCGTTAAAGGGTTAAGAGTAATAAAGAAAAACGCAAGAAAACTCATAAACTCGCGTTTCCCCAAACATAACACTTATCTAAATTGATTCCCCCCCACCCAAATGTCAGCAAAATTCTATAATTTTATTTATTATTTATTCAGGGTACTTCAAGAGTTTGGGAGCAGATCTTGTTCTGGATATGACAATAGCCGAGGATTTCTCTCTGTTAGAGGCACAACAGGAGTTTCTACAAAGGTTCCAGAATCAACTTCATGATCCAAAATCCAAAAACTTACCAATGCTAGCCAGTTCCTGTCCAGGTAAACCACCCTTGCTCAAATATTCGAGTTTTAAATCTCGATAGTAAAACATATTACAAAAACAATTATATTAGACGCGACTTACATTCATCCCGTAGATGTCGTAAGAGCATACTAGGTTATTAAACTATTTCGGGGATTCAGGGATTTCCTTTCTAGAGTACACTTGGTTCCCCAGCTATTGGTACCTGAGACGGCGTTCGGTTTTGGTCGGTTCGATTCAGACAAAACCACCAACGGGCGTTATCCGGGCGGATTTCCGCACAGACAAAAAAATAATTGGGGACCAAACTATGTAGTCCAACAGCACTTCAAAGCTAAAGTAAGCTTGAAACAAACACTACCAACCCGTCTGGCAAGTGTGGTATAGAACCTCTTTTCTAAGAAGAGGCCTATGACCAGTTGAACTATTAAACACCTTATAAGATGAGTTAACCAAGTGGTCTTAGGTGATTGGAAACAATCACCGGGAGTAATAACGACGGCGCGGTCGACTTAGATGGGTGACCGCTTGTGGCATGATATGTTATGAGCGTTTCCGTGATTAGGAGATCACGCTAAGCTGTCGGTCCCGGTTGTTATCATTAGTTAACAGTCGTGAAGCTTAGTTAAAGAAACATCCAACGGCAAGACTACGTAGCCACAACGTGTCTTGCCAATCCCCAATTTAGCATTTTGCAAAATGTAGTACATATTTTAAGGCCGTCAACGCACCTGTGACTCCTCTGGTGTTTCGGGTGTCCATGGGCGGCGGCAATCACCTACCATCAAGTGATCCGTCTGCTCGTTGGCCCCCTATAATATAAAATTAACTGAAAAAAAAACGATTATTATACTGTTAATCAAACGAACTTTTGCTACATACAGGTTGGGTGTGCTACGCGGAAAAAACACATGGCAATTTCATCCTACCCTACATATCAAGTACGAAGTCTCCACAACAGATCATGGGTTCTCTCGTCAAGCAGTACCTCTCCAAGTGTAAGGAGATGAACCCCACCGAGATATACCACGTGACCGTCATGCCGTGCTACGATAAGAAGCTCGAGGCCTCCAGGGAAGACTTCTACAGCGAGATGCTGCAGTGTCACGATGTTGACTGCGTTATTACTTCAAGTAAGTGTGTTGCTGTTGCTGCCTCTCTGGTCTAGCAGTTAGCCTATGCGACTGACAATCAACGGATGTCTGGTTCGATTCTCGGTCGGCTCAAAAACTGATATTCTTATAAGACATTATAAATAACAGCCCGGCGTATGTGAGTTAGCGGTATTTCTCGCCACGTCAGTCCCGGTTGTCATAAATATATCTACCAGCCCACTGCAGTTTTCCGATGGACTTATCATCATCATTAGCCCTCTGCTGGACATATCATCATCATTAGCCCACGGCTGGACATGTTATCACAAGCCCCCTGCTGGGCATATCATTATCCCACTCCTGGACATATCATCATCATTAGCCCACTGCTGGACATATCATCATCATTAGCCCTCTGCTGGACATATCATCATCAATAGCAGACTGCTGGAGATGTTATCACAAGCCCACTGCTGTTCATATCATCATCAGCTCACTACAGACCACAGCTGGACATATATCATTATACCTATACTCTATACCACCATAAATATAAACATCTAAGGCAATCGTTATTGGTAAGTCAGTGACCTCAAATATACTGACAACTAGTTCGACCTTCGAATGCAGCTCACCCTTAAGGTTATAGAGGTCTGATGCCAGTTGCTCCGCGGAAATATTGATATTGAAGTAAAACCGGTTGTACTAGTAGCCGAGCCCAAATAATATCGGAATGGCTAAGACGAAGAGAAGTGTTGCTATTGTTTAAAAATAAAATTTTTGACATTGTTTAAACAGGATTGTCTATTTATATGTATTTGGGTTGATTAGTACAAGTAAGTAGGTGATGATCTTTGAATTAGATGTTGCAATGTGACTTGATAGCCCTAGCCAAGTTGCAAAAGATTTTCGTTTTCTATTCTCTATTCTTTTGTTTCATTGGCTAATGTCACTCAGTCACGTGATCAAAACAAAATATTAGCAAAGAAACAAGAGAATTGAGAAAGAGAAAATGAAAAAAAAAAATGGTTTTTAAAAAACTAAACAAACAAGCTTTTAAACTAAAAATTAGAAAATAATTTTAATGTAACAAAGCGCCGCGGCGCCGGGTGCTTTCTGAAAATATTTCAATACATTATTCGCTTTTTACATTAAAATTATTTTCTACTTTTTAGTTGAAAAGCTTGTTTGTTTAGTTTTTAAAACATTTTTTTAGAAAGAGTAAAAAAAAGACAATTTTTTTTAAAGTTTGTTTTTTATTTCAAATTAGTGTATTGTCATCAGTCCTCGATAAATCTACAAAGTTTGAACGAAATCTGGCTGTTTAAAGTAGGTCAAAGTCGCACCCAAAGGAGTCGGTTACAAACATACATACAGGTGAAGCTAATAAGAAGCGTGTAAAAACCTTAGCAATTTGGTTAGGGGCGCTGTAGTGTATCTTGGTAAACATGCTAAATATTTTAATGATTTGGAGATAGACATATGCAATTTGACTGCCTTGCTGTTCTAGCGTTTAGCGTATGCGACTGCTGTGTCTGAGGTTTCGTTTTCTGTTCCGGGACCGACCAAATGTTTGTATGATCTGCCAATATTTATTTAGGAGCTTAGGTGTTTTCTATGTATTTATTATTTTTTATATTATATTTATTATTTATTATATTGTACTATAAGACCCATACAGTCTCATCAGCATCTTTTGTTGCCCGTAGCGTAATGTTGCGTAAGCGTAAGCGGCAGCTCTCCAGAGGAAAAAAATCTTCGATTTTTAAACATTCTTCATTGGTGATCCGCTCCTATTGGTCTTAGAGTGGTGATTTAATAGCCTATAGCATCCCTCGATAAATGGGCTATCAACCAAACGAACAAACAAACTCTTCAGCCTTATATTATTAGTATAGATGTATGTATTTTCCAAAAATAGTATATACAAATGTATGTATATCAGTTGACTACTACCTGTAGCACAAGTTATGCTTAGTTTAGGAGAAGATGGCGTTGTGTATAGATGTCCGAAATTGTTTCTAATCTTTTTACCAAGTTAGTCAACCCCCCTCCTCGCGTCGTAGTTAGGGAAAAAGAAACTCAAAGTTTTACAACCACTCCTGACTCTTGTTATAGAGTCGTACCTATTTAAATATCTTTATATATATAATTCTTCTGTGTGTGTGTATGTCACTGAACTTCTCTCAAACGACTGAACCGATTTTGATGAAATTTTTTGTTTGTGTTCAAGGGGATCTGGGAATGGTTTAGATTCGCAATTGGACCCAGTAGGTGGCGCTGCGATCAAGTTATGGAATTTTAAAGTTGGGCGGTACGAAGTTCGCTGGGTCATCTAGTAATATATAATATGGGCAGGGCTTTGTTTGTGAGGGCGAAATTTGAAAATATCGCAAAAAAAGCCTTAAAATCAAAATAAAATAAAAGATTTAGAAGAAAAAATAACAAAATAAATTTTCATACTTATTTACATAATCATCTTTGATTATATTTGTGTACCTTATTATGAGATGAATTTCCTAGTGAACTTAAATTTGAATTTAGTTGGGTAAAGGAAGGTTTTATACGAATAATTTGACATTTTCAGCTACCTTATGAATTCCACAAATTCCAGAGATTAAAAAAAATTTGCTCATCTGATGTCTATTTTAAAAAAAAAGGAAATTTTTAGGTTAAGTTTGAAGAATCTCACTAGCATTTTGTTCCACTCAGGAGGGGGGGATACATAAAAAATTTCAACTTCCGAGTAATAGCGTGCCCCCAAAAATGAAGTGACAATAAAAGCACTGTAAATAGGATAGGATAGTATTGACGCCTGCAGAAACCGTTACTAAATACATAATATATAATATGATTGAAAAAAAAACTAATGTGTAAATTGTTCTCCCAGTCGAACTAGAGCAAATGCTGGAGAACGACAACAAGTCCCTCAGGGACGTGCCTGGAATGGATCTGGACTGGCCGTGGAGTGCGGTGGGGGAGGGAGAACCGCTCCTGCGCAGGCACGTCGGCAGCGGGTCCGGGGGGTACGCCGACCACGTGTTCTTGTACGCAGCAGAACAGCTGTTTGGTCAAGGAAATGCGCAGCTCACCTATAAGAATTTAAGGTAACGATGTCATAATCTTTGAAACATATTTTTTAAAATACATATCTACATATTTTCACGCCCATGCCTCACACGGAGAGCAGTCAGTCGTCGGAGAAAATTAAATAAGATATAATTAAATGATTCATATTACAATATTTTTTAAATATTTAATTTTACTAAACGTTCAGCACTTGTATGATTAGTAATTAAAACTTACTATTATGTTGAGACGTGGTCAAATCATTCAACAAATACGTCTTCGAGTCTGTCGTATGTAGTGCAAACATTGACCGAAAAACAACCATTGTATTCAATCGATTGCTGTGAAACAAAATAATTTAAATCGTGTCCAATGACATTGCTGTATTACATTAAATGTATCAGTATTTATAAAATACTTTTACAAGCAACATATTAAAAAACTTCGTTTAAAAAAAACGACTTCAAATAAAAACTATTTCAAGTACCCAAATCGCGTCAGGTATGCCTATGATATTTGAGGAGTTCCCTCGTCTTCTCCAGGATCCTATCATCAGATCCTATCATCCTATCAAATAAATAAGAATAATCACAATCGATCCACCCAATCGAAAGTTCAGAAGTAACAAACGTTAAAGAAAACCAGTCTCATTGAGAACCTCCTTCTTTTTTGAAATCTCTCAATAAAAGTAGCGTGCTCGGGCTTCCTGTAATACTTCCGTCCCGTCCCTTCTTACAATATCACTATCACAGATTGCAATAATGCGAAAAGAGAGATTTAATTATCAGTTTCTAGTTTATGGTATGGGTCATTTTCACAAAAAGTGTACACTTTTTTCAAAGTGTCGAAATTTATTTTTTTGTTTTATTTCGTTTTTTTTTATTAAATTCAGAAGCGGTATTCTTTTAAATATATGAAAATAATAACAGAACCTCTAATTCTGTATTATTTAATGAAATATAGGTAATTTAATGCCCTTGGGTACTAATAATTCTTCCATTCCGCTACTATACGCTTTTGGTTATAGAAATAAAATAAAACACGCTTGGATTAAATCAACTGGTATTATTTGTTAGTAATATTTAGGACTTCAATATAAAATAAAGAAAAACTAGAATCATTAATAAAAAACATATATTTTCATCAATTTCTTGTCCATTACGTTACTCTTTGGACGAAATTAGTTAAAACTTTTTAGTTTGTTCATCAACTAGGAAACTATAGAGGAACTTTTTTTAAATTTATATTCATAAAATTAATAACCTCTAAATTATCACAACTTTGATGGCAATCAGAACGGATTTTGCTCTTAAAATAATATTTTAATCAAAATATAAAATAGGACAGCCACGGAATGGACTGTTCAAGTAACGGAATAGAATTCTTAAGGTTATTGTACATTAACAAGAAGACTTGAACATATTGCATATTTAAAATATTGCAAATTGTAACAGTATGAACCATTTTAGTTACAGAAACTTTCTTACTAGGAAGCCCTTTTTTTCGAAATTACTGAACCGATTTTAATAAAGTTTGATAAAAAATATGCAGTATTTCAAAATGTATGTAGGTATTAAAAAAAAGTGGAAATCTTTGTTTCAATGGAAAATTTAATATAGGTATAATTTAGCTATAACACGATTTTTATATTATACTAGCTGATCCGGCGAACTTCGTACCGCCCGAATTTGAAATCCCATAGCTTGTTCGCAGCGCCACCTACCGGGTACTATAATTTGAGATTTAAACTATCCTATCTCTCAAGTTAGATCGAACTGCACATGGTGTGCGAATTTTATTATAATCGGTTAAGTGGTTTAGAAGTCCATTGAGGACAAACATTGTGACACGAGATTTATATATATTAAGATATATAACTTATGTATTTTGCTTAAACGTATGAAGTTTTATTAAAATTGGTTCATTAATATTCTAATAAAAAAGAATTGAATTTTGCATGAAATGGCGAAGTTGTAAAATAAGCTCTTAGGATGTTTTCGATTATTTTAATTACACTTTTATAAAAATCAACATATAAAAACAACATAATTGTTACCTATTCTAAAGTTATTTAAATTGCACGTGGACAACAAAATGTGATCAAATAATATTCACAATAATCACATTCATCTTCACAATAGTGATCATATATTGCTTAAAAAGTACATTGCGGGCATTAAAAAAGGCAAAATTAATTAAATGCTTCACTTTACTGTTATCGTTTATAATAAAGTGGTATGGCTTATGGATCAAATTGGTAGGAAATCCACAACCGAAACATTTTTCTGCAATTCGGAAATGAGTGATTAACCGCGGCCATACTGATTCTTGCAATGATATAAAATCATTTTTGGTTAGGAATTTATCAATGTTCGCAAGAACAACCATTTTTGATAAGTACCTGAAAAATAAATATTGGGGAGGTACTCATGTCAATATTATTAAAATGTATGCATTTTTCAAGAACTTGTGTCATTTAAGCATATGAATAATATATTTAATAATTTCTGAATATTAGAATTCTTATTCAGACACACTCACAAAAATTAAATAAATATAATGTACACTCTTCTTAAGAATTCCATTCCGAAACTTTTTAGTTCCCATTCTACGTTACCTGCGTTTTGGTTACGGAATGGACGTAACGGAATGCTACCTTTGAACCTTTTGTTTTATTTTGTTTTTAACTAAAACATCCGACCAACAATTTTGTTATCAAATTGGGTTCACTGAAAGTTTATAAAGATATCAAAATTATTTGCAATAAATAAAATTGTAGTACTTACTTCGAAATTGGTTGCGGTTGTGGAATATCAAAACGGATCGCTGCTAAAGTGTGTGTTTATAGTCCGCTGTTCGCCGTCAAAATGGACGAATCATTACGGTGCAGCCAATGAGAGCTTTACAAATGTTGTGAATCGACAAAAAAAATGCGTAAGTGGTAGTTTTAATTGAGATGTTTCGTAAAAAAGAGGGTTTCGGAATGGACTTGTCCACTTTAGCTAATTTATGTCCTCGCAGAAATATAATTATTTAAATATTTTGTATCATGTTACACTGTTTCTACATTTATAAAAGAAAACGTTAATAACTATTCTTTCAGACAAAATAATCAAATTATTATATATATGTCAACAAAATATATAAAAGTTATGTTATTTAACTCTAATTCGTAGTGGGACAGCGCTAAAATAGGTACCTTTGACTAGTATTTTTGAAAAATACAGTAAAATAACTGTGTATTTCTGTAGCAACAATATATAATATTGTTTAGAACTAACCATAGATCTTTATTTATAGTGTTGTTTTTCTTAAAAGTAGAAATTATTCGTTAAATATTTAACGAAAGTTGTGGGACACCCCCAAAACATGAATGTACACTTTTTGTGAAAATGACCCGTATATCTCTATAACTCTATGTTGTACCATACTGGCTTATATATTATCCACCTTTGACCCTTTACCCAACCTAGTTTGGTATCGACTTTCAGTCTGCTATGACACGGCTGGATTAGGTTTTTATTATATGGAGCGACTTCCAGTTCCAGATCAGACTGTCACGGCGGAAATGATTTCGTTCAGGAACTTTGACCTAACCATGAATTGAGACTACATTGATATGGACATGCCACATGCTACTTGTAAAATATCTTAGCTTATATCCAGCTGTGTCATAGTTGACTGAAAACCGATAGCAAACTAGCATCCTTTCAATGTTTCATTTATGCTTTATTATGTACATGATATACATAATGAAAATTTATGTAAATTCATTGCACGCACAGTATTTATACATACACTTATATAAATAAACACAGACATACATATATGTGATATACTAAGGGTCTGGTTATTGTAAGGAAAGATAATAATCTTTCCTTACAATGTTAGAGACTTAGAGAAGGGCTGCATTCACCGTTAGCATAATGCTGCAAAACATGATATATATAAAACCAAAACTTTCGTATCAATTATTGATCGTTTTTCTAAGGTAATAATAAACCTCATGTATAAAAATGCCTAAAAGAATCCTCCTTTTGGTAACAGAGAATATAATTTTATTCGACATTAACAACAACCTTTTCAACTATTGTGTGCAGAAATCCAGACTTCCGCGAAGTGGTTCTGCAGAAAGATGGGCAGGATGTACTGCGATTCGCAATCGTCAACGGCTTCAGGAACATACAGAATTTGGTCCAAAAACTGAAGCGTGGCAAGTCGCCGTATCACTACGTGGAAGTAATGGCATGCCCATCAGGTATGTTGTAATATCATAAATTTGTTATATAGTTTAAATTAAACTTGTAAAAAGTATGAATGGCATCACCGTATAAAATGCTGGCGGTCTGTATTAAGTATTCCAATTTTAGAATTACTTTCATCCTACAGAAAACCGTGTTACTCTCAACTTGGCGAAAAATGCCAGGAACTTTTTGGAGCACTATTGCTGCTAGAGAAATATTATTTTATAGTAAAGAGTGTATGTGGAAGTTCTTGTCTAATTTTGTTCATAGAATCTACTTGTTAGCAAACTAACTTAGTAATTTACTCATATTATTTCCTAGTACTGTATTTATTTCAATTCGAAGTAAATGATTTTGTTTATACGCTATTAAAAACGGAATAGTTGCAGCCATGTTCAGGTTTATTAATCTTAGCATTTTTCAGACGCCGTGATCGCTAATAAACTATAAGCAGTATAAATTATGAAATGTTTTCGATTTTAGGATGTCTAAACGGTGGTGCCCAAGTCCGGCCATTGGCTGGAGAGAGCGGACGAGAATTGGCCGCTCAGTTGGAACTGATGTATTCAGAACTGCCTCTAGCGACGCCCAGCGACAACAAACTGGTCTGCAAACTGTACAGTGAGTGGCTCGACGGGAAAGACTCTGACAAGGCGACTGCCATGCTCCACACCACCTACCACGCTGTAGAGAAATCTGACATTGCGCTTAATATTAAATGGTGATTTAGGAAGCTGTAGTGACAGCGATTCTAGGTATTTATGTACTACGTTTGTAAACTTGAACACATCACCTTAATAATCTGGAGGCTATTAAAGTGACTGGACATAATCATCTCATTAAAAAAGAGGTCTATGAAACCACACTGGCCAGCTGTGTGGTGGTGAAGTGTTCACTGTCTTTGCAGGGATGTGTACTACTTTATTTTATCCCTAAATGAGTTTTTACTATGAATATATGTGATTACACTCTGTATTCTGAAGAATACCGATTCACTTCAATAGGAAGACTTTCCTGAGCTTATTTTTAAGTATTAAAGTGAAAATAACCAATATAGCAAAGAACTAGATCTCTTTTGGTCCTTTTTCATAACTATTCAGTTACTAATACAGTCTTAATTCCCTTGAGTATATGTATGTAGTTCTTAATGATTAAAAGTTCCTTGAAGTTATTTTTAGAATGATTAAATATTGCTTAAGTTGACCTCTGTATTTCTTCACGCACTAACAATGGTACTATTTGTTCACTACTATCGTATAACTTGATATTCTAGATGATTTCTAAATTACATTTATTTATAAAACTTGCTATGGTCAAGAAAATCTGAACTTTAACGAACAGATGATAAGTCAGATATTTCCGTGAAATCAATGTCCTTTTGGAATACCATAGCTACTATAATTCGTGTACTGAAGGCCTAGTGTGAATTTATTTCACACTCGATTGTCACGGTCACTTCTTTGCATTGCGTTGGTGAAGAATTCGGTGCGCGCCTGTGGTATAGTCACCATGACGATCAAGTTGATTGTACGAATGGGGGTAGTGGTTTAAACGGTCCTCTCACCGCTTTCTATTGCGTGTTGTGGGTTCAAACCTCACATGGGACAACACTTTGTGGGATCTACAAATTGTAGATCTGAATACGGGTGTTTTTATGTCCGTTTCACGTCTGTGTGTAAAATCTCCCGCAACATAGAAATACACCTAGTGCGGAAGTTGTATTTAAAAAAAACTCACACTAGGCCCTTATAATTTAACAATCACTCTATACTATCATAATGTGTGAAGTGTTGTGAAAAATCTTTAAGACAATAGGTAAATAAGTGCGTGTTATGACTACATCAGTTGTAATGTTTCTATATTTAACTATTAATATGTATATAAAACATAGATATATAATGGGTATAATTTAATCAAATATTTTACTATATAATAATATTTTCTCTTAATAATCTCAACTTTCTTTTTCATTTCAAATTTATTATTTAATTTATGTTATTATTTTAATTGTTGTTATATTTTCATGGTATTTGTTACTTATTAGTTTTAGTTGTGTAAGTTATAATAAGTTTATTACTATTGTTGTATTCATATTTGACTTTTACTGCGAAAAGCATTCATACTTGCCTGGTAATACAAACGTACACTTTGAATTTAACGTAATACAACATCTATCATCTATTACAAGTAAATATAATCGAAGATTGTAATTTAAAATAAACTGCTTTTAATACGGTATACGGCATAAGTACCGACAGTAATACCGCATCGTATTTCTACATCGCCTGAAGGTTGACTGGGAGAGAATGCCATATGGCATTAAGTCCGCCTTTGTACAACATGTGCAGTAAGTTTAAATAAATAAATAAGTATATATGTACTATATAAGTTTGTGTCTGTCCGTTTCATTATTTGTTACGGCTAATCTCTAATAGGGCTCGACAGATTTTTACAGTTTTCACTTTGATAAATAAAGTTTTATAAAAAACTAGCTGATCCCTGGCCCCGCTGTAATTATGCTTTGAAAAAAAAAACGAAGGCCAAGTTATTTATATCATCAGCCATATGAAATGTCATTGATAATTTTGTAAGAAAAAATCTTGTAAAATTGATTTGCAAAACTAATTTACATAAAGGGGTAAGAAGTGTTTTTGATAATTGAACAGAAGCAGGAGGAAAGGGATCACGATATTGCAAGAGCTGCTAAATTGTAGGTACTTGCACTGACAGTGACAACGCAATGTTACATCAAATAGATACATCAAAGACTTGCTTACGTCATATGACCCTTTCCGCCCGCTGTCTGCTTCAACCATTACAGTTATTTTGTTAACATTTTAGATATAACTCATGTTGTTTAAATGTTTAAGAAAAAAATCGTATAAAAAACCTATACATACTTTAAAGACATTAACATAAATAAAATAAAATGCAACTATCTATGGGTTACCTGTAAGTGCTAAGCACAATCTAATATCTACATCTTTATATGTTTTGAAATAGCCTATGAATGTTGGCAGTATTGTGAAATTCAATAAATCTATAAATATTACTAATTGACGGAAATTATTTAACGCGATTGAAAGGTATCTCATGCCTTTGAATGCACTAAAGTGTCGACCAGGTTGCACTGGCCTGGTCACTCTCATACTTATTAATAACTCTTCTTCCTAGCCTTATTTCCAATATTATTTGGGGTCGGCTACTAGTTCAACCGGTTTTACCTGAATTTCAGTTTTTCCACGGAGCGACTGGCATCGGACCTCCGCAACCCTAAGGGAGAACTGAAATTCGAAGATTGAACTAGTTGTTGGTATATTTGTGGGCACTAACTTCCCAATAACGATTGCCATAGATGTTTATGACAACCGGGACGTCGGCTTTACGTGCTTTCCGAGGCACGGACGTGAATCACTTCCAAACTCCGGGCCGCTATTAGGAATTTCCTTCCAAAAACACTTTTTGGTCCGACCCGGGATTTGAACCCGAGACCTCTTGATTATGCAGTCGCATACGTTAACCTCTAGACCAACTAGGCAGTTATTAGTTAGTCTCATAATTATTAATAACATTCTTGCTTAATTCTTTATTCCCCTGTCCTATTTAATGCAGGGCTTAAAAATATCATTGGTGGAAAATGAGTACTTATTATACTTGATTCATTCCAATATGTTCACCTGGGTGAATCACTAAGTGATTTGAATGAAATTCTTCTCGTAAAATGAGGTAACCCAAAAATCTTCATTCACCAGACTGACATCACCCAGGTGAACATTGTGGAATAAACCGTTTAAATCTTCCAATCCTTGGAGAATTTTAGACTTAAGTTTATGTATGTATATATGTAAAATTCATATTAATTAGTAATAATAACATATTATAGAAATGAACTAATAATTAAAAGCGATACTTTATAGTTATTAGAACAATACAGTTTGTTTTAAAATCGTCGTGTTTATGTGGTAACAGCTCATTTACATATAGAACTTGTCATTATAAATAATTAATTATTCGTTTTTAATATAAATGGATGACCTCGGAGTGTCGCAATGAAATGCTGTCGCTTGTGCGCAGTCACTTTTATAATACATTTTACTTTTATTATGTTATAGTGAAATTCTAAACTTTAATCGAATGAATAATAACTTAGCCACAAGTTTTCTTTGCTTTTCCAACTAGACTAAGAAAAAAATGGACTCATTTTTTTCTGACATGGGAAATAAATAAACTTGTCGGTCACCTGATGGAAAGTGGCCACCTTTACCTAAAGAAATGTATGTGTTGCAGCCCTTTGATACTTTAAAAAAAATATTGATAGTAGTTTGAGCCGAAGGTAGTCTCGCTTCTATCACTTCCATGGAGCTGACCTATCCGTACCAATTTGACTCTCTCAATGTTGATAAGTTGCCAATAATTTTGATCAGATTTGATTTGAATGTATGACCGGGGTAAACGGGCATTGATATTTCAGATCAGTGGGTAAAAACTCTTAATCAAGGCATAATTGAGAAGAACTGCGTTCATGTACTAATGAAAATGACCAAAGATCTGCAAAATAATAGATTTTTGTAGTCGTGATGATCAACTTCAGGCCTTCAGCGTATCCTCTTGTAGGTACTTACACACCTGAATGATACGACGATTCATTATTTAATTCAACACCATCCTCTTCATTGTCTGGAGAATTCGTGTCGTCGTTAAATTCTACATTTCGCAGTCTTTGAGCCCATACCGATAAAGGCAAATCTTCATTCTCGTCAAGTTCGGCAAGCTGAGCGACGTTTTCCTAGAAGCGGGCATTGCATTTGTACATTACGTCCACAATTGCCAGCTAACCGGCATGAGCGATGCATAGCTGGTGGTGACTTAAGGGACTTCCCTAATGCAACCATTAGGCTGCAACCGTCTGTGGTTTGAGCGACGATGTCATTTGTTAGAGATACCCCATATTCGTCCAACTTGGCCTCAATCAATGTACGCATGAGGTGCAGCCTCGTGCGTACAATTGATTCATGGACCCGTGAATGCATATGAGACAATTTTTCGAAAACTGCTATCTATTGCAAAATTTGGTGAATGTAAAGTGAGCCCTATATATCTTCTATTTTTATTGAATGTCCATTCGTCGAATGATATCGAAAACTTCTTTTCATCTGACAATATAATTTTTATCTCGTTGATTATTACTTTCTCGCTACACCTTCCCTTCTCCACTGCTCCGCACTTCGCCCCATTCATGTCCTGAAATGGACGCGCGCGTTCCATTAAACTTGCATAGCTTGTTTTATTGGTAGGAACGTAGCAACGAAGCTACTTTTTACGTAATAAATAATAATTTATCAAAGCGTGTTTTTATTCCATTTACTTATTATTGCATTCGAAGTAGCTTAAACTTAATAAATAACAAAAATAAAAGTATTAAAGAACCCGAAAACCCCGAGTTTTAAAAATCAAACTCGGGTTTTTTTGTAATCCTCAGAACCGGGAAAACCCGGGGTTTTTCGGTCCGGGTAAACCCGGGCTCGATGCCATTGCAACAATTGATAAATATCAGTCTTAGATAACTTGTGAGGAAATTCCACCAAAGATGTAACAATTAATCGCTTCATATTGGCGAGGCTGTAACCGTTTCTAATTGCTCCACATACTAAAAATCGATAGGTATTATGAAAGGTCGATGAGTTGCGTCACATATCGATAATGGTTAAATATTGGTTTGTCCTTTTCACTATATACTTACATGAACAGCGATTGTATTCGCGACGTCGTACGGCGCGGCCGCGGATTACGGAGCGATCAATGCGTTTGTTGAACAAATAATGCCAAGTGTTTACAAAACAAGTGCAAGTCTCTTCCGCAAGTGAGTTCAATAGGCCGTTGGGCGTCGTCGCGAGTGTGAGATGGGGGACTTCAGTGTGACCTCCAGGGTGTATTGCGTTCTCTTTTGTACGATCGTCAAGGCTGTGATTAGCACGGGATTCGGCAAGTGTCCTGTGTACCCGTCCTTTCCAAATTTTGATATTCAACGGGTGAGTATTCTGATATTTGTAATTTCGTTATTAAGCTTATAATATTTGAAGTTTATTACTGTGTCATTAGGGATAGTTCCTGTAGGGTTTATTCGTTTCCCTTGGTTTTCTAAATTGAGAAGAACAGGGATTTTGGGAACATTTAAGCGGTAATCTCGCATACCATCCACTGGTAAGGTACAGGTCATTTCGAATTTGAATCGACAAAAAACCGCAAACTGTTTCGTAGCTACCAGTAACCGGAGAATCAAGTGTACCCTGGAAATCTATTCATCAATTCCCCTGGGTTCAAAACTATCGGTATTAACATATTTTTTATATTATAAAAGTAATGTAAATACAAGTAATTTACATCCTTTATAGACTCGCGTAACACGGATTTCCAGTCTGGTTATTATGCTGTAATAATATGCCGCTATTGGAAATAATTTATTTTTTCCTTATAAACCTAATCTATAGTGTAATTAAAAATATATCATTTAAGCAGAAAAAAAAAAAATACGTTATCAAACACAAAATTACAACAAAAATAAAAAAGGATTTTAGTAAAAGTACCGTGCTAACCTCCACACAATTTTTTTTTAAATTATAACTGCCAAAATGATTCTACTCTGCCTGATGAAAATGATTACTTAAAAGATGTTATTTTGGAATTACAAAGTGTCACAAGTTAGGTAATTTTAATTATTGACATAGATTTTCCTTCTTATGTAGAGTTCGATTCCCGAGTCGAATCAAATGTGATGAGGATGTCATCATTTATATATTGGATCGCAACGCTACCATGGCCGTAGCTAGGGGGGGCATTGTGGGGCAATGCCCTACCTTTAAATCACAATGCCCTACCTTAAAAAGTCCTCATCCCTATGTTAAGGGTACCTATTATTTTTACTTCTGCCCTACCTGTAACTTATGTTGCCCTACCTTAAATTCGACTCTAGCTACAGCCCTGAACGCTACCCTGGGCTGCCGGTGTGTAGAAAACTGTGTCTTCGGAGCGGCCATCGCAGTGGTAGCACTCAGGTCTGCAGATCAGACACAGACGATCTTCGAATTATAGACCCTATCCAGTGATCACGTGATGCCTCCCGAGCCAATCCTCCGTAACAGGTCTTATCGCCGCAATAACGGCGTACTCAATGATCGGTTGCCCAAGAAGTTTCTATAATTCTTCCACGAGGACCTAACGGAGTAGGGATTTCTGACCCACGATTTCTCGAGTCTCGTGAATCTAATCTAAATCCCACACGTGCTAAGAAGGTGCCTATGTCTAGTAGAGGACTAATAAAGGCTGTTAATGATGATGATAATGACTGTCGAAATGTCTTAATTTGTGAACTAAAAACTTGTTTTCCACGCATTGAAGTCGACATTTATTTTTAATAATTTATTTAATTTTATACTGAATGACAAAGCTTCTGTGTTAATTAAAACTGGAATTTATCAAAGACTTCCATTGTTTATATATATGTATATTCTTCTATTTTGGCGCATCAAAAGTGTGATGTGTATTTCTATATAAAAAGCTAGTTAAGCCCCGCGGTTGTTCTTCTTGTTGTTGTCCACGCTTGCTTGTTGTTGTCGCCGAAAAAAAGCTATTCTACAAAAGTAGCCTAAGCCAAAATCGATTCAACCAAGAGCAAACTGACAGACAGTAAATATATAATTTGAATTTTAAATGTGCATTTATTAAAAAGCTAACATTTTGACATTTCATACAGTCACTCCAATATTATTAATTTGTACTTGTATGTATACAGTCAGTAGATACTGATGACAACTGCAACAGAGTATAATGAATTGGCCTGAGAATCATGTTTTATAAATTTACAAACAGCATTGACTGTATTTACTATTTCTGTAGCAAGTAGTAAAGTTAGTAAACAATTAATAATACGCGCGTCTGCATAGTAAGTCGGTGCTGTACGTCGCGACGGCGCCGCCGCGCAAAGAGTATGTAACACTATGTATAGGTACTGCCCCCGCGTCGTGACAATGAAACCGCACGTTGGCGCAAAATTTTTGTCATTGTAAACTTTAAATAATGGCAGTTGCAATTCATAATATGTACTATATAGACAATGAAAGCAAAACATTCACATTCGATCACAAGGTGAACAGTTAATTGTACCTATATATTTTAACTAGGTTACGATTTAATAAGATTTTATTCCCAAAAAGACTCCAGTTAAGTTAATATATAGTCGCTCCACTTCAGAAGTGGTCCACTGCAGAAAATAGTGCTTCTGTATTTTGATGACAACCAATCCCTATAAACAGTTATTCCCTGACAAACTAAGCCCATTCTATTTGATAAAGGTATGTAATTATAAAGATTACATTAAAATAATGGAAGACACATCAACTTGATGCTTGAGGGAAGTTTTAGAAATTTAATTATCGCATTATCAAAAATGCTTACTACGCTTTTATAAGATACGCAAATGTTATTCATCTCTTCACGCTTTTATTTCTTCTTAGATGGTAATCGTTATGATCACAATACAATTTAATTGTTCACTGCTGGACATAAGCTTCTCCTTGGCAACGAGGCTGTGACCTTCTATATCTTTGGCAGGGAGTCATTAGTAGAGTTTATTGCGAACGTTGAATTCTTCATGCACCTCATCTGAAAAACGTTCACTGCTTGGCACTGTCTATCCCAAGGGTCTCTACTACAACCGGTCCTGTTCTGCCGCATCCAACGGCTTTAAGCGACCTTCCCCAGGTTACGATGTGGGGAGGGGACCACCTTGTAAAGGCCTACCCACGATCCGTTTCGTTATCGTCACTCCAAATTTTTTATCCCCATCCGTAACTTTATATGTCAGCAATGCTGCCTTGCTGTGTATTTTCATATAATACTTTCTCCACCGCTGCCAGTGGAGAAACTGTGACCCCTGAAGGGTCGTACCTTCGTGTCTTTTACTGAGGTTTTTTCATTGTTCCGAAGAGCGAAGAACCAGTAGAGCAACTGGTAGACATGCCCGCCTTGGTGAACCAAGCCTCGACCTTGTTCGGATAGCCGAACAAAGTGGCTTTCTCTTCCTGCTAGAATATTAGCCTTTGGCGGTAATACCCTCCTCCAATTAACGAAGGAGTAAACAGCGCCATCGCCAACTTATCCTAGAGGAGGTTTTCTACCCCAGCACCCCAAATATACTGACAACTAGTTTAATTTTCGAATTTAACTTGCCTTTAGGGTTGTTTAGGTCCGATGTCAGTTACTCCATGTTGAAAATTGATATTCCGGTAAAACCAATTCAACTAGTGCCGATCCCAAATAATACTTGTAATAAAGGCTAGAACTATTTTTTTAATACATAATGGAAAGAATACATCTTCATATAAAACATTCATCAACAGCCTTCAACAGTCCACTGCTGGACATGGCCTCTCCTTAGAAAGGATGTTTTGGCCTACTTTACCACGCTGGCCAGACGGATTGGTATAGGGTTGGTTTCAAGTTTTCCTTCTCTTTGCGTCGATGTTGTCTTGCGTAGTTTATCCCTTAGTCGCCTTTTACGACACCCGCGGGATGAATAGGGGTGGTGACACTCTGTATTCTTAATCCGTCACCACTCGGACAACAAACTGTAACATTTAATCTTTTACAGATGACTGGCACATGGTTTGAAGTGGAGAGATCATTTTATCTTGTTGAATTGACTGCAAGCTGCACAGAGGTCACCGTAGGCCTCAACGAGAGAGGGTACTTACTCCTCACAATCAACACTGTCAACAAATGGTAATTATGTTATCAGTTACTTTCGTCTGCTTTTCTTTGTCAACTACATATCATGAGGTCTCGGGTTCGATTCCCCAGTCGGGAGTGTATTAAGTTCTATCGGAGTTTAGAAGTTGATCGACCAGGTCGATACGGCCCATTCGTGCTGAAATCGGCGTGGTTATCTTACCTGTAGTAATATAGTCACACATTTTGCATGCTTCCCGTTTTGCTCTATGCGTGGTTCAGCACTCGGCAAAAAGGCCGGCTCAGCTGGGGTGATGCCAAACAAGCCACTGACATAGCTACCGGCAAACCCACCGGTAAGGTGTGTCCGTGTGTAGGTGGCCTAAACTGCCATCTCTGACTAGTAAACTAATTACCTGAAAGTTAATCTGAAACTAAAAAGTTAATCTTCTAATATTAGATATTCTTATGAACTATTCCCTCATTTCAATAGTCAAGTCAAGAAGCGCTGGGTAGAAAATAACTTTCTGTTTGTTTACTGTTAGGACAGGTAAGAAATCAACAACGAACGGACTCGGGATACCGAGCTCCAACAGTTCCTCAATCTTCCGCTACAAGGTGAACAACCGGGTCCCGTACGTGATCGGGCGGCTGCTGCCCGGGGCTGGGCTCTACAATATACTGTTCACTGATTACGATCGGTTCGCCATCGTTTGGTCTTGCGCCAGTTTCAGCATAGCACATTCAGGTATGTATCTACACATTTATATGAAGTTTTAAGTTTATGGTTTATTATTACAGATTTGTATTCACAATACTTGACAGATTTGAAAAGAAACTAATTTTTTTATGTAAGTTATCATGACTTCGTTTATCACCCGTTAACAGTTTGTAGTTCAATTTTGGAGCACTCTGTAGATGACCTTAAATGTAGGTTCCTTTTATTACCTATTAGCTTGCCCGTGGCTTCGCCCGCGTGCATAACGTTTATCGCGGTAAATAGTCGTTTGATCCTTGCAGAAGATGACCTTAATGCGGTAAATTTGATCCAAATCGGTTTATTTCCTAAACCGATTTGGATTTAGAAAGTATAACAGATGGACAGAGTAACTTTCGAATTTATAATTTTAGTGTGGATTTCACAAATACAAAGAGAATAGTATTTGGACCTTATAATTATACATTTTTTTTAATGTAGCACTGTTATAAATTATTTTAATTAACTATTTCAGATCACATCTGGGTACTGGGCCGACGGCGGGAGATCGACGCGTCAGTGCGTGCCCAGATCTACGCCATCATGGAAGAGCTGCACCTCGACCCAGACCGACTCATCATCTCGAAAAATACAAATTGCGTAAAAAACCAAACTAATATCATCAAAGAATAAACATAGAATAGATACTTTTTATTGTTTCACTTAGTTTTAACCACCGTTCGTACGGCGTGTTTGGGTCTCATACGGCCTCTCAGGCAATCAGTTATCTTCACCAAGTCAGTGAGGTTATAAGAGATCCAACGTTTCTCTAATTCAAGCGGGGAGTGAGGGACATTCAAATCACTAACCGGCGGACGACAGCGACTCACCTGTTTTCTGTTCAAAGTTGTGTACTGATACTTACTGCACGTTTTGAACAGACTAATGATTTACTTTAAGGCTGTAAATCCGTGAAGTCAGTCATCAGATCCAAGAAAACTACAAGTTTGTGTACAACTTAACGTTTCCTCTTCTTGAAGAACGTTATAAGCTTTAAACATCGTTTCTGCGTTATTTCAACTTTAAACTTACACTATTTCGGATATATTTCGGACATGTAACACAAAAAGTCAACTAGTCCTAAACTAAGCTGAGCTTGTATTTAGGGTATTATGTAACTGATATAAATATATAAACTTACTTTTTTTTGTAAATGCTTACATATTATACATAGAAAAACAACTAGACTCCGAAACTAATATTTGTAAACCACACAAATATTTGGTCTGACCCGGGAATCGAACCCGAGACCTCTTGATCAGCAGCTGCATACGCCAACCACTAGGCCAACAAGGCAGTCGTTTTAATGAATTTTTATCGCCGAGTTGGCGTCATAACCAGGTATAATATGTATGAATTTACAAAAAAATGTATAGGTATAAGTAAGTTGTAATAATGATTTATTCATATCAATTGTCCAGCACCTAAAGGACAAGCTCAGCTTAGTTTGGGACTAGATTGCGTTGCACGTCAGATGTCTACAAAAGGTTTAAGATACTCTAAGAATAAAGTGTATATGAAAATAAGAACACAAAAATCAATAATCACACTTTCTATTTTTTTGGAAAAATATTTTATATTTACAGTAAAGTTTAATACAGTATAAAACTTACGAGAAGTTCAATAATTATTTAATATAAATAATAATCACTCACAAGAAATTTCTCACAATTAAAAGATATTTGAATAGAGTAGTCCCTGTTCAGAGAAGATACTTCGAGAATACAATACAAGTAAAATAATTTTACTAATACTTTTACAAAAAAAAAAATATAAAAAAAAAACAAATTTCGAACAGGGCGCTTTGTGGTGATAGACATGAACCGAAACAAAATTGTGCTTTATAAATCTTAAATTAATTGCTTTGAGAATGTAGTTTATTAAATAAATTGTATAGTGATGTGTTTTATTTACATTATAAATATTACATTTGGCGGAATTTACACGTTCTATAGGTTCAAACAATTTGGTTATATTTGGCATAGTATTTCAACAGCGTAGTACATAGATACTTCATAAATCGTAACATTCACGCAAATGTTTAGTTGACTAAAAAGTATATATGTAACATGTTCACTTAAGATGAAGACTGTTAAACGTATGCGATTACTGTAAGAAAGATAATTCAATTTTTTTTTTCAATTTTTGAAAAGTTTACGACTAATTATATTTTCAAGTGCCGTACAGCTTCCTGATGTCAAATATTAATTTTAATATTTATAAATAAATCAAAATTTACAGTTTTAGAAAAAAAATATTGGAGATAGTTAATTGGCGTCCGATTCACTTTTCGGTAACGGAAACTTATAAAATGGAACTGCCTTTTATAAGTTTCCGTTACCGAAAAGTGTTTAGCCAATAAAATGCCTTAGTGGATAAAAATTGAAAAATCTTTTTTCTCACAAGAATCGCAGATAATAAAATCTAATTTTATTATATTAAATTTTTTGTGAATAAGTTCACATCTCTGTGGTCAATTCTCGTAACTGAAAATAAATACATTTTAGTAATATTTTTTCCCTTTACTTTAATTTTCTACCTACCTCTTAAAACGATACGGAGGGATCGAAATAAAACAACTTATTTATAAATATTATGACAAATAATACAACTTTTTTATGATTATATTTAAGAAATTCTGTTAAGATTAAATATTCGTTGTAATTTTTTTAATTGAAATAGTCAACTTTGAGAAAAGGTTTAGAAGTAAGATTTAGAATAGGTTATATAAATAATCATTTGCATGTGAAGTCTGAAGAGCCAGAAATTTTAAGAAAATACGTTTAGGAAGATGAAACAAGTGCTTAATTATTTCAAAATTATTTGTTATAATTTATTTTAATGTTTAATTGAGTCAAAGTCTCATGTAGTAACAAGAAATGGACTTCCAGAACTACTGCTATAATTTATTGTACATATAATAAACACTTCAACATCACTAAAGTTTGAAAACAATAAACATTGTGTGTCTTATATTATTTTTACAGTCATAAGCATGATATTGCAGAAAAAACTATGAGTTAGATATTTATGCCTCTCTTTATTTTTATATTTAATATAACAAGATAAAATAAATTAAAAACAAAAACAACAACATGCAACCTTCAACAAGATTTGTGCAAAAAAAATGAAAGTGCAATACAAAACAAATAAATAAATTTAAAACATAGTTTTTAAGTACTGATACGAATGATTCCTTTTTTAAATAGTATTCTGACATCTCATTGTAGATAGTGTTTTGCGGCGAAATGCTGTTACCCACGAGCTCAGGTGCAGTTTGGAATAAAATTGAAAACAGAATGTAGAAGTACTCATGAACGAATCCAGAGTTTGCCTGGAGTTAGTTGCACACAAACAGCTCACTACTATGGTCACACTATACCCTTGTGATGGCACGCAAACCAGTCTGTAGCACTCAACGCGCCATTATAAATATTTTCTTCATACACAACACACATGCACTGAAAACCGTGAACACATAAAATGCCAAGCAACCAGAAGCACTCCTTGGAGAGACAGTTTCACATTTTACAATTTATTTTCATCAGACACAACACAGTTCCTCACATCCAGCACTTTGAGGCACTCAGCATCACGGTTTGTATAGTCGTACTGTGAAAGAGATGCTATACTGCTGGCAGGACTTTCACAGTTGTTGGTTTGAGGTGGTACGGAACTTTGTGGACTTGTGTGGTTGTTTAGAGCGTACTGATGTATCCAAAGCTGCTTCTCTTCTACTTCTTTACTGACCACTACAAATAGTTCCTTCTCTTTGCTGTCTAGCTGCTCCTTTAGGTATGCTATTAGATCACTACTCTGAAAATACAGACACACCATTTAAATTTTATAGCATACTAGCTGACCCGGCGAACTTCGTACCGCCCTAAAAAATAGTTGATCGTAGAGGGTTGAAAATTTAGGGTTGTATGTATTTTTTAAGGCCACATAATAAAAAAAAAATATCAAAATAAAATTTTGGGGTGAAATGAAAGATTTTTTTTTTTATATGGCCGAACGACTAGACATTGTCAGAACAGATAAGAGTTACACGATAGAAAGAGAGGCAATTGTGGGTAAATATAATCGTAGGTGATTAGGCCCTGTGCGATCTGAATTGAACTTAATCTTTTGACACCAATGGTCCTTTAATTCTCAAGGGTCCTCCGAAAAGTAAATTTCTTTAATTTACTTTTCGGAGTGAGCTCACTCCGAAAAGTAAATTGACCCTATTTCTGTACTAGTACTATTATGTATTCTGTGGTAATATGTAATACCAATATGTTAACAGCTTATGTTACGTTTTTAGTGGATCGTTTGCTGTATTGTTTTTTTTTTATATACATTTAGGCCTAACAAAATGACTTTTACACTGCACTTTAGAAGGTATCATAACCTTTATAGTATTATCGCGAATAAGTCCCGTTTACAGTAAAAACATGAGTTTTACACTGCCTGATAGAAAGTATGAATAGAATCAACCATCCTCATTGTGAATGCAGACAATGAAGCCTGGTGACCATCACTATGGCAGCCTAGTAAGATACAAATGCCTCTTTGGGCATCCTGGTGTAATTATAATCCTAGGACTACTTTTTCTAATGTGGAGGACAACAAGCAAACAGCCCTTATAGTAAGTAACTACTGTTGTCCATCGAGACCTGCACTGAAACCCTTATAGTCTTCTCCAGAATAATGAGTAGGTGAGAGGAGGTATTCTACAAGTTTTTATACATTCTTAAATGTTCTTTTAACTACATGCATCCTCAGACTGCTGTGCTTGAGGTCTCAGGTTCGCTTCCCAGGTCAAACCAAACAGTGTGATCCCCAAATATTTGTTTCGGAGTTTTGGTGTTTTCTATGTATGATATGTATCTATTTACAAAAAAAGTATGTTTATGTATTTATATCAGTTGTCTAGGTACCATAATAAAAGCTCTGCTTAGCAAACTCAGCAGAGCTTGTTTGGACTAAATGGCGTTGTGTAAGATGTCTGAAATATTTATATTATATTATTATTTATTTATATAACTTCATACTCACTCTTCCTATTAACTGTGGTGTCTCAAGTTTAGAATCCAGGTTATAAAAATTTCCCTGAATTTGTCTTATGGTAATCCAGTGTCGACGTTTTAGCGGTAACATTACAAAGCCCAATTTGTAGTCAGATGGCACGTTAAGAATAAATCCACATATATTCGACAAATCCAAACACCCAGGGTCTCTGAGGAGCAAAAGTAACAAATTAAACTACATGTGGATCGATAATATAGATCTCAATATTTTTGTTTTGGATAAAATGTGTACAATGTGAAATCTTATTTCATTTTAAGTTACATTACAGCACTATCTAGGCTCTTAGTTTTATTGAGCCTTTTTACAGCCTATAACAATCCACTGCTGGACATGAGTTTTGGCATATTATACCACACTTGCCAGAAGGGTTGGTATTGAGTTAGTTTCAAGTTTTCCTTTGTAGTGCTGATGTCGTGCGTAGCTCTCTTAGTCGCCTCATATCGATACCTCGACACCTAGGGGATGAATAGGGGTGGTGACACTCCTTATTCTTAATCTAAACAAACTGTCTTCACTTCTTATAGATTTTATCTCAGTGTCCTTAAGATGATATAGTTATATGCCATAAAACAGGTATAGAGTATTTTAATATCCACATATTAAAATTTGTTAAGTTTTAGTCAATGTTATAAGTAAAGAAAAATATCAAACAACAAATAATAATACATTTTGTGCTATGTATAAACTATTTATAAAGAAACTTACTTCCTCTTGTCAAACCACACAGCTTCACAGCCCATTTTCTGCAAGGCTGCCATTATAACATTAATATCATAGTTGCCTAACCCTAACATGGAACGGTGCGGGTTGAACCAAACATTTGGCGACAGTCTTCTACATATGGAATCTAACTCTGATTTTGAAAATGTTCCCTGCGTCTGGAAACAATCATTTTAATAATTTCAAACAACAATACTATGCTAAACAGCCTATAATGAGCACAACAAACAATTCTGATTTGTTTGACTATTAGAAGTTCATGGTCACAAATGAAGTAAAATAGTTGTAATAATTAACGTTGAGTTATACCTGAAATAAATTATTAAGCGCATGTAATGCGCAGAGCTCTTTAACCTGCTTTTCATGATAAATTGGTGATTTTGAACTCATCGCGTTCACGTCCCATTCAAATTCTTCCTATAAACAAAACCGCATTTTATACACTTGTAAATTTTCAACGCGTCTATTATACTTTTTCGTAATTAATCTGTTAACATTGCGGTCAGTTTTTACTTAGGAATTTATTTTATTTTACACAACAAATTTATTTGCTTGACATCCACTTTTGACAGAATAATAGAGTTGAACCCGCTTGAGGTGCGCTGTCAAAACGCAAATTCCCGCCGATTGCCATAAGCATCTGACGACCGGGTAAAAAAATATATATTGATAGATCTTAATTAGCCCTTTCGAACTACGTTAATTAATTTATGAGCCCCTCTTTCGTTTTCCCAGGAAAGAACAAAATATAATTTTTATTTTTTCACCTTTTCAAATACTCGTATCTCTTTCAAATGGGGTTATTTTTTATCCTACCAAGCGTAGAAAAATTGCCCTTGACCTGATTTAAATTGCCCTCGTGTCAATTATTATAAATATGTAGTAATAATCCGATAAATGTAAAAAAAGTGTATTTGCGCATTGCGCATGCGCGTTAGGAAAACGGCAGCACTGGCAGCACTGCCCTAGTCTAAGGGCAATATCAAAATAGACAAAATAAAAAGTTATTTTCTCATTGTAAGTCATAATAAAAATGAAGCTAATGATCAAAGTAATAATTCAATGTAAGTAGTTTTAGTAGTACTAGATTTTTATTATCATTAGGTATATTGTGGGGATAATGTTGGGGTAAACATGAGTTGACAATGCTAATTAAAACATTGTTTTATTTTTACGTCGAATATAATCTCAATTTTAACTTGTATCTCAGTAATTATTTTGAATATTAGTTTAATAACTTTCTTTTAATGAATTAGTTATATTGTTAAATATATAGAATTAAATCCTGTTTATATATTTCTTTTATAATCTAAAGCAGGCACCACACTTCGCTATTCGCTATTCGTTATGCGGGTTATTCGCGCGCATACGGCGAAGTGTGGAGAGTATATTCGCCAATATTCGCTTTATTCGTTAAGCCGAATAGCGGATACGCATATCCGTCGACTTGTCGGTTTTTTGACACACTTCAAAGGACACGAATAACGCGAATACGCGCATCGACTGCCCACACTTCGGAGGGCTAGTGAAGTGCCCTGTGCATAGTGTGCATAACTAACAACCATAGACTATAAAACAGTTTTCGAAATAGATAAATCAATTAAACGATTAAAATAATCTATCATATGATCAAAATAATTAGACTTCATTTAAGTATTGTTTCTGTCAATTTAATAAAATAAAAAGGGAATTAAAATAATATGTTTCGTTCATTCGTTGACCAATAAAAATGACAATGTCCTGTGCTCATCTAACAACCATAGACTATAAAACAGTTTTTGAAATAGAATAAATCCGTTAAACGATTAAAATAATCCATCATATGATCAAATTAATTAAACTTCATTTAAGTATTGTTTCTGTTAATTTAATAAAATAAAAAGGAAAATAAAATAATATGTTTCGCTCGTTCTTATAGATTCGTTTCATTCACCATAAAAATGACAATGACACATCTCTACAACACACTTAATTGCCTTATTTGACATACCAGTTCGAAGTGTGGTGGCGTGCTTGTTGTTTGCGCGCATAACAATTATTCGGGCGAATACGGCGTAGACACATAACGAATAGCGAATAACGAAGTGTGGTGCCTGCTTTAGGTGAAGTCTCCATATCTGACCTAATAATTCCAATATTTCAAGAAATAGTGAATTTTTTAATAGATAATAAAAATCTAGTAATAATAACACTACATAATGTAAAATGCATTCAAATATAACTTTAATCATCAGCTTCATTTAACTTTAAATTTTGATTTTTGTTGTAAATTCTGCCCTTAGACTAGACCAGTGTTGCCGTTTTTCTACCGCGCATGCGCAATGCGCGAATTTACGGTTTTTTACTTTTTAAAGGATTATTATTAAATATTTATAATAATTGACACAAAGGCAATTTAAATCAGCTCAAGGGCAATTTTTCTACGCTTGGTAGAATAAAAAATAACCATATTTGAAAGAGATACGAGTATTTCAAAAATTGAAAAAATAAAAATGATATTTTGTTTTTTCCTGGGAAAACGAAAGAGGGGCTCTTAAATTAATGAACGTAGTCCGAAAGGGCTAATTAAGATCTATCAATGTATATTCTTTCTATATCGAAATTTTCATTTTTGCAGGCCGGGACATACCCGGTATGTATGAAGCTGTTATTCTTCTCGTAGAGTATTAGTGTTCTGTGCAGTTGACTGACGCTCAACAATAAATTTGCAGTTCAGGTACGAAATTTTGAGACACGTGTTATATTTTTTGCTTTTAGGAATCCATTATGCTACGTGTAGAAAAGAGACATCTATGATACATGTACGGGATAGAAAGAAACAAAACGTTTTTAAACGAGGTATAATTCATTTATTTTTTGGGACAACTGACGTCCCATTGGCGGTCGCGGTCAAAATTTGGCGGTCTTTTGGTCGGACCAAAGAGTATGTAAGGGTGCCCACACATACACAATAATATTGGCAATAAAGTACGTATTGCCAATAATATTGTGTGTGTGCGGGCTGTATTGCGGTATTGTACAATATTATTGTGGAGTAACTGGAAAATCTGATTAACACAACAATATCGGGGGGAGGCAGGGGTATTGGCAATAATATTACAGGGTTGCCAACCCCAGCATAGAGCAAAACTGTAGATGGGCGTTTTTCAAAATTTTGCTCAGGACTATTTTGCCATGTCCTACGAGTTTGACCATTGATTAAAAGGCAAAAATGTAGGAAGTGAGTATTAAATTATTTTATGTTAGGGTAAAATGTTTAACTTACTGTGAAAAAAAAGATAAACATAAGACATAAGCGGAAAACTTATTTTAATATTTAATAAAATACCAAAAATTATCCTACTTTTTTATGTGTCCTTCATCATATCCTGGATTTTGATTACGTATTTTGGAGAATATATAAGCTATATTTGGATATCTATAGTATTACTCGAATGAAATAACTCATTTTATTTGTTTTTAAATAAAATATAATAAGGTTGTAGTATATTTTTCTAATTTAAATACTGAAATTATCGGATTTAAAAAACTGGCCACAGCGGACAGTCCGGTTACGTAACGGTATGATTTTATAAAGAATAACAATAACATTGTATTTGGCTCTAACTATTTTTAAGCAATGCCATATTGACAATGTTTTTATCATTCATTAGTTCTTTTCCTTTGAATTAAAACTGAAGAAATTCAATCGTCAACACTTGCGGTCCGTGACGTGCGTGACGGGTCTGTTTTGTTTGTCCGGTACGAACATTGATTTTGAAAGGTAAGACCCACAAATTTTATATACTACTCGTGTTAAATTATAAGTAAATATGTTGTAGATAATGAATGTGTACTAGTAAACTACTAAAATCAACTTTTTTTATACCAAAAAAACATATGATGACAAATCCGCGTTATACGTAACGTCCAGGACGTGACGTGATGTACTATGTGGACTAAAAACGTTACGTACTGGACTCGTAAAGATGCGTTCATACTGTCTTGTGCAATTTAATATAAATTAAAAATATAATCCACCCAGAGAGGTAAACTCATTACCTTTATAGGATCTAGTCACCTCATGGTGAGCAGGTTTCCTTATTATGTTATAAATATCCTATTTAGACTAGCGATAAAGAGGGTAAATTATGCCGTTGACTGGTGCCGAGAGAGACAAAAACAACGGCGATATGGACAAAAACAAAGAAAATGAAGAAAAATACAACAAATATAAAAAGAAAGAAGTCGAAAGACTGAAGAACATAAACTCAAGGTAAGTGAACTAAATAAGGAAGAAAAGGAAAAAAGACGGAAAATTTGAAGATAACAAAAAAGTAATAAAAGGGAAAATAAAAAAGTTAATAATACTAAGCCAGCTGTTCCAGTGACAGTGCCAGAGATGCAAGATAATACAAAATTGAAGAAAAAACAGAGATTGAATTACCGAAATTATAAAAGATATCAAAGGACATTAAAAACTTGTGAAAGGTTAAAGAAAGTTATTAGTAGTTTAAGTAAAAATAGATTTCGCCTAGAGACTAAACACAAAAAGATGATTGAGCTATTGGAAAATAAAAAAGTTACTCTAAAAGAAGACCAAACAATCACGCAGAATTACCTACTTATTGGTTCCCTATTTTATTTTTGTTACTACTTATTTGACATTTTTTTGTATCTGTTGGATTTTTTTGTAAGTAAAGAAGTATTGTTACCTACTTAATGTGAAAATGAAACTGAGATAGACTTGAATCCCCTAAGTTTTTTGTAAAATATATTTTCAAATCAAAACAGTCTGTGATATGTTATGATATGATATGATATATGTGACTAATTTAAATAAGTACAGTAAGTGATGTGACTTAAATAATATGTCACATCACGACTTTTTTGAAATGTTGAATAATATTGTATTGTTTCTAAAATGACTACAAATTGTGCTCATTGTAAACATAGCTTTAGAGTTCCTAAACGTAACGACTGTTGTCCACATACGTAACTGTCCTGTTTTGGCTGTTATAGTTTTTATTTTTTTATGAAAAAACCTTTGGGAGTTATGTTTTTGTTAATATATATTATATGTCTTTTTGTTATTTTTTGTATTTAAAAAAACTTACCTGTAATGTTAGTCTTTCAGAATAGTTATTTATTCACAAAGTTTGATAGTCCAGAGTGCCATTTAGTTACGTACAAGACATATTTTATATTTTAAACAGCACTAAGAGGCAAGATATCACAAAGTGGTATTAAATTTTAGAAGATTTTTATGTTGTTGATTAATTATAAATAAAGCTGATTAACTTTGATATGATTGAGTTATTATTTACTTTGAATGAAAATGTAACGTACAAGACCCCTGTATTGGCAACCCTCACTATAATAATACATTAAATAGAAATTATACTCATTTAATATTGTTTGATTATGGTTTTTCTTAAACCTTAGTTCATTGTCAATGTCTACATTTCATCGTTTATTTAAAATTTTGTTATGAAAATAAATGGACATCCTGTACGTAACGGAGAAAAATTTTGAAAAACGCCCAGATATGCTTCAAAAAAACTGTAGAAAACTGTAAATATCAAATTAAAAAAGAGTAAATCTACATCTTTATATTTATATTATATTTTGTATAGTTTAATGAAAGTAATAAATAGAATACATTGTAGGCAGGGCATTAAAAACAAGAAAGTTTTATACGTATATGTAAAATCAAAAGTCTCAAAGTTGCAATTATTCCAGTGCCTGCATGTCAGATAGTATTACTAGCTATTATTTAATTTTCAATTTGTAAGTCTTCATGATTTTCCATTTCATCTTAATTTTTGTTGAAATCGTACATAATTTTATCAATTTTTTTTGAAATGGTCATTTTTCACATTGAACTCGTATTAAAACAATTTTTAATTACTGACTTTGTGTGCAAGGTTTCCTCTATTGTGGTCGTAAAAAGTTTATTTCTCAGTTTCGTTGTTATAACATTAATGCTCGAAAGCAAGCGTTCTACCGAAACGGTACTTTGCGGCAAACATAGAAGCTTTCTAGGTAAAGTTGATAAATATGAAAACATTGCAGAGTCGTTGCCTTTTCCTAGGTTTACTGAAGCTGACTTAGTGTACGGACTAATAAAATAGGTGATTTATTTGTGATCGCCGGTCATTTATTTTTCCTTTAATTTTTGAAATATTTCTCCTCCTTTTACAATGGGTTTCATCCTACTATAATTTAGGTTCCCTTCTTAATATTTTAAGAGGCTTCTTCTTTGGTCTATTAAGTATTTTTATAATCAAATAGCTTTCGTCTCGATTATTGCAGTAAAAATTAGCCATACATAAGCTATATTACTGTAAAGTATCATCCAAATCCGTTCAGTAGCTTTTGCGTGAAAGAAGAACAAACATACATACTCACAAACTTTCGCGTTTATAATAATAGTAGGATTACTACTTACTTTTATACAATCTTGCAAGACGTAAATTAACGTGTTACAAGTGTCCAGAACTGCTTCGCTTATAGCTCTTGGGGATATTAAATTGGAATATTTTAAATCTTCAAAACTTCTGCCAGTCGCTAAAAAGCGTAAAGTAACTGCTAACTTCTCCTCAGGCGTTAGCGATTTTCGCATGTGTGTATTTTTTTCTTCAAGTAAGGTGAAACTAAAGATAATAGTTTTTGGAAGCTGCTATCTCTCATTCTTATGTAATTTTTAAAATCGTTTTCTTCTGTAACTCGTAGTTCATTTATTAAATTAAAGTGATTTAACTCATCTTTTTTCCTCATCCAGTCTTTAATCCATCGTTTCTTTTTTTATTGCCTTTTTTTAGTTAGTAAAGTTAATGCAATACTCAATGCAACGACTTTTTTCTTTGTATCCATTGTCAAACGTGCGCTCGTGAATCTAGCTGCAGAGCGACTGCAGTGTTACATACTCTTTGAGCGACTGAGGCGGAAATCGGAATATTGCCAATAATATTGCGCATAGTGTGCGGGGCCGTGTGTCACAATATTATTGTCACAATATTATTGTGACAATATTATTGTGTGTGTGTGGGCACCCTAACACTGGTCGGACATTGGCAGTTAAGCGGGTAACGGCGTATAGTGGTGATTGAAAAACAGTTTACAAACGTAACTGCGAAATTTATTTTTTTTCAAAAAATCGGTCGGTATTTTTTTGTAATAGAAAGTTAACCTGAGTTGTTACGATTGATGATTTTCCGTAATAACTATGGAAAATTCTAAGTATTAGAACGTACTCTATGCGTCTATTTCTGGATCCCTCTGGCGGGAAATGTTTATAATTCGAGTTTGACATTTCGTATTTTGTTTTGTTCACACGAGTGAGTTTTACATTCAAGCTTCGACTATCTAACTGTCTTCGCGATGTTTGAAACTGATCAAATAGATGGAATACTGCCGGAAGAGGTATCTGACAACCATCTATCTGTTAACAGTAAGACATGTTTGCAGCAGTACAAACTTTCTTTACACAGGTAATCATTTTAATTAATCTTTGTAACAATATTGGCAACTTCTGGACCAATGCTGGAATAAAAATAATTTTACGTAAAATAATTACGTCTATAAAACTAATAGGTACTTCAATTACTATGGCAGTGAAACCGTTTCATCAACTTATACTATTCATCACTGAGCTTTCATATACTATTAGATAAAAAAAATGTTAAATCTAATCAGGATTTCTGATCTAGACAATCAGAGCAGTATTAGAAGTTACAAAATTTAAAAAGAAAATATTCTGCCTTACCACATCAAACATTTAATTGCCTAAAAAACAATGTCAGTTTTTAAAAAACTTTTGGTCTATTAAAACTTATCAAAGTATTTTATTACTTATTATTCTCAGTTTGGCCAATGTTTTATCAAGTAACTTTTGACTGCAGCTCCGCCTGCATGTAATAGGAGTTGATAGTAGACCATGCCCTTCCTCAAGAACCAATTGATCTCCATTGTAACTTTAATCCGAAGCGTTTCAGCAGCTTAGCCATGAAAGTGTTATAGACGGGAAAGATTACTTTCAAATTAATATTATGAGTATTAATAATATTATATACCATTTAAATCTTCATTACTCAATACATATTATTATTTCCAGTTCCTCAAATTTGGCTTCTAATGACCTGCTCAAGTGTGCTTGGAAGAGAAACGAGGAGCTGTTCAATGATAAAGCCAAAGACCATATTCTTAAAGCTGCACATTCACTTCTGCAGAATGTTGACACTAGCCAGATGAAGACATGGAAGACTTGTTTGAAGTACATATTTATTTCTGTATTTTATTACAAAACTAACCAGGCCCTCTGTGACTGAAAAGCCCAGATTAAACTAGGAAGTATAAAGAACAAACTTTTTTTTACAAATTTATAGAAAACTACTAGCATTTATTTCTTAAAATATATTACATTAATTTACACAAATTAGTACCTGAAAAACTTCAACTTTCTTCTTAGATATTAGGTTCATTACTTTATTGAAGAAGAAGAAAAAGAGAACTGATTTTATAAAACATCACTTCATTATTCTCGGAAGAGCATCTTCTCAAATTGTAATATGTATTTTTATGTGGTAATTAAAAATTAACCATGTATATATACAATTTCTTATTTTTTTTTGTGTTTCAGTCCCAAGTATTTTATTATTACCCCCAAAATTTATTGTTTTTTTTTCTATTTTTGTGAGAAAATCTTAATGCGGTTCACAGAATACATCTACTGAACAATACTGTTGAAACTTACCAAGTTTCAACAGTATTGTTCAGTAGATGTTGTGATGTGTTCTTATAATTTTGGAAAAAAGTGGCTGTGACATACGGACCGACAGACAGACATGACGAATCTATAAGGGTTCCTTTTTTTTGCAATTTAGCTATGGAACCCTAAAAGAACCTTGTTATCAGCCAGCTATTTATCTTCTATAATACTTTTCATATTTTCAGCCAATTAGATGCAGAATCAATATTTTATCAATCTATGCCACCATGTACCCAATGCCCAGCTACAAATTATTCCAACTTAGATAAATTCATAAACAACAAATGTGACTGTGACTTAGGGATAATAAACAACCGAGAAAAGGCCAGTAAAGAAACCATAGACACAAAAGGGAATTCCCTATTTGTTAGACATTTAAATTCAGAACACTCGAGCCAAGAGTCCAAATCTGATGATGACAGACAGATTTTCCGACCAAGGTTTGGACGACAAAAGAATGTGAACAGAAATGTTATTCAAACAATAACCAGTACTCCGGCCGTTGAGGAAGTAGACTTTGATAAGGAAGAAGATGAGAACAAAGCACATAAAAGTAATGTGGCAAAGATAACATTTAAAACAGCCAAGGAACAGTTGCTGGCTTCAAATCCAGCTATTAAGAGGACACTAGGAACATCGAGAAAAGCTCAAGCTAAATTTGTATCTCCTATGATTGGAGCTCAGTAAGTTTAATATTATCGAAATAATATATATTTACAAACACTCGTAAGAACTTAATTGGTTTTTACATGCTTTTTATTAGCTTTACCGGTATGTTTGTAACCGACTCCTTTAGGTGCGATTTTGACCCACTTGAAAGACAGATTTCGTTCAAACTTTGTAGATTTATCGAGGACCAATGACCATACACTAATTTGAAACAAATTTTAAACAAATTAGTCTTTTTTAGTCTCTTGAAATTTTTTTTTAAAAACTAAACAACACGCTTTTAAAATAAAAAGAAAATAATTTTAATGTAACAAAGCGTGGGGTGCTATCTGAAAATATTTCAATAACGTCGCCCCACGCTTTTCTCATTAAAATTATTTTCTACTTTTTAGTTTCAAAGCGTGTTTGTTTAGTTTTTAAAACTATTTTTATTTTTTTATTTTATGATTTTCAGAGATAAACAAGAAACTGTTGAGCCCGCTGTCACCGATGACAGACTTAAACACATTGACCCTAAGATGATAGAGCTGATTGAGAGTGAAATTATAGATAAAGGAACTCCTATAGGTAAGCTATTATCTCAAACTCCTAGGAAAGTAAAATACTTTCGAATTCAGATCATACTATCTATCGTCTAAATGTATAAATACAAAACCAACTTTTGCCCGAGGCTCTGCCAGCGTGACTGATAGTTATCACAGTAAAAAGTAGCCTAATTCCTTTCTTAGACTCTAGAATATCCGTGTACCAAATTTCATTTAAATCGTTTTAGTAGTTTTGGAGTGAAAGCTGGACAGATAGACATACCTAGTTGCTTTCGCATTTATAATATTATTAAGGATTTAAACCAGCGTCATCTTGTGACGATAGGCCGAACCATTACAACTTGTAAACCTAAATCGCGCAAATAAAAAAATTCATACTGATAAATATATTTTATTAACAATCTTAATTATTATTTATCTATTTAATCTTATTTCTTTTACAATGTTTTAAGGTTGGGACGACATAGCTGGATTGCATCTAGCGAAGTCAGTGATACAAGAGGCGGTAGTGTGGCCTCTGCTCCGCCCTGATATATTCACAGGGTTGAGGAGACCACCCAAAGGGATTCTGCTGTTTGGACCGCCGGGAACTGGAAAGACCTTAATTGGTATTTAATGTTATGATCAAAATTAAAATTAAGACACCTAGTCTCGAATAAACTTCGAATCGAAAAAGTTGTTGCCTTAGGTCCTTCGATCAACAATAATAACTAGATATCCGGTCGGTGCAAAAAATATGTCTTGTTAAATAATAGCTCACTTGAGATGTGAGCTCTTATTTTTGTTTAGTTCACTTGAAACACAGCCAATGTAAACACGTCTCACAATGCCGCAGTGTGTATTCAAAAGTTGCAAAAATATTTTATTAACAAACCGGAGTATCTTACTTTCGGTAAGTACATGAAGTATAAGTTATATTGGTGCACGGTTGGCCTAGTGGCTTAAGTGGTCGCCACGACGCTTCCTACTGCGCCAAGTGCCGTGGGTTCAAATCCCACGTAGGATAACACTTTGTGTGATTCGCAATTTGTTTTTCTGAGTCTGGGTGTTCTTTGTGTTCGTTTCATGTATGTTTGTAAAGTCCCCCGCAACACAGGAATTTATATTCCTAATGCGGGTGTTGAGTTGTGAGAATTTATATTCCTAATGTGTAATGTGGGATTTTTTTTACTAAACTTAGAGTTTAGTCCAACCTCAACCCCTGCAATGTTTTAATTTTATTTTTGTCAAATTATTTCATAATATATCATACTACACGGCACAGGGTTTATTTCAAATTTTCCTTTTCTTTACAGTGATGTTGTCCTTCGTAGTATGCTCTTTTAGTCTCCTCATTACGACAGTAAGATGAGATGATAATAAGGTGGTGACACTGCGTATTTTAATTCTTAAAACAAAGCGAGTGTAAAGCATCGCACTAGGCTCTAATAGTATGGATCATTATACTGCATTATCCACGTTCGCATTGACGATGGTCTTGGAACAATTCAAACCATCGTCAATGCGGAATATCAGGCCGATTAGGGTCATTTTGGCAACTAATACAAGTATACACTCACATATATGCTCAAAGTGATATGTAAAGGAGTATTAAAAAGCCTTCATTTTATCACTCAAAGGTTTAGTAGTAAACAGTCCTAATGAGAGCCAAGGCTATTATGACACAGATTTTCAGAAATTATAAAGACATATAAAAGTATATAATCCAATAATAATTCCCCAACCCGCACTCGGCCAGCGTGGGGACGTATGGCCTTAACCCTCTCTTGAGAGAAGACCCGAGCACAGCAGTGGGACTGGTTTGTTGAGGCTGTAATTCATTAAAATTAGATGCACAAAGAAAATGTATTACTGAATCTTTATCATGTCGCTGATCATTAGAGTGAATAACAATCGATATTAACAGGCAAGTGTGTGGCGGCGCAGTGCAACGCTACATTCTTCAGCATATCGGCGTCCTCGCTCACGTCCAAGTGGATCGGTGACGGGGAGAAGATGGTGCGAGCGCTCTTCGCAGTCGCTAGGTGCCATCAACCTGCTGTGAGTACATCGTCATCAAAAGCCTTTATAAGGCTGCACATAACACTTGGCTATTAATATATCCATGTGAGAACTCGAACCCAGAAAAAGAGCGGTTGTAGTATACCCTTCTATATTTTCGGCTCAGAGGCACGCACCCACTCGCTATCGTCGCTAACAGTCGACTGAACTGTGTCACGAGCGCACGTACTCTGGAGATGACGAAATGTTTCCTTCTCATTCATTCATAGTGAACGAGAGAATGAATAACTTAGTGACACCTCATTCATTCACAGTAGACGAGTGAATGAATAACCTAGTGGCACACACACTTCAATGGTCAACAACTTATAATTGTCTTAACCTACTGGTGAAAAACACAACAGCGGCAGCAACGCTAAGTCAGCGGGCTGTTTTGTACTGTTTAAGGCCCGCGACACCAAGCGTGAGAATTTGTGATTGAACACCCACATACATATTTTACATGCACACAGACGCATCGCGCACTGTCGCATACATACCGTAGCAAGTAATCACCGACTTTCGGTTTTTTGCTTATGTTAAATATCCATCAACTGTTCGCCTTTGTAGAGCGTATTTTAATGTCTTAAGCAGGCACCACACTTCGCTATGCGCTATTCGTTAATCGGGTTATTCGCGCGCATACGGCGAAGTGTGGAGAGTATATTCGCCAATATTCGCTTTATTCGTTTGCATCGAATAGCGAATGCGCATATACGTCGACTTGTCGGTTTTTTGACACACTTCAAAGGACACGAATAAAGCGAATACACGCATCGACTGCCCACACTTCGGACGGGTAGTTCACTTCAGTGCCCTGTGCATAACTAACAACCATAGACTATAAAACACTTTTTGAAATAGATAAATCAATTAAACGATTAAAATAACCTATCATATGATCAAAATAATTAGACTTCATTTAAGTATTGTTTCTATCAATTTAATAAAATAAAAAGGAAATTAAAATAATATGTTTCGTTCGTTCATTGACCATTAAAAATGACAATGCCCTGTGCATAACTAATAAATAAGTTATAATAACCATAGACTATAAAACAGTTTTTGAAATAGAATAAATCGATTAAACGATTAAATTAGTTTATTATATGATCAAAATAATTAGACTTCATTTAAGTATTGTTTCTGTAAATTTAATAAAATAAAAAGGAAATTAATATGTTTCGTTCGTTCGTATGGTTTCGTTTTGTTCACCATAAAAATGACAATGACACATCTCTACAACACACATATTTGCCTTATTTGATATACCAGTACGAAGTGTGGTGGCGTATTTGTTGTTTGCGCGCATAACAAATATTCGGGCGAATACGGCGTAGACACATAACGAATAGCGAATAACGAAGTGTGGTGCCTGCTTAACAACGCACGCAATGTATCTTGCCATAACGTAAAGCCCGTAGGATTCATTCAGTACAGAAAGTCATAATACTTTCTGTATACCAATCGAATGGTTAAAGATTATAAAATGATTTTACACAGTATAAAATAAATTCGCTCGCGTGCATTGTCTGTCAACTCAGATCGTTTTAAATACGCAAGGTATTTAAATACGGTTTTCATCATAATTAAGGTTACCTTTTAAAGAAGATTTATTAATGTTATTTTATTATTTTAAAGGAACACATAAATAAAGCCAATATTGACAAAAGTTTACGAGTTACATAAATTAGGAATAACCTACAGTAATACTTTTTTAATTATACTTTTTTAATATTTCTTTATTATTTTATTTGTGAATAATAATTTCAAAGTAATTTGGAACAATGTAATATTAATCCTTATCATAATAAATACTGTAGACATTTAAAACAATTTTATTCTACATGAAATATGTAGAATAAAATTGTTTATTACACAATATTATTTAAATAAATATTTTATAATACGTCAGAGCGTTCATCCAGGTCGCACCCGTAATTGGCCGTAATCTTACACTAGTGACTCTCAGTGTAAGATTTTATTATGTCAATAATGTGTGATTAACGATACGTGGTCTTATAGGTATTTAAAAAACATTTAAAATTTGACAAATTATACCCTCCTTTAAAACCAATCTATCCATTGCTGCAAACATCATGAAAATCGGTGCAGTATTTTTTAAGTTACGTTATGTTTTGAGTTTAATAGACAGGTTGAAGAGGCAGAGGACTGTGTTTTTTTTAAAATATATTTAATGCAAACGGCTTATTTACGCAATAATGTTACTAAAATAAATGTGAAAGTAACTCTGTCTGTCTGTTTGTCTGTTACCTTTTCACGCCTAAAACGCTGAACCGATTTTGATCAATTTCAGTATAGAGATATATGGGACCCTGAGAAAGGACATGGCTACTTTTTACCACGAAAATCGACACACTCGCGGGCGGAGCCATGGGCAAAAGCTAGTAAAACATAAATACTACTAAATCTGCCCTGGCGGTTGAGAGTATGTCATGCTCACTCAAATGTCACGCTGATGGTGGCGCGTGTGTCTGATCATTTAATTCCCTTCAAAATGGTTGAGTTGAATGGTGCGGATCCATGCGTCATGTTCGTGAACGGGCGCTGTCAGTTGTGACTGGTCATCTCTTAGTTGCCACGGCTTATTTGAATTAATTATTTTATTTTTCAATTGTATTTTTGTTGTACTATGGACACTTTTAACGTGCACGTCTTACTACATCGTTCTCACATAATGTACCATCTCAACATGAATGATGTAACCATGATTTTGTAAAAACATTTTGATTTAAAAGAGTGTCCATGGAGTTTCTTGCCCGTTCTTCTCCATAGAGATCTACGCTAGGGAATGGGCAACTACAGTACTTTCACAGTTTTTATGTCTTGTGACTGGGACTGTAGCTACATTTTTGTTTCGACAATTCAAAAGTGCCTGTAACTGGCCTACTTGAAATAAATGCTTTGATTTTGATTTTGATCATAGATTATAATGTATATACTAGAGATAGATGAGCAACTTCGCTTTTTGTGTTAATGTTTACTCGTACTGGAAATCAGATGGCGCTGCTCAGCGTGCCGCCAAAATTTGAATTCTTATCTACTGTTACTTTTACTTTATATTTTTGTATATTGAATGGAACTCGGCGAGTTCCAAGCGGCAGATTCATAGGGATTCACAGTCATAAATAAAACATAAATATATTTATAAATATTTATTTGAATAAGTTACTAAAAGTAAATTACTTCTATAAACAGCTTATAAAATTCCTTATTTTCTCTTGATCCTGCTGAAATTCTCAGTTAGACAAATCTTAGATAAGATTTTAGTTACAATTTAAAAATGAAAATACCCTTGAAGCCTACTGTGCAATTAATTCTGTCAATACTAATATCATATTATTTATTATGCTCAGAAAATGAAGTGAATTAAAAAAGCATAAAATAGAAATAGAAGTGAATTAAGTGAAATAAAATATTTGATTCATTATTATAACCACCAATTAACTTACTAAGCCTCGTATAAATAAACTCGTATATCTGCAGAAATTTGTTTTCAATTTAAAAAAAAGGCGCAGTAAGGCTATATTAATAAAAACTGATTATACATATTATTTATTGGCAACTAGATGTACAAAAAGAAAACATTCGGTTTTAGGAACTGGTTACCCATTGATTAATGATGCATGCATATTAATGATGTAACATATTATTTAGACTCAAATATTATGCTCAACATGTTCTATCAAAACTGGTGTACAAATACGAACAGTTATGCAAGCAAAAAAGTCATGAAAGAGCATCTTACTGTCACCATTCGCAGTGACGTGACCTGCACCATTGATTCTACTCATGCTTTCCATCAGGCAGAGTAGTCACTTTGGCAGGCTTTTAAAATTATATTAAAAAACTGCCAAATACAGGACTACGGTTCCTGACTTTTGAATTTTTTGAAACCATTACTTGAATCAATATAAATTATATTAATATATCAGAATATAATAATAACAAATCAATCAATGCAAGTTAACGTCAAAATTAAAATTACATATAATATATAAAGTATCATTGAATGTTGTCCTTAAGATTTTTTTTTGAAACAATTAGAAATTTCGCTTAGTATTTTAATAGTTTCCTAAATAATTCAATTCTAGTATTTTAATATTTAAGGGAATCTTACTGTAAATAAAATTTTGTGTGAAAACCTAAATTAATTTATAGTATCATTCCCGTAAATATTAAAATTGTTTATACAAAGTTTGGGCAAGAATTTTAAAATTAATTTCTTGTTGTACAGTATATACGCTGATATAATTGAATTTGGAATAACAGACTCCTAAATTTTAGAAAGTTTGTGGCACTGTGTGAATATCCATAGATTCAGGCAGGGGTTGCGGAAACAGTTGAATTTCTATGGATACATCTTGACTAGAAGAAGCAGATGAACCTGTAATATTAAAATTATTATGTTAAAGAAATATACAAGTAATCAGCGAACATTGCTTATGCGCTGAACCTATGTCACATTAAAGAGCATCTGATAAAGTTATTAATTAGTAGGTAAATAGAATTTAAAAAAAATAAGCTAACCGATAAAATAACTTAATACTCATAAAAGTATCAATGAAAATTTCCAGAAAGAAAACTAAAAAGCGTAAAATGAACTTGTTGTAATTATTATGTGACAATTTTTATATAGACTTAATTCTATTAAATTAAATTAATAATTAAATAATGTGTGCTAGCTTCCTAAAATCAGCTTGAAGTTGGTGTCCACCAAAGTAAATTAAAATTTGTTATGTATTTTTACTTATTAAAATATGTTATCGATGTGGCAGGGGCAAACATATGTTACTAAGATAAGTAAACAACCTGTACTACCGGATGAAAAAGTGGTGTAAGTAATTGCTTTCATGGCAGAATAAGGTAGAGTATAGTATAATGGTTTTAGGTAGAAAGACTTACCAAATTTAAGAGTAGGATAAGCAGTCTTAGCTAGACGTTTACTATATGGGTAACAGTAGCATCCTTCAAAATGATGAATAAATATACGATAATTTGTATTTATATCATCATTGGTATTTTCCTGCAACTTTGGTCCCACTATGTCTTTCCATTGCAGAAACCGTTCTGAAGATGTCTCTGGTATAGGGAACCGATGTAAAACATCTGAAATTAGATATAGTACAAGAATTAAATTACTGTTTTATGAAATTTGAATTTCGAAATATTACCTAAAATTCAAAGTTTGTGTTAAAATTTACTGGTTTTTAGTTAATTTAATTCTTAATTTTTAAAAGATTTGTTAAACAATCAGTCAATGCTCTAAACGTTGTATTTTAAATGTACATTAAATTAAAATTTACTACAATGGCGACCGCAGTGTTAATAACAAAATAGATACATACCGAATTGTTGACAGCCGAAAACACATTGCGATCTTCGTGGCATCTTTACAACATAAATCTATTCACAGGAGAAAAATAAAACTGTTTTCAATAGCCGTAGTCAATCGTAAGTTTTAATTAGCAGGATCCAAATTCAATATCCTTGTAAATCGTTAATGCAAGATATCAATCCGGGTCATAAGCAGTGGTTATCGCGTGGTAGAAGATATTGGAAGGTCCGTAATACAAGCAGGGTCTCAAAAATTTAATCAAAATAACAAATTACACTCACTCTACAACGAAAACTTTTTAAAAAACTTTTAAATTTTGTCGAACCATGACGTTAGTAATTCTAATATTGCCTGTTAATAAATAAAATTATAGGTCAATAAGTTTATGTATCAATTTTGTAAATTTAAATTAATAATTAATATTATATCCAAAAATACGTTTTTAGTTTTTATTTTGATAATATGTTTTCAATTTATTGAGATTTTCTTACATTTATTTTTACCACACCGTTTTGTACGCCATCTAGCGTCTCTTACTGTACTTTTCAAAAGATTTTTTTGCTGTACTGGCCATTAGATGGCGTTACAATAAACTAAACTATTTAATATTTTTTCTCTTCTAAGTCGCACGCCCATGATTTTGATTTTGATACGACTAGCGATTTATACATACGTATAAAAGTGAAATACTAATCATCCAAGACCAAACCATTGAGTAGTATTACTTTCCATCATCAGCTGAACATCTTGAAAGATACGACTAAAGGTAACACACATATACGAAAGTAACTCTGTCTGTATGTCTGTTACGCTTTCACGTCAAAACCACTGAACCGATTTTGATGAAATTTGGTATGAAGATAGAAACTGAACTTGGGAAAGGACATAGGGTACTTTTTATCGCGAAAATAAAGGTAGAAGTGTTTGAAATAGGGGACGAAAGTTTGTGTCGAAGTTCCTTATTATCAAACATAAAATCAGGTAAGATTGTTTAATCTACCCTTACCATGTCGTGTGATATCAACGAATTCCACGCGGGCGAAGCCGCGGGCAGAAAGCTAGTTTATAATAAATAACAATAAATAAATATTTCAGACGAATGACACCGAATATCATCTACCAAATATTCGTGTGATCCGCAAATATTTATTTCGCAGTTTATCTATACATATAATAAATCTGTAGAAAAGTCATTTTTGTACATTGAAGAAATTGAAACAAAAAATAGCCAGCGTGTGAAAAGATAAGTAACAGAACCCATTTCCATCATTTTTGAAATTTTTGTCTGTTTGTCTGTTTGTCTGTTTGTCTGTTTGTTTGTGCGCACATCACGTAAAATCTACGAATTCAATGCTGACAATGTTTATATACAAAAATTATACGCAACTTGAGGTTTAACTTAGTTTTTGTTTCATCGAAATCGGTTCACTCTATCAAAAGATATGATTAATTTAGTGAGTTCAAGAAGTAAAATATTACGTTACGCAATTAAGTATAGTACTTGCAACGACATCTTAAGACTAAAAATAGAACTAATGTTGATAGTTGAAATCTAAATCCGATAGATGGCGTTGTGCAAATGACGTCATTTTCTGAATCGCGGTGTTAAGATTTTCCGCGCGAGGATGACGTCCACCGTGTTTACTAGGCAAATTGGGTTTCGTTAGGTGTCTTAAAAGTTCTTGCGTGTGTCGTAAAAGTTCTTTGGTTGCTTGGTTTATCGATTTTCTAAATTGGTCGAAAAAAAAGTATTTGCTTATCTTATTGGTTTCGTTTGGTCAACTTTGGTCATTGGTTTGAAGTACGAAGTTAAGATTGTATTTGATTTACTTCGTAGTTTGAATCCAATAGTGCCAATCGTTATACAGTAAGTTAGTGTTGCCAATTCGTTGAGTCACGACCACGAACAGACGATACGTTGTCACACTAGACTGTTCGACGCACCGTTCTTTTAAGTTTGTAGGCTATTCAGTCATAAGTGTTGTTAGTTTTGTTTATTGCTTTAATTTTCCTTGAAAATGCCTCAAAGAAAAAAAACTAACCTTTCGCTGCGTAGCCGAAATGCGAAAAGGATGAGACTTTGTAGGTCTCAGGAATCGGAAGAAGATCGTGAAGCACGGTTATCTGCTAACCGAGAGCACATCGCTCTTTCACGTGAATCGGAAACGTTCACCGAAAGGGAGTCACGTTTAAGTTCACAAAGAACACGGACCGCGACTTTGCGGTCTCAAGAGAGTATCCAGGAACGCGAAGACCGGCTGTCTGCTGATCGGGAGCGCCACTCTCTCTCACGTGAGTCAGAGACATTCACAGAAAGGGAGTCGCGCTTAAGTTCGCAAAGAACTCGGACCGCGACTTTGCGTTCTCAAGAGAATATCCAGGAACGCGAAGTTCGGCTGTCTGCTGATCGGGAGCGCCACTCTCTCTCACGTGAGTCAGAGACATTCACAGAAAGGGAGTCGCGCTTAAGTTCGCAAAGAACTCGGACCGCGACTTTGCGTTCTCAAGAGAATATCCAGGAACGCGAAGTTCGGCTGTCTGCTGATCGGGAGCGCCAGTCTCTCTCACGCGAGTCAGAGACTTTCACAGAAAGGGAGTCGCGCTTAAGTTCGCAAAGAACTCGGACCGCGACTTTGCGTTCTCAAGAGAGTATCGAGGAACGCCAAGCACGTCTGTCATCTGACCGAGAGCGACACGCTCTCTCGCGCGAGTCTGAATCTCTCTCCCAAAGAGAAGAACGATTAGAAATAGCTAGACATAACTATGTAGGTGTACAAAGAAACAATGAAAGTTATCTTGCATCTGAAAGGGAAAGAATAGATGAACTAAGACGAGCAGAAACAGCAGAACAACGTCAATCTCGCCTAGAAATAGAACGAGCTCGATACCATATGAATAGAGAAACAAATAGCGGAGCTGATGAGTCCATGGAAAATGACGATGCAAATATTTTATTACCTTGGGACAATAGGGAAAAATCAGGGTTCACATATTCGTCTAGAATTAATTATGCTGGCTTTACTTTCGTGGGTGACATGAGAGAAATTTGTAATTTTTGTCATGCTTTGAAATGGAGGAAAGAGACAGATGGAATGTGCTGCTCAAATGGAAAAATTGTTCTTCCAAATTTCCAAGATCCACCACACTTACTTATAAGTCTCCTGAATGGCGATCATCCCCAGTCGAACCGTTTTTTGGATAATATTCGTTTATATAACAGTGCTTTCCAAATGACTTCCTTTGGGGCAAAACAAATAACGGAAGGACCGTTCATGCCAACCTTCAAAGTACAAGGTCAAGTTTATCACCTTATTGGATCTTTGCTGCCAGAAAATGAACCCAAATTTCTCCAAATTTATTTTGTATCCGATTACACGCAACAGCTCAATGTTAGAAATCACAATTTTCCCCAGCTCAATGCTGAGCTTTTGGGTCAACTTCAAGAATTGCTGCATCGCGTTAACCAGTACGTTCGTGAATTCAAAGCTGCATTGGAGTCAATTCCACAAGGCAGCAATGATTTCAAAATTGTTATAAGTGCCGATAGACGTCCTGTGGGTGAACACCGTGGAAGACACAATGCACCCGTCGCAGATGAAGTTGCAGTTGTTTTAGTCGACCAGGAGTGTGAGAGACGTGATATCGTGTTGCGTACACGCGACGATCGCCTTCAACGCATTTTGGAAACCCACCGAGCTTACGACGCCCTGCAATATCCACTAATCTATTGTCATGGTGAAGATGGGTACAATTTTGGGCTGTACCAAGTGAACCCTACTACGAGAGTCACTAATTATCAAAAAAAAATATCTGCTCAACAATACTATTCCTACCTTTTACAAATAAGGCAAAACAGTTTCGTATATTTGCAACGATTTCGTGGTTTGTTCAGCCAATTTATTGTGGACATGTACGCAAAAATAGAAACTGAACGTTTAGTGTATATTCGCACTAACCAGCGACGGTTACGCGCTGAAGAATACGTGCACTTGCGGGACGCCATGCAATCAGATAATAACGTCGAAAACTTGGGTCGATTGGTTATTTTGCCATCCAGTTTCACAGGCGGTCCGCGGTATATGCACGAACGAACGCAAGATGCTTTTTGTTACGTCCGTAAATACGGCCGGCCGGACCTTTTTATAACATTTACAACAAATCCAAAGTGGACGGAGATTTGCCAGGCACTTCTCACAGGACAGGCGTCATACGACAGACATGACATTATTGCTAGGATTTTTCATTTAAAACTCAAAGTCTTGATTAATCTACTTACAAAGGAGAAAGTTTTCGGTTCAACTCTTTGTTTTATGTATAGCGTCGAGTGGCAAAAGCGTGGTTTACCCCACGCGCACATTCTTCTGTGGCTGGAAGAAAAAATTCGTCCCGATGCTATAGACAGTGTCATAAGTGCAGAATTTCCGGACTATAATGCAGATCCGATTTTGCATGACATAGTAAAAACACATATGGTTCACGGGCCATGTGGCCTCTTAAACAGGGAATCACCGTGCATGAAAGATGGTCAATGCTCAAAAAAATACCCCAGAGCACTGAAAGAACTAACTATGGCTGGGGAAAATGGGTATCCGCAATACCGGCGAAGATCACCGTCACAAGGTGGTTTCACAGCTACTGTCAGATTCCGTGGACAAGAAATAATTCTAAATAATAGTTGGGTGGTACCGTATTCTCCAGTTTTGTCAAACGCTTTTCAAGCACACATTAATGTTGAAATTTGTAATAGCGTCGAATCTATAAAATATATATGTAAATATGTTAATAAAGGTAGTGATCAAGCCATGATAGCACTAAGAAATAACAACCAATTTGATGAAGTGACAAGGTATCAATCTGGCCGATACATAAGCTCTTCGGAGGCAGTTTGGCGCATTTTGAGTTTCCCTATTCATGAAAGGTATCCGCCAGTCATCCATCTTGACGTGCACCTGGAAGGCGGGCAGCGAGTTTACTTTCAGCCAGAAAATGTGGCAGAAAGAATGAACAACCCAAGACAAACCACCTTGCTCGCATTCTTTCGCCTTTGCGAAAGAGACAATTTCGCTAAGTCTCTGTTGTACAATGAAGTGCCACATTATTATACTTATAACAAGCAGCAAGGTGTTTTTAATCGCAGGAGACGTGGAACTGCTGTAGAAGGCGAGTCCGGCATTTTTAAAGAACACGTGATTGGAAGAGTATACACGGTGCACCCAAATAATGCAGAGTGTTATTATTTACGCCTTCTTCTTCACACAGTGCGAGGACCTACTTCTTTTGCTGAGCTCCGCAAAGTGGACGATATAGAATATCCCACATTTCAAGCTGCTTGCCGCGCACGGCATTTATTAGATGGCGATCAGCATTGGGATGATGCTTTAGCCGAAGCATGCGTCAGTGATAGTCCACATCGTTTGCGCCATTTATTTGCCATTTTGTTGACATTTTGTGGCCTATCGGACGCTGGGCAGTTGTGGCAAAAATATAAAGACGCGTTTGCCGAAGATTTTTTGAGACAGCAAAATATAAATAGTGAAACTTCTGACCAAGTACGTGAAAGCTGCCATAATAGGGCTTTGCTGGCTATACAAGATATAGTTACAAGTATAGGAGGGAACCCCCTCAGTCAATACGGCTTGCCGACACCGACAGTTGGTGGGGAACGAATTAATAGGGAGTATACATCTGAAATAAATTACAACCCCGAAGAGTTAGCAGAAATATTGCGAAATGGCTGTTCAAATTTGACGTCAGAACAACGTCAAATCTTTGATAGAGTATGCTGTAGTGTAGAACATTCATTAGGAGAAATGCTGTTTTTAGATGCACCTGGTGGAACAGGTAAAACTTTCCTCACTAAAGTTATCTTGGCTCAAATAAGGAGCCAAAACAAAATTGCCCTTGCCGTCGCTTCCTCAGGAATAGCTGCCACTTTATTACCAGGAGGAAAAACTGCACATACAACATTTAAAATACCAATCGACTTGGACCGCACAGAAAACCCTGTTTGCAACGTGTCTCGCAATAGTGATAAAGCAAGGGTTTTACGCGATTGCGCCCTTATCGTTTGGGACGAGTGTACGATGGCAAATCGTAAAGCTGTGGAAGCTGTAGATAGAACGTTGCGAGATATAAGACAAAATGACCGACCGATGGGAGGCTTAACGGTGCTATTCTGTGGAGACTTCAGGCAGACACTCCCTATAATACCCAGAGGAACGAGGGCCGATGAAATAGGTGCCTGTTTAAAGAGCTCTATTTTATGGCGTAGTGTCATATTAACTAATTTGAGCTTTAATATGCGAGCATATTTGGGAGGTGACGCAAACGCGCAGGTTTTCTCAAATTTACTACTTCAAATTGGTAACGGCACATACCCGACTCAAGAAGGAGGTAAAGTAACTTTAGTCGAAAGCCTGTGTTCTTCTGTTGCCTCACAGCAGGAACTCATTTCCTCTGTATACGGAGATCCATCAGAGATCTCGAACCATGACGCTGCTTGGCTATGCCAACGAGCTATTTTGGCACCTCGCAACGACCAAGCAGCAGCAATAAATTCTCAAATATTGGTACATGTTTCTGGAGAAAGTAGGGAATATTTATCTATTAACACGGTTTTAGAAGAAGGAGATGCCACCCACTATCCAGTAGAGTTTTTAGACTCTCTAAATACACCAGGTCTTCCAGCACACAAAATTTATTTAAAAGTCGGAGTACCAATCATTCTACTCAGAAATTTAAGCCCACCAAAACTATGCAATGGAACTCGGTTGAGAGTAACAAATCTCCAACGAAATGTCATCGAAGCCGAAATCTTAACAGGTTGCGGCTCCGGTGATGTTGTTTTCATTCCCAGGATACCCATTATCCCCAATAATTTTCCGTTTACTTTCAAACGTGTGCAATTTCCTGTAAGCCTCTGTTACGCTATGACTATTAATAAAGCCCAAGGCCAGACGTTATCCGTTGCGGGTGTAGACCTTACTTTTGATTGTTTTTCACACGGCCAACTCTATGTTTCTCTATCACGTGTTAGCAACCCAAACAACCTTTTTGTATATGCTCCGGGTAATTCCACCGCTAACATAGTATATAGAGAAGCATTAACGTAATCAACTATACCAAAGTCAGGACTCTTATCTAAATCATCAAAAAGGTGATATACTCTTATCTAAACGACGTTGTTTTGCTCTCGACAACCACGCGAACGAAGTCGCGGGCACAGCTAGTAATACATAAACATACTTTTTTGTTATAAATACATACATATTAAACATAGAAAACACCCAAACTCCGAAACAAATATTTGCAGATCATACAAAAATTTGGTCCGACCCGGGAATCGAACCCTAGACCTCTTGGTTAGCAGTTGCATACGCTGACCACAAGACCAACAAGGCAGTATGATATATTACAATAATAAATAAACAACTATTTCGAACATCTTACACACGACATCATCCAGTCCCAAACTAAGCAGAGCTTATATTATTGATTCGACAACTGATATAAATACATAAACATACTTTTTTTGTTGCTTACCTATAGAATACACCCAGACCCCGAAATAAATATTTGCGGATCACACAAATATTTGGTCCTACACGGGAATCGAACCTGAATCCTTACTCAAGCAAAGTAGTCGCATGCGCTACTACTGCCCTCATCATTATGAAATGATGGCTACCAGCTCAGATATTGCGTCTGGAATAGCATTACAAAATAAAAAAATATATAATAACTATTTATAACGTGCTTATAAAATTTTAGGGTTTCCCTATGAACTAACACTGAAAACAGCCAACACCTAAAAAAAAAAAATTTTGTGGATCTCATAAACATTTGGTCCGACCCGTGAATCGAACCCGAGGCCTCAATCGCATATGCTGCCACAGCGCCACCGAGGCAGTCATATAAAATGAATTTTAATAATCGGTCCACAATTGACAGAGTAATCAATGAATGTACAATAAAAAAAATCATTTAGTTAAACATAATTATTACTCCTTTTTTGAAGTTGGTTAATAATAATTTAAAATATAAAGATTGGTGTGTCTATTCTCAGACCTACCAAATATTATCAAAAGTTACACACAGTCACGTCGTCGTATGTAAACAATCAAATCTCTGTGTGCGTGACAGTGCGTGTGGAGCTAAAAACGAGCGTGCGCTCGCCTTGAATATTCGGAGAACACTGAATTTTTGGATCGCGTGAACTCTGTTTTATTGCAAATTATTTCTCCATACTAAAATGTATGGAACTTTTGCCGCTAAAAATTAATGATGTTTAAGATTAAATTATGACTTTCTGGTGAGAATTAATAGAAACCTTAAATGGTTAATCTCTTTTTTGTACTTTTTTCTTGCAACTAATAAAATATTTATTTCAAATAAAGCAACATAATACTAGATTGATTCCAAACAGAAAAGGTCGATTTCGGTGATTTTAGTCACTGTTGATGATTTTTTTCTCGAAAATAAATAATCGTATTAGTAATTTTACTCGGTTTCTCTATAGATTGCTTTATTATGGAACTGAAATATTTTTTTTACTGTCAAATAATGAATGAATTTGTTTCTCTTGTCATAACCGTAAGTGCTTTTTCGAGCAGTTATGGAAACGATCCCCTTAAATTAGTACCAAAATTGATTTGTTATGTGAATGCTTTTTGGCTGCTTATTTTAAGCATCTCACGAAGCCGCCATAGTTTAGGTTGGCATCGCCATACTTCCTGCATAGCAGGCAGCCTGGTAGCCCCCGCTCCTGGATTCTACCCATGCTTATCATCAGGCAGAGTGGAGTCACACTGGCAGGCGTCAAATAAAAAAAAACATATTTTATTAGTTTACTTACAATGTAAAAGCACCGAATACGAGACCAACATCCTAACAACTTCTGGTATTACAGGTCATATTCATAGACGAGATCGACTCATTACTAACACAGAGAAGTGATACAGAACATGAAGCCACTAGAAGGATCAAGACCGAGTTCCTAGTGCAGTTTGATGGTGCAGCTACAGGTGAATATTTTATCTCTTACGGAAAACTTCATTCGCTTTAAGAAAATAGTGACGACGACAATTAACTTAACTATTAAGTGTGGAGATACAATGATCTATTTGTGCCATATTGTCATTTTAGGTTCTCTGTGTGAGGGCAGCACTGCTCCGATCGAGCTGGCATTCATGTTGAAATCAGCGTGTCTCTAGTACCTATTAAATATGTTTGTTAATGCATACATATTATAGTTAAGGTATACTGATAACTATAAAATAATAATACAGGTGATGAAGATCGGCTCCTGATAGTAGGTGCTACCAACCGTCCGCAAGAGTTAGATGAAGCTGCGAGGAGAAGACTTGTCAAACGTCTCTACATACCTCTGCCTGATGCTGGAGTAAGTTAATGGGTGCTCTTGTCATATCAGCTATAGCGATATTTCACATACAACGCGACGAAAACATACGACAGCGCTATCTAGCGAAGAAACACTGAACTACTAAGAATAAATATAATAATAATAATAAATATTTGGACAATTTACACACAACATCATCTAGTCCCAAAGTAAGCAGAGCTTGTGTTATGGGTACTAAACAACTGATTTAAATACATAAACATACTTTTTTTTTTGTAAATACATACATATTATACATAGAAAAACACCCAGACTCCGAAACAAATATTTGGTCTGACCCGGGAATCGAACCCGAGACCTCTTGATCAGCAGCCGCATACGCTAACCACTAGACCAACAAGGCAGTCGAAGAAAACACGGAATTAACTATACGGAGTAACTATTAATCCTGAATCGCGAAAGAGACATTCTCGCGCCGATTAGCATATATACAACATCCCAACATCACCTTTTGGCAGTGGTACATCAGGCATGATCACCTCGCCTGGTCGGAGGATCCTCCCTTTGTGTCGGGGGAACACGACACTCGTTCCTCCACATTTTAAATCACCTATAACAAAATGGGATCGACGATTGACAATAATTGAATCTATACTTATATACTTATGAAGGAATTGTTCCTCCAACACAACCCAGACCAGAAGAGGTGATCGTTCCTGGCGGGCCACTGCCCAAAGGTTGATGTTGGCAGTTGTATTATATCGGCACGAGAAACTTCTATTGAATTTAAAATCGTGTCCAATGAGAATTGTTATGCTTATTTAATTTCGTTATTTTTGTACGATATATTCCAAGTAAGGACGCATTTTGCAAGGCCTCTAAAACTTCTGAACTAACACAGTTATATAAACCGTTATAGTTTTACTTTAGACTTCATCATATGAACTACCGTCATAATTTTTTTCAGAGGTTTGGAGCTAGCGGTTTAACTTTTAGAGGGGGATAGACGATTAGATATTTAAGAAAAACATGCTCTTTAAAGTAGAATAACTCGCAAACGGATACCCTAATCCAAAAATTGTCGAAGCAATCTCTCCATATTTTTAAAAGACCATCTAATGATACCCCACACGATGGAGTAGGCGGAAAATTATCCCCACTTTACGTGTAGGGGAGCTACCCCAAAAAAACATTTTTCGTTACTTTATTTCAGCACTTTGCTGACGTGATAATAAAAAGAAGTTTTCCATCTTTCCGGTTCTAACCGTGTGGGTGGTAAGTCGAGGACGGACGGACGGACATGACGAAACTCGACTCGAAAATAAGGTTTCCGAGTGATGAACTACGGAACCCTAAAAACCTAAAAATCACTTAGGTGAATTTGTACGAAACAACTTGATCTGAATTTTGTATAATAGATTATGCAATGTACATCATCAGCCTATCGCAGTCCACTGCTGGACATAGTAGTGTACAATAAGCATAATTGACTGCCTTGTTGGTCTAGTGGTTAGCGTATGCGGCTGTTGATCAAGAGGTCTCGGGTTCGATTCCCTGGTCCCACCAAATATTTGTGTGATCCACAAATCTTTGTTTCGGAGTCTGGGTGTTTACTATGTGGAATATGTACCTATGTATTTACAAAAAGTATGTTTATGTATTTATATCAGTTGTTTAGTACTCATAATACAAGCTCTGCTTAGTTTAGGATTAAATGACGTCGTGTGTCAGATGTCCGAAATATCCGAAATATTCAGTCTTCTTCTTCTCAATTTAAGGGTCAGTCCCTTGTCGGTGGAGCAATCGCCACTCTTGTATATTTTCCGGAATCCGTTTGACCTCTTGATTGGCCACGACTCCTACTTTCTCCTTTACTTGCTGTATGTACGCCAATCTAGGCCTTCCGCGTTTTCTTCTACCTTCTATCTTTCCTTCTAGAATGGTTTTAAAAAGGTTGTCGTGTCTTATCAAAAGGCCAACCATTTTGCCTCTTCTGTTGTCAACAGTATTCAGAAGTCTCCTTTCTTCGTCAACCATTAGTAGAAATATTCAATAATACCAATATAATTGACAGGCTCGTCAGCAAATAATATCGAACCTATTAAAGAACGAAGACAACGAGTTATCGTCCCAACAAGTGTGTGAGGTGGCCGGCCTCACGGATGGGTACTCCGGCGCGGACATGCGCTCTCTCTGCTCTGAGGCAGCCATGGGACCGGTCCGATCTGTGCCGCTCTCTCAAATCGTCAGCATTGAAAGGAATAAGGTAATTCATTAATCATCTAGCTGAGTCCCGCGGTGTTACTCGCGGAGTGAAGATAGTCTAAAAAATATTTGCCCAAGTTACTGCTTAGGTCATCAGCTTTCTGCCGGTCACGTCAAAATCGATCCTGATGTTTACCACAGGTTACCTAGAGCCACGCGCTACCTCAGTGTTGAATTCCATAAAGCCAGTGTATGGAATTCAACACTGGGGTAGCGCGTGCAACTCAAGCATAATTATGATACAGCGGATTCAGAATACTATCTTGCGCTCAATCAGTGACGCTCCTTTTCTCGTCACAAACTCGGAAATCCATAAGGAGTTAATGATGTTAATGATGATGATCTACTGTCATGGAGGAAATCCAAGACATAACAAAAAGATACCAAGATAGACTGGTAAAGCACCCTAACAACTTAGCGGCAGCGCTAAAGACTAGAAGCTACGCAAAGAGGCTGAAAAGGAAAGACATCACATAGTTCGCCATCGCCAACTTGAGTGGACTATTTGGAAGTAAATGGAGTAGATGGCTCGCTGGAGTCACGCTCATCCTGTCAATTACACCTACAACTCACCTGCTTATAGTATCACTGCTGATCGCAGATCGACACAAAAAAAAAGATTACCTAGAAGAAACACAGTTTTTTTTTTAAATTGCTTAGTTGGTTATTAAACTATATACTTTCATATGCCTATTAAAAAAAACAGTTATTTTGATATTCCATACAGACACTTCAATTTTATTTATTTGTATAGCTAAGGACGCGACTATTTATGCGGTCACCGCTTCCTACATTGTTTACGCCGAGTGTAAAGTGGAGACACATTATCGGACGCGGCTGACAGCCGTGATTTAGTATATGAATATGCACAGAGCTGTGCAAACTATCAGACGTAAGTCGTGGACGTGACCTTTGACTGACCTAGAGCGTTCGGACGTCCGACAGAAATCTGGCATAAGACTGACTGACGAGACACTTATCAGTCGCGGCAGTCAGCCGCGTCCGATAATGTGTTTCCAGCTTTATAATGGTGTAGTAAAAATAAATCTATTACTTTTCCAATAGATGGCTTTAGTTACTTGTATCTCGCGTTGTATACGTCCGATCAGGTTCCACTTCCACTGACTGGCGTTAGAAAGATAAGATTTTGTACTTACAGTATTTTCTGACAGTTTTGTGATAGTTGATTCAGTTTCAGCCTTCAATTTCATGCAAAAATAATGGATTTCTGTTTACTACACCTGATTTCGATCTTTAGATGGGACAACACTTTGTAAAATCCTCAAATTGTTATTCTGACTGTGAATGATGTTTGTGGGTCCGTTTCATATGTATTTGTAAAGGCCCGGTCACAATATATGTTACTAGTGCGTAAGTAATAAAAAAAATTATTTTTTAGGTACGCCCTGTCAATATTCAAGATTTCATCAATGCCCTACAAAGAGTAAAGCCTAGTGTATCGCAAGACGATTTGGGACAATATGTTAAATGGAATAAAACTTACGGCCAAGGATTTTAGTTTAATAAATGAATAAAACCAATGTATACATTGTTTTATTTACATAATAGTTTTTTTCGTCTTAGTTCTTGTTTACATAAGTTGCAGTAGAAAAGCTACTGTCATACAATAAATGAGACCATTTTTGCAACTGGAACTCTACAAAGTTGACTAGAATTCACAAGGAAAATGGACGGGATATTTTCTAGCTTCCTGAAAATGAATTCAATATGCTGCATATAAAGTCTCTTAGGCTTCTTAGGACAGAAATTTTCAAATATTTCTTCTTTTGATGAGATCATCCAGCCCAATAATGTCAGCTATTTCTACTAATGTCAAGTATATAACGTTTTCAGTCAGTCTTAAATCTTCAAGTCGTCGTAGTAGTATTTAATGAATAAATATGGATAAGATGAAATAGGGACAGTCTTTCAAAAAAATAAAAAACGATCCTTTAAAATATTTAAGAACAGTAACGGTTTATGAACGGTAACTGGTTGGTCAACTGTCAACGCTACTGCCAGAAGTGCCAGTGCCAGAGGCAGAGGGTATCTGTCAAAAAGACACGATGAGTGACGACACCTGACGATAGCAAATTGCAAAACAGTGTCAGTGAGTCAGTGAATGTTTTTATTTTGGCGGGAGGTGTTTCATGAAACTAATACCTATAAACTTGTTATTATTGTACTATTTAGAGAGAAAATATTACGGCCAGTTTTAAAACGCGCAATTGTTATGTAAATACTGACATTGATACTAGATATTAAACCAAAATGGATCAAGATAATCGTGTTATTGTCCTCATCGACATGGACTGTTTCTACTGCCAAGTTGAAGAAAAGCTGAACCCTGCGCTAAAAGGGAAACCAATAGCCGTTGTGCAATATAACCCCTGGCAGGGTGGCGGGTATGTTCTTCTGTACGGATTAAATTGTAATAAAGATTGTACAGGAACAGGTTGTAACGTGTTTTAACTTCTTTCATAGAATTATAGCAGTAAACTACATAGCTCGAGCGAGAGGAGTCACGCGACACATGAGAGGAAAGGAGGCTAAGGAGAAATGCCCTGATATTGAATTGCCATCTGTACCTTGTCTGAGAGGCAAAGCTGATATATCTAGGTAATCAAATATTTACAGTTATTATATAGTAATATACTTAATTAAGCAAAAGAGGTGTGGTGAAAGATTAAGAGATGGGTGTGTCATAAGACCTGAGGTAGTTAACTATGTACACAAGAATATAGTATTGTAAAGAGAAATAAAACTTGAAACAAACCCAAATCCGTCTGGTCAGCATGGTAGATAGATAGAATACTCTTTATTTATACATCTTATCACAATCTTACAATAGAGAATAAAAAGAAAACAATTTAAAATTAATGTACAAAGGGCAGCCTTATTGCTAAAAGCAATCTCTTCCAGGAACCTTAGGATGGAATTAAATGATTCGGAGAGGCAGCGGTAGTAGACGGTGCGATAAGTTTTGTACAATTTGAAATTGCCAATAAATATATTTCATACACATACATATACCTACACAAATACATATATACGATATATATAAATACTAATACACCCCAATGTACATTACACATACTATAATACACATACAAATAAATAACTATTCATTTAAATTACAATTTGGAAAAGGAAAACATTCACATCAAACCATATGCTGTGACTGGCTCAGTTGTGACATATAAAATTCTTGAACCATTTTCTTAAAGGCCTTTAATGTTTGTGCTTTCCTAATTTTTATTGGCAATGCCACAAGCGTACAGCTTCAACCGTAAAAGATTGATCATAGAATTTAGTGGAATGGTACCTAGACCATAGATTATATCTCCAACAATATTAATAAGTAACATTAAAAAGATTGTCCTGAACTAATCCCAAGAATATACATCTCAGCGCCAAGTAGGTTACCACGCTCAAGTATCTACTGGCTGTTAAGTTTATGTAGATATAAGACTATTCTGGGGTTTAACTCACCTTTGACCAGAATGGCCAAGTCAACAATTAACTTTGTTGGATTTAGACATTTTACAAGAAAATTTGCTTAACTTAAAAAAAACTATAGAACATCTCTAGTGTGAACCTTGATGGGTCTGATCTCACCAGAATTTAGGTTCTGATTGAATTGCTGTTTTAGGTTGTTAATGGCTTTTATGTGTTGTATGTTTATTTAACTATTGGCTTTCTTATTTATTATTATTTTCTTTTAATTTAGATGGTATTAATTGGACGTAGTTACACGAAAAGGATCCAATCCACACAAAGTCATTTTCGAGATATTGACATTTGAAGTTTAAAACATATTTGTTCATAGGTGTTTATTATAAAATAGATTGTGAGTATGATGTTATCTTAGAATATTTTTATTATTTTTATTGTATATTTACTATCATACAGAATATTGTGTGATCGTTTCACTGATTTAGTTTTTAATTCTGGGTAAGAACGACGACGGTTGGATCGATATAAGTGAAAACAAATATACATGTGCCTATAGATGTGGGTTGGTTCCGATGTTAATAATCAATAAAAAACAGCTGTTTTTACGTGTTTTTTTTTTTACTGACCGATAATATTGATATGTAGCATCAGTTTGGTGCACTTAACTAATTTTTTACAGTATTGTGGTTTGGATCCTTTTCGTGTAACTACGTCCAATTATCCTTAGTTAGCTGTGATTACCTATAACTGAATGAGCACAGGGCATGTATTTTGTTTTCTTTGTATTCATATAAGATGTGTGTATCATTTGTTGGTGATCCGAAATAAATAAATATAGTTGTTAGATTAATGTATCTTGTATCTGTTTTAGATTTAGAGAAGCAGGTAAAGAAGTAGCGAGAGTACTACAGAAATTCACTCCTCTCTTGGAGAGAGCTTCAATAGATGAAGCTTACTTAGACATCACTGCTTCTGTAAGTACACATCTAATCCCAAACTAAGCAGAGCTTGTATTATGAGTACTAGACAACTGATAAAAATAAATTAACATTATTTTTTGTAAATATATACATATTATACATAGAAAACACCCAGACTCCGAGGCAAATATTTGCGAATCCAACAAACCAGGAAATCTTGATCAGCAGTCGCAACCACTAGACCAACTAGCCAATCAAAGGCAAATGTGTATTGTTTAATTTGTTAGTAAGTTCACAGCACATTAACAGGGCTGTCTTGAGTACAGTTCAAAGTAAGTTGACCATGGGTCAGTTTGCACTACACTGCCAAGTTTTTTTAAATAATAACAGTCTCTAAACATCTCTTAAACTCATTCTATTTATTGTAAGCCTTCGCCACAAGTCAATATAGAAATCACTAGCTAATTTCACAAAGGGTCAGTAGGCCTGCCTTTTAAATCTCAATATTTTCAGTAACTACTTTGTAAGGGAAAAAATCTCAGTAGAACCACTATTATTGGTACATTACACTGGACTAAGATCTCTTTGTAATAGCTTTAATAAGTAATAATTAAATGTTTTCAGGTAGAAGAAAGACTAAACACATTAAATTTAAATACAATCAATACAAACATGATACCCAACACTTTTGCACTTGGCTATGACTGTATAGAAGAGTTTCTATCTGACATCCACAATCGTTTTGTGGATAATATTGAGTTTGACTATGAACACGCCAAGAGATTGCTGGTAGGAGCTGTTATTGTTAGTGAAATCAGAGCTGCTGTATATGAAGAAACTGGTGAGTACAATCTCTACTTCTCTTATCTATTATATCTTACTTACTGGAAGTTTTCAAAATATTATATTAGTGCTACCCTATGCTCCTCAAGGAACACACATGCCAAATTTTAGTTTTCTGCGCCCAGTAGTTTTGACTGTGCGTTGTTTGTCAGTCAGTAACAGGACTGTTTACAAATAATTTATTGATTATATTAGCCTTAACAGTCCATTCCTGGACACAGAAGAATTTCTCTTAGAAATTATTTGCCTTACTATACCATGCAGGACAAGATCACTGCAAAATAAAGAGAAAGCTTGAAACAAACCCAACTAATGCATATGAGGACATGTTAAAATCGAATATTGCACTATTTATTTTTAACTGCAAAGGATATACCTTTAGTCATAACCATAATTATGCCTTGACCTTAAATCAAGAACTATGGTAATGATTTGAAAACTAGAAAAACAATTCCCATCTGTTTTAAACATCTTATTACAGAAATATGAACTCAAATAATTTACATTACTTTGCAGGATATAGATGTTCAGCTGGCATAGCTCACAACAAAATATTGGCCAAACTAGTTTGTGGATTTAATAAGCCCAATAAACAGACAATATTACCTAAACATTCTGTCAATATATTGTACAGGTGAGTAGAAAAATAAATGTATAATGTCTACGCCTACCCTCTGTCTTTATGAAGTACCTTCAATAATTATAAAATTAAATTGTTTTCAGCACACTTCCCCTTAAAAAAGTTAAACATTTAGGAGGGAAATTTGGGTATGCTGTTTGCGAAACCCTTAAAATCAGCAAGATGTGTGAACTTCAGAAATTTACTGAGAAGGAACTTCAATCTCGATTTGACGATAAAAATGGGTAGGCACACATGTACTACACTATTGACACTAAATTCTTTGGGTGAATATTTACATTGTCTAATCGTACGTAACTGCTTTATTTTCTTTAGATCATGGTTATACAATATCGCACGTGGCATCGATCTAGAACCTGTACAAGTAAGGTTGAACCCAAAGAGTATTGGATGCTGCAAACAATTTCGAGGCAAAGCTGCCCTCCTCGATCTGGATAGTATACGAAAATGGCTAAAGGATCTCGGCGATGAGATAGAGGACAGGCTTGAACAAGATGCTTTAGAAAATAACAGAACACCCAAACAAATGGTAGTAAGCTTCTCTACACAAATGCCAGACGGAAGAGATACCAGCAGTTCAAGGTCTTATAATTTTGTTGCTGATGATGAACTATGCAGCGATCTATTTTCTAGCAAAGCTTTGGAGCTTCTTTTAGAAAGTTCCGAAGGGCTGAAAATGAAAGGTACTGAATTCTCTTAATATTAGGTCTTTACCTATGAAATTGCCGTTTTGTATGCAATAAGTGAAAGTACTTATTTTTTCATACTTTTTTATTTCTGTTATTCAAAGTAATCATCCATGTAATCGACGCATCTTTGCCAACGCATTGGCAGTTTATTGATGCCCTTCTTGTAAAAATCAGCTGGACGGGAGGCAACAAACTCTTCAAAGGCATTTTGTACTGCCCTACGGGAATTGAATTTTTTACCCACTAAAAAGTTGTCTAAAACTAAAAATTATATTAATATAGGTATATTCAGTTACTCTTTACATTTATTGCTGCAATATTTTTCAGAAAAAAACGAAAGCAATAGAAAGTTAAAAGCTCCTATAAAATTCCTTGGGATAAGTGTCGGGAAATTTGAAGATACTTCAGACACGAAGAAAACAAAAAGAATATTGGACTACTTCAGTGCAGGTCCTTCTAAAGATACAATTGAAAAACCAAAAAACAAAACAGAGGACAAAAGTGAAGAGAAATCAATTGACAAACCAATAAACAAAATAGAGGACAAAGGTGAAGAGAAATCAAAGGTTAATAATCTAAAAAATAATGGTAAAGAGTATTTAATGCAGAAATTCTTTAAAGCTACTGAAAAATCTCAATCTGTTACGCCTCTAAACGATCGTATTAAAGAACCTGATATACCTTCGGCTGTCGAAACTAAAGTTCTTCAAGCTGAAAGCGGAAACCCCCAAAATAAAGAATGTTTAAAGTCTCAAATAAGTAAATACAATGTTATTGAATCTACTTTAGACGAACAGGAATCGTTTTTTGCAAAGATTTTAAAACAAAATATGATTATGGATCCTCGATCTACGATTGTTGATTCGGATACGAGTCGACCGATAACACCACTTTGTGATGTCGTCAAATGTGAAGATGAAACAAATGACAGTGATTATTCAGGTTCAACAATTATTAACGAAATAAACAAAAGTGTGGCTTTGTTCGAAGATGACCCAGCAGACGTTAATCGCTTGACTAGTATAAGACAATTATTGAATAGTTCAAAAGTAATGAATGAAGAAGAACAAACAGTTATTCCTGGCCCTGAAATAAACGAAGTAGCTCGCCCAATTCCTCGAATAGAATCCACATCAGTTGACATGTTTGAATGTCCAGAATGTAACAAATCTATACCAATATTAGAAGTTGAAATGCATTCCGATTACCATGTTGCATTAAAATTGAGAGATGAGGAGCGCCAACAAGTTCGTCAGGTAAAACTAGATAAAACTACCGTAAATACGAAACGAAAATCCGAGGAAATCAAAAAGAAAAAGGCGCCTGAAGATTCGAGTCACAAAAACAAATCAAGTTGTTCCATAGCAAGCTTTTTAGTGAAGATTGACAGTAATGTGCCAACAGAGACATGTTCTAAATGTGGTAAAAGAATACCTGTAGATAAATTTATGGAGCATTTAGATTTTCATGAAGCTCAAAAGCTGAATAGGGAACTGAATAACAAGATCAGTCCTCACTTAAACGGGAGTGGCGTCAAAAGAAAAAGGGTATCTACTTCCCCAGTTAAGAATATAAAACCGTGTAGATCTAACAACTCTTTATTCAAATAAATTTATAAATAAATGAATTAAAAATGCCAATGTTTTTTCAAAAGTATATTATGATGTTAAAAAGATTTACACACTGTAGATCTCATTTTGGAACTTCCTCCACGCGTCGAGGGGTCCATGTTCAGGGCGGTACCTGACATTGCATCCGTCATTAGCAAGACGGCCTTCCTCACGCAGCTTTTCGAATTCATCACGGTCATACTTGGTGAATCCCCACTTCTTGGAGATGTAGATCTGAAAAGTTAGGAAAGATGATTTATTTAACAAAGTTTTTTTCTTAGGGGCTTCATAGCATTGTTAAGAACACCCCAAAAGTTTGTCCTGTTAAAGTCTATTTCTTATCTTGACATGATTAATAGTAATATATTAAGCACACTAATCCATATTCTATATATCGTCAGTCGAATTTTGGTAAATTACATCTACATATTACATCTACATTTTACATCATCATTTCATTTTACAAAGATCATCTTTATTATTATTGTTGTAAAAAAGAAAGAACTGCTCAGTATAGTATGAAATTCAAAGTAATGTCTAAAAATCATGTCCTATTTATTACCTTCTGACGACCAGGGTACTTGAACTTGGCACGACGCAGAGCCTCGATGACCTGCGCCTTCCAACGGTCGCTAGAACGCACAGACATGATGGGCTGTCCAATGCGAACACGCGCTACGGTTCCTTGAGGCTTGCCGAAAGCACCACGCATCCCAGTCTGGAGCCTGCAATATTATGATTAAACCTTAATTGGTGGCTCGTACACACTTGTACTAATATTTTAAAACAAACTTTGTTTGGTTCAACACACTAAACTTATACTGGTTCCAATTGCAAAATTCGTATAGTATTGAATATTCCATTTACCAAGGTACATAATACTAATCATACAGATCTTTCATTGAACTAAACAATTTTTTAAAGATTCATCAAACCCATTTAGGCATCTTTGCAAGTTTCTACATACAACAATTGAAAAGTATAACCCTTCTTTGGGCCAAGTTATAAATAAATAAATATATATTTCGGACATTTTACACACAACACACAAAACTAAGCCGCGTTTGTATAATGGGTAGCTTGACAACTAATATAAATACATAAACATACATTTTTTTTGTAAATACATACATATTATACATAGAAAACACCCAAAGTCCAAAACAAGTATTTGCAGATCACACAAACATTTGGTCCCAGGAATCGAACCCGAGACCTCTTGATCAACAGTTGCATATGCTAACCACTTGACCAACGAGGCAAAATTTTTTTTAGAATGTTATGTAAAAAATTTAACTAGGGCTTTTGCACCCAGCGTATTTTGAATGCGTCGACCGTCGTCGTGTGCAAAGGCCTTTAGTAAAACTTATTAAATATCAGATAAGCTTATTTTCTTGTTTGTTCAGATAGTTTAGTTGATAGATAGTGTGTTGTGCAACAATGACAGACAATAAATTGAGTCATGAAAAACAAAAACACTATACTCATGGCAATATGTAAATTTTGTTCTCTGAGAACAGTATTTGTCTAGGGCCTAACTTATCACTATGAGTATCATCATGATTTGCAAATTGTTAGTCATGAAATGACACTCATAAATTATTATAGATTATCTGTTTTACTTATCAACAATTCTTCATTTTAAAATGATAACTAAAGCACTTTCAATAAATCATGTCATGGGGGACTTTACAAAGAAGACTGCATGAAACAACACAAAGAACATCCACACTCATAACAAAAATTTGTGGATCACATGTGTTGTCTCATGTGGGATTTAAACCCTCAACACCTTACGAGTAGTAGAAACAAACAATATGTGGATGATCACTGTCCTGTGTAGGACCTTATTAGAAAGCGGAGTAGAGCTTGCTTAAACCACTATGCCAACAGTGGAGTCGAATTAAAACTAAGAAAATATAATTATTGGAGTTTCCACAAAAAATATTCCATATCAGTAGAACTATTATTTAAACTTTATTTTAAATTAAATATCTAGGGGCATTAAAAACTCAAGACTAGAATTATTTACATTACTTAAATATAATGAATACACAAGTGAGTTATAAGCAAATGAGAAATTGTAAATCTTACAAGGACATTAGTTTCATAAAAAATGTTTGAAGTTATTTGAAATATATACCATTTAGTCACATTATATTATGTGACATATTCTGTAGACCCAGCCATGAGAAAGCATATAGTATAATGACATTTACAACTGGGTTGTTGGTCTGGTGGTCTTGGGTACGATACCTGGGACAGACCAATATTTGTTTTGAGTCTGGGTGTTTTCTATGTATATTAAGTACTAGCTGACCTGTGCCCACTTCATTGGGCATAACTTAAATATAAAAGTTAGACATATACTGTCGTTGACTTTTATGTAGGCATTTTCAAGCTCCACATCTTTTCTCTAGAACTCAAAAATATATCTTTCATAGTTAAGGCAGCGTTCGTAAGAAACACTTTCATTCGACTGTTTTTTCTCCAATTCACTATGTAAAATGGACTACCGCGTAAAAGCCTTTTTATTTTAAGTTTTTTTATATAACCTATGACACTCAGCAATAATGTGGCTTTCTATTGGTGAAAGAATTTTTAAAATCAGTTCAGTAGATCCCGAGATTACCCCTTGCAATTTAACAAACACACAAACTTTACTTCTTTAAAATATATAATAAATAATAATAATGGTATAAGTAGATGTATTTACAAAAAAATATGTATATATTTATATCAGTTGTTTAATACCCATAATAGAAGCTCTGTTGAGTTTGGGACTAGATCATGTTGTGTTTAAGATGTCCGAAATATTAATTATTATAAACCACTCAACTCAGAATAATTATGAGAAAAATGTTTAAAGTATTAGCTTCACAGTCTGAAATATTTCATAGATATGCTTTTTAAAAGCTTAAGTCTTTAGTAAGTTATTTGATTTGGGAAGCCTACTCAAAGAGGGAGCACTAGTATCTCCAACATAACCTAAGAATATATACAATTAATAACTTACCTATCAGCTCCAGCGCACGATAACATTTTGTTGATGCGGATGACATGGAATGGATGCAGCCTCATGCGGATGTGGAACTGATCCTTGCCGCAGTTCTTCACCAAGTATTTGTTGCAGCAAATACGGCCCGCCTCTAGAGCTTCAGAGCTGAGCTGTTCATATTCATCAGATACTAGATGCACGCATAGTGGAAAATCATCCACGGCAGCCCTCTTCTTACCCAAGTCGAAAATTCGGATCTTGGGGTCAGGAACACCACGACAAAACCGTGATTTTGGGTACGGTTTGTTTTTACAGTACCGGTAACTAAAATAAATAAGGCACCAGTTAACATTTTACCCCAAAATTTCAAAAAAATACAACGAGTTGAGGTTAAAGTTTTATTTACCATCTCGCTGGCCGGCGCCCCATTGTGATCTGAAATAATTTAAAATATATATTAATTGACAAGCGTACACTACGTGTTTACGAAATCTCACAGAAATAAATGAAGCTTTTTACGATTAAAGCAGATTTAAATACAAAGAAATCATATGCACCTTCACAAAGTGACACCACTACGAAAAGACAGAAGGAAGTTAGAGATGAACTGACGTTGACGGTTGAAATAATGTATGACCAACATAAAAATTATATCTACCAATGCAATAGCAAAAATGATCAACTCAAGATGTGAAAACAAAAGTCATTAATAATTTCTATAAAATAAATTTACGGAATTCAGAAAATTGTCCTTAGTTAATTGGAAACAATCACCGAGAGTAAGCAGCGACGGCACATTTAGACCTAGATGATATGTTATAAGCATTTCCGTGATAAGGAGGTCTCCAACCTACACTCAGTCATCTTCGGTCAGCCCTAAACGTAGCCCTCCCCCTGAAAGGAGACCCGAGTCAAGCAGTAGGACATTATGGATTGTTGATTGATTGCTTGAATCAAAAATAAAGTTATCTTTAAAAAATTCATTATCGTTACAAAATTTTGTATTTTTTTCTCTGGTGAGAAGAATCATCTCACCCTGTTTAATACGACCAGCTTTCGCGAGGCCATCTTTGTGACGCTCTTAATATATTCCCGTTGGTTGAGATCCCGGCAAATTTCCATACACAGCTTATCCAGTTGTGGCAGTTGAGTGTTCTGAAAAGCAGGAAGGGGTAGGAGTGGAGTCTAAATGCTAAAATACGTCACTCTGAGGCATAATATGATTATCATCAAATAAAAAAAGTTAAAAAATATTAAAGTATTAGATAACGCGTGACGCATGAATGCCTTGTTAGTCTAGTGGTTAGCGTATGCCGCTGCTGATCAAGAGGTCTCGGGTTCGATTCCCAGGTCAGACCAAGTGATCCACAAATGTTTGGTTCGGAGTCTGGGTGTTTTTTTTCCATGTAATATGTGTGTATTTACAAAAAAAAAGTATGTCTATGTCTATGTATTTATATCAGTTTTTTAGTACCCATAATACAAGCTGACAAGCGCTCATAGCCGAGTGGCCTTAGGTGATTGGAAACGATCACCAAGAGTAAGCAACGACGGCGCGGTCGGACCTAGATGGGTGACCGTTTGTGGCATTTTATATAATGAGCGTTTCCGTGATTCGGAGGTCACGTTAAGCAGTCGGTCCCGGTTGTTGTCATAAGACAGCAGTCGTGAAGCTTAGTTGGAGGCCTTCGGGCGGCTTAAAAACATCCAACAGCAAGATTTACGTAGCCACAACGTGTCTTGCTAGTCCCCAACCCGCACTCGGCCAGCGTGGGGACGTATGGCCTTAACCCTCTCTTGAGAGGAGACCTGAGCCCAGCAGTGGGACGTTATGGGTTGTTGATGTATACAAGCTAGTTTGAGACTAGATGACGTTGTGTGTAAGATGTCTGAAATATTTATTAAAAAAAAAAAATTTGGAGTCAAGTAGTAGAAAATAAATAATTTGCAAATATAGTGGCAATTAGAAGAAAAAAATGGATGTTGTCAAAATATTGTGAGTGATGACAAATTGTCAAAATTGAAATGTCAAGTACTTGAAAACAAAAAAAGGAATATATTGCTTTTTGTGAAAATAAAATAACAGAAATCAGCTCATCGTCACATCGATATTTTAAGATGGGAGCACTGACAAGTAGGCAGAATGCTGGTGTTGAAGAAGCTGATGTCGTCTCAAATCATGCTTACAAATATCCACCCAGATCGGGTAAGGACGACCTTTTAATTGTTTTATTTATTAATCATTCAGGTGTTGCTGCAAGAATATCGATACTTAATGATTTAGCTATAAAGTTTAGAGATCGCAAAATTAAATTGAAATCCTAAATTCATATGTAGGTACTTTATAGGTAGATACTTAATACATACAGCATTTAAGGAGTTTTGTAGGTAGATATACAAACTATTTACCTTTACTTTTGTCAACACAACTAAATCATTAAATTGATAGTATCTAGAGTACAATATTCTTGTACTATGTATACACACAATAAACACACACACACTTATGAAATACTCCTTTCATTTATAATTTCTTAAAATAAATCTTACCATGCATTCCTACTATGGATAAATAAATTGTCAACTTTGTATATTGTTATTGCTTGAAAAAAAAATTGAATGGAAAAAGGAACATAGTTTGGTTGACTTTAAAACCCATTCATACATATTGATTATCTGTATTATTGGTTCAGATATTATCCTACAGAAACTATAGATTGAATATGTTTACATTTATAAACATTGAAATAATAATACGTGTCTTGCTTTTTCAACTGTTAAAGCTTTTAAATGTTTTCTTATAACCATACATACAGTATCATGTGCTGTCATGCCCATGATCAGAGAATTAATCACAGCTTGTGCGACTCGACTAAACAGCGATTTAACGCAATAATAGATAAACAAAATAGTAGCACTACGCACAATGAACAACAAATTGACGTATAGCAACTATAACGAATAACACAACGCTGGAAATTAATTTATACACTGAGTGATATAGTAGATGATATGGTAGCTTGACCAGGGGGGAGAGAGCATTCGGAATATAGAGGCATTCGGATGAGCGAGGGTTCAGATTATCAAGGCCCTATTTTACTACTGTATTTGACCTATTGAGTATTATACTCCTAAAAGTTATTACTATACTTACATTAATAGCCATTAAAATGTGATTTATGTTGTGATTATTAAAGCAGGCAACTACTTCGGTAGTCACTTTATCATGGGAGGCGAGAGGTTTGACACACCACAACCCGAGGCATATCTGTTTGGAGAAAATGCTGACTTAAACTTTCTAGGCAGTAGACCTACTCCTGTAAGTATTGATTTAGCAAATATTTTTTCATTCAATCACATGCAGTATGCAAAAATATTGATATAAGTATATACAGAGTGCTCCGTTTCTAAATTTCAATCAAAAGTTAAATAAATAAATATTTCCGTATATATATATATATCCGTATTCCGTATATCTTACACACAATGCCATCTAGTCTATGGGTACTAGACAACTGATAAATACATAAACATACTTTTTTTTTGTAAATACTCACATATTATACATAGAAAAACATCTAAACAAACGAAAAAATATTTGAAAATCACTTTAAAATTTTGCTCAACTCGGAAATTGAACCCAACACCTCAGGCAGAGCAGCTGCATAAACTACCACTGCGCCACCATAGCAATCTAATGAATAAAACGTAGATACCAGTTCACTAACACTATTTAATTGTGTATGTTACAGTTTCCATATCCACCACCACAATCAAATGAACCCACAAAAACACTAAAAAGCCTAGTGAACATACGCAAAGAGTCATTACGGTTTGTCCGTTGCCCTGAACCTGTTGGCAAACTGGCAGACAATAAAATTGGAGACGGGATAATTAAAAATGTTGATGGCAATGGCAAGGGGACGTACTACAATATTGAGTTTACCTTTGACTGTGATGCAAGGTGTGCCATCACTGTGTTCTACTTCTGTACAGAAGAGGTCACTCCTACTGGAGTTGTGTAAGTATGAACTTGGCAATCATTATACAATTACATAATAATAAAATTGAAGTGTCCGTTTGTAATGTAAATCCGTATAATAATGTTAAAATAATGTATAATAAAAATAAAAAGTATGTACAGTACTTACGAGTACATCAAAAAAGCTATTTAAAAAAAAACTGTTTGTTCTGCCTAATCTCTGGTATTGCGGGACCGATTTTGACGGAGCTTTCACTCGCAGATAACTGATAACTATAAGGAGTAACTTAGATCATTTTTTTGACGTGACATCGTCTTATAATTCGATGGAGCCGGCTGCACGCACGAAAAAACATGACTCATGCGGCGTTACCTCGCTCTGAGGCGTTCCATTTAAGGCTTGAAGTGCAAGCGAGAGCGCGAAACGAGCGACAAAGAGGCACAATCTTATGACGTTGTCACGTTCAACTATCGTCAGTAAATCGACTTTACAGACAACCGATTTTTATTAGACCAAATTCGCAATTTAAAATATCTGCTGGTAACTTTTTTTTTATTTTTTACTTCTTTACAGTTACTACCCACGAGATCCGACGATGAATTCTCAAACATACCACTACAAGAAGGGTGCGAACCAACAGTTCTGTCAGATATCCCACGTGTTTGAACCCTCCAAGTATCTGGACGAAGACCTGGTATATAACGCGGACAGAGAAATTATACCAATAGCCATATATTGTGTTGTCGATGAGGGACAAGAAGGTATGGAGTTAAAATAGCCATTAGCTGAATTAACTAGTGTTTACATGCTTATAACTGCCTCATTGGTCCAACAGTATGCCACTACTGATCTTGAGGTTCAGGTTCAACTCTCAAGTCGGGCCAAAATAGGGTTAATGAGTTTTTCTGTTAGTATATATGTGCTTAATAATATTCTGGAGTTCTGGTCTTAAAAAGAAATGGGTTGACAATGACAAACAATTAAAGAGAAAGCATTAATAAGCATAAAGATAATAGATACAACTCAATTTACATCTGATGTAAAACTTCTTTGAAAAAAAAAAAAAAAGCGTGCATACTTGGAGAGTAAACTTGTTGTGTTGCAAATGGACGTTGTGAGGGAGATATAGGTTAGTATAGATAGTGTGGCGACTTCCACATACAGCGCAAGCGAATAACATACAACAGCGCCATCTACCGAAGAAGCATTGAACCATGAAGAAAAACACGTAACGATCTATACGAAGTAACTACTAATCCTGAATCGCGAAAGAGAAATTCTCACGCGGATTAGCATATATACAACATCCCAACATCAACTGTTGGGCAGTAGCCCGCCAGGCATGATAACCTGGTCGGAGGATCCTCCCTTTGTGTTGGAGGAGCTCGATACCCGTTCCTCCAGAGTAGAAAGAGAGAGAGTTATGTTTGGTATTTACTATCGGAGCAAGAGAGAGCGCCTGTTATATTTCGTATATCTAAGACACGGTGTAGGCCTATTTTCTGTATTTTGAATTTACTTAAGTTTTACTTCAGTCATGTGTTCTGAAGTACCCTCGTTTTTTTCTCCAGAGATACGCCAGTCGCACACCACTATAGCTATAGTGGAGAGACATTCGGATGGCACGTACGTGTTGAAGGCACTCAAACAGAAGCTGTTTGTCGACGGACTCTGTTACTTGCTGCAAGAGATATATGGTATAGAGAATAAAAACCTTGACACTAAGGTAAGATTTATCATTTAAAGCCTATTAGTCTAGTGGTCAATTGTTTTCAATTGTGTCCAGATTAGGAAGAACTACTTAAAGATCATACATATATTATCTATTAAGGCACATTTTAATACACTATGACATACGTACATATAAGCCTGAAAAATTTATTGCATATAAAGAAAACAGTATTGAATTTATAACATCTCCAACATTTCTAAGATTGCGAATGGTTACGTAGCGTTAGTTTCGTAGGCGATTCTGCGTAACTGATTTCGTACGTAGAAAAAAAACACTATACGTAACTGGTTTCGTTCCAAGAAAAAAAAACCAATCAAGTTGAGAACCTCGTCCTTTTTAAAGTCGGTTAAAAATCATTCTTCCCATGTAAGTCTTTGGTCTAGTGGATAGCGTATGCAGCTGCTAATCAAGAGGTCTCGGGTTCAAATCCCGGGTCGGGCCCAAAGTGTTTTTGGGTTTTTCTTAGGAAATTCCTAATAGCAGTCCGGAGTTTAGAAGTTTGGCGGTGATTCACGCCCGTACCTGGGAGAGCACGTAAAGCCGGCGGTTGTCGTAAACATCTATGGCAATCGTTATTGGGAAGTGAGTGCCCTAAAATTTACCGACAACTAGTTCAACCTTCGAAGTTTAGTTCTGCCTTAGGGTTGCGGCGGTTCGATGCCAGTCGCTCCGTGGAAAAACTGAAATTCAGGTAAAACCGGTTGAATCTAGTAGCCGACCCCAAATAATATTGGGAATAAGGCTAGGAAGATATGTAACTGGTTACGTAGCGTTGGTTACTTAGGTGACCAAAAGGAAAAGTTTCAACACGTTGGGACGTAATTTTTAAACCCTACCACTATTTCCATAGCCGAGCTCCGACGAGGAAACCGAAGACGGTGGTTCAGAGTGCGTGATCTGTATGTGCGACGTCCGAGACACGCTGATCCTGCCGTGCCGGCACCTGTGCCTGTGCAACTCGTGTGCAGACTCCCTGCGCTACCAGGCCAACAACTGCCCCATCTGCAGGGCGCCCTTCCGAGCCCTGCTGCAGATCAGGGCACTCCAGAGGAAGGCTGATGGAACTGCCACGGCACCCACTTCGACTACGGATGTAAGTGTATGTTATACTACTAGTTGTGTATGTTTGTTTATGGTTTTCAATACAGGAAATTTAATAGAAGATTTAGACAAATAAATCAAACCAATAGTTGAATGTTCATCGGTGCTGGAACAGAAGTGAGAGATAACTCCTTATCCATTCTCATTCTAATAAGCTTAACATGCTCTGAGTGTTAGGAAGGGTCCCTCTTCCTCTGAAACTAAATCGGGGGGGACTTGACAGTCGATAAATCACTTGAGACTATTTAAGTTGTTGTCCCGCCTGTTTCTGTGCCCCCTAATGCCATAAAGCAAGTACTAAATAAAAACTTATATAATGTCCCATTAAAAACACCTATCTTCAATATTGAGAGTGGCCCTCTGTTATGAATAGAAAAGTTTCGATAATTTAATAGTGTTATTTCTTCTTAGACTCCGACTAAATCGTCTAAAAGAGACCCCTCGTTGCCCTGGTGGCAGCCTAGCTCTGAGCGACCAACGGTACCATATACCGTTAGAAATGTAAGCTAATTTGAATCGTGTTGTGCAGAAACGATTTAAAACATAAATTGGCAACATTAAAAATACAAAATGATATGTATGTATGTATAATCTCTGTTTGAAAAAAAAATCTTTTTAACGGTGATATAGCCAATAAAAGGAACGTATGTCACAGTATGTAACACAATCGGCCTACATTTATAATAAGTTAAACTCAAAACTAAATATATATCCGAGATTACTCTATGACTGTAAAATAACCATAACTGAGTGGCTTAAAACACTAACGTATGAGGAGACTGAACTCATCTTAGAGAGAATTTGCTAAGCACCCAACCACTTGCAATCGAACATATGCATACACACACCCACCCAAAACACACACACACACACACACACACACACACACACACACACACACACACACACACACACACACACACACACACACGCACGCACACACACACACGCACACAAAGCTGTTCCATTATTTCTTTATTTTTCACTATTTGTTTTGTATTAATGTAATAGTACCTACTACTAATAACTTTAAGACATTGTTCACCTAAGAGATACAATATTGTAAACTGTATAATACGAATAATGTCTTTCTATTTCAATTATTATGGTCTCATCATTGTGTAATTGTAAATCACGGGAAGAAGCGAGACAGCCCCGATACAAGTATTTCAAATAACTTACTGGGGCTTGTCTCAATTTTTGTAATGTAATGACAATGTATGAGAAACAATAAAAACCTTTTTTTTTTATTTATGTCACTGCATAATTCCTATTTATAAATTAATTTTTGAAACCTTGCCAAAGTGACTCAACTCTATCCGATGGAATTAAAGTATGAATGGATTCCAATAAATTTTCTAAAAAAGTTTTTTATGTGGGTAGTTATACTGACAGGATGATTTGACAAAGAATCATCATCATGTAGTTACTTTGACGATCGTGATACTTTTTTTAAATATTTAATGATACTTTTTTGATTATACTTACATTTTTGCCAGTTTGAGGACTGAATCATTTCTGCACAGCATAGTCCCTTTCTACTCTTGGCGGTCTATTCCAGTAATATGTTCTGGATACAACTGAATGGTAGCTTGACTTCTCTAGTCGTGACACCTCTGTGGGTGCACACACCTGAGTGTTCTACACAATTTACACATATTGCTATGTTGTAATTACATATTAGAACCATCTGGAAAAATTCAACTCCATCAATTGAACTTATTGCCCATTTTCATCATTTTCTTGTAATAGGCAAAGTCAAAGAAGTAATTGACATCATTATAATGTCACCATGAAATTGTAAACACCGTTAGATTATAATCTATCTCGCTAGATTGTGAAATGTCGAAAGATTGTGAACCGTAACTACTGTAAAATTATACTGTTAAATTAAAATCCATCGAAAAAAATGGGTCAAATTGTAATCAGTATCTTACACAATTTGTCTCAATTTTTCGACAGTTAACAATCTCGCTAGATAAATTGTAATCTAAAGGTATTTACAATTTTACGTTGACACATACACCAGTAACAACAGGCTCCTATTACGTGCCTAACATACCTTTTACGTGTACCGTAAATTTTACATGTAGTGTAATATAACATTTTTAGTAGTAAGAAATTTTTGCCATTTTTTTCACACAGGGCAGCACAGAAAATATTCCAGCTGGCTATGAGCCGGTATCCCTGCTGGAAGCGCTGAACGGCCCGCACCCGGCGAGGTCTATAATGCCCGCGCGTCCTGCCCCTGCCATCGCCAGCCCTGACACTGACACTGCTTCACAGGTAGGTTCATTGAGTCTTGAACTATGAAAAAAAATAACCAAAATCGATCCTTCCGTTTGGGAGCAACGATGTCACAGACAGAAACACATAAAAATGACTCCTTTTCATTTTACCTTTTTTTTCTTCCTAGCCTTATTTCCAATATTATTTGGGCTCGGCTACTAGTGCAATCGGTTTTACCTGAAAATTTGTTTTTTCACGGAGGACTGGCATCGGACCTCCGCAGCCCGAAGGGAGAACTGAAATTCGAAGGTTGAACTAGCTGTCAGTAAATCTGAGGCCACCGACTTCCCAATAACGATTGCCATAGATGTTCATAACAACCGGGACCGACGGCTTTACGTGCTCTCCTAGGTACGGTAGTGAATCACCGCCAAACTTTAAACCTTTTGGAATTTCTTATATAATTGAATGTTGTATATATATTATTCACATTTGATTTATATCTAAAGTTTAAACTCTAGCAAACGATACTCATAGCAAACGAGATAAAGCTACATCACCTATTGTTAAGAAATGTCGCTTTATCTTAGAAGATGTTTAACTCTATGTATCTTGTTGGCCTGGGAGCATGTACGATGCAACCGTACACTATTGCCGAGTAAGAATTTTACCTTACTCGACAACTTATTACTAATTATAAAGTCAGTACACGAATACGATTAGCGGTGATCGCGTGTGCTCCCTCGCTCCTTTATACAACTCCCAACCTTGGTCCACTAAATAAATAAGTGATAATCCTATTCCCACAGCATTCTCATTTAAGCCACCTTATCCTTCTACAATCGATATTATGTTAGTCGCACAATTTAGTGATACAAAATAGACAAGACCTACAAGTTATTTTAATACATACTATTTTATTCGTAAGCAGGCAGCAGAAATCTTGAATCGTTGTAATCTGGAGCGCAGTTCATCAACGAGTTTGGGAAGCAGCGGCAGCAGGAAGGCCAAGAGTGGCTCCAAGGATGACGTGAAGTGTATCCGTGACAGATCCGCCACGCAAACTGTCACACCTGAAGTATGACCCACAAATATTAGTACTATAATTATTCAATAAATAATTTATCTGCAACATCTAGTATTCGAAACAAGTATGTTTATCAGGTACAAACTCCGCCTGATTTGGGTTCAAAATGCCATGCACATCTGAAATGGTTATTAATATAATTATGTACATTGGTATTGAAAAGTAATCAAGCAATAATCCTGCCCCGCACTCGGTTTTTACCCTAACCAATATAATTTTTGGATAATCTCTTGTAACTTGATTGGTTAGTGTGCGGCTTAACCGATGTTAAGCCCCGCCCCCTGACCAATCGAGTAACTATTTTCTTAACGCGAATGGGAGAGTTGGGCAATAATTGTTGAAATATGCATGTGTAATTGTCTGCAGTTCCGTATGTCGGTGCTGTTGGCTCGCGAGGAGGAAGCCAAGCGCGCCGAAGAGAAAGCTGCTGCTGCACATAGCCCTCTCCTCTACAACCATAAGGGTGTCAATGGAGATAAAATGTCTAAGGTATGGATGTGATACACTTGTCTTGTTTTTTTTTTTAATAATTGCATAAAGCTTCTTTGTTTTATACTATGTAACAGTTAAAATAAAGTTTATTCTGTTGTTTTATATATTTTGGAAAATGAGGGTAGACGAGCAGTCTCTTCTTCGTAGTAGTGGGATTTGGTCTGAGATAACTTAAACAGTGAAAATCAAACAAAGAATTGTTTGTTATAGGCTTTCTATTGTCATTCTAAGCACTTAGATATCTGATCCTTTGCCACACAGCGCTTTTCAAGACACTTTAACATAGAACAAAAAACCATAGAGAATCCGCTGTGGGCGTTAGAGCTTATAAAAAGCACACTCATTTGTGACTTGAGAATCGTCTGCTCGTTTTGCCACAAGAAAACATGGCTAGTAGAGCCACGCTGATTTCAGTACGAATGGGCCGGCTTGACCGGGGCAGTACTGCCATCACACAGAAGACCATCCTAATATTTCGTTGGTGAGTGTGAGTGTGAATCATTCTGCATCATTCTCCCGGCTTAAAGAGGCCACCATACTGCATTGCTTATCCTCACAATGCGGATGGTGACCCTTAGTCATCAGACAGTAGAGTGACTTAGAGGTATCGTATAATCATGGTTATTGTTGGTGTGGCAGTCATCGCTGAGCCTGGAGTACGGCGCGGAGATGGAGTGCGTGCCGGAGACATCGGGCTCGGACGACGAGGCGCGCGCTGCCCTGGACGCCCTGGAACCTGACAGCGACGCCGAGAGACTCTCGCCGCTCCTTACACATGCCAACACTAACGGGGTACCAACACTTTATGAACCTTTTTTTTAAATTGCCGCATTAGTGTGTCTACGCATACGGAGTGTTACTAGCCGCTAGTGTTAAGGTGTGTCCAAACATAGAGCGGCAATCGTGCGTGGCTGCCGCGGGCAGCTTGCCGCGCTGTGTTTGGATGTCTGCCGCGCAAACATTCGTTGATAAAGTTCAAACTAGTGCACAGCAAATTTGTATCCCGCGAATGCCGCGCGTAGCTGCCGCGCACCTTGCACGCCGTGTTTGGACACACCCTAACAGTAAAGGAAGAAATAAATCGATATAAACTCTATATCTATACTAGTTGACCCAGCGAACTTCGTACCGCCCAACTTTAAAATTCCAGAACATGACGCTGCGCCACCTACCGGGTCCAATTGCGAATCTAAACCATTCCCAGATCCCCTTGAACACACACAAAAAATTTCATCAAAATCGGTCCAGTCGTTTGAGAGTAGTTCAGTGACATACACACTCACAGAAGAATTACATATATAAAGATATATATATAATAATTATTTTTATTAAAAATCTTATAAATATTCAGAGGTATTTTGTAAATTATTTTCTAAAAGTGTGTCATAGTAAAAATTTGTTAGTATGTAATTTGTGTGAGTACAAAAATATTATTAGTTTTAAAATGGCTATAATTTTTATGTTGTCATTAGGTTTGCGTTACTATGTTATGTAGACCAATAGCTATATTGGTAAATATTTTTCATTTTCTACATATACCGCCTCGCTGGCGCTAGTGGTAGTGTATGCGACTGCTTGAGGTCTTGAGTTCAAATCCTATGTCGGACCAACCAAATGTTTGTATGATTTACACATATTTGTTTCGGAGTTTGGGTTTTGTCTATGTATGTATTTACAAAAAAAGTATATAAGTATTCTGTTAGTCAATCTAGTTTTCATAGTACAAGCTCTGCTTAGTTTAAAGCTAGATGGCGTTGTGTGTAAATTATTATTTATTTATTTTATTTAATTTAGTTTGTTATCATATATTATACTATCGTCAAACAGATGGTGAAGAGTGCAGGCGTACTCCGCGGCTCGGCGTCACCCTTGGGAGGGGGTGTGGTGGGGACTGAGGGCGATGCGGGGGGCGGTGCGGTAGCGGTGTGCGGCGCAGGGCTGCGCTTGTCGGCGCCTGCGCTGGCGCACATCGACGACACCGACACGGACGAGCCCGAACCCACACAACACTGTCAGTATACACACACTTCTCTATCTATATACTCGCATCTTGCTCTATTATAGCATCTGCTATATTCGAATGATAGAAAAAAGGAGTAGAGTAGGAGTAGTAATATTAGGTAGAAGAGCCACGCTGATTTCAGCACGATTAGGCCTGCTTGACTGGGGCAGTACTAACCTCACACAGAAGACCATCCTTATAATGACAGCATTTTTGCCGTCGTATTTCGTTGGTGAGTGTGAGACCGTAGGCCACATTACTCTGCATCATTCTACAAAATGATGCAGAAACATCCGACCCGGCCACCATGGTATGGGTCACCATGCTGCATTGCTTACCCTCACAATGCGGATGGTGACTGAACTTCCTGGATTCTACTTATGCTTTACATCAAACAGAGTAAAGTCACTCTGGTAGGCTTATATATATATAAAAACAAAAAACAAAAGTAGTGGTGACCTCACCATACTCGTTGCAAATGCAGACAATATGTCTGCTGTCAAATGCTGTCACTTTATGTTGATCTTCTGTGAGAAAGCAGTACTGCCCCGGCTCGAGCCGTCCTACTCGTGCTATAATCAACAAGGCTCTTTAAAATGTACTCCATCGCTGCATTTATTTTTAAAGTAAATTTCAATAAAAAACATTGTTAGTATTATTATGCCAATTTACTGTATGAAAATGGTCAATATGTATCCCAATATTTGCAACAGTTATGTGCTTAAATTGATCGAAATGTGTTATGTTAAAGTTCGTCTGCTCGCAAAAGTTGATGTATTCGTTGGTTGGTTGGGTTGGTGCATAGAAAGACCGAACAACATGACTATGATGTGGTCGAAATGTACGCTTATTTACTACTGTTATGAAAGAATAATATTACATACATGTTATAAATTAAGTTGTCATACATAGAACCAAAGCAGCAATGTAAGAAATTAAAGTCAGTCAATCTAAGATGGCTGGCAGGAGCTGGATGCGAGAAGCCCAAAATCGATCACAGTGGTGTGCAATGGGAGAGGCCTATGTCCAGCAGTGGACTGTGATAGGCTGATGATGATAATGAATTGAAAAAAATAAACGAATACATGCCTAAAAAGTTTATTTTACCCACTACGACGAAGCAAAGTGAAGGGTAATAGTTTCGGCAGGCTATGTATATTTGTATGTGCCACCGTAGCGTAGTTATATTATGTGGAAAGTCTATGCAGTTGGGTTTTAGTTTTCAAACTTTATCTTTCAAAATAATTTGAAAGCAGCTTTAACAGTAATCGATCATGCATGCTTGTTAGCAATAGATTCCGTTCTATTAATTTATTTCTTAAATGAGAATTAAATATTTTGATAGTGCGCATTACATACGTACGATTTACGATTGTAGTAGCATCACTATTCTGAGGATCCTTCTCTATGATGACGTCAAGCATTTTATCATTTTAAATTGAGAACATTCCAAATCGATATGCATTTTGAGCTTTTAGTTTAGCTATTTTAATGTTGCCAGTGTAAAAAAATATATGATAATAGTACAATTAAATTGCTGTTAGTGTAATTCTAAGCCCATTATTGGTGTATGAATACTTACAAACACTTGCAATATCGATCTCTTTTTATAGTAGTATAGCTTATTTAGCCCCTTTCTAACAAGAGGCCTACCTTCCAGCAATAAACTATATGAAAGGGTTTCAATGTTATAGCATATTTAGTTAATCTAGATTAGTTTTATAAGGTCGGTGGCGTAGAAATTTGGCGGTAGTCAGAAGCTAGCTACTATTTTGATTAGTTAATGCTGATTTTACATTATAGTTTAATTTAGCTTATGTTGTCATTAGTACAGTACAGTAACAAAATGCAGTTGGTTATACTTGACATTGTCATAGAGAATATGGGTTCAGTTCATAATAAGTTATACGATCGCATGCAGCGAGCGGAAGTCAGTCTCGTAACGATGCGGAGTCGCCGGCTGTCGCCGAAGACTCAGATTATTTCACGCCCGAGGACACCAACACTACGATACTGACCGTACCTAAGACGAGCAAACTAGTAAGTGACGCCATCTTGCATCAGTTGTCATCGTAGACGTGTGACGTCATCATGCTTTCTTTGTGTGCGTGTTCCATTCGGTTTTGGTTTCGCAGTATTTTTTTTTAGTTACGCGTTGTGTCTTAATTTGCACTTTCATTTATCATTTGGCATTATGTGAATGTTGTCTTTGGGGTCAAGGGAGAAAGGGTCCAATACGTTGAAGAATCGCGGCGATGCACTAGTGTTGTCTAACGTAGCTTCTGGTCCGCCATGACGAAAGTCTAACAGGGCTTATACAATGTGACATTATGCGCATATGATTGCATGAAATTTAAGTATAAGACGTGTCAGAATTATTCTCTGGGTTAGTTTTGATCATGCAAATATATGAGTATAGTATACTGTCTGATGTATGTTTGTGTTGTTCTGAAATTGTTATCTATTACAGGAGCCGATTAATAATGGAGACTGTACCCCACAACGCTGGGCCCTTCCACATCACGTCACTTCTTTACCTGGTAACTTATTCTTTAAAATATATTTTATAAACTTCTGCAAACGAAATTTATACAGTTTTAAAAATGTAATGAATGAAGAATTAAAACAGAGTATCGCTCCTAAGTTGTAAATTATTGATGTTTTAAGAATATGAATGTCACCACCCCTATTCATTTCGTGGGTATCGTAAGAGCCAACTAGGGACCGTACTTTACACTCTTCAAAGGGCAACAGTACTGCAAAAAGTAGAAAACTTAAAAAATAGCCTATAGTAACATGTCTGGCCAGTCTGGCAGTGAACCAAAATCTCTTTTCTAAGGAGAGGCCTATTTCCAGCAGTGGACTGAAAGGATTTTAACCAAATATATGACAGAGTTGCGTGCAATTATTGGTGTACGCTGTTTATGTTTCGATACAAAAATCTTCATTTAAGTGTCATTCACCGATAACTATAAGGTTAATATATGTTTTAATATGTAAGTCTGTCCAGGAACTCCTCTAAGCCAGTCCAGCGTGCGTTCGTCCGGGGACTCTTACAGCTCGACTTCCTCGACCCGGCAACTGCTGGCGACGGTGGTCCCGGCCTCCCCGCTCAGCACGGACACGGCGTGCTAGCTCGTGACGTCAGCATGGACACTTCGTGCTAGCGCGTGACGTCAGCCGCCCCGCCCGCGACTCTGAAACGACGTCGCGTACCACATACCGCCCTTTGAACTGTCATACACAATGCGTTGCTACTGTTTCTTATATTTACATATCGACGACAGAAAGCGGAAGTGTCGTATCTCGAAAATTTCACAAAATGACTTTAGTATAGCATTCATAAAAAAACAACTGCATTGAATGGTATGTGTCTCATTACGTGAGACTCTTTAAAGAAAAAAAAATATTTCTGTTATTTAATTTCTTTGTACATAAATCTACAGTTGTGAATATTTGAAGTGGTTTTTTGGCTTTCTGATGTCTTCTTTTTAGCTTTTATTCTGAATACCATTTGGGGTCGACCACTAGTTCAACCGGTTTCACCTGTTTTTTTTTTGGCTCTGATGTAAAGTTGGATATTTCGAAATACCAAATATCCGCTTTCTGCCATCCGTATCGTCTTATGCGTCTGTTTAATGACAGAATAACAGATTTTATTCAAGCAATCGATAATACTAAACGAGAATCTCGCTCGGCTTTCTTTGTAATTGCCGTTACCTATTTACATATCTTAAGCTAGAAAACCTTTTTACCACTTCGCAAACTGAAGATACTAAACTACGTTTATGACGTCATCATGACAATGTTATTTATCGTTAAGTGGGAGAGAGCCGTTGGTTGATAGTTGGTACAGTTTCTCCGAATCAAATGGAAGTTTGAATTGTATTAGGTCTCTTCATCGAGTGACTGTCGTTTGATTATGAATACTAAAGTCGTACATTCAATTCCCATTATATCTTAGCATGGGCCTACTGGCACTAATAAATAACAGTTTTTATTAGATATTGTCATTTAACGGTGGCAAGAAGCCATTGGATAGCTGGAACGGTTTCTCTCAAATAATAATTTGGAAGATAAAACTCCGACAGTCCTGATGATCTAATATCTTATTGTTCTTAGATTTGATTCGCGTTCCAACCAACTCCCGCGTTCGTTCCAAACAACCCGTCTATATCCCGCGATAGTTTTCAAATCATACATCAGAATTTTTAACATTACCAATGCAATAGTTATACAAATTATATGTAGTTGAACATTTTTACCAGACTACCCACAAAAGAGGCATCTCCATGGATTAACCATAACCATAGACAGAGGTTATCTAACAAAAATGGTGACTAAATAAAGCACAAGATATTCATACTACTTTTATTTCCTTGTTAGTTGACAAATTCTTTATTTAAAAAATGACTTGTACCTCATTATGAGCCGCTTTTTGATTACATATCTACTTAATAGAAAAGTGTCTATGGTTACCCTATATGTGTAACATGTTAACGGCAAATACAAACATCCTCTTTGTATTCTTTGATTATTTTGTTTAAGTCTTTTGAACTTTTTAATTAAGCAAATGTTAATGATAAAAGTATGTAATTAAATTTTTGGCTGGTAAGCACTGCATTGCAGCAATAGCTATATCGTAGCTAATTAAAAACGGCGGCTAAATACTAAGGCAAATTGGATACACTAGGTTTTGAAGTACAGACGAGTTGATGGTATATATATAATGCTAATAGCAGCATTAATTGATTACAAAAATATATATTTTGGTTAAGTTTATTGAGTCTAAATCTAACTTTAATTTTTAAGTTTCAATGTTTCGTCTTTTCGTGGTATAGTCAAAGCCTGACTCTATAGGTATATAAGTTAATAAGTTTGTATGTATATAGGCATATGTATAGATAAATCTAGTGGGTATTGCAACAATATATATCTAATATTTTCTAAAGGCGGTCACTGACTAGAAGCGTTCGCGAGCATAATACTGAAACGCCAGTAAGCATTCGTGTGATCTAATTCCATGTGTGATGTACAGGGAGACAATATTATTTAATTTTTTTGTAAGCATATCTTAAAAGAAAGAAAACACTTAATTTTTTGAAATTAAATAATATATTACGTTTTCCATATTTTTTAAGTCACTGATCACACAGAAAGTTCAAAATTTCTACATAACACACAAACACTCCCAGACATTGTCCGCCTGTAAGAATTGTATTGGTATTAAGATTCTATTTATAAATTAGTGTTAGTTCAGTGACAGTATTTCTAATATTTGTAATTGGGTTGCCATGGATTGTCTCTCAAAATAAGAATTCCAAATATGGTGCATCAGATGCATTGTATGCAAAAGATATGTATATTCCTTAATATTAGAACACAAATCGCCTACAACCATAATAAATCTGATCATTGTGACAGAAAACATTGACATCTTTGACTAAGCCTTTATGTTCAGTCTATAAAAGAGGCAGTGGTGTACTAAAATCTGTTGGATATTTATGAATAGTTTATGTTACAACTTCAGATGACAATCTATATATTTATTAGTTATTTTGTGTGGAATCCAAAAGGAAAGGTAATGGTTTTATCATATATGTCCTACTGAAGCACCTAACTACTGTACCAATTATAATGATTGAATTTTAATAGCTTCACAATATAGACCTAGGTGATATAGGCTGTAAAATCTTTATTAAAAAGTTTACATAGTTGGGTTTTAGTTTTTTTTTTAACTTTGTCTAGTATTTTCCTAGGTCCCATAACTATACAAATGTAAAATAAAGTGACATAGATATAAAAACTTATTATTGTAATATAAAAAATGGGCTTGGTAACATAAATAAGAACATAGACAATTTTATGAGTTGTTTTGTTTTATTGTAAGTGGTAGCTTGTGGTATCTGTTATGATTGTTATTTAGAAATGTTTGTGTATTCATTTAATTTTAGAATATTAGACTGAATTAAGAACATTCCTGATTTCATCTCTTGAATCTCAAGGTGTAATCTTAATATTTTTACTTTGTGTAAATACATTTATGTTTTTAATTAAATAATCTTTAAAAATATTGTCACTACTATTCTTTTAAATTATATTACTATTTCCATAAGTATAACAATAAAAATCAAAGTTTAAGCTAAAACAATTTATTGTTATTCGGCATGTTTTATATGTTACCACTATATTACTAACTAAAGCAGATAAAACAAGACAATATAAATAATTCTTTTTTGAATTATCCCTTTTACACACACCAGATCTATACTTAACAAGTGAAAAGTTGAATAATTGCTAATTATTTTAACTACATATATTATCTATAAAATATAAATAATTTTTTGTTTGTTAGTCTCGCTAAAACTGAACTGATTTATATAATTTTGGTTTCGAAATAATTTGTAGAAGACTAAGAGTAGTTTAAATGGTTATATATCAACAAAAATAAAAACAATAATTTTTATGTTCATGTACAAATTGTACTTCCCTTTCAAACATTTGTCCCACTAATGCAGTGCACTCTGGACCTCTTAAATTAAAAGAATGTAATCATAAAAGCCTCAAATCAACAACATAGATATCTGCAATATTCAGATTTTAAGTAAGATAAAAATATAACTATAATAAAGGAACAAAATATTTATTGGGTGTTAAATATTTATATTATATACAGATGTATAACTATCGGTGATACAAAGTTCATCAGGTCATCTAGTAGCTCAATACAAAATTATACTGATCCTTCATTTAATAATCTAATAGCTTTGTGTAAAAAAAATATTTACTGTTTTTGTATATACAAGATTTATCAGCTTTGGTCTGGCATTTCTTTAAAAACTTGTTCAAACTTTTTCATAGCCTGACGCTTGGCTGCATACGCTGACATTCTCGTCAATCTGGCTTGTCTTTGTTCAGGAGTTTCATTTGCCAATCTCTTGGCAGCATATGCAGACATTCGAGATAGGCGTTTGGCTCTTTGATCACTTGTCTCATGAGCTAACCGCTTGGCCGCATAGTCTGACATGCGTTTAAGTCTATTGGCGCGTTGTTCAGGGGTTTCATTTGCTAGACGGTGCGCAGCGTAAGCTGACATTTTAGCTAGCCGCGATGCTCTACCTGCTGGAGATTCACACTTAGGTGTTCCCGACGACTTCCGACGTCTTCGTTTAGTTGGCTGTAACAGCACGAGCGGATCCATTTCTTGAGTAATAGACATCGGCATTTCAGTTTCACAATTACTTTCGTCTGTACAAGTTTCTTCTTGCTCTTGTTTTACATGTACAAGAGTGATTTCTTGATGGTCTGAATTCACTTCTGTGTCGCTTACCGGGTCGTTCATTTTGTTGTGATCTAATTTTATTGTAGAGATCCATTTGTTGTTTGCTTTCGCTATCACCATTTTCTTCCAGGAACAATCGGATGAACCCAAATCACCCATATTGATTGTTCAAGGATAGAGATATCCACAGAACCATATTATTCAATTCTAAACGATATATTTATTTATAGAGCATTCAGTTACCGAAACACTGAAATAAACATATACAATCATAAAAATGCCGATATTTTATAACAAAATAGGAAAGTGGAAACTTCACGGCGACAATCACAATTCGTATTCTACCAAATTGACTAAATTCTACCAGTGTTGTCATCTTGTCTGCGAAGTAAAAATATTTTAAGATAGCTGCCTCTGTATTTGCAAAACGCGAACGCTGGTCGCTGACTAGACTGGACTTTTAAAAAATTTTTAAACTTGGTAAGAATAAATTAATGGTCCTATAGAGAAATATATTAAATCGTCAAACGCTAAAAGATGCATTCACAAGATAATACGTAAAAAATCTGTCTTAGAGTTTCAAGTATTGGGCATAATCTCATCATCATCACCCCGTTGAAGTCTTGAAGTCTATTTCTGGACATAGGCCTCTCTCAATGCACGCCACAGAATCGTCCCGACCGCTGTTTGGTCAGGCGTGGGTGTCTCATTCCAAACTATATTTACGTGTTCTTTTCATCAGAACCCGAGTTCTGTTCGCCTCCACAAACAAAGCACTTGCCATAGCACATTGAGTGACTTTGAGCTTATGATGCCTGAATCGGACTATAAGTATTGTTGGGTTTTTCTTACAATTAATTCTAAATAAAATCTTGGCGAATGGAAGTTTGGCGTAGGTAGTATCACACCTGTGCCTTTGAAAGCTCAGTAACCTAATGGACATGAACATCTTTAACAAACAATTATTAGTGAGAAGTTAGTACCCGCGAGTATAATGTTCAAGTTCAACCTTCAAATTCAGTTTGCCATATTTTTTGCGGAGGTTCTATTTCTATGCCAGTCGGTTGATGTATCTTTCTATGAAAAAAAAAAATCATTTTTCATTCATAAACGCTTCAATATCTCAAACTATGCAATTGATGTAAATGTGGTATAATATAATCGACAGAATATTAAAAGAAAGGTTTAAATCTAAAACGTGATTAAGGGACTTCACACACTGGCCACCTCGTGGGCGCGTATATTTAAATACGAAATTGAACAACTCCCAGCAATTTGGGATATTATGAAATGCAAAGAATACAGACGACGACGACCCAATGGAGAGTAACCTTTAGTTCGGCGCGGGCCGTGTACAAAGCTACAGGCGCGTAGGCGCGGTAAAATCTGATCGAACGGGCAGATCTGCTCCACCGTCGACGCGCGCGTGATCTGCTGCCACGCGCCCACGCGCTTGAGCGCGTGGCCAGTGTGTGAAGTCCCTCACATAGTTGAGGAAATTCGAAACATTCAAATATTTATATGTACGATGAGCTGAATGCTTGTCTGAAAAAATAGTCTTAGTTACTCCCTATGTCATCAGCATTCTGCCACTGAAAGTTTCGTCAGTTGGTCCAGCCGTTCCAGAGATTAGCTCGAACAAACAGACAATAACTTGAAAATTGCATTTTTGATGTGAGCACCGTATATACTTTCATTTATTTGCATTTTGTAGAACACTGTTATTTGTTAATTCATAGAGACACTTAAATTTCATTGATTTGTCTTGATGTCTTAAAAACATTTTTTGATGCACTTACAATAGAACTAAAAATTTTTTTATAGAAATCGTTAGCACTATTAAAATGAAAACTAATGACTTATGAAGTTCACTCACCAAATTTTAAATTTATTTCTTTTAAGGTCAAAAGACCTAGTTTGAAAACTATAAGTTTGTGAAACAGCAATACCGTGTGTGTGAGTTGTCAAAAAGTTGGCATATTTAATCCATCTGTTCTGTTTTATTTAGCAATTTTAATTTCGTATCTTGAATTGTAACTGCTATTTAGGTAATTTCTATTTTACTGTAAATAAAACGAGTCATTCTTTGTTAACATCAAAATAAATTTATTCATTTGTTTCCTATCATAATATAATTGATGATTAAAAAGCGCATCTGTAATCCGATTTTGCAGATAATAAATGTTTATTTTTTTAATAAATTGTTTTCATATATCAGTGTTTAAGTGTTTTTGTCATACATTTTAGGAATCTGTGACCAGAAGGAAGTGATTGTGCTTTATGAACGTGATGACATAATGGTGTAGTACTCATAATATTGTAATATCAAATTGTCAACAAAAATGGATAGCATTCCCGAATCACCAGTGAAGTCGAGCCCTCTCACGGAGCCCGAGGGTTTCCTCCCTGAGAGTGAGACCGATTATTCTAGCATTAGAGGGAAGGTGAGTCAATATCATTGTTTACCAACATTAGATTCCCGCGTAAATTACGCCCACTCGTAATGTAAATAATCTCCAGAATTTTTCCAATAGCTGCTTATCTACTTTATTTTGTGTCTAAATAACATTTATGCAATATTGACCAAGAGTTACTAGTATCTGAGTCAGCATTCCAAAAAGTCATTAAAGTCCGGAAACCTACTTTAGAAATGCAGTACAAAATTGCACAATATTGTGCTTCAAACTGTCGTAATTTGAACAAATCAATTTGGACTATTAATATTCAGTCATCTATTAAGGTATCATATTGGAGTAGATGAAATAATAATAAAAAAGTAAAGTAATAATTACTTAATTATTTCATGTATATTACTTACATCCAATATTGCATCATATTTTATCAATGTATGTATGCTTGCTTGTTTGAATGTATTTTTCCACTACACAGTAGTTATACAATTTGCTTGTAATAGATGTATAGCTTTGACTAATACAATGTCATTCCCAAAGTCATATCAAAGACAATAATAATGCAATCTTTTTTTGTAAATATATGGATGCAAAACTTTGTTTCTTATAGAATAAATACTTAATAGTATATCATAAATAAATGTACATTTAAATAAATAAATAAAAATAAATATTTTGGACCTTTGACTCACAAATCCTCCTTTAGTGCCAAACTAAACAGAGCTTCTGCGTTGGGTACTGGACAGACATTCAGACATACAGAAAACACCCAAACTCCGAAACAAATATTTGCAGATCATTCAAACATTTATTCGGACCACCACTAGACCAACAAGGCAGTCATTTAATACGGTATATTACTCTGTTAGCAAGATTTTAGCCCGAACAAATGGATAGACTGTAAAAATTTTTAAAACTTGCTTTTTTGATCTAAGTACCGTTTTTACTTACATATACATTTGCTAAGAAACTGACATTTTGAAAGTACATATAGACACTTCAATTTTACTTATTTGTATAGATAAATTTCTCCTAAACACAGATCAGGTGATCATACTCATCACACAAACCCCAACCTCTGGCTTAGCATTCAGGATCACCCTGCCCTGTCAGTTCAATAATATAATACATTCAACCTATGAGGAAAATGTATAAATCTTTTACAGATTTCCTTATTGTTTTGAAAGTGCCTTATCATTTAGAAAAAAATATTTATAAATTGGTGACTGTATACGTAATACTAGCTTTTGCCCTAGGCTCTGCCCACATGTATATCGGTTATTGCGGTAAACAGTAGTCTATGCCGTTTCTCTGGCTCTAGACCAGCGGTCGTCACAGTTTTCTAACCAAGGGCCACACAAGACAATGTGGGTATCGGCACCGGGCCGCAGAGTAAGGACGTTGCCCACTTATGCGTATTCGGTTCATGTCCTTTATATTTATGGAAATCGAAGAAATTAACATGTATTTTTTTTGTTTTAATTACATATATGTGTTCAGTATCGAAAGCTAAATACCACTTTTTTTTTCTAAACATTATAATCTAGTGTGTGTTTTCTAAACATTATAGGTTCGCGAGGGGCTCTTTTTGATGAATTCCTTTTTCAAAAAATAGCCCTAACACAAGTGGACATGGCAAAGCTGTGATAAAAAATCAGATTGACTTCATTATTACGGACAAGAAGCACATATTCAGAGATGTCTTAACGGTTAATACCGGTTGCGATAACCGACTAGTCCGAGGCTCTCTGAATATCAACTTCAAAGTTGAACGTGTCCGTTTGATGAAGTCCAGGCTCCGACCAACTCTACTCCAAGCCATGATAGGATCTGAAACGTTCCAGTCAAACCTGGAAAACCGATTCGCTGCCATGGAAAATACAACAGAATTAACCAGAACCTCGAAAATATGGTTCGAATCCACAGGGACGAAGGTACGAGATTCTGTGAACTGCAGCGTAAAGACAAGAAGTCGAAGCTTTCAGAGAGGACTTTAGGGTTTAGGGGTGCACGAGAGGAGCCTCCCCGAGCGACGTAAAAAAGAGAACAAGAGTCCCGACGTCCGGCGCACCCTGGACACCTAACACTCGGTATCGCAGAGTTTAGGTGACAAATCCTCTCACCACAATGGATCAACACAAGGCCAAACGCAATCCACGTTGCCCAGCACTAGGCCAAAACTATGTAAAGTGTTGCCATTGATACGATAAGAAGAAGAAGGGTTGATGAGGAAATGCCGTAAAAACCCACTCGTCACTTCGTTGGCAAAGAGGATGCTGAACAGAGAGATAAGCAAACTCATCCGACACGACCTCCGGTGCTCCAATACTCTCACCATCGAAAGAGCGATCGAGCAAAATCGGGTGTCAAAAGTGTTCGTACAATCTCTGGGTAGAAGTGAACTTTCCTCGAAACCGGCAGTCCCTTTGGGAGTGGAGGGTTTCTATAGCCGACTATACGCTTCGCATGCATCTCTACCTGATCCAAAAAATGAGGACACCAGAGCCACATTAACGCGTCATTACACCGAAGACCTTCGAGAAGTCAGCACCGATGCAATCGAGATGGCTCTTAAACAGCTCAAAAATGGAAAAGCCCCTGGAAAGGATGGCGTTACAACAGAGCTATTAAAAGCTGGAGGTAAACCCGTACTGAGGGAGCTCCAAAAGCTTTTCAACGCTGTCCTGTTTGCAGTGAGAACTCCGGAGGTGTGGAATAGGAGTTTGGTCGTGCTGTTCTTCAAAAAAGGTGACAAGACCTTGTTGAAGAACTATCGACCCATTTCCCTTCTAAGCCACATCTACAAGCTGTTGTCAAGAGTCATCACGAACCGTCTTGCGCGAAGATTCGACGAATTTCAACCACCGGAGCAGGCCGGATTTCGGAGCGGATATGGCACCATAGACCACATACACACAGTGCGGTAGATTATACAGAAGACCCAGGAGTATAATCAGCCCCTATTGGCATTCGTGGACTATGAAAAGGCCTTCAACTCGGTTGAGATCTGGTCTGTTCTGGAGTTCCTGCAGCGTTGTGAGGTAGATTGGCGATACATCCAAGTGATGAGATATCTACCGCCACCATGTCCGTCCATGTACAGAATCAGCAAACAAGGTCCATATTATTGCATCGAGGAGTGAGACAAAAGGACGTTATTTCCTCAAAATTGTTCACAAATGCAATGGAGGATATGTTCATGACGCTAAACTGGAAAGGACGTGGAATACATCTCTAACTTACGATTTGCGGACGACATCGTCATAAGGGCAGAGACACTGCAGGACCTGCAACAGATGCTGAATGACTTGGCTGATTCTTCTATGCGCATCGGCCTACGGATGAACTTGGACAAAATCAAGGTCATGTTCAATGAACATGTTCTACCGGAACCGGTTGCAGTACACGATACCGTTCTCGAGGTTGTTCAAAAATATGTCTACCTTGGGCAGACATTGCAGTTTTGTAGAAACAACCTCGAGGATGAGGTGAATAGAAGAATTCAGTTGGGTTGGGCAGCGTTTGGAAAGCTACTTCGAGTCTTTTCGTTGTCGATCCCACAATACCTAAAAACGAAAGTTTTCAATCAGTGCGTCCTACCTGTCATGACATACGGAGCCGAGACCTGGACACTTACGATACGGTTGGTCCATAAGCTTAAAGTTGCTCAGCGTGCTTGGAAAGGGCTATGCTCGGCGTTTCTCTGAGAGATCGTATCAGAAATGTGGTGATCCGTCAGAGAGCTAAGGTCATCGACATAGCCCACCGGGTTAGCAAGCTGAAGAGGCAGTAGGCTGGCCATATTAGCCGCAGAACTGATGGCCGTTGGAGCAGAAGAGTTCTGGAGTGGAGACCGCGTCTCGGTTAACGTAGTGTAGGACGCCCACAGGCGAGGTGGAGTGACGACCTGCGTAAGATGGCTGGCAGGAGCTGGATACGAGAAGCCTAAAATCGATCAGAGTTTTGTGCAATGGGAGAGGCCTATGTCCAGCAGTGGACTGCGATAGGCCGATGATGATGATGTAGTATAGGTACCTAGTTCACTATTGAAATAATTTACTGTGTCGCGGGCCGCACAAATACCGGCCACGGGCCGCATGCGGCCCGCGGGCCGCAGTTTGACGACCACGGCTCTAGACTATCTGAGTACCTAGTATCACTGCCTCGTTGGTTTAGTGGTTAGCATATGCTGATCAAGAGATCTCGGGTTTGCTTCCCAGGACGGACCAAATATTTGTGTGATCCGCAATTATTTGTTTCAGAGTTTGGGTGTTTCTATGTATAATATGTACGTATTTACAAAAAAAAGTATGTTTATGTATTTATATCAGTTGTCTCTATAATACAAGCTCTGCTTAGTTTGGGGCTAGATAGCGTTGTGTGATGTCCGAATATTTATTTATTTCATTTTTCATCTTAAATAATCGTTTTTTCCCGCGGATGTGCCTGCCTCTATTTTTAATATAACGGTAAAGACTGGCCTAGGTTCTTGCTGCGCTGTCATTTCTGTCAGCTCCGAAGCGGAAATTGAATACCACACCTCAAGTACAGCTTTTGCATGTGTGCTACCTCTGCGCTAACGAGGAATTCAATGAAGTATAAAATTATTGTTTTTTAATTTTTTTCAGATGGTACTAGTGAGTCCCACAGCTGATGAGTATGAGCTGCTCCGTAAGCAACTCCTGGAGAGGATGGAGACGGGAAATGGGGAGATCATATATGATATTGGACATGGAGAAGGTAACTTACAATACACTTAATATTGTCAAGTTGATAGTGTTTTGAAGATAATACATAAATACTAGCTGATCTACCCAACTTTGCCTGCATTTCTTATCAATCATGCTCGGCTCCTATTAATCTAAGCATGTTGATGATTGGTTAGATAGTCTAAATATGTACAATAATTAAAAAATATGAACATATTGCATCAGTTTTGTTTATGTGTGTGCGTTTTAATGAGTCACATGTGGGATTTTCTTATTTCATAATATTTAAATGTGTGTGGTCAGGAAACTCTGTTAGGATTTCCTGTTCATGTTAATATGCGATCATGATGCTATTATTATTTATCTGACACCGGGTCCTTTCAGTGGGGTATGAAAAAGCATTTTACTAGATTGCCATATAATAAATGTAAATAAATAAATATTTCGGACATTTGATGCACAACATCATCTAGTTCCAAACTAAGCAGAGCTTGTACTATGGGTACTAAACAACTGATAGACATAAATACATAAACCTTTTTTTTTTGTAAGTACATACATATTATACATAGAAAAGACTCAAACTCCGAAACAATCTCCGATCAGACAAATATTTGGTCCGACCTGGGAATTGAACCTGAGATCTCTGGATCAGCAGTTGCATAAGCCAACCACTAAACCAACGAGGCAGTCAACAATATATAATAATAATAACGTTCTTAGCATCAAATTAAATTAATTACAACTCCTTCATTATCATAGCTTCCTTCATTATTCAACAGATTTTAATAATGACGTCATATTTTGGTCTTGAAATGCGATAATAATTCTAAGAAATATGCTCAATTAACTTAAGGAACGTGTTTCATCTACTGTTACAATTAATTAAAGGAAATTAATAAACTTAAAATATATTAGTATTTCATTATAAACTTGTACATACGTACGTATTAGTCCAAGAAGTATATTAAAATGCTGTTTTTTTTTTAGATACGCGAGTATTACACCCATCAGACATTATATTTTTGTCTAATCATACTCTTTCGTTCGTATAAATGGTCACCACGCCGCTTTCTATTGCGCCAAGTGTCGTAGGTTTAAGTCCTACGTGGGACAGCACTTGGTGTAATTCATAAATTGTTGTTCTGAGTCTGGGTGTTCTTTGAGTCCGTTTCATGTATGTTTGTAAAGTTATCCGCGACACAGGATTACATTACTAATGCGGGAGTTGTCTTTTTAAAAGATAGAAAAAAAAAATATGTTCGACCCAGGATTTGAATCCGAGACTTCAAGCACAGCATTGGATACACTACCACTGAGCCACTGAGGCAGTATTGTATATATAGATATTGTTATGCGATTGTGAAAGATGATACACTCACTCAGTGCACAAGGTGCAAACGCTAACGAGCCTTTATCTTTTAAAATCGGTGCGTGAGTAGATAAAGATGGAGCAATAGTTGTTACAACAGTTCACAATCTTATCTGAATAATCACGACCCGGGGATTCTAATTTAATGTGACCACCTACACTTTTAGTGCCTTTAGAATCATGTACGTGCCGTTTACATCTACATTTTTGTACTGCACACCCGTACATGTTCCTAAATGTTGCGTAAAGATCTTTCTCGATATCTTCCACCCCGATATTGAAAAAAAAACACATACTTAGATCAATACCTTTATAGGTTTTATTCAAATTAATTAAATAATACATTTTTTTTTGTTGACGGGGTGGAAAATCCTTTCGAATCTGTGGCTCTAAAATCTGTGGTGTGTGTCTACTAAAAACCACCCCGACAGCCGATCTTAGGCGCCCTGGTCTAAGGAGGACCCGGACCATATTATTTCAGGTCCTCCTCAGAATCGACGCCGCGCTTAATAAGGCACACCTACTACTACTACTTACACAAATACTACCTAACTCGCCTAACTTAGGCGTTTCTCGAAAGGAATATTCTTTTCCCTTTCTGGCAACAATTTTTATTGGCTTAGCTCCTAATTTGATAGTTGCGAGATGTTATCGATAGATGGGCTATCCAACATTATACAATTTTTTGAATACTGATCATCTCCTGATATTGGCGCTTTAACAGATTTACATAACTATCTAGTCCCAAGATAAGCAGAGCTATACTAATGGTACTGGATAACTGATATAAATACATACATACATAGAACACACCAAAACTCCGAAACAAATATTTGCAAATCACACAAAGATTAGGTCTGACCCGGGTATCTAATCAAATCAAACCATTTTTATTTTAAATACACGAATACAACGGCAGTTTTGAAACGTCAAGTAGTCAGTCAGTAGTCAGTCGTGAAGCTAATTGTCTGTTCCAATTCGTAGATCCTATGGAGAAGAACAGACAAGAAGCTCCATGGACAATCTTTTCCAACATAGTATCGTATCCAAGGTCTCAAGCACAACAGTCGCATACTCGGCCACTGCGATACAAAGGCAGTCGCAATGCCTGCTCTTTACTTAATTTCAAAACCGATCGTTATCAGGGTCCAGAAAAGCTTTATGTATATATGAAATCATCAGAATGTTAGACCAGCATAGCCACAAGCAGTTACTCTCTTGAAATATCGGTTTTTTCTGCCTGATGGAAAGCATGAGTAGAATCCAGGAGTAGGGGTCACCATGCTCACTGTGAGGTTAGGCAATGTAGCATGGTGACACATTCCATGGCGGCCTGGTTAGATCATTCTGCATCATTCTCCCTGCCCTCGGAGGACGGGAGAATGGTGCAGAATTATTGAGCCTCCGGTCTCACACTCACCAACGAAATACGACAGCAAGAATGCTGTTATTATTAGGGTGGTCTTCTGTGTGAGGATAGTAGTGCTCTGGTCGAGCCGGCACATTCGTGCTGAAGTCAGCGTGGCCCTAGTATACCTGTATTGTAACATAACATTCCCACAGACGGTCGAGGCTTAACAGAGGACGAGTACAGTGCCTCCGTGGCTACTCTACAGTCACTCGTGAGCGGAGAACGCATATCGTGTGTCGAGCTCCGGCAATGGAACTGCGGAACCGGCATCACCGGCCAGTATTTACTACGTACGCAGCTGGACCACACTGATTTTATGGAGATCAGGTACGGAAGGAAGATGTGCTACCAACCCGTCTGCCTAACATGGTATAGTAAGCTCAAACCTTCTTTCTAAAGAGAGGTCAATGTTCTACAGTGGTTTCTTAAATGCTGTTGAATGATAACCTCGTTGGTCCAGCGGTTGGCGTATGGTACTGGCGATGAAGAGGTCTCTGGTTCGATTCCCGGGTTGAGCCATGAAAGTGTTATTGAATTTTGTCTGAATATAGAAATTCTGCGAATATGAGTGCCGGCCACGTGCGGGCCCTCACATTTCTACACAATTCTTTACGAAACGAGGTCTTTGGTGAAAACCTTATTTTTTCAGTAACTAGTGAGGGGAAGTCTCTTCTAGCACTTTAATATATGTGTATTGGTATCAATCCGTGTGGTGACGGATTAAGAATACAGAGTGTCACCACCCCTATTCATCCCGCGGGTGTCGTAAAAGGCGACTAAGGGATAAACTACGCAAGACAACATCAATGCTAAGAGAAGGAAAACTTGAAACCAACCCTATACCAACCCGTCTGGCCAGTGTGGTATAGTAGGCCAATACCTCCTTTCTAAGGAGAGGCCTATATCCAGCAGTGGACTGTTGAAGGCTGTTGATGATGATGGTATCAATCGTTTGTCTAGTGTGATTAAATTTATTAAAATACTACCTGAATCCCGCGGTGTTGCCCTAGGTTATATTTGCCATTCGCGAGTAACGCCTCGGAGTGATGCTAGTCTACAAAAAAATATCTTTAGTCACTTCTTATATCAACAGTCTCCGGTCTCACCCTCATCAACGATATACGACAGGAATGCTGTCATTTTTAGGTTTGTATTCTTTCTGCATGAGGGCGGTACTGTCCCTATCGAGCCGGCCCATTCGTGCTGATATCAGCGTGGCTCTTCTACTTGCCACTAGCATTGTCTTTTACAAAGATTTATCTAAGCACTTGTGTTATTTTTCCTCAGAGTGGCTGTTGTAGGTAATGTGGATGCAGGTAAATCAACTCTTCTAGGCGTTCTCACACACGGCGAGCTGGACAACGGGCGAGGGTACGCGCGACAGCGGCTGTTCAGACACAAACACGAGATGGAGAGCGGGCGAACCAGCTCCGTAGGCAATGATATCCTGGGCTTCGATAGCATGGGTGAGTAGACATGTAAAAATGCCTTTACGTGTATTTTTACATCTTAGTTAATTTGTATGATACCGATACGGATTAAATACGCTCCTTTTTGCCATATATTTTGAAAAAAAAAAAATTGTTTATTTACACATAACTTTTTCACAATAGTGGTGTATTATGATTGGGCATAGAGTCCATTAGCACAATAACTATGTACTGATTCAACCCAAACTAGGCTGGATGCAGTCGCACAAAAGATAAGTAGTACATCTGTACCTAATTTTGCTGTTCACTTGAGTCTCTGTGTGGACATGTGGACGTATATGCGTGCGTGTGTGTGTGTGTGTGTATTCTGAAGACCATTCGTGCTGTCATGACCCATTACTTTTGGGATTCTACTCATGCGTTTAATCAGGCAGAGTATTGCCCGTTTGGTGGGCTTCAATACATTCGACTGCCTCGGTTGCGCACTGGTAGCGTATGCGTATGCTGTGCTTCAGTTCTCGGATTCGATTACCGGGTCGGGCCAAATGTTTCTGTGATCTGCAAATATTTGTTTTGGAGTTTGTGGGTGTTTTCTATGTATACTGTGTAGGTATTTACAAAAAAAAGTACGTTTACCATTATTATCACATCAATTGTCTAGTACCCATAATACAAGCTCTGCTTAGTTTAGGTAAGTAACCAGAGAGCGTTGTGTGTAAGATGTCCGAAATAACGAAATATTCATATAAAAATATTAAAAAAAAACCCACACACTAGCACACACACTCAAACAAAGACGTTTCAAGGTTGTTCTACTTGTTGTTTCATATTTTATTTTTATTATTAATAATAGTTTTTATGTCAAGTGCAATGGAGCATGTACTAAGCCACACTGCTAATTATACACAGTAATAAAATCAACTAAAGAATAACAAGTTGTAATCGGACATTGACTTCAGTATTTCAACATTGTTATGAATTTATGGTGTTCACGCCTTTACATAATTTTATTATCCCATACCATTCGATATACGGATGGTGTTTTGGTTTAAGCGGTCGCCAAGCAATTGCCAACAAATTGTTATTCTGAGTTCTATATCAGTTTCGTTAAAGTTTCCTTGACATATTCCTAACACGATAATCATCCTCAAAACCCAATACTTTCACGAGAATGCTCAGTTGCTTTTTTATAGTGTACTTATTCTACTGTCCGTATGAATTTCTCAAATTTATTTATAAGTCTGCCAAAAGGACTTCTTTGTTTGATGGAAAGCATGAGAAGAATCCAAAATTAGTGGTCACCATCTTCATTATGAGTGCAGATAAGGCAGCTCCCACGAGATGTTAATGGGCCATCATAAGCCACACTATGGCTGCCTATAAAGAGACTTTTGCATCATTGGGCCATCATCAGTAAAATTTAAAAGTCACCTAACACATGTTAGGTTTGCCTGTATACTTGACGACGGTATACACGGTTTTACATAGTTTAAAATTATTTGTTTCAGGTAACGTAGTAAACAAACCTGACCACGGAACCCTCGACTGGGTTAAGATATGCGAGAAGTCCTCCAAAGTGATCACATTCATCGATCTGGCTGGCCACGAACGGTACCTGAAAACTACAGTCTTTGGTATGACGGGACACGCACCTGACTTCGGAATGCTAATGGTACGATTTTTAGATTACTACTTACGAATTTGGTATCATTGTCGCCATATAATGTAATGTTATTTATGATAAATAAATAAATAAATCTAAGGAGAAAAAAAATAGATTATCGTTCGAAATAAAAGAAATCTGTGTTTAGATAGGAGATATTAGACACTTCTATTAGAAATTAGCTATTTTTAAAAGGAAAGGAATTATTTTTAAACTAGTCTATGATCTGAGGGCCTAGTGTGAGTTTATTTCACGTCAAGTCAATCGTCACGGTGACCACTTATTGCGTTCACCTATCGCAACAGCGAACGCGTTCACCATCGAGAACGAGTTCATGTGAAACATATTCACACTAGGACCTCTCAGCAATTCCTTTAGGGTGATACATAACGTATGCCAATACATGTACTCATACATATAACATAAATTTTTTCTTCGCCTTCTACGGAAATAGATCGGCGCAAACGCTGGTATAGTCGGAATGACGAAGGAGCACCTCGGTCTAGCACTGGCCCTCTCCGTCCCCGTATTCGTGGTAGTGACCAAGATCGACATGTGCCCACCCAACGTGCTGCAAGATAACCTGAAACTGCTAATCAGGATCCTCAAGTCCTCAGGCTGCAGGAAGGTGCCCGTCATGGTGAAGACAAAAGATGATGTGATCGTGAGCGCAACTAATTTTGTCTCTCAGAGGTAAGTACATTTATCAACAGTACAACACATACATGTTGTGCGCTTTTTTATTTTGTGATTTGCAAGTAGCAGTTAGTGGAGTGGTGCCTGGTGGTCTGACGAGCTGGTGAAGGTCACAGGAAGTGTTTGCATGCAGGCACCACAGGTTGTTCGGGACATCCTTGGGAGAGGGAGAGGCCTATGTCCAGCAGTGGACGTCTTTTGACTAAGATGATTATGATGATGAAACTTGTTAACGAAACGGAAGTGTCACCGTTGTAGATTGTTATAAATATTATACTCTTTAATGTTAATTTTTTATACGTATAAGCTCGTATACGTATTTGTGATCTATGGACGAAATTACGATTGATGGGTTGGTAAAAAAAAATTGTCATGGTGCCAATAAATGTTATTCTACAATGAAAGTTTTACTGTATGAAGAGCTTATGATTACAACAGTCACTGTACTCATGTTCATTCCAGGAATGTTGTAAGAGGCGACTAGGGAGCAAACTGCAGAGGATAATATCACTCCAAAAACTTTTATAAAAATCCTATACCATTCTGTCTGGCCAGCGTGGTATAGTAGCCCAGAGTCTCTTCTCTAAGGAGAGACCTATGTCCAGCAGTGGGCTATAAAAGGTGTGTGTAAATATTGTTAATGCAAGACTGTGATAACATGGAATGCAGTGGGACTAAAGACCTCACAAAAAACTTTTAAGCAAATCTTTCATAGGTTTGTACAAAATGTGTGAGGCTACCGGAACTCCCTCTCCTCTCCAGACGGTAATACACTTCTGTCTCTTGAGTTACACGCATCTATCGGTTACAGTAGATACCATGGTGTAACCCCGTTTACTCGTAATTTTCCCTTTTGCCATAAAAATGAATACCAGAATTACCTATCATTTCAGAAAATAAATGTTATGAACATTTGTGAAATACCTTTAATGTGGTCAAAAACCTTATTGATTTACTGAAATTAAACTAGTAAAGCTATATCTATATCGTGTATAAATTGATTATCTTTTGCCCGTGGCTCCGCTGATCCATGTCAAATACGGCGACCGTGGAAGAGTAAGAGCAGCCAGACAGACAGAGAGACTTCCGAATTTACAAAATCGGTATAGTAAATACTTCTAACTTATCCACAGGCTATGTCCAATATTCCAAGTTTCAAACGTGAGTGGGGAGAATCTGGAACTGCTGACAATGTTCCTCAATCTGCTGAAGACCAGGATGCCATCGCATGACGACAAGCCCGCCGAGTTCCAGATAGACGACACGTACTCAGTGCCCGTATGTCCTTATATTAATAACTCTTTCTTCTATTTTTACCTCTTCTTCTTCTACATATTTTCTATTTTATAGTCCAAAATGAAATCCATGTAACGAAACTTTTCCTAATGTACCTCTTATTTCTTAATTATTCTGTTTTAATCTGAAAATGTCTGTTGAAAAAGTAGTAAGAAAATTTAGAAGTATTTTTTCCATTTAGTTAATCCTGGTTATAATAAAAACAAAACATGTCAATTTGTATCTGCGTGTGTTTTTTTTAAAACAACTCGTCCGTTTTCTTTAATACAAACTTAGTACAACAATTTGTATATCACATAAACACACACTACACTCAGAGTTGTACGATCAACTATTCTGTCGACAACTGTGCAGTCGACAAAGATTTGATTTGATAATATTATCAGTCTCATAATTTATGTTAGGGTGTGGGCACAGTGGTGTCAGGCACGACGCTGGCGGGTACCATCCGCCTCAACGACACGCTGTTACTGGGCCCCGACCCTCTGGGCCGCTTCACACCCATCACCGTCAAGAGCATCCACCGCAAGCGCATGCCTGTGCCAGAGGTGCGAGGAGGACAGACCGCTAGCTTCGCGCTCAAGAAGGTTCCTAAATTTTTACCCTAAATTATCTCTACCCTATTAAAGGATGGTGTACTCCTAGCGGAGTACGAAGTACGGAGTAAGAACGGAGACCATCCAACTACGAAGACGAAATTATAGTCCACAACTGTATGCGCTCACACAGGTGCACTTTCTGTTCCCTCAAAAATATTTAATTATTTTCAAAGCTGTTAAATTAACTATACATTACGTTTTACTTACAAGATCCATTTGTTACGTTTAGATAAAACGGTCTCAGATACGAAAAGGTATGGTGATGGTATCACCAGCGTTAAACCCCCAGGCGTGCTGGCAGTTTGAGGGCGAGATACTGGTGCTGCACCATCCCACCACTATATCATCGAGGTACCAGGCTATGGGTACGTATCGATAAAGTGCTACTGTCAAATTATCTTCTGTACTCTCATTTTAGTGACACGATATCCCAAATGCTATTTTTGTATGTATATATTTAGAAAATGATTACGTAGCCACGTGTCTTGCCATTCCTCAAACCGCACTTGGCCAGCGTTGGGACGTATGGCCTCCTTAAAGAAGACCTGAGCCCAGCAGTGGGACGTTATGGGCCGTTGATGATGATTCAGATAAAGTTTATTTTAGAGTAACATTAAGTCAATGTTTAATAATTTTATGGAGTTTGTCGCCAGTTCTCTTCTATGGGAATGACATTAGATAAACCCTGCGATGCGTTCGTAGTGCAGTTCATTAACATTTATTCTGTAAATTTATAGTTATGGAAAACATTAAAAGATAATTTAGAACCATCAACTCGAGTTATGTATTGTTTTAGTGCCCTCCCTACTTTGGAATAAAAGTATTTTGTTTGTCAATTTAAATTTTCATAGGTATTTAAAAAGGTGGTATAATACGACAAAACTCATTGTTTGATTGTAATGTGGTATGTTAGTGCACTGCGGCAGTATCCGGCAGACGGCGTCGATCCTGTCGATGTCGCGCGACTGCCTGCGCACGGGCGACAAGGCGCTGGTGCGGTTCCGCTTCATCAAGCACCCAGAGTACCTGCGCAGGGGGCAGAGGATGGTGAGGACACTACACTACTCTACATACTTATGACAGACTGCCTTGTTGGTCTAGTGGTTAGCGTATGCGGCTGCTGATCAAAAGATCTCGGGTTCGATTCCCAAGTCGGACCAAATATTTGTGTGATCCACAAATATTTGTTTCGGAGTCTGAGTGTTTTTCTATGTATCATAATATGTATGTATTTACAAAAAAATAGTATGTTTATGTATTTATATCAGTTGTTTAGTACCAATAACACAAGCTCTGCTTAGTTTAGGACTAGATGATGTTGTGTGTAAGATGTCCAAAATTATACTTATGACCTAATATATATATCGGACATCTTTTACACACAACGCCATCTAGACCCAAACTAAAAACTTGTATTATGAGTACTAGACAACTGATATAAATACATACATATTATACCTACATAGAAGACACAAAAACTCCGAAACAAATATTTGCGGATCCTACCACTAGACCAACAAGGCAGTCATAATGTTGCATAGTAACATTAAAATGTTTCTTATTTTTACTAGCAAAAGTTGAACTGTCGGTGTTGTACAATACATTTTTCGTATAACATCCGTATTTTTTTATGATACGGTTTTCTTATTTACTTGAAACTTATTTAAACATAAAAAATACCTCAATTTTGAATTAAAATATCCTATTTAGATACAATTACTCTAATTTATTATAATTGTACTAGTGCTGTGAGGGCAGCATACCTCATAATTGAAATTTGTACAAACCTTTCTTCTTAGTTATGCCGGCAGTAAGGTTGGCGGCATAACTAGAAAGCAAACAGAAGCAGAACAAAGTTTTTCATTATACACATAGGTGTTCCGTGAGGGTCGTACGAAAGCTGTGGGTAACGTGCTAAGGCCAGAGCCGGCGGCGCTGAAGCCACTGCAGCGCAACAACAACAACACGCGCCACGACCGGCGCAACAACTCGCAACAACAGCCCGGACAGGCCAACGAAGTGCAGCACGCGCATCTGGTATGTTTCACACGTTTTGTTGTAAAAAACACCTTGAGCCCGTACCGTTTGCACTATAAGTAAACCAATTTCATTAGTTTAAATCAATATAAACTGACAGACAAATTTTATTTATGTATGGCATATTATGAACTTATTTTCTTACAGACATTCAAAGTCAAGGTGTATATGACATATAATGCAATAGTAACGACTTTGTGATTTAATTTTAATTTCAAATTCCATTTTCATATGGTTCATTAATCATCAACAACTCAATAAAGGTCCCACCGCTGGGTTCGGGTCTTCTCTCAGGAGAGGGTTAATGCCATAAGTCTCCATTTCATATTACTCTATTATCTACTGCGGTGATGATAAAATTAAAATCTCCAGCATCTCAGACTAATGTTAACGTAGCTTGTTTATTATTTAAAGCGTCCTAAGTGCGACATGCATTGTGAAGGCGGTAAATTTTTGTTGTTTTGACGGTTTCAAAAGATATATCGGATGGGTGGGACTAACGTGACCATACGTCCCGCTTTCAGCGGGATTGTCCCGCTTTCAAGCTGTCCGTCCCGCTGTCCCCAACGAGAACAAAATTGTCCCGCTTTTACGAATAAACCTCTATACCTACTTACTTATTACTTGCCTACATTATTATATCGCAAAAGACGGCAGCGCAGTGCAGCATTATACAAAACACATGTAACTGCAAATTAATATCTCAGTCTAATTTAAGAAAAAGTTAAGATCTTTATATTTTTTTTATTCAAATATAAGTCTTTATATTTGAATAAATAAATATATTAATAGTTCATTTATCTATTGTTCATCATATGTTTATTTAGAGACTTACTGAATACTTGCTTATCCCAATTCCTTATTATATTACATAATTTTAACAAATAGGAACCGACTTCAAAGAAAAACTATTCCGAGTACCCAAATCGCGGAAATTGTGCCTATGATATTTGAGGAGTTCCCTCGATTTCCTTGGGATCCCATCATCAGATCCCAATATGATGACGATGAGACCACCTGTAAGTTACGCCCATTTCAATGCAAAAATAATTTTTGAAATCGGTTCATAAACGAAGAAATTATCGCTGAACATAGGTACATAAAAAAAAAAGAATCCGACGAATTGAGAACCTCCTCCTTTTTTGAAGTCGGTTAAAAATACATACTAAAGTAACTCTAATTGGGTTCTTATGTTTCATGCCTAAACCGTGGAACTGATTTTGCTGTAGCAAAGTAGTTTTTTGTTGCGAAATTATTTATAAATAATATTTTTAGGGTAAGTTGGTGTAAGAATTTAGATGCCAGTGAGGATAAGATACAACAATAAATTATTTTAAGTAAGTTTTAAACCACAATTTTTATATTATATATATTTATATAATTACACCGATGTACCCTATAAATGTATTTATTTATTAAATATAGAAAATTCCGTAGGCGTTTGACACGAAAAAAAAATGGTCACTTTAGTCATGACTCATGATTCAAGTTTGTAGATAGTATTTTAACTTAAGTTTTTAAATTTCTTTGTATTACAGCAAGAAAGTGACGTAACCGCTGTAGACTCCCCGTTTGAGGTGCAGTCAGACAAACGTGGAGCAGCTGCGGGAGGTGGCGGAGGTCCTGCTGGTGGGGGAGGGGGAGGTGGGGGAGGAGGAGGGCGCCGCCCGCGCAAGAAGTACGACAAGCCACCCGACCACGCGCCACTTGCCGCAGCCAACTAATCCTTACATCTGCACCACATAACCGACGTCTCTCGTCAACATAAAGACCTACACACGCGGATAACGTTCGCGTGACAGTTTTAGAGTACATCGATTGATGGCAGGGAAAAATCGAAATGTTGTAGCACTAAAGCTCGCTTGTATCCCTAATTGCATCCTCTATAAAAAAAATATTATAAAATACTTCTCGTTCAATAGTTAAATCGTACAGAAACCCTAGTTTTGCTACTTTATTTGTGATAATATCAGTTTTGATTATAATTCAGTGTGTTATTTGTTTTTTTTTTAGTTTGAGTCAACTCCTCTCATAGAATTATAATCCCTCTAGTGGGGATACCCATATTTGTGATGCTCAATAGCGAGAACATAGACAGCGGACAAAGTTAGCCAGCTAGACGGCAAAAGCTGTTGTACTTGAGATGATGACTACATGTTAAGAAACCGGCCTTGACAGGAACACAATCAACAAAAATATAGTTGAATGTTTTGCTGTATAATGTTAAGGATAACAGTCACGGACCGGCTATCAACAACACGTATTTTACAATCTACAATTAATTTTAAATTGTATCGATAGTATTTAAATTTTATATTACCAAGTTTGGTTATGATCTCGGGTCACGGAAGGCGCAGTGGTTGGTAATATAGACTTTAAACACTGTGAATAAGGTTAAATTTCGATTAAAGATTGTAAAATCGATGACAGCCATTCGTTGGAAATCTCCTAAGAAGTCCAGGAACAAATGCCCAGCACTAGGGACTGACTAAATCTAGAATTCAAATACTAAATAGTTAGCTATACTTTATTATTACATTAACTCGCACGATTACCGAAAAATTTAGATTTTATATAAAACTCCTGTAAATATTTTCCTTTATAGATATAAGAATTTATTTTTATATCAATAATTCCCTACTGCAACTATAGAATAATTCTATGAGCACGAAGTATAACAGGTATTTAGATAACTATTTTCGATATATTAGATGTTTCTCATTACCAAAAAGTCCTTAGTGTTTTCTCTCCAGTTGAACTTAAAAAATACATATTTTTAATAACAATTTTTATCTATAGCAACATTACATCGTTAATTCTATTGTACTATTAAGTATACAATGAATGCTTCACAATATTTTTAATATCAATACTTTTATTACATAATTCGAAATTCTTATTAATAGAATTGATTAGTTCTAAGTGATTCAATGGGCCGTAATTTGAAATTATGACAATTGACTACTGATATTTTGTTTATTTTTTGTTTGTAATTGTTTTGGTATAAATTTAATACTATTTTGTTGACTCAATTATATTGTCGCTGAAGATTGATAATTGTTTACTAAATCACACTGTGTGAAGAGGTACGAATCTATTCCAACTTCACGGTTGGCACTATAACAAATGTTACATGAGCATTAATATAATTAGTGTTAGTGAGGCTAGCTGGCTTTACTCCATATCATAAGACAGTATTTTATAACTTCACAGTACCATTAGTATGTGATTTTTGTAGTTTAAGTAAATGGATATTTTTATGGTTTATTTAGAGTGAAAGAAAATAAAACTAGCTGACTTACAATTGTGTATTATTATTTAATAAGAACATTAGCTAACAGTTTCTACTATTTATTTACACATCACTTTTTGATTTGTTTCTTTGCATCTTGTATACCTTCCTTTACATTTTCGCTAAACCTTCTTAAAAAGGACATGAAGCCGCTCAGTTGCTGGGGATTCATTGTTTCTACTTTTTCTTTTCCCCTGTAAAAGATTGACACAGCCAGCTGAGCGGCGCGCCTCACAGGATACGAATCTGCAAGTTTCTGCACCAGATGTTCGTTATTGGCTAAGTATCTGAGTAGAGCCCGCAGAGGCATTGTATTTATTAACACTTCACTTGAATGAAGTTTCAAATGAGCACATATTCCGATACTTCTGCAAGAGTTCTCTCTTCAGCCTCAACTGTGTCCTGAGTATTTCAAACTGCTTCAACTGGTCCTGCTTATTGTAATCAATGCCAGGGAGTTTTTTAATCTGAAAACAATAAACACATTAGCCTATCACCTTCATAAAGCTTTTAGATTCAAGTTTGGTAAAGCCAAAAGAAATTGTAATAGTTTTGGCAGCCTGTAAAGGGTGTTTTCAAAAGAAATCCATTATTATTTCAATAGATGGCCTAAGTGATCTGTATCTCATTGTTTAAGTTCAATCGGGTTTCACTAAATGGTGCAAGAAAGTGAGATTTTGTACTAAGAAACTTTTCTGACAGTTTTGTGATTGGTTGACTCAGCTTCAGCCTTCAATTTCATGCAAAAATAATGATTTCTTTTTACTACAGTTATTCCACCTAAGTACTGAACCGACTTTAATTAAACTTTCATCTGGCAGCCAGATTCTATGCATTAATGTGGTGTCAATAGGGTATATACATTTTATCAAATGTCATTACATAGTTGGGTTATAGTTTTTTAAAGTTTTTGTTTTTAATACAGGTAATTTCTGTGGTTCTAGCATCATATCATCGACACCTGCACAATACTACTAACCACTTTTGTGATTATTTACTATTTACAACTTTTAAAGTTTTGTGTGTATTCCATACAAGCATTCATTTATACGACCTTAGAAATTTAAAAAATATAATATAGAGGCGATTTCTATACAGTAATATAGTAGTTGAGAAACAATGCTGAGTATTTCCACAAGATGAATTAGGCGATTCACACACTGGCGACGCGCCCACGCGCGTAGGCGCGGGGCAGCCAATCCCGAATCTGCTAGCGGCACGCGCTCATGCGTCGTAGCGCGTTTTTGATGTGTAGGACCTGGCGTGTTTTATATACTAATCGATGTACTTGCATACAATATTAAAATCTGCCACTCCGCGCTACGAGACGGAGCGCGGGGCAGTGTGTGAATCGCCTAAGGTAGAACAAGAATTATGTACTACATCAAGCAGCTAGTAAAAGATAATGTTCAACTTCAACTTTTGGTTAATGGCTTTGTGGTAGACTGCGACCACAACTTTGCCAATGTCATGTATTTGAAAGACAATCTGTCCAACAATTTTATGAATGTAGAGCCAGAAAAAATTTTGGGTTGGATTTCGAAACGAGTCACCTGAATTTGAGGGTTTTGGTGGTGTAGGGGGCTTAAGGGAGTTAGTCTTAATCCCCCAAAAGTAATTTTGGCTGCCGGAGTTGCGTCTAAATATTTTTAAACAGTTTCCAAAAATTCTTAAATACAATTGCAATTATGCAATTTTCAAAATTTTGCTCCGTTACGTACAGGATGTCCATTTATTTTCATAACAAAATTTTAAATAAACGATGAAATGTAGACATTTACAATGAACTAAGGTTTAAGAAAAACCATAATCAAACAATGTTAAATGAGTATAATTTCTATTTAATGTATTATTATAGTGAGGGTTGCCAATACAGGGGTCTTGTACGTTACATTTTCATTCAAAGTAAATAATAACTCAATCATATCAAAGTTAATCAGCTTTATTTATAATTAATCAACAACATAAAAATCTTCTAAAATTTAATACCACTTTGTGGAATCTTGCCTCTTAGGGCTGTTTTAAATATAAAATATGTCTTGTACGTAACTAAATGGCACTCTGGACTATCAAACTTTGTGAATAAATAACTATTCTGAAAGACTAACATTATAGGTAAGTTTTTTTAAATACATAAAATAACAAAAAGACATATAATATATATTAACCTTTTGACCGCCAGGGTCACATATATGTGACAAACGAAAACTGTCCCTGTACGCCAACGTCACAAATATGTGACCAAAAAAGCGTTACACCGAAATACGAAATAAAGCCTTTAAACATTACTTTTATGCCTTTAAATTTATATAAGTATCTTAAGAAGAAGCTCTAACTCTTATCTATTTCCATAAAACTATTTAAATTGCTTTATGATATTAAGAAATTTTACTCTAAAAAGAAAGAAATAAACTCTTAAAAAAGAATGTCCTCGCACGCCAGAGTCACAAATATGTGACCACTAGTGATGTAGGGCACGTTAGCTGATATCGTAAGTTTATATTAAAATTTCGTTAGCCTGTTTTATTTTTGTTGTTAAGTTTTGTTATTATACTTATTCTGTTAAAATGAGTAAGAAAGTAATTAACAGCCGTGCTCGTGAAATGATAATTAAAGTAGACAATTATTTTGTAAAGAAGAAAGAGCACTCTTAGTTATTGATACAAAATATAAGCAGTGCCCTAATAAATGCTTCGTACACTACTGAGGTTTAAATGAAATAAATAAAAGTTTTAAAATGTCCATCACAAGTTGCTTTGCTTTTTTTTCAAAATTCTACTTGTTACTTTTATGCCCGGTTTATAGAAGCTAGTATTTAAAGGCTATAAACGTACATACTGTTTTACATTTTGTTAAATTTTTCTATTTTTATATAGTTGATTATATACTTAACCTATTTGAATCGTGTATTTTTTTTAATATCTCCTTCAACGGAAATTATAGAAATCTAATTTAAAATACGTATTTTAATTATTATTAGTTAATATTATACTCGATAAGCGAGATAGTACGTTGCTACATCCTTATTTGAGAAGCGCAATATTCATAAAAATGACGTACCGTCCACGCCAGGGTCACAATATCAAGACAACAGATCAAGAATAGTGTTGTACCTATAGTTATTATATTTAATTATATTGTCGTCTCAATTCTGTTATTACGGTATTAAACAACTCTGTAAATAGTGTATAACTATTACTAGAGTAGGAAGAAGTGTAATGTTGAAATAAATTCAGTGTTATAAGGACATATATTTTGAAATTGTAGACGAAAATAAAAATACAATTCATGTTATCGATAAAGTTTTGGAATGCTTATTTTTTTCGTAGGTATTTGCGCTAAATTTGTGGTCTGGCGTTGAGGGCAAGTTGATGAGTTTTTGCTCTGGCGTTCAAAAGGTTAACTTACAAAAAAATCCAACAGATACAAAAAAATGTCAAATAAGTAGTACCAAAAATAATATAGGGAACCAATAAGTAGGTAATTCTGCGTGATTGTTTGGTCTTCTTTTAGAGTAACTTTTTCATTTTCCAATAGCTCAATCATCTTTTTGTGTTTAGTCTCTAGGCGAAATCTATATTTACTTATACTACTAATAACTTTCTTTAACCTTTCACAAGTTTTTAATGTCCTTTGATATCTTTTATAATTTCGGTAATTCAATCTCTGTTTTTTCTTCAATTTTGTATTATCTTGCATCTCTGGCACTGTCTCTGGAACAGCTGGCTTAGTACCTATTATTAACTTTTTTATTTTCCCTTTTATTCCTTTTTTGTTATCTCCAAATTTTCCGTCTTTTTTCCCTTTCTTCCTTATTTAGTTCACTTACCTTGGGTTTATGTTCTTCAGTCTTTCGACTTCTTTCTTTTTATATTTGTTGTATTTTTCTTCATTTTCTTTGTTTTTGTCCATATCGCCGTTGTTTTTGTCTCTCTCGGCACCAGTCAACGGCATAATTTACCTGAGTAGGAATAAATTAATTTGTAAGGAAGTGCCGAGGATGTGAGGAATGTTAGGGTTCACCCTCTTTATCGCTAGTCTAAATAAGATATTTATAACATAATAAGGAAACCTGCTCACCATGAGGTGACTAGATCCTATAAAGGTAATGAGTTTACCTCTCTGGGTGGATTATATTTTTAATTTATATAAAAATTGCACAAGAGAGTATGAACGCATCTTTACGAGTCCAGTACGTAACGTTTTTAGTCCACATAATACATCACGTCACGTTTAAAAAAAGTTGATTTTAGTAGTTTACTAGTACACATTCATTATCTACAACATATTTACTTATAATTTAACACGAGTAGTATATAAAATTTGTGGGTCTTACCTTTCAAAATCAATGTTCGTACTGGACAAACAAAACAGACCCGTCACGCACGTCACGGACCGCAAGTGTTGACGATTGAATTTCTTCAGTTTTAATTCAAAGGAAAAGAACGAAGGAATTAAAAAAACATCGTCAATATGGCATTGCTTAAAAATAGTTAGAGCCAAAGACAATGTTATTGTTATTCTTTATAAAATCATACCGTTACGTACAGGACTGTCCACTGTGGCCAGTTTTTTAAATCCGATAATTTCAGTATTTATATTAGAAAAATATATTACAACCTTATTATATGTTATTTAAAAACAAATAAAATGAGATATTTCATTCAAGTTATACAAAAGATATCCATATATAGCATATATATTCTCCAAAATACGTAATCAAAATCCAGGAAATGATGTAGGTATAAAAAAGTAGGATAATATTTGGTATTTTATTAAATATTAAAATATGTTTTCCGTTTAAGTCATATGTTTATCCTTTTTTTTTTACAGTAAGTTAAACATTTTACCCTAACATAAAATAATTTGATACTCACTTCCTACATTTTTGCCTTTTAATCAATGGTCAAACTCGTAGGACACGGCAAAATAGTCCTGAGCAAAATTTTGGAAACCGCCCTAGTACAGTTTTTCAAATGTAATTTTTAGGTTTTATATGAAAAACGTGAAACGAAACGCAACCCGCCATCTTGGATGGATGATATTGACAGCAAATTTCAAATTTGTGCGTCATGCGTCATTCCTTTGCTTTCGAGTTTAAGTGAATGTGTTCTTCCGTATCGATTTGTGTTTTTTCTACGACTTGGCTACGTTCTTGGATTCTGTTTGGATTGCTTTACTGTACGACCTTAGCTTACTCACTTTTGAACACTGAAATAACGCTATCGCAGCTTGCAATGGAGTCTGGAAGTAGTGGATGTGGACACCCGGAACCGGGACCGTCTACGAGTTCGGGGCTTGGTGGAGCATCGGCAGTACATGAAGATATTTTCGAGGACGACGGCCCCTTTCTCGATCGACATCTCTACACAGAAGAGGTGCTTATGATGTGGAATTTGGCGAGAATTATAAAAAAATTGGGCACCACTGAGCAGTGTGTGGCATTCGCCGAAGAAAATGGATTGGTGCAGACTCAAAAATTATGCAGAACACATCGCACTCCTATGAAGGTACTCAAATCGACCAACAGGTCATTTGGTTCTTGGTGTTGCTCCAAAGGAAATTGTAAATCAAAATCTAAAATACCACGCAACAACGGGACATTTTTTGAAAATATAAAAATTGATTTGGTGCATGTTTTCTACTTATTATATGCATATTCAAAAAAATGGAGCTACAATGACGTTATAAATGAAGATCCCTACAAGGAAGATTTTGAAAGGTGCCTGGGCCGGTCCACCATATGTGACTGGTATAATTATTCCCGAGAAACCATTGTGGCATACCAAATAGACAAAAAAGAAGTAGGTGGAAAGATTGGTGGCCCTGGAAAAATTGTTCAGATTGATGAATCTATCTTTGGAAAAAGAAAATACAATCGAGGTAATTATATTTTATATATTATGTGCTAAAGGAAATGTATAAGAACAGGATATAATTCTTAGGTAATTTAGCAATGTATTACTCCGAGTTGGCACAATCCAACTTTATTGGGTTAGGTTAGATGGCTAAGGCGGGAGTGTAGTGCAGCGAAGCTTAGCCATCGTGGTTATTTTTTTTTAAACCACCCAGAAATAGGAGCCCCGCCTCTCGGGGCTCCGTCAACTATAATTGAAGCCAGTTTTTTATATATTTACTTTTTTGTTATAGGTCGCCATATTGAGGGCCATTGGGTTCTCGGTATGATTGAGGATGGATCTGAAGATCTGAGGTTGGAAGTGTGCCCAGACATTCACTCTGCTGAGATTTTGGTGCCACTTATATTGAAGAATGTGGAAGTTGGCACCACCATACACACTAATTTTTGGAGAGCATATGATTGCTTGTCAGAACATGGCTACATGCATAAAAAAGTCAACCACTCAGATCCTGACAACCCTTTTATAGCTGAAGATGGGACTCATACTCAACAAATTGAGTCCCAGTGGAGGGCTGTTAAAAGATTTTTCAGAAAGAATAATTTCAATAACACAGAAAATTTTGCGGATGCTATTTTTGAATATTTGTGGCGGCGAAATAACATCAAATACAAAAAAGATCCATTCATGGAATTAATAAAAGCAATAAAACATGTATACAAAGTGGTATAAATAATGTTTGTACAAATTTCTGTTTTTGATTTTTTCTAAGGGAACCAAGTATTTTCGGCGGGTTAAAATGGTGAGGGAGGGTTCAGACCCCTCCCCCCATAAACTCACAACCCCTTAAAATGGCGACGTATTTCGAAATTTTTACCATTTCTGTTTTTAATTTTTTCTAAGGGAACCAAGTATTTCCGGCAGGTAAAAATGGTGAGGGGGGTTCCGACCCCTCCCCCCCAACCACTCACAACCCCTTAATAAGGTGACATATTTCGAAATTTTTACCAAAATTTTTTTTTTTGGAAAATGAGAGTAATTAATAATTTGTTAGCTTTTATAGAGACAATAAAACATAAATAAAATACACAAAAATACCACAACATATAAATAAATATATGTTTATGAAATTATAATTTAATTTTGTTTGCTAAAGCTAATGTTACTATAACATTTGTATTCTTGTCAGTGTCTTTTACTCAACAATGAAGTTGAGCTTATAGGTTTGTACACAACATATAAAAACACTAGAAGAAATGTCAAATTTGCCTACTACTCAGCAAGTTTTTTTAATTGCAGTGTGATTACTAAATAATAGATGATCTACAAAGACTGACTACCTGCATTTATTGGTGATTTATATAAGTAATATTATCTCATTTAAGAACAGTATACCAATGAAAAAATGTTGGCATAACTTCATTTGTCAAAATGTTATCTAACCTAGTAGTTAACATTGTGATTGTTACATGTAATACATAATATGTATTAAAATTCTGTTTACCTGTGCTCGAGCGACTTCAAATTTCTTCTGTAATTCGAGGACTCTTTGACTGCAATCTTGAGATTCCCTCGCCTTAGCAGAGTTGTCATGAAAGTCTCTCTCGACACTGAACAACAACAAAGATAAAATTAATGCGACACAAACAACACTCAACACAAATCTAAAAATAAAAGCACTACATGTGATACCTTCGTATTATTTCGTAAACGATTGGTAAAAAGTCTACATCTACGTCTTGCACGGTTATGGGACTAAAATTGGTTTGTTCGGAATGATCTGTGTTATTTTCCATCATATGAGCAACATGAACTGGACGAATATAAAAATTCAACTTGCCTAATGTTAAACTATATAGATTATTTAATTTGGCTACGATAGAATAAAAAAGTTTGGGTGCTAGTGATAGCTGCAATCCATTCAATTTTGAGTTTTGGAGCTGGTGTTGCAAACAGAGATGTGTAACTCAGGAGTGATTGATTTAAAAGATGTATAATCTGTCAAAATGCGGAATCACTCTTTAAATCTTTGGATTGGAAAACACATCTTTATCTCACTAACAGATCAGATACGTAGATGTAGTATGAGACAATAGATACAGGATATTGTGAATTGAAAAGAGATAACATGCGCACTCTACGAAATACAATGATAATACATAGTAAATTAAACTCTCTAGCGTTAGAATAAAGCTTAAAACCGATTGCGAGTATATGAAATTCGGTTATAAAAAGTACTTTATAAAATCTTTATTTGATGTATCTATACAGATTTTTGACCACGATTTGGCTTAACTTTTATATCTATACAGATTTTAGAATGATGTCGTATTTTGTGATAAAACGAATAATTTGAATTAATATGAATTCCTCACTCCAGTGCTGCGGTTGGAAGGATATTTTCTGCAATAAACTTGATTGAAACTAAAACCTAAAATTTAAATTAAATAATTCATTAACAAAAACAATTAATCTTTAAATAATAGTTAAAAAAACAAAACAATTCGCGTGCAGTCAAGTTTGAAAATTTTTATGGCGCTTGTGAACAATTATATATAATAAAAAGCGTTTATCATTGATGGAATGAAAGAATCAATATCTACATGGATCAATAGATACAATTTGCATCATATAACTCTTTTAAATCTTTAACTCTTTTGAATCTTTGGTTTCGAATGACATATTCGTTCAGTTGGAACTGGAACGAATATGTCATTCGAAACCAAAGATTCAAAAGAGTTAAAGATTTAAAAGAGTGATTTAAATCTTCTAAGGAAAAAGATTTATAAATCACTGATCTCATTGGTGAGTTAGATTGCGCATCGCTAGTTGCAAACTTGCAACTGTTGCAAGTTTAAATATCTAGTTTCAATAAAATTGACGTTTCAAATTTTTATTTTTATTTTTTATTTCACATCACTAAACAATAATATAATATATTTGGGCGTTTTTCAAAATTTTTCTCCGTTACGTACAGGATGTCCATTTATTTTCATAACAAAATTTTAAATAAACGATGAAATGTAGACATTGACAATGAACTAAGGTTTAAGAAAAACCATAATCAAACAATATTAAATGAGTATAATTTCTATTTAATGTATTATTATAGTGAGGGTTGCCAATACAGGGGTCTTGTACGTTACATTTTCATTCAAAGTAAATAATAACTCAATCATATCAAAGTTAATCAGCTTTATTTATAATTAATCAACAACATAAAAATCTTCTAAAATTTAATACCACTTTGTGATATCTTGCCTCTTAGTGCTGTTTAAAATATAAAATATGTCTTGTACGTAACTAAATGGCACTCTGGACTATCAAACTTTGTGAATAAATAACTATTCTGAAAGACTAACATTAAAGGTGAGTTTTTTTAAATACAAAAAATAACAAAAAGACATATAATATATATTAACAAAAACATAACTCCCAAAGGTTTTTTCATAAAAAAATAAAAACTATAACAGCCAAAACAGGACAGTTACGTATGTGGACAACAGTCGTTACGTTTAGGAACTCTAAAGCTATGTTTACAATGAGCACAATTTGTAGTCATTTTAGAAACAATACAATATTATTCAACATTTCAAAAACGTCGTGATGTGACATATTATTTAAGTCACATCACTTACTGTACTTATTTCTATAAAATTAGTCACATATATCATATCATATCATAACATATCACAGACTGTTTTGATTTGAGCATTTTAAAAATATATTTTACAAAAAACTTAGGGGATTCAAGTCTATCTCAGTTTCATTTTCACATTAAGTAGGTAACAATACTTCTTTACTTACAAAAAAATCCAACAGATACAAAAAAATGTCAAATAAGTAGTAACAAAAATAAAATAGGGAACCAATAAGTAGGTAATTCTGCGTGATTGTTTGGTCTTCTTTTAGAGTACCTTTTTCCTTTTCCAATATCGGCGAAATCTATTTTTACTTAAACTACTAATAACTTTCTTTAACCTTTCACAAGTTTTTAATGTCCTTTGATATCTTTTATAATTTCGGTAATTCAATCTCTGTTTTTTCTTCAATTTTGTATTATCTTGCATCTCTGGCACTGTCACTGGAACAGCTGGCTTAGTATTATTTACTTTTTTATTTTCCCTTTTATTCCTTTTTTGTTATCTTCAAATTTTCCGTCTTTTTTCCTTTTCTTCCTTATTTAGTTCACTTACCTTGAGTTTATGTTCTTCAGTCTTTCGACTTCTTTCTTTTGTTGTATTTTTCTTCATTTTCTTTGTTTTTGTCCATATCGCCGTTGTTTTTGTCTCTCTCGGCACCAGTCAACGGCATAATTTACCTGAGTAGGAATAAATTAATTTGTAAGGAAGTGCCGAGGATGTGAGGAATGTTAGGGTTCACCCTCTTTATCGCTAGTCTAAATAGGATATTTATAACATAATAAGGAAACCTGCTCACCATGAGGTGACTAGATCCTATAAAGGTAATGAGTTTACCTCTCTGGGTGGATTATATTTTTAATTTATATTAAATTGCACAAGACAGTATGAACGCATCTTTACGAGTCCAGTACGTAACGTTTTCAGTCCACATAGTACATCACGTCACGTCCTGGACGTTACGTATAACGCGGATTTGTCATCATATGTTTTTTTGGTATAAAAAAAGTTGATTATAGTAGTTTACTAGTACACATTCATTATCTACAACATATTTACTTATAATTTAACACGAGTAGTATATAAAATTTGTGGGTCTTACCTTTCAAAATCAATGTTCGTACCGGACAAACAAAACAGACCCGTCACGCACGTCACGGACCGCAAGTGTTGACGATTGAATTTCTTCAGTTTTAATTCAAAGGAAAAGAACTAATGAATGATAAAAACATTGTCAATATGGCATTGCTTAAAAATAGTTAGAGCCAAATACAATGTTATTGTTATTCTTTATAAAATCATACCGTTACGTAACCGGACTGTCCGCTGTGGCCAGTTTTTTAAATCCGATAATTTCAGTATTTAAATTAGAAAAATATACTACAACCTTATTATATTTTATTTAAAAACAAATAAAATGAGTTATTTCATTCGAGTAATACTATAGATATCCAAATATAGCTTATATATTCTCCAAAATACGTAATCAAAATCCAGGATATGATGAAGGACACATAAAAAAGTAGGATAATATTTGGTATTTTATTAAATATTAAAATAAGTTTTCCGCTTATGTCTTATGTTTATCTTTTTTTTCACAGTAAGTTAAACATTTTACCCTAACATAAAATAATTTAATACTCACTTCCTACATTTTTGCCTTTTAATCAATGGTCAAACTCGTAGGACATGGCAAAATAGTCCTGAGCAAAATTTTGAAAAACGCCCATTTACGGATTATCTGCAGTTTCATTCAAGTAATATTGCTAATTTAATACATTTTATTGCCTTGTCTTGATGTCATATTAATATCGCTTAAATACACTCTCCATTTATAGTCTAAATTAGTCTTATAATAAAGAAACCGCTAAGAGTGTGTCTGCGTGCAATAGCTATTATGGTTTTAATATTTATTAGTGTTTTCATCAATGTGTTTTTATCAGTTAATTGACTAAGATATTTATGAATTTATTGTCTTATATTCATGTAACACTTGCACCTGGCTTGCCGTGGCATGGCTGCCATTTCTTTATTTTCTTTTACTGCAGCAAGTAGACTGGTAAAAAATGACATGGCAAACATTTTGACCTAGAAAAAGCAAAGCCCAATATCTGCCAAGATGATAAAAAGTACAAACATTTTTAAATTGCCTGCTAGTGGTACCTATATATTTTAGTCCCTTTTTTTTAAAGGTATTTGCTTGGTTTCAAAAATATTTAGAAAAAAATGTTCAGTACTCACTAGAAGTCACTCTGGCCTCAAATTCCGTTAAATTGTCTTTTCGCGATAAATTGTTTCCTTACCTTTACTTTGTGTCACTCAAAGTTCAAACGCCAAAAATAAAACTTGACGCTGGCAAATGCACAGAAGTGCGAGCCAAGTTCCCTGCCAAAGGGAGAAAAAAAAAAAAAAAAAAGTCACTCTGACGTATTTTCTGTCAATTTGACTTTGACATTCATTCTTTTCTTTCTCTTTGATTTGATTGCAGTGAACTTATGCTATGTTGTGAATATATTGATTGTAATTTGCTTATTAAATTTGATAAAATGGACGAAGTTGCTAAATTAGAACATCTCTCCTTGGTGTCCAAAGTGTGCACTGAATTGGACAACCATTTGGGGTTAAATGACAAAGATTTAGGTAAGACGAATGGTGACAGTATGTTTTCTTGTAATATTTTGCAATACACGTTTCATTCTAACAACCTTTGTATTCAATTAAATTTCCATGATCAATTGCTTTTTACAATTGCTATTTATTCCCAAAAATCCAAGCATACCAGTATGTCATTTAAATCACGAAACCTAAATCTAGGTCTTTTAAACGCATGTTATTTTTTGTTTTAGCTGAATTTATCATCGACATAGCAGACAAAAATCCGACTTTTGACAATTTCAAGAGAGCCCTAGTTGAAAATGGCGCAGAGTTTTCCGATTCATTTATGACGAATTTGTTACGTATCATACAACATATGAAACCTGTTAACAGTGCTGCACAAACAAATGATCCAAAGAATGAGTCTCAGAATCCGTTGGCAAATAAGTTCCCAGGACTTGCTATACCCAATAAGAAACCTCCCGTATTCTCCTCTGACGAGGATAGTGAAACTGAAGAAGATGCAAAGAAAAATGTAAGACTGACATCAAAAGAAATCTTTAAAAACGAATCGAAAAGCAAGACTAATGATGAAGTGGTTGACCAAGCAATGGCTGAGTTGGAAGCTCTGGCACCTAGCTCAGGTACCATTACCAAAAGTGAACAAATAAAAAAAGTGAGTGAACAGAGTGAAGCTGTTAAAAAACGGGAACGAAGTCGCAGTAGAGATGCTAAAGATGGTATTAGAAAGAGGGATCACTCTAGAGACAGAAAGAGGCGTAGCAACAGTAAGGACAATAAAAGTCGAACCAGAGGTCACAGGAGTAGAAGTAGAGATAGGAGAAGTAGGAGCCGAGATCACAGAAGTAGAAGCCGTGATCGTAGGAGCAGAAGTAGAGAACGCAGAAGTAGAAGTAGAGACAGAGGTGACCATGATAGATTGAGAAATGATAAGGACAGAAAGAGAGGTGAGAAGTATAGAGAAAGGGGAGATAAAGATAGGGATAACAGAGGTAGAGATAGAGGGGACAGGGAAAAGGATAGAGAGAGAAAACAAAGATCAAGGAGTCGTCACAGGTCAAGGGAAAGAGACAGGTATAGGAGGTCTAGATCTAGAGACAAAAGATCTCCATCAAGAGAAAAGGAAAGAGAAAGTAAATATGGAAATTATGGCAAGAAGTCTAGGAAGAAGAGTCCAGAGGTTGATATGAGTGATGATCCAGAACCCGGTAAGGTGAGTAAAAAAAATAATTTGAGGGTAATGCCGGCCCTGTCTAAATAACCCATTAATGCTGAATTCAGTGTGCTAATACTCTTTTCCTTTTCATCATTTTCGACTTATGTTTTCTAATATAATGTGCTTTGGCATCACTTATGTCACATATTAGAAAGAAAACAATAGGGCAGGTAATAAGACTGGTGTGAAAAATTTATCTGATTTATACTTTTTTACAGATCTACAATGGAAGAGTAGCAAATATAGTGCCATTTGGATGTTTTGTGCAAATTGAAGGAGTGAGGAAAAGGTGGGAGGGCTTAGTACACATCTCACAACTGAGGTCAGAGGGGAGAGTGACTAATGTCTCTGATGTAGTCAATAGAGGTGATAAAGTCAAGGTAAGTGCTCATTAGTTAATCAGCTAATTGTACGGCTTTTAAGCATTTTATTGTATCATCCAAATCTGGGTTTTCTGTTTTTTACGAATGTTTTTTTTTTGTTACACATTTATTCACTTAAAATCAGTTTACATAAACTACATACTGATTGTTTGCCACCCTATAATATATCTTAAAAAAAATACGTAACTTTTTTTTTAAGTAGATAAGATAAATTATGTGTATATATAAATATAATTAAGTAAACCAAAAGTATAATACATTATGTCTTAAATGTTTGTCTTAAAATTATATGCAAATGAATACGGAAGTGAACTGTTATTAAAGTTGTAAAACACAGTTGTTACCCAAATATATATGAGTATTATGTATCTACATTTCCTTAAATTAAATTTACAGGTTAAGGTCCTATCAGTAACGGGACAGAAAGTATCTCTCACAATGAAGGATGTCTGTCAAGAGACTGGCAAAGATCTGAATCCAACATCACATGCACATTTAGAGGTGAGACTCACGTTAACCAACCATAATCTAACTAAATATAATATTTTTATTTTGTGTAAAACATCTTTAACAACATTTTTAACATAGTTTTATTATGTTGGTATGATTTTATTTTAGACCTTTAGGTCTAAAAAAACATAATAAAACCTTTGTGGCCAATCTGCCATCATCATCATCATCAGCCTATATCAGTCCACTGCTGGACATAGGCCTCTCCCATTGCACACCACTTTGATTGATTTTGGGCTTCTCGCAATCTGCCATATTAATGGTGAACTATTAATTAATATCACATAATACATAATAGTACCAGTACAGAAGACTCACTCCGAAAAGTAAATTAAAGTTATAGATACCCTCGGTGTCAAAAGATTAAGTTCAATTCAGATCGCACGGCGCCGAATCACTACGATTATATTTACCTACAATTGCGTCTCTTTCTATCGTATAACTCTTAACTGTTCTGACGATGTCTGTTCGACCGGCGTGTCTGACCCGGCAGGCAGCCGGCCGACTATACCTAAACTGCGGAGTGACACCCCCCTGTTAATATGTAATTAGCAAGACCTACTAGTATGTATGACATCTCATGTTAAAATATGTTTGGTAACGCAATGTAATTCAAAAGAAACTTCTATCATAAGCTTTTCTGCAAACCCTAACAACATTGGTAATAATATAAATTATAAGTTATGTTTTTACATAAAATATGTAAAGAAATGTGTTATTATTATATACGTTTTTCGTATACTATCATTATCTTCCTAGCCTTTATTCCCAAGTTTATTTGGGGTCGGCTACTAGTTCAACTGGTTTTACTCGAATTACAGTTTTTCCACGGAGCGACTAGCATCGGACCTCATATACTATATGGATACATTAATTAAATTGCCATTATTTCAGGCTGAACGCGAAGGTCGTAATCCAGATCGTCCCCCGCCGAATGCTACCGTGCTCGCTGGCCTGCAGGGCGGACTAGATCCTGACGAGGACTCCAGCCGCAAGAGGGTTACCAGGATATCGAGTCCTGAAAGATGGGAGATCAAACAGGTGTGAAACGTTATATTTAATAACTGTTAATACTCATTTTTTATGTTGTATGTAAATTATGCCAAATATAAATAATGAGGAAACATGAAAATTATATATGTTGTGTTAAGTATCCGAATACATAGTTTAAATAATAATAATTGCAGATAAACAATTTCACTGGTCAATTATAACTTCACTGTTTTACAGAAACATAGCAAAAACAAAATAATAAAGGCAAAATAATTATTTTACAGATGATATCCTCTGGTGTAATAGACAAGAGTGAACTACCAGATTTCGACGAGGAAACTGGACTGCTGCCAAAGGATGAAGACGGCGAGGCTGACATTGAAATAGAGTTGGTGGAAGATGAACCACCATTCCTCCAAGGTCACGGACGCGCATTACACGATCTGTCGCCTGTCAGAATTGTTAAGAATCCTGATGGATCCCTAGCACAAGCTGCCATGATGCAGTCGGCCCTGGCCAAGGAAAGGAGAGAACAGAAAATGATTCAAAGGGAACAAGAAATAGAGAGTTTACCCATGGGTCTGAACAAAAACTGGATAGATCCTCTTCCAGAGAGTGACGGGAGAGCTTTGGCTGCCAATATGAGAGGGACAGGGATTACTCCTCAAGACCTCCCCGAATGGAAGAAACATGTGATTGGTGGAAAGAAGTCTTCGTTTGGCAAGAAGACAAATTTGTCACTTTTGGAGCAGAGGCAATCACTGCCTATTTATAAATTGAGGGATGAGCTGACAAAGGTATGGTCTATTTTATAATATGTATAAACATTTATTTTTTATTTGTTGCACACTGAAGATTAATGCAGTGTTAGTGCAGCACTGAACTTACAAGCAGAACTTATTGCTTGATTCCTCTTTCTTTAAGTGCATATATTTTGAACTATATTTCAGATTCAGACCTAAAATGACTTTTTGAATGAAATTAGTTCGCAGGCTTTTGTATTTTACTTCTAAATTCAAAAATAATTTTCCCACTTTTCACGTACCTTTCGTAAATTTTTTTGTAAGTTTAGTGTTGATTTTATAAATGTCAGGTGAGTTGAATATTTTTTAACCATTTATAAATGTTACAGGCCGTGGCAGATAACCAAATCTTGATTGTGATCGGTGAGACAGGGTCGGGCAAGACGACCCAGATCACGCAGTACCTGGCGGAGTGCGGACTGACGGCGCGCGGCAAGATCGCCTGCACACAGCCGCGAAGAGTTGCCGCCATGTCTGTGGCCAAACGCGTGGCTGAAGAGTTCGGATGCAGGCTGGGCCAAGAAGTTGGATATACCATTCGGTTCGAGGATTGTACCAGCCCTGAGACTGTCATCAAGTAAGTCTTAGCTGTATTCTAAATAATATTTTTTTTATTTATTTCACAACTTTATGCACTGTAAGCGCTGGTTCCCACTACGCCGGACCGGTAAATCTACCGGAAACCGGACACCGGACAGAGTGTTCACATTACACCGGAGCCTCGGACAGTCAAGTACTCAGCTCAGTTAAATTTGGACCTGTGCACACAATGGACGACGAAATTGTTGTGTTGTGGTGGTATTTTAATAGAAGGCAAAATAAAAGAAAACATTGGGTATATTCTATTTTCGAATGACAGCAACCACTTTTGACGATTTACTGAAGAAAATGCGAGCAAAATGATGTGAGGGGAGCGCGGGCGGGGCGAGGGGAGCACAGGTGCTGCGAGCGGGGGCAGATACCGGATCAAACTCGTTCACATTGCTCCGGTCCGGTATTTTTACCGGACGATCGTAGTGACAAAACGCACGGTAAAAATGCCGGACTCGGCAAAAATGCCGGATCCGGGATAATGTGAACAGCTTCATATAACTTGTACAGCCACTAGGCCTTCCGGCAGTTTTACCGGTCCGGCAAATCTGCCGGTCCGGCGTAGTGGGAACCAGCGCTAACTATAATGGCGGACTTAATGTCACGGGCATTCTCTACCAGTCTACCGTCGGGTGGTGCGGAAATGATTGAGAAGGTGAAATGATGATGACAATTTGTTTGGAAGTTGTAAAATAGAGAGATAGGAACTAGAAATTATTAAATACATGAGAAATACGATATATATCTAGGTATTCATACGCAAGGCATACTCACATACATACGAATACAAAAAATACATATATACATACCTACAATATACATATATAACAAACATACATTAATAATAATCGTCCAAGAGGTGGAGCGTGGCGATCTGTGACACAGGGTTTTCCTACTACAGACACCAGTCTCTCACAAAAAAAACGACAATGACTCAACCTGTATTGTGCCGATACTAAAATTGTATTTATCTTTGTGAATGAGAGAAACGAATAAAACTATTAATATTATACATAATATAATAGTTTGACTAGGTATATCGCGATGTCACTCTTCTACACTCAAATTTGGTAATAAGTATCATTACAAAATTTGACTTCCACCATTGCAGGTTCTCAGTATATGGTTGAATACAACATAATATAAATAATTTGAGTTATAACTTTTTTTTCATCAGGTACATGACAGATGGTATGTTACTCCGCGAGTGTCTCATGGACCTCGATCTCAAGACCTACTCCGTCATCATGTTGGACGAGGCCCACGAACGCACCATCCACACTGACGTGCTGTTCGGTCTTCTGAAGCAAGCTGTACAGAAACGTCCCGAGCTCAAACTGATAGTCACATCAGCTACATTGGACGCTGTCAAATTCTCTCAATACTTCTTCGAAGCTCCTATCTTCACTATACCAGGAAGAACCTTCCCTGTGGAAGTATTGTACACGAAAGAACCCGAAACTGATTACCTAGATGCATCTTTAATAACAGTCATGCAGATTCACTTGAGGGAACCCCCTGGAGACATCCTCTTGTTCTTGACGGGTCAAGAGGAAATCGATACAGCTTGTGAGATTTTGTATGAAAGGATGAAGTCCCTGGGGCCTGATGTTCCTGAACTGATTATTTTGCCCGTATACTCTGCCTTGCCATCTGAAATGCAAACGCGTATATTCGAGCCAGCTCCCCCTGGATCGAGGAAAGTGGTGATTGCCACGAATATTGCTGAAACCTCGCTGACTATAGATGGGATATATTACGTTGTAGATCCCGGGTTTGTGAAACAGAAAGTGTACAATTCGAAGACCGGTATGGATTCTCTTGTCGTCACGCCCATTTCACAGGTTAGTAATTTTTTTTCAGCATGTATTGTATTTTTCCTATATATTTATTATATTTATATATTTATTTATATTTATTATATTGTTATCCTATATACAATTTTAAGAAATAAGATTTTAATAGTAATATTCTTTTTTATCATGTTAAGGTACCGAAAACTTTGTTCAACACCAATGTCAATTCTAATCATGAGTCATTTTGACTACGAAAATCTCAAAAAAGAAGCATAAAACCAATTTTATCAAATTTAATAGCGACTGAGTTTATGCTAAATATGAAAATATTTTTTTAAGGAGTAAACTTTTCAGGAGTATTTCGTAAAAATTGACAGAAATATGTTACAGGAAACTGGGGCCAAATAAACACGCACATTTTTGATGCGTCTTCTGTACTATCTATATATACCTACTCAGTATATTATGAGATGTTTTTTATAAGCGTATTGTGTACTGTCCAGGCGGCGGCCAAGCAACGAGCTGGTCGTGCGGGCCGCACGGGACCGGGCAAGTGTTACCGGCTGTACACCGAGCGCGCCTACCGCGATGAGATGCTGCCCACGCCCGTGCCCGAGATACAGCGCACCAACCTCGCCACCACCGTACGTAACACCCATCACCACCAACACACTACCACTAAAATCACATCACCAGACTACCTTCACCCCTCCACCATCAAAACCACACTTCCACCAAATTCACGTCACTACACTACTTTGATTGCCTTGTTGGTCTAGTGGTTAGCGTATGCGGTTGCTAATCAAGAGATCTCGGGTTTTCTATGTATAATATGTATGTATTTACAAAAAAAAAGTTTATGTATTTATATCAGTTGTTTAGTACCCATAATACAAGCGCTGGTTAGTTTGGGACTAGATGACGTTGTGTAAGATGTCCAAAGTATTTTTTTTTTTATTATTATTCATTAGACTACCACCATCACCACACTACCATATCCACTAATCGCCTAGTAGAGTTGATCTTTATAATGACTCCCAAAAGTCTTAGCGGTTCGTTGGTGTACCAAGACTACACCTATATCACCTGCTACTAAAAACTTATTTTTAAGAGGTTCGAGTCCGACCATAACCACCGACGAATCCAAGGGGAATCGCCACACGAGAAAATTTAGAGATCCTACCCTACATAACATTTAACACACAGACAACATAATAGTTTCCATCGAAACTAGCAAACCGTAATAAAAGAAGTTCAAATCTTCTTACCCATTATGAAAAAAGAAATAGATATTCATGAAACAGAAAACACAAAATAAAACCCAAACAGATCAATTCATTTTTTTTTAAAATTAATTATTTATTTAAAAACTTGTAAAATAATGTATCATATTACAGGTATTACAACTGAAAACGATGGGTATCAACGACCTGCTCCACTTCGATTTCATGGACGCTCCGCCTGTCGAGTCCCTGATCATGGCGCTAGAACAGCTGCACTCACTCTCCGCACTTGACTCAGAAGGACTGCTCACCAGACTTGGAAGAAGGGTTTGTACTATCATCATTTTAAACGCCCTTTGATTACCACCAAAATATTTGAATGTAGTGCTGAATTATTTTTTTGCAAACAATTAAAATAACTCATATTTTTTTAATGCATGTATTCTTTTAATTATGACCAATAAGGTTGATAAATGAATAAGTAATACATTGCACTTCTTGCGTCCACTCCGAAACACACACGTTCCAAACTAATATATTATAATATTATTATGTCTGTTAGGTTTTTGGTTAGACTACTACCACCAATTTGAATGGATTGCGGTATGGGTGGAGGCGCGCTGATATACTATAACTAATACTTTTCATTCTTATTACAGATGGCGGAATTTCCTCTAGAACCGAACTTGTCAAAAATCCTTATCATGTCTGTAGCACTGCAGTGTTCAGACGAGATCCTCACCATAGTCTCCATGTTGAGCGTCCAGAATGTGTTCTACAGACCGAAGGATAAGCAGGCGCTCGCCGACCAGAAGAAAGCCAAGTTCAACCAGCCCGAGGGAGACCACCTTACATTGTTGGCTGTCTACAACAGCTGGAGGAACAATAAGTTTTCAAACGCCTGGTGCTACGAGAACTTTGTGCAGATTAGGACGTTGAAACGGGCCCAGGATGTCAGGAAACAATTGTTGGGAATCATGGATAGGTTTGTTATCTATGTCTTCACATAACTATAATTGCTATTTCATAATATCTCTAGGCTTTTGAGGAAGAGACCTCGAAGTCTCTCGAACTCCGATCTGGGGAGTAGTAACATTTTCAGTGCCCTTGTCTCTTGGCGACATGGGTGGGAAATGATTCACCGTGGAGCTGATGACTACCATAGAGCCGTCCTGGTCACTCGACCAGTTTGGACAGTGAGGAACGTAATAGGGCTCTGCGACCACACCTACACCTACCAACCACTGTGCCGTAGTTTGTAGAAAGTGATCCTGCTTTCAGGTTCAGATTAGTCTGGACACCTTTACAAGTCCTAATTTTGACCATGAAGGTTGTCAGTAATGTTTTACAGACAGGAAGGTTTGTTATTTCAATATTTTTTTTAAAGTGCATAGTTACTAAATAATTTTTATTTTCAACAGGCACAAACTAGACGTAGTGTCAGCAGGCAAGAACACGGTACGAATACAGAAAACAATATGTTCAGGGTTCTTCAGAAACGCCGCCAAGAAGGATCCTCAAGAAGGGTACAGGACATTGGTTGACAGCCAGGTCGTCTACATACATCCATCTAGCGCTCTCTTCAACAGACAACCGGAGTGGTGAGTGGGACAAAAAAAAATTACTTTTTTGGGTTTTAGTCTAGCAATTGGCGTATGCGACTGCTGATCAGATCGATTTCCAGGTAGGACGGTTGTTGGGTTTTTCATCATCATCATCATCATCTGCCTGCCCTTATCCCAATTTAATTTGGGAAAGATTAGCGACCCGGAATATGGAAGTTGGCGTTGTTTTGCACCCGCGCCTCCGAAAAAACTGATCTTACTTGACTTCTCATATGACAGATTCCTAAACTTTAAATCATTTCGAAAATATAATGACTTTTATGTTTTTTGTTTCTCTTAGTACGTGAGTATCGTCGTCATAGAAAGAGGATAGCGATCTATAATAAAGTTGTTCAGCATGTTGCTTAATCCAAATTCTAGACATGCGGAAATATGTACCCTATTTCATACAAGAATGATCTCTTATAAAAATTTATTTTGTTACCAGGGTGATCTACCACGAGCTGGTGCAGACGACGAAGGAGTATATGCGAGAAGTAACAACTATCGATCCCAAATGGCTGGTAGAGTTCGCTCCAGCGTTCTTCAAGTTCTCAGACCCAACCAAACTGTCCAAGTTCAAGAAGAACCAGCGACTGGAACCATTGTACAACAAATATGAGGAACCAAATGCGTGGAGAATATCTAGGGTTCGCAGAAGGAGAAATTAAGTTGTCTATTAAACTAAATATATATTACACTTGAAATATATAAAAATAGAAAAAAAACTAGTTTTAAGGACTACTTGACTTTTATTCTTACCATTGTCTATCAACATCAATAGTTTACTACTGGGTATAGACATTACACTCTACATACAAAATTACTTGTTTTGGAAATTTTACCCTAAGGGGATAAACTTTCCAAGATAAGTAATTTTGTATGAAGAGTGTATTAAATATTAGTGACAAACAAGCACATGGTTATGGTTAGTCAGATGATATTTGTAGTTTGGATGATGCTTTTTATTCCGATTTGATTACAGAGTTAGATAGTGAAACTCTTCAGTGGCTCTTTGAGTCCAACAGTCTGTAACTAAGGACTTATAATAATTAATTCTGAGAAAATGGTAGACAGAGAACGAAGAAGAAATCATCATTGCTTGAGATCATAAGCATCAGGCCAACGCGGTACCGTGTTGCTCTGTGCTGGAAATCATAGATTTGTCACAATTTCCTGTCTCTTAAGCAGAAGTCATGAACATTGACAATGATATTTAAATACGTCTGATTACCATAGCGCCATGTTCAAATTTTAATAACATAGTCTATATACACATGTATGATAGTGTTTCTAGCCTAGCCGCTTTCTCAGCGCCCTACTCCAAAAACGGTTAATTTTACAGAAAAACGCTAGGGACATTTTGTGTAGATAGTTTCACGACGAACAATTTTTATTATGACCTCTATCGACTTACGAGCAATAGGTCGCGATATATTTGCGAAAAACTGAATTTCGTGACCTTTTGACCCTTATAAGTTTTTTAGCCGTCACGATATCAATGTCGATTTTTCACATCCTCATAATAACACAAAGGTGTTTACAAAAATAAGGTCACTAGGAATTTCCCCAGATTGGTGTTCAAAATACCCAAAATGAGGACTATACAACCAATTGAACTAATCTGTAGTTAAGATTCGTAATACCTACGAGTCTTAGGGTTAACGTTTAGTTTGTACCAGTAACACGCGTCTAGCTGCCATTTAAAATGTCTATAATAACTTTAATCAGAAACGTAAATATAAAGAAAAACCAAGTAATTACTTTAAATTTCCAAAATATTGATAGAGAAAGATTTCTATTAGGTTTCATGCATTGATTAACGTAGGCAATTTCTTATTTTTTTGAAAACGGCACAAAACGCAAACGTCAACTCAGTGTTATGCTATGCCAATGTCACTGTAAAATTTTACAGAAAAACTCAAATTTATTGGTACAATGAGTTGAAGCGTGTTGTATTTCGTTGATTAATTTAAAATTATTATATACTGTAGAAGTTAAAAGAGCCATGGATTTCTTTTCTGAAATTATCGGCGAGACCGTGATCCTTGGGATCGATTCACTAATTCTAGGGTTTTGTGTAAAACAGCTGAGCAAATGTAAACATATCTTGAATACCCTACAAGTAAGAATTTAATAACTTTAACCATTACTTTGCTAATACTGTTTCATTTGCTAAAGTGCTTTTTTTTAATTTTAAATGTATTTTTAACTAGAATCCAAGAATAACCATAAGATTATATGTCAAAGAATAGTTCTCTAAACTATCATGTAACTCTTTTTGTTGTAGACAGCACCGGTATTAGATATAGACTCTACTTTGAACAAGGAGCTTAATAAGTATCCTAATAGCATAATCCCATATGTTGTCATCCGAGGGCTGGTGAAACCACTTGGGAATCCCATCACTAGTAATTATAACAACTCTGTTACTGGAGTTGTGCAAAGGTAATTATACTCTTTAACAGCTTAAGTTGTATCAGCAGAAACCAAATTGTATATAAAGTTTATATTATTATTACATAATCATATTGATCAAGAACAGCGAAGAAAAACTAGCAATAAACCCTATACCAACCCATCAGCCCAGTGTGGTATATTAGACCAAAACCTTTTTGATAATCATAGACCTATTTTACTGGTGTTGCACTGGTAAAAACTTAATGATGGTTCTTCTTTCTAGCTTTTATTGTTCCCAAGATCATTTGGGGCTGGTTACTAGTTCAACCGATTTACCTTAATATTAGTTGTTACATGGAGCTACTGACTTCAAAATAAAAATTTTAGATTTCAATATTTGTCACCACAATTTGAATATTAAACGAATCTATCAGAAATTTTTCCAGGAACTTAGATTTTTAAAATAACTGATCTCAAAATGCAAATTAATGCAAAATATGTGTTGATAATTTTAAATAAATTCGTCTTCGTCCTAGCCTTATTCCCAATATGCTACTAGATCAACCGGTTTTACCTGAATCTCAGGTTTTCCACAGAGTGACTGGGCATTGGAGCTCTGCAACCCTAAGGGAGAACTAAAATTCGAATGTTGAACTAGTTGTCAGTAAATTTGATGCTATAAGATATTTCTGAAAAAACTCAAAAACGTGAAACTTACTTGCTCATATTTTAAGTAATAATAATAGTCTAAAATTGCAGGCTTACCATAAAAGAGCATGTGATAGCTAGAACGTCTGCAGGGTTTTGGTCAGACCAGACCCGCACCATACATGAGGTCTGTAACTCAACACCATTTGTGCTGAACAATGGCAAGTACAGCATTGAGGTGGTGGATGCACTTGCAGCTGAGTTACTGGGTGAGTTATAGAATTCAGCATTGTTAACAAAATATGTATTGGCTCTGGCATAGGTTTCCCTAGTCCAAGCAACCTATTTTTATTTTTATGAATTTCCAGAAGTACAATACAACACATTTTTATATTGCATTTATATGTATGTTTAAGCTTCTGGATCGAAACATATTGTGAACATCTAAAAAACACAACATCAGCTAGTCCCAAATTAAGCAGAGCTTGTGCTATGGGTACTAGACAACTGATAATACATATATATGTACTTTTTTTTGTAAATACATACATATTATACATAGAAAACAAGACCCAAACTCCGAAACGATTTGCAGAGCATACAAACATTTGATCGACCCGGGAATTGAACCCGAGACCAACAAGGCAATCAAATCTCACACACACAGGTGTGAAAAAATGTATGTATCTTACTTAAGATATTTTTACATGGCCGTATGAATAATTCCTCTAAATTTCTTCTGTACAACATACCTAAATAAATTTTACACTTTAATAAATTTTAATTTTTACAGAATTACGTTGTCACTATGCAAATTTTTTTCTAGATGTTTGCACAATAAGAGCTAGTATGAATTTTCGCAATACAATATTTTAATAAGAAACAATTATTACGCATTAAAAAAAAAAAAAAAGAATGTGTAACTTAAATTAACATATAAGAATATCAGAACGAAATATACATTTACTATTGAAATCCTACAGTTTTATGTTGCCCTTTTTACATCATCTATACAAAAATAATAAAATAAAAAATATATAAAATTGGAGTATAGGAGGAAAACACCCAAACTCTGAAACAAATGTCTGTAGATCATACAAATATTTTTATCCGATCCAGGATTTGAACCCGAGATCTTAAGCACAGTAGTCGCATATACTACCACTGCTCCATTAAAGCTGGGTTGATGTCAATCTCAATCATATGGATGTCAATTTCAGATATGGACGTAATATCTGATAAGTTTGAACCCATGTCACCGGGGGTCATCGACCACGTGTGGGGCTTCTTCTCCGGAGTACGACAGCGAGGCCTCCAGACTATGGAGGAGATGTTACGAGACGGATCTTACATCACTGCTATAGGCGAGCTCAGCAAGGGCCACAATGGGACACTCAAAATACAACCACCGAAAGATGGTTTGCCGTTATACTTGACAACTGCTACTAAATCTAGCTTGTTGAAGAGGCTGGCTAGTTCAAGGGACTTTTTAAGGTGAGTTTGACAATAGAACCATAGTACACTTTAAAGTGCAATCTGTTGTTCTTACAATCAACTGTATTTGTACTATTCGAATCAATATTAAAGAAACAGACATTACATAGCAATATATAAGTATAGTTCTTATGTCACATCAACTCGCTCTACAAAGGCGAAAATAGCCGAATGTCTCTTTCTAGAAGTCTATATGCAATATTTCTTGCACAGTACTGTAAATCATACACATTTAATTGTAAATCAATAGGTAAACTTGCCATAATAAAACACCAGTAAACCGGACCAGACATTTCGATAACCATGTGTACTTATTGTAATTATTCTAATTCTATTCTACTATTCAACCTACCTATCTATAAATATTAAATAGTGAGATAGTGACATTTTAGAGGGGCTAGTGTGAGTCTTTTTCACATCGAATCGTCACTGTGACTGCGTTCAGCACGCTCGTGAAATCATTAATAATTTGCAATGCCTAACGCAATTGCAGAATACTATCAAGTAGAGGTCACGACCCTCAGAATTGAGGATAACTACGCAAGGAGGAACGCAATCGCTGTCGAGAGCGAGTTGATGTGAAATAGACTCACACTAGGCCCTCGGTACATCTTTCATGTAGGTTATTTGTTATAATTTCAGGGTATTACTAGTGATATTCGGTACCGTTGCGATGGCGGCCTCGTGTCGTATAGTATACAAGTACATGAAGCGACGCAAACGACGAGCGCTGGAGGACACTATGAAACGTCAACTTGCGGCTGGGCGGAGGGAGCGGAGGGCACATGCCAGGGAGAAGAACCTCTCTGAGATGCAGCTTTGCGTCGTGTGCACGGAGAACCCTAAAGAGGTGAGAAGAACGGAACTTTATATGTGCGTTAAATAATAGTTTTTCATTATTAACGCCTATAATTTTGTCTTGAGAAACTTAGTGTAGGACGCCCATAGGTAAGGTGAGTAAGTACAAGATGGCTGGCATGACTTGGATGGAACAAAACTAAAATCGATCAGAATGGCGAGCAATGGGAGAAGCTTATATCCAACAGTGGACTGCAATTGACTCATGATGATGAGTGTAAACACTGTAAAGGTGAAAATGTTGGAATTAAAAAAACTACAGTGATTACGATTCCAATGATCATTCAAAGGCAGAAAGGGTTATCGTGAGTTAGTTAGGTTAACCAATGCAAAAAAAAAACTGTATTTACTATGTTTGTTTCTACGCCTTAAGGCAGTCAGCCAGAAAATGCGTTCTTCTCTTTCATAAATGAATCAACATAAATAGTAAATCTAACTTTATAAAACGAAATCATTGCATTCAGTGAAATCACTGGGACCTCATCGATAGTTCATCATAGTAACATGGAAGGGGTAAGCTTCAGAACCTATAGGCTGGTTCGACCAGAGTGATAACAAGACATCGTTTTTTCTTTCATAAAAATCTTTAACTTTTCACCGAATGAGTTGGCACCGAAATGGTTGCAACACTTATGTGTCCCTTGAGTTGCATATGTACGTGACGATTATCACTTACCATCAATTAACCGTTTACTTAATTATTACCTAATGCAAAAAAATAGCTTCGTGTTTTTATTTATTTAAGCCTACCAAAGTGACTCTACTCTGCCTGATGGGAAGCATGAGTAGAATCCAAGATTAGGAGCCATCATGTTCATTGTGAGGGTAGGCAAAGTAGCATGGTAACCCATACCATGGCGGCCTGGTTAGATAATTCTGCATCATTTTGTTTCAGATTATCTTACTTCCCTGTGGTCACGTATGTTTATGTGAGGACTGTTCAGAACATATAAAGGACAACTGCCCCATCTGCCGGGAGAGGATAGAGTCCAGAGCACCAGCGTTCATTACGTAGACCTACATACACACTAATAGTACAAAGTTTTTTAATTTAACCTCCATGTTTTAACTTGTTTGACACGTTATTGGTTGACTTATCTATTGAAATAATTTATGTCTACCCTACATAAGTTACAAATCTGTTAGTAGAATATAAACCAAATTAAAGTGTTTTCAAAGGGTTGGTAAGTCCTAAAGCAGATAGCGAATAGTACAATTTAAAGAAAATAATTATTTTGTAAGAATATTTACAAAGTTCTTAGATAATTTACATCCGCGGAATGTTATTTTAATAATAATTACTAAAAGTATTCACTTACTTTGGTTTCACAAAGAGATTTATATATATACTAGATGACTTAAAGCAAATTCGTCTAAGGTGTGATGTTAACTATCCTGTCTTAGGTACGCCAGCAAAACACATTTAAATAAAAACCTGATAATCGGTTAGATGGTTTCTGATGTTCATCGTGAGCACAACGTGACTCCGGAATCATATAATATAATAGATATTTGCAGTTAGTATTTGCTCAAAACATCTACAAATAACTCTTTTAATTTTGGACGTTTGAAAAGATTCTTCATTCGGAATTCAATTCAGAACGGTCATTGATGGTATCTTTCTTGGTGAGAGATGCATGTACATATATAGCGTAATAAATAGAGCGACAAATTGTATTAGGCGTGATAAATGTTTGAAGACAGGGCTCAAATAACAAGCTTAAAAGGGCGTTTGTTGCAGATTCGAATGTTAAAAAAGTAACACTCCTGTTAGTAGAACAAATACTTTTGATGTTTCATAGAGTATTTTTGTACGTAGTTATAAATGACATGCATGACTAATTTTAGTGTGTAACATATTAAAAAAATGGATGAACAACGTGACACGAGAATTATATACAATAGATATACACACCCAGTATGAACTGTGTCTATAGAAGTTGATTTAATTGAATAAGACCAAAGACCTTTTTTGTCATTAAAATATCATTTTACTTTCAAGTGCGTATTTTCATGTCTATAAGGTTCAATTTGACTCAGCCAATCAAAGCTACTACAGAACTTACTATTCAATAATAAGCACAAGCATAAAAATACAAATGGTTCGTGAACTTAGTTTAAATGTCAGTGATTTTAACGTTTAAAAGTATGCCTATACTTAGCTGATTGACGATTTTGTATAGTATTCAACATAATTATATTATGTATAAGGTCTACCACTAGGACTAAAATAGAATTATAGAAAAAAACACTCACTTCACTTCCAATGTTGCCAATAACTTCATTTTCTCTTAAATTTCATTTAAAATATTTAAAAAAATCTTGCACTTATATTTGGGAGATGATTGAGTTGGCAACACAATGGTGAAGTGATGACAACTTAGTGACTACCCACACTGTATATGCAATGTTTACATTGCTATTGTTAATACTACACTTTATGGAATTGTTGACACTAAAGTAAAGCAATGTTTTAGTAAGGAAATTAGAATTTGCAGCAAAAAGTCCAGACTTATATCTCGTGTCTACGTCGTCGTACGATTTAAATATATTTCGTAGCATAATATTTTTTGTATATAAAATATGTGCAGTCTGTGGAAAGGAAAGTGTACTCACACTGCAAATTAGTTTGGGTAGCATTACAAAGGATGCGTTGTGTAGTTAGATGTAGGTAGGTCAAAAAATCAACCAATCGACTATCCCGAATTAAAGTCAACTTAACCACGATGGTCATAGGGTGAAGATTCTTTCCTTTCTAGAGATTTGATGCAAATCCATCCAAAACTTTTTTTACTACCCTCAATTACTTTACTGTGTTGACAACCGAGTATTATGCTACAAAATTGCTTATTAATGAAATTCTAGGGAATGAGGGGACATTCATCAATTACGTTTAGGGCAGTTTAGGCAAAGGCGTATAGGGTTAAAATGTCGAGTCAAATTGCGTCTGATCTTATTTTGGGTAGAGGGGATCATCATTATCACTTTATATCTAGCTTGCTTTCTAAGCAATATTCAATATTCTGAAATAGAAATATTCATTTTTAAATCAATTTGCATTGACAACTAAAACAGACATCTTGAAAAGTATTCCGTGAGATTAGGGGATGGGGTTGAGCCAAATCTCACGACATCTCACCAGGGGTGATAGGGTTTCGCGAAAGTGTTAAAAATGTATCACATAATTAATAGATGCCCCCTAATGTAATGGCGTTGTTTTAAACTGCAAAACCTCTATGAAATATGTGGATAAATATTATTAAGTCTAGTGATATGATAAATGGAATAATAAAAGAGTTCTTTTGAAATTTCATTTTATTTCTGTCAGAAACCTATTTGTAATGATCCCATTTTGCCACAAGAGCTTGAACATGTGTCATCTTCCTCATCCTTGGATGGCTCATCGTCAGAACTGTCAGAGGCATTAGTTCCATTACTTTCTGGACTCACTGTATCCTGTACATTTGATGTTTCATCTAATCCATACTGTTCAAGTAGTGTGTTAAGTTTCTGATTACCCCCATTTTCATGTACAGTACTGCCTTGGGTCTGACACTTACCAGTACCTCCACAACAACTAGTTTTATTCTTATTACATGTAGTGTCAGTATTACTACAACTTCCTTTTTTCTTATGTCTAATATTATCGATTTTATTATTCTTATCTAAATTAACATCATTCAAATCATTAATAGCATCTGCTAATAAGTCTGTACCATTAACCTGCTTCGAATTATATTCCTCTAACATTCTCTTTGCCTTGGAACTCTTACCAATACCTAGCCTGGGTAGTCCTTTATTCAAACCTTCAAGTAGAACACATGCTTTACATACTTCTTGAGATGATACAAACTTACATCTAGTGCATATACCCTGTGTAGGTAATGTGACTTGTTCCTTTACTGACATTGTTTCACCTGTAAATATATATAAAATTAATTGACTTTACAAAAATAAGTTTCTATGAATCATGTAAATAATTGAGTCGTGTTGCCAATATGCAAGTGTGGTTAGCAACACTGCATAAACAAAACAATATTTCACCTGAATAAATAATATCCATGATGCAAGAAGGTCTAATTTTTTCCATATCTTTGAGGAGAGCTCTTGCGTGACCCCTGTATGCATTTGGTGCAAATACACATTCAGTTGAAAAATAGACCAATTTCTTGTAATGTGCATACATAACTATCTCCTTCTCATAGGTGTACTTAAGTGGTTTTACCCTAGGTATTGTGCCTTCACTACCCTGAAAAACAAAAACAAACAAATTTTATGAAAAAACAATACAATTAGACTTTTTTATTAGGACATCTTGTCTTTTTAGAATACCTTAATATAGCCTATAGCTATATCATATATGAAACTCAAATAGGAAGATAAAATACTATAGGCTAACAGCCTACAGGGTGTTTAGATTACATTTGATTTAATATTATTACTAGTGCTCACAGCACTGCTTAATGTGTGTTAGTTATCATAATAAAAAGTAGCCTGTCTTTCCCAAAGATGTCATGCCAAATTTGACTGAAATCCATAAAGTAGTATAGCTATGTAAGCATAACAGATTGACTGAGTTACTTCCCAATATATAATATTAATATGGATTAGTATGCAAGCAAACTAAAAATAAATAAATCTACAATTAAACTCAATAAAATTCTTACCACTTACAGTTGTAATAGCAGTACATCTGTTCAACCGAGCAATGTCACCCCTTAGTACATTCATAAGAACCGTTTCTGCAATATCATCAGCATTATGTCCTGTTGCTATACACTTCACACCCAACAGAGCTGCTCCTCTGTCCAACGCCTGCCGCCTGAACACTCCACAAAAAGTACAATTGTTCTTACGGCCTATTTGGGCTACAATCTCATCCATGGTCCAGCCATAGAGATCCTTGTATGAAAGAATTTTAAGAGGCATTTCATAGTCATCACGATTCTGCTTGACAGTCTCTAAGCTGTCATCTCTGTATCCTGTTATGCCTTCATCTATAGACAGTAGCATAAGATTTAGCCCATAATTATATTGCTGGTTTAATGTTTTCATCACATGTGCCAGGACGGTCGAGTCCTTCCCACCAGAGGCAGCGATGGCAACAGAATCCCCTTTATTAAATAATTCCGCTTTTGTGATAGTATAGTGGATTTCTGTTTCAAAAGCCCAGAAGAAGCATTCTTTACAAAGTGCGTCACCTGTTTTGGGGCGCTGCAAATAAAACAAGTTTTTTAGACATAATCCCTACTAATATTATAAATGCGAAAGTAACTCTGTCTGTCTGTCTGTTACGCTTTCACGCCTAAACCACTGAACCGATTTTGATGAAATTTGGTATGAAGATAGAACTGAACTTGGGAAAGGACATAGGGACATACTTTTTACCGCGATAACCGACATACACGCGGGCGGAGCCGCGGACGAAAGCTAGTATAAAATATTATAAATATTAAATTGAGGTTTTTGACAGATATACATACCTTCAGCACAGCATTTTTTACAGAACACCTTCTACAAGGTATAGGCATTGTTACGACTATTGTTATAAATCTTTTGTTGCAAGTGATTTATTATAAAATTTCTTAAAATCTACAACTGACGAAATGGAAATATAAAAACGATTAATTTATCTTTATCATGTATAATGAAGAAAATGCTCCTATCAATGAGTATGTAAATATAAAATGTAATTTTACATTTACATGTGTTTACAAAAACACGTAAATAACCTAAAATCCTTCTTGCATCATAAATCGAACACTTTCGTCACTTGCATCAAAACTGTCAACGTCAAGTGCTATCTGCCATATTTGACAATGCTGATTAGAGTTTTTTTTTTTTGGGATTTAATGACCTGGTAACTAATACCTTTAAGTCAAGTCTTATTTTATTTAAACAAACATAGCACTTTCACTTTGCTTCATTTTTAAATTGTTTTGATAGTATTTTTTATATATTTATATATAGGTTTGTGTTTTTGTCTTTTAATAACTGTTCTAGTGGCGGCAGGCGGGATGAAGAATCACACTTAATTTTCACATCACCGAGTTCACAGCGTTGATATCCATTTCAGTGACTATTTTCTTACTCAATTACAGCATTGGAGAGGCATAGTTTTATCACACATTTCATATTGTATCAGCAAACTTTTGCGGCCATTAAACAAGTCAAACGTTTCACAGTTTTCCCGCGGTAACGAAATTTATTTTCAAAATGATGGTATAACTTGTGAGACATTCATGTTATTACTTAACTACGCTTTATTTTATTCATGCTAAACACTTAAATTTACTAATCTCTTCCTAAATTGACACAAAAATCAACAAAACTTTCTAACTTTTATCGAAAAACAACCCCCCCCCCACCGCCATTTTTATGTGTTTTTTCCTGATTAGAGTTACCATTTCAGCGCAAAATAACGTATAATTTTACGGTACTTGGGCGTTTTTCAAAATTTTGCTCCGTTACGTACAGGATGTCCATTTATTTTCATAGTAAATCACGTCACGTCTGGACGTTACGTATAACACGGACTTGTCATCACATGTTTCTTTGGTATAAAAAAAGTTGATTACAGTAGTTTACTAGTACACATTCATTATCTACAACATATTTACTTATAATTTAACACGAGTAGTATATAAAATTTGTGGGTCTTACCTTTCAAAATCAATGTTCGTACCGGAAAAACAAACAGACCCGTTACGTATGTCACGGACCGCAAGTGTTGACGATTGAATTTCTTCAGTTTTAATTCAAAGGAAAAGAGCGAATAGGAGCGAATGAATGTTAAAAACATTGTCAATATGACATTGCTTGAAAATAGTTAGAGCCAAAGACAATGTTATTGTTATTCTTTATAAAATCATACCGTTACGTACAGGACTGTCCGCTGTGGCCAGTTTTTAAAATCCGATAATTTCAGTATTTATATTAGAAAAATATACTACAACCTTATTATATTTTATTTAAAAACAAATAAAATGAGTTATTTCATTCGAGTAATACTAAAGATATCTAAATATAGCTTATATATGTAGGACACATAAAAAAGTAGGATAATATTTGGTATTTTATTAAATATTAAAATATGTTTTCCGCTTAAGTCTTATGTTTATCTTTTTTTTTACAGTAAGTTAAACATTTCACCCTAACATAAAATAATTTGATACTCACTTCCTACATGTTTGCCTTTTAATCAATGGTCAAACTCGTAGGACATAGCAAAATAGTCCTGAGCAAAATTTTGAAAAACGCCCACTTACATCCTTTTTTTTAAGTGTATGTTTGTCTTTGTTTTTTTTGTCTCGGCTAATATCTGGATCGCCAGTAACAATTTTAAAGCGATTTACATTGTGAAATGAGCTAATGATATAAGTAGTAACTTAGGCTACTTTTACCCGCGGTGATATCCTTATTTGATATTGTACTCTTACAACAACACTGCGGGCTTAAGGCGTGTAGCTAGTCAAAGTCGTTAAACATACCAGGGCACAGTTAGAATAATTATAATCATTATAAGGTTTTTGTGCCTCTACTGTTTACACAATCTATGCAAATAAATAAAATTAGAATTTGACTGCCTTTTTTTGATAAGACTTGTTATGAATGACAGAAATCTAATGATATAAGGAATAACTTAGGCTAGTTCTTTTAGACTAATTTCCGTTCCGACGTTCCTCGCAATTTACAACAGTAACCATTTAAAACATAGCGGGACTCAGCTGGTATTACATATAATACAAACTAAAGTAGATCTACGGTAGGTAAATATTTTCTGCCTCTTTATAAGTCATTTGCCGCTATAAGGACTTCTGAACTCTACGACTGCAGTATATAGTGACAAAAGCCGACTTTAGCAAATGAGAATACAATTTTTGTTTCCGGGGGTAACAGTATTACCGGTAGAACAAATCATTCAACAATATTTTGATTCTATTGAATAATGAAGCTGAATCTGTATTTTACGACAGTGGGACATTAAACACTTGACCGTTATTTGAAGCTTACTATATATGAGAGTGGCGCACATTTGACTTCCGCTTTATTGCCCTCTCTTTCACTCTTTATCAGTATTTACATCTATCTCTTTCGCTCAAATGATTTCTCCCACCAGGTGGCGCTGTACAAACCAGCTTATGGTTGTTACAGTTTAACAGCTCATTGGCGTCTAAAATTCCGCACAGAGCAGTCGTTGCCTAGTCAACGTTGCAGAATTTTCGAATATATATTTTGTATTATTATTAAATATTCAATTAAAATATATGTACACTTATTAAACTTATCAAAGTAAGTAAATTTTAAATTAGATTATATTAAAAGTGGTGTGCGATCCATCCATACCCGCATCGAATAAAACCGTGAGTACTTATTTAATTTATTTAAATCAACCAAACAAGGTTGGTTGCTACAATGGGGAAAGTATTAATTTTGTTTTAAACGGTGTTACCGTTCGACTTTAGCCCCATATACAAATGTTATATTAACGTGTGTACAAGTACCCTCTCTTGTTCTAGTTCTTAAGCTTGTTTTTCAGTGTGTCAATATAACTCATAAAGGTTATCGTAATAGCATAGCTTGAGTTTTGCTAAAACAGAATAGATATACCAAGTGATTTTGAGCTAAAGGAGGTGCCGTGAGTCTATTAACCTAAGAAGTAAAATACCCGACTCGCGTTGACACCTACGATCGAATTCAAGTTCGACCTTGAGTTTTTCCTGTACTACTTAAAGTAACATTACCGTCATTATATAAAAAAAAAAAAAAAATACACAGAAGAAATTGTGTATAATTAATCACAAGAAGGTAGTTAACTACCTGTCCTGTCCTGACGATAATGATGCTGCATAACGATCAAAAAAGAAATATCACCTCATAGTTTGACAGACTATAAGTACATAAATAAGGCTAAAGTCATCCATATGTAGTTGATATGACCAACGAATGAAAATAAATGAGGAATTGCTTGGATTCTTCACAACCAATTCAACACTTGACCAAAGTGAACAGAGTGCGAGCCATGTACTCGGTGAAAGAAAATCTGTAGCCACACGGTTGGTTTTTATTTGAATGTATTGGTGATTAAATTATAAACGTATTAACTTTGACATTGTTAGGCGTAAGAATGTGAGATTTCATTTAACACTTAAGAATTGATAATGTTAATTATCTCATTATGTAACGTTAAGGCATGCAAAGGTTTCGGTGATACACCGTAAGGATGTACTCCTTATCACTTTAAAATAAATGCCACGGTCTGCCATGTGACCTGTGACTCGAGCATCTAGCCGCAAGCCCTCGCAGCGATTGGCTTATTATGTACTTTCGTAATTTATTTATTTATTGCATTGGCTGTCCCAACAAATATATATATACCTTTAAACAATTAAATAAATTTCGCATTAAGTATGGAGTGGCATAGTGTAACAATTACTCATGGGTAAGCACTATGTGCACAATAAACAACAATATTGTCAGATGCTTAAGCTATCCATCAAATATGCCACACCATGCCGTGTGGCTCGCAGCTTTAGCAGGACTGGCACCCAGTCGCAATCCCTGACAGGGAATCGACTCACTATGTACCTTTGCAGGAAGCCTATCAGATACAATAACGCTACGCCATGGTACTCCCAGCACTAGCAGAGCTGGCACCCAGCCACAATTCCTGACAGGGAATCGGCTAATTATGTACCTTTGCAGAGTATCTACCAGATATAACCACGCTATGCCGTGTGACTCCCAGCTCTAGCAGGGCTGGTACCCAGCCGCGATCCCTGACAGGGACCGGCACATTATGTACCTTCGCAGGGTACCTATCAAATAAAGTCACGCTATGCCGTGTGACTCCCAGCTCTAGCAGGGCTGGCACCCAGCCGCAATCCCTGACAGGGAATCGGCTAATTATGTACCTTTGCAGAGTATCTACCAGATATAACCACGCTATGCCGTGTCTCCCAGCTCTAGCAGGGCTGGTACCCAGCCGCGATCCCTGACAGGGACCGGCACATTATGTACCTTCACAGGGTACCTATCAAATAAAGTCACGCTATGCCGAGTGAGGAGAAGAGGTTACCAGAAACAAGATCTAAAGATGACTCGGGAGTAAAGAATCGTGAGTTCTGATCGTCAATTTATATGTCAACATCGATGCCGATCATGGCACGGACTAGATACAGAGAAGATACTGCTTCACACATTATAAGGGTGTCACATACTTATATCAAACAACCGTCTCTCATGCTACGAAACGAACTTTGTTCGTTTACCATTTCATGGATGTGTGAGCAGCATGTTAGAGATGTTATAAATCAGTACACAACAACAATGTTTCTAAATCCAAGTCCGACAGCCCGGATCGGATCAATCAGTCTAACAGGTCTAATTAAAACATAGTGTGTCATCGCACCGAATCACTGCCTTTAAGAGGTTCGTGACCTTTGCACATAGTTTGGTTCCATAGCAGGTCTAACTCGTTATTGGTTAGTGTTACGATACGTTTTATATTCCGACATTACGAACGGGTTATACCGCTCCTGATCACGGGTAGTCTTAATCTCTTTCTACGATCGCTAATGGCTCTGGTTAATTGTTTTGATCAGGGGAAGTAACATTGAAATGTCATTACCATAGTTAGTCTCTTTGTAGAATGTCCATTAGCTTAGCCTCGATCGCAATACCTCGTTGGGATTGGCTCATTGAGTACCCCCCAAGGGTACCCATCAGACATGCTATATGCTGTGTGCTTTCTATCCCTAGCAGGGATAGCTACAAGAACAGCTCACGCAGAGCTCGCGTACAATGTAGCCTTATTTCAACTTGGCCTTAGTCTTACAGACGATGCCTAATCTGATTTACACACAGATGCTGATCAAATGATGATTCAGGAAGTATTAAGTCACCTGAGCACTACATTACTGATTTAGTAGTCGCCATGTGGCATGTGCTGTGACCACTAATAAATTATATTAGAAACATATCATACGCTGGTAAAAGAGCTTGTTTTTTGAGGGCTCCAAGTGAAAGACCAGATTGAAAGAGAGATTTAAAAAAAAAAAAAAAAAATAAAAAAAAAAAAAAAAAAAAAAAATATTTAAAAACTTACACAAGCGTGTTGAAAATTTTGTAACTACTACAAAGAGGTGTAGGCGTATTGAAATGTGTAAGCCGTACCGGAAGGTAGGCAATATCATTTTCGGGATACTCTCGTATTCCTAAATGAGGAAGGTAAAGGAAACTATTCTAATCTGAACTAGTGGATCATTAGTCAGCGATGGCTGATATGTCATTCCTGTTAACGAGCGCCATTTTTTGGGGCTTGTCAGTTCACAGTTATTACAGCAAATATGGTCAGACTATGATCAGTCGTCTGTTATCGCACAACTCCAAATAGCTTACTTATTGTAAATCATACCTACATTTTAAAAGAGCATCCAAGAAGTTCTTGCTGGATCTTTTTCCATGAAGATTAGGCTGTTTTTGGAACTAGTAACTAGAATCGCTCTCATCTCTAGTATGGTCATGACTACTCTTAAGTGCCTAAAATTATCTATAGGTTTAAAAATATTTTAAATTTGGTTACTGAACCTTCCTTAATTACCTTATCTGAGTACAGGTGGGATACTTGATTTGATATCCCGTAATCGTCAGGGAGACAAAGTGAAGACCTTCATTACACAGAAGGCAATAAAAAGACAAGTCCGTTTTTTGTACATGTCTCACGTACTAATTCAATTCGTGCTAAGCCTATTACTGTGTATTAGTAAAACTAAGGGGGGGACCGGGTTCACCCCATTACAACTAACAACGACTGTAAGCCGAAAACGCAAAGATTCGTGATAGACCTATGTCCGTTGCAACAGGAAAAAGTAGTAGCGTAATACGTTTCTCTGATCTGGACAACACGTATTTGTGAATTTAATTGACGGTCAATACCGTCGCCTGAAATGTGATTGTCTCGTGGCCTAGATCTGGGCCTCCTTACTATATTGCTTTTGTTCCTAAGGTTGTGGTACCTCAACTTAGCCTCGTGTATATGTTTTCTATTAGTGCCGAAGTGGAAAAGTTGATAATGGAGAACAGACGTAATAGCCTGTGTTCTAGTAACCTGTGACCTAGTAACTGAGTATTAATCTGTAACCTAGCTAAGAAGATATCTAATGTGGATAATGAACCATGGGACATGTACCTTTCAATCCACTAACCAGAACTTAGCTCGTTTTTCTGAAGGATCGATATAAGCTAAAAGGACTTGCTATACTTAGATCTTTGCTGCTCAGGTCCCTTGTTGTACCTTACGCAGCTGTTATGATGTCGGTACATTAAATTTTTCGCAACTTATTCGCTCATATACTAAGACCATTGCTCAGAGAAAGCCACTGCCTAAGAAACCTTCAATTTGGGATCTAAAAGAACTAGGCCTATACCTAGAAATTTATGACATAGATGGAATAATGTATTTGTATTTAGAAGACATACTGCGACATTAGTGCCTTTCTGTTTAGCCAGGGGTATTCATAACTTCACCTACTGGCAATTGATACAGCACACTTGTCCTAGTCTAACAACTGTCCTTATGTATGTTCAGCGTTCCAATTTAAAACGAATAGGTATTGATAACTACAGCCAGTTAAGGCAGGAACTAATCACGAAATTTAAATATTCTTAAAGTAATTCAATAATTTCTAATGGGCCTGTATTACTATTCTACAGACTGTAAATCTCTCCTTATTTTGACTGAACCTAAGGTCGCTTTTATGTAAAAGCTGGCATAGACAGTGCAGCGCCAAGATCTGCAATAGCATCTTAGTATCATATCTAGATCAAATTTATCATTTTGATAGGCTAGTTAATAACTAGCTGTAAGTAATAGGTAACTGTAAGTCTCGAAATAACTTTACCCGTTATTACTGTAAACAAGTGGTGCCAACCATACCAAAAAGACCTACTGGAAAATTAACAAGTACATTTTCTCCAATTCCTTAAATTGTAATTGTGTATTGTAGCAATCTCATGATACCTTTCATTAGGTATTATTAGCCTTATTCAGATATTGATATCACATTGGCGTCCTCTTTCCTCCACCAGGTGATAACAAACACGTCTCATATATAGTAAGCTTCAAATAACGGTCAAGTGTTTAATAGCAGTGTTTTACCTGAAATAAAACACAGATTAAATACTTACCTTATTTGAAGCTTACATTCCAGTACTACCTGGTGTATATTATCGACTCAATGAGCTGTTAAACTGTAACAACCATAAGCTGGTTTGTACAGCGCCACCTGGTGGGAGAAATCATTTGAGCGAAAGAGATAGATGTAAATACTGATAAAGAGTGAAAGAGAGGGCAATAAAGCGGAAGTCAAATGTGCGCCACTCTCATATATAGTAAGCTTCAAATAAGGTAAGTATTTAATCTGTGTTTTATTTCAGGTAAAACACTGCTAGTACAGCACAGTGCAGTACGACATGCTTCAGTGCATATTACAATACACTGTTGTGAAGGAAAAAGTTCCTTGCATTCTTGGGCCCAATTAGATGCAGCGACGATAAAAGGATAATCATAGTCCAGCGTCTAGGAGATGCTATACCGTAAGTAGATACCTACAGGCTATCTAGGCCAGGCTACCTGATACTACCTTAGCTACTAGGCTTAAATGACGATCGTTGGAGAGATTTTTGTAGAAGCCTCAAATTCCTAGCTTCAGGGAACCGGACGCCTGAAGTATTTTTCTACCTTCATACCCAAAAAAGGAAACGTGATTAATAAAAATATGGAGTAGGTATGGTATAACTTGATTATTTGTTTTGATAACATAACCTGATGAAAAAACCTATCGTTAGTTTAGAAGTCAATAATGTTGTTTAGTTCACAACTTCATTATTTCATACGAATATGTTTCCAACATCTGCAATAATGTAAAAAGAAGATGTTATGATGATATCAAATAATTTCATCACATTACATTAGATTAATCCCCTTAGTCTCGGTATGCACCTCGGAGACGATATTTAGATTTCCCGGTCTTGTTGGTTTTATTGTACGGAATGTCAATATTTTACATTCGCAACATTCCATACAAATATAACCTGGGCAAGTTCATTGACTGAATGACAAGTGCATTTCTGAACGAAATGAAACGTATAACACCTGCATTGCATCAAAAATATACATATTTACGGTGTTTTTGCTGAAAATATTTAATTTTAATAAAATGGCATTGCGTTCTAGTTAAGTACGTGAGGGTAGCGATCAGTTATGAATGTAATGTGTTTTGAATAATCGAGTAATGGACTGTGTAGCGGCTAGTGTTGATGTGTCCGTGAATGGGCCGTTTCAGGTGAATGTTGTTTACGGTGTAGTAGAGGAGTAAGGTAGGCGGCGGCGGCGATATGCACGAGCTACTGAAGCATGTGCTCACGGAGCGGGACCTCACCCGCGCCGGGGATATCTTCGCAATTCCAGACGCTAACATTGTTGATGATATAAACGAAGTGGTAAGATAACATCTTTCTTAGCCTTACAATTAGCTAAAACTGCGTTTGCTTACAAAATGACCAATAGAAATTTATGTAAATTAAGAATTATGTCAGACTTAAACCAGTTCTGTGGTCTAGGGGAGGAGCTTTGATAGGTTTTGAGTGCTGGTCTTAAATGTCAACACATCACTGACTATAAGTACCTATCTGTGTTTACCTTTTTGTATATATTTATATGAAGACTCCTTACCTAAAATGGAAATATACAAACTCCTTGTATGACTAAGATTAAAAAGATTTGTATGCAAAGATATTGTCGATAAAAACAACTTGAAATCAACATTTGAAGCAGTCTCACCAATCAAATCCCATTGTGGTTACTCATGTCATATATATTTAAGTATGTCTATAAGTATAATGTCATCTTGTAAAATCAATTTATTTGCGTCAACATTGATAAGATAACAATAAGATATTTATTGTCAGTACCATAAATATGCACACAGGAATCTCTTGAAGATCTAATATCTTCAAGATACAGATAAAAAAAATCATATGCAAAATATTTACATAGTTTAATATAAAATACTTTAACACAAACTGTTTAGTTGTTAGTTGGTCGGGGCAGCTCAGGATTGGTTGTTTTGGCAGTCTTGATAGGAGTTCTATGTCCAGTAGTTGGATATATTTCTACTGAAATAATGAAATAGTAGGAAAGCATAGTAAATAAATGGCTGGTGACAAAAAAAAGATCAGCACCTTTTTGATTTTCATCAAAAAAGTATTAAACTGGTCTAGTCTATGGGTCTTATTAGAATCTTTATAAGTGAAATATCCAAATATAATTTTTATATCATTCCTCCACCTTAAATAAATCTAGTTTCTGTCTAGCTTGCTCTATTACTATTATGTAAAAGCATAGATTTTATAAACTCAACTTTATTTTTTTTTTGGTTCTACTTTATTACAGTATAATGTTATAATGTATACTATAACATATATTCACTGTAGCATAAATAATGTTCTACAATTTATTTTAATGCTACAATTAAAATAGTAATTAAGTGCATATGTTACGGTCAGAACTCTTAAATGGTAAAAAGTCGTTTTGGCTAATGTTATTAGACAAAAGTACTTTCAACTACATCATCATACTGTCTTTCCCAAAAGATTTATCAATAATAAAAAAAAAAAAAAAAATTTGTTTGATTAAATGGTCCTTCAGGGAAAAACCTATTGGAAATGGTAGCTACTAGTTTATACCTATAATAAAATTGTAAGAGTGTCATGTCTGTATATTAAAGATCTAAATCTAATGAAGAGAATCTTTTTTAATTTGATTATTATCTATTTGTTTGTGTGTGCTAATCTTAGAAGCCACTTTCCAATTTGAATGTTGTTTTCTCTTATGTAATGTGGTATACTTCATTTAACATTAATTGTTGGTTTTATTTCAATCTATTGATGATTGAAAAGGTTAAATCAGTTCAAAGAATCAGCATGCTGACCACGTGCAGAGCTGTAGAAAAAATTTAGTTTAAAATGACACTCTAATAAAAATAATAAAAAGTATCTCTACCATGTACATGGTCATCTGCCATAATGATTTCTAAACCAGGGCGGTACTAAGCTCTCACAGAAGGCCAACCTAAAGCCGGCCATGCTGCCATGTTTAGTTGGTGAGTGAGAGACCTAGAGTCCCAATAATGCACTAGTATCTTAATAGGCTGTCATAGATGAGCATGGTAAAGAGTAGAGTCTTGGATAATATTTATGCTTTCTATGAGGTAGAGTAGAGCCACTTAGGCAGGCTTATACGTAAAAAACTGTCATATTTGTACTGGACGGCCATCCAAGATTTGTGAAAGCAAAATTTATAGTTATCTGGCAGATAAATTCAGAATAGCAAGTATTAAAACTTGCTCTAAGGATAGGTAATAAACAATCTTCTAGTGTAGATTGATGATAAATAGATGTCTAATATTTTCCAGCTGAAACAAATAACGGAGATTTCATCCAGACCGGATTACTGCCGCAATGACAGGGATCAAGCTCTCATAGAGATATGTGTTACGAGAGTCACATCATGTGTTAAGGAGACTGGCACTCTGGATAAGTACTGCCGATCTTTAGTAGAGCTGTTAGAGTCCTGCTTACACCATAATCTTATGCCAATCGGCCACCTACGGGATGATGATCCACCTCATGCTAAGATTGCCTCTGATATAATAGCATGCATTGTTTTGGTAAGTATGTTTTGATAGTAATAGTTATGAAGAAAAAGTATTGTTTTAAAAAATCTATTGACATTTAATTCAATGAGTTACGATGGATGATCTTGTTTTGATAATATATTCTGTTATTATAAAATTACATCATATTAGTGTCAGCAAAATGTAAACTGTACTATCTTTGAATTATTATGTATTATTATTATTATTATTATTATTGGCCTGACCAAATGTTTGTATGATCTGAAAATATTTGTTTCGAGGTTTGGGTATTTTCTGTGTATAAAATGTATATATATTTACAAGTACTATAATGTATTAAATGTTGTCATTCATCAGTTGTATTGTAAGTAAATAAACTTTACAGCTAGAACGCGCCAGCATATAATCATACTATTGTTAAATTGTTAGTATATGTAGATACTTATGTATAGTAGGTCAAATCATCCTTTGTAAGAAAACATCTTTGTCTAGCTATAGACTATTAAAAGATGATGATGAATAAATCTCTAGAATAGAAGAAAATATAACAATAAAAATAATACTAATTTATCTTTGTTGATTTAAATGTTAAGTGGCAACCCTAGTGTTAAATTTAAAATGTAAATCATCAGAGTATTCATTAGCATTTTTGTAGTTCTTCAGTTATAAGAGTGATGTAATTGAATATATTTAAAAGTATAATATTCTATTTTTAAAAACAAATTGATGAGCTATATTATATCTTGACTATAATAATAACAAATAAAATTGTAAGGTTGCATAATTTTTCTGGGAATCATCTTTTAATATTAACTAGTGTTTGCTCAGTGGTCTACCAAATTAGACAGATGTTTTTTTATTTTTTTGCTTTCTGGACTCCTTTTCCATGTAAACATTAAAGGCACACATTAGAATAAAGCTTTAAAAAATGCATGGTATATTAGGCCTGAACCTCTTTTGTAAGTTGTAGTGGACTAATAAAAAAAAATATTCGGACATCTGACACACAAGCCATTTAGTCAAAAGAGGAAAATCTTTTCATTTGGGTAATTGATAACTGATATGAATATACCTAATACTTTTTTTTTGTAAATACACACACATACTCCGAAATAAATATTTGCAGATCGTATAAATAGTTGGTCGGACCCGGGAATCGAACCCAGACCTCAAGCAGTTGCATACGCTACCAACGTTAATAATAGGAATAAAGGTTTTGAAATCAAAATTTAGTGGGACTTTTTAAAACACATTTAAAATATTTTTTAATGTTCAAATAATTTCTGAACATTTCTTTGCAATTTAAACTGACAATTCAATTACTAGCCCCGTATTTGTTTTTCTTTTTTTCATCTTGCAATCGGCATCACAAGCCTTTAACAGATTGTTTGTAAATTAAATGAAACACTAATGTTTCAATTTTAATGTTGCAAGTAGTTCTTTTTATATGTTTTTGCAAAATACTCTTGAAACTATTTTGAAACAATAATTCATTACACTGCAAGCAATAGAAGAAACATTCCTCATTATAGTTATCACACTGCATGCATGCAACATTTCTTATTGTAGAAATTAGACAACAATCAAATCATGAACTCATAATGTCCCACTGTTGGGCTCGGTTCTCCACTCATGAGAGGGTTAAGACCGATAGTCCCCCACGCTTGCCGAGTGCGGGTTGAGGACTGGCAAGCGTGGGGTTGGGTACGTAATCTTGTCGTATTTTTAAGCCGCTCGAAGGCCTCGCAAGTCGCAACTAATCTTCACGACGGTTATCTTATAATAACAACCGGGAGCAACTGCTTGACGTGACCTCGTTGCTTATACCCTCAGTGAGTGTTTCCAATTACGTAAGGCCATTTGGCTATGAGACTACCATAGATAATCCATACTGCAATACGCAATTGCTCATTTTTATATATTGTACCTTAATCCATCCAGCAGTAACCTGGAAGAAATCGCATTTCGCGATAAGGTCGCAATGTGTACTTTTTTTTTGCAAGAAGTTTCATAAACTGTATTTTTGTTTTATTGTATAATAAAGAGTTACATATCTATTATCTATTCATTTTTACAGGTATCCTTCCCTTTACAGTCTGAAAAAGAGCACTATAGCAACAAAAGTGTGATGGAACTGTTTCTGCCGGTTGCCGTCCAGTTCTTGCATAAAGGCAACCGAGAGATATCGAGACACATGGCGCGGTACCTATCCCTCGCCGCTGTACATCACGCCATGCTGTTAAAACCTCATGTGCAAACTATTATGGACTCTATCATGTCTGGTAAAGAGCTTTTTTTCTCTTAATTAATAATTGAAAAGTTAGTATACTACATTAGTATACTGGGGCCAAATGGGTTAAGACTCACCCTCATTGGTACTCGTTTAGACAGTCGACAGACAGATATGAAGGCCAAAATTATTATTTTTATTATATCCCCAGTTACACTAAGAATATCGATACTAAAGTATCTGTTTACTGAAAATTAATATCTAACACAATCTGCCTAATGACCATCATACTATTGATATATTTAGACTATTGATATATTAAGACTGCCTTCTTGGTCTAGTGGTTAGCGTATGCGGTTGCTGATCAAGAGGTCTCGGGTTCGATTCCCGGGTCGGACAAAATGTTTGTGTGATCCACAAATATTTGTTTCGGAGTTTTGGTTTTTTCTATATATAATATATAATAATAATAATAATATATCTCTTTATTGTACACCAGAAAAGAAACATAAAGTGGTAGCTTAAACTAGGTGGTACAAGTGGCGGCCTTATCGCCCGAAGGCAATCTCTTACAGGCAACCATGTACAAAAAAAAAAAAGGATGTTTATGTAAATATATCAGTTGTTTAGTACCCATAACACAAGCTCTACTTATTTTGGGACTAGATAACGTTGGGTGTAAGATGTCTAAAATATTTATTTATTATTTATTTAGTAGACCTTTCAATATATTTTGATGTAAGAACCGCCATTTCGAAATGATATAAACTATAAAACTGTTATACCACTATTAAAAGTTGGTATCTGATTACTTACAGGCAACTACCCTCTGTGTCGTATCCTAACGAACCTCTACGAAGTATCACCAGACCCTTTAGAAGGTCACGCCTCAGCTCTGGTGTCACTCTTACCACACGCCGAGCCCGTGGAAAAGAACTCTCTGTTCACTTTGTTCGAACATATCGCCGTGCGCAAACCGGACGCTTTAAAGAACTGTGTGCCGCAACTGCTGTCATATCTCTGTCCTAACACCGCCAGTTCGAACGATCCTGGATGTATGTGCGTCGATATATTACAGGTTTGTTTTATTTCGTACCTTTTGGAGTTTTTTTGTAAATCTAGAATAAAATAAATTACTTCATAACATCAGAAAATGGTAATATTCAAAAAATGATAAATTTAATGAGAAGTTAAAGTACCGGGAGCCTAGTGTGAGTTTCACCTCAACTCTTTTTGTAAGGAAGGAAATCGACCTTGAGACAATATTAACTAATATTTAGTGTAACGTTCGATTTGATATGAAAAAAGCTCACACTAGGTATATTATGGTGTATGGGGCTTATATCTTATATATAATTACTATTACCTACCCCTGCCGTTTTGGTTCCTCAGTTTTGTCTTAATGAAAGTTCCGTCCAGGCCTAGTGTGTAATAACAAGTTGGTTGTGTGTGTGTGCAGGTGATCAGCTGCGTGTCCCGCAGTCGCGTGTCGCTGGTAGCAGAACACGCGGCGGCAGTTCGGCGCGGAGCTCGGCTGCCTCACGCGCGCCCTCTCGCCGTCACGCTCGTCGCAGAGATACTCACACAACTCGGATACACCGCTCAAGTAACAACACTCACATTTTCTAGTCTCTTACAATAACCTCACGGAATACCTACCTAAAATAAGAGCATTGTTGCTGTCGTATTTCATAGTTGAATGTGTGACCGGAATTGCAAAGAAAAATTTCAATAGACCGCCATGCTTTATAGTTGTATAGTTTGCATTTGCAAGCAGTATAGTGATTACTATTCTGGAATATTGTTCCTGCTTTCTATCAGGCAGAGTATACAGGGTGTAACCAGACGACTTCCGAAAACGAAAGATGCAGCTTCAGCACCCCAAAACTAATTAAAAAAATCAAACAGTTGTCTTTAAAAAAAATTGTAGCCGGAAAAAACAATGTATCAAGATTTTTATTAATTTCCGAAGCCAGCAATGTATGCGCGCACTGAGTAGCTAGGTCAATGCCTTTCATAACTATTAAATTTAACTACCTACGCGTCGCGGCGTCGGTAAAGTTCCCTATTAACGAAAATACCTACCTAGTGACTTCACGCTACTTACCTAATTCTGCGAGAGCCTCGGTCGACCCAGAAATGGCACAAACTGAGCATATTTTATTATTTTTTCTTAAAATCTTATGCACTGTTTGATGCGATATTGGGGTTCCATGACCTCTAATTAACTTTGCCGTAGTTCGTTTTCCAACCCGAGGATTTCTCTCAAGACCTGTTCGTCCACTCGAAGATCTACTTCTAGGCCTTCTCCATGCCTTTGGGATGTAATCCTCTCATTATTCAAACCTCTCTGATAGGCAGCCGTGATGACTAACCTATCACGGTAAATACGCAAAGCCCGTGATGCATTTACGCGGGCTACACCATAGCACATAATCATTTGGCCGTATTCCCTCGCACTAAACATTATAAATAATCACTATCAACTATCACTGTTAAAATATAAGTACCTATTCTAAAAATAACACAAATTCGGTGATAACTGATAACTTAAGAGAATAAAAAACGAAAAAATAAACAATTAACTTACTATACCTACTTAAAAAAGGAAAATTACAACACAAAACTTTCGTGAAAGTCCCTTAAAAATTCCCATAAAAATCCCTTAAAAAAAATTATAATGCACCACGCAACTGTCCAGACTGTGCGAACATTGAAGACCGACTGGTCTAGTTCGTACCTATTTATAAAATTAGGGAATTAAAGTTCTTTGACACGCCGCCGATCTGACGTATCGATAGGTAAATACCTACGACATGACATCGGAAACCCTTTGTCGCATAAACTCAAAGATCACGCTTCTTTGATATTCGCCGACAAAGGCACACCAAACTTGCCGCTACAGTGCTTCGTCTTCTGTGTTTAGGTAAATTAATAAAAATTTCAAAGTAATTCAAAGTTTTACGGCTAGATGCATCCGTAGGTTTCCTGGACAAATTTCGCGTTTTGTATTGGAAATTTTGTATTTTTTTTCTATGGAATAGGGTTTAAACGAGCTGAAGTATGACCTGATGGTAAGCGATTACCGTCGCCAATGGATAACCGCAATACTATAGGCGGCACAAACAGCGCCAGCGCTGTTTCACACCGGTTTTCTGTGAGGCCATGGTATCACTCTGGTCGAACTGACTCATTCATGCCGAAGCGTGGCTCTCCCACGGTATGTAAGAAGAGCGAATGTGAATAGATTGCCGAATCAGCATTGCTATTCAGAAAACCGTAGGCGTAGGCTCACGTCTAGGCTTAAGACTTCAGACGCACGGTGCTATGGGTTCGATTCCCGGCGCAAAATAAACTTGAATTTCATTGAAGACGATGAATGATTTCATTATACGAAAAAAAATAACAAGTGCACAGGATACCATTATTATTTAAGCGTTGGTTGATAACCCATCAGAAAGTCAGATTAGAGAGTGATTTCGTTTAAAGTTTTAGTTAGTGTTAGGTACCTACTGCGGGCGAGACGCGCCTGCGCTCCCTAGCCGCGGTCATCGAACCGCGTGCGGTACTGTGTAATGACCCCCGGTCAACTGATTTTATTTAAAAATACATTGCAGTTTTATTGTTTTTATTTATTTTTTGGTTTTCTAAATGAGATAATTAGGTTGTTAGTGTCCTATTATGTTGTACTATGGGTATGTAACCAGAAAAATACAAAAAAGAACTTAGATAAATTAACATATATTTTGCGTTTTTTTTTCGCTAAACCTATTCAGTATCATGGTCTGAATGCAACCATTAAGTTTTCGATTTTAGTCTTTTTACACCCTGTATAAAGAGAAGGAAGTCTTCGAAACCATGTTATGTAACTATCATAACTATTAAAAATGTAATGTAACTGTGAATTCTAAAAACACAAACGAAACTTGCTTTTATTAAACCTTGTACATCTAAAATGCTCATAGTCAAGGGTTATAAATACAATCCCATCGTAATATTCTACTAACTAGTGCGTACATATTGTAGCTTTGAATTTATTTTTATTTTATTTTTTTATATATTCGAGCCTACCAAAGTGACTACTCTGCCTGATGGAAAGAATGAGTAGAATCCAGAAGTAGATCATCATCCTCATTATGAGGGTAAGCAATGTAGCATGGTGACCCATACCATGGCGGCCTGGTCAGATGTTTCTGCATTATTCTCTGAGCCGGGAGAATGATGTAAAATGATTGGACCTCCGGTCTCACAGTCACCAACGAAATACGACAACAAGAATGCTGTCATTATTAGGGTGGTCTTCTGTGTGAGGGTAGTACTGCCCCGGTCGAGCCGACCCATTCCTGCTGAAATAAGCGTGGCTCTACTACCTATTACCGCACTTTCGAATACTTTTACATCACCAAATATACAAATTTGATTTCAAAGCTTGTTCTGAGAAAAAAATGATACAGTTTGTCATTCCTAGCGTTGTAAAGTTGAACCTGGTATTGCTCAGGAGCGTGCCCAAGAAGCGCTGAACTTCGTGGTGGAGCGGCTGAGCTCGGGCGGGTTGGAGCGCGCGCAGCAGGCCGCACTGCTGCGTGACGCCACCTCGCTCTGCAGCGCCTACCCCGCGCTCTTCACCGACAACCTGCTCACCGCCCTCCGGGCCAACCAGAGGTGACCATAATAATACATGAAACTGTAGTATATCCTTCTATATTGTCGCCTCACAGACGTACGCGCCCACTCGCTATTATCGTCAACAGTCAACTAAACTGTGTCACGACCGCACGTGTGCTGGAGATGACGTAATGCTTCCTTCTCTTTCATTCACAGATAGTACAGTGAGCGAGTGAATGAATGACTAAATGACTGAATTTATTACGTTAAAGAATCAAATAAAAAGTGACTAATTGCTACAATATAAAGTACAATTTAGTTTTACCGAGATTCGAGAGCATTCGATTCGAGAGAGATTCAACATCAATAACCCATAATGTGCCACTAGACTAGGGCTCAGGTCTCCTCTCAAGAGAGGGTTAAGACCATGCGTCCCTACGCAGGCCGAGTGCGGGTTGGGGACGGTTAAGACACGTTGTGGCTACGTAATCTTGCCGTTTGATGTTTCTAAGCCGCCCGAAGGCCTCGAACTATGCTTCACGATTGCTTTTTTATGATAACAACCGGGACCAACTGCTTAACGTAACCTCCGATTCACGGACACACACATAACATATCATACCACAAACGGTCACCCATCTAGGTCTGACGGCGCCGCGTTGCTTTCCCTCGGTAATTGTTTCCAATCACCTAAGGCCACTCGGCTATGAGTGCTTCTTTAGCAGATTTGATTGGAATTGTATTTACTGTGACAAACGATTAACATCCTAACCGGAGTTGAAAAGCTCAAAATCGATCAGAGTGGCTTTCAATAGGAGAGGTTAACTGCCTCGTTGGTCTAGTAGTTAGCGTATGCGACTGCTAATTAAGGTCTCGGGTTCAAATCCCGGGTCGGGCCAAAAAGTGTTTTTGGGATTTTCTCAGGAAATTCCTAATAACTGCCCGGAGTTTGGAAGTTTGGCGGTGATAAACGCCCGTGCCTCGAAGAGCACGTAAAGCCGTCGGTCCCGGTTATCATGAACATCTATGGCAATCGTTATTGGGACGTCAGTGCCCTCAAATATACTGACAACTAGTTCAATCTTCGAATTTCAGTTCTCCCTTAGGGTTGCGGAGGTCCGATGCCAGTCGCTCCGTGGAAAAACTGAAATTCAGGTAAATCCGGTTGAACTAGTAGCCGACCCCAAATAAAATTGGGAATAATGGCTAGGAGGATGGATGGCTTTCAATAGGAGAGGCAGTGGTTTGTAAAATGTTGATAAGGGGGTGCATCGTCTAATGACAGTTCTTGACAAATTGTTCATATGATATTGATGCGAAAGATTTCAGTCATCTACAGTAAGAATCGTCGTTTAAATTCATTATTAGATAACAAGAAGATATCAAGGATATTCAGTTTTATTCCTAAATATCCTTGATGAGTAAATAAAAAAAAAAGTTTATAAACTCGTCTCAGAACTATTTACATTATATAATGTATCTTATAATACTAAAATTTTTAAGTTTATTTTGTAAATATTTATCAAATAGTATTATTAATTTTGCCTAACCATTTCCATAGCAGCAGTCGGCCTAAATCAGGGTCGAGTCAGGGTGAAGTCAATCGCACATCGACCGGGGTCACCATCGTCAGACTAGGAGGAACGCAGGGGACTAACAATGCAGCCAGTGGGCCAACTACTGCTGGCAACATGTCGACGTCGTCTCAAGGTCCCACGGGTGGGAATGGGACTACGGGCGGAAGTGGCACTACGAGTGCAGTTAGCGGTGGATACGCTAGACGAGCAAAGTTGGGGGACTCGAGAAGTACTGGGAGATTGCACCCTGGACCTGCACCTCATCGAAGCATGACGAGACTTAATGTTGCAGGTACGGCTTGTTATGTTCTTGAAAAACATTTTTAAGTTATTGTATAGCTTTTATCGCGGGCTTTGAGCGCGGCGACCGAATCAAGAAATTCCGTAACGAAAAAACCTAACACCCTAAAAAAGGTTTGATGATTGCAACTGCAGTGCGACAAGGATGTGGCGGCTCCTTGCTTTAGATTAACGCATGCGTGCTGCCGCAACCGGCCGTTATCCGTTGCCTTGACAACACAGTCATTTTAGATTAGTCTTCCTTGCTTTTCTTGCATAATAGTCTAAGATCCTACCGCTTGATTCTGCAGCTATCTGTTTTTTCGATACAACTAATTTTAAATTAATGTTTATAAAGTATACAATCCATTAGGGATAGGTTGCCTATCAAAAATTAGCCGCAATTACCTGAAATTAATTTCAGTAAAATTATTTTGCTGATGAAATTTGCAGCTATATGTTTTTTTAGTGAATTTTACGACATTTGAAAGAAAATAATGTTACGAATTCAAAAAGAATTGGTTGCCACCTCTCAGTCAGCCGCAACGTTAGGGTTGCCAGGTGTAAACAAGTATATTAGTGTTAATTATATACACACACTTGTTTTTTTAAATCTTAATACAAAATAAATACATTAAATTTTTGACAGGCATCTGTCACCTTATATCAAACATTAAACGAACGTGAAAATCGAGAAGAAATTAATGTTCCTTACAATTCACAGACCTCTCCAACCCAGGCCTACAAACTTTTACATTACTTACTTACTTCCATGCATTTAGTAGCTGTAATTATTCAGCTGCGTTTTATGATAAAGGAAAGATCAGGCCATTCAAATTTTTTTTAAAAAATAGGACCTTTCAAATATTTTTCGCATCGTTGACTAATGCCAAGTCCTTTTTAATGATGAAATAATTTCTGTTGTTCAGAAAGGAGAAACCCGAAATCCATACAAACTTGGGCCTGGCGTTACAGTGCTAGAATTTGGTCATAAATTACAATATCTATGACGATTTCACGAGCCAAATTTTCAGGTCTCCCAGCAATGGCCAAATCGGTAAAATCAGACAATGTTTACATTTTAGGTTATGTTTATTTTTTTGAGTTATTTTAATGAAAAATTGGCCAAGTGTGTGTCAGGCCACGCATAAAATAGGGTTATGTACTCACCCATAATTAAATCGTGCCCAATAGATAATTAATAATAATAATAAATAAAAAATATTTCGGACATTTTACACACAACGCCATCTAGTCCCCAAACTAGACAACTGATATAAATACATAAACATACTTTTTGTTTGTAAATACGTACATATTATACATTGTTGTATTTGCTTATTATTTCTTTATTTTTGTACGAAGTTTTCTAAGTCAGCTTATTTCACAACTTAGGCCTTTACAACTTCTGAAATAAAAAAGTTATCAAAACCGCTATAGTTTTCTATAACATGAAAAACACGATTTGATACATTTGTGTTTTTCTATGGCATAGTCACATTAATAGAAAAATACAAAACTACCCTTTCATGCTATATTTAATGCTGCCAGTTGTAGATATTTTGAATTGCCGCCATTGTTAGTAGTCGCTGGCCAGACTCTATTTACATTTAAAATACCTATTAAAACAATAATTTATACTAAAACAAAGAAGTATTATTTATTTAAAACAGTATCAATTTGAACTAAATCGATCCTATTTTAGGAATGCTACGTTTGTGGAGCTAGTTACGTATATTGAAATAAATGTTGCAGAGGTTTACAAAGATTGTTTATAACAATAGAATTCTACTTATTTTCTACACTTGGCCATTGCAAATGAAGCTAAGATTTCGATAGGTTAATCAAGCAAAATAGACGAATTTTTTGGTACATATCCCATTCGTGTAACGGTTAGGCCCAGAATCGGGTTTCTCCTTTACCAAATTTTTGTAAGGCGTAAAAAATGCAATATGTTAATAGAGCGTAGCCTTATTGCATTTTTTTTGGATAAGATAGGATAGGATTTTGCATTTGCATAAGATCTTCCAAAAATAATATTCAGGGACAAGAAGAAAATTTTTTTTAAAGAACGTCACGAGTTTTGACTCGAAATTGATTCCCTTATTGGAAATTATAAAAACAAAATTTGTTGAGAAATTGTTTCATAAATTGCATGTGGCAAAATGTAACTAAGCCATTTTGTATTACTTTTAATCCAGAAGACTACGGTTGGTTAGTAATTGATAGTAATTTAAAACCAATATGGTTCATTGGCGATCCAACTCCAATGACTGTAGAAGATATCTTGTAAGCATAAAAAGAATTAACTTTAGATGTACACCAACAAGACTTAGATGAAAATATAGAAGTAGATGATGACTCTGATGATTCAGATGATATTGACACCGATACATACAATGAATAAGAAAAATTAAAGACGTATAATTATAAGATTTGCATTAAGAATAAGTATAATGATTCAACATTATTAAATATATATTTAAATATAACATAATTAGTAAAAAATCAAACTTTTTACTTTTATAATAAAAAAACTTTGAAATAAAAATCATTCTTTAACGTCATCATTATATGTTCCATTGCTCTGATTGACTAATGAAAATTAGTGTGTATGAATTGATGTGTACTAATTATCACAAATTAAAAATGATAATATTAATAAGATTAATCATAATAAAAGCCGTTATTAATCTAATAAAATCAGAAATATTACTATACATGAACATTGAACTAATAAACAAAAAAACTCCGATTTTCTTAGTAATGTTTAAGCAATAGTTTTCCCAGAATGTAGCTAAAAATTTGATAAGAGCTTCTTTGAAACTGATTTTTCATAAAATTTCGCAGAAGTTTTGCAGGCCTGGGTTCTAGAGGTCGGTTAATTGTGTATGGAACATCATTAATATAAATGTTTATACCTGGCAACCCTAACGTTGCGGCTGACTGAGAGCTGGCAACCAATTCTTTTTGAATTCGTAACATTATTTTCTTTCAAATGTCGTAAAATTCACTAAAAAAACATATAGTTGCAATTTTCATCAGCAAAATAATTTTACTAAAATTAATTTCAGGTAATTGCGGCTAATTTTTGATAGGCAACCTATCCCTAATGCATTGTATACTTTATAAACATTCATTTAAAATTAGTTGTATCGAAAAAACAGATAGCTGCAGAATCAAGCGGTGGGATCTTGTACTATAAGTTTATAAAAAATGCTATGCAATAGCTTTACCGCGGCAGTCCCTGAGTGCCACACGACTTTTTTTTAAGTGTATGAAAACGAGAATATAAATTAATGAATGAGAATATGAAAAAAAAAGGCACTGCGAAAATAAAGGCAATTATCTATTAAACCTTTTTGATTATGCCTTAATATGATTATGTTATTTGTCGCTAGGTGGTTCAGTGGGTGGTCTACACAAAAGTATGACACGGCTATCGTCGTCGCAGCAAATTAACACACCTCCCAATGGCACCACTAACACAGGTATGTATTCACTGTGTTGCTGAATTTAATTCCTTTCTTCTTTACACCGAGTGAGTGAAGTTACTGGAGGCAAAATCCGGGGATGATTTTGACGGAAGGGTATAAAAGGGCAACCCATTTACGGCGGTAGTCACTTGCCATCAGGAAGTCTGCTCGTTTTGCCCCTGTGTCATAAAACAATATACTTTTAAGTATAAAAGTTCGATATTGTATGATTTTAGATGTAAGGGGTCGTCTATTAATCACATGACCATTTTTTGGCATTGAGACTACCCCCGCCTATATCACGTGTATTTTTTAGTACCTACCTTTACCTAAGTACCTTTATAAATATTTATAAAATACAGGTATAAGTATCATTTAATTTTAGTACAGAAAGTTAAAGATTACAATAAAGTTCAGAGGTAGACAGAAAGGTTGCAGGTTGTTATAGACTGACATAAAAATAATAAAAGTAAAAAAGTTTTCGGTTCAGTATCAGGTTGCCGAAAAAATAAATACACGTGATATATTACTACCCTCTCCCCTTTATGATATTTCGTGATTTTTGTCTACCCCCCCCCCCCCCCCCCCGTCGAGCCTCACGTTATTAATGAGCTAAGAATTAACACTTCCAATCTCCTGAATGTTATTAAGCATTTCTATGGTCAGAGAAACTCAATAACACTTTTTGTCCAGACCCGGGCATCGAACCCGAAACCTATTTCAGGATAGTGAAAATTAAGAATATATAGAAATTATGTATATACCTGCAGATTAAAGTTTTGAATCTTCAGTTTCTTGTAGACTGTCTCGTTTGAAATCTTACATTTTGTGGCTACATTAATGTTTAATTCCAGCTTCAAGTAGCAAACCATCATTGGCGTCGAGTGGTGCAGTCGGTAGTGGCAAGTCTAGTGGCGCCATCACCGTCACTACTATCTCCCCACCACGAGTGCTAAGACCCACCAGCAGGTCTCACCACCACCATAATATCATCATTGGACCTTCAACTTCTAATGTAACTTGACACTTTGGTATCCATTAAAGTAGTACCTATATGGTTTTATTAAAAGTGGTGCATCCTATATGCATATAAGTAAGAATGGTCCAAGCATAGGACCCTGTGGCACTCCTATATAGAATTTGATTGTTTTAATTCTGTTCTATAGTTGTAACTTCCTTTGAAACGAAATTTTTCGTTTTGTGTGTTTAGTTAATGGTTTATGAGTAGTTATGATATATTTTGGTTGATAATTTTGAAGACAATGACAATCAAAAGCCTTGAACAAATTATAGATTTTTTTTTCTAAACTTTTATGCATTTTGAGTAGCAAATATAGAAAATACGTGCACAAGCATAAATACATTTATCATAATATTTTGTTTCAGAACACTGGTCAAACAATTTTATCTGGACCATCATCACTACAACAGCAAGCAATATCCGTAAACCCACTCACATCCGGCAAATCTTCAGACGCTTTAACACCGATCACTTCCTCAGTATCCATACAACACTCGAGCACAGCACTAGGCAACGTATCCGTTATCACATCAGGAGCTAATACGAATACTTCTTCCGGACCTATAAATACTCCTAATAATCCGATATCAATATCGGGACCAGTAACTGTGACTTCTCGACGTGCCAATAATACAACCGTGACAATGATAAATACGAATTCAAATAATAATTCGAACTCGAATCACAGGATAAGTGTGTTTGAGCCTTACCCCATGCGGGATACAGTACAGCATTTCTGTGAGAAACATTTGGATAAGATCAAGGCGTATATGGATAATGTGTCGTTAAGGTTGCCTCCCCCAGCCAAGTGCACTATTGAGGGTGAGTTTATCTTTATTTTTGTATTAAGTGTGTAAGGGTTGGCGTACGGTGAAGCTGTTATTCTTATATTCGTTTCTGTCAGCAATGTGCGTCAGCCATTGCCACTTAATGTTTAGCAATTTTCCGGCTATGCGGTATCAACTGACCTTTGTTTGTCTCCGAACTTCCTCATTCCCAATTCGATTACGCAAATAAACTACGAGCATTTCGGTTTTTCGAACGAGCGAGGACCGAAGTCCTCCAAACTTATGTTGTTTACGAAGAACTTATGTACCGAGTATCCGACACCAAATCGGGGCTGTTGGTCGTCTTGCCGGAAATAATGCAAATGCTGGATTGGAGTAGGTATACCAATATTAAACAATATTTAACATAGTTTTAAGCTATTGCATAGCTTTTATCGCGGGCTATGAGCGCGGCGACCGAATCAAGAAATTCCGTAACGAAAAAACCTAACTAAACTAAAAAAAGATAGAGAATATGATTGTAACTGCAGTGCGACAAGGACAAATAACGGGCGCCTGGCGTAGATCTCATAGATTAATCATTCACTTTAATTAATATCTAAGAAAAAAATACTGCATAAATTAAAAATAAATAAATAATTGTAATTGCATTAGTTGATAAAAAATGCGATGCTATAGCTTTACCGCGGCCGTCCTCGAGTGCCACACGTATGTTTTTTTTAATTTGAATGGAGAGTTCCTGTACTAAACAAAGACTTCTCACAATTTTAGTTTCATTCACTTCTCGTTTAACTGAATGTAAAGAACATTCGTCTCTGTATTGAACGTAATCTTTAGTAAGTTTGAGTTTATGTACGTTGTCCCAGAGCGTCGCAGCAAGAAGCAGGCGCGGCTGGTGTTCGCGTGCGGTCGGCGCGGGCCGCACTGCCTGTACGCGCGCGCGCTGTTCTCGGTGCGGACGCGCGCGCCCCGCGTGTGGATTCACCTCATGTTCCTGGCGCTGCAGGCGCGCCACGACCAGGCGCTGTCCAGCCGCGACCCCACTGTCGCCTCGCTCAAGCACTGCTGGGACATCCTCAAGTGCGAGAACAAGACCTTCCTCACGCTCGTCACCGGCGCCTTCCCCGGGATCAAGGTACGACCGCGCGCATGTACACACGTACGTACGCACGCACATAGACAAGGCTACGACTAACTAAAATGATTTACAACATTAACCGTCGGTAACACCGTGTGGTGACGGATTTAGAATACAGAGTGTCACCACCCCTATTCATCCCGCGGGTGTCGTAAAAGGCGACTTAGGGACTACGCAAGACAACATCGATGCAAAGAGAAGGAAAACTTGAAACCAACCCTATACCAACTCGTCTGGCCAGCGTGGCATAGTAGGCCAAAACCTCCTTTCTAAGAAGAGGCCTATGTCCAGCAGTGGACTGTTAAAGGTTGTTGATGAACACCGCGGGACTCAGCTGATGTGTGGTGTGCATAAATTTATATAGAAATTGTATGCAATGACTTGACCGCGTCTTAAACCTACACCACACTATATTAAACTTTAGTAACATTTGACAGGAACAAGAGATGTTGCTGAATGAATTGCGCGCGGCAGGATTCTTCGACGTGTTCGAAGTAGTAGCGCGACGCACTGACGGAGCCGCCCTGCCTCCCACACAGGTAATATATGCTCCATTGTCTACAATGACAATGGTGACCACTACTGATTTCTACTCATGCTTTCTATCAGGCAGGGTAGAATCACTTTGCTAGGCTTAAATATAAAAAATATTTTTTTACCACAAACCTATTGTTATATATAACAATGAATCTTGTATTTCATAAAAAACTTTATTAACCGACACATTTCATTAAGTCTGATTAAAACTTAATAATAGCCCAAAATTTTCGTGAAGATTCTGGGTTATTCCGCTCATCTGATAACTTCACCGATGACTCAAAACTAGATCTTATGAATTTATCTATAAAGGTCATAGTTCGTTGCCATTCTACGCCACAGCTGTAACTACTTATATATTGTAAAAAAATAAAAAGTGAAACATATAACCTGCTCTTTTATAAAGTCGGTTAAAAAATATAAAATTTATTTTGATGTGCACAGGCGACCTGGGGCTGCTTCCTATGCACGCACCCTGAGCGAGCGGTGGGTTTCTTGGCAGCTGATGGAGCCCCCGTCATAGAGGGACAGCTCAAAGAGAAGAAAGGACGGTGGCGACTCTTTAGAAGATGGCGGACGAGATACTTCACGCTATCCGGAGCACATTTGTCCTGCAAGGGTTCTGTAAGTATTCTCTCACGTTCTATGTAATATTGAACTAATTTTTTTTATGTTCCGAATATAAAGGGAATCCTAGGCCTTTTCTTTTAAAGTTGGTTTCGGCCAACCATACTATGTTGGCTTGACGGGTCGGTCTAGAGTTCTAGACTTTCAAGTTTAGACTTGCAAGGTTTTCTTTCTCTTTGGAGATCTTTTGTCCTATGTAGAGTTTATGATAAATTTTAATACTGACAATTAAAGTAAAATAAAAGGGGCTGATGAGGTACCGGCTGTTCTAACTACATTGACCGTAATATCACAGTGAGTAGTAGTATGAAGTCCTAGCTGTCAAAGTTTGACCACTTCATTTTTCACCATTGAGCCGTAATTTGTAAATTTCATAATTAATGTCGCGTATGGCAAAATATTCACAAACATAAGTAGAGAGTTAATTTTTATTCGAAAATAAACTCGCCTACAGAAACAATCTAATTTAACATTTCAGACCTAATGCTACACTAGCGCCTCTGGCGGCGAATTCACTCGCAGTAGCCCACATTGCAGTTATTTTTATCATTTCTTCGTGATTTCACTTGACAAAAAAAAAACTCAATTTAAACGTATGTTAGATATTTAAATTTTTATTTATTATCCTATATTTTTATAGAGTGGCGGCGAGAGTATCGACATCAATCAAATCCGCTCAGTCAAAGTGTCGAGAGGCGCACGCAATATTCCCAAGGCCTTCGAGATCTTCACGGGAGATCAGACGCTCATCCTCAAGCCCAAGGATGGTAAGAACGCAGAAGAATGGGTTCAGTGCCTCAGTATAGCAGTAGCCCACTCACAAGCCAGAGATGCACCAGCCAAGGCCAACAGCCTCCCGGCAAGAGGGCTCACTCTCAAGAGCTTCTAAAGGTAACCAACATTTGTTGGAGATTCACTAAAGTCGCCCATTCACGGGCATATACGTTAGCCGACACGTTGGGTTCAATACCATCATGCAAAGCAAAATAGATTTTTATATAATGTATCGGTTTAAATAACAAATAGACTTTATATTCGATTAAAACACCGAAAATGAGTGTAAACATACCGCCATAAATTGAAATTTTTGACTGAAAAGAAGACTTGTTCGAACTAAATGCATTTTGTATACAGACAAACAAATATTCATTTGAAATTGTTATATAGCTGACAAAATGGTATATAAACGCATAATGTTTATTTGTGAATGTATTTATTGCATTAATACATTCGATTATGTATTAAAGAGATATGAAATTAAGGTTGATTTTGTAATGACGGACCGTTAAGGTCAGGTACAGTCGTAAGGTATTCGAAAATGCTCATACAAATAATATAAGGTGTAGATATATAATCACATTCCTTCCTTTATATAGTGGGGAGTGGCAAGATAAGGTTGTTTTAAGACTTCATTCGTCCATATTTATTTATGTATATAAAGGTACAGTTAGCTACAAAATGCTTTTGCTATGTTTGACAGACAATTGTGTTTACAAGTGTACATGACTATATATTTTATGTAGTTATATCTCAAGATTTTTAACTATTTTTAAAATAAATCTAAATTGCTTTTTATTACAAGACAAATAGTAATAATGAATACATTCATTATTTCTATTTGTCTTGTAATAATTACCTTCTTTGAAGGAATCATTGTCTAAAAACAAACTATTTTACCTGAAATTATTTGATATAATTTTGATTTAAAAACTATTTGTATATAGCATTTTAAATGATATATCAAAAATATTGATATTTCTGACCAGGTTTCCCCAGTCTGTCGGTGACCAGGCCAGAGCAACCTGCTTGAAAGGTCAGGCAATTCTAAGGTATAAAATACCTAGTTATTGCGTTAAAGTTACGAAATTCTATGTTTAAAAGACCCTATTATAATACATAAAACGACCGTTACATCGCTTTTTGACAATCGCTTTTATGTTTGAATGCATGAGGTTCATATTTAATTAAAGAAACAGTACATGTTTTGATATGTTAAAAATTTTATGCTCTGAGTGGTTCCTCTTTTGAATGTATACTTTATCTATGCGTTCGATTTTTGAATAATTTATTTCTTTTTAAAAATATTGAACTAAGAGTTAATGGTTTATGAAACTCGAACTCATTTTTAAATAGTATAAAGGTCGAGTCAGACACCGAGGGAGTGGTGACTATTATATTTCTACCCTCTTGCCCCGCTTGCTGTCTCCGTCAACCTTAAGAGATGGAATTTTAAATTGTAAAACATGTGGGTTGAAGTATTAAATATTGCTGAAGTATTAAATATTTCAATAAAATGAATAATAATAAAATTGAATCACGCAATGAATATATACTAACAATATGAATGAAAGACCATATAAAAAATAGCATTCTCTTTTATGAAGCTGTATGTTTTATCTACTTTAAATTTGATTTTTTTAAATTTTAATTTGTAAATAGGTATGTAACTTGTTTAAGATTTTTTTTTTGATCTACCCACTGCACAATATCAATAATTTAATAGGAATATGATTATGAATTAGTTCAAAACTGTATATGAATAAGTCGGTCACAGTGTACAGTCTACATAATATGAAACATATAATATAAATGTATAACGATAATATAGTTATATAATTTTGTAATATATTATTGTTAGTGCCTTAAACACTAAAATTGTTTGTTCAAACCCGCTGTAAGTACAATCGTCATATAAAATAATTTATTAAGGGAAGTTTACACGCATTGAAGTGATCAGGTTGTTAACAATGTTATTTAGTCATTTACAATTTGATTATATTTCTATTTAGTTTACTAAATGGTTAACAGAATCCGTCCCTGCCCTAAGTTTTTAAGACGATTGGGTATCATTTTATCAAGTTATTGAATGTTTTTCAATATTTTCGAAATATTTGTTTTTAAGAGTATACATACATGACCCCTTTCCCTCTAGTAATGTGATTCATGTTTATTTGTGTGTAAATGGAGAACGGTAGTCAAATTTCATCAAGTAACTCCCATGGCCACCATACCATAAAAATATAATAGTGTGGCGTCTTCCAGATACAGAACCAAAACATACTACAGCGCCATCTATCGAAGACACACCGAACGGAATAACTAATCTTGTATCGCGATATAAAAATTCTCACGCCGATTAGCATTTACACAATAATCTAACTTCAACCGTTGGGCCGCGGCCCTATAGCATGAGCACTTCGCCTGGACGGAGGATCCTCTCTTTGTGTTGAAAGAACATATACCTCTTCTTCAACACTAGCTACAGTCATGTTATACTCTTAAAATAATTAATTGAAAACTATTTTGAAACTGAAATTTTGTGGAATATTTAATTCTACCCTAATATTCCTAACAAAAGTAATTTATGGCGTATACAACCTACTTTCATCAATATTTTTTTTGCATCAGAATAGAATGACACAGTCATCACTAGGGTAGTTGTCGTATCATAAATAAATAACAATGACTGCTTATTTAAAACAAAATTTATAAAAATATATAATTATTCTGACTTTTTATAACTATTACGAATTTAAATTAATTAAAATTTTCTTCAATTGTGTGTTTTCTAAAATATGACGTCATAATTGCTATTTAAAGCAAACTTCTCAGGATATAATATCAATGGAAAGAGAAGGAAGATTTGTGAAAGGCTATATACCAAGCCAGGGTGGTTTAATAGACCAAAACCTCATTTTTCAAGAGAGGCCTATGTCTAGGACTTTAACACACTGTTGATAAGATTTGACGTTTTTCATACAAAACAGTCATTTTGACAGATCGTGTCAACTGTCAACTACTCTATGGATCTACTTAGTTTTTGCCACAGAAATGTGAACTCAACAAATGTTCGCGATCGTTTTATTATAAGTTTTGACAAATTTGAGATTTTATAGACGAAGACTGAGAGCTGGTCAATGATAATAGCTACTTATTTACTTTATTGTTACGATAAAAAATAAGAAATACATTCTGAATACCTATAATTACATAATTCGCTTTATACTTGTATTGTCGGACATCTGATATAAAGCCATCTTGCTTCAAACTATGCAGTGCTTGTACAATGTGTACTACACAACTAAAATATACATTATATACATATATATATATATATATATATATATATATATCATCATCATCATCATCAGCCTGTCGCAGTTCACCGCTAAAAATAGGCCTCTTCTATTGCACGTCTATTTGATCGAATACTTTTTTGTAAATACCTTCATACATATTATACAGTAGCAAACATATGTATTTACATCAGTTGTCTAGCATTCAAGGTACTATTAAACTAGATGGCGTTGTGTAAATATATGAAAAAAAAAAGAATGTTCAGAATGCACGGTTTGATTTAAAAAAATGTTACTCAAAATTAACATTCCCTTTCAGTCGTTTGGAATAATAATAAAATTATTATGTAATTGTTGGTCTCAAAAATCATTATAAATGGTTGTAACGCGAATGACATTAGTGTTAAGTAGATTTAAGAGAACTAATTACAATTGGGACAGACGTTATAGTCAGATCGACATAGTTGGCATATTCGGTAATCTTCGTTTGTATTCGATAAAGCTTCTCAAAACAAAAAGGATTAAGTGAATTTGAATTTTATGTACATTTGTATAAAGTTTAAATTACTTTCAGCCGGTACCTGTCATATACCACGTACCATATACGTCCGATTACCTTAGAATGTTAAGTTGATGAAATCATTTCGATATTTATAAGAGCTTATCTCAGAAGCTACTACGTCGCATTGAATGATTCTTTAGTAATGGGTAGCCATTTTTAAAGGAGTTACATAGGAGCTACGATCCTTAAGAATCAAACGTCATTGAAAAATGTTGTAAAAACGAAACAAATTACGGTTTTCGTAACGAAAAAATTTTAGGGTTAGTTATTAATGGAACAAAATCGGAGATTGCCGAATCCTACAACTATAACTAACTAAAATGTGTAATTTACAATCAAAAACTGTCTTCCCCATTAAATTGTCTAGTGTCTAATCTTATGTACTTAACTTGCCATTTCGCATTTCTTATGAGAGCACATTTTTTTATTGAATATATCGAATAATATGTAGTATTTAAGTTTGCTTTTGTTATATGTAGTCAGCTGCCGTTGTCCAAAACTGCTGTTGCCAAATATAAGTGTTCATTGGTAAACCAAATTATTTCATTGTTAAGTTTTCTATAAGCTAATAAAAGCATTGGTCCAATACTGCCAAATACCCAAACAATGGCGGTACTCAACTTGTGGCATTAGAATACTTTTTTTTTAAATAATGAGGGTATGTGTAATATTCAAATAGTTTTTATAAACTATTTTTATTGGCATAAAAATTATACTGAAAATAGGGTGAATATGGTTGATCATATTCAACATATCGACCCTATGTGAATAGGATCGATATGTTGAATATGATCAACCAATGTAATTTTTTGATAATATTTATGAACATCTGTCCTTGGAATTTCATACAGACGTTCTCAATTTTAGCCTTTTTATTTAACTTAACTCTCGGTTATTATGGTACTGGGTTATAACTAAGCAAAAAGTATTTTTGTTCTAGTGCATGTGTTGAACTCCAGTATTGGACCTAATAAAGACCTTGGGCCTAGGGTCCATTTAAGAACACTTTCTAACCCATAAATATGTTCTATTGTTATCTACTTAAAACAGATTTTATTAATGAAAGCCGAACTGTCGCACCACCGAATTTTTGAACTGAAAAGAAACGCTCGTACTTAAATAAGTAACAAATGTTAATAATAAATAATATAAAAAATAAATAAAAATGTGATGTAGTGTTCGAATAAAGTTGTACGATTTGTGTCTACAGTGTTACAGAAAGGATTAAAATAAAATGTTGACCTGACTTTAGGGTCGAATAACAAACCCTAAAATCTGTACTATAGGGTCGAATAGCTGACCCATCGCAATTTTCTATTTTTGTAACAATATTCGAACACTTCACAGCCTAGTTAGGGTTTGTTACTATTGTATATAAATCATATAATTTTAATTGGCGAAAGTCTTTATTGTTTATTGTTAAATAATAATAATAATATAATTATATCTATGGCAATACCACTGTTTTGAAATGCCTGCTTAAACTTTTATACATAATAAAAGGGATAATAAACATTGGAAGTTTGTAAGAGACGCCTATTTTTTTTTATTGAAAAATATTTTTTGTTTAATAACATTAATTAAAATTCTTATATACTCAAATAGTTTTAGCGGGTATTTCGTAAGAAATAAAGCACAAAAATGTTGTACATCAAAATGATATTGTTTGATATAATGAACTAAAGTTTTGCTTGATCCAAGTAAGCTTTGCTTGACGTGTACAAAGTCTGTTAGCATTAGAACACCATAGATATATCATAGATAAGAAACCTCCCCATAGACAAGTTTTAATTTTAATTTTTTTTTGTTCGATGTTGTACTAAATTGGTGATTCTTGTAATAAAATAATAATAAAATGAGTGATAAATTGTACATTTAACCGTTTTATTAATTGTATAATTAATTATTTATGATATATCTGCGGCTAACAAACGGTTGCCAAAATGAACGATAAATAATAAATCCATAGCCAATATAATGTAAATACAAATGTTTTATAAATCACGTTGATTAAGTTTAAGACGACTTCAGACAACTTATGAACTTGGTGCTACGTTTATTGACTATTGTGTATTACTTGAATGTGCTTCCAGTCTGAACCAAACTTTATTTTATACAAACACGTTGCGGCTCATGTACTTAAAACTGCCGTATTTATTATTATTATAGTTGTTTATATAACTCGTGTTTTATTTCTAACTCTCTGCCTATCTGGAGTGATCCCGCCGAGTCGGCTAAAAAGCAGCACGGCCGTACCATACTTTTTCGAAGCGATTCAGATAATTTTCAAGCCCCTATTACTTCGTTGTAGATATATCTAGAAGCTTGAGTTTTCAATAACCAAGTGCACTGTATACCTGAATATTATATTTCAAATTACATACAATTTGAACCAGTAGTCTAAGACTTATTGTTACAGTTACACAAATTAAGCAAATGGATAGAAAAGACAAAGGACACACTCCTTTGTCTTTTCTATCCATTTGCTTAATTTGTGGGGTAAACGATAACTAGGGAATATTGAATAGTTTGTAGGTAGTTACGATTTTTTATCGATTTTTTTTATATGTTCGAATCAGTTTAAAAAATAAGATAAAAAGGTATGTATTTAACAACTTGCGTTTTGCGTTTTGTAATTATACGATTCGTGGCCTCGTCCGAATTACTATTTTTTTTTAATTTCTCAAAACAAAACACGGCATTCATGTAAGACCCTCCTCATAGCCAATCTCTTTGCATTGAGAAGTTTTCCTCACAGTTTTGTTTTAAACTTAAAAAAAAGCTGATACGACATTTTGATTATCTATTTTCCTGGTACGCTGATTAGAGAAAAATTAGAGATCCGGAGCTGGTTGAAATTCCTAAACATAAATTATACATAGATGTCTTCATAAAGTGGTTTTCGTGACGTCATTACGAATTATAAATTCTAGGGTAAAAGCCGGATAGTTGCCTCGGACGGATACATGCCCCGGTTTTCAATACAGTATGTTATGAATATAAGTTAGTGTTAGCTCTTTACTAAAATGAGTAGTGACCCCCAGCAGACCATAATGACGCATAAGCCATCGGAATAGGCGCACGCGTTTTGTCCGTGAAAGCAAATATCTTCCGCGGCGGAACTTTGACGGGCGTTATATTTATTTTGGTAGGTAATTTTTATTGAATATTTTTCTTGTCGATCGTCGTTTCAGTTAACTTTTTGTTTTTTTGCATGCATTAGAGCATATATAACATTGTTTATTAAGTTTTACTGCAAAATAATTATTATTTATTTAATAAATAAAAAGGGCAAGTATCCACGTCAAAAAGGATAGTCGCCTTACTTTCTTTCGCGGATAGTTGCCCCTACAGAGACATAACATTTTCAAACAAGTAAAGACGAATTTTATTTTTTTGTTGTTTTTTCGAATGTATTGCGACTCTAACTTGTTGTAATTAAAATAAATATCTACTTAACTGTTTTATTTATTTATTCTAGATAAGCAAAATGCCTCGTAAATATAAGCGAAAACCAGGCGTGGTGCCGCGCAACATCAACTGGACAGAAGATAGCTTAATACTTGCCTTGGAAGAATTGAGAAAAAAAAAACGGCCAAGTGCCTGTCAGGCCACGCACAAAGAGGGTTCCTCAGTCACCCATAATTGATTTAAAATCGTTCCAATAGATAATTGTAATATTTACGTATTAATGCTTTAATGTTGTATGACGTTTTAGTTATAGTTTTCCTTCAAAGTTCATTAAATGGACCACCATCACGAATTTTTTGAGCAGCCGGCAGCTAAAACCAGAGTGTCCCCCCCCCCCCTCTAAAAGTTAAACAACTTTTAGAGGGGGAGACGCCCTATTTTTACAAAAAGTGCCCTTTAAAGTAGAATATCTCGCAAACGAATACCTAAATCAAAAAATCGCCTTAGAAACCCTTATTTTTTTTTAAAAGACCTATATAATGATACCCCACACTATTGGGTAGCCGCGAGAAAAAAATATCATCCTCACTTTACGTGTAGGGTGGTACCCCAAATAAAAATATTTTTCATAAAAATTTTTATTGTAGCACTTTGTCGACGTACTTACAACACATATTAATGTAAAGTTTCATCTTTCTAGCACTTACCGTTTGGACGGTAATTCGAAGACGGACGGACGGACGGACAGACGGGCATGACGAATCTATAAGGGTTCCGAGTCCATAAACTTCGGAACCCTAGAAAAAGGTATTAATGAAATTTCTCGAACCTACGGAATATCCTCTCGAACCTTAAGAAGACGTTACGAAACAAGTAACCAGCAACTACTAACTCAAGGTATATTTTAGGTATACCCATCCCCGCACGGGGCAAGTATCCCCCGAAGCATTTTCTACGCTAGGCTACTATCCGCCATAGTAGGCAACTATCCCTTTTCTAGGAGGTGAAATAAAACGATATTTATACAAAACCAGTGTTAATTATGAATACAAAAATAGGCTATTATAGTAGATAAAGGGTCTATGTTTTGAGATACATGCTAAATAATTTTCAGCAAGTTCATATTTTTGAAAAATTAAGCTTTTTCGAAAAGTGGGGCAACTATCCGGCTTTTACCCTATCTATCCCGTTATTCTATTTTTACGACATGGAATTTACCAATTGTCGAAGTTTGAGACTTTGGTTAGCGGAAAAAACCATGTTTATAGGCCTCAAAACTCGATTGAAATCGTAATAATAGCTAAGAAATAATGATATGGGAGAAGTATATCTTAAGTCGCTCATCTGTGTTTTAAACCCTAAAACCCTAACCCTAAAAGCAATTCATTTAATCTACGTTAGCTACAACAAAAACACATTTTTTGTCGGGTGGTCTGCGTGTTTGTCTGTTTGTTCCGGCTAATCTTTAGGACGACTAGATCGGTTTTGATGGGACTCACTCGCAAGTAGTAGGTGGCAGCCCCGCGAAGTTACCCGCCATTTCAAACGACAACATTGGGCCACGGAACTCAACTAGTTTTAAATTGTGTTGTAGTTTTAAATTGAAAAACCTAGTTTTATTCAATGGATTAAGATTTAAAATACATAGCCAACATTACATTTTCCATTTTCTACATAAATACTAATTTTAATCTGACGACTACGAAGCCAATACGTTTGATAATAGTACGGAGTAGATAATACGGGGAACGGTACATTGGCTACTCCGTCTTTACCATAAGGGCACACGGGGCCTGTGCCCAGGGCCTCCGTCTTATGGGGGGCCCCCAAAGAACCGACAATTTCTCAAAAACACATTTACTTACAAGCATATATACATTTTATAAGCATGATATAAATAAGAAAGAAAAATGAACTTAAGTTAGAAAATGAATGAAGATTGAAAATAATCGAAAATAAATTAAAATTCGTGCAAGAAAGAAACAAAAATATGAATGACGAATAGACGAAAAATACCTATACTAGCTTTTTTTTTTTTTGGAATTTAATGACCTGGTAACTAAGACCTTTAAGTCAAGTCTTATTTTATTTAAACAAACATAGCACTTTCACTTTGCTTCATTTTTAAATTGTTTTGATAGTATTTTTTATATATTTATATATAGGTTTGTAAGTGTTTTTGTCTTTTAATAACTGTTCTAGTGGCGGCGGGCGGGATGAAGAATCACACTTAATTTTCACATCACCGAGTTCACAGCGTTGATGTCCATTTCAGTGACTATTTTCTTACTCAATTACAGCATTGGAGAGGCATAGTTTTATCACAAATTTCATATTGTATCAGCAAACATGTAAAGCATTGGCGCTTTTGCGGCCATTAAACAAGTCAAACGTTTCACAGTTTTCCCGCGGTAACGAAATTTATTTTCAAAATGATGGTTTAACTTGTGAGACATTCATGTTATTACTTAACTACGCTTTATTTTATTCATGCTAAACACTTAAATTACTAATCTCTTCCTAAATTTACACAAAAATCAACAAAATAACCGAAAGGTTATTATAGGTGGGATACTCCCACCTATACGGCTAGTATAGGTGGGAGTCTGGGCGGTGGGGGGGTTCTATCGAAAAACAACCCCCCCCACCGCCCAGACTCCCACCTATACTAACCGTTTGGGTTTTAGAGGGGGGGACCTGATTGATTACGTATTTTTCGATCTTATAAGTTTAGTAAAAAATTTATGTAAAATATTATGTGGCACAAATCACAATTCAGCAGATGATCATGTCATTCTTATATTGTATATTATTCTTATTCTTCTTTTCTTTTATTGTATATCTAATATTATATTTAAATGATGCCAGATTAAAATAGCATGGTGTAATAATTAATACTACTATATGTAGATCGAATTGACAATAGAGTAGAATATTGAAAATATCTTAACAAAAACAAGATTATTTTAGTAAAATTTAAGTATAATATATTTGACCATCTGAGCAACGCGTTTGTTCTTCTACCTTTTAGGGTTCCTTAGTTCATGACTCGGAACCCTTATAGATTCGTCATGACGTCCGTCCGTCCTCGACCTACCGACCAAACGGTTAGTGCTAGAAAGATGAAACTTTGCATGAATATGTGTTTCTATCACGCCGACAAAGTCACGCAGAAAAATATTTTTATTTGGGGTACCTCCCCTACTCGTAAAGTGGGGATGCTTTTTTTCCTTACGTCTACCCCATCCTGTGGGGTATCATTAGATAGTTCTTTGAAAAATATTGAGGGGTTGGTAAGATGATTTTTTTATTTGAGATCTACAACTAAGCTTCACGACTGTTATCCTATGGTAACAAACGGAACCAACTGCTTAACCTGACCTCCGAATCACGGAGAGGCTCATGGTAACATGCCACTAACGGTCACCCATCCAGGTGCTAACCGCACTGGCGTTGCTTAACCTCGTTGATTGTTTCTAATCACCTAGGTTAACTTGTCTATGAGCGCATAATGTATACAATCTACTCATCATAAATGATCATAGTATAAAGATGTTAGTATAATTCCCTTTCTTACTTTCCAAAAGGGCCCCCTAATTCTTGTGTGCACAGGGCCTCCCGAATAGGTTAAGACGGCCCTGTACATTGGGATTCCTAAACATTAATTGTAGATTAAATGACTTCATAAACTGATTTTCGTGACGTCATTATGGTTTAAAAGTCAAGTATGTAGTTATATTTTCACGCCGGGCCGTGGGATTAACCTAACGTCGAAGCTTAAAGCGCAAAAAATATAATTGCTCAATATCCGATAACAATAAAATGTATTACATCTTGTGTTAGGCCACGCATAGAATAGGGTTCCGTAGTCACCCATAATGGTAGGTGGATTTAAAATTACTTATGTCTAATAGATATTTGTTTTGTTTACTCATTATTTCGTTATTTTTGTACGAAGTTATCAAAGTTCGCGTATGTTCCAAGTTAGACCTCTAAAACTCCTGAAGTTATTTAAGCCGCTATAGATTTCCTTTATATTTATAACATGGAATACGATCATGATTTTTTTCAGATTATTTGTGTTAGGTTTTTAGAGGGGACACACACATACACATCCTGTTTTAATTTAAAATACGCTTTAAAGTTAAATAACTCGCAAACGGATGTCTAATTAAAAAAAAAATGGTCTTAGCAATCAATGTTTTTAAAAGATATTTCTAATGATATCCCGTACGATAGGATAGACTCGAGAAAAACTTTACATGTAGGGGAGGTACCTCAAATAAAAATTTTTTTTGTAATTTTATTGTGGCACTCGATCGACGTGATCACAATACATATTCATGCAAAGTTTCATCTTTCTAGCAGTTTGGGCAGTAAGTCGAGGACGGACGGACGGACGGTTCCGAGTCGTGAACTGTTCTTCAGCGATTTCTTTGTAATCAGTTAATCAGCTGATTAGTTCGACGAGTTTCCGTGAATTAACAAATTGTTCATTATCAACAGCCTTTAGTAGTAGTAGGTACACAGCTGGACATATGTAGGTCTCCCCTCCTAATGTAATTTTGGTCTATTAGGGGCCGTCCATTAATCATGTGATCTTGTTTTTTGGTGATACATGGTGAGTTTTAAGACTACCCCCCCCCCCCCTATATCACGTGTATTTTTTAGTACCTACAAAGAATCTTATTTTTATTTAAAATATTAATAAAATACAGGTATAAGTATCAACTAATTTTATTATAGAAAATTAAAGACTACAAATATTACGTTCAGAGGTAGAGTAGAAAGGTTGCAGGTTGACTGACATAAAGTTATTGAAAGAAATGCGAAAATTTGCAGAAAAAATAAATACACGTGATATATTACTACACCCCCCCTCCCCCTTGTGATATTTCGTGATTTTTTGTGAACCCCTCCCCCCCCCTATCAAGCCTCACGTGATTAATGGACAGCCCCTATACCGCGCTGTGCAGACGGATTATTATTATAGGGTTTTTATTCAGCAGTTATGGTAACCTACATAATTTGCCCTCTTAATTACGTTTTACAACACCCATAGGAGTGGTAAGTCTTCTTAATCCGTCACCAAAGGGAACAGAAACTTATGCTTGCTATCTAATAACATATTAATATAAAATTAGAAGTAGTAATTTTTTAATTATTATATTGTCCGTGTGGTGCTGAATTAGTAAAGGAGCAAATTACGCAGGAGAACTGCGCTGTAAAGGAAAGGAAATCTTGTCAAAAATCCTATTGTGGACTAAGCTATTGATGTAGATGATATAAAGTAAAATCAAAAGATAATACAGTAATTTCAAAGTTCGTTGTGCTGAGTATATACAACTTTTGAGATGATGATTAGTTTTAACATTTTCCTGTTAAACAACATTGCTCTTCACACATAAGTGGATTTAATTGTGTATCTATTCAATATATATATCTGAGCTAGTCAGTGAATCTTCACTTGGCTGTATTACCGCCACACGTCGACCGCTAACACATGTATTAACTTTTATCCAAGAAAATGTGTTCGAAAGTTCTGTTTGTGGTGTTAACTCTGTACTTTGTTGCAAGCTTTGCAAGTAAGTTCAATTTAATAAATACTTATATTTGGTGTTAAGTAATTCAAAATACTGAAAACTAGTTTAAACTTCGAATTTCGGTTCTCCCTTAGGAGGGTCGCTCCGTGGAAAAACTGATATTCAGGTAAAACCGGTGGAACTGGTAGCCGACTCCAAATAATATTGGCTAAGAAGAAGTTAGGGAATTATTATGTACAGACTTTTATTGAAAATATCATCAACAACGCCTCACTGCTGGGTTCGAGTCTACTCTCAGGAGAGGGTTAAGGCCATACGTCCCCACGCCGACCGAGTGGGGGTTGGGGACTGGCACGACACGTTGTGGCTACGTGATCTTGTCGTTGGATGTTTTTAAGCCGCCTAAAGGCCTTCAACTAAGCTCTACGACTGGTATCTCATGATAACAATCGGGACCGACTGTATAACCTGACCTCCGTATCACGGAAACGTTCATAACATACCATGCCACATACGGTCACCCATCTAGCCACTGACCGCACAGTCGTTGCTAGCCCTCGGTGTTTCCAATCACCTAAGTTCACTTGGCTATATAAATATTGAATATAAGTATATAATTTTTTATAAGTAATTTGCAGAAGAGATTTTAGAAATACCTTAAGCGAGATATTAACTACACTATCTTAGACACATCGTCAGCAAAACACTCATTTAACCTTTTGACCGCCAGGGTCACATATATGTGACAAGCGAAAACTGTCCCTGTACGCCAACGTCACAAATATGTGACAAAAAGGCGGTACACCGAAATACGAAATAAAGCATTTAAACATTACTTTTATGCCTTTAAATTTATATAAGTACTTTAAGAAGAAGCTCTAACTCTTATCTATTTCCATAAAACTATTTAAATTGCTTTATGATATTAAGAAATTTTACTCTAAAAAGAAACGTGCACGTCTTGCTACATCGTTCTCACATAATGTACCATCTCAACATGAATGATGTAACCATGATTTTGTAAAAACATTTTGATTTAAAAGAGTGTCCATGGAGTTTCTTGCCCGTTCTTCTCCATAGAGATCTACGCTAGGGAATGGGCAACTACAGTACTTTCACAGTTTTTGTGTCTTGTGACTGGGACTGTAGCTACATTTTTGTTTCGACAATTCAAAAGTGCCTGTAACTGGCCTACTTGAAATAAATGCTTTGATTTGATTTGATTTGATTTGAAGAAATAAACTCTCAAAAAAGAATGTCCTCACACGCCAGAGTCACAAATATGTGACCACTAGTGATGTAGGGCACGTTAGATGATATCATAAGTTTATATTAAAATTTCGTTTGCCTGTTTTATTTTTGTTGTTAAGTTTTGTTATTATACTTATTCTGTTAAAATGAGTAAGAAAGTAATTAACAGCCGTGCTCGTGAAATGATAATTAAAGTAGTCAATTATTTTGTAAAGAAGAAAGAGGACTCTTGGTTATTGATACAAAATATAAGCAGTGCCCTAAAAATGCTTCGTACACTACTGAGGTTTAAATGAAATAAATAAAAGTTTTAAAATGTCCGTCACAAGTTTTAAAATGTCGGTCACAAGTTGCTTTGAAATTAACACATGTTAATTTCAAAATTATTGCTTTGAAATGTTAATTTCAAAGCAACTTGTGATCGACATTTAAAAACTTTTTCAAAATTCTACTTGTTACTTTTTATGCCAGGTTTATAGAAGCTAGTATTTAAAAGCTATAAACGTATACATACAGGTAAATTAGCTTGGAGAAATTTTTGCGTTTGTAGTAGTGTATGGTCACGTGGCACCTGCGGACAGCGTAAACTGGTTTATTCTGGTTTGTGCGTGTTTCCACTTTCCACTATCAAGTAACAATTTTTTGCTTTAGATTGAAATATCTCGAAAACGGTGCGTCCTAGGCCAAAAATAACAAAAGTTTTGACCCCCCCGTAGACCCCCCGGAGTTTCAAAAACCTAGATGAAAGGGGGAAAAAAAAATTAATATATCGGTCTCTCCTCTTTGAAGTTTCACTTCTATCGTTTGTGAATCGCACACACACCTTTTTTTTTATAAAGTCAAAACCTTTTTCTTTAAAATAAAAACTTGTTTTTATTGAAAACAAAAATCAAAATGTTGCTAGGGATAAGTATAAAATTAAAAAGTAATGTTAGGATATCAAAACATTTTTGTATAGGCCAGAACGATATAGTGGAAACGCGCTCTAAGATCTGAGTAATATACACACCACTACATATGCAAAAATTTCTCGAGAATAATTTCACTGTACTGTTTTACATTTTGTTCATTATGTTACATTCATCGATCATCATACATGTTACATTCGACTGCCTTGTTGGTCTAGTGGTTAGCGTATGCGGCTGCTGATCAAAAGGTCTCGGGTTCGATTCCCGGGTCGGACCAAATGTTTGTGTGATCCACAAATATTTGTTTCGGAGTCTGGGTGTTTTTCTATGTATAATATGTATGTATTTACAAAAAAAAAAAAAAGTATGTTTATGTATTTATATCAGTTGTTTAGTACCCATAACACAAGCTCTGCTTACTTTGGGACTAGATGATGTTGTGTGTAAGATGTCCAAAATATTTATTTATTTATTATTTATTTTTTCTATTTTTATATAGTTGATTATATACTTAACCTATTTGAATCGTGTATTTTTTTTAATATCTCCTTCAACGGAATTATAGAAATCTAATTTAAAATACGTGTTTTAATTATTATTAGTTAATATTATACTCGATAAGCGAGATAGTACGTTGCTACATCATTATTTGAGAAGCGCAATATTCATAAAAATGACGTACCGTCCACGCCAGGGTCACAATATCAAGACAACAGATCAAGAATAGTGTTGTACCTATATTTATTATATTTAATTAAATTGTCGTCTCAATTCTGTTATTACGGTATTATACAACTCTGTAAATAGTGTATAACTATTACTAGAGTAGGAAGAAGTGTAATGTTGAAATAAATTCAATGTTATAAGGACATATATTTTGAAATTGTAGACGAAAATAAAAATACAATTCATGTTATCGATAAAGTTTTGGAATGCTTATTTCTTTCGTAGGTATTTGCGCTAAATTTGTTGTCTGGCGTTGAGGGCAAGTTGATGAGTTTTTGCTCTGGCGTTCAAAAGGTTAAAAAAAGCGTGTACGTCGTGTATAAAGTTTCGGAGTTCATTGTGAGCAACGAAGAAAATTATGATGTTTAGTAAATTTTTTTTAAACATTCATCGGTTTATATTTTTATGGTGTTGCCACTTTTCCTGTTTAAATGCCGCTTAATATTCGGCTGGATGAATCTTGATAAGAAGTTCAATAGAGAACGCTTTGGTTTTAAACCATCTATACAAATACATAAAATTGGAGTTTTATGTAATTTAAAAATAACAGTTTTATACACATGCAGACACAAATTGCACATGAAAGTATATACGGTACTAACCAGGGTTGCCACCTATTGGGAAAAAAAATCGGGACAATACTTATTATGTGGACAGTCGGTCAAATTTCAGTCTAATTCAGATCATGATAAAAAAGCAGTTTTTTGGAAAACAATGGCTACAATGTGCTGAAGTAATAAGGTCATGAAAAAAATTTTTTTTGGGGTTCCTCCCTACACGTAAAGTGGGAGTAATTTTTTTATCGTTACGGCTATCATTAGATCGGTCATTTCTAAACATTAAGAAAGTTGCTCCGACAATTTTTTGATTTCGATATCCATTTGAGAGTTATTCAACTTTAAAGGGGATTTTTATTTTATGAAACTTCTGCCAAGGTGACTTTACTATGCCTGATGGAAGGCATAAGTAAAATCCACAAGTGGGGGTCGCCATACTCACTGCAAATGCAAACAGTATGGCGAACCACATTATGGCGGCTTAGGGAGATGCTTTTTCACGCCTAGCTTAAAGGACCCGGGATCATAGTAGGAATGAAAAACATCAGCTGGCAATGAGTACCAGTTTTTAACCGCTCGACACAAGAAGGAAGACCCGAGTCGCTTAGTTCTGGAGCGTATGTCTTCCACTCTGAAGGGGTGACTTCCCTGGCCAGATCGTGTTATTGTGTAGAGGAAGGGAGAGGGTGGGATGAGGTGGAGGAGCTCTTCAGAACACTCTCCATGGTGAAGGCGATAGAGGACTGCCATAGAGGCGACATCTCTTCGCAACTCCAAAGGTTCCAGGAACTCGGTGGCTTCGGGACTGTCAATGATGCGAACTGCTCGCCCCTGCAACCGATCGTGGGCAACAAGACAGAGCCCTAGGGTACACGTTACCTGCTGGAAATCAGACGCCGCGCCGTCACAAAGGACTCTAACGCGGCGTTGGCGCAGGAAGGCTGCAATCCAGCTGCACAATTTCACTAAAGCCGTATGCCGGAAGCTTAGAGAGAAGCGAGCGGTGCCAAACCCTATCAAAGGCCTTGGCCATGTCTAGACTGATGGACAGGTTCTCTCCATACCTATCCAAAGCCTCACCCCACAGGTGCGTGAGGTACGTGAGAAGATCACCCGTGGGTCGGTTCGTTCTCAAGCCATATTGCCGATCACTTAGCAGAGAGTGAACTTCCAGGTAATGAACCAATTGCTTGTTAATTATTCGTTCAAGCACCTTGCAGAGTATGGAGGTGACAGCTATAGGACGGTAGCTGGCGGGATCTGAGCGATCAGCTTTTTTGGGGATAGGTTGAACATTCACCTCTCTCCAGGCCTCCGGGACAATTCCTTAGGAATATGACAGGCAATACAAGCGTGTCAGTACTAGAGACAACTCTGGTGCACAGTTATTTAGAACCACCGCTGGGTTCCCATCAGGTCCACTGGCTTTCCGGACGACGAGTGACCGAAACTCCGCGCGTACTTCACTACGGTGGACACCAGGCAGTGGTCGGAGGAGCCTTGAGGGGCGAGAACTGACACACAGTACTGCGCTGGGTGGCTCGCCAGCAACAGGTCTAGCAAGGAGAGCGCTTGTCTCGATGTGTCTGGTATCCTGGTGTGCTGGAGTACCAGTTGGGTGAGGTCATGCGTAAGAGCGAATGCGTGGGCAGTTCAGTCATCCGCCCTGACGAAAAGACACACTCCACTGAATACAACAAATAAATTTTTTGGTAAAAAGGTTGTCATTAGTTCCATTTGGCACCCAATAGCTGTTTCTTTTTATGTACACTGCGCGAAAGGGGAAGAAGGTGAATTAAAATTAAGCAATTGTTACATTTGTGAAAAATCGGGACAAAATCAATAGGCTGTCGGGACGCGGGACGATATCATCGAATTCGGGACTGTCCCGGGAAATTCGGGACGGGTGGCAACTCTGGTACTAACATCAAATAAGTAATTAAAAAAAAATGTCTGTCTGTCTGTATGTTCCGGGTAATCTCTGGAATGGCTGGACCAATTTGGACGGGAAGAGTCGTAAAGAGTTACTAATGCAACTTATTTTTCGAGTAGCTTCGCTCCGCGGCATTACTCGCCCTATACAACAAATACGTTTTTTTCAGATGTTTAGAATACTTGTTTAATTTCGCAAAAAACGTTAGATTGGTACTTACGTCTTTTTTATTATGATCATCATTGTAAATAATGTGGCATCACTATTGTAAATAATGTTTTATATATTAATGAAAATAATTATGAGCATTATATAAAGTTAAGATAAACACATAATTATATATCATCTTTCTTCATCACCAAAAAAATATGGTACTTAAAGTTTACGCAACTTTATCTACGTATCTTTTGAATTATGTTCGGCTGCTATTGGTTTAAGCGTGGTGTTAACTATTGGATTTATAGCACTCAAGCAAAACAGACTTTAAAAAACGTTAACTGTTATATAGTTTCAAAGTTCATCGTGAGCAACAGAATAATAATTATCTATAGATCTATACAAATAAATATAATTGGAGTGTCTGTTTGTAATATCAAATGAACAGTTTTTTACTAAATGCATATCAAAGTATATATTTTTATTTGTCTTTCTGTTTCTTCCGGCTAATCTCTGTTACGGCTGGTCCGAATTCCACTAACAGAAAGCTAATAACACAAGGAGTAATATAAGCAAATTTTTTAGACTAGCTTCGCTTTGCGGCTTTTCTCGCGATTTACAAAATAACCGCGGCTAAGGCGATTCACACACTGGCGACGCGCCCACGCGCGTAGGCGCGGGGCAGCCAATCCCGAATCTGCTAGCGGCACGCGCTCACGCGTCGTAGCGCGTTTTTGGTGTGCTGGACCTGGCGTGTTTTCTATACTAATCGATGTACTTGCATACAATATTAAAATCTGCCACTCCGCGCTACGCGACGGTGATGTGTGTGAATCGCCTAACCCCGTTGGACTCAGCTAGTATAATATAAAAAATAAGACAACGTGGGACCTTGGGATTTCCGATTTATCAATGTATCTCTTTTTCTCAAGTTTTTTTTTATTATTTATTTTCTTCATAGATAGTCAAAAAGACAAAAAGTTCTTCCGAAATGACTACCACTATATGGAATCAACTAAGAGTTTCTACAAGTTTCACACATTGCATAAAACATGGTTTAGTGCGAAAAGGACGTGTGCGCTGGAAAGGTCAAAACTATTCTACCCTGAAGACAAAAATGAAGCTAAAATATTGACAGCATTATGGAGAGAAACACAACCCTTCAATGATGCGTACGTCGGAATCACAGATTTGCTCTCTAAAGGAATTTACGAAACTATTGACGGTGAGTTTTGCATGTTCATGTAAGTTATAAGAGAGGAGGCGACTTTGGCACTGCTTTAAGTATGTACCTAAACTAATTTATCTATCTTTATCGATTTGAGTTGTAACGGGCTCCCGATAGATGCTGTTGCCTAATTAATTTAATTAAAACTCGGTGGCACAGTAGTAGTGTATACGATGCTTTAGGTCTCGGGTTCGATTCCCATATGCTTGTGTGATTTGCAATTGATATTTGTTTCGGAGTTTGAGTGCTTTCTATGTATCATATGTATGTATTTACATAAAAAGTATGTTTATGTATTTTTATCAGTTGTTTAGTACCCATAATACAAGCTCTGCTTAGTTTGTGTTTGGCGTTGTGACTGCAAGATGTCCGAAAAAATATTAGTTATTTAGCGGTCTGCAGAATTCTTTCTGCGACCTCCTAAATAAGGGTAGTAGCACAGTGGAGGCTTGTAGTAGGGTAATAGCTGAGTTGAGGTGGTGAACAGAAGTTCCGTCCGTCGCCTAACCATTACGGCATTCTGTTTTACATCAATCATCATCAACAGTCTATAACAGTTCACTGCTGGCCCCTCCTTTGAAAGGAGGTTTTGGTCTACTATACCACGCTGGCCAGAAGGGTTTGTTTCAAGTTTTCCTTCTCTTGGCAGTGATGTTAGCTGCTTATTTTGTTTCTTTAGTCGCCTCTTACGACAGCCATGGAACGAATAGGGTTGGTGACACTTTGTATTCTTAATCCGTCACCACACCATAAAATCCTAATCTGATGCAAAACTGTCCGTCATTTTTTAGCGGGGGAAATCTTTAAATTAAACATTTACACTCACATATAAAACAATCGACTATCACTAAACTCACACATAAGAATTAAAACAGAGAATAATAATTTTCACATACGCATTACCACATTCTGTCATACCAGAGTATTCATTGGCCTTATGATTTGATAGAGGGGAATGGCTGCATACCGCGTGTTACTTTTTGTACTGTAACGTGGCGGTTTTCCTAGGCGTTATCTAAGCTTTGTGCGAGACCTAGGTGCACCACGTCACAATATATTTATATATATATGTACTTGTCTGGGGATGCAGGTTTACCTGCTGGATGGCTCCTTCCGAGAGTTTTGTTATGACGAGGTTAAACCCGACCTCGTCCGACATCTTCTGCGGAGACAGCATAGCCTTTGCCTGGAAAAACCAAAGTCTAGGCTGGTCGATCCAGAATTCTGGACCCCGTGACGTCACTGTAATCGTAGCCATGTCCATTCTCGTCTCTTCCTTCACCAAGACTCCCGGTGCCGAGGCTGTAGCTGGCGGCGCCTGCGGTAGTCCTTGATGCGGCATGACGTGTTTTTACCACTGATATGCGAATTTAGTATTGATATTGAACAATTTATGTTACTCAGGCACGTAATTCGGCAAAATGAGTCGTCACTAAGTTCGCGGGGTCACCAATTTACCTATGTCGAGGTATATAGTTATTTGTAAAGTTTATTAAATGATACACTTTTGACGAGAGAATTGTTTTAATGAATTACTCAAATACAAGTTACTTATAATTGCTACTTAGTATATATATCGCGAATGAGTGCGCGAGTGAACTACGTGCCCGAGGGGTGACGACTGAGGCTCGCTTCGGTTTTAGCTTACCTCGCGGGTTCGTTCCCGTCGTGCACGTGTGTCGCTACACAGGAATATAAATAAAAGTTTGGTGTTAGCCCTGTTAATACATTTACTGGAATACTAAAAACTAACCTAGAACTTAGTAAATGACTTTTTAAATTTAAATTTTATGAAAAGGTGAGATATAAATTATATTTAGTGTTTTCCTCAAGCGATTGTAATAACGCGCCGATCATTAGTCTATGTGAAGGAGTAGGTATTGTAAGAATAGCTACAAAAATTTTGAAAAATACTTTTGAATATTCAAAGCTTTATTAGTTTGTGATTGCATAAGTAAAATTGATTTCGCTAAATAGAATATTTGTTTTTTAGGGCTTTTAAAAATATGATATCATTTTAAAATCTATACAATACGAACTCACGTAGGTAAGTTCAAGTAGTTGACTTAGCCTATGTAGCATGGTATGGTATCCTAGACCATTTACAAATAGGTATTTAATCTAATCTTCTCACCGAGTCTAAAGATCCATTATTATTGCATTTCACTACCTTTTTGGTCTAGCGGTTGGCGAATGCGACTTCTATCAAGAGGTCTCTGGTTCGAATCCAGGGACATGCTGTTTTGGGTTTTTCTTACAAGAAATCGAAGAATGGCGGCGATTCACGCCCGTGCCTCGGAAAGCAGATAAAATCGGTTGTACACAATTAATCTTTCTAATAATAAAAGCTAGGCAGATGAAGATGATGATTACTTAATTCCTTTCACTTAAAAGCTGGATTATTGACTCTTTATTATAACTACCAATTTAATTTCTCACAAGAAGATATAGGTAATATTCTTGTAAATGGTCTACTTACAGGTAATCTAATAGAGGATTTATACTACAATTGGAGTCCTGGTGAGCCCAACGATGCTGATGGCGACGAAGACTGTGTGGTCATGAGACTAGATGGCACTCTCAATGATATTTCTTGCTCCATAAGGAAACCTTTCATCTGTAAGAAGACCCTCGCGTCGCTGGAGTGGAACGAGGAATGTAATATGCCTAATTTAGGTAAGTTAACAAAAACATATTTTAAAAGCTAAAGAGTTCAGGGTTCACCTCACGGTAAGTGGTTAACGTTACTCCAGCAAAAAGTGTTTTTGTCGAATAACTTTTAAACTACTACATGCACAAATTTTGCTATTTGTAACAAACTACACCTCAGAACACACTAATTTTCTGTTATACTCTCATCTCTCTAAGGCCCAATTTGTTTTGCTTTTTTGCTGGGGTAACGCACGCGTTAGTTTTTAGAGCTATTGCAATAATAATAATAATAATAATAATAATAATAGTTTATTTTCTTACCACAATATAGTATTTACAAATTAGTGCATTACATTCAAATATATTTTAACTGTACCTGAGAGAGGAGACCTGAGCCCAGCAGTGGGACGTTAAGGGTTGTTGATGATATTTTAACTGCTATAATATTGTGGAAGACTGGTGCCTAAGATAAGCTCGAGGCTTGTGTTTCAGGACACCAGGTCTTCCCCCTGGATATGTTTACATTTAGTTTTATGATAACATTTAATGATTTACTTTTAACTTAATTAGATACATACATACATTATTTTGTCTTTTCGTGTCTGTGTGTGCATGATTGTTAAAATGTGTGTGAATGTGCTAGGCTGTGTACCTATGGGTGAGTTATTTACGTGTATATGTGTCATTAGAAAACCCTATGCCATTACCGAAAGTAACGCCTCGGTGGCGTCGTAGTTCAATCCTCCCAAATACTCGACCAATGTTCTTTTACACATTGTCTTCGTGAGATGGAAAATTGGTACAACTTTGTTAACCCTATTGTACAGGAAGCCACCCATGTAGCAAAAAAAGCGCCTTGCGGATCTTGTCGAGAACTTAGTGCGTTGGACAGGGTTGAATCTACGTGTGTCACTCCCGACAGTGACGCTATAGGTTAGCAAAGAGTGTTGCTTTATTAGCGTGTTTAGTATGAACAGCTGGCGCACCGTTAAGACTTTAGTCTCTTGGTACAGTAATGCCGTAGGAAAGCGGAATGGCTTGTAAAAAGAGACCTTCAGGATAGCTCTTTGTGCTCTTTCAAGGTTAATTAAAATAGATTTTGGGGCTCCACCCCATATAGTGATGCAATAAGTGAGAAGCGACTGAACGAGAGCAAAATAAACTGATTTTAGCCATTGAGTGTCTAGTACACGTCTAATCGTTCTGAACACAAACATCAACTTACGTATCCTAGCACTTAGTGTGTCTATGTGTTCATGAAATCCCAAAGTACCATCAATGATAACACCCAAGTACTTGATAGTGTGTGCTTTATTTAAGGGAGCGCAAGAACATTCAGCGCTATACGGTTGAGGGCAACAGTGGGCAACTATCGCATAATCCGAAACTACAGATCGAGTTGGAGCACCGCCTTTTAGTGAGAATGTGATGTAGTGTGTTTTTGCACTATTAAGGGTCAATAAGTTATTTGTTAGCCACTCCGATACAACACTGAATCCCGACTGAGCGCGTTCAAAGGCTTCACTCCACGTTTTACCACTAAACAATAGAGCGGTGTCATCAGCAAACATTACAGTCTTGCCCCCGGAAAAACTGAGCCCAGCCAAGTCATTGACATAGACAAGAAAGAGTGTAGGACCGATTACACTCCCCTGAGGTGTGCCATATGTGAGAGTTCGCTCGTCGCTATAATAGTCTCCTATCTTAACTCTCTGTGTACGCCCACTTAGGTAATCTTTAAAAAGATCCAGTGGTACACCTCTGATTCCCAAGCTTTCAAGTTTTGACATTAGGTTGGGTACGGAAACCGTGTCAAATGCCTTGGCAATATCCAAAAATATGCCTATAACTTTTTGCCCATTATCCATTTCAGTGATTATATGATCGTTGAGCTCATGTACAGCGTCTGAGGTAGATTTACCAGCTCGAAAACCAAACTGTGTGGGGGAGAGAAGCTTGTTTCCTTCTAGATAAGCGATAAGGCGATTGTTCATTATCCGCTCAATAATTTTCGAAAGGGCTGGTAGTACGGCAATCGGTCTATAGTTGCTGACACAGCTTCCGTCCCCACCCTTATAGATTGGGTGTATGATGGCTCTCTTAAACACGTTAGGGAATTTTCCTACAGAGAGTATAAGATTACAAATGTACGTCATAGGTGGCACCACTACGGTCTTATGTCTTTTCAAAATAGCACATGATATTCCATCCCAGCCAGCAGAACAAGCATCACGAAGTGACCCCAGGATCCCAGTAACTTCAGCTTCATCGGTCGGCAACAGTACCATAGATTGTGGGCTGTTATTCACACAAGCTGACTTAACGGGCTGGGTCATATCAGTAATATTTTTCTCCGCAAGATGTTTGCCGATGTTTGTGAAATATTCGTTTACAGAGTTAACAGAAGACTCTGGTGTGGCCAGGGTAGTCAACAGCCTGGATGAAACATTTTCCTTACGTTTAGATCTACTTGATATGCTATTTATGACTGACCATACTTGTCTAGTATCAGTACCCGCTCTCTCAACTTCACTCCTTTCGTAATCGACCTTAACACTCCTCAAAAGTTTATTACAAAAGTTCTTATACCTTTTGAATGTAAGCTTCAAAATATCATTATCAGGGGCCAATTTACTTTTTTTATATAGGTTGTCTCTATGTCTGATACACCGTAGTAGGCCAGGGGTAATCCATGGTTTCATAGTTTGTTTGCGATTCGGAATTTTGACAGTTTTCGAGTTTAAGTCAATAACATTTTTAATTAAACTAGTCATTATATCTGCCGCGTCGTTAGGATCTAATGTTTCGTATACCCGACCAAAGTCCAATTGTTTAAAGTCGGAATCTAATTGTCCATAGTTAATGCGTTTAACAAATTCTTTTGTTTTCACTTTTGATAAATGAGTTTTCAAAAACAACAAAACAGTATCGTGATCGGTAAGAGATGAGTTCGCGACCACCGTTGAAGCCGGTTTAATTGTTTTCAACAAAAAGTGGTCAAGACAAGCATTCTGTCTGGTGGGTAGCAAGTGGGCTGGTAGTAAGCCATGTGATGCTAATAAGTTTAGGTAACTATTCTTAACCGGGTCTCGGCACTGCTCGTGAATATTAATGTTGATGTCGCCTGTAACAATTATGTTACTAAAATGATCAATTTTTGTTAAAATGTCGTTTAGGGAGGCCAAAAACCTTGTTGTATCTTTATATCCTGGAGGTCGGTATATGGCAAGTAAAATAGTATCAGGATCAATTGTTACTTGGAGACAGTTTGCATCTAAAAGCGGGGGTTCGACCACCGCAACTTGTAGTTTTTTGTGAATGTGAACAACCACACCTTCATTCTGTGTCAGGTTGTTGGCAGTGTTGTAATAGTTGTAACCTGGTAGGTCAGGGATGTTATGAGTATTAGGAAGCCAACACTCAGTCAGAACTAGAATGTCCCAGATAACGTTAGTTTGAGCGAGTGTAGTCATAAGGCCTGACGTGTTCTTTGTAATATTTCTTATATTCTGGTTGAGTATCTTAAGACATTGGTCGGGCACGAAGCCAGACGGGATGCAGTGATCCAAATCGCAATTTGCTGATTCAGATACAGAGACAGAGTCTATATTATAAATTGTATTTTGAAGACTATCGAATTTTAAAATATAAAAAAATTAAAGTGCTAAGTTCGATTTCTCCCCTCCACGGAACTCGAATGCCACACATATGCAATCTAAGGTAAGGCGCCACAGGGCAAATAATAATGCATATTGAATTCCCACTACACAGAATGTCATAAGTGTAAGAAAATTTTCATAGTAGATTGTCAGAAGTGTATGAGTTGTGTATGTCCTTGGTATAATGTATGTAGGTAGTATGAGTATATTTTGTAATGTAGTATATGTATGTTTATTAGTGTAAAAATATTGTAGGTAAGTTTGTGTTAGCTGAACGTTACAGTAAATAAGAATAATTTTAAATGCAGCAGTCAGAAAATAAAATAAGTTAAAATAAAATATAGCTAATAGGCACAAAAATAGTCACAGTCTTCTTCGTAATCTCACAAAATCTTCCTCAGTCTTTATAAGATACCTGGGCCCTCCTTCCTTTTCTCGTACATATACCTTCCCGTTTGCGGTCCAGCACTGTTCGTATTCGCTGCTTTTAATAAATTCTCGCGCGAGGTAATATAGACGCTTAGTCATGGCAGTGAGTACTTCAGTTACGTACAGTGGTTGCGTAGGCCCTTTCCCGGACAGGTGATAAGAGTTAAGTCGATTTTCTTTGTTTTGTTTATTGTAGTATTTTACTGAATTTAAAAAGCCCTCCCTTAGTCTAATTGTCGAGAAATCTACCATGACTGCACCTGGTGAACCGTTCCTGCCCTTCAAACGGAATATGTTCTCAATATTAGACTCATTAACCGGTTGGCTGATGATGTCGCCTAATTTCTTAACTGATTCGATGAGTGTTTCACGATTTTCCGGTACAGAGGAGGGTAGATTTTTAATTTCTATTGACGCGGCTTTAATACGTTTTTCCAAGAAATCTACCTTTGATTCCAATATCTTTATTGTTTTTATATTGTTATTACATTCCTCTTTTAGGTTAGTTATTTGGAGAAGGGCATCATCGTATTTTTCAGATAAGAATGTAACAGTTTTTTGGATTTCGTTATTTTGTTGACGTATTTCCACGTTTTGAGATCTTATCTCATTAAGAGCTAAGTGCAAGGAGTCCACTTTCTCGTTTTGGTGGTTTTGGTTGGTAACCAGCTGAGAAAACATGTCCTTCATCTCATTCATCATTTGTTCCATTCTCTCCCAGTCACCCTCACTACGCTTTCGTTTTCTTTGAGTAGTATTTAAAGTAGTATCATTCTTTTGCTCCTTAGTATTCCCTGATAAATTGTATTCAGTAGAGCAAAGATTATAGGTATTGGGTGGAGTCCGCTTAATAGACGTAGTCATCGTAATATGTAGGTAATAGTAAATGCTGTGGTATTAAATCACTGCAGCAACAAAACGTCAACAAAAATGCGAATAATGCAATATGTATGGAACAACAACAAAGCAGGTAGTTGTACTTACGTAGCGATGCTTAAATGCCACTGCGGTGCTTAATTTAATAAAATGTACCCGTTTATCTCGATAAATAACCGAGCGTAGGTCCCGAGCGTAGCCGATAAGGCGCCGAGGATGCGTCTTGAATCACGATGTTTGCCGAAGATAACTCAAACACCGATGTTTTGAATTCAATTAATATGCTTGCTTGCTTGTTGTCGTTGTAGTTGGTTTCTTCCGTGATATCTCAGTTATTTACTGATGGACTTAGAGACTGAATGGTTCACCGTGAAGCACATGAATTAGGCAACACAACAAATTAATGTGTAAGGGGCCATCCATTAATTACGTCACACCTTAAGGGGGAGGGAGGGGGTCGACGAAGTGTGACATTGTGTGACAAGGGGGTGGGAGGGGTCCTAAATAATGTGACGTCACATTTCAAAATCTATTGTAGTCTAAGTCTTGAAACACGAACTTTAAACTATTACTTTACGAAAACCTAAAAAACATATACAACTATATCTGTGTAAATAAAGGATACCAATTGTTCTAGTATTACGCGCCCACCACCTAGGCGCCCTTTGATTGTGCCTAGCGGACCTAGCGGTGATTTGTTTCTTTGTTTCTATTTTCATTTGAATATTTGTGACAAATTTGAATTTGATTTGAATATATTTTATATATTTACACTTTTTTACGCGGGGAATGCTTTTCGCACCATACCCTTCTTGGGGACAACGAAGGGTGTGTGTGGGACTTCCAGGCAACCTATAAAGACTAATCTCTGAGAGTCATGTTGAGAACTGTATATTAATAACATTAAAACTTGGATTCGTTTTTTTATTTTGTACATTTCTTTAATTAATATAATCGTATTCAGGGTTCCGTAGTTCTTGACATTCGTCAAATCTTTCCTTTCGTCCTAGACCTACCGCCCAAACGGTTGGTGTGTCTATAAAGTGCTATAATAAACATATGAAAATTATTTTTATTTGGGGTACATCCCCTATTCGTAAAGTGGTTATGTTTTCTTTTTCCCGAGGCTACCAATCGTGTGGAGTATCATTGGATAGGTCTTTTAAAAACATTGGGAGGTTGTTGAAACGATTTTTCGATTTAGTTATCCGTTTGCGAGTTATTTAACTTTCAAACGCATTTTTTTGTAAAAATAGGGCATTCCCCCCTCTAAAAGCTGAACAGATGGCTCGAAAAATATAAAAAATTCATGATAGTAGTCCATATATTAAAACTTAAAGGAAAATTATTGCGATTTTGATATATTTTGGTCAGGAGTTGTACAGGTCTAACTTGTAAAATGCACTGTCTTGGAAAACTTCCTACAAAAATTAAGAAATAATAAGTAAACATAACAATTATCTATTGAACACGATTTTAAATATACCTATTCTTGGAAACGGTCGATGTGGCTAAATCATTATTTGGTTATTAGAAGGATACTTTCAAGAAATAATAAAACTTTGATGAATAGAATCCATATTTCAGAATTTTAATACAGTATTAGAATTTACAGATACATGTTTTTGCTTCTAGAAAAATCAACGGAATAATATATTTCACTACACTATTTTCTAATTTAAAATACATATCGTTCTTAAAGAATAATTCAAACTTTATAAAAAACCTGCCAGTAACAAAATACAAAGAGGTTACTTATCTGAGATTAATAATCAACACACCCCCTTAATCTCAGATAAGTACCGAAAAACATTTCACACATTCTTACACATTTTTACTTCCACAACTACAAACACCTATATCCTAACAACAACAATTTAGAAATTATAACAACAAACTCCTACAACAGCAGCTCCAATCACCACTTCAACAACTCAAACACCAACAACTCCAATAAACTACAACACCAACTCCAACAAAACTACAACACCAACTCCAACAAAACTACAACACCAACTCCAACAAAACTACAACACCAACTCCAACAAAACTACAACACCAACTCCAACAAAACTACAACACCAACTCCAACAAAACTACAACACCAACTCCAACAAAACTACAACACCAACTCCAACAAAACTACAACACCAACTCCAACAAAACTACAACACCAACTCCAACAAAACTACAACACCAACTCCAACACCAACTCCAATAACTCCTACAACAATAACTCCAATAACTCCTACAACAATAACTCCAATAACTCCTACAACAATAACTCCAATAACTCCTACAACAATAACTCCAATAACTCCTACAACAATAACTCCAATAACTCCTACAACAATAACTCCAATAACTCCTACAACAATAACTCCAATAACTCCTACAACAATAACTCCAATAACTCCTACAACAATAACTCCAATAACACCAATAACTCCTACAACTCCAATACCAACAAACAGCTCCAACTCCAACAAACAGCTCCAACTCCAACAAACAGCTCCAACTCCAACAAACAGCTCCAACTCCAACAAACAGCTCCAACTCCAACAAACAGCTCCAACTCCAACAAACAGCTCCACTAAACAGCTCCACTAAACAGCTCCACTAAACAGCTCCACTAAACAGCTCCACTAAACAGCTCCACTAAACAGCTCCACTAAACATCAGCTCCAAAACCTACTTCAACACCAGCTTCAACACCAGCTTCAACATCTACTTCAACATCAGCTCCAACACCAACAGCTCCAACACAAACAGCTAATCAAATCAAATCAACCATTTATAACATTAACATTCATCATATCATCTCAACTCTTTCAACAAAAACCAAAACTTTTTTTATAATAACCAACCACAATTTAGAAATTATTAAACACCAAACAGTAATATACTCTTTCAACAGATTTACCTTTTTAATATAACAAACCTTAAAATACAAAAATACACTATAAAGGAAAAAATTAAATGTCAAAAATTCTGTCAAAAAATTCTGTGAAAAATGTATCTAAAATATTCCGTTTTTTTAAATTAATTGAATAACAAAATTAAATTATTTTTCCCTTTACACCAATTTCACACACACGCTTCCACTGCGCGACTCTGCTATTATCTCACACCCCCTTAAACTAGCATACTTACACAAATATTTAGAATAAAAATACCTAAAAAGACCTAATGACATACATATATATTATGACGAGAGAATAACACCAACTAACTTAATCTTCATCACCTCCATCAACACCATCGTGACCTCCATCATCACTTATCTTCATCTCCATCGTGACAACAATATATCCATCTCATCTTCGTTTTCAACTCCATCACCTCCACCATCGCTATCGTGACATCCATCATCACTTTCTACATCTTCATGATCACCTCCATCATGATCATTAAAAAAACACCAGCTTTACCAAAAGCATCAACAAACTCCGTCTCCTCCTCATTTATCTCATGAGCTTCACCAAAAAACAACAACCTCCGTCTCCTTCTCATTTCTCATCAGCTTCACGAAGAACATCAACCTCCGTCTCCTCCTCTTGGTCTCATTTTTCAATTGTTTTTATTTTTTTTAAAATAATTCGTCCTTTCTTTTCTATATCTTTAATAAAAATTCTCATTACTCACATTAGTTTCTTCACTTTGTTCATTTTTCAATTTCGTAATTTCATTTTACAATTTTAATAAAAATTCTTTTTCCTGGTAGCGTGCTGGGCCCATAACCTCTTGGAAACGGTCGATGTGGCTAAATCATTATTTGGTTACTAGAAGGATACTTTCAAGAAATAATAAAACTTTGATGAATAGAATCCATATTTCAGAATTTTAATACAGTATTAGAATTTACAGATACATGTTTTTGCTTCTAGAAAAATCAACGGAATAATATATTTCACTACACTATTTTCTAATTTAAAATACATATCGTTCTTAAAGAATAATTCAAACTTTATAAAAAACCTGCCAGTAACAAAATACAAAGAGGTTACTTATCTGAGATTAATAATCAACACCTATCATTATTGGTGACCACAGAACCTAATTCTATGCGCAACCTGACACGCACTGAAAATTTTTTGAATAATTATTTTTTCTAATTTATATAATTAACTAATTAATCAATTTTTGTTTTATTAATTGTTTGATTTGATGTTAATTTGTTTGAAATAAAACTGATTTCGGAACCTGTTTTCATTCAATGATTTCTAAATGTAAATTTGCAATGTGACGTCACACTAGGGAGGGGGGGAGTCTTACAAATGTGACCAGCTGTGACAAGGGGGGGGGAGGGGCAAAAAATCATGAAATTCATGTGACGTAATTTATGGATGACCCCTAAGAACAAAAACGATTTCACTGGTTTTGATTTTTTTTTTTTACGCGAGTGCAAAAAGTACGTGTTATCGCCCTCAGAGCCAGGGGGTAAGTCCCAGAGGGTAAGCAATAAGAGCACGGTTCATAATGCAATAGCTCCAAAGCTGCAATCCAATAAAAATCGCCGAGGATGTATATGAATCATCCACTATCTTCTTTTTTCGTTTTTTCTACCTTTGTAAATTACATAAAATAATTTATGAGGCTCATTATCACAACTAGTGTAGGCTCCATTGTGAGTGTTGTGTGTTAACGCGTTAATTCACGAGGAATTATGTACGTCTTAACGGCATTGTAACATTAAGGTGCGCGTCCATTGGCCCGCGCCGTACGCACGGCACGCAACGGATTGAACGGATTTGCCCTTGCTCATAAATGCCGACGTTTATTTAAGACTAGATGTGCCCTCAGTGTTACTCGCGTTTATTGATGTAAAGACACAACAACAACAGTGGGGAGCAGCTAGTTGAAAACATTTCATAGTTTGTTTAGGTAGTACCTAAGTGAATTGTGCATTTTTTAACAGACTTTAAATTATTAAATTTTGTTTTCAGATTACAAATTAAACGAAAAGCTAGGTCACTGTTATAAGTTCCACTTGAAACCTCAGACATGGACTGAAGCGCATGCTGTGTGCAGCTATGAGAGATCCTACTTGGCTGTTATCAATTCGAAGGAGGAAGCTGAGTTCCTGGCCGTATTATCAGAAAACATGTCCAAGTCCAAGGTCAAGGAAGATTTTATGCCAGGAGTTGTGCTTTTAGGATTCCACGACAGACACGAGGAGGGCTGGGAAACTCTTAGAGGTAAAGGCCATACCCATGATTTTTATGTCTTAAGATGGATCTTGCGGTTTCTTTTAATTCGTCTTTGCCCACCCTCACCTGACATGTACCTAATGACAGGAGTCTAGCTCTTGGAAACCCTTTACCCTCTCAAAAGAACAACCACAAATGACAACATTCTTGCAGTTGTGTTTCGTTGGTAAGTGTGATCCGAGGCCCAGTTTTGCAGAAGCATCCATGCTGCATTCACAATGACAATGATGATCACTACTATTGGGTTCTACTCGAGTTATCCATTAGGCAGAGACAGTCACGTTGGCAGAATTAGATAGAAAATCAACGTTAAAAATGCGTTCACTGTAATTACGTAGCCAATGGACAAGAGAATAGAGAAATAGCATAGGGCAGGGAATACAATAGAAAACGAAAAACGCCTGCAACTTGGCTAGCGGGGTTGATCAGTTGATTAGATACTTTATTTCCTGTACATGTTATACGTGTATTATGGAAAGCAAAGATTTAGAAGTGCCACCATTAACTATGTTATAGGTACATCGGTAGAAGAGAGCGGCTATTCGACCTGGGCCTATGGCCAGCCGGACGGCCAACCAGGAGACGTGGACGAGCGATGCGGTTCTATGTTGAGTAACGGACAGTTGAATGACATCCGATGCGATAAGAAAGCCTTCTTTATCTGTGAGCACGAGGTGACTAAACCTGCTGCTGATTTCAATTATCGGAAGGGAGACAGGAAACGCAAATAATGTGCATTTCCTTGTGAAAATCTGAATTCGTTATACCGAAGAATATAATTAATAAAACCCTGTCAATTTGCATTGTTTTTTTAAAATAAAATAACTTTTAATTCTGAAAGTCATATTATTTAATACCAATAATATTTAAAAAAAATAATTCTAAAATAAATCATTTGTTAATTGAAGTTTAATCCGTCTAAATAAATTAAGGTGTTATACGATATGAAACATTAGATCCATTTTCAAAGATCCTTATGATACGAGGCGCTCATAATCAAGGACGGCTCGGTCAGTACCTGGATGGGTGTGGCTTGATACCATGAGCATCTCCGTAATTCAGAGGTCACGTTAAGCAGTCCTCTCGGTTATTACCATGAGATAAGTCGTGAGGCTTAGTTGCGGGCTTTCGGGCAGTTTAAAAACATCAAACGGCAAGAATACGTAAGCCACAACCTTGTCTTGACAGTCCCCAATCCACACTGTGCCAGCGTGGGGACGTATGGCATCAACTCTCTCCTGTGATTCGAATCTAGCAGTGGAAATAAGGGTTGCAAGAAAAAGTCACTTTACATGTTACCTCTTACCTCACTACAAATAATTGGTTGTAGAATTTTGAGCTAGATAAGTGAAAACACTCGATTCGTATAGAATCGTTGTGGCAATAAATGCCACGCAGCGATAGTCCTTCATACCCATTAAAGATGATTCAGAAACCCGTAAATATATAAAAAAAAGGGTATGCTCTTTGTCCAGATCTAGTTCAGTGTTGAACTACCCTCATTCGAATCACACATAGAATACACAACTACAAACAACTTTGTAGTTGTTTGAAAAATCCTGCATTTATATTAACTTTCCAGGTGTCATAGCCTTCAACTGTTTTTTAAACCCGTCATTTGGTTGTATAGCAGGTCTTTTGCTCTTCACCAACGCATAAGCATCTTCATACTCCATTTTTTCATAATGCATTAAATATGCTATAGTTACCATAGAGGTACGAGACACACCCGCGTTGCAGTGTACTAGTATATTGTCTTTGGAATCTACCGCTTTTCGAATGTAAGCCAGACTATCAAATAGCGTATCTTTGATATTAGTTTCTGGTAAATCCAAGCAGTTTATATACTTATTATCTACAGTTATTTCAACATTTATTCCTAAGCTAAGTACGTGCTTTATATTGTATGTGTCTATGACGTTCGCAGCTGTGCAATCTTGAGAGCCTATGTACAGATAGTCGGTAATCAACGCCGGTGTACTGTCAGGTTTTGTGTCCACGACAAAACCGTAAGTATTGGGATATACGGCGGTTATTTTAGAATTCTTCTCTAAATATCTTTGACCGTCAATTTTAGTCACTACCGTTTCGGTTTCTTTTAACTTGAATTGTTGTTTCTTCAACTGACTTAGGAAACTCATCTTGAAAGGAAAGTACGTATTTACAATGTTGGACTTATTGTTTCACTAAACTATTAAATTTTAACAGAAAACTTCTATTTTTAAACCATAGACAAAGTCTTTCTAAAAAAGGAACTGCTCTATTTATTATTATGCTACCTACTATATCTAAGAACAATGTTATTGCACAGATTTTTTACTTTCTTACTAACAAACAACTAGTACTTCAATACAAACAAAATCACTAATTCTATCCCACTTCTTACTCCACATCACTATCACTGTCACTATCTTCTCTTATCGTCTTCTCTCCTTTGTTCTCAGCACTATAGACAAGATCCTCTGGGTTATACTCCACGTTGCATAGGTAGAGGCCGTCAGGTGGTCCAGTTTGTATGAAACTGTACCAGGAGTGCTTTGAGGGTACTTGTAACATTACCTTTATTTCTTCAGGGGGGAGCTTGCCTATGGCGACGCTGTTGAGAGCACCAACCATGCGTCGAATCTGAAATTTAATTTCTAATTTTAAGAAATCCTAATCGGTACTTAAACTTAAAAAAAAACAGTCAAATAAAGAACCTCCTTTTTGGAATTAGTATAATTATTACAACAGTTGTCAATTTTGTTTAATAAAAATGTAGGTGTATTTAGTTTTTGATCCCATTCCAATAAGAATTTTGTACCTAAGGATGAAATAAAAAAATAAAAAAACCGGCCAAGTGCGAGTTGGACTCGGCCATGAAAGGTTCCTAGGAACTAACTAGTCTAATTCATACATAATAAACATGCTACAAACCTGATTATGTACAAATGCTCTGCCCTTTATTTCAATATCCCAATAATCGAAGATATTTTCTTGCGTAGTGGAGTAACTAGTGACCAAGGGCTTGCCTGGCCGTACCTCCAACGATTTTATTGCTCTACGGTTCTGTTTATGTTGCTTCAATTTATCAAACTTTTTGAATGTAGTGAAATCGTGGTAACCGATAAAATATTTTGCGCCTTCTTTAAACCTTTCTATGTCGAATTCTTTCTGTCTGCAACAGAGTATATTAATGTATTGTTCTGTGAGAAAGCTGTGCTTAGTATTAAATGATTCCAGGTCAAATAGAATTTAGCATAGCTTCACAGAAGTTTTTGATCGAGTGAACCCTCGTTCCAGATGAGCCCATCGAAGTGACTCTACTCTGTTTGATGGAAAGCATGAGTGGAATCTTAGAGTAGTGGGCACCATACTCATTGTGAATGCAGACAATGAAGCATGGAGACTCACACTATAGCGGCGTATTGAGACGCTTGAGGGCCCTCGGTCTCACACTCGCCAACGAAACATGACAGGATGAATGCTGCCAATTTAAGTTGGTGTTTTGTGAAAGGGGAGTACCCGGTCGATTCGTACTGAAATTTGTGATATTTAGTGAAATGGTAGCTGGCCTATTCATACTGAAATTGATGATATTTTGTTTGCTCCCCTGTACTGTACTGCAATATGTTTAATATTTATAGATAGAAAGAACTCACTTTGTAAGAGACAAAAGAACTTTGTATGATCTGCAAATATTTGATCCAACCCGGGAATCAAGCCCGAGAACTCTCTAGCTAATAGACGTTGCATACAAGGGAGTCAAAAAATATGATGTTATAAAATGATTAAATTCAAAACGAATGAATACATACCTGAAAAAGTGGCACCTTTTCCACTCTTCTATTGGTATGTATGATGCCAATGATTTGTCTTCTGGCAATACTACATCCTTCTTTATAACAGCCAGTCTAAAAAAATAAAGGAAAAGGCTATTAAATATATATATGTATATACAGCAGTGGACTATTATCATTTTATCAACAAACCATAATGTCCCACTAGTGGGCTCGGTCTCCTCTCAAGAGAAGGTTAAGGCCATACATCCCCATGCTGGCCGAATGTGGTTAGGGAACTGGCAGGATACGTTGTGGTTACGTAATTTAGCCGTTGGATGTTCCTAGGCCGCCCCCAAAGGCCTCCAACTAAGATTCACGACTGTTATCTAATGATAACAACCGGGACTGACTGCGTGACCTCCGAATCACGCAAACACTCCTAACAAATCATGCCACAAAGTTTTATTAATATAATATAGTTATTATATAACATATAAACACGCCTGTTTCCTTGAAATAGTACACAGAGGCATATTAAACGCTCACTTTAATAATAAGTGGTAGGCAGAGCCTTCAATGATGCGGGGGCCCCTGGACACACAACAGTTTGGGGCCCCAAATTATTGTGTGTCTGATAAAAATATAAATCCAAAATATTTATTTTAATTTCTTATTAAACTGTAACTATTTTGTGAAAAAAATATATAATGTGTCAAACAATATTTTTCGAGACAATATGTGTGAGAGAAAAAGTTATCGGTCCGTTGGAGGGCCCACTGACGATGGTAGGCCCTGGGCACTGGCCCTGTGTGTCCTTTGGTAAAGATGGTAATGGTGGTAGGCCTACTGTCATTTACCGGGATTCATAGTTTGCCAGAGCCTCGTCCGCCGACTAACAGGTGCACTACTTGCAGAAGAGATAGGCTAAGTTCTTGGTGGGAACTCTATGCACCACCACAAAAAATAGTTATTACTAAATAATAAATAGCAACTGTGACCTGCTTGTCATTGCTATTGCTATTTCGTTATTGCGCTAATTTTATTTTGCAAAACTCAAAATGATTTGGGGCAACATTGTTGCCTTATTCACCATCCACACATTCCAGTCAATCATGTTTACACAAACTAAACTTATTTTTAAAATCAACATCCTTATCTTCTTACCCCTTATTATTCCCTAAATTATTTGTAGTTGGTTACTAGTAACCGAACAGAATAAATATCATATTACAGAGTCACTGGCATATGACCTCCGCAACCCTGAGGGCGAATTGAATTTGAAGAACTAGTTTTCAGTTTAAGAGAGAACTGACTATTTTTTGGCCTGAATGGGGAATTAGGCAGCCACATATACTAACATTGAAGAGGCAGTCTTACTACTCAAAGTCACTTGTTGTCCGCCAGACTTACCTATACAAATATGTTCGACCAATAGCATTATATCTGGCACTGAAGTCATCTTGCACCCTGATACAATTCCTCACATATATCCCAGTGTTGTTTTTATAGAAAAACTTGTTGAGAGAGTATGTAATGGCCTCCGTGTGGTAGAGCAAGGAGCCGTTCCATTCCAAGTCAACATGAGCACTTGCATTTAATGCATGGACTCCACCATCTGTACTGTAAGAAAAATTTGGAAAAGAATAACTGCTGTTGTATTAAACTCACTTAGGAAACTCTTTTTTGCATATTGGACTGATGAGCATATAGGGCACCAGTCAGCAACTACCATCTGTTAGCAGCTGTAGGAGACTTGTAAGGAATAGACTTAAGAATTTATGATGTCAATTTACATAATAATATATGTCTATGCCTTTTTTGATTGATAAATATTATTCAGTTGTGCAAATAAGCTCTAGTTTTAAAAACCTTGCCATTCTTATTAAGATCATGTTTTGATAAATAGCTTTTTTAACTATAAATGAGATTTAGTTTATAACTGGCCAAAAAATTAGCTAGCCCAGTGACTTACATTTAAAACTAACTAACTAAACTTTTCATGTTGGTAATCGTGGTAAAGAGTAAGTCCTTCTTCAAGAACCAAAGTGTCTCTGAACTAAATTTTATTGAAATTGGTGCAGCAGTTAAGCTGTGAAAAGGTAATAGGCAGACAGAGTTATTATCGAATTTATAATATTAGTATTGATATCTAAGTATAAGCATGCATTTCTGAGAACCAGATGTTTACTTTTGAAACATATTAATCTTACCGGCTAGATAAGGTGAGATTAGGATAGTTTAGCGACCTTAGTCTTAACAACCCTAATTCCAACAGCCCCTGCACACTCTCAGTATCTACGTAGTTCCGTCCTTGTTTAAGCCATATTTTCTCAGAAGACCTGTTTAGTGTAATATGTTTTGTTATGTTCTGAGTAAAGTCAAACATCATTTTTAATGAAAATTTAAATATTACCTGAATGATGTCCCTATATACGAAAAGAACAACAAATACCTGGCTTTCATTATTATCTATAGTTTAAATTATTTAATGCTTACATTTATTACTTCTAATTAAAAAAGTAAATGAGCTTGAGCCAACAAATTACCTTTTTTTAGGTTATGTTTATTATAATGTCAATTCATTTTGACATTGCGGCATCGTTTTAAAATTAAAAAGTACAAAAATTTGTTCTAAGATTATAGATTTTCAAAATAATTATTTATAAAATCAGAGAAGTGTATTTTAAAAATATTAATGAGATTAACCTTTTGTCCGCCAGGGTCACATATATGTGACAAGCGAAAACTGTCCCTGTACGCCAACGTCACAAATATGTGACAAAAATATATCGTCCGAAATACGAAATAAAGCCTTTAAACATTACTTTTATGCCTTTAAATTTATATAAGTACCTTAAGAAGAAGCTCTAACTGTTATCTATTTCCATAAAACTATTTAAATTGATTTATGATATTAAGAAATTTTACTCTAAAAAGAAAGAAATAAACTCTTAAAAAAGAATGTCCTCACACGCCAGAGTCACAAATATGTGACCACTAGTGATGTAGGGCACGTTAGGTGATATCGTAAGTTTATATTAAAATTTCGTTAGCCTGTTTTACTTTTGTTGTTAAGTTTTGTTATTATACTTATTCTGTTAAAATGAGTAAGAAAGTAATTAACAGCCGTGCTCATGAAATTATAATTAAAGTAGACAATTATTTTGTAAAGAAGAAAGAGAACTCTTAGTTATTGATACAAAATATAAGCAGTGCCCTAAAAATTGCTTCGTACACTACTGAGGTTTAAATGAAATAAATAAAAGTTTTAAAATGACCATCAGCTTTTTTTTCAAAATTCTACTTGTTACTTTTTATGCCAGGTTTATAGAAGCTAGTATTTAAAATCTATGAACGTACATACTGTTTTACATTTTGTAATTTTTCTCTATTTTTATATAGGTGACTAGCTGACCCGGCGAACTTCGTACCGCCCTAAAAAATAGGGGTTGATCGTAGAAGGGTGAAAATTGAGGATTGATTACTTACTCAACCCAGTCGAAAGGTATCGACATCTGTTAGAATAATTTGGAGTTAACAGATAATTGTGACTGTCAAATAATAACAGACAATAATTAGCAATAAATTAAAATTGCGACTATAATTTGAGATTTAAACTATCCTATCTCTCAAGTTAGATCGAACTGCACATGGTGTGCGAATTTTATTATAATCGGTTAAGTGGTTTAGAAGTCCATTGAGGACAAACATTGTGACACGAGATTTATATATATTACTAGCTGAATCCCGCGGTGTTACCCGCGATTATTAAAATTGCGACTATAATTTGAGATTTAAACTATCCTATCTCTCAAGTTAGATCGAACTGCACATGGTGTGCGAATTTTATTATAATCGGTTAAGTGGTTTAGAAGTCCATTGAGGACAAACATTGTGACACGAGATTTATATATATTATTAAGATTATTAAGATTAAGATTATACACTTATCCTATTTGAATCGTGTATTTTTTTTAAATATCTCCTTCAACGGAATTATAGAAATCTAATTTAAAATACGTGTTTTAATTATTATTAGCAGAGATCGGAATTAGGTGTGTGAAAATACCTAAAGTTTGCAGCGGGACATAATATGGAGCTGTTACAACCACTTAAGTTAAACCGGGTTTGAATTTTACCGGTTTAGTTTTGTTTTTTTTACATGTTCCTTACCTTTGAAACACCGAACTATAAACATTTACAAGCTGCTAATACAGTTTTAAATAAATTTTCTGCTAATACAGTTCTAAATATTTTTTTGTTTTGTACTTTTCCGGTTAAAATTCGGTCTTTTAGTCCCAATTGTTCTTTGTCGGTCAAACACAGAATTTTATATATCTGCAAAATGCTAATGCGGTTTTAATTTCTTTTTTTGATCTGTATCTTAAGTTAAAAAGTTTTGCCACTGGTTGATGCAAGGAAAACGAACATTTTCGCGTCTTTACATAGTTTTGAAGTCGGCTTTTTTTTTAATTATTAAACCTGCACTGCATAAAAAAATAAATTAAAAACATTTATTTCAATTGCAAGAACAGCGGTTGTAACAGCTCCATATTATTATTGCAAACTTACTGCAAACTTTAGGTAGTTTCACACACCCAATTCCGATCTCTGATTATTAGTTAATATTATACTCGATAAGCGAGATAGTACGTTACTACATCCTTATTTGAGAAGCGCAATATTCATAAAAATGACGTACCGTCCACGCCAGGGTCACAATATCAAGACAACAGATCAAGACTAGTGTTGTATCTATAGTTATTATATTTAATTATATTGTCGTCTCAATTCTGTTATTACGGTATTAAACAACTCTGTAAATAGTGTATAACTATTACTAGAGTAGGAAGAAGTGTAATGTCGAAATAAATTCAGTGTTATAAGGACATATATTTTGGAAGGAAATTGTAGACGAAAATAAAAATACAATTCATGTTATCGATAAAGTTTTGGAATGCTTATTTTTTTCGCAGGTATTTGCGCTAAATTTGTGGTCTGGCGTTGAGGGCAAGTTGATGAGTTTTTGCTCTGGCGTTCAAAAGGTTAATAAAACAATAGATCGAAACCGTAACTCTTTTTAAATGATCTAATAAAGCATTCTACTTTTAAAATCACATATTGTAGATTTTTGGACGAGTTGGCCAGTTGTCCAACTTGTTGGTGACAAGCGATGACGTTCATGACGTTTGTCCATCCATGTCGAAGTTGTCATTATTTTCATTAAACCAGTCAAAAATGGCACAACGGACGTGGCATATGTTTACGTTGATAACACTTATATTTACAATTTTATCACTTGTTGGTGATGTTTTTACGTCGACGGCCGCACCATGGTACGAAAATATGCCGGCGGTGACGATGGACTACAAAGTTCATATAGATGCCGGCAAAGAAGATTGTTACTTTCAATATGTTCCGCAAGGTGCAACATTTTATGCCAGCTATCAGGTAATTTACAGATTAATTACAGTAAAATAAATCGCTAATAAGCATGCGTTCAGTTATTCTTAATGACATTAACATCTGGTATGTTATTGCGGTACTTTTTAAGCAATTATCTATGTTATACTTGAAACCAACAGGTATTGAAGGGCGGTGATGGTATGTGTGGGTTCGCCGTTCGGCACCCTAATGGGAACATAGTGCACCCTTATGAATGGAGACAGAGTGCTGAGTACGCAGACCAGACATCTACTGGAGGTTACTATTCAGTCTGTATCGACAATCAGTTCTCAAGATTCGCAGGAAAATTAGTCAATTTATACTTGTCGGTAATAAGGTATGACATGTGGGAGAAGTATGCCAAGGAAGTGGAGGAGCTTGATATGAATATAAAGAATTTTACAGTAAGTTGACATTTGTTTACAAAACAAATTACCTGCTATTATATTATTCATTTACTAAATAAAAATCCAATGTAAAGAAATCAAATATTATATTGTATACACCATTTTTTAACTTTAATAATTTTAAAGGAAATAATATCGGCTCTTTGCAAGCCATTGATTAATTTTAAATTCTATTAGAAAAAGGCTTTCAAGATGTAATACATTGTATCTGTTCATAGCTTATCAACGGATTGCAAGATAAAAATACAGTACTTTTAAACTAATAAATCTGCATTGGCTTATCCATTTAAATCCGTTTCATATTGATGATACCTAAAATTGATCTACTAAGCACAAGCACAATGTATTTATTCATTAGATATTATTTTATTCCTTTTCTAAACTGTTCTTTTTCAGAATTCCATCCAATTTGTGGAGAGAAATATAAATGATATCTTACAATACCAGTATCACTCTAGAGCGAGAGAGTCTAGAGACTATAACTTATTGCAGGACAATAATACCTATGTCCTTAGGTGAGTTGCTAATTATTATATATATATTTTTATACTTAAAAGTGCCTACAAGTTTTGACTGTCAAGTGGTTAGCATATGCGGCTGCTGATCAAGAGGTCTCGGGTTCGATTCCCGGGTTGGATCAAATATTATTTGTGTGATACACAAATCTTTGTTTCGGAGTCTGGGTGTTTTCTTATAATATGTATGTATTTACAAAATAAAATGTTTATGTATTTATATCAGTTGTATAGTACCCATAATACAAGCTCTGCTTAGCTTGGGACTAGATGATGTTGTGTGTCAGATGTCCGAAATATCTGAAAAATATATAAAAAATGTACTATAAAATACATTACATTTTCAGATGGTCAATGATACAGATCCTAGCAATTGCAGCAACTGCAACACTACAAGTGTACTTTGTAAGGAAACTATTTGAAGTCAAGGACAATTCATCAAAGACTAGAATCTGATTGCATCACATCGATAGAACTAAAACTTAAAGGAGTTTGGGAAGTTTAGCACTCATACTAAAATAACATGAATTATGTAACTGATAACTTTTGCTGGTGTTGTAAGGCATGAGGTCAACTGCCTCACACTCCTCTAAAGAGTTTTGCAAGATAAAGACATAATAATATGTAAGGACTTTTATACTGCTGTGTCTAATATAGACCTATTTTAGTTTACTATTGGTAAGTATCACAGTATTGGTGACTTCATTATCAAAATTATAAATAAAAAATAAAAAATTAAACAGATCCCAAAGGGAAACGTAGGAGTAATTTGAAATCAGTTGAAGGAGATTTCTAAGTTCATATTGCTGCCAAAACTGTCTATTGTTCATATTTTAGTGATGCCAATTATGTTATTTCAAATTTGTATAAAGTAGAGTCCACTAACGAAAGTTTAGTTCAAAAGTATCAGAAATATTAAGTATTTTAAATATGTTGGAACTAAACTTTTTTTAGTTTGATGCAACTAAATTACATTTTTGGGTTTCTGTCACTTTTTAACTGCAGTCTGTAATTAAACTAAATTTTATTCCCACGTAAATTATTCCCCATAAAGTACCGAATGAGAAATCTCAAAAACTGAAATAAGAGTATTTTAGTATTTATTTTTGTATAGTCAAAGAAACAATTTAATAGTTACAAGTCATTAACAATTATTCCTCGACTGATTTTTCATTCCATTCTTAAATTTATTTTGAATTGATTTCTTTCAATTCCAGTTGAAAAAAAATTGTGTCCAACAGTTGGCCACTAAGTTCATTTCCGATGTGTGTGTCAATTGTGTTATCGCTATTATGGTGTTCAGTGGGTGTAAAACATAGCTGTCTTCACGCACACTAGTATAGGTAATAAAATCCTCCCATTTGTTTTACTTGGTGTAGTTCGACACTCCATTAGACATGTTTTTATAAAATCTTGAGTTTTTATACATAATTTCCAAATACAAATATATATTTTTTACACTAGTTAAATGATTCCTATTGAAGCATTTGTCACATTAATTGTAATCAATTCTTGAGATTTTAAAGTGTATTTTTTTAGATTTATTTTTACATTAATCTTAATATTATTTTGATATGAAATATTGAGGGGAGAGACAAAGAGCACCTTTTCATTTAGGGGGAAACTTAAAAATGGAGTTTCCCGTATCTCCCACAATAGCGCTGGCGTCTTACAAACGTCGTCTGTTAGTATACGAAGTTTAGTTTGCTGAGTTCTGAAAAATAGTTTTAAAATGCTAGTATTCAGGACTTCAACCACTTACGTACATGATTTAGTTAATATACTATTTCTATATAATATTCTAATTACTTTTGGCGCTATTTTCAATTTGTATCCTAGGCTACAGCAGCGCCACCCTTTTTGACAGACACTTTTTCATAGATGAGAGGGTGTTCCTTGTCTCTGCCCTTCATAGATACTAAGCAGAAAAAGGTGCACATTGTTATTTCTAGTTAAGTACAATCACAAATGGACTTTATGAAATGTGTTCGATGATTGAGATTTTATTATTTTTATATTTACATAATTAAGAAGACATTTATATTTTTTTATATTTTCACTTGTTTTTTATTCATTTGCTATGATTTTTACGATTTTGCTTCATGACATTTTGTATTTTTATGTAAAGAATTAAAGTTGATGTAAGTAAAGAAATATATTTTAAGCAGTTTCTCAAATTTATTTGCTGACTAAGATATAATAATACAGAAATATAAAGTACTTAATATTTGACTTTATTATTTGTATCCACATACCTCTTTTACCCGTCCTCAAAATGATGGTGATTATGTGGACAGTTACCTATACTTATTAATTATTTGAGAAACTTACAGACATATAACTAAGATGTACTCATAAATCATCTTCCTAGTCTCATTCCCAATATTATTTGGGGTCGACTACTAATTCAACCGGTTTTACCCGAATATCAGTTTTTCCACGGAGCGACTCTCACGGGCGTGAATTACCGCCAAACTTCCAAACTCCGGGCTGCTATTAGGAATTTCCTAAAAAAAACCAAAATCACTTATTGGCCCGACCCGATATTTAAACCCGAGGCCTCTTGATTAGCAGTTGCATACGCTAGACCAAGATGTACTCATAATATTAAAAATAATCTAGCTAATCACAAATTTCTTTCAGAACTGTCGACCTGACAATTTAACAGCAGTGCACTCGTAAGTTTTTCACTCATCCATATCTAATACTAAACAATTATGTTTGTAATTTCGATGTGTTATATACACATCGATATGTTAATGCTAAGATATGCTAAAAAAGGTATCTCTAGCGGTAAAGCTTAGAGTAAGTTTATGCTGGGCTCGGATCTCCTCTCAGGAGAGGGCTAAAGCCACGCGTCCCCAACCTGAGTGTAATTATTTAGCCGAGTGCGGTACCTATATACATTAGTAATTAGTTACATTAATTAGACAACTCAATTCGATATAGATCGATCACCGATCTAAATCGAATTTATTTGAGAATTGAACCATACTATAAAATTATACCTAAGTTTATAAGATAATAAGTTGTAAATATTTTCACTATTTCATTTTTCTTGTATTTTAGCTAATTTATTAAAAATGTTGTATAAAATAATCTGTTACAAAAGAATGAGTTCGATTCTCAAAACTCTGATTTGATTTCCAGTCGGAACTATTTGAGGAGAGTCTATTCTTTTAAAGTTAATTTCCTTTTTAAATCCAAACAATATTACAAATTCTAAAGTAGCTCAGCCTGTTAGTCTATCTGTCTGTTGAGCTTTTATAGCTAAACCGCTGGTTGTAATAATATTTGACATGGAGATCGTGAGATTCTTAAGGTTTTATAATATTGCGGAAAATTAAAATTAAAATGTGAATTTGCGGGATTGCTGCCATGTACCTTTTTGTTAGTGAGTATCCGATATTTCGGGGCTGTCGCAAGCGCCATGATCACGGAGTAACTGAAGATCTTGCGGGTGGGATGTTATTGGCAGACATATCGGTCTACCCTCTTTGGCAGTCGTTAACTACGATCGCCCCCGGTACCACTGTTTACTAACTCACACAACAAGGGACAAAATGTTTTATCCAGATTTATCGTTAGATCAATAAAGTTCTAATGTTTGATTAAGTTATGTAGTGTCGGACGGGGGTATGTTATTGACTTTTTGTTCATAACTTTAAATAAGGCTCTTCTTAATATGTTCGGGGTGGTCGTCACGTAGAGTTCGAAAGAGGTGAATTAATTTTATAATTCTCGTTTTCATCTCAGCTAAGGTTACAATCTATGTGTAGGGTAAGTTAGTTTGTATTCGTAGCTAGTTAGCTCTTGACATGTAGTCATTACCTAATAGGAAGTTTTTGTACCGAAATTATTGACCGGAAAATTAATGTCATATATTAAGAGGGACAAAATGTTTTATCCAGGTTTATCGTTAGTAATCTCCATTCATTTTGTTAGTAATCCAGAGTCAGCTCATTATTTTGTTCAAGAGAGACTGTTCTCTCTCTCTCTTACTAACGGCAAGTTAAGCCACTCCACAACAATCGCAATGTCATCATTGTAGATGAAAATTACAGTATGTGGGAGAGACATAGTGTAGGGGTAATTAATTTATAGCTAAAAGAGTGTAGGACCTAGAACACTACCTTGAGAGACACCGTAGGAAACAAAAAACACGTATCACAACTAATCGGCGATGTTTTTGTATTGTATTCTATTAGTAAAGTAATCTTTGAATAGATTGTGTGTGGTTTCTTATTTAAAATTTCACCAATTTACTCCACAGGATTGAAACTGAGATTGTGTTAAACGCTTTGAAAATATCTAAAAACATACATAGACATTTTTAAGAACCGACGCAAAAACTACAGGATGTTATAAGTTTGACGTGTTTGTGTGTGTGTGTGTGTGTGTGTGTGTGTGTGTGTGTGTGTGTGTGTGTGTGTGTGTGTGTGTGTGTGAATTAGTTGGGAGTGTTGAAATGTTTGATGAAAATCGGTCCAAGGTAGCCGCTGTGGCGGGGGAATTTTAATTTATATTTAGTTATTAAATAAAACATGCACATAATAATTATACATTTTATTATTACCATAAATATATAACATCCATGATTTGTTACATTTGTTTTCTAATTCTATATACACAATAATTTACTTAAGTACATTACAATTGAAATTTCATTTAATTGTAAACAATATGGTGCAATATTAAAGCCGAATCAAGTTACGACAAATCGGCTTATATTTTGACGAAATCTTACTAAATAGATATGTTATTTTACACTAAAGTAACAGTACATAATATTTACTATTACATAAAATTACAAGGATTTAGCTATGAAACAATTATGAAAAAAAAAAAACAAGTGTATTCAAAACAAAATAGACTCTGTTGCTTAGATTTTACGACACAATGGCGTTGAATTTGTTTAGCGAGCCTTCATTCATTGTCTATGCTCTGCTTAAGTTTAGGTTCATTGTATTTCGTACTTTTTTATATCATTGTAATAAAAATATACTTCCAATGTGTATGATACTAGAGCCTAGATTTGTGATGAATATATCTCGTGTCTTTCTGACTAAACTAATCGTCAAAAATATAAAAGACTTGTTAATTTTCTGATGTATTACAGGCATAAGGAATGTAAACTAAATTTAAAATAATTTCACGACCAACTCAACTGCTCACTATGACTAGGCAATTTACGAACAGCAGGCAAGTGAAGCTTTACATGTGGTATAATACTAAAACTAAAACATTAAATGTTCTTACAAAGTTATACTGTACACAATGTGCTGTGAATCTCATACGTAACTGTACATTTCACAACTAATTTACACATTACACTAAAATAAACAAAAAGGGTTTATTGGCGCCATTTTTTAAATCATCTTCGCCGATGACAAACCTTATGATTACTGTCATGGAATGTCTATTCCATTGTACATAACTAAATTCAAATTAAAAAAAGAACCACAGATTACTTCGAGACTGCCGCCTGTTTTTGAGTTTCGAATATGAATTTTAAATTTACTGTAAAAGTAAGAAGATGCTACGTCATTATTTTGACGTGTTATGTTTTTTAATTAAACATTTGTAATTAATTTTAGATGTTACTATATTATTGGTTTCAATTCTGTGTAATACTAAAACGGCATTAAATGTGTTTAGACTAGTACTATTAATGCAAAAAGCAATAGCAGTACGAGACTCAACAGGAATCTTTAATTTATTTGTGTTTATCTACAAAATATATTTTTGCGTCAAGGAAATGCTTGAAAAAATAAATTTATATGTTGTCTCTTTTCAAACAAGAGTTGTATATAAATGAGCTTAAAGCAAATTCGAATAAAAATATTTTTCTAATAATAGCCGATAAATAATTTCATTTTTTAAATACTTTGTTCAACATACAGCAGAACTATCACAAGTAAGCACCTTTACTTCGACCGTGTATCAACACACTCCATATATGTACACTTAGTTCACTACATTATAAAGGCAGTGACTGGACGGACAACGTCTTTTGACAATACGTACTTTAGTGAATGACAATTATTTTTTGTGTTAAAACCTTATTACAGTTATTGCAATTCACGAATTCTGTCAATTCATTCTGCATAGATAAAATATACGTGTGCGTTATATCAACTGTTTTTTTTTCTATATTTAAAATACGAACGTATATTTTTTTATGTTATAAATAATATTTATATTCATGAATTGCAAGTTTAGATATTTTATTTATACATTTTAATATGATTTATATGAAGGAAAGTTGAGACGATAACTATCTTACATTTAATGTGAGATTCCGTGATGAAAAACTCTTATTATTATCTGCGTGACACGTACCACTTTTTATTATAACAGCTGTACAAGGTACCTTATTATTAATAAAGGTTTTTTATACACTACACACTTCATGCGCAACCAAAGGCGCTTTAGTGGAGTACTTCTCTACCGGGTGTGATGTCTAACCGCTCAGTACAAGCTAAATGCAGCTTATAGAGAGCCTAGAACTCTTGGTAATACGATGTCTTAGTCCTCCTTTGGTAATTCACAACACAAAAGGCATTTTTTCAGTTCAAATGTCTAGGTAAATATTAACATTTTACTGTTGAAGGAAAAGTTTAAGTTTGGTCGCCAACCGTAATTCACGGGGCGTGTGTCAGATGTTCCGTTTCTTCTGGCCGAGGTAGGTCCCGGAGAGAGCGAGCAGCCGGTATCGCTGTCGCAGGTTGCGCGCGCGCACGTGCGGGGAGGCGATCTCGGCCGTGTAGGCGCCGGGGAACCAGCCCGCCTCGCCGTCGCGGGTCCGCTCTCCGTAGTACCACCCTATAAATTTGATATATTATTTATAATATACTATGCTCTTTCATTAAAGATAAACAAGCCGAATCCCGCGGTGTTACCTATGGTCCTTTTTGTACCTTTACAACAACCGTGGAAGAAACCACGGGACAATACTAGTCTAATTAAAAGTCTATATAATCTTATTATATAGACTTAGATAAGTATTAATCTTCTAATCTTAGAATCTAATTCTATTCTTTTAAAAACAGGTGTGGGGGGGGAGAAGGATGGTTTAGCAATCTTTACAAATAGTTGGGAGTTCTGAAAAGTCCGACAAGTATTCTGTATAATTTCAATTTCGTTTTGGTATTTGGATCGCAGAGGTGTCATCAGAGTCGCTTCCCTTGGAAAATTGAAGTTCAGGAGCATCGTATTAGACTTAGTCAATCGCAATCTAGTTAGGGAAAAAAGGCTCGAAGGAAAAGTAAGTAGTTGTATGGTTACCTTCGCTGGTCTTCCTGGTGACGTTGACGACGTCTCCCTCGGCGAGGGTGAGCTCGTCGGGCTGTGCGGGCGCGTAGGCGTAGAGCGCGCACACCTGCGGGCAGTCCCAGCCCGCGTACACCGCCTCGCCCTCCGCCCCGGCCGCCGGGGGCAGCAGGGCCTCCGCCCAACGCGACCACGCCGTCTCCGACGGACACGACATCAACTGGGGGAATACATCATACACTTACACATATATCATATGAAAGATTAAATGAAAATAATAAGAGTAAATTGAACAGCAGTTGTTGTAGGAAAGAGGAATTAGAAATTGTGTAAACTTAGCGGGTAGTCGATAACGATAGAGTAATGTGGCTCGAAAGACCATAAGTACGATTAAGTTGGCTAGCATGCTTGCAGTTGTTGAATATTAATTAAATACGGAGGAAAATGTATCCAAACGTAGTATCCAATACCAATACAATGTATCCAAATCAAGACAGTCTAGGTTAATACTGTGCAAATTATTCGTTAGACGTATACCTGTAGTTCGAACTGACTATCAGGAAATAAGACATAAATACGTAGTTACCATCTCGACGGTTCTCCCCTCGTGGTTCTCGAGGAGCGTGATGAGGAGCGCGTGCTTGGCGCTGGCCGCGCCCGCGTCGCTGGCGCACACCTCCAGCAGCGAGCGCGCACAGTGATCCACGCACACGAACTGATCCTCGCTATACAAACGTCACACCATTTATTACCCACGAGTCAATATTATAATAGCTTCTGTACAAACTACTTATTACGTTACGTGTCATTAATTGCCTATTAACTCCAGCCGTTCTAGTCGCATTGCAAACGTTTTTCGTTTTCTATTATTTTTATCTATGCTCTTATTTCATTGGCTAATATCACTCAGTCACGTGATCAAAACAACATATTGGCCAATGCAATAACAACAAGAGCCAATGAAACAAGAGAATCTCTATTTTGAATAGAAAACGAAAACTGTTTGTTTGGCTAGGGGGACAGGTCATGGGCCTCTATTTAGAAAATGCGTACAATGTTGGTCCAGCGGTTTGGTATTGGTTTTGTTTTAAGATTTTCTTCTATTCGCCTCTTACGACACCTATTGGATGAATTTCATAAACAAGGCAAAACTTATGTAGCTGGCAATATGATTAAAATACATACAAATATTTTAAATAAAAAAATAAGTGCAATTGATACGTAACTTTTTTCATCATAATAAATTTGAACACATTTCGAATGACTGTTTTATTGAAATGTGCCTCTATAAACAGTGTTCTTATTTTATAATCTAAGAAAATTCGTTATGCTAGACCATCCTTTTCTTATTTAAGGTATTTTAAATATCGAATGCAATAAGTAGTCTTTATTTTAAATTGTACTTACCGATTAATGCAATAATATTTGGACAAATACGCATTTTTTTTGCAAATGCTTTGTACTTACCTCTTTTTCTTGGTAATAACGAGTAGATCATTGAAGAGGAACAGATGTAGAGGTATCTTGGAGAACTTCTTGCCGAAGGTCAATTTCAGCTCATCAGATTTCCAAATCAGCTGCGTCATCTCACCCGAACGCACTAACCAACGAACAGGCCTATAAAAAAATACATTATTATTAAAAAACTTATTATATTGAGCAATTTTATTTTAATTTTACTAAAGAAAAGTTATTCTTGAACTAAACGAAAACAAATATCAATTGTATCTGTTTCTGAACCGCAACTTCGATACACCTATTGTAGGCTGGTAGAGAATGTCCTGGGCATGAAGTTCGCTAATATATACAATTGCATAAAGTTGTTTTCCATATATAAGCCTACCAAAGTGACTCTGCTGAGTAGAAGTCAGAAATAGGGGTCACCATCCTCATGGTGACAATACAGCATCGTAACCCATACCATGGCGGCCTAACGTCTCATTGGTCCAGTTTCACACTCACTAACGAAATGAGAGCACGAGTGCTGTCATTTTTAGATTGGTTTTCTGTGTAAGGGTAGAATAAATGTATCATTCGTGCTGAAATCAAGTTGGCTCTACTACCTAAGTACCTAGTTGTAAAATAAATATGTAAATTAAACGTAGTAAAGATCGCAGTACTGGATTTAAAGTTATAGTTTTAATTAACCCTTTAATTCCTTCCTCTCAATGGTTGTGACTTAGTTAACCTTAGTTAAATTACACAAATAGTAAGAAGATGACGAGATCATTCAATCACAATATGAGTGCTATGGTTGCAGCCCGCGATGTACGTTGCAGTGCACGTTACGGTGCAGGTTACGGGGTCGGGTGTGGGGTGAGGTACCTGTGGTCGGCGGTGCAGGCGGGGTGGAGGGCGGGCGCGGCTCGCACGTGCGGCGGGAACTCGATGATGCGCGCGAGGCGGTACATCTCCTCGATACGCTCCGTGTTGCGGGCGCCCTCGTTGCACTCCGACACGTACTGTGCACACAATTGTTTATCTATACTAATATTATAAAGAAGTAAAGTTTGTGTGTTTGTTAAATTGTAAGGGGTAATCTCGGGATCCACTGAACCGATTTTAAAAATTCTTTCACCAATAGAAAGCCACATTATTGCTGAGTGTCATAGGTTATATAAAAAACCTAAAAATAAAAAGGCTTTTACGTGGTAGTCCGTTTTGCAAAGTGAATCGGAGAAAAAACGGTCGAATGAAAGCGTTTCTAACGAACGCTGCCCTAACTATGAAAGATATTATATTTCTGAGTTCTAGAGAAAAGATGTGGAGCTTGAAAATGCCTACAAAAAAGTCAACGACAGCATATGTCTAACTTTTATATTTAAGTTATGCCCAACGAAGTGGGCACGGGTCAGCTAGTTATTAATATAATTATCATATTACCAGCCTTTATTAGTCCCCCGTTGGACGTAAAACTCTCTTTAGAAGGTTATATGACAGATAATTTATGTTAATATTCATTTAAGTTTTCTTTATAACGTAAGTAAATTTCGTTATTTTTTTCAAAACCAGAAAAAAAGTATTTTTTTATTTACAAAATGTACACTAATGTGTATTTTTTGGCTTTAAAGGACGAACAAGTTCGATATCACAACGCCCAGGTGGCGCAAAAAAGGAGACGGAAATTCCTTTTCAGTTTTTTTTAATCTACAATATTATGCTCGTCTATGATGATATTGGAAACTGAATGATAAATATAATTTGACACTAACATTATTGAGTGTGACAAGTGCGCGGGCGCAAGCGTGGTACTCGTCGTCTTCAGAAGCGAGGTTCTTGAGCACCGCGTCCAGCAACAGCGGGAGTCGCGTCACGCGCTGCATCGGGAGCATCAGGAACGAGTGCAGGGATAACGACTGACATGATGGGTGGCTTTCCAATCTATCGGACAAACAATAAAAAAAATGTGTACACTATTTATTTACAAGTTATTTAAATTTTTTATTGTATTTTTTTTAAATTAGAAAAATTGATACTGAATCATTTTTTTAACAGATAAATAATATAGCTATAGATGAAAAAAGATGATTTTTAAACTAGTTTTTAATTTTCAACTATTCCCATTTGTGATCAATAGCGTTCAAGATAATAGTATAGATTTAGACATACATTTTAAATATAATTATACCAAAAATATTTACTTCTTAATTAAACTATACAGTATACATACTTTTTCAAGGCGTTGGTGAAGGAAGTTTTCAACTGTAACCGCTGCAACGCTTTGACCATGAGGGTCTGGTTCTCGCAGTACTTGACGTAGACACCGAAGTGCTTCTCAGCATGTTCCCGCACGATGTCGCAGATGCCCTGCAGCAGGATGTTCTCCTGCCAGCACTTCTCCAACTCGTTCATTAATAATTGCGAACACTTGCGAACTGTGAATAAAGACATTTATCTTAATCGACTGCATGGGTGGGTCCATGGGGCAATAAACAGGATCCACAATTTGCTGTACTGAGTGTGGGTGTTCTTTTTGTCAGTTTCATGTGTGTTTTCCAAGTCTTCCGCGACACATAATGCATTCCGTCATTGATGCACACCAGGTTGAATTGAGAACCATACATACACAATCAATAACCATTTTGCCCCCTTCAAAGTAATCCCCCTCAGATGCACTTATGTCAGCGCTTCTTCTTCTGCACATTTTTCTTGACTCAACTCTGCCTTATGGAAAGCTTGAGGAGAATCCGAGAGTGGTGGTCACCATCCTCATTGTGAGATTCTTTTCCAGCATTGGGCCTCTAGTTTTGCACTTACCAACGAATTACAGCAGCGCGATATGGGATTAAGCAGGCCAGGCTTTATTGGAATGATACCAGGACCTCAAAGAAATTGATTGCTAAGCAGTTCTTCTGCTGGCCATAGGTCATTAGAGAGGAGGTGTTGGCCTACTATACCACGCTGGCGAGATGGGTTGTTATAGGGTTTGTTTAAAGTTTTCCTTTTCTTTGCAGTGGTTTTGATTTTGACTGCCTCGGTGGCGCAGTTAGAGCTTATTCGACTGCTGTGCTTGAGGTCTCGGGTACGATTCCCGAGTGGGGCCAAATGTTTGTATGATCCGCAAATATTTGTTTAGGAGTTTGGATCTTTTCTTTGTATGATATGTATGAATAAAAAAAAAGCGGCCAAGTGCGAGTCGGACTCGCCCATGAAGGGTTCCGTACCAGCAAGTAACATCATATAAAAGTTCTTGTAGTTCGTTGTAACTTTCATCGATGTTTTTATACTAGTGTATTGATTGGATGAAAGGTATATTGCGTGTTACGATTTATGACGTATAAAAAAAAAAACTACTCACTAGATCTCGTTCAAACCAATTTTCGTTGGTAGTTTACATGGTAATGTACAACATATATTTTTTTTAGTTTTATCACTCTCTTACTTTAGAAGTTACAGGGGGGGACACACACATTTTTTTCCACTTTGGAAGTGTCTCTCGCGCAAACTATTCAGTTTAGAAAAAAATTATGTTAGAAACTTCAACATCATTTTTGAAGACCTATCCATAGATACCCCACACGTATGGGTTTGATGAAAAAAAAAATTTTGAGTTTCAGTTCCAAGTATGGGGACCCCCAAAATGTATTGTTTTTTTCTATTTTTATATAAAAATCTCTTCATGCGGTTCACAGAATACATCGACTGACCAAATTTTAACAGTATAGCTCTTATAGTTTCGGAAATAATTGGCTGTGACATACAGACGGACAGACAGACAGACAGACAGACAGACAGACTTGACGAATCTATAAGGGTTCCGTTTTTTGCCATTTGGCTACGGAACCCTAAAAAGTATAAGTATGTATTTATATGCTGATATAAATACATAATTATACATTTTTTTATTATTCATAGCTTGTACTATGGGTACTAGACAACTGTGTCTAGTACCCATAATACAAGCTTTGCTTAGTTTGGGACTAGATGGCGTTGTGTGTAAGATGTCCGAAATATTTACGTATTTATTTTTGTTGTCCTACGCAGTTTGCACACATAGTCGCCTCTTACGACACCCATGGTATAAGTAACGTTGAAATTCCGTTCTTAATCCACCAGGACACAGACAGTTTCACCATAATTTACACCTACCTGGTAAAATAGTAGAGAAGATGGTCTCCCAGTCATCGCGGGGAAGAATGTGTGGGTCTCTGAAGGCGGGGTGTGCTATGAAGTTGGCTTCTAACACATTGAGAGAGTTTAGGTACGAGGCTTCCGATGTTAATAGCTCGAACTTGGCTTCTTGAAGACGCTTTTGAGCTGGTGCGAGCGAACCTGGAAAAAAAAAACATTAGATTATTATCTATACAAATATATAAAATTGAAGTGTCTCTAAGTCATCATCATCATCATCAACAGCCTTTAACAGTCCACTGCTGGACATAGGCCACTCCTTTGATAGGAGGTTTTGGCCTACTATACCACGCTGGCCAGACGGGTTGGTAAAGGGTTTGTTTCAGGTTTTCCTTCTCTTGGCAGTGATGTTATCTGCTTATTTTGTTCCTTTAGTCGCCTCTTACGACACCCATGAAATGTATAGGGGTGGTGACACTTTGTATTCTTAATCCGTCACCACACGGATAGTAATATGAAATTATTAGTTTTTTCCATAATGCATATGAAAGTATATAGGTGCCTACATCAAAAATGCAATTTTAAAAAAAATTGTCTGTCTGTCTGTTTGTTCCGGGTAATCTCTGGAACGGCAAGACCGATTTTAACGGTACTTTCTCTAACAGAAAGCTGATGACCTAAGTTGTAAGGCTAGATCGTTCGTTTTATAAACTAGATTCGTTCGTAAGATTAGAAAGTTTGTGAGTATGTATGTATGTTTGTTCCTCTTTCACTCAAAAACTACTGAATGAATTCTCATAAAACTTCACAATAATATAGCTTACATATCAGAATAACACATAGGCTACAATTCATAAAGATATATCTATCTCCACTCGCATATGTGTTTATGTATGTTTGTTGCTCTTTCTCGCAAAAACTACTGAACGGATTTGTATGATACCTTTACAGTAACACAGCTTATATATCAGAATAACACATAGGCTTTTTACTGCAATAATCGAGATACAAGCGGGCGGAGCCGCGGGCGAAAGCTAGTTATGATTATACATAATATAATGTATGAAAACTTAAAATTAGATAGTAAACACTGTAAAATATGAGCTCAATAAGATATTGAAATCGATAAGATCATCGCGTGAATTCTTTAATGTTTTAATCTGATTATAAGAAATACCACTTGCTAGTCATAAAACGTATTTATCTACGTATGTAAATGTTTCTTCAATGAATCATTATTGGAAATTAAATTCTTTAACGTTAAGTTGAGTGGATACTGGGTTTTATCCCCTGTGTATGTTGCTTGCAGTAAAGAAGGTATGGTTGCCTGGAAAATATTGCTTTAGGCAATAAGGCCGCCCTTTGTACACTACATTTATGTCATTTAATATACTCTATTGTAACTCTGTAATAAGGTGTGAAAATTAAAAGATTTTTATCTATCTAACTATTTAAAGAGTAGCCAATGTCCTTCATCAAAAATCAAATTATTTCCAAGCAAGTTTTATGGAAATAAGTGCATTGGTTTAGCTTCGAAAGCGTAAGTAGGTAGACCAGCTGTTGTTGTGCCAATCACTAACTTAATGGTTTACGGAAAAATTAATTTCATCAACACGTTCAATGAATCACGGGTCAACATTACAATAATAACATTATGCCAATAATATGATAGCAATAGTTTATACAAAAAGAATAAGTCACCTGTTTTGATATTACCTTATTTATTATTTCGTTCACGAATCCGCATTATAAATGTCAACTTATTTATACATTTATTTATATACAAACAAATAAATGGAAGTATCTGTTTGTAATTTATAATTAACAGTTTTTCACATGAAGTCTGACGCCGTTTTTGACGCGAATTTCAACAATATTTGGTATTTAGGGTTTTTTTTTGCTGGTGAAAAATAATCTAGATTGGTCTTATGTTTGGTAAAACGCGAGTTTTCGTGCTTTTTTCTTTATTACTCAAGGAATGCTTCTTTGCGACCTCTATATTTTTTTTTTCGTGTGGAAAATGCTCACGGACCGTCGGTTCGGCGACGGCGGACGATTCGGCGGTGTGTTGGACTCGAACCGACTAAAAACCACACGGTGTGACTCTTTGCGTTTCCCTTTTAGGAGGAGGAGAAGTCCAGCGTGAGATCTTCATCTAAACGCCTGCCCGCAACTTATGCGGGCTCTGGCTCGGTACGACGACCCTCTCTTAGGCGGCGTCCGGCACACACGGACGCCACCCCCTTGCGGCTGGTCAACTAATGCGCATGGAGGGAAACTCCGTCCCGTCCACCCGCGGCCACACTCAAGGCGGCATGAGGCGCTTGCGACATCTATACTAGACTATCCTTGCGATATCTTTTAGTTACACTTAGTAGATGTATGACGTACTTCAACACGGTATTAATACAGCTACTTGTGTGAATAAATGGCGTTGTTAAACAAAAAAATGTGATGACCGAACAAAGCTCGGTCACCCAGGTACTAAATACTTATACAGCGCTATATGCAATTACAATATCAGTAAAGACTGTTCTTCTATTTAGAGGCATCGGTATAGTTCATTAGTACCAATAATTTGCGGAATACGAAAACATACGGATGAAGTCATCAGTAATTATGAATGATAATTAAACTAATTCGATTTTCCGTTTGGAATTTTTGATCTGAGAACAAAGAGGTTGATCTGATATTGAACTTTTTTATGATTTATGGGTCAAAGGGGTAGACGAGTCACGGGAGACTCGAGACACGGAAAAGTTGCAAACAACTTCCACGAATGCCTGTAATTCACCCCCCTAGTCAAGTTGAATTCTACAAATGTAAACATTATTAGAATGCTAAAAATATATGGATGTGACGTCTCTCAATAATACAAGAGAATAGAGGCGTTAGAGATTGTAGAAAGAGATTCTCTTACGACCCAAAATATTTGCAGTTTATCAAAAGGGGCAAGCATCCTAATCACAATCATTGATAGTTTTCTTTGGTCACTGTGAAGAAACTTACTGATTGTATTGCCCATAGATAAAATATTAAAATGTCATTAGTTTCATTGTTGTTATAATTGAAATCTTGGAATAAAAAAGTCTTCTTTTTTCCAAATTTATTTGGAATCGATGCAATTTATGAAATTACAAAAGATTAAAGCAAATGTTGTGTGTGACTCTATTGAATAAAAGGACGAAGTTCAGTTAGTTGTTTTAAAGAAAAGTGGATAGGTATGGGGCACTGAGATGCTGGGCTTTAAAAGCGAAGTCTTTAAAATAAATCAATAATGCTGGTAAAAAAAAAATGAACTTACTGAGCACAGCAGAATTGACGACTTCAGGTACTTCGCACCACAAGGTTCGTGAAGGCCCTCGGGGCGCCACTAGCGCCATGGCAGACGGCCTGGACGGGTTCGAACTTGTTGTGCTTTGGGTACTGGTGGTGCTGCGCTGTGAGCCTGGGTCGTAGGCGTCTGAATCAGAGTCCCCGTTCTCGCGGCACACGGACTGAAAAGAGGTAAACAGTTCTGAATCTCTTCATAATACATTTAATTATACTAATGATGACATAAGTTGTGTTTATATTTTGCGGTTATTTAAAACATAGAAAGTTTAGATCATATGCATATGCACCTTTCTCTTTTTAGTTAGGTTTTAGATGCAATATTTCATTACTGCGGTTGATATTATTCATCTCAAGTACAATGTTCGCTGTTAGATAACCTTTCACAATTGCATGTTATAGGTACGTCCACATAGCTATACGTCAATCAAGCAAATGCTGTGTTTGATGTAGCTTCATCTGATTCTATTAAATGATTTTAACAACACCCATGAACCGAAAAATACATAAAACGGACACATAGAATAGCCAAATTCAGCAAGGAAGTATTCTCCCTGGGTGTGGAACCCACAACACTGAGCACAATATGATCCGGCAGGCGACCGAATATAGCATCCGTACAACTGAAGGCGGTACTTATTTTGTAATGACGACTAAGTATATTACAAAGTTCAAAGGCGATTATGATTGAAATATAATTTCTTATCATATTTCAGTGTTTATATAGGTACATTGACATTTGGTAATTTTTTTGAATACAAAAAAGATATCGTCGATCAACGTAAATAAGACCAAATGACATTGAGTCATCCCACGCGAATATCAAGGTTGTTTCATGAGATTGTCTTATAAAGCTGTTTATTCGTATAATCACTTGTTTGTTCTCGTTGTTTGTATAGTTTTAATGATCAAAATAAATTAAATGCTATATTATGAACATCAAGGTCACAGGTCGAAGTTGTTGAAAACTGTGTGTATTACAAAATTGTCCTCTGAGTGACTTTCATTGAATGGATTATTTTATTCTACAGTATTTAAATGTATTTTGTTATATATGTTTTATAATATGAAATACATGTATGTATGTGTAGCCTGATTAGTGATGTTTTCTTATTAAACAACCACATTTTTCAATTTTTAACTAATTTATTGGTGAAGAGTTATTTGCACTTTCAACTTCTAATTGATAGTTTTAATTAAGGAAGGCTATATTGGCATCATTAAGGTACGATTTTTAGGGTTCCGAAATTTATGACTCGGAACCCTTATAGATTCGTCATGTCCGTCCGTCCGCCCTCGTCCTCGACTTACCGTCCAAACGGTAAGTGCTAGAAAGATGAAACTTTGCATGAATATGTGTTGTTAGTACGTCGACAAAGTGCTACAATAAAATTATGAAAAATATTTTTATTTGGGGTACCTCCCCTACACGTAAAGTCGGGATGACATTTTTTTCTCGCAGCTACCCCATCGTGTGGGTTATCATTAGATAGGTCTTTTAAAAACAATAAAGGGTTTCTAAGTCGATTTTTTGATTTAGGTATCCGATTGCGCGATATTCCACTTTAAGGGCACTTTTTAGGGTTCCGGTGCCGAATGGCAAAAATCGGAACCCTTATAGATTCGTCATGTCTGTCTGTCTGTCTGTCTGTCTGTCTGTCCGTCCGTATGTCACAGCCATTTTTTTCCGAAACTACAAGAGCTATACTAGTGAAACTTGGTAAGTAGATGTAATCTGTGAACCGCATTAAGATTTTCACATAAACATGGATAAAAAACAGTACATTTTGGGGGTCCCCATACTTGCAACTGAAACTCAAAAAAATTTTTTTCATCAAACTCATACGTGTGGGGTATATATGGATAGGTCTTCAAAAATGATGTTGAGTTTTCTAATATCATTTTTTTCTAAACTGAATAGTTTGCGCGAGAGACACTTCCAAAGTGGAAAAATGTGTGTCCCCCCCCCTGTAACTTCTAAAATAAGAGAGTGATAAAACTAAAAAAAATATATGTTGTATATTACCATATAAACTACCAACGAAAATTGGTTTGAACGAGATCTAGTAAGTAGTTTTTTTTTAATACGTCATAAAGCGTAAACAGCAATTTACCTTTCATTCAATCAACGAACTACAAGAACTTTTATATAATGTTACTTGTTGATACGGAACCCTTCATGGGCGAGTCCGACTCGCACTTGGCCGCTTTTTTGTAAAAACAGGGCGTCGCGTCGCCCCCTTCAAAAAGCTAAACGGCTGGCTCAAAAAATCTGAAAAAATTCGTGATGGTGGTCTATATAATGAACTTTGAAGAAAAACTATAACGGATGAGTTGATTTTGTTAGTTCAAGAGTTAGGAGGGTTCGCAGTAGAAAGCGGCGTGGCGACTACTTAAACCATAAGGCCAACTGTGCAGTCAAACTCTGATGAAACTGAGTATAACAGTCAGAACAGCAAATCTATTATAATAATTATCAGATGAAAAAAGAAGTATGTATCTTGCTTTGAAGGATTTTGTGCTTCACGGACTAACTGTCAAATAATTCTACTATCTAAAGCCAATGATTTTATTAGTGTTCGAAAAACGATAAAATATTGATTTTATTGTCTCGACCTCATTTTTGATATCTCGGCAAAACCATATGTGGCTAACGGTAATGGCGGTCTAAACTAAATCCATTAATCTCATACAATTTATTATTAAAATATTCTAAACCTCATTAGTATTTGGGTACATAGGTCATAAAAGATATAGACGTACATATTTGGACATACAGAGCATTTCAACGGTCTTTAAAACTAATATGTTGTATTTGTTTAAAAATAATTAAAGTTTTTTTTTATTTTTCAGTACTTTTAAAGAGGGGTGTGTGTCTGCCTCGTTGGTCTAGTGGTTAGCGTATGCGACTGCTAATCAAGAGGTCTCGGGTTCAAATCCCGGGCCGGGCCAAAAAGTGTTTTTGGGATTTTCTTAGGAAATTCCTAATAGCAGCCCGGAGTTTGGAAGTTTGGCGGTGATTCACGCCCGTGCCTCGGAGACCACGTAAAGCCGTCGGTCCCGGTTGTCATGAACATCTATGGCAATCGTTATTGGGAAGTCAGTGCCCTCAAATATACTGACAACTAGTTCAATCTTTGAATTTCAGTTCTCCTTTAGGGTTGCGGAGGTCCGATACCAGTCGCTCCGTGGAAAAACTGAAATTCAGGTAAAACCGGTTGAACTAGTAGCCGACCCCAAATAAACTTGGGAATAAAGGCTCGGAAGATGATGTTTACCGCGAACATATTTATAAAGCAAATTCATTCAATTCATTCATTAAAAAAGGCCAGAGTACCCTCTGATCTGTTCGGAATACGTAATGTATTCTTCAAAATTAACAGTGGATTTTATCATGGCTCTGTTTTTAGACTTTTACATGTTTTATACATACTCATGTTTTTTTACTGTATACGGGACTTATTATGTATATGTATACGGGTACTGATATAAATACATAAACATATTTTTTTTTGTAAATAAATACAGATTATACATAGAAAACACCCAGACTCCGAAACAAATATTTGTGGATCACACAAATATTTGGTACGACCCAGGATTGAACCCGAGACATCTTGATCAGCAGCCGCATACGCTAACCACTAGAACAACAAGGCAGTCGTGCTGAAATCAGCGTCTACTACATCTACTAGCTTTCAAATGATGAGTTATTTATATTTAACTATCTTTCGTCCGCTGCTCCGCCCGCGTCTATGTCGAATATCGCGGTAAGAATAATCCTTTCTAAGGCTTTAGACCATATGGGTATAAAATTTCAATTAAATCGGTGCAGTGCTTTTTGAGTTTATCGCGAACAGACAGCCAGACGCCGCGGAGGATTTTATTTTATAATATGTAGTGATAACGTATCAAGGGTCAGAAGTGTCACATACGAATATCAGTTCGTCTATGTCATCGCAATTACATTCAATTAGCGAGGCTAATTCGCCACGCACAAACAACGGAACGTTTCATAACGTTTGACCACAAACACCGACACTTAAATTGGACACATTTCGTCTATCTGTGTGTACGTAATTATATTGTTTACTTCCTTATATTGCACGTTGTAAACAAGATAAAAATAGTAGCAATATTGTGCTTTACAATTGTTTTTATTACCTTTAAAGTACGTGACTCCGTCTACAGTCAACATTTTAAATATTTTCATGTTATTTTTTACAATACATATAGAATAAACAAATTGGCACGAAAAAGGCGCGGTTTCAAATTATGAAAGGATTTGAACAAATCAACAAAATATCTTAAAAGATGTCAAAGGCCGCTTTGCAAAAGTTGGTAGACTTTTAAAATTGTAATGAGAAGATCAAAGACGAAATCTTAATAAATCAATTCGTTTGTAAGGATTATAAATAAATAAAATATAAATATTTTGGACATCTTACATACAACATCATCTAGTCCCAGAGTAAGCAGAACTTGTGTTATGGGTACTAAACAACTGATATAAATACATAAACATACTTTTTTTATTGTAAATACATACACATGTATTAAACATAGACACCACTACCACTAACCACTAGACAAACAAGGCAGTCAATTGTTTGCGCCGATTGATTGCCGACTGCTAACAGCGTCTTTGCAAAAACCTCAGTACTAGATTTTAGTTTCTTAAACTATATAATATGGTCTCCTTACCTCGACTTTCGCCGCGTTGTAGAATTGGTAGAGTGGTTCGTGTGTAAACAAGGAGTGTGGCAGCGGAGAGGCCGGATGGGACCCCGAAGACGCTCCTGAAGACGAGGATATGTTGCCAGCCTGGTATAGACCGGCTTCTGCGTACCTGTAGACAAGGAACATTAACTTGTAACTTTTTTTTAAAATAGATTTAAGAAACAAATGTTTTGTGTTATTCTTAGTAAGAGTTTCTATGAGGTTTGTAATGACCACAGACTATAAGTAAAAAGAATTTATTAATACCCTATACTACACCACGTTTTAAACACGCCTTAACTTTATGAGAGACTTCGACTCGCCAATATTGCTGGAACCACAACCAGAAATATATATCATATTTGCTAAACGTTGAGATGAATATGTGAACTCACCTTTTACAACAAAATACTCCTACAAACATCTTTGGAAAATTAGAACATCTATTACTACACATCTCGATTATAAAAACATCAGAGAACTAAACAAGCATTGCGTTATTTCCAATTGTAAAACTGTTTTTATCCTGTGTTATAAACTAAACATACTATAAAAGCGGCCAAACCATAATTGTAATTATTTCAGCAGTACTAATAACGTTGTATAAATAAATAAGTCGTTTTTAGTAGTAGTAGTGTATGCGACTGTGTTTAAGGTCTCGGGTTAGATTTCGAGGTTGGACCAAATGTTTGTATGATATGCAAATATTTGTTTGGGAGTTTAGGTGCTTTCTATGAATGTATTTACAAAGAAAAGGTGTTTAAGTATTCTATTATTGAATCTAACTGTCATAGTACAAACTCTGCTTAGTTTAAAGTCATTTAACGTTGTGTGTCAGACGTCTGGAAAATTTATTATTTATTAAATTACGTCCAATATTATGAAGTAGCTGTGTGAATTAAAAATTGACAAACATTTGTCATTGGAAAGTACATTTTCGCGATGTAGGGCGCGCATATGTCGTCAAGCAGGTATTGGCTTACCTTCGAATGTACTGTACGTAAATATCGCAACACTTCGGTAAGGTCGTACGCCTATAGACTACCACGTACAGACCGTATTTTTAATAATTGTTAAATTACACAACGAAAAGCATACCCACTGTGACAAAAATATTCTTAAGTGATAGTTGAAATAGAAGAAAAACGAAAAGGTATCGTAAGACCACTCGAAGTGACCAAACTACATAGGATGACGATATCGCAAAGAGAAGGAAAACCTGAGGAAGGTTCGAATTATATTTTGATCATTCGTGCGACACCGGGGGCCCAATAACGGAGAAGCATCTCACTAGGTCGCCAAAGTGTGTGGGTGACCATGTCACATTGTCCCAAGTATCTTCACAAAAATATAGCCAGTATTTTATTAAACTCTCCCAGTAATGTAATTATTAAACAATATTAACCGGTATTACTGAGATTAAACTAAACAGTATCAATAAATACAAGTCCGTGTGGTGACGGATTCAGAATAAAGAGTTTCACCACCCCTATTCATCCCACGTGGGAGTCGTAAAAGGCGACTAAGGGATAAACTACGCAAGACAACATCAATGCAAAGAGGAGGAAAACTTGAAACCAACCCTATACAGCAGTGGACTGTTAAAGGCTGTTGATGATGATTGATGAAATACATTAATGCATTAATGTTGTTTATGGGTAAGTTACATTGGAAAACGTCAGGATTACTAATTGCTTGGCAGGTGAAGTGTTACTCAAGAAACTTCTCATAATGAGTAAGTATTTAGTATGACAAAGGCTTATGTCGTCAAACATAGATAAAAGTAGAGGAATTGTTGTGTGTTAATCCCAATTGTGACGTCAAAGTATCGGGGAGAATAGTCATTTTCCTATATTCAAGATCATTTTAATATTAAAGAACTACTAGAGGTTCCCTGGAATTTTTAATATATATTTATGTTTTTAACTTTAAAGCTGGGTTAAATCCGTTCTATCCTAAGGTTGCCTGGAAGAACTTGCTTTTTAGCGATAAGGCCGTCATTTCTACATGGTCATACTATTGATGGACTCCGAAATGTAAATTGTATTAACTGGTGTGCAATAACTTGTATTCTATTCTAAATCCGAGATTCGCCCGTGTGATGGTTCTTCTGCGTTTGATGTAAAAATGTTTTTCTATAGTATTTAGAACTGGGTTTAGAAAAAATAGATTTTGTCCCTAATTTCATCAATAGTTTTTCTCAAATACCTAGATATTTTGGGCTAGATATTAGCCACATTTACACGATATATAGTAGGCTCCCTATCAGTACAATCTAATCAGAATCGGCTAAGCCTGTTTGAGAAGACAGACAAAAAAAGACAGGAAAAACATTTTAAAAAACCGATCGGTATTTAAGCTTAGGTATCGTGAAAAATAAATCATAAAACTACAATTTTAACACTACAATTAGATTTGTCATTTTATTTACTTGTATTATGTAAAGGTTTTCCGTCATAAGTTATAAACAAACACCATAACTAATTTAGAAAACAAGTACCTACTTAATAAGCACCAATTTCCAGGTAAGTTTCCAGGTTAAGGGGTTGAAATGGTGTGTTGTCGCCCTTGAATTTTGGTAGTCCTTTGTATGGGCAGCTAAGAAAAAAAATCTTAGAACGACAGTCATTTAGAACAAAACAAAAATCTCTGCAAATTTCACTGGTATTGGAGGAGAAATGTCCGATAAGAGGTTTGAGTGTAAAATCTCCCAACCTTAATTGAGTCGTAAAATCTATTGTTTACAAGTTTTACATTATTGTAAAATATATTACCTTCAAGTAACACTAGCGTATTCACGTAAACTTCCACAATCACTGATAATTCGATATCTGTTAACACCAATTTACACTCGCACACGAGTTCCGTACTGTGATATAATCATCCAATAATAACACAAACATTATGTATATTTTATAGTTTACTATTATTTTTATTTAGTTGTAAATATTTACACTTTAATTAAATATAACGTTGCACAGTCGCGAACCAACAGATTTGTTTCAAATCCCACCGAACTTCTTCTGAGCCAGCGCATAACAGCAGACTTAAAGTTATCAGTTGACTTATGTTATAAGCGATTGGCGGTTTTGTAAGGTCACGTTCTATAGTAAACTTTTATAGTAAGTAATATAATAATTAGATTTGGACTCCATAAAATATCAGAAATGTGTGTGAAAAAGATTACTATAGATACACATCATACCTTATATGCCTATTTTTTCTCCGTTTTTACGGAACCGTTTGTTGTGACGATCTTTAGGATAGACATGTTTGTTATGACATGTCTAGGTGTCTTACGGCACAAACCTGCACCACCAGAATTGATTGTGGCAACGCTGGCTAGTGGCGAGAGATGGGAAGCCGCGGCCTCCTTCCGTGAGAACGTTATGCTCGAGAAGGAGTTCGCGGACGTGTGAAGAAGCGGGACCGAAAAAGGGCCGATCGAAAGGATCGATCGGCGAAGGGGACACGGCAGAGGCAGGGAACTTAATTTTTTAACTTAATTTCAGACCAATGAAAAAAGTATATACCACGGTTTTATTAAAAAAAAAACAATTACATTTGACAATATATTTTTGCAATTTAAAAAATTAAAGGAAGAAATCGCTAACCGCTTAAGCCACGTTTTTGCACCACAGGTAACGGTGGTACTGCAAACAGGCTTGTGAGTCATCGTTTTCGTGGGTAATGGCCGACGTCATGCGCGCGCGCCACTATTTGAAAACGTACCAACTGACTAACGTATGACGGTTAGGGGACTCAGGACTACACTATTTGATGTCAATAATCTAAATAAATAGACGAGCAGATGAGTCACCTGATTCTAAGTGTCTACCACCATCTATACCTGCAATTAGATTAAAGAGCCATAAGCCTGCAATTAAGAGCCATAATTGTGTCGTCGTTATTTTAAGTCTTTGTCCCGGGGTTTCGAAACCTTAGATAGTTGGTCAAAATACAGTTTACAGATTGTGGTATCCCTCAGCAAATGTGCTTAAATATGGCTCTCCCACGTCTAAACATATTAGTGAAGAACGTTAGCATGATGTGGTATGAAGTTATTGCGTGTCTTAGCAGTAGGAAGGCCGAATATAACTACGCGGTGTTTGTAATTTAGTTAGTAAAAATTGGTTCTCATTTACGTGACTTAGACGAATGGTGCATCTAAGTAATGATGCATTTGATGTCTGGTTTGTGGTATTTCTGTTGAATTCCTTTGTCTTCAACGTGTTTACGCGAGTTACTAAACAGTATAAAACTTATTGAATATTGCGAATCTGTCTCTTTAAAGTTTGCCCTCATTATAAAAAATACTTGTTTATTTATTTAAAATGGATTTTTGTGGGATTTCGAGAAATTATAATGTAGCACAATTTTGGGAAATCTTTATATATACAATTCTTCTGTGAGTGTGTATGTCACTGAACTTCTCTCAAACGACTGGATTTTTTGTGTGTGTTCAAGGGGATCTGGGAATGGTTTAGATTCGCAATTGGACCCGGTAGGTGGCGCTGCGATCAAGTTCTGGAATTTTAAAGTTGGGCGGTACGAAGTTCGCTGGGTCAACTAGTCTTTATATATATTTTAACGAGCACTGTTGAGCGACTTAAAGCCTATACTTTTAAGACAACGAAAACGCGGTATTTTTGTTGTTTCTATCAAGAAAATGAAAATTTTGGCGTTTCTGTGAAGAAAATGTTAAGAACTGCTTTTGGATTATAGCGACTTTTGCTCATAGTTTTAGTTGCATAGCGGGACTGGTGGCAAACGAAGATATTATAATGATGCTGAAGTTCCTTAAATTTGACATAACTCTTTCACTCGTGGATAAATAGCATTCTATTCTGGCGCATAATTAAATATTCAGATACAGGATTCGGACTTTTCAGAATTAGTCAATGCGAGAATGGTATTCAGACCAGACCTTGTTCCTCCTATTGAATGCACCCCTATTCATAATATAGGCAATATCTTTTTCCTATCATTGCTTTCTTCAAAACACTCCTAATTCTTCAAATTTATTGAATGTAAAATATGGACATCTTTAAAAAATATCTCGTCGAGTATCCTAAAGAATGTATTTATCGTGAGATGAGTTGTTTTTTTTTATGTTTAGACCTACCTAAGTGACTCTACTGTGGTTGATGGAAAACATGAGTAGGGGTCACCATCCTCATTGGGAATGCAGACAATGCAGCGTGGTGACCCTCACTATTGCGGCCTAGTGACATGCAACTACATCATTAGTCTCCGGTCTCAAACTCACCAATGAAATACAACAGCACGAATGCTGTCATTTGTAGGTTGGTCTTCTGTGCGAAATTAGTATTTCCCCGGGCGAGCTTCCATTTGTGTTGAAGTCAGCATGGCTCTACTGTCTTTAAAATTCTTAAATTAACTATAATTATATTTCGTAAATTACTTAGTTTTCTCAAGAGATAAACATTTTTTTATATTATTTAGGTTTGTGGTCGTATATTGAGGACTTATCGTTTAAAATTGAGGGCGAATTTCTCTAGAGCCGTAGCCATATCGCAGTGGTTGACCTTTGTGAACTGCAGTCGAAGCGAAACGGACCGTAATCTTAACTGTAACGTCAACAAACAAATGTCACCGCGCATTACCGATGTCATTGCCTATAGACAAGCGTTTTACAACGCAATTTCTAAAGAAGATACGCATTTATAGAATACAAAGCTGCGTTTATAAGCTCTATTGAATAGCACAATCAATTTGCTGTGCAAAATGCTTGTGCCGTTGACAATCGCTGTTTTAACACTTTCGTGACTTTTACACATACTCATGGTTTTTACTGTAAGCGGGACTTATTCGCTACCCGTGACCACGAGCGGTATAACCCGTTCGAAACGACGGAAAGTAGAAGGTATCGTAACCTTTTTACACGCTTTATATTAGCTTCACCTGTATGTTTGTATGTTTGTTTGTATGTTTGTAACCGACTCCTTTGGGCGCGATTTTGACCCACTTTAAAGGGCCAGATTTCGTTCAAACTTTGTAGATTTATCGAGGACCGATGACAATACACTAATTTGATAAAATTATTTCAATTCGCACAATAAGATTTTTGTTAATTTATATAATTTTCATGTATTGGGACCATGCGCGACGACAGCGCCACGTGACAGGTGTCGATTATGATTGAACAATATTGTCACCGTTGTCAAGTAACAAGTAAATATTGTGAAGAAAATTAATGAAATCTTGTTATTTTACTATATTAGACAATTTTGGATGGTGGTACTTAGTAAAATTATTGCCAATAACATTAAAATTGTTATTTTCCGTGAGAAATGAGTCTACTGGTGACTAAAACGGTTTCGTGCAATCACCCACGAAATCATTTTTCAACCGGAGATAGACGATGTCTAACAAATCAATTTAATTACAGCTAAACACAATTTATCATATTGAGAGTGCTTTGTGCGACTGTGTTTATAATAAGAGAGGGAAATGCAAGCACATTGTAGCACTTATATACTTCATAGATAATGACAACAGTTTTACGGAGATCAGCCAAGAACAACAATGTAATATACATCTCAATGACAACAATGGGGTAAGCCAAGTGCCGGTCAAATTTCCAAGGAAGAATATTCTAAAGGAAAGTACTTCCATGAAATGTTTCCCACAGTAAAGAAACAGAAGTGTGAACCATTTCAGTTTAATGTCTATGATTTGAAAGTAGATTATGCTTTAAAATTTGTCCTAGAAGCTGCTGCTAAAAGTAATGCTGAAGATATCGAAACTTCTGTTAGCAAAGTTGTCCAAAGTTTAGTCGAACAGACTGACAAATTATTTTATTGCTGGCATTTATTAACACTTGCACATTCTCATAACTACACTTACTTTTGCACGCGGTTTTGCACCTTTATACTCACAACCACTATCCACGACTGAGAATACTAGTTCTTCAGATACTACTCAACAGTTACTACAGCGGTACAGAAGAAAAGAACGCTTCATATGAGAAATTATACAGCTAAACAGTCAGAGGAAGCTAGAGCAGTTCGTTTGCAGCAAGTGCGTGATTCTATGGCCCAGATCCAAGCCTCAGAATTAGACCACGCCAGAGAAGTCCGTTTGCAGCAAATGCGTCATTCCATTGCTGAGATCCGAGCCTCTGAATTAGACCAAGTCAGAGCTGCTCGTTTGCAGTAACTGCGTGATTCCATGGCTGAGATCCGAGCCTCAGAATCAGACTAAGCCAGAGAAATACGCTTGCAGCAAATGCGTCACTCCATTGCTGAGATCCGAGCCTCTGAATTAGACCAAGTCAGAGCTGCTCGTTTACAGCAAGTGCGTGATTCCATGGCTGAGATCCGAGCCTCAGAATCAGACCAAGCCAGAGAAATACGCTTGCAGCATTTTATTACAGAAATTATATGGCCAAATTTTCGCAGGGGTCAATTATATGCAGAAGACATTCCATCAGTACGTATCGATTTCGGTCCAGATGGTGTTCACGTAATTAAACCAATATCGGTACAATTTCCAGCAAAATACAGCCATGGAACTGCCGAGAGACGAATGTTGCCATTGATTCTGAGTTGAGCATCGACCGTCCACAATATGCAAGGCTGTACAGTTGATCATGCAGTCATTTATCTAGGTTCTCGACTGTTTGCAGCTGGACAAGCTTATGTAGCACTTAGTCGTGGAAGATCTTTGGACAGATTTAGAATTGAAGAACTTGATCGCTCAAAGCTAACAGTTCAAACCTCATGTAACAGAGAAGCATTAGATGAAATGATTCGATTACGAAATAACACGTAGTAAGACTTGTCAATATCACTTGTTCGGCAATGAACACACCGTTAAGTCTCACTGTATACATTGACGACTGAAAATAATTACAGTTACTTAAAGTTATAACGGAATTAATATTAGATTAAAACAAACAATAGTTTAAATTAAAAACACAAGCTATTATAAATAAACCAAACTAAAAACTATAAAATAAATAATAGTTTTGAAAAAACTAAAAAACACGCTTTTTATAGAAAACCAAACTAAAAAATAGAAAATAAATTAAAACGAAATTAAATTAAAAATTGTGTTAACAATTTCAATAAATATAAATTACTAAGTGTAAATAAAGAAAAATGTATTTTATTTAAAAAAAGCGTGGGGTGCTTTATAAGATATTATCAAAATGATAATCACTACTCTTATCCTTTAATAAAATATTCATAACTATTGACACCATGCACCCCACGCTTTTTTTAAATAAAATACATTTTTCTTTATTTACACTTAGTAATTTATATTTATTGAAATTGTTAACACAATTTTTAATTTATTTTCGTTTTAATTTATTAATTTTACCACGAATATGTCCCGTTTACAGTAAACAACTTAAATTGACAATCATTAAAAAAAACTATTATGGAACGCGGGCAAAAATAAGTAGTTTTTTTGAAATTGGAACACTCTTGAAGTAAAATGACATTTTCGACTCAAATAATTTTTATTTTGGGTGAACCACACACTAAAATAATTATTTAATTTTCTTTGAACAACTATTGAAATTGAATGGAAAATAAAAATATTTTGATGACATATTTTTATTTTAAAGTTCATGCAGTTTTGTACATTGACGGATTAAATGCTCAGGCCATTCTCTACCTTAGGAAGGTGTACATATTTAGTAAGGTAGGTGCACATAGGTTACATATTAAGTAGTAAATGAAAATATGAACAGCATTAGATAAAATAAAGAATGAGTACAAAAAGGAAACATCAGTAATCATTAGTGGAAGACAATAGGTAGGTTAGATCAGTCGACCTTATTGTGTCTCGCAATATCTAAAAAATACATTAACCAAGATTATCGATGATATAATAGAGAACTTGAACTAAATCCTCGTTTCCTGTTGTCTTAGGAGTTAACTTTGTTTTACCTGTAGATCACTTTTTTTTTTTAAATATTTTTTATAACTATATAAATAAAAACAACCATAGACTAATAAATATTTTGATCGGATGTGAAAGACATGCTCGTAGAAAATAGGGATGTTAATAGAGACAAGGGCTTTAAACATTAAATAATTTAATATTTCAAGTTTTTGAACATTGCGCTTTGATTTGGTTACAAGATGTATTATTATTATCAGCAATAATAATGTGAGTGAATCCTTCACCTCTGAAAATATACACTTAAGTCGTAATTGAGTAATATTATTCTCCGTGTATAGACCTCAGAGAAACTGATTTCGGTAATGGTCCTTCGAGCTTAAATATGGCTCGAAGAACCATATTAGAGACGTAAATAAAGAATAACCAAACGATATTTCCGTGCCGCTACAGCTAGCATTTAGAGTGATTAGTAAGTGTCATCGTGGGTAACGATGGGTAACCAATACAAAGAGTTACACTTCTCGGCTTTGGAAAGTTCTAAAGGATGTCACATTTGTGCCGGTTATCACGTGAACTAACACATGAATGTAGTAAATATAAGTACTACAAGCGAAATCGTACCTAACTTCTGATTGAAGTAGCCATATACGTTTAAAAAGAGATTTAACATAGGTTCTTCTCAAATGCCTGTAAATTACTTTCAATCCTCAATTTATTAAAATTAGAAGAAACCGCGCACATAAATCTACGAAACGTTGTAATGTGTTAATATGTACACATTATTCAAATAATAATAACCTTACGTTTTATCCTCGGCAGGATACACAAAAGCATATTAAATGTCGATATAGTGCCAAATATTACCAGACACTACATTTATCTTTTTCTTAATGCCTATCAAAGTGACTTCACTCTGCCTGATGGAAAGCATGAGTAGAATTCAGGAGTAGGGTCACCATCCTCACGGTGAGGGTAGGCAATGCAGCATGGTGACTCACACCATGGGGGTCTGGTTAGATGCCTCCCGTCTCACACTCACCAACGAAATACGACATCAAGAATGCTGTCATTGTTAGGGTGGTCTGTGTGATGGTAATACTGCCTCGGTTGAGCCGACCCATTCGTGCTGAAATCAGCGTGGCTCTACTACCTAATATTACTACATTGAAACGGTAGATACAAAATCCACATGCTCAGCCTCATGTTGTCAGTATTATTAAATTATATCATAATGCATAATGTTTAAATTAAGTGATGTAATAAATCAATGTTTAAGTATTCGGCCTTGAGAAACATAATGAAACTTACCATGAAGTGTTAGAAGTGTTGGCGGGCGCGTCGGCGCCGCACTCGGCGTACCAGGAGGTGCGCGCGCGCGGGCTTTTGTCCTTGCGCGACAATGTCGGCAGTAGACGCTTCAGTTCTGCATAATATACATTGGATTTGTATTTTCTAGCGGTTGTATACACAATGATCACATGATTACGACTTCGTTCCCTTGTTATAAGTGAAAACTACGAAGGAAAAAAAATAACTTGACAATTAAAAAAAAATACTAAATAATCAGTTTGTGATCAGATTTTTTTTATGTCAAGGAATGAAAACCTAATATTATGATTCAAATACGTCACCCGTAGACAATTGTAAATAATTATTTGACATAAGCGGGCAAAGCATACTTTGATACACTGTTTAATAAATGATAAAACATCAAATCAAAATCAAATTTGTGCTTACACTAGAAATATCTTACAAATATGAGAATGAAACAAGAGAACGAAGTCGTAACTTTGACTACGAAAATGATTGATGATATTGTTGTGCTGCACAAACGCAATTGTTCAGTTCTTATTGTCTACGACTAACAATTATGACAATTAATGCCAACTTTATCACAGAGACATTACATAAACAACGTATTGTAATATTTTTTGTTTACTTATTGTTACGGCATCTACAGGCTACAAACTCCTTGGTGACAAAATTGACAAATATGATTCAATTGTTTATGGTAGCCTCCATTGATTTACTAAGCAAAATGTATTACAAAACGCTAGGCGTTTTACACTTAAGTCACCTCCTATTCAGTGACAGAAATCTGTACTTAAAGTGTTTTTGTAGTGTGTGAGTATGGTTCAGTCAGGGACTAGCCAATCCCCGTATATCCCACTTTGATATGAAGACTATAGAATCCTCTGGTAACTTTGTCAGAAGAGTTTTCTGGCCGAGAAGCCGTGTCACCTCGGTCGAGATTCCCTAAAGAGTACGGTTCTTTTGAGCCTGCCTTATGAAAAGCATGAGCATTATCCAAGAGAGTTGTTGACTATTTTCATTGTGAGGACACATAATGCAGCATGGTGACTTTGTGACCCACACTATGGAGGCCTAGAGATGTGCTTCTGCATCGTTAGGCCTCTGGTCTCGCACTCACCAACAGCACGAATGCTATGATTTATAGGTTGGTCTTCTATGCGAGGGTAGTACATCCCCGGTCGAGCCATTCCTGCTGAAACCGGCGTGGCTCTATTACCTACCTTCAGGTTCATTAATATAAATACATAACCTTTGTTGGCCCTCTAGGTAAGTGAATTGTTTTGTGTTAGGACGGGATTCAACTCGATACCTTTTATGTTCGAAGTGGGTAATATTCCAGTTGGCTATGACTGTTTATCACCGAAAGAAACGATAAAACTGCGGCTTTATAAAAATAGCCAAAATTTATGTCCAACTACAACTAAATGACCTTTAGTTCAGATTTCTGCCAGTTCTTGTTATAAGATCATTTAAATCGCGACAACAAGAAAAATACATAAGCGTTCGTGTTAATATTTTATATGGACAAGGTCGTAAAATAGTGAAACAAAAACATAAAAACAAACTATTATGATTATGACTCAGAATGTGTAGGAAGACATTAAAATGCACATCGAGTTAAAAGCAACATACACATACACATAATCTGAAAGCATTATTAAAGGTTGTTTCATTATACGTATAGCCTTTTTAACCGACTTCAAAAAAAAGGAGGAGGTTCTCAATTCGTCGAAATATTTTTTATTTTAAATTTATTATATTAACTTCATCATCATCAACATCATCAGCCTATCTTTGTCCACTGCTGGACATAGATATAGGTATATAGACATTAACGTAGATTCAATTTATTTTATTATATTACTAAATTATACTTGTTTTAATAGTTTGAGAGATATAATTAATTGAAATGCATATTAGGGATTTTTCAGTTCTATAACAAGTATGTGAATAAGAAGCACGGATGTAAATCTTGAATATATTTGTGTGCAAAATACATAAATTAAATTAAATTGCAACACAATTGCATATTAAATAAAATAAATGAAAGATCTGCATAAAAAATGTTTAGTGGGTGACTTGCAACAAAGACTTCAACTAATAGACAAATTGGTAGACATCGTATTTGTTGCAAATCGTAAAGTAGTCTAACATTGTCCATCTAACAGAAATCTTTTTCTAGTACACAATCAATGGGATTTAGTAAATTTGAGTAGTATCTTGATTTTTTTTGGTAGTTTTGTAAAGTAAAAGACTTTATTTTTTATGACTTGACAATTAAAAAAATCGTTATTATATATTTTATTAGAATAAAAGAAGTTAACGGCTCTCAAACATGTACCCCAAACTAAGTTCCAATAGGAATAAATTGCACAAACAACCTTTAATCATTAAGGGGGGATTTAATGAAGATGTGCATGCTTAGTCATTAGAATACGTCATCATGCATTACATAGAGGTAGATAGACAAGAGAACTCACGACCCATCACACAGTGCTACACAAACATACGTACACACACAACAATTATATGTTTGACTACGAGACGCGCATCTCGCTCCGACACTCGTAAATGACTAAATGCTCAAAGCTAGAATGGTAATGCGAAGTCAGTAAGGCCGAATGCACAGGTATTTTATTGACTTGTATCGATACAATTGTAAAAGAATGAAGTGTAATAAAGTCATATCTATGGATTCATATTTTTTGGACACCCTGACGTTAATTTATATGAATTTTGACTTTATGAATAGTATTTAATTTTTGGGTTTTGACTTTTGACAGTTAATGACGTTTTTGGCAGTACTGCTCTAAAGAAGTCTACGTTCTCAAGGCTGCTTCTTGATTCTCAAAACATTCCAGTAGCTATGAATCAAATACTTCTAGATAAACTTACTAAGATGAAATACCTACGATGATTCATAAACTAAAACTTTAAATTATTTAAAAAAACGTAATTTTTATATAGCTATAATATTTAAAAAAACTAAAATAGACTAAAGCATACTCATGACAGACTTTCGTTAATTCAGGCATCTCTTTCTGTGAGTGGGAGTTAAAAATATAGAGCTCTAATCAGACATCAGACATTAAAATAAAGTGAATATCCGTGTATCCAAATTAGCAAGCTAAATTATGAGATATTTAAACTTAAATAATTGCGACTTTTTATTTTTATTATTGTGTTTCTTCATAAAAATAAATTACTAATTGTTGTATATGTATTGTTATATTTATATCTAAATTTAATTTGAAAAGATAATATTATTTAATGCTCTCTAAAGTCGTGTGCATTCTAAATATAGCCAATTAATATACATTTAAGCTTGCACACACAATACGTTTTTACGTTAAACTTAAGTCGAAGTTGTTGTATGTTGTGTAAGCAAGCCCTAACTTACTGTTAGCTTACGTAATCACTATAGACATAAAACTCCTTTGTAATATACAATGAGGTACTGAATGGTTGAGATAATAATGAGGCCCACCCATCAGCATTATGTCCTTCTATGTCCATTAAATTAGAGCTACTCGATTGAAGCTACTGGAATAAGCCAATAATGACAAAATAAAACTTCCTACTAATCACCTTTTTTTTTCATTTTTGGCGGTAATTAATTTAAAAGTATCCTTTTTCTGTAGTGTTAGCTATCTATACTAATATCTATAGAGGTAAAGTTTGTGAGTTTGTGTCGTTGTAAAGTGTAATCCTTGAATCTACTGACCCGATTTTGAATATTCTTTTACCAATAGAAGAATACGTTATTTGTGAGTGACATAGACATATAAGTCATATATTTTAACTCGAAAATAATACTATCGGTCCCCATCTGGAACAAGCCTATGTTGAAAGGTTTACTAGAATTAAAAATAGCAAAAATGAGTGGAGGCCATTCACGAAACCTGTGTGCAGTGCACATGGTTATAACATATACACTATTTGTTTGAAATATCCAAAAAATATAACCTTAATAAATAACATATATGTACGTCGTTCGCTGTTTTTAAAATAATAACTTGTTTATGTTCTCTGTGAGGCCATTCGTAAAACTGTTTTTTTTTAACGACTGTTTGTGGTACTGTATGCCTGTATAGTACGATGTAGGTACTTACGTTTGTAAGTGTTAATAATATTTTTATGGTTTTCCTTCAAAATGCCTTCTCAAAATTAAAGAAATATTAGAAAATTTCATGTTAAAAAAAGCTAATTCATTTTGACAAAAAAAATGAGCAAGCCGTTAAATAGGCCTTTGCAAGTCAGATGTCTGTGCCTTAGTAAAAAGATGTATACCATAGTCAATATAGTAACAGATAAAAAATGAATTTGGTGCAGTCTTGTGAACATGCTATTAAATCGCAAGGAACCAAAAACGAAAGACAAGACAAACATATAAACATGTACAGTGCAGTAGAACCAACCACCTTGTTTTTAGGAATAACTATTTTTTACTATCTATTCTTTATAGTTTCTAATTAAAGTAATTTCAAATAATCTGTAGAAAAGTACCGCAACTGACTGATTATGAAAATAGAGACAAACCTAGAGAAAAGAAAATTAAAGGTGAAAAAGGATGGATTTAAATATATGAACAATTTAACTTGGAAAAGGTTTTCTAAATATGCATTACTTCATAGAAATTTAATACTAAAGGTTTTATATATTAATGGAGAGAAATCAATAACTATTTTATATTTAAAGTTTTATTTTACTTTATTAAAATGAAAATATGATTTTAATATTTATTTATTAGGATAAAATGAAGTAGATTTCGCTGTCTGTTCGCTTAGAAATTTTGATGTAATTGTCTGCAATAAATAAAGTGATTCCAGAGGAAGACTTATATGTGTAATACTTGCATATTATGCAAAGGCAAACCGAGAATTTCAAACACGAAGCCGGCCTGTGTCGCTAGAAATTAAGAAAATAGGTAATCCATTTCTCTTTCACAATCACCTTTTCATATTTGTTTATCGCAATTAATTTTATTACTGTATCTATAGAAATACATCTCGAGCGTCTAAAAATTAAGATCATTTTTGATTCATCTATATATATTTACATGTTGAAATTTTGATTTCATTACGATTTTATTATGCCTCTAAACCAAAAGAAGTTAATTTAATACTACTTAAGGTAACACGTACTATTTGTACAATAAAACATCATTTAAGATCAAATCAATATCATAAACAATTTTTATGACTTTTTTTTATTATAAATGCTATTCACGCCCTGGTACTATTATGTATTCTGTGGTTACAGTAACAGAGAATACAAAATGCGAAGAATGACTAAGATGTAGTATATAGCGGGGAAGGGAGGGCGAGAGGCGGGGGGGGGGGGGGGGGTGTTTAGAAGGAGGAAAATCTTTACGATAATAAAATTGTAGTCAATCATTGTTGAACGTCAAGCACTAGTAATATCTTGCAACTAAGATAATTTTAATTTTCTTGAAGCGTACGGCCACGATTGTAACAAATATGTTTCGAAATAACTAATGCAGTTAGATTTAATGATATAATTCAACATTTTATAAAATGTTTCCAAGGAAAATATCCAAATCAGAATAAATGGTACCGTAGTAGGTTAACAAGTAGGCGAGTCGTCTAATGGCAAATGAGTAACGCCGTGGATGGACATTGGCAACTCAAGAAACATTAGCGTTTGAAAGTCGCCAAAATTAGGGAGACAAATTGAACCTCATTCACCCAATCGATGAAAACCAATAAAACAATTGCTTGATTTACAGTAAGAAGATGGAATCAGTCTGGTTGAGCCAATTAATCTGATTTAGTATTATATTTTGGCAGTGTATTGTGGTTTCAAGAAAAATTGGTAATATTTACATAGTAAAACAAAGACGCTTCCGCAATTTGTTCGGATTGAACCTTTAATCTACTAAACGGATTTTAATGGAGTTTTAAGCAATAAATAAGACGATTCAAGAGGAAGGATTATATGTGTAATATGTCCAATATATACATGCGTATGATGGTAGAGGAAAGCTGAGAACTTCTAAGACTTACGTTCGAAACCTCATTTTTAAATATTTTTTTAAAGTTTCTGTCATCATATTTCGATTCTACAATTCAATAGCCTAATTTCCATGTTTTTATACATGTATTTCTATTTATCAGTCAGTATATTTGGTAGACTCTTTTTAATAAATAGTTATTCCCAGTATCGGCAGGCACTGACCTTAGTTTAGCGCTGTCTTCTTTCCATTATAAAATGAAGACTTTAAAACTATATCGAAAAGTTTAATCATAGTCTATGGTTATATAAAACGCGATACGGACAGGCGTCAACTGAAATTACTATATACATTAATAATTATATTTACATCTGAGGGTAATTTTGTAATCAAATTAATTTTTATATTTTGTAGAGATTTTTAAACTGTATGCTATATTATAGAAATGAACAGTATTTGTAAGGTTTTCTTAAGGTTTATTTTAATTAAAATTTAAACTGCTTCAAAGGTATAAGGTAGCCATATATAGTTTAATTGGGAGCATTAACTTGGCAATATTAGTAAAGCAATTTTAGCGTTTAGCGAGCTATCAATCCACACGATACAGTCCCATCCTTTGTAATAAATAATGTATTAATTTAATGAAATACATAATTTAATGATATATTTAATGAATCGTATAATATACATATATAATGAATCGTTCGTGTATTGACTGATCAAGAATAGAGTAGGTATAGAATTGACGTGTATGTTTACAAAGAAGGAAACTACGTAGGTTAACATTACAGTATTGCAAAGACACTGAAAATTTCAAACAAACTCTGTATTCGTCTTGGTATTTTTAATTTCAAATGTATTTAGTTGTTTTTGGTATGTTAAAAGTGACTGGAATGAGTTCTATCATTTAGATATGGCCTGTATAATTTTTTTTTATTTTTTTTTACAACTTCATTGCACACCAATATAGTATCAAATTAGTTGAGATAGATGGTAGTTAGGTGTGAATATTTGATACTTTTGAGTAGTGCAGGTCGCTTATTTACCTAAAGTACGGCCAACGAGAAGCGATACAAAACTTCATTTAGGTACCTTAAAACGACTGTGGATTTGATAATCTATTAACTATCTATTTCCATCTTTTGTATTTATCGTAATGTCTCGTTCTCCTGGCAAAAAATGTTAGGATCAAGACGGGGTCGCCAATATTCAAGCGGCCAGTTTTTTAATAAAAAAAAACAGAATTATATTCATTTCCATAAATTTAACTAATATATAAAAAGAACACTTTAGGCCCTTTGTCACAGAGGTCAAGCCTATTGTCATACACCGCGCACACATGGCAAGCGATATTATGCAAAAATATTATTATTCTCGTTGCCTACTTAATTTAAATCAACATTATACAATAATCGAATTATAACAAAATACATAAAAAATCAATTTTTAGGTAAATACTTTTAAAACTATATTGTCTATCAAAATATGAAACCCAACTACCATCCCTGGTGTTTTTTTTTTTAATATTTAGTATCGCCTCTTGTTAGCCGTACTTTCCTAAATGTTCTTATGTCTGTTTTATATTTAGACTGTATCGTGTGGACGGAAATTAGCTACTGATCTATAGTGGAGCATATATAACACAAAGATCATGTCCAGTTGACGGCTGTACGTTACCTTCGTTGACAGCGCTAAAGTCGGTGGGAGGCTGCGGTGCGGGCGGAGGTGTAGGCAGTGCGGCAGGACCTGGTGGAGGGGGAGGTGGCGGAAGTGCGGGGCGAGCGGGGCAGAGGCAGGGAGAGGACTCAGCTAGGCGCCTCCTACCGTCGCGGCGCCGGGCTCCGCCGCTCGGAGACAGGGTCTCTGTGCTGCCTTGCTGCCCGTTGTCGCTGCTGTGTATCAAAGGTTTTTTTTGTTAGTTCAAGGCACAAGTTTTTATTTAGAGTAGGTATTTTGAAGGATCTTTAAGGTTGGTAACAGTTAAATCTAATATGAGTGATAACAATATCAACATTGAAAGAGATGAAATTCCTGTAGATCTTATCTCTTCGATGCTAGACATTTTGTAAACAAAAAAGTCAGAAGGTTAGTCAGCGTATGAACAATTCTATGATGAAATAATTTTAGTACCTATATGTAAAATAATTTATTATCTACGCGAACTATACATCTTGTCAACGAAGTTCACAAAGAACTGGATATTTTTTCGAGTGAATGAGTGTACTCGCAAAGTGTCTTTTAAATATAATATGTTACAAGAACTAAAATAATTGCAACATTTTTGTTTTGTTTTACTTATATTATTATTATTTTTAATACGGATAGTTTGTCTTTGTTTTGTTTTTGTAAATTAGATGTATGTTTTTTATACACTTGTAAAATTAGTAGTTTAAGTCAAATGTATAAGCTAATAACAATTGTGAAGGTAATGTAACAGAAAATAAAACTACGCTTACAAGTAGGCATACTTTAGAAACATTTTTTTGATTTCAAACTACAGCAACCTCTGTGCATACGTTACGACGTATTATAGGTATAGGTTTTGGTTTTGTATCTACATAGAAAAAATAAAAATATAATATAATATATATATATATATATATAATATATAAAAATAGAAAAAAAAAATAACGAGGTAAACAAAGAATCAGAAAAACCTACTTCAGCAGCACTGCTTATTGCTAAGTGATTAACGTCAGTTACACAAGTACAATTGCTAAAGGTTGCTTTCTAAAATTAACTTTTCTCTCTCTGATCAATTATCTACTCCTGACCAGTCTGTGATCTAACAAACGCTACGTTAGATCACAGATTGATCAGAAATAGATAGATACACCTACAAGATTATGGTCCACAACATGCCAACTACAACTAAGTATTTAGGTCAATAAACCTAATGATCTTCCAAAATGAACCATCGTAGCGTGTGAACTTACCAATTGCTGAATCCGGAATCCCCATCCATAGAATCAGTCAAATAGAACGTAGAATTGGTGATCTTTAAAGCACTAGGAACATCAGAGTTCATATCCACAGCCAAAGACGTTGCTCTTCTAAAACGCGACTTAAATGAGAAGTAAGCTTTCCTGGACAAAGTTCCACTGTCTTTTTTAGCATTTTCAGTTGTAGGGGTAACCGGCTTTTCGGGAGGGGGTTTATCCGGCCTCTCTGGCGGTGGTTTATCAGGTAAAGGAGGTGGTATATCTCCGTTACTAGTTCTTTTATCCATAATAACAGTCTTTAATTCTTCTTTCAGAGATCCGTAGACTTTTGCTAAAGGAGTTTCAGTCTTATTGAGCGCTGGCCGAGTGTCGTTAAAGTTGACATTCGTGTAAAGTGGATCTTGTTTCTCGCAGTTGGCGTATATTGGTGATTTTTTAGGTTTGCTGGTTGCGTAGATGTTGTTGGATTGTGTGTTGTTCGATTTCGTGAAAGGTTTGCCGTCCATTGCCACTGTAAACAAAAAAGGTATTTAAGTTAGATTTTAGTTTATCTAGCACAGAGAATTAGCATTGCCATTATACGTGGTAATGCTGACAGTGTTTTGGGAACGCTACTAGTAAGCGATGACGCAGAATTTTTTGACACTTGTATACAAATATTTTCTTTAGTTTTACAATAGATATTGTGTACCGCAATAAGATAAGATTCTTACTTATGTATTTGTAGAGGTAGGAAGCGTACTTAGATATCTTCTTCCTAGCCTTATTCCCAATATTATTTGAGGACGGCTACTAGTTCAACCGGTTATACCTGAATTTCAGTTTTTCCTCGGAGCGACTGGCATCGGACCTTCGCAACCCTAAGGGAGAACTGAAATTGAACGGAAATGAAGGTTGAACTAGTTGTCAGTAAATTTGAGGGCACTGACTTCCCAATAACGATTGCCATAGATGTTCATGATAACCGGGACCGAACTTACTATATTACTAAATGCATGGTAAATTATATTAAAAATATGTTTCTAAGCATAGAGAGTAGGATAGTACGTAATTCCGTTAGATGCAACGAAATGGTGAAGTTAATACTCGTTTTCACCAACAGTACTAAAACCGTCTAGGAGCCCCCTAACGTAGGTAGTCCCTAAATTTAAGAGACATCTAAGCACATTACACGTTTTAGGTTTACCTCTCTCTAAGTGATCCCATAAATTAAGGAGAATTTGGTCAAAACGGCCATAAGTCTATTTAATGTAATACAAATACCTACAATCATTCTGCATTGTTCTCCTGGCCTCAGGAGACCGGGAGAATGATGAAGAAACATCTACCTAGGCAGCCATGGTGTGGGTCACCATGCTGCTTTATCTGCACTCACAATGAGGATGGTGACCCCTACTCATGGATTCTACTCATGCTTTCCATCAGGCAGAGTAGAGTCACTTTTGTTAATTTAAACTTATCTATTAATGCGTAGGAGCATTGAAATTAGTGATACTTTTGTATTAGTAGTTTAGTTTTTTAGTAAACTAATTTAATATGTATTTAAACAAGGTTATTTTTTGTTACAAATACTTTCGAAATTGGAATACGATTTCATATCCGTATGTAGCAACGACAATAATATAGACTAGACACATTTAAGGGAAGCAACATTTTACATAACGAACATTTTGATTTCAAAATTAATAAGAAATAATATATGTAAATAAAAAAAAATCTTACGTACTTCAAATATTGAATAAGGCAATGGCACTAAATACATATTTGAATATATACTGTTTGTGCAATTTTTTTTATGTTCATATATTTAACTTTACCGTGCACTTACTAAAAATACGAGTATTCAATACTGCAAGAGCACAACACTCATTTCATAACAATTGACGACATATTTTTTGATACTATTATTTTTTAAAAGAATTAAATAATTTTACCGTCTACATACTAGACGGCAATAGCACTAAGCGCAGTATTAATCATAATTAATAAATCATTTGACGAAATATTGTTTAGAGACTTTTTATTTACAAATTATTTAGTAACTTAGCTATATACTTCAAATACTCAATACTGCAAGAGCAAAACACTAATTTTCAAACACTTTATGACATATATTTTTATTTTTTTTAAATACCTACTGTTATTTTTTTATAAGTCTAGTAATTTAACTGGCTACTTCAAATACTCAATACTTTAATAGCACTAAATACTCACTTTGCTCATTTGACGTAATATTGTTTATGCACTGTTATTTTTTTTTAAAAGACCTAATCAACTTTTGAAGCAACTGTCACAAAACACTCGTTTCCAAACATTTGACGAAATATTTTCTTGTTTTTTATTCAAAGATTATAATAACGTTGCAAGGACTTTCTAATACAAGACGACATTGGTAAATAAATGCTTATCACCTCGTCCTACATTACAGATGTGATATCAGATATCTATAGATCAGTGATTAAACGACTGCTTTACTAATATAACGGATATATACACGAACGTTTGTTTGTCACTACTTGACGATGGAATAACTGACTCGATCTTTAGGTGAACTGAACAGAATATAGAAACCAGAGTTTTTTTATATGTTAATTTAGGAGAAGCCCAAAATCGATCAAAGTGGTGTGCAATGGGAGAGGCCTATGTCCAGCAGTGGACTGATATAGGCTGATGATGATGATGATGATTAGGAATGGAAATTTGTCCCTGTGTGTTGTGTGATCCACAAATTTCTTGTACTGAGTCTGGTTGTTCATTGTGTCCCTTTCATGTATGTTGTAAAGTTCCCCATGAAACAGGATTATTATTGCTAATAAAATCTACCGTGACGCGAGCGAAGCCATAGTAAAAACTAGGTTTAAATAATACGTCATTTCTACTGATGGTATTGTGACCTTATCTAAAAAAGAATTTGTTTATTTATCTACTTATATGTTTATTTTAAAAATAAAATTAAAAATCTGCAAATATGCCACACATGAGGTAATATTTATAGTTAACTAGCTGAGGCCCGCGGTGTTACCCGCGTTTGTTGTTGTAACCGCGGGCAACGCCGCGGGGCGAAGCTAGTCTTAGAAATGTAGCTTAAGTTACTCCTTAAATCATCAGCTATCTGCCAGTGAAAGTACCGACGAAATCCGTTCAGCCGTCAGTCAGATAAAAATTATAAAAAAAAAAATATTCTGGCATTTGTACCGTGTATATAGTAGGTATATGCATTTAGTAAAAATCGGTTATTTTAATATTACAAACAGACTCCAATTTTATTTATTTCTATAGATGATGTTTTGACATTTACTATGCGTATTCAAACTGTCATAATTTTGTTCAGCAATGCATTTATGAAATCATTTTTTTCTATTATTAATTTGTGTGAAATCTGATTACGGTACAAAATCATTACAAATGTATTACACTATTATATTACTAGCTGAATATCGCCGTGTTACCTGCGGTTATTTTTCGCGAGTTCCAAAGATTAGTCGGAACAAACACATAAACAAACAAAAAAATTAAAATATATTTTTTTTGGTGTAAGTAACAATAAAATTTACAATGAAATGCATTTATTAAAAAAATCATTTGATATTACATCCAGACACTCCATTTTCATTTGTATGTATAGCTATAAACTTGTTTTGATGAACGAACTGGCAAGACAGTGTTTATATTATCTGGTTGCTAAATAGTTTGATATTTATAAAGAGATGATAATCTTCCCAACATATCTATTTTGTGTATTAAAATACATCTGCAGATAGTATCACACAATTTCGTCAGTTAAACATGTATCCGATATGGTCTAGTGGCTAGGATACCTGGCTCTCACCCAGGAGGCTCGGGTTCGATTCCCGGTATCGGAATCCTCTTTTTGTATTTTTTAAACAAAAAATGAAACTCACCAGAATATCTTTTTGTAAGATTTCGTTTGATTTGCCTCATCTTCTGTTGGGCTGCGCTGGCAATTTTCGTAAGCGTATATTGTCCAGAGGTGGGCGGTGTTGGTAGCCTAGAAGCCGGTAATACTGGTGCAGCCGGCGCGTACGCAGACTGGAACATATAAAACAATACACACACATAAATGCTTGTAAAAACTACATGCTTTGTTGAAGGTATGACACTGAATGGGACAGTGACAGTGTGACATCATAATGTTTCGAATGTGAAGGAACCATTATTTCATGTTTATTATTTCCTTATGGGAATTTCAAACTGAGTTTCAAGAGACGATTTATTGGAAAACAATCATTATTCTTGTGAGTCATGAAGTAAATTTTAAAGTGCTATATTTTATGCCTCGATCGAAAAACACCGGCGTGGTCACGACTGACCGGTGAAAGCTCATTTGTGGTTTTTATTATGGAACTCTATTTATGAATGTTAATCTAGGTACATATATCAGCAACAATGTTTGTTTCGGAGTCTGGGTGTTTTCTATGTATAATATGAAAAAAAAAGTATGTTTATGTATTTATATCAGTTGTCTAGTATTCCTAATACAAGCTCTGCTTATTTTGGGACTAGACGATGTTGTGTGTAAGATGGTCGAAATATTTATAATTATTTAATTATAATGTTTTGTATGCCTTTTAATACGAAAACGTTTATTTAAAATATGCTTGCCAAGGTGACTACTGTGTCTGAGAGCACCCATTAATACAATCCAAAAGGGGAGGTGACCATAATCATTGCGAATTTAAACAATGCACCATGGTGATCCCACACTATGGTGCATAGTGCACACAAAGATACTTATAGAAGTGCACTATAAACAACTAGGTATGTAATATGTTTCCAACGAGTCAGACGTACCAATAAAAAAATTGTAGCATAAATTCAATTTTTCAAGGGAGCCCAAGTCACCATATTATCAACAATCCACTACTGGACATAGACTTCTACTTAAAAATGGCCTTTTGGCCTACTATTTGCTTACTATACCACTCAGACCAGACTAGACCGCAAGTGAGCCGATTGACTAATATTTTTATACCAATAGGCATACCTATGAGGTATTCTATATATCTATGAGGTATTATTCTATATCTATGAGGCATACACACTTTTCGATTTTATTTTTTTGTACTTTCCTATTGTTTACAACTTGTAATGCTAGTTTAGTAAATTATGTTGTTTTAACAAAGTACTAAAACCGATTCCTATCACGTTGTATATTCACGATTTTATAAAATTACAAAATTGCAGAAGATACAAAATAGTTTAAAAACCCGCCTTTTGTCTGTCCGCTTCTCTTAGTGTAACCTCAATAAGATTTTACACATTATTTCTGTAATTATGAATTCTGATGTCATCAAGCTCTTGGTCAGTGAACGTAATTGCAAGACCTTCATAGTCTATGGTCTCTTAATACGTCATTCGTATGTGTGACAACCATTTACGCCATCAGGCCGAATTGTTTTTGTCGTCTACTTCTGCCATTGAAAATTTTGTGTCAATATGTCATTACAATACGAGTAGGTGTGTATTATAAATAAATAAATATTTTGGACATCTTACACACAACATCATCTAGTCCCAAAGTAAGCAGAGCTTGTGTTATGGGTACTTAATTACTAAACAACTGATATAAATACATAAACATACTTTTTTTTTGTAAATACATACATATTATACATAGAAAAACACCCAGACTCCGAAACAAATATTTGTGGATCACACAAATATTTGGTCTGACCCGGGAATCGAACCCGAGACCTATTGATCAGCAGCCGCATACGCTAACCACTAGACCAACAAGGCAGTATTATTATAATAATTACGATGTATTTACTCAAGGTTTAAATATATATTCATGGTTTTAACTTACTGTAATATATTGAAATTGACAGTTTATAGTCTATTTAGAGATATTTCATTATTTCATTGATAGATTCTCCTATTGATTTAAAGTGTTTAATTTTTACATATGGTATGTTTTATTATATTGTGTATTATTATATTTATTACATATATTGTGTATTATCTGTATAGTGAATCTTTTGTTAAAATATTTTTTAAATACTATTAATCGAATTAAAGCGAATTTGCACGTGTACAAAAAAGGTAAAATACCAATTCTTTATTACTAAAGAATATTTTACTCATTGTTATTATACTTTTTCCACAATAATTCTCTTTTACGTCTTTTCAAAGTCTAGTTAAATGTAATAAGTGTGTATCTAATATTTACAAAAAAATATACAAATTATTATTTATAATTTTTAATTCCAAAATTACTTGCGAATTATAAAATCTTTAAATGTAATAGGTATTATAAAACATGTGAATTAACAAGTCTATTTAGTAATCATCAAACATAGACAAAGTATAAAGATTCATTTTTGCAATTTTGATATGCATCTTATTAACATTTGCTCATTTAAAGAAACAAAAATGTTAAAAACTTGCACCGATTTGTATTCACATAATGCACTTTATTCTAATATAAAATTATTTAATTTATTACATTAATATTTCTAATTGTAATCGCTTCGCGTAAAAGAAAGGGCGAGTGTGTAATTATTTATAAATCTTTAATAGTATTATTAAAAGGTAAAGTTTGTGGGGATATAGGGTTTAACCTCTGTACCAACTGAACCGAATATGATAATTCTTTTAACAATAGAAAGCCACATTATTTGTGTGTTATATTCTATATAAAAAAATACGAAAAATAAAAAGATTTTTTGTGGAAGTTGGAACTGTCTAAAAATGGTTGGTGAAAAGAAGTGGGTCAGGTAGTTTTATGTTTATGTATTTATATCAGTTGTCTAGTACCCATAACACAAGCTCTGCTTAGCTTGGGACTAGATGATGTTGTGTGTAAGATGTCCAAAATATCATGTTCAAATACATATATATATCTCTATGTGTTTCTATGGTTTAAAACTTAAATATTTTAAAGAGTCACCAAAGACCAACTTAAAAATGTTAGCATTTGAGCTGTTGGATTTCGTTGGTGAGTGTGAGACTAAAGGCCCAATCATCATCATCAGCTTTAAAAAAAAAAGCCTAGCAGAGGGACCTTAGGGGTTATCGTTGTTGATGATGATGATTGCATAGTTACCTTGTCGGTTTCTTCATCGTCAGTATCGCTGTCGAATGAGTCGAAGTCATCTTCAAGCGGTAGAGGGGGAGGGTGCGAGTTGACCGGCGCGAGCGCAGGGTTGGCTGCGAGCTCCGGTCCCGGCTCCAACGACTCGTATAGGTGGCCAGAGTCACTGCTGTCACATTCTGTCGACAATAGTTATGGAAATATGTAATACAGATTTTATTTCTTTAATGTTAAGGTTGAATTTGACTGCCTCGGTTAAGATCGGTCGGTTAAATAGGTATTTGATAGTAAAACCCAACAACATATTGTTGTTATTGGGTTTTTCTTACAGAAAATTCTTGATGACAGTCCAGAGTACAGAAGTTTGGGGGTCATTCACTCCCGTGCCTCGAAGAGCACGTCGGTCCCGGTTGTCATGGACATCTATGGTAATCGCTATTGGGAAGTTGGTACTCTCAAATACACTGACAACTAGTTCAACCCTCAAATTTCAGTTCTCAGGGTTGAGGAGGTCCGACGCCGATCGTTCCGTGTAAAAACTGATATTTAGGTAAAACCTATTGAACAGTAGCCGACCTCAAATAATCTTGTAAATATAGGCTAGGAAGAAGAAGATCTTAAGGTTAAATTGGAAGTTAGAAACATTTTATGGAATTGTGGAATTAACCCTGTTGGTTTTTTAGGGTTCCGTAGCCAAATGGCAAAAAACGGAACCCTTATAGATTCGACAAGTCTGTCTGTCTGTCTGTCTGTCCGTCCGTATATCACAGCCAATTATTTCCGAAACTATAAGAGCTATACTGTTGAAATTTGGTCAATCGATGTATTCTGTGAACCGCATTAAGATTTTTATATAAAAATAGAAAAAAAACAATACATTTTGGGGGTCCCCATACTTGAAACTGAAACTCAAAAAATTTTTTTCATCAAACCTATACGTGTCTATGGATATGTGTTCAAAAATGATGTTGAGGTTTCTAAAATCATTTTTTTCTAAACTGAATAGTTTGCGCGAGAGACACTTCCAAAGTGGAAAAATGTGTCCCCCCCCCCCCTCTAACTTCTAAAATAAGAGAGTGATAAAACTTAAAAAAAAAATATGTTGTATATTGCTATGAAAACTACCAACGAAAATTGGTTTGAACGAGATCTAGTGAGTAGTTTTTTTTTAATACGTCATAAATCGTAAATCGCAATTTACCTTTCATTCAATCAATACACTAGTATTAAAACATCGATGAAAGTTACAACGAACTACAAGAACTTTAATATGATGTTACTTGCTGATACGGAACCCTTCATGGGCGAGTCCGACTCGCACTTGGCCGCTTTTTGTTGGGGTAACGATAACGTATCCAAGTCCAACATCGACTTAGTTTCCTGCTAAACTGTATCTATACAAAAAATAAAATTCAAGTATCTTTTAGTAGATTAAAAAATGTAAAAAACCAATTATCAAAATTTTAGTCTGTCTGTTTGTTTCGAATCAAATCAAATAATTTATTCTGCAATAAGGTTACATGAACACTTTTGCAAGTTAAACTTTTTTATTTTTTGAGCAGATAAGTTCGGCCTTTCCTAACTGGACTAGCCCTGAGAAGAAAGGACGAAACAAACTCAGGGATCACAGTCTCTTTTTTTTAGCTAATCTTTGAAACAGCTGGGCCGCTATTAACAGGACTTAGATAACTGATGGTATAAGAAGTATCTTATGCTACTTTTGTTTTAGACTAACTTCGCCCTTCGGTTATTGCAAAGGTATTACGACCGCGGGTAATATCGTGAGGAGGTAATATCGTTAGTAAAGAATACATGAACAAAAAATATAAGAGACTTAAAACTTGAGGCGTGTTCAAGGTGCGCCTCCATAACAGGAACTACGATTCACTTAACATATATAAGGGTGAAACAAAGGACCAAGTACGTGAAGAAAGAACAAATAACCTACACAAAATAATGGGTTTTTGCATAGAAATAAATACGAAAAAGATGTTTGACTATAATTTCATTTCCATTTTCATTCACACATTACACAGGATTATTACGATGGAGAGATTATTAATTTGAAGAAAATGTACGACACGAAAGACACGAATTATTTAATAGTTATTTAAAACATACATGTTTGAGAGAACTATTAGACGATGCGAATCGCTTGAGGCCTTCAAATAAACAACCTATTGTTATTATAATATAAAACAAATAAAAATCTACACAATAACTTTGTTTAAAAGTTACTATATATATGTAGTACGTAGACTCACGCAATAACACCTCATTCGATCAATTTTCATTCTTTGTGGTATCTACCAAAGTAACAGAACTCAATTTCAAACTCATTTCCACTAGACCTTTTAACTTACTACTTTTAACAACGCTCTCCTTATATTATTTTTTAAAGAGACAACTTCGGCATTATGATATAGAGTCCCCCGCGACACGGAGTATATTCCTGGGGACTTTACAAACATACACAAAGAACACCAAGACTCAGAATAACAATTTGAAAATCACACAAAGTGTTATCCCATGTAGGATTTCAACCCACAACATTTGGCGAAGTAGGACCACTTGAACCACTAACCGTGCAGTCAGTTACTCATCAACCTAGTAGGTAGAATAACATATTCTGCCCGGACCGGTTCTGTTTTGGTCATTTAATCTTCGCTAATCTTGACTATATGCACAAATTCTTTCTCAACTACTATTACCATATCTTTTTTATATCTCATCAGACTTTAGTTAGCATCTCTTTAGCTATTTCTATCGCTACATTATATTTTAATCGACACTGTTTTTCACTGTATATAAATTTATAAATAATTACTAGCTATCAGCCGCGGCTCCGTCCGTATTTATGTCAGGCTTTCAACTATCTGGGTACAAAATTTCATTTAAATCGCTAAAACAGTGGTTTTTCAGCTCATTGCGAAAAGACAGACAGACGCGGCAGAGGACTTATTTTATAATATATACTTAGTGATTTTGATGATTGTTATTCAGTTTTGGTCCCTGTGCTGAGGGATAAGAATCAAGAGTTTCACTACTTTTCTACATCCAGTGGAGCAGGCTAAGGAAGCAAGACACCCGGCTTATACCAACTCATCTTGATCTTGTATTATAGCAAGCAAAAACCTACTTCTCTTATTACGATGATTCAGTTTATTGTGGATTACCAAATGTATAAGTGTGTGTCATTGTATATATTACTATATAAGTTTTAAAATGTAACAATGTGTTGCACATCGGTATGTAGATGATTTCATAGTTTTTTGTGGTTGGATTTTGTTTTAGGCACAAAATATTTTGCTGTTGTGTTTTTGTCGTTATTGTTGACTCAATAAATTTTCTAGATTCTTCAAGATGATGTTATTAACAAAATTCACAACTTAAAACAATTTAAAACGATTTATTAACTGTTATGCGAGTAAATAAGTTTTCTAAAATTTATAGCTACTCTTAATCAAATCTATCAAACAAAAAATAATATCGAAATAGGTTTATCCCTTTAAGAGATTAGACGCCACTGAAATACGTTTAACCTCCAACATATTACACATTTTAAAGGCACATATTGTGCATTAAGGGTTTAACAATAAAAAGAAATACCTATATAGATTTTTTTAATATTTTTACTTCACACTTGAGTGATTTTAGTAATCTTGTTATGAAAGGTTTTAGGCGTTCTAATAGTAAACAATAATAAATAAAAAATATTTGGGACATCTGACACACAACATCATCTAGTCCCAAACTAAGCAGAGCTTGTACTGTGGGTACTAGAAAACTGCAATATAAATACATATATACCTACTTTTTTTGTAAATACATACTTAATATACATAAAATATTTGTAGATCATACACAAATATTAACTTAGTAAAAAATATTTACATTTTCGACGTGATTCTAACCGAAGTAAAAACTAACTTTCCAAAAATTTATTAAAATAATTATAGTATATGTGTGTGCGTTAAATTATCTTAATGTTTATATTTTCAGTAAAACTTTCACAGTAAATTTAAACACCGTTTACAAAACGATTCACTAATCACTCATTATAAATTTCAATTGGTCAGTGAACACACGAGCGATGGGTCACAGACAAGTCTTTTGACATTTCATATTACATAAGATTCACCGACTCAAACGAATAGTTCCAACCGTACTCAAAGACGTGACTGCTTAACATTTAAGTCTTTCATCATTACAATTTGAAGTCCTTTTACGAGCACACGGAAGGTCATTTGGTGGAAAATACACGGCCAGATTACAGCAAAATTTGTAATCTAAATTATAACTTTTTTGGATTTTACTGAGTCTTTGGATACTTCAAATTATATTAAGTAATGTAAGATGAACCTCTAAGCATTTAACTAAACGGTAAAGGAATAAGATTTTCTGTCAGTGAGACGGGATAAATACGGAAAAAAACGGGCTATGTACCAGTCCAAGAAAGACAATTATACGAATTGAAATTTTTGTACACTATACATTTTATCTTTCTCTTTTAAAGTGTGAAATAATAATAAACGAGACTTATAGAAACAAGGTTATTTTTTAGAAGGTTTATTGATAGGTAGTGACTGATCTAAATCTGATAAAGGAATAGTTGTATTAGTATAACAAACCGATAGTGTACTAATATATTTCCAAGGCCGAAGAAATTTAACTCAAACAGGTAATGCCAAGGTCTTCTCAACGTTACGTAAACTCTAATCAAGTGTGACGCGTTCGCGGAGCTTGTTTTGCGTAAGTAGGTCGACATGGATATCTTCGTATCTATACAGTCTATACTATTTTTCTGACAAGTCTTACAGTAAGATGGTTTATGATATTTCACTCAAAAATTATATTAATTTGAATTTAATTTGCTTTGAGTCTCTTTTAGGAAGGACAAGCAGACCGATAACCTGATGGTATAGAAATAACACTGCATCCTTCTTTTTTGGTTTGTAGCTGGCATTGCTTTTAATACCATACTCTCCGTGGGGAAAATGAAGAGCGTGAAGATTCGGTCTATGCACTCAATCTCGTGGTTGCCTACGTCGGCAATCGGGAGGAGTTCCATGAAAGAGCAAGCGGCTTCTACAGTCTTCCGTGCCGTACCCCGTAACCGAGGTACATCCCTACTTTGAATCGTCATCCCAAAATCCGGACGATGAGGGATTTGGGTTTCGGTAACCTTACTCACCCGGTGACACGAATAGAAAAAATTGCTTTACACCGCTTTTGAGTGAGGCTGTAGCACTCCAATGACAAAAGTATTTGAATATAGCTTCATGTTTACGGTAACTGTGGTAAAAGCTGTGATTCTTTAAAGTATCTAATGTTAAATGATAGTCTTTAACGTTTCTCAAGAATTGGCCTATCAAATGCATAGAGAATGAATAAAATATGTCTTTTACTTGGAGAGATTGTTTACTAACGATTCCGCATTTTTATGGTTACTGCTCCGATTTCAAAGGTCGTTAAAATGGTGTTTTATAGCTTATTTGATTCATTGATAATAATTATATTTAAACTGAAATCATGAATTGACCGTTCACGAGATTATAGAGTTTAAACAAAAAGGTGCAAATAGTCTCAAGTTTTATTTATTACTAGCTTTCGCCCGCGGCCGCGGCTCCGTCCGCGTGTATCTCGATTATTGTAAGAGCTATGTTACTGTAAAGTTTCATCCAAATCCGTTCAGTTGTTTTAGCATAATAGAGCAATACACATACATACTCACAAACTTTCGTGTTTATAATATTATTAAGAACTAGCTGACCCGTGCCCACATCGTTGGGCATAACTTAAATATAAAAGTTAGACATATGATGTCGTTGACTTTTTTGTAGGCATTTTCAAGCTCCACATCTTTTCTCTAGAACTCAAAAATATATCTTTCATAGTTAAGGCAGTGTTCGTAAGAAACGCTTGCATTCGACCGTTTTTTCTCAACCTATGACACTCAGCAATAATGTGGCTATCTATTGGTGAAAGAATTTTTAAAATTGGTTCAGTAGATCCCGATATTACCCCTTACAATTTAACAAACACACAAACTTTACTTCTTTATAATATATGTATAGATGTATAGATATTAGCACAGAAGTATAGATTTGACGGCCATTATAGAAGTACAGCCAAGTCAAAATGTATCCAAATGTATGAATTAATAAGAACTCTTACATTTTGTTCCTAACTAAATAAATAAACTCGTAATTTTTCAATTATTTCAAAACCAGTTGAACTAGTTCATCAAACCACAAACATATTTAGCAATAAATAAATACAATAAAAATTTGCTCAATAATCTACAACACTCAGTTGCCAAATAATATAATTAGTTATGTTTTGGTTATTATTAAATAGTATAAACAAAATTATTGAAAGTACAAAAATAACGATAAATTATGAAAGAACCAGCTTTCGCCTGCGGCTCCGCTTGCGCGTAACTTGATTATTGCAGTAAAAAGTAGCCAATGTGATATTCTGATATATAAGCTAAAGAACAAGAAATATACATACATAATTATATATTCACAAACTTTCGCGTTTATAAAATCAGTAGGATAAATTGATTTCATAACACATTACAAGCTTAATGCTAAACGCGTCATAAAGAATTGTTTTAAATAACAAATCGTGACTGCGGCGAAGCCAAAAGGAAGGGCAATAGTTCTGGCAGCCTATATATGATCGACCGTAGCGTCTGAACCATTTTCTTAATGAAACAGCCCCTCTAGTCAAGTTGCAAACGTTTTTCGTTTTCTATTCTCTTGTTTCATTGGTTAATGTCACTCAGTCACGTGATTAAAACAAAATATTAGCCAATGGAACAAGAGAACGCAGAAATAGAATAGGAAACGAAAAACGTTTGCAACTTGGCTAGGGGGGCAAGTGTCAATAAATTCGCTATAATAATGGCCAAGGTTACATGCTATGTAAGTTTTATCAAAAGCTTTTACGTGGTTTTTTTACAGTTTTCTAAACTGTTTCTTGTTCTCAATTTCCAGTCATAAGGGTGTTTTTTTATAATAAAAGAAAAAATTGCCTCAGTGCTTCGCGAATGTCAGAATTCCGAGGTAACAAATTATTATTATTATTTAATAATAATAATAATAATAATCTTTATTTAGCAATAAACAGTAAGAAGCAATTACAATACTTGTTATAAACATGAATGCACACACTTAAGAATAACACACGTACGTTATTATTTAATACACAAGCAGCTTAAAGCTGATGCGTGTATATCATTACACTTGTGTTTTTAAATGTTTATCAAATCTATTTTTGAAGATGTTCACATTTGGGGCACTAATGACGGATTCTGATAAAGAGTTCCACATTCGCACCACACGGTTTGGTAAGAAATGGTTTCGGGGATTACTAGCGCACCGAAGTGTGTTAAGCTTCATGGAGTGACCTCTCAATTGGGTGTTCGTGTTCATTGTGAACATGGTCTCAATATCTCTCACGTTATAATGATGGTTGAGGATTTTGTAGGTTTCTATAAGGTCTCCTTTGATTCTTCTCTGTTCTAGTGTTGGTAGATTGAGTTCTAGCAAACGAATGAACGAGAAAAACTATAATCTAACCAATCAATTAATGACCAATCATATGGAGATTTTAAACAGTAACACATTTATTCATCTGACTCAGCCATGACTTGCAAACAGTTGCTCAATGGGTCGAATTAAATGTATTTAATAAGCGGCATTTATATTATTTTTATTGTAGGCCAAGAACACTATGTACACAACTCTCTATACTAGTACAAATAAAAAATAAAATGTAACACAGATCTTCATTCTAAAGCATCTTGCTTTCAAGGCATGAGATGAGAAAATAACATCGGACATAAAAGACAAGAGAAATGTGTTACTAGTTAGAAAAGTATTAAAATTAATTTATTATGTACTTACAGACGTTAATTTAAAATAAATTTATGTAGTTAGGATGTGTAGCAACATTTAAAACCGGCTAAATGATTTTATTCTCCGGTATCCGGTGTTAATTCAATTTTTACTTCCACTATCACAACCATTGCATTTGCTTGAACATAACTATAATCTCCTTTAATATTATAAAACTGAAGAGATGAACTTCTTTTGGTTTTGATTGCATTAATACCGGAAACTACCGCATCGAATTTAAAAATATTTTATTGTTGGATAAGAAAACAGAAACAAGACAGACTTAGTTTTCAAGCAGGTGAAGTATCTAATAAGGCATGAGATTAATCAGAATCAGATTAAGAATAATATAGAAAAAAGTTATAAATAGTAAAGACAAAATCCAAGTCGCGACCTATTAGTACTCTTCTTACTGCTGAAGTGATTTAAAATCAATTACTAACCCAACATAACGAAGAATTAAGTCTTTACTATGCAATAACGACACATACAGAACTAAAATAGGCATAAATGTGTATAAAAATGTTTTTACCCCAATAGTAAAAGTTGTGAAACTGAAACGCCGATTCAAATTCGACGTCAACCATTACATCTGTCCTTGCGGCGCATGAACACACTGGAGGAAGTGGAGTAACTTTATTGACCTCAAATATAAAAATGACATCATGACACTCACGACCGGTTCACTGAGAGTTCAGAGAAAAACTGGTGGCACAACGATAGACAATAGCGTTATGGATAAAACTCAAAATCTTCTGTACAATGGTCAGATGATATAAGGAATAGACAATACTATACAATTTGCTGACGACATTTGAGTTCCCAAAACAATAGTCTAGTGTATAAATAAAGATCAGACCGAATGAGGTTTATATTTACTATATGATATGATAGAGCACGTAGTGTAAAGAGTCCTCTGTCTTACGACAGTTGTATATTTCTAAGAATATTCCCTGAAGGGGATGCGTGATAATCAGGTTTTGTCAAGAATATATATAAACTTGTATAGATGAGTGTCAAATATAGTATGAAAGTGAACTCGTCTTAGACACCTTGATATTTAATATCGACCTCTAAGATATCAAGATGAATTTTGATTATGATATTTACTGTCAAAAGTGCGGTAAAATTTGAAAAATTATAGAATTATTTTTTTAGCTTTCAACTATTTAAAAAGTAATGGTAGAAATTATAATCTAGACACTAATGCAAATTCAAAAAGTAAACGCTTAAAGGTAATTCAGTTAATGTTACTAAAGACATTGAACTAGAAAGCGCAAAGGACTATCCAGTAAGTATTGTCAAAATTTAAAAAAAATGCAGCAATAAAATAACTATAATTTCTGAAGCAACTTCATTATATAAAAAGTGTGGTTCTGCTGTTAGGTCGCCTTTAAATTCGGAAGTGAATTCGACGTGATAACTATGTCGGAAACTTTTTCGATAAAATTTTCTTTTAATTGAATACTTGCAAGGTCGTTTATTACGGTTTTTCACTAACTGATCTGGAATATCTTGTCTATCAATTAGAAAGCGAGAAAGTCAGTTACGATCGCGGTGAACCGTTTTTATGGTCTCATGGTTAATAATATACTGTGTGATGTTTTTGAACACATATATGAAGTCAATTCACTATACAATCTAAACATCCGGACGGTTGTTGACGAAGATGGGGAGATTGTGATAATATTATGGAATCTGGTGGCAATTCTTTCAATTGTAAACGTTTGTTTTGGATTTTGTATGCTTCGTGAATGGTGAAACAAAACAGTGGTGGTGTTTACAATTTTGTTGATATGTGGTTGTTGCATGTTTTTCATTTTAATTACATATTTGCACTTTGTAAAAATTAGTAAGAAATATGGATTACAAGCTTTAATTACGTACAAATCTTAGTTAAGTTTATGAATGACGATGATGATGTATTCTGGTCGATTTCAGAAACGGCGCGACTGTAAGTCTCAATGGAAACGAAACGTTCACAACTTCCAAACTCAGGACTGTTACTGAGCATTTCTCTAATCAGAAAAACTCAATAACACTTTTTGGTCCACCGGTGAGTGTATGCGATTACCCATCAAGAGGTCCCGGATTTAGAAATATAGTAAAACTGAATATAATATTCAAAACGGTCTGATATATATCATGACTGATACAATATGTATCTTTCATAGTTTGTACTTGGTTGTGAATAGTTGTGATCTGCTTACTTGGAAACTAGATGCGATTATTTGCCAGATGTCTGAAATATTAAAATTGCTAATAGGATAGTGAATATCGGTGCTGTGATGCTTTTATGTGTTAATATAATAAGAAACAAAAAGTACCGAAAAATGCGATGAGATCTTGAATTTCAATTTCTCCATCTTGCAGTACAGTCCTGACGTTGAGCCAGCAGGTTCGCTCGAGCACGTCGATCAGTCTCACGGTGTCTCCTATGTCATCCCTCTGCGGCACTCTACGCGCTTTGTCGTCGTTATGGCTGTAGTATGGGGACTGGGTGTTCGTGCTGATGTACAGCATCGTCGGCGAAGTTATTGACACTACAAACAATATCGATCAAGGTAACAACAGGCTTGGGCTACTAAATGTTTTTTTAGGTAATCGATTCGTGACCATCTCTAAAATTGCAAGCAAAAAATTTACTGTGTCATGGAAAGAAAATTTCGATGCTCTTTCAATGCTAAAAATGAATGTTCTTTTAATTTAATGCACGAAATATGAGTGTTGAATACAAACACGTTTTAGCTACTTTTGCTCAAGGATTGTAAAGAATAAAAACGTTTGATTCACGTCTAGACCGGTAATAAAGTTATGGATATGGTTCTCGAATCGTAAATAGGAATATTAAACAGCCTGGTGCACCTTGATCGCCGCAGTGCCTTCGAAGAGTTCTGGGCCTCGGCGGCAGTGGTGGCCCGACGCCACCATTCACCTGACGCCTTTCCGAGATCATTTTTCATCATCACTGTTTTCACTTCATCACTTCACTTAGTCACTGCTTTTAAACATAGAACGGACGCATTCGTACACATGTATGCCACGGCACTGTCAACGAATATTGCATTGCAACATATTGCCGAACACTGAATGTTGGAGACAAATTAAGATTATAAACTTCCTTATCCGAACCGAACGCTCGAGTTACAGAAAAAAGCGAAACAAGTTGTGTCGGCAGCTGCGTTGCCGGCCGCCTCAGGGTCGACTGGTAACACAATTGTACGAATCAACATTGCCATCCGTATTACAATCGAGAACTGCTTATTTTTTCACCGTTTCAATGTTAAACATCACGATATTGCAATATTTGAAGCACAAATAGTGTTACTAATAACTAAACTGACATTGGTCGTGGTTAATGCACCTAAATCGGTATTTTCTGCATTGTTAGTTCTGCTTGAATTTATGTATTTGAATACAAAATTTTATTTTATGAACAACAATAATGATAATGCAGCTACGGGCAAGAAGAATTTTTAAGTGCAGATATATTTTATTTCTGACTGTTGTAAAATAAATTATTACGACTATTAGATAATATTTTTTGATTAAAACACAAGTAGTAGCAATGTTACAAAATGAGTTAAGCGCGTCTGTATGTATGGCGTTATAATCAGAGCATTGCAAGTTGCGAAACAATGAAGGCAAAACGCGGCGCGTTTCGCGGAGGGACATAACATTACTGAACTGCATTATACGAGGGCCTGCAAGCGATATAGAATGTTTACGTACTGTGTATCGTGTTATATCGGTAAATCAACATGCATAGCGTGTAAAAGTTGTGTGAAAAGAATGCGAACAACCAACGGGTGTTGAACATCATTACTGAGATAGATCCATCTCAAGAACTGTGGGTGTTACCGCATCGATCTGATAACAAACTAAACAGTATACAGTAGTTACACGAATTGATTTAATTGTTGCATTTTAAGTCAAGTTGGAGACGCTTTCTAGATGTGGAGCAACAGATAGAATGACAATAGGTGTTCTTGTATAATATTAAGACTGATACTGTGTTGATCGTTGATTTGATAAAAGTATTCATGTCAAATGTAGACTAAAAGCTCATTAATTTGAATTAATATGTAACAACTGTTGCAACTTACAAGATGAATAATTATAATTATGATTTAACATAGAGAAAGTCGCATAATAGTATGATTAGCGGCAATCTTAAAAGAAATAATTACAAACAAAACTGTAACTACGAACAGAAGGTATGAGTATAGTAATCTTAATATGTAATTCAAAATATGGCTGCAAGACGGAAGTTTTAGCCAAAATAGAACCAGACCATTAAGTAATGTTGCTAAAGTGACTTACTTGGCTACCGTTTCGTTATGTTTTTAATGCCAGTCACATGTAAATTCTTTGCAACTGGCTCCTTCGTAATAACTAATATTCAAAACTGGGCTTAATTGTATCGTATGATGATTTTAGTCAGTGGTGGAATGTAATGAATGTTGAATAACTAAATATGGTGGTAACTGGAATTCCATTGCGCTCTTGTCACGGTTCCGGCTAGGGCACACAGGCGGGTCGAGATCTCGGAAACAGTTTACGAAATCGCAATACATTGTCTCTAAAACAGAATATTACTGGAATGTTGAGTTGAAAATATTATTTCAAATGAATTTTTTCAACTCTTTTTAGGGCTTCTGGTTCAAATGTGATAATCAAAATGATTTAAAAGTTTAAGTTACAAAACTGATTGCATTAGTATACAACGAAATATTTGAAATTCTGATTCGCAATAGTTAAACTGAAACTAATAAGAATTTCGTCAAAGAACTGCATAATGCATTTATGTTAAATATTAATATTAAAAAAAAAAAACAATTTTAAGTAGATGTCAAATGCAAGGATTTATACAAATGTTACGACACTTCAAGGTGGACAGACATTATGGATACATGAAAATGTGTTATGCAATATCATTTTGTAACTATACAGTGTTGACACATTACACGTCATCATGAAATAACAGCCTCTCATAGTCCACTGCTGGACATAAGCATCTCCTTAAAAATGAGGTTTTGGCCCACTAGACGAGCTGGTGTAGGGTTTATTTCAAGTTTTCCTTCTCTTTGCTGTGCTGTTGTCCTGTGACCCTTGTTTCTGATCCCTGTCCCTTTCCCTTATTCCCTGTGGATCTGTGTTTATTCCCTTAGTCGGTTTATACGAAACCTACGGGATGAATAAGAATAGTGATCCTCGAAATTCTTAAACCGTCACCACACAGACCTAATGGATAACTACAGATAATATAGAAAAGAAAGTAAGGCACTGGACATATACGTTAAAAGACTAATTTAGGGTACATAAAACACTCGCATCAGGTTTTTTCTCAATAGTGGTCACGTTTTTTCACCGAAAAAACCGGCCGGCTGAGTTACTGCACACGGATGTTCAAACATTTATGAAACGATGATTTTTAAATTTCTACAAACGGACGTGTATTATGAGCATATAGCCATTCCTAAACGTTTACTATTATACACAGATATAATACTGTAAACACGAATTTACACTTTCACTGTCGCGGGGTGTAGAGCTCGCGGCGAAACGTAGACGCGTCCGCTCGGCTGCGCGGGCGCAGGGCTGACTCGCGCGCGCGTTCAACCCGTCCCTCTCCTACGCGACAACTCTTTGTGCCAACTGTAGCGAAATTGTGGGCGTACCAGAAATTCCATTTAAGTAACACCCCTAATTTATGAGTTGGAATTACAATGAAATGACCGAACAGCCGTCATCAACGTACCTTGTAAGGATTAATAACGATATGAAGGTTCATTATAAATAAACATGTTGTCGAGTAGAAGCACGTCAAGTAAAACCTTATAAAAACATTATGATTGGTGAGATTAAAATAATCTTACTGAGATAATGTAAGTTTGCTGTGATAGAAGAGAACAAACACACTTAACTGCAGTAAGTAGTATTTTAGAAAACTGGTCTAGCGAGTCTGTCCTTTAGAATTTAGGGCGATAGTATATCAACGAATCAGTAAATCAGACAATTGGTAACGAGTATGAATCAGATGCCGATAGAAAATCCTGTAATGCAATAATAGATCGATTGAAAAACTTGGTAATATGAGGTAAATAGACTCTAATTGTGCGAGAAACCCAGATCGTTGCACTCGGCTGTACGCAGTGACATAACGTTGACGGAATAGTCGCATCTGGAGCATTTAAATAATTGATCCCACGTTCGACTTCATTGGAGAATTTGACTGGATTTCGTAATTGTGTTACGAAATTGTAGTTTTTATGTACCTAGGTCACATTCATTAAAAAACATCTTCAAAAATGTATACGTTAGTGATTACTTTTCCGTGTACTTGTCAGTTCAAAATAAATGCAACATAATTTTTTTGGACTGTATTTTTCATATAGGTATTTTATCAAACTTACACAGAGCACAAATTTGTGGCTTAAGGTTTTTACCGGCAAAAAGGGAGAAGAAATGACAGTCATGGCATAAATAAAAAAAAAAAAACAAAAAGTTGCCAGTTACAAATATTGTTCATTATGTTCTGAACATTGTCTAATAAGTTTATCTTCGATAATTTAGGTCTTGCCTTATTACTATTGCACGGTATTTCGAAAACATATTCTCACAAAAATTTATTACATTATCCCTGCAATAAAAACTTCATATAATAAGAGAGAATAGCGTATACACGTTGTGGGAGATGTGTAAATGTCGCAACTCTTTAACACCTAAAATAATACAGTTTTGCCAATAGACACGGTGACCACACATCGCATTATATAGAAGTATATTTAAGACCGCCACGCAACGTCAGTGACGCATTGTTAAACAGATTCTAAAATTCTTCTCACAATTATGTCTTTACCTGTAATTTGTTCAAATTGTCAGGTGAAAGTCACTAATGGCGTGTTTAGATCGCTTTTCGCAATCATCAGCGGAGTTTGAAAATTTACAACGAAACCTTGACATTGTTCGTCAGTAATATTGATGTCTTCTATTCTATTATTATCTTTGAATTGATTTTAGTAAAACTAAATATCTTTAAATTGTGGTTGTTATTTTTAGTCACACAAATATTTGTATACATTCGGATTATTTATTGTTTTTATTTTAACCACTACATTAGCAGTTTTGTCTGATACATTGACATAAAATTAGTTGTCTCTTTGATGTACGAGTAAGATCATCAAGATTTCCGTAAACCTACATTTCCGTAAATGAATGGATTTGATTTTTTTGATCAAATTTATGTCTTGTGTTGTTGGGCAATTTTATAGCAAGTTTTCATAGTTATGTTTAGAGATTTCAATGATCAATTTACATCTAAAATAATATGTTCGTGTTTTTAGTTTTAAACTTATTGAAATCTTGCTTTTACAAATACCTATTACGTATAAGGAATGATAATAACATCCGCGAGTGGACCGGAGTCAAGAGCGCCGCGGAACTCTTTCACCTCGCCAGGGACAAAGACAGGTTTTCAACATTCAGGGGTGATGTCCAACCTCCAGTAATTGGAGAGGAACAAGAAGAAGAGGAAGAAGCTGATAATAACATTAAAATAATCTAAATTACTGTAGTCCATTCAACTTAACCTAACTTAATGATATTATGTAGTCCGAATTACATACTAGTAATTTGGATTGAAATTAACTGTTGGCCTTCAAACAATATAAATTTGCATATCAGTATAATGATGCAAGTCATCTAACTAGACTATACCGACTTGATCTCTCTGAGCATTGACTTTCTTTAAGAAGTCAATGACCAGAGCCTATAACCGTAGTTCAGTTTAAAATGGTTAATATGTACGTAATATGTCGATGCTTATTTTATTTTTACGGTCAAGGACTTGGTACAACAAGATGGCGACGTAACGTGAGAAGGTATGTTTATTGTGTGATGACAATAAATGACGGGAATTCTTTCATCGTTTGGATTCTTTTTGACAAATTCTGATTTGTATTTTTTTTAAATTTCGTCAAGGGTATCCTTCATATTAATTTAGGAAATGAGACGCCATTTTATTTTATGCGTCATTTGGTCTTTGTTCTTTATTAGTTGTTATTTGAAACGTGATTATTAATATGTTCAATAAATTACTTTGTTTTTTCAATTTGATGCAGAATTAACTCATCAAGGAAGTAATAATTAGTTTGGATGCAATTTGATATTTTCCACGAGAAAAATTCGTGATTAAATAACATTAATGTCGTATGCACGAATTATCTGATAAGAACTGGAGGCCAACCTGATCAGGCACAACTGAAGGTCTAGGAAATCAGTTTTGAGTATCAGACAAGCATTATACTATTTCTATAATCGAGGGACTGTTGGTATGGTGGTTATTGACTGCTAACTGGGTCGTGAGTTCGAGTACCACCTCAAAACAAATACCTATAGGCGACGAGCATGATTGTTTGGTCGACCCGGCCTGTTAGTGGTGATGTCAATGGCTTTTTATAATATAAATATATATAAGTGATATGTGTGTTTTTGGAAACATTTCAGTATTTTTAATAGCAAAAGCTTAATCAAGTATAATATGAGACTGCCTTTTATTTCTATTTACTTCTTTTGATTTCACCAATAATCGTAGAAATAAATTTGGTATATTTTAAATGTCAACCTGACCTTCCTATTCAAGCTATTTACGTACGTTATCTATAGAACTATAATTAGAAACCAATGTTAACAAGTTTTATAAAACATTTTCGTTGTTAAGTAAGAGTAACTCGTGTAAAAAATTCGATACGAACATAAATCAATTCGATTTCCTTAATTGACGTTTCTCAGCAAACGCACAAACAAATACTGTATAATTTTCGTACATTCATTCATTCATACCCGCACGAATTTATGTGGTTTCTGTGCATGTCTATGGCATTAGACCTTGTTAACTTTACAATAGAACCTAAAAAACATAAATAAAAAAAATACACGGAAAAAACAGCGACCTTGTGCACCTTTATCGTTGTTCCTTTGTCTACAATGCATTAGTAAAAGACTTAACTTTTAATTTTTAATAAAATTAGAAAAAAAACGTAATGTTTAATAAACTTTAGTAGTCGGTAAAAAATAACATTCATTCAAATTATTTAAATAGATCGACAACAGTGAAATAAATAGAGATATAAGACAATATCACAGAACGTAGAAATTTTCGTTCTGTGGTCAGTATTCAATGTTGCAGGGAGAAGTCAGAAAAAGCAGTATTCAGTGTCAGAATGAGAATATTTAGTGGCAAAATTTCAATAAAAGTTTCCATTTTGCCCTCAAAGATAAGTAAAATTCACAATCAAAACTAATTTTGTTGGTGAAAATTCTATAGCGGTACGTGAAAAAAAAGTGTTGAAGTCATAACTATGCAATTAAATTATATAAAATCCAATTAAACAGTTAACATTATACAAACTTCACATTTTTAAAACATTACTAAGTAAATACTAATATTAGAAAAATAAAATCTACATAAAATACGGCCCAGACCTAGTTGAAACAAATGTCGAAACACTTCAAGATTAGACTAGCGATATACAAGCGTTTGTCCATATGTACGAAATGTCAATTTTGTCGCAAGCCTCCACTCATGCGCATCATCATTTATTCGTGATGCGAACTTTGATCATATTTATTGCATTGCACCCAAGCTGCAAACGCTTTCGTTTTCTATTCTATTTCTCTATTCTCTTGTTGCATTGGCTAATATTTTGATTTGATCACGTGATTGAGTGACATTAGCCAATGGTGAATTAGAGTTCAAAAGGATGTATATTTCTATTTATAAAATCTACGATTTACATAAATAATGGTAGTAAGTACATGTGTGCATGTTAATTCTTGTACACTATTCGTAAAGTTATTGAGATAAGTTTATCAGACCTCTCTGTTTATGTAACAAAATCAGTGATAAATAAATCACACGATATAACTTTGTGAAAATGTATACCACCAATATTTCAGCATCTATTATTCATTGGTGAAAGTTGCTGTGGTTGAACTCTTGGAGTAGACAAATCAGATAATCGAAGCGCAATAATAGTAACTCCTAAGAAACTGACAACCGATTCAAGACAGCTTGGATCTCGTCATAAACCTAGAATATTGTAACATGCGATGTGAACATTCCACATTACCTTAGGAATAATAAATGTAGTCAGAGGTTCCTAACTTAATCTTCTGGTTCAAAATATAAAAATAAATTTTCAAAACCTTATAATGTCTTTCGAAATAAAAAAGCTTTTATTTCTTGTAGACCTTTTCAGGCACTTTTAAATTGTTACTTTACTGATTTTAGTTTCGCAATTTCTCTTTAAGCGTAAATAACTTAGTAGAAAAAGTTTCGAGTTGTTTATTTTCTATTGTAAAAATATCCTACAATAATTTGATAAGACACAAAGAGTAAACACACATTCAGGTCAGAAGGGGACAATTATGCATGAGCAATGTAAGGAAGTTCACTTCGGTTGTTTTACACAAAGATCGTTCACTGTTGAAGGAGCAGCGCAACCAACTGTAGCGAGTTATAGATTGACCAATTATTATTCCAATCATTATTAGTCGAGAAGTCAAAAACCAGAGCGGTCAAGTCCATGAATACAACATGGTTATTGAATTTGTATCGAATGTTTTCAAATAATTGATAAAGAGCAGTGACAAGTGATTGAAAAGTATTATATTTAATATTTCAAAGTAAGTAGTTGTTATTGGGATTTCTTAATTATCTTATTTTCTATAATACATCAGACTTCAGTTGTTTCTTCTTTTTTTTTATTTAATAACCTGCCAAGATTACTCTGCTCTTCCTGATGGATAGCATAAGTGGATAATATTTTTTAAACTAGTTTGTCTGTAGTTAAAAGAGACGAAAAAGATGAAATCCAGTGCCGAGAGAACTAGCAACTAGGAAAAGGAATATCTAGAAAAGGAACTACACAGTTGCGTTTCTCTTCTTGAGACGACAGGGGTTTTCTTCACGAAAAGCACCAAATATTTTTCATTTAAAGGGTAGAAGTGCAGTTATATTTTAAAAAGATAATTTTAAATTATAATATTAAAACATTGTGAAGAAGGCTAGGTTGCAATGTTATTTCTGACGGCAGACATTCTATATCGTCTGTATGCTTCATCTATTAGACCTTGACAGGTTGTAACTTTCTATTTCAATACACACTTCACTGAACATGAACACGATAGGCTTGATGCAAACTAAGTATGTTCTAATTTTTATATATTTTTAGTTAAATACTAAAGGTAATACGAAGATTTCATCACTATTCTTGGATAATCAGGCTATTTGAGGAGTGCTACAAGGCATCAATTATGGTCCCTGTTCAATATTTCTATGCATAAACATTAGAAAGGTATCCCTTGCCATATAATTAAATAACTGTAACAAGTTATTCAAATGCCTGAAAATGTTTTCGTGACTATTCTATTATTGAACTTTTAGTTATATTTCAAAGTTAATGTTTTAGATTTGACCAAAGTTACTAAGAATTAACGGTGAAAGATGAACAAAAAGCAATAATAAACTTTCCGTAACTAAGATGACCTGACTGATTGCATTGACTAAGCTACTCATAAAAGAATTATATAAAATTGAAATACAGCAACTGAAACTTTCCATAATTTTGTAGAACAGAGCAGAACCGTCGAAAGCCTTTATGTATTACTAGCAGCACGCCCCGGATTTGCAGGTATAGATATAGGTATTGAAAAACCATTTTGAACTTTACATATTATTTCCTCCTCGAGAACCAAGCTATCCATTGCTGAAAACAGCATGAAAATCGCTGTAGAAGTTTTTAAGTTTATCGTGAACAGATAGACAGACAGACGTGGCAGAGGACTTTGTTTTAAAATATGTGGTGATGAACGAGACAGTCTAAGTTTCATTAACCAACTTCAAAAAAAAAAGGAGGAGGTTCTCAATTCGTCGGAATCTTTTCTTTTTATGTATGTTCAACGATAAGTTCGTCGTTTATGAACCGATTTCAAAAAATATTTTTGCATTGGAATGGGCGTAGCTTACAGGTGGTCCCATCGTCACCATATTGGGCTCTGATGATGGGATCCCAAAGAAATCAAGGGTACTCCTCAAATATCATAGGCACAATTGTCGCGATTTGGGTACTCGGAATAGTTTTTCTTTGAATTTCTTTATGTTAAAATTATTTAAAGACTGATGTATTGTCAAGAAGGAAGTATTGCACAATAACTCCTAATTGACACAAAGACAGGTAAAAGGCATTCATAACAAATGTAGGCGGAACATGAAAGTGAAGGTGAAAATTAAGTGGTGTATGTATAGTTGTGTGAAAAATAATAAGGTACTTTCTATCAATACAAATAAATACTCGTAAAACTGAAATGTCTGTTTATATATATAATTTAACAGCTTTTCTCGAAATTTTAACGAGAGTTATTTTGACGGGACTTTCATTGGCAAATAGCTGATGATATAAGGAATGATGATGATTGCTGATGATGTAACTAAGGCTACTTGTTTAGACTAGCTCTGTTCCACGGAATTGCTCGCGAATTACAAGAGCAACGGCGGAGTTCAGTAGGAGTATTCAATACTCCTATAGAAATAAACTGTTTAGTATTTTTATTATTTAGTACTTTTTAGAGTTTTTTGCCTATTCGTCTTCTTTCTTCTTCTTTTCTTTCTTTTCTTTAAAAAGACAACTCCCGCATTAGGAATATAAATTCCTGTGTCGCGGGGGACTTTACAAACATACATGAAACGGACACAAAGCACACCCAGACTCAGAACAACAAATTGTGAATCACACAAAGTGTTGTCCTACGTGGGATTTGAACCCACGACACTTGACGTAGTAGGAAGCGGCGTGGCGGCCGCTTAAGCCACTAGGCCAACCGTACAGTCTAGTATTTAATGTTGCTGACTGTTAAGATAGAGGTTTTGAGTTCGACTCCTGTATGGAACAAATAATTGTGTGACGAGCACGATCATATCTTCTTTGTGTAGGTAATATGTCTCTGAGTATTTAGAAATATATATGTATGTTTAACAGCTGCATAAATAAAATAAATATATAATAAACACTGCAAATATATTCAATTTGAGTGTAAATATTTTTATTTTCATAGTACTTAATTTAACTGCCTCGGTTGATCAGTGGTAGAGTATGCTACTGCTGTGCTTGAGGTCTCGGGTTCGATTCCCGGGTCGGAACAAATGTTGTTTCGGAATTTGGATGTTTTCTATGTGTAAAATGTATTTATTTACAAAAAAAGTATTTTTATGTATTTATATCAGTTGTCTAGTACCCATGATACAAGCTATGTTTAGTTTTGGGACTAGATGACGTTGTGTGTAAGATGTCCAAAATATATATTTATGTACCAAGTGTTGTGGGTTCAATTCCTACACGGGATAACACTTTTTGTGATCCTTAAATTGTTATTCTGATTTTGGGTGTTCTTTGTGTCCGTATATGAACAAATAGTGAATACTAACCATTGTTAATTATTTCAGTAAGCCTGAATTCAAGCTAGCCTGAATTTGTACTATAGGTAAATACGTATTTACCTATAGTACACAAAGAACACCCAGAATCAGAATAACAATTTAAGGATCACAAAAAGTGTTATCCCGTGTAGGATTTGAACTAGGGTTTATTCCCGGGAATTCTCGAGCCGAGAATTCCCGGGAAATCGTTGGGCTTTGTTCCCGGGAAATCAAGCTCGAGCAGGGCCGGATTTACCATAGAAGCTGAAAAAGCTGAAGCTTGGGGCGGCAGAATTAGGGGGGCGGCAAAATGACCCAAAAAAATTAATTGACACTGTTTTTATTTTTTTAAAAGACCATACTCATAGACATAAGGACTCAAAAGACATAAGGAGTATAAATCCTGTGTCGCGGGGGGCTTTACAAACACACTTATAGGAACACAGAGAACATCCAGACTTATGACAACAATTTGTGAATCGCACAAAGTATTTTCCCTTGTAGGAATCCACGTAGAATGCAGCGTGGCGACCATCTAAAACACTTTTTTTTTGACGTGTCGAAACCCCCTCGGGCCGTCACCCTACCGGGGTTTTTGCAACGGTGCTGTACGTCGGCATCGAACAGACTAAAACCACATGGTGTGCCACTCTGCACCTGAAATAGCAGGGGTCCAAGGAACCTGTTATTACGCCCTCTGAACCCTTCCCAGTGCCACCTCTCACTGAAGCGGGCGCCATCAATTGTTTTTCTCTCCATGGCGACGGGCGGCACATGTGGACGTCATCTACTCTGCACTTCGGACGGACGTCTCTCCTGAAGGCCACTGAAGCGGATGTAGGGAAAATCCTGTTCCGTAAATTTGCGGCCACACTCAGGGCAGCATGATCATGGCATAAATGATTTCTTCGCAGAACGCACACGTAGCTGTGTAAGCCAACGCGCTCCGTTCTGCTAAGCTTCGAAGCTTGGATAGAGAGGACCGACTGTGTCACCTACCAATTGACCCAGAGTCCCACTGGGACTCCGCCCAGCACACGCTGGGGGACTGCCCTGCATGGGGTCCGAGCGTCGAGACCTGGTCGGGCAGATCGGACGAACCCTGTCACCAGCATTGATCGCGGCAATGCTGGCGAATGATGAAGGATAGAAGGCCGCGGTCTTCTTCTGTGAGAACGTAATGCTCCAGAAGTAGTCCGCAGAGCGGGATCAGGAAAGGGCCGATCCCACTCGCAGGCAGGGGGGTGACTTCTGGAGCGGGTCGGTGTCCCGCCTTTTACTGTGTAAAACGGCGAGAGGCACCATATCGTCCTGTCTCAAGGGTAATTTATTGATTACCCTGAGATGTACCTCAGTCATGGGGTAAGGCAGGGGGGAATCCAGAAGTCGCTTATGCGTTCCTGGAGCTCCTCCCGACTGCCGAGGTAGGCTGCCGCGGGGTTTAGTGGGAAGACCGGTTCGCCGGGAGTCCCACACACGCCCTCCGTGCGTCCGTATGGTGCGAAAAGCATTCCACGCGAAAAAAAAGGTGCATAGCAGTATCGGGTCTTACTTACCTATTTTCCTCCTACTAATCATTATAAGTAGTGCAGTAAAAATCAAGCTTTGCTTAGCTTAAAAAACAACAAAAGTTGTAAAAGTAATCTAGTAACTAGATTATTTCATAAGGAAGGAATTAACCTTGTTGTGAACAGTGTATCTAATTTTAGAAGTCAGTAGAGGCGGCAAAAATTTTAAAGCTTTGGGGCGGCAAATGTGTAAATCCAGCACTGAGCTCGAGAAAAGTCGAGAACTCGAGAAATCATGTGCCTATATAGAAATTAAATTACCGTTTATTAAGTTGCTTGGCGCCTGGGCCAAAGCGCAGCGGCACCATTAAACATTGATCTCATACACTTCAAGCGCTCTGCGGCGTCGTTTTTACACGATAGTTTACGTAGTGTTTCACAGATTACGTGATATATTGAAATTAAACAGGTAAGTATTTTCACTTTGATAGACACATCATGGCTTTATTATTTATTTTATTTTTATCAATAATATAATGTAAATAGGATCTTAAATTTTACTAGGTACGAGTACCTATGTGTTCTTTTCTATTATTTTTAGTCAAAGTTTAATACATAAAATAACTAACGATACATTAATTATACTACAGTCTACTTACATTTCCTATTTTTGTAAAACAACAAGACACAAGCTTAGTTGTTAATTATTCTTATATGTTTTTATTATTATATATTAGCTTATTATTAATTTGAACTGCGTTTGTTATAGATTTTACCGAAACGTCACTATAACAGTAAAGATGAAAGCATCAAAAATATGAAACTATTTAAAAAAAAAGGAATCTGCAAATGCACAATGCCTAAAGTGCCTAAAAAAACATTGTTTGTAAAGGTTCAAATACTAGCGGTTTGGTGAGATATTTAGCACATGTGCATAAAATCAGAAAGTATTAATAAATGCTCGCAATCCGAATCTGAAGCATCTACAAGTTCAGGTGTGAGTGCACCGAAAAAAAGGCCTGGGTATGAAAGTATGCAGCAACAGAAACTAAACTTTAAAACTCCACCGATACAATAATTGGGTGTTTTTTTTTAATTGAATTAGATTAAGTATATAAATTAATGTTTTTGAATATAATCAATAAAAGTTTTGTACCAACCAAACCAAATAATATGAGAAAACGTAAATTTCTCGACAACCCGAGAAGACCCGAGAAATTAGCTTCGAGAATTCTCGAGACCCGAGAAATTGAAAAGCTCGAGAAATCATGAACCCTAATTTGAACTCACAACACTTGGTGCAGTAATAAGCTGCGTGGCGACCACTTCAATTATCGAGATAAACTGCACAGTCGTGTCGTGCATTTTGCCGATAGTTAGAAAGATTTTGAATAGATGGTTAACTATCCGGGTAAAAATGGTAGTAAATTTAATTTCTATTGACCGAAACTAAATGGTGTCTTAGATCTTCCATTAATATTGGTTTAAATTGTTATTGTTATGACCCGTAACAATATAACGGATAACTGTTAAGAATAATATGCAAAGTAATCGTTTTAATTCAATTAAGTGCGAAGTGCATCAAAACTAACAACTCAATTCGCACTAAAAAACTTACATCCAATTTTGAAGATATTTTTACGGTAACTTTTAATTGATGTAGTAGTTTAAACAATCATCGAAGATATGGTTAGATATGCCAACTTTCGATATTTTTTTATAACTAGGTTAACGGGGATGATAGATAAGTAACACGGAGTGTCACTATTATTCAGCCCATGGCTATCGTAGTTGGCGCCTGAGGGAACAAATTATGCAGGACAATATCATCAGCAAAGAGATGGAAAACTTGAAACATACCTTATAACATATACATTTTTTATTAGTAATAAGTTTGACTGCCTTGTTGGTCTAGTGGTTAACGTATGCGGCTGATAAACAAGAGGTCTCGAGTTCAATTCGATCGAGCCAAATGTGTGTATGTTCTGCAAATATCTGTTTCGGCGTTTTCTATGTATAATATGTATGTAAGTTTTGTATAAAAGTATATATGTATTTATATCAGTTGTCTAGTACCCATTGTACAAGCTCTGCTTAGTTTGGAACTGGGACTAGATGATGTTGTGTGTCTAATGTCCTAAATATTTGTATGGCTAGTACAGTCAAATAGGCCAAAAGATCATTTTTAGGATGAGGTCTATAAATATTTCGATCATTTCACACACCGTCATCTAGATCCAAACTAAATAGAGCTTGAGCCTTGACAACTAGATTGAAATGTAGATTATTCTTTCGTAAATACTATTTTATATTTATACAACTTTTAGAAAAAAGCTCAAAACTCTGAAACAATTGGCATACCATAAAAACATTTGGATCGAAAAGGGAACCGTAGCACCAACAAGGAGCCAAATATGTGCTGGAGTCCAAATAATCTTGAGGACTCTACTCTGCCTGATGGAAAGCATTAGCAGAATCCAAGAGTAATGGTGACCATATACCAGCCTATTGAAATGTTTCTGCATCTTTGGGTCTTCAGTAACTATCACCACGTATGGACAAGAGGTACTAGATCATTGCAGTTTGAGAAACTCGCCATCTCCCACAATATCATTAAAGTTTGGGTTGTAGAAACTTGACTCATGATAAACTCCAATTCTCCGATCCTAGCCTTATTCCCAATTTTATTTGGGGTCGGCTACTAGTTCAACCGGTTATACCTGAATATCAGTTATTCCACGGAGCGACTGGCATCGGACCTCCGCAACCCTAAGGGAGAACTGAAATTCGAAGATTGAACTAGTTGTCAGTATATTTGAGGGCACTGAATTCCCAATAACGATTGCTATAGATGTTCATGTCAACCGGGGCCGACGGCTTTACGTGCTCTCTGAGGCACGGGCCTGAATCACCGCCAAACTTCCAAACTCCGGGCTGCTATTAGGAATTTCCTTAGAAAAACCTAAAAACACTTTTTGGCTCGACCCGGGATTTGAACCCGAGACCTCTTGATTAGCAGTCGCATACGCTATCCACTAGACCAACGAGGCATGATCAACTCCAAAGAAAAAAAGAAAACAAAAAAAGAGAAATCCCCATTATTAGATTTTTTTTGAAAGATTAGAAAAATCCCCATGAAAAAGCTAATAATAGTGTTTCAAGAAAAGAGATAAAAGTATTTAGTAGGCTTTACCGTATCACTGCTTTTAGTAGATAGTTACCTAACTAGATTATAAACCTTTTCAGGTCGGTGGCACAGTTCACAATATTGATTTTTGTACGTACTGAGGGGTTGCTCGGTCGATATGATACCGTGTGACCTACATAGGTACTACTGAAGTGAGCTTCTATAAAAAATTGATGTATTGTACTGTAATAGAAGTCACATTAAGAATTAATACATTTCAAGCCTACTTTACTAAAGGTTGTATCAGTTTAAATAGAAATGTATTTAAGGTTTTCTTGTATTGTAGTGTTCCTGTTGGGTCTTGAAAGATAGATAGGTTGGTAAAAAAACATACTTTATACTACACCTGATCGGAACAGTAGTCGATATTCCCTGAAAATGAAAAGAGAAAGCTAGTCTTTTCATTGACCTAAATAAGCGGGAGGAAAAAATGTATGAAAATCCATTTCTAACGTGTTTTGGCGGGAGAGAAAGTTGTATGAATTTTCATTTCTCATTTGTTATCTTATCTATGGCGCGCGCCTGCCCAAAGAGTTTTCATATAATTTAAATATGGAATATCCGTGCCACTGACATCCTTTTGTGAAGAATAAAAAAAAAAACAAAAGAAGCGCGAAATATTTATAAATATTATGTCAAATTCTAAGCTAAATTGTGTCTTACATGGTGTCTTACGTTTTGATTTTATTTTATAAATACTTTAAATGTTCCTCACAGGTGTAGTATAAAGCGCTGTGTAGCACTCGGGTGAAAGTCCCATTCCTACCTCGGGAGTATTGTGGCCCTAGGCTGCGCCTTCGGGCCACAAACTGCTTCCTCGCTAGTAATCGGTTCCTTTCCTCCCTCGGTGAACAATGTACTATTACTGATAATAATAAGATATCATTTTAGTGGCAGATATAGAAAATTTGAAAATACTACGTTGTTTCGCCCGCGAGTATGTTCCTCAGGAATCAAAGTATCTCCATACCACATTCCATTGACATTAGTCCAGTATTTTAACCGTAAAAGCTTAATAGACAGACAGTTAATTTAAGCCTCGGTGGTGCAGTGGGAGTGTATGCGATTGCTGTGCTTGAGGTCTCGGGTTCGATTACCTAGTCGAGTAAATATTTGTGTGACTTGCAAATATTTCTTTCGAAGTTTGGGTGTTTTATATGTGTAATATGTATGTATTTACAAAAAAAAACGTATGTATATGTAAATGTATCAGTTGTCTAGTATCCATAATACAAGCACTGCTTAGTTTGGGACTAGATGGCGTTGTGTGTAAGATTTCCGAAATATTTATATCATATTAGTATGAATTTCTATTTGACCGACAACAAACGGAGGGCATGATTAAATTATTGAATTATCTACACGAAATAACAATTATTCGCAACTTCTATTTTGATATAAGATTTAATCACATTTAAATCATAAACATTATTTTTCCTCTTTTTAAAAGTTGGTAGGTACTTCGTATGTAACGAATAATTTAATTATGTACATAATTAACCACACACATTTTGCATATATGAACTATTTTAATGCTAGAAAAAATTGTATATTGTATGTAAATGATATAAAAAGATTACCGTGGGAGAGTCGGCATCGGCATGTAAGGATTGGCTAGACCAGGAAACTGGTGCTAAGCAATTATTCTACTGAGTGAATGAGCTTACCCAAGGCCTGATTTCCTATGCCTAAGTTTTAAGTGGTTAAATTAAAATGTATTTACAAAAGAAAATCTATTTTCTACCGAACTCATTAGCTCAAAAAAAAAAGTTTAACTTGCAAAAGTGTTTATGTAACCTAATTGCAGAATAAATGATTTGATTTGATTGATTTGATTTAAATATTCATAAAACTAGAGAAGGATGATTTTTATGTAATTTTTTTCTTCCTTCATTAAAATTTTGGAAATCAGTTTGATGGTTGGTGGAAAGGAGGTTTCATGTACATTTGTTTCTCCTACCAAATTTATAGTTTGTTTTAAATAAATCTTAGAATTCAACCTTCTATTAAGACTGATTCTCCAAGTTGAATCTGTAACTGAGATAACTAGAACATTTAGCCGCAATTTGATATGGTTGTAAGCATTATGTAACGCACTCATGCAGGAATCCGGTAACAATTAACAACGCCCACAGGCGCCTGCGCATGTCTAGTGAACTTGTTGCCGTTTATTTAGGCATTGCAGTTTCGTTTGCTAAAGCTACAGTGATCTGTTTACTTGATTACATAGCGCTCAAAGACACGTTTTGAATATATTTAACATAAATATCCTTTTATTGAAATTCAATATTTGAATAATTTCAACTTAAAGGTATGAGTATTATCCGTGTGGTGACGGATTAAGAACAGTACAGTGTGTCACCACCCCTATTCATCCCGCGGGTGTCGTAAAAGGCGATTAAGGGATAAACTACGCAAGACAAAATCAATGCAAAGAGAAGAAAAACTTGAAACCAACCCGTCTGGCCAGTGTGGTATAGTAGGCCAAAACCTCCTTTCTAAGGAGAGGCCTATGTCCAGCAGTGGACTGTTGAAGGCTGTTGTGGTGATGATGATGATGAAAGGTATGAAGTTCAAAAAGCTAATCTGACGCAACTGGACACATAGGCATTGTACTAACTGAATGTAAGCGTAGGATGCCTGTCGTCAGCGTTTGCGCAACTAGTGCAAAAGAGAACGCTTGCGCAAATATTTAGAACCATAAAAAATAAGTGTATTTCTTGGAGTCATTCAATGTTGTTGATCAAATAAATGTTTGAACAAAATTTATATATACGCCATCTAGTGTGATCGATAAGAAAATATGAACGCTTTTAGTGAAGATGCTATACGATAGATGGCGTTGTTTAGCAAAACTTTCAAAGGCTGTTGTTCTTCAGTATATCTTTTATTGCTTGTTACTATGGTTGGTTATAAATAATATTCAAACGTACCTTTATCTTTGTTGTTCGGTCTCGGTGACTTTTGCCATTGGTGGCGAACTTTCTGCGACCAGCTAACAGGACTCTTCCTGCCACGACTCCTCTCGCGGACACTGTAATTCATAATTTCCATTGTCAAATTCCACATGCAAAAGTCCTAAATTATAAATATTCAGTACGATACGATGCTAGCTTTTCCATTGCCCTTTTGTAACTGAATCAACAGCAAAAGTAATTTTATGTCAAGTGCCGATAACAATGTTTACATTTCTCTTTAGAAACGGCTAGGGCACGAACAAAACTTTATTGGGTCAGAACGATAATTCGGCGGTTTTTTCAATAACTATTATGGTAAAATATGATATAACCCTTTATCTGAATGATTTTATCAGACATGTTGATATTCGTAGTACCTACAGATTAGAAATCCCTTGTTTATATATTTCTCTGCTTTCGGGAAAGAAGGGACTTGTGAATTTTTCGGTTTTTGTGTGTTCATTCTTATTCTCTTTTAATATTACGATCACATTTTAATTGCATAGAGCATACTATGTATTCTTTTGTATTCTATGGAAAACGGATAATGGATCATTTAAAATAAAATTCAATAAAAAAAAATTGAAACACTTGCATAATACATCTAAAACGTCATTAAATTCTTGATAAAATTTACGTTAAAAGTACCTTTGTCTGTACATGTTTGATTAATAACTATAATATACAGACTAGTAGGTAAATAAGTTTTAGGCATGTCTCATTAGGTAATTTGCAATACAATAACAATGGATTCGATAAGTATTTTCTTTGCGATTTTCCTTGTACGCATCATGAAATTGTCCTAAACCTACTAAATGTTGTATTATATTTATACTCACATAATAATTTTGTGTTCATTCTTTTCTTCATCGGACACATCGACCCAATCATCACTTCGATCGCTTCTGTCACTGACACTCGTTTCACTATTCGGTACCTGGAAGGCGATCTCTTGTCCGTTGTAGCTAATTACCGACCTCTGCCCGTACAAACTATTCGTCATCTGCTCGCTTGACATTGTGGATTGACTAATATTAGACATTGTATCGAATGAGAGACGTTTCTGAACATTTGAAGCAACTTGTTTCTTTAAATTGTTCCTCATCTTCACCATACTTGGACTGTTTGGGATGCTTTCGTAGCAATGCGATAATGATGCACCATCTGCGTGTTTGATCGTGTCATAAATATTTTCATTGTCATTATAACCGGTGTAATCTGATGTGAAAGAATGTCTACCGCTGTAAGTTGGACTGCTATCTTTGGATTTAGACTGGTGTGCTGGTATTTTTTCGTAAATTCTTTCTGATCCAATTTTTTCATAGCTAACAGTAGATGCGCCGCTCACTGATTTAGATATAGCGTAATTATTTTTATTATTACTGAATGGATGGTAACCCTCTGCTATTTGTATACCGGAGCTAGAAGCGTGGCAGTAGGGTTTGATAGGAGACTTGCAATATTCATAACCATCATCGCTGTCACCGTCTCCACGAGTTCTCTCCTCCATACTATTTTCACATAATTCGTAGTTATGAAGACTACTTTCATCTCCTTCGGGATGTGATCTCATTTCCAGCAAGCATTGATATAAATTGTCCTTATCATCAACTTCTTTTTTAACCTCGATGCTATCTTTAGGGATTTCTGGCAACGGACAATTCTTCTTAGACAACCTAAGTGTAGAAGTATCCACCTCTAGACAATTCACAGGGATCACAACTACATTTTCTTCATCTTTAGGCTCTAATGGCTCATAATAATCTTCTTCCTCTTCCTTCGCTGGTTTAGTTGTGTAACCGACAATGATTTCTTTGTTGCAAGCTTCAACGAGATTAGTTTCAAAGTCCATATTTTCCTCTGTGTTACTAATTGAAATAGTAACTTGAGATTCATGCGTTTGAGAAGATTCCTCTTTTACTAAGATTAAGGATGGTTCGTCAGAACAGTTGATTAGGCCATCATTCATAGTTACACTCACAAAGTTATATATACTGTCAGATATAGATTTTTCAGAGTCTGAATAAATTTGAGAACTACTTTTTCTTCGCCACAAAAATGATTCATTTGGGGTTATTGGTGAACTAATGTTTTGATAGTCTTTCACTTCTTCTTGAGCATTTGAAGATGTATTAAAGCTCATGTCTGGCGTTTTATGTGGATCAATAGTAAGTTCATTAGTCTCGTGGATATCTTCAGGAATGATTTCAACCACTTTTAAAGGTAATTTTTCAGAATGAATGTAATTTGTTCTATATTTTTTCTTGTCATATATCGGGTCCTTCTTTTTTATTGTTTCCGTACTTAAAACCTTTGGACTGACAACTTTTACAGGTTCATTGGTAACTGGTTTAATTGTTTTAATTTTTGGAATGCCGTCTTTTACAACAAGATTTTTGGTTAATACTAATGACGATTTCTTTTCAGGTACTTTTGGTTTTTCTTTAATGGGTATTGTACTTTTGGATATATCTGCTTGTTTTTTAAGTGTATTATTTGAAGTAGACTGTGCGATAATTTCACATTCGAACTTTTTAATAACATTTTTCACCACGATACTTTCTATTGCTTTTTTATCTTTATTTGATTCAGGATCTTTTGCCTTTATGGGGCTATCAACAGTATCTGATCCACTCGGATGTTCACTTGAATCTTGATATTTTATACGTTTCTTTGATGCTTTTGGTATTTTAGTTCCGTCTGACTTAGAACGGATAACACGAATTTTATTTGAACGCTCAGCAATTAGTATATTATCTATTGAATCCATACTGGAACATCGTTCTTTATTGCTACGTTTTTTTGATCCTCGTCGATGTCTTAGAACTATTTTGATGTTTGGACTGGAACTAAGAGTAGATGAGGGAGTTGAACTATTACTAGGTGAGCATCGTGAAGCTGACTGTTTATCTTCTAATGTTTTTACAAGTTTTGATTGTTTGGGTAGTTCGTCAGGAGTTTCTGTTTGAAAATTATTGAATTTTTTTGTTAGCTCGGCAACTTTACTACTAGGTATCGTCACTGTTTTAGCTAAAGGAGGTCGTTTGTGCGAAGTTGACGCGTTTTTAATTTTAAAGCTAACTTTCCTATTATACTGTTCATATTTTCTTCTATTATTTAAAGATGTATCAATAGTCTTATTGTGGTCCTTATGTTTTGTATCTAAAGGCGGAATGGAGATGGTTTGTGTCCCTCCACCAGTGCTCCTGGTATCTTCACTATCTTTTGTTATGGTGAGTTGCGCATAATGTATTGAATGGTTGTCTATTTTTGATTTATTAATAGGTGGTTCAGCATTAGGACTTACAGTTGAATTTAGAAAGGCCTGTTTTGCATCTTGTATAGACTTCATACGATCCGTCATAGTTGGCAGAGGTGGTTTAGCGGGTATAGTGTAAATATATTTGTTTTCATCATTTCTGTTCTCTTTGATGGCCATTTCTGGTTCGGGTAGTATGAAGTTTTTCAAGAGAGCTTTTATAGTGCCATGTTGTTTACCGTCGCTGTTAAAGTTCTTTATCGATGATATGAAAGTGTTCGTGGTTATAGTATCGCCTTCCATTAGGTTTATTAACATTTGTGATGGATGTCTCTATCTGCTGTTCTACGTCATCTGGAACCAATGAAATAGTTTACATTATTATTTGATATCAATTACCATTAAGTAGTGACATTCAACATAGTTAGTCTTTAGTAAATTTATAGCCTATTGAATCAAAAACATAGCTGTGTAACATGATATATTGTCGTCCTTTTCTTTATGCCTTGTCCTATTAAACGTAAGAGTAGGACACATCGGTACGGAACATGGATCTTAGCAACCTCAGTCCTTGTGGTGGAAGACGGACACTACGACTACAAAAGAAACTGGTGTAAGATTATATTCCCATCATAATAATTCAAAACCTCATTATGTTTATGTGTTGGTACATTTTTCTTTAACAGTAAACAGTCATTGTGGATATTGAAATTGTTACTCAGAGAGAGAATTTATAGCTATTGTTTCACACGATTGGTTAGTTATATTGAGGAAATATATAAATGTAGTGGAATGTTTATACAGGAATCAACCTTGTAAACGCGTGATTTCCTGAATGTTAGGTGTAATAATTACGTGTTAATTAAACATTTTATAACTGTGATAACTTTCAGAATTACAATGTGTTTGTGTCAACCGACAATACAAAAGACATACAGGATCAACTTAAAAAGGTAAAAGCGAAACAATTTTGAAAAAAAATGGCCAAATGCGTGTCAGTCATACGGCCTGGCCACGAGTTTTGGTCTTAGCGAAAAGCGGAGCGGCGTCGGTGAGCGGTGCGTTTTGCACGCCACGAACCCTAGCAGCGGTTAGTTGCAGCGGCGACGGTGGACGTATTTAGGTAGTCGAAACGTGTTAAAAATCATGGCGTTATAAAAATTATCCCCTGACTGTTTAGAAACAACTTTTTTTTTTTTAAATATGATAGAATGAGTGCACAAACTAAATAAAGATCGGTATTTAGATGGTGGATTTAGTGACCTATACGAAGGTCCTACCTATAAGAAGTAACTGATGTTTCCAAGTGTTTTGCTAAGTAGGTACTTACAGAGAGAAAAAACTTTAAAAACTTGTCAACTACTTACATTGCGTATAAGACATACTAGTAGTTTCGTGTGTAGTTATATCTACAGACAAAACTACTGATATGTAAACTGTTTTGCTAATTAGGTACCTACTGACAGAGAAAAAAATTAACTTTTAAAACTTGTCAACTATCCACCTACATTACGTAAACATACCAGTAGTTTTGTCAACATATCAGTAGCTTCGTTTGGTAGGTACCTAGGTTCTATGTTTTGTGTTATCAATTTAAATTAAACGTAAGTACCATTATATTCCGGAAAACATTGTTTAATTTCTTCCCACAACCTTTTTATATTAATGTTGGGGATATTTTGACATCCATATAGGCGGTCTATTTAAATTTCTGTTATAAAAGCCTCGGTATCCATTACCGCCATAAAATCGTCTAAATTTTTTTGTTTTTATTTAACGCCGCTGAGTCCGTCACTCCTGCACCGCTGTCCACGCCGCTCTGTTTCGTGGCGTCGCACATATTAACTTGTGCCTTTGTTCCTGCCGCTCTCCATACCGCTCGCCGCTGTAACAATTCGCTCGGCAAACACCGCTAGCTTTTTCGCTATGAGCGGCGACTCGTGGCGTGCCTCGTACATTTTTATACTTTTGATATTACCGCTCGGCGTTTCGCTCTTAGCTGCCACTCACAGCGGAAAGGTCGTGAATGGGCCGATAGTCATAGAATAGGGTTCCGTAGTCATTCAGAATGGTGGATTTAAAATCGTGTCCAATAGATAATTGTTATGTTTACTTATTATTTTTCTACGAAGTTTTCCAAGTTAGTGCATTTTAGATGTTAGGCCCCTATAACTCCCGAAATAAAAAAGTTATATAATTCGCTGGTTTCCCTTTAAAGTTCAATATACGGGCTACTATCATGATTTTTTTCAGATTTTTTTGTGCCTGTCGTTTAAGTTTTAGAGAGGGGGAGGACACGCCCTGTTTTTGCAAAAAATGGAGAGAGAGAGATACCTACGGAGTTATGAATATAGTGATAGAATTATATAATTACATTCAAAACTGTTTAGTTTTACATCTTGATTATTATAAGTTTAACCTTACTGTTAATGTAGATATTCCAGCAAAATATCAGTAAACGCCCAAAAATAAAATGGTTTTTCACTTATTTGGTGGATTAGAGTACTTACTCTCACGTGTGGGCATTTGAGCAATCCTCGCGTGACGCTTACACGTGACATTTATCCACACTAATCAGTGATAATCCTAATCTCCGTCTTTAATCTTCAGTAATATACCAAGTTTAACTGTTCAGTTAAGGGTACGCGATGTCGTTAGTAGACAAGGGATCATCATCCTCCTAGCCTTATTTCCAAGTTTATTTGGTGTCGGCTACTAGTTCAACCGGTTTTACCTGAATTTCAGTTTTTCCACGGAGCGACTGGCATCGGACCTCCGCAACCCTAAGGGAGAACTGAAATTCGAAGATTGAACTAGTTGTCGGTAAATTTGAGGGCACCGACTTCCCAATAACGATTGCCATAGGTGTTCATGACAACCGGGACCGACGGCTTTACGTGCTCTCCGAGGTTAGTAGATAAGGGATGTTATCTGAAAACCAGTAATGAGTGACATCGTAACTGATGACACGCAGCAATATACTGAGATGGTAGCCCATTCAGAAAAATATTCATAACAATTATAATTGTAAAAAAAAAGAAATTGTATGTACTAGCTATAAGTTGTTTATCTGAATAAATGTTTTTATTATTTATTATTATTATTATAACTTATTTGTGTAATTTCTTTGTTGAAGTGATTATAATAATTCCTTCTTCAATCTTTTGTATCCCAAAAAGCGAAACTCGGTTTGTAAGTCGCGCTCTCACGCCAAAACTACTAAAGGGATTTTAATAAAACTTGGTACACGGATATTCTAGAGCCTGACAAAGGACAGGCTACTTCTTAACGTGATAACCGAAATACACGAGGTCTGAGCCACAGGCGAAAGCTAGTAAATTAATAAAAGTAGTCATCGCTTTGCAAGGTCGTCTACTATGCTTTTATCTAAACCATCTAACGTCCAATGAACTGTCGAGAATCGCGTCTCAGCACTCACATCTAAAATTTTCGAAAAATATTTCGAAAAACCTCTTATGTCTCGAAGTCGTAGAATACTACGACTTCGAGACATAAGAGGTCACGTGACTCGAGCTCGAATCCCGGTACCTGACAAAGGTAAAGCACTAACTACATTTATGGTTAATAACACATGTACTTGATGTACGCGTTCTGCCTTGCGATTGGCTGCCGCTGAACTCTTTACCAATCGTAACGTTGAACGTATTCGTCGTTAACAATGAGTAGATGTGAAATAAAGTCCCACTAGGACCTCTGGTCTGGTTATATTCTCTAGTGTACTGACTGCCTGATAAAAGCTCTTCCAGTCGATCGTTTATTCACCTTAGTTATTGTGATGCTAGTTCAGTCCCGCGGTTATTGTTTTAAATCGCAAGTAACGCCGCGGTACGAAGCTAGTCGAACAAAAATAGCTTAAGTTACTCCTTAAGTCCTCAGCTATCTGCCAGTGAGATTCTCGTCGAAATCAGTCCAGCCGTTCCATTGATTAGTTGGAACAAACGGACAGACAAAAATTACTTTTCGATCTAAGTACCATAAATAAATTCATGGCAATTTAGTTAAAAATACTGTTCATTACACATTATAAATGGACATTTCTATTTAATGTATTTGTATAGATGTATGACCAAGTGTAATAAAAAGCGGCCGAACGCTTGTTGCAATTACACGGCATATTTGAATGACAATGTCGCATTTATGGTGATCGCACACTTATCCGAGCCGAACGCGCCGAACGAACCGAAGTCAAGGAGGCCTCGCACACTTATCCGCAGCGGAAAAATCGACCGATTCGAAGAAATCATTTCAAGAAATAGTACTCGTGCGTTGCTCTGTCATACGTAACTGATAGAATGCGGGCGCATCGATCGAGGCGACCGCATCATCCGCGCCGAATTTTAAGACGTCATCCGATTCCGTCTTGGATTTCTGGGGTTCTTCCAGATGCGGACGATTCGACGCGGGTAAGTGTGCGAGGTTTCATGAGATTTCATATAAAGAATTCTAAAATTCGTATCGTTCGGCTCGTTCGACGCGTTCGCCTCTGATAAGTGTGCGATTACCTTTAGGAGCGCTAGACGGAAAGGATGTCAGTTGCAAATAACTGGGTATTCAGGTGACAGAACATGCTTGACAATACTTGATGCATACATACTCCTATTCATTTTGCGTAGACTTATTTTTCACTGTACGTAGTAAATAAAATTGAAGTGTGTATGTAATAGCAAATTATTAGTTTTTATCAAATGCACATAAAAGTATACAGGTTACTTACACCAACACAGCTATTTTTTTAAATATTTGTCTGTGTTTCTTCAGGCCAATGTCTGGAAAGGCAGGACCGAATTTAACGGGACTTTCATTGTCAGGAAGCTGATGACCCGAGGAGACATTTTTATTAGGGTACCTTCGTACCGCGCAATATTAAAAAGTAATTAATTATTTCGTATTGAACTATATATAACTAAAATAAATTTCATGTGCCTAACAATATCTTTGGAGACTGTATACGCGAGAGAAACAAACCCCCTGTGCCCCCTGACGATGGTGGGTCCTGGGTACTGGTCCCGTGTGTCCTTATGGTAAAAACGGTAATGCACCTAAGTAGGTGTAACTCTAAATAAAGAATATACTGAACATCTATGTTCGTTAGTTTTATGTTAAAACTAGCCTAGCCCCGCGGTGTTACTCCTTATATATCATCAGAGACCGTTACCGTTCAAGAGATTAGTCGGAAAATTATACAGGTATTGACCATTGTCATAATTAGCTAACAGGTCATAATTTCATTTATAGTACTGTAGGCAGACATGAGTACATGACACAGCGCGCCTAAAATATGAAGCCGTATCTGTAACACACATGTTACGGTCAAAGTATGCAAGCTAACAGGAAACTCCTGTGTTCTGGCTGCCCGATAGTAACATATGGATATAATTATAACATGCTATTTATGGCCCAAATGCATAATCGAACAACATATACGTATATGGTAACTACTGCAATCAAAATATTCAGCCATAAATTCAAAGAGTGTTGAACTTTTAATGAAGAGTTCAAATGATGTTCTGTGTTGCAATGGACTTTACAAACATACATGAATTTTACTCGAAGAATGTCCAGCTTCAGAACGACAATTTGTGAGCTGAATCTCGAAGAAGATTTGAAAAACACTTGGCAAAATAGGAAGCGACGTGGCCACCACTAAGACAAATATATTGTAACTTTCCTAAGGCATACCCTTGTATTCTAAGAACAAATAACTATGTAGTCACTATAGGGCCGCGCTGCTTTCACCGCGTGGGAAATGCGCACGAGACATAGATTACAGCTGATTTTAGAAGTATCGGATTTACGTGAGCTTCTATTTGTTTATCTTGGTAGGAAAATTGTTTTAGTTTAGTAGCTTTACAAAAATATATAAAATTCAAAAACTCGCTATTGAATGAATGTTTTCATTGGCTAATATTTTGTGCTCATCACGGGACTGAGCGACATTAGCCAATGAGCCAATAATACAAGGGAATAGAGCAATAGAATAGAGAACTAAAAACGATTTGCAACTTGACCAGGGCGGCTGGTACTTTTTTTTTTCTTTTTTTTTTTCGTACGGAAATCCCCACGGATACCACCAGCCTACTAGCTGGTGGTTATGTCGGCCTAGAACCGACTAAAAACCGCACGCCATCTCGGGTACTTGAAGCCGAGGTACCAGGTGCACCCTCGAAAGGAAATCCCTGGAACCCCGACATACCTCGGGCCATCTACGGTCTGTACATGACCCCCTTCGGTGTGGGAACCCTATTTCCCCTTTTGGTTTGGGCTCTCTTCTAAGAGTCCGCGCGCTCTTTGCAGCGCTCACGCCTCTACCCTGGCCTGCTTCTGCTAGGGTGAGGGCGGCTGGTACCTAACCATTTACATCTCATTATCTATGTAGCATATAACACAGATAAACAATTTGGTGCACTATTTTTAAAAGTGTACAATCGAATTTTACATTTACACGTTCATGTACTAAATATCAAAAACGTATGTATGTATATACAAATATCTATATATTACTAGCTAATGCCCGCGGCTCCGCTCGCGTTTTAGAGGTGTGAAAAATAGATGTTGGCCGATTCTCAGACCTACTGAATATGCATATAAAGTTTCATAAAGATCGGTCAAGCCGTTTCGGAGGAGAATGGCAACGAAAACTGTGACACGAGAATTTTATATATTAGACTAGCTGATGCCCGCGGCTCCGCTCGCGTTTTAGAGGTGTGAAAAATAGATGTTGGCCGATTCTCAGACCTACTGAATATGCATATAAAGTTTCATAAAGATCGGTCAAGCCGTTTCGGAGGAGTATGGCAACGAAAACTGTGACACGAGAATTTTATATATTAGATTAAAGTTTTATTTGAAACTCCAAATGGTAATTTTTATTAAATGCATATCAGCATATGAAAATATACTCGGTACTTACACCAAAAAGGCAGTTTTAAATGTAACACCGCGGATCTCAGCTGGTTTATGAAGTAATAAACTTGTAACGTACATCGTAAAACCACAATCGCTCTAACTTAGGAAACTAGTACTTGCAAAACTCTGCTATTAGAAGGGTTCTGAATTTCTGACCATAATAAACAGAAAAAATGCATCCCTTCTCCAGATACAATAATTATATATTTTTTAAATTATTAGTTATATACATCCAGTTTTTCTGGGGGGCGATGCGACTTTATTATCATCCATGAAACGATCACAAAGAACTCCCAGACACAAAAAAACTAATTGTAGATCACAAAAAGTGTTGTCCCACGAGGGATTTGAACCCACGACACTTAGCGTAGTAGAAAGCAGCGTGGCGACAGCTTAAACCAATTGCAATGAACACCTTAATTTTGGCCGATACAGACTTTCTAAATGGCTTCTTGTGGGTGCATTAATGGGATATTAAAAGTTTTATGTAACCAAACGAGTGTTTTTATTTACATTCATACATGTTCAGTAAAACACAGATTTTACTGAAGGCAGATATATAAATAGCTTCAATTCAATAGGTAGTCAGTTTTCTCACATTGGTTATGTAAATGCAAACTAATACTGACGATAGTAGTTTGGTTGTTCGAGAACTCTCTAATCTAGAAATCAGTAAAAGTCTCTTTCCTTTTCCTTCCCTTCTTAATTACCTTTCCTTTCATGTACTTGCTATAGTTTCATTTAATTCCAGCAGCTTCTGTTTGAATACAATAGCTAAATGTCAGAATAATAATCATCAAAATCATCATCAACAGCCTTTAACAGTCCACTGCTGGACATAGGCCTCTCCTTTGAAAGGAGGTTTTGGCCTACTATACCACGCTGGCCAGACGGGTTGGTAAAGGGTTTGTTTCAAGTTTTCCTTCTCTTGGCAGTAATGTTAGCTGCTTATTTTGTTCCTTTAGTCGCGTCTTACGACACCCATGGAATGAATAGGGGTGGTGACACTTTGTATTCTTAATCCGTCACCACACGGAATAAATAAATATTGGACATCTGACACACAACGTCATCTAGTCCCAAACTAACTAACTATAGTCGTATTTTTAATTAGACGAAGCTACCTGACAGTAGCTAATGTCACTTAGTAAAATAATGCTGCCACATTTAAAGTAATAGTGATGCGTTCAGTTCTCATTCAATCAGATGAATGAACAATGAGTGTGAATAGTTAATCATTTCAAACTGTAAAAGAATATTATATCTATTTAAGAATGAAATTGTATAAAAGTGCTCTGATTTAAGATACTAGTAGTATGTAACAACAATCAGTTTTTTGACGGCTCAACGCCACGCATTATGTTTTTTGACCCAAAAAACAACCATCCTCTTATCATATTTTTATTAAATAGATAAAATAATTTTAAAGAAAACCGAGAATTCCTGATATTCAAATGTGCTTTGATCAAAAGATATGTTTTTTTGTAAATATTAAAAAATATATATATATGTAGGCGTATCGGTTATTTTAGCTGGCAACACTGTTAAGTGTCTAAAGGTAAGACACTGACGCAACACCGGGCACTGGCGCGTGCGACCGGTGACCGCAGGGATGGGAATCATTGACACTTTTTTTCAATCATTCACTTTGTCACAACACTATTTTTATTTCATCAAAAACTGACAACACAGTAAACGTCAGTGGATTACGTCTAATTAAAAATCCGACTATAGAGCTTGTGCTATTTGTACTAGACAACTGATATAAATACATATTTACTTTTTTTTGTAAATACATACATACATATTATACATAGAAAACACCCAAACTCCGAAACAAGTATTTGTAGATCATTAAACATTTGGTCCGACCCTGTAACCGAACCGGAGACCTCTTGATAGGCAGCCGCATACGCTAAACCACTAGACCAACAAGGCAGTCAACATCAAAACTATAGTTGACTAAATTTAGCCGTTTGATAAGCCTGCCTGACTTTTAGAAATATACCTTGGCGATAATGAAAGTAGTTAGAAGAAGTAGAAAGAAATTCTGTGACAGAGTAACGCATTGGAACAAATGATATTACAAACTAATGATATTACGGCACCATAGAAAACCAGTACTTAATAATTCAGATTTTATGAGGTTTTAGCTACGCAACTGTGGTTTTAGACTTGCAGGTGGGATCCTGCATATTAGGCGGTAATCGTTTACTATAAGTTGACGTCAAGTGACCGCTCCATTGTTCCTATCCATATTATTTTTACCACGTTAACCGACATACACGCGGGCGGAGCCGCGGGCGAAAGCTAGTATATCATAAAGCGAAAGCTATTCAAATTCCTATGTCCAGCATTGAACTGATAAAGGCTGTTGATGATGTTGATGAACTGAGTCTACAAAGTCGTAATACGTATAAGTCATGTCGGAATCAGACTCTGTGTTCAATCACCGTGATGAGGACAATGTCCGCGCAGACTGTTCTATTTTTAATGCACAATACTTAATACTTAATTGGAGCTTGTTGTCATTACAGATGCACTTGATACCGCTTAAATAGCGGCAGAGACAAAGAAAACTGCGCAGTATAATAAAGAGCAGATATTTTTATAAGTTCTTGGAAGTTGAAGATGATTTTTGCTTTTTACTTCTCGTGTAATATTATGAGTATAACTTTGAAGGTTGAATAATGCTCAGTCTAAAAAAATTGCAAGAATGCTAAAAACTATTTACATTAATTAAGACTAAAGTGTGTCTGATTGAAGGCTGACTAGTTATGTGATATGTATTTTAGATAGTGTTACTAGAGGTGCTTATCAGCATATGCAAAAGACATCTTTTTGCTGAGAAGACGATGATGAAGAAGTATCATTATTATTTGAATATCTAGTAAATTCGTGTCCAACAACACAATATACTTGGTAACTGTAATATTACTAAGAGTAATATATATTTTTTGTGAGAAAATACTCTTAACATTATTCTTGTGAATTCTTTATTGTTTTTTCTAGATCTAATAATACGAGATACAGTATTATGTAGAACTTCCCAAGAAGATCTAGGACAGTAAATAACAGTACGACATAGATGACAACACTGATTAGAAGATTTTATAAGCTCATTGTTTTAAAAGATAGTAGAGGTAGGTAGGATAGCAGAGTAGTCGACAGGTACTACCATGTCACAGACATGATCAGACTAAAATGACAGCATTTGTGCTGTGGCATTTCCTTGGTGAGTGTGAGACCGGAGGCAAAATGATACTAAGCCACGGTAGTCGTCACATTGTCTGTACTCACAGTGAGGATGGTGACCCCTTTTCTTAGATTCTACTCATGCTTTCCATCATAGTCACTTTGGAAGGCTTTGATATTAAAAAAAAAAAGCTTTGTAGCAACTGTCTACAGTTAATTTAGATAGCTAATTACAATCATAGCAATATTACTGTACCTACTATGTTCTAGAAGTGATAGATGGGGCCTGATTTATTTTTCATGATCACCGATCAATATCGAGGGAGCGAAGTGTGCCAAGCGTCTAAATGGGCTTTGTCGGCAGACAAACGAACAGAAGCAGAACAACAGGTAGTAGAGCCACGCTGATTTCAGCACGAATGGGCCGGTTCGACCCGGCCAGTACTACCCTCACACAGAAGACCATCCTAATAATGACACCATTCTTGCTGTCGTATTTCGTTAGTGAGTGTGAGACCGGAGGCCCAATCATTCTGCATCATTCTCCCGCCCTTCGAAGGCCGGGAGAATGATGCAGAATAATCTAACCAAGCTGCCATGGTAAGGGTCACCATGCTACATTGCCTACCCTCACAATAAGCATGGTGACCCCTACTCCTGGATTCTACTCATGCTTTCCATCAGGCAGAGTAGAGTCACTTTGGCAGGCTTAAGTATAAAAAAAAAAAAAAAGCGTATGTCTGCATAATTTGTCTTTCAATATACTGTGTTTTTGTCTTTTATCTGCAGAGGAAAATCTAAGGGTGGTCAGATAAAACTAAGAAAACAAGAGGTCAGGCAGTATTTAAGAAATGAGGGAACCGCCTATAGACTCAGTAAATTACTAGACTGTATTTTCTTTTAAAGTAGCCCTAGTATCTTGTGCCTTGTTGGTCTAGTGGTTAGCGTATGCGGCTGCTGATCAAGAGGTCTCGGTTTCGATTCCCGGGTCGGACCAAATATTTGTGTGATCCACACGTATTTGTTTCGGAGTCTAGGTGTTTTCTATGTATAATATGTATGTATTTACAAAAAAAAGTATGTTCATGTATTTATATCAGTTGTTTAGTACCCATAATACAAGCTCTGCTTAGTTTGAGATTAAATGATTTTGTGTGTAAAATGACCGAAAAAAAAGAAATATTTAAGTATATACAAAAGATACAACAAACACGTAGGAAGGTCTTACAATCGAATGTTAAGAAACATCGATGGTGCCTGTAGGGTTGCCATTTGCCACATAATATATGATATCAAGTGAAGTAATAATTTCATCAAAGGATGCGTGCATAATATGAAACACCAAGGAAGTATTTACTAAAATCACAAGCACTCTATAAACGGCCGTTACACAATAGCGCGTGCGATGCCTTTAAAACCGTAATTTGAATTTAGGATTTGTCGTCGCACTCGCAGCTCTTAGAAAGTTTGGAACGTGATGGAAATCAAAGCAAATATCGGACACATCTATACAAATATATAAAATTGAAGTGTGTGTTTGTAACATCAAATGAACAGTTATTTATATTAATAAATGCATATGAAAGTTCATGTGGTACTTACATCAAAAAAGTCTGTCGGTCTGTTTGTTACGGGTAATCTGTGGAACGACTGCACCAATTTTGACGGGACTTTCACTGGTCGTTAGTTGATGACATCAGGAATAATTTAGGATATTTATACACGCTTTTTATTAGCTCCACCTCTATCTTTGTCTGTTTGTAACCGACTCCTTTGGGTGCGATTTTGACCCACTTTAAACGGTCAGATTTCGTTCAAACTGTGTAGATTTTTCCAGAACCAATGACAATACACTAACTTGTGTAAAAATCCTAAAAAAATGTTTAAAGAAATTAGTCTTTTTTAGTCTTTTTTCTAAAAAAATGTTTAAACAAAGTAAACAAACACGCTTTTAAACTAAAAAGTAGAAAATAATTTTAATTTAAAAAGCGTGGGGCGACGTTATTGAAATATTTTCAGAAAGCACCCCACGCTTTGTTACATTTAAATTATTTTCTACTTATTTTACTTTAAAAGCGTGTTTGTTTAGTTTATGAAAAGGTTTTTTTTAGAAAGTTTTAAATTGCAGCAGTAAAGTGAAGCTCACTTTGACGCTGCGATTTAAAACTTTTAATAAACCATTTAATATATAACTCAGCTAGTAAACACTATAGTCTACTACAGTTAACTTAACGCTATATTTATTTAGAAAACTGTTTTTAAATGTAGGATAATTGTTGGTTGTATGATTGTATTGCAGGCTTGGCAGCAAGTGCCGGATGATCGTCTCGTGTCTGTTAGGGTTATGTATAATAATTTATGGTGTGGACCACGTTGCTGATGGTCAATATTAATGTCATGGTTGACATACTCTACTTCTTTGGTTTGATGCAAGTCATGGGTACCAAGAAAATCTTAGACGGAAGTTCAAACTAGATTCATATTTATATCCCATTTAACCTGTGCATTCAAAAGAAAAACAAATGTTGAAGTTGTAAGTCAAATTCATTTTTAAATTCTTGAATTTTAATGAAGATAATTTCACTTTCTAAAAATGTATAATTTCAGAGCTTGTTGAAGTGGAGCCGTGCATGGTAAATAGAGGATTCGATCCCGGTCATATTTAAGTCCCGTAATTTTCGGGATACAATTTAATGCAGCCCGGGATTTTCGGGATTGATACATTTTTTTGAGTAAGTCAATAAAAATGTGCGTGATACGAAACGCGTTTCCCTTGATTTGACGTTTTGACAGCCATCTTGTTTGTAGATGACAATTTGGCTATGGTCACCGCCTACCTTATTATGAGACGGATTACATGTTTTGTGAAAGAGATGTGATAAGATAAATCTTTCTTCTTGCTTTTACCAGACATAGAACGCAGACAATGCTTGAGTGAGTCAACCACGATTTTTACATTAATTTTGTATGTAGAGGCGACATGAATGGAGATTATCGTTTTTACAATATCTAAAAAACATGACGTATGTGGTTGGTAAACAAATTTTGACTGCACGGTTGGCTTAAGCGGTCGCCACACCGCTTCCTACTGCGCCAAGTGTCGTGGGGTCAAATCCCACGTAGGATAACACTTTGTGTGATTCACAATTTGTTCTGAGTCTGGGTGTTATTTGTGTCCGTTTCATGTATGTTTGTAAAAGCCCCCCGCGACACAGGAATTTATATTCCTAATGCTTGGAGTTGTCAAAAAAAAAGAAAAAAAAATCAACCGAGAATATTCGAAAATAGTTTATTACAAGTAAGTTTTGTTTAAACTAACTTTTTTAATTCAATAGTTCCAATGAGTTATAAACAATAGAAGGAGAAGTATTATCTGATGTAAAAAGACACGTTTATAGGTAGGTCAAATTGTGAAACCATGCTCATAAGGAAGATCAATCATGGAATGATAGTCACAATTAATTAAAGTTCGGCTGGAGTGATTATCTGTCCCATTAGACTGAGGTCAAGTGGGAGTGATTCGGTAGTGTTCACACGACAAGAATCGGTAATACAAAGTTACAATTTGTTGGGATTATAATGATTGAAACATTGAAAATATAAAAAAGAAATGTTTGTCATTTGACAAGACTAACAAAATTCACATGGAATTGTTACAGATTACGAATTTTAATTAAAAAACAAGAATTGATTTCAAAGATTCAAAGTACTGCATTTCATGCATCCTAATTATAATCAGAGTTTGAAAATTTCATTACAAAAAGTTGCATAGATTATAATACTCTGTATTATTTATCCGTCTCCTTATTAGGAGTCCCCTAACCTGGGTAGCCCCTCAATTTTTAAAACATCTTAGCAATGAGGTGTCCTCTAAAGGTTGGTGAAGTGTGTGCCGCCATAGTGAGGGTCGCCGTGGTGCATTGCCCGAAATGACAGTGAAGACCGCAACTCTTTGATTCTGCTCCTGCTTTCCGTCAGGCAGGGCAGAGTCATTTTGGAGACTAATATAAAAAAATCACTAAGAGTGACTTAAACTTTTATAGTTATGAAAACGGCCATCAGCGACTTAAAATAACACATTGTTAGGCAACTGAATGAACAAAATTAATGTGTCAGACATGTATTCTACCAAGATTACTCAACAGAGAGAGATGGATGATCAAAATTTTAAACTTAATAAGGAAGCACATCCATTAATTGTAAGGGGAAATTCCGTACTGTATGACGATATACCTATTGGCAATCGATGTGGCATCGAAGCCTTGAAGGTCGTAATGGCAGCGAGTAAAACAATCTTGGCGAGTTTTGAATAACTGTCAAACGCCTCCCGATGCGTACGTGCACACATACTGTTAACGGTTGATAATATTGATCAGAGAATCACTTGAGTTTTATTCAATACTAGCTGATGCCCCCGGAGTTATCCACATTTATTTTTGTAAAGTGTGAGTAACGCAGCGATGCGAAGTCAGTCTATAAGTAGTATATAATCCACTTCCTCTTCCTTGTTCACATTTTAAACATTTTCTTACCTACTTACTCTTTCACTCCTTATTCTATCCTCAGCCTTCATCTCTTTCACTCAACTTGTCATGCTTCACATCTGTCATTCATCATTTCACGTTTCCTTTCACTCATACTATTACGTTCCGATCCTACATAAATATTTCAACGCCATCTAGTGCCAAACTAAGGAAAGTTGGTATTATGGGTCTAGTACCCATATTATTGATATAAATACAAAAGGATGTTTCCTTTTTCTTGTGTGTCGGTTCATAAACAATTGTATCAACAAAATGTAAAAGGATAAATGCTGTCAAATTGAGAACCTATTTTTATGGCACTTAAAAATACAGGATTCCACATTAATTTATATTTCACATTTTATACCTTCTCTATCGGTCAGAAATGAAAAACACCACACATCGATTTAGCCGATAAAACAAATGAACTTTGAGCAGATAAAATTGCGGGAAGTTGTCAATTATTTCTACCTGCTAAACGCCAGTTATCACGTAATCTCTGTTCTAGCATAAAATGACAATCTACACAAAAGGCGTAAGTTAGGTATTATTTTCTACAATAACTTTATGTTCTGCCAACTGTTCTTAGCTTCCGTATTTCTCTCGGTTAGAAGATACAAAGTATTTATGCTATTTTAAACCGCCTTCAAAAACTTGCTTGGTATTTAATGTACTGATAAACAAGTCTCCAAATTCAGAGAATTTGATCCTGTTATAACGCAACTACCAATAAAAGTATAGTAAGATCCTCTACAGACGTGGTTGAAAAAAAAACAAGTTAAAAATTATAATAATACCTATGTATTTCGGAATTCCAATGCACCATCTGTCAATAAACACTTCAAATTATGTTAGTGTTTAAGATGCTGACCGAGATACATAAATATCAGAAAAGAATAATGTAATAATTTATTTCTAATAGCCTTCCTCATTTTCATTATAAAAATCAATAAACAAGATTCATAAAATCAAATCTTGCACGAAGTATTAATTTTATGTATTAGCCATTCGTTTTTAACTAGCAACCAATTTTAAACTATAAACTCATGTAAATAGACCTCTTATCAGCCATGTATCTAGAAAATGTTTTCATTGGAATCAACTCTCGAAAACCATGGTCGTTTAGGTACACATGCAGAATTCATTACGGCCACAAACATTCACACGTTATTAGCACTTCTAGCGCCGGGTACCGTAATAACCCATTTCCTCTTGTTCAAATTTACTGGCAGGCGTGTTACTATTTTGTAGAATGTTATGCTTGTGAGCAGTTGGTTAAGAATAGTATCCTAGCTGAAAAGTTTCTGACCAACATGAAAAATTAATATGGCTTTGCATCTTTGCATTGTGCAATATTGAGTGCACCCACCTAGGAAATACGACAGCACAACTCTACAGTGGTGTTATGTATGTCATTCACAAATAACGTACCCTTCTATCGGTAGAATAATTTTCAAAATCGGTTGAGTAGATTCAGATATTACTCCTTACAATGTCACAAACTCACAATTTTTAACTCTTTATATTTATATTAATATAGATTATTGTTGTAAAGCGACGCAATATCATTGTTTAACATAACTAGAGTGCATGATGTCATTGCAGGAGGCAGTGAAAACAATGCGTACTACGTTTTCATATATCAATCGTCGTACTATCTATTATTGTATATCGACTGACTGTTATGCTATGATAACAGACGGGACCGACTGTTTAACGTGACCTCCGAATCACGGAGTCGCTCACGGTATCATGCGACTAACGGTCATCCATCCAGGTACTCACCGCGCCGTGATTGCTTACCCTCGGTGATTTTTTACATAAGTGCTTCCTATTTGCAGTATTCACTTCTTAATCAGAATAATTGTCGTCTACCATGTGTTACGTTATGTGACGCACGTACAAAAAGCTATATCAGTGTCTATGATTGTGAAAATTTGATTCACAAATGTCTATTATGTTTTCTTTGTCATGAAATGGGCGTGTAGTTTTTAGTTTATTATAACTTGATCTCTGTGGCAGTTGCCACTACTTTCATTAAGTGAATTGTAACTGGCAACATTGTTAAGGTTCTATTGTCAAAGACTATCACTTCTATAATCACGGATTTCGCCAAGGCTACGCTACAATGTTATTTATATTGACACCAGAGTATCTATGCGTGTGTGTGTCACATACATGATAGTGTGTGTGACGTTTTATGTATTGATTAGATGTATTTTAAGCATATTTAAAAAAAAAAAATCCTGCACTTCTTTACATAAACTGCATATTACTTAGTGTGCGAAATTTCATAAGATTTTTTTGTAAAATGGGTACAAAGTTTTTGCTTCACGTATAAATATGTAGATAACATTTTGCACTTCATTTGTAATAAAACTGGCACGTAGTTGAAGAATGAAAATATAGGTGATACAGAATAAAATCTTGTGATGTGGGAGGTAAATGATAACATTGGTCATCGAGAATGTCATTATCGGTCATCGAACACCGAAGGTCAGATCTTTAGTAAGTAGGTATAGATCCGTTATTATCGCAGGCAAAAATTTAATCATTATATAGTCCAGTCATTATAGTAAGTTCACCTCGGAATTCGAGATACCCAGCTGTAATTCTGTAAATACTTGTATATTTGCCCCCCTTAAAGTTGTCTCAAAACCTACATAAGGTAGGGTGTAAGCAACTATTAAAGGAGACGGATACGCTTTCATACAATTTTGGGCCTAAATGTAAAAAGATAAAATTGGTGTCGATTGATAGTTACTATATTATCAAACAATCACTGAAAATTTTTCAGATTTTGGCAATCTGAGAGCAGAGGTAAAAGGTGTTTAGGAAAAGTGAGGTTAGGTACGTAACAGCCGATTTTTGAAGTGCGATTGTCATTTTTTACCCGACTGCCGAAAGAAGATAATGGGTTTATCAGTATACGTATGTATATTTGTATGCATTTCTTCGCGTTGTGTAGACCAAACGCGTAAGCCATTTATATGATTCTTACGTCAATCCATTCGTCTTAACCTTGCGAGTGTTACTGGCTACATTAAAATTGAAAAAATGGCGGCTTTTGGGCGCCTTAAGGTTATGGGCGACCCATACCTTTTTCCTGCTAACTGATCGTATGGGGTATCAATATAAAGGGTTTTAAGAATTGATTTCAAAAATATAAAAACTATTTTAAACCATATTAATTTATCCTTCGACTGCACAGCATATACCTATTTCTTCTTAACGTAAACAAGTAGAAATAGGTTGTTTTAATACGCTTAGCAGTCGGGATTTTCTTTTAATATAATTTAGATAGTATGAAATATTACTTATATATTTTGTAGAGTGGGAAGGAGATGATGTTTAAAAATGAAAATCGTTTTTATTAATATTTAATATTCATCTTCAATTATAACAAGAACGTCATCTAGGAATTGTACTTGTGGTACTATATTTTCTAGGCACCTAGCCCAACTAAGATACCATAATATTGACATAACATGGGCACAGCAGCCTACAGTCCATTTGCCTACAGCCTTGCCTTGACAGCAGCTCTGTCCGCAGCCACCCAATAAGTATGGCAAATGTGACTGGTTACTTCTATCTGCAACAAACAATACATAAATATTTCTGTATTTAAAAAAATAATTTGAATGAGAACAAAAGCATTTATAAAACACAATGTAAACTCGGTGTGTAAATCAACTTACAGCTTTAGGCATAATCCACTCATATAATTATAAATTCTCAATTTACGAGGTGAGCCAGTGTGAAGTAAATGGCTGACTTTAGATGTAAGAGAACATTCACATCGGAGACAAACACTACGGTGGCTAGGATGTCTATGTTCACTAAGAGGTGAACTTTGAGCCAATTCCCAGCAAGCTTGGAAAACATGGTCACTGCTGTTTACCTGAAAGATCCAAAAGGTTTTTAATAACAGATAACATGATTACTTTTTATACTCTGTAACTTGGGCAGAATGTACCCGGCTCACTATATTTTTATAACAACTTTATTGTACAATACGTATGTTCTATGTGAATAAATGATTTGATTTAATTTACTCTGCCCGATGTTGACCTATCTATATATATACTTATAACAATAAACATACATATCCATGTTTATATGTATGTATGTATGTATGTATAATGTATATATGTATGTTTATAGTTATAAGATTCAAAAGGTTTTTAATAACGGTTAACATGATTACTTTTTATATTCTTTTACTTAGGCAGAATGTACCCCGACTCACTATATTTTTACAACAACTTTATTGTCCAATACCTACATTCTATGTGAATAAATGATTTGATTCAATTTACTCTGCCCGATAGTTACTTAGTTGAATGTAATGTATATATCTAAGTGGCTTTTGAATGTTGACCTATCTATACTAATTATTTTGTTTGTGTTAAGGTGAAGGAAAACATACATATCCATAGGTATATTTGTATGTTTATTGTTATAAGATCCAAAAGGTTTTTAATAACGGATAACATGATTACTTTTTATATTCTTTTACTTAGGCAGAATGTACCCGGCTCACTATATTTTTGTAACAACTTTATTGTACAATACAATTTACTCTGCCCGATAGTTACTTAGATCAATGTAATGTATATCTAAGTGGCTTTTGAATGTTGACCTATCTATACTTATTATCTTAGAATAATTACACATAGAAACTAGGTGAAGGAAAACATACATATATAAAACTAAAGATTGTAAGCCAGTGTGGTAGACGCTGCTGAGCTAATAAACAGGAATTGAGTTAGTACTTACAGATTGTGGTGCAAGCCATTGTCGAATTACACTGCTAGTATAATTTCATCACCCAAAACTCGACGACCCAGTGTATTACAGCGACTAGTCACTATGTCACAATTTTCACAACGATCCATGATGTTAATCAATATCCAATCGGCACGCCGTTCGTAGAATCCAAAATAACAAGTCAGTCAAGTTCAACGTTTAGGCGGGGTTGTCGATCGATAATTCGATACGAAACGAGTGTCGTGGATGTCATGTCACTCATGACGCAGTCAAGTCAGAGTAAGCACAGATTAAAAATACAACAATCGATTAGTAAACGTGAATAGATTTGTTTTAATTACGTAGATATTTAATTAGTTTAATCTCTTAATACTTTAATCCTAATAGATTTAATTATTTTAAATGAATTAATCATCTGATGAAAGCATTTATGTAAATACTAAAGCACTTTCGTAATATCTGTAACGTTAATCGATTATAATTGAATCGCAATCGATTTATTCGTAACCTTAATTTAATTATTGGATTTCTCATTTTCTAGATTGTCAATTGAGGAGATTTATCACATTTTGATATAGAAAAATATAACCTTTTTTTGAGCCATACCTCAACTTATTACATTTGGGCCCAAAAGTCCCCGTCTCCTTTCAAGGTCAAAAGTCACAAAAATCGATTTTTTGCGCTTTTTTTGTAAATATCTCATTTCCTATGGTTTTTTGCTATTTGTAATTATTTACAATATTGTAGAATACAAAATTCTCTACAAATTTTGTTTAAAAAATTTTTTATACGATGAACCGTTTTCGAGATGTAGGACGGAGAGCGCGCACAGCATCACTTCAGGTCAACCGGTGCCTCCGGTTGAAAACTGATTATAAATAAAAATGAATATAAATATTTGTCAATTTTTATTAACTATTAAATTATATTTTATCATTTTTTCCTAACCTTTCCACTTTTTATTCAGTATAAATTTATTTAACAACACTTACCTGCCCATGTAAATGCAGAATTGTTAATGAAAATATTGGAATTATATTTGAATTTTAACCTAATTAATATTAATAACTTATTGCATGATGAAAAAAAAAACAAATAAATTATGAATAAATATTTTTATTAAAAAATATCATTCAATACATTTATTTTTATTAAAAGTAAACAAAACGAATATTGGGTACAACAACTACAATTTATAATTTTATTCATCTTCTTCCTCTTCATTATCATCTTTAACGACATTTGTCTTAAGTTCTTCCATGATTTCGGGGTCAAAGGTTCCATCTTCGTTAATGTCGGTCTGATATGGTAGAGCATTGAGACAAGCTTGCCCATTACATTGGCCACAAGCTAAAGAGCATTACAAGCCCGCTTTCCTGCAACCACTCTTGCAGTTGCAGAAAATTGTATTTAGCCAAACTTCTTGAGCAGGTAGTGAAATTGTAATGATATGCTCCAGAAAATTGTTTCGCATTGCCCAACCCCATACTTGGGGTTCCAAAACATGCCCTAACCAAGTTTGAACTTGATAATATACACGTTTGAAATGTTCATGAGCAACTGCACTTGTTGGTGGAATATTTAACCATAAATTTGAATATTTACTTGTTGACCTGAAGTGATGCTGTGGCTCTCCGCCCTCTATCTCGAAAACGGTTCATCGTATAAATTTTTTTTTTAACAAAATTTGTAGAGAATTTTGTATTCTACAATATTGATAATGATTACAAATAGCAAAAAACCATAGGAAATGAGATATTTACAGAAAAAGCGCAAAAAACCGATTCTTGTGATTTTTGACCTTGAAATTTAATAGTTGCTTACACCCTACCATATGTAGGTTTTGAGACAACTTTTAGGATGTCAATATACAAGTATTTACAGACTTACAGCTGGGTATCTCGAATTCCAAGATTCTTATCTAATTTAAGCTTAAATGACTGGACTATATAATACCTAGGTATATCAGTTGCCCGTATTCAACGGTTTCCTAGCAGCACAGAATCGGTTGTCGTGGGATGCCCTTGAGATGATAATGATAATAGAATAGAACAGAGTAGAATAATAATACAGTTTACAAGGAGCATATCGATTGAATGACAACGTACAAATGGTGGCCTTAACGCAAAAAAGCTATTTCTTCCAGGCAAGTTTAGGATAGGAAAAAATGGACTGTAAGAAATGAATTCCTAGGTAGTTTTGATGTGAGTAAAAAAACAATTCGAAATAATCAGATAAAAGTAAAAAGTTTTTTCATAAAATTGTCGTGTGCACACTGTCGGGGTGCCAATTTTCCAAATGACGAGGATGTATTTATAATATTGTCATTTAATACGATTATCTATACTATAATATTATAAAGCTGAAGTTTCAACTGGTTGATTCAACGCGATATTCTTGAAATATGTCACAAAAACAGGGTTTAATTATTTTATTTTGAGAGATTCTGGTGCGTGCGCTGCGTTATAGGTTAAAGTTTCGCATAAATAATGTACGAAATAATTGATCCCATATAAAAAAAAATGAATTAAAAGTTCACGACAGCAAAATTATGTGTAATTTTTTATTGGTAATTTTTTTCACCCATTCAATAGGAATCGCAGTCGAGGTCAACAATATTTAATAACTGCGAAAGATTAAAAACAACCACTTCTCTGAAACATGCAACCAATCACATCACTTAAATAATCGAATATGTTAATTAAACAGCGCCGGTCCATTGTTTGTCTAACTAAGGCGGTGTGAGGTGCCACTACTCCCCACAGACGAGGTGAAGTAGATTGTTATTATATTTCGACCAATAACAATGACAGGAAATTGAAATGAGGATACTACTAATGTTTTTATTAGAGTCGGCGGCGTATTACTCTATTGAGGGCAGGTGTACTATAGTGTAATCAAAGGATTGTTTCTTGAAGATCTTTGAGTCGAGGAAATACTGCAAAAACTACATACTTTCAGGAGGTATATTTTTGCGCGCATTCTAATGATTTATACAGAACAAAAGTGGATCAAGTTACTTTTTTAAACATCACATTTCAGCAATTAAAAATCTGTTAGAATCCAATGTTATATAATATCATTGGTCTGAATCATTCTAATAGTTCCGTCTTATACGGACTTGTACTTTAATTTTCAGTAAATATGATAGTCTAAAAAACTTAAAATGATTTTATAAATATGTAAAGTACACAAAACAACGTAATATATCTTGGAAATCTTAACATATTTAGGACTTAAGGTTTTAAAGAGCCTTGTAGAAGAAATATGTCAAGTCCTTGGTTTTTAAACGGTTTCAAATACATTTTTTTTATATGTTTTTTAAGTTTACTAACTCAAATGTTTGTCACATGTAACCTGTCTTGAAAATTCAACTTTCGTTTTGATAAATATACCCACTTCAAGTTTATTTTCACTCAAATCTGAAGTACAAAAGAAAGTTAATGAGGATGAGATTCACTACTCATGCTTTCAATCAGGCAGTATAGAGTCACTTTGGCAGGCTTTCTTAAAAAAAAACTGGAGAATAAATCTAGAACAGTTACAGAATAAAGTAACGGCTGATAAATTACTCATACGATTCACTAGGGGCATTCAAGTCATAATACTGACTGGCTCAGTGGCGCAGTGGAAGCGTATACGATTGCTGTGCTTAAGGTCTCGGGTTGAAACATACCCATACCACATATAACCACCTGTTTAGTTTTTTTTTATTATACACTAAACAGTAATTACCTAGTTTGACCGCCTTGTTGGTCTAGTGGTTAACGTGTGCGGTTGCTGAAGAAGAGGTCTCGGGTTCCATTCCCGGTTCGGACCAAATGTTTGTGTGATCCGCAAATATTCGGAGGTTGGATGTTTTCTATGTATAATATGTTTGTATTTACAAAAAATGGCGTTATATGTACGATGTCCGAAATATTTATTTATTTATAATTATAATTTTTTGGATCAGTTGCCAAACAATAAGTTCATAACGCTGAGTTAGTTATGTGCAATAATTATGTAGATAAGGAAGACGTATTTTGTAATTCAGTTATTTAATTGTTATGAAAATTTTTCAGTCTGGTAATTATCACTATTTAAAAACTTAAATAATCACTGACTGAAAATTAAAGCTAAAAGTAAACTTTTTAAACTATTATTATCATTACCTTCCTAGTTGGTCTGGTGGTTAGCGTATGCGACTGCTGAACAAGAGGTCTCAGGTTTGATTCCCGGATCAGACCAAATGTTTGTGTGATCCGCAAATATTATTGGGTGTTTTTCTATGTATATTGTGTATGTATTTACAAAAAAAAGTATGTTTATGTATTTATATCAGTTGTCTAGCTAGTTACCCATAATACAAGCTTTTCTTAGTTTGGGGACTAGACGTTGTGTGTAAAATGTCTGAAATATTTATTTATTTATTGACAGCCTTTGGCAGAGCCTTTGTCCGTGTGGTGACGGATTAAGAATACAAGGTGTCACCACCCCTATTCATTCCATGGGTGTCGTAAGAGACGACTAAAGGAACAAAATAAGCAGTTAACATCACTGCCAAGAGAAGGAAAACTTGAAACAAACCCTTTACCAACCCGTCTGGCCAGCGTGGTATAGTAGGCCAAAACTTCCTTTCAAAGGAGAGGCCTATGTCCAGCAGTGGACTGTTAAAGGCTGTTGATGAGCCTTTGGCAGTCCACTGCTGGACAACCACACAGGCCAACCAGACGGGTTAAAATATGGTTTGATAATAAACCTATTATTTACTTTATCGTGAGAATTTTTGATTTCACACATTTTATCATTGCGTAATCAAAACGCTTAAGTACTATATGTATGTAAATTATAGATAAATATAAATAATTTGAAATGGTGAAATTTTAGAAAAATGATGATGATTAAATTTATTCATTGAATATAATTATAAAAATAGGCGTTTCAATCAGGTGTTCATAATTTATTTATGTGTGTTAGCGAAAATGATATTGAAGTGATTGAATTAAAATAATTTATATAAATATGTAGAATCGAAGTGTTAGTTTGTAATATTTAATAAATAGTTTTTTACCAAGTGCTTAAGAAAATAGATATTATATGTATAAGTACTTCTATCAAAAAGCAATTTTTAAATTTCTGTCCGCCTGTCTGTCTGTTTGTGAATGACATAAGGAGTCAGTAACTAAGGCTCCTTTTTACACGTCTTAGCCTTTTCATATTAGCTATTTCTATTCAAAAAAAAACGAAAAAAAGTTTAAAAATTAGTCTTTTTTAGTCTAGAAAAAAAATATAGTTTCAAAAAACTAAACAAACACGCTTTTAAACTAAAAAGTAGAAAATAATTTTAATATAACAAATTGTGGGGCGACGTTATTGAAATATTTTCAGAAAGCATCCCATGCTTTGTTACATTGAAATTATTGTCTACTTTTTAGTTTAAAAGCGTGTTTGTTTAGTTTTTTAAAACTATATATTTTTTTAAGACTAACTTCGCCCCGCAGCATTACTCGCGGGACTTGGCAAGTTACATTATAAACAAAGAAAGATGTAACCAGGAACTTTAAACGAAAGGTGTTAAGAACTGGCTCAATAAATAAATAATTTAATGAAAACTGAACCAATAAATTGACGTGAAAGTAAAATTTATCGAATAGTGAACAAAATTTAGTAAAGATTTGAGAAATGTTAACGTAATTAAAAATTCTTTGATCAAGTTTTCTTTAGAGTTCATTGCCTTTAAGAAAGCGTTACTCGTTGTTTTGATTTCCGTGAAGATTCACTCTATAGTAGGCTAAATTAATTATGCCGTTTTAGAGAAATTAGTAGACACAAATAACACTTTTAATAATTCTGAGAATTAGCCGTTAGAGTTCACCGTGAATAACGCCGCTGGTGAAGCTAGTCTTAAAAAGTAACTTAACTCCTTGTATCATCTGCTTTCTACGAGTGAAAGTTGTATCAAAATCGGTCGAGCCGTTTTACCGTAAGTACCGTATGTGTTTATTTGATTTGTCACTTTTTTTTGTTCTTTTTGATTTGTATACAATGAAGAAATAAATTTAAAAAAACTTTAACGCTAGTATGTAAAATACTATTGATAAAAATTTATAGCCGATGTCACCCGGTGACCCGAGGCATATTACGAATCTTTTGGTACCTTATTCTTTAAAATTGGTTCGGTATCTTATACGGTGGAACATACACACATCAAAAGTGTCTAGGGATCAAGCATTTTTATGCGGATTTCTTGAGATTGAGATGTGGCTTTGTAATAAATTTATGATTTTATAAATTTATATGGATCCTTTTTGGTGCATTTCATAATTTGAATCAGGAACTGTCAATCAAATTCGAGTAAAAGATGAAAATCAGCTGCCAATATTTTCCCTATAAAAACATACAACGCATTGAAGAAATTATTAGTGCTACTGTTTCCCTACTACTGATTAAAACCAACGTTATTATGGAGCGGCGACGTCATTTAAGCAGGGAAGAAATGCTCAGAGCCGTGGGAATGATAGAAGCTGGTTCCCGGCAACGTACTGTGGCTTTAGCTCTGAATACAAGTCAGAGTGTTATCAGTCGACTTTGGACACGTTACCGAAGCACTGGTACCGTGGCTGAGCGCCATGGAGGACGGTATCGCTGCACCACACGGAGACAAGACCGATACATTCAAATCTTAACTCGAAGAGCTCCAACAATAACCGCCATGATGTTAGCCGTGAGGCTTCATCACTCTTCAGGGAACTTAATTAGCGACCAAACAGTCAGAAACCGCTTGCATGAAGTGAACCTTCATTCCCGAAGACCGCTACGGGTACCACCTATAGCAATGCACAATCGTAGGATTCGATATCAATGGGCTCTTGAACACAGAAATTGGGCAGAAGAACAATGGCGTTTCGTGTGCTTTTCTGATGAGTCTCGTTTTGGTATGAGACCGGATACAAGACGTATACGACACTGGAGAACCCCTGGACGCCAACAGCGATTAAAATCCTGCCAGGAAGTCCATCCTTATAGTGGTGGAACCATCATGGTATGGGCGGGTATTTGGATCGGCGGAAGAACTGAGTTGATTTGGATCAGAGGCAACCTCAACGCTCAAATTTATGCTGAGAAGATTGTATCAGACGTCATCGTTCCTCTACAAGTGCAAATCGGTCCCTTATTTCAGTTAATGCATGATAATGCACGACCGCACACCGCAAGAGTTGTAAGACAGACTCTCGCCGCAGCTAACATCAATGTCCTGCCCTGGCCTGCTCAGTCGCCAGACTTGAACCCGATTGAGCATGCATGGGATATGCTACAGAGAAGAGCTCTGCCGAATATGGAGGGTATCCAGTCGCAAGAAGACCTTTTTTTGTTGTTGCAACGAACATGTGCGGCCATTCCACAGCGTGATTTGGATGAACTCATTTTGAGTATGCCAAACCGATGTTCTTGTGTTGTTAGTGTTCGCGGTAGAAACACGGATTATTAATTGTTTAAGTTACCTAATAAAATTTTAAAGAAAACTGTTATTTCAGTCTTTTTTTCGAACTTTAATGTTAGTGGTTCAAATGTCAAAAATCCCTTTATTAGGAAAATGGCAAATTTCTTTACTAATGCAAAGGTGACTTGGTTTATCGTTACTGTGACAAACGAAAACACTTTATTTGATGAATCCTTAAAGAAATTTTTAATTAATATCAATCAGGAGAAAAGTTATTGCAAAAATATATGTTGATCCCTAGACACTTTTGATGTGTGTACATACATAGATTGCTAAAACCTTCGCCGTAGTTGGGTTAAAAAGGCTTCAAAACAATATTGAAATCCGTATACCTATATACAATATAAGTTTTCCCTAATAAATTTGTGAGGAGACTAGGGATCCCAATAACCTCACGGATTCCGATAAAAAGCAACCAAAGAAATTGCTTATCACTATTTTTTTTAGGCCTTTGAGGCCGCTGCTAATCAACCCTTCCTTTATGTACCAAAGCTACATGTTCCCACGGCCACTTCAAACAGGTACAAAGGTGGAATAGCTTATCATAATTACTTAATGACTTCATAGAAAATAACCACACAGCTACCAGGTTTCGTTACGAAATTTCATCCACAAGGTTGTACATTGCCGGACGCAAGGGCTTTACAATGCGTATTGTTCACCACAACAATGAATTGTATACTATGTCGGTCGAAATGTCTTTATATTTGTATGCCAGGAAAATAATTGAAATAGACAAAGCTGTAGATAATGGCTCACCGATGATAATAATTTGCGAAATGCATTTCAAGTTCTAATGTTCATGGTAGAGATTTTTGTTACCCTTAAATTTCATCTACAACATATAATGTCCTACTGCATGGCTTGGGGCTCCTGTCAGGGAAGAAGTAAGGCCATACGTACCAACGCTGTCCGAGTACGGGTTGTGGACTGGCAAGAAAACGTTGTGGCTATGTTTTAATGTTGGATGTTTTTAAGCCGCTCGAAGGCCTACAATTAAGGCCCAGCTGTTATTCAATGATAACAGTTGGGACTGGCGCTCATTTTGTACTTGTAATGTGTCATCTATAAATTTTATATTACTTTATACATATTTGATACATTGTTTTATTTATATTACTAGTTTTTTTTAAAGTTCCAGACTCCAAGAGTTCGTAGTCAACACTACTAATTATAGTCTGAAAAGTCAGACAAATTCAATAGTCCGTCACAAAACCGCATTTATTTTTATATTATACGGGGCAAAGGAGCAGACGGATCACTTGATGCGATGTGATGATGACACCCGAAACACCAGAGGAGTCACATGTGCGTTTTATGAAGGGAGCACGCTCTTTTTTTGAAGGTTTAAAGGTCGTTTCGGTCCGGAAACAACGTAGTTCATTCCTCAATTTAGATGTGCGAGGCTAAAAATTTTGGGTAAAACGCACTGTTGTGGACTGCCAACCATCTAAGTGATGGGGATGGAAATGCTGTCGCGTGGGACGATGACGGAAAGAAGCGGCAGGGATAAATTCGAACAATCCCTCGGAGCACTCTCCGTAGTATAAGCGATAGAAGATGCAGAGTGATGCTACATCTCTACGCAGCGCCAAGGGATCAAGCCATGTTTTCAGAATTATCTACTGTAATATTTAAATTAAAAACGATCGTGCATTATGGTGTTACTTCACATAATGGCGAAGAACTAACAAGTTTGTAATATAATTACACCGACATCATTCGCGCGTGACTTACCGTCCTTAATATTATATTGACGTGGCTTATACACGTGCGATGGACGATTTTAATCGATTATTTTTGTATCGACTACCATATGGAGGATTTATTAGTTCGTTGGTAACGAAATAGTAAATTTATTCATAAATGTTTTTATGTTTTCATAACGTTATAATTTTATAGAGATAATTTCAATAATTTTGCATTATATGTGGTCTCTGAATATTGATTGATGTTTATGATGCAAATTCAAATGCATGCATTTTGATTTATGCAGAATACTTATCGTAAATCACTAGAGTAGAAAAAGATGATACTAAATTTCAAAAAATACTGAAAATCCCGTGAAATATAAAAAACTGCTAAGAGGTTTCAGAGGTAGGTGTTTAAGGTACTTCTAAAGTGTTTTGTATTCAAGTTTATTTTATTTATACAAATAAGTTTTTAGGCAATACATTGTGCTAAGCATAGGTCATAGCATATACATAACCACAAGGTCAGGCTCAAAGAACATCATACAAAATATATATATACAGAAAAAAAGATATCTAAATATCAGCATCATTACTTACATATAAGTAAAGTTTGGCTTTGCTGTAGTCGGGTAAAAATAATTAATATTACGGTAGTAGATGAAACGCTTCAAATGCTATCGACGAAGATTTTCTCCAATAGATAACTAATAAATGAGAGTTAAACAGGCACTGTGGAAGGAAACCAAGAGAATGTAAAAGTATGCAAAAACAAGACACGCAAACAATGCGCAAGTGCAGTGATGTGGATAAGATTAATAATCTTTCTATAACAGAACATAAACTGAAAGTTTGAATCTTATTTAGTAACATTTCAATTCAATTTAGTCGATTCTATTATCATTTTTTTCTATCACTGGCAGATGTTACTTTAAGTGCACATAATAGAGTAGTTCTCAACATATTGTTATTAGTAGTTGGTTTTATTATGTTTGTTATACTAATGACTATATTTTCCTATGTCAAAATCGGCGTGACCTTTCAAATGTCCGGTTATAGATTGACTCTTCGATCTTCACGTAGTATTTAATATAATTGCACTATACTTTTGTTTTAAAAGTACATTTTATATTTATTATTTTAGTAAGAGTAAATAAAAACTAATGATAGCCTTATGTTAACTAAATTGTTATTTTTAAAAACTGTTAACTGAAGAAACAAAAAGCAATTTAGTGGTAAATATTGATATCTCGCGTTCTGTTACAAATAAAACATAAATGCATAAGTTAACTGCCAATTTAACAATGTTGGCCGACATACCAGCTGGTACTTTCACCATTTCGAGTCTACAAACGTACAAATATTACATTACTTGTGATTTGTTCGCTTTCCATGGTTAGGTAACAAACCGAGTGCCTAGTCGATTAACTATAAATCAGCTCACATATAATCGATTTGAAATTATGACCCGTTGTCAATTTATTCCTGACTGTTATTAAATATGTAATGCATTGCATATTGCTGGGTAATAATTATTGAAAAGTCTTCTATTATTTGTCTATTACGTATTTAAAGTCGGTAATATGTAGGTGATAGTGGTGATAGATAATTATAATAAACATTTTTGTTTAAGACAAGTAGATAGAATGTCGTATCACGTGTATGTTGATGACAGAAAGCAGGAATATCGTATTTTTGTCTAAATTGGCTGCCAAAATAGCTACTTAGTCTGACAGAAGGAAGGAAAGTATGAGCAGAATCCAGGAGTGGTGGTCACGAGACAGAGCAACACGGTGACCCACACTTTCGCGGCCTAGTGAGATGCCTCTTTACGCATCGATAAAAGCACCCGGGATCATTGAATCACAAAATATAAAATATAAAACCTCCTTGGACGTAATTTTATAAAAGCTCTGTCAAATTGACTGTTTTGTTGGTTAAGGCGAAAAAAGTTTGTTAGTAGTACCTACAGCATCGACTTTCCTCTGGCTTGTACATTTTTTTTATACAAAAAAACTTAACGAGTTATAAGTTTTTGTAATAGTTTTTGTCTCCAGTGTAAAATTAGATAGGTACTTAAGATCTTGTAGTTCAGTCATGGATTTGAGGATTGCAGATAAATAAATAAATATCTCGGATGTCTTACACACAACGTCATCTAGTCCCAAACTAAGCAGAACTTGTATTATGGATACGAGACAACTGATATAATACATAGACATTTTTGTTTTTGTGAATACATATTAGATAGATAGATAGAAAACACCATGACTCCGAGACAAATATTTGCGGATCACACAAACATTTGGACCGACCCAGGAATCGAGCCGACCCGAGACCTCCTGATCTGCAGTCGCATACGCTAACCACTAGATCAACAAGGCAGTCAAGACACTTGATACTAGTCCTATATGGACAACTTATTATTTCTACAATCCGTCCCGATCCATGAGCTCAAAACATAAACGTTTAATAGTTTCACGACATTTTTTTTATATCAGTAAATACAATTAAACACTAGAAACAACTACCGGGTACAAAGTCGTAGAAGAAATGATAAATTAATCAGTAAATTCAAACTCACAAATAGGAAATCCCTATTCCTTGGAATAGACACTTTGTAGGTAGGTGTAGCAAGCAATTTGCTTCACAGACTCAACAAAGGTCACTAGTCTCAAAAGCTTATAAATTAAATCAATTATGACCACAAGATATCAAAGACCTGTTAGTTTAATAGGTAATTTACTAATCTCTGGATAATTAAACAAGTTCGTTTATATTTCATTTAATAAACGATTAAACATATATAAATTGCTTCTCTTTACGTGTTAGGTACAATGGCAAATAATGAGTAATAGATCAAAGGGAAATTGGTCAATGAAATCAATCATATTTGAACAATAGATAACTCTTGAGCACACACTTGTACTAAAACAGGAATGTATGAGAGAACAAAGTAAAAAATTGACATACATTATTAAAAGGTTCTATTTTTTGTGTAAAGTAGAACTGCCATTCATATAATAGTTACCTATCTATTCAATCACATTTTAGTACATGTACTATTATTAAACAACATACCAGTTATATCAATGATAACACCCTATACAAACCAAAATGATTAAAAAACTTTTTAAAAATCATAATTAAATCGCCTATGAATCGTATGAATGATCGCCTCGATACTTTGAGCGCATCTCTAAACTTAATTTACTTTCTCCGGTTATTAATTGTTTATTAAATAAGTATTAAAATGTTTAAATACCTTTATCACTGTATAATAAATCCAAATGGGCACAACACTAACCACAGAACACCACAAAGCACTGTTATAGAATGAATGATAACTGATGTTATTATTAGCTGTTTATAAAAGTTGCCTTTGCGGGAGGTTTCGCACGTTTTAAAAATTTCAAAATGGCTGTACGCGTCCGCATATTATGGCGGCCGCCACTATTCTGACTGACGGGGTACGAGTGACGATGCAATGACGACACGGCCTGCTGGAATTGGGTGAAGCGGACGGAATGTGCATGCCACCTGATTACATTCTTTGAAGTTTTATTTGCAAGGATTATGAGAAACAGTATTAGATTGAATCGATCTCATCTTTTGGCTGTAGGTAATTAAATTAAGAATTGCAACGATTTCAGTAAAAGTAATTAACACTAACTTTTTTGTTGCTATTTCATAAAGATTTTAGCAATATTTATAATGATTTGGACGAGATTACATCGATCAAAAAATTAAACCAGTAAACGAGGTAAAATATTAATATTCAGACAGCACCTAGTTACTGTATTTAAAAAGCTCTGATTTTTTTTACTTCGTGTTGGAACTCTGTTCCTAGTTATGAAAAAATCTATTGTGCGCTTTATTTACGACTTTATATAAAGTTTTATTACATGACCATTCATTTCTGTATGTTATCTTTTGAGACTTTTGACTAAATGTTCAGTCTACTTATAGAGTATATAATATATATATTATCGCAAGATTTTAGATAAGACAACTTTTCAGTAATATTCCGCAATAAAAACTAATCGTTCTGAGATAGCAAAAAAAGTTCGAGCCATTGTATTAACAATAGACAAAGTCTTATCATCACCATTCATTCATGGAACAAACAATAGGTAATTCGGTACCTAAAACGTTCTAACAAGATGGATGCTCTAAACGACATTGGGAATCAATAGCAAAGACTAAAGACCACGCATAGAGAATAACTAGAATATTACAAAAAAGAACGACAATACATTTTGTGTCGTGTGTACCGGCCCGCGCATGCTTCTTTACATCCAATTAAAAAAGAATTTAGGTCAGTTGCCCTTGCCTCATATGTGAAAAAACCACGATACTTGAAATTAAATTCTCACTTGACAAATTGGTATTGGTTGATGCAAACGTCAATCAAAAGTCGCGTGTATGTGCGAGGTTTCATGAAATCGTACGCAGTTACACGATTATGGTAGATAATTAGAAGATTCTCGTATTAACATAATTCATAATTGCAATTTCAACACGAATATAACTTTCTGGAGTAATTGCTGTGAGTTTCTTAGTTCTCATCAAATTAGTAGGTACTTTTATTACCATACTTTTTATTACAACTTTTAACTAGCTTGTTTTGCGTAAGGTTTATAACTTTACTGAAATCGTCAGTTGCTTCAATAGTAAAAATTTTCCACGACTAAAATAGACTGCTTTTGTGCCACAACCTCAGGATATTTTACGCCAGATAGGTGTAATTTGAACTTAGTCTTTCTTCAATATGTCATCAAGGTCCCCTTTCAGGAGAGGGTTAAGGCCATACCTCCCTAGGCCAGGCCTCCAACTAAGCATCACGACTGTTATCTTCTGACAACAACCGGGACTGACTGCTCAACGTGACCTCCGAATTACGGAAACGTTCATGACATATCATGCCAAAAGCGGTCATCTTGGTCATTATTACTCTTAAAAATTGATTAAAACGTTAACTCCTCACTTAGATCAGGAACGTGTATTCTCAGGTCTTTAGCTCGTTTAGGGCTGAGGGAATGGGGTGGAGGGGCTAGGACATATAGAGCTAAAACGATTAAACACATAATTGCATGCGTATTATCTGAGCGTAACGACTGGCAATATTTATGAGGAAGAATTTAAAAGTTTGTTACTGGTATAGCGACTGTCACATACAGCGCAAGCAAAACATACAACAGCGCATTCTACCGAAGAAACACTGAACCAAGGAGTAATCAATCCTGAATCGCGATATAAATTTTTTGCTGATTAGCATTGTAACATCTTTTTTTTAACCTTAATTCTACGAGATGATAACCCAGTATTCAGAATAGATTTTATGTATCTGTAGCGCCATCTTTGGTAAACCGTAACTATTTCTCCGCTGTCTGCCAACTGCATTTTTGATTTGTTTTCACTAACGAAGCGAGAGGTGGCGTTCATGTCATTTGTTAAACAAGGTTTGACCAAAAAGATCTTCAGGTCTATGGTACGTATTTAATCTGTGTTCTGGTTTGTCTTTGGAAATCGTATGATGTTGTTTTATTTTATAAGAGGGTGGGATTTTTATTCCAGAAAAGTCCTTGAAATACAATATAAAAGCCAGTATTAGTTCCTCGAAGAGACCATTCTCTGTCTCTCTGTGAACATACTGTGATTCTGCCCGTCGTAATAAAAAGTTGTGAAGAAATCTCTGCTGATCTGTCCCGCTATTGAAGTGGTGAGAAATTGAATTCTTTTTACTGTATTTCTTCGGTTTATTTGTTTGTGAGAATATTTGCTTAGGATGTTAATCTTTTTTCTAGGGTCCAAGGTTTTGTCCAAGGTCTTGTCCAGATATCCGTCTAAGGATTTGTACATCGGTTTCCTTGCTGGGCCTACAGTGTGGCAGTCTCGAGAGCCGCCTGTTCCGCGGTAGCACATCTCCTGCCAAAGAGGTTTTCTTGGACTCTGTGTGGGTGAACCAGCTCGCAGAGGCCTACGGCCTGAGGGAAGACCATCCGCACGTACCACGCTCATCCTAGACTTGCCACAGGATCACGTATGGTTTTTATAATCTAATAGTCATACCTCTGGTTAATATCTTATTTTTGTTCACCGGTTCTTCCGAGACGGGCTAACGAACCTTTGCATCCGGTCTACTGGGTGTGAAGTTCAACTCTCACTACCACCTACGGACGAGGCCAGCTTGAAATAACCTAGATCAATAAGATCATCCTTTTGTTGAACAACCCACCTTCATAACTTTGTATACTTACTAGATTTTAAGCTGTGTTACTAATTGTATTTTGTGTCACATATGTGAATATATTTGTGTGAAACTGGAGAGTGGTTTTCTTTGAATTCCCTGAATTACTGCAAGGCACACAAGGTTAATCTTCTGTGAGTTCAAGGCGCCCATCTAATTCATGCTCTCTGACATTGGCTACCCGGGGAGTAACCTTTCTTAAAAGAAAGTGTTACAGCATATCCACAATGCCCAACATCAACCGTTGGCCCGTGGCCCGTGAGACATGATTACTTCGCCTGGTCGGAGGATCCACCCTTTGTTATAAAGAAACTCAATACCAGCTCCCTCCACAGCTCCTCCCATAATTGGCCCTTAGGTGTCCAGCTATTGCTTGCAATATCCATTCCAGCATCAGAAACTTTAGGTAACATTAGCGATAAATGAAATAACTTCTGAATCTTGTATTTGTCAGTAGTCACATATAAAACAGGAAAACCAAAACACTTGTTGTGCGTAGAAAACAAACAAACAAATACAATAAACATCATAATTACAAGCTAACAAGACATTTTACGATGTTAAATGTGGGATGAAACATACAACAGTAAGTTATAATTAAAACTTGTAGAGTTATCTTATTACATAACACATTTACATGTACAAAAATATTTATATATATACATATATATCCTTTACAGATTGTAGATAAATTTGTCTGTTGGTAATCAATTTAAATGCGTATTTTGAGAATATTTACGGTACTACGTCAGTCTTTTCTTTTTAATGAGTCTCTATTTGTTTTGGCTAATCTCTTTAACGGATAAACCAAATTTGATGTGACTTTCACTGGCAGAGAGCTGATGTTATAAAGAGTAATTTAGGCTGCTTTTAGAAAAAAATATACCAATGATATTCAGAATAATTTTTGTAATATAATAATTTTAACAAATAGAAACCGACTTCAAAGAAAAACTATTCCGAGTACCCAAATCGCGACAATTGTGCCTATGATATTTGAGGAGTTCCCTCGATTTTCTTGGGATCCCATCATCAGATCCCGATATGGTGACGATGGGACCACCTGTGAGCTACGCCCATTCCAATGCAAAAATAATTTTTAGAATCGGTTCATAAACGACGAAATTATCGCTGAACATACATAAAAATAAAATAAAAAAAGATTCCGACGAATTGAGAACCTCCTCCTTTTTTTTGAAGTCGGTTAAAAAGCAACATAAACCGCGGGTAACACAAGATGAACTCTGAAACTATTTAACCGGCTTCCATGTTTTTGAATGTGTCTTGCTGGCGTGCTAAGGAAGGGTAGTTAACATTACGTTGAGACCAATATGAACCGAGCATGATTGAAAAGAAACCCAGACTCTCCGCTGTACTAAATGGGCGTTCATCGTTCATCAACAGACATTTAAGTCCACAATATATATTTTTTGCGAAGAATATGAAGTGTCACCACCCTTATTTACTGCGAGAGTATCGTGGGAACAAGTGAGAGAAGAAAACTCTATATAAATTGTCAGGTCAGTGTCTGGTAGTTTTGGTGACCAAAAACTCCATAGTCAGTTAACGGACGTGATAAGCTTATGAGAAAACAATAACTTTTCACTTTACCTTACAAATGAGTATGTATGTGTGTATGTTTGTTGCTCTTTCTGCAAAAACTACTGAACGGATTTCGATGAAATCACATTAATATAGCTTATATATCAGAAGAACACATAGGCTACTATTTACCGAAATAATAGACCATGGGCAAAAGCTAGTGGGTTATAAAGAGTTAACGTAATTGGAGTACAAAATATTTTAACTAATTGTAATCTTTAATGACTTTTGCTATTTTTTTTTTAAAACCCGCATATCTTATTTAGATCATTTTTGTATTCCTCTGCTTCTATACAGTGATTAATCAGACTTAATAGTCAATAGCTGTTAGTCTAGATAAGACTGATTGTATTATGTAAGTAACGAAATATACGTTTGAGGGGAAAAGTAATGATTACAAACAAATTGTTTTTAATACATTTATCATAATTACATGACTTTGAATATAGTCTTTAATATACATGACTCTTTATTGCTTGATTTATTTCAGTTCAAAAGAAAACTCCGTGGCAGGTAATGGATAACGAACAATAAAAGAAATAAATTAAGGCCTGAACTTAGAAAATAATAAGTGTACACAAGTCTTGCCATCTATTATTATAGTTCCCACCATTAAATGTATTTTAACCATGGGTTGGACGTTGGACAATAAATCAATGCATGACCCCAAATGGGTGACAATAAGAATTCAATATTGATTCTTTCAGTTGGGTTAAGGTCGCCATATTTATGTTTCTGTAAATAAAAGAATAGGCCAGTGTAGGGTTGCCATCCCCAAATTAACAAAACTAGGATTTAAGTTGGAAAAACCAGGACATTTCACTTTAAAAACTGGACGCAACAATACAGTTTGCAATAGTTAAATTAATATGTAGTGAATATAGATGAAATGAAACGTAAGTTATTCATCATCTTCATCTTCCTAGCATTTATTCCCAAGTTTATTTGGGGTCGATTACTAGTTCAACCGATTTTACTGCGACTGCGAGCCGTGAGGTCGTAACGTAACAATAAAATTTTAAAAGAGGAGCGCGAATTATTTTAAATTTAAAAACCCAGGACGCTCCTTAAAAACTATTCAGGACATCCCAGGACACTTTAAAAACTAGGACATGTCCTGGGAAAACAGGACGGTTGGCAACTCTAGGCCAGTGTTTACAATTAACGCTATACCTAGAAGGTTATACAAATTATACAAGTGACGTTTTTCGGTTAGACATTGTAACCCACGTTGTGACAATGCGTGTATTATATCCATACAATATTATAAATACGATTCTGTCTGACTGTCACACTTTCACGGGTTAACCGTTGACCTGTTTTCCATGAAATTTGGCATAGAGACACTTTGATTCTTGAGGAAGGAGATAGGCTATGTAGGTGTGTAGACTCAATCAAATATTGGGGTATCTCAGAATATATCCACATCAACACCTACAGGGTACTTTTTACCGCGATAACAGATCTACATGCGAGTGGAGTCGCGAGCAAAACTAGTATGACTACAAAGCTGTTGTCCATGACTGATGACTTTGATGTGCTTGTTAGTCTAGTGACCAGAGACCGTGAATTTGATTCCCACTCAAAGCAAACCACAGGTAATAGCTTATTAGATAATTTTGTATTACAGATTTATCTTTAGTATGTATGTCCTGCAGTGGACTGCTATAGGCTGGTGATGATGATATTGATGTATGTAGTCGGTGGAACCCGTTGCATGCGAGCAGCTCAAGACCTGTTGTGAAGAAGTTTAAAGCAGACCTATGTCCAGTTGCGGACATCTTTCGACTGAGATAATAACGATGAAGAATATTTGTGGCGACTTCCACATACAGCGCAAGAAATAACCTATAACGGCACCATCTATCGAATATACACTGAACCACGTAGTGAGGGAACTATACGGAGTAACTTCTAATCTTGAATCGCGAAATAGAAATTTTCGGCCGCACTCATCGGGTCGGAGGATCCTTCTTTTATGTTGGAGGGGCATGATACTCATTCCTCCACATGTTTCATTAATATCAGGATACTACATTATTTTGGTGAGCCATGTCTGATCTGATGACTGTCATGTGTGAAATGCGTTTATTATTATTATGATATTAATAATTTGGTGACTCATCAGCTCGCTAGCCCATATATAATAAACAATTACCTGATGTGGCAATAAATAGAGATATGTATTCGGAATCGATATACCTAATAAGTATACAATCGATTGCAAAGACAAGGAAGGAAACCCTATCGCAGTTATTTCCTTTCACACTCTTCAGGATTCTTAATACGTAATGTTACACCGTGTAATCCATACTTGCTAATGTTGGTCTAAAGATACATTCTGACTCAGGTTTCGTTCAAACTTCAACTTTTGAACGAAGTTTGCCAAACAGATGTTGACAATTTTATATTTTTGCAACACTGACGTTTGGCGTTCTATTTTTGAATGTACAACATCTGTCAAAATGGCGTTCTGATATTTGTTTGATCCTTTTATATTGTATTCAATTTTAATTCCTGTCGGTTAAAATCCGATGTAATAAGGCAGATTCGTTGATAACCTATTTGTAGGTGATATTTACCTATTTATGTGCAATTTTTACAGCACATGCTATTTATTTCACATTGTATATTTAAAATTATGCCGAATGTTATCGTAAAAAATAAAGAACTACGTATTAATCATCCAATTGTATTTGCTACACTTACTTTTATGCATTAATTCTTAAAGAAATTTCTTGAGAAATGCATCACAGTTGACTAATATCTTATGTTAATTTTCATAAATATCGTTTTTTTTCAACCAATAAATAGCTTGGCTATTTGGCGGTTTGATTTTTAAATTTTTTGCCTATATCCCCTCGACAAATAGGTTATTGAACTCTAAAAGAATATTTTAATTCCAATCATTAGTTTCTGAGATGAGATGTATTTCAATTTTAATGTTGCTCACAGAAGATCAACATAAGTTTTGCTGTCATGTTTTGTTGGTTAGTGCGAGACCGGAAGCCGAATGATGCAGGAGCATCTCAATAGGCTTTCATAATGTAGGTCTCCATAATGAATTGTCTACATTCATAATGAGTATGGTGACCATTTGGATTTTATTGATGCTACTGATGCTTGATCAGGGAGAGTAGAGACACGTTGGCAGGCCATCTTATACATATCTATATATGTATATAAAAATGAATTGCTGTTCGTTAGTCTCGCTTAAACCTGACGGCTAGACCGATTTGGCTAATTTTGATCTTGAATTATTTGTGGAAGTCCAGAAAAGGTTTAAGAGGTTAAAATTTATATAAAAAGAATTGCATTTTTTTATTAATTATGGATTCCTTTTGTTTGTTTTACGTTTATTTTTTTTAAGTTTAGGTCTTCGATTGAGGCAGTACGGAGTCTTCCGGGTCAGCTAGTTTATTAATAAAATTTAGTTATACATGACTATTGCACACATCTACATACATGTATAAAGCAGTCTTGCACACAATGTAATCGTACAAACGCCAAGTCAATGATCAGAATTAAAACCCTCACTTAGGCAACTTAGTTCGCGTTACTTAAGTAACAATGTTATACTTAAGAAATATGAGTTACAAAACTTAACCGTAAAACAACATACGGGTATTAAATATGATATACATTGGTAGTACAATGGGCGTCAATAGTACGCAGGTTCTCGCAACGGTGCCAATTGCAAAACAAGTTTGAAACCACGTAAAAACTGTATAAATCAGTACACGTTTGACACGATAACATTTGCAGTAACAAGAAATAACTACATAATATTAATAATTTATTTCTTTTAAGAAATAACACTCCTTCATCAACAGCTTTTAACAGTCCACTGCTGGAATAGGCCTCTCCTTTTAAAGGAGGTTTTGGCCTACTATACCACGCTGGCCAGACGGGTTGTTAAAGGGTTTGTTTCAAGTTTTCCTTCTCTTGGCAGTGATGTTAACTGCTTATTTTGTTCCTTTAGTCGCCTCTTACGACACCCATGGAATTAATAAGGTTGGTGACACTTTTTGATGACTGAGTGACATTAGCCAATGAAAAAAGATAACAGAGAAATAGAAAAAAGAATAGAATATAAAACGAAAAACGTTTGCAACTTGGTTACTAGTCGCACTACAAAATAAACACCTGCCATCTAACGGTAAACTATGAAACTAATAATAATAGCTCACGTTTTTAGGGTTCCGTAGCCAAATGGCAAAAAACGGAACCCTTATAGATTCGTCAAGTCTGTCTGTCTGTCTGTCTGTCTGTCTGTCTGTCCGTCCGTATGTCACAGCCAATTGAAGAAGCCTGTTGAAATTTGGTCAGTCGATGTATTCTGTGAACCGCTATAAGATTTTTACATAAAAATAGAAAAAAACAATACAGTTTGGGGGTCCCCATACTTGGAACTGAAACTCAAAATTTTTTTTTTCATCAAACCTATACGTAGGTGTTCAAAAATGATGTTGAGGTTTCTAATATCATTTTTTTCTAAACTAAATAGTTTGCGCGAGAGACACTTCCAAAGTGGAAAAATGTGTGTCCCCCCCCCTCTAACTTCTAAAATAAGAGAGTGGTAAATCCAAAAAATAAAATATATGTTGTACATTACCATGCAAACTACCAACGAAAATTGGTTTGAACGAGATCTAGTGAGTAGTTTTTTTTAATACGTCATAAATCGTAACACGCAATTTACCTTTCATCCAATTAATACACTAGTATAAAAACATCGATGAAAGTTACAACGAACTACAAGAACTTTTATATGATGTTACTTGCTGATACGGAACCCTTCATGGGCGAGTCCGACTCGCACTTGGCCGCTTTTTCCGACTTCCCGTTACAAACTTCCGTTTCTTTCCACAAAATCATTAAAATATATTGCAGGAAAGGAGAAAGAAAGATGTTACACATCGTAAAATAAAATTAATGTTATATTTAATGATATGCAAATCAATATTCATAGATGTTTAAAATAAAAGTGAAATTAACTCGTCTCCGGAAAACATGCGACAAGATCAATCTAAAGGGCATCCGCGTCCGACGTCTCGGTCCATTTTGGTACAGACGGCTGAGCCAATTAACTTTAAATGGTTGTATTATGTCGTCTGCAGTATCAGGTTGCGCCCAGGAACAAGGGAAAGTGAACGAAGGGTCAACGAACAGGCGCAGGTATGCACCTGTACAGTGTGTAGTTCCGACAACAAGAATGGGCTCGCGATTTCACAAATCAAAGGGTAAACTTGAAACTGGTTTGCGGGTCTCTTTACATTTAATATTGACGATAATGGCCGTTGATTGTCATAGTGGCCACTACACTTTGATTGACTGCCTTGTTGGTCTAGTGGTTAGCGTATGCAGCCGCTCATCAAGAGGTCTCGGGTTCGATTCCCGGGTCAGACCAAATATTTGTGTGATCCACAAATATTTGTTTCAGAGTCTGGGTGTTTCTATATTTAAAATGTCTATGTAAATATTTACAAAAAAAAAGTATGTTTATGTATTTATCTCAGTTGTTTAGTACCCATAATACAAGCTCTACTTAGTTTGGGACTAGATGGCGTTATGTGGAAGATGTCCGAAATATAATTAAAAAAACAAATTGAATTAGGTTGTGCTCAAAAAATAAAACTAAAAATAAAAACAACATAAAACAAATAAACAAACCGCTGTGAAACAATTACATATTATTGTAAGTATGTATATGCAATGTTCCATCACTGACTTGCATAGCAGTGCTAATACATATAATTATAATCAGTGAAAAAAATATAATAATTATTATAATTTATTCACACTTTAATTAAATTATTGTCTGTTAAAGAAGCAACATGCGTCAGTTGAAAGTAAAAGCAATATCATATTCGGGACGTGTTTGTAGAAATCGATCGATTTAGATAAATTAATATTTACTGGTACAAGTCATGAAAGTGGAAAAGTAGCTTAATGCAATATAATAATGAATCTAGATTAACTTCTAACATGTCTAGAAATTAGGAATTATATTTATAACTAGCTGAGACCCGCAGTGTTACCAACGGTTATTGATATAATTAAAAGTGAAAGTCAATTCAGTATCGGTCCAGCTGTTGCAGAGAATAAAAGCTTTTGATTTAATATAACGAACATACAATACAATTCAATTGAAGCGCACCAATGCATCGATCCTAAACCAGCTCCAAATAAAAACTCGTTTGTCCACCACGTGCCAACAACGCTTTCTTATTTCGGCCACACAATGCGCAGAGGCGACGGAAGTCTGGAAAAACTGATCGTGGTGGGGAACACCGAAGGCAAAAGATCGCGCGGTCGTTCACCAACAAGATGGACCGATCAAGTAAAGGACTCGTCGACCTCTAAATTCTACTCGGTTGTGGGAGACGCGCTGGACAGGAACCGGTGGAGGAGGATCATCCGCTCCAGATGCAACCTTGAAGCTGACCACGATCCTCAGACATGAGGGACCGACTTCAGAGAGAGAGAGACAATTCAATTAAATTTATTTGTATACACAATATTTTAGTGGAAAGGTGCCCTTGGCTAGCTTTTGATACTTTAATAAGATTGGTCCTGCATGCGTCGCCTAGTTTGGAATTAGAGGGTCGTGTGTGTTATCTGTAATAGGCCAAAACCTCCTTTCTAAGGAGAAGCTATATCCAGCAGTGGACTGTTGAAGGCTGTTGATGATGATGATGATGATATGTGAAATCCGTGTGGTGACGGATTAAGGAAACGGTATTTCACCACCATTTTATCCCATGGGTAAGATGCGAATTATAAAGGAAACTACGAGGACAACGACAGTTTGTTTTTTTTCTAAAAAGTCATCTCCCTCATTAAGAATGTAATCTTGTGTCAAGGGGGGGGCTTTACAAACATACATAAAACGGACACAAAGAACACCCAGATTCAGAACAACAATTTACGAATCCGCGTGGGATTTGAACCCAAGACATTTGGCGCAGTAGAAAACGATGTGACGACCACTTAAACCACTAAGCCAACCGTGCAGTCGAAGTGGAGAAAATGAAGATTTTTTCCAAAAACAGGTCTAACTCCAGCAGTGGAGCCTTAAAGGCTGTTGATGTGTGTAAGATGTTTGATCACAATTGATATTACCATTACAATCACAACCTTTGTCGTTTTTAATATATAAAATATCATAATGGTTTTGTTATTTTCTGGTAAATTGAAGATTGATGTCCGTGAACGCTCAAGTCATGGTCTTGACATTGAAAAGACATTAGTCAATTACACTTGAAAAGATTTACAGAGAGAGCAATGACAAATGCCCGAGGTGACTATTAAAAACGCATTACATAAACATGTGCTTTTAAAATCTGATTAATAATGGGTTAAAGTATGAAATTACCGTTTTATTGTAATAGGTACTTCGAATTGTCATAGAACCTTCATGGTTTGAGATTTTCAAGTGTTTTTTTTTCAAATCTTACGTATAATGTTATTCTTTTAAAAAATCTTTTAGGTATTAGGTCAATGTTTATTAACTTAATAATTTTAACAAAAACGAACCGACTACAAAGAAAAACTATTCCGAGTACCCAAATCGCGGCAATTGTGCCTATGATATTTGAGGAGTTCCCTCGATTTCCTTGGGATCCTATCATCAGATCCCGATACGGTGACGATGGGACAACCTGTAAGCTACGCCCATTCCAATGCAAAAAGAATTTTTGAAATCGGTTCATTAACGACGAAATTATCGCTGAACATACATAAAAAAAAAGGATTCCGACGAATTGAGAACCTCCTCTTTTATTTGAAGTCGGTTAAAAAAGAGACACCTCTGTGGTTTGTTTCGGTATTTCTTCGCAGAGTGAGTCTATGTGTAATATTATTTATCATCATCATCATGCTATAATAGGGTTCGCCCCCCCCCCCCCCAATTAAAAAAACTAGGATTTGAAGTTGGAAAAACCAGGACAATTCACTTTAAAAACAGGACGCAACAATAGAGTTTTTGCAATACTTAAAATAATATGAAGTTAATATAGGTGAAATGAAACTTAAGTAATTCATCATCTTCATCTTCCTAGCCTTTATTTAAAAGTTTATTTGGGGTGGGCTACTAGTTCAACCGGTTTTATCTGAATTTCAGTTCTTCCACTGCACGGCACGGCAGCGCGATAACTTGCCATTGCGAGCCGTGAGGTCGTAACGTAACAATAAAATTTTAAAAGAAGAGCGCAAATTATTTTAAATTTAAAAACCCAGGACGCTCCTTAAAAACTATTCAGGACATCCCAGGACACTTTAAAAACTAGGACATGTCCTGGGAAAACAGGACGGTTGGCAACTCTATGCTATAATGAGAAGAGATAGGTTACCTCTTCTCTTACATATACTACTAGTTTTTCAATGTCGAACTTGACAAGCAACATATCTACTTTCCAATATATATGCAAATATGTATGTATATTAGAAAAACGAAACCAACACCTCTGATCACCAAGTATTGAAGATGGTTGTATTGACGAGTATATTATCCGAGAAACTTTTAAAGCAATTCCGACTCAAATCGTAAACATTAATTATGGTGATATTGGAATCATATATGTGGAAACGCATTTGATGCAATGAACCGGAGAAAGTTAATAGGCTGTTATTTGAACATAAAATAAAAGTAAGTGGCAAGAAGTGGACTTTGAAAAAGATAAAACAAGCATAGGACGGCACTGATACTTCATTGGTTACAAGTTGAGCATCGCGGTGTTACCCGCGTTTGTGGTTGTAACCGCGGGCAAAGCCGCGGGGCGAAGCTAGTTTGAAAAAAAGTAGCCTAAGTTACTCCTTATATTATTATCTATCTATCAGTGAAAGTTCCTTCGAAATCAGTCTAGCCGTTCCAGAGATTATCCGGAACAAACAGACAGAAAAATTTGGAATATGTACCGTGTACATATGCATTTAATAAAAAGCGGTTATTTTAATTTTACACAGACACTCAAATTTTATTTATTTGTGTAGATTAAAATTAATAAGTACAGTGACTTCCTCGTTTGCCTAGTAGTTAACATATGCGACTGCTGATCAAGAGGTCTTGGGATCAAATCCCTGGTCGGTAATTGGTTTTTCTTACAAGAAATTCTTAATATCAGCCAGGAGTATGGAAAATGGTAGTATTTCACACCCATGCAAGAAGACCACGCTAAGCGTCAGTAGATCAGTCCCGATTGTCATGAACATCTATGGCAATCGTTATTGGGAAGTCAGTGCGCTCAAATATACTGACAACTAATTCAACCCCCGAATTTAATTCACCCTCAGACTTGCGGAGACACGACACATTAGTAACGACATTTATTTTTCAGCGTTCTAGTATTGAAATAAAAAAAAAAGTATGCCACAGACTGAGTATTATGTAAAATTTTATACCACAAAATCAAAACAATATGTTTTTATTTACAAAAAAAGGTATGTTTATATATTTATATCTGTGGTTTAGTACCCATAATACAGGCGCTGCTTAGTTTGGGACTAGATGATGTGTGTAAGATGTCCGAAATATTTATTTATTAATAAAAGTAGTAATTGCAAGCTATATTTATGAGTAGTTTATCATAAACTTAATATATTACTTAACTTACTTTACTTTAATAAATTACTTTCTTAATGAGCAACGTCAAAGATCGCGAACCTGTGGTGATTTTCTCTTCCTTGTATTTGATAGGCCTGGGCAACAGTCAACTGGCTTACCACCAGCTTTAATGAGAATGGATAATATTATTTTTTATTTTACACTTCAAGATTAACTTCAAGACTAAGCGGTAGTGAGATCCAAATATGAGATCGACAAGTAGTGTAGCTGTTAGTAAGCTTGTCACCCTCACCTTTGAGGCCTGACCCCTGCTACTATCGTAGGCTCTGGAAACCTTACTCACAGGAACAATACAACATCGAAGTGATTGTTGTTTGGCTGCTTCAACAGAAATTAATGAAGGTGGTTTTTAGAAATTCAATGTGTTTTTCGGTAAGTTTGTGCCGCAAAAGTGACTCAACCAATTTGGATGCAATTTTCTCTTATACATTGTGACATTTAGTGTTTGGTTTACAAATAAACACAGTTATATTTACTTTGAAGAAATCATCATCATCATCATCAGCCTATCGCAGTCCACTGCTGGACATAGGCCTCTCCCATTGCACACCACTGTGATCGATTTTGGGCTTCTCGCATCCAGAAATGATCATTGTGTAAATTGATTTTCTGATGTAAGTATCATAAATACTTTTACTGCCTGCCTTGCCCTTGCCTTACTCGTTGTGCTAGTGGATAGCGTATGCCACTGCTAATCAAGAGGTCTCGGGTTCAATTCTCAGGTCAGGCCAAAAAGTGTTTTTCGGTTTTTCTTAGGAAATTCCTAATGGCAGCCCGGAGTTTGAAAGTTTGGCGGTGATTCACGACCGTGCCTTGGAGAGCACGTAAAGCCGTCGGTCCCGGTTGTCATGAAATCTATGGCAATCGTTATTGGGAAGTTAGTGCCCTCAAATTTACTGACAACAAGTTCAACCTTTGAATTTCAGTTCTCCCTTAGGGTTGCGGAGGTCTGATGCCAGTCACTCTGTGGAAAAACTGATATTCATGATCTGATACTGATACTGATGATGGAACTAGTAGTCGACCCCAAAATAATACTAGGCATAAGGCTAGGAAGAAGAAGAAGTATCGTGAATACTTTTATATGCCTTTGGTAAAAATGTGTTATTTATTTGTATAGCTGCTTATTTTGTTCCTTTAGTCGTCTCTTACGACACCCATGGAAAGAATAGGGGTGGTGACACTTTGTATTCTTAATCCGTCACCACACGGAAAAGAAAGAAGTAAGAGGCGACTAAAGGAACAAAATAAGCAGCTAACATCACTGCCAAGAGAAGGAAAACTTGAAACAAACCGTCTGGCCAGCGTGGTATAGTATGCCAAAACCTCCTTTCAAAGGAGAGGCCTATGTCCAGCAGTGGACTGTTAAAGGCTGTTGATGATGATGATGATTTGTATAGATTCTGCTCCCAAGCAATCCTTAATATTAGTTCTACAACTCACTCAGTACTGACTGCACTCCTCGTTTCGATATAAGCATGGTTTCACCCAAACAATTATAGTCGGGAGTTATGACTCACACCATAAAATAACATCGTTTCTTTAATGTATCAATAATGAAATCTTTTGTCTCTGCTAACGATTTTCATTAAAATTACAATTAAATGAAAGCTAATGCTGCATTAACTTTCTCTCTTTGATTAATCGGATCAATAAAATTGAAGATGTAATACAATATTAAAGAACTTTATACATGACTAGTTAAGCCCTGCGATGTTACTCGCGGTTGTTGTACCTTTAGGCCCTGCGCGCACGGGAGACTTTTGTCACTGTGACTGTTTTGTCACTTTCATTAGGTCTGTAGAATTATATGGAGATGCGCGCACGTTGCGACGTGACAAAACAGTTTTGGGCCTGCGAACAAGCCTGTGACAAAACAGTCACAGTGACAAAAGTCTCCCGTGCGCGCAAGGGGTTAGATCAACAATCGCCGTAGGTAGCTACTTGCATAGCTAGTTAAGTTATTCCATAAATAATCAGCTATCTGATATTGAAAGTCCCGTCTATATTGGTCAACCGTTCCAAATATAGTTGTAACAAATGGACAGACAGACAAAAAAAATGATGTAAGTATTGTACATATATATACTTTCATGTGTTTAGTGCAGAGCTATGAATTTGAAATTATAAATAAACACATGTGCAGTCATGTACTTGTATAGATTTCTAATAGATAGATTTTTTTGTTATCAATTTGTGCTGTTTAAAGGCCTTCTTCACGGTCGGAACCAACCGCCGACCAACCAACCGCTCGCGTCGGCCGACAGCGTTCCAGACAGTTGGGGTCTGTCGCGAGGGACATCAACCAACCATGGGTCGGGTCAACCGATTTTTGTATCATTTTTATCCATTTTTATATCAACCCGACCAAGAAAAGGAAGAAGAAGGAAAGAAGGCCTTTTATTTATTAAGATGCAGATTGTTCAGATTTCAAAACAATAAACGGCGAATCTCAATTATTAAGCATAAAGTAGCTTCTTTATTCCGAAAAATGTTGTACTTCTGTGGGTTGAGTAAAAGTACAGAAACAAACGCAGGTAGACCAACAGTTCGCAGCTAGTTTAATATAACATTTTCAAATCTAGGTCAATTTTTATGTCACAAGTTTGTAATGTAAGCCGCAACACGTATTTGCATGTTATGATGCGGTTGATTATAAAATGAAATATTTTTCTTTTTATTAAACCTCAAAACGATAGAAACTTACAAGTGCAATAATTATCTGTGGTTTGTTTGACTATTTGTTAATCTGAGAAAAGAATTAGATTCGTATAATCTTAGTGTTGCTCATATTACGCGGGACCGGTCTAATAAATAATAATGTCTAATAATGAATTGATACTAATGTCGTATACAACATTAGTTTCGAAGATTTGAGTGGCCTTGTGTACGTAGGGCCTAGGGCCTAGGCCTAACAGTCTGAGATATTATAGTATCGACAGACGGACGGATATGAGGAAATAGTAACGGTTCCGTTATTGCCAAAGAAACAACAATCTACGATGTCAAATTAAATATTACAACAAATTAAATATAACTATGTAACTTAATAAAACAGTACTAATAAAGAAAATAGGTCAAATAGATCTCAAACTAAAGACTGATATAAAAAAAAAAAACCTAGATATTTCGTTTTCAAGAAGCAGACGAAAATTTGGCGTCACCTGATTTGATATTTTTTATTGTGCTTAGTTGAACTGGTTTAACTGGTTTCGAGAGCTGTCTGGACTTGGTAATTTAATCTGGTTTAGTTCGAAAAACGATGACCATAACATTGAAAATATATGAATATACATCGATACTAATTAATTAAAATATCTGTTTGTAATTTAACATTAACAACTCACTAAATGCAGATAATGAAAGTACATAAAAAACTAGTGTTATTTTGTCTGTTTTTTTGTTCCGGTTAATCCCTGATAGGGCTTGGACCGATTTTGTAGAAACTCCCGCTGGCAGATTGCAATAAATTTTATATACCTATGTTACCCGGGCCATTGTTACAAATCAATTGACATCAATGAGATATTTTTAAACTTTTGTAATGTATTTTCTTTATACTTTTACTGGCATTAAAATCGGAAGAGTTTTTAAGGCGGTAGATTTCTAGGGTACACCTGGTTGCCTAGCTAGGTACTAACCTGAGACGGCGTGCGGTGTTTGACCATTCCGAGACCGACACAACCACCGGTAGGTCGTATCCAGCGGGATTTCCACACAGACAAAAGGAAGCCTTTTGCTTAACCGTCGTCGGGTAGTAAACATACTTTCTTTCATAACTTTATAATTAAAGTAAATAAGTATATTCCATTGATATTGTACTCAAATATGGTCGTGGTTATACTAATAATACTGCCTACTGACCTCTTAATCAATGGTTGGCGTATGCAGCCGCATTTCTTTTTACGTGTGAAAATCCCCTCCGACCGTCACCCCGCCAGAGTTTTCAATTCGGCGGGGTGGTGGTGTCGGACTAGAAACGAATAAAAACCAACCTCTTTGCGCTTCTCTTTTAGGAGAAGGAGGAGTCTAGGGTGAGATCTCCTTACGCCAATAATTGATTAAGAGGTCTCGGGTTCGATTCCTAGGTCGGACAAAATGTTTGTCTGATTCGCAAACATTTGTTTCGGAGTCTGGGTGTTTCCTATGTATAATATGTATGTATATACAAAAAAAGTATGTCAATGTATTTATATCAGTTGTCTAGTACTCATAATACAAGCTATGCTTAGTTTGGGACTAGATGGCGTTACGTGTAAGATGTCTGAAATATTTACTATATTTAAAATAATAGTTTATAAATAGTTTATACTAACAATTTTTCTTTTAACCTAAATGCATGCATTTACCATTAAACGTTTCAACTAGGACAAGCGAATTTGTTGACAACAGTACTAGTGTAAACTGTGCTACCGTCGCCAGCGCTTTCAACTTTAACACTAATTGTTATTAAGTTTGCAATCTGCACTCCCAAAAACCCACACAAAACTTTAATAAATACAAAATTTATCTTACCTGCATCCTGAATCATAAATCTTCAAATCCAGATCCTGAAACAAAAGAAAACTTCATAAAGAAACGCTCAACACAGTTGATAGATATATGTATATATATATGGGGTAGAGTAGAAGAGTTTTGGAGTGGAGACCGCGTCTCGGCAAACGTAGTGTATGACGCCCACAGGCTAGGTGGAGTGACGACTTGCGCAGGATGGCTTTCAAGAGCTGGATGCGAGAAGGGCAAAATGGATCAGAGTGGTGTGCAATGGGAGAGGCCTATGTCCAGCAGTGGACTGCGATAGGCTGATGATGATGATGATATGATATTAAACACTAGCTGCATCCCCAATTTTACAGGCGAGAATTAATTTTTTTAAATATGTTGGACATCTTACACACAACATCATCTAGTCCCAAAGTAAGCAGAGCTTGTGTTAATGGGTACTAAACAACTGATATAAATACATAAACATACTTTTTTTTTTGTAAATACATACATATTATACATAGAAAAACACCCAGACTCCGAAACAAATATTTGTGGATCACACAAATATTTGGTCTGACCCGGGAATCGAACCCGAGACCTCTTGATCAGCAGCCGCATACGCTAACCACTAGACCAACAAGGCAGTCAAATTGTTGCTTTTAAATCGGACATTGTTCAATAAGTGTGTAGTATAGTGAGTGAGTGTGTTGTATAGTATGTCATTGGTTTTAATTTCTTACTAAAATATTTTGTTTTTCTAAAGTAAAAGCATCTTCAAGTTAATAAGCATATTAAACCACTTTGGTTACACAGGGTGGCATAGGGGTTGTGTCAAATTTATCTTTGCTGTTCTGTCCTACGTAGATTGCTCCTCCCGTTGTCTTACCACTTCTACGGAATGAATTGGGATATTAAAACTTTATATTCTTAATCCGCAGCACAGAGACAGGTATGGGTATTTAGTAGGCACATATATGGCAATAATTTTACCGTTATTAAACGACTATTGGGCTAATATTCCGTACACCCAAAAAGTAAACGATAATTATTGAACGTGAAGAATACCGTTATTCGTTAATTGATTATTAAATGTCATTATATTAAATCAAATCTATACTGCAAAAAGGTTTAACTGCTAACAGAAACTAAATATGGTGTTTCAAAATTTCTTCTCTATGTGATAACTTAGTAGAACCCTGGAAATTTGGACTTTTAAACCTCTGTTTATATATATTTAGCTGAGGAGTAGTGTCCTTCTGGGGGCCAGAAAGTATGTGTAGTGCTTTTGATTTTAAAATTAATATGCTGATAGCCACTTTACTTTCTTCAGTAATTTTACATTTTCGGTCATTAATAATTTGAATATAGTTGAGACTTCTGCGTATGACGTAGTGTATACTAACACAAAGGTTTGTTCGTTAATTAGTTCAATGATTAATTAACTAAAAAAACCCATTAAATCCACTGATATCAATGATAAATTGCAATCAGTTGCAGTTAACTCTAAATTATTCTGGGAATGGAAATATTTACTTCCAGATTTCATTTATTGAAGAACTTATTGAAAATTGATCAATAAAAAAAATACAAGAATTTGGATGAAAAATTTCGAAGATTTCGCATTAAATTTATAAATATATTTTAATTTCAGAGATTATTTTTAGTAGTCAGTTAAAAATATAAAATAATGATGAAAATAAAAACAAGTTTTCGGTTCAAGGTCTGATACAATATCTTTTTATAAATAAGGACTAACAACAAGGATATCACGCTTTAAAAAATATTCTTTACTTAAATATATATAAAATAAGTAGTAAGTATACTCAAAACATACAATATTGAAGAGGCTGAAAATTACCAACAATTTTTTTTTATAACAGTTACCTATCTCAATAAACATCTACTGTGACTTGGAAATATTTGTAAATCTTAAAATACAATAAAGCTATACGTAGATCTTTTACCAACAAGATCTACATTGTAAATTCAAAGCAAGAAATAGGGAAATCACTCCTATAATTATCATAGTTATAGTAGAGGAAGAAATACCATCACTCGAAGATGAACAAAGCGAAAAAGGATACCAATAGAGCATGAGAAAAGCTTTTTTATTGATCGAAGGAAGCAACGAAGAGCCATTGTTTCTAGTGTATTATATCAGTTAATAGCATCTACAGATAGTTGCGAATGTAACTGGGATTTATGTTTTCGCTGATATTCTTCTAAGACGATTTTGTTGATAGGTTTATCAAAATCATAAATTGCCGTGGTTCGTTCAAAAATTATGATTTGTGAAAAAGAAAATTACAAGATTTGTTAAATATTTTTTACAATAATTAAATCAAAATAGATAGTTCTGAATATAAAATCTACGAACTGTAAATTTCATTATTCAACGTTCCGAAATGTAACAATCTTTTCCTCGGATCCAGATGAATTTTGACCAAAAACAATATCATTCCACCCACAATCAAATCATCGCTTCCTCGTAACGATACTGGTTATTCAAGTTATCTCCCAGACAGGTACCCAGTGGCACGCCTCTTCGATGTCAACAACCGCTATTAAAAATTATATGCACAAAAAGTGTAAAGTTGACAAGCCGGAGCCTCTAGGCTAGTGGGCCGACGGATTTTTTGCCTAATTAATATAAATAACACAGTAACTGTTTACATAATGATAATATGTACAATACGTAAGAATAGCTCATTGTGTAAGAAGCTTTGCTTAGATAACTTAAACAATAGCTTGCCTGGGAGGCAATAGTTTCACATATTTACCGTTTTTACATCAGGGTGCCGTAAAAAGTTAACTCAGTGTGAATAGATGTAAATTAAATTCTCTCTACAGACGTTTATAGCTCGTAAATATGCAACAGGCGTGGTACTAGAATCATTGACACTGCTAGGTAATTCCTAATTTGTAATCAACCAATAAAATTTACTTGAAATTAGTTAGAAGTTTTATGATGTTATAGGGAAGATCACTGAGATTAAGTGACTATTAAAGCCCATAGACTAAGTGTCTAATGACTTCAGTAGTCACATAATCTGTTATCGCTAATCAAGATTCACAAAGTTGTATTTAATTAAATCGTTTGGCTAATTACGTATATGAAATATATGTATTTATTTATTTTTCTAAAAGATCTTGGGATCTGTAACAAAGGTTTTCCTTACACAGACATAACACTGACAAAGAAAAACACTTCTAGAATTATTGTATTATGAAATTGTAAGTATTGCACCATACACTTGTACAGAGAAATATTAATCAAATATTCAACTTAATAAATTATAATACTAATGTAGAAAACCAGGTCACGATGACGCTGCATCCATCAAAAGATGTAAAGGGATTTCTAAAAATAAACAAACAATTAACACATATTTTATTCATAAATAAAAAAATAACATCAATTTTATTATTCAGAGTGCAAGTAACCGGAGCGGAACTAATAACGAATATTAAATTCTAAATAAGGCTGAAAGGAAACGTCAGTTTAAAAAATGTACTATTTTGTAACTTTAGCTGGCCTGTTGATCTAGTGGTCAGTCATCTTGAATGCTAAGTCAGAGAGCGTAGGAATTCTCTTTTTTATATATTTAGGCCTACCAAAGTGACTCTACTCTGGATAACATGCCTAGGATCTAGGAGTAGGGGTCACCATCCTCATTGTGAATGCAAACAATGCAGAGTGTTGACCCTCACCATGATGAGATGCAGACTGGACAAAATGATGCAGTTGCATTATTGGTCTCGCACTCACCAACGAAATACGACAGTACGAATGTTGTCATTTTTGGGTTTTTCTTCTGTATGACGGTAGTACTTTCCCAGTCTAGCTGCCATTGGTGCTAAAGTCAGCGTAGCTCTACTACCAGGGGGGTGTCACTCCGCAGTTTAGGTATAGTCGGCCGGCTGCCTGCCGGGTCAGACACCCCGGTCGAACAGACATCGTCAGAACAATTAAGAGTTACACGATAGAAAGAGACGCAATTGTAGGTAAATATAATCGTAGTGATTCGGCGCTGTGCGATCTGAATTGAACTTAATCTTTTGACACCGAGGGTATCTATAACTTTAATTTACTTTTCGGAGTGAGTCTGCTATACTGGTACTATTATGTATTCTGTGCTAATACTATTAAATCCATCCGGGACAAGTATTGTGTTCTGAGCATGACATGGAACATACAAATGGATAGGTCCATGTCTTGGTGCCTGGGATTGGATTTATGGTCTGCAAAATTTAATGCAATAGGGTGTGGGTCACCAGACTACATTATCTGTATACACAATGAGTAGGATAACCTCTTGGATTCTGATCATGTTATCTATCACTTTGACAGGCTCTGAAAAAATAATTGAGAAGCCGTGCTACAAACTTCTATGGTGACCCCATTCTTTAATCACATAGGACGAATTCTTCGGGCAAAGTACCTTATATCTATGTACCTATTTCAAAATCTAGAGGTGGTTTGTGTAGGTTTCTTTAAAGTAATCGTTTCGTGTTAACTGAACTCAGTTTTGACAAAATGTGAGTTGTACATCTTCAACAATTGTTTTCATCTACTCTTCGCATTAGTACCTTTAATGCAACAGAAAATGTGTGTGTGCTGGCCTTGGGAGTCACCACTTTAGAGTGGAAGCAATACACACTAGAACTAAGCGGTTCGACTCTTCTTTCCTGTGCCGAGCAGTCAAAAATTGGAATTCCCTGCCAACTCATGTGTTCCTTCCTACTATAACCCCGGGTCATTCGAGCGGGGCGAGAGGAGGCCCGATCTCAGCAGTGGGACCTTCTGATGCAATTTTTATGGAGTTTCTTGCCGGTATTGCGATAAGGCCGCCGCTTGCACCTACACACATACACTTATTACCTTTTGTAATTACTTGATGTACAACACTATATTATTATTACTAAGGCAAAAACGTTTTCAGTTGTTTTTCATAAATATGTCGTTCAGTGTCGTTTTATGTATATTATTATATGGTTTTAATATCGGGTGTGTCAAATTCTAAGAAATAAACACTGCGGTTAGATGTTCTAAGATTTGATATTAAAGTTCAAATCAAATTGTTAATAAACTCATAATACCGCGAGAAATTGTTAAACACTGTTGATGTAAGATGTATGCGAATCTCAAATACCGTGAAATGCAAAAGTTACTTAAGTTTAATGTCAAAATTGATATAATTATTTTAAAAAAGAACAGATAAGCGTGTTTTAGTCAATCGCAGCGCAGAATTCCGTAGCGTATAATTAACCATTTTATATAGAAAAAAAACTTCAATTTGGGAATAATTTTTTGAGGTTTTTTTTTGGATTTTGTAATGTGCTTACTCTCTCTCTCACTTACCGATGACTTTCTTAAACTGTCAGAACTACCTAATCGTGTTAAAAATATTCCTTAAAATGTGTCCACTTTTTGAAAGACATATCTTGACTGCCTCGATGGCAGTATTTGCGTATGCGACTGATGTGCTTGAGGTCTCGGGTTCGATTCCCAGGTCAGACCAAACGTTAGTGTGATCCGCAAACATTTGTTTCGGAGTTTCTATGTATAATGTAGATATGTATTTACAAAAAAATGTATGTTTATGTATTTATATCAGTTGTCTAGTACCCATAATATAAGCTCTGCTTAGTTTGGGACTAGTTGGCATTGTGCGTAAAATGTCCGAAATATTTATTATTATATAATTATCCAATAATGGCCCCCTAACAGTCTCTAAGCTGTGAGCTATGGTTGCCTAAAATTGGATGAGTTCTATTCATATATAATGTATGTATCATTTGTTGACGATCCTAAATAAATAAGCTAATCCTTGGACGGAGAAACGGCGAATTACATAGTATGTAGATAAATTACAAGGGTTTCTTGTACCCACTATGGAACCCTATAGACAATAACATAATGACGATATCTAATATCAAGTAAGTCGTGATGAGCAGACTGCATACGTACTGGGCCGGATTAAGTAAACTTGAATGCTCGGTTACGGTTTGCGTAAATCGCTTCGCAGCCATCGCTATTTGCAAATTATTGCAATCACTATGTGTATTAACACACTAGGTTGGGAAATGAATATTCCTTCTAGAAACTCTGGATTTGTAATACATTATCATCATCATCTGTAGTTTTTATAAGCATCTCTGGAATGACAGGACCGATTTTGATGGACATTTCACTGGCAGATAGATATTTATATAAGATTTAACTTACTTTAGACTAATTACGGGCGCGGTGTTACTCGCTTTTGTGGATGTAAAAATACAACAATAGGCGCGGGTAGCTTTCATTAATATTTAAGGTTTCTTTTGTCCGTGACTCCGCCCCCGTGTACAGTTATCGCAACTAAAAATTATCTATATCTTTCTTCAAGGTCCATCTAATACAGCGTTATAGCCGTGAAAGCGTTACAGACAGACAGACTTTTGAATTTATAAAATTAGTATGGCTTATAATTATTATTATAAATATGTTTGTTTATAAGTTGCAAACTGAATTACTACATACCAATGTACTGTATTTACAAAACTCTTCATGCATCACTTAACATGAAACAACAGTCTGTTTCGTTTGCAGTCGTCTGGCGCACATGGCTCTCAAAATGGCGGCTCTCGGTCTGTATTTGTCGACACTTCGGCCCAACTGCAGGGCAGTAACCCTTTAAGTTACTATAACTTGTGTGAGTACAAGCAATTGTATTTATATCGCTCAATATCTTTATACGTATATATAAAACTTCTGTTCGTGTGTTTGTAATTGTACTCCTTCAAAACGGCTGGATTTGATTAAAAAAATTGCATGTTCAAGAACCCACTTGGGTTCGAGAATTTTTGGGTTCGAAAGGTTTACCGTCACAAGTTTAGATGCGCAACGGGGTGCTTTCTGAAAGTATTTCAATAACTTCGCCCCACGCTTTGTCACATTAAAATTATTTTCTACTTTTCAGTTTAAAAGCGTGTTTGTTTAGTTTTTTAAAACTATTTTTTTTATATAAAAGGCATTTGTATAAACGACCATTTGCATTCGTTATTCTTTTTCTGTTAAGTGTAAAGCTAATATTATGATTAGGTACTCTCTGTGATCACGTGTGAATAAAACAAGACAAGACCATAATGTATCATGTTCAATGAACTGAATGCTGAGAGGAATGATGTTTGGGTGCTCATTCGACATTCAGACGTTAACGGTAAACGGTATTTGACGAGAATGACGAGTCTTACCGTATCAAGCCAAATAGACTACAGGCCCATGTCAAAAATGGATGGGTCATATGAACCACCAGGTGACGTATATGGGACGATATAAGAGCATAAAATAATAAGATTTAGCACTATGCCGTCACTTGTAAGCTGTCCAACTGAGTGCTGGTGAGAATTCAAAAGTGCAGGTAGAGTGAGTACATTTTGGTCATATATTTTTGTACGGCATTTTTACCATCGATAGATCCATGAAAAATAATAAGAAAGCGCACAGTGCCGTAAAAAAATGGTGGTCCACAAAGTCTGTATTTTTTGTTGATTTTCTTACAATTTTCAGGGTAAATTATGTCATTTCATTCTGTACGGCATCAGTTTCATTCTGTTTCAATACAGCTTCTAATCCATTATTCCGCAACGCCGTACAAAAATCATGCAACAAGGGGAAAAAATCGAGGGTTGCAACCCCCTCTTTTTCAGTGGTCCGGGGGGTGATATGACACAACATAAAATTAATTTATTTTGAAAGTATTTTATGCATAGATAATATTTTTTTACATGCCGTACATTTTCGTTGGTCCAAAGGTTTGTAGGAAAAAAAAACTCAAGGAAAAATCCAAATCCATAAAGGTGTTAAATCACACGATCTTGGTGGCCAACTGATCGGTCTATTTCTCGAAATTAAACAAATACCGTCGACCTTGTTACCAATAAGCTTTGGATGGATTTTAAATGACGGTCGGTACGATTTCGACTGGTTCCACGGCGAGGAATGCCCCCAAAAAGTCAGTGACATAACGGAACCGGATGAGGAATCAGGGGAAGAAATCGATGACGTCATAGGTAAATAAATAAATCTTTACATCTTTAATCTGTACGTACGACTTTGATTTTGACAAAAACTTATTCATGTTTCAGAAAATGATAGAGAAGATAATTCGGACGTCGATGAAGACGTTGATTCCGATAACAACTCAGCAGCAAATTCTGATACTGAATAATTTAAATAAAAACCTTATTTTGTATTATCATTTTTAAATATACCTATCGATTTTTTCAAAAAAATAGTTGTCTTATTTATTCACATTATTACAATTAAACAAATCAATTATATACATGTATCAATAATGTTTGGAGTATATATTAAACCAAAATGTATACAAAACTGTTGATACTGGGATTTACAGTTTCAATTCTTGGATATTATATAATATACACACCCTTTCACTTCGGTTAGATTTTATCATAATATCAATTGTTCTCTTCAAAAAATATGTTAATACCGTACAGTATCAGATGGCCGTCATTTTCATCAGCTTAAAGATATGGTCTGCATTAAAATGTACGGCATCATTTTTTCCTAATTTATTTATCTTAATACTATTTAAAACAAGGGTAAAATGTAGAAATTTGATATATTTTATTAATCTATGAATAGTTAAAGTTTTGCAATAATTTAATAAAATGCCAGTTTTTGTAGTTCTCTATATTTTTTTAGAACAGTTTTTTTTGAACGGCAATACTATATTACAATTGTATTTTACAATATCATGTTAAAAAAAAAGTTGCCGTACAGAGTCAAATGATTTTACAGCTTTATAAATCAAGTATACCATGAAATTAAGATAATTATAAATATACATTCAAATGAACAAGAATTTTTTGACGGCATTATTTTTAATAGTACTTTTGAGTGCTAGATAATGTTTTGGAACCAAAGCCGTACTTTTTCAAATCACCCCCCGGACCACGGAAAGAGAGGGGGTTGTAACCTTCGATCTTTTCCCCTTGTCGCATGATTTTTGTACGGCATTGCAGAATAATGGATTAGAAGCTGTATTGAAACAGTATGAAACTGATGCCGTACAGAATGAAATGACCAAATTTACCCTGAAAATTGTAAGAAAATCAACAAAAAATACCGACTTTGTGGACCACCATTTTTTTACGGCACTGTGCGCTTTCTTATTATTTTTCATGGATCTATCGATGGTAAAAATGCCGTACAAAAATATATGACCAAAATTTACTCACTCTATCTGCACTTTTGAATTCTCACCAGCACTCAGTTGGACAGCTTACAAGTGACGGCATAGTGCTAAATCTTATTATTTTATGCTCTTATATCGTCCCATATACGTCACCTGGTGGTTCATATGACCCATCCATTTTTGACATGGGCCTGTAGTCTAAAAGGCGGTTACGCATTCCACGCAATCATGTCCGAGCCGACTTAATTATCTATTTGGACTAGCTTTTGCCCACGGCTCCACCCGCGTGTATGTCGGGTTAAAAATTCCAAAAAAATATTTCATAATGGATGCTAAATAACCAACATTTAAAAATTTTAAGCATATGATAATGGATCAGTCAGTGATGGCATGAAAACTTATAAAATGCGCTGGTACCTCCACAACAAAAATCACGGGTGTTAAAAAAAAAGTTAACCTGAGTTACTCCTTATATCATGAGCTATCAGCCAGAGAAAGGCCCGCCAAAATCAGTCCGGCCGTTCTAAAGTTTAGTCCGGTCTTCAATTTTGTACCGAAAATGAAAACCGCTTGTGTGTTTTTTTTATATAATGGTGCCAAAATGAGTCTGTTCAGCCTGATGGAAAGCATGAGCTCCAAGAGTGGTGGTCACCATCCTCACTGCCAATGTGGACTATGCAAAACGGTGATCAACACTATGGCGGCCTAGTCAGATGCTTCTTCACGCTCCGCTTGAGTTTATTTGTATTGATGTATATACTCGTATTGTGGACTACAGGTACTGATAGAATCTGCAAAGTATTCTTTCATAATTATCTCAATTCTTCTCAGGTCATTTAAGTAACTAATCATTTATTTCAAGATAGCTTTGTCTTCGGATCTTAAATCTTGTCGTTTGGATTGAAAAGCATACAAAGACCAATTGATTCATTCTGTTCTCTATGACATATACCTGCGTTTGATTTTAAACCTTATACTAAATGAAAGTAAAGTTGATATTCCTTTCACGTGGTTTTTGCATTCAGTATGTTTGGCTAAAACCAAATGAATCATAGGGAGATTACCAAACAAGTAATATTCTAGGTCAAATGTATCGATGACGAATATTTTATATCCGTCAAATGAGACGTGATGAAAAATCTATTAAAGCAATATGTAATATCTCTTGGCATTACCAGATTTCAGGTAGAAGCTGAAGCTTTGGTCGTACATAAATTTTCAGGGACTTTCAAGTATTATATGATGCATTTTGCATATGGACAACAAATGTATTTTTTTAGGAAAATATATAAATAATTTTACCTTTTTTTATTTTTATATTCAGCCTACTAAAGTGTCTCTACCCTGCCTGATGGAAAGCACGAGCAGAATCCAAGAGTGGGGGAGACCACACACCATTGCCGCAAATGCAGGCAATAAAGCATGGCGGACCACATTATGGCTTAGTGAGATGCTTTTTCACGCCCTGCTTAAAGGACCCAGGATCAAAGTGGGAAGGAAACACGTGAGCTGGTAGTGAGTTCCAGCTTTTGATTGCTGGGAATAAGAAGGAAGGAATACGAACCGTTTCGTTCTAGTGCGCATTTCCTCTACCCTGAATTTTTTTTTGTTAGTGTACCAGTAGGTAGTAGAGTATTGTTAGTCCCCACCCGCAGCTCCATAAAATGTTTAGTAAGCTTAAGAAACAATGCATTAGTCTATCTATTTCATGTAGGTATTGTGATACTTGTAATTCTCTTTTCAGTTCATTACTTCCAAGAAATCGGGTTTTTTGTTTCTTTAATAAATAGTTTTATTGACTTGTTATCATTTACTGTTTTTAGGCTTTGGCGACTTTTACACATACTCATGTCTGTTATTGTATACGGGACTTATTTGCGATAAAATTGAAAAGGTTACGATATCTTCTACTTTCCGACGTTTCGAACGGTTTAGGGGGCGTCCATTAATTACGTGAGGTGTTCTAGGGGGGGGGGGGGGAGTGGATCAAGCTAAATCTTTACAAAACTCACTTAGGGGGGAGGGGGGGTCTTGGCAAATATCACGTAATTATTTTTCATTATTTTCATATCATATTCAATATTTTCATTTCATTATTTGATATTCATTATTTAATTTTATGATTGTGATTTTAAATTACGGTAATATTCACAATTACTAGTCTTTGCTAGTCTTCAATAAAAGTAATGAACAGGCTTTTTTTTGTTTTTTTTTCAATAATCCAACATGTTTACAGAAGAAATAGAAGTCTTGAAGAATCTCGCGTGAGATTAGGGGAGGGGGAGGGAGTTGAGGAAAATCTTACGATATCTCGCCAAGGGGGGAGGGGGGTCGAAAAATCAAAAGTGCCTCACGTAATTAATGAACGCCCCCTTACCAATACTCATGTTTTTTACGTATCGTCCCGTATACAGTAAAAAACATGAGTATTGGTATCATTTGTTTTTAACTGGTTAAGAGTTTTTAATGGCCAGTCTTTAATGCTCATTCAGTAGGTACAAAATCATATCTTATCGAGGTTAAGGGCCCCCCGGAGGCTGAATTGTCCATACAAACGGTATACCAAGATCATTTGCAGTATAAACATATTTTCACGATGATATGTTGATATTCGGACTTAGACTGTATTTATTTAGGTTATAACGTCTTTATTTTTAGAAATAAACTAATCTAGAATAAAATATAATCAAATTAAATTTTACATATTTTACATTGCAAATGTCATGTTTTCATTTTGTTTTTTTCTGTCTTAAAAACAAAAATATTTCTAATATTGTTTCATCAATAACATATCTTATATTATTATGCTACTACTTACACAAAATAAATCGAAAAAATATTGAGTTTTCATTCATGATTTTCGATATTACGAAACACATCCACATTTTCACAAATTTCAAGCAATTAGTAGTGCTATCGCATCAAAAAATATTTCAATGTGTGTGTGATTCGTGTCAGTCAAATAATGATAGTCGAACCTTCTACGAGAGAGTCCGAATGACTACGAATGAATGTCAATCCACATACACACATATAGCGGTGCACTCGTATCTATGTTGTATTTTGTCAAACAGAGACAGCAATATTTTATAACAAATTTCAACTTGCAGTTTCGAGTGTCGTACGCCGGCCTCTTAAGTTATACAATCATCGAAATATTAGTGTGAAATAATTAACCACATTAATATACCCTTAATTGGCAAGCGAGCAATATGTATGCCTTCTTTTAAAAGCAGTGGAAATAACCAAACAATTAAATTCAAATCGCTAAAATAAAAGATATATTTTTAAATGTATGTATTATATTCCTTTAACACTTGCATTTTGGGTCCGATGCTCGCCCGCGATATGAAAGAGATCAAAGTGGCCGATGTGTCTGAAATGGCACATAATAGAAACGAATGGCGTTTTCTACTGTCGAAGGCCAAGACACACTTTGGGTGGCTGAGTCAACGATGTAAGTAAGGTATTATCTTCTAAAATTACTCAAAAACTGTTGCACCGTTAATCTTAAGATTTTACAAGATGAACCCGTTTGAAAGATTGGTTTTATCCGACTACGGTGAAACTATAATTTTAACAAAAAGAAACCGACTTCAAAGAAAAACTATTCAGAGTACCCAAAGCGCGACAATTGTGCTTATGATATTTGAGGAGTTCCCTCGATTTCCTTGGGATCCCATTATCAGATCCCGATATGGTGACGATGGGACCACCTGTAAGCTACGCCCATTCCAATGCAAAAATATTTTTTTAAATCGGCTCATAAACGACGAAATTATCGTTGAACATACTTATAAAAAAGATTCCGACGAATTGAGAACCTCCTCCTTTTTTGAAGTCGGTTAAAAAAGAATGATAAAAGTTTTGGCTGTTTGTATATGTAGGTATGTTCTATCGGAGAGCTTGAACTACTGAACCGATTTTAATGAATGAAGTGATAATAGATTTATAATAATGGCCTGGCTAACATCGGCTATACAAATGTATTGAAAGTTGTTACATAGGCAGGTAATAGATATTTTGCTTTTTTATTATTTTCCCTATTATTCGTTTATCGCTAAAGCTACCACAATTTGCCACAATCATGCGTGTCAGGCTACGGCAAGTTTTGAATATATATATAATAATAAATATTTTCGGAAATCTTTTACACACAACCTCATCTAGTCCCAAACTAAGCAGAGCTTGTATTATGGGTACTATACAACTGATATAAATACATAAACATACTTTTTTTTTGTAAATACATACTTATTAAACATAGAAAATATACAATATATTTATACATAGACAAGCAAAAAGAAAAATTCTCAAAACAGATTTCATACACTTTACACCACCTTCCGTTCATTATTTAAACAAAGTTTCAAACTTACAATATACAACATTACTCATTTTATTAAATATGTGCACAATCTGTTGTCGAAAAAATCTACAGATATTATTAAAAAAAAACATCAGATAACAAAACTAGGCATAAATCATGTAGGTGTGATGTTATCTGTGCGTGCACATTATATCATTAATCATTCAATATACTAAAATGGAATGAAAGTGAACAGATTCGTTGAATGAAATGTTTTTCGTATTTCGTTCATTAGTTCACTAATATAGAAACTCGTCACAAAATAAGTGGGAAGAATGTACGACAGGTTTAACAGTTACATAAATGAATAAAATTTGGATGGTTCAACCCACTCATTAAAAATCAAAATATTTGAAGACCAGCTTTACTCGTTTTTACATCATTTTTCATAGGTGCTGGGCTACGTGAAAGTGTGATGTTATATAAATTATGAATTTTCTCGATAAATAGTCTATATAAATATATATTAACAGTCCACTGCTGGACATAGGCCTCTCCTTTGAAAGGAGGTTTTGGCCTACTATACCACGCTGGCCAGACGGGTTGGTAAAGGGTTTGTTTCAAGTTTTCCTTCTCTTGGCAGTGATGTTAGCTGCTTATTTTGTTCCTTTAGTCGCCTCTTACGACGCCCATGGAATGAATAGGAGTGGTGACACTTTGTATTCTTAATCCGTCACCACACGGACAGCCTCTATGGCTTTATAATATTAATATATCCATGTTATTTGAAAATAATAATATATATAGGTTCATAAAGTTTTAACTACCTATTATGCTTGTTTTTTTAAGAAAACAATTACTTAATTACATTTCTTATATCTCATCTCAAATCATTTTGGATCATCTCTCAAGGAATTTGCATTTTGGATCAACTCTTAAGTAAATTGAATTTTAATTGGTATTACTTTTGAAACTACATGCATTTTGAAAGTAGGTTTATAAATAAATTAGGCACTTACTCCGCTTTTAATATGGAAACTTCTTAAACGTTAAAAAGCAATAAGGGTTTCTAGAGTAGACCAAAGTTGTATTGTTCTACTTACGAGTATAGCACTCATTCTTAACAGATCTATCCTACCAAGAAATTATGTGTTTCTTTTATATTTAATTAACTCCATCCGAGTGTTTGTTGAATATCGTTTTTCGGGTTAATATATATTAACCCGAAAAAAAAGCGGCCAAGTGCGAGTTGGACTCGCCCATTAAGGGTTCCGTAGCAGCAATTAACATCATCTATAAGTTTTTGTAGTTCGTTGTAACTTTCATGGATGTTTTTAGTGTTTTGATTGAAAGAAATGTAAATTGCGGTATATGATTTATGACGTATTAAAAAAAAACTACTCACTAGATCTCGTTCAAACCAATTTTCATTGGAAGTTTGCATAGTAATGTACATCATATATTTTTTTTAGTTTTATCATTCTCTTATTTTAGAAGTTACAGGGGGGGGGGGGGGACCAACATTTTACCACTTTGGAAGTGTCTCTCGCGCAAACTATTCAGTTTAGAAAAAAATGATATTAGAAACCTCAATATCATTTTTGAAGACCTATCCATAGATAAGGGTGACACGTATGGTTTTAATGAAAAAATAAACTTTGAGTTTCAGTTGAAAAAAATGTATGTAAAAAAATATTAATGCGGTTCAAAGAATACATCTACTGACTAAGTTTCAATAGTATAGCTCTTATAGTTTCGGAATAAAGTGGCTGTGACATACGGACGGACAGACAGACAGACATGACGAATCTATAAGGGTTCCGTTTTTTGCGATTTGGCAACGGAACCCTAAAAATGATACTCTCAAACAATGTGGCTTTCGGTAAAATACTTCATAATCGGTCCAAAAAAAGAAGTTACCCTCAACAATCACATAAACTTTACCTCTTTATGGTTAAGAAGTGGAGATCTTCCAAGTTTTCATTCAGAAAAACAAACAAAGTCCCTTCTTCTTAGTCGGACATTCTTGGCAGAGTGGTCGTGGCTTTTGGTGAGCAGGAATGCTGGTGACAGCTGCACGTCTTGTGGGTCCCTACATTTATATCGGTTTTCTGCATTACGAGCACATTGTACAGTCGTTTTGTTCGACAAGAGTCCCGAGTACACGGTATATATGGTCTTGTAAGTCGAGTTCGGTTACGATCACGCCTCGTGAAAGACTTTTTTATTATTTTATTATTTTTAAGCCTACCAAAGTGACTCTACTCTGCCTGATGGAAAGCATGAGTAGAATCCAGGAATCCAGAGAGAATAAGCAATGTAGCATGGTGAACTATGGCGGCCTAGTCAGATGTTCAGAATGATTGGACATCCGGTCTCAGACTCACCACCAGATGGTCCTCTGTGTGAGGGTAGTACTGCCCCGGTCGAGCTGGCCCATTCGTGATGAAATCAGCGTGGCTCTACTACCTTACCTATTGATTATTATTTTATATAAAAAAAAAATCCTGCAGATGAAAGTTATTCAGTGGAAACGTTTTATCTTATTTTGAAAATGGACACATTTTTTTCCCAACAGTTGATTATCTATCGATTTAGTAAAAAAACTAATATCTATCTAAATTGAACAAAAAATGTATATAGACTTATAATAGTCTATTGAAATAAGCGTAAAGATTAAATTGGAGAGAGTCTGTTTGTATGTATTACATAACATAAATAATCATTTTATCAGTCTACACAAAGTAAAAAGTAATATTAAAAGAGATAGATCATTAAATTACTTTTTTGCTCGCATTTCACGACAGTATGATCAAAAAACAGAGCATTTACTACGGCAACCAGAGTGCAGATATGATATAATAATCATCAATCATCATCAACAGCCTTTAACAGTCCACTGCTGGACATAGGCCTCTCCTTGAAAAGGAGGTATTGGCCTACTATACCACGCTGGCCAGACGGGTTGGTATAGGGTTGGTTTCAAGTTTTCCTTCTCTTTGCATTGATGTTGTCTTGCGTAGTTTATCCCTTAGTCGCCTTTTACGACACCCGCGGGATGAATAGGGGTGGTGACACTCTGTATTCTTAATCCGTCACCACACGGACGATATAATAATAATCTGACCGATTTCGGCCATGGCAACCTCTTCGACCCATTATAGGGCTTGGCGCTGATGCGCCCGGAGATGGCTTAAATAGCCGATTTTCGCAGCAAACTCCCTTGCACAAAATGGGCAAGTAAGCTTACCGTTCTCATAATTATAGTGAATGGCGGCGAGTGTGTATGTAGTCCATAGCAACAGGTATATTCCTAGTCCCGAAGTTTGCCTATAAAAAAATATTCTGGATGGAAATCGAACCTACTAGCCTTGGCTTAGTACGTTACGGTCACTAACCATTAGACCAACAGTTACCTTTGCATTCCCATTCAGGCGCAAAATGGCACATCGTGTGGTTTTAGTCGATTCAATTCCGACACACCTCCCCACCGTAAACCCCGGTGGAGTTATGACCCGTTGGGGTTACCACACGTTAAAATAAAAATGTTACCTTTACATTGCCTTGCTCTCAATATTTCAGCATAATTAATTATACCAATTAGTGATGTGCAGATGAGTAACTTATTTATGTAATAACCAGACGAATTGCCTGAATAACTATTAGCTCATTGTAATATCTGTAACAATAGGATATTGAGTCAAAATGCTGTAAGAAATTATTACCCACCGGCCATTTACTATGCTGTAATTCTTCCAAAATTTAAGAGACTAGCTGAGTCCCTCGGTGTTACTCACGGTTTTTGTTGTAACGAGTAACGCCGCGGTGCGAAGCTAGTCAAACACAAATTCTCTAAGTTACCTTCTCTTTATATCATTATCATCAGCAACGTACCATTGACGGGACTTTCCCTAGTAGGTCCAGGGAAAGACCCGTCAAAATCTGAAAATTTGACAGACCAAAAAACAAATGAAAATTAGTTTTTGCATTTAAGTGATGTTCATTTGATATTGCAAACAGACACTTCAATTTCATTTATTTATATAGATGTGATTGATTACAAATTATGTCCATATTGGCGGTCAAAAGTTTCAGCCATGTGACCATAGCCAATGCAACGAAACACACGTTTTAAAGACTTGGCTAAAAATATATAAAACACTAGCTGTACCCAGTCGCTTCGTTCTGCCACATTGCAGTTGCCTCATAAAGCTCCACAAGCCCGCGGATCAGAGAGGAATAGCCATAGTAGCCTCTTCTTCCTATAAAATAGTATGTCATTTTTCGAGCCCCTCATATCGGCTGACGCAGGTGATCACGGGAAAAAGATGTTTCGGTGATCACCTGTGTCTGCTCCGTAAGAAGCCAACGCCTGAGTGCCACCACTGCGATGGGCAAACTGCGGACACGGCGCTCCACACGCTGGCAGAATGTCCTGCCGAGGAGCCGAGGCTAGGGAAATAGTTCCACATACTTAATTAAGACTCACACGAAAAACAATCGACTGTCACTATGAACTCACACATAACAATTAAAATAAAAAATGCGGAATTCCACACACACATAAACACATTTTGCGTTATAACAATGTAATGCTTAAGCCTATTTGGGCTTATGCTTTAACCGAGGGGATCGCATGCGTATGCCTACCCTTAACCGTCTTGGCTTATAGGGTTGCATAAATGTGAAATGAAGAACAAAATTAACGCTAAAAATAAATAAAAACAGCCTTTGAGTTGTATATCAGGTTTTTGAATCAAACGGTTCTAGTGATTAGCGTATGCGGCTGCTGATTATAGGTCTCGGGTTCGATTCCCGGGTCGGACCAAAAGTTTGTTTCGGAGGTTAGGTGTTTTCTATGTATCTGCTTAGTATGGGACTAGATGATGTTGTGTGTTAGATGTTCAAAAATATTTTTAAATTATATTTATACACAGACCAACTTAAAAATTGTTTTTGTACAAAGATTATGTATATATAAGTAATTACAGCATTAGATTAGCAATCAGTTTATTACACTTCAAATTATACAGTGCTTGAATAGACCCGGATGAATTACTTGTTGCAAAACGATGACATAACATGAGCATAGACAATCTAAAATAACTAATCTTTTTTTTTTAAGAATGTTTGACAGGTGTGGCCGGAATGTTTAATCTGTACTTGAATTTATAAAAAATAGTGGCAAAAAAAGTAGTAATTTATTATTTGGTAATAGTATAGTATAATAAGTAATAGTTATAGTTTGGGTGTTTTCTATCTATAATATGTACTTATGTATTTACAAAAAAAAGTATGTTTATGTATTTGTATCAGTTGTTTAGTACCCATAATAAAAGTTCTGATTAGTTTGGGACTAGATGATGTTGTGTGTAAGATGTCCGAAATATAAAAAAAAACTGTTCCAGCCATACGTAACTACATAAACAAATATTGTACTTGAATAAACCGGCTACAGTGCTGTAAGTTAGATTTAACCAACTGTACTTCTGAATACAAGATTACCGTTGAGAAAGTGACATTATGTGGAATAACTTTACGACTGTAATGTCTAATATGTATTTATACGGAAATTAATTTTACAGTTCAACGAGAGAAGCAGTGGTAGTTGTATTCACTGTATGAGCAGTAAAACATTTATGCGTTTTAGTGTCATTTGCTGCTTAGAAAGTCTTCCTGGCACTATACGGTATGCTTCTATATGAAAATAATCATAATAGTAATCCTTATATTGAACTTTCAAAGAAAACTATAGCGGTTTTGATAAAAAATAATAATCTAGAGTTGTAGGGGTTTATCTTGTAAAATGCACTCACTTGGAAAACTTCGTACCTACCATTATGGGTGTCTACGGAACCCTATTCTATGCGTAGCCTGACACGCACTTGGCCAATTTTTTATCATTAATTTCATTACGACGACGATTTGGAGACAAATACTTGACTATTACAGAAATAGCTGGTTGCTTGCCATCTCACCAAAAAAAAAAAGAAATTGAGTCTGTTCCATATTTAAATTTCTTACATTAAATTTCGAAAGCTCACTTTTTTGTAATCAATTTAAATGTGGAACGTTAGTACTAAATGTTCGCAGTTGACGCTCAGACTCAGATGGCGCATGTTCAGAATTTTACATTTCAAAAGCAGATCTTTGTATTTTATTATGTAATTTGTAAAGTGTACAGTATAGTTTACAAGTGGAACGCGAACGCGAAGACGAAGGAATTCTCAAGTTCATCCAACCTGCAGTTTTACGCTCGTGACTTGAATGATTGTGCGAAACCTACATTCTTAAGACTTGCTTTAACTTCTTATAACAAACTTTGTAAAGATATTTACATGTGTTTTGAAATACCTAATTTTTCTGCTTTTAGAAACAAGAATATCTCTTATTCATAAGAAGGTAAAACTATGAAGCAAAATTTAAAAAATGTACAAAGAAATTGGTTTTTTGTTTTGTGGATGAATAAATAAATATTTCGCACATGTAGTGTAACACAACGCCATCTACCTTCAAACTTAGCAAAGCTTGTGTTGTAAGACTAGTTTGACTGACAGAATATTTATATAATATACTTTTTTTAAAGTAAAAGTAGTTAATGGCATAACAATCCTTACTGAGCCTCTCAAAGCCTAACTCCACGTCAGAGCTTAACATCCAAGCCACGTGAGAGGCGGACACCTCAAAAGCAAGCTTTGCTTAAACCATCATTGTTACCCGCGAATTACGATAGCCGCGAGTAATACCGCCGGACTCAACTAGTATATATGTATATATTAGTGGTATACATATACCTTCAATAAATCTAAATTCACTACATAAAATGTATGAAGGTTTGCGGTTTACCATTCGCGAACTGGAATAATTAGGAGGACGACCAATCGAACACATGGGCGAGCTAAAGGCCGAAGCCTTCTAGGCATGCCACGAGAATGTTAATGACTGAACGCAGTGCGTGCGAGCAATAAAAGCAAATATCGACTGTTCGTGGAAATCCCAGCAACGAGATACACTACTACATACAAACCTCTCATTTCAGCACGAATGGATGGCAGCCTCGATCGGGGCAGTACTACCCTCACACAGAAGACCCACAAACACGTGATCAAAACAAAATATTAGCCAATCAAACAAGAGAATAGAGGTTTCAGTGAAAGCATATTTCAGTTTTTAAGCTTTCCTGTAAGTGCTTTAAAATAATGTATGACCGATTCATTTCACACATTTAAAATTTGGCTCACCAGTTGTAGCTTTTTTTATGGTAAGCGAGTTGGTTCACGCTGTATAACAACACGCTACCGCTAATAAGAGACGGGTTTGCGCAGATCAGTTTAATACTAAACGATAATTTTAACAAAAAGGAACCGACTTCAATGACCCAAATCGTGACAATTGTGCCTATGATATTTGAGTTCTCTCGATTTCCTTGGGGTCCCATCATCAGAACCCAATATGGTGACGATGGGACCACCTGTAAGCTACGCCCATTCCAATGCAAAAATAATTTTTGAAATCGGTTCATAAACGACGAAATTGTCGCTGAGCATACATGAAAAAAAAAAAAGATTCCGACGAATTGAGAACCTCCTCCAATTAAGATAAATAAAATAAAAACTATAAACTACGTGATAAATAAAATAAGACCAGATTAATTCGGATTTACAACTGTGGTAGTCAAATATTTTATCAGTCAATGTTTATCGCGACAGAAGTGTTTAGGTATAATAAAACGTAAATGACCTTCAATGCATTACCACTCGTGGTGATAAGAACATACCACTCAGTTACGGCTGTTACGGAGTAATAACACATCGGTGCCGCGGTGATTAGTTCTAGGCCAAGTTAAACAGATTAATGGCCGTTTTCAAAAGAACAACAAATTGTTTATGAATGAAATAAATAAAATAAATACTTTTTGTGTTTGGTAACCTTTAGTTGCATCTGCACGGGAGGTGTGCAATGGTAGAGGCCTGTGTTCAGCAGAAGACTGCGATAGGCTGATGATTTTAAGACATTGGCTTAAATATATTTTAAAAATAATGGTTTACCTACGTTAGGTGGTTCGGTTCGGGAAACCAGGTGCACCCTTAAAGGAAAAAGCCCTGAGACCCCAACGTACCTCGGGCCATCTTTGTTTTCAGATGGCCTCCTACTGTGCGAGAACGAAGGGATTTCCGCACGAAAAAAAAAAGGTGGTTCGGTTCGGTATATAATATGTTGGTGTATGTGTGAGGGTGTGGGTGTGTGTGTATGTGTATGAATGTGTCTAATTTCAGTACAGTTGGTGACTAGCTGAGAATAACGGTGTAACGGTTATTCTTGTAAATCGCAAATAGCGATGCTAGTTCAAAAAAATAATAATAAAATAAAAAAAAATATTTTGGACATCTTACACACAATATCATCTAGTCCCAAAGTAAGCAGAGCTTGTGTTATAGGTACTAAACAACTGATATAAATACATTAACATACTTTTTTTTGTAGATACATACATAATATACATAGATAAAGACCCAGACTCCGAAACCAATATATGTGGATTATACAAATATTTGATCTGACCCGGGAATCGAACCCGAGACCTCTTGATCAGCAGCCGCATACGCTAACCAACAAGGCGGTCAATTAGCCTTCTTATTTCATTAGCTCAGCTAGTGAACGTCATGTGAAAATCGTTCAGGCTTTTCCAGAGAGAGAAAAAAAATTGCTATTTTGACGAAAATGACGTGTACACTTTCTTAAGTATTTAGTAAAAAAAACTATTTATTGGAAATTACACACAGCTATTTCAATCCTATTTATTTGTTTAGAAGATGTATGGATGTTTGCCTTTTATTATGGCTTTTCAACTTCGCCATCTCTAGTCCGGTTTTCTGTTTGTTCTTCACTAATACATTTGATATAACCGACAACTTTCTTTTAACAGTTCGAAGAATTACTCTTGCTAATGATTTCTGATAAAGTAACGATGACTCAGTTTTGAGTTAAAAATCGTAAATGAGGAAGCGTGGTATTGAGCTTCTGTTCAATTGTTTTTTTTTTTCATTATTAACACACAATCCCCATCTGACGGCATTTAAATGCCAACGCCTTGTTCGATTATCTCTTTTATACTTGTAAGAATGCAACTAAAAAATATGGCTCAAAAATAAAAGACTACAGACAGATTAACATTACGGATACTAAAAACTATATTAATTACGTAATACTCAATAAGAGGAGGAAAAAAAATACTAGCCGAACGCTTGTTGTTGATGACGCTGCGGGGCGAAGCTTGTCTAACAAAAGTACCCTAAGTTACTCTTTAATTCATCAGCTATCTGCAAGTGAGTCTGGTCAAAATTGGTTTAACCGGTCCAGAGACTAGCCGAAACCAATAACAGACAGATAAACATTTTTTTTTAATATGCGAGTAGTTTTCGACGTAAGTATCGTTTAAAAAACTGTTAACTTGGAATTATAACCAGAAATCTACTTCAATTTGGTAGGAACCTCGTGGTATAAGGAGTACATTAGGTTACTTTCATTTTAGACAAGTTGACTCCTGCCGTGTTACCCGTGGTTATGTTTTTACTAGCCATGCCCCGCGATTTCACCCGCGTTTTTCTCGTTTCCGTGGAAAAAATAGGTTTTCGATTTTACACCTTGTGTTACAAAATAGCAATTTTATTACGGATCCCTAATTTTGAAAAAAATAGCCTATAGCCTTCCTCGATAAATGGACTACCCAACACTGAAAGAATCATTCAAATCGGACCAGTAGTTCCAGAGATTAGCGCGTTCAAACAAACAAACTCTGCAACTTTAAAATATTAGTATAGATTTTAAATCGGGGTGTAAGGCCGCAGGGCGAAGCTACTCTTAAAAAAAAAACTATTTTGTTGTTGCAAAGGAGCAACAATTAAAAGCAGGTAACACCACTAGTGCGACATAAATGCATCCGATTTACACAGCAAATGACAACAGGTTTGTGATTGGGATAAATAATTTATCGACATGATGGATCTTCTTAACGATAATGTTCCTATGTAATGGTTAAGGAAAACCGACAGTATTATAATCATCATCTTTCTACGAACTCGTTTCAAGTAAATAAAAAGGAATTGTATTTGGATCTTTATAAGACTTGGTAACCGGGCCCCAATCGTTTTTTCTTTAGTATTATTTTTACAGTTGCCACTTAAATATCGAAATTGTTTCACTGTCTTGCTTAGCATAACTGTATCTTTTAGCCTTCAAAGTAAGTAAAAACTTATAATATGAAAGCCAATTAGATTCCCTCTTGATGTTTCAGAAAAATAGCAACTGTACGAAAAAAAACAATTTAAAAATGCATGCAGCAAGGGTGGTGTATAATATCTGATTGTTTTTGCGTGTTTAAGACAAGCAGTTTTTTTGTTATGTTGACGGGGTGCAAAATCCTTTCGGATTTCCGGCTCCACGGGGACACCAGAGTTACAAGCATGTGGTGTTTCCACTAAAATGCATCCTAACGGCCGACTTCTTAATATTTCCCCTTCAATCCCGGTGTGGCAGCCCGATTGATGTTATATGCAATCAGTAAACAGTCCCATCCTGTCATCCTACCTGAGCAACTGACTGCCTTGTTGGTCTAGTGGTTAGCGTATGCGGCTGCTGATCAACAGGTCTCGGGTTCGATTCCCGGGTCACACCAAATATTTGTGTAATCCACAAATATTTGTTTCGGAGTCTGGGTGTTTTTCTATGTATAATATACATGTATGTATTTACAAAAAAAAGTATGTTTATGTATTTATATCAGTTGTTTAGTACCCATAACACAAGCTCTGCTTACTTTGGGACTAGATGATGTTGTGTGTAAGATGTCCAAAAAAAAAAAAAAAAACTGTCAACAGACTACCACAACCCAAGAACTTGGCGATATAGAGTTCCATAGGACGACTAACGGTCCCCTGGAGAGTAATTAGGGAGGTATCACCAGTTGCCGCTATCCCTGCGGAACATCATCGGGGCTTATCTTCGTTATAGGTCCGTAACGTAGATATATCGGTAGGGTTGGCGAATAACGTCGAAGGGAGGTCGTGTGCGGGGTTAACCAGGGATCGGTCTCAGGGCCCTTCCTGTGGAACCGCACATATGATGCAGTCTTGAAGACCAACCTTCCCCCTAGAGTGCGATGATTAGGTATACGTAGGTGTAGAACTTTTAGGGCTCAAGTGTCCGTAACGATTGCTGCATATGTTCGTTTAACCGGTGAATTATGTACTCTCGGAGGCACTGATTTGCCTTAATGTGTTATGAATGATTTAGCCAATTATTTGGCTAGGACAAGGATCAGGGAATTACTTCGTCTTTTTTGAGCCTATGTGCAAAAAGTGCGTAAATACTGTACAAAAAGTAATAAATAGTTTACTATTCATAAATACTGATGATTTACACGTAAATCAAGTTCTATACGTAGAAAAGTTATAACGGATTGCAAAATCTGTCGTCAGTTATCTTGTTTCTGATGAATTTTCAGTTATTATTAATCAAAATGATGATGGACATCAGACCTTATCATTTAGGGGTTATGTGTGAGCTTATTTCACGTCAAGTAGTGAGCGCATTTGATGTAACGATTGATTAAGAATTCAGTGCAAGCCAATCACAACACCGAACGCGGTATCCGTGATGATTGAGAAGATGTGAAATTAATTCACTCTAGGCGTTCAAACAACAAAATTAAAGAACAAAAGTTCTAAAACGCAATGTATGGTATGACTTAGTTGTTAATGTACATGGATGCTCATGTACTAAATTTATCTGATGGGATTAAGTAGAGTGTAAAATTACTGGTTATCAATTTGATTAAGATCATAAAAAGACGTGAAGGCCTGGTGTTGTCATAAAAAATAAGTAATTTAATTAGAGGTTTTAATCGATAATTACGTTGAGCAATGTTGCTATGTGTTGTTAATATGTAAATTTAAATATTAGGTGTAGTATTAGGTACTTGGTTACCTCAATTCTATTTTTATTACATATATTAGATTACAATAACTGACCCACCCAGCCTCCTCTGCATCTCGTATCGCTCGTAGAGTGATATTATGCAGCGTAAACAAATTTGTTTGATATAAAAAGTTTGTAGTGAGCCAACCTTAAAAGATAACATATGTTTTTTTAGAATTAATTATACATTGATTTTGTTTACTCAGCGCAAGCAATGGAAGCTCTCAAAATTATCTCTAAGTTATCTTTTACTCTATATAATAATAATTTTATTATTATTATATAGAGTAAAAGATAACTTTAAATTTAATATTAATAGGTTTCAAAAGGTGGTTACCCAAATTAAAAGCAGAAATAACTTTAGCCTACAGTTCCCAAATATTAATAATACAATCAAATCCTTCGATCAACAATTTCAATGTCATATTTAGATTAGATACAGGTTATAAATAGCTGGTGTTAGCTTGTCAAAGTTATAACGATGCACAAAAACGTGTTATCGTGTAATTCTTGTACAATTCCTTTTACTGTTGAATAAATATCCCGAATTAATTCAATTTACGTAGATAATACTCAATGTGCATCGTTTAACCGTTGATGCAGAAGCATTTCCAAGCCACCAGGGTGTGGTTACTTTGTCATCACTCATCATGTTGCATTTTGGTTTACGCTCTTGCTCTCCGTCAAGGCACAGATACAAATAATGATCAAATGATCAATTTAACAAGTTTTTACTAAATGCTTATGAAAGTATATAATGTACTTAAACAAAAAATGCAATTTTTGATATTTTTGTCTGTCTGTCCGTCTGTCTGTTTGTTCCGAGTAATCTCTGGAACGACTGGACCGATTTTGACGGGACTTCCACTGGCAGAAAGCCGATGATATAAGGAGTAACTTAAGCTAATTATTTTTAGACTAGCTTCGCTTCGCGTCGTTACTCGCGATTTAAGACAATAATCGCGGGTAACACCGCGGGACTCAGCTAGTAAATAGTAAAAGTTGAGTAAGAGTCACTTACGCTCGTTGTATATGAAAACAAACATGTTGTTGTTTTGCTCAACCGCAGTTGTATGGCTCGACTGAATATTTTTTTAATTTCTTTGTTTTTAATATTTACGTACTTAATTACTTAAAAAGTAGTGCACTTAATATCAAGGCCGAATGTGGTAGCTTATTGCTGTTAGCTTCTCTTTATATGTATTTAATTGTTTACGTATAAATAAAACCGTTGAAGAAAATGAAATATTCGAAGAGTTGATTCAAGAAACTCATATTTCTTGTTTTTTTGTTATTATTTTGTTAAGATGGTATTCAGGCAAATAGTATCAGGAATTTCTGCCATTGTCTTCTCAATTTAAAGTCTTCAAATCATCGTCGTAATGAAATAAATCATAAGAAAATAAATGGGGACCGTCTTCCAAAAAAAAATATTGTAAAAACATTTTTTTAATTATAATGCTTATAAAAAAATTATTTTTAAAATTGGAATACCTACTGTCAAAACAATCACTATTGTCTATGAGTAGCGGTTACAGGTTATTAATAAGTTATGGAGCTCATTGTTTACAACTTATCACGTCTGCTGCAGTCTCGCTTGGCGCCAAAATGTTTGAGTATATATTTTTTGTTTCATGTTTAAACATGAATATAGGCTTATATACGGTCGCAATAACTATAAAAAAGCCTCATAACGGTTTCTGAGCTCAAGAATAAACAAGTCTTTTGGAGGTCAACGCTCGCAATATAACATAAGTTTCAAATAGTTTCGATGAATTTTAATTATTACATCGGAAGGAAGAATACTGTCAGAGCATGTCAGAGCGGCGTGGTCAGTATCCATTAGTAGCATGATGTAGTGTATGTGTCACTAAGTTATTCATTCACTCGTTCAATGTGAATGAATGAGGTGTCACTAAGCTGTTCATTCCCTTGTTCACTATGAATGAATGAGAAGGAAGCAATATGTCATCTCGAGAGTCCGTGCGGGGGTGACACTGGTGACACAGTTCAGTCAGTCGACTGTTAGCGACGATAGCGAGTGGGCGCGTGCTTCTGTGAGCCGACAATATAAAAGGATATAATACACATGATATCATGAGCGTCTCCTCGGATCGGGACTCGGTCCCTGAACAGTCGCGAAGTTTACTTGAAGGCCTTCGGGCGGTTTAAAAATATCCAACGTCAAGGTTACGTAGCCACAACGTGTCTTACGTCCCCACGCTGGCGGAGAGCGGGTAGGAGACTGATAAGACAGCGTTGTGGCTACGTAACCTTAACATTGGACAATTTTCAAGACTAGACACGAGCCCCAACAGTGGCACATTATGGTTTGTTGATCAATCGATAAAGTATGTTCTCTCTCTAGGCAGGTACAAAGTAACAAATTAAACATACCAAGTTCCGGTTCCCCTTTTCATCCCGTGGGTAATGTTAAAGCAAAGTCAGAGAGAAAACTACGTAGTAACGCTCTCCTGCAAAGAGACCAAGGTATGGTAGGCCAGAGCATCCTTCTTGAGGAGAACCCTATCTCCAACAATGGTAGTCAAAGATTGTTAGGGTAATAAACTAGATAATTACATCTATAATCTATACAAAGAAATAAAACTGGAGTGTTTGTTTGTATGTAAATCCAAATTAAAACTTTTCACTAATTTTACATGTCACGGTAGAACAATGGTACTACATGTAAATTTTTTAATCTCTGGAACGGCTTAACCGATTTTGATGGTATATTACTGGCATATAATTGATGACAATTGATATAAGAAAGAAACTTAGGCTACTTCTTTTGGAGTAGCTTTAGAGCGTTACGTTTAGTTATTGTTGTAAAGAAATAACAACAAAGGCGGGTAACACCGCAGGTCTCAGCTAGTATGAATAATAAGAATCTGCACCAGGTTTTCGCCGTCAAAATCATTTCTTCACATAATGTCCTTGCTATATGATGAAAGTAAATAATATGTAGACGTTTTTATTGCACCATTACTACTTGATGATAAAATCTGTCTAGCCCGACAGTTGCATCTTACTAAATTATACTATTTAGCAAGATTTTTTTATATTATAGGGGGCAAATGAGCAGACGGATCACTTGATGGTAGGTGATTGCCGCCGCCCATGGACACCCGAAACACCAGAGGAGTCACAGGTGCGTTGCCGGCTTTTAAGATGGGAGTACGCTCTTTTTTTCAAGGTTTGAAGGTCGTATCGGTCCGGAAACACCGCAGGCGACAGTTCATTTCACAATTTAGATGTGCGAGGCTGGAAATTTCGGGTAAAACGCACTGTTGTGGACTGCCAATCATCTAAGTGATGGGATGGAAATGCTGTAGCGCGGGACGATGACGTAAAGAAGCGGCAGGGATCAATTCGAACTATTCCTCGGAGCACTCTCCGTGGTATAAGCGATAAATGATACAGAGTGATGCTACATCTCTACGCAGCGCCAAGGGATCAAGCCAATCTGAAGTATCAAGGCAGTCGACGATTCTTGTAACAACTATTGGTCACCTGCCTCTTTAGCCAAGTTGCAAGTGTTCCGTGTCGATTCTCTTTCTACAATAGCTGAAGCCGCTATTCTCTTGTATTATTTGCTATTATTTTAGCGTGACTTAGCGTTGACAGACATCATTTATAAATTTTATTAATGTTCTATTAACATTTATGTTCATAAAATGCAATTTAGAGGCTGGACAAAGGTCGGAATTCGAAATATTAGTTAAAACTTTCTAACATTCCTTCTAATATTATTAATTCAAAAGTAACTCTTGTCCGTCTGTTTGTTTCGATTTCATGATTAAAAAGCTGCACTAATGAAAGGAGAAACCCGAAATCCATACAAACTTGGGCCTGGCGTTACAGTGCTAGAATTTGGGCATAAATTACAATACCTAAGAATGTTTCACGAACCCAATTTTCAGGTCTCCCAGCAATGGCCAAATTAGATTTCAGCACGAATGGGCCGGCTCGACCGAGCAGTACTATCCTCACACAAAAGACCATCCTAATAGTGACAGCATTTTTGCTGTCGTATTTCGTTGATAAGTGTGAGACCGAAGACCCGATCACTCCTCGGGCCTCTGGAAGCCTGGAGAATTATGCAGAAACATCTGACCAGGTCGCCATGGTATGGGTCACTATGCTGCATTACATAATAAGGATAGTGACTTCTACTGATGCTTTCCATCAGGCAGAGTAAAGTCACTTTAATAGGCGTAAATATAAAAATAAAATAATTATTAATAAGTGGCTGAAAAAAAATGCATAACAGATATTCGTTATCATTATCACACCCGTACTATAGAAACTCACAGATATTTACTGAAAAAGTTAATCAAAAGGTTATCACGCTAATTGATATTTTACGAGTGTAAACATAAAGTAAAATTTACAATGTATTTGTTTACAAACGGTATCTCAGATAACAACAAAGTGATTACGTGATTATTTACATACCAACATCACACGAACATATTACCGGTATCTACCGAATTCCTCAAACAAACATACGACTGATAAGACTTTGTTTTGGAATATCACATAACAGTTTTTTTATATTAAGCTATCCAAAGTGACTCTACCCTGCCAGATGGAAAGCATGATGGAAAGCGAATGCAGACAATAATGTATGGAGACCCACATTATGGCGGCTTAGTGAGATGCTTTTTCACGCCCCGCATAAAGGACCCGGGATCATAGTGGGAAGGAAACACGTGAGCTGGTAGTGAGTTCCAGTCTTTGACTGTTCGGTACAGGAAAGAAGAGCCGAACCGTTTTGTTCTGATGCGTATTTAACATTAACATCCTTTGACAATTCACTACTGGAATATAGAATAGTATCTACATGATCATTTATTTAGTACAAGCTGAGTCTCGCGGTGTTTCCCGCGGTTAGGCGGCAAGGCTGTGGAGCGCAAAGTTAGTCTAAAGAAAATTGTCTAAGTTACACCATAAGTGTCAGTCAAAATCCAGTTAAAATCGGTTCAACCGTTAAAGAGATTAAGCGGAACAAACCAACAGATAGACGTGTTCTGTTCATATATTAATCATTATTAAATCCAACGTCAAAAAGGAGGTAGAAACTCAAATTACTTTAATATTTTTGTGTGAGCCGTTTGTGAACAGATATTAATTAATATTATTATTTGGCTTCGCCATCAGTGTATACACCAAGAAAATCGTTAGCCGTTCCTCTCAATTTGAGCAGTTACTCCAGTAACTGCTCAAATGAGTTCTTGAAGAAGGAGATCCATCTCCTTCTTCAAGAACTCACTCAGTTCATCTGCTCCTTTTGAAAGCTGTTTTTCCAAAAGTAATGTCAGCTTTGAGTTATCACTACATATTACAAAATGAAGTCCTCCGCCGCATCATTCTGTTCACGATAAACTCAAAAACCACTGCACAAATTCAAATGAAATTTTGTACCCAGATAGGCTACTTTTTACCGCGATAACCGGCATAGAAACGGGTGTAGTCACGGGCTAAAGCTAGTTATATATATATATAATACTTCTCTACCAGAAGCTTTGTACACTCATCATTAGAAATACGCAATACACAGCAAAAGAAATATCATATTTCTATTGATGAGTGTATTCTAGGCAGTAAATGTTTGTTTACGTAGTAACTTTCTCCCAAACGTTGATAATGAAAGTTGTAAGTAACGAAAGAGATTATTTCACAAAACAGCGTTATAGTAGGTTCTGTATAATATATTATAAATTATATGGTTGTATAATTAGTAGGGCAATGTTTGAAGTGGCCCCCTTCAAATTGCAGCGCGTCGAGTAACGCGCCTTTGATTGAAATACGGGACAAAAATAAGTTTGTGCTCCTATTCACTATGTTTCTGTAGTACCCAAAACATGGAGGAACAGAGATTTAAATCCGGAAGTTTTCTACTTATACTACTTATGAGAAAAAAACCACATAAATTATTGTTTGTTTGTTTGCAATTCATCGATAACAACATCGAAGTACATTATATGTACTTAATTCAAAGTTTGTTTGATTTAATTTAAAAATTCTTGTAGCTGACTGTATATTTTAGCATAAAAAATGTGTATACATACACATGTCAAATTATCAAACATGCCTGTGGCTGTTACTGGCCTTTCATGGTCAGAATCGTGATTGGTTATAATAAGATCAATAAAGCGTCGAACTTTTCGAAAGGGTGGTAAATAGTAACGGTCTTCTGTGAGTCACCGTATTGAGACATAGAAACCTAAAATCGCACCTGAACAAACACACACATATACAACGTCAGTACAGAAAACACATAAGCACAGATAATTATTCCTATAACATACAACACAAATTCCAATAGATAACGTAATGAGAGACTATATGAACATATTATGCATGTCCTTGTACACACTGGACATACCTCTTTGGCTATTACACTACTTTTTAAAATCTTTGGCCTTCTGTCGCTGTTGTCAAAGTACGTTAATAAAAATATTTTATAAAAAAACCAACGGTCTCGTCTCTGACATTTGTAAAAAGAACTCACCGCGTAAATGAACAACATAAAATCCTTTAAAATCGAAGACACAAATAGTTTAACCAACATCTATCTCTTTATCGCACGAATAAAGAGAAGATCACAAACACTAAATATTAAACCTCACTTCACTTATTAAATTTGAATTTCGAACGTGAATTTCTATATTCAAACGGGGCGCGCGTGGCGCGCTTGCGCACGTACAGCGGCAGACTGGCCATAGGCTTTAAACGAAGGCTGCACTCAAGAGATGAGGACGACGAACAGCGAAGTTTGCGTAATCGATGCCGATTGGTTCGGCCATCGATTTAATTTATGACTCGATAAACGTGTATAGGACAAACGGTAAGGTGTAAAGTTTGTTTTTGTTGCGCCTATTAATTTGAGAAGTGTTTTTATATCTGGGGTACTTAGCGATAAAACATATTTTTTGTACTTTTTTTTTTAATTAACACATCGTTCATGTTGTCATTGAGTGTCTAGGTAGCAAAAACTTTAAAAAAGCATTTTAGCTTAGCAATTCATTATATCCTCCTAATTATCTCAAAGAAATTCTTGAGTAAATATTTTGTGTACAATTTTTGTTGGACGATAGAAGGAGACCAAATTCTGACTGTATAATGTGGCTAATAACCAGTTTAAAATAATTTATTTTATTGAACTTGCATAGGGTCAAGTATGCATTATGAATATATTTACAGACAACTGTGTAAACAAAAGAAGAAAAACAAGACTGACACTTATTATGACAGTGCTATTATTTCATAGACAAAGTTAAACATTATAATTTTTCCTTAATCGATTTATTCTAAATTCAAACGGGTGAAAACAAAATGGCGCATCACTCAAGGCTAGCTACAATGACGGGTTACGTTATCAGTGTACTCGCACACCTGACTTTTGCTATTATCTACATTACGTTTAAGAACAGTAAGTAAACAGTTGCTGTCTGCGCTAAATACTTTAGCAAGGGCATTGTTGATTTTGTTATCGTACAATACATTGAACTTTACTGCGTTCGTAATAAAATGACATCTGTCAATCAGATTATTAGAATACGAACTGACGGTTGACCCACACAACCCTGACTGACCTTCTATTGCCCTTAGCGTGATGTTACAAATTTGTTACCCATAAAAAAAGGTTATAGTGAGCCAAGTTTAAAACAGACATGCTGTAGTGCATTTTATGTAAACTTTTCAAGAGGAACAATTTCTTCATACATTTTTACAAATCTGTCGGCGTATCGATTATTTTAGCTGGCAACACTATGACGTGACTGAAGGTAAGACACTGATGGACACCGATGGATGGGAATCATTGACACTTTAAAATAATCGATACGCCGACAAATCTTTAACCATTTTCGCAGCGCACGCAATGGAACTTCCATAAAATTCTCAAAGCAATAATATTCCTCATTTTTATAATAAATTATTTATCATTGATAGCCTGCCTCAATTTGTCGGAGCATGATATATGCCTTCCATGAAGCTTTAAACCTTCCTTGATAAATGGACTATCCAACAGTGAAAGAATTTTTCAAATCGGCTCAGTAGTTCCTGAGATTAAGGCGAACAAACAAACAAACTTTTAAGCTTTATGATAATAATATATTTGACATGTAAGGTTTCAAATCCCACAAGTTCAGGCTAAGATAAAAGTCAAATATATTTGGTACCGTCATATGACGTAATAGACATACTCGTATGTCATAATGATGTGACATTTCGAAAAACTGGAGACAAGATGTCAAGAGAAAGGACGAGGCATGTCTTATCTGCGTGCTTTCCCTTACCGATGACGTCACACTGTCATAAACGAAATCAATTAAATCTTGAAATCAACTTAAAGCTTTTCTGTAAAATAACCTTTAAGGTTCGAGCACATTATGCCGGGCCGCAGCGTGTCGGGGCGGGCCGCAGCGCAGCGCAAAATGCTAACTTAGCACATTAGTGACGGGCCGGGTCGCAGCGCATTGACGGATTTTGAGTACAGTGTACTGCATGCGCAACTTCTGTGTATTTAGTGCAACTGTACCTTATGGATAGCTCTGACGAAAAACTTTCTTTTTTTTGCCTGTTGTTAGAAGAAGAAGAAGAAGTTAGAAGAAGAAGTATCAAAAAACGCAAATTTCGTAAAATAAACACGTACGCGCGTGCACACCAATCCGCTTGCTATAGCATACGTTGACGGGGCGCAGCGGGGCGGGGCGGGCCGCATCGCACGGACGCAAATTCGCGTCGCAATAATGCGATCCGCTGCGGCCCGACACAGTGTGCGATACTTCATACAATTTGTATTGAAGCGATTTGAGCGGATTTTTGCGCTCCGCCCCGACACGCTGCGGCACGGCATAATGTGCTCGAACCTTTAAACGACACACTGTCATCAACTTAGCTGAGTGTGTAGTGGTACAGTACAATTAGCCTAATTTAGTGTTGTGTATGTTACTGTAGTGTGTCTATAGCTGTCATTGGTTTCACTTGTCTCCCTTACACCGTACTTAACAGTGGCGACGAGTTATTACCCACATCTTACAATTATAATTGAAAGATGAATAGTATCGGCATTTTGTCTACTTTCGATCACGGAATGGAAGTCGTACAAAGGCAGAATAACGCAATGGTTTATTACTTACAAATGACATTGTTCCAAAGAATGATGAAGCTGGAGCCAAGATACGGGCGATTCTGCTCAGTGCACTTAGCGATGGTACCTGTAAGTTGGCAGCAGATTTGGCCCTGCCAAGGGACATCCAGAAGGTGCCATACGCTGATATAGTGAAGTTGCTGGATGAGCATTTCACTCCAAAAATCTTGTCTTGACTTGTCGAATGTACCAATTTACAAACACATTAAAAGTAATGTTTAACAAAAACAGTGCTAAACGTAACTTCCGAGTCACATAGACGCTCATGGTATTATGCGTATTATGCCACTAACGGTCACCCATCTAGGTACTGACCAAGCCGTTGTTGCTTACCCTTGGTACAAGGAACAACGGCTTTGACGCACACAGTCAAAATGAAGCAGTCAGTTACGGAGGTTATTATAGGATAACAGTCGTGATGCTTAGTTGGGGGCTTTCGGGCGGCTTTAAAACATCCAACGGGAAAATAACGTGGCCACAACGGTTGTCTTGCCAATCCCCAACCCGCACTCGGCCAGTGTGGGGACATATGGTCTTAAACTTCTCCTTGGAGGAAACCGGAGCCCAGCAGTGGGACCTTAAGGATAGTTGATGTAACGTTTTTGAGAGGTCTTAGTATCTTCGATATCTCGGGGTATCTAAGGAGTAAACGGGTATCGCCACTCACAAATATTTACTTGTCAGAGATATCCTGACTGTGTCAACTAGTACGGCATTAAAACTCACTATTGTTGAATAATTTGTTAATTCTACTTTACGTAGGTTCTAGCTAAATTATGTTTGAATTGAAGTTTGTTAGAAAATTATCAGCGCCAAGAATTTAGTGAAGCAATTTTAATGAATATGATAACATAATGACAATCGTTTTATTTAACTTCGCGAGTTTTATTGTGTGTAAATGAAGGCCGTGGATTTAAGAAATAATAACTTCATGAACTGTCCGTGTGGTGACGGATTAAGAATACAGAGTGTCACCACCCCTATTCATCCCACGGGTGTCGTAAAAGGCGACTAAGGGATAAACTACGCAAGACAACATCAATGCAAAGAAAAGGAAAACTTGAAACCAACCCTATACCAACCCGTCTGGCCAGCGTGGTATAGTAGGCCAAAACCTCCTTTCTAAGGAGAGGCCTATGTCCAGCAGTGGACTGTTAAAGGCTGTTGATGATGATGATGACGAACTTCATGAATGCAATTTAGTTTTTCGGTGTGAAGTAATTCATAAATTGTTTTTCATAATGTTAGATGTGTTTATCATAATATTATGAACTAGCGACTCGACCCAGCTTCTATAATATTCATGTATTTACACAAATAAACCTTCTTCTTGAATGGCTCTACTTATTTCTGAACTCTGTATGAGTAGGTTCAATGATCTTAATTATATACAATGTAAAGATGATAATGCTAAATTTATTTAAATGTACTTTTTAATTTTTATTCTTTCTGCTAGATAAGTACAAGAACTACCAACCTCTTATTTTTTTCAATTTATAACCTTCCGTCCCTCTTTTTTTACTTTTTTTTTACCTAAGCACAAAAAAGTAACTAAAGTATAAGTGTAAATTATTTAGATCGATCGATCGATAAAAATCGATCAGTGTGGTGTGCAATGGGCTCTCCCACCCTTACGGTTTACACAGCGCACACAGCGGTTCACAGCTGGACATAGAACTCTGCCTATGTCAAGCAGTGAACTGTGATGATGATGGCATAGTAATACTTACAATCGGTACCTTGCTTTTTTTGCAGTGTGTGACGTTAACATTCCTCCCCTCACCTCTTCCTAGGGAAAAACAGGAAGGTACCATCAAAGGGTCAGTATGCTTGATTACCTTAAAAAAAAGAAAGAATTTACAATTTCGAATATCTCAAAACTCAAAAGATTGATAATTTGAAGAACCATTGTCCGTAACACAAATAACAATCTATAATACCATGTCGGATGTTCATCATTGAGGACATCACAATTTCAAAAAATGCAGTAAGTATACAAGAGTATGATCAACCGAATTAAATTCACGTCAAATGACAATGCTTTAGAGAAAGTATCCCAGGGTCTAATACCGTCCATTTACACCACGGTGACAATGTTTGTGCGTAATTTATAAGTTTATTACTTCAATTTACAAGCATTAGAAGTAAAGATCATGAATAAGTACTAAAAAGCTGATGCATAAAAGATTTTCGCCGTTTCACTTAGTTTAAGACCGATCAAGAATGCATCTTATGTACATATATTCTAATCGAATTAATGATAAAAAGTGCTAACAGCAGAAGTAATTATACAAATTTATTAGAAGAGCCGGTAGTAGACGATTCATAAACGAAATTATGGAGGACGTACATAGTGTCACGCCTTTTTCCCAGAGGGGTAGGTAGAGACGATTGATCTCCACTTACTACGGTTCTGACACACCTCTGTTGCTTCGTCTACATTCATCAATCTCATGCTTGCTAGTCAGTGACTGGTGCTTGTCACACGGTCTTTAAATGCTCGTCATGGATGCCTCCTTCCGATACTTGCATACACGTTCGCTCTATAAATTCCTTTCGTGAGTCTTCTATCATACATTCTCTCTAACTAAGCAAACCATCATAGCATACCCTTTTCAATTCTTGTCACTTGTCACATCTTCTATTAATCCCCGATGTTATCTATTTACTACATTCCTGAACCTGTCACTAATATTCAGACTCATGTGTGTAATTAGAGAGCGAATTTCTACGCCATTAATTCTACTTTGGTATCTCTTCTGCCATACCCAAGATTCGCTACCATACATAACCAGAACACCATTACGAAAGATAATAAAACTGTAAAGAGAAGGCAAACATATAATATAGGTAGTAGAGCCAGGCTGGTTGCACAAAAAGGGGTTTCGCCCTGTTTTTACAAAAAAAAATGCAAAATAAACTGATACCTAATTCGAAGAATGGTTTAAGCAACCTCGCAGTATTTTTAAAAGACCAATCTAATGATACCCCACACGTTGGGGTAGATGTGATAAAAAAAATCCCAACTTTACGTGTAGGGGAGGTACCCCAAATACAAACATTGTTCATAATTTTATTGTAGCACTTTATCGAAGTAGTTACAACACATGTTCATGCAAAGTTCCATCGTTCTAGCACCAACCGTTTGGGCGGTAGGATAGACGGCCATGACGAATCTAAAAAAGGGTTCCGACTCACAAAATAAAAAGCCTTAACATAAACCCTACACCAATCCGTCTGGCCTTCGTAGTATAGTGGGCCTAAATCAAACTAAAAATTGTTAATAATAATGATTGCCAAAGTAGTGGAACAACGCTGGTTTCGAAATTTTAAATATTTTACTGAAAACAGACAAACATTATGTACAATGAATGTATTCTGAAGCTATCACAAACGGATGTACAACGGAGAGCTTATCAAACCCTCTCGCTGACATACAAGGGAACTCAGTACAAAGTATACTATCGCTTATTCAAACATATAATACAATGGGCCTTGCTACAAATAACATAGAAAGTACTAAACTATGTTCCCAGAATTGTCTTCATTTATATAATATGTTAAACAATGAATTGTGTAATTCACATAATACATGAGAAAACTTCAGACAGTCGACAGCTGTTGATGAAAAGGCGAGTCATTTAATTTGTATAAAATATTAGCTATTAGATGACAATTGAACTTTCTAATTAAGTGATATTTGAGAAGATAGTATTCGATTCTGTAATGTGATAATATGTGTTTTTACTTTTACATGCATATTGTGAGGTACAATGTCTTTTTATTACTTTCCTCTTTGCCTTATGATTTGGCATTTACTTATTCGATTTTGTTTTCTGGCAAATACAATCTTATTTATGTACTTAGATTTTAATATACGTCCATTTACGAAAAGAACCTCTTCCTTTTTTAAAAGTCAGTTAAAAATACGTATCTAATACTTCGCCAAATATAGTTAGACCGTCTCTAAGCTAGCAATAAAATTTTAAGAGTAATCTAAGCACTTAGGTAGCGGACACCTTCAGAAAGGTCGGTGAAAACGAAAATATCACTAAGGATTATCAAACTTGCTTTAAGTGAACCTTTAAATTTAGAGGATGTTGGTGAAAACGGCTATGAGACATGTTTTTCTCTAAAACCGTAAAGGTATTTTACACATTTAAATTAACAACGACCTAAACTTGAGGATGACACAACGATGAGACATAGACAACCACAAAATAATGTGGAAAACATTCAACTCGGTTATTTAAAAATCGATTAAAAAGTGACAGTTGCGGATAAAACAAAAGTGTAGCTCAAAAAGTTATAAATTATATAAGTGAATCAACACAGAAATACAGCGGTCTTAGAAGCAAAAAACCAATGCGTTCACCTCCGGATGATGGATAACGGGCCCGCTGTGATAGCTGTAAGAAATAACAAAATGATAATAGAACAACATTCTGTTATGCATTGGAAAGCAACGAAAGCAAAACTTGCACTGAAAGTGGTCAGATAGCTCAATAGAAATTAATAAATAATATTGCTTTATTAGGCTTTTAGACCTACAGTTGATGGGAAAGCTGTATCGGGGCAAAAGGGCAAAATCCCGTTGTACTGCAAAGCTAACGTTTGAAAAGAAAATACGTAGTCATATTAGAGCGAATTATAAATTGGAAGTCAACCGTTAAAAGTAGCGACTAACATAGCCAATTTCATAAATAACCTACAATATCTTACTTCTGGGCTGCGGTTTTCTCTCCTCCTCCTACTATACCTCATTGACTAGGCGTTAGATTTAGAGGCCGTCTATTAATCACGTCAGGCTCGAAAGGCATTTTTACCAAAAGTTTGGTAATAATCACGAAATATTACAAGCGGGGACAGGGGTGTAGTATAAGATAACATGTGTATTTATTTTTTCGTAAACGCGCGAATTCTAAGCCGAAAAACGGCAAGTATTGCTATAAGGAAGAAAGATCAAGATCAGGCCACATGTAAAGTAAAGGCCAGGCCACATTTAGATTAAAGAAAGTACCCTATTAGGCAAGTAGTTCCTGATTTGGATATTCATTGAGTAGTGAGGAAGTTACCGAGGAACTATAAATATTTAAATGAACGAACAGTTTTTGATAATGCCGCTAACTAACAGGTACATTAGCATCATTTAAACTTGAAATTGTTTAGTTAAAACGCTACTGAAGTTATTCTTTTACATGTTTTTAGCAAGGGACTAAAATTTTTTAGCCGAAATTACTACTACCTGTCACGATCCAGTGCTAGCAACATTTTTTAGAATATGTAACTTTCGGACATCTGACACACTACGCCATCTAAGAATCTCAAACTAAGCAGAGCTTGATAAATGAGTACTAGACAACTGACCGAACAAATACTTGCAGATCTTAAACACATTTGGTCCGACCCGGGAATCGAACACGAGACCTCTTGATCGGCAGCCGCATACGCTCACTAGTAGACCAACAACAAAGCTAATAATTAATAAAGCTATTATTAGTTAATATTAATTTGTAGCTGATTGATTTAATCATAGTCTTATATAGTTATAGACCCATAATGGTAGTTAGGTACTTATGTGCGTGTAATAAATTACATTATTGCCGGTTTTAACTGTAAACAAATCGTGAGGAACCCTGCATACCACGATCAGTGAAAGTCGACCGAAACGTTGAGAAATCAAAGGTTAAAGATAGTTTTACCTCAAATGCCTGTTGCAGGGCACGACTTTGGCTACTTATAGAAACGTCAAAGCATGCAATTGACAACTGCCATCAATAACTTGTACGTTGTACGTACCTATTGATTTAGGTATAAGTGAGTTTAAAAACATTTTCTGAGATCGTTTTTTGTTTTTCCGGAAGACGGTCCCCATTTCATGTCAATTACATTTTTTATCATTAAATTAAGTACGACGACGACTAGAAGATTTTAGAATTGAACACATTAAATACTTGACATTAGCAGAAATAGCTGATATTATTCGCCTAGTTGCCATCTCATCAAAACAAAAAATATAACTATTTCTAAAAATCCAACTATTGTTTTTAGGGTTATGCAGTTCACGACTCGGAACCCTTATAGATTCGCCATGTCCGTCCGTCCGTCCTCGACCTACCGCACAAACGGTTGGTGCTAGAAAGATGAAACTTTGCATGAATATGTGCTGTAATTACGTGGACAAAGTATTATATGAAAATTATTTTATTTGGGGTAGCTTTCCTAAATGTAAAGTGGGGTTGTTTTTTTTTTCCCTTGTCTATACCATCGTGTGGCGAATCATTAGATAGGTCTTTTAAAAACATTGTAAGGTTTCTCAAACCATTTTTCGATTTAAGTATCCGTTTATGAGTTATTTTACGTGACATTTTTTTTTCTAAAAACAGGCTTCCCCCCTCTAAAAGCTAAACGGCTGGCTCAAAAAATCTGAAAAAAAATCATGATAGTAACCCATATATTGAACTTTCAAGGAAAACTATAGCGGTTTTGATAACTTTTTGATAACTTTTTATTATAGGAGTAGTGGGGGCCTTATTGTAAAATGCACTCACATTTAAAACTTCGTACAACAATAAAGAAACAATAAGGTAACATAACAATTGGACACGATTTTAAATCTACCTACCTTATGGGTGCCTACGGAACCCTATTCTATGCGTGGCCTGACACGCACTTGACCAATTTTTTTATCAAAAAAGATTGATCTGTTCAAATGATTCACATTCCCTTCTCTTCTTAAGCATTCAGTACTGTTTGAATTTATATTTTTTTCATCTCAGGACTCATTTAGTTAATATTATGCACTCATTGAGCTAAAAACATGCAAACGATGGAATTACTGTTATTTTTTAACACATTAGACAACGAAAGAGAAACGTATTCGTATACTAGAATTATTTTCACTTTTTCTATTATTTACATTTTGTATTTACGTATGACAATACATTTAATACCTATTGCTGTATCAACATTTCAAATGAAAGTGCGCGAAACAGAAGTCTCCTACAAACACAATAAGAACAATCTGTCAATCAATCTTTTGTGAAAGTTCTAATATCGAATTACTAGTACAAAAAGTATAACAATGTATCATTATACCTAAATAAATATGAGGTTCCAAAGTAGTAAAGAAGTCCTCATACTTAGAAATGTAATATAAATTTGGTATAAATCTTTCTTTGAGGACGCATATCACAGATTCCTAAGCCATGTATGAAGGGCAACACATATGTCACATATTGCACTCAAGACCATAATAATACACACACAGGTATAGACACAACACATACACATACTGTCTCTTTGTAATGGTAAGTATGGTACTTATATCAAGAAGCGATTTTTTCTGTCAAAATAGCTTCCTTCTGTCATGCCTCTCTCACAATTCAGCATGCGTTCATACTTCCTTCCTAGTTCAATCTGTCCTTCTCTGGAATGTCCTTCCCATGAAATCATAATGTCACCCAGTCGTAACTCCTTCAAGGGCAGAGTGCGATCTCTCCTTACTCAGAACATGGCAAAAGCATCACAAATCTGATATGTTATATACTGGCTTTCGCCCGCAGCTCCGCCCGAGTGTATCTCGATTATTGCAGTAAAAAGTAGCCTATGTGTTATTCTGATATACAAGCTATATTACTGTAAAGTTTCATCCAAATCTGTTCAGTGGTTTTTGCGTGAAAGAGCAACAAACATACATACATACATGCCTACTCACAAACTATCGCGTTTATAATATTAGTGGGATTTTTAATTCTTTCTTGTCAGATTTATTATTCCCAACAAAAGTGTATGTGCACCTTCACAATAATTTCCGCACCACCTGTTATTAAGCTTATAAAATTTTAAAAAATATTAACACAAAATTTAAAAAATCAACCCTAAGTGCAATCAAATAACTTATTACGTCATTCCCCAGAGACAATAGTGACATTGAAAGCATTTAGGCAAACGTCAAAGTACCAAAACTAACACCAGTTAATTAAATTAACATGCCAGCAACAGCTTTCCTTTTTGTATGTTTGAAGTGGCTGATTTTGGCATTTCGTCAGTGCAATGTATGTAGGCCTGATGTATGTAGGCCTGATGATGGTTTATTCTTAAAGGTAGTAGAACCACGCTGATTTCAGCACGAAAGGGCCGGCTCGACCGGGGCAGTACTACCCTCACACAGAAGACCAAAATAAGACAGCAAAAATTTTTGCTGTCGTATTTCGTTAGTGAGTGTGAGACCGGAGCCCAATCATTCTGTATTATTCTCCCAGGCTCCGGACCATCTGACCAGGTCGGTATGGAGGATGGTGACCTCTTCTCCTGGATTACTACTACTCATGCTTTTCATCAGGCAGATAAGAGTCACTTTGGTAGGCTTAAAATAATTATATAAAAAAGAACATTCAGCAACGGTAACTGCTTACACTTGTTAACGATCTGCTTTTTTTTTATCATGACGTCATGAGCTTGGCACATGGTGGTACCACTCGGTATTCTTGTACGTCATAATATGCGCATGTGTATTCCACTGGTATTGTTTTTATTAATGTGACAATCAATGTTATCATATTAATGCGGTTTGAAGGGCTATTTCGATACATTATAGCTTGGGTTATTATATGGGAATAATTACGTAGTTATATTAAAGCAAGTGTGACGAGATTCTATTACTACACCATCATAATAAAATAATAAGTGTTTTTAAATAAATAATAAAGAAATATTTCGTACAGCTGACACACAACACCATCTAGTCCTAAACTAAGCAGAGCTTGTACTATGGCTACTACCTATATGCTTTTTTTTGTAAATACATATTAGCAAATTTGCAAAAAAAAACTAATTTCAAAGTTTTCTAAAATATCCAATCGGATTCCAAAAAATAATTTTACTTTTTATGGACCACTAACGGAACGGGTCGGGCTTTGCACAGAAGTCTTTGAAATTCTCGGTTTTCATGGACTATAATTAATGTGTCATCATCATCAATCATCAGCCTTTAACAGTCCACTGCTGGACATAGGCCTCTCCTTAGAAAGGCCAGGCGAGTTGGTCCGGTTTCAAGCTTTCCTTCTCTTTGCATTGATGTTGCCTTGCGTAGTTTATCCTTTAGTTTAGTTTAATGTGTATAGCACATTTATACCTTCCTTTTGAATGACTCTGCTAAATAATTGAAATCTGCATTAAAATCCATTGAGCAGTTTAACAACAGCACGGAGTATAAAAGTTTGGAGGTGTTTCACGCCCGTCCTATAAGAGTGCGTTAAGTCGTCGGTTTCGGTTGTTATGAACATGTATGGCAATCGTTATTCGGTAGTTAGTGCCCTAAAATCTACAGACAACTAGTTAAATATTCGAATTCATTTCTCCGTAAGAAGGTCCGATCCCGCTGCAAGCTTCGTGGCAAAAATGATATTTGGGTAAAACCGATTGAACTAGTAGACAACCCAAAATAATCTTAGGAAAGGCTAGCAAGATGAAGATGATGACATACTTATACCCTGATAGGGGCTATAAGTTTGGCTTTGAATAACAGGATAAAGTAATTTAAGAAGCCTGACAAAAACAAAGCGTCCTTGACAGCTCACTATCATAGAATAAACAGCGATGAGCTAATAAATTGCTTTAAAATGCAAAGCAAATGAGATTTTGTTCGTGACTTCATTGTGTGCCAACGGACACTGTCTATAGACAAGTAAATAAGACAACAGGTTTTTTAAAACTACATGCCATTCAGGCTTTAAGGAGCAAACGATTATGCAAACACTTTCACTTTAACCCTTGCAATCTACACCTTTTACTTGTCAAAAACGTCAGAGAGAAAAAAAAACGAAAGTTTTGTACGCTATCAGTAACTGGAAAGATGATAATTAAAACTAGTAATTCGAACGGAGTTAGATCACGTACGACTCGTATCACATCGTTCCTTTTTCAAATTTACGCGCGAAGAATAAATCAAGCGTTTGATTTGAAATAAGAATGTCCTTGCGCAGGAGTCGAAAGCTAATGTTTGTTCATTTTGCAAGACAATGATCGTAACGGGCGATGTTCTGCGCATACGTTATTCATGATTTGATGTGTGTTTGGTGTCGTCTCATGGTATTATTGTGCCAATGGTTACGTGATAACTGTCCGATAGGTAGTTTATTTGTTTCTTGTGCTAAATTACATTTTCGAATGTACAGCAAGTGGGTTCTACGTGTTTGTAGTTCGTCTTCGTGTTATTGACAGCTGTTACATTTGTCTATGTATCTTATGTGTGGTATCGAACTTTACAAGGAAATAAATTGTTTATTTATTACATGTTAAGTGCGTCTTCATGATTGTACTTGCATTTCTGTAACTATCAATGACCAATATGGTTATACATATATGTTTTTTCGTTTAAAAATTTACTTAGAAACTAGATGTATTTATGTTCATTCATAAAATAGATAGTAAAAGCTACAGAGTTAAAATGCTGAATACCATAATAAAGTAGAACTAACAAATTTAAGAAATGATATTTATAAAACAAATCATTTTTTTCACATCGTTATTTTTTTTTAACTTGTTACGAAAAATAATATTTCATACGATATTATTATAAACTAAACTTTAACTTAAACAACTATATTGTAATACTAGCTGTGCCCCGCGGTGTTACCCGCGTATATCATTATGGTTGCTATGCAAGTGTGTTATGCATAGCAACCTGTGAAGTTTTGACAGGAGTTAAACAGTGATACATTTTGACATCTACGATTTAATGTATTTTTATAATCACCTAGCTTTCGCCCGTTCATCTCGATTATTGCAGTAAAAAGTAGCCTATGTGTTATTCTGATATATAAGCTATGTTACTATAAAGTTTCATCCAAATCCGTTTCAGTAGTTTTTGCGTGAAAGAGCAACAAACATACACACATACACACATACTCATAAACTTTCACGTTTATAATATTAGTAGGATTAATAGCAACAGGTCGCGAAAAGATCTTGAAAGCCTCATTACGTTAATTTTATATCATCTGTAAATGCAAAATACAGTATGTCGAAGTCCGATCTTGCTTTACATTGTAAGAATCCAAGGTTAAATTCAGTCACTAACCATGATTAACATTCTTCAATCTGATCATATTAATGCGGCATTGCTGGCAACTACTGTTAGCAATTTCACACCAAATCACTACACTCGATTAAAGCATTTCCGCATAATCGATTACGGTAAACTGGTGCGCGCCAAAAGACGTTTTTGTCCTCTAAATCGATTGAACAGATTACACGCATAGTTTAAATTAAAATTTGGTTTTGTAGTGGATTTGAATGTTAAGGAAATTTATTGATATCGCTGAATAAATATATTATAAAGTAAAAAATTTAATTGTCTTCTGATCAGAACTTTTTATTACATGCTTTATATTAGCTTCACATGTATGTTTGTTTGTAACCGACTCCTTTGGGTGCGATTTTGACCCACTTTAAACGGCCAGATTTCGTTCAAACTTTGTAGATTTATCGAGGACCGATGACAATAGACTAATTTGAAAAAAAATTAAAATATTACTATTTTAAAGCCCAAAACTAAAATTAGTATTTATAATAACTATTTAAATATTTGACCTCTTATAATTAATTTTCATTTTCAAAAGTTAGTAGTTTTATTGAGGCAACAAAATACAAAGAATTTTCTAAAAAATGTCTTTTAAGAAAAATAATAATTGGATTGGTTAAAATTGTATAATACATGCAAATCTTAGTCGAACCGGAGCCGGCTTTAACGCATGTTTGGCCAATTAAAACCTACCCACATACCTCATTTTTACCAGGGCTTATATCACTTAGATATCACTCACTTCTTACATACTTTACGTAACAAGAAATTAATTTAACTTTCTACTATATTGTATAACAAATAATCAAATATGACTATGTGTTAATACATAGCTAATAAATCATCGAAGAAGCTCCTCCCCTACAAGGTGTCTAATATTGAAACTAATAAGTTGTTTATGAATAGAATAAATTATAATTACGCATTCTTTATCTTAATTATGATCTTACTTATAATTTTAAAATATTAATATGTATGGCTGTATTTCTCGTTCCGTGGCGGATTAAGAATAAAGAGTTTTACCTTATACTATTCATTGTGTTTATCGTAAAAGGCGACTAAGGGAGCGAACTATTCCCTTCTGTGATTAAATAAGTGTAATTTAAATATGTGTTTATTATTTTAGAAACCATAAACTTACCCATACGCAGTGACGACAGTGATCGTAGGACTAAATTGATAATACTTATCGAGCATCAAGCCTTTAACAGTACCTAGCTAATATACAACTACTGTGTAAGTATATCATCATCATTATCAACAGCCTTTAACAGTCCACTGCTGGGCCATAGGCCATAGGCCTCTCCATAAAAAGGAAGTCCTGGCCTACTATACCACGCTAGCCAGACGGGTTGGTATAGGGTTGGTTTTAAGTTTTCCTTCTCTTTGCATTGATGTCTTGCGTAGTTTGTCCTTTAGTCGCCTTTTACGACACCCGTGGGATGAATAGAGGTGGTGTTAATAACTACAGTTAATAACTACAAACCAATCTCGCCCGATTGGTATAGTAGGTCAAAACCTATTAGCTAAGGAGAGGCATATGCCAAGGAGCTGACTGTTAAAAGGTAATGATGATGAATATTTATTCCATGAGAGGGAGAGAACCACGATCCATCGATAGGCTCGTCGGGAGTTATATCATGATCTCACAAAAATCGCTATTTATGAATCGGCAAGGCTGAAAGCATTCTCAGCCAGTCCAGTCCATACCTTAGGATGATGTAGAAATGACTGCCACTAGGTGCATTTAAATATTTTTATAACCTTTAATATATAATAGTATTCTATTATTTAATATAGAGTATAGATTCTATACCATTTGTTCTCAGTCAACAAAACCTTATTAGAGAGGCCCAGGAGGTTTATAAACACGAATGCTCTCACCGGTGTATGAAGGAATAGGTGCTTAACCTTATAATGCTTTTCGCGAGCACGTCCCGACACAAACATGTTTGCGAACGTGACCCTTGGCAGTGTTTTGTTCTACATACTCGGAGTATGTTCGTAAATAGTATACTAACTTTTAGTTTTTGCTTGAGTCCGACGGTAGTTGCGGTAAAAAAGTAGCGTAGTAAGTACCGCGTTTATATTTGCCAATCTCGAGTAACATCGTGGAGAGAAGCTAGTCAAAAAAAATAATAGTAAGTTACTCCTTATGTCATCAGCCATCTGCCAGAGAAAGTCTCGTTAAAATCGATCTAGCTGTTCCAGAGATTACCCGGAACAAACAAATAGACAGACGGACAGACAAAAAAATAACAATTCAGTTTTGGATGTCAGTACCGTAAATACTTTGATATGCATTAAATTTTATTAAAAAACTGGTTATTTGATATTACAATCAGACACTCCAATTTTATTTATTTGTGTGTATAGATTAAGTCGACTAAACAGTCCACTACTGAACATAAGTGGACATAAGATAGGTTATGAAATACTAGTTATACTTATACCACGTTGCCCAAAGAATTTAGTTTGTTTTAAGTTATCGTTGGTCTAGTGGTTAGCGTATGCGACTGCCGATCCAGAGGTCACGGGTTCAAATCCCGGGTCGGGCGAAAAAGTGTTTTTTGTGTTTTTCTTAAAAAACTCGTAATTGCAGCCCGGAGTTTGGAAGTTTGGCGGTGATTCACGCCCGTGCCTCGGAGAGCACGTAAAGCCGTCGGTCCCGGTTGTTATGAACATATATGGCAATCGTTATTGGGAAGTTATTGCCCTCAAATATACTGACAACTAGTTCAATCTTCGAATTTCAGTTCTCCCTTAGAGTTGCGAAGGTCCGATGCTAGTCGCTTCGTGGAAAAACTGAAATTCAGGGAAAACCGGTTGAACTAGTAGCCGACCCCAAATAATATTAGGAATAAAGGCTAGGAAGAAGAAGACGTTTACGTTACCTAATTGTAAGAGGTGCAGTGTTCAATGTTCTGCTTAGGAGTGCCTAAAGGAAGCCGGGACGGGGAGGGCGATTCATCAATATCAAGTTCAACCTCATTTCTAACTGGCTGAACGGTGGTTCTTTTCGTAGACCTCTAGAGGTCTCGGTGTAACTTTACCAGGTTTACGGCCTGTCTAAGTGGTCTTCCGCGCCACCTGCAACTACAGGCGGGTCACTGAGTTGGGCCCGAATGTTATTTAACTCTCCATCTCTTCCTCTCCACGACAATACGTGCATCGGTCCTCCTTCCTGTACTGAGCAGTTAAAACTTGGAACTCACTACCAACGAACGTGTTTCCCTCCATTTATCATCCCGGGTCCTTCAAGCGGGGCGTGAAAAAGCATAATACCTTGTCTGCATGGACAAGGAGGATGGTGATTTCAGCACTCTTGGAATCTGTTCATACTTTTCATCTGAATAGTCATTTTGACGGCTAAATAAAAATAAAAAACGAATTTCTAATCTCTGTAATATGGACTTTGTACTGAAACTTAAGTCAATGCCTTCACATCAAATAGGATATGCGTACTTATAAGTTCAAGGTGAAATTAAACATATTTGCAATGTTTCGTCTTGTCATCATCAATGTCGTTAGTGAGTAAATAAATTATTGACCTTACATTTACGGTTCATAAAACTTAATACTCATGTTGAATATGCTATAATGTAGATATTTACGATATAGATACGTACAACATGCAAGACAAAAATAAGTCAACAAATTATAGATGCAGTAGAAAGTGCCTTCCGCACCTGGGTGAGGGTATAGATCCTGATTGACGGCCAGTAACCTGTCTAAAACCAACAATCAAGGTGGTGGTAGAGTTGCTGGTTTCGGCAGGAATGGGCCTGCTCGACCGGGGCGGTACTGCTCTCGCATAGATAAATTATAATAATAAAAACTTTATTTGTACAAACACAGCACACAAACCAAATTTACATTTTGCTAATAGTTTAAAAAGAAAAAATTACAAACATACATTTTTAAGACTTGTAAGAAACGTCAGTTATTGTCAAATGAACTCAAATGAGTAATGACGTGGAATGGATGACGTGTCATTATTAGATGCACGTTTCTATTGAAGAGGCATGATCGATAATAATAAGTAAAAATTTCGTTAATCGTCCCACTAAATGGTTCATTATATCAGTGGGGGTTTTACGCCGTGTTTTGAACAAAATGGTTGGACACTCAGCGTTCTTTGCAATGGGAATGAACCTTTGCAGTACTGATTTTCAGTGCCCACCGTAACAGTCGACCCGACGTCGACAGCTGCAGTTGTCTTATAATAATATACTTCAGCCTAAAATGACAGCATTATTGCTGTCGTATTTCATTGGAGACTGCCAGACTGGAGGCCCAATGATGTCAACATACTGCATTGGATGTTACTCATGCTTTCCATCAGGTAGAGTAGGTAGGCATTTTTACATCCTCAAATATGCTTTAAACAACTTTATTTGCGTGATTTAACAAATGGAGACATAAATTGGTTTGTGGCGACTTCCACATTCACATACAGACACAAAACATTGAACACTGAACCTCGGAGTAAGTTATCCTGAATCGCGATATAGAAATTCTCGCACCGATTCGCATATACACAACTGCCGAAAGTCAACCGTTGGACAGTAGCCCGCCAGGCATGATCACCTCGCCTAGTCGGATGATTTTCTCTTTGTGTTGGAGAAACACGATACCCGTTTCTGCACAGTGTTGGTTCTGAATTATTGTCTAAAGTACACTAAAACTAAACATAAGAAGGTAGGTATATTTTAAAACCTAGTCGAGCAATACGTTCACTAACCAGAGAGTCAATCTAGAATCTAGATCAACAGAAATATATCAGCGTAAGCGTTCACAATTGGCGAAATAATTGAAGCATATGACAATATTATTTGTGTAATTATAACATCTATGGCTTTCATTTTAAGGTCACTTTTAGCATGTGCTTAAATGCATTATAATGTGGTATTGTGTGTAAGCAAGCGCATCGTGTCATTCACCGATGTTACTGGCCTCAATAAAAAAAAAATTGGCAGATTAGCCATAGACATTTATCTTGGTTTAAATTAAAAACATGACGACAAGGTCGGATTCAGGCGGATTATAGTAGATAATGTTGAAAAATCGACCCTTCACAAATATTGGGATGTAGACTATAGCTGATTCTACATTAAATTAGCTTTAAAATATGACGTTTGTTAATACCATGTTGGTTGACAAACTCAGACAATGAAAAGAAGTGATTAAGACTTGGTTTTCTTAAACCTTTAATTCTTTCATTTTCCACACTCCAACAACGGAATACATCCTATGTCGCCAAACATACATGAAAACGGACACAAAGAACACCTAGACTCAGAACAACAATCAATGAACAAAGATTACCATCAAATCTGCACTACCATTAACTGCACGGTTGGCCTAGTGGTTTAAGTGGTCGCCACGCCGCTTTCTACTGCACCAAGTGTCGTGGGTTTAAATGGAACACTTTGTGTGATTCACAAATTGTTGATCTGAGTCTGGGTGTTCTTTGTGTCCGTTTCGTGTATGTTTGTAAAGTCCCCCGCGACACAGGACTTATATTCCTAATGCGGTAGTTGTCTTTAAAAAAAAACTACTAGTAAATCACTACTGAGCAGTTTCGACAAAGGTTTGTATTGATGAGAAGGTTTATGGTCAAGTTCAACATATATGGCTTAAAAACGCTAAATTAGAATATGTTTAAGTTTGTCCTTGTTAACACAAGTACAATTGTGTACATTCAACCTTTTTTTTTTGTGCGGAAATCCGCACGGATACCACCAGCCATCATCAACTGATTGTTATATCGGACTCGAACAGCACGCCATCTCGGATACTATAAGCCGAGGAATCAGGTGCACCCTCGAAAGGAAATCCATGGAACGCCACCATACCTCGGGTCATCTAAATTGCCCCTTTCTGTGTGGGAACCCTCTTATTCCCTACTGCCCAAAAGAAAGCCCGCCGGCTATTTGCAGGGCTCACGCCTCTACTCCGACCTGCTTCTGCTAGGTGAGTAGTTTAGCCGCCCGCGTTTATCTCGATTATTGCAGTAAAAGGCAGCCTATGTGTTATTCTGATATATAAGCCATATTACTGTAAAGTTTCATCCAAATCCGTTCAGTAGCAACAAACAAACATATTATTATACATACATACTCACAAACTTTCGCGTTTATAATATTAGTAAGGATATCGCAAAACTCATGTATGTCAGAATTGTACCCCTATTTTTATAGGGGTACAATTTAAAAAAAAAAAGTTTTAAAAAAAGTCAGCGACAGCAATAAGTCGCTTACTAAGTATTTACTACTCTTTTTTAACTAATCCTTTTTTTTTATTTATGTTCAGCGATAATTTCGTCGTTTATGAACCGATTTCAAAAAATATTTCTTTATTCGATTCGGCATAGCGAACAGGTGGTCCCATCGTCACCATGTCGATCTCTGGTGATGGGATCTCCACTACTCGGAATAGGTTTTCTTTGAAGTCGGTTCCTTTTTGTTAAAATTATGTGGGAAACAAAGGAGATGGATACGCTTTCATACAATTTTGGGCCCAGATGTAAAAAGATAAAATTGGTGTCGATCGATAGCTACTATATTAACAAACAATCACTAACAATTTTTCAGATTTTGGCAATCTGAGAGCAGAGGTAAAAGGTGTTTAGGAAAAGTGAGGTTAGGTACGTAACAGCCTATTTTTGAAGTGCGATTGTCATTTTTTACCCGACTGCCGAAAGATAATGGGTTTATCAGTATAGGTATGTATATTTGTATGTATTTCTTGGCGTTGTGTAGACCAAACGCGTAAGCCGATTTTAATAATTCTTACGTTCGTCTTAACTTTGCGAGTGTCACTGGCTACATTAAAATTGAAAAAATGGCGGCTTTTGGGCGCTTTAAAGTTATGGGCAACCCATATCTTTTTCCTCCAAACTGATCGTGTGGGATATCAATATAAAGGGTTTTAAGAATTGATTTCAAAAATAAAAACAATTATAAACCATATGTATCCTTCGACTGCACAGCATGTACCTATTTGTTCTTGTTTACCAACGTAAACAAGAAGAAATAGGTTGTTTTAATACGCTTAGCTATCGGGATTTTCTTTTAATATAATTTAGATAGTATGAAATATTACCTATATATTTTGTAGAGTGGGAAGGAGATGATGTTTAAAAATGAAAATCGTTTTTATTAATATTTATTATTCATCTTTAATTATAACAAGAACGTCATCTAGGAATTGTAGTTGTGGTACTATAGTTTCTTGGCACCTAGCCCAACTAAGATACCATATTAGTCCATTTACCTACAGCCTTGCCTTGACAACAGCTCTATCCGCAGCCACCCAACAAGTATGGCATATGCGACTGGTTACTTCTATCTGCAACAAACAATACATGATCATTTCGAATTTAAAAAAATAATTTGAATTAGAACAAAAGCATTTATAAAACACAATGTAAACTCGGTGTGTAATTCAACATACAGCTTTAGGCATAATCCACTCTTGAATATCATTATAAATTCTCAATTCACGAGGTGAGCCTGTGTGAAGTAAATGGCTGACTTTAGATGTAAGAGAACGGCCACATCGGAGACAAACACTACGGTGGCTAGGACGTCTATGTTTATTATGAGGTGAACTTTGAGCCAAATCCCAGCAAGCTTGGTAAACATGGTCACCGCTGTTTACCTCAAAGATCCAAAAGGTTTTTAATAACAGATAACATGATTACTTTTTATATTCTGTAACTTGGGCAGAATGTACCCGGCTCACTATATTTTTATAACAACTTTATTTTACAATACCTATGTTCTATGTGAATAAATGATTTGATTTAATTTACTCTGCCCGATGTTGACTTATTTATATATATCTACTTATAACAATAAACATACCTATCCATACATATGTATGTTTATTGTTATAAGATCCAAAATATTTTTAATAACCGATAACATGATTACTTTTTATATTCTTTTACTTAGGCAGAATGTACCCGGCTCACTATATTTTTATAACAACTTTATTTTCCAATACCTACATTCTATGTGAATAAATGATTTGATTCAATTTACTCTGCCCGATAGATACTTAGTTCAATGTAATGTATATCTAAGTGGCTTTTGAATGTTGACCTATCGATACTAATTATTTTGTTTGTGTTATGGTAAAGGAAAACATCCATATCCATAGGTATAAATGTATATTTATTGTTATAGGATCCAAAAGGTTTTTAATAACGGATAACATGATTACTTTTTATATTCTTTTACTTAGGCAGAATGTACCCGGCTCACTATATTTTTGTAACAACTTTATTGTACAATACCTATGTTCTATGTGAACAAAATGATTTGATTTAATTTACTCTGCCCGATAGTTACTTAGTTCAATCTAATGTATATCTAAGTGGCTTTTGAATGTTGACCTATCTATACTTATTATCTTAGAATAATTACAGATAGAAACTAGGTGAAGGAAAACATACATATATAAAACTAAAGATTGTAAGCCAGTGTGGTAGACGCTGCTGAGCTAATAAACAGGAATTGAGTTAGTACTTACAGATTGTGGTGCAAGCCATTGTCGAATTATACCGCTAGTAGGTTTCATCATCCAAAACTCGACGACCCAGTGTATTACAGCGACTAGTCGCTATGTCACAATTTACACAACGATCCATGATGTTAATCAATATCCAATCGGTACGCCGTTCGTAGAATCCAAAATAACAAGTCAGTCAAGTTCAATATTCAGGCGGGGTTCTCTGTGTCGATCATAGACCTTTTCAGTGGTGTCGATCGACAATTCGATACGAAACGAGTGTCGATGTCATGTCACTCATGACGCAGTCAAGTCAGAGTTAGCACAGATTAAAAATACAATAATCGATTAGTAAACGTGAATAGATTTATTTTAATTACGTAGATATTTAATTAGTTTAAACTCTTAATACTTTAATCCTAATAGATTTAACTATTTTAAATGAATTAATCATCTGGTGAAAGCATTTATGTAAATACTAAAGCACTTTCGTAATCTCTGTAACGTTAATCGATTATAATTGAATCGCTATTCGATTAATTCGTAACCTTAATTTAATTATTGGATTTCTCATTTTCCAGATTGTCAATTGAGGAGATTTATCACATTTTGATATAAAAAAAATATAACCTTTTTTTGAGCCATACCTCAACTTATTACATTTGGGCCCAAAAGTCCTCACGCTGCGGATAAAAGAAGATGGAGACAGGGCTGGGATCAGCTAGTGTGACTATAAACAAATTATGTTGCATTATTCATCGTGAATGTTTTATTGCATGTCTGCACTCTTGTTTTATTGTGCAGTGCGTACGCGCAGACATCCGGCCGCATCAACACACTCTGATTGTACTCTTTGATGTACGTACATGTTTCATAATTGAAGTTCTATCTGATTAGGCAAGAGTTTTCATCCTGGTATTTCGAATCTAGCTAATCTATATAAATGGATAAAATTAAAGTGTCTGTTTGTATAGCAAAGGAATAATGTTTTACTAAATACATATGAAAATAAATACGGTATTTACATAGCAAAATATATTTTCAAACTTTTTTGTTTGTCTGTTTCTTCTTCGTCCTAACCATTATTCCTAAGATTATTTGTGGTTGGCAACTATATTATTTCAACCGGTTTTACCTGAATTTCAATTTTTCCACGGAACGATTGGCGAAATTTTGTCTGTATGTTTGTGCCGGCTAATCTCTAAAAAAGCTGGACCGAATTTGACGGGACTTCCAATGGCAGATTCATCATCATCATCAACAACAGCCTTTAACAGTCAGTGGACTGTTAAAGGCCTGTTAAACCTCGTTTCAAAGGAGAGGCCTATGTCCAGCAGTGGCTGGACATAGGCCTCTCCTTTGAAAGGAGGTTTTGGCCTACTATACCACGCTGGCCAGACGGGTTGGTAAAGGGTTTGTTTCAAGTTTTCCTTCTCTTGGCAGTGATGTTAGCTGCTTATTTTGTTCCTTTAGTCGCCTCTTACGACACCCATGGAATGAATAGGGTTTGTATTCTTAATCCGTCACCACACGGCAGAATGCTAATGATGTTAGGTGTAACTTAAGTCACTTTTTCAGACTAACTTCACCCCGCATCGTTACTCGCGGGTATACAACAACCGCATTTAAAACCGCGGGGCTTAGCTAGTATTTAATAATATACGCATCAAAAGCCATATTTAGATGCTTTAGCGGGTGCGATTAAGAAATACATGCATAGTTGAAGGAAATGATATAATATATATTTATATGTAAGTGTTATGTTTATATTACATAAGTACCTATGTGTAAATACCTTCTCGCGTGTGATTAAGTATGTAGGTAATAGTGTAAATATGTATCTATATGTAAACCAAAATATATGTAAATAGTATGTATCATATTTGTTTATAAACTTATGTATGTAATGATGCCTATTGTATATTCTATACTTTGAATTGTTTAACCTATTCGCGATACTTCACAAGATTTCTGCACAAGTTAAAGGTTGACTGGTGTAGTATGCCATAGGTATTAAGCCCGCCGAAGTACAAAAGTGCATAAAGTTGTAAAATAAATAAATTAAATTAACAATGTCGAATTGTATCCACATGTTTTCGATACAAATACTGCCCTACTAAGCGCAAAAGCGGTATCTCAGTGAGGGCTAGTTTCGAGATAATTGAAGTTTTGTAAAAGTAGTTTTCTTTTTACTTTATATATTGATTTTCTTGGTTACTAAACCGAATTTATATATTAAATTGTATATTTTTTATTTCAATAGATAAAATATCATAAATGTGTGTGGATATATATAGATATACGGCTGGTTGCCTACGTAATTTTAATATACCTCTAAATCCCTTAGCGATTTGAGATAAAACTTAGATAGAAAAAACTTTATTGTTTTTTTCACATGTTTTAAGCAAGATACCGCTAAAAGGCTTAGTTCATAAGATGCCTATTTTTTATCCGATGGCATAAAAAAAAAATTTACGATTTTTTTTGAGATACCGCTTTTGCGCTTAGTAGGGCAGAATAGTAAAATTTCCTGTTTTGCCGATAATTAAACTTTTTCGAGAATCAGCAACTTATTTTATTTTCAATTCTTCCAATTTTCTTTTGATTTCAAGACATTTTTTTTTCCTTCCCGAATATCTCGGTAGCTTTACCTGAATATCAGATTTTACTCTAAAGGCTGCGCTACCCTGAAGGCGAACTGAATACGAAGATTGAACTAGTTACCACTATATTTGAGGGAACTGACTTTCCAATAACTATTGCCATAGATGTCCATGACAACCAAGACCGATTAACGTGCTCTTCAAGGCACGTGCGAGAAACACCGCTAAATATTCATACTATTATCAAGAATGTATTGTAAGAAAAATCCAAAAACCTTTGGCCCGAACAGCTCCCACAAGTTGCAAACGTTTTTCGTTCTCTATTGTATTTCTCCATTCTCTTGTTTCATTGGCTAATGTCACTCAGTCACGTGATCAAAACAACATAATAGCCAATGAAAGAAGAGAATAGAATAGTAATTGGCTAGGGGGGTCTTGGATTACGAATCCGAGACCTTGATCGGCATTAGCATACGCTAACCACTGGACCAACGAGTCAAGTAATTTAAACCGTGGTTTTAAGAGAATAATTAAATTACCTAAATGTACCAATAATTAGATCACAGTTTCGTAACATCTGATGCAGTAACGGAAGATATAAAAGTAATTGCAATATTTAATAGTTATAATAGTTGCAATCGTTACCTGGTTTATTTTATTACCTATACATAATAGTTTTCGATAGTCATGTCGTTATAGTTTTCAATCAAATGTAATCAACAGTTCTGTAATAGAATGTTTACAACTGTATTTTATTGATTACTTATAACTCGTGCGAGCTAAGATGGCACCTGGCTCAAAACGAAACATGATACTGTTCCCCCGCGTGATACCCCTCTGACGTCTTGCGAGTAGCGTTAGCATCACTATTACCGTTACACGAATCTTTACATAATAATTTTAGTTCAATAAGTATTACCTAATGTCATATAAAGCGTACTACTGCCTTGCTACTGCCTCGTTGGTCTAGTGGTTAGCGTATACGACTACTAATCAAGAGGTCTCGGGTTCAAATCCCAGGTCGGGCCAAAAAGTGTTTTTGGGTTTTTCTTAGGAAAGTCCTAATAGCAGCCCGGAGTTTGGAAGTTTGGCGGTGATTCACGCCCGTGCCTCGGAGAACACGTAAAGCCGTCGGTCTCGGTTGTCATGAACATCTATGGCAATCGTTATTGGGAAGTCAGTGCCCTCAAATATACTGACAACTAGTTCAATCTTCGAATTTCAGTTCTCCCTTAGGGTTGCGGAGGTCCGACGCCAGTCGCTCCGTGGAAAAACTGAAATGCAGGTAAAACCGGTTGAACTAGTAGCCGACCCCAAATAATATTGGAAATAAGGCTAGGAAGAAGAAGTATAGATACCATCACGCATTCATGAATTGTGAACGACGCTGTTCTGATAAAAAGATTATTTTCAGAACAGTACAGTTCCTAATTATGAACATTAACTTATCGATGACTTGGGACAACCATAGCAGTACCTATACAGTTATGAAAGGTCAAGGACCGTCCTTGAAGCAGCCCACTCTGGTATGTACCGTTGGAGACTGAGATTTCGATAGCAATGTTTTATTCAGTAACATCCTCTTGTTTTATCACTGCGTCGATGTTTGTGTGTTTAACAAACATTTGTTTCAGAGTTTGGGTGTTTTGTATGTATAATAAATATGTATGTATTTACAACTTTATATATTTATATCACTTGTTTAGACCCCATAATACAAGTACAACTATTTTTGAAATGTACACCCCTAAGGGGTGAAAAAGGAAATAAAAGTTTGTACTGACTGTGTAGATTTTTTGTTCTGGAGTTTGTTTGTGGGCGAAGCCGCAGCCATCAGCTAGTTTCTCATTCAACAGCAATAATTTACACATTTGCATTTTCTCTCCCGGAAGGGCCATGATAACAAACCAATGATAAAAAACAAAGTAATGAGAGGCCAAGGTTTATTGGCTATCGTGTATTTGACCGTACTAATTGTAATTTAATTACAAGCCTATCGGAGTAGCCATGAACATTATGTTCGAGAAATAATCCGTGTTAAAAAACAAAACTTTTATGAGGTAGTACGATGTAAGGGGTAATTTGATTTACTGAGAGAGGTTTAGAACCCTTCCGGTCCGTCAGGCCAGGGAAAGGGCCCGGTACAGCAGACGACTCAGGCGCTGGAGGTCGCTGAACGATCTCCGTCCTTCTTAAGCGCTAGCCTGAGCGTGACAGGTGAGGCCATCTGTCATCCTAGCAGAAGCAGGCCGGTAGTGTCGGAATCGAACCGACTAAAACCACATGGTGTGCCCTCTGTGCGCCTAAACTTCAGGAAGAGTCCAGGGAACTGATTTCTCCTTCTGGAACACTTGTAACAATCCTTAAACCAACCCGTCTAGCCAGCGTGGTATAGTAGGCTAAAATCTCCTTTCAAAGGAGAGGCCTATGTCCAGCAGTGGACTGTTAAAGGCTGTTGATGATGACCTTAGAAATTTTGTAAACATATATAATCATTATAGTAAATTTGTAAACATATATAATTGATCCCTCACAAAATTTAGCACAAAGTGTAATTACTCACTAGCCTACTCACTAATAGCTAATTAGCTATGGATTAAGTTGTTAAGGTCTAATTATAACATACCTACAATTAGATAAAGTATAACAATTACAAATTAGACTAATTAAATTTATAATTAACATAACAGACTTGAGTTGCGGAGTTCAGATGGCAATCGTTCCGTGGAAAAACCGATTTTCAGGTAAAACCGGTTGAACTAGTCAGAGTCTCGAATGTAACTACGTCTGTCTGTTACGTTTTCACGTCTAAGCTGTTGAACTCATTTTGATGAATTTTGGTATAGATACATTGAACCTTGGGAAAGGATATAGGCTACGATAACCGACATACATGCGGGCGGAGCCGCGAGCAAAAGCTAATGATGAATGAAACAGAAGTGCATTTACCAAAATTGAAGTTTCTGAATGACTTCCATGGAATTTTGCTATTCTAAATTCACAAGTCAAGGGTTACCAGCATTTAAGGTAGGAAATACGTGACTTTGGAACCTATTAATATTGTGTTTGTACAACTGATTGAATGAAAAAAAAAAAATATCTAAATATATGTCACTTGTTTGCCGGTTAATAGGGTTTCCACTAACAGCTTAGTGCTCCAAGCCAATCTCCCCTGCAAGTGGTGCACCTGCTGATCGATGGACGAGGCTCTGAATGAAGTTTACCTAAGTGACCCCAATCCGCCTGATGGAAAGCATGAGTAGAATCCAGGAGTAGGGGTCACCATCCGGGTTGTGATGGTAAGCAATGCAGTATGGTGACCCATACCATGGCGGCCTGGTCGGATGTTTCTGCATTATACTTCCGGCTTCTGGAAGCCGACAAAATGATGCAGAATGATTGGGCTTCGACATCTATTACGTGGGATCAAAAAACAGGCGAAAAGTGGGTGAGTTATAATGCCCTTCGGAGAAACTGGTGTGATTTTATGTATTTGTGTTATGTTTTCCGCTTTGGTCACGTACTTATTTAACATATCAGTAACTAGTGCTAGTTTTACATACCTACTTTCAGAAAGCTTTGTTTTAACCATTTCAGTAAGACAAAGATGGTGCGAAACTAATTTAACGTGAACAAAATGTCAAATTGTGACAAGTTCATTGTCGCCGTCGTTCATGCGTTAAATGGTACCGGTTTCGCGCCAATTTACCCCCTAAAAGTGCAAGAACCGGTGATTAAAAAAAAATCTGTAGGTTACGAACCTATTTTTTTTTTAAATCACCGGTTTAAAACGCGTTTATTAAGAACGGTAAAATCTATTTGACTAATATTTGCTTTTGAGTAATATTAAGGTAAAGTTTTTATGAAAAGAAAATTAGAAGTATTTTTCCGAAAAATTAAGAAATATCATGAAAGGTGCACTTTTATCTACATAAGGATATTTAAGTTAACTGTTGTCAACTGGTACTAAAAGGTTTCACAAAAAAAAATAAGAATAACTTCAAAGTATGGTAGTTGAATCGGATCACTTGAGATAAATCTCCAAGTAGAATATTTTCGAATCATCAACAACGTCCCACTTCTGGGCTAGGGTCTCATCTCAGGAGAGAGCTATACGCTATAATAATAGTTAATAATTAATTTTATTTTCGAATAGTTTAATAATTTCAATACATATAATTTCAGCGATTTCTAAACGGTGTTAGCCTTCCTGTGATGTGGCGCAAGGTTTCAACTTTCAGTTGAACTGTCATTTTGATTTCAAATGAATAGGTATTCTATTTTACACTTCTTTTCTATGAGCGGAAACAACTGTGGTACTACTACAGAAGAAAATAACATAGTTTATTCATTACATTTTTACTTGTACTTTTATTTTTTTGTAAAATATACGGTGCCCATCCGTATGATAACAAATTAGCACGGATATAATAAATCAGTATAACCTAAAAAAATAATCGGATTATTTAGCTTTACCAAGTGTCATCACAGCCTAGTTCATTTTATTATTTTATTATTACAATTTCCTGGATCTTATTTTTTTTAAAGTATGTTTTCTCCTGGATACTAAATAACCAAAAATAGTTTACTGTTTAACGGATGTTTGTACTGACAATTCGCATTTATTTGCATTGGACGCACACTAATTTCCTTTGCCTCATAAAAAGTAAGGACGTAGAAATTGTCTTTCGCTCGGATTTCTTTTCTGATGTCATCGGGCGTCCATCTTGAATTTTCCGTTACGGTGATAGATTTGGCATGGATCAACAGTTAGCATAATTACGCGATTCTTTGTGATGATAGAATACTAATTTCTTTTTTTAATTACAAAAATACTCACAATTTTTATTCTTCTTTAAAGGATACTGATGATGGGATTTATCTTTGGCGCGTAACGGTTCACCCATAAGTCTAATATAATAACAATCTTCTCGATCTGGTACAATAGACGGTTTTGGAAAACTCGGTTACCACAGACGTTTTGGCCACTGACTTCATCGTCCAGGTTTTAGAAGGTTTAGAAGGACTCTTTAGATATAAACTTACAATAGGGACTATTGACATTATAGATTATAGTTTCAAACATTTGGTTCTTATTACAGTAGGCAATGACTCATAGTAAAATTGCGCAAATACCAGAGCATATTAAGTCTATATATACCCATTACATTGTTTTAATGATATATTATTGTTATAATCAATGACCCAGATACATAAACTTGGAATTCTAGAGCATTAGTTATGTGTATTGTTATAATATCACAGAATTAGTACTGTCATTGTTTTTGTTGCAGTACTACAAGAATTGTCATTTTAGCCTTAATGTCTAAAGTGATTTCTTTAATTTGACCACAAATGGACATAGGACCGACTGCGAGAATTCAAAATGGTGAGTTTAGAGAGGAGGAGGTGGATGAATGACTTGTTAACCCTACATAAAATTGTCAATGGCTCTTTAGACTGTCTACTTGTAGAGCAAATGAGTTTTAAAATACCGTCGCGATCTGTGCGTATTCCACAACTTTTTACCATAGGTAAATTTAATAATAATGTATCTAAAAACAGTCCAATTTCAAGAATGTGCACACATTTCAATCAGATATGTTCTGAAAATGATATTTTTTTCGACACGTTTGGTGAATTTAGGACCGCGATCATTAATCTCAAGAATGTCTGATATTTTTTTTTTTAACGAAGTTATATAGAATAAAAATCTGTGCACAGTTGTAATTGGACTTCAGACCTAAATATTGTAAACTATAATATGTAATATTTGTATGTCTTTGGTTTGTTGTCTGTTTCTGTACCTAATAAATAAAATAAAATAAAATAAATATCTTCTAGTCATTGTCCTATATACACATTCTGACTCTTGCCATGGAAAATCTTTAATTTGGTTGTTTTAAACGTCGGTACCCATTTCGTCTCATTCCCATTTTTTTATCATTAATTTCATTGGATTTGGAGACTTTAAATACATTGGTAGAAATATCTGATATTATTCGGCTGATGGTCATCTTATCAAAGAAGACTTTTGGCATGTCAACATAATAATGGAGCTACGCTGATTTAACCAGCACGAATGGGCCGGCTCGACCGGGGCAGTGCTACCCTCACACAGAAGATCATCGTAATAATGACAGCATACTTAAATATTAAAAAAATGAACTATATTAATGTAAAATTAGACTGATTAAGAAATAATTTCACATAGCGTAAATCACGTAGATAATTCACCTTGTCGTAGTAAACTTAAGTTTCATACTCAAGATAATTTAGGGTCATTATAATCAATGTCATCTAATACTTTAAGTGTGATAAGGTCAAATGTGTTGCCTCATCACAGAGACAACGAGAGCGATTTCTAACCGTCTCCTTGGTTTGAACCCACGCGGCTTTGTGATAATAGCACTCTAATATGTTATCATTTTGGTGATAGGTTCAATCTTAAATTCCATCATCACTGACCTTATTTGAATGTACTATGCCTGTGTTTAGAACAACTAAACGACTTCATGAATCTTTAAAGAAACCCATTACAAGATAAGACAACAAAAGTAACGTTACACGCATTTTTCTCATTCTTAACGTTTCGATGACAAACGTTACGAGTCGGATTTTTTTTTTTTTTTGCCCAGAACGCGGCGACTTTAACAGTTGTCGCTGGCGGCCATCAGGTCCTCCTGCTTGCAGGTGTCTGGGCACGCAGGGCACGATGCAAGATGGGACATTGTTTCGATCGTGCCTCACAAACAGCTGAGATCAAAGGTAGTAGAGCCAAGCTGATTTCAGCACAAATGGATCGACTCAACCGTGGCGGTGGTATACTACCCTTGAACAGAAGACCTACCTAAATTGACAGCACTTATCACCGTGTATATGCTATCGTGATTCGTTGGTGAGTGCGAGACTTGAAGTCCAATAGTGCAGAAGATCTCACTAGGCCACCATGCTGATTGTTGGTTGGTAGCCTCTACTCTTGGATTCTCACATGTTTTCCATCTGGCAGAGTGAAGTTACTTTGTCAGCCTTAAATAAAATGGCAGTTTTGAAGTCACTCACATACTCGTACAAATCTATAATTTGGAATTTTACTGTTTTTGCCCGCGATGTCTTGCAGAAATCTAGAAGTTTATAGACTAGTTAACCAGGTAGAAGGTTCACTAGCTTCATCATTATCATCAGCTACTGCTCCATTAAACTGCTGGACATAAGCCTTTACCAATGCACGGTACTCTGATAGATTTTAGACTTCTCCATACATTACTGCCAGACATCTTAAACAAATCGTCACTCCACCTAGTCTGTGGACGTCCTACACTACGTTTGTCGAAACGGACAAGTCACTAATTTGATCATATGTAACTTTTAGCTCTCAACAGAAGAAGTTTCTCGTATATTAATTTATTTTTATTAGTCGAGAATTAAAGCCTCAGGACCCATAGAACTGTACGGGGCCATAGGTTATCAGAGAGTGCTGGCATATCAGGGGTATTGCAATACAAAAGGACCCATAGAACTGTGAATTTTCTTCGAATATTTATTTATCATAAATTGTTCAAGTTTATCAGTACCCACAAAACTGTTTTTGTAACTAAAAACACATGTGAAGTCGATTAAGTGGTTTGTTTCTCTATCATGTACAATCCATACCCAAAAATGGTGTGGAGCCACCTGCGTAGGAAGTAAAAGACCGTTCATCCAAATACGTTGGAGTGCAAGGTCCTTGAGGTTAACGACTTGTTTGTTGTCACTTTTATGGTAAAGTTATAAAACTATCTAGGGTTTTCTAACTTGAATATTCTATACAAATAATTAAAATTGTATTGTGTTTGTAATTTCAAAGAACAGTTTTTTCACAAATTTACACAAAAAGCAATTTATAATTATTTAATAATTTAATGTTATCATGAGTTTAATATTTTTGAAAATTAAAATTTAAGTAACAACCCCCGCGCTCTAAGTGACTAACGGTTTTATCTACGAGAGACAGGTACCATACAATTCGGCTAATGGTTCCTGTATGTATGTGTAATTTATACATTTTGAAGCTGGATCTGGGGCGGGTTGCTAGTAGAAAATATTTTGAATTTTTTTCTAATTTTTTCCTAGGTAATACTGATAATAATTCCTACATATTATCTTCTATTTTCTTCATATAGTCGCAAGCAACTCACGTCAAATGCCACCTATCGAGTCTAAATTGAATCAATTAAACGACGGATAGTATTCAAAACTTCAATGATGTGTTATGTATGCTGTTACTATAAAGTAAACAATAGATATAATAAATAGAAAATCACTTGCCAAAAAAGTCAAATCGAACTAAAACTACGTTTAAATAGAAACCATGAGAATACTCCGAAATACATAATTTTGTGCTAACTACACCGACCGAGTTGGTCGAGTCGTTAGGAATCTCGACTACCAAATCGAAGGTCGTGAGTTTGATTCTCACAATAATACAGATACATTTTTATTGATAGTGATACACGGAACATTTTGTTGTGTGTCGACACATGTATGGCCCCAATGTGTGTTTCTGTAATGCAGGCACCACACTTAGTTATGCGCTAGTCGTTAGGTGTCTGCGCCGTATTCGCCCAAATATTAGTTATACGCGCAAACAACAAACATGCCATCCACACTTCCAACTGTTATGTCAAATAAGCATCAAATAAAGCAAATGTGTCTGTTGTAGAGATGTGTCATTGTCATTCTTATGGTGAACGAAACGAATATACTCTCCACACTTCGCCGCATGCGCGCGAATAACCCGCATAACGAATAGCGCATAGCGAAGTGATAGCATAGCGAAGATATTTTAGCTATCCTGCAAAATTAATTGTGCGCTCAGCACAATAGCTTTGCTTTCGTCTTTTAGCAGTCCAGTCACCATACCACAAGCTCTGCCTTATTAGGAATCATACACCCATACGTAAAATTACGTGAATTTACCGTGTTTAGGTTTGAAAATTAATTGTTCTTCATTAATACTTTTACAACTTAATTTCGCCTAAACAAACATCGCATCGCAAGAATTTGAGAGAAAATAAACAAATTATTGTTATTTCCATGAACCCATAAATTTTAAACAACAAAAATGACAAGTCAATTATTAAAAATAGGCGGGAACAGACCACAGACTAGCTAGGAAAACAGGTTGGTGAGTCATTCTACAGCCGCGTCCAAACAGAAAGGCCAAATAAAACAAAAGTGTAAAGTTGCAAAACCACTCGCATCGAACCTAGTAACGATTTTCCGTTCACCACGGGATGACTCATAGAGGAATTTCTCTGATTACTACTACGGGGAATTGCTTACAGATAGATCTATACAGATTGCGTTTAGCTGTTATGTCGTGTTGTCAATTCTGTACATGATGCCAATATTTCTAGACAATTTTGTGACCAAGTATCTTTGTTATTGTTACATATCTCATTGTAAGTAAACTAACTGTAAGTTCTTATAAGAATAAATTCTTTAAGCAAATATGATGATCGGTGGCGCAGTGGTAGCATATGCTACTGCTGTGCTTGAGGTCTCGGGTTCGATTTCCGGGTCGGACCAAATGCTTGTGTGATCCGCAAATATTTGTTTCAGAGTTTGGGTGTTTTCTATCACTACATATATAAAACAAAGTCTTCTGCCGCGTCTGTCTGTCTGTCTGTTTTCGATAAACCTAAAAACTACTGTACCGATTTTCATGCTGTTTTCAGCAATGGTTAGATTGATTCTCGAGGAAAGTTTTAGTATATAAATTGTCAATTGTATTTTTAAATATCCAACATTGCAAAGCCGAGGCGGGCCGCGGATGTATAAAGTGTATCATTTATATCAGTTGTATAAATACTCTTAATGTAATCTCAGCTTAGTTTGGGACTAGATGGCGTTGTGTGTAAGAAATATTATTAAATATTATATCTTTTATAACGAAAGTCTCATCCTATCTACCAATGACTCCCACCCAGGGGAGGACTTCTTCGCAATACAGGCGCTTAGAGTATTTGTTTCTAAAAAGGAGGTAGTAGGAGTACTAGCTACTCAGGGGAAAATTCGGTAGATATGATGTTTATCCCCATCGCAAACTGGGCGACTTGTCGCCACGTCTTGTCACCGTGACAAGACGCGGCGTCTTTGTTTCTTCTGGCGTCTCTGACGCCTAGTGTGCGGAGCTTAGAGCAAATTATATGAAATTTGTCGGCCGCAGCCTGTCGTCGTGTCAAGTCGTTGAGCTGTCGCTGTCGCGTGTCGCCTAGTGTTAGATTCACCGCTCTAATACAATGTGAGGCCTATCCTAGGCGACACCTCAAGACTTCGCTTTGCCATCCAGCCAAATCTGATGAAGACTACATAGTTTTCGTATTCTTTTCTAAATGTGCCTGCCAAAGTACCTAACTATCTTACCTGGTCTTACGTAGACTACAGATGCAGGCAATGTGACCTGCATATTAAGATACTTCTGCATCATTGAGCCGTCGGTTTCCCATTCACTAGCAAATGCGACAGCTGACGCTGAATGCTGTGCTGTCATTTTAATTGGTATTCTGTGAGAGTGTAGTAATGTATAGGTAAAGCGGGCCTATAAATATGTGCTAAAATCAGCATGGCTCTAAAACCTTATAGGTAATTATTTACACATGTTACAAGAGTTTGAAGTTTAAATATGATAGAGACAGTCTAAGTTACATAGTTTGATTTTGTTAGTACTTTTTTTAAATTGTCTTTTTTAACTTTTTTTAAAGGAAAGGCGATGGATTTATTTTTTATTTTACATTGTCCTTCTAACCATGCAAAGATTTAGTCATTAATTGACTGACTGTTATTAAAATCCTAATTCACCTTTTTTGCTGTACTAGTAATAACTACTTACAGTTATCCTGTTTAGTTTTTTTTTATAATAAAATTAATCAGTGAAATAGAAAATTTTATGTTGATAAATAAGTCATATACATTTTATCAAAAGTACCATACGTATGTCTATCAAAGGGTTCAAATTTCAAATTATAAGTAAATTTCCTTACATTTTGAATGGAAGTAAAATACCTACTGTATTAAATTTTTTTTTATTTAATTCTTACTGTTACTATTTATTTGGACAATCTTAACAAATTAATATTATCCAGGTTAAGAAGTGAAATCCATATTGCACAGTGAACAGCGACATTAAGGCAATGTTGGAGCACTTTAGCTTGTTTTGATGAAATACATAAAAAAAAAAACAAAAACAAACAAGACTTTGAAACACAAAATTTGCTTCCTACCTTTTTACGAGGTATTACTACAACCTTTAGAAGCACTTAGTCAGCTAGTCTTAGAACTTAACACTTAAATAAACTTCACTGCATTACTTTTCATAACTAATATTATTGTACATAGTGAGAAAAAGTAGACAAACAATTTCAAACAAATACAAACTACCTACCTACCTACATAACGTCAAACGTAGTAATTCAAAACCATGACTTTGGTTAACTTATCTCGTATAATTTTCACAATGTTACTGTCTATCTATTCATTAGGAACTCCAAAAAATAACTGGTAAAATATTAATATTTTTTTTATTATGGTTGTTTGTGTCTTTACGTGATTTAAAAATATTTTTCAATGTTTCGAATGTTAGCTGCTCAAAATGAAGTTTTTGAAGACAACTAGATAAAACTCTTGCACTTTTGTTTTATGTACATTAGAAGGAAATTAGAGATAAACCAAACAATAAATCTATATTTCTTTTATATTTTTATTGCATTTAAATGCATAGGTTTTTTTATTATGAATTCTTAAATATCAAACTAGGTAGCGTTTATAAAGTAGGTTTCATACACTTTTTGTCGTATGTCATAATATTGACATCTTGTGAAATCTTGTCAACAGTTACCAAAATCAAAATATGTCGTTGTTAAGGCGACGCCGAGTAAATACATTGCTAAACTTCTTTTACAAAGGATACTGCGTCTAATCTCACACTGTTTGCAGAACTATGGGAAACATGACGCGCTGGTTAGATGTCGAAGTGGGTACGGATGATATAGACTTACTTACTTTGCCATCGAACTTAGCCCTTGTAGATTTGCAAAATGATAACGAATTTAAACTTGTTGTGGGAGATCTTGGACGAGGGGAAGAAGGACCTAAACTAAAGGTATCGACTTTATTTAACTACTATATTCAAATGCGGGACGGAAGTGACTGACCGGAAGTCGAGAAAGCGCGCGGAATTTGATTTGCCCAATTCCTAATATTTTGATATTGAAAAGAAACACAACGCCATTTAGGTTTAAACTAAGTAAGGCTTTAACTGTGAAAGCTAAGTTGACTGTTAGAGTACATAAATACTTTTTATTAAAACATACATATAAATCATAGGGTACACCCAAACTCCAAAGCAAATATTTTATTATTATTTACCTAGCCTGTATTATTATTCCCAACATTATTTGGTTTTGGCTACTAGTTCAACAGGTTTTACCTGAATATCAGTTTTACTACAGAGTAATTGGCATCAGACCTTAGAAATGACATATTTGATCCACCTGGTAATCAAACCCAAGACCCAAACACAGCAGTTGCTACCAACAGTGGTAGCGACTGTACAGACAGCCAAATGGAAATTATGTATCTAACAAGCATAGCAAGCTTCGGTGCGCTATCAATTCCCGAAACCATTCCTTGCCAAACCGTTTAGTGCATATGTGGAACTATTTACCGGGAACTGTAATTAGTGCCCTCAATGTGAACATATTCAACACATCTCTCACACTCTCATCAGCTTGAAGTTGCTTGTGTATTGAAATAATAATAATAATCTTATATTTAATTATTTAATTTACAGGTTTTCAAGGGAGCAATGCAGATATCTGACACAGTCCTCCCTGATCTTCCATTGGGAGTGGTTGGTTTTTCTGTCAGTGATTCCTTGCCTCGTTCAGTCCCTCTGATAGCTGTGGCTTACTCTTCATGTGTTTACATGTATAGAAACTTAAAGATATTACACAAGTACTACCTACCTTCGATGGAGTTGAATATGTGTGAAATAGAGGTTTGGAAACAGGTATGTGTATAGATCAAAATATTATAAGACCTAATTAGAACGAACATTACCTTAAGGGCTGGTCTTAAAACTTAAAGTCGTTCAGCTGACTATGGAGTCTCTGAAGGTCAAAATTAGAAACAACAAGATCCGTTAGAGAAGCAAGGTTACGGACATAGCTCTGAAAGTTATCAGGTTCAATATTAGTGAGTGGCGGTCATATGTGATGCAAAACCAATAATTGCTTGAGTAATCATGTTCTGGAGTGAAGACCATGTCTTGGGAACCGACTGGACGCAAATAGCAGCAGACCAGACTTTGAGGTGTACCTTGGGAAAGACCTATGTTCAGCAGTAGACTGCAATAGGCTGATGATGATGTCCTTATTAAAAAAACAATTACCTATTTTTCATTAGTCTCATTCAATGATTTTTTTGTAAAAAGAATGGAAAATGAGTCTTATCAAATATAGTTTAAAGTTTGTTTTATATTAAACCTACTATTGGATATCTGACTCCAGGATTCCATAATTTTTCCTGAACCAAAGCAGAAACCTAAAAATAGTTTTAAGGCAAGTTTTGTTAATTTTTGATTATTCTATTTTAGCTAACAAACCCAACGTACCATAATATAGAATCATTAAAATCACTAACGGACAGTCTCGGAGCCATACCTCACAAACTCCTTGCACCTCAGTCCCAAAACCTCCTCGCTTTAACACCAAACCAGCAGTTGGAGTACTTAGAAACCATCACAGAAGGTCCGAGTAAGATGAATCCGGAGATAGTGTGTATAGCTACGTTGAAATTACACTCTATAGAGCGAAATGCTGTAAGTTGTCTGGTAGTGGGAACTGAAGATGGTGATGTGTTCATACTTGAACCACAGACCTTTTCGACTTTGGCTCAGGTATTTATGATTTTTCTATACCTATATTTCTTAATTTTTTTCTACATATATCCAAAAAATGTGTAAAAATTTTGTCCAGGCAAAAATATGTGCGGTAAAGAAAACACCATATCAAATGATTACAACTGGGCTTTATAACGTCGACTACAGAATAACGATTGCTACAAGGTGTGAGGAAATATTAATGATAATTACGTGTTCTAGCACTTTGGGGCGTGTCCATTAATCACGTGAAGTTCCCAAGGGGGGAGGGGGAGGAGTTCACAAAAATCTGAATATGTCACATGTATTTATTTTTTCTGCAAAATATTTGCATTTCTTTCATTATTTTTATATCAGTCAACCTGCAACCTTTCTACTCTACCTCTGAACGTAACTATTGTAGTTTTCAATTTTCTATAATAAAATTAGTTGATACTTAAATTTGTATTTTATTAATAATTAAAAATAAATCGTTGTCGGTATTAAAAAAATACACGTAATTTAGGAGGGGGTGGTGATGGTCTGAAACCTCACCATGTATTACCAAGGGTTAGAGGGGGGGGGGTTAAAAATGCAAAAAAAAAAAAAGATCACGTTATTAATGAACGGCCTCTTTACACTATTTTTACACTCGCTAATTTTACACATATAGTTTTTGTTGTATAGCAGTAATTGTTCGCGATTAAATATATAGTATAACCCGTTCGAAACTCCGCAACGTAGAAGATATTGTAACCTCTTTAATAATTTCATCGCAAAAAAGTCCCGCTTTGCAACAAAAATTTTACACCATATTGTAGACTCCTTAATTTAACTGCACAATTTTTTCTTGCACATAAACTTTGCTATAAAGTTTTCAAAGGCACGCTAATTTCCCATAAGGAAAACCCAACAACACTTTTGGCGCGACCCGGGATTTGACACAGAGACCTCTTGATTAGCAGTCGCATAAGCTAACCACTAGACCAATGATGGCTCTCTTACATACTATATTTAATTGTTCGTCCTTCTATCTTTCAGAGAGAAGTCAGTATGTGTTCTCAAACGCGACTGTCAGGAAGGTCGGATATTATTCAACACGGATGACCACATCATAGCCCTAGCAGTGGTGACCGCTGACAGCAGTGTTATGGTCATATGCGCTGACAACACATTGGCTTGTTATAGTAAGAAGGTAACGTTATAATTATTAGGATTTTATTTATAGTTGAATACCAGCTGAGTCCCGCGGTTGTTCTTGTAAATCTCGAGTAACTCAGAATCAATAGGTACTATAGTCGTCACAAAATAAGAAGCCCGGTTTGACATTTGTCATCGTGGCGTAACTCATACGATTAATTCGTGTTTTTGAGTGCAATTTTTCAATATAAAGTTAAACTTGATGCTTATTTATGATATGCGTTGTGATAGTGTATGGGTAACATAGTAATTAAATAGGTTTATGAATTTGATTTTTCAATTTCTTATATGCGGCATGTCAAATGACATATGTCAAAACGGGCTTCTTATTTTGTGACGACTATAGAGCCACGAATGGGCCATCTCGACCGGGGCAGTACTACCCTCACACAGAAGACCATCCTAATAATGACAGCATTGTTGCTGTCGTATTTCGTTGGTGAGTGTGAGAGCCGATGCCCAATCATTCTGCATTATTCTCCCAGCTTCAAGAGACCGGAAAATGATGAAGAAACATCCAACCAGGCCGCCATGGTATGGGTCACCATTCTACTCATGCTTTCCATCATGCAGAGTAGATTCACTTTGGTAGTTTTAAATATAAATATTTAAAAAAACGCCGCGGAGCGAAATTAGTCTATAAAACTATAAGCCTAAGTTACTCCTAAGGTCCTTAACTTTTAGCCAGTGAAAGTCCCGTTAAAATCAGTCCAGCCGTTCCAGAGATTATTCTGATTAAACAGACAGACAAAAGTTTTTAAAATTGCCTTTTTAATTTTAGTACCGTATATACTTAGACATGCATTTATAACTTCATTTGATATTACACACAGACATTCCAAATTAATTTATTTGTTTTTAAATGTATACATTCAAGCGTCGAAAAATTCCTCCACGTCATCGCTTACTGGTAGCGTTCCCAAAAAACTGGCAGCGTTTGGTACACTGATATTCTAGAGCCTGAGAAAGGACTTAGGACTTGACTTTTACCGTAATAACCGACATACAAATGGTAGTTTATCATAAATAAAAAGCGGCCAAGTGCGAGTTGGACTCGCCCATGAAGGGTTCCGTATCAGCAAGTAACATCATATAAGTTCTTGTAGTTCGTTGTAACTTTCATCGATGTTTTTATACTAGTGTATTGTTTGGATGAAAGGTAAATTGCGCGTTACGATTTATGACGTATTAAAAAAAACTACTGACTAGATCTCGTTCAAACCAATTTTCGTTGGTAGTTTGCATGGTAATGTACAACATATATTTTTTTTAGTTTTATCACTCTCTTATTTTAGAAGTTAGAGGGGGGGGGGGACACACATTTTTCCACTTTGGAAGGGTCTCTCGCGCAAACTATTCAGTTTAGAAAAAAATGATAATTGAAACCTCAACATCATTTTTGAACACCTATCCATAGATACCTCACACGTATAGGTTTGATGAAAAAAAATTTTTTGAGTTTCAGTTCCAAGTATGGGGACCCCCAAAATGTATTGGTTTTTTTCTATTTTCATGTCAAAATCTTAATGCGGTTTATTTAACGCGGTTTAATGCGGTAACAAACATTTATTTTTGTTAAACTATGTGAACGCAATAATAGCTCTCAGAAGAAATATTTTTTCGCCTATTTTTTTTTGGAAAGATTTTCAGATAACTGGGCTATGTAACTGTAGTGTATGTGTCACTGAGTTATTCATTCTTTCGTTCACTATGAATGAATGAGAAGGAAGCATTATGTTATCTCGACAGTACGTGCGGTCGTGACACAGTTCAGTCGACTGTTAGCGACGATAGCGAGTGGGTGCGTGCGCCTGTGAGCCGACAATATAGAAGGATATACTACAGTAACACTGAAAGAAATTAGCGTATTTAACCAAACAAACTCTTTAGCTTTTAGTATGAATATTGATAGTTTGTTTAAAGAAAAATGTGTTACAATTTTTCGAAATTTCACACACCTTGTTCTCCATCAGGCAAGCTCTCAGCAAATCTGACCCATCTCATTACAGGGTAAAAAGCAATGGTGTTTAACCCTCGAACATCGTCCAGTGGCGATGACCCTGATCCCTGTGCTACATCTCGGAGTGACCCTGACGGCGGTAGCTCTGGCTTCAGGACACGTGCACTTGTACGACGGCAAGGCTAGACGAGACACCATATTCGTTAGAGGTGGAGTACTTACATATATTACTTCCTTGTACGTTGCAGTACGTTGCTTGTAATTCGCGGTATGATTGCACGAATGGTGTAGTGGATTCAGCGGTCGACACGCCGCTTTCTACTGTTCCAAGTGATGTGGGCTCAAATCCTACGCGGGGTAAAAATTTTGTGATCCAAAAATTTGTTATTCTGAGTGATCTATGTGTCGTCAGAGCCGTTTCCGAAATCTCAATAATATATACAAGAATTACTCGTTTAGAGATACTAGGTATAATCCTACTAATATTATAAACGCGAAAGTTTGTATGTATGTTTGTTGCTCTTTCACGCAAAAACTACTGAACGGATTTGGATGAAACTTTACAGTAATATAGCTTATATATCAGAATAACACATAGGTTACTTTTTTTCTGCAATAATCGAGGTAAACGGGCGAAAGTTAGGTGATTATAAAAATACATTAAATCGTAGATGTCAAAATGTATCACTGTTTATCTCCTGTCAAAACTTCACAGGTTGCCATGCATAACACACTTGCATAGCAACCATAATGATAGTATTGATAGTTTGTAAATGGCTAATTTAAAAATGAGTTCTGGATAATTACTGGACATTAATAAAATAAAATCTTCTTCATGTATATTCTAAGGTTTTTAAATTATACTTATCTTTTTTATTTTGTTATATTATCTTTAAACTTGATACTTTATCAAAAAAATGTTCTATCATTTCAGATGTGGTTTCTGTTATGAAGTTCGGACAACTGGGGCAGGAAGAACACGTTCTCATCATAGTAACGGGAGGTAGGTTGCTTTGAGCTATTTCTACTAGTAATTTCAGGACGCGTTCCTACCGTGTAGGTAGTGTATCATAGGTAGTAGTCACGCTGATTTCAGCACGAATGTGCCAGTCCGTGTGGTGACGGATTAAGAATACAAGCGTCACCTCCCCTATTCATTCCATGGGTGTCGTAAGAGGCGTCTAAAGGTACAAAATAAGCAGCTAACATCACTGCCAAGAGCAGGAAAACTTAAAACAAACCCTTTACTAACCCGTCTGGCCAGCGTGGTATAGTAGGCCAAAACCTCCTTTCTAAGGAGAGGCCTATGTCCAGCAGTGGACTGTTAAAGGCTATTGATGATGATGATGATGTGCCTGCTCGACCGGGGCAGTACTACCCTCACACAAAAGACCACCCTAATAATGACAGCATTCTTGCTGTCGTATTTCGTTGGTGAGTGTGAGACCGGGCCAATCATTCTCCGAGGACGGGAGAATGATGCAGAAGATCAGAAACATCTCACTTAGCCGCCATGGTATGGGTTACTATGTTGCATTGTATGAACCTACAGTGAGGACGACGGCCCTTACCACTGATTTCTACTCATGCTTTCCATCAGGCAGAGCACAGTCACTGTGGTAGGCGTAAATATAGTAAGTCGAGGACTTAGTGGTTTAAGTTGTCGCCACGGCGATTTCACTAGTGGTGTGGGTTCAAATCCCACACAGGACAATACTTTGTGTGATCCACAAATTGTTGTTTTGAGTCTGGGTGTTCTTTGAGTCCGTTTCATGTATGTTTGTAAAGTCCCCCGCGACGCAGGAAATATTCCTAATGCGGGAGTATTTAAAAGTAGTTTTTGACTGCCTCGTTGGTCTAGTGGTTGGGCGACTGCTAATCAAGAGGTCTCGTGTTCAAATCCCGGGTCGGGCAAAAAGTGTTTTTGGGATTTTCTTAGAAAATTCCTAATAGCGTTTGGAAGTTTGGCGGTGATTCACGCCCGTGCCTCGTAGAGCACGTAAAGCCTTCGGTCCCGGTTGTCATGAACATCTATGGAAATCGTTATTGGGAAGTCAGTGCCCTCAAATATACTGTCAACTAGTTAAATCTTCGAATTTCAGTTCTCCCTTAGGTAGAAATTCAGGTAAAACTGAGGAAGTGGACAACTCAGGAGTCAGAAGTGTTTGTTATATCCTTTCTTTTGCAACACCCCGTACCCCTTCCATTTAGAATCAAGAGAAAAGGTCTTTGTTATTTCTTAAACGAACTCTTCTTTTTTTAAAGACAACTCTCCCGCATTAGGAATATAAATCCTGTGTCGCGGGGGAGTTTACATACACTCTTCGATACATTTTGATCCATCCTAAGGTTGCCTGGAAGAAATTGCTATTGGCAATAAGGCCGCCCTTTGTACACTACATTTATATACATAATATGTCATTTAATGTACTGTAATGTAACTCTGTAATGAGATGTACAAATAAAGAGTTTTCTATTCTATTCTATTCTATACAAGAAACGGACACAAAGAACACCCAGACTCAGAACAACAATTTGTGAATCACACAAAGTGTTTTTCCACGTAGGATTTGAACCCACGACACTTGGTGGCGTGGCCACCACTTAAACCGCTAGGCCAACCGTGCAGACTCTGGGGTGTCGATGCCCTCACTCACACAGTTAAAAGCAACAAAGTAGTATTTATTTCAGGCGGTAATCTAATTCTGAAGATCTTAAAGCGTACGGCAGACTTCAGCGCGCACGCGGCAGGCGTCGAGCTGTCCCCCCACAGCGCGGGCGGGCAGAGACCCTGGCTCATCCCTAAGAAGTCCAAGCTGTTCTTGGAGCAGTCTGTGAGGGAAAGAGAGAATGCTGTCAGTAAGTGTTCAACCATTTTATATAAGTAGCTAACTGTCGCCCGCGGCTCCGTTCGCATGTTTGTCGGTTATCGCGGTAAAAAAATAGCCAGAAGAATCCTTTCTCAAACTCTAGAAATGGGTTCCTAACCTGGGGGTAGTTACCCACGCGGGGGTCAATTTTCTATTTTACGGGGGCAACAAAAAACCTATTATAAAGTACGTAAAACAAAAAAATTACAGAACAAAGTCACCGTGCACAGCCTAGTATCGCTCGTGTCCAATACATATAAAAATATGTTAAATTTATTGAACAAAGAATGCTATTTATTGTTCGGATGTTTTAAAGGCGGGGTAAAATCAGTTTTCCTAATAAGTCTCAGGGGTAATAATATTGAAAAGGTTGGGAACCACTCTAGACCATCTGTGAAGTGAAAGCGCAAATTGCTTTCGTATTTATATTATTAGTAAGGATTATCATGACAAGACCACCAGGCCTTTCAATCAAAGGCATGTTTCATCAATTGACTACAATACAATATTTCAGCAATGCACCAAACTTTCCAACACGAGCTCAACAGACTCCGATTGTTGTCGGCGAAGACTTTGTTAGAGGCCCACGTCAAGTCTGACAACTCTGTAGGAATCGGACCCATGGAATCTTTGAGACTCACGGCAGAGGTATGTTTATTATGTTCAAAAACTGTCGTTTAAATGAAGATTGAGAGTCACCCAAATCTACTGAAGGTCTCCCCTCATCAACAACCCATAATGTCCCACTGTCGGACCCCACGCTTTCCGAGTGCGGGTCGGGGACTGGTAAGACACGTTGTGGCTACGTAATCTTGCCATTGGATGTTTTTAAGCCGCCCGAAGGCCTACAACTAAGCTTCACGACTGTTATCTTATAATAACAACCGGAACGACTGCTTCACATAACCATGGAAACGCTCGTAATATAACGTCATAAACTGTAACCTATCTAAGTCTGACCAAGCCGTCGCTGCTTGCCCTCGGTGATTATTTCTATTCGCCTTATTCGAATTGGCTATGAGGGCTTCTCGCTAAGACTCTTATCCCTTCATTAAACACCGAATTAAGAAGTGTTTAGTGTTTAAGTTTAAGAAGTGTCCCACTGTTCGTTCGATAGCTTGTTGCGTTGGGTGCGTAGGTGAAATAGACGTAAGACTTTATATCGTGAACTCGTATAATTAATTTAAAATACAAAAGTACATTGCAAACATGTTTCAAGTGCGGTTGTTAGAAGCCAAGCCAAAAAAGGGCGGTACATAACAACTCAATTTATAATAAATGGTCACTCAGTCCAAACGTCTCTCATTGGCGGAACACACATCACGTCATTTACACGTGCGTTGATTGGTGCGTAGACACCAACTAAGGGAGCTAACTATACAGGACAACATCGCTGCAAAGAGAAGGAAATCCTGACACAAAAGTTGTTCCAAATCATCTGGCGAATTTCGACTCACTGTACCAGACGTATTGGTATACGATTTGTTTCAAGTTTTTCTGTCTTGCATAGTTTGCTCAGGCACAGAACATGAACAAGTACAGAAGACTCACTCCGAAAAGTAAATTAAATTAATAGGGACCCTTGGTGTCATTACATTAAGTTCAATTCAGATCGCACAGCACCGAATCACCTACGATTATTTGTATCTACAATTGCTTATTTCTATCGTGTAACTCAACTGTTTTGACGATATCAGGGTTGTCTCCTTTTAAAAATAATTTAAATATTTAATAAATATTTTTTCTCTAGTACTTTACTTTAGTGAATAAATTAAGTTTTCCAAATAAACCTGTGGTAGTTGTTAGTAGTTTTTAATTGTAATAAATTTTAATTATAATACTTAATACGTTTTCAATACCCTCACGGGAAGTGAGAAAGGCCTGATATTACTGAAAGATTCAGATGTCCGTAAACAGAACAATATCTTTTATATGAATTAGGCTATCGAGGTTTGTGATCGGAAGCCATTGTGGATTTCGATAAGTATAACAAAAATTTCAACGCGGCGACGAACATGCCGCGACTATCGTGCGAAAGCGACAGCCCACTACCATGCCTGCCCGGGCAGGCACACCGGACGGCTATACCTAAACTGCGTCTTGACAGCCCCCTGCCCAAGTGATAAATAGGGGTGGTGAAACTCCGTATTCTTAAACCGTAACAATCATTTGATATCTCCTAAGTGTAACATCTAGGTTATTTGCTCATACTCTTTTAAAAGGCGCTTTGTAGCTATTTTCATATAAATAAGTACATACTGATGTCGTTTTAAATCTAATGTTCAGGTTGAAGGTTTGGGTCCCGTGTTCCGTGTGACGCTGATCATAGAAAACACGTCGAAGGTGAAAGCTGTTATCGGCCTGGCCATACTGTTCCACGTACACACCATCAACTACAAAGTGTCCAATCCGTATATTAAGGTAAGATACAGTCTCAACTCGACTGCCTCGTTGGTGTAGTGGGTAGCGTATGCGACTGCTAATCAAGAGGTTTCTTGTTCAAATCCCGGATCGGGCCAAATACTGATTTTGGGTTTCTCTTAGGAAATTCCTAATAGCAGCCCGGAGTTTGGAAGTTGGGCGGGTGATTCATGCCCGTGCCTCGGAGAGCACGTAAAGCCGTCGGTCAAGGTTGTCATGAACATCTATGGCAATCGTTTTAGGGAAGTCGATGCCTTCAAATTCACTGTCAACTAGTTGAACCTTCGAATTTCAGTTCTCCCTTAGGGTTGCGGAGGTCCGATACCAGTCGCTCCGTGGAAAAACTGATATTCAGGTAAAACCGGTTGAACTAGTAGCCGACCCCAAATAATATTGGGAATCAGGATAGGAAGAAGAAGAAGCCCGTATGTAATATCAAATCAACAGTTTTTCACTAAATGCATATCAAAGTATATACGGTCAAGAAGGTAATTTTTAAAATATTTTCTGTCCCTCCGGGTAATCTCTGGAACGGCTGGACTGTATTTAATTGGACTTTCACTCGCTGAAAGCTGATAAAATGAGGAGTAAATTAGCCTAAGTTACTCCTTGTGTCATCCACCATCTGCCAGGAACGAGTGTATCCTGTCCCTCCAACACAATGGTAGGATCCTCCCAACACCAGCTCTAATGGAGGGCAAACTGGGGCACTTGCCCCGGGTGACAGTTTCATGGGGGCGCCAAATTCTTGACACAAAATTCCGAAATATCGAACAAATGAAGCCTCTTTTCCTACAATCCCATAGATTTATATCAAGTAATGGAATCTTAATATGTATAATATGTTTGAAAAACACACTTTTCTATATACGCCCAGTTAGTTTTTGAACACATACTAAGTGATTTATGAATCCAAAACGTAGTAGTGTCACAAAAATGCTACTCATTGGTTTTGTTTTTCTCAAACACTGAAGGGAGGGGGTGCCACTATCAAGGTTTTGCCCCGGTTCGAAAAAGTCGTAGATCCGGGCTGGATCCTCCGACCAGGCGAGGTGATCATAGCCCAACGGTTGATGTTGGCCGTTTGTGTGTATGCTAACGCTTGCGAAAATTTCTATATCGTGATTCAGGATTAGTTATTCCGTGGTTCAGTGTTTCTTCCATAGATGGCGTTGTTGTATATTTTTGCTCACGCAACATGTTGTAGTCGCCACAAGTTAATGATAATAGACATAATATATTACTTTAACACTATTTTTATTAGTACATTAATTCTCTGCTTCCAATTCACAGGTGCCATTACTCGCTCCGGGCAGTAAACTAAACTTTCCAACGAAAATCGAAGAGGTATTTGATGATCAAATAAATCCGGATGTTCTATTCCGTCCGGTAACCGGACAGGGTGGGGAAAGAGCACTGGTTAAAGTTCTACTCTTAAAGGAAGGTAATTTTAATATTTTTTATTGATAATTATTGAAGACTAGCCGAGTCCCATGGTGGTTGTTGTAATTCGCGAGTAACGCCGCGGAACGAAGATAGTTTACAAAGAAAACAGCTTAAGTTACTTCTTAGGTAATCAGCTTTCTGCCAGAGAAAGCTGAATCGCCCGAAGATCTCCAACTATACTTCACCTCCGAATCACACAGACGCAGTGACATTGCAATAACGGTTACCCATCCAGGTACTAACTGCTCCGTCGTTGCTTATGATGATTTATCTAATCACCTAAGGGGTAACTTGGCTGTGAGCTTATGTTTGTAAAGCCAATGTTCTTTTTATTGCAGGTAAAACAACACCGATACTCGCGGCAACAGTTCAAATGCCGCCCACAGATCCTATGATGTTGCCATTTGATAAAATACAAGCGGCCACCGGCATTGAAGCAAGCGAAGACTCCAACTGGTTAAAGAAAACATAAAATCTCTAGTAGCAGTATTATATGTTTGTTTAATAAAAAAAAATCTCCGTTTTATTTATTTTTAATTTTACTTGTATTTCTAAAAACATAAAACAAATATACAAATACACAGACCCACACAAATACACAGACCGACACAGATACACAGACCCACACACATACACATACCCACACACATACACAGACCCACACACATACACATACACGCGCACGCACACACTGCATTTTATTTTTACATTTTTACAAAAACAAATATACACATACACAGACCCACACAAAAACACAGACCTACACACATACACAGACCTACACACATACACAGACCTACACACATACACAGACCTACACACATACACAGACCCACACAGATACATAGACCCACACACATACACAGACCCACACACATACACAGACCCACACACATACACAGACCCACACACATACACAGACCCACACACATACACAGACCCACACACATACACAGACCCACACACATACACAGACCCACACACATACACAGACCCACACACATACACAGACCCACACACATACACAGACCCACACACATACACAGACCCACACACATACACAGACCCACACACATACACAGACCCACACACATACACAGACCCATACACATACACAGACCCACACACATACACATACACGCGCACGCACACACTGCATTTTATTTTTACATTTTATAACTTAAATTCTATAAAATCTATCTATATAACAGCAGAACACTAACTCCCAAGGCACAGGAACACCTAGTTTGGGAGATACGGTTACTTTGATTGTAAGACCTTTACCTTAAACATTGTAATTTTAGTTCTAAAGATATTGTAAAAGGTCAATTTATTATTATTATTAATGAGAATGCGCAAAACTTTCCATATTGACAGGTAGGTAAACAATGCACTCGCGTAAATCTGACAACTGTTTATCTCTAGTATTTATAAACGAAATGCTGCCATAAAGTCAACAGCATAACGGTGTTATTAGTAAATTTGATTAAGCATTTATATTAAGTACCTAATCCTTTATGGTTATGATTGATTATGTTTGTGTGCATCAATAACTGATAATGGTTTGCATGTTTTAAAAAAAAATCATTTTTGCAGATCTAAATATTTAACCTCAAACTATATGTATATCGGCGCAACACAACATTCAGAGAAATGAGTCATCGCTGCACGTGTTCTTAGTGACGTAAACAACTCGCAACGATCGACCGCCCCACTACAATGCCTATAAAAAGCCGCCCGCTACAGCGGAGCGAGGATTCGTTTGTCTGCGCTCGGACAGCAAACACCTAACTTATTGTGAAATATTCGAAGCTGTGTAATCAATACTAATTAAAAGTGAATTCTGGTTGAAGTGAAGTTTATTTTAAGTTATTTCTGAAAACGAAATACTCTAATAATAATAATAGTAATGACGTCACTGTATTTAAAAACATCACCGGGCATCACCGTTTCGTCATCAGAAGTGGGATTACCATGTGTTCTAGACTGTTCGCTATCTAAATTCAGTGTTCGTTGTGTTTCTTCATTCAAATCGATAGTTAAAGTTTTTGTAATAAATAACTACCGGCAACAACAAGAAAAATAAAATGGAAGTTAATTGACAACGTCGGAACATAGAAATCGTAAATTAAGTGACATGCAGCCTATATCGGGTTTTGAGTAACAATTGCAAACGAATTTAAATCGTTTTTGTTTTCAGAAATGTTATTAAACGTGTGATACTTAAATAAAAAAAAAAATGTGGGTACTTCACTATGTTTCGGTAAGTTCGTGGGTATAACGCTTTCTTTCCAGCTAGTAAACATTCCAAACGACAGAGTTCAATGTAAAGGAGATGTAATCCAGTTCACCAGTACCGATAGGGTAATGAAGTGAGGTTACTGAAAGGCTTGTGAGTTGTTTTTGGCGCTACACTGGTAAGTTCGAATCATATTTTCATATCAGTGAAGGCCGAGCTTACAAAAGGTTTAAGCACTAGTCAGTGCGTACTACAGTGTGAGAGTACAAGTCTGTACCTGGCTGACTATTTTCTGGGCCAAGTTTAAAATTCTTTCGTTATAATGACCCCAGTGCTGGTTATTTTTAATCCTTCCTTCCCCACAGAATGCTCGAGTGTTTGTACACACACTTGCGTACTACAGTATCCTTTCAACTAATGACGGTGATCGTAAGCAGCCTAGTGCTTAACTCAGCGGCGACTTCAGTCTTCTCGCTGTCTACCGAGCTGAGCGCGCGCTGTGATCTGCGGTCTGCTGCTGCCTGGTGAGGCGCAGATCTGCGATCTACTCACTGCCTGGTGAGGTGCGGACCTACGGTCTGCATACCGTCTACGCGACGTGAGACCTACGGCCTGTTCACCTTAGGTGCGAGGCGCAACCTGCTGGCTACTCACTATCTGAGGGAAGTATAACCTTTGTTCTGTTCGCCGTCTAGCAAATGAACGCTGGATGCGTGCTCAGCCTAGTTCGAGAAAAGTGAGTGACGCCAGTGGTGCTAATGTGTTTAGGCCTTTGAGAGCACATACGAGAGTATGGGCTTCTGTTTCAACAGCTTAGCTGTTATGAGAAAGTGTATCAGTGTCACACATTCATAGTTTGCTTGCTGTTCGTTAGGGTCTACGCTATTAATGCGTGAAAATGATGGGCTAACAAGGGTGTCTCTACCTGGGTGGTGTATCACTCTAGGGTGATCACACATCACGAATGACGCAGGTTGTCATGATCACAGCTATCTATTAAAGCTTTTATTCTTTTTGCTTTTATTATCATTTTAAATTTGATGATAAAAACTTTTGTTTATAATTTACTAGTGCAATGACACGAGAGACAGAGCTATGTGATGCTGTTTCTTAAATGTTGTTTCAGAGTAGCACACAGAGGCGTGTGTCCTGCTACTTCCGCTCAACAACCTGATTATACAAGGGAATTGCAACCTGAATGCACCGGTTGGCAGCTTGCTTAAAGGAAGTACAAAGCTACAGGAACCGTATCGGCGTTAGAAGACTACACTCCAGTATCGGTTATTGAGCCTACACCATCCACTTCACAAGCCAATGCAACAGAACAAAGAAAGAAAGAAAGAAAGAAAGAAAAAAAAAAACCCAGGAACTCAGGTTATGTTTTACAATCCTATTCTACGCAACACAGTACCACAGTGTACGACATGACTAAGTACCACAGTGTACGCTACGACTAAGTACCACAGTGTACGCTACGACTAAGTACCACAGTGTACGCTACGACTAAGTACCACAGTGTACGCTACGACTAAGTACCACAGAGTACGCTACGACTAAGTACCACAGAGTACGCTACGACATAGTACCACAGAGTACGCTACGACATAGTACCACAGAGTACGCTACGACATAGTACCACAGAGTACGCTACGACATAGTACCACAGAGTACGCTACGACTAAGTACCACAGAGTACGCCACGACATAGTACCACAGAGTACGCTACGACATAGTACCACAGAGTACGCTACGACATAGTACCACAGAGTACGCTACGACATCGTACCACAGAGTACGCCACGACTAAGTACCACAGAGTACGCCACGACATAGTACCACAGAGTACGCTACGACATAGTACCACAGAGTACGCTACGACTAAGTACCACAGAGTACGCCACGACATAGTACCACAGAGTACGCCACGACATAGTACCACAGAGTACGCCACGACATAGTACCACAGAGTACGCCACGACATAGTACCACAGTGTACGCCACCACACATAGTACCACAGAGTACGCCAACACATAGTACCACAGTGTACGCCACCACACATAGTACCACAGTGTACGCCACCACACATAGTACCACAGAGTACGTCACAATACATAGTACGCTATACTCATATCCTACCACAGTGTAGACGTCAATATAATAAAGGTACACAGATGCCAATTCAAAGAAAAATATTTACGTTTTACAGATAAACTCATCGGAAAAACATCAACAACACGGCTAGTGCAGAGCGCGCACTGCCGGTCAGAATGGTCGTATCGGCGCAACACAACATTCAGAGAAATGAGTCATCGCTGCACGTGTTCTTAGTGACGTAAACAACTCGCAACGATCGACCGCCCCACTACAATGCCTATAAAAAGCCGCCCGCTACAGCGGAGCGAGGATTCGTTTGTCTGCGCTCGGACAGCAAACACCTAACTTATTGTGAAATATTCGAAGCTGTGTAATCAATACTAATTAAAAGTGAATTCTGGTTGAAGTGAAGTTTATTTTAAGTTATTTCTGAAAACGAAATACTCTAATAATAATAATAGTAATGACGTCACTGTATTTAAAAACATCACCGGGCATCACCGTTTCGTTATGTATAATACAACACACCAACAACTTTTTTAATAGTCCACAGCTGTACTTAACCCCTCATATGAAGGAGGAGGAGGTCGCCTGTGAACAAAGCCATAGTTTTTTTGCTTTTTTCTTAATGGATTTTCTCAGCATGACAACTGTGTCTGAGATTGATATCGTTTTAATACACCTCATATCACATGAACAGTCTACAAAAGTCCACTAGTATGCATAGGCCTCTCCTTAGAAGGAGGAGAAGGTTTTAGCTGCCCACGCTTGCCAGACGCGTTAGTTTAAGGTATTGGTTTAAGTTTTCCTTCTCTTTCCAGTGAAGCCACAATAAGATACAGCCAGTCACAGATGGAAAATGGTTTCAACGTCCCTAAATGTAATTGAGCTATTTTTAGGGTTCCGTTGCCAAATGCTTTTTTCCGAAACTATAAGAGATATACTGTTAAAACTTGGTCAGTAGATGTATTCTGTGAACCGCATTAATATTTTTACACAAAAATAGAATAAAATCAATCAATTTTGGGGGTCCCCAAACTTAGAACTGAAACTCAAAAAAAAAAAATTCATCAAAACCATACGTGTGAGGTATCTATGGATATGTCTTCAAAAATGATATTGCGGTTTCTAAAATCATTTCTTTCTAAACTGAATAGTTTGCGCGAGAGACACTTCCAAAGTGGTAAAAAGTGTGTCCCTGTAACTTCTAAAAAGAGAACGATAAAACTTAAAAATATATATGATGTACATTACCTACTATGCAAACTTCCAACGAAAATTGGTTTGAACGAGATCTAGTAAGTAGTTTTTTTTATATATATATATATTTTGTATATTTATTAAGCCTACCAAAGTGACTGTACTCTGCCTGATGGAAAGTATGAGTAGAATCCAGGAGCAAGGGTCCACCATCCTCATTGTGAGGGTAAGCAATGCAGCATGGTGTCCAATACCTTGGCAGCCTAGTCAGATGTTTCTGCATCATTCTCCCGGCCTCTGGAAGCCGGAAAATGATGCAGAATAATTGGGCCTCCGATCTCACACTCACCAACGAAATACGACAGCAAGAATGCTGTTATTATTAGGATGGTCTTCTGTGTGAGGTTAGTACTGATCCGGTCAAGCCGGCCAATTCGTGCTGAAATTAGCGTGGCCCTACTACCTATTAGCATTTAGAGACGGTTAGGTAATACTTTTTATTGACATTTTCGTTTTCACGAACCCTAACGAAATTAAGGGGCTACTTACGTTAGGGGGCTCGTAGTAATGAGACGAAAACGGACATAAGACTGTTTGAAGAGGTCAAGATTACATTACTTCGCCTCTTTCAAAGCAGAACTCATCAGAATATCGATATTTACCGAGGATTTCTGTTAACGGATGTAAAATAAATAGTATTTCATAATAATCTAAGATAATTGTTTGACTGTCCGCAGCGAACATTTTTATTATTGATTGTTTTTATCACTGAACAATACGATAGCTTGTGGTGATTAATAATGTATAGATTAGTGATTACTTAGAATAAAATGTATCATATTTTACTATATTTAATAATAAAAATAAGGAAGAGGTTCTCAATTCGACCATTTTTTTTATGTTTGTCACCTTGGAACTTTTGATTGAATATACCGATTTTGACGATTTGTTTTATTTGAAAGCTGGTGCCTCCCATGTGGTCCTATGATAAGGAAACTCGAGGGAACTCCTCAAATATCATAGGCACACCACATGATTGAAAAGAGACAGACAAAAATTCATGGGTCGACTAGTATCAATTAGCCAAGCCCAGAAATAATAACGGGAATAATTCTTCTGTATTAAGATGCCTCCAGAGCTTGAAATGACAGTGGCAATTAGTACTGTCATTTTCATCTTCATGGACCTTCGCTGGGCTTCGTGGGTACTAGGTACTATCTAGATTTTGTCATAAAACATCATCAATGTGATTTCGATATCTCTTATGAGGTAAATCGATTCGAAATCGATAAGACTTCCCCTCACTATAGACCAGGGTAGAAGCCTCTTAAAATAACAAAAAGTGAACATAAATATAGTAGGATGAAACCCGTTGTAAAAGGAGGAGAATAGTACAAAAATGAAAGGAAAAATAAATTACGATTTTCGATTGAAAATTACGGTTTTTTTTCGGTATAACGTCAAAATGAGGTGAAAAAATAGATATTTCAAATCAAATAGATTACGGTGTATTCAGGACATGAAAAGCTAAGTTTTCACAAAATTTCGTTAAAAAATTATTTTATTTGTAAAAGATAAATTCAAATTCAAAATTCTTTATTCACTTAGGATGCAATACATCTCTTGTGACAGGTCAAGATTCCACATGTACATTTATGCCATGTTCGCAAACAATAGGTAGAGCCGGAGAAAAGAACATGGCAATAAAAACTCGCGGCCACTCCTTTCAAATCGCCAATGTTTACATAGTTTTAGTGTTTATAAACCTGATATGGGGGTAAGGTGCTGCCACTAATATACTATACACCATGTTAGAGGACTGATGCAAATTATAGTGATTAAAAATTAGAACTTAATCTAATTTAAAAAAAAAAAAAACAACAGCCTCAGTGGGTACAACATGGTCTACTTACAACAAAGGTAAAAACTATATGTGCTCAAATATTGGCCAAATTACTGGTAACGAAAGATTAAATATAAAATATTAATTATAAGATCAAAAGAAAGAGAAGAATGGCCTTTATTCGTCACGTAGAATCTTTACTTACAAAAGTAAAATCATGCTCATAAACAATGTGATAAAAATAAAAAAGCCAAAAACTTGGTTTTTTGAATTTTTCACATAAAATTTGAGGTTATGTGAAAAAAGTATAAATGCAAAAGATGTAGATCTTTTTATTACCTACAACTTTGCCATTTAACTTTTTTCCATAGGACTTGTAGTTTTGCAGGAAATCGAGATAAGCCATTTTTTTCCCTTAAACCCCCCCCCCCCCTCTCCCCCTTCCCGACCTCAGATCGCCCGTAATTTATTTTTCCTTTAATTTTTGTACTGTTCTCCTCCTTTTACAATGGGTTTCATCCTACTATAATTTATTTTGTTTGCAAACATTATAAGCACTGGTCTACTAGGTGCTCAAGTTAATTAAACTTGAGCTCCTAGTGAGGGGAAGTCTATGTTCAGCAACTTGACTGCGATAGGCCGATGATGATGAATACTTGCGTGTTTGATCCTATTCTACTTCCTTCTTCTTCCTGTCAATCAACTTGATGTCGACCACGACTACAATTATGACCAAAAAAAAATTCAATTGACGACAATTAAAATTCATTTTTGAGGATATAAAGTAATATATGAAGTTAAAGAAAAATGCAGACTACTCAAAGAGTAATTTGTATGTCAAGTGTATATATGCAATTTATTTGGGAATGTAAACCACATACTTTCTTCAGAAATTCCACAGATTTCTGGAGAACGTTCGAAAGCCTTTAACAGAAAACGAGTGAAGTGCATTTTTTGGTGTTTTTGTACTTGAAACTAGTTGCCATTAGGAAGTACGAGCCTTCTAGCTTCTAAAATAGTAAAAACAAAAAGTTATCTAAAATTAGGTTAATACATAAGAAAAATAGGTCTTAACACATTAGATACGATACACGATTGTTCGATTGTAACGTATCGAAGACGGACCAAGATATTAAAACCAATAATTACACTTTGGTACTCGAGTACTTACACCTATACTATTCCTGTAAGTAACTAGATTACTGGATTTCTTTTTCGAGTTTTTATCTAACTTGTATTGTTTATGCTAAATCGATTATACTGTATTTTTTTTGTCGGGCATGTTTAATTTGATCTATAAAATGCATTTCAACCATAGAGTTATAAATGTTAAAATGTACTGCTTAGAAGATTTTCAGAATCTAATTACTTTTCAATTTTATGGCATGGCGTGAACTGCTTCGTTGTTCTACAGGTTTACGTATGATGCCGATTAAAAGGTTCTTTAGTTTTTCCATAAAACACTTTTCATCTATGTATCTTCGTAGTATTAAAATTGGCAGTGTTTTACGCCCGTGTCTTGGCGAGCACGCTAATCCGTCAGTCATGTCTTCTCTCATGGATCTGGAGACTGCAGTTGACTGCACGGTTGGCCTAATAGTTTAAGTGGTCACCACGCAGCTTTCTATTGTGTCAAATGTCGTGGATTCAAATCCCACGGTGGATACTTTGTGTGATCCAGAAATTATTGTACAAATCTGGGTGTTCTATGTGTCCGCTTCATGTATGTTTGTAAAGTCCCCCGTGACGCAATAATAGGAAGAAATCACAAAAGGTATTAGACCCACTTTGATTTTATAAAACCATTCTTAAAAGGACACGTTGCAAAAAGTACATATTATAAAAAACGCAACTAAATGAATCAGTGTGTGAATTCTTAGTAGGCTTGTACCTGTATGACCTTGCATTGACCAACTTGTAAGTGTAAAAATCTTTCAAATCTTTACAATACACTGTTTGGTATGACTTCATACTATGTTAATTTATCGTCATGCGTATGTAAACATGTATGTATTTCCTTAGAACCTAATTTCCATCGTTAAGTAGAAATAGCGCCCTTTGTTTGCGATTATAACGTCAGAATCCGGTTGATTAATCTATCTTGAATGAAACGCTCATAATCGAGGGCCTTAGGTGATTGACAATAATCACCGAGGGTAAGCAACGATAACGCGGTCAGTATTTAGATGGGTGACCGTTTGTGGCATGAAGTGCTATGAGAGTTTCCGTGATTCAGAGGTAGTGTTAAGCAGTCGGTCCCGGTTGCTGTCATAATATAACAGTCGTGAAGCTTAGTTGGAGGCCTTCGGGCGGTTTAATAACATCCAATGGCAAGATTTACGTAGCCACAACGTGTCTTGCCAGTCCCCAACCTGAGAAACGCGAGAACCTCTCCTAACATACTAACATAACGTCCGAGTAGTAGGACGTTATGTTGATGAATATATGTAGATGGAAATAATTCGTAAAAAAGAACGTCGAAATTACGTACCACCTAGTACATAAGCAGTAATTATATTTTAATCAAACAAAGAAATATTAATATGAAAAACTTATTTACTATTAGGTATGATAAAACTAAATAGAAGGGCGAATACTATTTTATAAAGAGAGGTTATGACCAGCTGTGAACTAATAAAATCCGTTGATGAATCATATCCTATCATTAGATAATATGGAAAAGATTTTTCTTAGTAGATATCATAGACTGCCTTGTTGGTCTAGCGTTAGCGTATGCGGCTGCTGACCAAGAGGTCTCGGGTTCGATTCCCGAGTCAGACCAAATATTTGTGTGATCCACAAATGTTTGTTTCGGAGTCTGGGTGTTTTTCTATGTATAATATGTATGTATTTACAAAAAAAAGTATGTTTATGTATTTATATTAGTTGTTTAGTTCTGCTTACTTTGGGACTAGATGATGTTGTGTGTAAGATGTCCAAAATATTTATTTATTTATTATATGATCAAAAATAAATAGATATAATTTACTAGTAAATACATACGTTTCTGTGGAACGTATTATAACTTATCTACTCCTATTGAACAGCCATTGAAGTCTAGCCACGTAGTTTTTATAACACTGATAAATAGTATCGTGGGCATTAGTCACTTTGATTACCTACAAGTAATTGTTCAACGGCCAAGTTCAGCCTGTTTTAATTAGTAATATTAATTTGTAAAAATATGAACGATATTATATTTATCAGGTTTAAGCACACTATTGTCATATTTACAACAAGAATATTTATGTAGTCTATCTTTCATAGTACAAGCTCTACTCACTTTTATACTAGTGGGTGTTCTGTGTTATACTTAAACACTCATTTGCAAAAAAAACGGGCGGTTTCGATTTTCTTCCTGGCTGAAAAAAATAAAATACCAAAAAGGTTTTAATCATTTGCACATGTTACTGGCCAGTTATAAAAGTGCCCTAATGTTTATAAGAGTCTACACAGTCATCGCTAGGCCCGCGGCCCTAAATTACTCCTTGGACAACGAGTTGCCAGGCTTAGCTTCGCTCGAAATTGTGTGTCATGGACTCATGAAGACTGGGTATTGTTCTCCGATGAAGTCAGGATATCTCTGCATGGTGAAGACCGACGTCGGCGAGTGCTACGTAGATGAGGAGAACGCTTTGCAGAGGCATGTTTTGAAGAAATCACACCTTATGGAGGGGGCTTTGTTATGTTTTGGGCAGGAATAAATTCTATGGATCGTACGGAGTTAGTCTTCATCGAAAACGGTACACTGACTGGACACGGATACATAACGGAAGTTCTAATTCCTTATGCACAAGCCGCTTTAACCGCTCTTGGCGAAAACTCAATTTTTATGGACGACAACGCTCGCGCCCATCGGTCTGGCGATGTGGAAGCGTATATGCTAGAAGTCGGAATTCGTCGTTTGGACTAGCCAGCTAGAAGTCCGGACCTCAATCCCATAGAGCATGTCTGGGACGTTTTGAAGCGACAAGTGAGATCAGTGCAGCCGGCTCCGCAGACCATCAGAGAGCTAAAGTATGTGATTACCACGGAGTGGGAACGTATTCCCCAAGAAACCATAAAAGATATACTCGCTAGCATGCCCAGAGAAATGCAAGCCGTGATTTCAGCAAGAGGGGGTCACACTTAATACTAAAATTTATCTGCTTTTAATGTATTCAATAAAACAAAGAAATTAAAGCGTTTAATTTTTATTTAGCGAGCAGGTACACTAATAGTGTTTTGAGCTTAAACCAATGATATTATAATATCATTGGCTTAAACATTATTTTTCTCAATAATTTAATCAAAATGTTATGATAAAACTGATGAAAACTATTCCTTCCTAATTAATTTATAAAACTTTGATTATAAACATGTCTAGATAGAGAGTTCGAGCGTCTAAACGTCCAAAAAAATAGTTTCTAACTGTTAGAGACTAAGCTCGTCGCGGCCGATCAGTGGCGTTACTGTCATTGTACGATAAACACGTATCGAGTGCCGTATAAAAATTACGTTTTGCATGATAAAAGTCTGCAGGAATTACTTAGGACGATTGAAATCAACTAAAAAAATACCTATCATCGATAAGTAAACTTTAAATAACTATATTTTAAAGAAACAATTAAATTAACGCAGTGAAATTTTATCAAAATTCGACCACCATTTTGACGGAATGTTTACAGGGTAGCCTGGTAATTGAATTTAAATTTCCCATGTGAGTGTTAGCTAATTTACAAAATGTTCAATCATGATCGAAATGAAATCTCTGGAATTTCGGAATCGATTCTGAAAATTCTTTCACTAATCGGAAGCTACACCTTCTCTGAGTTCTTAACGAGAACGATATAAAACAAGATTTAAGAGAAACTGCGGGGAACATCTAGTTAAAAATATAGTAAATAATTAAATATAACTATGTTGTATATTAACATAATTAAAGGCCTCTGTGAGTTGGCCTTCCTTCGTCCGCCTCTCAAAGTATCGGAACCTCAGACTACTTTCTAAGGCACAGGGTATATTTTAACCAAATTGTTGTCAATTATTAAGAATAAACAAGCTTTAATAGCAATTCCCTTTTTGACCAACATATATTTTACCTTGTAACTCAAAAGCAGAAACTCTAATACATATTGACTGACTTTAAATTTAATACAAATTACTTATAAATATCAAAATCAATACACAATTATTTTCCCTCCTTTTATGGAAAACATTCAAGGGCTAGTATCACTCAGAACGCTCCCACGTCATGCGCGCGCCCGTAGGCTACGCTTGCATGTGTGTGTAACAAGCACACAAGCCCTGCAAATCTGGCCTGTTGTTTTTATTGCGAATGCAGCGCAACACTCCATCTAGACATGTATATAATCAAAGTTATAAAATTCTGAGGATAACAATACCTAAAATTGTCAAACAAACAAATAGTAGGTAACTATAAAATAGTTCTTTGCATAAGTGCCCGTTTTTTTTTTGTAAAAGAGTCTATGTCTGAAAAATATTTATTATTATTTATTAATCATCGTCATAATTTTCCCGCCTTTTACAGATTCATATTAGAGTGTTTTGTTGTTGATTTATTCTATGACCAGTTCCCTGCTGGGAAACTAAGAAGGAAGACTTAATGCTCTTTGCAGAATTTGTTTCTTCCGATCCAGCTTTTTACACCAGGAAATAGCTGTTAGAACTTTGTAGAGGTTACTGTTATGAAAAGTAATAGATAACTTTAAAAAAATATTCACCCACCTATGGCATTAATATAATTTTAACAAATAGGATTCTTCATGCCCTAATTTATCACCCCTAAGAGTGATATTTTCTATTAAATTTTAAACAGCACTAAAAACAAACTTTACCATTCCAACTAAAAAAAAATTTACCAAATCGGTTCATAAAATTACGGTGTAACGAACATTGCAAAACTCATGCGAATTAAAACTTCCATTTAATAAAATCGTATAAAGCATCGATATAATTATGTACATCGTACATATTTGGAGACAGTGTCACCAGTATAAGCCCTTTCTTTCGATACTATCCTTAGTTAGGTCAAGTAAGGTTATCAGATTAGAATTACGCGAATTTTGCAACATCAAGATAATACACAACACACAAATCGACTGTCCTTCCAAACAGCTAAGGTGTGTCGAGTGGAAAATTCCCCATTTAGTAGATAACGGGGTAACCCAGTACCTACATAAGTGTGTTTGCATTGGCAAATAAACTTGTAGGGTTTGGCTTTATCCTATATTAACAATTGTTGTAGAAATCGCGACCTATTTTTGCACGATAACACTCGTATCTACACATGGAGATTTATGATAGTCGCTATCAAAATTTGCAAATAAGTGTTAGTCGATTTTATCATTTATAAGTGGCTTATTCGAACTGGAAAGTATCATGAACACACTATCCGTTGAACTATTTTTGAAGCTTAATATTTTTTAGCGATCTTGTTCGTTTGCCAAAATATATTTTTAAGGTTCTGTATCCAAAAAGTAAGCTGGGATCCTATTATTAAGCTTTCGCCGTCCGTGTATCAGCCTGTCAAAAGGCCGTGAACCGTGATAGTAAGGCAGCAATGCCCGGGCAAGCGAAAAATTTTATCCAAACTGAGGGTTTCGCAGGTACCTCGGCTTTGGACTTGACCACTTGTCCACAGCACTCGTCTCTGGATTACGTTGTGCAGACGGTGGCAGGGAGACTACGTCCTCCTGCCTGCTCGGTGGTAGTGTCAGTACACGCCAAGCCCGTCCTCCTTTCTCCACCGTTACCAGCGGAGAAAAACTGTGGCCCCCACAGGGCCCTATCTTTTCGTTTTTTACCGAGGTTTCCTCCTCCATGCTCCGTAGAGCGAAGAGCCAGCAGGGCAACCGGCAGACACCCCACCCTGCTGGATCAAGCCTTGCCCGAGAGCCGATAAACGGCTTCCTCTTATTCTGATAGAATATTAGCAGCTGGCGATTATTCTCTCCTCCAGATGACGCGGAGGAAATGAGGAGGAACAGTGCAGTGTTACCAGGGTGCACCACGGGGAGGTTTACAGGCCATAGTCCAGTTCAACCCTAATGTAGGGAGCGAACGACCCGCTACACACGCCACCGCCAGCAGAAATTTTGAGCGAGCATGACATATTGACAACCGCCAGTCAACAAACAAACTTATGCCACTATTCACTACAAAGTGCTCACTTGTACAATTCAAAATGTTCGCAGTTATACAATAATAAATCCATTTATAAAAATACTAAGAGTGCGATAAATATTTGGAACACGTCAATAAAAAGTAACTTATTATGTAATAATTTCAATAATAAAAAATAGAAATGTCAAACAACAAGATACAATTATCAATAATACATATTAGAAATAAAATGGTTATCCAATCTCAAAAAAAAAAAATGTAACCAACAAGTCAGTCAATATTTTTGAAAACCTTTTTCAAGGATTCTGGCTTTTGCTATACAAATATTTTGTTTTTGTTTTGTTGAAGAATCACGTGTCTCTCATTGTTTTAAAATGATAATGCCTCTTGATACAGACTACTATTATGTATGTATATAAAATAAGTTTTAGAAGTAAAACCAAACTAAAATCTTATTCGATTTAATCTAAATTGCTATGCAGTGACACCTTAGAAGAGTAAATTTTTACGGTCATTACGGCGCTTGGACTAACACCTAATAACACTATCAGGTTTTATTTTACAAGATTACAGTAATATCGATAAATAGCAGAATTATATGTCTTTCTGCCTATACCTAGATATATTATATTCGACTTAGTGAATGTCTTATCTTTGAAATAATTTATTACGTATCATTTCATTTCTTTTATTAGCACTAGTAACAGGTTAGAGGGTACAGATTGTACGCTACATTCAACTCCACGAATTTCCGAACCCAGTTTGAATGGAACTGTAAAAAGTATCCTAGTTCATTATTTTATTTATTTGAAACTTGTTGTACAAAGGCGGACTTAATGCCATGAGGCATTCTCTCCCAGTCAACCTCCACCACAGTCAGCAGTTGTAACATCTATTACAACTACTGACTGTGGTGAATATGAATGTATGGCCTCTTGTTACTCTCACACAGAAACTATTCAACGTATTTATGTGAAACTTTACAGTAGCATGGTCTATACATCAGAATAAGACATCGGCTAAGCTAATATTTTTAAGCGACTTATTTTTTTATTTTGTATTTAAGCCTATCAAAGTGACTCTACTCTGCCTGATGAAAAGCATGAGTAGAATCCAGGAGTAAGGGTCACCATCCTTGTTGTGAGGGTAGGCAATGCAGCATGGTGACTAATACTAAGGAGGCCTTTTCAGATAATTCTGCATCATTCTCCCAGCTCCCGGAAGCCGTGAGAATGATGCAGAATAATTAGGCCTCCGGTCTCACACTTACCAACGAAATACGACAGCAAGAATGCTGTCATTATTAGTATGGTCTTCTTTGTGAGGGTAGTACTTCCCCGATCGACTCGACCCATTGGTGCTGAAATCAACATGGCCCTACTACCTCCACTTTTAAAGACAACTCCTACATTAGGAACATACATCCTGTGTCGCTAGAGAATTTTCAAACATACATGAAACGGCTTCAAAGAACACCAGCCCCGGATCTAAGGGGCGGCAGTTTCATGTGGGCGCTAAATCCTTGAGACAAGAATTCGAAATTACAAATGAAGCCTCTTTTCCTACAATCTCTTAGGTTTGTATCAAGTAATGGAATCATAATACAATATGTTTGAAACTAAAATAAACTTCTATTTCCATACGCCCAGTTTTTAAACACATACTAAGTGATTATGAACGCAAAACGTAGTGGTATCACAAAAATGCTACTCATTGGCAGTTTTTCTCAAACACTGAAGGAAGGGGGCGCCACTTTCAAGGTTTTGCCCCGGTTTGAAAAAATCGTAGATACGGGGCTGAAGAACACCCATACTCAGAACAACAATTGTAGAAACTCCAACACCTAGCGCAGTAGAAAGTGTCGTGGCGACCGCTTGAACTACTAGCCCAACCGTGAAGTTCAATAACTGACTCCAATACATGTCAACGGGTTCAATAATTTCTTTTACTTTCTTGTATAATTGTGTATATACATAAAGAGATTAAATAAATAAATAAAGCCCTATAATCTGGTAGCATTCATAACTTGTATATCTCCAATCTCAGTGTAGCTACTGGCTTAGGCCTCCTTTAACAGTTTCCTCTGTGATCTGTCCTGAGTCACGCATTTTCACCTTGTCAGGCTTAAATTTTTCCAAATTGATCTGGTAGAAGTTTAGAAACATCATCATCATCATCAACAACCTTAAACTGTTTATAAAGGAGGTTTTGGCCAACTTTAGCAACGTCCTTTCCACGTAATCAGGGGTCAGTTATTTCTGTACTAATACGTATTTATCTGTGAAAGATTAAATGCTTGCGATATCATGTGGGCGTACTGGTAACTGATAGCGATTGTGTAGGTACAAGACATACTGTTAAGGGTTTTAATCATTAGGATTCTTAAACTAACTCTTTTCTGCGGCTTCACCTGCGATGCAGTCGATTTTACTAATTAACTTTTCGGGGATAAGAGTAGCGTATGCGCTTTTCTAGATTACTGATGAATTGATTGATTGAAAACGATCACCTCTTTTTAAACGCTATAAATTAGCTTCACCTGTATGTTTGTTTGTACCCGAATCCTTTGAGTGCGATTTTGACCCACTTTAAACGGCCAGATTTCGTTCGAACTTCGTAGATTTATCGAGGACCGATAAAAATACACTAATTTGAAAAGAAAACTAAAAAAAAAAGTTTAAACAAATTAGTCTTTTTTAGTCTAGAAAAAAAAAAATAGTATAAAATAACTAAACAAACACGCTTTTAAACTAAAAAGTAGAAAATAATTTTAATGTAACAAAGCGTGGGGTGCTTTCTGAAAATATTTTAATAACGTCGCCCCACGCTTTGTTACTTTAAAATTATTTTCTACTTTTTAGTTTAAAAGCGTGTTTTTTTTTTGTTTTTTTTTTAACTATTATTTTCTATAAAATTTTATCTGGATTTTCGTTATAGGGTTTCCCAATAGTCAATTCAAGTTAGAGAGGCATACAGACAACTTGTATGTTTAAGCAAAATATGCAATATATTTGTACTAAATGTTGTTATTAAGTACTAAATGACAGGACGCAGCCACGTCTGTACCTTCTAATGTCCGTAGCGTGATGTTATACCGCGGCAACAAGTTTGTTTCCCATCAAAAAGGTTATAGTCAGCCAACCTTAGGCTGTCGCAGACTTTCTTTTAGAACTTTTCAAGAGGAACAATACTTTCAATCATTATTTTCACGTACGCATTGGAAACTCTCGAAATAAATAATTGTCCCCAGTTTTCAAATATTTTTTCATTGAAAGGTGCTCCGCTCCTGTTAGTCGTAGCATGATGATAATTATATAACCTTCCTAAAGATAAGTGGACTATTTAACGGTCAAAGATTTTTTCACGTAGAGATTTATTTTTCGCGTCTACCCAATCGTGTGGAGTATCATTAGATAGGTGTTTTAAAAACATTGAGAGACTTGTAAGATTTAGATATCCATTTGAGGGTTATTAAACTTACGGGTAAAAACGTATGTTATTGTTAACAGTCGCCCCTCTAAAAGCTAAAGTGCGTTCAGGGGTACTATTATGTATTCTGTGGTTCAGGTACGAAAAAAAAAATACAAGGTTACCGTCATGAATTTTTCTGCCTACCGTCCACGTTTCTGAAATGGACTACCATCTCGTTGACCGTACTAATTCTTCTCATTTATTAACTAAATTAGTACACCTCTGTTTGCCATATGTATGGGTGTTTAAGTATTTTCTATTCAAGTACTTTGTAGGAAAAAAATATTACTACACCGACAATACTTTTATTAGAAATTTATATACCGTTTTATCTTTCAACTGCTTCTAATCTGTCCATAGCTAGTGTTTCGCCATGCCGTCTTTGATCGAAATTATAATCAGAATTAGAATTGATATTATAGTCATCTATTATTTTGTTAACGGTATCTATTTTAGCTCCTGATATATCACTACTTAGGCTGTGATTTCTATTTTATTTAACTAAGTACCTTATTAATCAAATTTTGCGTAATATGCGTATAATTGACTCAGTGGTGATGATATTTTATAGGAGAATGAATACTGATTATTAGTAAGGTATGAAGCCACACAATTTCACAAAAACAGTTCTAAATTTCCATTACATTTCATGAAACACATATTGAAATACACATATGCGATAATAAAATTTTATTAGAAAAAAAAATACAATTTTATTCTATTTATTACACTAGCGATTATGTCATGTTTAAACGTGGAAAAAGAAGCATTGCTTGTAAAACTATTATTGTTTGAGTTATCAAAAAATGGACTGTTAACAAATGACATTAAAGTATATAATTCAACAACAAATTTTAGTAAATTTTTAGTTTAGTAGTGTGAACAACAGAATCACGACAATTGTATCGTAACGGTGTATACTGTGCTTTACTATGCCCCGTATGTTGGACGCCAGATTCTGGCTATTAACTAAACGTACCAAACACTTCTCTGCTTGATGGCAAGCATGAGTGGAAAGAATCCAATGCAGCATGGTGCCCCACATTATGGCGGTCTAGTGAGATGCTTCTGCATCATCAGGCCTCCGTACCCTCGGGTCTCACACGCAACAACGAAATACGACATCACGAATGCTTTAATTTTAGGTTGGTTCTCTATGTGAGCCGCTCGTACTCTACGCTACTACTTTTACTAAATAAAAAAAAAGTGTGCCCATAACGGAATTTCCTAAAACCGCTCGAAATGACATACATCAATAGTGTGTACCATACCTCACTGTATTTTATGGCCGATAAAATTGCATATCTCTTATCATATCAACAAAGCAATTTTTATACTTATGTAACATTATCAGGTCTGTGTGTCATAAACGGGCGGGAATTTAACTTTAGGACATTGTGAAAAATCGTTCAGTATCCATTGCGATTTCGGTCTAGCTTCTCTAACCAGTGGTAAGTCGTTCATAATTTTATATTACCTTTTATTAAGTATGGAATTTTTAAATATGAATAAAGTGACCTACTCAAATGCACACGGTTTACAAACAATTAAAGAAATTTTATTGGTCTGAAGAATTGATTTGTTTTTTTATTGTGACTCAAATAAGAAGATGAATCATGCCGTGTTCTAACAAAGGAGTTTAAATTGTGTCATGTAGAATGGTGTTTACAGATGTGAAATTTGTTAAATGTTGGGTACTAATTTAAATTTTAATTGTTCCCTGAACTTTTAAACTTTGTTATTCGGTGTGTCATTTATGTTTATTGGGAATTTTTTTACTGCTCTTCTAAAATTTTGATTTTGAATGTTCGATAAGTTCGTGTCTGAAATATTTTGAATGACTGTGTTCTTTACCCTCATTTTTTTATCGTACATATTCAATTAACTATATTATCAGGAATTAATTTACTAGTCATAATATAAGTAAGATAATAGCTGTCCAAAGTGATCATAGCTTAGTTTATAAATGAAGATAATTTAAAAAAAGAAGAATTTTGTTTATCTAATTAAATAATATGTAACTGCGTTCTTTATAAAAATCTGACATCATGGCAATTGCAATCGACCAATTTGAGTAATGAACAGACTTTCATTAAATAATATTTTATAGATTTTTTAACACAGAACTCCGTAATTTATGAAACCATTCGCTTCTTTAGTCATTGTTTGCATTCCTAGTCTCCTTCATAGTTGTAGCATCATATGCTACGGTTGCTGCTGAAAGCAATACAGTAAGAGATTTATAACATCTTGACCTAGTTTTGCTCACTTCTCTTTTCATTGGCCAGTCCAGGCAAAATTGGTCAGTTAATTGTCGAGTCTTACTCTACCAAATGTTAGTATTTGGTCCTCTAAAAAAGCTTCTGCCTATAATGGATCGGCTTAGTATCAGAATTTTAAAAAATTGGTATGTTTTCATGAGATAATTATATTACTATCTACATCTAAAGGTTACATTATGGTAACAAGCGTTATTAGCGATGTATTCTAATTTATAACATATCTATGCTACTATGCTAACTAGCCTACTTAATAGATTTAGAAGCAGACGCATTAACTGAATTCATTTAAACTATGTGTATACATTCCCTTTCAATCTAAGATTATCCGGATTTCCCCTAGATAGTTCACATCGTACGCTACTGCACATAGTCAACGAACGAGGGAAAGTGCACACCAACACTAGTTTCCGCTAATAGCTGCCATTGAACCCGGAGAATGCGCGCGTGCATACATTTCAAGACGAGTATTGGACTAGAACGACTATAGTTCTTACTTTTTAATTTCTCTATGTTAAGCAAAGTAAATGACATGTTCTATTTTGAAAACGAATTTATTGGCGCGTATACCAGTTTGACAGAAAGTGTAATTATGACTGTAAGGTTACCAGTTACTAAATTAATAGACTTTTCATCAAATTCTAAAGTTTTAGCTTGAATTTAGATTGGTGATTATATATAAATATTTTTTAATATATCAAGCTGCCTCCTCGTAGAAGTAGCTTAGAATTTGGTACAGTACAATTTTGCCTGACTTAAGTGCCAAATTATATGGCTCTTAAATGGGTATTTCAGAGATAACATTCAAACGTGGATTTGACGGCATAATGAATTTTCTTTGTTACTTTATAAACATCTAAGAAGTTATTAACGATCGGTATCAGATTGATTAATGAATTCATGTTTTGTTGTTACAGATCTCAAAAAAAATAACAAACAATGTCTCTCAACGATGTAAGTATAATTTTTTTTTATTATTAGATAAAATACGTATTAATATTTTCAGGATATCAAGACAGCATATTTACTGTTACGTTGTTTTGTTTCATTTTATAATTACTTCTGCAACTTTATTGCAGTAGTACAGCAATCTGTTCCTATCCTTGCTTATTATAGTTATTATAGTTACTGAAATATTTTTGGCTTCCATTTTGTAGCCCAGTCTGTGTTAGACGCTAAACCGTTCCTTTGAATGAATGGGACACTCGAACAGAACATTTTGCACCGTCTCGCTTATTTTTTGGTCACATATTGATTATATACTCACATCCGTATGTATAAAATATTATGCCAATACTTTGTTTTAGAATACAAAACAGATATGTAGCGATAGGTTAAAAAAGTCATTACTATGAAAAATAAATAAAACGGCATAATATTGTATATGTATTTACCTATATTGGCAAACCGTTAAAATTTTGCAATGCAATAAGAAAGTGAAATTTGTTTTATATTATTTATAAAATAAGTAAATTGAATAGATATTGTTTGGCTAGAGTATTTTATTTATAGAGTATTTAAAGCAAGCCGATTTAACATGAGTGTATTTTATTGCTTGTTTATAACTGAAAACCAGAATTTGGACACAAAATATTCGGATATAATTATACGGACGTAACATTAGTACAGTGGCCGCATCTTTCTCTTTCGCCTCCCTTATTATATCTTAACTTATGATGCTGACTGTACAAACAATGAACAGTCAACTCTGCAAGTTCGATGCTTTTCACACACTGTTACTTACCCCTATTCGCTATCAGCCAAAAAATCGAACACAAATTATATCATTTTTGATATAAGTACTGTCTGATAAAAATAGATTAAAAGTCGGATAATTTTTATCGTAGCCATTACGATTGTACGAAATTAGGTAATTATTTAACTCGGTAATCTTGACTTTAACCGCTATCACAATGCGACATAGATATCACTTTTAGACTTTACAATTTTAGTTTTAGTAGATACGATTAATTTTACTATCGGAATTAACATGATTTTTAAAAAAGATCGAATTCACTCACGTATATTAAAGTCCATGGGGGACTTTTGTCAGTACCACAATCTTATTTATAGGCTACATCTGGTTCCCCGTTATTGCGGCGGTAAGACCCGTTATAGAGGACTGGCTCGAGAGGCATCACGGTAGGCTCTCATACCGGTTGACACAGATGATCACTGGAAACGGATGCTTTGGAGATCATCTGTGTCGGATCCGCAAAGCCAACGCCTGAGTGCCACCACTGCGGTAGCCGGACCGTAGACACGGCGCTTTACACGCTGGTAGAATGTCCGGCGTGGGTGGAGCAGAGACGTGGCCTCGTGGCGGCCATAGGGGTGGGGAGTCTCTCACTCTATGATACGATTGTGGCCATGATACGGAGTGAGTTTATCCGGTTCATGGTATCCTAGGACATGACCGTACAGAAAAAATACTTTTTCCAAGCCAAGGGTTCAAACACGTGTCAACCTTAGGTACTGTACGCTCATAATGAAGGTGCTCTCTCCTCCTTCTCTTCGGATCCAGCGGTCAGGAATTGTCAATTTACAAAACTTTCTCTAACAAACTTTCTTGACATCGTATCTCCAAAGACAACTTTTACTTACTTTTATTTTCTCTTTCTATTCTTCTAGCAATTCACCCAAGTCTCCACCAGTGTCAGGAACTGGAAGACCACCCCCAGCAATGACGAGAACCTCGCCCTGTACTCCTTGTACAAGCAAGCCGTTTTCGGAGATGTAAACATTGGTAAGTTTTGAAACTTCATTAACAGACTTTAGTAATTCGCTGTTGAACTTATCTAGTACCTCGAAAAGGAGGTTTTAGTCTCTATACCACGCTGTCTTTAGACAAACACAGTACCTATAGACTTTTGAGAATTAAACCTACTATTATTTTGTTTGTAATTCAATAAAAAAAATATTGTTGAAACTTCTTTTGAAGAAAACCTGTTTAGATATTAATTTTTCATTACATTTTTTATTGTAACATGGGTTATAATACATAATTTGATGTACTATTTACAGCTGAGCCAAGCGGTATTGTAGAGAAGGCCAAATTCAAGGCGTGGTCAGGCCGCAAGGGAATTTCCCAAGATGATGCCAAGAAGCAGTACATCGATCTGGCTGAGCAATTGAAATCTAAATACCAGTAAATAGTAATATATTAATAATAATACGTCTTAGGATATATTTTATTTTTATATTGATTTACTATTTAAGATAAGAAAAAAATAAATATAAAAATTAATTGAATTTATTGTTTCCTTTCTTCTTTTCAATTATTGTTAGGTCCGGAATATAGCAATAATTAGGCACAGTAACTAACATAATTGATATTTGTGTTTACTACAATGAATGGAAGAATGGATAGAAAAAAAATGTTGTACTCAAAAGACGTACAGTGAAATTATTTATGGAAACACGCACAAAACCAGAATAAACCAGTTTCCGCTGTCCGCAGGTGCCACGTGACCATACACTACTACAAACGCAAAAAATTCTCCAAGTTAATTTACCTGAATTTTGCTAATTTCTAATTTAAATAGCCCCGGCTTAGGAGCAAATTAGCCGCCTAGAGATTGTTTATCCTCAAGAAGCCTGTTACACCTTATTCTTTTCATACTACACCTACACTCATCGAACTAATTCTGATCATAACTATGTAGTTCCTAATCAGCTACTTCTTTGAGTAAAACTCGAAAATACCTTCTCTGACTGCTGCGAGATTGAAAATGATCGAATTGTATAGACGATTTATTAGAAAATTGCCATAAGTAGAAATTTCAAATGACAAAAAATGACTTATTATCGATTAATGTTTGAGACAACATTTAACCCACTCTGCTAATAAGTTAAAAATTATGTAAGAAAACATTTTATAATTCGACGGAGCCGGCTGCACGCACGAAAAAAACATGACTCATGCGGCGTTACCTCGTTCTGACGCTCGGTTTTACAGACAACCGATTTTGTATAGATTGGTCGCCGCGTTAGGCATGAATGTGACTCCCGCTTCTTTATTATTTGTGATGCAAAGGATGTCCGTTGCGATTCAGCGAGCAAACCCTGCTATTATCATGGGTACTTTTACACCGCGAAATAATCCTGAATCATTTCGGGTTATAACTGAATCAAATTCAAATTGTTTAATTTTGATTTCTTCCGAGCCTTATTCCCAAGTTTATTTGGGGTCGGCTACTAGTTCAACCAGTTTTACCTGGCCTACTAAATTATTATCTTATCTTAATATATATAAATCTCGTGTCACAATGTTTGTCCTCAATGGACTTCTAAACCACTTAACCGATTATAATAAAATTCGCACACCATGTGCAGTTTGATCTAACTTGAGAGATAGGATAGTTTAAATCTCAAATTATAGTACCCGGTAGGTGGCGCTGCGAACAAGCTATGGGATTTCAAATTCGGGCGGTACGAAGTTCGCCGGATCCGCTATCTTAATATATATAAATCTCGTGTCACAATGTTTGTCCTCAATGGACTTCTAAACCACTTAACCGATTATAATAAAATTCGCACACCATGTGCAGTTCGATCTAACTTGAGAGATAGGATAGTTTAAATCTCAAATTATAGTCGCAATTTTAATTTATTGCTAATTATTGTCTGTTATTATTTGACAGTCGCAATTATCTGTTAACTCCAAATGATTCTAACAGATGTCGATACCTTTCGACTGGGTTGAGTAAGTAATCAATAGATGGCGCTGCTATAATATGAATTAATTCTAAGGCGGTACGAAGTTCGCCGGGTCAGCTAGTAATATATATAAATCTCGTGTCACAATGTTTGTCCTCAATGGACTTCTAAACCACTTAACCGATTATAATAAAATTCGCACACCATGTGCAGTTCGATCTAACTTGAGAGATAGGATAGTTTAAATCTCAAATTATAGTACCCGGTAGGTGGCGCTGCGAACAAGCTATGGGATTTCAAATTCGGGCGGTACGAAGTTCGCCGGATCAGCTAGTATTATATATAGACATATGTTAGCAAGAGTAGCAACAGAAAAGTTTATGATAAATGGAAATAAGAATTATTCTTCCAGAATCGCCATAGACCAGGTTATTGAACGATAGGTAGAGCTAGAAAAAAATCTATAAGATTGATAAAAAAATATTTCCTAAAATATGGTTCATGAAGTTTTTAGACAGGTGCCTGTTTTCTAGTCGTTCGAAAAATTGTACTGAGATACCTAGAGCAAAAAGTTTTGTTTTCAGGAAAATTTTGCAGAAATTTTAACTTATAATATTTATCAGGCACTTCATTTCTAGTCAGTTTAAAAACAGGCATTTATTTCAGCTCAATAAATTTTTTTTAGGAAAAATCTCTCAGAGTAAAACTTACCTCTTACTTACCTCTGCTTTTAGACACTTAGGTTGATCAAGATACCACGGATTTCTTTTCAAGTCATTGCTACAGAAGACCAACCTAAACTATGATACCGTAGGCCCAATGATACAGAATTACCTCACTAGGCCGACAAAGTGCGGGTCACCATGCTGCTTTTACTGCATTCTCACTTATGGAATAGAAGGGCGTATGATTGAAATTGTGGATGATATAAATTATTAAACATCTAAACTATAACTGGACTAGTCATTAAACAAATTTATAATTCAAAAATATTAAATTATACATAGGTACAAATAATATGTAAATATTAAACAAAAATACATAAATACCGACATGTAAAACTTTGGTATTGTAGCAAACAAATTGTTTCCGTAGTAATGTCTATGAATGATATTAAGGAGAAAACTTTAAGTATGTGGAAAACTCATAGCCGAGTGGCCTTAGGTGATTGGAAACAATCACCAAGGGTAAGCAACTACGGCGCGGTCGGACCTAGATGGGTGACCGTTTGTGGCATTATATGTAACGAGCGTTTCCGTGATTCGGAGGTCACGTTAAGCAGTCGGTCCCGGTTGTTATCATAAGATAGCAGTCGTGAAGCTTAGTTGGAGGCCTTCGGGCGGCTTAAAAACATCCAACAGCAAGATTACGTAGCCACAACGTGTCTTGCCTGTCCCCAACCCGCACTCGGCCAGCGTGGGGACGTATGGCCTTAACCCTCTCTTGAGAGGAGACCTGAGCCCAGCAGTGGGACGTTATGGGTTGTTGATGATGTGGAAAACTATTACAAAGTTCGCCTTTCTTAATTTCTATAAAACATATTTACATTTAAAACATATATCTACAGCACATACAGTCATACAGAAATTAGCTAAATTACTTCCTGAACGGAATTGCCAAAGGCAAACAAGTTTCCTTGTGTCAAGTGTCAGTGTCAAAGTCTAAAAGAAAAAAATAATAAGGATTGCAAAAAGGTAGCTATGTTTTTCTATTTTTGTTTATTTCTTATAAATAGTGACTTTTTTGGGCGATAAATATTTTAGTTAAAAATATAAAATTTGTTCCTATGACGACTGTTAATGGTCATTCTAAGTTTGATTAATTTTTCGTTGTGTCGGCGCACATTGGTTATCGTGGCTTCGTGTAATTCGTTCGTTTCGTAATTCGTAAGCAGTTTCTTAGTAGTTTTCGTACTGAGTACACGCCGGTCTCTATCAGTAAGTTTAGTGTTCTGAATTTATGAGATTCCAATTAGAGTTCAGCTTTAGGATTAAACAAAATTGTATACATCAAAACTACTGGTATTATTTGGACACTTTCATTACAACAGTGTAATTATTTAGCCAGACTAAATCTTGGCGGCATTATGTTAAAACTTCATTTCAGTATATTTGTGATTTAATTTTCATTTGTTTTCTTATAGGTTAACCAGAACCATAATCAAGCATCATGTCTCTCCAGGAAGTGAGTACCATTTTCCCTTATGACCATTATATAAAAGTTTATTTCTTAAATTGTGAAACCTATGTCATTAATAATATTAATCTTAATATTCAAAGAATGAATACATGATGGACCTTTATATGTTGTTTATGTGATGTAAATACAGCCAAGTCTAATTAAATACTTTAAAATACAATTCAATTTAGACTACCTTACTAAACAATTAAATCCCAATTATTTTTTTGAGTAAGTATGTTAAGCTTTTTTCTTTTGTTTAAAAAAAAACAAATCAATTTTATTTTTAAATGGGTTATAAAATATACAGAACCTTTCTGAGTATTTTTTATGATGAAATGTCTTCTTAGTAAGACACTTGACATTCAAGTGACTTACAAAGCTATCATTGATTACAGACTGTCACATTCTGGTGTTAAACAAATTTTTAAAAATAGAACTTGATTCAACAGATAATCAAAAAAATAAACAATAATTTCTTTGACAATGAGTCATTGCCTTTTTGCTTCTGGCTTTGACCTTGATTCAGTAATTCAAAGATTGGGATGTTTTTATCAATTACCTATAAGATCTTTAGTCTTTATGGCATTGAGGTAATTTCCTGATGTGAACATAGTCTTTTATTAGCAGAAGTGTATAAAAAATAATGTTTTTTTTTTTTTAACTAGTCCCAAGCTAAGCAGAGCTTGTGTTATGGGTACTAGACAACTGATATAAATACATAAACATACTTTTTTTTTTTTGTAAATACATACATAGAAAACACCCAGACTCCGAAACAAATATTTGTGAATCACACAAATAATATTTGTTCCGACCCGGGAATCGAACCCGAGACCTCTTGATCAGCAGCCGCATACGCTAACCACTAGACCAACGTATTTAAAATAGCCTGATTGTGTATGTACATTTTAACTTACAATACCAATAAAAATGTTGATCTATCATCATCGTCAACCCATCACGGTCTACTGCTGAACATGGGCTTCTCCCATTGCATACCACTTTGATCAATTTTGGGCTTCTCGCATCGAGTTCCTGCCAGCCATCTTGAGCAAATCGTCACTTCACCTGACCTGTATATCTATAATATTAATTATTATATTTCATTCTAAAAAGGTATTAGATAAAGAATTATAATATATTACATTTCAGTTCATTTGAATTGTTTTCCTAAAGATATGATTACATATTTTAATCAATTTCATGATGACATTTACCGACCTTAATCTTGACTGAAAAATTTCTACCGAAAATGATCATGAACTAACAAGTATTATCTACATACTTTTAAACTACATGATGTTTGTAACGACAAACTAGTGTGTGCTTATTTTTCATTAAATTATTTTCGTTCACGCGCAGTGGTGTTTGGTGGAAACATAAAAGGATCTAATGTGTCTGTTTCACACTAAGTTATACAGTAGGTGCGAGTTAGGCCTAGGCCCTTTGATTACATTGGCTGTTAATGCTTGTTTTATGGTACAACTTACATATAAAATTCTCGTGTCACAATGTTCATTCCATACTCCGAAATGGCTTGACCGATTCTTATGAAATTTTTTATGCATATTCAGTAAGTCTGAGAATCGGCTGCTATCTATTTTTCATACCTCTTGGACGCGAGCGGAGCCGCGGGCATCAGCTAGTGTATATATAATATACTCATGTCACAATGTTTGTTTGCCATACTCTGCTGAAACAGATTGATCAAATCTTATGGTTGTGTGTTTGTTCAATGTCTTGGGAATAGAATGTAAAGTATTTTATATACCCCTAGGTAATAAGGGAAAAAAATGGCACCAGAAATCTTGTCATTAAATAATCTAATGTTGAATTATATTAGTATTTAGAAGTTTTTTTCATAGATTTCTATGAAAACATTTATTTTGGATGTGTGCATTAGCGTGGTGATCAATGGTTGGAACGGAGGTTGCAAAAGTTTTTGTTTTATTTGCAATATGTACCAGATTTTATACATTTGCCATAAATAATTAAATATTATAATCCACATTTCCACAAATATATTAGGATTAAAGAAAGAGTTCGGCAAACATAGTGCGCAAGACGGCTGGCAGAAGCTGAATGCGAGTAGCCGAGGATCGAACTAAGTGGCGTGCAATGCGAGAGGCCTATGTCCAGCAGTGGACTGCGATAGGATGATGCTGATTAGAAATAAAAATAAAACTGCCGATATTCCAAAACGAAATATTATCTTATAAGAACTTATTGCCAAAAAAACTATCCAGTAGTTTTAATCAAATTTGAGCTATCTGCAGCATAATAGACTTTTAATTTTTCCTTGAAGGAGCACATCACCAGAATTATGAGTCATATTGTATTTTTTTTTAAAGTCTTGAAAGCTATGCTACACTGAAGGTACAGAGAGTTAGTAATAAGGTAATTTTGAAATATAATATCACTTAGTCATAATCAGCAACCTGTAATTGATTTGATGGAACTCCTTCAAGAATGTTCCTCCTACAGAATAGTGAGCAGAAATTAATGAAGGAAACGTAGTTGGATTTGATTACTAGCTGACCCTTCCACATCCCTGACAGTCCCGTCTGTGATAGAAGCCCGTGCCCCGTAGCGAGATGTTATCCCGCTAAAACTAATTTGCTTCAATTAAAACTAATTTTCCCATGTTTTTTAAACGATTTTCCACTGATGCTCCGCTCCTATTGATCGTAGCGTATGTAGCGATATGTAGCCTATAACCTTCCTCAGTAAATGGGTTATTTACCACTGAAACTTTTTTTTTAATCCGACCAGTAGTTCCTGACATTACATTCAAACTCTTCAGCTTTGTAATATTAATATAGATAAATTTTAATATTCGAACAGAAGATGACCGCCATTTTCTTTTTTGACAGTTCATAATTTAAAAAAGTGTCAGTCATTTAACAACAAAATGGAAATGTATTTAATAAACATTATGCCGTTAGATGTAAACTTTCACAATGACCTGTGGACTTGGAAACTAATTATAAACATACATTGTCCATAATGTCATACAATGGGTGGGACATATTGTCAACATTTATTTTACCTATATATTTTGGACATTTCTTTTGCGTATGTGTCATGTAATTCGTATGTGCATTCCTAATCTGTGACCGTAGTATAGCGTTAGTAAATCTTTTGTAAGTTGTATTCATACATATTAAGATTTGAATCATAACTTCCTGTGAGGGAGAAATGGGAGGGGGGAAAGGTATTTCGTTACATTTTTCCAATATCTTTAATATGTAATAATTTTGCTGAAATATTATTATGTAATATTCTGGCTACTAGTAAAACTGCTTGAAGATTCTTCAATAGTGTAGGATTTAAACAGAATACTTTCTAATCTATCTACTCTTCTTCTTGAATCATCGCAATTCTTTTTCTCTCAATGTACAGACACACGGACAGAGGACCCAGTCATATTTGCACGCCAGTTTCGTTCCTATCTTTGCGTGTGTCATATTTTAATGCACATATATAACCAGACACATGTGTAAATATTGAAATACATAAAGAGCACTGAACATGACGATGGGACAACATTAAGGACCCTTGACTGTATACCTATACTTATTTATACAGATACAATACTCATATATATGTATATGTATAAATTACAAGTGAAAATACAAAAATACGTAAGTGCCGTACACGATTACCAACCATATAGGTTATCCTTTAGTTGTAAGCAGTGACCTAACTCTTGAATATCATCCCGATTGCAATCCAATTACAATTTCAAGTTATGATGTAAATAGTAACGTAGGTTTAATTCAAGAGTAAAAACGTGACAATTTTACCGATCCGATCCGATACCGATCATCCGATGTTACCGATCGATCTGACTTGAAGTCAAGATAAGGCTAGATTTGTCGGTAGGTATACCTATACCTACAAGTGTCTAGGAGTTAGGCACACTAAATAGATAAAGATACATGCTCGTACATGGGAAGGATGAAGGTGATAAATAAACATTAATTTTTGACGTTAATACATGACTTCGTCACCTTTTAAGTGTTCATATGAATTTATTTTCTAAAGATACTTCTGTAAATGCTTATGTACCTACGAGTACTTATGTAAATACTTTAAGTATGATAGCATTTTTAATTTTTTATACCACAGAGTTTTTAGTTTTATTTTTTGATGCAATTATTCTAAATCTTGATATCTAGACACTCTAAAATTTGAATAATGTGATAAATGGCTGTTTTATTTTGTTCTTTTTTTGGCTTCTTCATTTAAAAATATGTGTAATGATCATCATCATCAGCCTATCGCATTCCAAATATGGGTTTTTAATTTATATTGGATGTATTTTTTTAATATGTAAGTGATCATAAAACAAAAATTATTAAAGCCATAAGGCCGTGTCTGCTGTTGAAGAGATCAGTGCGTCTGTCAGTTGATTCGAAATATACTGACACTAGACTCCTACACAACAGGTCAAGTGGTTCCTGTCGTAGACTTAGGTCTCAGGGTAAATTCTCTATGTCTACAGCCTGTTTTAGGACTCTTCCGCACGGCCTGTCACTACACGGCGATCACTGCGTTACGGCCTGTTTACGACCTTACCGCTGTGAGCGGTAGCTAAGAGCGAAACGCCGAGCGGTAATATCAAAAGTATAAAAATGTACGAGGCACGCCACGAGTCGCCGCTCAATACCGCTCGGCGTTTCGCTCTTAGCTACCGCTCACAGCAGTAAGGTTGTAAACGGGCCGTTAGGCCAGGGTCGGCCTCTCACACAACAGAAACGAAAAGAACTAGTCACCAGACTCGTTATGATTCTCATCTCTAGAATACTTATACTCATAGAAGTATTTAAGCTACTGCTTCTTTTACCATATCAGGTAGTCTAACTAGTGTTTTCTTTCCAGCAATTCGACAAAGCCGCCGCTAACGTCAAGAATCTGAAATCTCTTCCATCCGACAATGATCTGTTGGAGCTCTATGGGTATTTCAAACAAGCAACCGTAGGAGACGCCGATCCCGCAAGTAAGTAACATCACTTTTACCAAATATTTACACAAACCCAGCAGGATCCAGATAAAAAGCACTTTATTTTGAAAATTTGAATACTTTAAAAAAGTTTAAACAAAGTACCTAAACGTTTTTAATTAGATACTTATGAGTTGTTTTAAAATTGTGTAGATAAGAGAAAACTAAACGAATTAATACCGAATAATATCCGTATGCAGTTTAATTATGTTCCTTCTTCATAGTCTTTAAGTTACCGAGCTTTGCTCGGTTACTACAATTTATTATAAAACACATGTTTTTCCTGTTTAACAACGCTACCTAATCAAATCAAATCAAATCATTTATTCTGCAATTAGGTTACATGAACACTTTTGCAAGTTACACTTTTTTGAGCAGATGAGTTCAGCCTTTCCTAACTGGACTAGCCCTATTCTCTCAAGTAGCTGTGGTGTTACTATGTTTGAGTACCAACCACCAAACAAGTGTTACTGGAAAAGTAGCATAGATGTTGGAAGCAATGCAAAAGAGAAACGCATGAAAACTCGAAAACGCGCGTTTTGCCAAACATTAGACCATTGTAGATCGATTTGTCACCCCTGAAAATCTCCAATTATCAAATTTTAGCAAATCGTTAGAGCAATTTCCGTCCGAGTCCATTTTTCATAAATATACATATATATAACATAAGAATTTATTTTACAAGAATTACTCTTTTATAGAAATTAGATAGATAGATCATTGATATATAAAAACCCTAGATGCACGCATACGAAACTATCCTACTTAGTCATTGATGTATAAAAATATCAATGTGGGTAGTTTTAGTTAAGCTATAAACACATCTTTTGCACATTCAACCTTACGCGCATTGTTTAAAGTTTTTATTACAAAGAAGCGTATCGTTGCTGTCAAAACTGTCAAACTTGTCAACTTCATTTTGTCGGGCTTGGGTAGCAAACAATTTAGTTCGTATTCGGCCTCTTTTTTTTTTATTCTTAGGCATGACTGATTAACTACTACTTATCACCTTTAATGGTTAGTCAGCAATCGGTTGTGAGTAATACAAGTATTTTCTTTTAATTTGTTTGCCATAAATAGGTTCTTATCAATGGTTTATCGGTAAGCTATTTAGGTCCACGTAACTCGTAAATGTTGTCGACTAGGTGATGTTATACACCCATGGAATAGGTATTAAAATAATCACCTATTACCTACTAAAATTCTGGTATACGCCAGTGAAGATCGTTGCTGTCAAAACTGTCAAACTTGTCAACTTCATTTTGTCGGGCTTGGGTAGCAAACAATTTAGTTCGTATTCGGCCTCTTTTTTTTTATTCTTAGGCATGACTGATTAACTACTACTTATCACCTTTAATGGTTAGTCAGCAATCGGTTGTGAGTAATACAAGTATTTTCTTTTAATTTGTTTGCCATAAATAGGTTCTTATCAATGGTTTATCGGTAAGCTATTTAGGTCCACGTAACTCGTAAATGTTGTCGACTAGGTGATGTTATACACCCATGGAATAGGTATTAAAATAATCACCTATTAATAGTTTACACCTACTAAAATTCTGGTATACGGGCCATAGAAGACGCATACGGGGCTATGTGGGTCAGATAGTCTATTTCTATACAAATAAATAAACTTGAAGTGTCTGTACGTGTGGAGGAATGGGTGTCCTACACAAAGGGAGGATCTCCTCCGACCAGGCGAGGTGATCATGCCTGGCGGGATACTGCCCAACAGTTGATGTTGGGATGTTGTATATAATATGCTAATCGGCGCGAGAATGTCACTTTCACGATTCAGGATTAGTAGTTACTCCGTATAGATCGTTATGTGTTTTCGTCTTAGTTCAATGTTTCTTCGGTAGATGGCGCTGTTGTATGTTTTTTTGCTTGCGCTGTATGTGGAAGTCGCCACATATGTAATATCATTTTTTTTTAAATAAATTCATACGAAAAAGTATATTAGATACGTTACCTAGACAAAAATCCTTTTCCTATTTTTCCCGGCTAATCTCTGCAACCGATATTGTCGGGACTTTCACAATTTTTTTTTCGACTAACTTTGCATTTTACAACAATTACTGCGGGTAACACCGCGGGAGTAAGCTAGTTGTTAATAAAGCTTAACGCTTACCACAGGTATCTTGACATAGGATTAAATCGAACAGTATCAATATATTTTTAATACCCTGAATTTAGGTATCGCGTTAATTATGATAAATATTTTTAGGTTTTAATATTACTGTCATGGTAACTGTTAATCACTCAGATAACATATATGAATACAAAAGGACTCATTGCAGATTAGTTTTTTGATAAAAAGACATATGTTTTCTTCTATACTTTTAATTCTCCATTTTTATCCTGCAGTGTTACCCAATTGTAAAACGCGAGTAACGACGCAGGGAGAAGCTAGTTTAAAAAAAATAGCCAAAGTTAATCCTGATATCATCAACTGTCTACCAATGAAACTTGTCAAAATCGGTCCAGCCGTTCCAGATAATAATAATATTTCTTTTGATTTAACATTAATTAGCGTCTGTTTTATCACCAAGCGAAGCCGCGGGTGAATAACTAGTATGTATTTATCGCTCAAGCAGTCGTGTGCGGTTAATTAAAACAGCAATGGTGCTTTTTATTGTAATTGCCTTCGGTCGCATACTATTAACCCGGGTGGTGTTAATGTACTCGTCAAGGTCACTATGTAAACGTTCCCTGCCTATCGAAACGCATATTAGCTACTAGCTGCCCCGCCGTTTTACTTGCGGTTGTTGTTGTACCTTTAAATACGCTGGACAAGCAAGTTTTTTAAATAATTTTAACAAAAAGAAACCGACTTCAAAGAAAAACTATTCCGAGAACACAAATCGTGACAATTGTGCCTATGATATTTGAGGGGTTCCCTCGATTTCCTTGGGATCCCATCATCAGATCCCGATATGGTGACGATGGGACCACCTGCAAGCTACGCCGCATGCTCCAATGCAAAAATAATTTTTGAAATCGGTTCATAAACGACGAAATTATCGCTGAACATAGATAAAAAAAAAGATTCCGACGAATTGAGAACCTTTATTAAATTACTAGTTCTATTAACCCCATATGTAGTACCCCACATGTAGGTAGTTAACCTCCTATCACAATCGATTTATAATCAGCCGTTGCAGACGTTAGTCAGAACAACCAAACAGGCAGACGGACGGACAGACAAAAATTAAAAAAAAAAAGAATTTTGCTTGTAATATTTTAAACCGGTTTAAACATTAAACCGACTTCAAAAAAAATCAAACGTAAATCAAAAAACGTGAAATAAATTGTTTTTAACTTGGCTGACTTAAACCTATAATTTGTTTAGAGTCGGTGCCAAGCCCAATAGGTTTTTGATAAGTAACGTACAGTTTTAGTTTGATGTTTTTTGGAGTCGGTTTATTTTTTTCATGATCAAAGTAGACTACAAAGTCTCTTTGCATTTTAAAGCGATATTTTATCGCCACTGTCTTTTTGAACCGCTTAAAATACTGCCATTAAACGAGAATTTAACGCAGTATAAAGTCTAAAATTGTAAGTAGTAGTTGAAGCAATCATTGTACCCACAGACCTTGAAACTAATCGGCACGTTGTGACTAAACTTTTTATGATTACATTATACAATTTATCCTGTATTACAACTTCATTACAAAACCACTCATAAAAGATTTCGGTTGAAGCACTGAACATGATGAATTGAAGCTATTATATAACGTAATTTGTAGCAATCCGTTTACAATACGCAGGAATGACATTTTGTTTTAGAAAGATGGTTTTGACAAGTTTCGAAAGTGCCTGAAAAGGCCTATTTGAAATAAATAAAAAAAGCGGCGAAGTGCGAGTCGGACTCGCCCATGAAGGGTTCCGTAGCAGCAAGTAACATCATATAAAAGTTTTTCTAGTTCGTTGTAACTTTCATCGATGTTTTAATAATAGTGTTTTGATGGAAAGAAATGTAAATTGCGGTTTATGATTTATGACGTATTAAAAAAAAACTACTTACTAGATCTCGTTCAAACCAATTTTCGTTGGAAGTTTGCATGGTAATGTACATCATATTTTTTTATTATTTTATCATTCCCATAATTTAGAAGTTACAGGGGGGAGACACATTTTACCACTTTGGAAGTGTCTCTCGCGCAAACTATTCAGTTTAGAAAAAAATGATGTTAGAAACCTCAATATCATTTTTGAAGACCTATCCATAGATACCCTACACGTATGGTTTTAATGAAAAAATTTTTTTTGAGTTTCAGTTCTAAGTATGGGGACCCCCAAAATTTAATCCTTTTTTTCTATTTTGCTGTAAAAATATTAATGCGGTTCACAGAATACATCTACTGACCAAGTTTCAACAGTGTAGCTTTTATAGTTTCGGAAAAAAGTGGCGGTGACATACGGACGGACAGACAGACAGACAGACATGTCGAATCTATAAGGGTTCGATTTTTTGCCATTTGGCAACGGAACCCTAAAAAAGTGTTGGCCATCTAATTGTCTTTTAATGGAATGACCTTGATGTAAAGACAAACCAACCGACCATTGGTAAATCTATTAATTAGACCATTTGGAGGTATTGATTTTTCCAGGCTGACCTTAATATACCACCTTAGTTACAATACGGTTGAACACTTTTAAAGATGCTCTAAATGACTAAGAGATCACCATTTATTATTGAAAACATTATATAGTTTTTTTTTTTATTCCGAAAGGTACAAAAAACGGTACAATGGTCAGTTGATGTCCGTATCTTAGAGGGTATTTATATCTAGACCACCTAGCCCCTAACCGAGACCAGCGATAGTTATGCCTTATTCTAGCTCCATCGACCATTTTATGATTGCCTTCTTGGTCTAGTGGTTAGCGAATACAGCTCCTGACAAAAAGTCTCGGGTGCCATTCCGTCGGACTAAATGTTTGTATGATCTGCAAATATTTGTTTCGGAGTTTGGGTGTTTTCTATGTATATACAAAATTACAAAAGAAAAGTAAATATGTATGTATTTAAGTCAGTAGTATCCATAGTACAAGCCCTGCTTAGTTTGAGACTGAGATGATGTGTCAGATGTCCGATAAATATTTTCGAAACTCCAACGTTCTTTTGTATTGAATGAAAAGATTATATATGCATAGTGGTGTTGCTTTAGGCGGGCCCGTGGTTTTCAAACTTAGCGAGGCTACATTGAGCTGAGCTTAAATAAAACTATGATTAATGATTATCATCGTCAATGGCCTTTAATAATTAACTGGTAGACATGGCCTCTCTTTAGAAATAAGGTTTTAGCCTAAATCACTCGGCCCAGACAGAATCAATGATAATTATTTGATCTGTTGTTTATTGCACACACAATGCATACAAATCCAAGTAATTATCTAAATTGCATATTGCAATTACGGTCACGCCATTATTTAAATATAGGCCTTGACGGATGTGTGTTGTATTTACGAGTATAATTATAATGGTAGGTATTTTTTTCCTGACACCAATTTGCTAAAACCATAGAGCGGTAGGGTGTATCCATTTACAGGCATTACCCTATGTCAAAGCATATGCCCAATAGCACTGCTGACACAGAACGTGTTTATGTGTGTGTGGAATTTAAATTTAATTGTTTTAATTGTGTGAGTTCATAGTGACACAAGACTGTTTAGAGCATGTATTATGGGTTCTAGACAACTGATATTTATATATCAGATAGTTCATGTTAATTTTAACACGTAAGAAGCACTATAGCTTTAGCTATAGTTTTAGGTTTTAGACCATCGCTTGGCAGTGTATTAAATTATAAGAATATTCATAATTATAGTTCTAATTGAATATTAAATGAGCGGAAAAACCTAGCTCTGTGAATATTAATATTCTTCAGATTTCATACAAAGATTAAGCCATTCTAAATTAACAAATACCTAGCTTTATTTATTAATTAGAAACCTAACAATTAGATCTCAAAACGTTATGCGGCAAAAAATCTGCATTGCCAATTATGCATTACCTAACTCTATTTTAAAATGATAATATTTTAATGAGATCTCATTTATTTTTATTATAAAATATAACTTTTGCACGCGTGTATGTCTGATAACGCGGTAAAGAGTAGCCAATGTCCTTCCTCAAAAATCTAAGTATTTTCATATAAAAAACAATTGAAATAGGTTCAGTAGTTTAGCAATGAAAGTGTAACAGATTAACACTTACTTTTGAATTTAGAATATTAGAATGAATTTTATTAAAAATAATGGATAATAGATACGTTTGCCGTCGAAGGTGAAAACTGCTGTAATCAATTCCTCTAATTTATAAATTGTTTGGATAGCTCCCTGCTTCCGAACTAGTATATTATTCTTGATTGGTGGTGGAATATAATACTAAATTAAAGTAATTTAGTTTATTCGGTTTGCGCGGTCGTCACACTTTCTGCCTCAAGTGTATTTTGACGTTACCAACTACTAACGTTTAGGAAAATTAGTGTGCTGTACGCTATTAGGGTTCCGTAGCCGAATGGCAAAAAACGGAACCCTTATAGATTCGTCAAGTCTGTCTGTCTGTCTGTCTGTCTGTCTGTCTGTCCGTCCGTATGTCACAGCCAATTATTTCCGAAACTATAAGAGCTATACTGTTGAAATTTGGTCAGTCGATGAATTCTGTGAACCGCATTAAGATTTTTACATAAAAATAGAAAAAAACAATACATTTTGGGGGTCCCCATACTTGGAACTGAAACTCAAAAAATTTTTTTTCATCAAACCTATACGTGTGGGGGGTATCTATGGATAGGTGTTCAAAAATGATGTTGAGGTTTCTAATATCATTTTTTTCTAAACTAAATAGTTTGCGCGAGAGACACTTCCAAAGTGGAAAAATGTGTGTCCCCCCCCTCTAACTTCTAAAATAAGAGAGTGATAAAACTAAAAAAAATATATGTTGTACATTACCATGCAAACTACCAACGAAAATTGGTTTGAACGAAATCTAGTGAGTAGTTTTTTTTTAATACGTCATAAATCGAAACACGCAATTTACCTTTCATCCAATCAATACACTAGTATAAAAACATCGATGAAAGTTACAACGAACTACAAGAACTTTTATATGGTGTTACTTACTGATACGGAACCCTTCATGGGCGAGTCCGACTCGCACTTGGCCGCTTTTTTTTATTGACAATAATGGTCATTATGGCATAGCAAAGGCATTACATTAGGGGCCTCTTGTTATTCTATCTAGTGTTTAAACTACACAGCTAGTTGTCTGTTCGGTATTTTGTCAACAATCAACGGTGAAGCCGAATCGATTTCGCGGTTGGAAGACATTGGTTCCAAGTTTTATGTATAATCCGGTTAGTAATAGTGGTATGGAACTATTGTTTGTTTCGACTAAGTACAGTTCTAATTATTCATATTATTTATAGTTTATTCCATTCTACTAATTTCGTAAACGTGAAAGTTTGTAAATATGTACAGATGTTTTCTATTCTTTTACTCAAAAATTATTTACTGAACGGAATTAGATGAAATTTTACAGTCCTATAACTTATATATTAGAATAACACATAGGCTGCTATTGAGATACCGCGATAACGGATATACACACGGGCTCCCGCATTAAAAAAAAAAAGCGGCCAAGTGCGAGTCGGACTCGCGCATGAAGGGTTCCGTATCAGCAGGTAACATCATATAAAATTTCTTGTAGTTAGTTGTAACTTTGATCGATGTTTTAATAATAGTGTTTTGATCAATGATATTATAAAAAATCGGCCAAGTGTGTGATAATTGTTATGTTTACGTATTAATGCGTTGATTTTGTATGACTTTTCCAAGTAAGCGCATTGTAAAAGTTAAGCCTCTATAACTCCTGAACTAACAAAGTCATCTAATTCGTTATAGTTTTCATTTAAAGTTCATTATATGGACCACTATCACAAATTTTTCGGCGGGCGGGACGGCCTGTTTTTACAAAAAGTTTGCCTTTAAAGTGGAATTTCTCGCAAACGGATACCTAAATCAAAAAATCGTCTTAACAAAACTGTAATGTTTTTAAAAGACCTATATAATGATACCCTACATGATGGGGTAGCCGTGAGAAAAAAAAACATCCCCACTTTACGTGTAGGGGAGGTACCCTAAATAAAAATATATTTCATAATTTTATTGTAGCACTTTGTCGACGTAATTACAATACATATTCATGCAAAGTTTCATCTTTCTAGCACTTACTGTTTGGACGACAAGTCGAGGACGGACGGACGGATGGACAGACGGACATGACATATCTATAAGGGTTCGAAGTCATAAACTTCGGAACCCTAAAAAGTTGTAGATCTTTTAATTACCTACAACTTTGCCATTTAACTATTTTCCTTGTAGTTTTGCTGGAAATCGAGATAAACCGTTTTTTACCCTTTGTTGTATATATTTAGCCATCCAATCTGACTCTACCCTGCCTGATGGAAAGCATGAGCAGAATCCAAGGGTCGGGGCTACCACACTTGCTGCGAATGCGGACAATAATGTATGGCGGCCCACACTATGGCGGCTTAGTGAGATGCTTTTTCACGCCCCGGTTGAAGGACCCGAAAACCTCCCTCCCTACCCCTTCCCGACCTCAGATCGCCCGTAAATTATTTTTCCTTTCATTTTTATAATATTCTCCTCCTTTTCCAATAGGTTTCATCCTACTATAATTTTATTTGTTTTCAATAATTATCTACTCTGGTCTACTGGTCTATATGTCATTTACAAACTATCATTATGGTTGCCATGCAAGTGTGTTATTCCTAGCAACCTGTGAAGTTTTGACAGGAGGTAAACAGTGATACATTTTGACATCTTCGATTTATGTATTTTTATAATCACCTAGCTTTGGTCTTTGTGTCTCGATTATTGCAGTAAAAAGTAGCCTATGTCCTTTCCCAAGTTCAGTTCTATCATCATACCGAATTTCATCAAAATCGATACAGTGGTTTAGGCGTGAAAGCGTAACAGACAGACAGACAGAGGTACTTTCGCATTTATAATATTAAGTAGGGATTAAAAAAAAAACTACTCACTAGATCTCGTTCAAACCAATTTTCGTTGGTAGTTTGCATGTTAATGTACAACATATATTTTTTTTAGTATTATCACTCTCTTATTTTAGAAGTTAGAGGGGGGGGACACACATTTTTCCACTTTGGAAGTGTCTCTCGCGCAAACTATTCAGTTTAGAAAAAAATGATATTCGAAACCTCAATATCATTTTTGAAGACCTATCCATAGATACCCCACACGTTTAGGTTTGATGAAAAAAAAAAATTTGAGTTTCAGTTCCAAGTATGGGGACCCCCAAAATGTATTGTTCTTTTTCTATTTTTATGTAAAAATCTTAATGCGGTTCACAGAATACATCGACTGACCAAATTTCAACAGAATAGCTCTTATAGTTTCGTAAATAATTGGCTGTGACATACGGACGGACAGACAGACAGACAGACAGACAGACAGACAGACAGACAGACAGACAGACAGACAGACTTGACGAATCTATAAGGGTTCCGTTTTTTGCCATTTGGCTACGGAACCCTAACTAGTTAATATATTGCCAAAAACGTATAAAATAAACTACGATTACCGGAGGAAAGGGAGTAATTAGTATAGCGTGCTATAAGTGCTTGTATATCAGAGTTGGCACGAGCCATTTAAAAGAAAGCTGGACATGCAAGACCTGATGATAAAATCAAGATATAAAAGTCACGTCATTCCATAAATACCTATGGGGCTTTCACCAGTTTCCACCTACCCCCTTTAAAACACAAAAACCCACCTTATTATCTTTAAAGACGGTAAATATCCAAGAACATTTTTGGGGCCAAGTCTAGAATTCTAGATGTTTATCTTATGTTAACACGTATCGCACTAGTCTTGATCGAGAATAGAAATTCTTCATTTTGTTACGCAATGCTTTCGTTCAATTTAATATATAACATTTAGTCAAGAGAAAATGAGAAAACCTCATAGTAATATTAAATGATGACTCTGGCACTAATGGCCAACTAGCACTGCGCGAGCTCATTGGTGAAATTCTCAACTTTCATTAAACACTTGTGCCAAGTTTCACCTACATCTACAAATTGAAAGATGTTTTTCTTTATGTTCCCTCTTTATGTACAATTCTACGGTAGCCCTCCTCCAAATGACTGACTTCGGTAGCGCAGTGGGTATGCGATTGCTGTGCTTGAAGTCACTGGTTCGATTCCCGGGTCGGATCAAATGTTGGAGTCATTCTCAAATATTAGTTTCGAAGTTTGGGTGTTTTCATTATGTATGTAATTACATAAAAAAAGGTATGTTTATGTATTTATATTAGTTGTCTAGTACCCAAAGTACAAGCTCTGCTTAGTTTGGGACTAGATGGCGTTGTATGTAAGATGTCCGAAAAAAAAGTTCTAAATACCCGTCATATTGCACTTTTTGATCTTTTCCACTCGACTTTCACCACATTAAAAGATGTTTATACATCATGATACAACTTCTAGTTCAAGTCATACGAGTTAAACTCCTGTGTCAGCTATTACAACTCTCTTGACACACAAAACTGCAGTTTAATAATAACTATTTACCGTTACTTGCATTCCACGGTTAAGATAAACATTTGAAACCAGTTATTTAATGTAGACGGTTTTACACAAAGCCGCAGGTACTGTTATTTTGCGACAAAATGATACGGTATTTACGAAAGACTCGGAGAATAAACTGTTTTTTACTTAGAAAGTTTATATATTTTTTTTCTAAGAATTCATATCGCTGCAGTTAAGTGCCGCTTTTATTAATTCATATTTTAATATAAATTAAGTTTCTCCAATTATTATTCAGTGCATCTATCTAATCGAGGCGAATTAATAAAAACATAATTAAATAACATACACTTCGCTGTACAATTCAGTACAATACGGTCGTAGACTTCAAGACACAACTCAAAAAATAAGAATTTTGTTTTTTTTGTCTAATTTTTTTGATCCTTTTTATTGCTTTTAGATATCAGCCATCGTTTGCTGTTGTCAAACGCTTTAGAATTTAAAAGTACCTGATACAATATTTAAAACCAAATACGTTTGATACAATAATTTCCACTCATTACTTATGATCACTGTTATCAGTGACAACTGATATGCATTCGGTTGCCTCTTTTTATCCGGTTTAATTATGATACTATATCATTACTATCTTGTCATTGACACCGATCTTCGTTTGTGGTACTCCATCATTAGGACCAATGTGATTCAGAAGTTGGAGTACTTTTAACCCACAACACTTGGCATTTAGAAATCGGCGTGGTGACCAATTAAACAACTAGGCCAATTGTGCATTCCTGTTTAACTAATGCACAATAGTATGACGTATTATTCTCGACGGTAAGTACGCAATAGCAAATATGATTCACCCTCCTAGAGTATGCGCGAGTGCCTTACCTTGCCTTAGTTCAATTCGATTCGACAAGATTCCTTTCATCAATAGTATCATCATTAACAACATTTAATTGTCCAGTGTTGGACATAGGCCTCTATTTACGAAAGAGATTTGAACCTACTATATCACGTTTGCTTTCTCAGTCACTTCTTACCAATAACATGAATAGTGATAGTGACATTTTCTATTCTACCCGGCATCACAGGGATACCTTAACTTTATTTAGTTTTATGATCTGAAACTTTAGTGAGTCTTTTATCCATAGTCTTCGCACTTTAATAGGTCAGTTATCTGATACATCTGGGGATCTACTTGACGTCAACGTAAAGCTACTATATTAATTAGGTTGCAAATAACTATTATGAATTGGCTTTATTAAATACTCAACACAATTGATTGAATGGAATGTGTTGAATTAGATTGAAAGAATGCTGTTACATCAATCAATTTATATTTACATATGACTAGAATTTGGAGCTGTTGTAATTATGAGCGTAGAGAAAAATACTAGTATGGTGTATAAGGCCCTCTGTAAAGTTAAGGTAGTAAGGCCAAGCAAGACATCATCCTTACTTCCCTTTGCCTGCCGTGATTGTCCTCAACGGAACAATACTGAAGGAAGGACTTGTAAAAAAAACACCTACCAACGAACCAGTAAGGAAATGGAGTAAAGGAATGAAAGACCTGATGGATCTGGAAGAGGCTGACTTTGTATATCAGGACGTGGCAAACTACATCGAAAGAGATTGAGGCATATGTGAATGTTTGTATGCTACATGGTTAAATAATATCAGAAGGCCTATAGTGAGTATTTTCACATTAACTCGTTATCCAAGGCGAGCGCGTTCGGCTTTTCGATTGGTGTGTGCGTGGTGTAGTTTTCGGGGTGGACCAATCAAAAAGCCGCACGCAGTCACTATGACGATTGAGTTGAAGTGAAACAAACTAGCACTAGGTCCTCATACCCGTTGAAATATTGAAACTTTTCGGATCTAAATCAACAAAGTAATTCATTTAACACTGGTTCAATTATCGCATATCTATGTTAATGGATAGGTTATAAATATTGTAATTGTGTGTGACGTTATCGAAAGATAGCTTCAAGATAACATGATAATAAGAAGATTAGGTTAATGATTTAAAAGATTTTAGATGGAAATAAGTAATTTATTTTGTTGTTATATTATTTATGGCCTTGATATGCTGTAGAGTTTTATGTGGTCAAATATATTTAACAAATACAGTTGTTATATAACAACACAGTCAGTCATTTTACCATATTTTAGACTCTCATACAAAAATAATCGCAAGTCACTACGTGCTCACACGAAATAATTAAAAAAAAACACAGTCTGTTTCAGAACTGTGTAATGCATAGGCTCATTTGGGCTTATACTTTGACAGAGTGGAACTTCTGCGTTTGGCTCTACCGTATTGCTTTTATGTAAACTGTTAAAGTACACTTAAACTATTTTTGGCGATGCATTATGCTCTCGTATGCTCCCCTCAAAACTTGTAACCGGTTAAGAATATTTCTACTCCTCCTTAGTAACTGTACTGTTAGAAATCTTTGATGATGATTGGACTATTGCACCTAATCGTGATTATGCCAGATCCCTTGCATCTGTTTTCAGTGAATCATATAAGTAAAATGTTGGGATCATAACTTTAGACAAATTTTGCCAGTTAAATATATTTTTTCCCACGTCAAGTCATTCTTTAATATGTCGAGACGGTTTTTCTTTGAATGAGACGATTCCTCAGTATAATAAGTAAAAGAAGCAATATTTATTTAGTATTTTCTTTTTCCAGACGCTCCTGGTTTCTTCGACCTGAGAGGCAAGGCAAAATTCGAGGCGTGGAGTAAACACAAGGGCTTGGCAAAGGAAGACGCGCAGAAGGCCTACATCGCAAAGGTCGAGAGCCTGACCGCTTCCATTGGCCTTCAGTAAACGACTGACCTAGCATTTATTAATAAAATAAATAGGATAATTTAATATCTTTAACGGACACAAAGTTTTCGAAGCGGTATTTTGTTTACATATTACTTGCTTCTGGGTAGACTGAGAGGTCATTTTGACATTAAATACACTTCGGGGGCGAAAGTTTCTTTCGGAATGACACCAACAAACCCTGTTATTGACTGGGTTTGTATAATCAAAATGTCATTCTGCTAAACATGCGTATGTAATCTTAAAAACCGAAACCACGTAGAGTGAGTATTAAGGAGTACCTTTCATATCTTACATCACAATAAATCGTTAAAAAGATTTTAAAGAAGCAAAAAGTATCGAAGATTACTTATTGTGAGTCTAGTAAAATTCACAATGACGAAAAAATAAACGCTGTGAACAAAATACCGCCATTACAAAAAAAAAACTGTCATAAGCAATCCAAGATGGCCGTCCGTCTTCTATCTATGAATAGGCACAATTAGATATTAAACTCAAACATCACATAATTTAAGTTTAAGAATTTATTTCCTGAGTGTATTTTATATAGTGTGTTTTGACAATTATATGGGCTTTGTTAAAAACAGATTTTTATCTTTTGATTATATCAGTTGGTTACAGAAATTAGTGTGTTTATTTTATACCATAATCTTTTAATTACTTTTGTTTTGTAATGTAAAAAGTAAACGAGGCTATAGACCCTGCAACTCAAGGGTCTCCAATGTGCTACCAGCCCTAAAAATATGTTCTGAGAAATAAATAATAGTCTTCCATCCCATTATCAACCTTAATCATCTTGCCCGACTACGGCAAAGCCAAAGGATGGTTATGATGTATGTTCATATGTTCCCTCATAGCTCCTAAACTACTCATTAGAACTTTACAAATGAGGTATCGTTAGAAGCGTCTTAATTGTCCGCTGAAAGCTGTGTTTGAGTGTTACGGTACGTTACAATGTAAAGTGAGACTACGGCTTTACAAACTTGAATATCTCTGTACATTGACTGCCTCGTTGGTCGAGTGGTTAGCGTATGCGACTACTAATAAAGAGGTCTCGGGTTCAAATCTCAGGTCGGGCCAAAAAGTGATGATAGATTTTCTTATAGGAAATTCTAAATAGCAGCCCGGAGTATGGAAGTTCGGTGGTAATTCACGCCCGTGCCACGGAGAGCACGTTAAGCCGTCGGTCCCAGTTGTCATGAAAATCTAGGGCAATCGTTATTGGGAAGTCAGCCCAAAAATATAGGTACTAACAACTCGTTCAACCTTCGAATTTCAGTTCTCCCTTAGGGTTTCGGAGGTCCGATGCCAGTCGCTCCATGGAAAAACCCCGACCCCAAATAATATTGGGAATAAGGCTACTAAGAAGAAGTATCTCTGTACATTGACAGATAAATACTATGTTGTATAAATCTTGTTTCATACCTACTTTTTCAGCGTTGTTTTTTGTCGTAGTTGGGTTTTATTGTGTACTTTTTTATTAGAGAAAATATGTTTTATGTAGACATTACCTTTTACATTAGTAATTTTGTAGTAACACACTCCAGCTAACCTATACACCGCCAGCACTCACTACAAGTATTTAGTGCACAACTAGAGTGATCAAAGGCTCCCTATGGACGCTGGGACAAATTCACAATAAAGTGATAAATAACTCGACACCGCAGTCAGTCAACGATTGTTCTAGACTTACCGCCGAAAGATTTAGGCTTACCTACTTATTAATATATAAATATAATAATTCTAGCTTTCGCTTGCTGCTTCGCCCTCGTCTATGTAGGTTACAGTGACAAAAACTAGGCTATGCTGTTACTCAGGCTTAGACTATCTGAGTAGAAAATTTTATTGCAGTGATTTTGAGTTTATCACCAACAAACAGAAACACAGACGCGGCGCAGGACTTTATCCCTACTAATATTATAAATGCGAAAGTAACTCTGTCTGTCTGTTACGCTTTCACGCCTAAACCACTGAACCGATTTTGATGAAATTTGGTATGAAGATAGAACTGAACCTGGGAAAGGACATAGGCTACTTTTTACCGCGATAACCGACATACACGCGGGCGGAGCCGCGGGCGTAAGCTAGTTTATAATATGTAGTGAAATGCGTATTGATAAGCATCATGGTCGTGTCTAGAAAATTTAAATGGTTATTCGTGGCAATATACACGATTTGTTGGCCATTGGCGTCTCTTATCTAAAAAATATCGCAACAATATATTTTTTTTAAATCGAAACTAATTATGGCCATGTAGATTTTAATTGGATTTTTTTCGTTCTAGTTTATGGAACGTTGTTACATGAACAAATACAATTATTTATAAAATAAAACGAATGAAAAAATGAATCTATACTAGTACCTTCTAGTAGTCATCATCATCAACAGCCTTCAAAAGTCCACTGCTGGACATAGGCCTCTCTTTAGAAAGGAGGTTTTGGCCTACTATACCAAGCTGGCCAGACGGGTTGGTATAGGGTTGGTTTAGTCCAGAAGGAAATCCCCTCCCTGGACTCCTTCCAATACAAAGGCGCAGAGAGGGTCACACCGTGTGGTTTTAGTCGGTTCGAGTCCGTCACACCACCCCGCCGTAACCCCCGACGGGGTGACGGTCCGCGGGGATTTCCACACGTAAAAAAAAAAAAAAGGGTTGGTTTTAAGTTTACCTTCTCTTTGCATTGATGTTGTCTTGCGTAGTTTATCCCTTAATCGCCTTTTACGACACCCGCGGGATGAATAGGAGTGGTGACACTCTGTATTCTTAATCCTTTACCACACGGACAGTAGCTAGTAGTAGTAGTATATTATAAACTAAATGAGCCCCGCGATGTTACTTGCTGTTGTTGGGGCGCGACAGGTTGAAAAATTAGCCTAAGCTACTCCTTGTTTGATCAGCTATCTGCCACCCCTTTCCAGTCAAAATCAGTTAAGTCGTTCCAGAGATAAGCCGGAACAAAAAGACAAAAACATTTTGAAAATTGTGTTTTTGATATAAGTACCGTATATAATAGCATAGCTTTTGTCAGAGAACTAAAGTCATCAATATAGCCCACCGGATTAGCAAGCTGAAGTGGCTGACCATATTAGCCAAACTGATGACCGTTGGGGTAGAAGAGTTCTGGAGTGGAGACCGCGTCTCGGCAAACGTGTAGGACGCCCACAGGCTAGGTGGAATGAGGAATTGCGCAGGATGGCTAGCAGGAGCTTGATGCGAGAAACCCAAAATCGATCAGAGTGGTGTGCAATGGGAGAGGCCTATGTCCAACAGTGGACGGCGATAGGCTGATGAAAAGTTCAGTTGCTCATATGTTTGATAACAACATTTAGTCTTGCCACGCAGCCAATTTTATCGATAGAAATAGGAGTTCTATTCACATGAAACCATAGATTGATTTGCGTAGAATGGTAGCAGTATCGACATAATATATGTGTCATTATCAAATTTAAGCAGCTATATGTATTTCATGAAACGCTCAGTCCCGCGCTTATTGTTGTAAAAAACTGTTACTTTGATATCACATACAAATTAGGCTATAGAAAAGAAAATATAGATATACAGAAAAGGAAGATTATAGTAGAAAAGCAGTATACCAGCCAAATCTGTATATTAACTTCATGGGTATCCCCTAGTAGGAACAAGGGAAGCTGCGAAGGAGAACAGCACTGCAAAGAGAAGGAAACCTTAACTCAAAAGTATTACATTCGGTCTGGCTAGTATGTATGAGCCTGATCTGTACTTTGCCTGATGGAAAACATGAGCAGAAACCAAGAATAGTGGTCAGCAAACTTGTAACCTGACAATGTAGTAGCTAGTATGGTTACCCACACTATGACGGCCTATTGAGAGGCTTCTGCAGCATTAGGCCTCCTGCCTCGCTCTCACCAACGACGCACGAATGCTGCTATTTCAGGTTGGTCTTTTGTGAGCGGATAGTACCGCCCTGCCTCACTAGCCACTTCTTCTATTCTATTCTCTTGTTTAATTGATCAAAGTCACTGAGTCACGTGATTAAAACAAAATATTAGCCAATGAATCAAGAGAGACATAGAATAGAAAACGAAAAACGGTTGCTACTACGCTAAGGGGTTCGATCCGGCCCGTTCGTGCTGAAATCTCGAACTAAAATCTTTAATGAGCCGCGCTTATTCAATTCTAGGTATTACCTTGATCGAATACATTTAACGAAAATCTTTACTTATTAAATTAGAAAGAAGTCCTAATCCTAATATTCATAGAAAATAAAGTTACTGCTAGTTTCAACTCTTCTTTACAATACAAAGGTTTCAGTTTATAGTGTTCTAAGTAATGGAAGGAATTTTACACTAATTCAGTTCAAAGGTGTGAATGATACGCTGCACATACTTTCTTTCGACTATAAATATCAACCTGGAAATGGCTGATTATCGGATCGCCATAAATAATAACCTCAACATACCTATAAAAGTAGAATTCATTCAAGTTGCAAAATAACGCCTGATTATTTTTTAACTGCAATGTACATTTTGACTTTATACAAGCAAAGCAAAGCGCATCAGTGTGGTAAATTATCTGTTTAGAAAGGTTGTAATGTTACAACTTTACAGCATTGTACTTCGTTTCTGATATTGATTTTATACAAACTTCTAGTGATTAATCAGTTTGGCTACTCGAACACAGTAAGCTCAAAAAATAACGAAGAACTTGTCATACGGGTGCAACAAATCGATCTAGAGATTTGTGGTACCCTATAAGGCTATAATTATAATTAGGTACATGGTAACTATAAGCTGGATGCGAGTAGACGAGGATCGAACTAAGTGGCGTGCAATTGGGGAGGCCTATGTCCAGCTGTGGACTGTTATAGGCTGTAGATGATGATGATTATGAAATTTTTGGAGAAGATGAAAATATCAATCTAAATTGAAACTGCTTGCGTGAACGTTTATGTTCAAGATCTATATTAGACGTTATGATTTGATAACTACACTCATTCAACTGCTATTGTAACTAAGGTATATTACCAATTCGAAACGATCTTTTTAAATATACTTAGTAAAATCCTACAAAAAGCTTTGAATCATGAGAAAATTTTATAATTCCATATAATCGATTACTCATATCAATACAAACGTAGGTAGGTTAAAGATGCGTAAAATATTATATGTTCACAATAATCACAATGCTATTTAGTTCTACTGATACGCTAATAAACCGACAGTTTTTATAGCACAGTTCATGCTAATCGTAATCGTGATTGAGCTCCGATCAAACAAAATATATTATTTGTTAAATATGAAACTTGAATCACAAATAAGAGTTTGATTGGCGAAGGTCGTGATTAAAGTTTTTTGACTTGAGAACTCTTCGATACATCTAACTTGATAAAAGCCAGTTTTCGCAAATTTACAAATCTAAATAATAAGTGTTGCGAGTTATTTGATACAACTTTGAAATTAATAATAAAGACAATCACGACTTCCATCTATATTACTGATTATGGACTTCAAATGGCACAAACTTCTTGGTTTGATGCCATTATTGCCACTTTAGGTGGATCTTCTATAAATAAAATAAAATCATTTTTAAATAGGCTAATAATATTCACACTTTGTCATCGTTTATCACACCTCCGTTATTCGGTGGTCACCTTAAGCAGTCGGTCCAAGTTGTTATCATATGATAACAGTCGTAAAGCTTAGTTGGAGACCTTCGGGCGGTTTAAAAGTATCCATTGTCAAGATTGCGTAGCCACAACTTTGCCTTGCCTGTCAACAACCCAAACTCAGTGTGGGGACGTATGATGTTAAACTTCTCCTGTGAGGAGAACAGATCTCAGCAGTTGGACATTAGATATGTATGGCTTGTTGAAGATTCACATTGCTTAGCTATTTTTTCTCTGTAAAATCTCGTAACAAGAAATAAAACACAATATTATCATAATAATCTACTATACATAATTACAAAAAACATTCGAAATAACTTAATTTATTAACCGCTAATTCAAATACCCGATGATTCCGCAAGCTATAGTGGGACCTGAAGTGCCTGTCAGCCCACTATCCTCAGTGCTGGCCCTTCCATAGTCATCTTCATCTTTAGATATGCCTAAAGATCGACCGACTATTGATCGAGGGCCCGTCAGCGAAATAAGATGGTCAACGATTTTGACCACGAGGGGGCCTTCTTCCGCTTTTATGTTACCGAGGTCTCCAACATGTCGAACTGGGTCATGGGGACCACCATGACGACCCTGAGGACAGGAAATTTGATAATTAGATCCTTTACCAGCAATCGGTTATATGTTCGGTTAGGATGAATAGTTTTACTTCCTGATGATTATGGTGATTATAGAAAATATTTTATATATGTATGTGCTTAGTGCGGTTCTTAAACAGTTGACTGTTGAATCTATGCCAACTCTGTGGTATACCCTATGGTATACCACAGAGTTGTTCTTAGGATTAATTAATTATTACCTTATTTCTTTACGTCTATACGTAAAGAAATAAGGTAATAATTAATTAATCCTAAGAACACGACGACTCAAGGCGTCTTCACTATAATAGACCTATTTTAGAATAGTATCAAAAATATAACAGGTGGTTATAATTTTGACTGATGTATAATCAATTTTTTTCTTTCAATAAATATGCCTCTGGACAACTCTGGGTTTTAGGATATCTACAAAATAAACGCGGAGAAACCTTTCTATTGATGGATAGAGAGATTACAGTGTCAACTTTTAATTTGACACACTTCAACCTCGATTTAATAATTATTCTAAAATAATTATTAAATCGAGGTTGAAGAAATTCGATACATATTTTAGAGCCCATTTTACTGAGAAAATAACAGAAAAGAATAATTGAGCCTCTTAAGTTCAAGCATACTTACATAAAACGCAATAAAATGCTCTCCAATATCTTGGCAATTGCCTCTAATGTCTCCAGCCTGGTGTACATGAATACCATGAAGCCCAGGCGTCAGCCCCGTCACGTTACCCTCAATGGTCACAGGACCATTAGGCAGTAGCTGTGTGAATACCAGATCTCCCACTACTCCTGAGTCTTCATCGGGCTGCAGGTGGACTATTGCTCGAAGACCAGGACCAGCTTGCAGGTTGGAGCTTTGGAATCCTCCACCATATGGCAATAGTGTACCCGGTAGCTGAGGAATTTTAACATTTAGGTAATTAAAACACTTGAAATTGAAACTGTTATTTTTGTAACCTACAGTGGTTATTAGAAAATATAACTCCTTTTTTATGATCCTATTGGAAGGCAGAGTAAGGTTTTTTTAGGTACATTATAATATTGAAAAAAAAAAACCTTTACATCTCTCATGTTCGGTAAGTAGGTTCTTATTACCTCCAAATGGGGCTTGTAGGTGACTTATTACCGCTCTAGGGTAATAATGTAGCTAGAAAAGCCCTAGGGTGGTAAGTAATTAAAAAAAAAATACTTCTTTCTTTTAAAAAGTTCGCGTACATCTAACCATAATACTGGCAAAGACATCATGCATTCAGCCCAAAGACCAAAGAGGTCGCTTTGCTATTCAGCCTTGTCTTCGTTTGAGTTTATTAATCATCAATTTTAAATATCGAACGGCGAAGCTCAATTTCATTCTTGAAAAAACAATTTAAAAATTTCTTTACTTGTTTCTTTTTAATGAAAAGAGGCGGGAATAGAAAACTTTTCATTTAAATATTGTTTGTTTTTGGGTTTTTTTTTTAAATTACGTGCTAATAGGAAAAAACATGAGTTCTTCAAGTGATGAAGATATAAGCTGCACTCCTTATTCATTGAAAATGGCAGCTGAAGATAAAATGTTTTATTCTTATAATGCCGTTTTTTTTCTACTTACCTCACAATCGAGATGTAAAGCAGAATAGTTAGCTCGGGTGTAAGCACCAATTGCACCCTCGAACTATAGGCGCCTATATCTCGGGCTGCAATTGATGCCTTACAGCCCTTGGCTACTAATCTACTATAATTCCCATTATCTTTAGGGGTCGGTTACTAGTTGAACCGCTTTTATCTGAATTTCAGTTTTTCGACGGAGCGACTGTCATCGGACCTTGGGGAAGAACTGAAATTCTAACTACCAGTTGTCAGTATATAAATACCCGTGGCGGCAAAATGATTATCAATAAATACACCATTATAAGTAAGTAATAAGCAGTGTGGTGTTGCGTGTGTCTAATAGGTGTCACGTCTACTTCATAGTGCCCTTCGATGGTAAGTAGTAGATAGTGCCATGTCAGTGGGCCATAGGATCGTAATTAAAGACAACATAACTTGTATTTATTAAATACTAGTAATTTTACGCAGTTTTATCTGCGTTTTTAATCACCACTCTGCTCTCCATTTATGTTAGGTTACACACGCAATGTATGAGGAAAATAATTTTCGTATGATATTTTTTATTCTAAGAGTTAATTTGCTATTCAGGGCTGAGACAAGCATCAAAATTCAAATACCAGTCAAGTCAATCAGTTAAAAAAAAATAACACAACTATGACAACAAACGACGCTGAAAAAATATAAAACAAGATTCTCAGGATACTGGATTAAACTATGTACTGTAGAAGCATGATAACCGTTCAAATTATCCATGTATAGATTTTTTTACTAAACATATTCAAGTTTGAAAAGCCGTAGTCACACGTTACATAGAAACTTACCATAAAACATTAACAACGCGTGACTACGGCTTTTCAAACTTGAATATGTGTTTCTCACATATTCACGTTTTTATAAAGCACAATATAAAGAAAAACACCTTTTATTACTGTTATTTTTATTTTTTGTCCTTTCAGACGTCATGTTAATAAACACCACAATGTTGCCAACATATGAGTAGAACAACACGATGACCCTCTATAATAGCCAATAATATAATTACCTAAATCATTTTGTGAAGTATGTGTAAGTTACATTCAGGTACAGAATAAATTAATTAGATAAACGTGTGAACAAGAGCTTAAAAACCATTAATTGTCTTCAACACGGTAGTTATTACAGAAGACAGGCTTATTATTGCAATGATTGATGAATGATAATATCTTCTATAAAGATCATGTCTTTGGAGGTAAAAAAAGGGTTTATTGTACAAAATAAACAATGCTATATTCTTCTGTTTGTTCACCTTGAAATACATTAATTGTTATCATAATTTATCTGTGGTAGTATTTAATTTATTATCACATTAAAGAGCAGTTTATGTCCCTTAGTCAAAAATCTAATTTCATTAATATCGGTTTAGCGATTTTAACATGAAAGCGTTACACACAAAAATGTTTCTAGTAAAAAAAGTAACAATTAAAAGTATCCACTTTGCAACTTACGACCTTATGTAAGGTGTGTATAAAGTTTTATTACCATGGATGGTGCTAATTCTGTCCTTGCGTCACACAGATTAGATTTGCGTCCTAAACATGTCTAAAATTATCTTCAGTCTATTTCAGATATCCTAATGGCTATAATGTTTGCTCTTGCCAATTTCTTGCATTTTTTTTTAAATAATATTATAAGGACCTCTCAAAGGTGTCTATTTTATTTATAATAAGGTTGCTATTGTGACGTCAGTTTTTTGTTGTTATGACGTCGTACCTTGTTATCTCAAATCAAACCCGTCTGATGATGAACAAAAAGGTGTCGACTTCAAGTATGACAGGAAGTGCTTGTAGGCTGTGGGATCACGATCCCATGTGTTCATATTATGCTTTTAATTAAGCCGCCATTGTGATGACGTCACAACTCAGTACTCCCGCCCGCGTACATCGTTAGGTTAGTCACGTTGAACGTGTTCAAACAACTATTTAATATGCATAGCTGTGTAATTTTTCTAAATGAGGAGGCTGAAAGGACCGTGAACTGAGACTCCACCTTATTAAAGTTCTTTCAAAGTGTATTTAAACATTCGCGAAAAAAATACATAACTGTTTCATGGTTTTGTTATTTTACGTTAAAAATCATAATTATCAGTAACTTTTAGTGCTGGAAATAGAACTCCTTAAAAAGGAAGTTTTTTTATATTTAAGCCTGCTAAAGTAAGATGTATGCGTAGAAGAATCCAAGAGTACTGATTACCATCTTTATTGTGACAGTAGACAATGTGTGTGTGACCCACACCCTGGCGGCCTAGTGATGATTAGTGATAGATGCTTCTGCATCATCATTGGGCCTAAGCTCTTACATTCACCAACTAAGTAGGTAGTAGAGCACGAATGAGCTGGCACAACGGGGGCCAGTAGTACCCACACACAGAAGACTGACCTAAGACGACTGCACGAATGCTGCCGTCTTTCATTGATGAGTGTGAAACCGGAAGACCAATCATTCCGCATCATCCTCCGGAGGTCAGGTGGATAATGCTGTAACATCTCACAAAGCTGCTATGGTGTGGGTAACCATGTTGCATTGTATGCGCTCACAGTGAGGATGGTGGCCCCTATTCCTGAATTCTACTCATGCTTTCCATCAGGCAGAGTAGACACACTTTGGTAGGCATAAATATAGTTAAAAAAATACTCCAGAACACAGGCCAGACGGGTTAGTAAGTTTTGTTTCAGTTTTGGGGTCCCATAATTCATGACTCGTAATTCTTATAGTTTCGTAATGTTCGTCCGTTCGTCCTCGACTTTTAAAAACAGGGTTCTGTAAAAACAGCCTCCCCCCCCCCTAAAAGTTAACCGGATGGCTAAAAAAAAATCATGATGGTATTCCATGCGATGAACTTTAAAGAAAAACTATAACGGCTTGGATTACTTTCTTTATTCAGGAGTTATAGAGGTCTAACTTGTAAAAAACTTTGCACAAGTTGCCATTCTATGCGTGGCCTGACACGCACTTGACCGATTTTTTATCTTTACGTTGCTGTTTGTCATGCCGGTTCACTAGTTTGCTCCTTTAGTTAGGGTGTAGGGTGAGTAGCACAGCGACACAGTATAAATAAATATTTCGGACATCTTAAACACACCTCGATTAGTCCCAAACTAAGCAGAGCTTGTATTATGGGTACTAGACAACTAATATAAATACATATTATATACTTTTTTTTGAAATACACTCATATTATACATAGAAAACATTTGGTCCGACCCGGGAATCGCACCCGAGACCTCTGGATCAGCAGCCGCATAGGTAACCACTAGACCAACAAAGTAGTCAAAATTCGTTCGTACATTAAATGTATAAAATACCTTCAAAATGCAAATACCAGTATTTAACGTGTATTGAGGCGTTATTTAACAACAATTGAAGTGAAGAAAGAATGGATGTTGTCGGATATAGACTGCCTTAGTAGCCCAGTGGTAGGGTGTAGCGACTGCTGTGATTGAGGTCTCGGGTTCAAATCACTCCCATGCTACTTATAGTTATTGTTATTTTATATGTTATCTTTCGATCTCAGAATTCAAACTAAACAAACCAAAAGTAAAATATCGTCCGTCTAAACCTGATATTATAATAGTAAATTTTTTAACTATTATAATTGTAATTAAATTTATATAATTGATGCTAAACCAAAAATATTAGAAAATAAATTAATTGTATTTAGAAGATTTGAGATTTATCAAAATTGTTAAAAGCGTTGAGATAGTTATAGCTATTACAAATAAATAAATAAATGTTTCGGACATCTTACACACAACGCCCTCCAGTCCCCAAACTAAGCAGAGCTTGTATTATGGGTACTAAACAACTGATATAAATACAGTACATAAACATACTTTTTTTATAAATACATACATATTATACATGGAAAACACCCAGACTCCGACCCGAGAATCGTACCCACCTAGCCACCAGACGAACGAGGCAGTCATTGTTTCTTTGGTATCAATTTTACATAGATTTTATATATTTTTACACGCTTTAAATTAGATTCACCTGTATGTTTGTATGTTTGTTTGTAAGCGACTCTTTTGGGGGCGATTTTGACCCACTTTAAAAGGCCAGATTTCGTTCAAACTTTGTAGATTTATCGAGGACCGATGACAATACAATAATTCGAAAAAAAACAAAAAAAAGTTTAAAAATTTTTTAGTCTAGAAAAAAAATATAGTTTTAAAAAACTAAAGAAACACGCTTTTAAACTACAAAGTAGAAAATAATTTTAATGTAACAAAGCGTGGGGTGCTTTCTGAAAATATTTCAATAACGTCGCCCCACGCTTTGTTACATTAAAATTATTTTCTACTTTTTAGTTTAAAAGCGTGTTTGTTTAGTTTTTTAAAACTATATTTTTTTTTATAATTTATTTGTGGCCGAAAGTTTATTTTATTTAGTTACGACAATAAATGTGTTTTTCGTGCATATGTGAATTTACAAATTGGTTTCGATTCAAATATCGACTATTAATAAATACTGAGACTGAAATCGATCTTTAGACTCATTCTAAGAATGAAATTTTTACATACCAAAGACAATATCGTTGTCTTCAGTAATTCATTAATTAGAACTGAATTGTATGTTTTTTTCTTTATTGATCAGTCGTTTACATTGACAAGATAATTGTATCAACGAGAAAATGTTGTAATTAGACGCTACATTCCTTCACGTTTGGTACAAGTTGGTTCCTAACTTCTAATTCAATTACTCTCTTCAATGAGTGTTGTCCGTAAAGGCGATATTACACGGATCAATTTCGGTTCAACATAGCTTTCAAATATTGCTTCAATGACATTGACACATCTAAAAACATTTCAATTTGATTGTCCAATATCATTCAAAGTTAAGATTAACTTTCAATAATAACTTTCAATGCAATATTGACTCGAATCGTGAATACGAACAACTTTTTGTATGAAATCAACTTACCTATTCCTTTACCTATTGTTTGTAAATAGGAAATTTTGCAGGTAGTAGAGCCACGCTGATTTCAGCACGAATGGGCCGGCTCGACCCGGCCAGTACTACCCTCACACAGAAGACCATCCTAATAATGACAGCATTCTTGCTGTCGTATTTCGTTGGTGAGTGTGAGACCGGAGGCCCAATCATTCTGCATCATTCTCCCGCCCTTCGAAGGCCGGGAGAATGATGCAGAATAATCTAACTAGGCTGCCATGGTAGGGGTCACCATGCTACATTGCCTGCCCTCACAATAAGCATGGTGACCCCTACTCCTGGATTCTACTCATGCTTTCCATCAGGCAGAGTAGAGTCACTTTGGCAGGCTTAAATATAAAAAAAAAAAAAAAAAAAAAAAAAAAAAAAAAAAAAAAAAAAAAAAAAAAAAAAAAAAAAAATGCGTGCAATGTTCAATGTTTTTCAACGGAATTGCTGTCGATTTGGTAGATCCGTGTAATATCACCTTTACAAAAAGTCGTCGTGAGTAATTCAATTTAATAATTGTTAAAAGCCTCTTTGCCAAATTAATGAGATTAGGTCTACGGTATTTGAAAATTGTTAGTGTCAAAATATTTCCTAATGGGTTTACCCGCGGCTCCGCCCGCGTGTATTTCGGTTATCGTAGTAGTATCGTAAGTAGTAGTAGGTAATTTTCCAAGGTTCGCTTTAAAGATCAACATCCAAATTGGTTTAGTGGACAGACTACTAAAATAAAGCATATATTAAGTTAAATGAGAGAAACATGGAGAGAGAGAGAGAGAGAGAGAGCACGTAAAGCCGTCGGTCCCGGTTGTCATGAACATCTATGGCGATCATTATTGAGAAGTCAGAGCCCTCAAATATAGTGACAACTAGTTCCATCTTTGAATTTTAGTTCTCCCTAAAGGTTGCGGAGGTCCGATGCCAGTCGCTCCGTGGAAAAACTGAAATTCAGGTAAAACCGGTTGACCTAGTAGCCGACCCCAAATAAACTTGGGAATAATGGCTAGGATGAGATTAAGTTAAAATGACTTAAGAAACTTGTTTTGTTATTATATCATAGAAATGTACACATCTAATGATGGACATCACAATCCTTAGAGAGGCTAAGATAAGGCTTATAATCCTATAAATAAATAAAATAAATAAATAAATATTTCGGACATTTGACACACAACAGCATCTAGTCCCAAACTAAGCAGAGCTTGTATTATGGGTACTAGACAACTGATATAAATACATAAACATACTTTTTTTGTAAATACATACATATTATACATAGAAAACACCCAGACTCCGAAACTAATATTTGTGAATCAGACAAATATTATTTGATCCGACCCGGAAATCGAACTCGTGACCTCTTGATCAGCAGCCGCATACGCTAACCACTAGACCAACAAGGCAGTTAAATATGTCAAAATATGGCAAAAGGATTTTATATGAAAACACAGTGGTTGGGTGTTAATATTATCCAGGTGCATTCTCAGCATGTTTTAAAAAAATATAAATTATCTCATTTTATGACAAGCTGTAGTTATATTGATATAGAAAATACTTACGTATTCTATGTGTTTGTCGGCGCGGTTTCCTATTGGCAGCGCCTGGTGTTGGCCGTAGCTCTGAAATGAGAAAACAATCTCATATTTACTTGAAGATGGCAAAAAACTAAGTAACAGAAGCGTTTGTCATGTTTAAACGTAAATTTGTTCACGATATCACAAGGTATTTTTAGGTTTTAAGGCAGCATAAGAATAAGGATAGCAAGGGAACTTCAGGGTTCCCACACATGAGGGTGCTATCTACAAGCTGGAGGTGTTTCCAGTTTCGTCGTGGTTACAGGTATTTCCTTTAGGGTGCACCTGGTTCCCGGGCTCTTATTACCCGAGACGGCGTGCGGTTTTAGTCGGTTACTTTTCGACATAACTACCAGCTGGTGGTATCCGATGAGATTTCCGCACAAAAAAGGGTATAGGGGACAAAAGAGGAGGAGGGATTATTTCATGTTAGGTGACTGTCGGTGAACACATCTAACTTGCTCAAGAATCAGGAACGGTGGTTAGGCTGTGGCAATGATATATTAAGTCAAGATGTGTTTTTTTTTCTTGTAATATGTATATGCACCTCCCAAAGTGACTTTACTCTGCCTGATGGAAAGCATGAGTAGAATCCAATTTTGATCACAATTCTATTTCTGCTTTTCATCAAGCAGAGAGGCATCAGGTCATCATCTTCCGAGCCATTATTCCCAAGTTTATTTGGGGTCGGCTACTAGTTCAACCAGTTTTACCTGAATTTCAGGTTTTCCACGGAGCGACTGGCATCGGACCTCCGCAACCCTAAGGGAGAACTGAAATTCGAATTCGATTTGAGGGCACTGACTTCCCAATAACTATTGCCATAGATGTTCATGACAAGCGGGACCGACGGCTTTACGTGCTCTCCGAGGCACGGGCGTTAATCACCGCCAAATTTCCAACTCCGGGCTGCTATTAGGAATTTCCTAAGAAACTCCCAAAAACACTTTTTGGCCCGACCCGGGATTTGAACCCTCTTGATTAGCTAGAAAATGTCAAAAGGCCTGTCAAACTCAAGTTTGACATTTGACGTTTTCGAAGAAAGCTCTGTGGTTAACGGCGCACTGCGTACACGCATACTCTCGCACCAATCACTGAAGGCTATAAGTTCATCTTACTAAATTTGACCCAATTTGTTAATTGTTACATTTTGTTTTTCCTTTCAATTTCAAATTGTTTTAAAAATTGCTTAGTTATATTGTTCTTGTTATTTTTTCTCAAAATACTGGTGTAAGCCGGCGGGTGGTGCATTGACGTGAGTATTGAATTACCTCATTTTCTTTTAAATACTTAATATTTTTTGTAATCTTAATTTTTGATATTTATTTATATTCATTAATTTAATATTTATATTCTACACTATGTCTGATGTTGATTCTTATTACTCTGCCTACAACTCTGATAATTCATTGACAAACGAAAGTTTCAATTCGCTAACAGATACTCTCGGGGAAATTTTACGTAGCACTTTTAACCAAAAATGTCATCGTATATTTAATGTTTGTCATATTAACGCTCAAAGCATACCCAGTCACCATAACGAGTTATGGGAAACATTCAATAATTCAAATGTAGACGCCGTTTTAGTTTCTGAGACATGGCTCAAACCCCAACTTCCATCCTCCTTTTACCCTCTTTCAGGTTTTGTTCTCATCAGGAACGATAGGATAAACAAGAGGGGTGGTGGCGTTGCAATATATCTGCGTTCTGACTTTTCCTATTATCGTCGCTCCAAATCATCATCCGACTCAACTGCGGAATATCTGTTCCTCGAGGTTTTTGTCAAGGGAGTTAAACTAATCCTAGGTGTTGTATATAGTCCCCCAACCGTTGATTACTTCACCGAATTCGAATCGGTTTTAGAATCTATAGGTCCTGAGTACGAACATCACATCATCATGGGCGACTTTAATTCTGATCTCCTGTCTCAAAACTCCCCCCGCTGTCGTAAGCTCTTGAACATACTGGAATCCACAGGTCTACACGTTTTACCGCTACAAGCCACACACTACAATCTAAATGGAGAGGATACCCTACTCGACCTCATTGTAACTTCGTCTCCTGAAAAGGTTTCGTCACATGGCCAGTACCCAGCACCCGGCTTTTCACATCACGACCTCATTTATCTCTCATACAGGATTAACACTCCAAAACCTAAGCCGAAAGTGATGTCCAGGCGCTGTTTTGGACACATGAATCTGGAGAGACTTCGAGAGGACGCCTCCCGGATCAATTGGGAACCCTTAATGGCAGCAGTCACTGTTGACGAAAAGGTTCAAATGTTCAGCGAAATAATACTGCACTTATACGATACTCACGCACCAATAAGGAACATCAAATTAAAGCATCCCCCTGCGCCTTGGTTTACAGATAGCATCCGCAGCGTGATGCGGAATAGGGATCATGCTTTTCGACGTCATAAAAGGATTCGGAGTGATGATACCTGGCTTGCCTACAAAACAGCCAGAAACAGGTGTAATCAGATGATACGCAATGCTAAACGCCGTTATATTCTCAACAACATTTTTATATCCTCTTCTGCTGATATATGGAAGTTTTTGAGGACTCTAGGCATTTGCAGCGAGCGCCACACAGATTTCCCAACAAACATTACTTTAGACGATATTAACCACCATTTCGCCATTTCCACTGTCTTGGATCGTCAAAGTATAGCTCAAACTATAGACCATGTGACCCGCCTGCCGAGAGTCAATGTAAATCCCTTCGATTTTTCTCCAGTTGCATCAGAGGAGGTAAAACAATTTGTTATCTCCATCAAATCCAAAGCCACCGGCAATGATAACATTAGCCGTTTCATGGTATTAACGATCTTGGAACAACTTTTACCCGCCATTACCCACATTATAAACTATTCCCTGGATTCCAACGTCTTCCCATCCCAATGGCGCATGGCTTATGTTCGTCCATTAGCTAAAGTATCCAACCCCTCACTTCCTACCCATTTTCGTCCAATATCCATTCTGCCTTTCCTCTCCAAAGTCCTTGAGGCCTGCGTACACAAGCAACTTTCCAATTTTATATATCAGAACAACTTGTTCAATGAACATCAGTCAGGATTTCGACCCGGACATAGTACAACTACAGCATTGCTCAAGGTGACACTTGATATTAAGGCGGCGATGGAAGAAGGTAAAATAACAGTATTAGCTTTAATTGACTTTTCAAACGCCTTTAATGTCGTCAGCCATGACATCCTACTAGCAATGCTTTCACACTACATGATTTCTGATGATGCACTGGAATGGTTCTCATCCTATCTTCGGGGACGCCGGCAGTCTGTTCGAACAGATGAATCTTCATCGCTATGGACCGAACTTGCCTCCGGCGTCCCACAAGGCGGCATTCTTTCCCCACTTCTGTTTTCGCTATTTAAATTCAAATTCAAATCGTTTATTGCACTCCATAATGTATATAAGGTGTTAACAACATATTAGAGGAAACAATTATGGACCCTGTTGGGCACGGCAACTGGAAGAGAAGACGGAACATCCACTATCAAAGAAGCACATTATGAATTTTATTCAGATACGATACATTAAATACATCTAGAACTACATTATTGTTCACGTTTATAGTGTAAGTACATATGTTATAAGTTTATTTTGTCATTATTATTTCTATGTAGAATATTATTAATACAGTGGAATATTTTTATGTCAAGTATGTCATGTTTATGGTATGTCATTTTTAGAATAGGTATGTCAATTTTGCAGTATGTCATTTTTATGTTAAGTCATGTTTACAGTAAAAAGCTTTTGAATTATGTATTAGAATTTGTCATATAAATATTCGTTAATGTGATAGTAGCATCGCTTTAATAAAAGGTCTTTTAATTTACTTTTAAATGTATTCAATTTTTCTTCGTTTTTAATGTTATTAGGTAATTTATTATACAATTTAATAGACATAACATATGGGCTTGATGCATGCATTTTTAATTTAGACATTGGTAAATTTAATCTATCCCTATGTCGACATGTATATCTTGTATTAGTAGCCTCCCTGGTTGTGTAATAATCTTTGTGTTGTCTTACAAATTTGCATGTTTCCAGAATGTACATTCCAGGGACAGTAAGTATTTTTAATTTTTGAAAATGAGGTTAGCAAATTTCTGTATCGTCTATGTTCATTATTATTCTTATTAATTTCTTTTGCATTAGTAACAGCAAAGGCGCATCTATACTGTTACCCCACAGGATAATGCCATAGTTCAGCCACGCATAAGCATAGGCATAATACGTGGCGAGGGCTGTCTCAGAATTTGTCGTTGTTTTTATTTCACGGAGGGCATATATACAATAAATATATTAATATAAATATATTAATATATTTATTGTATAAATTTATATATTGCTAATGTTGTGGATCTGTTCTTTCGGAAACCATTTTGACAATCATCAAATATTTTGTATTTTTCGCAGAAGTTATAAACACGGTCGCACATGGCCCCTTCAAATATTTTAGAGGCAGTAGGTAAAAGGGCTATTGGGCGATAATTAGTTGGATCGGATTTAGTGTTCTTTTTGTGTATGGGTCTCAGAATTGCTTTTTTTAATGTATCAGGGAAAGTACCCTCCTCAAATGACTGGTTGATGAGTAGGAAAAATGGTAAAGTCAACTCGTCTGCGCATTGTCTCATTAGTAAAGGAGGTAATTCGTCAAATCCATGGCTTTTTTTGTTTTTTAAGTTCCTAAGGAGTTTGTTTACTTCCTTTGGTTTGACCGGGCTAAGATACATTGTGTTTTCAGTGGGGTGTAATACTGAATTGTCTCGCGATACATTAACTGATGTTTGTGTGTTTAGTTCCCCTATGGATGCGAAAAAGTTGTTAAAAATATTAGCCACTTCCTTTGGGTCGGTGGTCGTAGCGTTATTTATTTGTAACTTTATATTAGTTTTTTCTTTTTTTCTTAATTTATTTGTTCTTTCGTTAATAACACCACATTGTTCTAACCTTGTTTTCAGACTTTTTCATTTTGTTTATGTAATGAAATTTTTTTGATGTGATAACTACGTTTTTTAACATTTTTTCGTATCTTTTGTAATATTTTGTTATTATTGGATTATTTATTTTAAGTGTAAGTATTTTTAGTAGTCTTTTATTTTTACTAGAGTTCTTTATACCCGTTGTTAGCCAAAATTTTTTATTGTTATGTTTTAATTTTATTTTTTGAAGTGGTATACATTCGTTGAGAATATTTATCAATGTTTTGTTGAAAGCGTTGTAGTTTTCATTTATATTATTGTTATTAGTTTTTATGATATCTTTCCATTTTATTTTTTGTAATTTCATTTTGAATAGTTCTATATTTTTATTGTTAAACAGTCTCTTTTTGATATACCAGGTTTTTTTATTAGGTTGCGGTAGATCTATATAGACTGCGGTACCACAATGATCTGAGAAGCCTAACTCTTCAACTTTTGTATATGTGTTAATATTATGAAAATTGGTAAATATTAGATCCAAACAAGTAGATGTGTTTTTCGTGATTCGTGTGGGTTTTTTTATATGTTGTTTAAATTTGTATTCTAACATTACGTCTAAAAATTCAGCCGATTTCGTGTTATTTTCTAAAATATTGACATTAAAGTCTCCTCCTATTATAACGTTACACTTCGAATACTTTCTATTAATGTGATTCAGTAATACTTTTAATTGTTTATAGAATACTTCTTCTTCCCTTCTATTCCAGTATATCACTAGTAACAATATATTTTCTTTAGGTAATTCGATTGCACAAGCTTCTAAAACATATTCTATTGACATTTCCGCTATGTCATCTCTTTCTACATACTCTAAATCGTCGTCCAGAAGAATGCATACACCTCCGCCTCCACGATGTACTCTGCAGAAGGAAGTAGCAATTTTGTAGCCGTTAAATTGTATGATGTCCAATTTTTCTCGGGAGAGCCATGTCTCTGTAATGCATATAGCTTGGTATGTTTGGTTCTTATTAAGAAATGCCTCGACTATGTGTTGTTTATTAGAAAGACTTTGCATATTTTGGAATAGTATTTTAAATGTTTGATCTTGGTTTTCGAAACGTATGATCATTTCTTTCCGGATCAGTAGACGTTGCGTATATCTCACTTTTTCTCTTTTTGCTATTAGGGCTGCTGATTTGCGTTGGTTCCATTCTGTTCAGTCGTTGCCAGTTTTCCTCTGTCATCGTATCTGTTACCAGAAAACTCTTCTCCGGGTGATTAGTATTTTGTTGTATCATATAGTTGCTATCCTTCAGGTTTACGTGCTTTCCATTTATGTATAGTTGGTTGTTTCTTATAACAGCGTGTTGACCATTCTTTCTGGCCTTAAGCATTTCTTCTCGCATCTGGCCTCTTTCTTTTAGTGCATTTGTGTCTAAGAAATCAGATAAAGACAGTCCCGTTCCCTGAAAACTTCGATTTTTACTTAGAACTTTATTAACTTTATAACTCACAAACTTCAGTGTTCGTATCATCTGTACGCCGACGACCTACAGATTTACTCACAAGCGAGAGTAGAAAACTTAGACGAAGCCATAAGAAACATTAACCACGACCTAGAGACAATAAAAAGCTGGTCCAGCAGTTTCGGTTTAAATGTGAACCCGTCCAAATGTCAAGCCATCTTCATAGGGAGTCCCAGGATGACGGGTAGGATTGATCTTGACGCTACCACCAACATCATTTTCGATGGTACAGTGCTGCCTATCAGTCAGTCGGTCAAGGACCTTGGCCTGCACATAGACACAAACTTGAATTGGCAAATTCATGTTACTAGTGTTAGTAATAAGGTCACAAATATGTTACGAGCTCTCTATCGACTTAAAAATTTTCTCCCAATATCAACAAAAGTTATGCTAGTTCAGACATTGATATTCCCAGTCATCGACTATGGTGATGTGTGTTATCTCGACCTGAATGCAGATCTCCTCAATAAATTAGACCGACTTCTCAACAATTGCATTCGATTCATATTCAACTTACGAAAATATGATCACGTGTCTGCTCATCGCAGGCAACTCTTGTGGTTGTCTATAAGACAGCGCCGCAGTTTGCGGACGCTCACCATGTTACACTCCTTACTCCACTCTCCTAACTCCCCCACTTATCTAACACCCCATTTGGAATACCTCTGCTCCAACCATGATAGAAGCCTTCGATCTTCAGACAATCGCCTACTCCTTTGTCCTTCTCGTAAGTCCCGCACTGTCCACTCCTCCTTCTCTGTTCAGGCTGTAAGTCTTTGGAACGCTCTCCCCCTAGACATTAGAATGACTACAAACCGATTAACCTTCAAGAATAAAGTGCGCAAGCTCTACGGAGAATCATCAGAGTAGCAACATTATAGTTATACATCATCTTTCCAGTATGTATCTATTATATATATATATATGTATATATTACATGTATTTATGTAGAATGTTTTATATCTATGATATTGTATTTATTTATCCACCTATAGTATCTATCATATTTATATACAGTTGTACGTAGAATACTTATAAGATATCAAATTCAAGAAATCCTTGCAACTCGCTCCAATTATACACCTGATACACACAGCTCTGCATCACCCAAAGGTAGACTGGAAGAAAATGACTATGGCATTAAGTCCGCCTTTTGCAATGTATTTGCAGGAAGTATAAATAAATAAAAATAAATAAATTAGCAGTCGCATACGCTAACCACTAGACCTACGAGGCATCAGGCAAATTAAAAAAAATACATTAAACATATAACGTAATTCGTATTATTGCTATCATATTACACGAACACAACACATTGTTGCAATGAAGGAATACGATTTTTAGGAATTCTCGGTAATTTTTCTTAGTGTTTTCGGTCTTCGCGACTTATTCACTACAATTATCTTAATGTATTAAATTGTCGTTTTTAAATGTCTTCCCTCTCGACATTAATAGACAATATTTTTCATGTTTTTATTATTAGTTTCGTCTCTATATAGAGACGCCAGCCCAACACGCCAGCGAGCCATATGGCTCGCTGGCGTGTTGGGAAAACTCACAACATGTTACTAGAATATTAACATTAAGAACTGTACAAAAAGTATTTGTCTTTGCTACACGCTACAGTATTTTTTTCTATAAAGAAAAAAAAACTGGTCGACTCCCGCGTCTCTGGTTTTGGCTTTAACACGCTGACCAGACGGTTTGGTGGTACCTATAAAGTTTGTGTCAACGTTTCCTTCTATTTGAAGTGCTATTGTACTGCTTAGTTTTCTTTGGTTAATTCTTAAGATATCCTCTTCTACTGCTTTCCTTTCTAGATTCCTATTTCAACCGATTCTACTAGTTCAACCGGTTTTACCTGAATATCAGTTTTTCCACGGAGCGATCGGACCTACGCAACCCTAAGGGAGAACTGAAATTCGAAAGTTGAACTAGTTGTCAGTAAATTTAAGGGCACTGACTTTCCATTAACGATTGCCATAGATGTTTATGACAACTGGGACCGACGGCTTTACGTGCTCTCCGAGGCACAGGCGTGAATCACCGTCAAACTTCCAAACTCCGGGATGCTCTTAGAAATTTTCTAAGAAAAACTCAGAAACACTTTTCGGCCCGACCCAAAATTTGAACCCGAGACCTCTTGATTAGCAGTTGCATAGGCTATCCACTAGACCAACCAACGATGTCTTAAGACATTCATGGGATGAAAAGGTGTGGTGACACTCAATATTCTTGATCCGTCATTTTAGTATTTATAATTATTTTCGATTTCATACATAAATGAAATAGATATTTTGGTTCAAATATTCAAAGTAGGGGCTCAGTAGATTTATAAAATAACATATTAATGAAGTTTGAAGTGAATTTCGAATTCCATTGAAAGCACCGCCAAACAAGTTCCAAACAAGTGTTTTTTTTATTGTTTGTTTGGATATCGTTTTTTGTTTTTTCAAAAGACGGACCATTTCATCTAATCCACATTTTTTTTTCATTAATTTCATTACGTCGGCGACTTATAGACTTTAAAACTTTAAATACTTGACATTGGCAGGAATAATAATTATTCGACTGATTGCCATCTCATCAAAAAAAGAAGAAAAATAAAGTTTGTGGTTATAGGTAACTTAACTAAACGTCATGTTAGTACCTTATACGGTGGCCATCCCATTTGTTGAAGACCTTGCAAAGGTAGCATAATTCTACGGTCATGCCGCATAAGTCGATTGAAAATTCGTGAACAATCACAAGTATTAGAAAACGATTCAATCATCACAAAAACAGAAAAGAGAAATGTATACATTACTAAACTGTGATTAGAGAACTCTAAAAGCGTCGATCGAGAAACTTCAATCAACAAAAAACCATTACAGACTTATTAAAATTGAACATACGACTAAACGTTGCACATAATTAATTTAACTTTTTTTCATGATAATGTAATTGAATTTCTATTACTGTACATTATGTACACTTGTCATGTCGAATTGGTAATAAGTAGCTAGTTTTCAATTATACTAGCTAAAGTCCCGACGGTATTATTTGCATTTGTTGTTACAACGCTATAAACGACGCGGGGAAGTTAGTCTACAAAATATTGCCAAGTTCCTTCTTATGTGCTCAGCTATTCGCCAGTGAAAGTCCCGTCAAAATCGGTACAACTGTTCCAGAGATTAATGAGGAAGAAACAAACAGACAAATTTGGTGTGAGTATTTATATACTTTGAAATGCATTTAATAAAAACTGTACATTTAATAAAAACTGTACATTTGATATTACATACAGAGCCTTCAGTTTTATTTATTTGTCTAAATTGCTGGCGTAAGTAATATATATTATATGGCACATATGGCAGTTTTTTTTAATTTTAAATGAAACCTACTTGGAGACCTAAATCATGATAAATAAAAATATTTACAACCAACTCGGTTTACGGGTTTTGACGGCAGCACAGTTCAACAGACATTCTGTTTCTCTTTCTACAATCGTCAACCCCTTTATCCTTTTTTATTATCGGCTTTTATGAGAGACGTCATTCCCACACATTAGTTTTTCAGTAAAGTTAAAATAATTTGACTGTAACTACTGAGTCAAGTATTGTGGGTTCAAATCCCACAAGGGACAACACTTTGTGTGATCCATACATTGTTGTTCTAAGTCTGGGTGGTCTTTGTGTCCGTTTCCGTGTACTCGCATGTTTGTAAAGTCTCTCCCGACATAGAATGTATATTCCTAATGCGATAGTTTAAAAAAAGCATAACGCTTGGCTGAAGATAATCGTATCTGAACTTGGGCAGCACTAGACGCTCTTTAAAAAAAAAACAAAATTAAAATGCCGTTTTCGAGTATTACCTAACGTTAGCAAAAATCGCGACGAATTGACAACATCTTTCTTTTTTATAAATCGATATTTACAGTGCTATTGTATAACGAATGATGTTCAGTACAGATGGAGCTTGTTTGATTACTTGCATATCAATATACATAAAATTGTTCCGTTACTGACTGACAGACAACGCAGAGCCGAAACTACTGAACGCAGGAAGCTGCAACTTGACATGTGTGTTCCTTGAGGAGCGCAGGCGAGTATTATGAGAGGATTTTGGAAAATTCCACCCCCAAGGGGGTGGAAACGGCAATCAAAGTTATACAACAGTATAACACGTAGTCGAAACTGCGGGCAAGTTCAGACTTGCCCGCAGTTTCGATTTTAAAAATTCTTAGATAGTCCATTTATTTTATCGAGGAAGGCAATAGTCTATATATCATCACGCAATACCAAAAGGAGCGGAGTAACGATAAAATTAAAAATAAAACTATCATTGAAAATTCTTTTTAACCGACTTTAAAAAAAGGAGGAGGTTCCCTATTCGTCGAAATCTTCTTTTTTTTATGTATGTTTAGCGATAATTTCGTCGTTTATCAACCGATTTCAAAATCGTAGCTTACAGGTGGTCCCATCGTCATCATATCGGGATATCGGGATAGAAAAACTCCTCAACAGCATATGTCTATCTTTTTCAGTTGGCTCACTGTAACAATTTTTATGGGAAACAAATTTGTTTCTGCTGTATAACATCACTCTACGGGCAATAGAATACGCAGAAAGATCTGCGTGGGTCAGCAAGATTACCTATAAGCCTTGAAACACGCCAAAACATGTCATCATGGAATGCAGTAGTGTGGCCGAGCAACGGGCACAAATACTACAGTCACCGGCAACATTCCTGGAGGCCTGCGGAAATATTCGGAGGCTGCTTTCCTTCTGGACCGACCTAGGCTGGCTGGAGTAATTGGGAAAATTCTTCACGCACAATGGTCCAATAGCTAGGACTAAGTGCGGAAACCGCCCAGGAAAACTAAACTAAAGCCTTGAAATTCTATTCTTCAACATCTAATACAAAAAGAAGAGGTATTATAAAAGTAACGCGTGGTTTATTTGTGTCTGTGTGAGGTCTTTGCAAATGTATGTAGGTCTTAAATGAATGGACCAATTTAGAATTGGTTTTATTTGAAAGACAGTTTTGTGAGAAAGTCGGACTTTCACCTTTGGTGACGAGTCTTTGCTGTAATACAAGGAAATCTATTCAGTTGTTTGAAGATAATTAACTTTTTCTAATAGTGGCAGTGGTTTATGAATGATGAGTTTTTTTAATTAATACTAATATAATGAATTCGAAAGTATATTGATGTCTGTCTGTCTGCTGACTTGTCTCGGGGTTCAATACTACATGTACATAGATGCTGGCAGATATATTTGCTATAGTAATTGATATGATAACTTATACAATGTTTATTTAAATTAAGAAATTTAAATTACCTACTGAAATAGTTACTCATGTTGTGATTAATAATATAGTCCGTAATACTTAATAATGTTATAAAAGCGAAAGTTTGTGAGTATGTATGTGTATTGGTTGCTCTTTCACGCAAAAACTACTGAACGGGTTTGGATGAAACTTTACAGTAATATAGCTTACTAGCTGATGCCCGCGGCTCCGCTCGCGTTTTAGAGGTATCAAAAATAGATGTTGGCCGATTCTCAGACCTACTGAATATGCATATAAAGTTTCATAAAGATCCGTCAAGCCGTTTCGGAGGAGTATGGCAACGAAAACTGTGACACGAGAATTTTATATATTAGAGAGAGATATACCAGAATTACACATAGGCAAATTTTTACTGCAATAATCGAGATACACGCGGGCGAAAGCTAGTTACGATGTAATAATCATTTTCTGAATTTATAAACGAAATTTAAAAAAAAAAAACAACTATTTTGCTTAAAATTAATATAGTTACATATATTCGGTAGTAGAGCAATGGCTGGGCCATTAAGAGAGAGTTAAGTAAACCTTTGTGACGATCTTGAAGGTCTCCTCCTCCGTGACACCCCGGTGCGCCTGGGGGTGTCGTCTAGGGCGGGTCGTGTCCACCTTTTACTGTATAAAACGATGCGAGGCGCGATATCGTCTTGTCCCAAGGCGAAACAAAACAAAATGATTTTTGAATGTTTGACGGGTCGATAGGCATATAGTGGTGTGTATAACAGTTTACTGCGCTAAAGGTCACTGTTGCGATTCCCGTTTAGTTCAAACATAGATGAATATTTTTTGTTTGGTTTGGTTTGGGTATTTACAAAAAACTATAAATCGTCTATACTGCATACTTTGGGTCAAACGGTCGAGTAACATTGTGAGAATAAGGTAGAATAATTTAATTTTAAAAAAATGGCATATCAGTCCAAAAACACTAAAGGACATATCTCATAAACAGAAAAGATTTGCCTGCAGAAAATAATTAAACCTTGAACACATCTCATGCAAGTCAGTCTGATCCCAAACTAGCCGGGCCTGCGCTATGATTACCAGATCACAAAAAACATACTTACATATTATAGATAAACTATACCTAGATACAGAAAAAATACACAAACTCATCACATACTTATTTGTCGTGAGTTGTAATCAAACACAAGACCTCTGGCTTAACGATCAATATAACTAACCACTAGACCAACAGGACCGGCAAATAAAATAAATTTTAAGCTATTCAAACTGTCTGAATACCTAGAACGGAGACATTAATGGATCGGAAATATTTTATTATTTACTATCTATCATCAAAATAATAATATGTATACATTTTACAACGATGTCACTGTAACTATCAAAAAAAGTAATTTCTGCTATAACGATTAAATAATAATAAACATGCAACACTAAAAATTGGCGGTTAGTTGTACTAAGAAAAAAAATTGACAGCTCAAATATTTTTTTCCTAATCTGTCAATCACCACAAAGGCCTCACTAACGAGTCTATCATTAAATGTTATTTATAAACAATACTTACATACAAATAAGGTTCCATAAACACTTCATAAACATTACTTTGATAGTCTGGTATCTCCGGTAGGGTCTTGATCAGCAAGTTTCTTCCATATCCAGGGATTCCTTGTATTGACTTCCCATTTAAAACTGCCACCAACCAAAGTAATTGTCCGAAAAAGATATGAAGTCGCAAATTCATGTTTTATTGAATGTTGAAGAATTCTGTTTTGCACGTGTGAACTAGACAAGCAGCCACGGCCTAATGATTCAATATTACGATACTGTGATGTGATGATAATCTCTTTCAGGGTTCGTAAGCGCAACATGCGGAAAGCCTTTTAGAAATTTTCGTTGTACTCTAAAACTTATAAGCCGAGGAGTTAATAAGGCGACGTTTGATTATAGAATCTACGATATTTTGGCAATCGAAAACCAACGCTACTCTTGAAGTTGATAGAAATTACAAGACACATTGACACAAGTACTCTGTTATTCCGAAATAAACTTTATTTCATACACGATTAAGTAAATATTTGAATTGGAAACATGTATCTTTTAACAATGGACATTTCTTTCTGTCGCTGTTCGTTTCGTGAATATCGTTTTATTATTCCAATAGCTTCTACTTTGTTAACTTTCTTTGACATGACGATGGACGAGTAACGGTAGTGATTGATACTATTTTATATCCTCACTAGCTGAACACCGCGGAGTTACCCGCGGTTATCATTGTAAAGCGCGAACAACGCCTCAGAACAAAGCTGTTCCAAATAAATTAGTAAACCTAGCCTAAGTTACTCCTAATGTCTTCCGCTATCTGCCAGTAAAGGTCCTTTCAAAATCGGTCTAGCCGTTCCAGAGCATAAAGCAGTTAGCTAACTAGCTTACTATAAAGCAGATAGAAAATAGGCACATTACGAAAATTCGTTAACTTTAACTACATTAGATTTCCAAAAAAACTCTTTATCAACTTATTTATTTAACTAACTTAAAAATGTACGAGGCACGCCACGAGTCGCCGCTATGAGCTATGAGCTTAGCTATGAGCGGCGACTCGTGGCGTGCCTCGTACATTTTTATACTTTTGATATTACCGCTCGGCGTTTCGCTCTTAGCTACCGCTCACAGCGGTAACGGCCCATTCACAACCTTTCCGCTGTGAGCGGCAGCTAAGAGCGAAACGCCGAGCGGTCATATCAAAAGTATAGAAATGTACGAGGCACGCCACGAGTCGCCGCTCATAGCGAAAAAGCTAGCGGTTTTTGCCGAGCGAATTGCTACAGCGGCGAGCGGTATGGAGAGCGGCGGGAACAAAGGCACAAGTTCGTATGTGCGACGCCACGAAACAGAGCGGCGTGGACAGCGGTTCAGGAGTGACGGACTCAGCGGCGTTAAATAAAATCAAAAAATTTTAGACGATTTTATGGCGGTAATGGATACCGAGGCTTTTATATTTTAATTTATATTTTAATTTTAAATAGACCGCCTATATGGATGTCAAAATATCCCCAACATAAATATAAAAAGGTTGTGGGAAGAAATTAAACAATGTTTTCCGGAATATAATGGAAGCCACTGATATGTTGACAAAACTACTGGTATGTTTACGTAATGTAGGTGGATAGTTGACAAGTTTTAAAAGTTAATTTTTTTCTCTGTCAGTAGGTACCTAATTAGCAAAACAGTTTACATATCAGTAGTTTTGTCTGTAGATATAACTACACACGAAACTACTAGTATGTCTTATACGCAATGTAAGTAGTTGACAAGTTTTTAAAGTTCTTTTTCTCTGTAAGTACCTACTTAGCAAAACACTTGGAAACATCAGTTACTCCTATAGGTAGGACCTTCGTATAGGTCACTAAATCCACCATCTAAATACCGATCTTTATTTAGTTCGTGCACTCATTCTATCACATTTTAAAAAAAAAAGTTGTTTCTAAACAGACAGGGGATAATTTTTATAAAGCCATGATTTTTAACACGTTTCGACTACCTAAATACGTCCACCGTCGCCGCTGCAACTAACCGCTACTGAGGGTACGTGGCGTGACAAACGCAACGCTCACCGACGCCGCTCCGCTTTTCGCTAAGACCAAAACTCGTGGCCAGGCCGTAAGGTCGTAAACGGGCCGTAATTGACCTTTCAAACAAAAAAAAAACAAAATCAAAATCGGTTCATCCTTTCAGGAGTTACGATGCCACAGACACGCCAAACTTATAACAATCGTCTGAAGTTAAAAATATTTATACATGGATTTCCCGAAACAGATGTCTTTGGACAAAATCATGGCACAGTTTTTTTTTTGTTATTTTAATAATTTTTAACATTTATAAATTACTCAAGGTTCTAAATTAACATCGAGACTCATTACGTCAACTTTTGTACACGCCTATATGGAGTGCGATTATAGGTAATAGTGCCAGGTTCGGCTCGACCGGGCAGTACTACCTTCACACTGAAGACCAACTAAAACGACAGCATCCGTGCTGGATGCCCCTATTCCTGGATTCTCCTCATGCTTTCCATCAGGCAGAGTAGAGTCTCTATATAACCTAAAAATTACACCATTCGTGTTGTCGTATTTCGTTGTTGAGTGTAAAATCGGAGGTCTACAGATGCCTAAGCATCTCACGAAGCCGTCATGGTGACCTATTCTGAATGGCATAGGTAGCAGTCATGGATACCCTTGGCTGGCATGGCATAGGTGTGAATACCCCGTCAGAATTAGTGCACATAGAGGATCTGACTTGATACCTTTTACCTCATTGAGGTAATAAAACGCTTCAAGAAAATAGCTTTTTATCTATGTACAGCAATTGTACTGACATAATTTAAAAAAACCGTCATTTATAAAATATTTAAAACTATAGACATACGGAACCATGAGTTTAAATCAGAGATTCGCGTGTACTTTTAATGAATACTCTAAGATCAAGCCACGGCACATTGTCGTTAGCACCAAGGCTTCATAATTTTACGGTATGACGTAATTATAGACTCACTCTATGATAGTTCCCGTCTGAAGTAACACCCCCCCCCCCTCTCGCAGTAGGTTCGTCTCCGTGAGCCACGAATGCTCCACGCCAATTAATTTCGAAGGTAAAGGAAGAAATATCATATTAATTATGTTCAGGTTTTTCATTAAAATGTTTTAAGGATCCGTACCCAAAGAGTAAAACAGAACCTTTTTACTTATGCGACGCTGTCGGTCTGTCATGAGGCTATGTCTCATAAACTGAACCGTTATAGTTTTTACAGATTAAGTATTTTTTTGTCGCTATAACAATAAATACTGCAAAACGAACAGAAAATAAAATTGAGAGGGTTTCCATAGAACGGATTTTTTTTCTCGTTTTGACTCGTGCAGGCAACAAGTAGAAACTTGAAATGTATAGATAATATTACGGAACCGTTTCTGAACGAGTACGACTAGCACTTGGCCGATTTTTTAGCTCATGTTTTGAAGTCGAGGAATCTTTGTCATTGAGCTAAGCGTCTGATGGCGGTTTTTTTTTACATTACTTCCTCATTACTGTCACGGTGATAATTGAGATGATAATACCTTAATATATTTTTTTAAGAAACAATGTGTATTATTTATATCCTAAATATTTTACTGCATTGTCTTTAGTTTGATTGTTTGGGAGTTATTTTTTGTTGCGATGTTATCTGAGGTTGTTTTTGCGGATTTTTTTTTGCTCGGAACATGTTCTAATAAACTTGAACTCTGTGATATTATTTCTTTTTTCTATGACACTCCTAACAAAGTACGGCCAACGAGAAGCGATTCAAACGTTAATATACCAAAAAAAGTATTATGCTAATAATCCACAAACATAAATTAAATTAATATTAAATACTTTAGTCCCTATGTATCAGAGGTCAAGCATGTCGCCATACATCGGGCACGCAGATTTATGGCAAGCGATATTCAGAAAGAAATGTTATTATTCTCGTTACTTAATTATAATCTACATTACACAATAACTCGAAATAAGACAAAATAAATAAAAAGACTTTTTTGGTTGGACAGATACTTTTAAAACTATATTGTTTAATAATATATATAACAAAACGATCAAAAAGTTACGCACCCTTGCTGTTTTGTTAACATTTACTATCGCATCTCGTTGGCCGTACTTTAATCCCACTGAAACAGAACTAAATATATTTAACGCATCTGCACTAAAATGCCCAAAAACAAGCACCTATTTCAACAGTATTGGAATTCAATCTGTAAGTTTGTACACATTTTTGAAAATACAAAAATATTTTTATAACATTTTTCTGTATAAAACCTTCAAACCGTTATATCCATAAACAAAATTGACACTTAGATATTCCAAATGTCAGAGCTGCCTCTAAATAAAAAGCCAAAGCCCTATAGATTTGGTAAGTCACAGTGACATTGTCAAGTCTCGAAGATCAATCATGAAGTTGAGATGAACCGCGACTTCGTATACAATCATGAGGTAATCAACTATTCTGACTTGACTGCCGTATTGGTCTAGTGGTTAACGTATGCGGTTGCTGATCAAGAAGTCTCGGGTTAGATTCCCGGATCGGATCAAATCTTTGTGTGATCCGCAAATATTTGTTTCGGAGTTTGTAGAATTTACATAAAAAAAGGATGTTTATGTATTTATATCAGTTGTCTACGCAAGACAACGTCAATGCAAAGAGAAGGAAAACTTGAAACCAACCCTATACCGACCCGTCTGGCCAGCGTGGTATAGTAGGCCAAAACCTCCTTTCTAAGGAGACCAGCAGTTTACTGTAGAAGGCTGTTTATGATGATAATGATGATCAGTTATACCCATAATACAAGCTCTGCTTAGATTGGAACTAGATGGTGCTGTATATAAAATGTCCGAAATATTTATTTATTCATTATTAATTCATGGGTGACTCCATCCAAACTTGGCAATAGAACTCCCAGAAAGTTCTGGTAAATTTGAAATCAAGTCTACACCTAAATAACATTTTAAAAATGTCACCGAAAGCTTAGGCATTAATGGTTACATAAAATATCTTTCCTTCATCGTGTGTGTAGAATAAACGGTTTGTCTGTCGGTGTGTCTGTACGTCTGTCTGTCTGTTTGTTCCGACTAATCTCGGGAACGGTTGGACCGATTATGACAAGACGATTGCCAAATTTACAATAAATACCACGCGTAACACCGCGGAACTTAGCTAGTCAAAGTAGTCAATATTTATTTTTTACTAAAAAAATTAATTGCTAGCAATATTTATCTATAACTAATTGGCATAATTATTATATTCCTTATTTTTAGTTTTAGCAAAAATTGTTTAATTATGGTCAGTGACCTTATTTTTAGCCAAATCTATGTTTATCTATTCAAATAAATAAAATTGAAGTTTCTGTATGTAATATTAAAACATCAGTTTTTTACTAAATGTTATATCAAAGTACATACGGTATTAACATCAAAAAGCGACTGGCATCGGACCTCAACAACCCTAAGGGAGAACTGAAATTCGAAGGTTGAACTACTTGTCATTATATTTGAGGGTACTGAGTTCCCAATAACGATTGCCAAAGATATTCATGACAACCGCAACTAGAGTTAATAATGTTTTAAAAATGGCCGAAAAGGCCTATTTGAAATAAATTGAATAAATTAATTATAGGTAGTAGAGCTACGCTGATTTCAGCACGAATGGGCCGGTTCGACCGACATTACTACCCTGACACAAGACCAACCTGAAATTACAGCATTCGTGTTTTCGTCTTTCATTGGTGAGTGTGAGACCGGAGGCCCAATCATTGTGCATCATTCAGAGGCCGTCAGAATGATGGAGAAACATTGCACTAAGCCGCCATTTTATGGATCACCATTCTGCATTTTCTGCACTCACAGAGAGGATAGTGGCCCTTACTCCTGGATTCTACTCATATTCTCCATCAGGCAGTGACACCAGAATTTCATTTCACACATTACATCAGTAATATTTGATTAGTCTACTGTTAGCCATAGACCTCTCCTTAATGGTTTACTATACCACGATATCATAGTTTGATATAGGGTTTGTGTCGAATTTTCTTTCTGTTATTTCACTTACACTTCTAATATTTCCTCTCATGTTTTCAGCAAGACCGGCCAAGTGGGTGGTCAAGAACAGTGAGCACGTTGAACAGGTGGATGTGGGGAGCGTTGTGTTGTGGTGTTCCCGGGATCCCATGCTTCTTCTGCACTTGCTGCGCGAAACTGGAGAATGCTGGCCCTGATAGTGACCGACCTAGGGTCAATCGTAAGTTTGTTCATAAATATCGTCATGATTTTTAGATGAAATTTTAACATAAAAACACCTTATAAAAAGGTATTACAAAAAAATTATGCATAGACATTATGGTCTTACTACCATTTTCTAGGTGTTCTTATTTATCACTATCACTCAATAACATCTTTAACATAAGCCTTCATTTCCTTGGTCTCGAAACTTAGTTTCTCAAAGTGAGTGAGAGAGGCAAGGGAACGGACGAAATTACAACTTATTATTTTCATACACTTAGTACTTACTCTTGATAGCTCTATGTTTATTTGCAATAAAACAGCAGATAAGCCAGGAAGTGTGTCGTGACTGTGGCGTTATTGACCCATTCTCTGATTAATTACTTAGAGGAACTAACTTATTAAATGTTTTTCCTACGGTATATACATAAAAACCTTTAATTACTACACGTAAAGTATGCCTTCAGAGGCGGACAAGATCTTAGTTGTGAGGATTTCGTCATTTCGCGGGGCGTGTACCGTCATGTTATCCATAGACAACCTCATATTAGTTAGTCATAATATTATCTATGTACTTATGTTTTGAAGGTTGTATATTGACTGATTACACAAAAGAAAAACAGATTATGTAAATATGTATTGTATATTAATCTTCATTAGCTAAATAATATGACTCAGTTTTGTGAATCTTATTCATTTCACCACCACCATTCATTTTCATCAACAACCCATAAGCCCCACTGCTGGGTTTGGGTCTCCTCTAAGAATAGGGGTTGAGGCCATAAGTCCTCACGCTGGCAGTGTGCGGGTTGGGGACTGGCAAGACACGTTGGGGCTGCGTAATCTTGCCGTTGGATGTTTTAAAGCCTCCCGTAGTCCTCCAATAAAGCTTAACGACTGCTTTATACGATAACAACCTTCTTAACTGCTTAACGTGACCTTCGAATCACGAAAATGCTCATAACAAATCATGCCACAAACGATCACCCATCTAGGTCTGACCGCGCCGTCATTACTTGCCCTCGGTAATTGTTTCCACCATTAATAACCAGAATCTAATTTATTAATTTATTTTATCAGAATCAACAGCAACTGTAGAGCGAATGAGTCGCCCCCACCGCCCTCATGCGCCCCGTGGCCGCAAACACACCCCTGAGACCCTGTCAGCTGTGCGCTGTGCCTTATCCCAGCTCCAGGGTGAACCGGCTCCCCCCATGCCACCAGACGACGACGATAGACATTCGCCGGAGCCTGGTTGAGTATTGAACTGGCTATTAGCTGGTAGAGCCATAACTATGACCCAGAAGAAATGGCTTGTAGGTCAGTCATAGTCCTTTTTTTTCATATAGGTACCGTCATTTCTAATATTCACTTTTTTTTCTTTGAATTGAATATGTCTTGTTATGTGTGCTCTTCGATGAGTACTTCCGACATGTTGCCCCGAAGATGGTCGAAGCTGTCTTCGCCTTTCGACGACTTTTGATCAATTTGAGTGCAGCCAGTTGGTAACAAGACCGCTGTTATGCTTTGATAATAAGTTAAAACATTGCAGTATACGCATATTATGGTATTAAAACATAATTTGATTTTTATCTTTATAATCTAGTATCTTTCGCACACGGCTGCGCCCGAGTGTACGTCGGTTATCACGATAGAAGTAGCATATATCCTTTCTCAAGTTCTATACTATCTATGTACCAAATTTAATTTAAATTGGTTTAGTAGTTTTGGAGTGAAATCGCGACAGACAGGCAGACTTTGTTACTTTCGAATTTATAATATTACTAGAATACTAGCTTTGATTCGCGGCTTTGCCAGCGGGGTTGTTGGTTAGAGCGGTAAAAGGAACATATCATATATCCTTTCTGACGTTCTAAACTATATATGTACCAAATTTAATTTAAATTGATTCAGTAGTTTATGGGTGAAAGACCGACAGACAGACAGAGTTGCTTTCGCATTTTTTACAACATTAGTAAGGACTAGTAAGGATTGTAAATAATTTGTAATAAAACTGACACGTAGAGAATGAAAATATTTGTTATACACTATGAAACCGTTTGTTGAAAGATAATTTGTGCTTTTCGTAGTATTCTATTACTATTCTTCGGATCTCTGACTCCTCGGAGAGATAGGGGTGTGTGGTATTTCCCCTAAAATACACTCCGATCAGTCTCCAGTGCCCTGCTCTGAAGAGGACCATGTTATTTGAACTCCCTTCCAGGATCGCCTAACCAGGCTATATCCCGAGAGAATTTACAAAGGTTTCCTGCTGCTTAACGACTCAATCATTGATCCCTATCTCATTTTGTGACGAGATGGCGTGTATTACAAGCCTAAAGACATACAATAACAAGAATAAAACGCTTTTAATATAATTTTAAGTTGTAATAGCTTGGAACTCATGATATTATTTGTTCACAGAATCGATTGTAAAAAAATTAAATAAAGCTATATGATGTGACAGTTTTGCGGGCTTCTACACACTGGCTACATGTTTGGAACTCAATATCGACAAACATTTGAATCATTTATAATATAAGTACTTATATATTTGAAGGGTTATATAGATCGGTATACACTAAAATATTGTTCTAATACTTCATTGGCTGGGATAATAATAGACCCATTTATATATACTAGTTTTATGGCCTCAGAATCTTACAGTTTGCTTGTAACTTTTAGAGTAGCCTGGAAGAATCTTCGCCAAATTTAAGCTCTCAGTTTTATTTCATAATTTCAAACTTGCTTGTTGATTTGTATTTTTACTCGACTGTAGCAAAATAAGGTTATGTTTTTTAGAATGCATGTGCATTTTTAGGACGTTATGTAAAATGAAACGCTTATTGACTTTTGGGGTTAGAGGTGTCATTCAGTTCGTCCGAATTATGAGAATGACCCTGGCCGCAGCGAAATTATAAAACTTTGTACATTATAAGTATCTACCTCATAAAGCCATACCCATACGCAAGCCTTCCCTTCTGTAAAAGCATAAGCATTAAGCCCAAACAGGCACATAGATAACACAGTTATATAACACAAATTGTGTTTTTAGGTATGTGTAAAATTAAGATTTTTTTTGTTTGAATTGCTATATGTGAGTTCATAGTAGTGACACCCGATTGTCTTTCTATGCGAGTCTAAACTGTTATGTATAGTGATGTCTTCCGCAAAAATTAAAAGACTGTTTTGTATCGGGAAAAGACGTACTGGCTACTCTCCTCAGTCTCCTCCGGACCGCGAGCGTGTGATGCTCTACTTCTTCTTTTTCTTCTTCCTAGCCTTATTCCCAATTATTTGGGGTCGGCTACTAGTTCAACCGGGTTTTACCTTAATATCAGTTTTTCCACGGAGCTACTGGCATCGGACCTCCGCAACCCTAAAGGAGAACTGCAATTCTAAGATTGAATTAGTTGTCAGTAAATTTGAGGGCACTGACTTCCCAATTAAGATTGCCATAGATGAACATGACAACTGGGACCGACGGCTTTACGTGCTCTCCGAGGCACGGACGTATATCAACGCCAAAATCCGGGCTGCTATTTGGAATTTCCTAAAAAAAAAAAAAATGAAGTGTCTTGTGTTACCGTATCTCGGAGTGCCATACCTTGTTTTCTAATTTATATGCATGTACTTTTATACAAAATTTCCTAACAAGTATCTAGTGTGCGTAGGCTCTTATCGTAGTAGTAACAACATTTGAACAGTATTTAAGAAGCTAAGATTGTATATACTTAAGATTGATATGTTAATTAATTATAAACACTTGTAATATAATACTTAGTTAAATTAAGTCTGTTAGAAAGTGATTTTAGTTTTTGTGAATCGAGAGCGTTTTCTCGAAGTAGGTTTAAAAATACGAGTAGTTGATTTATACTGTTCTGACAGGTGACAGATTTATATATCCCTTCTTCTATCATCAACAGCCTTTAACAGTCCACTGCTGGACGTAGGACTCTCCTTAGAAAGGATGTTTTGGCCTACTATACCACGCTGGCCAGACGGGTTGGTATAGGATTGTTTTCAAGTTTTCCTTCTCTTTGCATTGATGTTGTCTTGCGTAGTTTATCCCTTACGTATTACATATTACACCCGCGAGATGAATAGGGGTGGTGACACTCTGTATTCTTAATCCGTCACCACACGGAACACCACCACCCTTCTTCTTATCATCACCCGTTAGTCGCGTTCATCTGCCGTAGTCCGTGCTGGACATAGGCTTCTTAGCTCGATTATATCCAGTTCCTGCCAGTCCAGTCATCTTGTTCAGTACACTAGGCCTGTAGATGCCCTATACACTACAACACGACTCAGGAGAGACCAACCCCTCTATCCAAGTTACAAACATTTTCCGTTTTCTATTCTATTTCCTATTCTCTTGTTTCATTGGCTAATATTTTGTTTTGATCACGTGACTGAGTGACATTAGCCAATGAAACAAGAGAATAGAGAAATGGTATGGAAAATATAAAATGTTTACAACCTGGCTACGGGGTTAGGTTTAGAACCAACTGTTTAAAGTGCTTTTCAAAGCACTCCAGATACAGCAACCGCTAGATTAGCCAGGCAGTCATTCAGCAGAAGCGAATCACCTTCCTCGACCGGCCACTTTTTAAATGGAAAGTAAAAGTATTTATGTGGGAGCCAATGTTGGCTGACTGCCTCGTTGGTCTAGTGGCTGGCGTATGCGACTGCTGATCAAGAGGTCTCTGGTTCGATTACCGGGTCGGACCAAATGTTTGTGCGATCCGCAAGTATTTGTTTCGGAGTTTGGGTGTTTTCGATGTATAATATGTATGTATTTACAAAAAAAAACTATGTTCATGTATTTATATCAGTTACCCATAATACAAGCTCTGCTTAGTTTGGGGACTAGATGGCTTTGTGTGTAAAATGTCCGAAATATTTATTATTATTATTAATGTTAAAAAAGAATATTTCTTATTAGGTAGGAAAGCGAGTTTTCTAACGTAGTAGAACCTGAAAAAATTCACGCTGATTTTAGCAGGAAAGGGTCGGTTCGACCGGGGTACTACCCTCGCGTACTTTGAGAGAGCGGTGGAGCAAAAACATCTCTTCACTAGGCCACCATGGTGTGGGTCACCAAGCTGCGTGCATTCACACTACTCTTGGGATTCTATTAATTAAAAAGTACAAAATAATTTTAATGTAACAAAACAAAATATTTTCAGAAAGCACCCCACTGCTTTCTGAAAATATTTCAATAACGTCGCCCCACGCTTTTTACATTAAAATTATTTTCTATTTTTTAGTTTAAAAGCGTGTTCGTTTAGTTTTTTACATTAAGTTTTAACTACACGGTTGACCTAGTGGTTTAAGTGGTCGCCACGCCGTTTTCTCTGCGCCTAGTATTGTGGGTTCAAATCCCACATTGGGCAATACTTTGTGTGATCCAAAAACGAGTCGGGGTGTTCTTTGAGTCCGTTTCATGTATGTTTGTAAACTCCCCCCGGGATACAGTATGTTTATTCCTTCCTAATGCGTCTTTAAAAAAAACTTTAAATGGTAACGAAGAATTGACAAAGACAAATAGATTTACTTAGAAACGTTGCTTTGGAGTTTAGGCTATGGTTTTGTCAGTATATTAATCATTGTACAGTGTCGTATATTTTATATTCCTGTATATATTACCTTTATCATAATAAACGATTTATAACATTAAGTGCTTTTTTTTGACGCAAAAGTATTTTGTCTTTTAGAACAAGCTTATAGAACAAGCACTTAGCTACCACATAGGATCACAGTACGATTTCAGATCCTACCTATATGGTTGCTTGGTGCATTTCAAGACAAATTAAACGAGCCCAAATTGGATGGGGTTGTGTCCTTAAATTTATTCTTCCAATTAAAACATCACATCTGCTCCATGTTTTCAAAATTTTGCAATATCACGCAATATGTATGTGCTTGATAGGATACTGGAAAGTAAATCAAATTTAATTTGCAAGATTACATTACAAACAAAAATTATAAAGTTCTGGCACGTCTTGCATGCTGTACTTAATTTTTGAATATTTTTTAAATATTTATATTTCGTAGCAGAGCACCTGCTTTCTATTTAAGCAGGTGATACAGCTAGATTCTCGGGCTAACTGCTTCAGGTCCAAGACCCCCGACCCCGACTCTTCTTCACCAATGTCATATTTGTTCTGCCATCTGTTTGTTTATGGTAGTACTACAATAACTTGTTCCTATTTAGTAATCTTTTAGAGAATCTAAATACTTTAGTCTTATATAGATGGCGCTACAATAAATTTCGAAAACATAAATTTATGAGGTTGTAGGCATGGACGTATAAAAAAAGTGTTGTAACTAGAATTTATTTATTTTGAATTAAAAAAGATCGCTGATAACTAAAGCTAATAGTATAACCTAAAAAGTCTAAAAGTAGTAGGTACTTAATTTTTCAAGTTCAAAAACAACAACAATGACAAAATATGTAAAAAGCCTAGGATTCTAGACTTTAATTGTTGTAAATTATAATTACTTTAAAGTGAAGCCAATGAAAACTGGTTATAAAAGATTTTTAAGGTTGGATTTTAAGTCAGATTCACTAATTTTGTTACCAACTTCCTATGCTAATAATATTTTAATTGCCTTAGTATTTTTATATGGCTGCAATCAATCTAATGAGGTCATCCGCTTAGAAATTAATAATAATAAACTAAATCATTGCCGGCATTGACGGGTTTCTCACTAAGTATTTTCATGGTCAAATCGTGAGCTCTTGTATGTACTATGATATAATACTTGTCACAGCTGCGACGTTTAGTATAGTGTAGTGAAACTGGACCAAACGGTGCTTATTTCAGTGTTTTTTAAGTTAAAAAGTGATATAAATCCATTTTTGTCCTTAAGGTAAGGCTATAGACAATATATTCTAATATTACAATATACCAGATTTAATAAATTTAGAACGAACGATCTGCCTGTATTTTTTTTTCTAAGCAGTAGTAATCGTGTTCGGCCTAACATTTTTGATTATAAACGCGGGAAAATAAAAATGAAGTTTATTTTACGAATATTATTGAAGTAATTTTATTCCCAGAAAAGTGACTTATCAGGTGCATATTCTTAGAATGTTAGATCATTTTATTACCACAAACATACTTAATTACCATGAAGAATTCTAATTATTACAATTGTTAGACGCTCAATCCTAGGTATTAACTTTTTTTCTAAGACACCTCATTATATGTAAGAATTATATGTTACATTACCAGCTGCATTGAATCATAAGATAAATTATATACGTAGTTCGACTTGTTTCCATTTCTTGAACTAATCTTATCAGAAGACGAATATAATTTCGATCTTAAAGAATGTTTGTTGTTGTGGAAAAGTAGGTAGTCTGTGGTAGGTTGGTATCTAACTATCTATACACGCACAGTAAAATAATTTAAAACAAATACAGATTGTGTGTCCAACACAAGAACCTGCATCAGTGCTGCGCGATTTTTCAGATGACACCCTCTAAATGGCAACACAATCGTGCGCACAACAGCTTTTGAAAATAATTTTACCAAAAAGCCGACTTCTTGCCTATGATGTTTGAGGAGTTCCCACAATTTCTCCAGGATCCTTTCATCAAATCCTAGTTTCCTTATTATGGGACCACCGGGGAGGCAATGGCTTTCAAATAACAAAATAATCATTAAAATCTGTTCACCCAAAGTTCCGAGGTAACAAACAGAAAAACAGTCGAATTGAGAACCTCCTCCTTTTTTTGAAGTCGGTTAAAAATGAGATAACCAATACAATTAGCAAGGTCAAATGGTGTTTACAGTTGGGTATTGTCCGTTTTCAATGTCGAATGATGTCAAGTATGACGGAGCAACTCTGAGATGTGAAGCCAATGTCCCAAGCAACAGCGACCTCGGAATGAAGACAAACCAGTTGGAGTATTTTTGTCCAAGGCCACTGAAGGATCGTTCTAGAAACAATGTTGATATAACAGGATACTATAGTAATCCTTACTTATTATATGGGTGTGTTTACAAATATATTTGTACTAGTTGAGACCCGTAGTTTTTGTTATACATCGCGAGTAAAGTCGCGGGGCGAAGATAGTCTAAAAAGTATCCTAAGTTATTCATTGTTACTTAAGTCATCTGCTAGTGTTAGTCCCGTCAAAATCAGTTCAGACGTTCCAGAGATTATAAGTCATAAACAAACAGACAGACGAACAGACAGCCAAAAAAAAAAACTTGTTGTACTTAGGTAATGTGGATACTTTGATATGAAATTAATAAATGTATTTAATTAGATTTAACAAATAGACACTTACATTTTATTTATTTGTATTGATTAGTCTTATTGTGTCGACTAAGGGCCACAGCACACTAGCTACTTTTAGCATCGGCGATCGGCAACTAGTCGCTTTTTAGAAGCTAAATACGGCGACCGAACGCTCCACACCGCACACTTAAAAACGCCAAACGCGGCGATCGAGTCGCTTTTTAGAAGCGCGACACAGCAGCTGAACGCACTGCGGTGGCCCTTAGCGACTTCCTAGTCGCTAAGGGCCACCGCAGACTAGCTACTTTTAGCATCGGCGATCGGCAACTAGTCGCTTTTTAGAAGCTAAATACGGCGACCGAACGCTCCACACCGCACACTTAAAAACGCCAAACGCGGCGATCGAGTCGCTTTTTAGAAGCGCGACACAGCAGCTGAACGCTACTCTCCGCACACATTCGGATGCCGGTAGCAGCGACTTGGCATCTGAGCAGTCGCTAAAACGCGCGTTTCCGATACCGCGATCGAACGCAGGAAGTCGCTAAAACGCGATGCAGCATCGATGCAGTCGCCAAATCGCCGATCGCCGATGCTAAAAGTAACTAGTCTGCGGTGGCCCTAAAACGCGATGCAGCATCGATGCAGTCGCCAAATCGCCGATCGCCGATGCTAAAAGTAGCTAGTCTGCGGTGGCCCTAAAACGCGATGCAGCATCGATGCAGTCGCCAAATCGCCGATCGCCGATGCTAAAAATAGCTAGTCTGCGGTAGCCCTAATATATGTATTTGTTTATAAAACTAGCCCACGTGGAATTATGTACGGTTTTTGCTTTTGAACCAGATAAATACAAATATTTGAGCCAGCCAAAGTAACCTTAATCTGCCTGATGGTAAGCATTAGTAGATTCTACTGATTCTTCCCATCAGTCGCAGCACGCCTGCTGCATTGTCCGCAGTGGCAGTTAGGACAGTAACGGTCAGTAACCGCCATTCCTGGATTCTGTCCATGCCTTCCATCAGGCACGGCAGAGCCATTTTGGCAGCTATAATTATAAAAAAAATAACCCTACGGTTGTTTCGTTAGTGAGTGTGAGGCCGAATGATGCAAAGGCATCTCACTAGGCCGCCATGGCAATGAGAATGGTGATCACCACGATTCTAGTCATGCTTTCCATCAGACCGAGTAGTCACTTTGACAGACTTCTATTTGTATTTATGAAATAAGAGAAACTACTCAGCGGATTTTAATGCAGTTTTCAGCAATAGATAGAGTGATTCAAGAGGAAGATTTGCATCGCCCTAAGGTTGACTGTTAGAAAATGCCTATGGCATTAAGTCCGCCTTTGTACATTTGTGCATAAAGAATGAATCCCTACTAATATTTTATGTGAATATAAGTTTGTTTGTTACGCGAAAACAACTCAACCGATCATCATTAAGCTTTGTACACACATTCTTAGAGGTATTAGAAGTAACATAGGATACTTTTTATATAAAAAAAAAAACAATTTTGTTTTACCACGATAACTGAAACAGACGCGGGCAGAGGCGCGGGCTTAAGCTAGTAAAAATAAAGATTTATATCCAAATTATGGTAGAGGAAATCCGACATTTTCAAAGACTTCCATACGAAGTCGGGCTGGGTCCTAGTGACCTAAAAATGAAATGCTACATTAATGCAGTTAAATATTTTTTAACTATTGCTTAGGAAATATTTTTTTATCAAGAAATGTGAAACAAAGAGACACGAAATTCATATTTACATTTACTACATTTGCATAATAATAATTTGAATATTGTAAAATATTTAGCCAGTGTTTGTACAAACGGAACAAACAGCTGTATTTGAACATAAAATACTTGGAACAGTGAAGAAGCGATATTATACTAAGTAATAATCTTGTTATAGCTCATTGCTCTAAAGGTCAATTATTATCGTTTCATTACGACTGCACAGCACAGTTGGCCTAGTGAATTAAATGGTCGCCACGCCGCTTTATACTGTACCAAGTGACGAGGGTTCAAATCCCACGTGGCACAACACTGTCTGATTCACAATTGTTGTTCTGAGTCTGGGTGTTATTTGTGTTCGTTTCATGTTTGTTTGTAAAGTTCCCCGCGACACAAAGATTTATATTCCTAATGCGTGAGTTGTCTTTTATAAAAAAAATGTACCAAAAATTTCATCAACATCAACAACCCATAACGTCCCACTGCTGGGCTCGGGTCTCCTCTCAAGAGAGGGTTAAGGCCATACGTCCCCACGCTGGCCGAGTGCGGGTTGGGGACTGGCAAGACACGTTGTGGCTACGTAATCTTACCGTTGGATGTTTTTAAGCCGCCCGAAGGCCTCCAACTAAGCTTCACGACTGTTACCTTATGACAACAACCGGGACCGACTGCTTAACGTGACCTCCGAATCACGGAAACGCTCATAACATATCATGCCACATACGGTCACCCATCTAGGTCTGACCGCGCCGTAGGTGCTTACCCTCGGTGATTGTTTCCAATCACCTAAGGCCACTCGGCTATGAGCGCTTAGCCAAAAATTTATTATAGACCAATTTCGTTCAAAATTTAATTAGTCGCGTGATAAAACTTCATTCAAAATTAGGTTTCATCAACGTTTCCAAAGTACCTGAAAAGGCCTATTCGAAATAAAAACTATTTATTATGCAGCTGTCGACCCGAAGTCCGAACACATAGAAGTCTTTTAGTTGTATAAAAATTTAGGTGATAACCAGCTATTTAATAAAAGTCACCACGCCACACATTATAAAATAAAGTCCTTCCGCCGCCTCTGTTTGATCGCGATAAACTCAAAAACCACTGCACTGATTTAATGAAATTTTGTACCCAGATACACTAAAGCCTGAGAAAGGATATAGGCTACCTTTTTACCGCGATAACCGACATTGACACGGGCGCAGCCGCGGTCGATAGCTAGTTTTTTATCTAATATATAAAATTCTCGTGTCACAGTTTTCGTTGCCATACTCCTCCGAAACGGCTTGACCGATCTTTATGAAACTTTATATGCATATTCAGTAGGTCTGAGAATCGGCCAACATCTATTTTCCACACCTCTAAAACGCGAGCGGAGCCGCGGGCATCAGCTAGTTTAATATAATATTTATTACATCACAATTTCAATCACCTTTAATGTTGAAGTGTAAGTGTAAATTCTCCAATAAGACCTTCAACACTTTATCGTGTGAAATGTCAATATTGACAATTTTTATCTTGTTTACTAAGACTCGATGATAAAAGTTAAATGCAGTTCACGAAAGGTCGGCTATTTAATACAATGTTTAATACATTTTATATTACATGTATTATTGAACGAGCTCAATAATCAGTTAACCCATAAAAATAAATAATGATACGGGGTATCTATGGACAGGTCTTTAAAAATGATGTTTAGGTTTCTAATATCATTTTTTTCTAAACTGAATAGTTTGCGCGAGAGACACTTCCAAATTGGAAAAATGCGTGCCCCGTGCGAAAAGTAAGAGTGATAAGACCAAAAAATATAGCCGGTTCCAAAAATAACGGGTCAGTCACATAAACCAATAACGGGTCAGTCACATAAACCCGAATATCTCCCGAACTACGTATGCCATCCTAATGAAACGAAGACTGTTCAATTGAGAATTTAATTGAAAAAGATAAAAAATTAAATAAAACTTAGTTACACCCACAATTGACTGTTCAATTGAGAATTTAAATGAAAAAGATAAAAAATAAAATAAAACTTAGTTACACCCACAATATTAATCTTAAATTAAAAAAAAAACTAAAGTAGTCATATTTTTCTTAAGATTACATTTTTTTTATGATTGTTTTTTTGCTGTTTTTCATCACTTTCTTCATTTAATACTTTGTATTGCCTCCACGTGATGAAGCCTCCAGTGATGAAAAACAGCAAAAAAACAATCATAAAAAAATGTAATCTTAAGAAAAATATGACTACTTTAGTTTTTTTTTAATTTAAGATTAATATTGTGGGTGTAACTAAGTTTTATTTTATTTTTTATCTGTATAATTAAATTCTCAATTGAACAGTCTTCGTTTCATTAGGATGGCATACGTAGTTCGGGAGATATTCGGGTTTATGTGACTGACCCGTTATTTTTGGAACCGAGTGTATATATGTTGTACATTACCATGTAAACTACCACCGAAAATTCGTTTGAACGAGATCTAGTAAGTAGTTTTTTTTAATACGTCATAAATCGTAAACCGCAATTTACCTTTCATTCCATCGATACACTATTATAAGAACTTATAAATGATGTAATAATTGATGTTACTTGCTGCTACGGAACCCTTCATGGGCGAGTCCGACTCGCACTTGGCAGCTTTTTTATAGACTAGCTTTGCTCCGCGCCTTTACCGCGGGTAACTCCACCAGTAACGGACTCGGCCAGTTGTAAAAAAAAAATAGATGTAAAAAGTAAGGGTGATGAACAATTTGTAGATGAAAAATCCACGAATTCATTTTGGCGTAACATCTGGTCAATGTCTGCCCCCCCTAGTCAAGTTTCAAAACGTTTTCCATTTCCTATTCCATTCTCTTTCTCCATTCTCTTGTGTCTTTGCTAATATTTTGTTTGATCACGTGACTGAGTGTCGTTGGCCAATGAAAAAAGAGATAGAGAATCGAATAGAAGACGAAAAACGTTTGAAACTTGTCTAGGGGGGCTGTTACTCATGTAGGTGATTGGTATCGAGATGTCAAAAGTTCACGTGATCTATAACATCTATGGTACCCGTAATCATTGACATAGATGATACGTCATATAAGTGGTACAGTCCGTTCACTGCCGAATTGGAAGTCACCTGGTCCAGACGAACTGCTTAATATGTATGTAATCACAAAAAAAAGTAAATACATATATGTATTTATATCAGTTGTCTAGTACCCATAGTACAAGCTCTGCTTAGTTTGGGACTAGATGGCGTTGTGTAAAAGAAGTCCGAAAAAAACTTTTTATTACGAAGTATCTAAAGGATGATTGTATAGCCAATATGTTACAAAAGTAATACAATATTTTCCTTTTATTTTTGTATTAAGTATTTCCTCGTACAATCTTAGTACAAGCGTGATTTAAGATAAAATCAAAATCACGTAGTCTGTGTAGTTATTTACTGAAGTCTAATTATGTCAAGAACTAGTTGAGCTCCACAGTGCTACCTGCGTTTTTTTTTGTACTTACTTACCTTTACAACAAAAATCCTAGCTAACGCAGTCGACGAAGCTAGTCTTAAAAAGTACCCTTATTAACTTCCTATATTATAAGCTATCTGCTAGTGAAAGTCAGGTAAAAATCTTTCCAGCCGTTAGCCGACAGACAGACAGATAAAAAAAAAAAAATTTTTGTTGTAAAAACCGTACATATTGTTCATATAGGTACATTTAGTAAAAAGCTGTTAATTTGAAAGAACAAATAGAGTAAGGGGCTGTAGGTACTACAAAATACACGTGATATAGGAAGGGGGGGGGGGGGGGTAGGGTAGACTTAAACCTCAACATGTATCACCAAGGGGGAGGGGAGGTTGAAAAATGACAAAAAAAAGATCACGTGACTAATGGACGGCCCCTAAACAGATTTATAAATTTCATGTATTTGTACTTGTAAATAAGCTGACCCGCGCTACTTCGTCTCCGTCTGTGAAAAATAATTAATTTTCCACGTTATTGCAACATTTTCCTCCTATATTCGCTCCTATTGATCATAGCTTAATATGTAATATTAAATTAATATGCACTATAATCTTCCATAATATTTGAAACAATGGTTACTGAGAATAAAGAGCTCAACAAAAATTGAATAAATTCTTCAGATTTTCGTTTATAAACTGACCACAGTATTATTCCATTCCCAAAAGTGAGCATCAATATAATTATAAAAACAACTACGCACTATTCATTGCATCGTCGCATATAGAGAACCAGTGTATGAAATCAAGGCCGGCCACTTACCAGAAGTAATAAATATCAAAGGTTAAATGTATAGCATATCTCGCTTACATACACATTACATTACATTACTCTTCCCTGCTTAGTTTGATGTACGTTTTAGATAAAGTGTAACATAAAATCGTCACGTAAAAGTGAATATTTAGATTGTGTTATACTTTTTATGAATGGTTCAAAATGGCGGCAAAAGGAGGCATAGAGTATAGACGAATGAACCATTACATTACCATTCACTCACGGAGCGTGTTCAGGTAAGTCGCTTGTACATTCTATTTAGTATATAAATTAATTTTAACTTGTATTGAGTTGTGACATTTGCATTGCGTTGATTGAATGTTTTGTTTTTTTTTATTGGTTATATACCTATAGAAAGATAAATTAACAGTAATGGTTAAGGATTTTTTGTTATTTTAAATCTTTCTGTGCAGCAGAATCCTCAGGTTGATTGATAAAAATGTTTGTTAGGTTTTATATTGGTATTTTTAACTCGACCTATTAGATAATTAACTTTTTTTTTTAATACTCTTTAACTTTTTTTTTATTGTGCTTTTTATTCATCTGGTTTTGTTAATAGATTTCTTCTCATCTTCAGTTGATGCAGATGTATCTGATACCGAATCTTATCTTATCTTTAGAAGTTATATCATTTTATATCATTAGGCATGTCAATTAAGAGATTATATTACTACCAATGTTTAAAAAGAAGTGCTCTTGAAAAATATCTTGTATCTTTACCGACTTCGAAAGGACAAGGTTATCAATTAAGTGATTTTAAGAATCCTTATATAACAATTAGACAAGTAGCGTTCCTTATTTTACATTTCCAACGGAGCTCAGATCCGCGGTGTTATACCTGCGCTTATTATTGTAAATCGCGAGTAACGACGAGGAGCGAAGCTAGACAAAATCAATTTTGCCTAAATTACTCCTTATGCCATCATCTATCTGGTAGTGAACCTTCCGACAAAATCGGTTCAGGCGTTTATCCGGAATAAACAGGCAGACAGACATAATACGGTACATACTTATACATAAACCTCCTTCCTATGGAAAGGCCTATGTCCAGCTGTGGGCTCCGAAATGTTGTTAATGCTAAAGAATACATAAACATACTTATTAGATTCGAACATTTAAACATTAGTTTTTGACTTTCTAACACTGTATTTGAATGGATTATGTTCATGTTTTTATGGTATAATTAGATGAGTTGGTCGTGAGTGATGAGTGTCGTAAGTGACATAAAAATAGTCAAAAATCAAATTTGTCAGCTTGCGACAAACAGTGGTAAAGGTAGTAGGAACTGTTTTTTTTTTTTTTTTTGTTTGCTTTAAGTCTCGGGTTGAAGTCTTAGGTCGATCCAAATTCGGAGTTTGAGTGTTTTCTATGTATAACACTTATAACACCATAATATAATACCTATATTTACAAAAAAATGTATGTAACTTTTCTATCAGTTAATCTAGCTTTCAAAATACAAGCTCTGTTTAGTTTGATACTAGTTGGCGTTGTGTGTTACATGTCGAAATATTTATATATCATTGTTTTTAAACATTAATAATAAAATTTCAAGGAGAAACTTTAATTGCGCGACAGCCGATATACACGCAATCAGAGCCGCTTACAAAAGATAGTAAACCGTAAAAAATTAAAGAGAATTTTACATACATTTTTCTTTTTTTTTTATGTATGTTCAGCGATAATTTCGTCGTTTAAGAACCGATTTCAAAAATTATTATTGCATTGGAATGGGCGTAGCTTACAGGTGGTCCCATCGTCACCATATCGGGATCTGATGATGGGATCACAAGGAAATCGAGGAAACTCCTCAAATATCATAGGCACAATTGTCGTGATTTGGGTACTCGGAATAGTTTTTCATTGAAGTCGGTTCCCTTTTGTTAAAATTATGAATATTATCAGTGAAACATTGATGTACTTATAGATGTTTACTGTATTAGTAATATTTTATACAACGGAAGTAATATAATTATGCTGTAAAGTACATACGTCGTTTTAGTATCAATTATTAAAGGGAAAGTATTGAAACTCCAATATTTTATATTTTTATTATCAATAAAAATATAGAGGCACGTTGATTTCAGTACGAATCTGCCGGTTCGACCCGGCCAGTACTACCCTCACACAGAAGACCATCCTAATATGACAGATTTCGTACTTTCGTCTGTCGTTGGTGAGGGTGAGACCGGGGGCCCAATAATTCCACATCATTCTCCCGCCCTCCGGAAGGTGGGAGACTGATGCAGAACTCCACTAAGCCGACATGGTGTGGGTCACCATGCTGCATTGTATGCACTCACAGTGAGGATAGTATTCCCTACTCATGCTCAGGCATACATTTAAAAAATTGGCCAAGTGCGTTTCAGGCCACGCAAAGAATAGGCTTCCGTAGTCACCCATAATAGATCATGTCCAATAGATAATTGTTATGTTTACTTATTATTTAGTTATTTTTGTACGAAGTTTTCCAAGTGAGTGTAGTAGTGTAGTAATTACAACACATATCCATGCAAAGTTATGTCATGAATACGGAACCCTAAAAAAGTGACTCTACTCTGCCTAATAGAAAACATGAGTAGAATCCAGGAGTAAGAAGTACAATTCTCATTGTGAGTACAGACAATGACATTGAGACCTTGTAACCTATTACAAGATGGCCGATGAGAAAGAACTCGATAACAGCAGATCACGTAGTTTCAAGATACTTTAAGATAATATAGTTACGTTGAGTATTTAGATAATACTTTTGAAGTAGGATCGTATGATGAGACACCCAGTCAGAACCTAGATGACATCACGAACGTTTCCGTGATCCGGAGGAGAAGTTAAGCAGTCAGTCTCGGTCGTTATCACTGGATATCAGTCGTGGAGCTTAGTTAGAAGCCATCGGGTGGCTTAAAAACATCCATCGGCAAGATTACGTAAGCGCAACGTTGTCTTGTTCGTCCACAACACGCTGTCGGTTAGCGTGGATGTTAGCTTAGCTTTTTCCGAGTCCCGAGTTCAACAGTGGGTCATTATGGGTTGCAAATCAAACTTACAATAATTATTTGATGAAGAATTGGTCCAAACTCGACTTGTATCAGGTAGCGTATGCGATTGCTGTGCTTGAGCTCTCGGGTTCGATTGCCATGTCGGACCAGATGTTTGGTAGGATCTACAAATATTTTTTGTATTTAATTAACATCTACGTATTTACAAGAAAAGTAAATATGTATTCTATCAATATAGCTTTTATAGTACATACAGTACAGTAGTACAAACAATGTTGGAAAAGAGTTTCCATGGAGTTTCTTGTCTGTTCTTCTCCATAGGATCTACGAATTGGAACAGATAATTAGCTTCACGACTGACTACTGAATGACTACTTGACGTTTCAAAAGTGCCGTTGTATTGGTTTATTAGAAATAAAAATGGTTTGATTTGATTTGATACTTTGGTTACTTTGAGGCTAGATGCCGCTGTGTATCAGGTGGCTAATAATTTTTTAATTTTTAATAATTATACAAAAGTAATGCACAGTTGTTCAACATGTTCTTTGACCTGATCTGATACCGTAATCCTTACAACAACAGCTCAAATTACACTGGATTTGAAACAAAACAATGTGGAAACAAAACGATGGATATTTGACCACCAGACGATATCTAGTAAAACATTCCACAAATTTGTTGAGAAAACTACGCTGTGTTAAATTTTTATTATTTAAACAAGCTCGTTACATCTGATTGGCTACCGTTACTAAATAAACCATCCAATATCGCATGTCATTTGTATTCAATAACATTATTACTTACCTCAAAACGTATAGTTTTATACAGTTAGTTAGCTCTTAGTTTTTTTTTGCTTTGGCAAGGCACGGTAATATATTTCTATTAGGTAGATATTACCAGAGAATATTTTTTAAATTTGGAATAATTTTAAAAATAGAATGATAAAATTGTTGTAGGTACCTATCTAAGTAGGTTTGGTAGATTTGAAAAGAGTTTTGAAAATGGAATATCAGTCGCTTATAAACGTGATTGTTTCATTGTTTCAGATAATCCAAGATGATCAAGACTTTGATATTTCTGGCTTCGGCCGCAGTGATTGCCGTTGTTGGAGCCGAAGAGGTTCGTTGATGGGTTATGAAATTATAATTCCCGTTTTTTCAATCCATAGACAATTTTAATTTATTGGATGTTTTTTAATCTCAATTTACATTTCATACTACTCTTTTGGATTTTTTAGGTAACCGGCGCGATCGCACTTCTCAGCGGTACCGGAGTGACCGGGAACGTGACCTTCGTTGACCAATCTGATGGCAAGGTTCTAGTAACCGGCAGGATCGTGGGCTTGATAGCTGGAGAGTACGGCTTCCACGTTCATCAGAAGGGAGACATTACTGGGGGATGCGCCAGCACTCTGTCACACTTCAATCCTTATGGGGTAAGTTTGGATTTATATAAACATCTATACTTCTACAGATTAATAGCTTTTTAAATATGTCGTATGAATGTCATTTTTGCCTGTCTGTTTGTTTGCTCTGGCTAATCTCTGGAACGACTACTTTTTAGGGTTCCGTAGCTCATGACTCGGAACCCTTATAGTTTAGCCATGTCCGTCCGTTCGTCCTCGACCTACTGCCCAAACGGTTAGTGCTAGAAAGATGAAACTTTACATGAATATGTTTTGTAATTACTTGGACAAAGTGCTACAATAAAATTATGAAAAATATTTTTATTTGGGATACCTCCCCTAAATGTAAAGTGGGGATGTTTCTTTTTCTCGCGTCTACCTCAACATTCTAGAACGTATTACACAAAATGATAGGAAAACAATGTTGCTCGAATTGACTTTTGTACTTTTACTTTTGACTTACCTAATAACTGAAATAATGTTTAAATAACTTCACAATATCATAAATGTCAAGCGTTGATGATCTAACGTAAAATAGCCTATAATCTAAAGTTTATTTGGGGTCGGCTACTAGTTCAACAGGTTTTACCTGAATTTCAGTTTTTCCACGGAGCGACTGGCATCGGATCTCCGCAACCCTAAGGGAGAACTGAAATTCGAAGATTGAACTAGTTGTCAGTATATTTGTGGGCACTGACTTCCCAATAACGATTGCCATAGATGTTCATGACAACCGGGACCAACGGCTTTACGTGCTCTCCGAGGCACGGGCGTGAATCACTGCCAAACTTCCAAACTCTAGGCTGCTATAAGGAATTTCTTTAGAAAAACCCAAAAACACTTTTTGACCCGACCCGGGATTTGAACCCGAGACCTCTTGATTAGCAGTCGCATACGCTAACCACTAGACCAACGAGTCAGTAAAATAGAATAAACGCATATTATACGTGGACAGCGCATGTATTACCAGAAACGAAGTTATCAAAGGAACCAGGCGTTTCCTAAAGTGACCTGTATTTTTAATAAGATATTAACTATATTAGTTACTATAGTATGTTATGTGGGTCGGTTTCCGCACTTAGTCCTTTAGGTGGACCATTGTTCGTGAGGACGGCCATCACTCCAGCCAGCTCACCTCCCACCAGAATCGGATAAGGCCTCCGAGTCTGTCCAGACATTCTGAAACAGTTTTGGGAGATCCAAGGGTGTTTTTCCTTGTTTCGGTGACACCTGTACACTCAATGAGTACATGCGACACAGTTTCCTCTGACCTGGACTGTTAGTTATGCCTATGGTGTGAAAATGTTTATTTAATGAACAGTGTCCGGTGATAGTTCCTACCATCAGCCGCAGACTGTTCCTGTCCAAACGCAATAAGCGTTAACTATAGTTACTATAGTATAATACAAGAACAATCTTTAGCATCGGAATGTAGAACCGCAATATCGTATTTGTACACTCACTACAAACAAGTTTAGTTATTCATTGCGTTATTACTAGGACTTGATTTCTTAAAGTACCTACCTTTGTTCTAGTCGTGTTAGCCTTTAATAAATAGTTTACTATAAGACGTAGGCATTTATATATATATATACTAGTTGACCCAGCGAACTTCGTACCGCCCAACTTTAAAATTCCAGAACTTGATCGCAGCGCCACCTACCGGGTCCAATTGCAAATCTAAACCATTCCCAGATCCCCTTGAACACACACAAAAAATTTCATCAAAATCGGTCCAGTCGTTTGAGAGGAGTTCAGTGACATACACACTCACACAAGAATTATATATATAAAGATATACTAGTGCAGTGTTGCCCGCGGTTATTGTTGTCAATCTCGAGTAACGCCGTGGAGTAAAGCTAGTCTAAGATTAGCCTAAGATACTCCTTATGTCATCAGTCATCTGCCAGTGAAAGTCTCGTTAAAATCGGTCCAGCCGTTACAGAGATAGCCCGGAACAAACAGACAGACATAAAAATTAGAAATTCAGTTTTGGACGTCTGTACCGTAAATACATTGATATGCATTTATATAGTAAAAAACTGGTTATTTGTTATTACAAACTGACACTCCAAATATTTAGACCAACCAAATTGACGTCTACTCTGGTAAGCATGAGTAGAATCCAGGAGTAGGGGTCATCATCTTCATACGAATGCAGACCCACACTATGTCGCCCTAGTGAGATACCACTGTATCATTGTTATCACACTTCAATACTAAGTAAGGGGGTGCACGAGAGGAGCCTCCCCGAGCGACGTAAAAAAGAGAACAAGAGTCCCGACGTCCGGCGCACCCTGGACACCTAACACTCGGTGTCGCAGAGTTTAGGTGACAAATCCTCTCACCACAATGGATCAACACAAGGCCAAACGCAATCCGCGTTGCCGAGCACTAGGACAAAACCATGTAGTGTTGCCATTGATACGATAAGAAGAAGACTAAGTAAAGTACATATAAATGTTTTCGACAAATAAATACTCTTGTATCTTGTAAAAAGATTTTAAACCCATTTTACTAGTATGACCACTATCTGAAACAAATTGGATACCTAAATTTAAAACATGCTTAAATAAATTATTTCATTTTCATTCTAGAAACAACACGGTCACCCTGAGGACGAAAACCGTCACGTAGGTGACCTCGGCAACATCCATTTCGATGAGTCCGGCACAGCCAACATAAACTTCGTGGACTCCGTGATCAAACTGTCAGGCCCTAGCAGCATCATCGGCAGAGGACTGGTCCTCCACGAGAGGAATGACGACTACGGCAGGAGCGTCCACCCTGACTCCAAGACTACCGGCAATGCTGGAGGCAGAGTTGCTTGCGGCGTCATCGGCATACTGTAGGCATATACGCTAATGTTTCTAAGTCAACTGTTAAACTGTAACTTATGTACTATGTATATTTTACAGTCCAAATTCCAAAGTCCCCGCCTTTTCGTTTCAAATTTGAGGATTTTTCGTTTCAACGTATTCAAGATTTTTTTTTAAATTCAATACAATGCAGAAAAGATTTTTTTTACTTTAGGTTCAGATTCGATTAAGATTCGAATAAGGTTAGGTTGTATTACTATATTCTCTGCTTATAACAAAAAGTTGCCAACCTTTTCGTAAATTAATTTTAATATTTTTCTCCGTATGAAATACATATTTAAACCATGAAATCCAATCTCTAACTGGGAGACAAAAATAAATAAAATTAGTTAAAAGCATTTTTGACGCCCAGTTAAAGTTGCCTTTGCCACAGAAAACATTGATCTAATGAAAAAACCAGACACATTTTTTGCTCTATAAAAGAAAAAAAAGTGTTAAAATAATTTATTTTTTTAGCAGGGCAACAATCATTTCTGTAATGAACATCATATATCATACAGAATGTCAGTTTCAATGCAATAACTCGTATTTTAAACCATGACTGTTTTTAAATTAATAAATTTAAAAAAATACATGTTGTTTTTATTTGTAGGTATTATATTATAGTCAATTAATAGATCGTTCAATATAACATTCAGTTTAATAAACAGTATAAAGTTATTGACTCAATTTTACACTTTTTATATTTTTCTTTAAATCCGTTGCGTTATTTAAATTTATTGCGGTGTCGAAAATATTATATTAATTGCTTTAAAGACTATGTAATTCATATTTTCGACACCAAATGAAAGGTATAATAGGTTCAATTAATGTATGTATATGTGTCAATGTGTATGTTTATAACATTAAGGGTCTGTTTCACAAAGTCTGAGTAAATTATTGGTTAACTAAATGACAAATAAATTATCAGCCACATATAACTCCCTGATATAACAGTTTGCGTTTCACAAACATCTAACCGTTAACTTTTTGTGTCAGTTTGTTATTTGTGTGATAAAACTGGCAACGTCGCTCTTTGACGTTTCAGTTTACTAAACATATAATAACATAAAATATTTTTTGATTAAATCACTCCTAAAAATATGATGAATGCATAAAAATGCATTATTTTATGATACGTAAGTATTACATATACTTAATTTACAGTCTGCAACAATTTTATTGATACAAAGGAGCTGTTTTAGAAATCGGTTTATTTTTATGTAAAACGAAGCGTGAAGCAACTGTCATATAAAAAAAACACTTGAATTGGCTTGTAAGTAAATGCTTCTTTTGTTGTATTTATTTTTTATTTTAATCATTGTCTTTTATTTTGCCTCAAACAATGAATCAAAAACGGGAGAGTATTAATTTTACGCGGATAGATAGATAGATAGATAGATCCATTTTTAATATTTTCTCGATTTCTGTCTGATTTTATGATCTGACAAGTAACTTTACCTTATAATAATTTCCTTATTTGACAGATCATCCAACCTATAATTTACTAAGCTCTTTATTTACCAGTTAAGCTTATTTGAAGATTGTGAAACGCGAACAATGATTTTACTTGACAGTTGAGTGGCAAATAGCTTACTAAGGACTTTACTTGGACATTGTGAAACAGACCTTAACCTGCTAAACTACTCGACTAATGCACGTTTCCACTTAAACCGTCTCCTTGCTTAGGAACCACCTAACGTAGGTAGCTCCTATATTTCAAGATTAAATCAAGCACTGAGGTGTCCTCTAAAGATTTCAAACGAAAATTTCAGTAAGAGATACCTGTCTCTAAGTTTTAACTTTTATGAAATAAAATAAATGGTTTGAAAGGAGGGAGTTAGACAATGAGTCCAAATTATAAACATAGAAGGTACTAGAAAACAGGTTTCAACACCCTGCGATGGCAGGTGCCTGTAAAAAAAAAACAAGTGGCTCCATAGATTTAAGGAACGTCGATGAAAACGCTCATCAGAGAGTTCTCGTCCTCAGCTATAACTCAATAAAAACTGTTCAGCTATTAAATCGAAAATCATCATCTAATCGTAAAATAATTTTCACTTACTTTAAATTTAAGTTTTTTATTTTCTATGACGTCTAGATCTAAAAAGATCCAGCGGTTTCACTTTCGTAGTTTAAGTTTTATCAATCGTCAATGAATAAATACTCCATACAACTGAAAGAAAATAAAAATAAAAATTGACTGATAGTTCCACAGATACAGAGTTAAGCACTTTTTTACTAACAAACAAACACCATATCAACAATATTTAATAATCAACTTCTAGATAATATGATTCTTCTAGAAAGGAGGTTATACAAATATCATTTTATGTAAAAACTAGCTGCGGCGCGAGCGGAGCCGCGGGCCCTAAGCGTATGAAAAATAGATGTTGGCCGATTCTCAGACCTACTGAATATGCATGTAAAATTTCATAAAGATCGGTCAAGCCGTTTCGGAGGAGCATGGGAACGAACATTGTGACACGAGAATTTTATAGATAAGATATATTAATACCCTTAAGCTGCTCCCTATATGCAGACACCTTGATTAAACTGTGATAGCTAGTCCAAGAATCATTACTGCAATTTGCGCTTTGCAAAACAGCCCCCCTAGCCGAGTTCCAAACGTTTTTCGTTCAGCAACCTTTGACGGCTCTATTCTCTAATTCGATTGGCTAATGTCACTCAATCACGTGATCAAACAAAATACACGCAGGATCAATTCTTATTGTCAAAAAACTATTTAGCAAATAATTGACTCGCCGAAAGAACTAAAAAGTAGAAAATATTAGTATTTTCGTAATGTACCTATTTTCTATCTGCTTTATAGTAAGCCAGTTAGCTAACTGCTTTATGCTCTGGAACGGCTAGACCGATTTTGAAAGGATCTTTACTGGCAGATAGCGGAAGACATTAGGAGTAATTTAGGCTAGGTTAACTGATTGACTGCCTTGTTGGTCTAGTGGTTAGCGTATGCGGCTGCTGATTAAGATCTGCAAATATTTGTTTCGGAGTTTGGGTGCTTTCTATGTATAATATGTATGTATTTACAAAAATAGGTATCAATGTATTTATATCATTTGTCTAGTGCCAATAATACAAGCTCTGCTTAGTTTGGGACTGTGTGTAGGATGCCCCGAAGATTTATTATTGGGTAGAGTGTAATTAGAACCCTTTCTAGGACTTTTAGAAGCGGAGCAGTGCCTCTGTTTACATGCACCTGCATGCCTAGAAAATATATGTTTTTGTCTTCTGTTTTTTAACTTATAACGTTATCTGTCAATTACATCATGGCTACAGAAAACTACCTAACTTTCATTGATTTGACTGCTTTTGTTGGTCTAGTGGTTAGCGTATGCGGCTGCTGATCTAAAGGTCTCGGGTTCGATTCCTGGGTTGGACCAGAGACCGATGGTTTGGGACCAGATGATAATGTGTGTCAAATGTTCGAAATATTTAATTATTATTTATTTAGTATTACTTAACCTTAATCTGATCTAGAACTGAAGATCTACCTGGTGTAGAAGTTGTATACAGACTAATAGTAAAGTCGTAGAGAAATGTTATGTCAAGTGTCTTTTAAGCGGGGCGTGGAAAAGCATCTCACTAGGCCGCCATAATGTGGGTCGCCATACTGCCTACATTCGCAGTCAGTATAATAATAATAATAATAAATATTTCGGACATTTTACACACAACGCCATCTAGTCCCCAAACTAAGCAGAGCTTGTATTATGGGTAACTAAGACAACTGATATAAATACATAAACATACTTTTTTTTTTTGTAAATACATACATATTATACATAGAAAACACCCAAACTCCGAAACAAATATTTGTGGATCACACAAATATTTGGTCCGACCCGGGAATCGAACCCGAGACCTCTTTGATCAGCAGTCGCATACGCTAACCACTAGACCAACGAGGCAGTATGGCGACCACTTTTGAATTCCGCTCATGTTTTTCATCAGGCATGGTAAAGTCACCGTGGCTTTAAATAAATAAAATAAAGTATGGACCAACCCTTTTAGCCAAGATGCAAGTTTTTCGCTTCGAATCTATAAAGATAGATAGATAGAGATCTATAGAGATAGATCTATGTAAGATCTACTCTACTATTAATCTTATCTATTCTACAATCGCTAACGCTTCTATTCTCTTGTATTATTGGCTAATATTTTGTGAACACGTGACTGCGTTGAGATGACGTCATTCTCATACTTTTTTTATCATTGAAGGTTATCAAAGTAACTCTACTCTGCCTGATGGAAAGTATGAGTAGAATCCAGGAGTAGGGACCACCATCCTCATTGTTATCATGGCGGCTTAGTGAGATGTTTCAGCATCATATGCAGTGATGTAGAATGATTGGGCCTCCGGTCTCACACTCACCAACGAAAGACGATCATATTTTAGGTTGGCCTTCTTTGTGAGGGTAGTAGGTGGAGTACATTCGTGCTGAAAGCGAGGCTCTACTACCTATAAAGTTGTTGAGTGTACTGATAGTTTTCTAATATCGTTAACGGTTGTAGAATGTCAACTTGGCTAAGGGGCTTGACCGGAGAACGCCAAGTTCTCATTAAAAATATCGATATTTAGAAGTTATGTTGTTACTTTTCAATGAGTAGACCAAAGCCTCTGATCACCGATTCACCATGTGTTGACTCTCATTTGATAACACTGCTCGTTTGCGTCCTATATCTTATGCAAGAACTTTAAGGTGTCTTCGCTAGATGACACTGAAGCATGTTTCTGTTTCAAGTTTGTGAAGTCACATAAGTGTACTTTTAATAAAATAATCAGCAACTGTATCAGTCTTTGGAGATCTATGACTGGTAAACTTTTGAAATAGTTAAATAAGACTATTTAGTTAAATAAGAAAGAGAAATAGATAAATATTTCGAACATCTACACACAACTAAGTCTAGTCATCTAGTCCCAAAGTAAGCAGAGCTTGTGTTAAGGGTACTAAACAACTGATATAAATATATAAACACACTTTTTTTTTGTAAATACATACATATTAAACATAGAAAAACACTCAGATTCCGAAACAAATATTTGTGGATAGCACAAATATTTGGTCTGACCCGCGAATCGAACCCGAGACCTCTTGATCAGCAGCCGCATACGCCAACCACTAGACCAACAAGGCAGTTTAAGAGTCAATGTAGAAATTATACCCAAATATAGAATTATTTAAAACATTTTATTTTATTGGTAAAGAAAGCCAATATTGTGAGACAAGTGACGTCACCAATGGTAAACATAAGAACAAGTGCGAATGCGTTCAGGAACTAATAATTATGTTTATGATGTTCCAACAATAAGAAATAACCTATTCAAGTTAACATAAGATAAGTAGGTATCTCAAATACTCACAACTTTCCTATTTTTAACCGATTTCAAAAAAGGAGGAGTTACTCAATTCGACTGTATTTTAATTTTTCATGTTTGTTACCTCAAAACTTTCGATTGGCTGAACCGATTTTGATCATTGTTTTGATAAGAAATTTTTCCCTCAATTTCTTATCATGTCCACATCCCTCAAATATCATAACCTGTCGCGATTTGGGTACTCGGAATAGTATTTGCTTGAAGTTAGTTTTTTGTTAAAATTATGTAACTAAATCAATTGAATTAATGTGTGAATTAATGAGCCAGATTCGATATAAAATGCTCCCAAGTGAATACCACAGACATACCTACCCTCTCTCAATCAGAATCAGGAAATATTAATTAATTTTGGAGATAATTATTTTCGAAATTTATTTAATGTTTCCTTCTAAACAAATTAATATTTCCTAATCAAACAATAACAATTTACATTATATGATTCAGTAAAACCAACATTAAAAGGTGTAGGTATGTAAGCGAACAATAGACGTGTATTTAGGTCTCTATATTATACACTAACAGGAAAAAACCTGTAACACAGTCTTAATATACTATTGGTTTCCCACAGTTTTACCTGCGTTTTTTACCCGATTACGGCGAAGCCAAAGCAGGGCTATGATTTTCACAGGCTATGTATGTATGTATTCTTTATTAAAGACAATTCCTGCATTAGGAATTTACATCCAATGTCGCGGAGAAACACACAAAGAATTCAACCTCAGAACAACAATTTATAGATCACAATTTTTTTTGTCATGCTTAGCTTGCACCCACAAAATTCAGCGCAGAGGAAATCCACTAGGTCAACTGAGGAGTCAGTTTTTTTGGTCTTCCTCTCTCTTGTATCTTTTCTCGGCACATTTTCCTCATCCCTCCGCATGACGTGTCCATACCATGATAATCTATTACTTCTTAATTGTCTTTGTAATAGCGCTACTTACAAACTCTTATTTATATAAATAAACTAACTGATGCCCGCGGCTCCGCTCGCGTTTTAGGGGTTTGAAAAATAGATAGTAGCCGATTCTCAGACTTACTGAATATGCATAAAAAATTTCATAATAATCGGTCAAGCCGTTTCGGAGGAGTATGGGGATAAACATTGTGACACAAGAATTTTATACATATATTAGATATATTTCGGACATTTTACATACAACGTCATCTAGTCCCCAAATTAAGCAGAGCTTGTATTATGGGTAACTAGACAACTGATATAAATACAAAAACATACTTTTTTTTTGTAAATACATACATACTATGCATAGAAAACACCAGAACTCCGAAACAAATATTTGCGGATTACACAAACGTTTGGTCCGACCCGGGAATCGAACCCGAGACCTCTTGATCAGTAGTCGCATACGCTAACCACTAGACCGACGAGGCAGTTATATACCCATTCCTTACCTTGTCCATCCAAATTATAAAACAACATCAAATCTCTATTGTCTCGAGTAGACGATTAGTATCAGTCACACTTGATTCTAACATAAGGAAAATCAACCAAAATGGATTATAATCTATATAAATAAATAAAATGGATATGTCTGTTTGTAACTGCAAAATAACAATTTTTCACATGTACATGAATGTGAAATACTTCAAAAATTGTCGTACTTCTCCGAAACAGCTTGATCGATCTTATGATATTTTGTGTGTTTATTCAATAGATCACAGAATATGACGCTAGACAATGATATTATATTATCATTGATGCTAGATAGTAAAGGATGAAACGTCAGTAGAGCCGCGAAGCTAGAAAAATTATAAAAATTTCGCCCGTCTGTTTTTACAGGTTATTAACTGCAGAGACTGGGTCGATTTTGACTGGATATTCACTATCAAAAAATTATAATATAACGAGTAACTTAAGCTTAACTTAAACTTAATCGCCATTTTTGTAAAGATATGACATTAATAATTTTAAAAAACTAAACAAAAACGCTTTTAAACTAAAAAGTTTAAAATAATTTGTTTAAAACATTTTTTTTAAGGTTTTTTTTTAAATCAGTGTATTGTCATCGGTCCTCGTTAAATCTACAAAGTTTGAACGAAATCTGGCTGTACAAAGTCGTACCCAAAGGAGTCGGTTACAAACAAACAAGACAAACAAGAAGCTAATATAAAGCGTGTAAAAAAAAACCGCGCGAACACTAAGACTGAGTCTTATTTTAACACTATATTTACACTTATTTGTTAGTTTAACTCGTTTGCTGGGTAAACCCCGCAGCCCGCCAAAAGGAGGTCAACTATAGCATTTCGCTTCAGTACTTCCCACTAAAGTAAAACATTATAAATAAGTGCAATGGATACCTTAGAAATATAAATTATATTGTTGAGTTATTTGATAAATACTCGTATTCAGAATTGAAACTAAAATTTTATCATTATTTATACGTTTCACTTAAAAATTTAAAATTTTGTAATAAAAGAATAACTACAGTTTTTTTACACGCTTTTTATTAGCTGCACCTGTATGTTTGTTTGTTTGTATGTTTGTAACCGACTCCTTTGGGTGCGATTTTGACCCACTTTTAACGGCCAGATTTCTTTCAAACAAAAAAAAAGCTCAAACAAAATAGTTATAAAAAAACTAAACAAACACTTATAAACTAAAAAGTAGAAAATAATTTTAATGTAACAAAGCGTGGGGTGCTTTCTGAAAATATTTCAATAACGTTGCCCCACGCTTTTCACATTAAAATTGTTTTCTACTTTTTAGTTTAAAAGCGTGTTTGTTTATTTTTTTTAAACTATTATTTTTTCGTTTGTGCTAATCTCCATAACTGACATTAAGATATGAATCATACGTATTGTATAATTGAGGAAAATATATTTCGTAACATTAAGCCAGGTTGTATACGGCAGTTCAAGCTCTCATAGCCCAGTAGCCTTAGAGATTGTTAACAATAACTGAGGGTAAGCAACGACCGTGCGGTCAGTACCTAGATGGGTGACCGTTTGTGGCATAATATGTTATGAGCGTTTCCGTGATTTCATGTTAAACAGTCGTGAAGCTTAGTTGGAGGCCTTCGGGCAGCTTAATGACACCCAACGGCAAGAATTACGTAGCACTCACTGGCCAGCATGGTGATGTATGGCTTCATCCTCTCCTTAGTGGAGAAGCGAGCCCAGCAGTGGGACGTTATAGGTTGTTGATGATGATTTATTCAGCAGTAGACGGTATGATCGAGTAGTGACTCTGGGTTCAACGGTGATCGATAATGAAACTCACTATCAGCTCGCGTGTTTCCTTCCCACTATGATCACGGGCCCTTTAAACGGGGCTTAAAAAAGCATCATCCTGCTAGTGTCGTCATACTGCCTGCATTTGCAGTGAGTTTGGTAGCCCCACTCTTGGATTCTACTCATCTATTAATGCTTCCTTCAGGTTGAGTAGAGTCATCTGGGCAGGCTTCACAATGAATAAATGAAACCCATCCATAACTCGGATCTCTGAAATGTAGATTGTATGACAGTACAACACAGAAAAGAAAAATTAAGGTCGACGAAGAAAGTGTCATTAATTAAGACCAGGTTTATATGTGCATAAAGAATAAATAAAAAACATGCACTGCATGGACGGCGCAGTGGTTAAAACTGCCGTCACGCCGCCGCGCCGCCTCTCTCTACTGCATTAAGTGTTGTGGGTCCATCTCTCTCCCTTAAGGTCTGGAAATAGAGGTCATCCCTAAAGCACATTTAAATAAATAAATAATATGTAAAAAATTATTTTCGGACATCTTACAGACAACGCCATCTAGTCCCAAACTAAGCAGAGCTTGTATTATGGGTAACTAGACAACTGATATAAATACATAAACATAATTTTTATTTGTAAATACATACATATTATACATAGAAAACACCCAAACTCCAAAACAAATATTTGAGGACCACACAAACATTTGGTCCGACCCGGGAATCAAACCCGAGACCTCTTGATCAGCAGCCGCATACGCTAACCACTAGACCAACAAGACATTTTAATAAACACGAGTATTAACAAACGTGAGACTTATGTCCAGCAGTGGAGTGTTAAAGACTGATGTGAACATTTAATAAAAACTCTAAAATGACTGCAATACAAAATTTATTGACCAATTTAAAAATCAAATCATAAATTAATTCGCTAGCAACATCTATCTTAACAGTCATTCACCTTTAATGAACTGTCTTAAAAATCATCGGAATGCCACCTACTGCTACTAATGTCATAAACGCGAAAGTTTGTGAGTATGTATGTTTGTTGTTCTTTCACACAAAAACTACTGAACGGATATGGATGAAACTTTACAGTAATATAGCTTAAATAACAGAATAACACATAGGCTACTTTTTACTGCAATAATCGAGATACACGCGGACACAGCTGCGGGCGAATGCTAGCTATAAATACTAATTATCATTTTATCAAACCACCAGAAATGGCGGCTCGCTAAGGGGATTACCTACTGCGGGGTTTTGAAACATGTTTTGTGTTTCTTTTTCCTTGATTTATGTTAATGTTTGCAGTCACTCTAATCGCAGTGACATGAAAAATAAATTCTGTTCGTGTCTAAGATATTTCACTTCATATTTGTATCACCTTTTAAGTGACTACATACTCCTAGCCATTATTCCCAATATTATTTGGGGTCGGCTACTAGTTCAACCGGTTTTACCTGAATTTCAGTTTTTCCACGGAGCGACTGGCATCGGACCTCCGCAAACCTAAGGGAGAACTGAAATTCGAAGATTGAACTAGTTGTCAGTATATTTGAGGGCACTGACTTCCCAATAACGATTGCCATAGATGTTCATGACAAATAAAAAACATAACATATTAATATTATATTTTCTTTTACAGAGAGACGAAGAATAATGGCAACAAAGCTACTTCAGCGGTGGTATTGATAACTACACTAGCATTATCTTCAGTATTTTCTTTTATGTTATAAATTATGATAATAAGTATACATTGTATTTTTTCATGGTTACTTAAATTGTTGTACTTAATTATATTGTAATTAACGATTTGAAGTTGTCTTTTATTTACTCAGTGTTTAATACGATCAGAACCACTGCGGTCGAAATAATAATCATAATAATTTATTGTGGACGTTGTATACACAACGCCATCTAGTCCCAAACTAAACAGAGCTTGTAATGTGTAAAGCGGGATGTGGACTGACACGACATGTGGCTACGTAATCTTGCCGTCGGATGTTTTTAAGCCGCCCGAGGGCCTCCAACTATGCTTTACGACTTCTATCTTATGATAACAATCGGGACCGACTGCTTAACATGACCTTCGAATCAAGGAAACGCTCATAACATATCATGCCACAAACGCTCACCCATCTAGGTACTGACCGCGCCGTAGTTGCTTATCCTTGGTGATTGTTTCCAATCACCTAAGGCTACTTGTCTATGAATGGAATTAATTCGCTCATAGTTAAACCTTCTGACGTCACACTGAACTTCCACGTCTCATTATATTCTGTGATAACAGATTGGTTATCATAAAGTAGCCTGGTCTTATTATATTGTCAGATATACTGTGAATTAGCCTGCCTCGTTGGTCTAGTGGATAAAGTATGCGACTGCTAATCAAGAGGTCTCGGATTCAAATCCCAAAAGGTCGGGCCAAAAAGTGTTTTTGGGGTTTTCTTTGGAAATTAATAATACCATCCCGAAGTTTGGAAATTTCTGGAGAGCACGTAAATCCGTCGGTCCCGATTGTCATGAATAACTATTGCAATACTTATTGGGAAGTCAGTGCCCATCAATTTACTAACAACTTGTTCAACCTTCGAATTTCAGTTATCCCTTAGGGTTGCGGAGGTCCAATGCCAGTCGCCCCGTGGAAAAACTGACATTCAGGTAAAACCAGTTGAGCTAGTAGCCGACTCCAAATAATATAGGGAATAAGGCTAGGAAGAAGAAGATACTATGAATTACAAATTCAACAAAACAGCTTCAAGTGCCTATTTAAATCTTCTAATACCAACGAAATCGTCAAAACGTTTTAGATTTACTTCGTAGCTCGTGGCTGAAGTGATCTTGAATAAAACTTTTGTTTTATACTTTTAGTCAAGATCACTCCAGCCGTGAGTTTCAACCTTTCTCAGCATTGGATGAAATACTCGTAATTGCCCATCTGCTGCAATAAAAGGAGAGTTTTATGCTCGTAGGTGATAACATTCGTCCTCAACGTATTCTCAAAAATAACTTGTTTTGAGTAAGTAACAATTATTTTTAAAATAAAACTTCAATGTGACTTACATTGAAGTTTTATTTTAAAAATAATTGTTTTTGTAATAACATCAAGTCGGTTCATGCAATAACATATTTAATGGCCGAGTCTCACGGTCGGTTGCTGTTATTAATCGCGAGTAGTGCCGCGGAACGAAGCTGATCTATAAAAAAAAAAGCTTTATGCCAGAGAAAGTTGGTCCAGCCTTTCCAGAGATTAGTCAGAGCAAACAGACAGACAAAAAACTAAAAATACCTTTTTGAATGTTAGTACTAATATATCATACTTTGATATGCATTTAGTAAAAAACTGCTCATTTGAAACTACATACAGACACTCCAATTATTTTATTTGTATAGATTTATGACAGATGGTTAAACTGCTTTAGATGAAGAAAGACTTTATCCCAACCTTAAACAGCTCCTTGCATTTCTTTATCAGATACTAGCTGACCCGACAGACATTGTCCTGTCTTAATTTTTTAATTTTCCATAAAATATTTTCTTTCATAAGAACCTTCTCCTGACAATAACAAACACAACAAAAAAAAATACTGAAATCGGTCCAGGTCGCGTGATGGCGTGACCAAGGGAAATGGGGATTCATTTATATATATACAGATTTTACAACCACTCAAAACTGATACGCAATCTCGACCTGTTTCAGCTTTCTTTTCACTTCATATTATTAATCCTCTCCATTCCTATCATCACCTTTCTTTTTCTTCTACCTTCTTCTTTAAAAAAACTCCTAATTTTAGCAACAAGAATACATCCACCCAAAACGTCCTTCTTCCGGGCTTGGGTATCCTCTGAGGAAAGCGTTAAGGCCATACGTCCCCACGCTGGCCTTCATAACACTTCATTAAGACTACAAAATGAACAAGAATACTTTGAGCAAAGACTAAGTAACTAAAACAGTTTATAGAACGCTTGGTGACAATTTGGTAAGTCCTGGAAAATAAGCACCATTTTCCTGGAGTAGTTTTGCTGTATAAATGCAATTTCATTAGTTCCTTATATTAAATACGTTATAAGTAATATTATAGAATAAACTTTTCCGATGACATTTTGCCGTCTTGGTTAATTTAAATAAATAGGTACTTCGGACGTTTGACACATAAAATCAATGTATCATCATTTGGAAGTATAATACGCAATTTGAAGTAAGTATATAGACTGCTGTACTGGAGGTCTCGGGTTCGATTCCCCGGGTCGGATCAATGATTGTGTGATCCGCAAATATTTGTTTCGGAGTTTGGATGTTTTCTATGTAAAGAATGTATGAATTTACAAAAAAATATGTTTATGTATTTATATCAGTTGTCTAGTACCCATAATACAAGCTCTGCTTAGTTTGGGACTGTGTGTAGGATAACCGAAAGATTTATTATTGGGTAGAGACTAATTAGAACCCTTACTAGGACTTTTAGGAGCGGAAACGTGTCTCTAAATATGCACCTGCATGCATAGAAAATATATACATCTATCTTCTGTTTTTTAACCTTTAACGTTATCTGTCAATAACATCATGGCTACAGAAAACTACCTAACTTTCATTGATTTGACTGCCTTGATGGTTTAGTGGTTAGCGTATGCGGCTGCTGATCTAAAGGTCTCGGGTTCGATTCCTGGGTCGGACCAAATGTTTGTGTGATCCGCAAATATTTGTTACGGAGTTTGAGTGTTTTTTATGTATGTATTTACAAAAAAATTTTTTTTATGTATTTATATCAGTTGTCTAGTACCCATAATACAAGCTCTCCTTAGTTTGGTACTAGATGTCATTGTGTGTAAGATGTCCGAAATATTTATTACTAGCTTTCGCCCGCGGCTCCGCCCGCGTGTATATCAGTTATCGCGGTAAAAAGTAGCCTATATCCTTTCCCAAGTTCAGTTCTATCTTCAAACCAAATTTCATCAAAATCGGTTCAGTGGTTTAGGCGTGAAAGCGTAACAGACAGACAGACAGAGTTACTTTCGCATTTATAAATTAGTAGGGATTATTCTTCACTTCACATACTGGAGGTCCAACGTTACAGAAGCAACCGCACGATTTGATTATGATCTTTTATTCTATGTATAGATTTGAAATGAACAAGTTATTTGACGAAAAGCTTTTTGAAACTAATTGTTTTGTGAACACAACATTGTTGATACCTAAACTATTTTTCCTTGTTTATCTGGTATTCATCCTTTGTGCCACATTACAGGTAAACTTCAGTATTCTTGATATTAAGGAAAATTTATACAATATTTTTTGAGGATTTTTTGTGGAATAATTTGTAGAAAAGTTAATTGAATTTCCCTATCTCGTTAATGAAGTTTATGGGTCATAAACAGAACATCCAAAAAAATTGTGCATTGCATAAAAATATTGAAAATATTATCTATTAGGCTATTATTTTTACCAGAAAATGTAACTAAACAAACACATTAGTGACTTACCCTAAAATAATTCTATTTTTGTAAATCGTCTAGAAGAAAAGAAAAGAAATGCATCAGTTATGTACTCTTCCGTGGACCGTGTCCAGTTGAGGTTCATATGTTTAAGGACGAATTAAAAATACACTCATCGAAAAATCTGAATTCTTTTTTATTACTTACCTTACTTATATCTTGTTATCTTATGTAACGATATTGTAAAAAATAATCATTTTAAATAGACATATTGTCACACATAAACTTGTTGTTACCATTGGGTCCGACTCCTTCCGTGGTCTCATTTTAATACGTATTCGATACCGAATAATCGAAACCCATCTTGGTTTTTTAAATTTTTGTTGGCCACACTGTTTAGCTGTCAGTTGAAACTTTTAAGTCAGTGTGATGCATGTACGCTGTGTAAAAATTGAAATAAAGTTTTATTGTTTTAAATGTTTGTCCATAATTTATGTCAAAGGTCGTTGTGACTTTTCTGTTACATTGATATTTTGAAAAGTATTGTCTTTAAAAATTGTTGCGTTGTTTAACCTAGTGAGATATCGTCGGCCATTATTAAAACGCACATGAGTTTTTTACTAACCTCATTTTTTTTTATTTTGCACCGCTATTTGTAACCTATTTTCTCTTCCGTAGACAATCTTTCCAGTGGACTCTATGTCCACCGACTTATTATGCGGGACTTATTCGGGATAAAATTAAAAAGGTTACGATACCTTCTACTTTCCGACGTTTCCGGGTTATACCGCTCGTGGTCACGTAAAGTAAAAGTAAATAATAGTAAAAGTCGCGAAAGCCTAAAAACCGTTAAACCCGAGTAGTATTTTAATGAGGTTTTATGGTGTGTGCAAGAAGAGAGACAATTATTCGTAGAAGATTCTACAAATACCCTCGTTGAATGATCGGTAGTATGGTTTCAGACCGAATCAATCCACGGGTGATCTTCTAGTTACACACCTGTGGGGTGAGGCTATGGATAGGCATGGAGAGTCCCTGGCCATTAGCCTTGACATGGCCAAAGCCTTCGATAGGGTCTGGCACCGTTCGCTGCTCTCCAAGTTTCCGGCATTCGGCCTACCCCCCAAACTGTGAAGGTGGATAGCCGATTCCTGTACCAGTGCCGCATCAGGGTCCTTTGCGACGGCGCGGCCTCCGACTTTCAGCAGCTTAACGCTGGCGTACCTCAGGGATCTGTGTGATTGCCCAGGCTGTTTCTTCTGCATATCAATGATATGTTGGCATTAGGAAACATACATATCTATGCAGATGACAGCACAGTCCACTTTTGTCTAATAGTAACAGAAAAGAAGTCACTTCCCTGGACATAGTTGTTTTATTTTTTTAAATAAGAAATATTTTATGAGCTATTTTGTTTCTAGTTTTAAACCTTGAAGTACACTGTAATTGTTATCATGTGCAAGTTTATAAAGATTTGAAACTATCATTATTGATTTAAACTGTAGTTTTATCTCTTCCGTTGAAATATTCATCTTTTCGGTGGACACTTAAAATAAAAAATAAGTCCAATTTCCTAGAAAATAAGGTTTTGATCTCTGAATTTGATCATACTGTGATCTTTGTGTACTTTTAAGTAATAAATATTGATTTTTTATGCAAAAAGCGTCATTTTTTTATTTTCAACTTTTGAAACTCACATTTGTTTATGACCCTTATGTCAAGTATATAAGAACAAACGATCACCGCTCAACATAAAATTATAAATGGAAATTTCAAAATACATCTGCGAAATATGTATTTTTACCAAAAACCTGTCAGAGTTCAATAGGTAAGAAAAAAGTTAAAAATAAATCATTATGTTCTTTCATCATTCTCACCAACAACCCATAATGTTCCACAACTGGGGTGGGGTCTCCTATCAAGGTCTATACATCCCCAGGCAGGCCGAGTGGTTTGGGGACTGGTAAGACAACGTTGTGGCTACGTAATGTTGCCGTTGGATGCTTTTAAGCCGTTCGAAGGTCTTTGGCTAAGCTTCACGACTGTCATCTTGTGATAACAACCTTAACGTGACCTCCATATCACGGAGAAGAACATGATATCATCTAGGCACTAATCGCGCGCTTACCTTCGGTCATTGTTTTTTATCAACTAGGGCAACTTCTCTAACTTATGTTCTATAACTCTGTGTAATCAGATTATTAAAAATGATTTAAATTATCTATTAAACTTTATAATTTTGTTTCAACATCAATTAAACAATTTATAGTCACAATCTTTGAACAGATGCCATGTTCTCCGACCTTTTAGTGTCAACACGCGTACATAACATAAAAAAAAATAGGACATCTTACAGACACGATCATCTAGTTCCAAACTTGAACAAAAAAGCAGAGCTTGTATTAAGGGTACTAAACAACTGATATAAATACATAAACATACTTTTTTTTTGTAAATACATAGAAAACGCCCAGACTTAGACAAATATTTGTGGATCACACAAATATTTGGTCCGACCCGGGAATCGAACCCGAGACCTCTTGATCAGCAGCCGCATACGCTAACCACTAGACCAACAAGGCAGTCAAAATTTTCATCAGTTAAATCACTAAAAAAAACTTGACAAAAAAATTACAATAAGGATAAAGTCATCTTTATCCTTATTGTAATAGTTTTAAGTAGTTAACCTACTGTAACTTGAATTGATAGTGGCGAGACATTTTGAGTATATAATCTCGTGTATCATTGAGCATCACAACAGTCGGGACTTCCACTCGCAGGTAACAAAAGGTAAGTTCCCTCCATTTTATATTGTTTTGTCCCCATTATATGTATTAGTACGGAATATTATATGTGTGTGATATTTGAAGTTTTAATTTTATATTTAACTAGCTTTCGCTTGCGGCTCCGCCCCCGTCTATGTCGGTTTTCAAAGTAAAAAGTAGTAACGACTGCACGGTTGGCCTAGTGGCTTAAGCGGTCGCCACGCCACTTCCTACTACGCCAAGTGTCGTGGGTTCAAATCCCACGTAGGACAACACTTTGTGTGATACACAATTTGTTGTTCTGAGTCTGGGTGTTCTTTGTGTCCGTTTCATGTATGTTTGTAAAGTCCCCCGCGACACATGAATTTATATTCCTAATGCGGAAGTTGTCTTTTTAAAAAGAAAAAAGAAAGAAAAAAAGAAGCTTCTGTCCTTTCTCAGGCTTTCGACTATCTGGGTACAAAATTTCGTTTAAATCAGTGCAGTGGTTTTTGAGTTTATCGCGAAAAGACAGACAGACAGACGCGGCGGAGGGCTTTATTTAAAATATGTAGTGATAAACGAATTGTCCGTGTGGTGACGGATTAAGAATACAAAGTGTCACCACCCCTATTCATTCCATGGGTGTCGTAAGAGGCGACTAAAGGAACAAAATAAGCAGCTAACATCACTGCCAAGAGAAGGAAAACTTGAAACAAACCCTTTACCAACCCGTCTTACCAGCGTGGTATAGTAGGCCAATACCTCCTTTTCAAGGAGAGGCCTATGTCCAGCAGTGGACTGTTAAAGGCTGTTGATGATGATGATGAGTGATAAACAAAAGTTTTTAAAGTCTTTCTCTCCTTTCTGCTATTTACTTCTGTAGTTTAGAAATATTTTCAGTGAAATTAGTATTTTATTTACTTTGGCTAGCTGAGCCCCGCGATGTTACTCGTGTTTATTGTTGTAAAAAGAGAGTCTAGAAAAATCCCGAATTACCCCTTTTGTCATCAACTATCTGGCCGTGAAAGTCCCGTCAAAATCACAGACAGACAGACAGACAGAAATTTATAAACTAGCTTTTTTATGTAACTATCGTACAGTCCACTGCTGGACATAGGCCTCTCCTTAGAAGGAGGTTATGGCCTACTATACATAGCTAGCCAGTCGGGTTGGTATAGGGTTGGTTTCAAGTTTTCCTTCTCTTTGCATTGATGTTGTCTTGCGTAGTTTATCCCTTAGTCGCCTTTTACGACACCCGCGGGATGAATAGGGGTGGTGACACTCTGTATTCTTAATCACCACACGACAAACTAAACCATTTTAATTTATAAACGTTATTTAACTTTAAGCAACGGTTAAATCTGTAAGTTTAAAGTGGAAAATAACTCAGAAACGTTGCCTAAACTTAAATTAAGAAATTATTAAGCATATAACAATACATTTCAGATAATCATACAAAATGATCAAGACTTTGGTGTTCTTGGCTTCAGCGGCCATACTGGTCTTCGCACATAATGTTCCGGAGGTTCCTAAGGTTCCTCAGGTTCCTCTGGTTCCTCAGGTTCCTCAGGTAAGATATTGACTACATAAAGATAGATTATTACAGATCTTTTATTGTATTAGTTGAGTCTTGCCCTGCCGTATGCAAGCTAATCAAATAAAAAATAGCCAAGTTACTCCTTATATTGTCAGCTACCTGCTAGTGAAAATCCCGTTTAAATCGGTCAAGCCATTTCAGAAATATACAGAAAAAAAATAAAAAAATCTGTTTTTTATGTAAGTACCGTATATAATTTTACATAAATTTAGTGAAAAACCGTGTAATTTGAAATGAAAAACAGACATTTCAATTTCATTTTTGTATATAGATAGGTATGAAAATAAACATGTTACCAAATATGTATAAAATTACTTTCAAGTCTCTGTGCGTCATGTTGTGCCCAGGTTGTACTGACCGTCGCATCGCCAAAAGGTTATGGTCAACTGAATCTTGTTCATATGGGCCTTTGAATCTTTGCAAAACAGTAGTAAATTATCTTTTTATCAATCCAAGTGGATATCATATTTTTTTGTTTTGGGAAGAAAAAATATTTCCTTTTTTAACATCAAGAACACAAAAGTCACAATGCAATACAACACGCATTTGAGAAATATATTCATTCTTGGAAGGAAATGTATGAAGGGAATTACAGAATTCCCTTCATACATTTCCCATGGAATTACAGAATTCCCATATATGCCCCACAGGGCAATGATAACTATTATTTTGTGTCGAAATATAAAGATAACTTTTCAGGAAACAATGGACGCTAGTTAATGATTTCAGTACTTTTAAAACTCATGGAAATTAATGAAATATCATTATTTTTATTGAATTAAACTTTATTCTTTAGACCGAAAGCGCAATCGCCCATTTGGAAGGAAAGTACAAGGGCGCTGTAGTCAAGGGCGACCTGATCTTCACCATGCAGTCCAAGGAAAAGATGCTTATCACCGGGACAATCACCGGCATGCCTCCCGGCAAGTACGGCTTGAACATTCACGAGAAGGGTGATCTTAGCAAAGGCTGCGCCAGCGTACAGGGCCACCTCAACCCTCACGGAGTATGTTGTTTTATTTTATTTATTATTAAACATATAGCTTCCATATATGTATGAATTATTTATGTATGTATATTTACAAAAAAAGTATGTTTATGTATTTATATCAGTTGTCTAGTACCCACAGTATTGAAATAAATAATAAATATTTCGGACATCTTCGGACACAACGCCATCTAGTCCCAAACTAAGCAGAGCTTGTTCTATGGGTACACAACTGATATTATAACATAATTTCATTTTGTTATAAATAACTACATATTAGAAAACACCCAAACTTCAAAACAAATATTTAAAATCATACAAACATTTGGTACGACCTGGATTCGATCCCGCGACCTTAATCACAGCAGTCGCATTCGCGACCACTGTGCCAACGAGGCAGTCAAAAGATCTTTATTTACTACTAGCTGAGCCCCGCGGTGTTACCCGCGTTTATTGTACTAACGCCGCGGATCTAAGCTAGTCTAAAAAAGTAGCCTAAGTTATTCCTTATATGACCAGCTATCTGCCAGTGAAAGTCCCGTCGAAATCGGTCCAGCCGTTCCAGAGATTACCCGGAACAAACAGACATGCAGACAGACAAAAATTGTAAAAGAAATTAGTAAAAAGAAGTTATTTTGATTTTACAAACAGACACTCCAATTTTATTTATTTGTAGTAGAGATTTCTCGGGTCTTTAATGACTTATTTAGGTTTTAATGATATTCTAAATAAGAATAAAAATATGTATAATTTTATTAGAATAACAGCCATCTAGGTCTTTTTTTACGACCTAGACGAATGGCGTACTACTCGTAATGTCGAATAAAGGTTATCTATTTTAGAAAACGAGTTCAGTTAACGCTGTCCATCGAAAACAATGATTTTTATATATAAAATATCATTGATCGAAAATCATTGATTTAACGCGTGTTTAAAATCTTTTTGAAGCTATCGTATTATCTGAAATGAACGAATCAAATGTTATTATAAAAAAATCCAATAGAGGGCATATTGAGCATACGTAGACCTACAGACAATATTAAAGCATAAATAATATTAGCGAAAGAAACTATCATAATAGTATCACTTTTTTGCATTATATACTATTTTTTTTGGCCATATTCTTATATAAATATTCAATTATGTTGCTAACTAGTTATAAAACGTAAAACTTCTGATTAAATTATTAATAATTTAATGCTATCTTTCCAGCACGACCACGGACATCCAGGTGACGAACACCGCCACGTTGGTGATCTTGGGAACGTTGAATTCGACAAGTCTGGTGTCGCCCAAGTCAAGATCGAAGATAATCTGGTCAAGCTGTGGGGTACCGAAGGCATCATTGGCAGGTCTATTGCCCTAGCTTCGCAGGAAGATGACCATGGCAAGACAGAACACCCATTGTCAAAGGTTGACGGCAATGCTGGAGAGTTGGTGGCCTGCGGTGTTATTGGCATTAAATAGAGTATATAACCAAGAAGGAGATGAAAAAGAAGAGTTACAGAATTGGTCAGCATTCAGCTAGAAACTTATACCTGAAAAGTATTCAAATCATCTCGAATTTTTTTTTAAAAGTAAATAAAATTTTGTACAGTGATGGGTATTTTATTTTAAAGAGGGTACAAATATCTTTAGTCGAATTCAATCGATTATTGATTTCATCGGGATATTATCGATAAGTAAGCATTTAAAAGGGGAGATATTCTGGTGGATTAATGCCCGCTTTCACCAACTATACTTGAGCCGTCTTACCGCCTTGCTATGAGCCCCAAAACTTAGATCGCTCCTAAATTTTTAAGAGACATCTAAGCAGACTTTACATAAAAAAACATAGGTAGACGATGATTCTACTATTTATTATTTTTTTTATCATTTAACATTAATATTTAGCTATTATATTTATTATATTTTTCTTGAGATAAAGTATATTTTAATAAGGTGACTTTAATAGAACCCTAAAATACGAAGCTAGCCACTGTTCAAAATATTTAGCCGATATTTATACCGTTAATGGAGTAGCAAATAATTTTATTGAAAGAAGACTGCTTTAAATAATTAAAAAATCATGTAGTCTATGTCACCCGGGTTATTATTACGTATGTATTGACACCATTCAATAAACTCGGTTGAGTAGTTTGGTCGTTACGGTTTAACATACAAACTAATAGCCCTACTTTTGGCTTTACTTTATTAGTGTAACATTTTTGGGGCACTACATCATCATCATCAGTATATCGCAGTCCACTGCTGGATATAGGCCTCTCCTATTGCACACCACTTTGATCGATTTTGGATTTATCGCAACCAGCCATCCTGCCCAAGTCGTCAGTCCACCTGGCCTGTGGGCATCCTACACTAAAGCCTGTCGAGACGCGGTCTCCACTCCAGAACTCTTCTACCCCAATGGTCATCAGTTCAGTGGTTAATATGGCCAGCCCACTTCCACTTCAGCGTACTTGGCACTTGGTCGAACACAATCTGTAACTAACATTTCAAAGTTTCTTGTGTGTAGTACTTACAGGTTTTACTTTTTGTGCTCATTCCACAATTGTTACGGGGATTCAAATCGAATGGTCACCGTCTGGATCTACAGCCACGACCACAAAACCTTATATCAGCAGTCAATAGGTATACCATCTCGTAACTATTTACTTATTTAGTAAATTTATTCATAATGACATACTTAATACTACGTATTCTCTACCAACCTTTTTTTTTACCAACCAATACACCGTAGGGGAGTAAGTAGGTGAAATGAATGAGAAAGTGCATTACACTTTGCATCTAAATATTAATTTAATTTCTGTTTACTTCAAACAGAAATTTATATTTAGATCCAAGATAATTCATTAGTGTTGTCATTACTTTAAGTAAAGTCCCATTAATTGCTACAGATTAAGGGATAATCTCTTAATTGTTTAATGATTATTTGAAATAAATACAGATAAGGTGACAAAGAAGGAATACCAACATTTTAATTCCGTATGCTATATATTCCGTTGCAGCAAAAGTCTTAAGCCTGAAATACAGACACGGTATTTATAAAGCCTCCAGTAACGCGTAGGGTCCCCCTACCCCACCATGGTCGCCACCATAACCAGGAATAGCGGGCTAACGGGGACTGAGGCCATGGTCCTATAGTCCACCGGATTAGCAAGCCGAAGTGGCAGTGAACTGGCCATATTAGCCGCTGAACTGATTACCGTTGGGTTTGAAGAGTTCTGTAGCTTAGACCGGCAGGAGACAGGAGCTGAATGGGAGATGCCGAGAATCGCACTAAGTGAAGCCCAATTTGTAAATTGCAGTCTTTTTCATATGAATTCCTTCTAATATTATGAATTCGAAAGTACCTAATTCTGTCTGTGTATCAGTGGTTTGATGCTTTCACGGTCAAGCTACTCAATTTCGGAGATACTTTGATTCCTGAGATAGAACAAAGGCTACTCTTGACCGCGATAACTGTCATATAAAAGTTAATAAAAGTAAAGCCGATTGTTACATTTAACATGTTTTGTACCTCATCTTTTGTTTTATCTTTGTTTATTTTTGTATGTATACAGAAAAGATATAAAAAAAAGTAAATAAAAATGTCTATGAAGACGGATGATAAAAAAAGCAAAAACATTTACTTAGTATTTACAGCGCTAAACAATTATATTCTAAAATGCTCGTTAAATAATTGGTCCTGAATAATCTAAATTAAATCTGGGAAGCCCCAAACTAATAAATTGTACATAAAAACTTATACAATTCTTATTTTCCTGTGTGCTATACTAAGTATAACTGCACCTAGCCAGCATTTGTATCGTGCTTCAAACGTCCTTTGAGACCGTTGATTATTAAAGACAAAAACAACAACAATAACGTCCCACTGCTGGGCTCTTAGGAGAGGGTTAAGGCCATACGTCCCCACGCTGACCGAGTGCGGGTTGGGGACTGGCTAGACAATGTTGTGGCTACGTAATCTTGACCTAGAATGTTTTTAAGCTGCACAAAGGCCACGACTGTTATCATATGAAAACAAACGAAACCGTCTGCCTAAAGGGATTTCCCAATCATGGAAACGCTCATAAAATATCATACCGCAAATGGTCACCCATCTAGCTCTGACCGCGTCGTAGTTGCTTACCCTCGGTGATTGTTTCCAATCGCCTAAAACCACTTGGCTTTGAGCGCTACTTGACTATTACGACACAAAGAAAAATAAAAACCTATGTCCTCCATTTTTGACATGACAAGAGGCACGCTGGACTTAACTCTTTGCAGACAATCTACTATCAATCAATTAAAATGATAGTTACAGGTTTAGATGGCGATATTAATTTACCGGCAGGTAACGTTTTACACAACTTTCTTATTTTTTGTTATTGTCTGAATCCTATCTCAGTCGTGATCTTCATTGGAATTCAATTTTCATGATAAAAAAGACTATCTTCTTCTAAAAATCATGTTCCTGCAAAAATTTATTGCTTTGAACATCGCAAGGAATCGAAACTGTAAAGGATCGATAAAGAACGATTAAAGTGACGGTATTAAAGTTTAATCTTTCACCTGTGTCTTCCTATAGGTAACGCTTGTATAACTAGATGTTCAAGTAGTACCACTGCCAATGTCAAATGACATGAACATACAAATAGTAAAACACAATGGTGAATTTAGTTGAAATTACCAAAAGCTGCGCAAAAGGGTTACTGATAGCGCTCAATATTTTGTGTATCGTAAGTTTTATCTTTTTGATTTTACATTTAAAGAATATCCAAAGCTAAATGTAAGAAAGATTTGGTGGGTCGACCTCGAGGTATACTCGTATGCTGACTGACTCGGTATTGAATAGTTCAGAAGGTAGGTCGGTCTAGTAGTACCTGAACATGAAGTGCTTGATAGAATCTGTAATGATAGTTGTGCAAAAAATGACATAAAATTAATCATTAGTGTTAATATGTTCCCATAAAAGTAATTTTTGTTCGTCCTTGCAATTCATTAACTAACTCGCTTATCTTGTCTATAATAATCATCTACTCTACTCGTAGTGTAGTTGTATGTCATCCATCATCAACAGCCTTTAGCAGTTCACCCCTGGACATAGGACTCTCCTTTGAAATGAGGTTTTGGCCTACTATACCACGCTGGCCAGACGGGTTGGTAAAGGGTTTGTTTCAAGTTTTCCTTCTCTTGGCAGTGATGTTAACTGCTTATTTTGTTCCTTTAGTCGCCTCTTACGACACCCATAGAATGAATAGGGGTGGTGACACTTTGTATTCTTAATCCGTCACCACACGGACCTTGATCCGTCACCACACGGACGTTAGATAGTTGTAAGAAGTTACATGTAGTTTGGCCTCGGGTGGTTAAAATTCATTGATTTGTCAATGGTTAGATGTAAAGTCAACTTGTTAGTAAATATCAGGATACTATTTCTGAAATTCCAAAAAAGCTATGAGTAGGATTCTTGACATAGTATTTGACTTATTTTCTCTTCTTAGTTCATAGCTCTTACCAGTCTCGTTTTCGCGTTGGTAGACATCAAAGTGTTAAAGCGATATGGCGAAGAGCATTCGGGAGGATGCTTCGCAGGTGATGTGGTCATCGTCGTGGCGAGTCTGGTGCTGGTGGGAGTTGCCACTCTTGGATGTGTGGGGGCCATTAAGGAATGCGTCAAGATACTGTATTTGGTATAACTGTTTTTTCATATTTAAATAGAATTTTGATGTTTAATTAGGAGATTTTTTCCCTTATATTGTACATAAGGATTTTAGATTAAAGTTTTCCCCTTGTCATAATGAAGTCATATCAAGTGTTTTAGTTTCGAATCCCACCCGATACAAAAATGTGTAACTAATTTACAAAAAGCAAAGAGTATAGTGTGAAGATTATTGAACAAACTTTTTTTTATATTTAAGCCTATCAAATTGATTCTACTCTGCCTCATGGAAAGCATTAGTAGAACCCAGGAGTAGGGGTCACCGCATTATGGCGGCCTTGCTTTTGTATCATTGTCATTTTAGATTGAGCTTCAGTGTGAGGAACGGCCTATTGGGTCTACCTATGTAATAAGCCTCCATTAATATATCTTCCTAGCATACTACATTTATTGCTCAGAAACAAAATGTACTATTTCATGTTATATGCTTATTAAACTTTGAGCCTTGTTTCCCAGTACGTAGGTTTCGTTTTAATAATGATCATCTTGGAGCTCCTCATTGCGGTATACGTATCAGTCTTGAGGTACGATCTGCAGTTGAAAATCACTGACTGGATAAGAGAGGATTTCTACAAAAACGTCACAGTCTCAGAAGTAGAACAGCATCTGAAGATCTGGGACAGACTACAGACTACCGTAAATATGATGACAAGATTACTTTTTATAGTACATCCTTGATCCTTCTATATTGTTGGCTCACAGACGCACGCGCCCACTCCCTATCGTCGTTAACAGTCGACTTACTTACACTTACACAATACACTTATGATATAATTAGCGGAATCCCGCGGTGTTAGTCGCAGATTTTGTTGTAGGCCGCGAGAAACGCCGTGGAGCGACCTAGTCTGAAAAAAGTAGTCTACAACATCGGCGGTCTGCGACTGAAAGACCCGTCAAAAATTGTAAAGACTAGCCAGTACAAACAGCTAAACAAAAATTTGAAAAATGTTTTTTAGGGTTCCGTAGTTAAATGGCAAAAACGGAATCCTTATAGATAAAACTAAAAAAAAAAAGATGTACATCACCATTCAAACTTCCAACGAAAATTGGTTTGAACGAGATCTAGTAAGTAGTTTTTTTTAATACGTCGTAAATCATAAACCGCAATTTACATTTCTTTCAATCAAAACACTATTATCAAAACATCGACCAAAGTTACAAAGAACTACAAGGACTTTCATATGATGTTATTTGCTGCTACGGAACCCTTCATGGGCGAGTCCGACTTGCACTTGGCCGCTTTTTAGTAAAAGCTGTTAATTACAAACGGACACTTAATTTTATTTATTTGTATAGATTCGTATTTTCTATTCACTGTTGCAGTATGAATGCTGTGGACTAAACAATGCAGAAGACTACATAATGTTGGGGAAGAGTATTCCTGTGTCCTGTTGTGCCAGGGCTTACGGTGCCATGAGTGAGAATACACGCCAGTTGATGTACAAATCTTGTGTAGAGTAAGAGCATTTCTTTAAGTTCCTTTTACCTAATTATAATTTATATGAATGCTAGTACATATGCTAGTACATATGCTAGTATAATGCTAGTCCTATCATCATGTTCAACAACCCATAATGTCCCACTGTTGGGCATGGGTCTCCTCTCAGGAGAGGGTTAAGGCCATACGTCCCCACGCTGGCCGAGTGCGGGTTGGGGACTGGCAAGGAACATAGTGGCTACGTAATCTTGCCATTGGTTGTTTTAAACTACCCGTAGGTCTCCAACTAAGTTTCACGACTGTTATCTTATGATACCAACCGGGATGTACACAGTAATGCTTATAGCAGCATATCATGCCACAAACGGTCACCCATCTAGGTCTGACCGCACCGTCGTCACTTACCCTGGGTGATAATTTCTAATCATCATCATCATCAACAGCCTTTAACAGTCCACTGCTGGACATAGGCCTCTCATTAGAAAGGAGGTTTTGGCCTACTATACCACGCTGGCCAGACGGTTCGGTAAAGGGTTTGTTTCAAGTTTTCCTTCTCTTGGCAGTGATGTTAGCTGCTTATTATGTTCCTTTAGTCGCCTCTTACGACACCCATGGAACGAATGTGGTGACACTTTGTATTCTTAATCCGTCACCACACGGACAAATTTTTAATCATCTAGAGCAAATTGTCTCTGGTAAGCTCACTAATAAAGTTTATTATGTTTTGACTTCATTTATTTGTTTCATAGATTTAAAACATATTACAAGGACGGTTGCGAAGAGGAAATTCTGTACATGATGCAGTCTGACTCAGATTATCTCATAGGCGTAGCTGTTATCTCCTTTTGGTTTGAGGTATTAAAAACCTACCTACCTATTAATGTTATGTGTTTGTTTACCAAAAAGGACACTACTTGAGGAATCAATACGATGGACTGTTAAAATATTAAAACACAGCTGTTTTCTAGCTATCCTCCCACTAAAGTCGCAGTATTAAAACACTCTCGTAGTAGGCTTTGATACTATATAAAAGAAACCAAAAAGGCATATTTGAGTACCAGAACATGGGACCAGCCGGTCCTTAATCCCTCCCACCTCAGGCGCAGAGTGGCACACCGTATGGTTTTAGTAGGTACGATTCCGACACACCAACCCGCCGCAAAACCACGAAAGGGGCTTCCAAACGTAAAAAAAGGGTTTGTTAACAGTTTTCCTTCTTTTCGCAGTGATGTTGTTTACTTGTCTACTTATTAAAAATAAATAAAAGCAGAATAATTAACAAAATGGGCATCTATTATTATTTATCATAGGTGATGGGAGCCGCATTTAATTTCTGCACTGCACATTTAATTCGCTTGTTATTTCACAAATGATTGACGATAAGTGGAGTACCCTGGGAACTCTTTCCTCCGATACTCATATGTAAATTAAATAACATGTCGTTTGCTTAAGGTTCAAATTGGAATAACAACGACAGAATAAACTGTTTATTAAAAATTACTTGTCATCGATTTCAGGGCTGCGGAATAATTCTTGCATTGTGGGTATCGAAGCACCTGAAGAATAGCGTGCAGGTGTACAAGTCCACAGTTAGATACTAATTTTGCACAATTATAGAATAATTACGTTTCATGTGTTTTATTTATCCTAAGACGTTAAGGTACATGTATGTATAATTAACTTGTGTTTTGAATCGAATTTAAAAGTAAATAGAAGTATGCTTTTTAAAGTTTTTATGTATGTATGTTTGTTTGTTGCTCTTTCACGCAAAAACTACTGAATGAATTTTGATGAAACTTCAGAATATAATTGCTTACATATCTAAAAAACACATAGGCTACTGCCATGACGGACCTACACGCATGCAAAAGCTGGTTATTAAATAAAGGAAAAATAGAAAGGAAAAAATACACACACAAAATACAAACATCAAATTTCTAAGAAATGCACTGTTATTTCATATTTGAGTAGACGAGTATTACTCTGAGCTAATGACACTTAGATTAGAATCTTATTAATAATATTTAATAATTTAGGGTTTTTTTTTAATTAGATAGGAAAAAGATTATTTGTCTGGGTTTTTTTATGTATAACACGTAAATATATAGAAATTATAAGTATGTGTAAATAATACTTATAAATTGTCTTCAGCAGTCAGTAGTCTGCCCCTCTTACCAAGTTTTCTATTCTATTCTCTACGAGTGTAATTATATTCATGTTTCATTGGCTAATGTCACTTAGTCACGTGATCATAACAAAATATTAGCCAATAAAACAAGACAATAGAGAATAACGTTTGCAACTTGCCTGGTTCCAATTAAGTTCAGTTTATGACCTAGTCTGAAATCACTTCACTTGGTCGTATTTTATACAGAGTGACACCAACATGCATTCAACCCGTGGGTCGAAAAATATGATTACGAGATGAAACAGCAATAGAAGGTATACTTGAAATAAACCATAAACTGATCCATCGTGATATAATAAGCCAAAATCTTCTTTCGAAGTACCTAGAGGCCTATTTCCATTGAAGTATTAAAGCATTTAAAGGCTATTGATGACACCAACAGAAGATGCACACAAATGAAATGAGGTTCTGCGGTGGGCTGCTGGGGTAACAATACTCGATTAATTACTTAATAAGTATATCAGAGGATCATTTAAAGTTTCTCCTATTGCTGAAAAGATGGCTGAAAGTCGAATGTGTTGGTATGGCCATGTGATGAGACGTGATGAAGAACACGTCGTACGGAAAGCCCTAGCTATCGCAGATAAAAAGAAAGGCAAGAGACGACCACAGGCCACGTGGTGGACAACCGTTACCAAAGACATGGGACGAGCTCAGGTGATGGAACAGACAGCCCAAGTCCAAATGTCTTGGGGCCTTAAAACGAGGAGGGCCGACCCCAAATAAAAAGGGAGAAGGCAAAGCAGAAAAAGAAAGGCTATTGATGATTGGCGCTCTTTATAAAGATCTTCGTTCAGCAGTGGAGGGCGATACATTGATTTGAAATCCCCTTTCGAAAATCTAACTGTGCTGCCGTTGTTTTAATTCCAATTCAATTCTAAAACACCTTTCAATTTTCAATTCTATTCTAAACACCAATTCTAAACTCAATTCTAAACACCAATTCTAAAACGAAAAGATACATGAAATTGGTAAGAAAGTTAGAAACTTATCTACAACTCAGTACCCCTGACAAGACTATCGACGGACAGAAGAAATCAATCACGTGACACTATTACAATATGAGCAATTACAAAGGTCATTTTGTTACTTTCTATATCTTCTACTTAATTAGGATATGTATTATGTAACAAGAATTGCTCATAAATTATGTATCAGTTCAACGGTAGCTAGCCGAAAACCTTACAACAACAAAACAACGCAGTTGCAACCGATCAATAACTCATTAGAATTAATTAGTATTCCCGAGTACTGCAAAATTGAACATGTAATACAAGGTAATTTGATCTTTAAAATTCAGCTTTACAATTCAAATGGAATATTAAATCGATGACAAATAATTGAAGAGTTATTATCGGTTCATTGGAATACAGTTTCTAAGACAAAGTGATATGATTCATATTGGAAGTCGTGGTAATATCGTATTGGAACAAAGGCTGAAGAAGAAAGCTTGACGTGTGGGTACGTGGACATATGGATTCCCACGTTCTACATATTGCTAGCTAGTCAAGAGCGTAGCGATAAGCAGAGCGGAGTTATAAGGTAGGTTAGTAGACCACACTGTATTGTTGACAACGTAATATATAAAAGCTCTAAAACACACCTTCTTCAGTGATTTCCAATACTATATATAATAAGACCTGTATAAGTCGTTGATTTGATTTTTATGAGGTCTTCTATATGGGCCTGTACTCTCCAATGTTCGTAAATGTCTCTCTTCAACCTTTCATTCGACCTTATTGGTCATATGTTCTGTATTAAATATCTCCATATCTCATTGAGCGACTTTTAGTTTGTTTATCAAGTTCATAGTTTATTTATTGCGTCCTACACTTATCGCTACTCGCTTCGCTTGTCACGATGTTCACAGGTAATCACCAGTACAGTTCGTCGAATGCATTGATCGATATCATAGCCCTAAAGCCTTCACTTCCGATGTCCAGCTCATAGCAACCGGACATACACAACACGTATTCAATAAAGCCGTGAATCTATTGAAAAATTTTCAAAATGAAGTCAAAAAGTATTCGTTGTATGAAGTTCTCTCTGGTTTTGCTTAATTCCTTTTGTGTTGTAAGTTCAACTAATTATATACTTTTTATTTGTTTGATTGATTGTTTCTTTTTCAATGTCTTTGTTTAACGCAAAAGTTCTCTGCGATCCTTTGTGAACCTTTGAACAGTCAGCTGTGTATTTTTTTCTTTTATTTTACACTAACCTTAGAAATTACAATAAACGATTTACCTAAAACAGCTTTTGCCAAAAACATTTATAGAGCCACCTGTTAATATATGTATATATGATACAATCCTTCCATTTGTTTAAAATTAACTCTAGTGTATTTATGCTTTTCTACAATCTGCTCAGATTTTTTCAGTATTCTTACTCTTTCAGCTTTTGGGACTTATTCTAGTGGCAACTTGCGCGATAAATATCGGAGTAAAGCAACCGATTCTGGAACGGTCGCCAACGGCCCATGCAGTGATTACTTTTCTTCTGATCCTAGGACTATGTCTTATGATAGCCGCTATAGTTGGATGTATTTGTGCTTTGAGAGAACATGTTAAAGTATTGTATGTGGTGAGTGTTAGAATAACATGTAATCCAAAGATTTTGCCTGTGAATTTTGTGAATTCTGACTTCATTGACGACACAGCGGAACTTGATTGAAGAACTAAATCATTCATAATATTATTCATTTATATTCCAGTATGCCAGTTTTTATATGTTTCTGGTAGTGTTAGAGTTGCTAATCGTGATAGGGGGAGCAGTACTCAGCGCGTGGGGGACCAACACCAGTGAACTGCGCATACAGTTCTATAATAATACCACTACAAGCGACGACGATGTCGCCGACTATCAACATTTTTGGGACAATTTGCAATCGGAGGTTAGTGACGGTTGTAGTTTATAAGACTCTTTTAAATATAGATCAGATGAATTAAATAAAAATAAATTAACTGGCTTTGGAGATCACTAGTAGTAGGTAGTAGAACCACGCTGTTTTTCCCACGAATGGGCTGGCTTGACCGGGGCAGTTCTACCCTCACACAGAAGACCATCCTAATAATGACAGCATTCTTGCTGCCGTATTTCGTTGGTGAGTGTGAGACCGGAGGCCCAATCATTTTACATCATTCTCCTTCGTTTTTGTACCCAATAACTACTTCACAATACGTATTTTCTAGAGGTGACACTATCTACAAGTTTACTTCAATTAGCATCTATTGTATTACTATTGTCTTTGAACAGAATCAATGTTGTGCCGTCGATGGTCCCCAAGACTACGCCATAATTAATCAGGAAATCCCCGTTTCCTGCTGCGCTCGCGCATATCCCCTCCGCGAAGGAAATGCCAGACGTCATTTGCACACTACCTGTCTAAACGAGCGAACGTATTACACACAAGGATGCGAAAAGGTTATACGTCAAAAGGAGATCTTCAAGAGCAATGTTGTTATCGCAGCTACCGTCATGTTTGCATTGTTGGAGGTAAGTGGTTTTGTGACAATCTATAAGAACGAATATTGTAAAACTGAAAAATTAATTTCCATTGCTCATCAAGAAATATGAGGTATTTTTGAAGTCTTTTTACTTTTTGACAGACTTAAAAAAAGCAATTTCTTAATTCTGATGCATTTATTTGGAATCAGAGATAATGTATTCAGTAATAAAAAATAAGAAAGACAGTAATGATACAGGCTCATAGAAGTACACTCTTAGTTTTTATTTCAATTTCAGATATTGTGTGTGGTGCTAGCCATATGGATGGCCAGAGCGATACGTTCCAAACGTCGAACACTTCTTCAAGCAAACTTACAGGCGCATTTTGAAACTTAATACAAAAGGAGAAGTACAATATTGCTGGAAGCATTATGTGATCCTGCTTGCAATATATCTACGTACTAAATATTTTTTCAATTATTACAAAGTTTTCTTGCTTTTTCTTATAAAATAGCAAAGTGTGTTCAAAATCGCATTAACGCTTTACCATTTATTTAGAGCTGTTAGGATTAAACTTACTTATTTCTCAGTGAAAGTAACTATAGGTATTTATAAACCATTCGCCTTAAAACTATAGTGACTCATGCTCGTAGCTCGGTCCGCCCATTGACCAATCAGGTTTGAATAAATCGTTGTTTCGTTCAAAAGCTTGCAATATGATTAGCCAGGGTTCAGGGCTTGATTACTGCGTTACTGTGTTACTATTTTTTAATAGCAAATGGATTATGTATATTTCCAGAAACACTATATTGTACTCTGTATTTTTTCTCGTACTGTTAGACACCCTTTTCTAATTTATTAAGTATACCACAGATTTGTATTTCTAGGCTATATTAGTTCTATTAAACTTAGGAAGTCGTAATGACTTATAAAATTTAATATAGGTGGGTTGGTAGTACCGTCTCATATGATTAAAATGTAAAATATAGGGGTTCATATTGTTTGGTAAATGGCTCTTCGAATAATGTTAAGATAATTTCTTTTAAAGCAAAATGTAACTGTTATGAGGAATTGTTAGTGGAAGCGAAAAGCAACAGTATTGGTACTTGAAAAGAAACACCATGAAAACAAAGGTTAAACATTTATTATTCTGTCTATTATTATCTTAATTCAATCATTTTGTTTATTTTAATTATTAAAACTTGTTTATTAAAACTAGTTGTTTAGCTTTTAAAGAAAAACAGAATCAAATTGAGCTCTAATAAATTATAATTATTTGTCCACAAACTTTGTCACCAGTGAACTAGTAGCTGATGCCAAATAATCTTTGGTATACTGAATAAATAAATGATCTAAAGATTCTAAAGAGATAATATACTTCATAGTCGAAGAGCTAGTTGTCAAATATTATATTGTTAAATAACATAATCTAATATTTATAAAAATAGTGTAAGAATAATAAATAATTACACTAGATAAATAAATAAGTTCTCTCAAATTTCATTATTGTTTTAGCAGTTTATAGTAATATTCAGTTAGTGCAAAATATTCATATCCTTATTTTTTTAAATATGGTCACTCAGGCTACTCTTTCTGTTTATCGTGTAACTTAAAAGAGTATAGTGTATATAAAGTAAGATAGTTAAATGCTTTGTAAGTTTTTGTTTTTTTAATATAATGCTACGTTTACATATTTGTCAAGCCTCGACAAGTGTCTACAAACTCAGAGGGTAAACAACTTTTGGCTTGGCTTGCGTGAGCTTGCCGCCGATCCAGGCTAGTATCTGTCTTGGAACACGTATTATAGGAAACTTGTGGCAAGCGTTTGCGACATTGTTAAATTGGAAACGTGCGTTGGCGCGTGTTTAGTGTCACTCATGAGCTTTAGTAGAAAGTATTGAGCTAACGCTGTGTATCATATCATATCATCATCAATTTCAATTGCTTTTGATTATATTTGGTAAAACAATATGACAAGACAGAAAATTCATTCAATTCAGAAAATTCTGTACTTTTGAATATTTTTTTGATAGAATTACTATTTTAGAAACAGTTTTTCTGAAATATAGTTTTTATGGTTGATTATTTGTTTGTTTCTTAACATTACCTAAACTTGGTTACATAGAGTACTCAAGTTTAGGTAATATTAAGAAACAATTACAAAACGGTTTAAGTTTTATGTGTATTCCATAAAGTAAAAACATTTTAATCTTCATGTGGACGAAAGAAAGTAAATTTTGAAAGTGTTATTTATACATCTGACTTACTTCCTATTTGTATAAGTAGATCTAGTAGCTCTTGTAAATAAAATAAGATCATAATCTTCATTACATCTGCATTTATTAGGATTATCTATAAAATACGTGTACGTTTTGAATCCCCCAATCATTTAGACATCAAAATTTCTTACAAATAGCTTGATTGTTTATAGATAAATACTTAAGTCAATCCTCCTTAAAATTTGAATATTTCACACTTTATATCAATCATTTTTAATTGTTTAGTTTCAGTCAATAAGCTGTATACTGTGATAATAATAGTAGTTTTAGGTACATCAGCTGTGGCAATCAATAAGCCGTATGGGACCATTGTACCTTTGATGTAGTTTTAATGCTTATAATATTATTCACATGTTTTGCAGAACTATAAATATTTTAAGTACCAAGCAGATGGTTTGAAACGTATTCCCTTGATCAATTAAAATAGATGTAACTTATTATTAAGATTTTTTGGTTTTCTTTGGCTAATAATGTAATAGCTTTACGATGTAGATTTTTATCACTACATGCGCTTTTAATTCCTGTTAACATATTCCGCACAAGTACAATACTGTTGAAGTTAAAAACATGTATAATATAGAAAATACTGATTTAGTGTGAACACAGGGTAACAATAGCGTTTTGAAATTTCATATTGCAAAATTCAAGATACTTTAATACATTTTAAAATACTCATTATTATATAATTATTGGGAATAGTACTAAAAACTTAAAGCTAGGTGGAAAGATCATTTATCTCGTTTTAAATTAATACTATGACAATATTTTACTATTCTCATATAACCCTTTAAAGATTTGGCTTTAAATTAGATTGTGTGCATTTTTAAAATAATGTTACTAGATTTATGTATTTCGTTTTCAAAAGTTGTGGAATTATTAAATAGGTACACGTTCTAATTTAATAATACGTGTGTGATAATACAGCTATTTAGAGACATATTTGAAAGATTAATATTCAAAAATTAAATTGTAATGAGTTTTTGTCACATTCCTAATAAATAGTTTTCACTTAAACTTTGATTATTTTTTTTACATATTTAAACTTACCAAAATGACTCTACACTATTTTCCATCAAAAGTATGAGTAGAATCCAGAAGTTGGGGTGGGGACAACGTTGCTATCATTTTGTTGAATGTGTGAGGGTAGTACTGCCCCGGTAGGGCCGGCCCATTTATGTTGAAATCAACGACTCTACTACCCTGCTCATTTAAAGTAGACTTACTTTGGGGACAACTTGCTTAGCATTTAGGTTAACAAAATTTATCAAAAACCTTTTAATATTAAGTCTTAAAATCAACCACACGGTTTATTTTCTACGTTAGTATCAACATTCACAAACCTTAAATAGATTTACTTCTACGTTCTTAGCGCCTTCCCTACTTAATCCAAACGTAGAACTAACGGCTTTACGTGTTTTCTGATGCACAGGGGTTAATACCACAAATTTCCAAACTCAGCCCTGTTATTAAATATGTAATATTAAGTCTAAAATCACAGAAAACTCAAAAACACTTTGGCCCGACCCGGGATTAGAACTACAGACCTCTTGACCAGCATTCGTTATCGCTTACGCTAACCACTAGACCACCGAGACAGTAAGTATATTTGACTATTAGTTAGAATTTTAGACGTTAAAATAAACACTCACTTCACATTTTCCATTCCAGGATAAGCAGAAATGTTAAAATGAATATACAGCTCGAGTCTCTTCCACATTAAAAAAGTAGCTTTTAGCAACACCTTGTATCGTATTGACGCAATAGCGTATTATTTTATACAATAGTATAAAATATACGAAACATAATTTATTTTGAATATTGCCTAGATACTCAATCTATATAACATCCAATGCGCAGCCACTATTCTGCAATCTACGGGGATAATCCAAAAGTAATCCACTCAAACTCATCTCATACAAATGATTCAGCCATAACATAGGAACAGATATTAATAATCACAATACATTACCTGAATGTTCTAGGAATCGTGTACATTACTTAGGTCTTATATATAATAACTGAATTGTACAAGTGACCGGTAACATAAATACAATAAAATATTACTCCTATCGGCAAGGAATATGTCGAAATTAAACACCCAACTTATTGGAACACAGATAATTTATTTAAGAAAAACTATTTCAACATTTATTTTAACACTAATAAACTTCTCAATAATTAATAATATAATATATTGAATCTAGCTCTTGGACTAATCTAAGATACATATTATGTGTTTATTGAAAACAAAATATACAGTTAAATTCAGCTTTTATTTTTTATTGTAAAATTTAAAATCAAATACTGCTTTAGTAGTTGTTCTAGGATGAAAACTTATTATCTAACTTATATCAAGAATTTGTCATGAAATTAGCAAATGGTGGGTAAATATACATTTTTTTTAATTATAATAAATATGTGTTAATAAGTTAATGACTAGTTAAACGATTTCAGTACGTCGACCGAAGATATTAACGAATTTACAATTAACTGTATTGGAATTATTTTATTGAATGTTTTTGTTAGATATGTTGATTGAAAGTTTCAAAATCCATTGAAATTGGGCTAATTCTGTTATTGGATCAGAAAACTAGACTACTCTTAAAATAACGATCCATCATCAACAGCCTCTTCTGATAGGCCATTCTTGGTAAAAAACTATTGCCAAAACAATATTCTTATATGCATGTAGGTGAAGTCTATTTCTATATGTGTGACATATCTAAATTAATATCTGTGGCATTTTGAATATCATTCATCATCATCACCAATAATATCATTTAATGGTACAAAATTTATATTTTTGGGTATTTTTGTTTTTTTTTTTTATAATTGAGTCTGCCAAAGTGTCACTATTCTGCCTGATTTAAAGTCTGAGCAGAATCCCAGCGTAGTGGTCACCATATTCATTGCGAATGCATACAATGAAGTATGGTGATGGTGACCTACTATGGCGGCCCATTGTGATATTTCTGCATAGTTTTGAGAGTTTTGGAACATTAGAATTAGCACTAAATGGCATGGTTTTTCTTTATAGTATAGTCGAATAAACGAACTGACTGTCTGACTCTATCTGTACCTCCACCCCCTCCCCTCCCCCAACGATAAATGCAACTTGAGAGCTTAGATTTAGCAAACGCATTTTGATCTATATGTGCATAAATTTGGCTCTCCCTCGATAAAATGCCTTAAGTCATTAATTCGTATTTTTTTACCGAAATTTGACTGTTAGTATTTACTGTATTAGAAACTTAAAAAAAATATGTATAAAATAATCAGGTAGCAATTTTTATAATAATAGCAAATAAAATACTACATTACATAAAAACTACACACTAAACTGCGAATTGTTTGATGTTTTTGAAAAAAGTATTCGATTAATTAAATACACAGGTTAATCAAATTTCGATTTTACATTATTCGATTGTGTGAATATCAAGAATGGTAGAAAATACTCTAATCTAATTACATTAAAGTTTATTTTTGCATTGTCAGGGGTGGTCACTAATTTAGGTTAAATTAATTACTACTTTTATATGACGTATTACTTTTTTACGTATTTTATGTTCAACACTTTGGTTTCGATAAACTAAAAATAGAAGCAATTCTATCTATAACGTTAATTATTGAACAAGATTGATATGCAAACAACCTTGCCTGGTAACCACCTAATTAAATAGTAACCAGCGTTTATAGGTGTGAGCAATATTACGCGATGATGCCTCTACTCAACTTAAAACAACTACAAAACTACTATTTTATAACAGCCATGTCGCCATCTTGAAATTCTGATATTTTTTTTTTCTGTATACATATGCTAAAGTCTCTATCCCCGAAGAGGGTAGACAGTGACGTATCACATATAATAGAGAACATATTAGAAAGTTATATAACATAGTTTATTCTACCGACAGAACTAAAAATCTAATCAAACATCAATTTCAAAAAAACGTATTTTACCGGCTACCCACATAATTTAAAAACTTGACATTCTACATATATACAAAAACTACCCGCACATATTCTACACTTAAATAAATAAAAGTAACTTACAATAACTTAAAGTTAAGTGCGTAGATATGGTTATTCTGTTGCTTGAGACTATTGATGGCGAAAATTAAGCAGTTTCTCGGCTCTTCCCTTGTGTTTTTATGGCGTGGGCCAACCATAACGCGAGGACTATACCGAAGGCCTGGAAAATAAGAATACTTTGTTATATTTCATGTTGCCTGTTTAAAAGTGCCTCGGAGAACACGATAATACGTCCCGATTATCATGAACATCTATCACTATCCTCAAATATCTTAGGATTCAGTTCGACTTTAAGGTTGCGGAAGCTCAATGCCAGTCACCTCTAGTACAAAGTAATGTAGGGATAAAAAACACTGAATATTAGTTTTTTCATAAATTAAGAGGTCAACTAGTTTAAACAATTAGTTGAATTTACCAACCCTTTATTCTTGGGAATAATGAAAGTTAGGAAGACAACATACAAAAAAGTCAAGATTTGGTGACAAATAAACCATTACCATTCTGTAAGTCAAAACTTGGAAAACGTTCTTCCTGCGGTATACCCAAGATCGTTAATGGATTAAAAATATCCCTATTCAAATCGCGGGTATCGTAAAAGGCTGTATGGTATAAAAGGTCTAAACTACCCTCCAAAGAAGATGCCTGGTCCAGTAATGGATTTTTGTATGCTTTTGATAATGATATGTCATGAATCTTAAAACGTCGAGATATTGACCCTGATAGTAGATCGTTTAAAACTTTATACAGTTAGGTAGTTTTTCTATAAGAAAAACCTCAGTAGAAAATAAAACTCTTAACTTAACCCATATCTCAAACGAAAGCTTTATCAAATCTTTACAATAGCCGACAAGGAGGCCATCTTGATTACACCCTATGGTCAATAAAGCAAGGTCTTAAAACACGGCCTGGGCTAGGTTAGATTTAAGATTACTGGGTTATTTTGCGATGGCGTGACTATCGTGACGTCAAAAAGAAAATGTGGTACTAAAGTTAGCAAATTCACTAGCGAGTTGTGATCGACAAAAGAATGGTGTCGAATTCGATTCAGTGAAGGACTGGCACAATTTGCGTGGTTTTGAAGCATGTAGTATAGGGTACAGCCCTAAAAAGATTTGTCAGGTAAAGATAAATATCACAGAAAACGGTTTGTGTATGCTGTAGCATCCTAATGGCATTGGTGTTATCATAATTATTAAATAGTCCACTGCTGGACATAGGTTTGTCCTTAGAACTATTCTAAGGTTTTAGTATTTACGTGTGACCTATATATAATAAAGTGACAGCTAACATACATATAACACATATAATAAACACTCAATAAAACTATGTAGTAAGACTCCCCGCACAAATTTATATCCAGAAATTTCCAAATTAATTTATCATCTTCACTGTAAAGACAAGGAAAAATTGAAACAAGCTCGATAGCAGTCTGCCTGACCAGCGTGGTTCAGTAGGCCTAAGCCTCCTTTCTCGAAATTGGCCTATGCTCAGCAGTGGCCTGCTTAAGACTGTAGATGGTCTAATGATAAATTAACTAGTTACGGATTGAAATTTTGTGGCGGAAATGAATAAAAAACCTATTACGAAAGAGGCCAATGGAACTAAGAAAACATTAAGAAGTAAGTCAAGAAAAAGTTGCGTGAATGTTAGAAATGATAACCTAGTGAGATTTGAGTGATAAACGCGTGACTTCGTCTACAATTAGTATTTAGTGGATCAGTAATAGTGCTGAGACATGCACAGTTATAGTCGTAGTTTTATTTTATGTTTTATTTATTATTTTTTGTGACAGTTTACGCAGAAATTATAGCGATATGAAAAACTAGATGTAGGGCTGAGTATGTACTGTAATTACTCAAGAGGTTTACAGCGAAGTTAATTGTGTTTTTGATCTGAATTCTTTCTCATTAACCTGGTTAGTACTATTGATGGCATATGACCTCTAACTGTGCTAAAGTAACAATTAGCTAGTAATAGTTCTTTTATTTAGAATTTATATTCTTTTATATAGAAAGTTAAATATACATAAATTATGGTATTTTTCTAGTAGCTTAGGCTTGTCCGAATAGGTTAGCTCAGACAGTTAATGTCTGAGCTACCTATTCGGACAAGCCTCAGTTATCTGAACAACCTAAAGGAATAAGCTAAATCGTAAATGAAAAGTTAGAACTCCGTTTCTCTCTTTCAGACCCTAATCACGTTGATAAATAAATATGTAGATTTTTGGTTGCCAACTCCTAAACTATGTACTTAATGACATCGAATGCTTCGGCAAATTCTATTTCCAAATTTTGCAGTTTCTTTGCATGTCATTTATATATTATAAATGGCTAACCATGTTTGACTCTCTTGTTGATTTAGTGGTTAGCGTATGCGGCTTCTGATCAAGAGGTCTCGGGTTCCATTCCTGCGTCGGACCAAATGTTTATATGATCTGCAAATATTTGTTTCGTAGTTTGGGTTCTATGTATAATATGTATTTACCAAAAAAAATACTAAACCACTTTTCTAGAACCCATAGTACATGTACAAGCTCTGCTTAGTTTGGGACTAGCTGATGATGTTGTGTCAGATGTCCGAAATATTTATTATTATTTATAATGCAATGCTTACCTCCAGAAAACAGAATAGAATCCCGCAAACGATGACGGTCAAACCAGCGCTGTGAACAGTTGAGAGGACCTTATTTTCACATCCTTCCTTGTAATACTTCTCGGAAGACAGGCAGTCAGAACGCTTAATCTCAGCAGAGCGATCAGTGCCATCATCAGGGCAGCAGCTGAATGAGGGGTTGATGCGGGGCTCTGAAGCAGCGTAGTTGTCGGGACCAGTGATACCGCAGCACTCAAGCTGGAAATCAAAAGATTTTTGTATTTTTTTTATGTTTTCAATCTTCTAATTGTTATAAGTTATGGCTTCGAATAATAGTTAATAGTCTATCGAAAATTACAAAAGTCGTCAATTGCCGAACTTCAGCATTTTGACGGATTGGATCGGCTGAGGGATATTAAAACGAATAAAATAAATTGTGTTTAAAAATCAAAATCTTAAATACCTAGTAACAATTCTGACGTGTCTGAGCACATTAACCAGGTTAATTACATTATTAACCCATAAATAGGTTGTCATTTTTTTGTATAATAATAAAATATAATAAAAAAATCGCTCACCCACTTTAGTTTTGTTTGTCAGACCATGAAGGATTGTACTTACGTTAGACTGGATCCTGTCCCAGAACTCCTTGTAGGTGTCATCTTCGTCCTTGGTGGACTTATTCTTGATGAAGGAGGAACGCAACTGGGTCTTCAATGTGCCTTCGATCTGTGGACGTAATGCAGCAGCCGCGATGCCCACGGACAGTTCGAGGAGAATTATGATGATTAGTAAACCGGCAAACTGCAAAAAAGAAGAAGATTTAAAATATTTTTAAATGAAATACTTATTGTATTGTAATCGTTTCTAGACAACTCTTGTATTAGGAATATATTCCTTTATCGAGAATACGTCGTATTTACGATAAAGGAATATAAATCGTGAATATATCGTTAAATGTATAAACATACAAATAGAAACGTACACAAAGAACACCGAAACTTAGAATCACAATTTTTGTACACACGAAGTGTGTGTAGTTGAACATGAATTGTATGTATGTAGTTATAATTGTGACTGAAAATTTGTAAGTGGTTTATTTATTAACGATTGACAGTTTTCTACTTGGATAACCGTTATTTACTATCTAACTTTAACAAAAAAAAAACGACTTCAAAGAAAAACTATTCCTCGTACCCAAATCGCGACGATTGTGCCTACGATATTTGAGGAGTTCCCTCGATTTCCTTGAGATCCTATCACCAGATCATGACATGGTGACCATGGGACTACCTGTGAACTATGCCAAATCCAATGCAAATTTTTTTTTTTTAATCGAATCGTAAATGAACACACATCAAACAAAAAGATTCCGGCAAATTGAGAACCTCCTACGAAGTCGGTTAATATTGAAGTGAACCAAATGAGACTCGAACTTAACATAGTGCCTCTTTTAAGGAAATTACTTATATTGCTATATTATATATATATTTCATATGTATGTATATACACACGTAGATAATCTATATTACGTTTATCTATTAACTTACATAATTGCCACTAATTAGCTTACTAGTAAATATAGTTACAGATTCGACTAATGTTTTACAACAAACTTCTTCCCTACCTTTCTCAAAACAATACTTACTAATCCGATTAAAAGATATTGCGTCTGTCTTAAGTAACAATAGGGCATTTACCGGCAGTTGACCTGGTTGCATCACAGCTGACGTGGCCTGCCCTAGTGTAAGTCGCTCAATATTGAAATATAGGTGAAAACTATGAGTGGGAAGCGATACGTTGAACTTGGGTTGGGCTTGCCGTAGTGTTACAAGGCAATGTGTGATTTTGAATCAAATATGATTGTTTTAAAAACTTTTGTGTCTCACATAAGTTTTTCATTTCAATGGGAATGCCTGGGATATTAATTTTCAAAGATTTTCTAATACATAAAAGGCTAAAGCATAATTTAGAAATTCTTACATTTAAGCGACTATATATTTTGTTTTAGATGAAATCGGAAGTCTGGAGGACAAATAAAGTTCTTGGATTTTTTATCTTATTCCATTATTTTAAAGACTATTTTTTTTTATCAGTCTATTGTAAATAGGATTTTAAATTTCCATATGTGCAGAATTACTAATACTTCCTGTTGCGTCTGGAAGCTAGTCTGATCACAACGAAAACATACTTTTTATTTCTAATACTCACAATATAAAGTAGTTTAGGGCTCTCCTTCCAAGCTCCGAAGCATCCAAAGGCTGCCACCACGATGATAAACACACCAATGGCGATCAGCACGATATCCGTCTCGTGGCCAGTCGGCTCCATGCCCGCAAACCCCTTGATCATTCCCATATCCACGCATGCTGCTGCTATGATCACTATACCGCAGATCTGAGGAAGAACAAATCATGTTAGGTATATACTAGACTGTTTAAAGCAAATTTTACTTTAATTTAATCGATGGTTTGCCAAGTAAATGTGGATAGTCTGCACGAATTTATTTCATGGTCAAGTTTGTCATGATGGTAAGTACTATACAGCACTTCCATCGAAACTTGCAGCTCAAGGCAACTATGGGCCCTTCCTTAAGATAAAAGATAGGGGGATTCCTGTAATCTCACTAACCCATTTAAGGACATAAAAATATGGCTAACATAGCCCGCGCCCTCCTTTTTTATCCCTAAGTATAGTTTACGTATAATTTAAATCTGTCGCCATTAGCTATTTCTATTTCATGGCCAACAACTTAAGCGTCATACATGCAATTTCATTTCAAATTACATATAAATACGTTTAACGTTCTCCCCTTAATATTAGCGAAAAATATGATTGTAGCCTAAGGCATTTTGCATCATTTCAAAGAAATCAAATCATTTTACAGAAACAGATTTTCGTGAAATCTCCTGAGGCTAAGAGATATTTTACCGGTTGATAGATTCAGATATTTGTGAACATGTAATATTATATATACAATTGTGATTTACTGATTTTAAAAATTGAATGTTAAAATATAAGCCCTCCAGAGGGACTCTGCTCTGCCTGATGGAAAGCGTGAGCAGAATCCAGAGCATTTGGTGACCATACTCATCAGGATATCAAATGATTACTCAATTCACATCAGCAGCCTCAATTAACAATGAACTGCTGGACATAGAAAAAGAGGTTTTAGCCTACTTTCGGGCCAGACTGGTTGGTATGGGATTTTATATCAAGTTTTCCTTCGTAATTTGCTTCCTCAGTCAGATCTTACGACTCCTACGGGATGACAAAAGATTGAAACAATCCATATTCTTAATCCGTCACCGAAGAGAAAATTCTCAATTTTCTAAGAGATTTTTCAATTAATGAACAAATATTGTTACATATAACATGGGTAATTTGATTAATTTTGACGTATAATTAAAGTGGTAGTGATAACATCTTCGTAATATTATGACAGTGACAAATTAAGCCACTTTATATCTTAGAATTAATGAACGTAATAACTTTTATTAGTTTCTATTCGATACAACGTCAGCAGTAGATAATAATTTGGTAGTCTTATGATTCTTTTAATAAATTGCTTATTTTCTGTTTTTACGAACTAGTTTTATTTTATAGGTCTCTACAAATTAATGTCTAATGAGTTTCTATATATTAATCCTTAGTTAATATTATAAATACGAAAGTAGCTGAAACTGTCTGTCTGAAACGATTAAATGAAACGTACACAGATTGTCTAGCCTTTCTCGGAAAGGACAAACTACTTTTTACCACGTTGGCAGAACCCCACTGCTAACCCAATTAATAATTGTGAAAAATATTAGTATAAGATATATATTATGAGCCATCCATTTAATATGTGTATAATTTATATTAAACCTTTAAAGTTCTTTGAAATTCTTGGATTACCTCTACTGTAATACGCATGTATTACACATGTAAGAATTCCTCTCGAAAAACTCTATCTATTTCGGAAAACTACATTATTAAAATCCGTTAAGTAGTTTAAAATATCTAAGCGAAGAGGCAGCGCAAACAACTTCATTTTTGCAATGACATATAAGTCAGGCTGTTTGCTTTAAAAAGTAAAAATAAAAAAAAGAATTTTATTACATTCTAATAAAATAAATAAACATTTTAAGAAAGAGAAAGTAAGATGGCACCTACACATGTTAAACTCAATTGACCCTAAATTGTGTAATCACAACATCTGCAATAAGACGTGGGATGTTGATAATTAGTACTAAAAGATGGCTCGATAGCCACACACAATATTCGATAATGACGCCTACTTCAGATGATCTCCAACAATTTGTTGCAACAATCATGTGGAGTTTGCATTACTGATTCATATGTTCATGTTGAGGATAACTTTTGACTGGCTCGTTGGTCTAGTGGTTAGCGTATGCGGCTGCAGATCAAGAGGTCTCGGGTTCGATTCCCGGGTCGGATCAAATATTATTTGTGTGATTCACAAATATTTGTTTCGGAGTCTGGGTGTTTCCTATGTATAATATGTATCTATTTACAAAAAAAAAGTATGTTTATGTATTTATATCAGTTGTCTAGTACCCATAACACAAGCTCTGCTTAGCTTGGGACTAGATGATGTTGTGTGTCAGATGTCCAAAAAATAAAAAAAAACATATTTTACGATGTATGGGCAAAGGAGCAGGCAATACAGTTTCTCATGGGCATATAAAACAGAACAGAGATTAAAAAATGATTATTTCTCTGTTTTGTTTTCTGTTCTACTATGTTCCCGGGTCCTAAAGAACGTGATAGTGTGGGTGCTGCACTGTCCATATACGCAATGGGGATGCTGACTACCGCTTTTGGATTTTGCTCATACTTTTCATCAGTCAGAGTAGCTTTAACATAAAAAAATGACAACGGCCAACCATCAACAGCGACAGAGACAAAAGTACACAGTCCTTTGAGTGCCCGTTCTGTTTAGAATGGAGGAGGTTCTGGTAACTAAGTATTGAAAAAATATCTTAATACAACACTGGTTTTGTGTGGTGCTGTGGTATTACTTATATCGAGCTGTTATGTGATTAAACAAGGCTTTCCCAAGAAAGGCGTCGATTAGAATCTCTTAAATATACCTTGATCTCTGTTACAGGTGTTTGTCCCCAGGTAAATGCATATGAAACTAAAGGCATTATTTGCCCAGCTAAACTAGATATAAAATTCAAAAATTAACATGCACCTGATAATTCGTTAGTTCGAAAATGACACTAGTGATACTATATTTTAAGAACCGTAGCTATCTTTTCGGTTTAAGCATTTTTTGTAATACTTATATTTTACTAGCTGATGCCCGCGACTCTGCTCGCGCCCTAGAGGTATGAAAAATAGACGTTGGCCGATTCTCAACCCTACCCGATATGCATACAAAATTTCATACAAATCGGTCCATCCGTTTCGGAGGAGTATGGGAACGAACATTGTGACACGATAATTTTATACATAAGACTAGCTGATGCCCACGGCTCCGCTCGCGTTTTAAAGGTGTGAAAAATAGATTTTGGTGGATTCTCAGACCTACTGAATATGCATATAAAGTTTCATAAAGATCGGTCAAGCCGTTTCGAAGGAGTATGGCAACGAAAACTGTGACACGAGAATTTTATATATTAGATGTATAGGTGTAACATTACATTTTCTACTTATAAAGTAATAAAAATCAGGAGTATTGTAACCATTGTACCAGGAGTCTCGAATTAGTCCAAAACCCTATTTTCGTGTTTACTTGTAATTTGAGTAAGATTAACTATTTTTTACTACAGTTTCTTACAAAGTGTTGTCTGATCTCACCACTGAATGACGTCATACATACATAAAAACGTACATCTTGACATACACACCTTATAAATAGGTCAGTTTGCCCTAGAAATGTATTTGTATTAAACCAAGGAATTATGTAAACAACTAAAATAGTTATTATCTATGCGGGAGAGTTCATAGGAAAGATCTATATTTGAATGACTAATAAATTAAGCGATTAACCATTACAGAATATAATAGAGATTAAATTCAGTACCAAACCCAGGACATGTCTGCCTGACGGTCCTAAGATGTTGAGATTTACAGATCAAAGACCGTGGCTCTGTAGAGCACAATAAGATACTTTTTTTCGGACATCTTACACACAACATCATCTAGTCCTAAACTAAGCAGAGCTTGTATTATGGGTACTAAACAATTGATTTAAATACATAAACATACTGTTTTTTTGTAAATACATACATATTATACAAAGAAAACACCCAGACTCTGAAACAAATATTTGTGGATCACGCAAATATTTGGTTTGACCCGGGAATCGAACCCGAGACCTCTTGATTAGCAGCCGCGTACACCAACCACTAGACCAACAAGGCAGTCAATGACAATGACTAGAAGTGTACCGTAAACCGCTACATTATTGAACCAATCTAATAAATTACAAATATTAGTACTGAAAGCGAAGATATAGAATTGTTTGATAAAGTTAATATTTATCGTAAATTTTATTAGTAAATATTACATGAAATTAAATAGAACTACAATTTTGCTTAACTTAGAAGTTATTTCAAAATAACCAGTACATAATATTCATCGGAGGAAATTATTAGGTCTCTAGCCGTAATTTCCGATAATGCAGACAGGTACTCGTTGTCGGTTTAAAAGTATAGTAAATAAACTTTATTATACCTACTTAGTTTAGTTAGGTACCTGTAGTTGTGAAGGAAAGGTACTTATAGTCTTCTATTCCCCAATTTTGAATAATACCTATTTGTTTCAGCCACTGCAGTTAATCTTAATGGAGACTAGTCAACTACGCAAGATATATTATGCGAGTGTTTGTGAAAATACAGGTGCACTCTCTGTTTCTTTACTTTCATAATCCCAATAAGTCACATGTACAAAACAAAATATTAGTCAATGAGACAAGAGCATATAGAAATAGAAAGAGAATAGAATCCTCAATCCAAGTTTATTTGGGGTCGGCTACAAGTTCAACCGATTTTACATGAATTTCAGTTTTTCCACGGAGCGACTGGCATCGGACCTCCACAACCCTAAGGGAGCACTGAATTTCGAAGATTGAACTAATTGTCAGTATATTTGAGGGCACTGACTTCCCAATAACGATTGCCATAGATGTTCATGACAATCGGGACCGACGGCTTTACGTGCTCACCGAGGTACGGGCGTGAATCATCGCCAAACTTCCAAACTCCGGGCAGCTATTAGGAATTTCCTAAGAAAATCCCAAAAACACTTTTTGGCCCGACCCGGGATTTGAACCCGAGACCTCTTGATTAGCAGTCGCATACGCTAACCACTAGACCAACGAGGCAGTAGAATAGAGAATAGAATAGAAAACGAGAAACGTCTGCAACTTGGCTAGAGGGGCAGGCGCTCTTCGAGCAAATTCTGGACGGTCATTAAATATTTCTAGTCAGATGTCATGTCAATGTCAGAAAAACTGTAAAGAATAGCGAATTTTCATTCAAACAATGCATTGTGCATAGGTTAACTTTACATTCAAATGGTAATCACGACTGTTGTTACAACGCAACCTTGTGTGGTTTTATAACTAAATCGCTTAGTGCTCTATGGTACTTCCTGTTTATTGGTATCTAGATACACGTTTAGTATATCTGAATCTGACTGCCTTGTTGGTCTAGTGGTTGCCGTATGCGACTGCTAATCAAGAGGTCTCGGGTCGAATAAAATGTTCGTGGGATTCGCAAATATTTGTTTCGGAGTCTGGGTGTTTTCTATGTATAATATGAATGTATTAACAAAAAAAAGTATGCTTATGTATTTATATCAGTTGTCTAGTACCCATAATACAAGCTCTGCTTAGTTTGGGAACTAGATGACGTTGTGTCAGATTTATTTATTATTATTTTTGTAGCATGGGAGAGAGATGATACTATCTGAAATAAAGGTGTCCCCCAGTTACGACTCATGAGTCACATCAGTATACAAAGATTTTACTCTTGAGCCGTAGCATTCTTTTAACCACTCGTTCTGAAACTGGGTCTTCTTTGTGTTCCTTATATTTGCAAAGACCCCGCTAAATATTCCCACTGCGAGAGTTATTACGTACGTAGTTCATGACTCGGAACTCTTATAGATTCGTCATGTCGTCAAAATTATGAAACATATTTATATTTGGAGTACCTCCCCTACACGTAGAGTAGGATTTTTTTTTCTCGCGTCTACCCTGTCGTGTAGTTAACGTTATTTTGAGGTTACGAAAACCATTTTTCGATTTAGGTATAAGTTTGCGAGCTATTCAATTTTCAAGCGCATTTTTTTGCATTAACAGGGCTTACTCCTAAAAGCTAAACGGCTGGCTCAAAAAATCTGAAAAAATTCTTGATGGTAGTCCTTAAATTGAACTATACTAACCCGTCTGGCCAGCGTGGTATAGTAGACAAAACCTCCTTTCTAAGGAGAGGCCTGTGTTCAGCAGTGGACTGTTGAAGGCTGTTGATGATAATTGATGATATTGAACTTTGAAGGAAAACTATAGTGGTTTAGATAACTTATGTATTTTAGGAGTTATAGGGGGTTTAACTTGTAAATTGTACTCACTTGGAAAGCTTCATACTAAAACAAATAAATATTATGTAAACATAATAATTATCTATTGGAGACGATTTTAAATCCACCTACCACAATGGGTGACCACGAAACCTTATTCTATGCGTGGCCTGACAAGCACTTGGCCAATGTTTTTTTGATAATTGTTTGATTTGAAGTCTTTTATTAAAAAATATTTTTTATTTATTTATTTTAAATGTAAATTTGCAAAATATGTAACGTCACATTAGTGAGCTGGGGGACCTCACAAACGTAACTAGCTGTGACAAGGACGTTGGGAGGGGCAAAAAATCATGAATTTGAAATTGTGTGACGTAATTTATGGATGACCCCTATGCGACTTATAAATAAGTAGGTACGGTGCAGTTGACGTCACATACATTACGATTGTAAAGTCAAGGCGTAATTACGGCTATGGTCATTTTGTTCAATGTCAGTGGGTATGACTATAGCTATGAGTACACTAGTATTATGATCAATTTAAAGATAGTTTTTAACTATAAAGTATGAAAAGTTATGAAAAGAATCACTATTACAAGCAAAATTAATAAAAAAGCGCCCAAGTGCGAGTTGGAATCGCCCATGAAGGGTTCCGTATCAGCAAGTAACATCATATAAAAAAGTTCTTGTAGTTCGTTGTAACTTTCATCGATGTTTTTATACTAGTCTATTGATTGGATGAAAGGTAAATTGCGTGTTACGATTTATGACGTATTAAAAAAAACTACTCACTAGATCTCCTTCAAACCAATTTTTGTTGATAGTTTACATGGTCATGTACAACATATATTTTTTTTAGTTTTATCACTCTCTTATTTTAGAAGTTAGAGGGGGGGGGGGACACACATTTTTCCACTTTGGAAGTGTCTCTCGCGCAAACTATTCAGTTTAGAAAAAAATGATATCAGAAACCTCAACATCATTTTTAAACACCTATCCATAGATAACCCACACATATAGGTTTGATGAAAAAAAAATTTTTAAGTTTCAGTTCCAAGTATGGGGACCCCCAAAATGTATTGTTTTTTTTCTATTTTTATGTAAAAATCTTAATGCGGTATAAAGAATACATCGACTGGCCAAATTTCAACAGTATAGCTCTTATAGTTTCGGAAATAATTGGCTGTGACATACGGACGGACAGACAGACAGACAGACAGACTTGACGAATCTATAAGGGTTCCGTTTTCTGCCATTTGGCTACGGAACCCTGAAAAGGGGCACGGGCGTTATGACATATCCTTCGGTTAGAAAGATAAAGTTCTTGTAATAACGTTTCGTTCTTAATTTGTTTTCGTTCTCACAAATTTCATAGAAGATGCTCTCCTAATAAATTATCATTAAGGCTAGCGGTGAAGATTAGATGCGGGTTACACAGGACCGATGGTTGTAGAAAACCTTACTGGAGGCCTATTTGCAGCAGTAGATATCTTTTGGTTGAGATGATCATGATGCCTAGCTGAATAGCGAATATACTTTCAAAACTACGATATAATTACATTACACTTTCTTTTTTAACCGATTTGAAAAAAAAGGAGGAGGTTCTCAATTCGTCGGAATCTTTTTTTTTATGTATGTTCAGCGATAATTTCGTCGTTTATGAACCGATTCAAAAAAATAATTTTGCATTGGAATCGGGATCGTCACCATATCGGGATCTGATGATGGGATCCCAAGGAAATCGAGGGAACTCATCAAATATCATAGGCACAATTGTCGCGATTTGGGTACACGGAATAATTTTTCTTTGAAGTCGGTTCCTTTTTGTTAAAATATTGTATATTTAAGCATACCAAAGTGACTCTAGTGTTGGTGTTCCAATTCTCATTGTCATCATCATCAACAACCCATAACGTCCCATTGCTTGGCTCGGACTCCTCTCAAGAGAGGGTTTAGGCCATACGTCCCCATGCTGGCCGAGTGCGGGTTGGGGACCACAATATCCTCATTGCTCACAAATGCAGACAATGTAGCATGGTGACCCACTATGGAGGCCTAGTGAGAAGCTTCTGCCTGCCTCCGGTCGCACACACACCAACGAAATATGACAGCCCGAATGCTGTCGTTTTTAGGTTGGCCTTCTGAGTCAGGGTAGTACTGCCCCGGTTGAGCCGACCCATTCCATCATAAATCATCGTGGTTCAACTTTTTTTTTTTTTTTTTTAAATGAAGCCATCCAAAGTGACTCTACCCTGCCTGATAGAAAGCATGAGCAGAATCCAAGAGTGGGGGCTACCACACTTGCTGCGAATGCAGACAATAATGTATGGCGGCCCACACTATGGCGGCTTAGTGAGATGCTTTTTCACGCCCCGCTTAAAGGACCCGGGATCATAGTGGGAAGGAAACACGTGAGCTGGTAGTGAGTTCCAGTCTTTGACTGCTCGGCATAGGAAAGAAGTGCCGAACCGTTTTGTTTTGGTGCGTATTTCTTCCACTCTAAAGCGGTGACTTCTGAGTCCAGCACGTGTTGTCCTGTAAAGGAAGGGAGAAGGAGGGATCAGTTGGAAGAGCTCTTGAGAACACTCTCCATGGTAAAGGCGATAGAGGACCGCCATAGAGGCGATGTCTCTCTGTAACTGTAGAGGCTCAAGGAACTCGGTGGTTTCGGGACTATTTATAATGCGGACTGCTCGCCGCTGCAACCGGTCGAGAGCGTCAAGCAAGTACTGCGCAGATCCATCTACTACTTTGAAACTGTAACCGGGGGGTGTCACTCCGCACTTTAGGTATAGTCGGCCGCTTGCCTGCCCGCGAAGGCCATTCCAGTGGGTTGTCGCTTACGCACGATACGCGTCACGTTCGTCGCCGCGTCGCTCTCGTGCATTAATGAAATTTTTCATTCTTTTCGATACCCACAATTGCTTCTAATGACAAACCTCGATCTTCTAATTCATGTAAAAGATATAGTTCTGCTTACGGATGTCTGAATAAAAGATTTTAGGTGTTAGGTAGTATCTACTTGTGCTGTAACATTAGATTTTAAATACTTTACTAGAAAAAAACCGGTTTATGATATTTTTGAAATCGGAATCACAGAACAAAGAATGTTAATGTTTTTTTCTCGAAACTTATTTTTGAAAGAATTTTCATTAAAATTAAGTGATCTTGCGTTCTGCGATCCAACTCTCCTCTTTATTGATTTTAATCGATCATATTCAATATTTGATCGAAACTTTTCAAGGTCTCAAGACATCAATGTACTGATAAATTATTCGAAGATTGAATACAACGAAAAGGTCATTCCAAATAAGGAGAGCTGGACATCGAAAGCAAAATGGAAATTAAGACGAATGCTGTCAGTCTCGTTGTTTTTCATAATGCATTGCCACAGAAGCTCTGTAATGATTGACAATAATATTTCATTAATATAAGCAGGTATCGGATTTCTCCATTGATATTAAGTCCTTATAAATATTTAGTGTTATTGTAATAACTGAACGTTGTCCTCTACTTGATTTTACTTTTTGTGCTTTTTAAACCTACTTCAAGTTCCATGTTGCTAACAAATATTTTTAGAGAATATACATGTCATTATATTTCATTATGTGTTATCATATGCTTGTACAAAATAAGTAAAATTCCAAAACATCACAACACGATACGAGACATATTAAAATAATATTTCAGGCTGTCAGCGCAAAAGTGGCCTAACCTTGAGACAAACAGTATGAAAATAATAGGTTTTGTATAATCACGAATTTCACATTAATTTGCATTTATTTTATTCTAGTGGATTTTAGTCCATAAGCATATTTTATGCAATTACCGTCCTAAATTCTTCAGAATGAAGTTTGTTATTTTGAAATAAATCCATATATTTGTATTATTTGTGTGGCTTAGGCCACTTTTGCATTTAAAGTTCTTTTACCGATTCACCACTATAACCAAGGTTAGGCCGTTTATAAAAGATGTTAATTCTGGATAGTTCCGGTTTTATCAAAAAAAAACTTAACCCATTAGAGGTCAAACGCAAATTACCAATCGTCTTCCTAGCCTTTATTCCCAAGTTTATTTGGGGTTGGCTACTAGTTCAACAGGTTTTACATGAATTTCAGTTTTTCCACGGAGCGACTGGCATCGGACTTCCGCAACCGTAAGGGAGAACTGAAATTCGAAGATTGAACTAGTTTTCAATATATTTAAGGGTACTGACTTCCCGATAACGATTGCTATAGATGTTCATGACAACCGGGACCGACGGCTTTACGTGCTCTCCGAGGCACGGGCGTGAACCACCTCCAAACTTCAAAACTCCGGGTTGCTATTAGGATTTCCTAAGAAAAACCCAAAAACACTTTTTGTCCCGACCCGGGATTTGAACCTGAGACCTCTTGATTAGCAGTTGCATACGCTAACCACTAAACCAACGAGGCAGTTTTTTTTTTAATATTGGTAAACGCAAATTACCAATATGAAAAAAATATCTTTACTTCTATATTGAAATAAGGATGCAAAAACAGCAAATATAAGTGAAAAATTAAAATAATTTAGTTTTCATATAATTTCAGGGTTGTACCGAATTGAGTACACTGACCGCTTTAGTATGAAAACTTTCAGAATAGGTTTTTTCGGATTAAAGTGTTTTAGGCACTTTTCACATTGCCAGGGTGCTCTTCAATAATAAAAGACACATTACAAATACATATTTATAAATTTCGTGGGGTAATGTCGACATTCTCGATTTTTTATCAAAATATCGCCGTTCACTGCTGAACAAAGGTCTCCCCCAAGGAGCTTCAGACACCTCGATCTCGTAGGCATTCTATATCAATCCTTTGATAAACACCCTACATTACGTTCATTGCGGTATCCACTCTAAGATATAAGTATTATCGTTTCCAGCGACAATCAGTCTACCTGTCCTGTTATAACATATTATTATAAAAATTAGGTTTTGCCCATTGACTTGATGCTTCTTATGATTATTATTACACGGAATAGACATAAATTAGAACACAGTCATGTCTAACATAGCTAGATAATACAACGCGAAATTCTAATCGACTTTATTCACACCTCGTATAACCTATATTTTGAGTAGGTAAATTTGAAATTAACTTATAATCCTTACATTTGGCTTCTCTATTTTTTGATGACGACACCTAGATATGAATTCCTAGATTCTACTTCACATATAATAAAAGTCACAACCTTTACAAAAGTAACACCTTTTTGTGTGACAAAAAGGTGTTACTTTTGTAAAGGTTGTAGTTATATATGGCATGTTCGTTTTCCTTCATTTATTTTGTGTTAGTGAACGTTTTAGTCACATTTTTAATTCCAATAAAAATATTACAGTTTGAGAAGTTGAAGAATTAAGTTTTATACATTTCCAGAAATTCAGGTTCGGATCCGGAGTAGGTAGATCTTCACTGTCGTCGTACGTACACTTCGTCATTACAGCAGCCTGAAATGGCCTAAGCGGCTTAGGCCACTCTTGCATTACGATTAATAAAAAAATAATAAATTCAAAAACTAGTTTTGTAGCGTAACTTTTACTGAGGATAATAAATTAAAGATAGGCCGATTTAGCATGATATTTTATCAGATTTTGGATCACTTTTTGTAGTTAAGTCGGAATATGGAAAATTTTGGGTTAGGCCGTTTTTGCGCTGACGGCCTCATTTATAAATAAATAATAAATATTTCGGACAACTTACACACAACATCATCTAGTCCCAAACTAATCAGAGCTTGTATTATGGGTACTAAACAACTGATATAAATACATAAACATACTTTTTTTTTGTAAATACATACAAATTATAAAACACCCAGACTCCGAAACAAATATTTGTGAATCACACAAATATTTGGTCTGACCCGGGAATCGAACCCGAGACCTCTTGATCAGCAGCCGCATACGCTAACCACTAGACCAACAAGGCAGTCGTATTTATTTCACTGAGTTTAATTTGCAATACCATTCATAATGAATGCGAGAAGCCCAAAATCGATAAGAGTGGTGTGCAATGAGAGAGGCCTATATGTCCAGCAGTGGACTGCGATAGGCTGATGATGATGATAATGATGACATGTCAATATAGTTCTTGAAACTGAAGAATAAAAGCACTGTCAACATATTTTATTGCTTCAATGACAACATCAGGATTAAAATTCGTGTGACATTATTTCTTGTGCTCATTGAAAATAGATATTGATGTGATTGGCTTTGTTTGGTGTTTGCAATTTTGACTACTGAGGCAGATGTCACTAGTTCAATCCCACACAGCCAAGACTTTCTGTGATTCTTTTTGCAATCTATGAAAAATATGTAATATATTTGGTACTAAATGAGTTTCCTCATCAGCAATCAGGTCATTGCAGCACAGGCTCTGTTTAGTATAAGACCAGCCGGCCTTGTGTGAGTTGTCTTCATCTCTTCACACGAGGAACCTTGAATAGGAATTGTGATCTTATAAATCTGTCATGCATGTGTCGACCTAAGTATTTGAGTAAATTGATCTAATTGTTACAATCTACGCCATGATACTATTGGATGACATCACTATTCATTATTCTATTTCCATGTGCTGCCGTTGAACACATAAAACTGGCCGTTAAGCTATTGTCATATGTTGTGGTCTGTAGTCGTCGAGTGAGATAATTATTTTAAAGAGTTCTTAGTTACGGTAACTATTGAATGCTGATACTGAGGAAGTAATTATAGAATATCAATAATATTTAAATCAAAGTTTATATTTTTCATGTCTCAATGAGAATAGATGTAAATTGGGCTATTGGTTCCTTCTCCGATTGTGTGGAGTTAGATACAATAGATACAAAAGTTTCACACTTCATATCAAATTGCAGAAATATTTGTTACTTTTATTAAGACAATCTTGTTTTCTTAATTGTTAATTGACGTGTGTCTTCCGTTATTTGTTTACTATTATAAATGAATGGTATTGCAAAATAAACTTAAGCAATGTCTCTGTTACGCGTTATGATGTTTTGGAATTTTATTTATTTCATACATTCGTATGATACAAAATAACATATAATGAAATAGTAATATTAAACAACTCACATAACGACCGTCATCTCTCAAACTATTTAGAAGCTGTATGGTATTCAGATGTTAGTAAACATTATTAAATATTTCGAAATGGATGGATAATTTAGATCTGTACATAACAAATGATCGTAGTCATGACATACCTAATTTGTCCAGGTGGGAATCGAACCCACTCGAACGAATCGAGCAATAAATCAACTTCCGGTTTAGTAGTAGGGTAACTAACGACTAGATCGACAGACCCGTCGAATAAAGGGGACCAAACAAGTTAAAATAAGGATTAAAATTATAGAGACTCTTTAAACTAAGCGTAATTAAATTAAAAGTGCTTATTGCTGTGCCATGACGTCACCTTAGCCTAGAAAAGTCAGTCTAGGGCATTTGTTTCCCACTGATGATGTGACCGAACGTAAAATAATAATATTAGTAAAACTGAGTAATAGTGGCCTTATCTACGTTTATGTGTTTGCTTGCACGGTTGGCCTAGGCCTAAAATTTTTCTGCTGAATATTTTTTAACTCTCCTTACTAGATAAATATCATCTGTGTAGTAGTTTTTTTACAAAATTATACTGCTAATACTTAAAATAATAACAAAAATACACATTTAAATGTGTCAAGTTGTGCAAACAAGGGTTCCTTTTTGACCGACTTAAAAAAAGGACGAGGTTCTCAATTCGTCGGAATCTGTTTTTTTTAATGTATGTTCAGCGATAATTTCGTCGTTTATGAACCGATTTCAAAAATTCTTTTTGCCCAGGTGGTCCCATCGTCACCGTATCGGGAGGGAACTTCTCAAATATCAGGCACAATTGTCGCGATTTGGGTACTCGGAATAGTTTTTCTATGAAGTCGGTTCCTTTTTGTTAAAATTATAACATTTGATTGTCACGATCGTAAATCATTGACGACAATACTAAGACGCATAGACGAGAATAAACAATCAGTCGATAAGAAGCCTTGAACTTGTTAAATTGTTTAAATATGAATAACATGACTAGCATATAAATAGCATAATGTTGTTAATAATGGTCGCACGTGTATTAGAAACTTAACCAAAATAAAATGAAATATGAAGTAATCATATCACGTAATAATGACTACGGGGAAGAACTATTTAGAAGAGAAACGATTGATTTCAGATAGTGATTCATAAAACCGCAACTTTACACCAGCAAACTTATTAGTACAATAGCTTTAACCTCCAACTCCGTTCACGTCTATGTCAGTTGTAGTATCCATCCTATAACTCTATCTATTACAATATACTATTACAATAATACATATAACTATCCTATAACAATAACCTACCTATATCCATCCTCAAGAATCCAAATATCTCCACGCTAAATTTCATTGAAATCATAACAGACAGGGTTACTATCGAATTTAAAATATTACTATTTATTGGATAAATAATCTTGGTAGTAATGGTAATAAAAAAGCCTAAAGCCTGGGAAGAAGAACAAATAAATTGTATTAGGTTCGTGAATTGGCTAGAAGAAGCAAGTTTGTTTTTGTACAAAGATATCTCTTTTAGTTTGATGACAGTTTGGATACTAGAGAATACTTTCTGTCAAAAGATGACACTTGATTCTTGATCACACAGATTCACAAATACATTAGTTAGTCTGTACAGTGTTAGTACTTCTTTTGATCTTTAAACCCTTTCGGGTCGAGTAAAGCATGAGACTCGAACTACATAATATTCCATCATCAGTTATTTTACGGGACATCATATATAACCTAGAAAGGAAATCTCTATGAACTCTTAGACTATTTATTTTTCGGCCTGGCTGACAAATTCTAGGTTCATTACTGTATATCAGGTGATCCTAAAGACACGGCTTATTCGCTAGCTCCTTAATCGCTGACGAAGGGTCGCTGTGGCTATCCATTAAGCAGAGAGGAAACCAGAAGCCAGCGATACAGTTTTAGAGCTCCTCCCGACTGCCAAAGTAGGCCAACGAGGAGTTTAGTGGGCAGACCGGTTCTCCGAGAGTTTAAGAAAAGTTCTTCGTCTGCAGACGAATATAAATATGTATATACAATAAGGGTAATCCTAAAAATCCACGTTGTCTTTGCATTTGAATGATATGAAAGACATGTGTATGCAAAATGGTATTATAATTTTAAAATAATGAGTCACCCAGATGCGTGGAGGCGCCTCGAGTAAGCGTATGAATAAATAAGCCATTATGACACTAGTTGATACGCATTTGTGATGTAACAGATCAGGGCTGTCAAAAATTATTGCCGTATGGGCCAAGGTCTTAACAGTTCATATGTTGATGTAAAACAAGATATGATATATAAAAACAAATATTTTGAATCGGTTCTGTGGATATTTTCAAAATACTAATCACAGAATGATTGTTGGACTGCCTCGGTAGTTCAGTTTATCAGTCCAAAGTATCAGTTATCTAGTACCCATAGAAGTACAAGCTCTACTTAATTTGGGATTTGATGGCATTGTGTGTCAGATATCCGATATATTTATTTATTTAAATTTATTTATTTGCACTTTTTGGGATTATAATATGTTGTTCTTATTTAGTACATTGCTAAATTTATTAGAGACTCTTTTTTTAACACAAGTTTATGTGTAAGTAAATACGTTTTCTTATGTGAAAATTTTATATAATGTAAAAGTTTAATAATTTGTAAAATAATAACTTGTGAATTTCACTTTCATCATTTTTAAAAGTCCGCGTCAGGTACAGTCAGTAAGCTTAGCTTATGTAATTATGTTAAAGACTTAATAATATTCTAATATACTATGTAATTAGTATCACATTTATTATGTTTATCCTTCTCAGGTACACTTATACTTCTATAAATTACTTCCTATGTAGTTATTTTGCATTAATAAGCACTTTGATATAATGTAAACTGCATTATGGGCATAGTACTTTAAATGATAAATACTTAATACCAGTGAATTTACTTAAGATTCATAAAAACATATTAATTGTACATTTTAATGTATTATATTGATCTAAATAGAAACTAGTTTAAAATATGAATATAAACACATTCTTCTGTTAAAATGGAATACGCTACATGGCCATATTTTCATTTTAACAATAGTTAAAGTGTACTGGACATAGACCATCGTCAAAAGGGGGACACCTCTGTAGCTACTGTATTGTATGAACCCTCCCCTTCTCAGAGCAGCCCGCCTGAGACCGGGCTTTGCGGTGGTTTTTAATGGAAACAATTATATACTATTAGCTCATGAGTCCCAGAAGAGTCAGAAGGGATTTTCCACTACAGCAACTAAGAAAAAGAAAAAAGGTATTCCTAGAAAAGGCAATATAGACCGCGCTGGCGAGACGTGTTGGTGTATCAATCTTTCTTTTAGCATTCCCATGCTGCATAGCTCGTTCCCGGTTATTACGACAAACGCGAGTAAAATAGGGATAAATACACTCCGTATTCTTAGTCCGTCACTGCACGGACACATTTTTAATATAGTCCCCAGGGTTCTGATGGAAAACTGAACATTAAAATTCTATATAATTATTTTCCCATTTTTCCCACACACATATGTACAAAAATAAATACAAAGACATTGCCACCTATTTGGGCTATCGTATAATATATGAAAAACTATAAAGTAAGAGCGACTTTAAATTTTTAATGCATTTAAAATTTAAAGACGCTGCATTTAAATAACGTTAGGCATTTATTAATCAGCTCAGCTTGTTGATTAAACATATAAATTAAACAATCTTTGTCGTAAACTAAAAAGGTATTTTCTGATTGTTTACCGATGAAACAGTGACACAATATTTGTTTGACAAACATTACATACCTATGTATCATAAATTTTAACGATTTGAATATTTCTGTGGACTTCCATTCGTAATAATACTTATTATGTTTTGATATATAGATAACAAACATCGCGTTGTCGTTTAAAAATAATTGATATGGTGTTTATTTACATGTGGAATGTTTTGTTTTTCTCTTGTTGTTGTAGAGAAATAAAATCGCGTATGAATAATTCAGAATAATTTCACTTTTTGTTTTAATTTTAATAAATCGCTAGAATCGGTTAGATCTTTGAAACTACGCCACTGACTTTGACACGATATTTACCAATAGATAGAGGTTATATCTCTAATACATAATATAATTAATACAAGAAATCTGAGTAGAATTACAAAGACTGCCGTGCCTGGGCTTGGCTAGATATTAATAAATAAATAGCACGCAAGCAAAGAACTGACTGACTGTGCTCGTACCACAATTATTGATCCTTGGTCAGAATTGAACTTGCAATCTCGCCCTTAGTAATCACCCACAAAAGACCTGTGGAGTCTAAACTTTCTGAATTGCTAAGTCATAAGCAATTAGTCTACAAACATAAAATAGTTTCACTTAAACACATTTTGCGACAACCCTGTCTATTGTAAGTCCATTTGGGACGTGTAACAAAAAAAACCTTGAGTGTCCTTCGTAATAAAGTTTTATTAGACGATAAAATATATTAATTTTTTCTGTATCTAGGCCGTGCTTTTTAATCGAGCTTTTTTTATATTGACTGCCGTAAAAGACTATGGGGTCTTTTACGGTAGTCAATATAATCTGAGACTATCATTGCCCATAAAATTTAAAGAGCTTGATAATTTGGAGAATATATTTAATTCTTTACGAACAATTATAGAGCTAATGTGAGTAGGGGTGTCGCAAGTCTATGGTGAAGATTTACCGATCAAATGGGTGATGTTCTGAAGAAGCACCATGTGAAAAAAGCACCAAGAACCGGCGAGCATGCCTGCAGCGATTGATGAATGTAGACACAGAAGAGGTGCGCCAGGACCGTAGTAAGATCAATTCTACCTGCCCCTCTTTGAAACAGGCGTGATAATACATGTGTGTATTTCTTGATAATAATAACTAGGAAGTTACCACAACATTTAATCGATGTGTCTTCAATACACTAACACTAATTTGGAGATCGCGTGACTATCGGACTGACACTTCAACCATTGATTTTATCATCAACCACGTCGTTGTTTCACAGGGCCAATAATTCAAATTGGTTTTATTTATGGGAAAATTCCGAGGAAAATTCCGAGTAGCGATGGGTTCATTTAAGTTAGAAAAATTGAAAAAACCAGTAAATAATGTTTCATTCTGCTATTTTCAGAATTGTCTGGAGTGGAGTGGAGTGGAGTGGAGAGGAATGAAGTAATTATAATTGTTGGAAACTAAGCTGGTGTCATTAATAGTTAGTCACCCGTTTAAGACTGTACCCAATGTTCCTCATACGATCTTCTGTTTGGGAATTATAAATAAATCAATACAAATATACATACAAAGAAATAAGATTAAAGTATCTGTATGTAAAATCGAAAAAGCAATTTTGTCTGTTTATTCCGGCTTATCTCTGGAATGGCTAAACCGATTCTTACAAAACTTGCACTGACTGACAGAAAGCTGATGATGACATAAGAAGTAAATTAGGCATTTTTTTAGACTAGCTTCATTCCGGGGCGATGCTCGTTTTTACAATAATAATCGCAGGTAGAACCTTTTCATGTTTTCAATACGGGACATGTAACACAACTCTGCTTAACTCTGAGAATAGTTAGTTAAGCGTGAATATAGACCTTGTACATACGAAGAACTATCTTGAAATATTCCACTAGAACTTGATCTATCTAACAGTGAGTCATGGTTTTGTTTTTATATCAACCTTTTTAAGTTTTTACACAAGTCTCATTGTTTGGGTGTCTAGAGCGAAGCATACTCAGCGAAGCGTACCTACTCTAGTTCTCAAATAGCAACGGACGACTGGTTTTATTTACATATGTATAGCTTTTTATAAACTGTCTTAGAAAATATCTAGACAAGTTCACTATTATAATTTGTATTTTAAGTATAACAGTTAACAAATTATAATAATCGGTGTAGTAAACAGAACTCCCTTATTTTTGCTTGAAATTGAAGAAATTGAGTCAACTAAGTTCATGAAACACAAAACTGTCAGAAAAAAATTCAGTACAAAATCTCATCTTTAAAATGCCATCAGTGGAATCCGACCGGACTTATACCTTTTTTTATATTTAAGCCTACCAAAGTGACTCTACTCTGCCTGATGGAAAGCATGAGTAGAATCCAGGAGTAGGGGTCATCATTCTCATTGTGAGGGTCGACAATGCAGCATGGTGACATACCATGGCGGTCTGGTGAAATAATTTTGGCAGAATGATTGGGCCTCCGGTCTCACACTCACCAACGAAATACGACAGTAAGAATGCTGTCATTATTAGGATGGTCTTCTGTGTGAGGGTAGTACTGCACCGCTCGAGTCAAAGTTTTAAAACCTTTTGTTATTGTAATTTTATCAGTTTCTTTCTACAACACGATATACGAGTAGTTATATATTTTGAATCTCCACATCGAAAACATAGCCACATACACAAAGTTTTGATTAGTATTGGAACTCTAAAAGACAATAAAAAATAATAAGAGCATAGGAAAATGAATAAGAGTGAATGAACTTCGTATCTAATTAAGTCATTTAGCCACATCTGATACAGTAATTAACTATGATGATCACGTCCGTTTGGTGACATGTAAACCATTTTGCACCGTCGTAGTTGATACGTTTAGCGTTTGTAATTTAAACAACTTACTATAGATTGGGCCTAGCTAAGTTGCAAGCGTTTTTCGTTCAGCGATTGCAGAATTCAGATGCAATGCAGAAAATCACCTCTATTCTCTTGTTTTATTGGCTAATATTTTGTTTTGATCACGTGACTATGTGACATTAGCCAATCAAGAAGAAGAAAATAGAAGCGTCATAGTAGGCTGGAAGGGCTTGCAAGATATTGGAGCTATATCTATATTTCTTTATAAAACAAGGGGGGCAAGCGAGCTGACAGGTCATATTTATTGACTTTTTTTTTTAATTGAAAAAATGTCTGAGACATGCCATCTGCAAAATCCCTGAATCCCATTTTATCCCAGCTGACGGATATAGGCTTGCCTCTACGTCAATTGGAATACAGTATTAGGCAAAATATGGGCGTTTTGTCTACTTTGTCAGGAACGTGGTTGTATTTCAACTTGTGTAGGTAGGTTGGTGTTTTGTGGGTCGGACCGGGACTCCGCCCAGCGCCCGCTGGAGGACTGCCTTGGTTGGGAGTCCGAGCGCCGAGTCCTTGTCGGACAGATTGGACGAAACCTGTCACTACTAGCAATGCTGGCGAGTGGCGAGGGATGGGAAGCCACGGTCTCCTTCTGTGAGAATGTTATGCTCCAGAAGAAGTCCGCAGAGCGGGATCGGAAAAGGGCTGATCGAGCTCGAAGGTGGCGGCGAAGGGGACGCGGTAGAGGCCGCTAGCTCCCCAATCGTCGCCTAAAGGTCGCTGCGGTCACATCCTGGGGAAATGTGACCGCTGAAAAACGACTCGAGATAGGTGGACACCCCCGGTGCGGCCGGGGGGTGTCGTCTAAGGCGGGTTGATGATCCGCCTCTTATACAGAGTGGTGAGAGGCGCAGCAGCATTCTGCCTGGGGGTTGAGTCCAGTCACCCCGAGATGTACCCCAGATTAGGGGTAAGGCAAGTGGGACATCAGAAGCGAATGCGATCCTGGTGTTCCCCCCGACTGCCGAGGTACGCCGCCGCGGGGTTTAGTGGGTAAACCGGTTGCCCGGGAGTCCCACACACGCCCTTCGCTTGCCCCACAAAGGGTATGGTGCCCAAAGCATTCCCCGCGTAAAAAAAAATGGTAGGTTGGTATTAACCCAATATAATTATATACTGCTCGGCTCCTATTAGGCGCAGCATGATGTTAAATAACCTAAAGCCTTGTTCGATAATGGATAATAGTAAATTGCAAATGAATTTTTCAATGCAATCCAGCATGTAGTGCCTAATCGCAGGCAATCATACAAATAATCCCCTCTGCAATATAAAGTTTTAATTAAAAACTATTACGACAATCTAGAAAATTTTGTTTGTGATGTTTAGTGATAAAGTTTTGAAATTCTAATCTCGATAAAATGGTTGTACCTACTACACATTTATGAGTCAACGTTGCAACATTAAAATTAATTGAGTCATTTCTTACGTAATATTAAAATATGCTGTGAGGAGGACCATTCATGAGTAGTTTAGTTGATTCTCCTTATAATAGGCTCTTGAGTTAAAATATTTTATAGTAGTTTTCGCCCGCAGCTCCACCTGCGTGTATGTCACTTACGGCTTTACACGGTAAATCTATGTAATTTCTCAGGCTCTAAAACAACTGTGTACCAGATTTTATTTAAATCAGTTCTGTAGTTTTTGCGTGAAAGCGTGATGGACAGATAGAGAGAGAGTTACTTTCGTATTTATAATATTAGTAAGGAAGAAATGTTAGTAAGGATTATACACTAAAATTAAATATAAATACACGGTATGAACTTAGTGTTTACCTATATAAGCTGTAGCTGTGTGTATTGAAGGTCTTGTAGTGTATATGAATCACGAGTGCCGTTTATACATACTCGTACTAGCAAGTCTTCTGAGTCCGTCTTTTATCTACTCTCATTCTGGTGGTTCGTGCTGTTGATTACCTCAATATCTATTTTTTATTATATTACATTCATTCATTTTACAAAACATCTACAAAATAGCTAATCAGGGTTTTTGGGAGCTTTATTCGTTTTTTTTGACATGAGCTTTCCCAATTGACTCTGCTCTGCCTGATGGAAAGCAGGAGCAGTATCCAAGAGTGTTGATCACCATCACATAATGCAGCACGGTGACACACGCTATGGAGGCTAATGACCTCCCCGGTCGAGCTGGGGAAACTTGAAAATTATAAATAATAATAGATGATTCATTTTCTGTGCGCCTGCCTGTCACCAATCGTCCTGAACAATATAATCATTTTCAGGCTATAAAGGTTAATTGGGGACGTTGAGGTTAAGACTATATTAAAGTACCGTAAGTATCAAATGCTGAATATGGACATGGACATGACTCAGGAAGTCGAAAAAGGCAATTCTAATTAGTCTTTTAGTGATTCTGTAGATATTGAAACACAATACAATGGCAACATTACTCTACTCACGTACAGCTATAAGGTTTGACTCATGAAGGGAAATTACCGTAGATATATTCAATAATACAATGTTACTTGACAGCGTAACTCCAGCCTGTGGTAGAGTAATTAGGCACTCACCTACTTTGCATCAAAATATAACATTTTTGTAAGACAACTCGCATACATACTTAGGACAATTATTCTGTGTACAACTCTACAAATATTAATCTAATGAAATCAAAGAATAATAAATAAATAAATAAATATTTCGAACATTTTACACACAACGCCATCTAGTCCCCAAACTAAGCAGTGCTTGTATTATGGGTAACTAGACAACTGATATAAATACATAAACATACTTTTTTTTTGTAAATACATACATATTATACATAGAAAACACCCAAACTCCGAAACAAATATTTGCGGATCACACAAACATTTGGTCCGACCCGGGAATCGAACCCGAGACCTCTTGATCAGCAGTCGCATACGCTAACCACTAGACCAACGAGGCAGAATAACCAGTCTCAGAACATTCGTTTGTGGATAGCACAAAGGGTTGACCCATGTGTGGAACGAACCCATAACCCTCCATGCAGTGGCGAGTGAGTAAACGACGATGTCCGTCCGTGCAGTCATTTAAGAGTATTTCTTAAAAAATACCGTAAAATAATGTTGTATTCAGCTGAAATTGTATTGTGGTAAAAGGTAAATTTAAAAACTGTTGACACATTTCAGGGATTTACTAACTGATTCATTCATCTACGCATTTGATTAATTTTAGTCAGTTTTAATTACCTATAGAATTTATGTTTTGTAGAAAAATCTTTATTGAGAACTGTATCTGTTTCCTCTCAGTTATAGAGGTTACGTCACTGTGGACTATCCCAACAAAGATTTAAACCAATACAACGAAACTGTTCCAGCTAAAGACGTAACGATTACTTAGAAAAATTACATACAAAAAACTTATAAGTATGAATCACATCTCATTTCATTAAACAACCAAATAAAAACTGGATCTGTATTTTTCGCATTTGATTAATAGAATTTGACGCAAAATAATTAATTCACGCGTGACGTATTTCTGTGATCGTGTCGTTGGTACCGGTAAAGCCAGGATTGTGACGTCTCTTCGATTTGAGAAGGAAACCACGTACTTTTGTAAAACGAGGATATTATATATACTCAGTTTTGTTATTATGCCTTTCATAACATTACTGGAAGTCTTAAAGGAATGTCTCAATAAATAATAATGTGTTTTAAGCTTTTCAAAATGTGTGGAATTAAAATTGAAATTGTGAAAAATATTTGTGGATGTGAATCAGTACAGACTAAAAAGATTTTTTTAAGAACGTTGTGTTAATTTTTATTTGAATAAGTGTTTGTGTTTTATATTTTTGGAAGAAATTTTCTGAATTTGGTAAGTCTTGAACTTCTGTTATGGTTAGCATTTAAATTGCAGTACCAACCGGTACTGCCCCTGTTCTTTTAAGTGACGAGAAAATACCTCATAGCTCTTAAGATTTCTATTGTTTTTGTATGGAACAAACACGTCATATATTTTTATCTGTGATTGAATACATCAACGTTCCAACACAGAATACTTATATAATTCCTATTTGTTAGCTCATTTTATCAGGGTTTTGTGGTTTTAAAAAGTAAACCTTTAGTAGTGGTCTATAAATAAGCTTCTATTGCTAATAAAAACCTGACTTGGTAACTTAGAACTATCTTAGGTTTGCATGACATAGTGAGTTAATGGCTTCTACTCCTGTTGTAGACAATTTGTCGTCACCTTAAAATATTCAACTGACAGAATATTGTCTTTTTACGGAGTAAGGTATATCTGTATTGTATGTACTGTTTATAATTAGAATAATTAAACGTCCTGAAAGTCTGTAATTCCCAAATATGTGGGTGGTACTTCATCAATAACCCATAATATCCCACTGCTGGGCTCGGTCCCACACTGGGTCTCCTCTTAGGGTTAGAGGGTTAAGGCCATACGTCCGTATACGGACCAAATGCAGGTTGGGGTCTAACGTTTAAATTTACGTACCTACTTAATAATGATGAAATTGAAAGAACTTTATAAAAAAATGAGTTATGCTATCTCATAGGTATTATATGAAGAATGACAATAATAATTCATTGAAGAGGTAAAATAGTAATAAATTATAAGACGCATACCTAAACATCAGACTCAACTGGGTTGCCTAAACCAGGAATATTACTGTTGTCATTAAGATGAATTTACCTTTTAAAATACCTATACTACGATACTCCTATCTTTTTTTAATCTTTTAACCCTTTTGTTGACATAATTGAATACTGAACACTGTGAGAGTACTCTATAGGTATTGTGTTACCAAAGTAGAATATTGTGGTGCTACTATCCAGAATATTGGATAGAATTGCAAATAGACGAAAACGGTCATATTATAAATGTACTTTCTTAGGAAGGAGGAATACGAAACACTCAAAATAGAAGAAAATATCCTGTACGTTTTTTTATTAAACGCCTGCCTGCCAAGGTGAGTCCACTATGCCTGATGGAAAGCATGAGTATTATCCTAATGTGGGGATCGACACACTCACTGCGGCCTAGTGAGATGCCTTTTCACGCCTCGCTTAAATAACCCGGGATCTTAGTAGGAAAGAAACACATGAGCTGGCAGTGAGTTCAAATTTTTAAATGCTCGGCACAAGAAATGAGATCCAAACCGCTTAGTCCTGGTGGGTATTTATTTCTAACGTCAGTTAGTAATTGTTGCAATTCTAGTCTCGGCAAATACGACATTCATGATTCATCTCGTTACCGCGTTACGAATAATTGAATCATTTTTTCACAATGTGACCTATTATTATTAAAACAACTTGCCAATGTGCAAGTTGTTAATAATAGGTAACATTTATTAGGATATGAATAAAATGTACATTAAATTAAAAAAAATATATTAATATTTCAGACATTTAACACACAACATCCAGTCCTAAATTAAGCAGAACTTGTACTATAGAAAACACCTAGACTCCGAGACAAATACTTGCGGATCACACAAATAATTGGATCGACCCAGGAATCGAACCCGAGACCTCTTGATCAGCAGTCCCATACGCTAACCACTAGACCAACAAGGCATTCAAGCCATTACATATATTACAACGCACCTAACATTTTAACATACCTAAATATACATACATCATCCCTGAAGAGGGAGCAGAGGCGTGCTTAATCCCAATTGACACTAATTACATTATTTTTGTAGCTGTTGGTTTTCCTAAAATTGAAGTAAATAAATAAATATAATTTTTAAATTATGTATAAAATACGTCACTCTTCTTGTACAATAATAAATATATACGTCACTGTGGATTTCGCAAATGTTCTTCATAGAGTTTATAGTTCTTTTGCTAAACAAAACAAAATTACATTACATTTCGCAAAAAGTATGACAAGAAATACCCACCTAATGATTCATGATTATTATTTCAAAATTAGTAATTCATATTTATGTACAGATTTATGTTTTCTTTTAATTAATAAAATTGTGATTTAAAATATGGTTAATGACGAGTCTTGAATGGAAAGGAAGGTATACAAAGTACCTATTTGAAAATTTGCTTCAAATAGATACTGTTCATAGTAAGCCAGAGGTAAGTAAGGGTTCTATTCACACATTGTTTCTGGATGTAATTTATTCAATAGTTTTATCAGTTCTCGTCTCCTAAATAATTCTCTATCTACAGTCGAAAGTAACAAAGAATATTAAAATATAAAACAGCGCTGGCCTCTCGCAATAGGTAGGTCCTTGTTTGGAGTACCAACCTCTCCTTTTAAGTAAACGAGCCTTGGATTCAGCTATAATAAGGAGAGTCCAGTTCTTTTATGTAAATCTTTATGTTCTTAATTGAATAGATATACCTGCCTACCTTTCATAAACGTTGCAGTTATTTGATAATATTTGAAAATCCTTTTTCACCAAAGTTGAATGAGGGAACGCAAAAGCCAGCAAATAATTTTTGATCAATAGTTGTCTTAGTCTGATAACTATTATTTGTCATAAACTGCCTCGTTTTTCTAGTGGTAAGCGGATGCGACTGCTGATAAAGAAGTCTTGGGTTCGAATCCCGGGTCGGGACAACAGTGTTGTTGGGATTTTCTTCCTAAAAGAAATTCTTTATAACATGAAATATGCCCGGAATATGAAAGTTCGGCGGGGATTTACGCCCGTGCCTCGGAGAGTACTTTAAGCCATCAGTCGCGGTTGTTATGTACATCTATGGATATCGTTATTAGGAAGTCAGTGCTCTCAAGTATACTGACAAGTAGTTCGAACTTCGAATTTTAGTTCTCCCTCATGGTTGCGGAGGTCCGATGACAGTCGCTCAGTGGAAAAACTGATATTCAGGTAAAACCGGTTGAACTTAGTAGCCGACCACAAATAATCTTGGGAATAAACCTAGGGAATAAACTTCTTTCCTTCTCTTTGCATTAATTTTGTCTTGCGTAGTTTATCCCTTAGTCGCGTTTTACGACACCCGCGGGATGAAAAGGGGTGGTGACACACTGTATTCTTAATCCGTCACCACACGGATCTGTATACCTCTAAGGTACACGAATATATAAGGCTCCCTATACAACAAACGCAATTTGTTTTGCTGTTTGTTGCCAATAGTAATAACTGCAATACGTATACGCTTCGAGTGTATAGATAATGATACGGAACCCTTCCTCTGCGACTTCGAATCGCACTTTTCAGATATTTTATTTGCACAGCGTCGTTAAAAGTAATATCAATGTTTGTAAACAATTCAGTAATTCAATTAATGTAATGTTTTTATACAAACTTAACATTATGTTTATTGTTTAAGTTTTTTAAATTGTTTTAGTATTGATACGGTGGCAATTAACTAGCAACAACAGATATAATTTTTAAAGGTTTTATACTTAATCAGAGTCAAATTTCGCAATTGAACATAACAGAATTCATTTTTATGAAATGATTTTTTTTTAGAAAGTAATTATCCTTATTTATTTAATAGCCTGTCAAGGTGACTCACCTCTGCCTGATGGAAAGCAATAGTAGATCCAAGAGTGATCCTATGCGAATCGATACGGTTGTTTCAGAGATTAGTCGGAACAAACATACAGACAAAAAAAATGCTATTTGTTGTACGTAAGTACCGTACCTGTATAGTTTCATATGCATTTATTAAAAAACTGTTTATTTTATTTGTCTAGTCTAGATATAGTAATAATTATCTATTCCAGTAAGCAAATAAAAAAAAAACAATTTATTCAGATTAAATCAATAAAACCATTCAAGAAACTTCTACTGAATAACAAAAATAAATGAATAATTAAAACATGTCATTCATATTTAAATATTTATATTTACATATGAACAAATGTGTGTAATAGTCATCTTTTAAAGAAATAACTAAACGTAATCGTCATGAAGTTGTTAATGGCTACTAAACGTCCGTCGCCTCACTAAAATAACACTTGAAATAGCACAATACATGTAAACCTGTGTGACGGATTATGAATTCGGTTTGTTACCATCCCTATTCATATCATTGGTTTCGCGAAGACCGAATAATTAAACAAATTATGCCGCCAAGAAAGACAGTCTTGCAAAGAGAAGGAAAACATAAAGCAAAATCTATAAGTACCAAAAAAAAAACTAGCGTTCTATTTTCTATGTATGTATGTATTTACAAAAAAAACTGTGTTTATGTATTTATATCAGTTAAACTGTTACCCATATAAAAGCTCTGCTTAGTTTGGGGCTTTCTGTGTAAAATGTTAGAAATATTTATTTATTTAATGTAACACTTTAAATAGCGCAATACATGCCTCTCGTTAGAAAATAGGTTTTGACCTATTTTCTAATGAGAGGCCTCTGTCTAGGAAGGGACTTTTGAAAGACTGTTGATGAATGATTAGCAAGAAAATCTTTAAACAACAATAATCTGACTACGTAAGACCATAATAAAGTTCATTATTAAGAATCCATTATCTAGAATCTAGTGGTTTAGGCAATACGGTGAAACATACATACGGCCAAAACTCTAACCCTTTCGTTCGGCATTTTTCGTAGTCGGGTAAAAATTACATTGAATGTAACGATATACCTAAGCTTTTAATCTCTGCAAGCTTTTTTCATACAGAAATCTCTTTAATTTGAGCGTAGTATGTTTGTTGATAGTTAAAAATAGCTCGACCTACATATGACGCTCCCGTGAATATGTCAATAGCAATAAACAAATTACTACATGTATGTACCGCATTCTAGTTAAATTCAAATGTTCCATTAACGTTGAGAAATTTGTGTTATAATTTTAAATTAAAAAAAAATATAAACCACTAAGATAAAAAAGAAAATAGAACATTTAAAAAAAAGGAAAAAAATTGGCGGTAATTTTACTTGAATGACGTAGACAAATTATTATTAGTATTATTTTTAATTAACTTACCATAAATAATGCATTGAACACGACGAGAAGATATTTCACGCAATTCATGCCGCAACCCTCCATTTTTTATTTAATTATTGTACAATTTTCACGTTAAAAAGTCCAAACGTCACAAAATTGAACCAAATAATTTTATATTGAATCCGAATGACAAGAGAAGAGCGCGCGTTCCGAATTTGAAATAAACTTTTTTTTTTGCCGCACAGACGATCGCTCGCGGTCGACGTCTCTGGCTGAATGCGGCTTGACTCGACCCGTTTTGTATTTTAGTAGCCCAATACTTGGCCACCCCGGGTGGTATAAAATCGCGTGAGGGATGAAGTCACGCACTAACACCACCCCCAAATTACTTCGAACCACAAATTTGACGTCGTAAAGCACTGATACAGATCACTGTTAAGCGGTTCAAAAGACGATCGGTTATTGGTCCTGAGATTTGAATATTGTTCTGAGGTTAATTACCTTAGAAACTTCTTTTTAATTGTACTATTTTTAAACAACCATATGAGGTAGCTACTTATAATAAGTGTAGATTTAATATGTTTCTCAAGCTATTGAAAATAAAATAGGTTAAATTTTTACAGCCAAATTAAACGTAGATTTATAAAGATCGTACAAAAGGTATTTTTTAATATAATAGTGTACAAGAAAAACTAAAGAGGTAGTAAAACATTATAAACTGCAAATACAAATTCAGTTACTAATGAGTAACTGGTAACGTAATTGTCTATAGATGCAATGACAACCAACTATTTCAATTAATAATAATTTTGCAATGAAGGCTATAAGCGTTTGTAATAGCAAAAACGGTTTTTAAATTTAGACTACATTTTCACCTATTGACCATTGTACAAAACTCTACCAAAAACAGTTTATATAAACCAATTTGAGGGTCAAGACATTTTAACTTGAGAGTCAGTTCACATCATCATCGACAGCCTTTAATAGTAAATAAATGTTGCAGACATCTTAAACACAACGCCATCTAGCCCTAAGCTAAGCAGAGCTTGTACTATGGGTACTAGACAACTGATATAAATACATAAACGTACTTTTTTTGTAAATACATACATAATATACATAGCAAACACCCAAACTCCAAAACAAATATTTGTAAATCGTACAAACATTTAGTCCGACCCGGGAAACGAACCCGAGACCTTTTGAACAGCAGCCGCATACACTAACCACTAGTCCAAACAGGGCAGTTAAATACTCCACTGTCGGGCATAGGCCTCTCCTTAGAAAAGAGGTTTTGGTCTTTTTTCTCATGTTTACATTCTCTTTGCAGTGCTGTCATCCTGTTTATTTAACTCCCTTAGTAGGCACTTACTACCCCCACGGGATGAACAGGGGTGGTCACACGCCGTATTTTTAATCTGCCACCCACAAAAGTTGCTTTGTGCTGCCACCACACGAACAGTTTGGTTTGAGCGCTAGTTAATCCGCAGTAAACATTAAAAAGTTAACGGCGATAGATAGATTGATGAGACATTAAAAATACGTTTTGTCTCTATGAAATTATCATAATCTTTAAATTCCCTGTCCATATAAAATGGCTTCTATCAAAGATGAATTGTCATTGTAACTGTAAATCCAATTTATGTTTTTAAAGACTATTATGAATATATCAACAACTCATATTCTCATTAGCCCACCAATTAGACGAAATGTTTTTTTTTATCTGTCATCATATGCCCTATTAGGTCTCCCATGCCAGTCCTTCCATCAGTTAAATAAAAATTATGACTGTTACGTCATTTTCATAAGTGAGATAATCATAAAAACTTTACTTTGGAAATGTGACATGAAAAAGAATTTGTTGGTTGTACTTTTATGTAAAATTAGCTTTTAGATTAGCTACCCTCATATTTGTGGGTAATTGCGGCAGCAATTATCATAGTACTTCTTTCAGAACTTATGTAAAATCCATGCATGATTTCCTTTAAATCGGTGCACACATACAATAAAAAAAAGCTATGGTATTTGAGAGCCTTCGTTATAGGAGATGACGTGTCTTGTGTGACCTAAGTCATCACCGTGTCTCGAGTGGCATACCTTGTTTTATAGTATCATGGGTGCAGCGATATAGCTGTGAAAACGCATTAAACAGACAGACAGACATACATACAGAACGTTCCATCATAACTTCACACTGTGTTCACTTCCAGATTCATTGAAAACATTAAATATTATGCCTTTCTCTAGATCGAACTATTTGAAGTTTTATCTTGAGACAAGATACGGAGACAGGAGGAGATACCTCTTTTATTAACTATCGAAAGTAAAACAGCTCATGATTTCTAATAATAACTGTATATTTACTACCACATCTAACTCGAATAAGATTAATTTTCAGTTTTCCCCAAATTCGGTATCACCGAATACTCCAAATTATCATCATAGTCATTTCAATTATAGACAAAACAAATTGCATTTATCTCGTATCCTACCAATTAGTAGGATTACTGGGAGCGGAGCAGGCAACGCTCGGCTTACTAGTTTATCCGAGGTTACCTGAATTTCAGTTTTTACAGGGGGCGACTAGCGTCGGACCTCCGCAACCCTAAATGAGAACTGAAATTCGAAGATTGAACAAGTTATCAGTATATTTTAAAGCACAGACTTCCCAAAAACAATTGCCATAGATGTTCATAACAACCGGGACCTACGGCTTAACGTGCTCTACGAGGCATGGGCGTAAATCACCCCCAAACTTCCATAATCTGGCTATTAAGGAATTCCTGTAAAAAATTGTAATTGATTTTGACCCGACCCGAGATTTGAACCCGAAACCTCTTGATTAGCAGTCGCATACGCTAACCGAGGCATATACTGTTGAGTATATATGTTTACTAATAAAGTATATCCTGTATCCACTTAAACATGCGTTATTAATTAAGTTGTCATAGAAAACACCTTGAGTTGTATTATTTGTTGTAGTTATTAGTATCTCAGAGCCTGCATCATTCTCTCGTAATGGATGACACAATCAAGTCACAAACGTACTATGAACAATAATAAAACAACAACTAGTACAAAACATATGCGTTTTTTTAAGTATGAGCTAATTCTGATTGAATTCTAATGTTGTTTTAAAAGGGCATCCAAGATTTCTGTTGGAGTTACGTCCGTCCGACCGGGATGTTGCTTGACTACATATTATGAAATATATTTTTATTTCATACTAGCTGACCCCGCGAACTTCGTATCGCATAACAGTCGATTCAACGTCACTCAATTGTTTTGCCTTCTCGGAACCCCTCCAATAAAACTTATTAGATATTTTTTTCCTAAGAACCATCCTACTTAGGTAGGTATCATCATCTTTACTTCAAGGTATATTATACAAAAAAAAATTGCAAAATCGGTCCAGCCGTTCACGCGTGATGGCGTGACCAAGGGAAATGGGGATTCATTTTTATTTATATCATCCTCCTAGCCATTATTCCCAGATTTATTTGGGGTCGGCTACTAGTTCAACCAGTTTTACCTGAATTTCAGTTTTACCACGGAGAACTGAAATTCGAAGATTGAACTAGTTGTCAGTATATTTTAGGGCACTGACTTCCCAATAACGGTTGCCATAGATGTTCATGACAACCGGGACCGAGGGCTTTACGTGCTCTACGAGGCACGGGCGTGAATCACCGCTAAACTTTCAAACTCCGGGCAGCTATTAGGAATTTCCTAAGAAAATGCCAAAAACACTTTTTGGCCCGACCCGGGATTTGAACCCGAGACCTCTTGATTAGCAGTCGCATACGCTAACCACTAGACCATTTTTATTTATATATGTATTAAATATATATCGGCATCATCAATAACCCTTAATGTCCCACTGCTGGGCTCGGGTGTCCTCTCAGGGGAGAGTTATGTATCGGCAATCGGCATACAAGTGGATATTGATAAAATTACTAGGTAATTTTTTGTTTTTTCAACACGTAGATCCCTACTAATATTGTAAATGCGAAAGTAACTCTGTCTGTCTGTTACGCTTTCACGCCTAAACCACTGAACCGATTTTGATGAAATTTGGTATGAAGATAGAACTGAACTTGGGAAAGGACAGGATACTTTTTATAGCGAAAATAAAGGTAGAGGGTTTGAAATAGGGGACGAAAGTTTGTGTCGAAGTTCCTTATTTTCAAACATTAAATCATGTAAGATTGTTTAATCTACCCTTACCGTGTCGCGCGATATAAACGAATTCCACGCGGGCGAAGCCACGGGCGGAAAGCTAGTATAAAATAAGTATGGAAACACAGAAACAGAAATTGAATTAAAAAAATTTACAGCAAATAGTTAACTTCTTAAGCCGATGTATACTCGAGCGGAGTCGCGGGTAAAAGGTAGTCTGTTATAAAAATACTAAGTGTTTTTAATCGCTACGATTACGTCAAGTTATCTAGTACATTGTTTGAACTCATGATGACCTGTGGGGTTTCCACATTGATAAAAAAATTTAATATGATAAGATGCTATTTGTGTACCTACCTATTATATTTTTATAACTCTTAAATTAAAATGACAGCATTCATGGCCGTGTGGTGACGAATTAAGAATACAAAGTGTCACCACCCCTATTCATTCCATGGGTGTCGTAAGATGCGACTAAAGGAACAAAATAAGCAGCTAACATCAATGCCAAGAGAAGGAAACTTGAAACTCTTTGCCAACCCGTCTGGCCAGCGTGGTATAGTAGGCCAAAACGTCCTTTCAAAGGAGAGGCCTATGTCCAGCAGTGGATTGTTAAAGGCTGTTGATGATTGATGATAATGATGATTCATGCTGTCGTGTTTCGTTGGTAATTGCAATACCGGAGGCCCAATAATGCAGATGCATCTCACTAGACCGCCATAGAGTGGGTCACCATGCTGTATTGTCTGCAGTCACAATGAAAATGATGACCACAACTCTTGGATTCTGCTCTTACTTCCCATCAGGTAGAAAAGTCACTTAAACAGGCTCATATATAAAACGGTACCAATTACGCCCAGCCACAAGAGTGGGACGCCCTCAGACCCCGTCGTACCCCATGCTCCACAGGAGTGGTCCGAAGACAGACCTCTTTGGAACATCGCATGACATGACCTGACGTTTGAGAACACACCATCTCGGTCTTCTCTGACACCCCGTGATAGAGGAGTGCTTCCCTAAATGGCAAACTATTGAATGTCCTGCGACACCGCCAAAAGCACGCCGCCATGCTTCTTCGATCACGGCGTAACACGAAGTCGATCGTTGCACGCCCCCGGTCGAAAGCCAATTCGGGGCCTACCTCATAAAGGTTCTGAACGATGTTGGCAGAAAATACCCTCTCAAACAGTTTACCAATTTCGTCTAACAACACGATGGGCCTTTAGGCCGCGACCAAATCGGCATGCCTGGTCACCGCTTAAACCACAAGGCTAACTTGTGCAGTGGGCCTATTACCTATTAGTAGCCGTTTAGCTAATTAGTGGACCTAATAACTAAGATTTTTCTTGGAAAATTAATACACTCTTCAGGGGGTTAAAATAATAATTAGGTATAGCAATAAAAATATGTTAAAATATTGTTGTTTTTTTTAAAAATGATATAGTTAATTGGTCAACAAATTGTAAGCTACATAAGAAACCGTCTTATTAGCTTTGAAAAATAATCTTTCCTTAAAGAATTATGAAATGCTGGTACTCAACACGAATACGACAGTTCACCATGGTAACCAATGTTGAACATTGTTGAGGGCTTTCACCCTTAGGGTCAAAACCTTTTAATGCCTCACACTCACCTCTTAGGGTCAATGTATTGGTTACCGTTTTATAGTTTTGGGGTTCAATATTATAAAATTGTATTTAAGGATTAAATACAAAAAGTTCAAAAAGAATTACAAAAAAAATACATTTTCCATGTTGGTTAACGGTAAGTAAAAATAGTCCTGACGCGATTTTTTTCTATTAATTATCCAAAAGTTTAATTTTTCAATATATTTTATATATGTACTAATTGACTATTATACATAAACCATGGCACCGATTTGGATGGAATTTGACATTCAGATACTCTGTTTCTCGAGGAAGGACATAAGTGACCTTTAGCCGCGATAACATAAACGCGGGTGAAACCGCGGGCAACAGCTACTTGTATCTGTTCAAATTGATTCTTGCGTACATCTTGTCTTTTGTTGAGCAAATTTTTTGACATTGTTTTATAATAGTGATTGTTTTATAGCAAAAATAAATGTTAAAAAGATTAATCAGAAATGTAATACACATTTTAATATCACGTTTTAACTGCATAAGAGAATAAACGTGACCAAGGTGCTATTTATTGAGTCAGAATGACATGACTAATTATTATCAATGCATCATTGTAAATGATTGTAGGAGTGTGTTAAATGCTATATGTGGCGACTTCCACATACATCGCAAATTTAAAAACATATAACAGCGCCATCTGACGAAGGAATACTGGACCACGAAGAAAACACGGAATGAATTATACGGATTAACTACTAAGCCTGACTCGCGATAGAGAATTTCTTACGCTGATTAGCATATATACAACATCCCAACATCAACTGTTGGGCAGTAGCCCACCAGGCATGATCACCTTGCCTATTCCACAAGCTCTGCTTAGCTTGGGACTAGATGATGTTGTGTGTCAGATGTCCAAAAATATTTATTATTTATATTTATTATTATTTATTCCCGTTCCTCCGCACTATACAAGTCATAGAGTTTTTAATAATATATTTTTAAAGAGTATTGCTAATTGATCATTAGCCAGAGTAGGTCGTACCTATGGGTGAGGCCATCTGTCACCCTAGCAGAAGCAGGCCCGGGTAGAGGCATGAGCGCTACGGAGCGTGCGCGACCCCTGTTGTGAAGAACAAAGTGGAAAATAGGGTTCCCACACAGAAGGGGGTAATCTACAAGGGGTAGGTGGCCTGAGGTACGTCCTTTCAAGGTTTTTAAGATTATATCTGGTTCCTCGGCTCATAATACCCGAGACGGCATTCAGTCTGTTCGAGTCCAATAAAGCCACCAACTGGTGGTATCCGTGGAGATTTCCGCAAGGGGTCGTAAACCTAAACCCTCTCCTGAGAGGACACCCAAGCCCATCAGTGGGATATCATGAGTTGTTCCAAAAGAAACCTTTTTTTTTTAAATCACTACTTCAAAATAGTACGGAACCTTTTTTTTTTTTTTTTTTTTTTAGTGTGTGAAAAATCATCATGGACCGTCACCCCACCGGGGGTTACGGCGGGGTGGTGTGTCGGACTTGAACCGACTAAAAAACACACAGTGTGCCCTCTCCGCGCTTCTCCGTTTAGGAGTAGGAGAAGTCCAGGGTGGGATCTCCTTCTGAACTTCTCCAGCGCCTGCCCGCTCCTGATGCGGGCACCGTCTCTGTACGACGACCCTCTCTTAGGCGGCGTCCGGCACACACCGACGCCGCCCCCTCGCGGCTGGCCACATAGTGCGGGTGGAGGGAAAACCCGTCCCGTCCACCCGCGGCCACACTCAAGGCGGCATGAGGCGCAGATGTTCGCGCCTCCGCCGCCCGAGTCGCCGGCGGCGAATCTGGTCCGATTGGATGTCGTCCTCACGGGCTTTCTCCGCCGCCTCCTTCTGCGTGATTACGTCCTCGCAGAAGGTTGCGACCGCGGTGAATGCGCTCTCGCTGCCGACCATGGAACGAACGACGGCCGGCAGTGAGAGATCCCCTCCGATGACTGCAGTGAGGACCCGGCGCTGCGTCTCCCATGCGGGGCAGACCGCCAGCGTGTGATGAGCCGAATCCTCACTGCAGTCGCAGTGGTGGCAGGCGGGACTCAATTCCCTCCTGGCGACCGAGTGCAGGTACTTTCCGAAGCAACCATGCCCGGAAAGAACCTGCGTCAGTCGGAAGGTAAGGGTCCCGTGCTGCCGCACTGCCCATTCGCCGATGACCGGCTGAAGCGCCTCTACGGTGGCGAAGCCAGCACGTGGAGTCTCCAGCCGGACCGACCAGCGATCCATCGTGGCTCGGTGAGCGGCTTCGCGCCACTCGCGCACGTCCTCGGGCGGAGGTCCAACTCCACCACTCTCCGCCCGGTAGTTAGCCACTCGCCGATAAACTTCGGCGAGCACTTCCGCCTCCAAATCCCACGGGGGTGTTCCGGCCAGGGCGCACGCCGCCTCCGTCGATACGGTGCGGTAACCCCGTATGGCTCTGACCGCCAGAGTTCTCTGCGGCCGCCTAAGGCGCGCCCTATTCTGCTCGGTCAGAGCCGCCGCCCACACCGGTGCACCATAGAGTGCCATAGACCGGACAACCCCCGTGTACAGCTGCCTCGTGGCGACACTGGCTCCTCCCAGATTGGGCAAAAGACGCCCAAGGAAGGAGGCAGTGCCGATCAGCTTCGGAGCAAGCTGTTGGAAGTGCTCGTCGAAGAGCCACCTACCGTCTAGGACCAGACCCAGATACTTAAAGTGGGCCCGGACCGGTACGAGGACCGAGTTGACCTCGATGGAGGCGCCGGCGGGTGGACCACGACGGGGCCCATGGAAAAGTAGGGCTTCCGTCTTTTCTAGGGCCACCCGCAAACCCAGCGCCTCAATGCGCCCGACCACCAGGGAGACTCCTGTGGTGGCCAGGCGTGCCGCCTCTTCGAAGGTCGCCCCCCGGGCTGTCACAAGAGTGTCGTCGGCGTAGCAAATTACACCGACGCCGGGGGGGAGACGCCCTCGCAGGACCCAATCGTATCCCATGTTCCACAGGAGTGGTCCGAGGACAGACCCCTGTGGAACACCGCACGACATGGCCCGACGTCTCAAGACTCCTTCTCGGTCCTCGTACATGACAGTACGCTCCGTCAGATAGTCTGCCACTAGCCGCCTCAGGTACTGTGGCACTCCGTGGTACTGGAGTGCGGCCCTGATGCAACTGAATGGCAGACTATTGAATGCGTTGGCGATGTCCAACGACACCGCCAACAGCACGTCGCCTGAGCCCACCGCCTGTTCAGTCGCGGCCTTCAGACGCAGAATTGCGTCGACCGTCGAACGCCCCTCCCGGAATCCAAATTGGGCGTCCGACAGATCGGGGCCCACCTCGCGCAGGTGCCGGACGATGCGGGCGTGGAGCACCCTCTCGAACAGCTTACCCGCCTCGTCCAGCAACACGATGGGCCTATAGGCCGCGACCGAGTCGGCAGACCGACCTGGCTTCTGGAGCAGAACCAGCTTCCCGCTTTTCCAACACTCAGGGAAGCGTCCGGACGCCAGACTAGCGTCTAACACTCCCCTGAGGCGGTCCGACATAAATAGTACGGAACCTGTACCAAGTATTAAGCAATTAATATCCAAAAAAAGCTTCAAGTAAAACGCTTTCGCTAGTATTCAAACGATAAGTTATAGTTGTTGTAATATGGAAGGAATAATGTCAAGTTTATCGGTCCTAGGTCTTAGCTAAGCACTATGTTACCTAGGTATGGTTTGAACCTGACACGAAAAGATTAATAGCTTATGAACTAACTACCATTTGTCCGAGTTTGGTCATATTCACGCAGATTTAGATTTTGTACATTATAAACTATAATTATTAGGCACTCGGTACCTGAGTTTTTTGCACGAAATGTTATTAGATATGTAGTATGTTTTTGATTGTACAAACAAATAAATAAAATTAAAGTGTACGTTTGTTGTTTCAAATTATCAGCTTAGCACTAAATATATATGAAAGTACATACGGTAGGGACTCTTAAAAATCTACTTTTAAATTTTTTTGGCTGCTTGTCTATCCATCTTTCAGTCTCTATGTATATTCCGACTTGTCTATGGAATCGTTTATCCAATTTTGGCGGGACTTTACCTGATAGCTGATGGTATAAGGAGTACCTTAGGTTACTTTTTAGACTAGCTTCACCCCCCGGCGTTACTGACGGTTTTTGTTTAAAAGGTACAACTGTCAGCAAGTCAATACTAATATGAGTGCCTCGGTGGCACAGTGGGAGCGTATGCGACTGCTTTGCCTAAGGTCTCGGTTTCGATTCCCGGGTCGGACTTAATGTTTGTGTGATCCGCAAATAATTGTCTCGGAGTTTGGGTGTTTTCTATGCATAATATATATGTATTTACAAAAAAAAAGTATGTTTATTTATTTATATCAATTGTTTAGTACCCATAATATAAGCTCTTCTTAGGTAGTTTGGTACTAGATGACGTTGTGTGTAAGATGTTTGAAATATTTATTTATTTATTATAAAAGGGGTAAAGTTTGTGATGTAGGACGTAATATTTCTTTGTTTTTTCTGGCTAATCTCTAGAACAGTTGGACCGTTTTTGACGGGACTCTCACTGGAAACTAGCTGATGATAATAAAGAGTACAGTCTTAGGATTACACTGTTGTAAAGGTACAACATCGCGGGACCCAACTAGTGTAAAAAAAGATTAATGTAAATAATAATGAGACAAGATTTATTACATTTCTTAGAAATCTGATAATCGTGTAAATAACTACAATATAAAATAATGAAAACTGACTTTAATGTTCCTCGCTCCGTGTAAAAACTGATATTAAGGTTTTCAGGTAAAACCGGTTGTACTTGTTATTCCCAAGTAATATTGGGAATGATACGACAATAATGAATGAAGGCTAGGAAGAAGATACAGATTCATTGAATAATTGGAATGGCTCAAACTATACCACATCTTTCCAGCGTGGTAAAGTAGTCCAAAACATACTTTATGAATATAGGATTATGTCCAACAGTGGACCGATACAGCCGATTGTCTCACTTGCGCAGTGGCACTGTGTGCGATTGCCGTGCTTGGGACTCGACTTTCAAATTCTGGATCGGAAAAAGTGTGTCTGAGCTACAAATATTTTTTTCTGAGTTAAGGTGTTTTCTATGTAAGTATATTCAAAAAGAAACTATATAAGTATTCCATTAGCAATCTAGCTTTCATAGTATAAGCTCTGCTTAGTTTGAGACTAGATGGCATTGTATTACTCGAAATATCAAAACTTTAAAATTATAAAAATATTATTATATGAGTTTGATTCCATGGAAGATGGGCCGGGTGCTGGTATGGGATGCAACCTGTTCAGACACGCTGGCCCCTTCCCATCTACATGGAACCAACAACAGAGCTGGTGCGGCATGTGAAGCGGCTGAAAAAGCTAAAGCATCCAAATACAGGGGTCTAGGCTCCGAATATGATTTTGTCCCATTCGGTGTCGAGACCCTTGGGCCGTGGGGTCCTAGCGCTATAAAGCTTTTCAAGGACATAGCAAAAAGATTAGTCGACATCACAGGAGACCGAAGAGCTGGCAGTTATCTCGGACAAAGAATTAGTCTAGCAATTCAAAGGGGGAATGCTGCCAGTATCTTCGGAACCATGCCTAAAGGGACTCCTTTTAATGATATATTTTAGTTCTAATATTATATTTTATTAAGGTTTTTAGTTTTAGGTTCATTGTTTTAGTTTATAACCAATATTGTACATACTATGCTCAATAAATACAACGTATGTGAAATTTGAAAAAAAATAAAAATATTTATTTTAAGGTTCATTACACTTTGTTAACAGTAATTCTTCGTGAGTAAACTTCACAGCTTAGAATTAATGTTAATACATGTTTGCTCTCAAATAAGGTCATATTTGATAGGTACAAACTCAGATTACAAAAGAAAGCCAGATAGATCGTAAAGAACACGACAATGAAGCTACAAAGCAAATATGAATTAAAAAGCGAATACATTCTCGCGCCAGTGTTTAACAAACCGCCATATTGTGTACACGTCACGAGTGATTTTTTATTTTAATTTCAAAATGCCGTCTTGCATCATTAAACACTGTAGGAATAGTTCCCATAAACAAAAAAAAATAATATAGAATATCTTTTCACATGTAAATACAGATTATTTAGTTGTTATAACTATTTATTTACCCGATAATTTTAATGTTGTGTCGGAACACAAAACCTCAACCGTAGTTCGACTGTGATACCAGTTTTTGTGAATTTTTTTTTCCCTTTAATTAGGGAAATTACTTGTTAATCCAGACATTAGTGGACCTCATTTCTATATTTAGGGACTTGGTTCCGAACCTTAGTATTCTTTGGAGATACAATTATTTCTGATAATTATTACATAGGAACAATTTGTGGATGTTTCTACAAATTGCAACTTGTGCTTCACATCATAATTGAATGGTTGAGAATGATCAATAGTACGAAACTTGATTCCCAGGTACTTACCGTATAACTGCAGAATATGAAAAAAATTACGTCACACGAATTTCATGATTTTTTTGCCCCTCCCCCGTCCTTGTCACAGTTGATCACATTTGTGAGACTTATAGTGGTAAGCCACATTGCAAATGTATATTTAAAAATGGTTAAATGAAAACAGGTTCCGGAATCAGTTTTATTTCCATTAAATTATCTATTTTTTAGTAAAATTAACATCAAATCAAACAATTAACAAAACAAAAAACGATTAATTATCTAAATTAAAGAACAAAAAATCGGCAAAGTGCGTCTCAGGCCACGCATAGGATAGGGTTCCGTAGTTACCCATAATGATAGGTAGATTTAAAATCGTGTCCAATATATAATTGTTGTTTACTTAATTTTCTTTATTTTTGTACGAAACGAAACGCAAAACGACAATATTATAAAAAGTTAATGGAAAATAAAGGTTGCTAAGAGTTTGCACAGTATGTAACAGTAACTGAAATAAAAACCATAATTTTTAAAGTTTTTTAATATTAAAATACCCTTTTTTCAATCTTAATGTTTATCAAAAAAAGGGAACTTTTTACAGCGTATGGTATCATTACACGCACACAGATGTACGTGTTCCTACAGTGTCTCTGGCGACTGTCACGCACACTAAAATAATCAATCGGCGTCATGTTATTTGACGAGCACGTTCCATCTGGCTTTCTTTTAATAATCTGAGGGTACAAACAAGTATACAAAACAAAATTTTGGTGTGTCCGAAGCCCTAACAAATATTAATGTGTAGATACATTTCGCAAATTCAAGATGGCTGCCGTAATGTCACCTTATTTATATAAATATATCGGACATTTTCAGGCAATGGGTGGCTCATCGTGTGGTTTTATATTACATTTCTATACTAGATTTTGACTGCCTTGTTGGTCTAGTGGTTAGCGTATGCGGCTGCTGATCAAGAGGTTCGATTCCCGGGACGGACTAAATATTTGTGTGATTCACAAATATTTGTTTCGGAGTCTGGGTGTTTTCTATGTATAATATGTATTTATTTACAAAAAAAAAGTATTTTAATGTATTTATATCAGTTGTTTAGTACCCATAGTACAAGCTCTGCTTAGTTTGGGACTAGATGATGTTGTGTGTAAGATGTGGGAAATATTTATTTATTTATACATCGACTCGCCGCAAGCCTCCGGGGCCGAGATAATATTTCTAAAAAGCCATACTTAATCTAGTACTTGTTATTATAATGAGCCTGCCAAAAGGTCTCCACTGTGCCTGATGGAAAGCATGACCAGAAACCGAGAGTAGTTGTAACCATACTTATTGCGAATGCAGACAATCAATGCAGCATGGTAATTCACACCATGGCAGCATATTGAGATGATCGTGCATCATGGTCTTCCGATCTCGAAATATCTAAATGTAACAACTGACGGTCTCATCGCTCACAGCGATATCTCCCAGGCAACTATATCACGGACATTTTGGTTGGTCTTCTGAGATCCGTGAAAAGAATCGAAAGAATTTTATATTAGCAGTTATTCGTAAAACCTAAAATCACTCATGTCAAACCGGCTTAGGGGTCGTCCATTAATCACGTGATGTTTTTTTAGCCCTTTTTCAACCCCTCCCTCCCCCCTGGTGATACGTGGTGAGGTTTAAACACCCTCCCCCCCCCACAGCAAAAATACGTGTAGATTTTAGTACCTTCAAAAAATCTTAAAAATGAGCCTATAAAAGGCGAACAAGGGGACACTGTACTGTTTTCGGTTTACGAATCGCGCGCGTGACGAAAACATTAATACACGTGATATCTTATACTATACCCCCATCCCCATTTCGTGATTTCCCCCCTCTTTCAAGCCACACGTATATTATTTCAATTATAAAAAATCTTTAAGTTTTACAAACGAAAACAGTACTTAACAAAGGTTCAAATACTCCTCTACCTAAATTAAATATATTCCTTCTAATTAATAATCTACAAACTATAAAGCTGCTATTGTAATATTTATTTCCTGAACCAAATATGCCATTATTATCATGTGCCACTTAGAACCTTTGAAGGGTCGATAATCTGACATCAGGGAAGTCATTTACCTCCGTTTGTTTACACACTTTCATAATTAATCAAGTGTCGAATCCATAATCGTATGGGAAATGTATGTAGTTTGTGGCCGCGCTCTATTTGTTTATAGTTGGGAGGTCATTCTAAGTTAATGGATGTCTACATGAAATAAATGAAATTGCTGTTTTTCGTATAACGTATTACATAGTTCCGGGTGGTGACAGTGTCACCACCCCTATTCATTCCATGGGTGTCGTAAGAGGCGACTAAAGAAACAAAAAAAGCAGCTAACATTACTGCCAAGAGAAGGAAAACTTGAAACCAACCCTTTACCAATCCGTCTGGCCAGCGTGGTATAGTAGGCCAAAACCTAGAGAAGCCTATGTCCAGCAGTGAACTGTTAAAGGCTGTTGATGATGATGATAACATAGCAGATACTGGTTAAGTCTCTTTTAAAACAAATAAGCATTGCTTGTGTAAAAGGTTTTAAGACACGCATAAGATAATTGTTACTTACAAGCTAATTAGAATAAACAAACCAGCGATTTAAGTTTTTATTGTATACTAGCTGTGCCCGCGGCTCCGCTCGTGTCCTGCGAGTATGAAAAATAGATGTTGTCCGATTCTCAGACCTACCCAATATGCACACAAAATTTCATGAGAATCAGTCAAGCCGTTTCGGAGGAGTTTAACTACGAACACCGCGACACGAGAATTTTATATATAAGATAATTTGTAGTAAGGTTTTGGTATATAATTTGTCAAGTTTAAAATGTTTCAAATATGTACCAAAATCTACCCGTGCAAAGCCGGGGCAGGCCGCTATTTTAAAATATAAGTTGGTCTGCAAAATACGTTTATTTCGTATTCCTTCTATAAAATGATTTTTGCCAAAGTAAAAAAGTGACTTTAAGAAAACACAAAAACAACCTACTCGCATTTGTTTTACAAACTACAGCTAGACAACCTTGCAAAATAGATTACTGTTAATGTTTAATCACACCTGATTGTGTGTCCTAAATGAAAAGGAACGGCAATTTAATACAAAAAAAAATCGGCTAAGTGCGTGTCAGGCTACATAGAATAGGGTTCTGTGGATACACGTAATGACTTTCGTCGTGGCCAATAGATAATTGTTGTTTACTTATTATTTCGTTATTTTTGTACGAAGATTTCGAAGTAAGCGTATTTTACAAGTGAAGCCCTTATAACACCTTAAACAAAAAAATACGTAAACAGTTATAGTTTTCCTTTAAAGTTCATGAAATTGTCAACCATCATGAATTTTTTCAGATTTTTCGAGCCAGCCGTTTAGCTTTTAGAGGGGGGGACGCCCTGTTTGGAGAAAAAAATGCCCTTTTAGAAAAAAAAGTTGAATAATTCGCAAACAGATACCCAAATCAACTCTCAATGTTTTTAAGACCTATCTACGGATACCCTACACTATAAAGTAGACGAGATTTTTTTTTTTTTATTGCAGCACTTTGTCGACGTGATAGACACATGTATTCATGCAAAATTTCATCTTTCTAGCATTGACCATTTGGACCGTAAGTCGAGAACGGACGAACGAACAGACATGAAGAATCTAGAAGGGTTCCGAGTCATGAACTACTGAACCCTAAAAAGTTGACTGGTAAAGGTCAAAAAGTGCCAGTAGTCTAATTACAATTTTCAATTGAATAAATTCTATGAATAATCGCAAATTCCTGTCGGCCTTGGCGCAAAGTGGTGGCGAGTGGTGGTCTGTGGGGGTGGGTGGTCACTGCTCTTTGTGCGTTGTGTTGTGGTGTGGTCGTCGTGGAAACGGCGCAATGAGTGGTAACCTGTGCCATGCTTGATAGCTATGACCTATGGCCGGACAGTTGGTAACAAAAGTGTTTACAGCACTTATGTTGTACTATTTATTTTATTTTTGTTTGAATTGCATTTTATTTATATCCTTAATTATTAAACATTAAACAAGCCATGTAGTAAAAATGCTAGTTTTATTTAGATTATGAACTTTTTTAGTAAGACTTCTCATATGATTGAATTTCAGTTGAAAATAATACACTTCAGGTGCGCGTCCATTGGCCCGCGCCGGACGCACGGCTCGCAACGGATTTTATTTTGCTTTGTATGATATCACATAGTACTGCGTCCACTATCCGCGCCGCCCGCACCAGCGCCGGCATTTATGAGCAAGGCAAATCCGTTCAATCCGTTGCGTGCCGTGCCGTGACCAATGGACGCGTACCCTTCAATTTATTTAGTTTTTGACGGTATTTTTTGATATTAGTATAGACTTTTACAAGGTAGGGTCGAACACATAGTAAAAGAGATGTCTAAAACAAACTATATAATATGTATCGACTGCCTTGTTGGTCTAGTGGTTTGCGTATGCGGCTGCAGATCCAGAGGTCTCAGTTTGATTCCCGGGTTGGACCAAATATTTGTGTAATCCACAAATATTTGTTTCGAAGTCTCGATGTTTTCTATGTATAATATGTATGTATTTACAAAAAAAAAGTTTGTTTGTGTATTTATATCAGTTGTTTTAGTACCCATAATACAAGCTCTGCTTAGCTTGGGACTAGATGACGTTGTATGTAAGATGTCCGAAATATTTATTTATTTATACAAGAAGTAATAGAGACCTCGCAAAAACATATGATGAGCCTAACAACTGCAAATTATGAAAATATTATATAAATTTATATCAGATAGGGGCATCAGTAAGGTAATACAGTCGCGATGATTGCGCGCGAATGGGGAAGCTCTATCGGGGCGGTACCACCCTCACCCCGAAGAGTAACTTAAATGACAGCACTCGTGTTTCAATGGGTAGTGCGATACTTTACAGGCTCAATAATGCAGAATCATCGAATCATCTCACTAAGCCGCCATAGTAAAGGTCACTATGACGCATTGTCTATACTTACAATGAAAAAGTATACAGTCCTATTGGATTGTACCTACTCATGCTTTCCATCAAGCAGAGTATAGTCATTCCTTCCAGTTAAGTAAGTGAAGATAGATATCAAGAAATCAGAAACTGTCTTTATGGTCTAGTGGTTAGAGTATGCGGCTGCTGCTCAAGAGGTCTCGGGTTCGATTCCCGGGTCGGACCAAATGTTTGTGTGATCAGCAAATATTTGCTTCGGAGTTTGGGTGTTTTCTATGTATAAAATGTATGTCTTTACAAAAAAAAGCATGTTTATGTATTTATATCAGTTGTCTTGTACCCATAATACAAGCTCTGCTTAGTTTGGGACTAGACGATGATGTGTGTCAGATATCTGAAAATATTTATTATTTATTTAACTTCTACTGATATTTAAAAATGCTATAACTGGGCTTAGAAATACAAGTTTGAGAGTAAATAAATCAATTGAAATATTGTTAAATCCAGTCGTGTCTGACGCAAAACTGTGAAATACGTGAAATACTATATAATTTAGTTGGTTTATGTAATCATAAAATGCAATGATGTGCTACGTGGCATTTCTCAAGTGATATATAAAACTATCATAAAACTTTATAGCCACCATAATTTTTATATGGAAGTAAATCCCCAGATTTGAACATTTCTATTTACGGGAATACCTACTACTTGAAGCATGACTACTATTATCAACAGTTTTTCCTTGTACCTATTTTTAAAGTAAAATGTTAATTAATGTAGTTTTAGTTTAAGTAACAAATAATTTTTTTTCTTTAATAATGACATCCATATTACAAGCTCTACTTAGTTTGGGACTAGATGACTTTGTGTGTTGGAAGTCCGAAATATTAAATAATTTATTTATTATTTATAACAATTATAACAAATGGTTTGTTTTCCAAATTAACTAAAATAAAAATTAATCAGCTACTATAAAAATTGGCAGCTTATAGTAGAAACATTTTAAATTTATTCGGTATTTAGAACTACTTGTGAACATCCAACATTCAAAAAACTCACATGCAAAACAATTATAGGTACTTTTCAACCTTCGTGAAATATCTTTCTTGAGTCTAGAAGAGTCAGTTTACTCCGGGCACACCATTTGTAGGTTCTCCACACCGTAGACTATGACCTTAAAAACTTTGAAATCATCATTATGAGAATAATATAAAACAATATTGAATGCGACTGTACCTCTTAACGAATCAGTTTCTTTTGAACAGGTACTACCGAATCCATAAATCACAAACTTTTTCAACATTGTAAGGTTTGAGTTTACGGATATCAATACTCTTTAGAACGCGATGTTTAAATTTAATTCTAAAACTATAGTCGTAAACTATTGTATTCTCTTTGGTAGATATATAAAAGTCTATTGTCTTGTAACTACGATTAAAAACATGCCAATACACAGAAAGTAATCGATTACTATTTAGTATTATTCTTATAGTTTTTCACTTTACTACTTATAAGCTTTCGCTGAGGCTATGCTACCTCAATCAAAAGAACAACTTCAGGAACTACTTTCAACTTTCAAACAATAGATTAGTTTTTGCCTAGACCATATTTGATTATTGAAACCTAGTTATAAAGAAATAGGTAGAAGCTACATTTATACATTAGTAATTAATTTACAATCTTTTTAGTAAAAAATGTATTTACTATGGTCGACGAATCACGCATATATGTGGTGTTTGAGAGGTTATTGGTGATCGCGGCCGCGATCTGGCTCGTTCTTAATGCAAAAAATGTCCATTGCAATCCTGCCAGTATCATGGGCACTTTTGCGCCGGGAACGATCTAGGGCGGTTTATCCTAAATGACGCAAATCGTGTAAATTAATTTAAGTTGTATTTGTTGTAAGAAATAAATAAATTTACATTAATTTACTACTGTCGAGTCCGTCTTTTTGTATGAAAGTATGACTCTCACACTCTTAAATCAATCTTTAATAACAAGACAGAATCATACACATAAGACTCTTTGAAAACGACTGGTTTACTGTTGAAACATCTAACACTGGCATCACTTAACCAAATCACCCTAGTTAGTCAGTTCTCTTGCTTTAACTCGCTCTCGCTTTAATTGATATCATAGAGATTAATTATCATAATCATAACATTAAATAACAGTCAAAACTTTTCTGCACAATCTAATGCAACGAGAACTACAAATGAAATTAGAAACAGCAGAAATTTTTTGACTAAACAGACCAATAAATCATCCATAATCCATTACGTCCCACTGCTGGGCTCGTTCCCTCTCAGGAGAGGGTTAAGGTAATACGTCCACACGCAGACCGAGTGCGGCTTGGGGACTGGCAAGACACGTTGTGACTACGTTATCTTGTCATTGGATGTTTTGAAGCCAGCCGAAGGCCTCCAACTATGTTTCACGACTGTTATCTTATAATAACAACCGGGATCGACTGCTTAGCGTGACCTCCGAGTGATAGAAACTCTCATACCACATCACTCAACTAGGTAATAACCGCGGCCGTGGTTGCTGGTGATTGTTCCCAATTACCCAAGGATACTTGGCTATGAGTTACCTCAAAATGTCTGGTCTATATATCATAATTGTGCCTAAATAACGATGATTCGTGACTGCCGTAATAGGGTAATACTCCATAATACTGACTGCTAAATTCTGCGACACGCGTGGGTTTATGAACGCCTAGTTTAACAAGCTATATTTCTAGTTTATAGGTAAGCTACACGAATTATCGCAATGAAAATTTTCAATGCGAGTTAGGAAGTATTTCTATTTCCTAAACTAGATTAGAGTCGGGGTCTTCCTCGCTGGTCTAGCGGTTAGCAAAAGCGACTACTGATCAAGAGGTTTCAGGATCGATTACCGGTTAGGGCTGTTTTTCTCACAAGAAAGTCTGAATAGCAGCTTGGAGTTTCCAAAATGGCAGTGTTTACGCCTCTAGAGCACGTTAAGCCGTCAGTCCTGGTTGTCATGTACACCTATGGAAATTGTTATTGGAAAGTCACTGGCCTTTTTTTTTTTTTTTTTTTTTTTAACGTGTGGAAATCCCCACGGACCGTCACCCCACCGGGGCTCTCGGCGGGGCGGTGTGTCGGACTCGAACCGACTAAAACCACACGGTGTGACCCTCTCTGCGCCTTTGTATTGGAAGGAGTCCAGGGAGGGGATTTCCTTCTGGACTCCAACCGGCGCCTGCCCGCACTGTTGCGGGCACCATCTCAACTCTAAACTCTCTAATTGGGCAACGTCCGGTCACACGCGGACGTCACCCCCTCGCGGTTGGCCACTACTGCGGACGGACGGGAAACCCGTCCCGCCCATCCGCGGCCACTCTCAGGGCGGCATGAGACGCAGGTATGCGCGCCTCCGCCGCCCGGGGCGCCGGCGGCGGATCGGGTCCGAGTGGATATCGTCCTCCCGGGCCTTCTCCGCCACCTCCTTCTGCAAGATTACATCCTCGCAGAAGGTTGCGACCGCGGTAAAACAACTGTCGCTGCCGGCCATCGATCTTATGACGGCCGGCAGCGAGAGATCCCCTCCGATGACTGCAGTGAGGACCCGGCGCTGCGCCGCCCAAGCGGGGCAGACCGCCAGCGTGTGCTGGGCCGTGTCCTCACTGCAGTCGCAGTGGTGGCAGGCGGGACTCCTAGCGACCGAGTGCAGGTACTTTCCGAAGCAACCGTGCCCGGAAAGTACCTGCGTCAGCCGGAAGGAAAGGGTCCCATGCTGCCGCCCTGCCCACTCCGCGATGACCGGCTGAAGAGCCTCCACGGCGGCGAAGCCAGCGCGTGGGGTCTCCAGCCGGAACGACCATCTCTGCATGGTGGCTCGGCGAGCGGCTTCGCGCCACTCGCGCACGTCCTCGGGCGGAGGGCGAAAGCCGTTCTCCGCCCGGAAGTCAGCCCCTCGCCGATAAACTTCGGCGAGCACTTCCGCCTCCAAATCCCACGGGGGTGTTCCGGCCAAGGCGCACGCCGCCTCGGTAGATACGGTGCGGTATCCGCGTATGGCTCTGACCGCCAATACCCTCTGGGGGCGCCAGAGGCGCGCCCTATTCTGGGCGGACAGAGCCGCCGCCCACACCGGTGCACCATACAGTGCCATCGACCGGACAACCCCCGTGTACAGCTGCCTAGTGGGGACACTGGCCCCGCCCAAATTGGGCAGAAGTCGCCCTAGGGCGGAGGCAGTGCCCACCAGCTTAGGACCAAGCTGTCGGAAGTGCTCGTCGAAGAGCCACCTACCGTCGAGGACCAGACCCAGGTACCTCATCTGGGCCCGGACCGGTACGAGGACCGAGTTGACCACAATGGAGGCGCCGGCGGGCGGACCGCGACGGGGCCCATGAAATAATAGGGCCTCCGTCTTGTCCAGGGCCACCCGCAGACCCAGCGCCTCGATGCGCCCGACCACCCGGGAGACTCCTGTGGTGGCCAGGCGCGCCGCCTCCTCAAAGTTTGCCCCCCGGGCCGTGACTAGGGTGTCGTCTGCGTAGCAGATTACACCCAGCCCGGGGGGGAGACGCCCTCGTAGGGCCCAGTCGTATCCCATGTTCCACAGGAGTGGTCCTAGGACAGACCCCTGTGGAACACCGCACAACATGGCCCTGCGTCTCAAGGCGCCACCTCGGTCCTCGTACTCGACGGTACGCTCCTCTAAGTAGTCTGCCACCAGCCGCCTCAGGTACCCTGGCACTCCGTGGTATTGGAGTGCGGCCCTGATGCAGCCGAATGGCAGACTATTGAAGGCGTTGGCGATGTCCAATGACACCGCCAACAGCACTCCACCGCCTCTCACCGCCTCTTCGGTCACGGCCCTCAGGCGCAGGATCGCGTCGACCGTCGAACGCCCTTCTCGGAAACCGAATTGGGCGTCCGACAGGTCGGGCCCCACCTCGCTGAGGTGCCGGACGATGCGGACAGAGAGAACCCTCTCAAACAACTTGCCCGCCTCGTCCAGCAACACGATGGGCCTGTAGGCCGCGACCGAATCGGCAGGCCGTCCATGCTTCTGGATCAGTACCAGCTTCCCGCACTTCCAACGCTCAGGGAAGTGTCCGGACGCCAGGCTAGCGTCCAACACTCCCCTGAGGTGGTCCGACATGTAGTCGAGGGCACGGGCCATCACTCGGGCTGGAACCCCGTCCGGCCCGGGGGCGGTGTTCTTTGACCGAATCCGTAGAACAGCCGCCCCTACCTCCGATTCCCTGACAGGCGGCACATCACCCACGCTGTCCCGACGACGACCACGACGGGCCATCGACGGGGGTGTGTGTTCCGCCTGCTGTGGGAATAGGCCCTCGACCACTTCCTGCAGGAAGCTGGGCTGGAGAGTCTCCGTAAGGGGGGGGCCCTGTGTGCGGAGCTTTTGTCGCACCGCATGGTAAGGCCGACCCCAGGGGTCACGCTCGAGACTCTCCAGCATCTCCACTCTGGACGCGTCTTTGGCGCGGCAGATGGCCAGCCTCAGAGTTTCCCGAGCTGCTCGGTACTCCTCGTGAAGCCGGTCCACCTCCTCACCGCCTCCGCGGTGACGTCGCCGACTCCGGGTGTGGGACCTCCGGGCACGTACGCAGGCCGCACGGAGGTCCGCCAACTCCTGGGACCACCAGTAGACCTCCTTCCGAGGAGGCCGACGGCCACGAACGCGGGGCATGGCCGCATCGCAGATGAGCGTTAACGCATCGGCGAAGCGACCAGCCCCTACGTCGACCTCCTCGGTCGGGGCCTGCGGAGACAGCCAAGAGCAAACAATGGCCGCCTCCTCTAGTAGGTCCCTGTCCAGCTTGGCGACAGCCCACCGTGGAAAACGGGAGGGACGCCGCGTCGCGTGACCCCTACTGGCGTCCTGGGACCGGGAGAGCTCGAATCGGATATAAAGGTGATCCGAGAGCGTCTCGACCTCATCCAGGACACTCCAGTTCCTTACTCGTGCATCAACTGCAGGGGTAGCGAACGAAAGGTCGACCCCCCCTGCTGTCGCACGCACGTGTTGGTGGCGCCCCTGTTCAGCAAACAGAGGCCCACCGACGCCGCCCATTCCTCGACGGCTTCGCCCCTGGCGTCCGTCGCCGGGGAACCCCACGCAATGGACTTTGCATTGAAGTCCCCCAGCACGAAAAGTCACTGGCCTAAAATATACTGACAATTAATTCAACTTTAGAAGTAAATTCACTCTCAGGGTTACGGAGATCTGATCCCCGTCGCTACGTGAAATTGCGAAAGTTTCCCGTGCTCTCTGACGCACGAAAAAGGGGTGGATTCTAAACTTTACAATGTGTTAACCTTAACCACCTTGTACCATGAACCCTGTACCTACTATAGTAAAAACACTGAAGATATAATTTATACTTACTATGTATAGCTTTACTAAAATTGTATAAAGCTGAAGAGTGGCTGAATGCGTACATCACAGGAACTACTTGAATTTTTGATAAATTCCCATAATTGTATAGCACTTGACTTAACAGACCAAAAGGTTTTTTTTATATTTTAAGCCTACCAAAGTGAGTCTACTCTGCCTGATGGAAAGCATGAGTAGAACCCAGGAGTAGGGGCCACCATGCTCATTGTAAGGGTAGGCAATGTACTATGCTACTAACCAGGCCACTAATGTATATTAGTGGCCTGGTTAGATAAATCTGCATCATTCTCTCGATCTTTGGAGGCCGGGAGAATGATGCAGAATGGTTGGTGCCGACCATAAATGAAAATCAGGAAAAAGTTAATTCCTTTTGAAAGACCCAAACGAAATATCGCAGGTCAAATAAGTTATGTTAAATTATCATGTTCAAGATTCTCTTATTTATTCTTTATAGCAGTTATACCCATGACCGGCAAATTTCTGTAACTGTCACTGCTGTGAGGATCCTTAAAAAGTAGACCTGAATAAGCACTAGTCATACTTTTTAAACTATTATTATTAGTATTAATATTTAATAAACCTTTTGTTTGCAGTGAAGTTTTTGTACAACAAGCTAAAAATGGAGGCTAAGAAACCAATGATTCGGGATAAAATTTTATTCGTTAGAGAAGCTATAATTCCCTACAGAGGCCGGAAAGTATGTGCTCGAGCTGTGCGTACATTTGGTAAGTTAATTAAACCTATTTTGCAAGCCCTTATTTGTAGTATAGTTGTCAGACGAATAGACATGTCATGTACTTGATAGTTGACTACCCGCGCGTTGCCCATGCCAGCAACTCAAACAACCTTTGGCCCTTTAAGAATTTAGGGAGGTAAAGGTTTAAGAATTCACTTGTTGGTTTGTAATGAAATTGCTTGTTTTGAAAGACTGCAGTAGAACTTGAGTTTATATCCGAAGCATGGTTTCCTTTACTTCTTTTGTGTGTTGCCATTTATTTATGTAGAAGAGTCGGAGATTAAATGAAACGGTTTAGTTAGTACTTAGTAAAAATATTCTAACTCATTTTTCGGTGCAAATACCGTTTTTACATTCACATGCGCGTAGTAAAAATCTGTTATTATTGTGTTCAGATGCTCCAGTTTAAATTATTTGTCTAACAATATCAATAATAGATTTTGTTTACGCCTTCTCTCGTCATGGTTTCAGTAATTCTATAACAACAAATAATAGAACTTATAACTTAAGGATTAAGGTTAATTTTCCTTAACCATGACATTTCCTCTATGATAATTGGAGAATCTCGATCTCGATCTCGAATAATACGTGAACACTACGGAACAGAGATTTATATCACTCATACTAAGAATTAAAACTATTAAGTTGTCCGTTTTGTGAAGGAGTATCATCACTTTTATTCCGTCTGTGGGTGTCGTAAGTGCTGACTAAGGAATAACAGCACGGAAAAGAGAAGGAAAATTTGACACAAAACCTATACCGACTCTTCTATAAAGGGTGGTATATAAGGCCAAAACCTCTTTTCTAAGGAGAGGCCTATGTTCAGCAGTGGACCGTTAAAGACGAAAAAGAAACTTATGAGTGTTTAAAGTGAAATTTGTGACAGTTTCATCTGTGTAAAAAAAAAGTGTGTATCAAAAGTACAGGGTTCGGAGTCAACCTGTTCTTTTTTTACACGTGAGTAGAAGTGCTAAAGAAGAGAAGCAAAATTTTAAACTACTCCAAAACAAGGAGGGGATTACAACACGATTTAAAAAAATCTTTTATTTAGGGTAGGTAAATAAAAGGTAAAAGATAGGTAAAAGGTAGGTAAAAGGTAGGTAGGTAGGGTAGGGTTCGCCTAAATACAGTTTAATATTATAGTACATTGTGCTGTAAATTTAGAGCAATGTAGTATATTAATTTAAACATTTAAATATTAAATTTGTTGATCGTCTTTGTTGTCAGATCTATCATGATAGCTTATAAACCTAGAATAAAGAAAGTCCATAAAAATCTGCTAAAAAACCAGTACATTTTTACATCATCACAAAGATTTCTTAAAACATTATTTACTTGTAAATTACCATATCTTATCTCAGAAGACATGTACAGTATTAACATAATACATCTGTTCGTACTAATAAAAGTAAAATAAATATACGATAATTAATCTCAAGAATAAGATTATAATACGTCTTGTAGTACGGAAATTTCGGCATTTTTGATATGACGATAAAAATGTAGTTTTAAATGAATCTGCTAATTGTCAACGTTTAACACTTAAACACTAATGTAAGTGCTAATGAATTGAGTAGGAAGCTTGAAAATCGGTAAATGCTTTAGTTGTCGGTCAGGAGACGGAAAAATATATTCAAAATAAAGCATAAATAAATAAGTTTTTGGACATATTTTGGAGTGTTTTAAAGTGGTTTATTTGGTTGTGCAAGATGGTGGTATTATGATAAGGATTTTAACAGAGAATAAGGTTTGTTTTGTCAATTTTAAGTACTACCAATACCGATATTGTCAAGCTATAACGATACATTTGACCGATATTAGGGATCCTTCGCGTATTAGTGATATGATATTCAGATTTCCAAAAAGTTTGCTTTGGTTTAAACAATGAGAACATTAAATATTACTTACTAAATTTTGTCTAATCTCTGGAACGACGGGACCGGTTTTAACGGGGTTTTTATTATGAGAAAGGTGATGACTATGAATACTATCACTTACGGGTAACACCGCGGAATTTAGCTATTATATAGCAGTAATATAGTTTCTTGACTAAACTATTTTGATTTGTATTATGTCAATTTCTAAGTCAAGTTGAGTGTTCTTAATCAATTTAGTTGGTGTTATAGTCAACACGCTAAGAAACAAAAGATTATTCATGTCGATACTTAATCGATCATTCAGTTATACCAAGATTAAGTTATAAAAAAATAATCTAGATAACGTCAATATTTTTATTATTATTATTTTATTGGCTTAACAACAATTGCTTACAGAGTACAAAAACAAAGTGAATTTGAAAAATAAGGTAGTAGAGCCACGCTGATTTCAGTACCAAAGGGCCGACTCAACCAGGGTAGTACTACCCTCACACAGAAGACCACCCTAATAATGACAGCATTCTTGCTGTCGCATTTCGTTGGCGAGTATGAGACTGGAGGCCCAATCATTCTGTACTATTCTCCCGGCCTCCGAAACCCACGAGAATCTTACCATGCTGCCATGGTATATAGATCACCTTGCTATATTACCTACCCTCACACTGGACATGGTGAACCCTTCTCCTGGATTCTACTCATGCTTTCCATCAGGCCGAGTAGAGTTACTTTAGTAGGCTTAAAAATAAGAAAAGAACAGTATAGCAATAGTGGAACAATTACTTATAAGTAAACAATTGAACCAATTTTAATGAATGAGGTATCAATCAATAGAATCGTAATAATAACTGTGACGGGTGGAAATGGGTAACATAGGTTATAGGTACAAGTATTAGTTTCAGAGCAAAAATAAAAAGACTTATTTCCATAAACTTGATAAGACTTTGGTGTTAAAATTCAAATGTTTGTGTTTTTAGTGGTGTCTTATTTATTATCCTAGACGGAACCCTAAAAAGGCAATAAATATATAAACTATAAATGGTTTAAACTAATGACTTATTGTGATTTCAATACACTACAAATTTATTTAATCTAAACATAAAAGATCTAACATTATTTAATTCTACGATTACACTTATTACAATCTATAAGTATGTGGTTGAAACGTACAAAACAGATATAAACCATGGTGAATGAGGTTTTCCTATTATGTATTAGAAGCCATGCGTTCGACCATTCAACCGAGGTATATTGTTAACTTGCTTTATATGCAGGTTCCACTGATGTTCTGCTCATTGTCGAGGAGATCCCCGAAGGTGACAACATGGGACAAACGGAGAAATTAGACACCAAAGGTTAGTCTCAATCTTTTATTTGATCTTTATTTCCATATCAGTTGTCAAGTATCCATAGTGCAAGCTCTCCTTCTTAGTTTGGGACTAGGCTAGACTTGTCGAACTATTTAATTAGTGATTGTCAAGTCAAATTTTTCTAATGAGTTTAATGAAAGGATTAAAAACTATGTTCAAATGTACCTACTTTCGTGTATCACGAGATTAACAATGTTTGACAAATAAATAATAAGGTCAAAGGCTGATCAGGCCGACCACGATCAGAGGAAGCTGCCTAATTTCATTTGTTTATTAACGACGCTTTTGGGCCAAATAAAAAGCATTAAAAACTTTATATACATCTAAAAAAAAATACGGAAAATCTTCTCTGTATTAGTAAGCACAGAAAAAACTATTTTTCTATACCTAGGTACTTCGTATTTTTGTTTCAAGCATCCTTATTTCCCAAATGCTTACTATCGGGCTATCCATGTACTTATTTAATAATTAATTGATCTATTAACGTTTTATCAGCGACTGGAGCTGCAACTCCATCATCAATTGCAACTCCACCTCCGCCTCCACCTCCAACTTCAGCTCAAGCTCAACATTCAGTTCCAGCACATACTCAAAATCTAGTTCATCCTCAACATCCCGTTCAGGAAAAAGTTGTGGCGGTCACAGAAAAAGTTGTGGACATCGCCGTCGAGAGGATAGAAGACCTAAAGAAAGATGAAAATAAGACTCGAGAAGTGAAATGTCTGAAGTTCCTATTTGTCTTAGTTGGCGTGGCGTGTGTGGTTAGTGTTTTCTATTTAATCCGTTCTAACCAACAACAAAAAAATTCACGACTTGGAACTGTTTTAACTAAAGGAATATCAATCATATTATAATATGCAGCCACCAAAGGTCCTTAATACCTATCCATACCCCACAGGTATGGATTTAATGAAAAAATAATTTTGAGTTTCAGTTCTAAGTATGGAGAGCCCCCAAAATTTGTTGTTTTTTTTTTATTTTTGTGTGAAAATATTAATGCGGTTCATAGAATACATCTGCTTACCAAGTTTCAACAGTATAAGTTCTTATAGTTTCGGAAAAAAGTGGCTGTGACATACGGACGGACAGACAGACAGACATGACGAATCTATAAGGGTTCCGTTTTTTGCCATTTGGCTACGGAACCCTAAAATGGTTATTGAAAAAAATTAAGTAGGTAAATGAATTATTACCAATTTATTTTTCATTTGCATTTTATAAAGATCAATTTTGTCCGTTTAATAGGAAGGGTAAACTTGACTTCTAAAGTCAGTTAGTTCTTTTCTTAGCATGTAAAACAGTGTTAAAAAGACATAAGTGCCATTTCAAAAGAAACCTTATCAAAGTGAAAGAAAGTGAACAATATAAACTTTACAATGGCGTTTACCGCTTCTTGAGGTAGTGAGTTTGCGATAGTATTTTACCATTACCATGAACTCATTTTGCTATACAAATTCCTTTTCATGGTACATGATTTAGCGATTATATTTTCATTTGCTTACTCATCAAGTACTTTGAATTGAAATGAATGCCGTTTTGCTTTAAGTATGGGTATATTTTCACTCAACCCCACCAGTAGGGTTATGTGATTATGTGTGTGTGTGTGTATTCAAATGTTTTCATCATGAGTAAAGTAGGGTAGGGTGATGATTATGAAATGACGGTATTTAGTAGATTTACTTGCAACTTTAGAATATTTGGCACATGATTGATAAGTCAAATCAATATAACTCCCACAGCAGACAGTATATCTCATCTAGTCTCTCTGTTAACTAGTGTAACTCTTCTCTGCCTGATAGAAAGCATGAGTTAAATCCAGAAGTAGGGGTCACCATTCTCATTGTGAGCACAGACGGTGCAGCATGGTGACCTACACCATGGCGGCCTAGTGAGATGTTTCTGATTCCATCTCACGATCTCCAGAGGCCAGGAGAATGGTGTAGAATGATTAGGCCCGTAGTCTTACACTCACTAACGAAATACGACGATCACACAAACAATTGGTCCGACCAGGGCACCGAACCCGAGACCAAACACAGCGTGTACGCTACCACGCGCCACCATACTAACTTCTAAATTTCTCCTTTCAGTCACTGGCTTTAGCCTTGATAGTAGTGTCAATAATGACATGCATTGCTACGAAGGCGTATGATGCTGACCAGTCGGGAAGAATCGCGGCCATGGTGTTGCTAGCTGTGACGGCTGCCTTAACAATATGCACGGTCATATATACGGAAGTCGCTACCTTCAGGTGTGAAACGAAGCGTATGATATTGGTGAGTATTTTACCTAAGTATATATATAAAAAAGTAAGAAAACACTGGAGATATGACAGATATCTGTTTTTAATAATCCACTGGCGAGACAAGGAGAAAAACATTTTGTGCGGACTGTCTCTGTGTAGTGACGGATTAAAAATAGCGGAATATGACTTCCCCTATCACGTGGTGACAAGAAGAGAGTTAATTAAGCATAATGACAGCAATAAAAGAGAACAAAAATCTGATTAAACCTTATACCGAGTAGTCGCACCAGTGCTGTTAGGGTTAGTTGGCTAGTGCTGGTTAGTGCGCTTAATTAGTTAAACGAAACCTTCTTTCTGAGATCTAAATCTGTAGTCAATAAAAAAATTAATACATTACTGTATTTCTATTAATATAATAAATACTCAGATATTAGTAGATATAAAACAATTCCTTGAACATTTACTAATCTTAATATTATAAACAATATGTCGTTAATATTTTATAACTTAAATAAATCGGTTGTTAATACATCTACAAGTATATGGTATGACTTCATAAAGCTAAGATGTAGTAATAAATGCATTAAAGAATAGGTAAGCATAGACAATAGAGGCAATTGATCCAAATTATATCTGTGTCTATCTAACAATGCTCAAAATCAGGGTTGGTGTGAATCGAGTTTGGTTTGTGATAAAAGAAAGAAAGATAAAAAATATTTCCTAACATTCATTTCTATATGGCCGTATTATTACTACTTCATATTTCTGCATGACCTGAAGTTTGACTGGGAGAGAATGCCTCATGGCATTAAGTCCGCCTCTGTACAAAGTGTGCAATAAATTATAAATAAATAAATAAGAATGACTTCAATACCAGACGCATCATAACGAACAACATTACCTACTTCTCTCATTTTCCAATTTTGTAAATGGTGTTTTTCCTTCAAATTTAGATTTTACCAAACGGAAAGTAGTTAAGTATATCCTCCTAAGCAAATAGAACTTTTTAAATCGATTCATAAATGACTTGGTTCTTTGGTTGCAAAAATAAAAAAATACCGACTTTTGAGTACCTTCTCTATTTGAAGTCGCTTAATTAAATAGAAGTTAATCCAGCCCTGAAAGCCTTAGCGTGTAACACTCGAGGGAGCAAGGTCACTGGCACTGAACCTTGAGTCTTAATATATTCAAGTTCAATACTGGAACACTGCCGACATATCACGCACTCTTGACAATTTAATTGTGCCTCTAGATATGCTAAAGTTCTTGACTTGGAGGAATATTGATCCACTACTTCGAATAAAAACAAAGAACAATAATTCTTCTTAACAATTATTTTTTATTACATATATACATTTAAACCTACCAAAGTGACTCTACTGTACCTGATGGAAAGCATCATGATGGAGATGCAGCATGGTGACCAACAGTATGGAAGCACCCCATACTGTTGGTCACCATGCTGCATCTCCAACATGATGCTTTCCATCAGGTACAGTAGAGTCACTTTGGTAGGTTTAATACTTCTGAATCATTGGGCTTACGGTCACACACTCATCAACGAAATACGAATGCTGTCATTTTTAGGTTGGTCTTCTGTGTGAGGGTATCTGCCCTGGTATGGCCCATTCGTGCTGAAATCAGCGTGGCTATACCACCTATATGATAAAGTATCTTCTGTTCTGTTCTGTTATTCTACACGTACCTTGCTACCATGCCAATATGAACACAAGACTGCGCAGTTGGCCAGACTCCAAGCTAGTTATGAAGCTGAAAGACAATGAATGTACTTCTGACACTTGAATTCATGGCTTAGAAGAGCCATCTACCGCCTACATTATGTCTATTAAATTCATCTATAAATATGTATTTTATTTATATTGAAGTGTAAGGTCATTTATTAGGAAGATAGCTGATGATTTCAGGAGTAACTTAGGTTACTTTTGATAGGCTGTGATTGATTTCTTAAGGTACAAGAAAGCCCGGGGAGCTAAGCTAGTCCAGAATAAGTTTTTATGTAACTAGCTTCGACCCTCGGTGTTACTCACGATTGTTGTTGTAAAAGCGCAGTTGATGCGCACAGCACAGAAGCATAGCTCTCCGAAGACAACGTTTTTTTTTAAAATTTAAACTTTCTTCACAGGCATGTGGCACTATAGTGATACTGGTAATCATCCAAGTATTAATTGGAGGTATATTAGTGAATGTGGAGCCGGCGGATGAAGTGAAACTCATGAAGGCACTGGGCGACTCCTTCAAAATGGCAAAGGATGACGTCCCGAAGCCATATAAGTTGTGGGCCATGACTCAGTCAGATGTGAGTATAGTACTTATATAATTTGCTTAAGTATTCAGATGGTTGTCTGAGTGGTGAGGGATCGAGAATACCACGTCATCACTCTCATTCATCCAGAGGGTGGTGTAAGAGGAGATTATGGAAGAAAATTACGCAGGATAACAGATCTGCAAGGTGAAGAAAGCGTGGTTTCAAACCTGCTTTCTAAAGAGTGGTACATACAGGCTACACTACTTCCTCTGTACATTAAAAAAAGTCCACAGCTGGACCTATATCCGTGATATGATATAAGCTATATTTAAAAAAGGAGTTAGTCGAGTTTAATATAGTTTTTTTTGCCAAGGAATGATTCTAGAATTAGATGGACAAGGTGTGAGTGGAAATTCTAAAGATTACTTCAAGTCCGTTATTCTTATACCTACTCTACTTGTAATGAGGAGGAAGCATTAGAACCCTGTTAGTTGAGCACCCTGGAACTACTAACAGTACCTTTCAGGCCCAACCCAGTGACACGCCTGTAGTTGCAAGCGGCATGAACTACCACTTTAACAGGCCGTAGACCTATAAAAGCACCCCAAGACCCTAGCTGAGGTCTACTAGAAGACTACGAGAATCCGATACCCGATATGTCAAGCTAACGTTCAAATTTTGTCTATTCCAGTTGACTTGCTGCGGTTTATACGGTCCTGACGACTACAGATCCCAGAGCCAGCCGTACAACTTTCCGCCAGATGTCCCAATATCGTGCTGCCCCAATTATGACACCTCCCGATCTGAATTGCTCCAGGAGAAAGAAAGACAGCTGTGTAAAACTAAGAAGAGCTTCCACAAAATAGGCTGCAGGGATGAAGTTGTGAGGGTTTTCAACGAAACAGCATTAATTGTTCTGACCGTCAACGTAGCCGTGGTTGTTACTCAGGTATATATTATTTTACGGTCTCGTTGGTCTAGTGGTTTGCATATACGACTGCTAATCAAGAGGTCTCGGATTCAAATCCCGGGTCAGGCCAAAATGTTGTGTTGGGTTTATTTTAGAAGAAATTCTTAATAACAGTCCGGAGACTGGAAGATCGATGATTCAAGCCCGGTCCCGGTTATCATGAACATCTATGGGAATCGGTATTTTGAAGTTAGTGCCCCCAAATATGCTGACAATTAGTTCAACCTTCGAATTTCAATTGCCCTTTAGGTTTGCATAGGTCCGATGCCAGTCGCTCCGTGTAAAAACTGATATTCAGGTAAAACAGGTTGAACTGGTAGCCGACCCCAAAAAAAAACTTGGAAATAAAGGCTATACTTTAGGATATATGTATTATTGTACGACTATTTTTTATTCAAAAGGGCATGTAATGAATTCTGGTTAGAAAGTAGCATATATCTAGTAGAACATTGAAAGCTACTTAATAAACATGAAAAGACAATTTCGCATTTAAATTAATAGCAATCATAAGATATATAAACTACAGATTTTTAACCTTGCCTTGTACTCCAAATGGTACGAATCTTGAATCAATGCTTTTAATGTGCTCCCAAATTAAAAATATGACCCAGGTTGATAAGATTTAATGAAAAAAGAGCAGACTTTTAATATTCTTTGAAAAGCAACGCGCTTATAAGACCAATTCTAAAAACTAATCCAGTCAACCGAATCAGAAATTGTAGAACTATGTGGTAACCACAGAACAACAAGAGCCACCTAGTGGAAAATAAGTTAACAAATTGTAAAACACTACCTGTTGACACACTTGACACTACTGGGTGTATATATTTGCTCAGGTTGATTGTAGTTCTTAATATTTTCGCTAGAGGGCAATAGTGTCAACTTACTCATCATAATTTTATATTTCATGTGCTTGCATAACTGAAAATTTCTTTTTTTTCACAGATACTCCTGGTGATTCTCGCCTTTACTTTGGCTAAGAAAATGAAGACAATTGATATTTTAGTGTGTCATACTCACACTCCCAAAAAATAATGAGTCTTTCAACTCTCGACAAACCCATACATCGACGACTCGGCGGCCATTGGAGATCTCAGTTAGTTTTTAACGAAAGATGCCACAAAAATTCACTAGATGACGCTGTACTTAAGTTTATTTATTTTTAAGACAGGCCTAAAGAATATGCCATTTGTTATTAATATTATTACTACTTATATTTTGGTTGTTTGTGTCATTAAATTAAAAATAAACAGTCAAAATTACCTGAATGTTCCTAATGTAGTGTTGAGGCTTTAACTCTTTGTCAATAAATCATGTCAAGCATTTAAAAAAACGTTTAGGTTTATATTATTGTATGGTTTGTTGATTGCATTGTTTAAAGTTTTGTAAGAATAAAGAAATGAATGGAAGTGAACCTATAACAGCTGTCTTTTATTTGTAATAGCGCCATCTTTTTATCGTTTGTCAATGACTATTACTTGCTCTGGTCACCGACAATATAATCACAGTAAGTAAATGATACAGTATTTTACTAACTCTATTAAGGCATCGGTGGTTCAGTGGTAGAATGCTCGCCTGCCACGCGGGCGGCCCGGGTTCGATTCCCGGCCGATGCATCTCTTTTTGTTTTTCTACTGTCGATCGACGTTGTATACAATGTTGTTGTATACAATGGCTAACTACAACTGACCAGCGCAGCACTAATAAATTATATAATTTTCTTCTTTCAAGGAAAACTTTTTTTAATTGTATTAGAGGATAATATAAGCACGAAGACATGTCATCTGATTAATTAAATTTAAAAAAAAACAATCTAGTAACGGTTTTGGAAAGATCGCAATGTTAGTAATTTTATTTATTGTCAGCCTAAGCACACACATAGCGTTCCTAATCGTTATATCGTATTTGTTATAGCTTGAACTGATTATAATATCTCCTAAATTCCTGCAAGTCAAGACATAGAAGTGCTTTGCCTAGCCGCAAAATAACTATTCTGCTTGATAGAAAGCCTGACTAGATTCCAATAGTAATGGTTAAATTCTCATTGTGAATGCTGACCATGCAGCATTACGACCCACACTATGACAGATTTTTGAGATGTTTCTGCATGATTGTGCCTCCGGTTTCGTACTCACCAAAGAAAAAAGGGGGAGGATAGTACCGTCTGTAGTGCTGAAATCATCATGGCTCTACTACCTTGACTTCATCATCATCATCAACAGCCTTTAACAATCCACTGCTGGTCATCGGTCTCTCCTTAGAAAGGAGGTTTTGGCCTACTATACCACGCTGGCCAGACGGATTGGTATAGGGTTGGTTTCAAGTTTTCCTTCTCTTTGCATTGATGTTGTCTTGCGTAGTTTATCCCCTAGTCGCCTTTTACGACACCCGCGGGATGAATAGGGGTGGTGACACTCTGTATTCTTAATCCGTCACCACACGGACACCTTGAATTCATTCATCATAATCATCAGCCTATCGCAGTGCACTGCAGATAAAGGCCTCTCCAATTCCACGCCACTTACTTCGATTCTTCTTGACTTCATCAGCTTCATTAAAATCTGTTCTCTCTATGGCAGTGGTATGACTGTGATAGCGTGGTTCTCCTACAACCTGCTTAACACTTGACTTGATCTCGGACTCGATTCCCGGTCTGGACCAAATGTTTGTGTGATCCGCAAATATTTGTTTCGGAGTTTAGGTGTTTTTTATTTATGATATGTATGTGTTAGCAAAAAAAAGTATGTTTATTGATTTATTCAGTTGTGTAGTGCTCATAATACAAACTCTGCTTAGGCGTTGTGTGTAAAGATATCCGAAATCTTATCTTATATATAAAATTCTCGTGTCACAGTTTTCGTTGCCATACTCCTCCGAAACGGCTTGACCGATTCTTATGAAATTTTTTATGCATATTCAGTAGGTGTGAGAATCGGCCAACATCTATTTTTCATAACCCTAGGACGCGAGCGGAGCCGCGGGCAACAGCTAGTATTTGTATATTTTATTTATTTATGATCATCATCAACAGCCTTTAACAGTCCACTGCTGGATATAGGTCTCTCCTTAGAAAGGAGGGTTTGTTTAAAATTTTGCTTCTCTTTACAGTATCTTAAAGTTTGAACTAATCACCTCTTACAACCTGTAGGATGAATAAGGAAGGTGACTGTATTCTGAATGCATCACCACACGGAAAAACGGCGCAATAATACCATTAAAAATTCAATTACCAGGTATCCTACACTGCCACACGTTTTCGGGTTCCGTAGTTGATAAATGATTTTTTATTTTGCAAGTATCTACAAGATTTCTTTTACATAATTTTTTTACATGTCGGACTTTACAGCTAGAAGGTGCCCGCAGTCTTAGACTCACTCTGAGAAGAAATGCCGAAAATAACCACAGAGGTGGTTTTTTTTAAGTCCGTGAACATTGAATAGAAAACTATGCGAGCACAGTATAGGGTCTGGGTTGGCTTTTTGAAGAAAGGACTGTAGTTTTGAGTTAGACTGTCATATGAGCCCCAGCCATCATTTTACCTAACTGACATTAGTCAGAACCCTTAAAGATTCGTCATGTCCATCCGTGCGACCGTCCTAGACTTACCGTCCAAAAGGTTAGTGCTAGAATGTTGAAATTTAAATGGATAAATAAATAAATAAATAAATAAATAAATATTTGGACAACTTACACACAACATCATCTAGTCCCAAAGTAAGCAGAGCTTGTGTTATGGGTACTAAACAACTGATATAAATACATAAACATACTTTTTTTTTGTAAATACATACATATTATACATAGAAAAACACCCAGACTCCGAAACAAATATTTGTGGATCACACAAATATTTGGTCTGACCCGGGAATCGAACCCGAGACCTCTTGATCAGCAGCCGCATACGCTAACCACTAGACCAACAAGGCAGTCAAGTGTAATATGTGTTTTTATCCATCCATCCATTTGCTTTACAAGTTATTCAACTTATAAGGACTTTTTTGTTGAGACATGCCCACTCCCCCCTCGACTAAAAGCAAAAAAGCGGCCAAGTGCGAGTCGGACTCGCCCATGAAGGGTTCCGTATCAGCAAGTAACATCATATAAAAGTTCTTGTAGTTCGATGTAACTTTCATCGATGTTTTTATAATTGTGTATTGATTGGATGAAAGCTAAATTGCGTGTTACGATTTATGACGTATTAAAAAAAAGCTACTCACTAGATCTCGTTCAAACCAATTTTCATAACTTAACATAACATAACATATATTTTTTTTAGTTTTATCGGTGGATGTTTACATGGTAATGGACATCATATATTTGTTTAGTTTTATCATTCTCCTATTTTAGAAGTTAGAGGGGGGGGGGGGGGGACACATTTTTCCACTTTGGAAGTGTCTCTCGCGCAAACTATTCAGTTTAGAAAAAAATGATATTAGAAACCTCAATATCATTTTTAAACACCTATCCATAGATACTCCACACGTATAGGTTTGATTAAAAAAAATTTTTGAGTTTCAGTTCCAAGTATGGGGACACCCAAAATGTATTGTTTTTTTTCTATTTTTATGTAAAAATCTTAATGCGGTTCACAGAATACATCGACTGACCAAATTTCAACAGTATAGCTCTTATAGTTTCGGAAATAATTGGCTGTGACATACGGACGGACAGACAGACAGACAGACAGACTTGACGAATCTATAAGGGTTCCGTTTTTTGCCATTTGGCTACGGCACCCTAAAAAACGGACGCGAAAATCTAAATAACTCGTGAATGTAGACCGTGTGTATCACTTTATTAGTTCAGGAGATATAAGAGGCCTAACTTGAAAACTTAACAATTTTATTTGACACAATTCCAATCAATGTGCCATTATGGGTATGGGTCACTACGGAACTTTAATCTATGCGTGGCCATCACGAACTTCGCTTTTTTAACATAAGTAGGTAAGAAACTTCAAACGTTTAATCATTAAAAATCAATGAAAATTTAATGAATTCATTAAAACCTCTAATTACTTACCTAATTAACTTCTAAAAGGAAGCCATTTTCTTAGTCCACAGTAGACTTTCAAAGAAAATGAGTTTATACATTAATAATTATGTTTTTCTATTCCCTATTATTTGTTATATTCACATAGTAAAAACAGGTAAGTATTTTATTATATTTGTTTTTAATTAGTCCATGTACACATAATTATATAAAAAGTTTTAAGAAAACAATGCTAGACGAAGGCCTCTCTACCTCTCCCTCAAAGGTTTTGGCCAACCATGCTGGCCAGACAGGTTTCTTTTTGAAGTTCTCCTTCTCTTTTCAGTGAACCTCCACCGCATCTGTCTGTGCCCGTTCGCGATAAACTCAAAAACCACTGCAACGATTTAAATGAAATGTTGTACCCAGATGTACTTTTTACCGACACATACGCTGGCATAGCCACGGTCGAAAGCTAGTTTCAAATAGAGTGCAATGCTATCAAATGATACAGTCTTTTATGCTCTGTTTATTTTTAATAAGGGTAAAAAAAGCTATAGGGTATATCCCGTAGACCTAAAATCATAAAATGCGAACACTGAAAATTTTGTATCACAAAAAAGTTGCTACCGTCTTTGAATCCTTGGGCCACGAATCTGACTCGCAGTTGACAAGTATTTTTATTGAGACTGAAAACCCGAAGTCCTAACCATTATTTCCACGCATCATTTAACGACTAATACTGAAATTTTCACTGCAACTAGACTTTTAACGATTGTTTCTTTAAAATAAATGGTGTATTTTACCATTTTAATAACCTCACTATCCTTAGTGGTACCAGAATACTGCCTGCAACCTTTAAACAGCAACGATTGTGGTGGGAAGCCAACTACCGTTTTGACGTATTGGAAACCAGGGTCTCGGTGCGAAGTAGACATTTGGAGGGGATGTCCTACCACCAACAAATTCGAGGACGAATACAATTGTTCTTCGACTTGCATCTTCAACGTACCTAGAACTACTGATGGTAAGTGGACAAGTCTCAGGTCGCGGGCACGAAGAAAGGGAGAAAATTGTTGACGGCCTAAATTGTTGTGCATCTCACGGCCTCTACCTTTCTTCTTTTCACAATTTTTGGTGTCTTAACAACTTGTAAGCTTTTAATAATTATGTCACAAGAGAAACTAAGTAGTCCTCTTGTTACGCGTCAAATTTATTTATTTTAATTTAATGGTAGAAAAGATTGCAGTTTCTTAGTTATTTCAGAAGCGAATAATGACGTAGACAACTCACTTATTATCAAGTCACTTATTATACTAACTTTTAAACTTTCGCGTTCCATGATAATTAATATTATTTTTACGGGAATTAACGCGGGAGTCAGCCTGTGACCACGGCCGGTGTAACCTGGTCGAAACGTCAGGCAAATCAGAGGTATGTAATACCCTAAATAAGTGATCGCGTTAATTCCCGTAAAAATAATATTAAAAGTCACTTATTACAGAACAGTTTTATGTACTCTGTGCTATTTAATTTAAAAACAATAATGACTGTACGATTAACGTACGTCTAGTTTGGGGCTAGTCTGATACCAAATTAGGCTGAAGTATGGTAATGGAATTGGTGATAAAAATACTTAGGTATACATTTCTAGAAACATATATTTAAAATAAACCCAAATTGAAAACAGATTTATCATACTCATTCATCACACAATACGTCTTGTCTAAGAAACTATAATCGTCTGCCTCAGTGGTAGCGTATGCGACTGTTTGCTTGAGGTGTCGGGTTCGACTCCCGGGTCGGACCAAATGTTTGTGTGATTCGTAAATATTTGTTTCGGGTGTTTTCTATTTATAATATGTATGTATATTTACAAAAAATTAAAATTAAATTTAATTAAATTAAACCACTCGTTGGTCTAGTGGTTAGCGTATGCGACTGCTAATCAAGAGGTCTCGGGTTCAAATCCCGAGTCGGGCCAAAAAGTGTTTTTGGGATTTTCTTAGGAAATTCCTAATAGCAGCCCGGAGTTTGGAAGTTAGGCGGTGATTCACGCCCGTGCCTCGGAGAGCACGTAAAACCGTCGGTCCCGGTTGTCATGAACATCTATGGCAATCGTTATTGGGAAGTCAGTGCCCTCAAATATACTGACAACTAGTTCAATCTTCGAATTTCAGTTCTCCCTTAGGGTTGCGGAGGTCCGATGCCAGTCGCTCCGTGGAAAAACTGAAATTCAGGTAAAGCCGGTTGAACTAGTAGCCGACCCCAAATAAACTTGGGAATAAGGCTAGGAAGACGATGTATATTTACAAAAAACAAATATGTTTATGTATGTATGTATATCAGTTGTCTAGTACCCAGAATTCAAGCTCAGCTTGGTTTGGGACTAGATGACACTGTATGTAAGGTGTTCGAAATTTTTATTTATTAAATCTCTGGCTATCTATTAGACTACGGGTCTATTCAAAAGGTGCTTTTACACCGAGAATAGAAGATAAAGGATATTGTAGTAATCTTAACTCTTTTAACAACATCACAATCCAGTTTATTGTTCCAGAATGTGGAGTTGCCATGGACGAATCAAAATGCAACGAAATAGAGCAGGTTGTATATACATATCGAAGTGGACTCTGCGAACTAACAGTGTGGAGGGGATGTCCAACTGTGAACAAGTTTATCAACAGGACTGCTTGCATCAACACTTGTGCTCAAGGACAGTGGCAAGATAAATTAGAAAACCTGGGCGTAGAAAAACTCAAACTAGTGGATCAAATGTTACAGAGTTTAGTGGATAAAAATGATTCTGTCTCCATTGAAAAGGTTTCTGATACAAACGGAATTAATGAAACCACAACTGAACAAGATGGTGACGAGGAAGAAACTACGACAGGCCAGCCTACAGGTGGAGAGAATGCTACTGAAGCAGGAGATCACACCACAGAACATCCCGCCACAGAACCTTCGACCTCAAAACCTCCCACCACAGAACCTCCCACCACACAACCTCCTACTACGACTGAGATCAGCATAGAGGAAATAGGAGTAATCACAACATGAAGATTTACAATAATAACATTGAAATATTTTGTTAAAATGTTACTATTTTTTAAATTTAAGAAAAGTCTTTAGATTTAAGATTTATATTTAAAAAGAAAAATTAAGAAAAATTAAATTCTTGAAACAATACTCCGGATACTTCTGCAAAACGATCTGATTCTATATATAAATGAGCCATATTCGATACCATCGAATAGTATCGAGATCTCGATCTGTTCAACTCGGTAATTGACGTTATAATAGACGTCCGTCTGACATGTTTATTCCTTTTGATTATCTGTGGCTACGTAATAAATGGGCTACGAGTGTGTGGTATGTGGTTTTCGCTCTAGCATATTTTTTTAATTGCACAAGTTTAGGAGTATTAAGAGTTTCAAATACGAACACGTTTTAAGAGGCTTTTTAGGGTTCCGAAGTTTATGACTCGGAACCCTTATAGATTCGTCATGTCCGTCTGTCCGTCCGTCCGTCTGTCCGTCCGTCCGTCCGTCCGTCCGTCCGTCCGTCCGTCCGTCCCTCCGTCCTCGATTTACCGTCCAAACGTTGGGATGTTTTTTTCTCGCGGCTACCCCATCGTGTGGGGTATCATTAGATAGGTCTTTTAAAAGCAATTAAGGGTTTCAAGACAATTTTTTGATTTAAGTATCCGTTTGCGAGATATTTTACTTTAAAAGGCACTTTTTTGTAAAAACAGGGCGTACCCCTCCCCCTCTAAAAGCTAAACGGCTGGCTCAAAAAATCTGAAAAAATTCGTGATGGTGGTCCATCTAATGAACTTTGGAGGAAAACTATAACGGATTAGATGACTTTGTTAGTTCAGGAGTTATAAGGGCTTAACTTGTAAAATGAGCTCACTTGGAAAACGTCATACAAAATTAACGAAACAACCTAACGAAAAACTTAACAAAAACAATAACTAAACAGCGTGAGCGCAGAAAAAAACATTCGTGCTTGTCTGATACCAGAGGTTGGAACCAGAATTACAAATACATAAACATAACAATTATCTATTGGATACGATTTTAATTCCACGTCCCATTATGGGTGACTGAGGAACCCTTTCCTGTGCGTGGCCTGACACGCACTTGGCCGATTTTTTAATTAAATCTTGCTTAAAAAATAATTTATTGAATTTAGTTCTTACCTAAATGGAAACAACATTTTTTTTTATTAGTCACTAAAATTAAATAATAATGGGTTCGGCAGTAAAATTATTGTACTTCATAATAATTATTATACTTAATAAGAACTTAAAACTAATGTACGTAGGTAAAGATGGAGCGCGCAGAAAGACATCCTCTGTACTTTCTGTTATCTATTACTCTTTAAACAAGCAGTAAACTATCTAAAACTTCTTCCTAGCCTTTATTTCAAAGAAGATTTGGGGCCGGCTACTATTTAAACTATTAATAATTTTAACAAAAAGGAACCGACTTCAAAGAAAAACTATTCCGAGTACCCAAACCGCGACAACTGTGCCTATGATATCTGAGGAGTTCCCTCGATTTCCTTGGGATCCCATCATCAGAGCCCGATATAGTGACGACGGGACCAGCTACGCCCATTCGTATGCAAAAATATTTTTTGAAATCGGTTCATAAACGACGAAATTATCGCTGAACATACATAAAAAAAAAGAAAAAAAATATTCCGACGAATTATGAACCTCTTCCTTTTTTTTGAAGTCAGTTAAAAACCAAGAAGAATGTTGCAAGTCGTTTTGCAATTGATTCCGTTTTGAAATGATAAACTTTTTGTTTTTTATTTTAGTTTTAGATCCCAAAAATAGGATACAAATTACAAAACTACTTTTTTTAAATCGTTTAAAATATTGTAAAATAATATGTGTGTGTATGTTTGTATGTCTGCCTATGGATGGATATATTATGTTTTTTTTTCTTCAAACCTAATGCACAGTCTACTGCCACTGTCTCTCCGAGACATTTAGATCCATCCTTTTTGTTATGTGTGGAAAATCATCATGGACCGTCACCCTACCGGGGGATACGGCGGGGTGGTGTGTCGGACTCGAATCGACTAAAAACCACACAGTGTGCCCTCTCCGCGCTTCTCTGTTTAGGAGGAAGAGAAGTCCAGGGTCACATCTTGCTCTGGACTCACCCAGCGCCTGCGCGCTCCTGATGCGGGCACCGTCTCTGTACGACAACCCTCTCTTAGGCGGCGTCCGGCACCACGGCGGCCTCGCGGCTGGCCACATACTGCGGGTGGAGGGAATTTAGATCCATCCTAAGGTTGCCTGGAAGAGATTGCCTTTGGCAATAAGGTTGCCTTTTGTACACTTCATATATCTGTCTATTAATGTACTCTATTGTAACACTGTAATAAGGTGTGCAAAAAAAGAGTTTTCTTTTCTATTCTAAAATAATGTCCTTTTATCGAACTATTAAATAATATCAAAAATGCACCAACGATTTACGTAAAGGGACGAACAGCTACTAATATTAATAGTATACATGTTAGCACCCCTTCGAATAGGGGTTACTGTGGAATGAAGTTCAAGGTCACGCCACCCTTTGAAAAGGGTAGATAATGGACATTCTGGAGGGTGATTATTTATTGTCACGTTTCATGTTCTAAATGTGGGGGTAATATTAAAGCAATTATGTAGGTAGTCTCTGGATATGAAAAAATCTGAAACTAAGATTTACAAAGTATTATAAAATAACAAAAAATAAAAATCAAAAGGTAAAAGAAAAATAACATTACAAAAATTTAGAAAAAACTTCAAAAGGAAATTGCATCGGCCGGGAATCGAACCCGGGCCGCCCGCGTGGCAGGCGAGCATTCTACCACTGAACCACCGATGCATGTATTAGAATTATCAAATATAGAATTTCTTACTGAAGACATGTATTTATGTTGATTCAGCTGTTTCAATAGAAAGAATACAAAACTATTTCAAAATTATGTTCTACATGAAGCGTTAAATACTTAACATTCCTGCAGTTTTGTTGAAACAGATGTAGTACAATTATGTTTGAGGTATTTACATAGTAAACACAAGACATACTTACATTTTAAATAGTGACGTTTGTAGCTATTTAATACGGTTACCACGAGTTTAGAAAGGAAGTAGGCAGTAGGACAACAGATCATTTTGTAACTTTACAAGTATGTAATAGGTGTTAGGTAATATTATTTCATTGGTTACCGTATTGTGTTTATTCAATGATGTTATAATGATCTTATCCACTCAATGGTTGCTTATGAACAAAATTTTTCCGGGTTCCGCTGCTCAAACAGGGAACTCTAATGAGATTACTGCTTTGTTCGTCGTCGGATATCATCCTTAATACTTTAAATTAAGTAAGATTATAACAATGTAACATAATTTAAGCCTTCGTGACGTAAATAAAGACATTGTAGATTAAGAAGTCACGAAAATTCGTTTAATTAGAAAGAGAACAGTACCAAATCACTCGATTTGATTATGAAAGTGCGTAACTTTAATTATCAATACAATTAGAAAGTTTAGAAGGTCACCGCGAGATGGCGTTAGCATGAAATACAAGATGGCGACAGTCGAGCAGCTGATCGACCGCACCTGACGCGAAGTCTACGCGAACCGGTCGCCGCACAAGTCAAACTTAGTGACTCAGTTTCACTCAGTCACTCAGTTCATCAGTTGCGACAAGACCGACTTGCGGAAGCGTCGTGCAAATTGTATAAGCATTTATAAACCGAATGCTATCAATGTTTCATTTGTAAACAAATGCCTGTATGAACTTCTATGGATGAGTGTCGTATTGCGTAATAGAATCTTGTAGTAAGGGAATAATATCGATTTGGAGATGTTCCCAAATTGGGACAGTGTTCTCTTTTAGTGTGTCTAGGTCAGTCGCGTTTGTTGTTTATCTTATCGTGTAGTGCAATTATTTTATGGTTGTTTATCGAGAGGAAGTCGTTGACTTGTTATCAGTAAAGCTGTAAGCTACTGTGTTGTGATTGTTATTGCTTTGTGGTTTGGATAAAACAATGTTTGGCGTGTTTATGAAGCGGTGGAAACCTAAAAGGTAAGATTGTTGAGTTTGATTGGTGAAGGTTTTTGTAAACAGTCGAAGTGGCTTGACAATACAATATTATGCAACTAGGTACTCTTTTACCGATGGATGTCACAGATACTTAAATTGAATAGTTATTTATAAGAGTTTGAATGAAGAAATAGGCTCTGATGGCTACTAGGCCTGAATAGACCCAATTTGGATGCAATCCGCTGAAGAAGAATGCTCAGTTTGATGTGACATTTACTAATAACAATAAATACTAGAATTAATTGCCTTTTCGATTGTTACGAGGCTCATTTATTGCAGTCTATATCCCCAAGAATAATTATTATTTTAATACTTCATAAAGTTATAACTCCTCAAAAAAATTCTGAGATGAAATTTTCAGCTCAAAATAATTTCGGTAAAACCATTTGGTTTACAGTGTATGCATTCCTTAATCTTTTTTTGTACCTAAATTGGTATTAGTTTTGGCACATTGACAAACTTATGTGTTTGTGACGCTTCGCTCGACCACTCCATTGAAAAACTAGACGAAAACTAAATAATAAATATTACTTATGTTTCTGACTTCAAAACGGACATTTTGACTGAATTCATTTATCCGACTATCGACTACTTGATAAAAAGACACTTTTTTTCTAAACGTGGGAAATAATTTACTTTCATAACAATAGTTGGAAGTTAGCAATAATATTACATTTAAGCGTTTTGATCTGATGAATACATAGAAATAATATATACCAGTATTATTTTCAACTACCAATAAATAACTAGTGTTACTATTATCGTCCTTTGTGTGTTGAAACCAATATTTTTCAAATCTATCTGTCTTCAGTCAATATTTTAGAAAGATCGTGTGCATTGATTATATTAATCTGTCTGTAAAAAAAATACCATTAAAATTTCTAACGTTGTCCTCTATAAATTTTGCTACTTGTGATAAATAATTGTGCTCATCTTCTTCCTAGCCATAAATATTCCCAATATTACTTGGGTTTAGCTGGTAGTTCAACCAGTTTAACATGAATACCTATTACTTTTTGTACGGAGTGACTGACATCGGACCTCCGAAATCCTGAGGGCGAAATGAAATCGAAGGTAATACTTGTAGTCAATTTATTGACAACTGTAACTACTAAATAGTTAACTTGCCATTGATGTACATAAAAGTCGAGACCGTTATTAAGAACTTCTAGTAAGAAGAACCCAGCAACACTTTTGACCCTACCCGGGAATCGAACAAAAAAATCTCATAATTGGCAGTCGCATATATTAACCTGGCCTGTGGGCGTCCTACATTACATTTGCCGAGACGCGTTCTCCAACCGAGATTGGAGAGGCCTATGTCTAGCAGTGGAATGCGATAGGCTGATGATGATGATTATTAACCGCTAAACCAACGAGGCAATCATGCTATCATCATCATAATGCAAAAAATATTTATATGAAGTGTTACAGTCCCGGAGATTAGGGCATTCAAATAAACAAAAACTTCTAAATCAGAAAACATCATTTGTGTAATTAATGTTTATGTTATTTGTATTATTTTATGTATATTGAAGGTTTTTTTATTGTTGACGGGGTGGAAAATCCCTTCGGATCTGTGGCTCCTAAGGGACCAGGAGCCAGGAGTATGTGGTGTGTGTCCACTAAAAACCACCCCGACAGCTGGTCTCAGGCGCCCTGGTCTGAGGAGGACCCGGACCATATTATTTCAGGTCCTCCCCAGAATCGACGCCGCGCTTACTTAGGCACAGTCCTGTGTCCTGTGTCCGGCACAAACGTGATGTGTTGTGGCCTGACCGCTATGTATATTCAAGCCTACCAAGTGGCTCTACTCTGCTTTATGGAAATCATGAGTAGAATCCAGGAGTAGAGGTCACCATCCTCAATGTGACCAACATCATGACGGCCTAGTAAGACGTTTATGATTATGCTTTCGGTCTCTATCTCACCAACGAAATACGACAGCAAGAATGCTGTCATTATTAGGATGGTCTTTTGTGTGAGGGTAGTACTGCTCCGGTCGAGCAGGCCTATTCGTGCTGAAATCAGCGTGGCTTTGCGTAAACAATGAATATAAAATCGGCATCTTATAAATACTTGCGTCATACCGTTCCTATGTGCAGTTTTTGCTGGTAGCTGAGTCAGTCATTACCCGAGTGTCAAGTTCAGCGCCGTGTAAAAAATAATATATGCAAGTCATACGATCAAATTAGACATAGGTATATCGAATTGCACATGGAATTAAATATACATCAAGAGTTCTAATATGTATGAGTATGTTAAACATTATATGGTTTTTATAACTCGTGTTTCAGTTTTAAAATAGACAATAATAATTACAGCATTTAAATTACTTCTTCCTTCTGATTGCGCTTCACCTGACGTGACGTTTCGTGTCCTAACCCCAGAGTTAAATCTGTTCCCTATATTTATAGATTCTTAAATTTCTCACTTGATTACATTAAATGGTAGCGTTGCATTGTCTGCATTTATAAGAAGTATGCTAACCACTATTCGTTTCTTTCTACTGGGTCAATAATATAATAAGACATAAAATTTGTAGCAAGGCTTTGATTGATTTAACGTAGTAATAAAAGTTTATTCATAGGAAAGCTTTAAAAAAAATAACCGACTTCAAAAAAAACACATCCAACGCAAACTCCCTGCTTAGGACACTGAAAAGTGTAAAATAAATTGGCTTTAATTGGACTGACTTAGATTACGATGTGAAAATTCTTGTCGATACCTAATTATTTATTAATTTGAATAAAGCAAAATTATAATGTGTGCTAGTTACCTAAAATCTGATTGAAGTCGGCCCAAAGCCAATACTGTATGTATTTATGTATGTTATTTTGTTCAGAGTTTAGGTAGGTCTTCCAGACGCAAACACTTGATTAGCTTTAGAAAATACGTAAAACACATAGTACGTCCCTATGAAATTTAAGAATTGCCCTCGATTTCCTTTGGATCCCATCATCAGATCCCGACATGGTGACCATTGGAACACCTGTAAGCTATGCAGAATCCAATGCAGAAATAGTTTTTGAAATCCGTTTAAAAACTACGAAATTATCGCCGAACATACGAAAAAAAGATTCCAGCGAATTGAGAACTTTTTTAAAGTCGGTTAAAAAAACACTATAAAATAGATTTTTCTTTTCATAACTACCAGTACATTTGTGGTTTAAATTACGATAAATTTTTTAAAGGCAGTTTGTCGTTAAATGATGTTTCATAAACAGGTATCCTACAAGGATGCATACTTGGTCCATATTTCGTCCATTCTTCGTTCGATGTAACTAAAATAATCTATACAATTCGTTTCTAAACAAGATTTTAACTTACTAAATATATTTAAACATCAAATTTATAAGTATTACATTAGCACAGAGCTTACGATAACCATTTTTAATTTCACTAATTCCCTGTACGACTATTAACGTCATGTTATATACATGAGACAGTGTGTCATGCAGCCCCTCCCAAAGCACTTGTTCAGTAATGGATTAAAGCACGTTTATAAATTTATTTCAGGAATTGAAATTATGTGAACATTTTAAGTAATATTAAAATGCCCTAGTTGCTCGTTGGTAGAAGTAGGTAGGTGACCTATTTATTGGTATTAACATAATAGAATGATGTACATCCTCTGACATAAAACTCCCAATTCAAGATGTAATCTTCAAAAGCCTTAAACATTATTCTTAAATCAATCTCAATTACATAATAATCAAAGTCGGTTCAGGCTTTTCGATTCTAGATTCGAGTCTTGGTCACATCCACCGGATAAATTAGGTATACGAAAAAAGGTGTTTTCTATGTATAATATGTATGTATTTACAAAAAAAAGTATGTTTATGTATTTATATCTGTTGTCTAGTACCCATAACACAAGCTCTGCTTATCTTGGGACTAGATGATGTTGTGTGTCAGATGTCGAAAATATTTAAAAAAAAAATTTTTTTTAATATTTTAGGTATAAACTTAGTTAAATATTTATTTTCTCTTTATCCCTATTTTTTCACTTAAAAGTATCAGTCGTTACCATGCATCAAAGTTTTTACCCAAAATAATCACCGTTCTACCATTATTCTGAGCTTGAGGTCTCGGCTTCGATTCCCGGGTTTGGACCAAATGTTTGTTTGGGAGTTTGGGTGTCTTCTAAGTTATAATAATTATGAATGTATTTACAAAAAAAGAAATGTGTTTAGTATTTATATCAGTTGTCTCGTACCCATAATACAAGCTCTGCTTAGTTTGGGACTAAATGGCATTGTGTGTAAGATGTCCTAAATATTTATTTATTATACCTTTATGAGCTGAAAGTGTCACCACCCCTATTCATTCCATGGGTGTCGTAAGAGGCGATTTAAAGGAACAAAATAAGCAGCTAACATCACTGCCAAGAGAAGGAAATCTTGAAACAAACCCTTTACCAACCCGTCTGGCCAGCGTGGTATAGTAGGCCAAAATCTCCTTTCAAAGGAGAGGTGTATGTCCAGTAGTGGACTGTTAAAGGCTGCTGATGATGATGATGATGAGCTGAATACGCGTCTATTCTTATTTATTATCCAGACTCCATTAGGATCATACCAGATTCAAGTAGTTAGTGAAACCGACTGCTAAATAAGAGGTCATTCAATCAATTGAAAAATATATCATGCACACTTTTATTCCACGTAATATAAAGCTTTCGATATTTCTAGGTTAGTGAAGACAATATTATATGTAAAACGTGCACGTTTTGCTTATTATCAGATCAGTATAGTTTGGAGAAAGTGTGGCGTGAAGATAAGATCGTCTTTATGATCCCAAACCGCAGAGGGCTTCGTTAAACTCTTTGCATTGCCGGTGTGCCAATTAAAGACATCAAAATATAACAGAAAGCGAAAACATCGCTTGAATACAACTCGTAAATTTATTATTTCCAAAGCGGAACTTCACTAAAGATTTATTAACTTAACTGTGGCCGAATCAAGTAAAAACATCGCTTGAATACACTAACTCGCCTATGTACTTCTTTCAGGGTTAGAATTATCTAGAAGTTATACCATAGTGTCTTAGAAACAAACCGCCAATTCTTTTGTCACATTTCACAACAATGTGTGATGTGAGGTAACCAGAGGTTTCACACCCTCACGCACACTAATATATAAGAAGAATACGAACACAATATGTCAGAAATTCTGTGTATGGCTGTGGTATAGTCATTTAAAGGTTGCCTGTTTTGTTTTTTTATAAATACAACTATCGAATTAGAAATGTGTCGTGAGGGACTTAACAATCAAACATGTAACGGATACAAAGAACACCCAGACACAGAACAACAACTTGTGGATCAATCTAGCTTTCATAGTACAAGCTCTTCTTAGTTTGAAGCTAGATGGCGTTGTGTTACATGTCCGAAAGATGTATTTATTCAAGTTATAATAAAATATATGAACGTAACAAGCGATGTGTTCCCTGAAGGACATGTCTTTTTCACAGAAATATTATATAGAGTACAATGCCCTCTATTGTACGGATGTGACGTAATATCTTGTGAATTCTACCGTCAAACTAATCAATAAGTAGTTCACTATGTTAGCCCTTAATATTTATTATATCATGCATTGATGTATGCCTATCTGTCTATACACCCGTACACCTATCCTGTCTATACACCTATTTTTTTTTTTTTTTTTTTTTTTTTTATATTTAAGCCTGCCAAAGTGACTCTACTCTGCCTGATGGAAAGCATGAGTAGAATCCAGGAGTAGGGGTTACCATGCTTATTGTGAGGTTAGGCAATGTAGCATGGTGACCCCTACCATGGCAGCCTGGTTAGATTATTCTGCATCATTCTCCCGGCCTTCGAAGGGCGGGAGAATGATGCAGAATGATTGGGCCTCCGGTCTCACACTCACAAACGAAATACGACAGCAAGAATGCTGTCATTATTAGGATGGTCTTCTGTGTGAGGGTAGTACTGGCCGGGTCGAGCCGGCCCATTCGTGCTGAGATCAGCGTGGCTCTACTACCTACAGTTATTCAAATAAAATAAATAAATATTTTGGACATCTTACACACAACGTCATCTAGCCCCAAACTAAGCAGAGCGTGTATTGTGGGTACTAAGAAACTGATATAATAATAATAATAAAAGCATGAGTAGAATGCTCATGCTTTCCATCAGACAGTGTAGCGTAATTTTGACAGCATTTAAAAATCAATTGTAGGTATATGCTTAGTGTATGCATCCGGCAGGTTTTGTCTATAAAATAAAAAATATTAATTTATCTTACACGGAGATAACCTTTAATAATCGGCCACAATTGCATTTTTGTTATTGTCTATACATATAATAAAAATGTAACGGATCGCTGTCTGTCCATGGAAGAATTTTGAGAAAAAATATTAATAGGAAATTTATCAACGCAAATAGAACCCAAAACAAAGATTGTTAGAATTTAGGAGGCTGCACTTAACATTTAGTGTTCGTTTAATGTCAATCGGCTCATTAATAATATAGTTATGTCAATTTAAAGAATCACGTCGAATATTTCATTAATTAATTACTTATTATTATTATTATCATCATCACAAAGTCACTATTCCACGTGGACGAAGTCGCAGGCACAGCTAGTATCTTAATACGTACGTACATTCATATCAATAAACATTGATAAACTGCAATTCACGCGAAATCAATTTAATCTATATTATTAGTTCAATTAAAAATAAATCTGTCTTCAATGATAGCCTTGAAAGATAGCAAAATTTTAAAAACATGACAATATTTCAATAACGTCTCCCCACGCATTGTTACATTAAAATTATTTTCTACTTTTTAGTTGAAAAGCGTGTTTGTTTAGTTTTTTAAAACAACTTTTTTTTAGTCCCATATGTACCTACAAGAAAGATTTGCTATAGGCAAACTATCATAGGGATGTTCGTTTATAAATAAATTAAAGAAATTAGTTTCATCTGGTTTTCAGATGTGTGCATCCGATCCTCACCGGATCCTAGATTAAAATAAGCTGTGTGACGTCTAAAACCATCAAGAGAGGTTACTTCATGAGTTTTGAAAGAGATCTTCCAAACCTTTATTGCCAAAATTATTAAGGGTACTAGACTGGCATCGGACCTCCGTAACCCTGATAGCGAACTGAAATTCAAAGGTCAAATTTAGTTGTCCGTATATTTGACGGCACTGACTTCCCAATAACGATTGCTGGTACTAAGAATTTCCTGTAAGAAAAATCCAACAACACATTTGACCCAAGCCGCAATTTGAACCTTAGAACTCTTGATTAGCAGTCGCAAACTTTAACCACTAAACTTTACTTTACTATCGTATCATCTGAAAAAGAACTTCATAGGAAAGTCTTAATTATGTAAAGTTTTCTACCTACTAGTAATAATTAACGTTAGTTTAACTATCTACTATTATAAAGCAAGATGGGTAATCTTTATAACGCTCAAAAATAATTCAGTGTAACAACAACAATTCATACCAGTCGTTAATTTACAGCGTATCTCAACGTAAACATTAAAAACTGGTCAAGTGTGGTTTGCTCGCGCACCGAGGGTTCCCTACAAACACGAAATACGACAACACCAATGCTATCATTTTTAGGTTAGTTTCTATGTGAGGGTAGTACTAAATAAGTTTGTAATTTAATAAAGTTAAATTAAAACATATGAACGTAACAGCCTATAAAAACTAGTCTTTTTCACAGAAATATTAAAGTGAGTACAATTCCCTTTATTGTATGGATGCAGATGTGACATATTATCTTGTGAAATCAATCAATCAGTCAATCTAATCAATAAGTCTTTAATTTTCAATATGTAATACCTTCATGTATAGTGTGGTGGTAAGTGTGGTTTGCTCGCGCATCGAGGATTCCCTACAAACTTGTATAAAGAGACTAAACTAAAGTAGACTTTTGTTCAACAGTGGATTTCAATAGTCTGATATTTTTTTGTGTAACTACCAAATTTTGTGAAACTAAAACCTTAATAGGCTATTTGATTCTAGTTCAAAGAAAAGTAAATAAATAATATATATTTTTTATGGTTTACAGATCTTCATGGTCAGGTTTTTATGGTCGTGAAGCTTAGTTGGAGGCTTTCGAGAGGCTTAAAACATCTAAAATGGCCTTAACCTTCTCCTGAAAGGATATCCAAGCCCTGCAGTGGGACATTATGGGTTGTTGATGTAGTATGGCACTCCGTTATAAAAAAAATTATCAAAAAAAAAAATGGTTACGTTTTTCCTTCTGACAGTAGAACCCTAAAAACTAATAAGTTTTAATAACGTAGAAAAATTTAACGACATAGTAGTACATTTTTATTTGCTTTAGTAAAACGCACTTGTGTAATTAAAAAGCGAAATTTCCAGCTATATTTAAGTGTGTGTGGGTTGTAATGTAGGATGTTCACAGAAATATAGGCAGTTATCAACTTGTTATCACAGATGACGTCACTGATAACACGTTTGGCGCCACGGAAGGTACTCAAATATGTTTTGATCTAATGTCTGGTTCAATGCACAATAATGAATGTTAAACAACCGACCTTATTCAAAGACTTCTATAAATTAGTTGTTGATATGTTTTGGTTACGTACAATCTTCAGCAGCTGTTCTGAAAGTGAATGTATAATGGTAGTACTATTCAACTAAAAACAGTATTTAGAATGTTTATTATGTACTTTTTTGGTCTGTTGTACTGTCCGTGTGGTGACTGATTAAGAATACAGAGTGTCACCACCCCTATTCATCCCGCCGGTGTCGTAAAAGGCGACTAAGGGATAAACTACGCAAGACAACATCAATGCAAAGAGAAGGAAAACTTGAAACCAACCCGTCTGGCCGGCGTGGTATAGTAGGCCAAAACCTCCTTCTAAGGAGAGGCCTATGTGCTGCAGTGGACTGTTAAATGCTATTGGTGCTGATGATAATTTTTTGGCCTCGAACTAAGCTTAACAATTGTTATGTATGTTAATACTCAAACTCCGAAACAAATATTTGCGGATCACACAAACATTTGGTCCGACCTGGGAATCGAACCGGAGACCTCGACGACGTCGGATGATAATGAGCCACTGCTGGGTCTCCTGACGCCTCTCTTGGTTAAGGCCATACGTTCCTACACTACCTACGCTGTCCGAGTGCGGGTCAGGAACTGGAAAGACACCGTCATGGCTTCGTTATCTTGATGTTGATATGTTTAAGCCGCTTGAAGGCCTCCAACTAAGCTTCATGACTGTTATCCTGATAACAACTGAGACCGACTGCTTAACCTGACCTCTGAATGGTACAGACCGCGCCAGCGTTACTCACAGAGGGCGGTGATTGTTTTTAATCACCTAGGGTAAATTGTCTGTGAGCCACTCTGGAGAGCTATGATAACTTAATTAAAATCAATGAAATTGTTAACAATTTTCGATTCAAAAACAACATGACGGGGAATGCTGCCTGTTGACAATAAATACACTTCAGTAAACATTTATCGACATTGAAGACTTCAGAACAAGCATGGCGTCGGTAATATAAATCATGATTTAAATGCAGTTAGAGACCGCAGGCTTATTATCACGGTGTATGAACACACAATGACACTCGGGGTCCTTTGCACGGATCTCGGTTCGTTGCGGCATTCAATTTGACTGAAATTCTTAATAATAAAATCTTTGTGCTAGTTTGCTAATGTATGAAGTTGGAAATAATAATTTTAATTCAACGAGAATATCGTGTGGTGACAGATTAAGAATACAAAGTGTCACCACCCCTATTCATTCCAAGGGTGTCGTAAGAGGCGGCTAAAGGAACAAAATAAGCAGCTAACATAACTACCAAGAGAAGGAAAACTTGAAACAAACCCTTTCCCAACCCGTCTGGCCGCGTGGTATAGTAGGCCAAAACCTCCTTTCTAAGGAGAGGCCTATGTCCAGCAGTGGACTGTTAAAGGCTGTTGTTGATGATAATGATAATGCCAATCTTTTATCTTTACAAACAAATGAAATTGTTTGAATTTCAAATTGACAGCTTTTCACTAGATGTAAATGGTACTTCTACTTAGGTATATAAAATAGCGGTGAGGGGCGCAACAACATCCTGCCCCGGGGTGAAACTAGTCACCCCGGGATGTACCTCAGACGTTGAGGTACGGCAGGGGGGACACCAGAAGCTGCTGACGCGATCCTGGTGTTCCTCTCAACTGCCGAGGTAGGCCGCCGCGGGGTTTAGTGGGTAGACCGGTTGCCCGGGAGTCCCACACACGCCCTTCGTTTACCCCACGAAGGGTATGGTGCGAAAAGCATTCCCCGCGTAAAAAAAAAAGGTATATAAAATAACTTTTTTTTTTAATTGTTCATCTTTTTGTTTCGGTTAATCCCCAGAACGTTAGCTAATGACATAAGGAGTAATTTTGAGTATTTTTTTTTACTAGCTTCGCTCCGCGGCATTATTAACGATTTACAAAAATTTAACTCAGTTAATTAATAAACGGGACTCAGTTAATTTTAAATGAATCAGTAGTCTAAAACTTATTATTAGTATAACTTATTATTACAATACGTAAAGTTGTCTCCCAATGCAACTCTTCAAACTGTACCCTTAAATTCTCCCTACTTTTGAAAACGAGCCTTCTAAAACAGTTTCGTTTTCAAAAAAAAAAGCGTTCACTGTACTCGCCTGACACAACTTGAAAAATAATTTTACGTTCATGTTTAATACTACCAAAACAACTATTATAACTTTCTATTTCATAATTTATTAAGTAAGATAAAATCTCTATTACCTACCAACATAACCTTCTTTTAAAGGTTTCTAAAACAACACTAAAACAACGAAAACAGTAACTAATTACAAGAATATTTCTAATTTGACAACGTTATTAACGTTTTTTTATTTTACCAACCCGTCACTGCATGCCGCGGTCTCGCGGACCGAAACAATCTATTTTTCTAGTGCTGCCCTCTGGCGGAGACCACCTGCAGTGATTTTAATTGGAAATTGGCCCTCTATTTGTAATGCTTACAGCCTTATATTATTGAGTGTAGTGCACGTTGGGTGGTCACCCTGCCTCGCACTTTATCCCCTTTATATTCTGTAGATCAACTGTTTTTTGTGTTTTTGTTTTGTTCTTGGCGCGAATAAAACTAATTGTACGTACAAATTTCTGATTTAAGATTCGATTAGAGGTTTGACTTCGTAAAAGTTTTTGATGTGAAGTAATAAAATGAGTTTTAACAGTAGAATACTTACCTTGTCAACATGTTTAGTAATTCTAGACTTTATTATACAGAAAGCAGTAGAACAAAGCTGGGGCATGTAAAGTAAAACATTTTTTTGATGTGTTTGTTCTTGTCAGCACAAAGTTTGTATAGAAGAAAATTGCAAACATGTAGAAGTGTTCTATTTTATTAGTCCGCGTCTGTACAAAACCCGTGGGAAGATGAGGCAGAGACAAATACTAAAATAATTGTTTGTTTGTAATCTAAAAACTATTCAAATATATATACCTAACAGTGTAAAACTCGACGGGTCAAAGCGAAAGCTAGTATTAAATAAATCGTAGCAAAGCGTGCAACTAATTTTGGAAGTTGTAGGTAACTTACATATGATAGGAAACGGTTTACCCCATCTGATGGAACTGCGATGCCCTTTATACGCCCCATTACTTTACCCTACACAGTTCTGCCTACATAAAGCTTTGTTATTGAATTTTGTTCGTTTCAATTATTTTACTCATGAATGAGCAACCACCTACTAAAGTCGTATTTACATAATAAATGTAATGTCTTGACATTGATGGTTCATGGCTAGTTAGCATCATGTCAAGTATGCACATAAAGCAGGTGACATCACGGCTATTCTACGAACGTCGTGAGCAAAATATCATGGTTATATTTTAATTGTTGACTGCCTTGTTGGTCTAGTGGTTAGCTTAAGCGGCTGCTGATCAAGAGGTCTCGGGTTCGATTCCCGGGTCAGACCAAATATTTGTGTGATTTACAAATATTTGTTTCGGGGTGTTTTTCTATGTATAATATTTATGTATTTACAAAAAAAAATATGTTTATGTATTTATATCAGTTGTTTAGTACCCTTAATACAAGCTCTGCTTAGTTTGGGACTAGATGATGTTGTGTGTAAGTTGTCCGAAATATTTGTTATTATTTATTAATTGAACGTAAGCTGTGAGAAATGAAAATCATAGCTTTGGCTTAGAAAAGTGAAGTAATTAAGGAAGATAAAGATAAATAGATGGGTCATTAATCTATTGTCGTTCACTGCTGAACGGAGGCCTTTCACCAAAGAGCATCTAGTTGGTCTTGGCTAGTCTGCTACCATTTTCTTACAAGTAGGAAATCTTTCGTCCGTGTGGTGACGGATTAAGAATACAAAGTGTCACCACCCCTATTCATTCCATGGGTGTCGTAAGAGACGACTAAAGAAACAAAATAAGCAGCTAACATCAGTGCCAAGAGAAGGAAAACTTGAAACAAACCAACCAACCCTTCTGGCCAGCGTGGTATAGTAGGCCAAAACCTCCTTTTAAAGGAGAGGCCTATGTTCAGCAGTGGACTGTTACAGGCTGTTGATGATGATGATGATGATGAAGGAAATCTTTATTACACACCAAAAATAATATTGTACTATCACTACATATTATAGAATAAACAGGTGTTTATTCTATCTTTTCTTTATCGAGACCAGATGCAGCGGAAGTCCGCTGCATCTGGTCTCGATAAACTGAAAAACAACTGAACTGATTTAAATGAAATTTTATACCCAGATAGTCTTAAGCCCGAGAAAGGACAGGCTACTCTTTACCGCGATAACTGAAGAAGCGTGCGCAGCCGCGGGCGAAAGCTCGTTTAAAATATGCTTGGAAAAAATAAGTACAATGGACAGTCTTATCGCAGTTCGTGATCTCTTACAGCTGCTATAGATTCACGGGGAGTTCAATGTGTGCAATGTAGCTGTGAGCAATGTAGACAAAAGAGTCTACATTGCTCACAGCTACATTGCACACCTTGAGTGCACGGTTGGCCTAGTGGTTTAAGCGGTCGCCATGCGGCTTTCTACTGTGCCAAGTGATGTGGGTTCAAATGCTACACAAAATAACACTTTGTGTGATCTATAAATTGTTATTCTGATTCGAGTGTTTTTTGTGTCCGTTTCTTGTATGTTTGTGAAGTCCCTCGCGACTCGAGACTTGTCATAAAAAAACGCATTGAGTTACTATTCTCACACAGCAACGTTGGCAACAACGTAGACTTTTCCTAAAAAGACAAATTAAATACTTAATACTTCTTATCATCACTTTACATCTTTTACTCTGAGTTAGAGGAGGGCAAGCAAAAGCACGGCACGGCACGGCAACTCCTTAGATATAAAGATGTTCTGAAGCGTCACATGAAAAGATGCAATATAGAGCCCTCTCGCTGGGAGAGTTTGGCAGCACAGCGACCGGAATAGCGCGATATTGTGAAGAAACGAATCTGCGAATTTGAGGAACAGCGTTTAGCTGACCTCGACACCACGCGTGATGAGCTTATAGCCCGTCCACTCGCTGCCATTCACTATAATTATGGGAGCGATGAGCTCACTTGCCCACTTTGTGCAAGGTAGTTTGCTGCGAAAATCGGCTATATAAGCCATCTCCGGGTGCATCAGATCCGGGGAATCGAAGTGGTCGCCAAGGCCAAAATCGGTCGGATTATTACTTACTTAAATGAATAAACGAGGAAGGCGGCCATCAGAGAGGAGTGGTAGCGTTTTGTGATCACCACGACCATTCTGTCAAGAGATACCTACAAAAATAAATAAATATTTCGGATATCTTACACACAACGCCATCTAGTCCCAAACTAAGCAGAGCTTGTATCATGGGTACTAGACGACTCGAATGATATAAATACACAAACATACATTTTTTTTTTGTAAATACACATAATAAACATAGAAAGAACCCAAACCCGAAACAAATATTTGCGGATCACACAAACATTTGGGGCGAGAAGGGAATCGAACCCGAGACCTCTTAATCAGCAGCCGCATACGCCAACCATGCAGCATTGTCGTAAAAAAGAAGTTAATTTGAAATAACAACATTATCAAATGATTTTAATTTATTAGTACAGCGCAGCGTATATAATTAACGAAATAAAAAAAACTGTAAACCTGGTAAAAGACATAGGAAAAAATACTATATTTAATTTGAAGTCAGTTAAAATGAGTAAACTAACACTATCAAGAATCTCAAACCTAACCTACATAAACATTTTTACTCCGCAACTTTGTATTCTTCAATCAGCACTCGAAGGGTTGTAAATGAACCATTTATTAAATTGCTCGCCCGATTGCATTTTGTTGAAAGAGTATCCGCGCTTGGTTCCCCGAGGGTGGGCTGTAATCACGTTGGCTAGCAAACTAATAAAAAGACTACAACACCCTTAGGCAAAGTGTAACGAAGATAGGGAATATTCTGAATCTTTAAATACATAAAACAAATAAAATTTCAACGCTGTATGTTAGCGTATTTGTCGAGAATGGCTCTTCTTATTTACATTTTTGTTTAATAAATGTTGTCCAGTTTAGTAAAAAAGAGGTAATTTAAGCTTAAAGGTCTAAATAAGAATTAATTACAAAGTTTAAAAGTTTTTTTTTAGATTCAACACGAATCTGTGTCCTAAAATCTAAGTATGATTAATGGATAATTCCCTTATTCTTTCCTTCAAAACAACAATTTCATAATTCTATTTATTATATTCAATTTAGAACCGGAATATTTGATAGAGTGTTCAGCTAGAAATATGTAATATTCTTAAACCTCCTTTTTTAAATAAACCTATGGACATAAACAAATATCTTGAAGCAAACGATCTCCTTAGTGATAACCAATATCGTTTTCGCAGGAGACGCTCGACCGGAGATATGCTAATATATGCCATCCACCTTTGGAGCGAGGCCTTGGAAGGTCACGGTGAAGCAATAGCCGTTTCATTGGACATCTCAAAGCCCTTTGACCGCGTCTGGCACCAGGCATTACTTAGCAAGCTTCCAGCATACGGCATACCTACTGAGCTCTGTGACTGGATTTGTGATTTCCTGAGGGAACGGTCGATTCGAGTTGTCTAGGATGGCTGCTCTTCCGATCTAATGGCAATCAATGCTGGGGTACCTCAGGGATCTGTTCTCTCTGCAACCTTGTTTCTGCTGCACATAAATGATCTTTTAACACCGGATATTATTGGCTACGCCGATGACAGCACCGTAATTGAGAGGTACACATCCAACTCAAGAGCTAGTCCAGAAATACGGTCCTTGATTGAACGGGTCAACGTGACATTGCAGTGGGTGTCCGATTGGGGTTACGCAAATCTTGTCCAGTTCAACCCTTCCAAAACACAGGCGTGTCTTTTCTCCGCGAAAAGAGTAGCTTCGATTTAACACCCACTTTCGAAAGTGTATCCTTACCGATTACTAACCATCTAGGGCTTTTAGGTTTTACCATCACCTCTAACCTCAACTTTGGCCAACAAATTGAGTCTATGGCACAAACACCGTCCAAGAAATTATCAATTCTGTCAAAGGTTCGGCGGTACTTCAGCTCTGAACAGCTGCTTAATCTTTACACTGCCCAAATACGATCCTGCATGGAGTACTGCAGTCACCTCTTGGACGGTGCAGCCAAATATCATCTGGAAGCTTTGGACTCAGTTGACCGAAGAGCCCGTAGGTTGATTAATAACGAAAATACCACAAATAGCAGACTACACACCCTTGAGCATCGTCGTCGAGTTGCCAGCTTATCGGTTTTTTATAGAATACATTTTGGAGAGTGCTCGAAAGCTCTTTTCGAACTGATCGAGCCATCTCCATTCCTTTATCGGACTACTAGACGCAGGCAAAAGTTTCATCCAAACGTTGTTGGCATTCCCAAAAGATGAACTAAACGGTTTGACAGCTCGTTTTTGGTGAGAGTCGCCGGAGTTTGGAACGACCTGCCTGGGTCTTTTGGATGGGCGTGTACCATCTTCGTCTTCATCTACACTTTCCATCAGGTGAGATGGAAGACAAACGCCTATTTCATTACAACAATAAAAAAAAAGTCTTAAAAATAATGGCGAATGAAGCCTTGATCAAAAGCTAATTTTTAATCAACAAACTCAAAAAAGAATTGTTACCTTTTGAGAAAAGAAATGAAGATATTATTCTAATTCAACTTTTACTAAAATAATTATTAACTTTTGTAAGTACGTTCGCTGAGCTCTCATATTAAAAAATGAAAGTATTTTCATTTCTAAAGCAATTCATATTTATGAAAGAGGCTTCACGTAAGCACCTTTTCTTATTTTCGTCGTAATAATGTAGGCTTTACCGCTTTTTTATATCTTCTTTTAATATAAGTATAATTACACCTCGTTTATTATATTTTTGTGGGGATTTACAGAAAGTTAATATAAATTTATACTTTATGTAAATAATATAAATAGGTAGCTTCGACCGTCTTGCGTTTTAATGTTTTCATGGGATATGTTTTAATTTAGGTTAAAAATATATATTTTTCTATTTTGTTTAAACGGTAAATGTTATTTTTTTACACACATTATATCTTTCAATATGTACAAATATAAGGGTTCCTACTTTTACTAAAATACCATCATCTCTCTACCCTTTTCTCAATTTTATTTCGGATCGCTGCAGTGTATTCACGTAGTCCATCCATTTTTTCTTTGTTCGCCTTTTATTTTATATGTGTGAACTTGCACACTACAAATTTTATAAACTACATCTCTAAGCATATTTTACTAAAGTAATTTACACAAATTAGAAAAAGTCTGATTGCGAATATTGCAATGATTGTGCAAATGACGTCCATTGTAATTCAGCAGGGTAACGCTGCTAGTATCATTGGTACCCATTGCACTGGAAACTGCATTTATATATAATTATAACTGACGTAGATTACTTAATTTTAATTTCAGTATAATTTGTAATTCCAGGCAACCAGAAAAAAATATAATTCAAACTACAAATAAAATTATGACATGAATAAAACCTATTTATATGACCTTGTAAGTTCGCGCAGCAAGTCGTTAAGATGAAATCATCATCACTAAATATTATAAAATAAAGTCCTCCACCGCATCTGTCTATCTGTCTGTTCGCAATAAACTCATAAAGCACTGCACGGATTTAAATGAAATTTCGTACACAAAAACCCAAAATTTGAGAAAGGATATAGACATACTTTTATCGCGATAACCGACATAGACGTGGGCGCAGCCGCGGTTGAAAGTTAGTCATAAATAAAACATTGTGAAGTTACGTACCTATGTCAAGATTTTTTGCAGATGTCTTTTATAAAAGTTTACTCAAATTCAAGACTTTATCAGTTAGTCCATGATTACCTACCTGTCTACAGGTAGCGAGACAGGTCTCAAAACAACTTTATCTATACTAATATTATAAAGCTGCAGAGTTTGTTTGTTTGTTTGAACGCGCTAATCTCTGGAACTACTGGTCCGATTTGAATGATTCTTTCAGTGTTGGGTAGTCCATTTATCGATATAGGCTATTTTTTTTTTCAAAATTAGGGATCCGTAATAAAATTGCTATTTTGTAACACAAGGTGTAAAATCGAAAACATATTTTTTCAACGGAAACGAGAAAAACGCAGGTGAAACCGCGGGGCACGGCTAGTTTAACTATATAACCGACAGCGCTGACATGTAAATACTCAACCTGTATAACACCATCAATCTCTTATCAGCTACGCACTGCTGATAAGGACCTAAATAGGTCAAAGGTACCTTTTGCTACGCATAAATCAATAATTCAGAAAGTGTGTATCATGTCTTTGACGGGAATAGTGGGTGTTTTCCTAGAGTGATGGATAATTGTCATTCATATGGAACTAGGCGTTAGCTGTATACGGTGTGCATTCAGTAAAATGAAACTTAAATAAATATCCTCACATAGAAGACCGACAAGAGTGACAGTATTTGTTCTGTTAGTGAGTGTGATATCAAAGTGTTAATGCTTCAGAAGCAACTTTCTAGGCCGCCTTAGTGTGGGTCACTATGTTGCATTGACTACACTCGCATTGAAGATGCTTTCCATCAAGCAGGCAAATTTGTAAAAACTGAGCTTCGCTCAGTGGTCGACCAAATTCGACCTTTTTTAGGGTTCCGTAGTTCATGACTTGACATGTTCTCGACACACAACACAGTATACTGTTAGTGTTGTGTGTCGAGAACAGTTACCAGTTAATAGTGAGTTAGTGAACACTGGTACCGGGGCGATCATAGTAAAAGACTGCGAAAGAGGGTAGACCGATATGTCTGCCAATAACATCCCACCCGCAAGATCTTCAGTTACTCCGTGATCATGGCGCTTGCAACAGCCCTGAAATGTCGGATACTCACTGACAAAAAGGTACATGGTAGCAATCCCGCATATTTATATTCTAATAATGCAAGACATATTTCTAAGATAATTGCACACTAGGAAGAAAACTTTTTACAGGCGTCTTGTCAGTATTGTCAAACAGTAATTACACTCTTATCTGTGACTTCCGTTGTGTTATAAAAACATGTCTTTATTAATGTTTTTTTTTGCTCGGAGTAGCATCGAGGGCGAAACGGGAGGTTTTATCTGATAGTTAGTGACTGATGCCATCTGTAATCATCTACATCTTAACCTACATTTAGAGCCGCGGCCTATATTCAAAATCATGGCAAGAGGATTTGTGCTCCGAACCTTACTTAATGCTCACTCACTCTATGTAAGGTTGTGGGAGTCCTGAGCGCATCTGTCGTCGCTCCGATCGAGCCAACCTATTAGCTCTAAAGCATGTCTGTGTGTATCCCGCAGTTAAATAATTATACCTACCGTTAAGTCTATATCCCAAGAGCCATTCACAACCGGCGGGGTGGTGTGTCGGACTCGAACCGACTAAAACCACACGGTGTGACCTCTCTGCCCCTGTCTTTAGGGAGGGGTCCAGGGAACTGTTTTCTCCTTCTGGGCCACTCCCATCGCCTGCACTGTTGCGGGCACCGACTCGATTCATACACTCCATTTGGGCGGCGTCCGCTCACACGCGGACGCAGACCCCCTCGCGGCTGGCCACTACAGCGGATGGACTGGGAACCACATCCACAACCATATCAACCGCTTTCGTTGTGACGGCTGTAACTTCAATCCCACTTACGTGCAGCTGTTCGTTAAGCAGTGAACCGAGCCCTCTCCATAGCAAGCACGTTTGGCAATGCGACTGATGAATTTTCAGGCAAACATGAGGCCTAACACGGTCACCGAAACGATGGAGTAGACGTGAAATGTACTTACACTTGTCTCTCAGAAACATTGCTTAGTGATTATATATTATATGTACAATACTGGATTCTAGTTTTTATTAGCTAATGCGAATAAACAGGCGTGTTCCGGTTGAACGATACTAACAATTTAAAGCTTGAAAGTCATCGATAAATTAAAACTTACGTAATAGCGATTGTAGGAAGGGATTTAGATGGTATTTATAGAATTTTGTTTTAGCAAGTAACCTTGAGTTTGTGTTGAGACAAGGTTTAGCGGCGCCAAGGATTTTACGAAACATTTTGCTTGTAAGCTTGAGTGCGGATATTCCTAACATAGATTATTTTAAAATAATAAGTGTGTGCCTGGCAAAAGTTAGGTTTTGCTCCAATTATTCGCCTGCTACACACTGCTTCACAGCACACAAAAGTTGATTGGAGGAGTGCCTTTGGCATTAAGTACGCCTTATGCGAATATACTTACAGGAAGTATAAATAAATAAATACAGACGTTGTAAACACAGGAGAAAGTTGACAATAAAAATTCTGAAATGTTATTGAATTATACCTCGTCTCAAAGGGTTAATGATAATATATACTTATTTGGAATGGTATTTTTAAAATCTTTCACTTGATACCCATCTTGCTACGATAAGAAAAAAATTCAACATCCTCCCTTTTCTTACTTTTGTGGGCGCCATTTTGAAAATTTATATAGCCTATGTCACTGCCACAGTTTTAACGAATTCATCGACACCTCATATGTCAAAATCTGTCTAGTCGTTCGGGCTGTAGTGCGTGCCAAATAAATGGACATACGCTCGAAAAAATACTGAATTATGCTTCGTCTCAAAGCGTTAATTAATAATGTTATTATATCGTTAATTAATAATGATTCACCATTAAGCATTTAAAACTTCGAAAGCCCTACCATGCATTTCTGACTTTTAATCTCAGTTTTATTTATAAGTTATCATGAAATAACTGAGAAAACGCTTCTTATTCGTACGTACGTACGATCCAGTTAAAATGTAAATATGAATAAGCCCAAAAAATGAAAGACACGAGGGGTAAACAGTAAACACAATATAAGCTTCATGTATGCGTCTATCACTTACACTATTTATATATTTATAAGGCCACGGCAATCAGTTGTTGACCGATAAGGCGATATATTATAACAGTACTACTTACTAGTAGTCGAACAAGCGTGAAAAATAAATAAATATTTCGAACATCTTACACACATCGCCAACTTATCCCAAACTAAGAAGAGCTTGTATTATGGGTACTAGACTACATAAATAATTGTAAATACATAATTATTATACATAGAAAACACAAAAACTCCGAAACAAATATTTGCGGATCACACAAACATTGCATTGTGGTGTGCAATGGTAGAGGCCTATGTCCAGCAGTGGACTGAGATATGCTGATGATGATGATGATGATGATGACACAAACATTTGGTCTTCAAGCACAGTAGTTGTATACCAGTGTCACCGAAGTAGTGGAAACTGATAGTAATCTTTGTGACTGCTAACCAGAAGTCGGGCGCATTCTCTTCCGTTTTTACCATAAATACATACATTATGAAGTTGGTAAATGTATGCTTAGGTGTGTGTGAGTTGCCTACTTCCATAGATATTTGGCAAATCCTTTCAACTGACTACCAAAAAGGACGATGTTCTCAATTCGGGTGGGGTTTTCTTTCAGCTTGTTGAAGCAGAAGTCTTCTCTCCTTTGCTTGGCTTTTCACTAAGTATTCATTGCATTTAAATTTCCAAAATACTATCCTTAAGGTTAGAGATATAGTATACAATTTGCCATGTATAATCTTGATAAAGACACATTGCACAATAGTCTATGAGATAATTCTAGACAATATTCTATGTCTGTACTAAGTTTGAGCGAGATCTGTTCAGCCGTTTTTGCGTGATAGAAGAGTACATGCATTTTAACTATCGCTTTAAGTGTAAGATGAAACTGTTAAGATTACATAGTTACATTCCATTAAAAAAAATAGTTTTAAAAAACTAAATAAACACGATTTGAAACTAAAACGTAGAAAATAATTAACAAAACAAAGTAGGGTGCTTTCTGAAAATATTTCAATATCGTCGCCCCACGCTTTGTTACCTTAAATTATTTTTCTGCTTTTTACTTTAAAAGCGTGTTTGTTTATTTTTTTAAAACTATATTTTTTTTTAGACTAAAAAAGACTAATTTTTTTAAACATTTTTTTTTGTTTTTTTTTTCGAATTAGTGTATTGTCATCGGTCCTCGATAAATCTACAAAGTATGAACGACATCTGACCGTATTAAGTGGATCAAAAGGAAAGGAGTCGGTAAAAAATGAAAACAATACATTTTAAAATGTATTATCTCAACGACAAAAAAAATGAAGGAATACAGTTTTGGTATAGTTTTATTTAGAAAAAAAACCGCGTTGAATTGTTGGTGTCTCATGAAGTGATAACTTTCGAAATAGTTTTTTGTCTCTAGTGTAAAGTTTGATATTTAGAAAATTCAAACTTTTAGCTTTCTGCAGTCGATATGTCTTTAGTAAACATTTTCAAATTCCATTTCTATCTAGTCAAAACTAATCTCTAAACGTATGTAAAACATTCAATAAACACCAACAAAGAAATTGATGGTATCGGTGCGCACGAGCTTGATAATTGCACCATATAATTGGCACATCCTGTACTGGACCCTAGAGTTGCACCTGTCCATGCTAATGGTTATTTGGATAATTTAACTTGCTAGCGACATGTTGTTTTTAGTTTATGTCTAGTATTTAAACTGTGAAGTTGCTTTTATTTATTATTATAATAGTTTTGCTGATGGTACGCCGCATGTATTGACTCAGACAATATGGTGAAAAAAAGCTAAATGCCGTTTCTCAAGAATCAATGATTATTGGTCTAGTGGTTGGCGTATGCGGCTGCTGATCAAGAGGTCTCGCGTTCGATTCCCGGGTCGTACCAAATGATTGTATGAACTGTTTTTTTGCGTGTTTTATGTATAATATGTATGTATTTACAAGATAAGTTATATGTACTTATATCAGTTGTATAGTACCCATAGTACAAGCTCTGCTTAGTTTGCGACTGACACATCCCAAATTTGATTAAATTCGGTTAGTCGTTACAGCGTTGATATGGACATGTGACGAGATGTGATGGAGAACACGTTGTGAAAACGAGGAGGGCCGTCCCCAAATGAAAAGGGAAAAGGTACAGCAGAATAAGGTTAGCCGTATATACGACATTTTAAAAACGAATCGCCTGATGAGAAATGATCTAACCACGCCACGTTAGAAGTTCCCATTTGAAAGATATAGATAAACAGTTCTATGGTAGATGACTTTTGGGTCCCCCCCTCTATCCAGAATCTGGAAGTGGTAAAAAGATGGTATCACCAGCAATTATGAATAAAGTTTGTTTTGCATCATTCGTATCTTTGATGAGTTCAATGTATTCAGAATATCGTCATCACAATAAATACTCACAATCGAATTTACAACAAAAACCTTGAAAAACAAATAGTCAAAGTAAATATTTAAATTCCGCAAAATATGAAAACAGCTATTAGTATGCTAAATACGCTATTAAATAAATGTTGTAAACATCTTTACTGTAACAGCTTAAAGTTTAAAATCGCTCGGCCATAAATAGCATTCTCTGACAGTAACTGTCGATGTGTCTAGTCTCAGGGTTGTCAACAGTAAAGAATTAAATTATTTTAACTGATTTTGATAGAAAATTGTAATAATTAATTCCTCCGTGGCGCAGTGGTAGTGTATCCCGGGTCAGACCAAACGTTTTTATGATCTACAAATTTTTTTTCGAAGTTTGGGTATTTTTTATGTATAATATGTTTGTAATATTTGTAGAAAAAAGTATATAAGTATTGTATTGTATAAAATATTTGCCGGTGTGTGTTAGATGTCCGAAATATTTATTTATTTACTGTTTTTAATTATGTATATCCCAGAAAGGAGGGAATTTTATTTCCTATTTGTACGAGGATTATGTACAGTTGTGGAATATTTAAGACTGTTTATGAAAACAGTACTGTTTTTAAGAAATTGAATAGACCTTAAGGACGTGCACGGGCCAGGTGGAGTGATGATTTGCGCAAGATAACTTGAAGGAGCTAGATGCGAGAAGCTGAAGATCGAACTAAGTGGCGTAACTCTGGAATTGCAGAGGCCTATGTGCAGCACTGTTCTGCGATAAGCTGATGATGATGACAGACCTTTATTTTCACATTTCATTTACGACAACCCATCAAGTCCAGGCTGTCAAAGAAGCGTTTTTCATATTGTAATTAAGTTTTATTTTTATTAAAATGAGGTTCCGTCACACAAGTTGAATGTTCTGAATAACATTACCATCATACCATACAGCTGCATAAACGCGCATACCCTAAGAATTTCGTGTGCCGATTTAAAGTGGGGTCTGCCCCCAGTTTAGTTCGTAGTTGGCGGCGCTGGCGTCGTTCTCGGTTCGTTTTTCAATGCGTAAGAGAGAGCCAGCTGTTGTAGCTCGACAGCCACGCTGCCAAGCGGCATTTTCAGTCGCAGAAAATTTATCTTCAAAGCGCCCATAAGAACTGTGCTTCTATGTAGCTGTGACGGAATACGAAACAATGAGGTTTCTGAAAGAATCCTTGAACATTTCTGTCGTTTGTCTCTTCGTACTAAAACTGTCTAAAATCAAATGTCGTATTGTCTTATAATACTTGTATATATATACAATAGAACTTCATACTAAAGTCAATAATAAAAAGACGTATTGTGTAAAATTAATAAAATTAAAGTGTCTATTTGCAATATATGAAGCATAGTTTCTTTACTAAATGCATATAAAAGAATATACGGTACGATAACTTATATCAGGACCGTAATTTTTAGGGTTCCGTAGCCAAATGGCAAAAAACGGAACCGAAACCATAAGAACTATACTGTTGAAACTTGGTAAGTAGATGTAATCTGTGAACCGCATTAAGATTTTCACATAAAAATAGAAAAAAAAAAACAGTACATTTTGGGGGTCCCCATACTTGGAACTGAAACCAAAAAAATTTTTTTTCATCAAACCCATACCCATCTATGGATAGGTCTTCAAAATGATGTTGAGGTTTCTATTTTCATTTTTTTCTAAACTGAATAGTTTGCGCAAGTGACACTTCCAAAGTTGAAAAAATGTGGGGGTATCCCCTGTAACTTCTAAAATAAGAGAGTGATAAAACCGCAATTTACCTTTCATTCAATCAATACACTATTATAAGAACTTTTAAATGATGTTACTTGCTGCTACGAAACCCTTCATGGGCGAGTCCGACTCGCACTTAGCAGCTTTTTTTTACTTTATTGTCTGTCTTGCTGTTTGTTCCGGGCCCGATTTTGACGAGACTTTCCCTGAAAGAACGCTGATGACACAAGGATAACAATTTTTTTAGACTTGCGATTTACAAAAATAAGTACGGGTAACGCCGCGGGAATCAGTTAGTTATGAAATAAAATATTTAAAATTTTATGAAAAGACAATCAAACCATACGCTGTTAAACTCCCGTTAGTTCCAATTTGCACGTGTGGCCATACCATGAGAAACACATCACCTGAACTGTTGACCGAATCTGTATAATTTCCAGTTCCAGAGCTTACCAAACAATCATCGCAGTCGCCTATTCAAGAACGAGTAGCTCAGGATTTAATTTTTCGACGGTTTCTTACCAAGTTCATTATCCAATTCTTGGTTTGCAAATGATTTTACAAAAGTTTGTTTGATCTAGCGGTTAGTGGTTATGATAATTGAATTTAATGTCAAATAACAGTGTGATAAACCCGTTTTCTTCCTTGCCTATTAGTGACTTATCACCTATACAAACAAATAAATAAAAATTAAAGTGCCTGTATGTAATATCAAAATAACACTTTAATACCTAATGGATATGAAAGTATAGGTATATGGCACTTACATTAAAAAAGCAAGTTTAAAAATTTTCGTCTATTTGATCTGGATAACATAAGTAATAGTCGCGGCTTACAACAATAAACAGGTAAAAACGCAGGTTTCAGCGAGATAAAAATATGTAAAACAATAGGGTTGTTAGCAGTCTGACCACTAGTATAGGCTCAGCGTCTGGATATAGACGGCTCAGTGGGTGAGGTGTGTATATTACTATTATTATTATTTTTGAAATAAATGTTTCTACTAGAGAGTAGAAAATAAGTTACGAGAAATGTAATAAATGTATAAAATGCAAGTGACATCAATAATTTTGAGAGGTTTGTGTTACATTCAACAGCTTATCATTATAACAGCAAGCAGTTTACCTAATAATTTGCCACCCTATTTTACACCCTCTGACTATTAAAAAGGCTATTATAAGTTTGCTATGGACTTTAGTAAGACGTTAACCGTACCTGTAATAACTCCAACTGATGCACCGGTGACACACAGCCACATCATACAATTTATACAACTCGCATCTCCTCAGAGCAATGTACATACAATGAACTCAGTAATTTAAATCCACTACGTGCGGAAGATCGCCATTAATGAGAATGATAAATAGTATTTATTAGTGCGAGTCCAATATGTTACCTTTTGACAGGTTTTTAAGCAAAGAGAAAAAATATTTATCCTAAGTGATTAGAAACAATTACCAATGGTAAGCAATGACGGCGCGGTCAGTACCTGGATGGGTGACCGTTAGTGGCACTAGTGGAGGTCACGTTAAGCAGTTGGTCATAGGTTATCAGTCGCAAAGCTTAGTTGAAGGCCTTTAGGTGGCATAAACATATCAACATCAAGATTACGAAGCCACGACGGTGTCTTTCCAGTCCCTGATCCGCACTCGGACAGCGTAGGTAGTGTAGGGACATATGGCCTTAACAGAAGAGACGTCAGAAGACCCAGCAGTGGGTCATTATCATCCGTCGTCGTCTAGGTCTCCGGTTCGATTCCCGGGTAGGACCAAATGTTTGTGTAGGTAATCCACAAATATTCCTTTCGGAGTTTGGGTGTTATCTATGTTTAATATGTATATATTTATAAAAAAAATATATGTTTATGTATTTATATCCGTTGTCTAGTACCCATAATAAAAGCTCTGGTTAGTTTGGGACTAGATGGCGTTGTCCGAAATATTTATTTATTATTACTAGCTGATGCCCGCGGTTAGCTCGCGTCCTAGGGGTATGAAAAATAGATAGTAGCCGATTCTCAGACTTACTGAATATGCATAAAAAATTTCATAAGAATCGGTCAAGCCGTTTCGGAGGAGTATGGGAACGAACATTGTGACACGAGAATTTTATATATTAGATTATGGGTCGTTGATGATAAGCATAAACATGAATTAAGGAGTTGATATTTTAACATACACCTGTATACAAGAATACCTTTTCAAAGACAGAAAACTGCGAAACGAATTTGTATACGGGAGAAGAGGCCTTCATTAAACACTGTGTAAATTTAGCGAGCATGACGTCGAATACACTATAACAAAGCCTTTTAAACACAACTCCGTCAGCTTAGCAACATAAACTCTTTGCATAACGTGTCCAAATTATGCTAACGTTTCAATTTGCACAACACGTGCTTATGCGCACCTTACAATACAGTGCATGAACGTTCAACCACATCTTGCTCCGTGAAAAGGAACGAGAACATTTTCTCTTTTTAGAAAAACTGCGTGTGTTCTTTGTATGTTCGCATGTACATATTCTATTGTTTTTTTATTTAAATTTTATGCACTGGACATAGACTGACTCAATGCCATTCACATTACATGTCAGTCAAATATGGTCACGCTGTGGCAGAAAATAGATGTTTATTAATGAGACTATTTTTTTCTTTAAATATGTGAGGCTGTCAAAGTGACTGCCTGATGGAAAGCATGAGTAGAATCCAAAGTCATGGTGAGTGATAATGCAGCATGGTAACCCATACTAGGGGGCTAGATAGATACTTCTGCATCTATAGGTCTTCGGTCTCGCACTCACCAATAAGCCAAAACAGCACAAATGCTGTAATGTTAAGCTGGTTTTCTGTATTAGTACCACCTCGGTTGAGCTAATCAACTTAGCTCCACTATCTTTAAAAATTAATGAAAATAGAAGCTATCACATTTATAAGGTTTTATCTATCGCGCTTTGGGTAAGAAACTCCACAAATATTTCGGTGAAATGAGTCAAAGAATCACATTGACATAAATATATGTCAGAGACACGTTATCTTCACGGTCGCTCAATGTGGGCATCAGCAGGATCCCTGTACTTACAGAGAAACCCAGTATATAAAAAATTACACACAATACAGTTCCTAGGTAAGTGTACTTTATAACGATCCGAGCGCTATCCCCCCCCCCCCCTAATCTAGGGTCTGTACACGTCACTATGACGTTTTGTGTTGTTGACGTCCTGTACTCAAGACCCGAATCCGATAAATATTTCATTCCCAAATGTAATAATACTTAGTTGTAATGAAAAGTGGGATATTATACTACCCCGTTACTGGCTTCCTTGTTACCGGTCAGTGATGGGCAACCGTGGGCAACCGACCGTGATGGCCACTCGGCTGTGTCCGAGATCGACCTGCTAACTGAACACTTTATTGTTTTAACTATGAGGGTTTTATTTCCTACAGTTTTTGTGTTTAACGGTTTGAGTAACTTTTACTATCCGCGTTTTGTGATACTATTCACAAATCACTGAGGATATTACACAGTAACTAATATAATGGTAAACATTAATAATATAAAACAATAACATAAGATTATCAAAGTGTTTCCGATACCGGGGATTGAACCCGGGCCACCTAGTTTAGAGCCAGGTGTCCTTACCTACTAGACCATACCGGATATTCTCGATTCGCTCAAATTCGTTCCTTATACACTATACATGAATTACGATCGGTGAACAGACATACAGTTATTTTGCCTTTTAAGTATTTATTAGCAAGCCTGTTTCATTTTAACGATCTTATTAAAGTGCTGAAACCTCCTTCTGTAGGAAAACTGTCAGAAGGCGATGACGTGGAGGAATTTTTTGACGCTTGTTTGTAAATATTGTAAATGTTTTCATTAGTTTTTATTTCTATGTTTTCGAGTTTATAATATTTAATTTGTACTTTATAAAATAGAGGTATAAACGTACATACGCATATTAAGTAAGTGATCATGTGAATATATTCAAAATAAATAAAATTAAAGTTTCAAATCAATTTATTACGTATTGATTTATTTTCGATTTCAAAACTATTTCTTTTTGAAGCCTGCGATTCAATTCAATTCACAAAACCAATTTTTTTTTATACTCGTAATATATATAAGTACTAGTAAAAAAAAACTAAGGTGCCTCTGCTATGTCTGATGGAAAGCATTAGTAGAATCCAAAGGTGGGTGTCACAATACTTACTGCGAATGCAGGCAATATGACGACCCACATTATAGAAGCCAAGTGAGATGCTTTATCAAGGGCCCGGGATCATATTGAGAAGGAAACACATGAGCTGGCAGTGAGTTCCAGTTTTTAATTACTCGGCACAAGAAGGAAGATGCGAACCGCTTAGTTCTGGTGCGTATTTCTTTTCCGTTTCGAATTAGCCCAGAGTATCCTTGGATGATGCTTAATTTGGATCAAATAAAGTATGTACAATTAGAGAGGCTTAAGACCAGTAGTGGACTGCGATAGGCTGATGATGAGGAACCTTAAATTAACAAGCTGTTCCTACCTAAAAGAAAGTAAGTACTAGTTTAAAAAACACTTCAGCTATTAAAACAGCTGCATGAAATTTAATTTAGCTCGCAATTTACCCTAGAATGTGTCATGTAAGCTAAAATTATCGTGTCTATAGTCATAGCTAATGTTTCCTAGTGACCCAAATGAGTTGTCATTGGTGGTAACAGATTTAGATCCTGGGTGACCGTGCGCAGTGCGCTCGGGTCACCATATGTTGTCACATTGCAGAGACATTTGAGTTAATGGTTTCTATATTGGAACGTACTCTAGAACTGTAGTTTTCGTGGTTAGCGTATGCGACAGCAAATCAAGAGGTCTCGGGTTCGGTTCCCGGTTCGGACCAAATGTTTGTGTGATCCACAAACATTTGTTTCGGAGTTGGGTGTTTTCTATGTATTATAATATGTGTGTATTTACAAACAAAAAGTATGTTTATGTATTTATATCAGTTGTTTAGTACCCATAATACAAGCCCTGCTTAGTTTGGGGACTAGATGGCGTTGTGTGTAAGATGTCCGAAACATTTATTATTATTATTATTATTACGAGTAGTATTCGATTTTAGTTTCTGACTAGTTTAAGGTCTCTCGGTAGATCTTTAGTGATGTACCGGTTGCGAACATGTCTTGTTTTACTATTTCTATCTATTACTTGACCGAGAACTTTCATTATGAGATCTTAATCGCCTGTTATTTACAAATTCGTTTACTCTTCATAAATATCATAGTTAAAAACGTAAAATCTTATCCTAAAAATTATGTAGCCATTAACCCGAGCGTTAATCACTCATCTACTAATTTTCATTCATTAAAATCGTTGTCTGGAACTGACTGACTGCCTGGGTGACGTAATGATAGCGTACGCGGTTGCGTTGCTTGATTTGGGTTCGATTCCCGGGTCGGACTAAATGATCTACAAATAATGTTTCGGAGTTTGGGTGTTCTCTATATAAAACGTGTATATATTTATTATAGAGAAGTAAAATATGTTTTCATATCAGTTGTCTAGTACCCATAGCTCTGCTTAGTTTGGGACTAAATGGCATTGTGTCTTAATAAATATAATTATTATAATAATTATAATTATTTCTTATATTATAGACTGACAAAACTCTGAACCATTGTTATAGCTTCGCCATAGTCGGATAATTCTAAGGATTATCCTATTTATCAAAGGTCTTCTGGTCACCTTAGTCTGATATAACACCTGGTGTCTATTAGCTTGATCTTGCGTGGGCGAAGATACCAACCTGTTCGTGGTAAGTGGTGCAGTATTTTAATGGTCAAACCTGCTTTATTGCTTCTATTGTATGAAATCGAAAAAGACCACGTATTTTGCTTGTTTTAAGAAATATAGAAATCTTCTTCTTCCTAGCCTTATTCCCAATATTATTTGGTGTCGGCTACCAGTTCAAAATAAATACAAAAAAAAAAGTCGTGTGGCACTCAGGTACTGCCGCGGTAAAGCTATTTGCAAATTTTAGCAGTTTTTATCAACTGCATTTATAATTATTTTTTATATATGCAGTATTTGTTTCTCTTCGATATTAATTCAAGTTTACAATATACACTGTCTCTTTACCAACACATATTCTAACAATATTATTGTTAAACTATACCTAATCATCCTATTAACCAAAAGACAATGCCAACTAAACAGAGAACATAATACTAATATGAGCATATCTATGGAATAAAAAAACAGTAAGATTCAATAGACGGTACTGCAGGACGCGGACGCTATGTATTGTGTAAGGTCATGTGTAAAGTAGATGAAAATTATATATTTTGTAATTAGTTTTTTACAATAGGATTATAGAAAAGTAAGGAAGAAGAATCTAGAATGACTGTGTTGACAAGGCAACGCATAACAGCCGGTGGCGGCAGCACGCATGCGCTAATCTGCCTCTAGAGCACGGAGCCGCCACATCCTTATCGCACTGCAGTTACAATCATATTCTCTATCCTTTTTTGGGTGTTAGATTTTTAGTTACGGAATTTCTTGATTCGGTCGCCGCGCTCAAAGCCCGCGATAAAAGCTATACAATAGCTTAAAAATACATGAAGTTAATACTCACCTTGTCCTCATGCAGTACAAATAAAAAAACTTAGTGTCTGTGTGTAAATTCAAATTAACAGTTTTCCAATAGATGCTTTGGAAAGTAAATACGACTGTTAGAAAAATCCAAAAACACTTTTGGCCCGACCCGAGAATCGAACTCAAGACCTATCAATCGGCAGTCATATACGCCAACCACTAGACCAACGTGGTATTCAAAACTATCAAAATATCAATAGCAAGTATCAAATGAAGCATCGCATTTGTTGCAAATTATCGGCTCATCTGTTTCATACAATGACCCTATTATCTCCAATTCACTAAATTGGTACCATTTGAACCACCCACTCAGAAGCCGGGCTCCACAATATTGCTTAAACTGGTGACCCCTCTCTCCCCTCTCTTTCTACGCACAATACTTCCTAATATCACAAACGCGAAAGTTTGTGAGTATGTATATTTGTTGCTCTTTCACGCAAAAACTACATTACGGATTTGGATGATACTTTACAGTAATATAGCTTATATATCAGAATAACACATAAGCTACTTTTAATTGCAATAATCGAGATACACGCGGGCGGAACCGCGGGCGAAAGCTAGTGAGATATATGTTTAACAATTTGTTCTAGTCTTCATTATACACTTAGGGTCTGAAGTGTTGTAGGGGAAACGGTTGGAACAATTTAAACAAATTGTCGCGAACGGAAATTAACTATAAATCTTGTTAAATAGAATTTACTATCATATTTTTGATACGCTTTTGTTAGCTTCATCTGTCTGTCTGTCTGTTTGTATGTGACAGACTGATGTAAGCGTGGTTTGTAGTTTTTTTATATATAAACTAACTGAGACCCGCGGTGTTGCCCGTTGTTACTGTTATAAATCGCGAGTAACAACGCGTAGAGTAGATACAAAAATAAAGAAATAATAAGTAAACATAACAATTATCTATTGGGCACGATTTTACGATTACTTATCATTATGGGTGACTACGGAACCCTGTTATATGTGTGGCCTGACACGCATTTGGTATTTTTTTACGAAATGCATATGAAAGTATATAACGGTACCTTCATCAAAATGACAATTTTTTTCTATTTGTTTGTTCCGGGTAATCTCTGAAACGGATTGACCGATTTGGACAAGACTTTCACTGGTAGAAAGCTGATGATACAAGGAGTAAGTTAGTTTTTTTTGACTAGCTTCTCTATGCGGGGTTACTCGCGATTTATAACAGTAACCATCTTCCTAGCCTTATTCCCAAGTTTATTTGGGGTCGGCTACTAGTTCAACCGGTTTTACCTGAATTTCTGTTTTTCCACGGAGCGACTGGTATCGGACTTCCGCAACCCTAAGGGAGAAATGAAATTCGAAGATTGAACTAGTTGTCAGTATATTTGAGGGCACTGACTAACGACGACTAACGAGATAACGATTGCCATAGATGTTCATGACAACCGGGACCGACGGCTTTACGTGCTCTCCGAGGCACGGGCGTGAATCACCGCCAAACTTCCAAACTCCGGGCAGCTATTAGGAATTTCCTAAGAAAATCCCAAAAACACTTTTTGGCCCGACCCGGGATTTGAACCCGAGACCTCTTGATTAGCAGTCGCATACGCTGACCACTAAACCAACGAGGGAACGCTATGCGGGGTTACTCGCGATTTATAACAGTAACGGCGGGTTTAAAATGATAGCTATTTCCAGCCATCTAAATGACTCATATTTCCCACCATCTGCCCACAATCAAAGTCTCTCACGCTCAACTAAATAATATACAAACTAATTTAAAACGATCAAAGGCTCACGACAGAAGCTGTCAAATATTACGGCTTCCATGACAGCTCAATTTGATCAGCGATCCCTCAAATTAACCTATAACACTCAATGTATTGCGTGCATTTACGAAATACCTCTCAAAATGTTTCGTGAGAAGCGAAAATGTAATCAAAGTGAGTGGGTCGGATTCGATTTTGCCTCGATTTTAGAATACAATAACGCATTTTCGAGGCAATAAGAAGTTTACTTACGTAAGTATAAAGTAATGAATCGTTCGGCATGGAGATAATACTTGAATTATTAATTAAGATTGATTTGATTTTGAATCTATCTTCGTAAAATTATTCGAAACAGTGGTTGGTTTTATTCGCAGATATAATAAACATTATAAAATTACATCAAAACAATATGACTGACTTATTAGTCTAGTGGTTAGCGTATGCGGCTGCTGATCAAGAGGTCTTGTGTTCGATCCCGGGTCGGAAAAAATATTTGTAGGATCTGCAAATATTTGTTTCGGAGTTTTGGTGATTTTCTAAAAAAAATATGTTTATGAATTTATATAAGTTGTCTGGTAGGTACTAGGTACCCATAGTACAATCTCTGCTTAGTTTGGAACTAAATACGTTTGTTCGGTTCCAACTGTACAGTAGGAAACGACAAGATGATTGTTTGGGCCAGTATTCAATTTTTTCATATTGAAGCCTGCAAAACATTCTAATCTGCCTGATAGAAAGCATGAGTAGAATCCAAGAGCAGTGGTTATCATCCTCATTGCGAAATCAGACAATGCAGCATGGCGACCAAGAGAAGGAAAACTTGAAACCAACCCGTCTGGCCAGCGTGGTATAGTGCCTACTACCTCCTTTTCAAGGAGAGGCCTATGTCCCGCAGTGGACTGTTGAAGGCTGTCGATGATGTCCGATGGCCTTTGTCATGCCTTAAACTTATCTGTTTACCAAATTTAATTTAAATCGCCTCAGTAGTTTTGCCGTAAAAGCCGGACAGAAGACAAAGTTAATTTAGCATTTATAATATTAGTAAGGATGATAAGTACGCGATTTTTAATCCACGTGCCATGATGGGTCGGTGGCCTGACATTTTTTTCCCCTTTTCGTTTGTTGGAGACACCACTTTGGACGTTTTATTTAAACTCCTTTAGTACAATTATAATTGAATGTATTAAAGCCACTTCAAGCCGAAACATGTATGTTAGGATCCAATGTGTTACTGGATCCCAATCGTTTCGACAGAGGAAACTGAAGCTCAGTGGCGTTGCCTCAGAGAGATCAATCGTTCCTCGTGGTAGCTATTTAGTTCGTGATGTGAGGAAATAGTACACGACATATTAGACAAACGTGAATAGAAATGAGAGTAGATTAATGTACAACAGTTTATTTGATGATTTTTTTTTTCATAGAACTCTTAGAAATTGGCGTTTTTAGATTAGATAGATGTATTTAATAGATGTTCTATAGAAATGCATATAATCTGTCAAATATCTACAATTCAGATTTTTTCTATTGTGAGTATTGAGTCACATAAAATCCATTTCATGAAATATTAATTTAAATTAATTAAAAATGTAAATCTAAAAATATCATCATCAACAACCTTCCGTAGTCCACTGATGGACATAGGCCTCTCCATGGCAAGAAGGTTTTGACCTTGAGGAGTATACATCCTCCTGTTTTGAAGTCGGTTAAAAATATATACATATATTAATAACATGTTGTCATCTAATTAGAAGTTTTCTTTTTCTCATTGTTCCGCCTGGCCAATGACAAGCTCAATGGAGGTGATACCGGTCTACTCCCGGATATTGGGCAGACACGATTTCTTTCTTCACCCAGCGCGCCTCTTCCCTTCCACCTTGCCCATCATTATTGAGTGAAGCAGCAAATATCTTTTGTGCCTGAGCACATGACCGAGATATTCAATTTTGCACTTTTAGAAGCTTTACTATAAAAATATGAATAAATTGTTGTGATTGAACATGGCGGATCTAATGTCACCTCATTTGTATGCCAAGCATGTCACTGAAATATGTAATACACCCTTCTTTGGGCAGTCAGATAAACTTGTGACACTGACATACTTAAAATTAAATAAATTTAGAATTAATTTAAACAACGATATTCTATTGTCAAAACTTTTGGGGCTTTAATTCTAATAATACGCGCTTAGATAAAACGCCATCTAGTGAGTTCAAACCGTAAATTAAAACAAGGTCATGGCATTGAGCAAGGTTAGCCTTTTTTCAATAAACGTGTTAAAGTCGATTGGTTTTCAGTTAAAGTGTTCATTTAGAACTATTCAAATTATTAAACAATTTATTGCTATTTTGAAATAATTAGCTAAGCAACTGATGGACACTTCTCGTGACCAAAAAGGCTGGCCATTTTCTAGCACAGAGAGGCAATGCTGCCGTCTTTTGCCGCTATCTACCAGCAAATTTGTAAATACATATTTGTGTTAATATTGTAAATTAAGTTTCAAATTATTAATTGGATGGTTTTTTGACTTTTTCAAGTCAAGTTTCTCGTCATAGTTGAAAAAACTTTAAAATTTTACATATTTACTTGTGTTAATAGTTTAAATATTACACCTTAAATTAATAAAACATAAAAAAAAAATTTGAAAGAAACAAAAAGAAACTGCATCGGCCGGGAATCGAACCCGGGCCGCCCGCGTGGCAGGCGAGCATTCTACCACTGAACCACCGATGCTTACATCAGACGCTTTCAAATTTAAATGTACATATAAATAAACGGAAACCTTTCTCTCACATCAGCAGTTATCAACCTTTTTAACATGACGAAACTGTATAAGGGTTCCGTAGTACAAGTAAAATAAAACGCTTCAATTTAATTTTTTTATACAATTATAGATTAAGTTTTGACGTACAATTTGTCACAATGTAGTTTAGACTAGACTGTACCTAAACTTAGCATAGATGTGAAAAGCATTCTGTCTGTCTGTTTGTTCAGGCTAATCTCTGCAACGGCTGGATCAATTTTGACAAGGCTTTCACTGGCATACAGCTAATGATGTAAAGAGAATTTTTTTTGAACTAGATTTGCTCCGTGGCATTGTCCGTGGTGTGCAACAACAACTGCGGATAATACCGCACGGGACTCAGCTAATCGGGATTAAACGTAGCACATATACCGAAAAAAATACTTCCATTAAACGGGAATCATTATCATCATCATCATCATCAACAGCCTTTAACAGTCCACTGCTGGACATAAGCCTCTCCTTAAAAAGGAGGTTTTGGCCTAGTATACCACGCTGGCCAGACGGATTGGTAAAGGGTTTGTTTCAAGTTTTCCTTCTCTTCACAGTGACTCTATCTGCTTATTTTGTTCCTTTACATATACAGGAATCAACGTTCATACAACAAGTAAAGGAGAAAGTAGGAGTCGTGGCCTATCAAGAGGTCAAACGAATTGTAGAAAATAAACAGGAGTGGCGACCGCTCCACCGACAAGGGCCTGACCCTTAAGTTGAGGGAGAGAAACAGGAATCAAACCTGAAACCAGCCCCGGATCTACGATTGTTTCGAACCAGGGCAAACCTTGAAAGTGACGTCCCTCCCTTCAGTGTTTAAGAAAAAACTGCCAATGAGTAGCATTTTTGTGATACTACTACGTATTGCGTTCATAAATCACTTATTATGTGTTCAAAAACTAACTTGGCGTATGGAAACATAAAAGTTTGTTGTTCAAACATATTATACTGATTCCATTACTTGATACAAACCTATGAGATTGTAGGAAAAGAGGCTTCATTTGTTCGATATTTCGAATTCTTGTCTCAAGAATTTGGCGCCTCCATGAAACTGCCGCCTGGGGCGATTGCCCCGGTTTGCCCCCCCCCCCCCCCCCCTCCCACCTTAGATCCGGGGCTTCCTGAGACCCGTGTCAATGTATCACACGCTTGACCACCTTATGCAGGCACCACACTTCGTTATGCGGGTTATTCGCGCGCATACGGCGAATTGTGGAGAGCATATTCATTTCGTTCACCATAAAAATGACAATGTCACATCTCTACAACACACATATTTGCCTTATTTGATGTTTATGTGGCATACCAGTTCGAAGTGTGTATGGCATGTTTGTTGTTTGCGCGCATAACTAATATTTGGGCGAATACGGCGCAGATACATAACGAATAGCGCATAACGAAGTGTGGTGCCTGCATTACATTTATAACAAAGTCTTTGATAAATAACTTAACCATACCCCATCAAATCACTTAAATACATAAGAAGACAAGCAGGTAAACACTGTAATCAAAAACAAACAGCCATAATTCTAAACAATTTAGCTGTTATGGTACAGTGACGTGACGGGCCCAGGTTCGATGCTCGGCCGGTCACGAGAGCTCGTTACCGCCAATTGCTGGCGATCACGACTAGATGTTATACTGAAAATATTTACTTTAAACTTGATCGCGGTTTACTAAGTTCATTACTAAATATTTATGATGAAGTATGTCGGTATGTTTGTGCTATTTTGTTGTTTCTTTGTGTAAGTACTTTTGAACACACTTGTTAGAATAAACATCAATACAAATAAATAAAAAGTAACAAAGTAAGGGCACTTACTTACACTTACAAGCTCTGCTTAGTTTGAGACTTGATGATGTTGTATGTCAGATATTCAATTACTTACAAGAAATTTTACTACAGATATAGTAATTATTTTATATATCAAAACTTCTTCTTTGTCTACCTCGGTGGCGCAGTAGGAGCTTGTGCGACTGCTGTTCTCGAGGTCTCGGGTTCGATTGCCGGGTCGGACCAAAAGTTTGTGTGATTTGCAAATATTTGTTCCAGTGTTTTCTATGTATAATATGTTTGTATTTACAAAAAATAATGTATGTTTATGTATTTATATCAGTTGTCTAGTACCCCATAGTACAAGCTCTGCTTAGTTTGGGACTAAATAGCGTTGTGTGTATGATGTCCGAATTTTTTTTATTCTAGTAAAACCTTAATAGTGTTGAATACGTTTTTATAGCTTTACTATCTGTAGACCCACAGAGCTTGTTAAAAAGAAATAGCCAGTATTTTCTACCATCATATCAAAGAGACCACTACCATTTTGTATTTTAAAATACGTTGGAAATATATAAAATATGTTTTCCATAACAGCATTAGGTGCAGCACTCACCAGCTCGTCTCGTACTCCAAAGAATTGCATTAAAGTTATAGTGGAACGGACTTGAAAAGATTCAGTTCTAGGGTTGCCATACTACAAAAATATCAACATGGACTTATTGAAATCGGTGATGGTGTTATATTCATTCTGGTTAATGTGCATTGGTGCATGTTTTATTATTTAGCTGACCCACCCTGTCCGTCTGCGTTTTCTATTGTGATGTTATACCGCGGGAGGAAATTTGTTCCTCATACAGAAGTTTCTAGTGAGCCAATCACAAAAGATTGACATATTATGTGCGAGTCGGTCCGTAGTAGCAACTAACACAAAAGTTCTTGTAGTTCGTTGTAACTTTAAACGAAGTTTTATTATAGTATATTGATTGAATGAAAGAAAATTGCGGTTTACGATTTATGACGTACTAAAAAAAACTACTTACTAGATCTCATTTAAACGTATTTTCGGTGGATGTTTACATGGTAATGGACATCATATATTTGTTTAGTTTTATCACTCTCTTATTTTAGAAGTTACAGGTGGGGGGACTCACATTTAACCACTTTGGAAGTGCGTCTCACGCAAACTATTCAGTTTAGAAAAAAATGGTATTAGAAACCTCAATATCATTTTTGAAGACCTTTCCATAGATTACCCCATACGTATGGGTTTGATGAAAAATAAATTTTTGAGTTTCAGTTCTAATCTAAGTATGTTGAACCCCCAAAATGTATTGCCTTTTTTCTTTTTTTGTGTGAAAATCTTAATGCGGTTCACAGAATACATCTACTTACCAAGTTTCAACAGTATAGTTCTTAAACTTTCTAAAAAAAAATCGGCCAAGTGCGTGTCAGGCCACGCACAGGAAAGGGTTCCTCTGTCACTTATAATGGTTCGTGGATTTAAAATCGTATCCATATAAGATAATTGTAATACTCGTATTCACGTATTAATGCTTTAATTTTGTATGACGTTTTCCAAGTAAGCGCATTTTACAAGTTAAGCCTCTATAACTCCTGAACTAACAAAGTCATCTCATTCGTCATTGTTTTCCTTTAAAGTTCATTAAATGGACCATCATCACGAATTTTTCCAGATTTTTTAAGACAGCCGTTTAGCTTTTAGAGGGGGGGGGGCTCTGTTTATATGAAAAAATGCCCTTTAAATAGTGGAATTTCTCGCAAACGGATACCTAAATAAAAAGCGGCCAAGTGCGAGTCGGACTCGCCCATGAAGGGTTCCGTATCAGCAAGTAACATCATATAAAAGTTCTTGTAGTTCGTTGTAACTTTGATCGATGTTTTTATACTAGTGTATTGACTGGATGAAAGGTAAATTGCGTGTTACGATTTATGACGTATTAAAAAAAAACTACTTACTAGATCTCGTCCAAACTAATTTTCGTTGGTAGTTTGCATGGTAATGTATAACATATATTTTTTTTAGTTTTATCACTCTCTTATTTTAGAAGTTAGAGGGGGGGGGACACACATTTTTCCACTTTGGAAGTGTCTCTCGCGCAAACTATTCAGTTTAGAAAAAAATGAAATTAGAAACCTCAACATCATTTTTGAACACCTATCTATAGATACCCCACACGTATAGGTGTGATGAAAAAAATTTTTTTGAGTTTCAGTTCCAAGTATGGGAACCCCCAAAATGTATTGTTTTTTTTCTATTTTTATGTAAAAATCTTAATGCGGTTCACATCGACTGACCAAATTTCAACAGTATAGCTCTTATAGTTTCGTAAATAATTGGCTGTGACATACGGACGGACAGACAGACAGACAGACAGACTTGACGAATCTATAAGGGTTCCGTTTTTTGCCTTTTGGCTACGGAACCCTAAAAAGTGGCTGTGACATACGGACGGATAGACAGATAGTCATGACGAATCCATAATGGTTCCGTTTTTTGCCATTTGGCTACGGAACCCTAAAAAAGCACTTTTGTCATTTTTGTCTTTCTTTCTCTTTGTTCCGGGTAATCTAGGACCAATTTTGACAGGACTTTCACTGCCAGAAAGCTGATGACTTAAGTAGTAACGTAGACTATTATTTAGACTAGCTTAGTTCCACGGCGTTACTCGCGATTTACAACAATAAACGCGGATAACACCGTGCAACCCAGCTAGTTCAACAACCCATAACGTCCCACTGCTGGGCTAGGGTCTCGTTTCAGGAGAGGGTGAAGGCCTTGTGTTCCCACGCATGGCGAGTGCGGGTTGGGGACTGGCAAGATACGTTCTAGCTACGTCATCTTACCGTTGGATGTTTTTAACAAAAACATCAGCTTAAAAAAAAAAAGCGGCCAAGTGCGAGTCGGACTCGCCTATGGAGGGTTCCGTACCAGCAAGTAACATCATATAAAAGTTCTTGTAGTTGGTGGTAACTTTCATCGATGTTTTTATACTAGTGTATTGATTGGATGAAAGGTAAATTGCGTGTTACGGTTTAAGACGTATTAAAAAAAAACTACTCACTAGATCTCGTTCAAACCAATTTTTGTTGGTAGTTTGCACGGTCATGTACAACATATATATTTTTTAGTTTTAGCACTCTCTTATTTTAGAAGTTAGAGGGGGGGGGACACACATTTTTCCACTTTGGAAGTGTCTCTCGCGCAAACTATTCAGTTTAGAAAAAAATGATATTAGAAACCTCAATATCATTTTTGAACACCTATCCATAGATACCCCACACGTATAGGTTTGATGAAAAAAAAAATGTTGAGTTTCAGTTCCAAGTATGGGGACCCCCAAAATGTATTGTTTTTTTTCTATTTTTATGTAAAAATCTTAATGCGGTTCACAGAATACATCGACTGACCAAATTTCAACAGTATAGCTCTTATAGTTTCGAAAATAATCAGCTGTGACATACGGACGGACAGACAGACAGACAGACAGACAGACAGACAGACTTGACAAATCTATAAGGGTTCCGTTTTTTGCCATTTGGCTACGGAACCCTAAAAACAGCTTCACGACTGCTATCTTATGACAACAACCGGGACCGACTGCTTAACGTGACCTCCGAATCACGGAAACGCTCATAACATGTCATGCCACATACGGTCACCCATCTAGGTCTGACCGCGCCGTCGTTACTTACCCTCAGTGATTGTTTCCAATCACCTAAGGCCAGTCGGCTATGATCGCTTCAATAACACAGCAAATTTAAATATATTAATGAAAAACTAACGATTTCTTTATGAAAATAACAAAATGCAAAGCAACAGTTTTTATTTTTGTCTGTCTGTGCGCGATATTTTCACATTCATAAGTTTAGTAAGGATGTGTAAATTTCAAATAACATTTCATCATCAACAGCCTTTAACAGTCCACTGCTGGACATAGGCCTCTCCTTAGAAAGGAGGTTTTAGCCTACTATACCACGCTGGCCAGACGGATTGGTAAAGGGTTTGTTTCAAGTTTTCCTTCTCTTGGCAGTGATGTTAGCTGCTTATTTTGTTCCTTTAGTCGCATCTTACGACACCCATGGAATGAATAGGGGTGGTGACATTTTGTATTCTTAATCCGTCACCACACGGACATAACATTTAGTGGTTACTTTAATCTGAAAACAGTTTTACCACAATTTATAGGCAGACGGAACCGCAGACAAAGGCTAGTATACCATGTTATAATAAATAATAATAAATATTTTTTTGGACATCTTACACACAACATCATCTAGTCCCAAAGTAAGCAGAGCTTGTGTTATGGGTACTAAACAACTGATATAAATACATAAACATACTTTTTTTTTTGTAAATACATACATATTATACATAGAAAAACACCCAGACTCCGAAACAAATATTTGTGAATCACACAAATATTTGGTCAGACCCGGGAATCGAACCCGAGACCTCTTGATCAGCAGCCGCATACACTAACCACTAGACCAACAAGGCAGTCAAATAATACATAGTTATTGACTTATACTGATCAAAGAGCAAGATATTTCCACTCGAATACCTAATACCCAATTTCGCAAATCAAATATATAACGAAAATGGAAAATCGTAAAGTAATTCGTTGCCATCCCTGGGCCTTATTTAATCCCTCCCGTGGAGGGTTTCCACGTGACCCAGTTTCCTTCGCGAAATATTACCGCTATTCAGTCTACATTTTATATTTTACTTATTTAACAAAAATACGTCTTTCGACTTTTTTAGCCGACTACGGCAAAGCCAAATTTAAAGCGCATTATAATTTTTATAGAAACTAGGATTGTAGTAAATCTGTTCTTTTATTAATTCACCTATTTGAGAAAAAGAAAGAAGAAGAAAAGAAAAATATTATTCCAACTTACACAGGACAATACATGGTTCACATTTATGATTATAAAGGAACGGGTCACGTGCAGTTATAAATAAAATTATAATGCTCTGTGCAAGGCCAGAAAAGGCGCCTATCTCAGCATATTGATGCAGCCCAAGTGACTACAGCGTTGGTATTATGATAGGGTCCACGCCCGGTGTCGGTCTGTGTCCGGTAGTGTTTAGATACTAAAAACACAATTATTATAATAGGATTAAATAGAAAAAAGGAAGAGTTCTTCATGAGGTAGGTACCTACCTATTTAATTTACGCTAATACGCTTACCGGTAGACCAACGAGGCAGCCATTAGTTCATCCAACAGATTTATATCTATCTACATTTTGCTATGGGTTTCAATATCCTCACACAACGCAATGTTACGGCAAACATTGCTAAATAGCGACCACACTGAACGCGTTGCCAATCGCTCCTACATTTATGGCGATACATTTCGTAAGTGGTAATTAACTTTATTGACATGGAGCTAGAGTGTAAAATACTTTGTTGTTTGAAAGGATTCTTAGAATTAGGTTGTAATAAACCATGTAGAAATGAGTGCTAGGGATTAAACTAAGTTAGATGTATTATTTGCAAGTTTGTTACAGTGTAGTGTGTGTTACGATCGCCTAGTTCGCTCTATGATTTATTCCGTAAGTTACAGGTTTTCCAGAAACCTATTATATAGTGTTAATCTGTGTAGCTTTCGTGGGAAAACCTAGTACCTAACTTATGAAAGACTGACTATGGGAAAATCTAAATTGATTTTTTTAAGTCTTAAACTTATTAATATGTATTAGGATTTTGTTTGAGGTTTATACTTATTATGATAGTATCAAAAAAGGTGCCAAGTGCGAGTCGGACTCGCCCATGGAGGTTTCCGTAGCAGCAAGTAACATAATTTATAAGTTCTTATAATAGTGTATTGATAGAATGAAAGGTAAATTGCGGTTTACGATTTATGACGTATTAAAAAAAAAACTACTTACTAGATCTCGTTCAAACCAATTTTCGGTGGTAGTTTACATGGTAATATACAACATATATTTTTTTTGGTTTTATCACTCTCTTCTTTTAGAAGTTACAGGGGGGACACATTTTTCCACTTTGGAAGTGTCTCTCGCGCAATCTATTCAGTTTAGAAAAAAAATGGTATTAGAAACCTCAATATCATTTTTGAAGACTTATCCACATAGATACACGAATGGGTTTAATGAAAAAAATTTTAGTTCCTTCAACTCAAAAAAAAATTTTTTTGAGTTTCAGTTCCATGTATGGGGACCCCCAAAACGTGTTGTTTATTCTGTATTTTTATATGAAAATCTTAATGTGGTTTACAGATTACATCTACTTACCAAGTTTCAACAGTATAGTTCTTATGCTTTCGGAAAAAAGTGGCTGTAACATACGGACGGACAGACAGACACACACATGACGAATCTATAAGGGTTCCGTTTTTTGCCATTTGGCTACGGAACCCTAAAAGTACCCTGTATAATGTCAAATTGACATTATTGTCAATGCCTGTGCTTCGGAGAGCACGTTCAGCCGTCGCTCTCATTTGACTGAACATCTATGGCAATCGTTATTGGGAAGCCAGTGCCTTCAAATGTACTGACAACTATTTCAACCTTCGAATACATCTACCTCCCTTAGAGTTGCCGATCCGGTGCCAGTCGCTCCGTGGAAAAACTGAAATTCAGGTAAAACCGGTTGAACTAGTAGCCGACCCCAAATAATCTTGGGAATAAGGCTAGGAAGAAGAAGATGATTCATCATTGTCGATGACCAAAGCTGAATTTGACAGGTGAAAAAAAATTTTTTTACCTGTCAACGAAAGGCGCCAAAAGTCTAAAAATAAAATGAAGTATATAAAAACATATGCCAAAGTATCAATATTCACTCCCTTACTGGCCTAAAAAAGCGACCGACTCACAGAACTAAATTCCCGGCATAGCGTGTATTGAGTGGAGTAAAAAATAAACATCGAACAGTCCTAGATTCGAATCACGTAGCAACCGGATAACACAATTTCTTTCCCCCGGAGATCCGGCCAGCCACACTCGTAATTTCACTGTCAAAATGCTACCATTTGCGAATATTTTCCTGTTTCAAAAGTATTGTTTGAAGAATATTACAGGTGAAAGAAAATATAAATGTACTAGCTACGCCCCGCGGTGTTACCCGCGTATTTTCGGGATAAAAAGTAGCCTACATGTGATTACATAGAACTCACTTTTAGATTAGCCATTTACAAACTATCATTATGGTTTATCTATCTACTTACTTACTACTACTATCATTACTACGATTTATGTTTTTTTATAATCACTTAGCTTTCGTCCGTATATCTCCATTATTGCAGTAAAAAGGAGCCTATGTGTTATTCTGATATATAAGCTATATTACTGTAAAGTTTCATCCGAATTCGTTCAGTACTTTTTGCGTGCAAGGGCAACAAACATACATACACACATACATACATTCATACTCACAAACTTTCGCGTTTATAATATTAGTAGGATTAGTAGTAGGATATAAAAGAACCAGCTTTTGTCTACATAGTTATAATTTCTATTATGACAAGCATGGGCTACGGACGAAATCTAAAGAATATTAAATACCATAATATCTCAAAGCTTAATTACCATACGTAGAACAACACAGGCCCGTAGACCGGAGGGGAGTAGCATAACGTCTTTTTTCTATACAAAACAGTCTGTCTTTTTAGGGTTCCGTAGTCAAATGGCAAAAAACGGAACCCTTATAGATTCGTCAAGTCTGTCTGTCTGTCTGTCTGTCTGTCTGTCCGTCCGTATGTCACAGCCAATTATTTCCGAAACTATGAGAGCTATACTGTTGAAATTTGGTCAGTCGATGTATTCTGTGAACCGCATTAAGATTTTTACATAAAAAAAGAAAAAAAACAATACATTTTGGGTGTCTCCATACTTGGAACCGAAACTCAAAAATTTTTTTTTCATCAAACCTATACGTGTGGGGTATCTATGGATAGGTGTTCAAAAATGATGTTGAGGTTTCTAATATCATTTTTTTCTAAACTGAATAGTTTGCGCGAGAGACACTTCTAAAGTGGAAAAATGTGTGTCCCCCCCCCTCTAACTTCTAAAATAAGAGAGTGATAAAACTAAAAAAAATATATGTTGTACATTAACATGCAAACTACCAACGAAAATTGGTTTGAACGAGATCTAGTGAGTAGTTTTTTTTTAATCCCTACTTAATATTATAAATGCGAAAGTACCTCTGTCTGTCTGTCTGTTACGCTTTCACGCCTAAACCACTGTACCGATTTTGATGAAATTTGGTATGATGATAGAACTGAACTTGGGAAAGGACATAGGCTACTTTTTACTGCAATAATCGAGATACAAAGACCAAAGCTAAGTGATTATAAAAATACATAAATCGAAGATGTCAAAATCTATCACTGTTTACCTCTTGTCAAAACTTCACAGGTTGCTAGGTATAACACACTTGCATGGCAACCATAATGATAGTTTGTAAATGACATATAGACCAGTAGACCATGGTAGATAATTTTTGAAAACAAATAAAATTATAGTAGGATGAAACCTATTGGAAAAGGAGGAGAATTTTATAAAAATGAAAGGAAAAATAATTTACGGGCGATCTGAGGTCGGGAAGGGGTAGGGGGGAGAGGTTTTCGGGTCCTTTAACCGGGGCGTGAAAAAGCATCCCATTAGGCCGCCATAGTGTGGGCCGCCATACATTATTGTCCGCATTCGCAGCAAGTGTGGTAGCCCCGACTCTTGGATTCTGCTCATGCTTTCCATCAGGCAGGGTAGAGTCAGATTGGATGGCTAAATATATACAACAAAGGGTAAAAAACGGTTTATCTCGATTTCCGGCAAAACTACAAGGAAAATAGTTAAATGGCAAAGTTGTAGGTAATTAACAGATCTACAACTTTTTAGGGTTTCAAAGTTTATGACTTCGAACCCTTATAGATATGTCATGTCCGTCTGTCCTTCCGTCCGTCCGTCCGTCCGTCCGTCCTCAACTTATCGTCCAAACAGTAAGTGCTAGAAAGATAAAACTTTGCATGAATATGTATTGCAATTACGTCGACAAAGTGCTACAATAAAATTATGAAATAAATTTTTATTTAGGTTACCTCCCCTACACGTAAAGTGGGGATGTATTTTTTTCTCACGGCTACCCCATCATGTAGGGTATCATTATATAGGTCTTTTAAAAACATTAAGGGGTTGTTAAGACGATTTTTTGATTTAGGTATCCGTTTGCGTCAAATTCCACTTTAAAGGCCACTTTTTTGTAAAAACAGGCCGTCCCGCCCGCCGAAAAATTTGTGATAGTGGTCCATATAATGAACTTTAAATGAAAACTATAACGAATTAGATGACTTTCTTAGTTCAGGAGTTATAGAGGCTTAACTTTTACAATGCGCTTACTTGGAAAAGTCATACAAAATCAACGCATTAATACGTAAACATAACAATTATCCATTGGATACGATTTCTAATCAACGTACCATTATGGGTGACTGAGGAACCCTTTCCTGTGCGTGGCCTGACACGCACTTGGCCGATTTTTTTGGTATTTATTTCGGGTAGTCTCTGTAATCGATGGACCAATTTTGACGGGACTTTCACTAACAGATAGCTGATGAAATAAAGAGCCTTTTTTAGACTAGCTTCACTCCGCGTCATTATCCTACGTGTGTATGTAAAACACAATAAAACACGGCGTTCTTTTAGTATCAGTATTTTGGATGGCACTCGACACAGTTTACAGAGTGCACTACACCAAGGACTTAGTTACAAAAATTAAATAACTCATTTTCATTAACTTCAAAACACTCAGGAAAGAAGATAATAAAATAATCAATTCTACCAGTAGAAAATTATAACATAATTAAACGCAAAGGAGAAGCTTTTAATTCAATTGTCTCCGAATTTCTCAGGCTTTCCAAAGACAAGCAAAGTTTTTGCAGGCACAGGTATACCTACGCTCCGCCTTGTTTGCCGCGCTAAAGTTGACAGTTTGACACTAAGACAATGTGACATTATTCTCACAGTTTTTTCTTATCCTGATGTTATTCGATATCGTTTCACTGATGAAAGTATGCCACTTGATATATTCTTAATTCTAACATGTATACCATATTTATTCGAATGCAAGTATTATTTCATACAAGCGTCAAAAAATTCCTTCGCATCATCGCTTACCGGTAGGGTTCCCAAAAGACTAGCAGCATTGCCATGTTGAGCACGAAGGATAATGTCGTTAATATTGGCATGTCAAGATGTGCGCGAAAAGTATTATCGTCCAACAAGGTGAGCCTATGTTTCTTGGCGATGGATGTTCCTGAATCCATAAGCCTGATTCTCAGTCTCCCACAACAAAGAAACTGAGCGGATAATGTGATAAGAAGTGTTTTTTCAAAAAGTAGGTTCTCATATTGTAGAAAAAAAAACAGTTATTGATAATTCATGATGATGTTAGCGCAATTTAGTCAATGTTACTTTTTTAATGTTAATTGTGTATTATTGGAGCCCCTTTAGATGGTATTGTTTATGCCTATGTTATCCATTATCTAATGGACAATAAAACCTTAAAAACAATTGTCAATTGTGTGGATTTAATAATGAATGAATGAGTTTAAATCGTGTGTGTAAGTTCGTATCTTCACATAAAACTGAAGTCACTTTTATTAATTATGAGTACCTAGGCAACCGAGCCTGGCTCGGTTTATTTATTATTTTACAACGTCACCTCTCTTATGTACCTGTAGTATTGCTGTGTTGGTGTGCTAACCACCAACCAAAGAAGTGTTACTGAAGGAGTGGTATAGATGTTGGATCATTTAATGTCGATTCCACTTTATTTAGATAATCAAAAATGAGATAGGTACTAGTATTTAACACATAGATATAGAATACTATTATTCTATATCTATGATTTAACAAAACATAGCATTTTTCACAGCCACTGGATTACGAGTTTGTGAAAGAGCCTCTTGTAAAACAGTCGTAAAGTAAACAAAAGACGCAATTTATGTTAAAAAAAGAGGCCAAGTGCGAGTTGGACTCGCCCATGAACGGTTCCGTAGCAGCAAGTAAAATCATATAAAAGTTTTTGTAGTTCGTTGTAACTTTGATCGATGTTTTTATAATAGTGTATTAGGTACTTAGTTGAATGAAAAGTAAATTGCGGTTTACGATTTATGACGTATTACAAAAAAACTACTTACTAGATCTCGTTCAAACCAATTTCCGTTGGTAGTTTGCATGGTAATGTACAACATATATATATTTTTTAGTTTTATCACTCTCATATTTTAGAAGTTACAGGGGGGGGGGGGACGCTCATTTTACCACTTTGGAAGTGTCTCTCGCGCAAACTATTCAGTTTAGAAAAAAATGATATTAGGAACCTCAATACCATTTTTAAAGACCTGTCCATAAATACCCCACACGTATGGTCTTGATGAAAAAAAAGTTTTGAGTTTCAGTTCTAAGTATGGAGGCCCCCAAAATTTACTGCTTTTTTTCTATTTTTGTGTAAAAATATATTATTATATTTTTTTTTTTTTTTTTTTTTATATATTTAAGCCTGCCAAAGTGACTCTACTCTGCCTGATGGAAAGCATGAGTAGAATCCAGGAGTAGGGGCAACCATGCTTATTGTAAGGGTAGACAATGTAGCATGGTGACCCCTACCATGGCAGCCTGGTTTGATTATTCTGCATCACTCTCCCGGCCCTCGAAGGGCGGGAGACTGATGCAGAATGATTGGGCCTCCGGTCTCACACTCACCAACGAAATACGACAGCAAGAATGCTGTCATTATTAGGATGGTCTTCTGTGTGAGGGTAGTACTGGCCGGGTCGAGCCGGCCCATTCGTGCTGAAATCAGCGTTCACAGAATACATCTACTGACCTAGTTTCAACAGTATAGCTCTTATAGTTTCGGAGAAAAGTGGCTGTGACATACGGACGGACAGACAGACAGGCAGACATGACGAATCTATAAGGGTTCCGTTTTTTGCCATTTGGCAACGGAACCCTAAAAAGAATTTGAGGCAAAATGGACATTACCTAGTTCTGTTCTCAACTGTGAAAAAAGTAAATATCTTAGAAAGTAGATCGTTCTCAATTTAAATTTAGGCGCTATTCGATTAATCTTGTAAGTGTCACTTTTCGAGATAAAAACTTTTTTCATTAAAATAAATTTTGATAGGTACATAAAATTTCTTTTACGATAACGAAATTTATCGTACTTATTTATACTCGCGGCTCCACTATGTCGGTCATCCTTTGTATTTCCTCAAGAATGAAACTATCTGCAACCCAAAATTTCATTGAAATCGGTGAAGCGGTACAACCGTGAAAGTTTAAGTAGTGTTAACTTACACAGTTTTTGGTGAGAGTCGCCAGAGTTTGGAACGACCTGCCTGGGTCTATTTTTCCTGATGAGTTGAACTCTGGAGCCTTTAAGAGTATAGTGAACAGATTTCTTTTGGATGGGCGTGTACCATCTTCGTCTTCGTTTACACTTCCCATCAGGTGAGATGGAAGACAAACGCCTGTACCATTACAACAAAAAAAAAAGAAGTAGAATTTTAATTCCACCATGCATATTTGTCAATGTGTTTGCTACGTACTTAAAAAAATATGTCAGGAGGCGCATTTCGGTTCTTTCAACAGCTAGCTAGAGTCTTCAGTGACCGAATTACACTTCTGGTGTTATTTAATAATGCCACCATGGTTAAGGAAGCCCTTCATAGCTGATGATGGAAATGTTTACTGCTCCCTATAAAATTTAAATAAACACTCGTTAAACTATTTTGACTTGTTTCTGTAGAAACTTTCTTCAGCATATAAAAAAGAAATGATGAAATACATTTTTAATTTATGTCAAAAATTTGTTTTATTTGTGTAACACGGCAATCTGACTCCATCCCAGGAAGAGCTCGGAACCTGAATTCTGGTAAACATACTAGCTATTAAGTTACCTATACAAATAAATTAAAAAGAAGTCTCTGTTTGTAATTTTAAATTAACATCTTTTGTCTAAGTAAATATGAAAGTATAAGGTTTACAACAAAAAAACATTTTTTTATATTTTGTCTTTTTATCTGAGGTCTATCCGTCTGCCTGTCTATCAGTCTGTTTATTCTGACCAATCTCTCTGGAACGACTAGACCGATATTGACAAGACTTCACAGTCAGATAGCTCATAATATAAGAAGTAATAAAGGTCACATTTTGTAAACTTCGCAACACGGAGTTACCCGCTGTTGTTATGAAAGTTAGAGTAATAACATAAATTTCGACCAGACACGAAGTAAATGACTTTACCATCACATGATATTTGTCGTGTGTGGGATTCGAACTCACGATTTAGCTGTTAGGGTCACTAACCCCTAGGCCCTAGACCCACCGGCCTGTCTATAGTCATTGTAAGTGCATCAATCTAAACGTTTTTTTTATTTTGTTCTAGGTATGTGCCTGGGAAGCAACACAAACTCTGCTCCTACCCAGCAATCTGGCAACATAACGGAAATGCTATAAAATTGCCAACAATCGTGAAACTTTGAACTCGCACACGCATTCGGCCGCCGGCGCGTCGGGGTTGCTATTACGAAAATATCAGGTGTTGCCAACGTACCAGCAATTTACTGGAACTGAATTTAAAAGCTAGTAGTTTTATAGTCGCTGTTTTTTTAAGACTTTTGCGCAAATGAAGGATCTATGGAGCTTGTTTCTAAAGAAATTCTGATGTTGAAGAAGGTGAAGTTTTCTAAATTTTTGGCAGCCTGTCTCCATGTTTCTCCTAGGTAATCTCTTAAACGCCTTAACCGATTTCGACACGATATTCACTGACAAATAGCTCCTGATATTAGGAGTAATTTACACTATTTCTTTTTAACTAGCTTCGCCTCGTGACGTCACCAGCCGTGGTTGTTGTAGAGGTACTACAATAACACGTGGTTCGCTGCTAGTGTGTATACATATATAACTTATATATAAAACTATCTGATGCCCGCGGCTCCGCTCGCGTCCAAGAGATATGAAAAATAGATGTTGGCTGATTCTCAGACCCACCCGATATGCACACAAAATTTCATACAAATCGGTCCATCCGTTTCGGAGGAGTATGGGAACGAACATTGTGACACGAGAATTTTATAAACAAGGGTACATATCGGGTAGGTCTGAGAATCGGCCAACATCTATTTTTCAAACCCCTAGGACGCGAGCAGAGCCGCAGGCATCAGCTAGTAGTATAATAAAGATAGACTTGTGATGTTACGTCTGCTAGACAGGTGTGTATGAGATACAAACGAGAATACCAAAACATTGAAAGCCAGACATAAACACGAGGAACAGACAATAAAGGTATCATGTCTCTGTTTACGTTAGAAATCATCTTAGATACAATAGAACTGAGAATAGGTACATTATAACAACTACACTATCATATACCTATGCCGTTGGGGCAGAAGAGTTCTCGAGTGGAGACCGCGTCTCGGTAAACGTAGTGTAGGACGCCCACAGGCGAGGTGGAGTGACGACCTGCGTAGGATGGCTGGCAGGAGCTGGATGCGAGAAGCCCAAAATCGATCACAGTGGTGTGCAATGGGAGAGGCCTATGTCCAGCAGTGGACTGCGATAGGCTGATGATATGATATATGATATATACCTATTAGCTGAAATATACAAACAGACAAATTTTTTAGAAATTGATTTTTCTATAAGAACCACATATAATTTGATGTGAATTTAATAAAAACTGTATATTTAATATTACATACAAACACTCTAATTTAATTTTTTTGAATAGATTACATAATATTATAACACATATTTTAATATAAACTTATTAAAAGATAAAAGTTAACAATAATATAATAGTATAAAATTAAACCTCAAGTAAATTCAACATTAAAAAAAAAGTAATCAAAACTGGTCATAACAAGTTATAAAAAGAGTCATTAACAATTAACAAGGTTCAAGGTTACAAGCAGTTACTGACTCGGCCGAGGTTACAACATAATATCGCTTTTTTATTCTTTATTTTAACTGGCAACTTTATAGTGTGCAGACAATTGATGGAAAGTTGAATGCTTTTTTTTGCCGACAGTTCATGAGATGTTCGAGTGCAGAAAATAAGCTTATATTTTTTTTGTATAAAGGATTAAAAGAGCAGCAGGCCACCTCATATTGACTACCACTGCCCATTAAGACCATAAACTTGTAAAGTCTCTATTGAGTTTTTTTATCGTTGAAAGGTTTTTTTTATACCAAAGTAACTCTGCTCTGCCTGATGGAAAGCATGAGCAGTATCCAAGAGTGACAGTAACCAACCTCATGGTAGCCTATGATGCCACACTATGGCCTAGTGAGATGGTTCTGCATCATTGCGCCTCCGGTCTTACATTTTTAGGTTACTCTTCCATGCGAGGGTAGTGCCGCCCCGGTTGAGACAGCCCGTTCGTGTTAAAATCAATGTAGCTACTACCTTGAATCTTAGGAAGCTGAAGTTTTATGGTTCTGGTAAAATACTCCCTTTAAAAGACACTCTCTTATTTCCCAAGACCCCGCTCCCTGATAATCTTAATAAAGAAATCATGCTATTGAATCAATTTCGCTTATTTTGTTACTGTCGTCACCATTCCTAATTATAAGATACTCATAAACTTTGCCGTTAAGAACCATTCATAAACAAAAAATTAATTTTGTTAAAATATGACGATACTAAAGACTGCTCAATTTATTTTATCAAATGACTGAATTTACAACTTAAAATAAGATTATTTAAAAATCAATCATCATCAACATAAAAGAGGAACGACATAATATTTATTTAAGTTCATTAAAATTCACAAATATATTGCCTTACAATGTAAATGTCAAACACAAGTTTACATTGTGACATCACTAAACATTGTAACGTGTCAACGAAACGTATTTATGTCGTAAATTGCAATCGAAAGGTTGTGCACTAACTAAACGCCGCTGTCAAGCCTCTAACTTGTAACCATAGAGATTGTAAACTTTATATCAGTACTGCATAGTATATCACTTCAGTGTATGCGAAACTTAATAGGTCATATAGAATGTATCCTTATGTATGATTGTTACTCTTTCAAGTAAAAACTACTGAACGGATTTGAATTAAACTTTAGTGCACAAATCGAGATACACGCGGGCTTAGCCGCGGGCCAAAACTAGTTATTTATATTTTTGCTATTGCTGAGTCCCGCGATGTTACCCGCAGTTATTGTTGTAAATCGTGAGTAACGCCGCAGAGCGAATTTAGTTTAAAAATTGCCTAAGTTACTCCTTAGGTATTAGCATCAGCTTTATGACTGAGAAAGTTCCGTTAAAATCGGTCCAGCCGTCCCAGAGATTAATCAAAATAAACAGACAGACAAAAAAAATAAAAATTACATTTTTGATGTTGGTACCGTATTTATTTGATATGCATTTAGTAAAAAATTTGTTCATTTGATATTAAATACAGACTCCAATTTTATTTATTTATATAGATTATTGTACAGCTTTTATTAATCATAAATTAATTTTATGAATTATAAATTCTAAATTTAAATTAGCTTATTAAAAGAAAAAGACGAAGGTTAAAGTCACATAAGTTGTTTTTTAAATCGACTAATTGGTTAATCACAAATCGAATAGGCAATCAATGTCGTAACGTAATGCGGTAATCGCCTAATAACGAGAGACAGAAATTAATCGAAATCCACGATGCATCGTTACGTTATTGGATTAAGGCCAGAAATCTGCTACTTCTAAATACCATTTTGAAATATCGGAGCCTAGATATATGGAAGTTATGTAAAACTTTAATTACCAACGTATTTCTTAGAATCTATTACTATGCTATTCCCAAATAGTTTTATTATTATTTTATACAAACTTTTACCCGTGGCCCCGCCGGCGTGTATGTCGGTTGTCACGGTAAAAAGTAGCCCAAGTCCTTTCTGAGCCTGTACCAAATTTCATTTATGTCGGTTCAATTGTTTTGGCGTGAAACCGTGACAGACAGACAGAGTTACTTTCGATTTTTAATGTTAGTAAGGATTATCAAAAGAAGTGAGGCACAGGCGAAGCTGTATGAATTGTTGGTATCTTTTATTTGATACTCTCCTCGATAATTTCGTACCTCAGGCCTCTCTTCGTAATGGTATAGTGGTAATATTGTTAGTACAAGATGTAAGATTTGTTTCTTGTTGGTATTTTGTTGTAGTGAGAGTGATCTTGTAAGAAAATCATGTGAAACAATAATTTCAAGATTAAATGAATTCTTCTATATTAGCTAATACTGATGGACAATCCGGGTCGTGGGTTCGATTATACCTATCTATACAAATAAGTAAAATTGGAGTGTCTGTATGTAATATATAAATTTTAAAATTTAATTGTCTGTTTGTTTCGGGTAACTCTGCAACGGCTGGACCGATTTTGACGGTACTTTCACTGATAGAAAGCTAATAATACAAGGAGTTAACATAGGCTAATTTATTTTAGACTAGCCTCGCACCGCGGGTTTCACAGGGCCGTAGCTAGGGGAGGGCATTGTGGGGCAATGCCCTACCTTAAAATCAGAATGCCCTACCTTAAAAATAGCAAGAACTAAGATATTTTTTATAATTTAATTATTTGTAGTTTGAGATAAAAAAAATGTAGGGACAGGTCTCAAAACTTTTCTGAACATACCACAGTTTGTATATTCATTTCATATTATATTAATTTTTTGCTCTGTGTATGGCATTTGAAGCGGCATCACATGAAGCAATGGGTCTATTTAATTACAATATCTGTGTAGCAGACGGTACTCCCCGTCCCATAGATTGCAATATGGGCTACATTACAATCTATGGGAAGGGGAATCCTCTTTTAAAATAAAACTAGCGTACATGTTTTGCGTGCAAGTGCACGCGTGTCATTTTTCATATATTTATTTCAATGTATATTTTTGTGTCGTTTGCATATATTTTTTCACTTTGGACCGACTTTACGAAAAAAAAGAACAAAATCAATTGATCTGAACGATGTTATTCGCATTTTTAGGGTTCCACTTTTTTCCGAAACTATAAGAACTATACTGTTGAAACTTGGTAAGTGATGTATTTTGTGAAACGCATTAAGATTTTCACACAAAAATAGAAAAAAAAACAATACATTTTAGGGGTTTCCTTAAAACTGAATCTCAAAAAAAGTTTTTATCATCAAACTCATACGTGTTGGGTATCTATGGATAGGTCTTCAGAAATGATATTGAGGTTTCTAATTTTTTTTTTGAAACTGAATAGTTTGCGCGTGTGGCACTTCCAAAGAGGTAAATGTGTCCCCTCCCCCTGTAACTTCTAAAATTAGAGAATGATAATACAAAAAAAAAATATGATGTACAATACCATGTAAACTTTTACAGAAAATTGGTTTGAACGAAATCTAGTAAGTAGTTTTTTTATACGTCATAAATCGTAAACCACAATTTACCTTTCATTCAATCAGTACACTATTATTAAAACACGATCAAAGTTACATCGAACTACAAAAACTTTTATAACATGTTGACTTGTTGCTACGGAACCCTTCATGGGTGAGTCCGACTCATACTTGGCAGCCCCTTTTAATAATTTAGCGGATCATAGAATTCAGCTGTTTTAAATGTTATTATTATTATGTTAATTATTATAATAAGTTTGTAAAAACAATATGATCTAAATGGTATTTTTGGTCTTATCTATTTACTCGTATCACTCCACCCAACAATTATTTATTACTTCACTCTCACTCTCAAAACCCACATTGACACTAAGAGTGTACGTTCCTGACGAATCTGGGAGTCAATTATCCTCTCAAGGAGCTTCATGGTGTGAGACATCACCTTTATACCGCGGTAGTTGCCACACTCCTGCACCGATCCCTTGCCTTCAAAGACTGGAGTGATGATACTCAGTCTCCATTGCCTTGGTATCTCGCCGTTGAGAAGTGCACGGTTAAAGATATTGGTTAGGATTAGCTAAGGGTTAGCTAACACCATGGATACCCAGCGCCTTCCAGGTCTCGATGGGCACTCCATCGGCTTTACGACTCGTCATGCAGCGAAGAGCAGCCTGGACTTCTGCAGGCGTTATTGGTGGCACTAGCCCCTGATTTGGAGGGAGATCCGGTGGCTGCACTGCACCACTTTATGCTGCTTGTTAAACAGCTCGTGGAAGTAAGAGCGCCATCTTTCCTTCACCGCAAGCTCTTCGTGTAACAGGTTGCCCTCAGGATCTTTGACACAGCGACACTTGGAAATATCCTGTGCCGCTTTGATTCTGGAACGCGCCAACTTATAAATGAGTTTTTGTCCCACAGATGATTCCAACTTATCATATACCGGTTGTAAGTGGTCACGTCTGGCTCTGGCTACAGCTCTCTTTGTGGCACGCTTTGTAGCTCTGTACGCAATGTGGTCTTCGGGAGATCTGGTTGCTTACCACTTTTTAAGGAGGGTTTTCTTGACCTTAGTCTCCCTCTGGACTGTGCCGTTCCACCACCAAGTATCCCTGTCACATTTTCGTCCGTCCTTAGACACGCCCAGCACCGCTGTCACCGAATCAAGAATAGCTGCCTGAATCTTGTCCCAACTGTCTTGAACCAATTTGCTCTCAGCTCCAGCGCACTTGTCAATGAAGGTCGAGGCGAACTTTTGAGACGTGACTTCATCAAGCCGCCACCACCTGATCCGGCGCTGGCAGCGTTCTACATGTTTGTCTTTGGGCTTCACACAGAGGTCCATGACAAGGATACGGTGTTGTGAAGTGAGACTCCCTCCGGGTATGACTTTGCAGTTGGCCACTTTGTTAATAGTGTGTCTTTTCGTGAGCAGGAAATCGATTTGAGTAGCTTGCCTCCCGCTTTTGTAGGTGATAAGGTGTTCCGGTTTCTTTTTGAAGAACGTGTCCCCAAGGCAAGATCGGTAGCCGCACATGTTCGTAAAATGCCTTCTAAAATGTCTTTTGTTGCGAATGCCATAACCGAAACCACCATGAACACGCATAAACTCCTCACAAACCTCACCCACATGCCCATTTAGATCACCACCCGGAACGATACCCTGCTACTAAGGAATGCCGCGAAGAACCTCCCCGAGTTGACTCCAGAACGACATCTTTTCGGTTTCGCTACAACCTGCCTGTGGCACGTAAGCACTTCTCAGACGGGTAATAATTCCATCGATAAGCACCCTTACGACCATAAGACGGTCGCTACATGACCTCTAAAATGCCAGTCTTAAGCCACCCGGCAATCACCACGGCCACTCCGTTCTCTCCACCAGGTGCCCCTGTGTATATCAGTTGGTAGCCATTCCCCATGAACCGGGATCTACTGCCCTTCCACCGAGTCTCCTGCAGGAACGCTACGGCTACCCTCCGCCTGGAGAGTACATAGGCTAACTTCCTCGCACGACCGGTTAAGGTGCCAATGTTCCAGGTGGCAAAAGCGGAGCTTACGTGTTACAAGTGTTGGGCGTAACTTCTTTAACCCGCCCTGGACCCGGTAGCCCTCTTCCACTTGCCACAGGAGTCAAGCGAAGCTCATGCGCGCCGTTTTGCGGCGGCGCCCTATCCGTGGCACTAACACATCTGTTGATCCATGTTCATGTTCTACTAGAGAAATTATTTGTCTACGAAGAGCTATTGAATGTACATCACTGACCTAGAGGTCAGTGATATACGTGGTGCTTGATTTAGGAGCCCGAGCTTCGGAGCACATTTATTTTATTTTATTTTAAACTAAATGTACATGTAGCACAAAGGCGAACTTAATGCCATGTGGCATTCTCTGCCAGTCAACCTTCAGGTGATGTAGGAATATGATGTGGTAGGTGCAGACTTAGGATATAAAACCTGACAAGGCAGTTGTAAACGTAAGTATCACCTTTATTGTAAACCATTGTACCTATATTGAATTTATTCAAATTTAATAGTTGTAAGTAATAAACACAAATTTACTGTTAAATATTAGGGTTTATAACAATGGATGAAGGTACCAGACAGGTATGTAAACATACGTATATATACATACACCCATAAATCCACATATACACAGGCATACATAGACATACATAAATAAATGTAATTATATATATTACGTATATAAATACTTAGTCGGGTATTATCGTTGTGACCGTTCTGCCAATTCATTCCGTAGTAAATCACGTACTTTCATTTTGAATGTGAGGCGGTTTGTGGACATCCTGATTTCAGTAGGTAGCGCATTCTGACTGCACGAAGAAGGAAGAATTAATGAAATTAGAGGTATGAGGGGGGTAAAGGAGAAGCATATTGTTCCTTGACCGAAGGTTTCGGTAATGGTTTGAGCATAAGAGACGAAAGTGAGGTACGAGGTACTCAGGTAACGATGGGGAGTAGAGGAAAGAAAAAAGAGAAGTGAGTGCACGCAAACTGCGGCGCTGTTGAATTGGGAGCCATTGCAGCTGGGAACTTAAAGTAGACACATGGTCATAATATTTGAGAATTGAAACGAAAACGAATGGAATGCAGTTATTGAGAAGGGGTTTATAAAGGAGGTCGGCAGGTCAAAATAACACACATCACCATAATCGATCAGGGGATTTATTAGGGACTGCATAAGCGTAGCCTTGGTTTTAGAGGGAAGGAAGTTTTTAAGACAGTATAAAGCGCGAAGACACGAAGTAACTTTCTGGCTGACATGTGTCACTTGTGCCCGCCAATCAAGTGTAGAGTCCATATATAGCCGCAAGTTTTTTACTACTGCACTCAGAGCTATCTTCTGGTTGTTGTAGACAACTGGAGGAATGACTGCCATATCCGACCTACTTAGCATTTGTTTTCTCAATGGCTTATGATATGTCATATGCCATTGAGAAAATGAACATTGGACTTGGTCAACATATCCTCAACACTTGACTACGTCAATTATGGTATTTTTTTTACTTCTGCCCTACCTGTAACCAATGCTGCCCTACCTCAAATTCGACTCTAGCTACGGCCCTGGGGTTTCAGCTAGTTAAAAATAATTTAATTGTGTGATGAACAGGATGCTTTGTGGTACATAGATACTGCGTGGTGCCTATTTTTAACTTATCTATAAAATGTGCTTGTTTATACAGAAATATTATATGAATAATGTTTATCAGTAGATGGTAACCTTGTTTGGAATAGATTATTGAAAGCTTTATATTTATCATGTAATGTAGTATCCAATAAAGTGGGATATAACAAAAGTAATAAGAGAGAGATGAGTAGGTATTAAATGTTAAGATTGACATGAATCCTACACGACTGCTTAAGGAAGAGTCAGTAAGAGAATAGAGTACTAAATAAACAGTGAAAGGATCGTGAATTACCTAAGTATCTAAGCTAATAATAAATTTATGAATATTTCATCATTGTTGCGTTACGTAGCAGCAGTTGTAAATAAAACACCAATCTTCAAATATACTCTTTTGCAGTTTCCTTCTAATATAATCAAATGTCTAAACGAATTCCTTCCTATCTGAAACGGAAAATGGCATAAAAAATTGGTTCAGGCAACCCTACTCATCATTTTAGAGGATCCCTCGGGACGGCTGTAGATAGATCCATTTCACCAGTATACTTTGAAAGTAGGACATGACTTACATTTTGGTTGTCCATGGAGACCATAAGTTTGTTTAGTTTTTACACAAAAGAGGTTGCTTGACTTCGTGGTTTTACTCGTGTTATAAATTCTGTTTCTAGTGTCGTATTATTTGTTGATTTATTTTAAAAAATTGTGACTGTGTCATTATTATATTACATAGATTATCACACTATATTCAAATTACAAGAAGTTTATAGCATTCTATTGTATAAAATTGCCATAATTCTGTTTCTCTATATCGCAGACTAAAGGCAATGACACAATCCCATTCAGGCTAACAACTAGCAAGTTAAACTAGCCACCACGCAAAGCGGTTGACATCTAAAATTTATTAATACAAAGCCGGGATATACACCAGCTGCATATTGCAATGCAACCGGGAGCCATGAGCCAGTCAGTCGCCGTGCTTCGCTTGCGCGGTTCGCACGTGGGCATCTTATGCTGTACGAGAGAAATAGTTAAAAAAATCGTAACCGTTCGGTTTATTGTGTTTAAATATCGAATGCAATAAGTTCGATTATAATATCGACTAAACTATATAAGTGATAAACTAAATAAGTGTTTCGTTTGTTTATAAACAGTGATTTCAAATTAGGAATGCTTATTTTTAACGTTAATTATGTAGTTTCTACTTTCGTTTTGAGTTAAAATAAACTAAAAATTTGTCGTTAGATTGTGTTTGTGAATTCGCGTGTTATAAACAGTAGTGTTGTGCTGTGTATGTTGTGTAGTGATGTGAATTAAGTTGGAGTTTAACGCTAACAACATGTTTGGAGTATTTATTAGAAGATGGAAACCAAAAAGGTGGGAGTTCCATTTTTAACTAGTGTCTTGTTTATTTATGGCGTACCAAGTTCGAGAAATGAACTCATAATACCTACAACAGTATGAAGTAACCAGTTAATACTACGTAGTTTTAAACGGATATGCAGTTCTGTTATCGTTAATTAATGACAATTTAAAATTTAAATTAAGTAGGTGAATACCTATTCTTCAGTGTTTATCGAGTGTACAATTATACCTTATAGCTGTAGTTTACAATAGATCTAAGCTTCAAAATTAAATATGGGTTGACTTAACTGACCTACTGAGTGTTGTAAGTAAAGAAATATTATTATAACAAGTTGGCGTTCATAATGGTATTAGTAATATAATTCACTATTTCCCCGTCTGCTAACCATAATAATAATTCTTATCTAGAAACGTATAAACAGTTGTAGGTTAAGTTTATTTGTTTGAATACATACCTACATAACATTAGGTATTATGTACCTACTCGTATGTTTAATTCATATAACCGATATCACACCATCCGCTTTAACACTCCACTGCTGGACATCCTCCTTCACCTTTCCTCTTTATAAAGGACCTCTTTATAATGGCCACCCTCTTTTTATACCACCACTTTTTATAATACCACCTTGGTCAGGTGGGTCGTGTGGTTTGTTACAGTTTCCGTCTCTTTGCACTACTACTGCTGTTGTCCTGTCGAGTCGAAGAATCGACTAAGGGAGTCGAGTACCTAAGTCTGCTCCCATATTCGATTCTTACGATATACCCATAGGTCGACTAGGGGTGGTAACTGTATTTATCTTATCCTGTCACCACACGAAAAGATTCTAATATAGAAGCGTCATAATCTTGACAAAATTAGATGTACAAAACTATTACTGCCAACGTTGGTCTAGTGGTTAGCGTATGCGACAACTGTGTTTCGGGTTCGATTCCCGCGTCGGACCAAATGTTTGAGTGATCCGCAAATATTTGTTTCGGAGTTTGGGTTTTCTATGTATAATATTTATGTATTTGTAAATAAGTTTATGTATTTATGTGAGTTGTCTTGTACCCATAATACTAGCTCTACTTAGTTTGGGACTAGATGGCTTTGTGTATAAGATGTCCTCAAAAAAATATTTTTACGAACCTCCACAGTAGTTATACATCCATAGTGTAGATTCTAAGAAGCATATCTGAGAGCGCGTCTGCCATTCTGTTGCACAGGTGTTGCTGACAGCTGACAGTTTTGCTTTTTTTCTAAGGAATGTTATAAATTAATATTGTTGACAGGCTGTTGAATAGTAGTTTCGTCGCTAAGTGATCATAACCGAGTAGACTAACCCATTGCAAAGTTAGTCTATGGATGGATGACCATTTTTAAACATATGTACCTACACTTTCGGAGAGTATATCTCAGTACTCTTGAAAACGGCTCAACCTGTTCAAATGAACGTGTTAAAATACATTCATTAAATTAGAGTCATTGTATTTTTATTCCACTACTAAATAAACTTTGACTTTTACCTGACCGGTTTCGCCTAAGGCATTATCAAAGGTTATTGACCTTTGATAATGTATAAAACGTAATAAAGTAGTTTTAGTAACAGTGGAATGGAATTTAATTTCCAGAATGGACTCCAACTTCGATTGGAATATGGGCTCGTAGGAGAGGAGTCACATGTGTGAGCAATATTACATTTATTACAAGAACCACTAAAACGCCAGTCTCGAAATGGCATTGAAAAGCATCTATTGTATATTTTTATTCTCACGTTCGTATAAAAATGTAAAAAATATTTCAGAATTATAATAAAGTACCTATACATACATGTACATACACCTTCATACATAATTAATTATTTTTAGTAGCTAGTTACACATTCAGGCATTTTTACTTCTCGCTTTAATTGGCATTGCTAATTTAACCTTGATAATATACATATAAAACTGTAATTAACTAACCTGTGCCCGCGGCTCAGCCTGTGTCGTCCGTAATACCGATAAAGAGGCCTATATAAGTACTTCCTCAAGAATCAAAGTACTTCCATGAGAAATAGAATTGATCAGAGCTACAGTTTAGTCGCAAAAGCTAACGGATAAACGGACATACAGAGTTACTATCGAATCCTACTAATATTATAAACGCGAAAGTTTGTGAATATGTATGTTTGTTGCTATTTCACGCAATAACTACTGAACGGATTTGGATGAAACTTTACAGTAATATAGCTTATATATCAGAATAACACATAATAGGCTACTTTTTACTGCAATAATCGAGATATACGCGGGCGGAGTCGCGGGCGAAGGCTAGTTAACAATATTGGTATTGTTTATTGAAAATTGCGATCAGTTTTCTTTCAAGAGGGATGAATATATTTAAAGGTACTCGTATGTCGTCTCAAAAAACCTTTCTTTTTAGTTATTTTTTATGTTAATGATGGTATTTAATAAATATACCGTGATAATAATTTCCTTCATTACGTCAGGTCATCAACATCATCATCAACAGCCTTTAACAGTCCACTGCTGGACATAGGCCTCTCCTTAGAAAGGAGGTTTTGGCCTACTATACCACGCTGGCCAGACGGGTTGATATAGGGTTGGTTTCAAGTTTTCCTTCTTTTTGCATCGATGATGTCTTGCGTAGTTTATCCCTTAGTCGCCTTTTACGACACCCGCGGGATGAATAGGGGTGGTGACACTCTGTATTCTTAAGCCGTCACCACACGGAACGTCAGGTGAAGCTATTAATCTTTAAGTAAATAGTAATAGTAAATATTAAAAAGAGGATTTAATAGCCTGAAAGTTTAAAAGTTATTGTTAGCGGTAAGTAAATTGGTAATATTAGGTTTAGCATTTTGCTCACCTTTATTCTTAATATTATTTAGCATTTTGCTAAACCTAATATTACCAATACAAAGAATCTACATTTACAAGCTGTGGAAAGTTTATTCTTTCCACAGGCTGCTATTGTAGTTTCTTTTCTTTCAATTTTCTTTAGCAAGAAACAGATTTTTATCCAAAAACACTGTTCTAGCAAAAATATTTAAAGACTTTTGAAATAATAACCACATATTTACAGACTCTGGACCATTGTTCTGTCTTAACATAATAGCTTTTCCAAAATCTTTATAACGATATTAAATAATCGATTCATCTGATATAAAATCGAATTGCTAAACTAACCCGACATTTGACCTGTGTAGGCTGTATTGTAACCCAAAGTGGGTCGTGTTCGCACCACTACAATTTATAGGACTTTATCAGTATTACTAGAACACAATAGTGTCGAGATCGGAGGTCAACTTGGTAACCCTGCTATCGAATCTATTACCCCGTATGGAGTCTTGACAGCTATGATAAAATACAACTATGATATTATACATTTTCCTGAATACAAACCACTTAATATGGTAGTACAACCTACTAATATCATAAACGTGAAAGTTTGTATATATGTCTGTGTGTATGTATGTTTGTTGCTCTTTCACGCAAAAACTACTGAACGGATTTGGATGAAACTTTACAGTAATATAGCTTATATGTCAGAATAACACATAGGCTACTTTTTACTGCAATAATCAAGATTCACGGGCGAAAGCTACGTTATTATAAAAATGCATAAATCGTAGATGTCAAAATGTATCACTGTTTATCTCCTGTCCAAACTTCACAGGTTGCTATGCATAACACACCTGCATAGCAACCATAATGATAGTTTGCAAATGGCTAATTTAAAAATGAGTTCTGGATAATCACACATGTAGGCTACTTTTTATCCCGGAAATAAGCGGGTATCACCGCGGGGCACAGCTAGTTATGTACATATTTATTTTAATCAAATAGCGTGATGTTATACCGCGGAAACAAATTCGTTTCCCATAAAAATATTATAGTGAGAAAATATAACTATAAAATAATAGTGTCTTTTTTTTCGAAAATTTAAGAAGGAAACGAAGTCATCTATGGATTTTTTTTCTCCTCTTTTAGATTCTTTTTATAACCGACTTTTTATGGCGCGATTGTTTGGTTCTGAATAAAATAAGGAATAAAATGTAAAATATACAGCTTATGTTGATTTTTAGGGTTCCGTAGCCAAATGGCAAAAAACGGAACCCTTATAGATTCGTCAAGTCTGTCTGTCTGTCTGTCCGTCCGTATGTCACAGCCAATTATTTCCGAAACTATAAGAGCTATACTGTTTAAATTTGGTCAGTCGATGTATTCTGTGAACCGCATTAAGATTTTTACATAAAAATAGAAAAAAAACAATACATTTTGGGGGTCCCCATACTTGGAACTGAAACTCAAATTTTTTTATTCATCAAACCTATACGTGTGGGGTATCTATGGATAGGTCTTCAAAAATGATGTTGAGGTTTCTAATATCATTTTTTTCTAAACTGAATAGTTTGCGCGAGAGACACTTCCAAAGTGGAAAAATGTGTGTCCCCCCCCCTCTAACTTCTAAAATAAGAGAGTGATAAAACTAAAAAAAATATATGTTGTACATTACCATGTAAACTACCAACGAAAATTGGTTTGAACGAGATCTAGTGAGTAGTTTTTTTTTAATACGTCATAAATCGTAACACGCAATATACCTTTCATCCAATCAATACACTAGTATAAAAACATCGATGAAAGTTACAACGAACTACAAGAACTTTTATATGATGTTACTTGCTGGTACGGAACCCTTCATGGGCGAGACCGACTCGCACTTGGCCGCTTTTTAATATATTAAGGTACCTATTTAAACATGGCTGCAGAAATGAGGAGTTCATGCGTGGGAACAAAAAAAAACAAAAGCTAAACAATGTACGTCATTCCGACTTGTATTTAGGTACTAATATAAATTGTTAATTAATTCAATTTCATTTTATATAGGTAACTAGAATAATTTTAAAACTGTGTAACTTTTATTATTGTTGCTAGTTTTGTGTATTATTATCAGAGATCGGAATTGGGTGTGTGAAAATACCTAAAGTTTGCAGCGGGACATAATATGGAGCTGTTACAACCACTTAAGTTAAACCGGGTTTGAATTTTACCGGTTTAGTTTTGTTTTTTTACATGTTCCTTACCTTTGAAACACCGAACCATAAACATTTACAAGCTGCTAATACAGTTCTAAATAAATTTTCTGCTAATACAGTTCTAAATAATTTTTTGTTTTGTACTTTTCCGGTTAAAATTCGGTCTTTTAGTCCCAATTGTTCTTTGTCGGTCAAACACAGAATTTTATATATCTACAAAATGCTAATGCGGTTTTAATTTCTTTTTTTGATCTGTATCTTAAGTTAAAAAGTTTTGCTACAGGTTGATGCAAGGTTAACGAACATTTTCGCGTCTTTACATAGTTTTGAAGTCGGCTTTTTTTTAAATTATTAAACCTGCACTGCATAAAAAAATAAATTAAAAACATTTATTTCAATTGCAAGAACAGTGGTTGTAACAGCTCCATATTATTATTGCAAACTTACTGCAAACTTTAGGTAGTTTCACACACCCAATTCCGATCTCTGATTATTATATTAGTAAAAGAATAGCGATAAAGATAGAAAGGTGAAATTTGAAATAGGCAAATTTCTCTATTACCTAAATTAATATTACAATATAAAAGAAAAGGATACAAGAAAATATTGTTTTTGATTACCAATTATTGATTGCCAATCATTTCTAGTATTTATGCCATTATGAACTACCTTAGATATAGCCGGCAGAAAGCGGATATGCAGTATCTCGAAATATCCAACTTTACACCAGAGCCAGAAAACTCACTATGCGTAGATTAATAAAGATAGATAATAGGTGAAATTTGAAATAGGTAAATTTCTCTATACCTAAACCTCACGCATGAGACACATACCATTTGACGCAGTTTTTTTTTTCTGATCAGAACCATGCCAAAAGTCATGATATCAAATTTTATCATCATCGTTATCTGAGCTGAAAGAAATCCACTGATGGACATAGGCCTCCCCAAGGCTCTTCAAAATAACCGGTTCTGAGTTGTCGTGCTGACCTGGTAAAGGTCGGACAAGGGCAGCATAATTCGTACTTATTAAGTATGTAAATTGTAAAGCGATTTCTTACTTAACATACCTAATTTTATTTAATTTTAGTATTAAGTCTTTATTGTCTATGCCTTAGGTATATCCCATAGACAATAGGCTCATTGTTAGATAGCATAGACAATAGACAACAATTATTTCTCTATACCTTGTTGTTCAAGAAGGTAAATTTTAAAAAGTAATCTCGCGAACTCCTTATTAGGCATTCTAAGTTGCTCCTCGTATCAACTTACAAAACATCCTGTCAGCGTCTCAGGCCTCCCACAGGGTACAGATTACCATTTAATCAGTTCCACTGAATACAGTTATCACCGAGGTTAACTACAGTGAATTAACTGTATGCAGAAATGTCTCGTTCCTATGTAAAAGTTAGTACTGGCTGGAGTTCAACTTTGCTATGACACAATTTAAACACAAAGGAACCAATTTCAAACCACGCTGATTTAAGCACGAATGGGCCGGCGCGACCGAGGCAGTGTTACCCTCACACGGAAGAGCATCCTAATAATCACAGCATCTTGCTGTCGTATTTCGTTAGTGAGTGTGAGACCAGGCCGCCATGGTATGTGTCACCATGTTGGATTGCCTACCCTCACAATGAGGATGGTGACCCCTACTCCTGGATTCTACTTATGATTTCCATCAGGCAGAGTAGAGTCACTTTGGAAAGCTTAAATAAAAAAAATGATAATAAAAACGGATAAATTAATTTTGATATTTGTGTTAACCAACTTAAAATGATACATGAGGATTTATGCAAGCCGTCAGAATCGTATACAAGACTACTTGAATTATAGAAATAAGAGAATTGAAAAATATGTCTTACAGTCGTAAAACAAGGAATGCCCATGAACTCATAAAGTACTGACGGGAAAAAGTATTTCAAGAGCCATATAAAAAATTAAATTGTCGTGTCTGTATATAACATCAAATGATCAGTTTTTTTAATAAATGCATGTGAAAGTATATACGATAGGTAATTGCATCAAAAAGTTTTTTTTTGGCTGTCTGACTGTTTGATCCGTCTAATCTGTAAAACGGCCTTACTTATTTTGATCAAACTTCCACTGGTAGAAAGCTGATGACACAAGGAGTAACTTATGCTACTTTTTAAAACTTACTTTAACCCATGGTGGCTGTGGTAAACAACAATAACGTCGGGAAACACCGTGGAACACAGCAAGTTAATAATAAAATAGCAGCTGATGTTCTCCATATTTCCTCGAGCTATTTCAAAGAGCGCAGTTTTTACAGCACGAGTCCGCAGTCACATTATTGTGTTAATTTGCCCGCCATTTTGTTTTTGTTTGAAACCAGTTCGCATGCACGTATGAAAAAAGAATTTCCTTTGCCACTTGTTTGAAGTATGAAAATAGGTTATGGTTTTATTTTTGCATTCCTTTTTTAAAATATGAACTCGTTTTATATGTGCGAGTTCGATGGAGGTTGTTGTCCTTTCTATCTATAAAAGATTTTACTGCGATAATGTAAACATTAGCACTTTAACACGATAGCTATCTATCTCTTTGTTAACTATAATTGCATAGACTATATCTTTGTTTTTAATAATCAGTCAGCTCTTATTTTTTTATAATACACTTCAACCATAGAGAACTAAATGTTCTTTTTTTAACCCGACGCATGGGAGCATTTCAAGTCCAAAATATATGAAGTCCATACATAAATATATATATGTTTATGTTTGAAAGACGCTTGACACACACAGACACACATAGGTTCTTTCTGTCACCTTGTTCGTTATTTTTATATATTTTAGAACGCGATTAATGCTATTGATTCCACATTTGGCTTCATCCCAAACATTTCATTTCTTAGTAATTAATTCTTGTCTCATGATATAATTTTGCTATTAATGCCAGATAGTGATCTAAGTGACAATGGCTTCTTAAGATTTTATCCGTACTCACATTATCTCATAGTACGAATTAAATGGTCTATGGCTCTATGAGTACGAATAGCATGCTAGTGAATGGAAAGTATCTTAGCCTTTAAAGACTTTCGATATAAGATTCAGTCTTGACTGTCGTAGTTGGGGACGTGACGACAACTTTTCCAAAATCTGTCCTAACCAATTAAGTTTGTGTCATTGGAGAAATCTTTATAAATATTTCGTTCCAATTTGCATTAAAAAAATATGTCAAAAATTGTATCTGATTGCGTTTAATTTCTTTTGAAATAGGCTTCTTAGGCAAATAACTGTTGTAATAATTTGCATTAAATTAAGTTACAAAATTTAAGTTTCGAAACAAACATTGTTTCAGATCCAAACGGATCTATAGGTAACCAACTTAGATTCTAGTCCTATGACCCTGCCAAAGGGACTGCCTGAATGAAAGCATGAGCAGAATCCGAGAGCAGTAGTCACCATGCGTTGCGAATGTAGTCGATGCATTATAGCGAACTTGTTTTTTAACCCGGGCAATGCTTTTCGCACCACACACATTTGGCACCACTCGGATGCTTTTGCATCATGAGAGTGACGACATCTGTAATTTTAGGTTGGTGTTCTATGGAGTCCGTGTGGTGACGGATTAAGAATACAAAGTGTCACCACCCCTATTCATTCCATGGGTGTCGTAAGAGGCGGCTGAGGGAACAAAATAAGCACCTAACATCACTGCCAAGAGAAGGAAAACTTGAAACAAACCCTTTACCAATCCGCCTGGCCAGCGTGATATAGAAGGCCAAAACCTCCTTTCAAAGAAGAGGCATGTCCAGCAGTGGACTGTTAAAGGCTGCTGATGATGATGATGTTCTGTGAGAGGGTAGTATTGTCCATTCGTGAAGAAATCAACATGGTACTACTTAATATCCTCCTACATTTTTATTCCCACAAAATACCGAATCATTTAGTTACAAAAGCGATTGTAAGAGGTATATTTTTGATAGAGACATGTCAATATTATCATATTAATGATGACAGAAATGACACTCAATTTATTGGTGGTACCTTTGTACTTTACGTCACAGTTAATGGCAATCGAATTTAAGATGTGTAGGCATGCTTTGATTCGTAATAAATATAATTTTACGATTGGTCACGGCGGTCGGTTATGAAATAATTATTGGGAGGTGTAAGGCTGTGGGCGGCCCTGATGTTACGAAAAATAATATTTATTACGAGTATTACCAAGCTCCTTGGATATTATTAGGATTGATGATAACCTGGTACTCTTCATCTTTTATGTTAAATATACTCTCATTCCTATAAAATTAAATAACGATAGTCGCTACGGCAGTCTTCTATCGGCTTTATCATGGAGTGTTCTGACGAGCTCTTTCAACTGTTCCCACTTTCCCCCTTCCTTTACACAACGACACGTGCTGGCTTTGGATGTCACCGATTTAGAGTGACCGAACTATGCTCTCGAACTAAACGATTCAGCTCTTCCAGGACTGAGTAGGTAAATTATGGAACTCAGTACTAGAACACGTGTTACCCTGACACTATGATCTTGGGTCCTTTAATCAGGACGTGAAGAAGCTTCTCACTACGACACGCTGCACTATAGACATTCACAATGATAATGGTGACCACAACTATCGAATTCTGTATTTATAATAATAATAGGTTATACGGAGGTCATGTTAAGCAGTCGGCCCTTCTTGTTATTATAAGATAGCAGTCGTGAAGCTTAGTTGGAGGCCTTCGAGCGGCTTAAAAACATCCAACGGCAAGATCACGTAGCCACAACGTGTCTTACTAGTCCCCCCAACCCGCACTGAGCCAGCCTGGGGAGGTATGGCCTTAACCCTCTTCTCAGAGGAGATCCGAGTTTCAAGACGTTATGGGTTGATGATGAATAATAGGTTTATCACCATTATCAGAACCGAGCATCAAAATAACAGGCTCTACCAAGTTTGGTATCAGATGAATGTGTCTGAGGTGTCTCAAGTTATTAAGTTATTAATATGATACAATATGAAATGTGAACGGTTGTATAACACTGAAATTTATATTAGATTACACGTTATAAATCCTATTACATGTGATTGTAAGATTTATTTACTTAACACTGATATTGTTTGTTAATAAAAGATATTTTATAACAGGTTTTATTACATATTTATTACACGAGGTTACCCACTTCGACTAATCTCTCTTTCTTTTCAATTCTGTAAGAGTAAAGCTACGATAATTTCACCACGAATAGGCCGCCATTCCGTGTGATGACTGATTAAGAATACAAGTGTCACCACCCCTATACATTCCATGGGTGTCGTAAGAGGCGACTAAAGGAACAAAATAAGCAACTAATATTACTGCCAAGAGAAGGAAAACTTGAAACAAACCTTTTACCAACCCGTCTGGCCAGCGTAGTATATTAGGCCAAAACCTCCTTTCTAAGGAGATGCCTATGTCCAGCAGGGGACTGTTAAAAGCTGTTGATGATGATGATAAAGCCGCCAAGGTCTTCGCGGTACTACCCACACACAAAAAAACAACCTCAAATGAGAGCATTCTTGCTGAAATGTTTCGGGAGTGACTGCGGTACCGAAGTCCTAGTGATGGAGTAGCATCTCACTAGGACACCATAATGTAGGTCTCAATGAGGATGGTGACCAGTACTAGTCAATTCTACTCATGTTTTCCATCAGGCACATTAGAGTTGAAGTGACTCTTAAGTCATAAATGACTTTGAGTGAGTCTGAATTTATAATATTAGCACGATATAACAAACAACAATTATTGTGGTATTTGAGCTTGATTACTAAGTAAAAATAACCGTCTACAATAAATTCCCTGTGAAGACAATCTTATAATAACAGCTTTATAATGGAACTTGAATAGCAATGAGGAAATAAATAAATAAATTTCTCCATTTCCTAATAAACCGTTTTCCTTTTACGAGTTTCCCATTATTGAGCAGGACAAATGATTGCAGTTCTCTACTTGTTGCGAAATTGTATGCAATTGTATTGTTGGTTGAAGACCTAACGAAGCTACTGAGTTAACAAGAAAAAATAACATGAATATGTAGAAACCTTGTATAAAATTTATATAACCTATATCAACCCAGTTTTTATTAAGTTTCTATTAGCACAACCTCGTTTATTAAAATCGTTTTTTTTAGTTAAGACGCTGTAGTGGGACACAAACATGGACTGTCAAACTATTGCCCTTTCGTTTGATTTTGCTGTAAGTACGACAAAAAGAGGCAGAAAGACAAGCATTTTGTAGAAAGTAGGTAATTCTATCTGTATGCTTTTACGCCTAATCCGCTGCAACAATATCAATGCAATTTGGCATGTAGATATTTCGATTCTTGAGGAAAGAAATAGGTTATTTACTTCGCGTTAATCGACATACACGTGGGGCGGAAAATACTAGTAAATTTATATACGTATACATACTTACATAGATACCCCAAAACTTTCACTTTACGTAATACATACTCAGGTAAATAAGCAAAATTAACACAATTACGCATCAGGAAATTCAAATGCCTGACGTTTTAACCCCACAGCACTGGCCGCGGTCGCAAGCGGACAATCATTAAAATTTAATAACATTTTCTACAGACTTTCACACGAACTTATTATACATTGTAAGTACGCAGTCTTTTATGAAGATATGCTCTTAATTAACTGTTAGCCTCGAAGAAAGGCCTCTAAGCAGTTACTTACTAACGTAACGGAAACCTTGAATGCACCCGTATGATCGAGTTACACCGTGTGTGGTCTCGTATGTCATTCATATTCGATTGATCATCGAGCTTATTCGGTTCATTGTAGAGAGGAAATTAATGTCGATTTGTTTGACGGTTCGATCTTTAGTTCGTTGTTGATTGTCAGGTTGTTGTGTTGTATACGGTTGTATTGTAATTGTAATGTAGGGGTGAATGAGTATGTTTTCTTGAAATAAATAACTATTTTAATGTAAAAGTACTAATAGAATAACACAGGCCGAGGACCGGAGGGGAGTAGCCGTCCCGTTATTACAAGTTTCAACATCATTTCAAATGTACATTTAAAACCATTCACAAAGCATAGCACAGTCATTTCTCTACCACAAAAGAAAATAAATTTTGCTATAAAATTCAGTTCTAAATAAATAAAAAAGTATTTACAAGTGGAGTCCGCCTCCAGTCGCCTTAATCAGACACGTAATCATGCGAATTGTGTCAGTAAGAATAATGTCGGATGAATTATCTCAAGGTCAATGTGACCTTATACGCATTTGTGGGTTATCTTGTTTTATATTCAATTTATTGAATTTACTTACATAAACTTTTTTTTTTTAAAACACTATTGGTTATACGTATTATGCACTTGACCTGTGGCAATTTTTTTTCTTATCTTCCTCTTATTTTTTAAACCACCGAGTGTTTTCAATTCAGTTTAATAAGCGGTATTAAAAATACAGATACTTAATATTTAAGACATAATGTGGATTGTAATACATATGTTTTAATTGGGACCCCGTTATATTAGAAAAGTATCTACAACACCTTGTGTGGTCACGGATGGACTGTGACAGTCTATCCATGACCACTGGGTAAATAAAAATATTATTTTACTTTACAGATATGATAAGCATAAATAAATAAATATTTTGGACATCTGACACACAACGTCATCTATTCCCAAACTAAGTAGAGCTTGTATTATAGGTACTAAACAACTGATTACATATTATAGATAGAAAACACCCAGACTCCGAAACAAATATTTGTGGATCACGCAAATATTTGGTCCGATCTGGGAATCGAACCCGAGACCTCTTGATCAGCAACCGCATACGCTAGCCACTAGACCAACAAGGTAGTACCTAACCTAATAGTATTTCATACTCTCAGTCAGGATCAGTCTGCCACCAGATTTTAAGCCAAGCAGTTAACATAGCAGCAGATGTAGCCGTCTGTTGAGAAAGGTAGAAGGTAAAGCTCCATATTAATCCATATTAAATACACAATGTATATTTAAGGTACTTAATTGAATAAGGATTAATACTGTATTGCTTAAAATCACTTCGTAAATAAGCCATTATTTCTCGTAAAAAGAAAAAAAGAAAAAAAATATTATTGTGGGTCATCCCTAAGACATATATACCATCGCGGACTTTTTTGTGTACCTATTTAAGGTGTACAATACTGTAGTACATTATTTTGATGTATATCGTAGGGTACAGCCAGCGTTAGCAATGAAAGTGTAAAAAAATGGGTTTATTTACGACATCACATTAGAAACATGTATTAAACATATAAACCTTCCTCTTGATTCACTCTATCTGTTAAAGAAAATGGCATCAAAATCCGTTGCGTAGTTTTAAAGATCTACGCATTTATAATGACAGACAAAGAGCGAAAGCATGTAATGATGAAGGATAGACATGCGCAGAACATGTTACTGTCTCGGGCGTTCTTCTGCTTACGCTATAGTCGTTTCCGCCACCACAAACAATCATGTCTGACTGCGCTAAAATAATATGACCTTCCATTGTCTCGGCCATGGAATGTCGCCCATCATCATCTTCCTAGCCTTTATTCCCAACATTATTTGGAGTCGCGTACTCCACTAACATTATAATAATTTATTAAGTGTTCCGTTACCTAACTATAATCATTCTAGCTTAGTACATAGAATAGACGAATAATTAATGTAATCTTTATTGGCTGTGGTCACAACTCCAACCGTGAAACAAATGGTCGATTTTATTTGATTTGTGAAGTCTGTGATTTAAACGGCGGTTTTGTATTTTTCTTGATTAAAGTTTATCTCCTTAGTAGGTAATAAACATCTCATTGATTTTGTTTTCTTCGAAACAGCGATACAATAAAAACAGTTTATTAACATTTATCGAACACCTCTTAAACAAAGTACAACATGCATTCCCTTAAAAGATTTTCGACATTTTAAATCCTTTCTCAAAAACTTGTTCACGATATTTTTTCTTCCTTTTCCCGTTAATTTTGTGTTCGACGGTCATTAATTTGACTCTGGACAGCGCAGTGTGTGCACGTTTTGTCAATCGATACTTATCGATTAAATTTATAATCGATCTTAATAGTTGATAAGTTGGAATTACAGGGCTCGCTAAATCTATTGGTCATAAAATGTTAATAGGCACTGGAATTTTCGTTTTTTAATGTATAGGAAGCAGATGTAAATAAAGACGGAAATGAGCTCGCAACTCAGACATCCCCACACACCTGATAGAAACCAGCAAGAATTACCACTGGTGTTCCATGAGAGGTTGGTGAAATTCCGTTGCGACCAGTCTAATTATCCCACACCATAATCGCCACTTTAGGATAGGCCTCCAAGAAAGCAAGGAGACTCCAGAAACCGCCGATACGTTCCTGGACGTCCTTCCGACTGTTGAGGATGGCTGCCGCTGGGTTTACTAGGTAGACCGGTTTCTCCGGGAGTCCCACACACGAACTTCGTCTCCCACGGCGGGTATGACCCAAATTCAAATTCAAAATTCTTTATTCACTTAGGATGCAATACATCTCTTGTGACAGGTCAAGATTCTACATGTACATTTATGCCATGTTCGCAAACAATAGGTAGAGCCGGAGAAAAGAACATGGCAATAAAAACTCGCGGCCACTCCTTTCAAATCGCCAATGTTTACATAGTTTTAATGTTTATAAACCTGATATGGGGGTAAGGTGCTGCCACTAATATACTATACACCATGTTAGAGGACTGATGTAAGTTATAGTGATTAAAAATTAGAACATAAGCTAATTTAAAAAAAAAAAAAAAAAAACAACAGCCTCAGTGGGTACAACATAGTAGGAGCATCTACTTACAACAAAGGTAAAAACTATATGTGCTCAAATATTGGCCAAATTACTGGTAACGAAAGAATAAATATAAAATATCAATTATAAGATCAAAAGAAAGAGAAGAATGGCCTTTATTCGTCACGTAGAATCTTTACTTACAAAAGTAAAATCATGTTCTTAAACAATGTGATAACAACATTCACATGAGTAGAATAAAATGACAAGGAGCAAGTAGTCAAATCCATTTTTCTTTATCATTTAAAAATTCGTCAACTGTATAGTAGTATAGTACCCAAAAAACCCGCCAAAAAAAAAAAACTTTTGCGGTCTTTCACCCTTCAATCAGCTGTTATATTCGAATGTCTTGCGTCATCTGCGTCATCTGCGAATAATATCTATACGCTCATTCGATATTGTTCAAAGACTATTCAGTTAAAAATACCACTTCTAGTCAATAATATTAGTTTCGGTTTCTACATAAAATATCAATTCTTCACACGCTCTCACGTCAATCATTTTATGAATGAATGGTTTGCTAATGTCTGTTAAGTGGACGTTCTTATTCAAAATTACACGCATTAATCTGTGGAATGTAGAAAGCGACATAGCTGATTTACGAGGGAGACTGTAATATTAGCTAGAATATTTTTAAGACATAAGACCTATATTAATGAAAGCAAATTTTTGCCAAAAAATATAGAAAACTATGCTTGATGTAAAGGAATTAGTAGTGAGATCACGGTTATTGATCTCCCAGGTGTCGTAAGAATCGACTAAGGAAACAAAGCTCAGCAAACAGAAAGAAACGAAAACTTGATACCGCATTTTGGTGCAGCCGCAGAAGGAAAATTAATAGTTTTGTATGTTTGTGTATTCCACTGTAGCGCCTAAACTACTGATCCAATTTTGAAAAATAATTCGTCAATAGTTTTTCTTCTTTAAAGTTTATAAAGTACAACTAAAGACTTCTATTTATTATCGACTTGTGAAGTATATGTATGTATTGCTGTAACTGTTACTTCAAAACTTTCTTTTTTTCGCCACATTTATATGGTAAAGTACATTTTATTCAAGCTTATAACACCTTGTTTTACTTGTTAATAAAAAAACCGATAAATAAATGGACACGGAAGTTACACGTACGGAACTCTTAAAGGCTCAACATTGAATATCATAAAATATTAAGTTTCAATTTTAATACCACTATATATATATTTCGCTGTCATTGATAAACGACAAAAACTTTTATTGTTGTGTTATAGTTTATACTATGAACTTTGAATGAACGTCCATTTTGTTGATTAATATGTATTTACAGCAAAAAAGAATATAATATGTATAACTTATCTAGTCATGTACCCATAGTACAAGCTCTGTTTAGTTCTGGACTAGATGGCGTTGTGTCAGGGAGGACTCCAGAAGCCGCTGATGCGTTCCTGGTGTTCCTCCCGACTGCCGAGGTAGGCCGTCGCGGGGTTTAGTCGGTAGAGCGGTATCCCCCGGGAATCCCACACACGCCCTTCGTTTACCCCACGAAGAAAAAGAAAGGAAATAGGTGTCATCGTTTTCCATGTACGCGAATCTAAGCAATTTTTTTCCAGCCTTAAGACTAACTGACTGTTATAAATTATAATAGATTTATAATTTCTACTATAAACCTTATTCGTACCAACGGTCATCAACCTTTACAACTAAAGTACATCAGCTTGCGATTTGCTAGTTATTCAGAGAGCGATGATTGGTAATTGCTAATATTCTTTCAAACAAACTCAACTGGCTCAATTTCATACTACCTTGTTGCCACACTGCCTTTTTGGTCTAGTGGTTAGCGTATACGCCCGCTGATCAAGAGATCTCGGATTCGATTCCCAGGTCGGACCAAATGTTTGTATAAATCTGCAAGTATTTAATTCGGAGTTTGGGTGTTCTGTATGTTTAATATGTGTATATTTAGAAAAAAAAAGTATGTTTATGTATTTATATCAGTTGTTTAGTACCCATAATACAAGCTCTGCTTAGTTTGGTACTAGACGGCGTTTTGTAAGATGTCCGATTTATTGATTTATATTTCATATAATGTGGTATTGTATTTGTGAAAGGCAACGAAAACGTTTTTCTACTCGCTATAAACCTTATCTAACCGTTTTTATGGTAACTAAATAATGTAAAACCATCGTTAGCATTGTAAAATTGAATTTATATCCATCTATATTACTTAAAAGGGAGGTTTTAGCCTACAATGGGGTACTTGACCAGACCAGTTCGGTATAGGTTTTTTCCAATTTCTTTCTTTTTTCAGAGCTTTAGTCTCGTATAATTGTCAACCAAGCAAATTATGAAAGAAAGTAGCAAATAACTGTTATTTTCAACCAGTTATTAGAAGGACAATTTTCGCACGCAGTGTTTTTGCGTCCATTATTGATAGGACACGCCGTTCTTAATAGTTTGTTGTGAAATCTGAACTTGCAGTCTAAGTTTTAAACAATTCCGTAATTCCGAAATTAACGTCAATTTATTTAAACAAAAAACCTATGTTAAGTATATAATTACGTGTACATTAGTCTGAATTAAGCCTCATTTGCATACATTGTCAGATAATTCAATAGCAGTTTCGCAATCTCGAGAGCTGGCCTTGTAATAATTAGTGCATAAGATCTAACAGTTTAGCCTCTCCTTAAGAACCTTTGTGTCATTGTTTGCTGTCTAATCTTGTCTAATTGGGTCGTAATGATACGTGTTACATAAAAAACTGTTCGTGTACTAATAAGGCTAATAGCGTATTAGCTCGTGAGACGTAACGTCATCTTTAAGTATCACAGAGTTGCAGAGACGTATTTTAAAGGAAATTTGTTTTCTTTAATATATTTTTTGCATTCCATTATAGGTGTAGTTATATAGGGTAATCCAAATTAGAACAACTACTACAGAATTCTTAATTAAATTACACGGTGATCATCTTCATCTTCTTCCTAGCCTTATTCCCAATATTATTTGGGGTCGGCTACTAGTTCAACCGGTTATACCTGAATATCAGTTTTTCCACTGAGCGACTGGCATCGGACCTCCGCAACGCTACGGGAAAACTGAAATTCGAAGGTTATCGAGGCAGTATCATGTGTGTGTATGTTTATTTTACGTACGATACTAATCAGGTCGAGTATTTGAATAAGCTAAAATAATTGAAATACTTAAATCATATATGGTTTCTCTATTTCAAACTAGAGCTTTTCAATAGTCCAAACATTTGCATTGTAATAAATATCCATGCTTTGATATTAGGTACAAGTATTTTAGATGAAGCATGATGGCGGTTTTCCAACGTCACCTTAATTTAAGGGTCACTTAGAAAAAAATACTTTAAGGGACAACTAAGTGCTCAGATGTTTCTTAAAACTCAAGGGCTTCCTATGTTAGGAGGATTCGAGTTACGAGATAATCAAGTATAGTAAGTGAAAACGGAAGATTCATAGCCAGCATTGAAGGTTTGTAATAATGTTATTAAACTATCGTCTAAAGAATTATTATAAAAAAACATATAACGCGGATGCTATAGCTTGCTTAAATCAATGAAAAAACTATTCGAACTGAAACATGAGTCATCCCTTCACAAACACAAAAGATCTTGATTCCACAACAAACTATAAAGAACGGCGTGTCTAATCAAAATGGACACAAAAACGCTGAGTGCGAAAATTGTCCTGCTAATAACTAGTTGAAAATAACAGTTATTCGTTACTGTTATTTGTACAATTCGTTGTGCTTCGTTCGGTTTGGACAAGACACTTTGTAGTCAGATTTTTGGGTCAGTGAGATTGCCAATACATGATTTGATCCACCGGTACGTTAAAATTGATATTACAATTTTGTAATTACCAACGAAAGGTAGAAATCACCGTTCGATATCGATAACGGAACCATTTATTTTCGAAATTATGTTTGATTTCGTTTTTTATATGGTTTGAAACGTTTTTTTAAACTATTAACGCTTCCTATAACGCTAGACAGTTATGTGTGTGTTTTATATTGATAATTTGTCAGAATGGATTTAAATTTTCGAATATTAATAACGTTTAAGTGCTTTCTAAAACTGACAATAATATTTTTGTAAAAGAAAGCATAGCAACGATTAATTTAGTATATTTTTTAATTAAAGTTTTTGTCTGTTAAGTAAGTCTTGGACTCGTATGTTTAATAGGCTTCTCTTTTCCATGTAATTTAGTGTGAAAGTAGCCTGCTAGTAGTAGTCTTACCGAAATTTCTTTCGAAGTTCTACCCAGGCCTGTAGCTTACCATGATATCGGCTCTTATTATTTCTCCAATAAATATAATCAATCTCTCAATCTCACAAACCGTACTATAAAAATAAGTAGGTATTAGATTATTACCGTGTGTCATTACTAGTAAGTCTAATAGTCTCATTACTTTTCATTCATTTTCTTTTAATTAACTTGGACCTGGTCGGTCCCGGTTGTTATCATACGATCAGTCAATAGTCGTGAAGCTTAGTTGAAGACCTTCGGTCGGTAATTAGTAATTTTCACATAAATTAATACGTATTAGAGTCGCTATTACTTTAAATGTTTGCAAGTATTGTGCTCTACTACATTGTCGAATAAAATGTAATTTAAAGTCGTTATAGATAGAGGTACTTTCATAAAGCCTACTTAATCTTTAAGGTACACCGAGTAGGTACTTACTTGATTCAATATTTATTTATAATAGTATTCACGTAACATTTATTCACTAAAATATAATATCATTATAAAATACCGCAATAAGTACCATATCAAGGTACTTGGATTCCCGCCAACTACAATCTTCAGTTTGACACTCACCGAAATAAGATGACCCGTGTACTTCTAAGGATCTCTTCAAATTTTATTTGAATTGAAGATATCGAGGAGTTCAATTTAATCTGGTTATGCTGTTCTAGTTCGGATGAGTACTTTGGACGTGGAATTCCTTTTTATGTTGCGACTTTGTATCAACTGGGCTGTCGATAAATCTAAGGTGTTATTGATTTGTGTTGCGACGGCTGTTTACTTTGGCTTGAAAGAGTTAAAACGCTGGAAGTTTGTACTGTATTATGTGTCTAAATACAAATTGTTTTATTTAAAAAGTTGCACATCAACAGACGTCTGTTAGAATCTAATCGATTGACCTAATAAAGAGGTGTATCATGACATTAAACCTTTTTACATTATCATATCAATCAAATTGTAATCGATATTTTTGTTTCTAAACGTAATAAATCTATTAAAGTAATATTCATAAATTATACAACGCTGATAGTCTATATGATGTAATGTTAAAATGACCTTTTTGTGTTGCGAAACGCAGGCATAATGGATGTTGTCTTTGCCTCAATGTTTTGAGTTAACCTCAAACTATAAATAATCGAAATTCAAAATGTTCTAAAACAGTTTGAAAGGTATGTTTTTTTTTCATCGATTGCTCTTTAGAGTACGAAAATATGGGAGGGAACTTTATAACAAGGGAAATCGTGTCAAGCTAATTTTATAAATTCGAAACTAACTCTGTCTATCTGTCAGTTACGGTTCATGGATAAACGGCTACTACTAGCGTTTACGGCTTCGCCAGCATGTATGCCGGCTATCGCGGTAATTATTAGCCAGTATCCTTCCTTGAGGATCAAAATTTTTCTATCGTAAATTTCATCCAAATTGGTACAGCGGTTTTGTATTGTTGAAAAAGTCAATATTGATACAAATATGAACTGGCAGACTCAGGAAGCCAGCGTCAGTGAGAAGGTCACGAATATTCTGCGAGGATTTTATCGACTTAAAAACTTCCTCCCAACAAAAATAAAGACGATGCTTGTCCAAACCTTAATTTTTCCTATTGTCGACTATGGTGATGTATGTTATGAACGACATGAACGCAGATCTGCTCAATAAACTAGACCGGCTTCTCAACAATTGCATTCGATTTATATTTAATCTGCGAAAGTATGATTATATTTCTTCTTATCGTAAACAACTGTCATGGTTGCCTAATAGGCAGCGTCGCAATTTGAGAGCGCTATCGATGTTATACTCCCTTCTTTATTCACCGAACTCGCCCACCTACCTAAAATCCCATATCCAATATCTGTGTTCTAACCATGACAGAAATCTTCGCTCTTCTAATAATCTTCTCCTTCTTTGTCCTGCACACACATCAAGTAAAGTGCATTGTTCCTTCCTTGTTCAAGCAGTTACCCTTTGGAACGCGCTCCCATTGGAAATCAGGATGTCCACTAGCCGATCCATTTTTAAATTTAAAGTGCGAGACCACTATAGAAACATGTTGATGGAGTCATCAGAATAACACTTTCCGTCTTGATTATTTATGTACTACAGTATATGTGTACATATGTATGTGTATGTTATGTATTTATGTGTATAAATGATATGTATGTATGTATATATTTATGTATATATATTTTGAAATATATTTATTTTGTAAATTAATTGATTTAGCCTCTCGTCTTACTTGTCCTAACATACACCTGCCACAAACAGCTTCGCAACACCCAAAGGTTTGTCTGGAAGATAATGCCTATGGCATTAAGTCCACCTTGTGTAATATATTTTGCAGGAAGTTTTAAATAAATAAATAAATATTCTCATATTGCTCTAATAAATAGAATTTAACTAACTAATGCAAAAAAATCTCCCGCATCCCGCTTACTGGTAGCGTTTCCAAAACACTGGCAGCATTGCCACGTTGAATGGCAATGCCGATTCTCTGTGCTAGAAAAAAGCCCGCCTTTTGGTCAAGAGAAGCGTCGATCAGTTGCTTGTAATAAATATGTATTTGTATTGATTTGTTTACCATAATTTAAAAAATGGTCTGATTGTTATTTTGTGGTCGAATTGTAAACATGAAAATGTAAACACAATACGTATATTATATATATTATGGTAATTTATGTCTGTCGATATGTTTTCTATCTTTGTTTGTAAATACATAGCCGTATAATGTACATATTTCTTTTGTTTATTTCTTATTCTCGTCTGTAATTCTATTTTCCTTTTTTTAACCCTATGTTAGAAAAGTGTCCATGGAGTTTCTTGGGTGTTCTTCTCCATAGGATCTACGAATTGGAACAGACACTTAGCTTCATGACTGACTACTGACTGACTACTTGACGTGTCAAAAGTGCCGTTGTATTGGTGTATTTGAAATAAAAATGGTTTGATTTGATGGGGGTCAACATCGACGCGAAAAGAGGGGTTATCGGGCTGAAACCATTAGGCCAACCGTGCAGTCAAATATAGTTCACTAGTTTTCGCCCGCAACTCTCTCACCTTGAATTTTGCTTATCACGGTATGTAACGGGTAGCCTATGTTTTTATGTTTTTCCTCAATTATTAAATTGTCTCCATGCCAAATAACCCTAAAATCAGTCTTAACGTCCCAATGCTTTGCATGGTTCTCCTTAGCAGAGGGTAAGGGCATACGTCCCCATGCTGGCCGAGTGCGGGTTGGGGACTGGCAAGACACGTTGTGGCATCTTGCCGTTGGGTGTTTTTAAACCGCCCGAAGGCCTCCAACTAAGCTTCACGACTGCTATCTTATGATAACAAGAAGGACCGACTGCTTAGCATGACCTCCTAATCACCTATTATTATTATAAATACAGAATCCAATAGTGGTGGCCACCATTAGCATTCTGAATGTCTATATTGCAGCGTGGCGTAATGAGAGGAGTCTTAACGCCCTGCTTAAAGGACCCAGCATCATAGTGTCAGGGTAACACGTGTTCTAGTACTGAGTTCCATGATTAACCTACTCAGTCCTGGAAGAGCTGAATCGTTTAATTCGAGAGCATAGTTCGGCCTCTGAATCGGTCACATCCAAGGCCAGCACGTATCGTTCTGTAAAGGAAGGGAGAAAGTGGGAACAGTTGGAAGAGCTCGTCAGAACACTCCATGATAAAGCCGATAGAAGACTGCCGTAGCGACCCGTAGTCGGTCCCGGTTGTTATCATAAGACAGATATCGTTTGTCTTATGATAACAACCGGGACCGACTGCTTAACGTGCTATCAGACTATCAGCTTTTCTTTTGCACTTTAACAACAAAGGTTTTGTTAAGATGTTAGTAAGGGTTTTTGTTACTTGTGTTGTATTAAACACCAAAACTATGTATAATAGATAGATATATATATATATAGATGTTTAATTTATGCTAATTCACAATAAAACAAAGCACAAAGACCTAACACCACGTAATTGACGTGGGTGTCAATCAAGTGGTATTGAATCAGTGGGCATGCGGTTAATAGGTCAATGCACCTTGAATACCTACATAATTATATATTTTCTATTGGTAGAAGACCCACGCGGATTTCAGTATGAATCGGCCGACTCGACCAGCATCCCTCCTAGCCAAGTAACAACGTTTTTCGTTTTCTATCCTTTTCTCTATTCTATTTCTGTATTGTATTGTTTCTTGCTATTCACGCTGCGTGAACTCTATTCAAAGTCACGCAGCGTGCTATGGAGAGGGCTATGCTCGGAGTTTCTCTCAGAGATCGTGTTAGAAACGAGGTAATCCGGCAGAGAAATAAAGTGATCGACATAGCTCACAGGATTAGCAAGAGTTGCAATGGGCTGGCCATATTAGCCGCAGGACCGACAACCGTTGGGGTAAACGTGTTCTTGAGTGGAGACCGCGTCTCGGCAAACGTAGTGTAGGACGTCCACAGGCCAGGTGGAGTGATGATTTGCGCAAGACGGCTGTCAGGAGCTGGATGCGAGTCGCCGAGGATCGAACTTAGTGGCGTGTAATTGGAGAGGCCTATGTCCAGCAGTGGACTGCGATAGGCTGATGATGATTCTCTTGTTTCATTGGCTAATATTTTGTTTTGATCAACGTGACTGATTGACATTAGCCAATTAAATTTCCATCAGATAGAGTCATTTCTGCAACAATTACCTACATGAAAAGTTTTAATTTACATTTCGCATAAATATCTCGCACCTCTTACCTAACGAACCAGTGGGGCAATGTTGGACAAGATCTAGCCTAGATTTGAACTTATTTGCATACCGTTCATTAAATACTATTGGCCACATATGTAGCACGTTCACTTTTAATTATATAATAAAATGTCCAATTCTAAATAATGTTGTAAACGGCTGTAACGATTTTATTAAAATTTGGTATGGAGTTTCATTGATTCTTGTGTGTTTCTGAAGAAGTACACTTATTATATTATACTTATACACAACTTTTGATGAAAATTGAACAAATTCGCATTTGGGTCGGTGTTAGCTTAACTAACACATAGGCTTATTTTATAATAAAATGCAGTGTCTTAGCTTTTCTAGGTTAACCTACTCGAAAATTTAATTTCCATAATTCTTTAAGATGAAAACCCATAATCTTAAAATTCAGTATATTTTGTTAGATGCAATAAAGTATTATATAGGACGGATTTTTGTAATTAAGATTAATGACATTACGTCACACAGATGTCATTGTAAGAACCTTGATTTTTTACGACTGAGGAAGCTTCAAATGTCTTTATTAGTCTTTATCAGCCGCTTAATTATATGCCATAGATAATGTAGGTAGACGAATGACATGTAGATTAGTATATTATCTTTATAATGATATTACGCTGCTGAGGCTATATTAAAATAGTTCCTGTTCTATACAATAAGGATTCTGTTGAAGGATTTGGAATTACCAGCGATAGCAAAACGAAGCCATCCAAATTTAGTATTAGATGAATGTAGGAGACCTTTGCATAGACATCACATTTTATTGAAGTCATGAAGTCATATTCCGCTTTAGAATGAGGAACGGACGGAACGGACACAAGGAAAACTCATCATCAGCCTATCGCAGTCCACTGCTGGACATAGGCCTCTCCCATTGCACACCACTGTGATCGATTTTGGGCTTCTCGCATCCAGCTCCTGCCAGCCATCTTACGCAGGTCGTCACTCCACCTCGCCTGTGGGCGTCCTACACTACGTTTACCGAGACGCGGTCTCCACTCAAGAACTCTTCTGCCCCAACGGCCATCAGTTCTGCGGCTAATATGGCCAGCCCACTGCCACTTCAGCTTGCTAATCCGGTGGGCTATGTCGATGACCTTAGTTCTCTGACGGATCACCTCATTTCTGATACGATCTCTCAGAGAAACGCCGAGCATAGCCCTTTCCATAGCACGCTGAGCAACTTTAAACTTATGGACCAACCGTACCGTAAGTGTCCAGGTCTCGGCTCCGTATGTCATGACAGGTAGGACGCACTGATTGAAAACTTTCGTTTTTAGGCATTGTGGGATCGACGACGAAAAGACTCGACGTAGCTTTCCAAACGCTGCCCAACCCAACTGAATTCTTCTATTCACCTCATCCTCGAGGTTGTTTCTACCCAACTGCAATGTCTGCCCAAGGTAGACATATTTTTGAACAACCTCGAGAACGGTATCGTGTACTGCAACCGGTTCCGGTAGAACATGTTCATTGAACATGACCTTGGTTTTGTCCAAGTTCATCCGTAGGCCGATGCGCATAGAAGAATCAGCTAGGTCATTCAGCATCTGTTGCAGGTCCTGCAGTGTCTCTGCCATTATGACGATGTCGTCCGCAAATCGCAAGTGAGAGATGTATTCGCCATTAATGTTAATGCCACGTCCTTTCCAGTTTAGCGTCTTGAACATATCCTCCATTGCATTTGTGAACAATTTCGGGGAAATAACGTCCCCTTGTCTCACTCCTCGATGCAATGGTATGGACCTTGTTTGCTGATTCTGTACTTGGACGTACATGGTGGCGGTATCGTAGAGACATCTCAGCACTTGGATGTATCGCCAATCTACCTGACAACGCTGCAGGGACTCCAGAACAGACCAGATCTCAACCGAGTCGAAGGCCTTCTCATAGTCCACGAATGCTAGACACAGGGGCTGGTTATACTCCTGGGTCTTCTGTATAATTTGCCGCACTGTGTGTATGTGGTCTATGGTGCCGTATCCGCTCCGAAATCCGGCCTGCTCCGGTGGTTGAAATTCGTCGAGTCTTTGCGCAAGACGGTTCGTGATGACTCTTGAAAACAGCTTGTAGATGTGGCTTAGAAGGGAAATGGGTCGATAGTTCTTCAATAAGGTCTTGTCACCTTTTTTGAAGAAAAGCACGACCAAACTTCTACTCCACACCTCCGGAGTTCTCCCTTCAAACAGGACAGCGTTGAAAAGCTTTTGGAGCTCCCTCAGTACGGGTTTACCTCCAGCTTTTAATAGCTCTGTTGTAACGCCATCCTCTCCAGGGGCTTTTCCATTTTTAAGCTGTTTAAGAGCCATCTCGATTTCATCGGTGCTGACTTCTGGCAGGTCTTCGGTGTAGTGACGCGTTAATGGGGCTCGGGTGTCCTCATTTTCGGTATCAGGTCGAGATGCATGCGAAGCGTATAGCCGACTATAGAAGCCTTCCACTTCCAAAAGGACTGCCGGTTTCGAGGAAGCAACTTCTCCACTTGTTGTGGTCAACTTCGTCAGTTCGCTTCTACACAGAGATTGTACGAACACTTTTGACCCCCGATTTTGCTCGATCGCTCTTTTGATGGTGCGAGTATTGGAGCACCGGAGGTCGTGTCGGACGAGTTTCCTTATCTCTCTGTTCAGCATCCTCTTTGCCAACGAAGTGATGGGTGGGTTTTCACGCCGTTTCCTCATCAACCCTAAAGTCTTCTCTGAAAGCTTCGACTTCTTGCCTTTACGCTGCAGTTCACAAAATCTCGTACCTTCGTCCCTGAGGGTTCGAACCACATTTTCGAGGTTCTGGTTTACGTCTGTTGTGGTTTCCATGGCAGCGAATCGGTTTTCCAGGTTTGACTGGAACGTTTCAGATCCTATCATGGCTTGGAGTAGAGTTGGTCGGAGCCTGGACTTCATCAAACGGGCACGTTCAACTTTGAAGTTGATATTCAGAGAGCCTCGGACTAGTCGGTGATCGCTACCGGTATTAAACCTATTGACCACTGAGACATCTCTGAATATGTGCCTCTTGTCCGTAATTATGAAGTCGATCTCATTTTTTATCACAGTGTCGGGGCTTTGCCATGTCCACTTGCGTTGGGGCTGTTTTTTGAAAAAAGAATTCATTAAAAAGAGCCCCTCGCGTTCAAGGAAGTTGACAAGCATTTGCCCCCTATGATTTCTGACTCCAAGTCCATGTGATCCTACTACCGATTCGCTGCAAATCTGTACTCCCACTTTAGCGTTGAAGTCACCCATAACAACGTTGTAGTGGGTCTTAGTGGTTAAGTGGAGGGCCCTCGATATGTCATCGTACATATCCTCCACCTCGTCATCCGAGTGCGCCGAGGTCGGTGCGTACACTTGCACAACCTTGAGGCTATACCTCTCAGTGAGCTTAATAATGAGGTACGCTACCCTGTTCGACACACTGGAAATTTCCACAACGTTGTTAGATATAGACTTATTTACCAGAAACCCCACGCCACCTTGGGATTGTTGGTCTCCCTCGCGGAAGTACATTAGGTGACCTGACTCAAGAGTTACGGTGTCCTCCCCCTGTCTTCGGACTTCACATAACCCGAGGATGTGCCACCTAATTTTACCCAGTTCTACCTCTAGTTGTGCCAGATGCGAGTCTAGCCGTAGCGTGCGTCCGTTGTACGTAGCCAGGGTCAGTCGGTTGTGGTGGCCTCCCGTAACCCGGAGATTCTTAGCACCCCCTGCCCCACCGTTACCGTGGTCGCCACCATAGCCAGGAATAGTGGGGCTACCGGGAACTGGGGGCCGTGGCCTCAGTTGTCTCTGCATGGGACGGTATGCCCATAATCGCCACGCTGGGCAGGCGGGTTGGCGATCGCAGGGTGCAGCTTATTGTACCGGTGATGCTGCTGCCCATCACCAGTCTGTGGTATTTAGCTACACATATTCGGATGGATATACCGCCATCAGTCGGTCGCCAGAGCCTCGTTTGTCGTTCAGCAGGACGCACCGCGTGCAGGTGAGGTTGGCTTGGGATAAAAGATGTTGGTTCATCCCCTTACATCCCTCGGAAGGAAGGAAGGAAAACTCGGAACAATATAATTTGTGGATCGTGTGTAGTCATTTCAGTCACCTTAAGTCCGTTTCATCATCATCATCAGACCATCGCATTCCACTGCTGGACATATGCCTCTCCCATTGCACACCACTTTGATCGATTTTGGGCTTCTCGCATCCAGCAAATGTGCGTTTACCCTAACAAAAATATTTCGCAAAATGTAGGGCGTAATAGGCATATCCTGAACTTAACTGTTAAAACTGTAATATATGCGACTACTGTGTTTGAGGTCTAGGGTTCAAATTTTGAGTAGGATCAAATGTTTATGTTCTACAGATATTTGTTTTGGAGTTTAGGTATTTTATATTTAAGAATACGTATCTACAAAAAAAAAAACGCAAATAAGTATCCTATTACTCAGGGTAGCTTAGTATGAAACTACTTGGCGTTGTTTATATGCGAAATATAAAAAAAAACCTATAAGTTGGTGTTTCAGCCGTGAGTTTAGGTGTACAAAAGAAAATCATTATTGAAATATTAAAAGCACTAGCTCGCAAAAAATATAATTCTCCTCTCTAACTAAAACTTCATTTTAGACAATGAACGCTATTGTATAAATTGAAACCTCAATAGACATTCAATTGCAAATAATATACCCAAGCACTACTCGAGTAACGGACATAATAACGTATTGTTAGTTATAATAAATAGTTCGACCGAGTTTTTTTGTTTAAAATTGGTACTCGCAACTTTTCATTTGATGCGTCTTTAGATACATATAACAATGGTAAAACTGGAGCGAAAAGAACATTGGTTGTTGTACAGTATAACTGTGTAACTGAACTTAAGTCTGACTTGAGGCCGGTTCCCACTGCAAGCGGAGCGGCAGAGAACTCCGTTCTACTCGCTCACAATCAAGAAATAGTCGAGCGAAAAGGACTGAGCAAGCACAACATCATTAGCCTATTGTAGTCTTCTGCTGCTAGAAATAGGCCTTTCTTAATATGCATGCTTCTCTGATCGATGTTGTGCTTATCGCATCAAGATTCTACCAGCTATCTTGCGTCACAGTCACTCCACACAGGCTCCAGGTGTCCTAAACTATAATATGGGTACATTATCATTAGTAACATCCACTGCTGAACGAATACTTAAATCAACTCATGTCTTAAATTGACGGAAAGTCGATGGATCAGACATGTTAGGCAAACGTAGTATAGTCTCTAGAAGATGGACAAATTGAGTTGATGAATGCGTTCTTCCCAAGACGCGGGATAGTTAGATTCTTTAGAGAAGTGCTGGAGAACGGGTATCAGTAATTAAAAAGTTCTTTCTACCCATAATGAACAATTAAAAAATAATATAATATAAGACTTATTGCATAGCGGACTCTTCGCGATAAAATTAGTTAAAAGTTTACGATATCTTCTATTTTCCAAGGTTTCCAACGGGTAGATTCGGGCAGTCTAAAACCAGTCTTATGTTTGCTGATCGAACAAGTAAAAAATTACGATTATGTAAACCTATTTCATTTATAAAGAGTTCGTTCGATTTATTATCCGCTTATTATTATTACTCTTTCGCAGTGGCAACCAACTCACAATCTATAACAATAAACTAGTACATGTATTTATTGTACAGTTTTTGGCACTATGTCTGGTTCAAGTTCGTCAGCAGATCCACTGCCAAGGTTGGCACGTGTAAACCTGCTATGAATCAATCTAGTAATATGTTAGAGATTTTGTTTAGTTTTATTACAACGATGATTGTTATGACGAAATGATGAGTTAATTATTGCTTTACTGTCTTCACTCCACTCTTTCTTCTTCTATTTGTATGCTTCATTATTTTCGTCGACAAGAGAATGAAACATACCATTTTGTAGTTAAAAATAGATTGCTTAAAATAATAATATGTCGCTTTATTGTACATCAATATAATTACAAATTCGATTAGAAAAGTTAGATGTTTTATATCTTTATTAAGAATCCACTCTTAGGCCTAATCCTGCTTTTCATCAGGCCAAGGAGTTTCGTGTTGGCAGGCTCATTTAAAAAAGTTTTACCTACCTTTGAATAAACTCTCATGTTACGCTTAGCTTCCGCAATATAATACATGCTTATTGCAACCTTACGATTCAATGCAAAAACTCATACGTTCGCAGTTCGAGCAGAAATAATATATTTTCTTTGTATATACAATGGCGAGTAATTACCTCACTTGTTATGTGTGTACGGAAGCCGAATAGCAACATAAACAGTTATTTAAAAGTTGTAAGTTTTTAGATATCCGTATTTTAACACCGATTCAAGGTGATTTCGGATGTAAATTTTGCACCAACATTAATCTTACAAATAAATAAAATTTAATTTCAAAGTAACAGCTTTTCACTAAATGTGTACGAAAGTAAGTTACCATAATACTTAAATAACATTTGCTTTTGTCTGTCTGTTTTTTTGTTAGGGCTATTCTCTGGAACGGAACGCCCGATTTTGACAGAAATTGCAGATAGCTGATAATATAATACATATATAGTGCGGGTAACACCGCTGGACTCATTTAGTTTACCTAATAAAAAAAAAATTTAAAATTTTAACAGGTTACTGTCAAATAACTTTGACATATCGTTATATGTCAAAGTTATTTGACAGTAACCTGTTAAAATTTTAAAATATTTTTTTATTCAATAGACGCAAGAAACATTATATAACTATTAAGACACAGAACAATACTTTTGTCTTCTTAATCCCTACTAATATTATAAATGTGAAAGTAACTCTGTCTGTCTGTCTGTCTGTTACTCTTTCACGCCTAAACCACTGAACCGATTTAGATAAAATTTGGTATGAAGATAGAACTGAACTTGGGAAAGGACATAGGCTACTTTTTACCGCGATAAACGACATACACGCGGGTGGAGCCGCGGGCGAAAGCTAGTACATTTATATATCTGTATATAGAGACAATGCACAGGTTACTAAAGATACTCAAACGGAAATCAAACCTGCAATATCAGACGTTGTTAAAAGACTGTCGCCATTAGTAATTAATATATGTAAATACAATAAGAACATGAAAAAGGCGAGGCCAAGATAATGCTTACATAATTTCTGCCTCGAAGCCACCAGACCTGCCACTCGGTGATGAGATACTTGTGACGATATAATAAATGATCTATAATATCTATCGATAGTTGTTTGACAGCTACGTTATAAGTGAGAGTGAATTTTATTATTTAAGTATAGGTTTGTCGGACACGCCTATTATCGAAAACTTACGTCATAATCTACATGGATTAGTAAAGATACCTCTTGAGTATAACAGGTTAGCGTATGCGGCTGCTGATCAAGAGGTCTCGGGTTCTATTCCTATTATATATTTGTTTCGGAGTTTTGGTGTTTTATATGTATGTTTTATAAAAAAATATGTTTATGTATTTTTGTCAGTTGTCTAGTACCCATAATACAAGCTCTGCTTAGTTTCGGATTAGATGATGTTGTGTATAAGATGTCCGAATTATTTATTATTATTATGGAAGATACATTATGCTCACAAGTAGATGCGTTAAGATAGTAGCTGACCCCCCAAATAATCTTATAAATTATTTAATGTCGCCTACTAGTTCAACCGGCTTTACCTCGATATCAGATTTCCCATGGAGCTACAAAAGCAACATCATCATCATCATCCTTAGCATATTTGCATCCACTGCTGGATGTATGCCTCTTGCATGGTTCTCCATTCGCTTCTGGATGCGGCGTGTCTAGTCCAGGTCGGCCTTGCCATCTTTTTTTATCATCCGACCACCTGGCAGCTGGTCTACCAACACTTCGACTTCCTGTACGGGGTCGCCAGAATAACTTTTTATGGCTCCATCTGTCTTTGCAGTCTGTTCTTCGGCAGACATGTCCAGGCATACATAGCGACAAGCAAAGGAATTATGTAACCCTGGGGGCTAACAAACTTCGATCTAACTAACGCGAGGCGAAGCTACTGATTAATATAATAAGTAAGTGCAGTCTGAAAATTAGTTCAGTCACAAGTGTCGCGTATAAAAACACAGAGACTTGTGTAACTATTCCAGTGATTGCAGGTTCGGATCCCACGCAAGACAATAACTTAAGCAAACCTAGTTTCGCTCTTAGTAAAAAGTTACCAGTACATAAATCAGGTTTTTTTGTGTGTTGTGTATGTTCGTGTGAATTGTCTTTATGATAGCTAGGAACCAAAGATTAAAGTGTGGCTTAGTGAGATCTATGCTTCTGATTCCAATAAAATACGACAGCATGAATGTTTTCATCTTAGGTTGATTTACGGTGAAGCGAGAGCGCGTGGAACTCCGCCGTCTCTTTCTGTGAACAATTATGCTTGCGAAGGAGATGGCGGAGCGTGACGGGAGAGGTTCAGAACAGGCACGGGCCAGGTACCGCAGGCGACTCAGGCGCCAGAGATCGCAAAATGAACTCCGTCCTCCATAAGCGCAGGCCTAGGGGTGACAGATGAGGTTATCTGTCACCCTAGCAGAAGCAGGCCAGGGTAGAGGCGTGAGCGCTGCAAAGAGCGCGCGGACTCTCAAAAGAGACTCCAAACCAAAAGGGCAATAGAAAGGAAAAAAATAGGTTTCCCACACCGAAGGGGGTCATGTAAAGACCGTAGATGGCCCGAGGTATTTCGGGGTTCCAGGGATTTCCTTTCGAGGGTGCACCTGGTACCTCGGCTTCAAGTACCCGAGATGGCGTGCGGATTTTAGTCGGTTCGAGTCCGACATAACCATCAGCTAGTTGACTGGTGGTATCCGTGGGGATTTCCGCACGAAAAAAAACCGGTTAAACCAGCCATTTCGTGCTGAAATCAGCGTGGCTCTAATACCTTACAACTTTGTGATTTAAGGGGTCACTCACTTGATGCTTTCAAGGTGCTGATGTCAATACGTAATAATACTCGATAACCATTAGTTGACACTGCTCCTCGCTTAGGCACTGTATGGCCATATAAAAATTAGAACCGGGACTGATGGAAAATTACCAATACCCACATCAAAATCTCCCATGAAATGATAATGGCTATGTTTGTTCAGATCGGCCCATAGTAGGAGAAAGTGCCTGCTTTTGTAATGACGTGGGCAGATATACAGTGGGCGTGAGATGTTGAAATAAGACGTTTCCAAACGCCCACGCTTTTCAGGTGATTGTGACGCCATTAATTTAAATGATATGATAGTAGAAGTAATAATGTTCTTATTCCTGATAAGAATGACGTTTGTATTTGAGTGGCGTATTGGTTCAGTGGTTAGAGATACTGACTGATGACCCAGAGTTAATAGGTTTGATTCCCACCGATGACAAATATTTGTGCTATCTGGGTGTATTTTATCTATTTATATGTATTAGAAATCACATAGTATGTTTTTTGTCAGACTTGCTCTCTAGTACAGGTTCTGCGTAGATTAATTGAATTGGCGGTCTCGGTGATGGTAGAACAATGGGTGAGAAGTCGGACTTGGGATTAATGTTTATGGGTTCGAACCCTTGATTGTTGTGATAGTGGTACACATATTGGAAACAATCATCAAGGGTAAGCAATGACGTCGTGGTCAGACCTAGATGGGTGACCGTTTCGGACATGATAAGCTATGAGCGTTTTCGTGAGTCGGAGGTCACGTTAAACAGTCGGTCCCGGTTGTTTTCATAAGATAACGTTGTTTTCATAAGTTTAGTGGAGGCCTTGGGGTGGCTTAAAAATATCCAACGGCAAGGTTACGTAGCCACATCATGTCTTGCCAGTCCCCAACCCGCACTAGGTCAGCGTGGATGTGGGGACATATGGCCTTAACCCTTTCCTGGGAGGAGATCCATGCCCAGCAGTGGGACGTTATGGGTTGGTGTTGTGTTACCCATTACAATCGTTAACACCTCTGCCATAACGTATTTTACTTTAACTTAACTTTATCGCTTCCCTAATTACGTACCATCTAAACATTACATCTTTTAGAAATATTTTTTGATAACCCAATGAGTCCTATATTATTTAATGTTATATGTTTGCGGTGCCGGCGCCGTAAAGAAGTTAAGTGGATCTTTGAGCGAATCATAAATTACAGCGGCAAGCACCGAGTGTGACGTAAATTAAAAAGTTATAAAACAAAACGGCGCGTGGTGGCGACCCGAGCCTTGTGTCCATAATAACACGATAATCTTGGAATATTGTTATAAAATTGAGTGACAAATAACGTTAAACAAAAGAAAATAATTTAAGATAGAGACGATATTGTTTTCTTACCTAAAAACTTAACAAAAAAAAATGGTTTCTAAATTATGACCAATGTAAGTTTGACAAAATATTAAACTGGTACTGGTCAACACCGGAAACTATTTGTAAATATTAACGTATAGAGGTTTCATGACAAATTACTGAGAGAGTAATGTGATCTAGAGTTATTGATTAAATCTGGGTGTTCTTTCAGTTCGCTTAACAAATACGTATGTATAATTTCCCATGCGACACGGGAGATATTCACAGTGTGGGAATTGTATTTTAAAAAAAAAAGTATGCCAGTTGAACAATACCTAGCTGGCCTAGAAACATTAGTCACAAAACTTTATTTACACTTTCCAACTGCAACTCGTCGTCAGCGACCTGTTTGTAAAACAGATTTTTATCGTGTCGTATCAAACAACGAACACACGTAAATCCATCCCGAAATACCGTGAACGTTTCACAAGCTGATTTACAAACGCCAAACAGAAACTTCACAGAGTCCAGAGCTGTATTGCGCAATTACATACACAAATGTAACAGGCTAGGATTTGTTTGATTCAGTGTTTTGGTATGTTGGACTTTGATTGAGTTCAAATCCGGAGACGGATTATACTGAGCTGGTTATTTGAAGTGTGAAGTATACCTTGTTTTACTGACGGGGATAAATAGCTCTTTGAAACGTATAAATACGTGATGTGTGTTAGTATCCTTCAAAGGGAATGTAAATTATGTATGAAATATTGCCACGTTCTCTTATTAAGGGCATGTTTATTGCCGTCAATCTGATGCTGATTTATTTTTAGGTGACTCCCATCACATAAGCTTACCTGAAACTCATGCCAGTTTGCACCAACCGTCTCCTTACTAGGAGCCCCTTAACGTAGGTAGCCGCTAAATTTGAAACCATTTTAACACTTAAGTGTCCTCTTAAGGGTTGTAAAAATGAAAATATCAGAAAATGTTACCTGATCCTAAAGAGAGTAGCCTCTTTAGGGGACGTTGATGAAAACGACCATAAGAGTTACAGGTACATCACCACCCGTTGGTTTTCTCTTCTTAGATTTAGGGGGATAGGTCTGTGTGGGGGAAGTACTGCCGCGATCGAGCCGGTCCATTTAAGCTGAAAGCTGCAGCGTGCCTTCTACCTTATTCTCTTTCGAACACAAAAAATTTATTGAAAATTAGCTCACTCATGTCCTCCTCCTTTTTAGTGGAATTACCATCTACTTCTTACTGCTATAGCCCTTAGAAGAAGGAGATTCCGAGGGGTTTTCCTCTACCCGATAAAAAACGGCCCCCTGAAATGTTGGTGGAAAGTCCGGACCCCTTTAAAGGGTCTTTCTCAGACCTCCTTACGAAAGAAGTTTTGGTTAAACACATATCACAGGACTTTTGCATCATAACCATTGCTGGTCGGCTAGAGCCTGTCTTGGCCCTAATTATCAGAACATGCATATCGCACATTGCTTTTGCTAGACTTAATTTTAGGGTTAAAAAAAGCGGCAAAGTGCGAGTCGGACTCGCCCATGAAGGGTTCCGTATCAGCAAGTAACATCATATAAAAGTTCTTGTAGTTCGTTGTAACTTTGATCGATGTTTTTATACTACTGTATTGATTGAATTAAAGGTAAATTGCGTTTTACGATTTATGACGTATTAAAAAAAAACTACTTACTAGATCTCGTTCAAACCAATTTTCTTTGGCAGTTTGCATGGTAATGTACAACATGTATTTTTTTTAGTTTTATCACTCTCTTATTTTAGAAGTTACAGGGGGGGGGACACACATTTTTCCACTTTGGAAGTGTCTCTCGCGCAAACTATTCAGTTTAGAATAAAATGATATTAGAAACCTCAACATCATTTTTGAACACCTATCCATAGATACCCCACACGTATAGGTTTGATGAAAATCATTTTTTTAAGTTTCAGTTCCAAGTATGGGGTACCCCCAAAATGTATTGTTTTTTTTACTATTTTTATGCAAAAACTTTAATGCGATTCACAGGATACATCGACTGACCAAATTTCAACAGTATAGCTCTTATAGTTTCGGAAAAAATTAGCTGTGACATACGGACGGACAGACAGACAGACAGACTTGACGAATCTATAAGGGTTCCGTTTTTTGCCATTTGGCTACGGAACCGTAAAAAGTGATCATACTTACCTACAAAAACCGTTGGTAAATGCTTTCCTACAATTGTGAACGACGCTTAAAATGTCGTTAGGTATAATAATAGATAGGGTCTGAGTTGAGAAAGTTGCGTGAATCACGTGTTATACCGAGCGAATCTTAAACATAGCCATTTATATATATTATAGCTACGAAAGTTGAGATCGTTAATGTATGGAGGTATAATATATGTGCCCTATACAAACGAACACAATGTTCACCTAGTCTCAGAATAACAACTTGTGGAACACAGTGTTGTCCTCTGTGAGGATCGAACCTAAAACACTGAGCGTAGCAGAATAAGGCGAGATGGCCGTTGAAATCACTACACAATTTTGCAGTCTTTATACTTAATCATATTTAGTATATCACGCCCTTCTAATTTCTAAACTATGTTTGATTTCAGATTTCCTTACTTGCATGCATGCCAATAAATAAAATTTAATAAAAATGTCTTTATTTAATATCAAATTATCAGTTTTTTACTAAATGCATATATGAAAGTATATAATAAGGTACCTACATCAAAAATGCAATTTAAATCTGTCTGTTTGTTCCGGGTAATCTCTGCAACGGCTTGACTGATTTCGAAGGGACTTTCACTGGTAGAAAACTCATGATACCTGGAGTAACTTAAGCTTAGACTTTACTCGCGATTTGTCTCAGCTATTTATGTAATAAACTTAGAAATAATTAATTATATTATCAACCTATAAATTTTAAAAATACAAAAGTTTTCGACCAGTAATAGACCACAGTATTTTATATGTACACGTGAACATGCAATTCTTCAATACAATCTTACACTTGTATAATTATAACAATAACAATGACTTGTCTGTAGTCTATAAATACGGGTAGTTCGTCGTGTGTGACGTCATAATGCGCTTGCGACTGATTTATTGCCTGTTTTGCGACTGCTTAGCCGCGTGCACTAAATTATTAGTCGTACTACGCGGTAAGTGCAGGAAGTGATTCGAGCTAGAACATGATATACATACATACACGCGTACATACTATATGTGCAGACGATACTCACGACCCTAGCTGACGAGTAGAACTGGTCTATGAGAAGAACCATGAGTAAAAATCGTCCAAATGCGTGTTGGCCACGCATTAAATAGGGTTCTTTAATGTCTCTGTCTAATAAAAATTTGGTAGACGCTAGGAAAAAAAATCATCACCACTTTACCTATAGGGGAGCTACCCCAAAAAATGTTATTAGTGATTTTACGTGATAAAATTCATGCCGAGTTTCATTTTCCTAGGGTTAATCGTTTGTAAGGCAAGTCAAGGACGGACGGACGGACATTTTGAAACTATAAGGGTTCCGAGACGTGAACTACGGAACTCTAAAAATGGAAAATGTAGAATTCGCCAAAGATAAGTCAATGTGCGTTTGATGGGTGTTTCGTGTTTGTTTTGTATTGTGTTTGTTGTTGTATATTGTTTTCTTATTGAAATTAATTTAAAAAAATATGGGACCCAATATATTGCCTTGAGGGACACCTGCCTCAATTTCGGCAAAGCCCGAATCTTAATAAATGTACTTTAGCTAGTAACTTCTCTTGTTGAACTGATAATCTTTTTAAAATAATTTGAGAGTATCTTTTTACTCGAAGTCAAAATTTCACTCAATTGTAAAGTACCTTTCAGAGTTGGTATTTTACTAACAATGTTAAATGATAGTAATGATCACAATTTTAATTAAATGATGTGTGTCTGTATAAAATTTTGTTTACATACTTAATAACTGAAGTGATTATGACGTTCTGACGCTTGTTTTTTTATATTTCAGGTATAACCTCTATACACAATGATATCCAAGTATTGCACCATGGAAGATTTGTAAGTTTTAGACACAAGATTTACGGAGGAGACAGGGAGTTTGTGGTTTTGAAGCTCAATTGAACACTGACATGGATCACTGCTGGCACCTGGAAGGGATCTTACAGAGTTACTCTCTAAGTTAGATGGAATAGTGTTTAGTGTTTTGAGTTGATGTAATAGTGTTTTAAGCTTTAACTTCCCTAAAGAAAACAAAAACTTTGTTAACAAGAGCTGAATATTTATCCAATTTGTGTATGCATGATGTATATCTACTAGTATTTATCAATCAATCAATCCGACCGATTTCGGCCGTGGCGACCACTTCGACCCTTATAGGGCTTGGCGCTGATGCACCCGGAGATGACTTATATAGCCGATTTTCGCAGTTAACCCCCTTGCACAAAGTGGGCAAGTAAGCTTACCGCTCTCATAATTATAGTGAATGGCGGCGAGTGGACGGGCTTTAAGACCATCACGCTTGGTGTCGAGGTCAGCTAAACGCTGTTCTTCAAATTCGCTTATTCGCTACTTCACAGTTTCGGTCCTGTCGCTGTGCTGCCAAACTCTCCCAGCGAGACATATATGTATAGTATCCAAAGTATTAACTCTACTTAGTTTGGGACTAAATGATATGGTGTGGGAGATGTCCAAAATATTTATATTTAGATAAAGCTAGACAAATCTCCAGTTTTCAGAATATACAGTAAGAATTCACAGAATTTACAGCCTTTGCAACTGTCCTTAAATAAACGATATCTCAATATGATACCATCATATTGTCATTAAGGAATATAAACGCGAAACCAGTGAGTAAAGTAAATAATTAATATAAATATGTTCAAGGGCTACATCACTCAAAATCATACATATTTATTAAGATGACAATCACGTACATATCACACCTCTTTTGTATACTAACCAAATCAATATTTACTATGTCATCGTGAAGGCTATACGGAACCGGTATAAACGTACTATACTACTACTACTATAAACTATGTAAACGGTAAAAAAAAACCCTCGACACACGGCCTATCACAAAAATGTACCATGAATGAAGGTTTAGTAAATTTGACATTTGCCTTGTTGTTTATTTGAAGGTTTTTTCTGCTTATGTGGCAGCCGTAAAAATAATTCTTTGTTTATTATTTTTCAATTATAAAACGACTTACTTATATTGGAACCATGATGGTAGACAAGGATCTTATAGGATTTAGAGTATCATTTTTATTGTCTCTGTCACCACCCTTATTCATCCCGTGGGTGCTGCTGTCGCAAGAGTGTATACTACGCAGAACAACATGACTGCTGAGAGAAGGAAAACGTGTAACAAACCTTATACCAAACTGTCTGGACAGCATGATATAAGATGGCTAAACCTCCTTTCTAAGGAGAGGCCTATGTTAAAGGCTGTTGATGATCATCATTCGCCTTCTTCACCATTCATTCACATAATCAAATACATACGGCTGAGTCCAAGCTATTATTACGACCTAGCAGCCTCTTCACTTGCATTTCAAGGCATTATATTTTGTTTTACCAGATCCATTTATGTCTTTTAACAATACTTAATCATTTTACGTTATTTGTCTATAAAAAAATTGCGACATGTTTAATAGATGTTCCTCTTAGTTATAGTTAAATGTTATATAGCAATAGTTTTCTACACGGACTAGTATCTAAATTAGCGTGTCAAACTAAACAAACAAACTTTTTATAGTATTGGTTTAAATAATTAAATCAACACTTAATATGTTCAAGTGCTAAGGTCTTGTTGAAAATGATGAGTGGATTTGTCAAGTTTATATTGACGGACTGACACGTGTACCAGCGCCTTTATTGAATGAAGTAATTGAATGGAGGATGCTAGGTATTTAAGTTGAAGCAATTAATTAAACATATATGAATGCATTAAATAGTCATAAATAAACTTAATTCAACTAAATCCGTATCAGTGTCAATAGTTGGTTGATATTACTTAAAAGCTGAGTTTCGCGGTATTACCCGCCGTTCTTCTTCTTCTTCCTAGCCTTATTCCTAAATCTTATTTAGGGTCGGCTACTAGTTCAACCGGTTTTACCTGAATATCAGTTTTTACACGGAGCGACTGGCATCGGACCTCCTCAACCCTAAGGGAGAACTAAAATTCGAAGGTTGAACTAGTTGTCAGTAAATTTGAGGGCACTGACTTCTCAATAACGCTTGCCATAGATGTTCATGACAACCGGGACCGAAGGCTTTACGTGCTCTCCGAGGCAAGGGCGTGAATCACAGCCAAACTTCCAAACTCCGGGCTGCTATTAGGAATTTCCTAAGAAAAACCCAAAAACACTTTTTGGCCCGACCCGGGATTTGAACCCTAGATCTCTTGATTAGCTGTTGTTATAAATCTCGAGTAACGCCGCGGAGCGAAGCTAGTGTAAAAAGAGTTTATCTATATATCACTCAATCATTGTACCCAGTTACTGGCATTACGTTTTGAAAATACTTCTTTTAACATTTTTAGTGAGACAATTATTAAGAAGTTTAAATTAACTTTTCTAACATTGTTAGGAAGTTATTAGTCAAATTGTAACTACAAATAGTACCTAAAATCAATACACCTACAGTTTTTTTAAAACGTGTAAGATGAACGAATGTTAAAAATTAATTTAGAAACTAAGTAAACTGAAAACAGACTAATGTTTAAAGTTTATTACGTAATTTAACTAAATTGCAGCAATTCCATTGAAATAAAACATTCAATGTAAGTATACACGCTAGTCATGAATTACTTAAATCAACAATGAAATTTATTTCTGAATTGAGAGTTTAGAATGGTAGAAACGAAATGCTGCTTTTGGGCTACTGATTTTTAGTAGATTTTTTTTAAACGACCCTCATGCATTAGGAATTTTACATGATGAAACGAACACAAAGTACATCCAGACTCAGTACCACAATTTGTGAATCACACAAAGTGTAGTCCCACGTGAGATCCTGTACTGAGGATGGTGACCCTTAAATTCTACTAGTGCTTTCCATCAGGCAGAATAAAACCACTTTGGCAGGCTTAATTTGTAAAATGTCATCGTCTCTAGGGGACTGTTGAAACTTCCATAATCAAGTAAGCAGGTATATCATTAAATTAATATCGTGTCCATACTTTTAACTAGCTAAGTCCCTCGGTTTTACTCGCGGTTATTGTTTTAAATCGTGAGTAACGAAGTAAAAGTGTAAGCCTGGAACAAACAGAAAAACAAAAATTTTAAAATGCTTTTTTGACGTAGTATCGTATAAATACTTTCATATAAATGATATTTATTTCTGCAAGTAAATCTTTTCAGACATTTTTACAAGTCGGACTTTATAACTAGAAGGCACCGGCATTTCCTACGACTCACCCTTGGAAGAAACGCCGAAACAAACCACAGAGGTGTCTATTTTTTTTTAAGTCCGTGTACCATATTAAAGAGAACTATGTGAGTGCAGTATAGGGTCTGGGTTGGCCTTTTGAAGAAAGGACCATAGTTTTGAGTCGACCTGTCCATACAGACGGCATACGGGCCCCTTCCATCGTGTAGCCTAACCGATGTAGTCAGGATCCACAACCCGGAAAACGACACTGCCGCCAGCAGGACACTTGAGTAGGCCGTGGAAATACTCAAAACCACCAGAAAATTATTAAAATATAAATTAACATTACAAGCCTACTACACTATACTCACATTTACAAACTTACACGAAAAAAAAAAATACAATTCAATTTCAAAGAAAAAAAAACAATTAGAACAAATGAAATACAAATTAAAACAAAAATAAATGTTTATCACTTTCAAATGTGGGAGCGAGCAGCATCAATCCCAAGCAAATTTGTCATTTTAAATAATCAGTAACTGTGTATGTAGTAAGCTTTATCATCTCATATGCACTTAGTAAAAAGTTGTTATTTTGATATTACAAACAGTCACTCCAATTTTATTTATTCGTATAGCTAATGACCAAATAATAATGAATATTATTGTTTTACATCATCGTTATGCAACAGCCACTAATCTCTGCAGCTATTAATGGAATCAAGGTCGGCTTGTTAGCTCCTAATGATGTGTATTATTGGTACTAGGAAACTTGCATGTACTGGTTTCCTAATGCTGTTGGATACTGATTTAAATCATTAAAACAGATTGCATTGAAACTGAGCACATTCGCAGTACTATTTGTTAGTTGAATCTAGCCCCTCTCTTCCCTCATAACCTTATGTCATAAGTCGTCATCAAAATTCGCGTTATGAAAATAGTGACGAAACTATCCATCCCCTTTATGACATCTTGATCTGTTATGTTCAATGATTTCGTACGAAATAATAATTTCTTGCAACCTGATTGGATCTTGAATCTATACTTCCTACCAATTCCTACTAATATTATAAATGCGAAAGTAACTTTGTCTGTTACGTTTTCACGCCTTTTCATCGTCTTTTTTTGTCGCAGTTGGGTTTTAGTTTTTACTTTTTTTTGAATAATATAGACCAAATTCTTGAGTTACACTAGAAACTTAAATGCAATATTCCGAATAACTCAAATCATTTGGTCTATTGTTAATTGATTTTCGATCTAGTTTCAAATTACGTATATTTGAGAATAGCTTACGAAATATTATTTAACTGTGTTTAAACATCCGTAATTGTAGACTACGTATAAAAAATTAACAATGGACCAATTAATCATGCCTTGAAGCCTAATAGAACACTAGCTTTCGGCCGCGGCTTCGCCCGTATGTACGTCGGTTGTCGCGGTAAAAAATAAAGGGTTAGCCTATGTTTCTTCTCAAGTTCTAGGCTATCTGTGTAACAAATTTTACTAAAATCGATAGAATAGTTTTAGCATGAAAGCGCGTCAGATAGAGCTACTTTCGCATTTAAAGTATTAGGATAACTTCGCATTCGCACATGATTCGCAAGATTTGGTTAGGCACTGGTATTCGAAAATTCAAACTTATAATAAACAAATGTAAATCCTACTAATATTATGCACTGCACGGTTGGCCTAGTGGCTTAAGCGGTTGCCACGCCGCTTTCTACTACGCCAAGTGTCGTGGGTTCAAATCCCACGTAGGACAATACTTTGTGTGATTCACAATTTGTTGTTCTAAGTCTGGGTGTTCTTTGTGTCCGTTTCATGTATGTTTGTAAAGTCCCCGCGACACAGGAATTTATATTCCTAATGCGGGAGTTGTCTTTTAAAGAGGAAAGAGGAAGAGGAAAGAGGAATTATAAACGCGATAGTTTGTGAGAATGTATGTATGTATGTTTGTTCCTCTTTCACGCAAAAACTACTGAACGGATTTGGATGAAACTTAGCAGTAATATAGCTTATATATCAGAATAATACATATGCTACTTTTTACTGCAATAATCGAGATACACGGGCGAAAACAAGGTGATTATAAAAATACATAAATCGTAGATGTCAAAATGTATCACTGTTCATCTCCTGTCAAAACTTCACAGGTTGCTATTCATAAAGCGTCTGTTACACAAGGAGAGTTTCTCGCATGCGAGCGGCGATTTCTTCCAGGCAATAATAATGGTCGCCTAGTGTAAATAAATGCTCCGAGTTTCGCCTCTCGAATACGATTCTCGCTATGTAGGCTCTCCTGGGCCGCTAGTCTGTGTAAACAAACAATACGAGTTTCTCCTGCGAGTCTCGCCATTCGAAAACACGTTTTTTGTTCAGTCGAAATAGTAGGTCTAGTTTCTATAACTGGAGTCCATCAACTGGAACCAATACAGTTTTGCGGTATATGTATACTTCTTAGGTACCAACTCCAATACCGATGGATTTTTTTTTTCTTTTTCACTTCCTGCAAATACTGACTTCGCATATTTTTAATTTTCACTACTATTTCCTTCGGCCTAAAGTTATCGATAGCTAGTTTTTCTGCAAATAATTTGAGAGCTTCATCCCTAGCATCCCTATTTTTTTATTGTGGATTTTGAGTGTTCCATAATTTCTATAAATTTCGACAAACCAATTTAACATTGTTTTGCGTACTAAACTTAACAATACTTTTTGACATTTTTGAAGACCTTTGAAAAAAATAGGTCACGAATGGCGAGTCTCGTATCAAAATCAGTACGGAGTGATTTGTGCGAGTCTCGCATCGAAGCTTGCGATTCTCGCTCGAGCATTGTTTAAACAAGTCGAGACACGTATGCGTCTATAGATCGACGATTACTCGCCTGTAGTGTAAACATATTATGAGAAGCGAGTCTCGCCTGTGATACTCGCATTCGAGAATCGCTTGAATTATACGAGTTTTTGTTAAAGTGTGAACAACCGCAAGCAAGTATCGAATAGCGAGTTTTGCCAAGGGATAATCGCATACGATTTATTCGCCACTCTCGTGCGAGAAACTCTCCTTGTGTAACAGATGCTTTACACACTTGCATAGCAACCATAATGATATACGCGGGTAACACCGCGTAGTTTAAATATGTATAGTTAAATTTACAAATTGTAATACATCCTTAACATGGCGTGAAGATTACAATGTTGACAGCTTGCTGCCTTATGACGTACGACAAACTACAAAGAACAGAACGTCCTCACGACCCGGCGGCATAAAAATTCTTCTTACATTTGCATCCCATTGTAAACAAACAATGCTGTTTTTATTTAGATTAAAAAAGAACGTCATTTGACGTCAGACGTAGGTCATCGAGATAGCTTTTGTTGCTTTTCACTGAGTGAGGTGAGATTATCGTCGAAATCGAATGGGGGAGTAGTTACTCAACGTCAAGTAACCCATCCGCATCTACCGATTCCCTAAACAATGAATTAATGTTTTTCATTTCAATACAGATTTATCATCATCAACAACCCATAACGTCCCACTGCTGGGCTTGAGTCTCCTCCACAAGAGAGGGTTAAGGTCATACGTCCCCACGCTGGCCGAGTGCGGGTTGGGGACTGGCAAGACACATTGTGGCTACGTAATCTTGCTGTTGGATGTTTTTAAGTCGCCTGAAGGCCTCCAACTAAGCTTCACGACTGCTATCTTATGATAACAACCGGGACCGACTGCTTAACGTGACCTCCGAATCACGGAAACGCTAATTACATATAATGCCACAAACGGTCACCCATCTAGGTCCGACCGCGCCAACGTTGCTTACCCTCGGTGATTGTCTCCAATCACATAAGGCCTCGGTTATGAACGCTTCAAATACAATACAGATTCATCAAGTCTTTATTTCCAAGTTTATTTGGGGTCGGCTACAGTCATTCCACGGAGCGACTGGCATCGGACCTCCGCAACCCTAAGGGAGAACTGAAATTCGTATTGAACTGAAAGTTCAATACAGTTATAATAGTCACTCTGTTTGTCGCACTGTAATGCCAAAACTACTTAACGGATTTAAATGAAATGTTGTACATAAATGGTCTAGAACCTGAGAAAGGACATAGGCTACATTTTACCGCGATAAGCGACATCCATGCGGACGGAGCCGGGGGTGGAAGCTAGTGAATTATAATTTATTTGTTGTTTAAATATGTATTTTTTTTATTTATATTAAGCCATCCAAAGTTACTCTACCCTGCCTGATGGAAAGCATGAGCAGAATCCAAGAGTGGGGGCCACCACACTTGTTGCGAATGCACACAATAATGTATGGCGGCCCACACTATGGCGGCTTAGTGAGATGCTTTTTCACGCCCCGCATAAAGGACCCGGGATCATAGTGGGAAGGAAACACGTGAGCTGGTAGTGAGTTCCAGTCTTTGACTGCTCGGCATAGGAAAGCATATATATGTAATATAATTTTCCTTTATTCAACAGATCGTTGTGTTTAATACATGAGTCATTGTAGGTACGTTTTGTTCTGACCTTTAACCTCACGCCATTTAATTTATTGACGCACATAACATATTTATTTTATTAATTTTAATCATTTAATTATTGTAAATAACCGTTCCGATAACTCATTATAATATGCGTAATATGATTCGGTATATAATTTTATTTACATAAACTAATTTATACATATCTATCGATGTTACCCGCGGATACTCTTGTAAATCGCGAGTAACGTCGCGAAGCAATGCTAGTCTAGAAAATTTGCCTAAGTTACTCCTTATGTCACCAGCGAACTACCAGTGAGTGTCCAATAAAAATCGGTCCAGCTGATTTTGAGATAAGCCGAAACAGACAGACATACCAAAAAAAAATTGCTCTTTTGATGTAAGTACGGTACATACAATTCATTTTATATTACAATCAGACAATGCAATTTTATTTGTTTGTATAGATGCATCATCATCATCAACAGCCTTCAACAGTCCACTGCTGGACATAGGCCTCTCCTTAGAAAGGTGGTATTGGCCTACTATACCACGCTGGCCAGACGGGTCGGTAAAGGGTTTGTTTCAGGTTTTCCTTCTCTTGGCAGTGATGTTAGCTGCTTATTTTGTTCCTTTAGTCGCCTCTTACGACACCCATGGAATGAATAGGGGTGGTGACACTTTGTATTCCTAATCCGTCACCACACGGACACACATATATAGATTACGTACGACACATTGTGTAGATTACGTAAAACGAAAAACTTGTACCCCTTTTTACGGAAAATCATGTGACCGGAGGAGTATGAAATTTTGTACAATTGAAGTTTAAATAAAGGAAGAGTGTAGAAAACTAAAGAAATAAAATGAATTACAATCAAATTTAGATCTCTGGTCGGTTTAAAACTGCCTTGCAATCAACTCAGTTTACACTATTTTGCAAGCTAAAATAGGCAACAAATAAGTAAGTAAAACCACAGAATACATAATAGTTGGTAAAACTATTCTAAGTCTACCAAACAACAACGCTCGTTCATGAGCTAAATACTCGGTGCCGTCAAATACTACGTCACATCCCGTCGTAAACTACTTCTAAAGCAATACATACGTTTAGTCACCTTTTCACTATTGATAGAATCTATTTCAGAAGGTCATACATTGTTCTCTATGGTAAATTATTGCCATAATAAATAAAAACACGGATACGAATTAAATGATGTATCACCGTAATGATGATGATGATCAAACAGTTGAGATATATTGTACTGCTTGTTTGTTGAAGTACGTTGAATGTTAGAACTACTATCACTTCCCTAGACTTGACGGCGCGGGTTATTTACAGCGGCTCGACAATCTTGATACATAATAAAGTGATTCAATTCTTTTTAATCTTTGTGTTATAAGGATTTATAGTGAGTTGAAAAGTTGGTTATTAAGCCAAAGTGAGGTGTAGACAACTTAAGACGTTATTGTGAATATAAATTGGTTTTTTCTAACTCCTTAAACGTTCAAACGACCATCATCATTAAATTTGACGTACTAAATAAAGAAATTAATATATCTTGATTCCTAAAAACTATTAATCTCAGTAGAATAGAAACAGTACCTATCGCTTGCCTTCGAAAAAGACAACTCCCGCAACCGCATTAGGAATTAGTTTACAAACATACATGAAACGCACACAAAGAACATCCATACTCAGAACGACGTAGGATCTGAACCCATGACACTTGCCGATGTAGAAAGCGGCGTGGCGACCGATTAAACCACTAGGCCAACCGTGCATTCACTGCAGTCACAAACTGAATTTAATAAACAGCTGTTGGAAGGTAGAAAGTAATTAAAAAAAACGCTTTTTTTTTTAAGAAGATAACTGACTATTTATTTTAGTGAATAACAGATCTCAAATTTGTATAACTTAATTATTTTACATGATAATATACGTGTTAACATAATATTTTTTGACGCTATGTATTTCTATACATAGCGTCAAAAAGTTTAAGATCCATTTAAATACATAAATAAAATACCTGAATTAGTGTTTCATTACGTAGGGTTTTACAAAAAACAGATAAAAAAATACAAACTTAAAAGCGCATAAAAGACTTTGATCTTTGTTTATTTTGGCAAAAGTATCAAAACAGATCATCGCAGTATCTGCGCACAAGTACCACGGATTGCGACATCGTCTGGGTCCATTGAGAGCGTGCGTAGGCGTCACTCGCTGCTGTGATAGTAAACATTACGGGGTTGCCACATCAACGGTGATACGACTCATTTATTGGAAAAAAAAGAAATAGGGACGACAGCTGTGTCAATAACTGTATGTCATTTTCAGAACTAGTATTAAGTAAGTTACAACTCGTTACTTCTTTGACTGCCGTGTTGGTCTAGTGGTTAGCCACAAGAGGTGTCGGGTTCGATTCCCGGGTCGGACCAAATGTTTGTATGTGTCGGAGTTTGGGTGTTTTCTATGTATAATATGTATGCAGGTATTTACAAAAAAAAGTGAAAGCTAGTGAGCCTTATGTTGCTACTCTGATGATAATAGAGGACCTTCTTCCCACTGTACCTACATACGAATAATAAAAATAAATATAATGGAAGAGTCTGTTTATAATATGTAACAGTTTTTTACCAACGCAAAGTATTTAAGATACTTACACCAAAAAGCAATTATGAAAATTTTTGTCTGTTTATTCCCGCTAAACTTTAAAACGGCTGGATCAATTTTGAAAGGCCTTTTATTGGCAGCTAGGTGATGACATTACTAGTAACTAGGGATGTTATGGATATGGATATTAGAATAAAATTATATCGGTTTCGGATACGGTTACGGATATCTAATTATTTCGGATTATCCGTAAGTTTCGGAAAGTTTCGGTTACGGATATCAAATTGAAGTAAAACATAACCACAAATAGAATGTAATAATTTTGATTTAAGATAAAGTTTCAGTAAAGTAGTGCTATTTTTGGGAAGTTTTTGACACACTGTTTACATTTTGCAGAATCTACATTAACTTAAAAAACTGTCGAAAGATGTCGTTTTATTTAGAATCCGCCCTAATAGCAAACTATCCGAAACTATTCCAAACTTGAGAAACGGTTACGGTTTCGGATATACATATTTTTATTTCGGATATCCGATAGTTTCGGTTACGGAGCTCTTTAACATCCGTGCTAGTAAATTAAACTATTTTATTTATTTATTATTTCTCTGCTCCGCGGCGGTACTCACGATTAACAGTTAACACCGCGGGTAACATCGCGACACTGAGCTAGTAATAATAATAAATCTAATTGCGTTCGATTCGATCGCGCCATCGATTAATAAAATATCGAGAAATACACTTTCTCGACTTGTGCTCGATTTATTTATTGGCCATTAATCTCGACGCCTACGGTATGTAATAAATTTATTAGTTTGTCGGTCTATTCATATTTAGATGGCTTATTTAAACTAAAATGATGTCAGAGAAGGACATTCTATAAGCTGTGTAAAATATAACTGGTTTGATACCTATTTAAGAAAAGCTATTGAAGAAGATATTTATTAAAGTAACTGGTGTAAAAGGTTATAACTACTTCTATTAAATCGTCTTTGTTGAGTTGTTTTATTCAGTAACAGAATTCAAAATAACAGTTTCTAGAATTTCTGTTTGTCTATGGATGTGGATGTATGAATGTCCGTGTCGGATTAAGAATACAAAGTGTCACCACCCCTATTCATTCTATGGGTGTCGTAAGAGGCGACTAAAGGAACATAATAAGCAGCTAATATCACTGCCAAGAGAAGGAAAACTTGAAACAAACCCTTTACCAACCCGTCTGGCCAGCGTGGTATAGTAGGCCAAAACCTCCTTTCAAAGGAGAGGCCTATGTCCAGCAGTGGACTGTTAAAGGCTGTTGATGATGTGTGTGCGCTAATCTCGGATAATAGTTAACCCGATTTAAATGCAGTATATAGTGTTAAACTTCATTTAAAATTTATTGTTTGTTTTATTTCAAATTTCAATAAATGTAAAACCGTAATAGTCGGAGAGTGCCGCAGGCAAAAGCTACATACAAAATATGGTGTTTAAGGAACCGCATCTTTCTGTGAGCTTGTTTCATACGTGCTTCGGTGCCTTTAAGTATACCATGATACGGCTGGACCGTTCCCGTTCAGTTAAAAACAGGGTTCCGTACCCAAAGGGTAAACGGGCCCCTATTTTAACCACTCCGCTGTTCGTCCATATTTCACCAGGCCTTGTCTCATGAACTGTGATAGTTAGAAAGTTGAAATTTTCACAGATTATGATGATAATAAAAATTAAAAAAAAAAAATTAGGAAAGCCCTCCTTCAGAATAGCAAAAGAGTCGGACATGATAGAATTTATTTAAATTCTATGTATTTTACTAAATTCAATTATATTTAATTAAACATATTTATGTTTCGGTAGTAGGCCAAAACCTCCTTTCAAAGGGGAGGCCTATGTCCAGCAGTGGACTGTTAAAGGCTGTTGATGATGATGATGTTTGGGTATAATTAAAAGAAGTAAGAACGCGTTGCATTATGACGGAACACGTAAAAGACTTTCTGCAAATTGTGGATATTTAAATTCTCTCCGTATCGAAATAAAGACGTGAGGGATTATGTATGTGCATGTATTTTTTTGTATATTTTGCTGTGAAGAACAATTCACCTAGTCATTGAGATATTTTAGATACACGCTGCCTGCCAATGATTCAGCAAAATAAACATAAAGCGAGAACAAAACTAAAACTTTTTATAATTCACCTTCAATAACAATAAAATTAAACATCTGTGCCAAACGGATCGCAAAAAAAAGTTATTGTGCATTGTTCTTTGTTGAATGACTGGTGTATTGGTTTAGTAGTAAGTGATCTTTACTTTCTAACCAGAGGTCGTAGGTTAGGTTCCCGCCTAGAACAATAATCAGTACAATAATCTATATATCAATTATCTATTTCAATAAAATTTAAGTATGTTTTTGTAATATCAAATAAAGATTTTTTTTTTATTAAATGCACATAACAGTGCTTTAAAAGCGGATCTGAGAAAAAGAGGTGCAATATTAAGCTGTCAAACTTTGACAGCTAGGACCTCGTTGTACAGTGGCGCCCTCTGGCGAGCACAAAAACGATGGTCCTCATTGTGACGAAACACAGCGCATAATACTTCATTCATAACCGCATTTACACTCAAAAACAGTAAGAATAATGTAGGAAATACTGCATTGTTCTTGCAGAAAGAATAGTGAGGTAAGTCATTGTTTACACCTCTAGAGAGTGTAGTAAGCATTCAGAGGATATCCGGGTACTTAGGACTATAGGTATTGTTAATTTATAGGCTTATATAACGTTACCTGAGTTCCGCGGTTATTATTGTCCCGTGGAACGAAGGTAGCCTAAAAAACATTACTCTAAGTTACTCCTTAGGTCACCAGTATCCTGTCAGTGAGAGTCCCGTCAAAATTGGTGCAGCCGTTCCAGAGATTACCAATCAAACAGACAGACAGACATACACAAATTTTGAAAATAGACGCGAAAGTTTGTGAGTATGTGTGTATGTTTGTTGCTCTTTCACGCAAAAAATACTGAACGGATTTGAATGAAACTTTACAGTAATATAGCTTATATATATCAGAATAACACATAGGCTACTTTTTACTGCAATAATAGAGATAAACATACATGATTAAAAAAATACATTAAATCGTAGATGTCAAAATATATCACTGTGTATCTCCTGTCAAAACTTAACAGGTTGCTTAGCAACCATAATGATACGCGGGTAAACACCGCGGGGCGCAGCTAGTACTTTCATATATGCATTTAATAAAACAACAGTGAATTTGATATAACATAAACATTGAAAATCTCTTTGGACATTAGAAGGTCAGGAGAGTACGCTGTGATTCCTCCTAAACCTCGGCGGTTGGCCTCTGGGAGGACCTGGGAGGACTGACTACATAGTAAAAGCTTTGTCTAGCTTGAAATGTGACAGCAAAATTTGTTAAAAACAGAAAATAAAGAGAAAACGGTTCGGCTCTTCCTTCTTATGCCTAACAGTCAAAAGCTGGAACTCACTACCAGCTCACGTGTCCTTTAAGCGGGGCTTGAAAAAGCATCTCACCAAGCCCCCAGTGTGTGTAGTGTGGGCCGCCATACTTTACTGTCTGCATTTGCAGCAATGATGTGTGGTTTCCCCCACTCTTGGATTCTGCTCATGCTTTCCATCAGGCAGGGTAGAGAATAGAATAGAATAAACTTTATTGTACATCAGATCTATATAAAATTACATAATAATTAATAAAGTCCACGTACAAATAGAGTCACTTTGGTAGGATAAATATAAAAAAAAATGTTTAAAAAAATCACTTTTATTTGTCAAGCTCACTCAAGACACGACTCTTAAAAAAAAAATCTTCCAAAAAAAATACAATCTTCAATAGTAAGTCGTTTAAGCTCTAAATTGGTTAAATATACTTTCTATTCCTATCACATCGGGTGAGCTGCTCTGCGGAATTGCTAAGTATGGTAGCGGGATCCGTGCCGATTGATTGGTCTTTCGGTCCGGTACCTGATATGACTGCGGTACATTGTGGCGGTACTTTAGAGTGCCTTATATATTATATCAAGTTTAAAGGTACATACGGGATTAAATCGCTAGTAATTTTATCTGCGTCTCTTACAATCATTCTCATCTCAGCTCGACTCTTATTAATTTAAGCGTGAAGTTAGGCATACTAGCAAAACATACATTTAGAAAAAAAAAACGTATATGGAATTGAATCGCTAACAAATTTGTCTGCGTTTCTTTCAATCATTTTCGACACCAATTATTCGATGCGTGATGATAAGTATTTTATCTTTTCAAAAAAACATTTAGAAAAACATGTGATAATCGGGTTAAACCGTTTTAAAGCTCATCAGCCGAGAAACGTGTAAAGAGAATGATTTGAATAAATAAAAATTAATCTTCCAATGTGTTGCCAAACGTCAAACTGGAGAACAATTCGCTTATTTCTTGTTAATATTTTCGTGACGGCAAAAGGAAGGTTCTTCATATCATCTTAATCTTCCTGACCTTCATTCGCAAGATTATTTGGGGTCGACTATTAGTTCAACCGATTTTACCTGAATATCAGTTTTTGCAAGGAGAGAGAGAGAGGAGAGACTGGCATCGGACCTCCTCAACTTTGAAGTAAAATAAAGGTTCTGACGGAGAGAAAACGTAAAAATTGCAAGGAAAATAGTGAAAACAACACTTTTTTTTTTCAATATAATAAACCTTTTTTTTTTTTTTTTTATACAAAGCCTTCCAAAGTGACTCTACCCTGCCTGATGGAAAGCATGAGCAGAATCCAAGAGTGGGGGCCACCACACTTGCTGCGAATGCAGACAGTAAGTATGGCGGCCCACACTATGGCGGCTTAGTGAGATGCTTTTTCACGCCCCGCTTAAAGGACCCGGGATTATAATGGGAAGGAAACACGTGAGCTGGTAGTGAGTTCCAGTCTTTGACTGCTCGGCATAGGAAAGAAGAGCCGAACCGTTTTGTTCTGGTGCGTATTTCTTCCACTCTAAAGCGGTGACTTCTGAGTCCAGCACGTGTTGTCCTGTAAAGGAAGGGAGAGGGAGGGATCAGTTGGAAGAGCTCTTCAGAACACTCTCCATGGTAAAGGCGATAGAGGACCGCCATAGAGGCGATGTCTCTCCGTAACTGCAGAGGCTCAAGGAACTCGGTGGTTTCGGGACTATTTATAATGCGGACTGCTCGCCGCTGCAACCGGTCGAGAGCGTCAAGCAAGTACTGCGCAGATCCATCGCAGAGGTGAGAACAATACTCCACGCAGGAACGAACTTGGGTCTTGTAGAGAAGACACAGATGATCCGGCGTGAAGAACCGTCTCACCTTGTTGAGTACACCTAGCTTCCGCGAGGCCGCCTTGGTGACGCTCTCAATGTACTCCCGTCGGTTGAGATCCCGGCAAACATCCATGCCCAGGATACCGAGCTTGTCCTGTAGTGGCAGTTGAGTGTTCTGAAAAGTGGGGAGAGGAAGGAATGGAGACTTTTTCGTAGTGAGCGCGCACACCTGTGTTTTCTTGGCGTTGAACTCGACCAAATTCTCTTCACCCCATTGAGAAATACGGCTCAGAACTAGGTCGAGCTCAGCGACAAGCTCCCTTCGCTTTTCCTCGATATTCGCCGCCTTAGCAGTAGGGTTTCCAAAATATCGACCATGGACTGTGCTGTCGTCTGCATAGCAATGTATGTTGCCGAGGGCTAACATGTCATTGATATGCAGAAGAAACAGTGTAGGCGACAAGACGGAGCCCTGAGGTACACCAGCATTTATCTGCTGAAAGTTGGAGGCCGCGCCGTCGCAAAGGACTCTAATGCGGCGCTGGTGCAGAAAAGCGGCAATCCAGCTGCAGAGTTTAGGAGGCAGGCCGAATGCCGGAAGCTTGGAGAGAAGCGAACGGTGCCAGACCCTATCGAACGCCTTGGCCATATCGAAACTGATGGCCAGAGACTCCCCATGCCTATCCATAGCCTCACCCCAAAGGTGTGTGTTAGAGTAAATTAAACATCTGTCCGATTTTGAAAGGGACTTTCAGCTGGCAGATAGTTGATGATATAAATAGGAACCTAGGCTACTTTTATTTGAGACTAACTTTTCGTCCTGCAGTATGATGTCTGCAACAAAAACGGCGGGTAACACCACGAGGCGCAACTAGTATATAATAGATATAGAAACATTTATTTCATATAAGTTTCCTACCAAAGTGAGTTTACTCTGCCTGATGGAAAGCACCAGTAGAATTCAGGAGTAGGGGTCACCATCCTTCTTGTGAGTGCAGACAATATAGCAAGGTGACCCAAAGTCCCAAACTATGGCGGTCTAGTAAGCTGCTTCTGCGTCTTCTTTGTGAGGGTAGTAGTGGCCTAGTCGAGCTTCCCGTTCGTGCTGAATTCCCCGCTATTGTCAACCATTATGCCTGGCCCGTAACTTATTCACTACATATTTGGTACATCGTATTCAAATAAAGTAAAAAAGACATTAGCGCGAGATTCTGTCACTCTCGGATAAAAGCCTTAGTGCCAACTTTGACAGTGATGTTTATCTGCCATAAAAGAAAAAAAAACGCGCCAAAAACATTTTCTTTATTTGAGTTTAGTCGTTATCTTTGTGTCCCAGCTTTTCTCCTGTCCGCCGGTGACAAATTATTTCGAGGAAAAACACGGTTTGACATAATGGGCTTTGCTTAATGAGCTTTTCCTCAATTTAGGTCGGTAATTTTAGATGTTTAGTTTCTTTGCACAAAGAAATGAGTTACAACGCCATGTTTAACATGCCTTCTGCATACTTGCATATGCGTTTAGTAAAAAAATATAATTTGTTATGACAAACAGCACTTCAATTTTATTTGCTAACAGGTCTTGTTGGTCTAGTGCTTAGCGTATGCGACTACTGATCAAGAGGTCTCAGGTTCGATTCCTGGGGGGGCAAATGTTGGCAAATGATCTGCAAATATTTGTGGTGTTTTCTATGTATAATATGCATGTATTTACAAAAAAAGTGATATACATATATATATGTATTTATATCACTTGTCTAGTAGGCTCAGCTTAGTTCGGGACTAGACGATGTTGTGTGTTAGATGTCGCAAATATTTGTTATTACTTATAGTATAGATTAGCGTTGCAAATATTTCCTTTAATTTTAAATAGCCAAGTAGAATATAGCTTTCTTTATCTAACACAAAGTCTACTTACAAAGCACTTATACTTTGTCCCTTTTTTTTTCTCACAGCTCTCTGAGCGTACTAAGACAACAACCCGCCATATTGTACACCTCTCATCTGCCCATCCTCCGTCATCATCACTACAAGCGCATACATCCAGCTTTTTATAGCTGTCATTGTGCTACAGACTAGAAAATTCTCTTCACCCCCATTCCAATTTACATCTTTCACCTTAAACATAGAGTACATTTTCCCTTGGCCGTTTCTAATTATTTCCCTTACATAAGTCGAGAAGTGGGTGCTACATTGTCAGTGGAAAGGACGTACTACGATAGTGGTTCGTAATACTTAAGTCTGAGTTGTGAGAAAAAATTTTTTTTACAGAGTACAGAAGATTTGTTTTCTGTTTAGAGGATTTTGAATCTCGTTTAGGCTTAGATATACTGTTTGCTCCTCACCGCGCTTGTCCGTCCCACTCTTCGGTTGCCTTGTTTTCTTCATCAGTTCAATTATGCACTCTCAAACTAGCATATATGCAACTACACACGCACACATAAATACTTTTATATACATATACATCTGACTGCCTCGCGTAGTGGTAGCCTATGCGTCTGCTGTGCTCGAGGTCTCGGGTTCGATTCCAAGGTTGGACCAAATGTTTGTATGATCCGCAAATATTTATTTCGGAGTTAAGGAGTTGTCTGTGTATAATATGAATGTATTTACAAAAGTATGTCTATGTATTTATATCAGTTGTCTAGTACCCAAAATACAAGCTGTGCTTAGTTTGGGACTAGATGGCGTTGTGTAAGATGTCCGAAATATTTATTATACATGCACTCACATACACACATATACATACATACATATGCGTACATAAACAACTCCAAAATTATTATTGTAACTACTGTCCTATGTCATTATCGCCATTGTATTGATGGCCTCAAAACGGTCACAAATCTAGGTACTGTACTTACCCTCGGTGATTGTTTCCTCATACCTAAGGCCATTCGGCTCCTCCACTGTACTTACTATCAACATTGACAAGAATACAATTAAATAATATATCCATGTTACATTAGAATCTTCTACCGTTATAATATCTATAATATACATAAAATAATCTAAGTTAAGTCCCTATATCAAATTAACGATCCTAATTATAATACAGTCTACATTACATTACTTACTTATTATCATTTTATTCAACATTTTCATATCTTAACTGCGTAGGCCTTTTTCTACTTTCTTTATTACATATTTATGACAATGAATTTCTTTTTACTTGTACATAATTCGTTGAAATTATTTCGAAATATTATTTTTATGTCGAGCCTGTTTCTGTGGTATGCTTGCAAGTCATAAATACTGACCTAATTATCAGTAAGGGCCACCGCAGACTAGCTACTTTTAGCATCGGCGATCGGCGATTTGGCGACTGCATCGATGCTGCATCGCGTTTTAGCGACTTCCTGCGTTCGATCGCGGTATCGGAAACGCGCCTTTTAGCGACTGCTCAGATGCCAAGTCGCTGCTACCGGCATCCGAAATAGTGCGGAGAGTAGCGTTCAGTTGCTGTGTCGCGCTTCTAAAAAGCGACTCGATCGCCGCGTTTGGCGTTTTTAAGGGTATCGTTTCCATAATTGCTCGAAAAAGCACTTACGGTTATGACAAGAGAAACAAATTAATTCATTATTTGACAGTAAAAAAAATATCTCAGTTTCATAATAAATCAATCTATAGAGAAACCGAGTAAAGTTACTAATACGATTATTTATTTTCGAGGAAAAAATCATCAACAGTGACTAAAATCACCGAAATCGACCTTTTCTGTTTGGAATCAATCTAGTATTATGTTGCTTTATTTGAAATAAATATTTTATTAGTTGCAAGAAAAAAGTACAAAAAAGAGATTAAGCATTTAAGGTTTCTATTAATTCTCACCAGAAAGTCATAATTTAATCTTAAACATCATTAATTTTTAGCGGCAAAAGTTCCATACATTTTAGTATGGAGAAATAATTTGCAATAAAACAGAGTTCACGCGATCCGAAAATTCAGTGTTCTCCGAATATTCAAGGCGAGCGCACGCTCGTTTTTAGCTCCACACGCACTGTCACGCACACAGAGATTTGATTGTTTACATACGACGACGTGACTGTGTGTAACTTTTGATAATATTTGGTAGGTCTGAGAATAGACACACCAATCTTTATATTTTAAATTATTATTAACCAACTTCAAAAAAGGAGTATTATTTGTGTTTTTTTTATTGTACATTCATTGATTACTCTGTCAATTGTGGACCGATTATTAAAATTCATTTTATATGACTGCCTCGGTGGCGCTGTGGTAGCATATGCGATTGAGGCCTCGGGTTCGATTCACGGGTCGGACCAAATGTTTATGAGATCCACAAAATTTTTTTTTTTAGGTATTGCCTGTTTTCAGTGTTAGTTCATAGGGAAATAGTTATGATATATTTTTTTATTTTGTAATGCTATTCCAGACGCAATATCTGAGCTGGTAGCCATCATTTCGTAATGATGAGGGCAGTAGTAGCGCATGCGACTACTTTGCTTGAGTAAGGATTCAGGTTCGATTCCCGTGTAGGACCAAATATTTGTGTGATCCGCAAATATTTATTTCGGGGTCTGGGTGTATTCTATAGGTAAGCAACAAAAAAAGTATGTTTATGTATTTATATTAGTTGTCGAATCAATAATATAAGCTCTGCTTAGTTTGGGACTGGATGATGTCGTGTGTAAGATGTTCGAAATAGTTGTTTATTTATTATTGTAATATATCATACTGCCTTGTTGGTCTTGTGGTCAGCGTATGCAACTGCTAACCAAGAGGTCTAGGGTTCGATTCCCGGGTCGGACCAAATTTTTGTATGATCTGCAAATATTTGTTTCGGAGTTTGGGTGTTTTCTATGTATAATATGTATGTATTTATAACAAAAAAGTATGTTTATGTATTATAAACTGCGAAATAAATATTTGCGGATCACACGAATATTTGGTAGATGATATTCTGTGTCATTCGTCTGAAATATTTATTTATTGTTATTTATTATAAACTAGCTTTCTGCCCGCGGCTTCGCCCGCGTGGAATTCGTTGATATCACACGACATGGTAAGGGTAGATTAAACAATCTTACCTGATTTTATGTTTGATAATAAGGAACTTCGACACAAACTTTCGTCCCCTATTTCAAACCCTTCTACCTTTATTTTCGCGATAAAAAGTACCCTATGTCCTTTCCCAAGTTCAGTTCTATCTTCGTACCAAATTTGATCAAAATCGGTTCAGTGGTTTAGGCGTGAAAGCGTAACAGACAGACAGACAGAGTTACTTTCGTATATGTGTGTTACCTTTAGTCGTATCTTTCAAGATGTTCAGCTGATGATGGAAAGTAATACTACTCAATGGTTTGGTCTTGGATGATTAGTATTTCACTTTTATACGTATGTATAAACCGCTAGTCGTATTTATGTTTTACTAGCTTTAGCCCATGGCTCCGCCCGCGAGTGTGTCGATTTTCGTGGTAAAAAGTAGCCATGTCCTTTCTCGGGGTCCCATATATCTCTATACTGAAATTGATCAAAATCAGTTCAGCGTTTTACGCGTGAAGAGGTAACAGACAAACAGACAGACAGAGTTACTTTCACATTTATTTTAGTAACATTATTGCGTAAATAAGCCGTTTGCATTAAATATATTAAAAAAAAAACACAGTCCTCTGCCTCTTCAACCTGTCTATTAAACTCAAAACATAACGTAACTTAAAAACTACTGCACCAATTTTCATGATGTTTGCAGCAATGGATAGATTGGTTTTAAAGGAGGGTATAATTTGTCAAATTTTAAATGTTTTTTAAATGCCTATAAGACCATGTATCGTTAATCACACATTATTGACATAATAAAATCTTACACTGAGAGTCACTAGTGTAAGATTACGGCCAATTACGGGTGCGACCTGGATGAACGCTCTGACGTATTATAAAATATTTATTTAAATAATATTGTGTAATAAACAATTTTATTCTACATATTTCATGTAGAATAAAATTGTTTTAAATGTCTACAGTATTTATTATGATAAGGATTAATATTACATTGTTCCAAATTACTTTGAAATTATTATTCACAAATAAAATAATAAAGAAATATTAAAAAAGTATAATTAAAAAAGTATTACTGTAGGTTATTCCTAATTTATGTAACTCGTAAACTTTTGTCAATATTGGCTTTATTTATGTGTTCCTTTAAAATAATAAAATAACATTAATAAATCTTCTTTAAAAGGTAACCTTAATTATGATGAAAACCGTATTTAAATACCTTGCGTATTTAAAACGATCTGAGTTGACAGACAATGCACGCGAGCAAATTTATTTTATACTGTGTAAAATTATTTTATAATCTTTGACCATTCGATTGGTATACAGAAAGTATTATGACTTTCTGTACTGAATGAATCCTACGGGCTTTACGTTATGGCAAGATACATTGCGTGCGTTGTAAGACATTAAAATACGTTCTACAAAGGCGAACAGTTGATGGATATTTAACATAAGCAAAAAACCGAAAGTCGGTGATTGCTTGCTACGGTATGTATGCGACAGTGCGCGATGCGTCTGTGTGCATGTAAAATATGTATGTGGGTGTTCAATCACAAATTCTCACGCTTGGTGTCGCGGGCCTTAAGTGTGCGGTGTGGAGCGTTCGGTCGCCGTATTTAGCTTCTAAAAAGCGACTAGTTGCCGATCGCCGATGCTAAAAGTAGCTAGTCTGCGGTGGCCCTAAAAGATGTACCAAAATGATTGTATCATTGGCTAATATTTTATTTTGATCACGTGACTTAGTGACGTTAGCCAATAGAATTAAATCTTCGAACATTTAAATTTTCTCACTAAAGATATGGTACCAACATAACTTCCATTCGTTTTGAAATTCGAATTGTAAACAAGAACGGCAATTAAAAAAAAACATTACGTCATCGTCGAAACTAAATACGGAATCATCGATCTTTCGACTTCATTTTTTTTTATCTGTGCCCGTATGCACCGGAGCCAATGACCTGTGCCACACGCTTGCGGTATTGATAAGGTTTTTAATGAGTGTGGTAATAGCTTCATTATGTTGGCACACGGTACAGCGCGGACACGGCTTGTAACAAAAGAAATATTACAATACTGAATTTTAATTAAGGCGGCTTGTTTATTTTTGTGCGGTTTTGTTACGATGGTAAAGGTTTGTCGGTGTTGTTATTGAAAAATATTATTATTTGGTAGAAAGTGGTAGAAGTTTGGTATATTATTAACTTTATATATCGAATAAAAAATTTTTTAATCATCATCATCAGCTTATTACAGTCCACACACTGTTGGATATTTTTCTTACATTGCACGCCACTGTTTACTAAGCCGCCATAGTGTGGGTCACCATGCTGCATTGCCCGCATCCCCAATGAGGATGGTGATTACTATTCTTGGTATCAGGCTGAGTCCATCCATCCATTTTGGCAGCTAAAGTATAAAAAGAAGTAGATATATAATTAGGTATGTCTTATAGCTAATTTGCATTAAATTTAGCAGATGTAACATTTTTCATTTACACACTTCCTCTCCAAACAACTAAGTAAGTTTATGGTAATATTGTTAGTTTAACAAAGAAATTATATCTAACGACACTTACCTGTCCAAAACAAACTAAGGTGTTTATACAACAGAACGAACCAAAACTCGAAAGCAAGTCTCCTTTGGTCGCAGTCAAGTAAAAAAAGACAACATGACTGCTTTCAAAGTTTCGTACTAATACGAAACCAACCCCTAACTTGTTGAACAGTAAATCCATCCATTGGTTATTGAACCAATGATGACAAAGAACATATCATGTTCAATTATCTCCAGCCCACTCTGGTGCTGCACGTGTCGGTAAGGGGCTTATGTCACAATAGAACATCCCTCTTCAATCCACTCGTGATGTTCTTCACACAATAGGGCTGCTAACTGAACCCACTAACATAAATCGATATTTATAACAGCCGTGAATGCAATTTTGTAATCGATAGCGTATTTAGTCATGATAGAAGTATCTAACGACGCATTTAGAATTATTTGAAACTGTTAGTTGTTGTTGGACTTTTAAACTTAGTTTTTCTGTATAGCGCGGCTTATAAGCAATAAAGTTATTCGTCAGGATAAAGAAGGCATTCATCAACAACCCACAACGTCCCACTACTGAGCTCCTCTCATAAGAGGGTTAAGGCCATACGTCCCCACGCTGGCAGAGTGCGGCTTGGGGACTGGCAAGACACGTTGTGGCTACGTAATCTTACCGATGGATGTTTGTAAGCCACCCAAAGGCCTCCAACTAAGCTTCACGACTGCTATCTTATGATTACAACATGGACCTACTGCGTAATGTGACCTCCGAATCACGGAAAAGCTCATAACATGGTACAAACGGTCACCCATCTTGGTGTTGACCCAACTAGGTCGTTACTTAAGGCCTAAGGTCACTTGGCCATGATTGCATTGTAATCTTTTAAATAATTCGTAGCGAATGTCTCACTACACAAAAAAAAAACTATTTGTAAACCCATTTTTATTCTATCATTGTTAGTAATGGTAATAATACATAGTACCAAACTCAATTTAAGGATATCAATATCATTTGAGCCGAAAAATAGTCCACAGTTGGGCGTGATCTGTCCCAAGATTAGCCGCAACACCGCTATTATTCTAGTTAATCTGCGAATTTCGTTTCCTAACTTGTGGTATATATGTACGTGATTCAAATATGGCCGACAGGATTAAGATTTACTGTATAATATTGTATTCTTAACCGTTTAGTATTAGCGAAAGATGTTCTGCAATTACCTTTGTACTCTAAAATGTGATCTGAATTATAAGCAACTGATGTATTTATATTAAACACAGGTTCTTAGTACTGAATAGCAAATCACTGAATTTGCATTATCTATATTCAAATAAATAAAATTGGAGTGTCTGTTTGTAATAACAATTAACCAGTTTTTTACTAAATGCATATCAAAGTATTTACGGTACTGATATCCAAAATTGAATTTTTAAATTCTTTGTCTGTCTGCCTGTTTGTTCCGGGTAATCTCTTAAACGGCTGGTCCGATTTTAACGGGACTTTCACTGGCAGATAGATCATGACATAAGGAGTAACTTAGGCTAAATTTTTTAGACTAGCTTCACTCCACGGCGTTACTCGAGATTGACAACAATAACCGCTGGACTCAGCTACTTAAAATTATTATAGGAGTATATATTTTCTGCACTTTTGCATACATAATGCCAAGTCTTTATTCGTCGCAACATAACGTGATGTTATGACAACACGTAAAGCCTTCGGTCCCGGTTGTCATAAACATCTATGGAAATCGTTATTAGGAATTCATTGCCCTTATATACTGACAAATAGTTCAATCTTCGAATTTCAGTTCTCCATTAGGGTTGTGGAGGTCCGATGCCAGTCGCTCCGTCGAAAAACTGGAATTCAGGTAAAACCGATTGAACTAGTAGCCGACCAAAAATAAACTCGGGAATAAAGGCTCGGAAGATAATATACCTATATTTGTTTTTGAGAAACGGTTAGCTAGAGTTAGAGAAACATTTTGTTTCGTAGGTATAGGATAGGCCTGCCTATCCCAAGTCCTGCAAAAAGTGTTATTGAGTGTTTCTTACAAGATTTTTTTAATAACAGCGGAATATGCATGGAATTTTGGCGGTGTTTCATGCCCGTGCCTTAATAAGTTGTCTATGGTTGTCATGAACGTCTATGGCAATCGTTATTAGGAAAATCAGTGAAATATACTGACAACCAGTTTAACAATCGAATTAAGTTCACCCTCAGGATTGCGGAGGGCCGATGACAGTCGCCCCATGCAAAAACTGATATTCCGATAGAACCTGTTGAACTAGTAGCCGACCCCATGTAAACATGAGGATAATAAAGCCTGAATGGTTTATTAGTATAAGTCTTCCTAAAGACGCCATTTTTTTAATAAAAGAGAAACACCTACCTCTTTTCCGATTTTATTGGATATGCGTAATATTCATTTTCATTCATCAATCTCAATTACGTAGAAGTCAGGCGAGATATTTGTGGATCGCTAAAGAATGGGGTAAACAATAACTGAAATGTCTAAAATACGTTTATGACATTTAAGAGCAAAAACTTTAATTAAAAAGTTTTATCTCCACTTCCAAGCACGGATCAAATGGTTAACTTAAGACAGATTAATATCACTGAGATGAATTTACGTAACCAGCTAAAACGACCTTTATGAGAAGGATGAGACACTTGTACAACTTTCCTATCTCCTCTTACGCAACTTTTGTGGTTTAATTACAAGTTGAAAGTTTAGAATAAGAAAATCAAGTACACTAGTGTCTTCTTAATTCTATCTTATATCAAATATACATTAATTGGGCTCGATTAGGTTGTCACTACATGTTATAAAATGAAGTCCTCCGCCCTGTCTGTATTTTCGCGATAAACTCAAAAACCACTGCACCGATTTACATGAAATTTTGTATTCAGATAGTCTAAAACCTGAAAAAGGACATTGGCTACTTTTTACTACGATAACCGACGTAGACGCGGGCGCCGCCGTGGGTTAAAGCTTGTATGATATAATAGCTTCATAGAAAATCGCTGTTATACAGCTATACAATTGTTTTATCCGGGTATGGCAGATTGTCCGTGTCCCAATTTACCTTAACCTTTTCCCGGGATGAAATCCATACCAAGACGTGTAGGTATCGCCCGGTTCTTCAGTACTTTTAATATTGTCTTGTCATCATTATAATCGGTAGCATTTAACACTCCAAAACTTGGATGTAGACCTGTTCTTAAGTATGAAGTTTAGGCGTAAAAGAGGATGTTTATGCATTTATAGCAGTTATCTAGATGGTATTATGTATAAGATGTTCGAAATATTTATTTAATTATTCAATTATTGATTTATTCATTTCTAGTCTAGCTCGTATATCTACAAATAGTATGTAATTCTTTTTGTTTATCTAAAGGTAGTTCGTAATAAATTGCTTTAAAGATAATCTTAATACATATTCATGTCGCGTACTCCACAATAACCTTTATTTATTTCCATTCCGTTCAAAGTATACAATTTATGGCAGTAAAGTTGTGTGAATTGTAGTAGTGCACATAAGTTCTGCAATATTGTTCAATCGACTATAGAAGTCATACACTGAGCTGTTGCAATTGAAATGTATTGAACGAGATGTGAGGTACTTGGAGTCGTACTGGAATAAAACCTATACAGACCATTCAGAGAGTCACGAAATTACACACTTTGTCAAGCCTAGCTTTCTATATTCTAAGTCTTAATATCTATACAAATGAATTTAATTCTGTTTGTATTTTCAATTTCCACAAATTTTTTGTGAGAGTAAATAGATCTGTGTCATAGTATACTACACATATAAGATATCAACACACAACATTGTACACTTTATTTTTTTTTAATAAAATGGCAACTCCCGCATTGGTAATATAAATCCTATGTAGCGGGGGACTTTACAAACATACATGAAACGCACTCAAAGAACACCCAGACTCAGAACAACAATTTGTGGCCACTAGGCATACCGTGCAGTCAAACTTTGATTTTTACTCTTCACATTAGCTTTTACACATCCAAAGTTTGTAATATTTAAGTTTAAGTGCTAACATTATGTTAATTTTTATTAATATTTGTTACAGGTAAACATGGAAGTGTTAGCGAAACGACAAAAACGGCGTGTCTGTGTATGTATACAAAGTGTAATGGAGGCCATTTTGGGATGGCATTTAGCGTGTTATATGATTCCTACACTTTATCAAACATTATAAACTAGAAATGGAGAAAAATAGTTGGAAATATAATATCAGTTTAAATATGTTTTATTTGCTCAATACCCTTCTTGTTGTAATTATTCAACAGATCATTACAATTTTATGTTCAATCTGGTTTAATTGGGCAATCAATTTTATTTTTAAATCGCGAGTAATGCCGCAGAGCGAAGTTAGTCTAAAAATATATGCAATTTGGATGTGAAAATCTCGACGAAATTGGTTCACTCGTTCCAGAGATTAGCCGGAACAAACAGACAGACAGAAAAAAAAATACTAAATGCTTTTTTTGATGTAAGTGTCGTATATAATTTCATATGCATTTAGTAAAAATATGCATACAGACACTTCATTTTTAGGGTTCCGTAGTTCACGACTCGAAACCCTTATAGATTCGTCATGTCCGTCTTCAACCTACCGCCCAAACGGTTGGAGCTAGGAAGTTGAAACTTTGCATGAATATGTGTGGTGATTATGTCGATAAAGTGCTACCATAAAATTATGAAAATCATTTTTATTTGCGGTACCTTCCCTACACGTAAAGTGGGGATGGTTTCTTTTTCTCGCGTCAACCCCATCGTACAGGGTATCATTAGATAGGTCTTTTAAAAACATTGATACAAACATATTTTTTGATTTAGGTATCCGTTTGCGAGTTATTTAAGTTTAAAACGCATTTTTTTGCAAAAACAGGCTGGATCAATAAATCGAAAGAAATTCGTGACAGTAGCCCATATATTGAACTTTCAAGGAAAACTATATAGCTGTTTTGATAACTTTTATTTTAGGAGTTATAGGGGTACCAACATGCAAAATGCACTCACTTGGAAAACTTCTTATTAAAATAAAGAAATAACAAGTTAACATAACAATTGTCTATTAGAAACGATTTTAAATATACCTATCATTATGGGTGACTATGGAACCCTATTCTATGCGTGGCCTGACACGCACTTGGCCAATGTTTTCTTATTTTGGTTATATTGTCAATTTTGTATCTGCTGCTGCAACACTGTAAATTCCTACTATTTTCATTGCAGCCTTGCATTTTTAATAAAATAATTTTACCACTACCAGTGGCTTTGCAACTTGATCTACAGGCCTTGACAAAGACCAACATGAAAGTATCCATGTATTTACCTCCCAGCGTGAATTATACAGCGTGTTAATTCGAAAGGCGTCTACACAAGATCCTTCCGTCTGGCGACCAGGTCTAACGGTGTAATGTAATGCCTCACGCTAGCTAGAGTTACTGTGAGGCGTCACGGCACTACGCATCGCCTTCCGCCTTACCAGTAATACTTAGACTATTATGAATGAGTTTACACCCGTGGAATGGCTTGGTACAATTTTTGCACTCATTTATAGTTGTAGAAATGGGATGATAGGGGGCTGAAATATCGTCGTCAACACCAACATCTGTCAACACATCTACATATTATTAAAAAAAATTTTTATTACGATTATACAATTTTACTCATGCAAAAAACGGAACCCTTATAGATTCGTCATGTCTGTCTGTAGGTCTTCAAAAATGATGTTGAGGTTTCTAATATCATTTTTTTCTAAACTGAATAGTTTGCGCGAGAGTGTCTCCAAAGTGGAAAAATATGTCCCCCCCCCCTGTAACTTCTAAAATAAGAGAGTGATAAAACTACAAAATATATGTTGTACATTACCATGCAAACTGCCAATGAAAATTGGTTTGAACGAGATAAGTAGTTTTTTTTAATACCTTTACAATTTACCTTTCATTCATCAATACACTATTATTAAAACACCGATGAAAGTTACAACGAACTACAAGAACTTTTATATGATGTTACTTGCTGATACGGAACCCTTCATGGGCGAGTCCAACTCGCCCTTGGCCGCTTTTTTTTGGATGAGTGTGCTCGTATCATTACCTGTATACCTTCGATACGTTTTTAAAGCAAAAAAAAGGCACGAATGCTGTCAATTTAGATTGATCTTCTATGTGAGAGTAGAACCGCCCTGGTCAAGCCCATTCGTGCTGAAATTAGCGTGGCTCTAGAATAGAACATATCTACTTTATTGCATACCAATTACATTGTTGCAGTTGAATATTACATGTAGATATGGATATACAATGGGCGGCCTTATTGCTAAACGCAATCTCTCCAGACAACCTTTGGAAGCTCTACTACTATAAAACTTATTCATCAACATCCTTTAACTTTTCACTGCTGGATATAGGCCTCTCCTTAGAAAGTAGGTTTTGGCCTACTATACCATGCTGGCCAGACGGGTTGGTATAGGGTTGGTTTCAAGTTTTCCTTCTCTTGGCATTGATGTAGTCTTGCGTAGTTTATCCCTTAGTCGCCTTTTAAGACACCCGCGGGATGAAAAGGGGTGGTGACACTCTGTATTCTTAATCCGTCACCACACGGACAACTTATTACAAAAAACTTATAACACGGATTTTTTTTCTTTTTTGTAAAAACGTAAAAAGCAAGCAAAATGTCATTTCCCTTTACATAAAATCCAGTTATACATTGCAACAAATATATTCATGTTCATTTCATAAACGCACAGAAGCAAGAAAAAATATAACCCTTGCAAATGGCAGCTTACAATGTAACTTCACAGTTTTACTACTTATATCATTTAAATAATTCCAAGTAGAAATTCCAGTATCCTTACAATACAAGGTGTGATTACTTTTACGTTTTTACGGCTTCTCTTATTCTACTGCCCGACGTTTTAATTAACTTGAAGCAATCGTAATAAACTCGACAAACCATTTACTTACCTTGCATAACACACTATATTATTTACACTATACACTATAGCCCTGTCTTCATCTAGAGTACATCTTTAGTAATACTAATACTCAGCATGCGAGTTTGTTTTAAGAGTACATGGTCCTTACAGAAAAAAAAATCTGACAGTGTCTTTTTTTTCTATTGAACGCCTGACAAGGTAACTCTACTATGCATGATGGAAAGCATGAGTAGAATCCAAAAGTGGGGGTCGCCATACGCACTGCGAATGCAAGCAGTATGGTGGCCTAGTGAGATGCTTTTCCACGCCGCGCCTAAAGGACCCGAGTCATAATAGGAAGGAAATCCTAGAGTTGGCAGTGAGTTCCAGTTTTTAACTGCTCGGCAAAAGAAGGCAGATCCGAACCGCTTAGTTCTGGTGCGTATTTCTTCCACTTTTAAAGTGATTGCTTCCAACTCCAGCACGTGTTTTTTTGTAGATTAAGGGTGAAGGTGGAATCAGTTGAAAGAGCTCTTCAGAACTCTCACTTCGGTAAAGGCGATAGAGGACTGACATAGAGGCGAGTTTGCCAGCGATTTTGAATTTTAGTTAATAAATCAGTGTATTAATCACTACTGGTTTGAATTGAATTTATATACATAGGCTACTGGCTTTAGCAAACGGCTCTGCCCGTGTCAATGTCCGTTATCGCCGTAAAAAGTAACCTAGGTATGTTCTGCCTCGAGGATCAAAGACCATATTAAAAAAAACGATTTTTTTAATTATTTCTTTTGAGAGACGGCAACAGGTCAGCGGGTCAGCTACAAAATAAATAAATCCTACTTATACTCGTGGTCAAGAAAGTTTTCAACCAACTTAATGTATGTACATAATACTTAGAAGATTGTAATCCACAAGCTTATGCGTTGTAAGCTTATGCGTGGCTGAACTATGGCATTATCCTGTGGGGTAACAGTATAGATGCGCCTTTGCTGTTACTAATGCAAAAGAGATTAATAAGAATAATAATGAACATAGACGATACAGAAAGTTGCAAACCTCATTTTCAAAAATTAAAAATACTTACTGTCCCTGGAATGTACATTCTGGAAACATGCAAATTTGTAAGACAACACAAAGATTATTACACAACCAGGGAGGATAATAATACAAGATATACGTGTCGATATAGGGATAGATTAAATTTACCAATGTCTAAATTAAAAATGCATGCATCAAGCCCATATGTTATGTCTATTAAATTGTACAATAAATTACCTAATAACATTAAAAATGAAGAAAAATTGAATACATTTAAAAGTAATTTAAAAGACCTTTTATTACAGCGATGCTACTATCACATTAAGAGCGCGCATAAAGCTAAATCGCCTATCTTATATTTGATTTTACATGAAAAGTTCCAAATTGTTGTTAAAATAAAAATCAGCGTGAGTAACTACGTTATACTTTCAAGGACTTAATGTGAACAAAAACATAAACTAATACACTTTCTTCGATAAAAAAAAATCACGAAGTAACCTCTAATTTTCTTATTTTTTCGTTTTATATTCAATATGGCAATGATTATTATGATAAAAAAAATATTATTCATTGTAATTGTGCATGACCAAGGAACGTGCTTATGCATTTCTTAAAATTACTTTTAATTTTGGATTTATTGGGATAAAACACTTTTGGCGCTTACTACGCTATTATTCCGCGGAAGATTTCATGTTCCGTCGCATGTTGCGGGAGCTTCAAGCATATTTCTATTTCACAAATCAGTCACACACGCTCTGTTGAGACGAGTGGACTGCGCTCAACTTTTTGAATCGCTGTCTTAATTGATCACGTGGTTTGAAATAAATCGTAAGAAAAACAATTCGTTAAAATGGGAAACAAGAGAAGATTATTGAAGACTTCCGACACGACAACTAAAGAAGTTACAAGAAGAAAAGATGAATATTTTTTTCCCAATTGAATATGAAACTTATGACTTTAAATTAAAGTTGAAAATCGATCAAAAAAAAATTGAATGATTGTGTTACTGGCCACCGTACCTATGTTTTATGTGTAAAAAATAAATCAAAACATTATTCATTTGTGAAATTTAATGCATGCAATTTTAGATTTTATTGCAACATGCATAGGGTCTAAATTAGTTTCTCCCTCCGTAGACAATTTTGTGATCACTTACCAGTAGTAATGAGATCTTTAAAGGTCTGGATAAGTTACAGAAAAATACTATGGATCTTACTAGAATTGTATAAAAATAAATGGCAAAATAATATATCTACTGCCGCGCTTTATTTTATGCTCGAGTAGTAATACTAATACCTACGCGTGTCGTGTAGTATAAATAGTATACGCAAAATAAAAAGATGCTTTTAGTAGATATCTTAGTGTTTATTCTATGCTAATTACTATTTCTCATTCTTATAAATCTGAAATATAGTGCATTGCTTGCAGATTACAGGAAAACCTATAAGAATTCTATCAATTGAAAATAAGGTTCATTTTCAGGGGACAATTTAGGAAATAAAAAAAAGTTTCGCAAATCTTACTATTGTCATAAATGAAAGGCCTTGTTATGAGGATTTCATATATATTTTTGTTATTATTGTAAGATAGGTAGTTTTGAATTTATTAATATAAATGGAATTCATTCTTTTTGTATTTTTTTTGGAATTTTTCATGCTCGCTTATTAAATTATTTAATATAATAATATGAAAGAAAAATTTGACTGCAGGCAGAATTCAAACCTGCGTCTTCCGGCTAGACGCCACACGCTATGGCCACTGATCTTTAGCGTGATGTTAGGTACATAGCCTATAGCCTTCGACGATAAATGGGCTATCTATCTAAAATAATTAAAAAAAATCGATCTAGTAGTTCCTGAGATTAGCGTGTTCAACTCAGCAAACTCTTTAGCTTTATACTCATATTTTATTACTCACTTTTAGAGAACTGGAAGAGATCGCCATGAGGGATAAGACCGCCTATTGTTGTACATAGTTTGTAACACAATTGTTTCTGTTTTTCTTTGTTCTATGATTTGTGTATATACTTAAAGACAATAAATAAATATATTTATGTATTATTCGCGTACACACAATAATCAGATGAAATAATCATCTGATTATTTTGCGTTTACTACTATAGAAATACGCGTCGACAGAGTGCAGCTGAGTGCAGCAGAGCAGCGAAGTACTTGTCTTTTGGCGCCAAACTGCGCTGAGATCGCTGTCGACGTAAGGGGCGGGTGCGGGGCGCGCGGGTGAAATCTAAAATTTTGCTGGCTATAAGCGCGCTCTTAACGACTATTTAAATGACAAATTCTGATACATAATCCAAAAGCTTTTTACTGTAAACATGACATAACATAAAAATGACATACTGCAAAATTCACATACCTATTCTAAAAATGACATACCATAAACATGATATACTTGACATAAAAATATTCCTCTGTATTAATAATATTCTATATAGAAATAATTATGACAAAATAAACTTAAAACATGTGTACTTACACTATAAACGTTAACAATAAAAGAACAATAATGTAGTTCTGGCGTATCTGGATAAATTTCTTAATGTGCTTCTTTGATAGTGGATGTTTCGTCTTCTCTTCCAGTTGCCGTGCCCAACAGGGTCCTTAATTGTTTCCTCTAATATGTTGTTAGCACCTTATATACATTATGGAGTACAATAAACGATTTGAATTTGAATTTAAACTTATGTCACGTGTTTACATAGTGGCTTCGAAAGACAGAAGTAAATATATTACAAGTAACGGTAAGTTAAAATGGTTGACTGTAAAGAAGACAGCACACTGGTTATCTTTGTAAAATGCGTAAATCTTCAGTCGTAGGAATTTTCCTAAGAAGTTAATCAGGTATTGTTTTTATTTTAAATCGAAAGTATTTTTATAACTTTAAGAACATTGTTATTTAGATTATACATAAAATTCTCGTGTCACAATTTTAGTTGCCATAATCCTCCAAAAAGGCTTAATCGACTCTTATGAAAATTTGTGTGCTTATTCAACAGGTCTAAGAATAGGACCTGAACTATATTTTATACCCTTAAGTAATAAAATATGAAAGGGGCGTGAGCGGAGTCAGGAACCAGCTGGTTAATATTATCTTTTATATAAAATTCTCGTGTCACAATGTTAGATACCATACTCCTCCGAAACGGCTATACCGTTTTGTATGAAATTTTGTGTGCATATCGGGTAGGTCTGAGAATCGGCCAACATCTATTTTTCATACCCTTAAGATGAGTGCAGAGCCGCGGGCATCATTTGCTTAATATTATAAATTCAAAAGTAACTTTGTCTGTTACGATTTAACTGCTAAACCACGGCATCTATTTACGATTCTTGAAGGACATAGGTTACTGTTTACCGCGTTTACTAACATACTATTGAGTCTATTGCTCTACTGACATGAGTTTGACCTTTAAACTGACAGAGAGAAAACCTTCAGAGTAAATCTAATAATTTGTTATGAATAAATTAAACTCAAAGACTACTGCCATCATTCGGCAGTCAAGTAACAATAATAAACTGATCCCGCTTTCATATAAAAAAATTCTGATTTCTCTAAGTCCTTAGTAAAACCCAAATACAAATTGCCACTTCAATAACTCAAGATATTATAACCTTGCTAGCACTTGCTTTCAAATCCAGTAGCTTCATCATATCCAATTTACCTCACGTCGGTTATAAATCTGAAATTAAAACCCACATTAAATTAACATTTACGCCAACAGGCTCTAGGTCTTATGCCTCTGATCTACGTTCCATGTTTATACTTACCAGATCTGTATGGTCATCTAGTGTATCTTCAATGAAATCTCAACCTTTGATTTCATCTATAGAGTCTATTTTAGCATTTGCGTGATGACAGCTTTAACATCCACAGTCGGAGTCCAATTAACAATAAAATTTACGACCGTGCGCACAGCTTTCGACCTTATTGTCTGTAGAAAGATTTAGACGTAGATTCTTACATTGAATTCTATTACTTTGAGGTTTGTTAGATTTGATATTATTCGTCCAAATTTATCTCGTCGCCATAATCATTTATCATCATCATCAGCTGATGAATATAATCATCTCTGATCGGGCGCCATTGTGATCGATCTTCGCCAACTCGATTTTTATTGTTGCTCTTAAATTTCACTCAATCTCAGTATCACATCATATTTACAAAAAAGTTTTACTTGTTATATTTCATTTGCCAGAATTTATATTATACTAGGAAGATTTATTGGCGGCCAGGGCTAATACCACAGTCTTGAACTCTGATATTCTAAAGAGGTTGTATAAATTTACTATCAGCAAAAGTCCCAAGCGCTTTTTAAACTAATTCTGACCAAATCGTTTGAATCTAACATGAAGTGCTTGTAATCCTTTTTGTATATGGCTTGTAAAGCTTTATTCGCTTGTTTGTTTTTGTTTTTTTATTTTATTTATTTGTTGTTGGCGGCTAATTTATCTTTAAACGGTTTTTACTTTTTTTACCTTTAAACTTTCTTCCACATATCATGTTCTTTCTGATGTTTCAATCTTACCTGGAGTGGTCTCCAGAGCCTTGCTTAGATAATCGAAACTTGTACCAAAAGTTCGAAATAAATAAAATTGCTTTATTCTGCTGAATAATGAAAAATGTCAGAAGAATGTCTGACAAAATGCCAAAAACTGTTTAATCTTTAACTGTTTATCAATCTTAGGTCAGTTGACAAAATGTCTGAACATTCTACATGAAAGGTAGTTGATATAATACAGAGAAACTTGACTTACTTTAAAACTTTACTAAAATATCAAAGACATAAGCTAAGGGAAGGCACAACTAGTTATTCAGTACTTCAATTAAAAGTTCCCATCAAACAACTTATGCTCCAGAACTTCAGTTAAATCGATGGCTCAGCGAAGTTTTGAAGAGCTCGTGAGTTGCAAACAAGTGCAAGCCGGCTATGAATTATGTAGTACCTTTTGTTTGGCCCAGTTTTTAAGCACTGCCTTATTAAGGGCTTTTAGTAAACTAATAAGTATCTTGGTTCTTAAGTCCGTAGCAGACGGGTTTTAGGAAATTGAGAATTTTTAATAATAAACTGTTAGGTGGGTTTATGTACGCTTTTAAAACCCTAAAAAGTTTCTTTACCGATTACGATAAAACTTTGATACGATGTATAAAATGTTTCAGAGATTGTTTTATTTTTACTATTTTCTGCAAACACAATATGCCATGGTAAAGCGTCTGTACAGTTGATTTAAAAAGAAAGAAACGAACGAGTCATACTCCTAGCCTTTTTTATTCTCAAGTCTATTGAAACCGATTTTACCTAAATATTAGTTTCTATTTACTGGCATCGGACTTTCGCAACCTAGCGGGTGAACTGAATGCAAAGAATGAACTGGTCGGTAGTTTTGAGCAGGCAAAATGAACGAGTCTTACACCTATTTATCTTTCATTTATACCAACATTCCCAGATATCATTGGCTTCCAAGGAAACATGTCCAATAAATCCACCAAGACGTTAATTACATAATCGATTGTTGGAAAGTAATGACTCGAAGGGGTAAGGGTGGAACTGTAAAGTTTAATGGCAACTCCAGATTTAGAAATGCCTGTATAACAAGAACTGATTGAGCCCATAACTAGTTTGATTCTTTTAAGTTTTATGGGTAATTGTCTAGGTGTATTTTATAGTAATTTGTACGTCGTTAAAACCAGATACGGGTGCGTTAGCTCTTCTATAAATTTAGAAAAATGTAAAACAGAAACGTTAGCGGTTGCAGCTGCAAGATATTCTTGGATGTGTAATTTGAAAACGATTTTATTTAGTTGTTTTGTAAATAATCTATTCGTGTTCATATTACTTTATTTAAGTTAAAGTTTTGTATTGTAATAAATGAATGAAATTGATTGGGAGGAGGTAGGAAGTAGAAAAGAGAAGAAGTTTTAAGCCACTCGTAACGATTAGTCAAAAGAGTGGGCAGATTATAATGATGTTAGTTATTTTCAAGTATATGCAATGCTAAATGTTTGTTATGGAATAGTTGAAAAATTTAATTGAGAGTGTCTTGCAATTTTAAGATTGGTCCCTACCTCCGCCGCCAAGAAAATGAAGATACCAGAGCAGGAGGTCGAAATCCTGAGCCTTCCTTTTCTATTTCTGAATGGAGGTCATTTAAAGGCACACTTATAACTCTCGAATTTGCACTTGTATTGGCTCATATTTGTCATCTGCACGTTAGCTGTTAATAAATAAAAATCTGCGTACTTATAAAATAAAGTTCTATGCCGCATCTATTTGTGTCCAATGTCCACCAATACCAATTCAAAAGATATTTTTTTACCCAGATAGGCAGGACAGCTACCGACATAGACGCGGGCGAAAGGTAGAATAGTATAAAATGTATGTTCGCTTAGATCATTTAAACTACTTAACGGATTTTGATGCATTTTCTTCGAGTCTTTCAAGAGAAAGGTTAACATATGTACCTAAAAATAGAGGAATTCCAAGAACTTTAAAGGCTGCCTTGCGAAGCCGTTCTTGGTCTAGTAATGACTAAATTACCAGATGCAGTATTTCATACCGAATAAATTAATAGTCCTCATGCTCACGACTATCAGAACAAGTTTATAAATAGTTAATTAACCGTGCGTTGGCTACTGTCAATTAGACTATCTCCCTTATCACTATTCAATGAGGAGAAACTGGTTTTAGGACATTTCTGTTACCGTTATAAAAATGTCGAATGGTATAGTTGTTAACAACCTTTACTGCTTAGCTAGAAGTTTTAGGTTCGATTGCTACCCAGAATAAGTATTTGTGTGCTGAAACTGTATTTTTTTAAATAAAAAGACCACTCCCGCATTAGAAATATATTCCTGTGTCACGGGAGACTTTATAAAACTGACACAAAGCACACCCAGACTCAAAATATTTTTTTTAGATCATACAAGGTCTTATCCCGTGAAGGTTGAAACAAAAATGCGAAAATCTTAGATTGAAATTAGTAAGTATTTTCATTACATTTATTTTTTTTACTCTGAGACGCATGCGCATAGTGCTCTCGCGATGGCACTCTCGACTGAATAATTTTTGTGTTTAAGGGATGTTTGGTCACTTGAATTTGTCTGACTGATGAAATATAACTTTGTAATAGTTACTTTAATAACATATTAAAAAATCAGACATGTAAAAATAAGTAAAGTTCATTAATTTTTTGTCGATCTTTAAAGCGTCTGACACAAGCTCGGGTCCATGAAAAGTGTCTGACACTTTATGAAACTAGTTTAGAATAATATTCTACAAAATATATATGAAGATCAGCCATACTAATTTAAGTTAGATAACTCTTATTTTTAGTTACCTTTCTCACCTGATATCTGCCCAGGTGTCACAGATCTAGTTCCACAAACACGCAGGTATTTAAAAGTACACTAGACGCTACTGAGTAGTTAAGGTTTCATCCATGTGAAAATAAGTTATGTCAGATCGCTCTGGGCTCTTGGACCATTGGTTTAGTGGTTAGCGTATGCGGTAATTGTTTGTATGATATATAAATATTTACAAATATTTGTTTCGGAGTTTTGGTGTTTTTGGTACATAATACGTATATACGTACAAAAGAAAATTACTAAATATGTATTTACTAGCAGTGTATATCGGTTACCGCAGTAAAAAGCCTAGCCTATGTCCTTTCCCAAGTTCAGTTCTATCTTCATACCAAATTTCATCAAAATCGGTTGAGTGGTTTAGGCGTGAAAGCGTAACAGACAGACAGACAGAGTAACTTTCGCATTTATAATATTAAGTAGGGATATCAGTTGTCTAGTACCCTTAGGCTCTGCTTAGTTTGGGACTAGATGATGTTGTGCGTCAGATGTCCGAAATATAATTTATTTATTATTATAAGAAGGCAAATAATCAGTTCGATTGTATCAGTAGCAATAAACCCTCGTAATCTTAACTGACTCATCCTTGTTATTTCTATTGCTGTTGTTGTCTTCTTCAGCAAGTAATCCTGCTACTATCTTTAGATCAGGACTCCAACTAAAAGGTGGGAGAGTAAGTATTTTTAATATCCTTGGCAGTTATTATCTCTTAGTTACAAATATTCTTTTCAAATTTAAGGTTGTTCTAACAGCTGATATTAAACTGATTTGTTTAACGTTCCTGTCATAGAAGCGGTGCCATTTTAATAAGCGCCCACCTAAGTAAGATTTTTCAATTGAGTTTCAACACTTAGGGCTACAGCACACTAGCTACTAGATTTTGCGACTGCATCGATGCTGCATCGCGTTTTAGCGACTTCCTGCGTTCGATCACGGTATCAAAATCGCGCGTCATATTGCATCATTCGTAACTTTCTGCGTTCGAACGCGTTATCGGAAACGCGCGTTTTAGCGACTGTTCAGATGCCTGGATCGCGTCGGCTGTAGTTTTGTCTATAATTTTCCGACGCCAAATCGATGCTACCGGCATCCGAATGTGTGCAGAGAGTAGCTTCTAAAAAGCGACGCAAACTCCGCCTTTGGCGTTTATAAGTGTGCAGGGTGGAGCGTTCAGTCGCCGTATTTAGCTTCTAAAAAGCAGTCGCTTTTTAGAAGCTAAGTTGCCGATCGTCGATGCTAAAAGTAGCTAGTGTGCTGTGGTCCTTAAAAATCACAAAGAACCATTACAGTTCGAAATGAAGATAAGAAATAAAGCGCTTTAAATCGATAGGAAAGCCCGCTGGTCGTCAGAAGAAAGTTTGTCTAAAAATACGTATACCTCTCCAGTCAGTACGTCAGTTCCATTTACTACCACATCAGAACTGGTCAAGTTTTTCCCATCCTGTTGCCTAGATACAGGTGCTGGTAGCAAACAGGAGTAAAAAATGTTTATATGCAGCTGTTTTGTGAGAAAGTCTTCCGAGAATTTGTTGACGATATAATTTATAAACGGAAGCGGGAGCTAAAAAGCGAATGAAGAAATTTGAAAAACTTCAACTCTCGCCTATATTTTGGGAGGTTCTCTCTTTTGAAGATCATAATGATTGATTGCAAAACAATAGTAACAGAGTATATACAATGGTAACGTAAGCAAAGATTTAGTATTGATTAACTTTACTTCTAGCAAGACACGTCTAAGCAGATTACAATACGCAGCAGCCCTTTTCTAAGAGTTTTTAGGATGAGAACCAGAAGCTATTATTTATCATTACAATACCCAGACCCTTAGTATATCATATGTAAATATGTATGTCTATTACTACGTATAAATACTATATGTGTGTAATAGTGTGTACAATATATATTTATGTAATATTTTTTACTGTATAGGTCAGTGCCCGTATTATTTTTATTATTATATGCGTTTCGCTAATGATTCTCAAGTACGGATGACTATACCCTCACATTTCCCTGCTATTTCTCTTCACTCAGGGTATGCTGATCAAACCTCAGTTTTATGTTAAGCTAGTCCTTGTATACATGACATTTTCTTGCAACTTAGTCTTAGTCTGTGTCAATTGTGCTTAAGGGTTTGAGTTCGAGTCCTGGGTTAGATCAAATGTTTTTGTGATCCACAAATTATTATTTCGCACTTTTGTATAATGTGTATGTACCTACAAATAAAAGTATGTTTATGTATTGAAATCATTTGTCTAGTACCCATTATGCAAGAACTGCTTAGTTTGGGACCTGATGGCATTGTCTGTAAAATGTCCAAAATATTATAAAAATATTATGAATATACAACAAAAAAATAAATGGCAAAAATAATATTCCCACCACATAATTATGTTATATTTTTATCTCGTAACTTAAATACGTGAATCGCTCCGTTCCCATCACTTGGACGGTGTACATGGTATTGTATGACTGTAAGTCGAGGCGTGAGATAATGTGAGGACACACGGACAGACTGCAGACGAGCCCGTTTGTGTTATTATACCACTGACGTAGAACAATGATAGATTGATATCGGTGATACCGTATCATGTACCTATGTGTTTAGTAAATGATGCCTTTCTCTCACAATTTTACAAATTATTCATATTAAAGTGCTTGTTTGTGATCACAAATTTACAGTTTTGCAATAAATGTGTATATAAATTATATACGGTATTTATATCGTAAATAAATTCCAAAAGTTTTGTCTGTATGTTTATCCGTCTGTCTATTGTCGATTTTGATGGGACTCTCAATAGGAGATAGCAGATGATAGCTAGTAACTTAGGCTATTTTTATTCTAAACTAGTTTTACCCCACGGTGTTACCGTAACACCGTGTGGCAAAACAAGTCCAGAAAGTAGTCCAAAATACTCATCATATTATCAGCTATCTTCCAGTGAAAGTCGATCCAGCTGTTATAAAGATTAGCCGAGCAAACAGACAAACAGACAGACATCCAAAAAGAATTAAAAATATACTTTCATATGCATTTTTTTTATATATATGTAAGCCTATCAAAGTGATTCTACTCTGCCTGATGGAAAGCATGAATAGAATCTAGGAATAGGGGCCACCATCCTCACTGCGAGTGTAGGCAATGCAGCATGATGACCCATACCCATGGCGGCCTGGTCAGAAAATTCTGCATCATTCTCCCGGCCTCCTAAGGCCGGTTGAATGATGCAGAATATTTGGGCCTCGGGTCTCACACTCACCAACAAAATACGACAGCAAGAATACTGTAATTATTAGGATGGTGTTCTATGTGAGGGTAGTACTGGCCCGGTCGAGTCGGCCCATTCGTGCTAAAATCAGCGTGACTCTACTACCTATAATTTAGTAAAACGCAGTTAATTTGAAATTAATTATTACGTACAGAGGGCATTGCACTCTACAAGACCCTCGCCCTCGATAGTGCATATTAAATTTTTATCTGTTTGCTTTTCAATCACAATACTTGCGCATACGCATGTCTTGACAAACGTGAGCCTACAAAGCAAAGTCAAATTCAAATGTTGACACAGCAACGACCTAAATACTCTACCATTTAAGAAAAATCCTACTAATATTATAAACGCGAAAGTTTGTGAGTATGTATGTATGTTCGTTGCTCATTCACGCAAAAACTATTGAATGGATTTTGAATAAACTTCACAATAATATAGTTTACATATCGGAATAACACATAGGTTACTATTTACTACATGCGGGTGAAGCTGCGGTCTAAAGCTAGTCTCTGCACAAATAAATTGAAGAGTCTGTTTGTAATATCAAATTAATAGTTTTTAGTATATACAGTAAGTCATCATCAACAGCCTTTAACAGTCCATTGCTGGACATGTGCCTCTCCTTTGAAAGGAGGTTTTGGCCTACTTGTCTGTTCTTCTCCATAGGATCTATGAATTGGAACAGACAGTTAGCTTCACGACTGACTACTGACTGACTACTTGGCGTTTCAAAAGTGCCGTTATATGGTTTATTTGAAATAAAATGGTTTGATTTGATTTACTATACCACGCTGGCCAGACAGGTTGGCAAAGGGTTTGTTCCAAGTTTTCCTTCTCTTGGCAGTAGTGTTAGCTGCTTATTTTGTTCCTTTAGTCGCCTCTTACGACACCCGCGGGATGAATAGGGGTATAATATACAGTAAGTAATTACGTCAAAAAAGCAGTTTTTTAATTTTTGTCCGCCTGTCTGTCTGTTTGTTCCGGCCCATCCCGAAATTGCGAACTTAGGGTAAATTATTTTCGACTATATTCGCTTTACGGCGTTACCCGCGATTTTCAACAATAACCGCTGGAATCATCACTACATATTACAAAATAAAGTCCTCTGCCTGTTCGCGATAAACTGAAAAACCACTGCACCAATTTAAATGAAATTTTGCAATCAGATCAGCAGCAGAATCTAAAGCCTGAGAAAAGACATAGGTAACTTTTTACCGTGATAACCGACAAAGACGCGGCCGGAGTCACAGGCGAAAGCCAGTCTAGTATAACATAGACACACATAGGTCAACTTATTCTGGTCAGTCATCATAAAACTCACTTATTACATACTTGTTGTTTGTGTATAATTCTCATTATAGTGGTACGTGATTGTAAATTAATTATCGTATAAATTTTCAAAGATAAGCTTTCTAAACATTTTATTACTTGCCTTATTAGCACTTTGCAATATTGTTTAGGCTTTTATTATTTACCTCGTAAGGCCCAACGACCTAATTTAATGACAAAAACATTTTGACGTTCCGGCCCAAGACAGTTTTAAAATTACAAAATTACGGCCCAGCGACCTAAAATTATGACATGATCAAAAATTTACTAAATTTGAAATTTTTTGAACAATTATACTTAAAACTATGACCCAGTAACCTAAAAAAAGGACAAATTATTTCAACATATTTTTTGCATGGAATAGTTAACTTTCGGTATAGGAAATACCCGCTAAAATAATTTTGCCAAAAACATTACATTTTAACACTTTTTTACTAAACCAAAGTTCTGGGCCGCAACTACTTGCGCCTATTTTTAGTACATTGGGTCGTAGTGTATATCGTCCTAAATTTAGGTTGGGCCTTACGAGGTTAAACTAGCTAGCCCCGCGGTGTTACCCGCGGCTGTTCTTTTACCTTTACAGCAAAATCCGCGGGGCGTAGTCAGTCAGTTTTATATTTGAGACAACTTAAACACGATGCCGTATAATTCCAAACTAAGCAGAGCTTGTATTATGGGTACTAGACAACTTATAAATACATAAACATACTTCTTTATTGTAAATACATACATATAAATAGAAACAAATATTCGTGGATCTCGAAAAATTTGGGTTAACCCGGGAATAGAACCCGAGACCTCAAGCACTGCAGTCGCATACGCTATTACTGCGCCACCGAGGCAGTCAAGAATTAAGAAAAAAATGTTGCCCAAGTTACTTTTTATAACAACAGGTATCTGTCAGTGAGGGACCCGTCAAAATTGGCCTAACTAACAATCAGACAAAAATTTATACTAATAAGAAAAAAAAATCGCAAATATCTACCGGATTTACTTTCATACGCATTTAGTGAAAAGACGTTAATTTAGTTTACAAACAGACACCTCCATTTTATTTATTTGTATAGATTATTTTATGACATTGACGTAAATGACAGCTGTCAATAAGAAACGTCAGAATTGTCAGGTTAGAGAGATATCATCAACTACCCATAACGTCCCACTGCTGGGCTCGAGTCTTCTCTCAGGAGAGGGTTAAGCCCATACGTATAGAGAGGTATAAAATTCATGAATTCTGATGTTTGGCACATACCTATCTATTATGCAGGCACCACACTTCGTTATGCGCTATTCGTTATGTGTCTACGCCGTATTCGCCCAAATATTAGTTAAGCGCCCAAACAACAAACATGCCATCCACACTTCGAACTGGTATGCCAAACAAGCATCAAATAAGGCAAATATGTGTGCTGTAGAGATGTGTCATTGTCATTTTTATGGTGAACGAAACGAATATAATCTCCACACTTCGCCGTATGCGCGCGAATAACCCGCTTAACGAATAGCGCATAGCGAAGTGTGGTGCCTGCTTTAAAGTCTCTGGCACTTGTATATCATCCAACCTGTCTCTTTCTTCTATAGAACAATTGCGATTTCCTTAAGTAGATAGTCTTGTAATTCAATAATAATAATAGGTATATCTATTTATTGTACACCAGAACAATAACATACAACGGTAGCTTTATACTAGAAGGTACAAGTGGCGGCCTTATCGCTCGAAGGCAATCTCTTACAGGCGACCATATTTAATAATAGTAACTTCACATATCTTACTAAACTAGGCAGAACTTAGCCTACGTGGGCTTCGTAGACCAGGCAATGATTTACACAAACAGACAGACAGAAAGATATTGCTCTTTCGATGTAAGTACCGTCTATACTTTCATATGCAATAAGTAAAAATCTGGTTTTTAGGGTTCCGTAGCCGAATGGCAAAAAAGGGAACCCTTATAGATTCGTCATGTCTGTCTGTCTGTCTGTCCGTCCGTATGTCACAGTCAATTATTTCCGAAACTATAAGAGCTATACTGTTGAAATTTGGTCAGTCGATGTATTCTGTGAACCGCATTAAGATTTTTACATAAAAATAGAAAAAAAACAATACATTTTGGGGGTCCCTATACTTGGAACTGAAACTCAAAAATTTTTTTTTCATCAAACCTATACGTGTATACGGGGTATCTATGGATAGGTGTTTAAAAATGATGTTGAGGTTTCTAACATAATTTTTTCATAAACTGAGTAGTTTGCGCGAGAGACACTTCCAAAGTGGAAAAATGTGTCCCCCCCCCCCCTCTAACTTCTAAAATAAGAGAGTGATAAAACTAAAAAAAATATATGTTGTACATTACCATGCAAACTACCAACGAAAATTGGTTTGGACGAAATCTAGTAAGTAGTTTTTTTTTAATACGTCATAAATCGTAACACGCAATTTACCTCTCCTCCAATCAATACACTAGTATAAAAACATCGATGAAAGTTACAACAAACTACAAGAACTTTTATATGGTATTACTTGCTGATACGGAACCCTTCATGGGCGAGTCCGACTCGCACTTGGCCGCTTTTTTGATATTGCAAACGAACACTTCAAATTTATTTTTTGTAGTTTAGATTAAATATATGGCAATACTACGTATATAATATAAATAAAGTTGTTACTTGAAAAATACTGCCTTCGACACAGTGCAAAAAGTACCGTAAAAAAGTAAACATAATCACATAAAAAATAATACATATATAGAACAACCTTATCGTCAACAGTCATACATGAAAATACCGTAACAAAACAACAAAAACCGGTAATCCATCAACAATTCATCGAACATGAATGGCGCGAAATTAACTTTTTTAATTTAAACACGTACATAAAAACCTTTAAAAAAAGGCAAAGGCGTGCCTCCTTGGCGCCACAGACGTAGTAAAGCGTAAAAAAAGATTTCTTATAAATATAATGTGATTATTAATCCTGTTGGTTTGAAAGCAGGGCTGTCAAATTCATTCGACTATAATATTATTTTTAATGATTAAATTTTCAAGTTCAATTCGATTTTTCAGATAAGATGAAATCTCTGTTGTATGAAAGGAATTCTTAATGACTTTAATCCGTCTGTTCACTGTCCAACAATAATAAAGACGGACGATATCATAAGGCATTGTGGTCATAGTTACTTGATGAGGACGTTATGTTTATGAAATATTCTACCATAAAAGTTTTTTTTAGATAGAGTTTGTATTGTATTCATGCGAGAACATATTGAATATCACAAATATCCGTATGCGTCGATGTTGAAACTCAATTTTCAGAATTAAAAGTCAATTAAGAGACTTAAACTTATCTCTGTATCTAATTACATCTAAACCGACTTAGTCGTTTTGTCGTAATGAATAGGAAATATCGACACATCTTCTTCATACATAAGTTCCCAAAAAAAATAATCTAATGAAATTAGTAAGATTATGCAATTCAACTTATAGGAGTTAAGATCCTTTCCTCCATTACATATTATCATTTTCTTTTGATATTTTTGTTTTTTTTTTATTATATAATAAATTCGCACAGCCCTAACAGAAACCTGTATATGAGGTGGATACTTTAATATCCTCTGTGCGTGTATTGTGACAACATGTCAAGTGTCATGTAGGATAGTCCGAGATTACAGTGGCTTAGGAAGCAAGTAGACTAAGCCTTGTTGCTCCGAGTTAATGTCACTTTGTTTTGGTTGGGTTTTGTTGTAATCTGTGGGGACCATTTGTCGCTTGGCTGACGTGTAGTGTATTATGATTATGTATAAAGAGTGTGATAGAATAAAGAATTTAAATTAGGTGTATGTCTCTTTTAATAGACCGGTGTGTCGCTGGGGAGTTCGTTTATCTTTTCAATGTATGTTTATGTAAAAAAATGACGTTTAAAAAGTGGTGAATTTCAGCCCAATTTTAAGACAAGACTTTTGACTTTTAAATTTAAGTTTCTGAATGAAATTCGAGGAATTATCTTATAAGAAAAACGATTAGTTTTGCTATAATACATAATTAAGGGGCGTAATAGCAAAATCGAAATTATTTACAGTGCTTCCTGTAATTTTTATAGTAACTTTGATATTTTTATTATGTTTTTATGACTGGTAAATGGGACTATACTCTGTCCATTCCTTTATTATCTTTTTGACAGTTCAACAAATTTCGAAATTAGTGACGCCCTCACACGTGACCGATTCGATTTGAAATTAAAATCAATCGATATAATATTCTTATTATCTAAGTCAGCATTGTAAATAAATAAAATGTGCACTATTATGATATATAATTGGCCCAGAACAAAGAAAACTTCCTAACACAGTCACTTGAAGGTCGGTTTAGTAAGTATTATGTGATTTTTCAGATGTATTTTCTCATAACTCTGGATTTAACGTTACTAACCACGCGTTTCAAAGTTAAATTTAACTAACACGTGCATAGTTACATTTTAAGTCAGTGGTCCAAAAATAAATTAATTAATGCACAGAGTTATATTTGTTCTTATTCTAAATTTGAACTTAAGTTCCAAAATTTCGACTTAATTCCTTGCAAATAATCAATCAATTTCCTTTTTATTTTATTGAATTTACAGAACCAATACGTACACGAAGTCAAATTATTTTGATCATAATAATATGATAGATTATTTTAATCGTTTAATCGATTTATCGTATTTCAAGAACTGTTTTATATGTTGTTTTTAGCTATGCACACTGCCCACTTCCCTACCCGTCTATAAAGTACGATATTACTGTAGTACATTATTACGAAAAAAATACCGGTAATTTATAGGCGTGACCTGTCAAAAAGACAATAAATAGTAGTTAGTGAGCCTGACGGCTGATTCAAAGGTCTATGATCATTTCAAAAGGCCGTCTCAGTGAGGGTCACCATACTGTATTGTCGGCATTCGTAATAGGAATGGTGACCACTAATCTTAGTTTCTGAGCTTTCCATCATACAAAGTAGAGTCACTTGGGCATGTTGATATATAACAAAAACATTTTTCGTTTGGCGCTGATGATAAAAGCACAAAAAAATGTAGGTAATAAAAATTCATATTTTCTCAAAATTATACACACCCTACAATGAGTCACTCATCTCGAGACTAATTTGTTATTATCAACTTTAGCGCTTTATGTATACGATTTAAAAATACATGTTTTAAATAGTGTCCGTTGAAGGCCGAAATAAATAAGGGTTACACCTTCCGCTTCTCTCGCCACCATAAAACGTACAGATTGACAAATATAATTACTTCCTCATACATGTTGAGGTTTCAATTAATATATTAACATACCGGTGTAATTATTTCTGAGATATATGAGCAGGAGACAGACTACTTTTGTAAAGAATTATTGCGAATGCGAAAATGAGGTCTTTTTTAATGGTTTTATTTTGTTGTATATATAATGGCTTTATTGTTGTATAACTGCGAACATTTTGAACAGTACATGTGAGCACTTTGTAGTCACTAGTAGCATAAGTTTGTTTGTTGACTGGCGGTTGTGAGTATGTCATGCTCGCTCAAAAGTCCTGCTGGCGGTGGCGTGTGTAACGGGTCGTTCGGCTTCCTACGATATGGTTGAACTGGACGATGGCTGGTGCATAGGTCATGCTAGTTATACGGGCGCCGCCAGTCGGGGCTGGTCATCTCACAACTGCTATATGTATTATATATTATTATATTAATGTTTAATTATTTTTGGACACTACCAGTGTAAATATCAGAAATCTACTTCCATTGTCCTCACATTTAATAAAATGCCTAAAACAATGTAACCAAATTTTTTAAAAACTATGTTGGAAAAGAGTGTACATGGAGTTTCTTGTCTGTTCTTCTCCATAGAAACTACGACTGACTACTGACTGACTAATTGACGTTTCAAAAGTGCCGTTGTATTGGTGTATTTGAAATAAAAATGGTTTGATTTGATTTGTAATTGTGTCGTGTTGTATTTTCGACTTTAAACACGCTGATTTCAGCACGAATGGCATGACCGATTTGGTACTACTCTCTCGCAGAATCATCATCATCATCAGCCTCTAACAGTCCACTGCTGGATATCGGTCTCCTTTGAAAGGAGGTTTTTGTCACCTATACTACGCTGGCCAGACGGGTTGGCAAAGGGTTTGTTTCAAGTATTCCTTCTCTTGGCAGTGATGTTAGCTGCTTATTTTGTTCCTTTAGTCGCCTCTTACGACACCCATGGAATGAATAGGGGTGGTGACACTTTGTATTCCTAATTCGTCACCACACGGACAGAAGACCAGCCTGAAATGATAGCATTGGTGATATCCTGTTTAGTTGGAGACAGCGAGATAGAAGACCCAGTGATGCAGATGCTCATCATCTCAATAGGCCTTTATAGTGTGGTTAACCACACTGCATTATCTATATGGTGAAAACTACTCATAAATACTACATGCTTTCTATCAGGGAGAGTAAATTTAATTTGGCGGCTTCATATATATTTATTTAATTTTTTTTAATTCAAAGTAAAATTACTCGTTAGTTGACTGGCAGAGAATGACTAAAGCATTAAGTCCGCTAATAAATAAATAAATGCATCGTATATCACCAACTGAAACTCCAAGCGTTCACCGCCACAATATAAAGTCACTGGACAACTTTTTACAGCTATTATCTAACAGACCTGACCTACACCATTTCTGTCGCACTCCTTACACGGCAACCGGTAGTATTCTAGAACTGTGGTATGGTCGTATACCTTGAAAGGTTGTTCGTACAAAAAACCTTGTGTTGATATGTTTTATTGCAGATTTTTATCGTACGTAATGTCATTGTAAGAAGAGATAAGTTATATGTTAATAATATCTAAACTTTATTTTAATCTACATTGATATTATAAAGCATAAGAGTTTGTTAATTTCAGAAACTTATGTTACGATTTCAAAAATCTATTTGGTTTAGTTAGCCCATTTATCGGCTTTTGGCTATACAGGCTGAATTTTTGAGACGGGACAGTTAGGGCAGGTACCTTAACCGTTATAGTTACAGGAAAACGCAAAGAAGACTATCCATATTTTTTTTAAATATTCTGAACGGCATTTACAGATTTTGGAAAAAATGTACAGCCAGCAAGAAAATGGTAATTTTAAACCAAAACTTTTTTTGATGCCAATCGATCCTGTTTCTTATAAGGATCAAAAGTCTCTATTGGACCGACTGAGATTTGAGAACTAGAAATGTCAGAAATCGCAAAAAACTTTTCCCATACATTTGAACGGAAATCATTTTAATATGTATTTTAGACACAGACAAACATAACTTATATTTAGATGATCTACGAAATAAATTGCTCAAAACGACCGCCGTTTTCACGAATACATAAGTTCACTCATTTTTGTACTGAACTAGTAGAAGCAGATAATTTTCTTGAATAGTTATCATTTAAAATCCTTGTTAATGCATCTTTCAGCTCTTGAATACTGTTGTATTTATTTTTCGTAGAATTCGTTTTTAGGTAGCTCCACAGAAAACTATCGAAAGGCGTTGGATCGGGGCTACGAGGTGGCCACTTGGTTGGACCATGTGTACCTATTCACTGTGACCTGAACTGCCTATTCAAACTGGAATACGCGGCTGTTGTGTGGCGGAGCGCCATCTTGCTGAAAATAAACTTTTCGCAATTCTGACAGGAGCCATTCATCCAACTGGTTTCGGAGATTTTCTAAAATGATGTCGTTATACACGGCAGAATTAAGAGTACCTTCATAAAATTCCACCATTACCACTCGATACTTGTCGCAGTGCATACCAGATTGATGAATAAAATCGTTTTGGTACTTTGGAAATACTTCTATTATCACGTCCGAGAACTGAGATGTAGTTTACAAAAACGTTCAATGTTAAATCTATAAATTTCACATAGAAAACTACAGCATCTTATCTTTCATCTCAAGACTACACAGTAGGCTTTCAATCAGAATATCTAATCGCATCATCTCACAGAACAAAGTAGGCTTTCAAACAGTTAAAAAACAAAGTCAGTGTTCTTAACCATATCACACTGTATTCATTAGTTTATCACTGAGTTGCGAGCAAACACACGCAGCACTGCTAAATCAGATTCGTAAATCTTAACGATAAATACTCGTGGGAACATGCCTGAGCATGCCTGGGAAAGATAGTTCATGTAGCCGGCCGGTTTGGAAGGAAAAACTGATCGGGAAGTGGGAAGTAAGGAATTGTTTGCTTTATTTTTGTAGTTTTTGTAAGGTGTATTGAAACTTGTATATAAATATGTATGTAGCTTCATGCAATACCAGTCATAAGTTATAAAGTTTATCTATAGACATATGTATTTTATAGGAGCTGACGGCTTTGATGTTCTAGGGGATCTTGCATAGGGCCTAGGTCTCCTGCAATAACAAACTTTAAATAGTTGCATACATAGGCCTTTTCTTAGAAAAGGGGTTTTGGCCTAATGATTTTGAATGGTAATAACCAGACGGTTTGGTACACAGTTTTTAGGGTTTCGTAGCCAAATGGCAAAAAACGGAATCCTTATAGATTCATCATGTCTGTCTGTCTGTGCGTTCACAGCCACTTTTTTTCCGAAACTATAAGCATTGTACTACTGTACTGTTGAAACTTGGAAAGTAGATGTATTCTGTGAACCGCATTAAGATTTTTACAAAAAAGTAGAAAACAAACAAAAATTTTTAGGGGTTCCCCATACTATTTTGAGCTGAAACTCAAAAAATAATTTTATACGATGTTACTTGCTGCTACGGAAACCCTTCATAGAAGAGTCCGACTCGCACTTGTCCGCTTTTTATATATTTAAGCCTAACAATGTGACTTTACTCTGCCTTATAGAAAGCATGAGTAGAATCCACCACCAAAAGTAGGGGCCACCATCCTGGTTGTGAGTGCATACAATTTAGTATGGTGACCCACACAATGGTGGCTTAGTGAGATGTTTCTGCATCATTCTCCCGGTCTTACACACACCAACGAAGGAAGACAGCACGAATGCTGTCATTTTAAATTGGTCTTCTGTGTGAGGGTAGTACTGTCCCGGACGAGCTGGTCCCTAAGGGAGAACTGAAATTCGAAGGTTGAACTAGTTGTCAGTAAATTTGAGGGCACTGACTTCCCAATAACGATTGCCATAGATGTTTATGACAACCGAGACCGACGCCTTTACGTGTTCTCCGAGGTACGGGCGAGAATCACCGCCAAACTTCCAAACTCCTGGCTGCTATTAGGAATTTCCTTTGGCCCGACCCGGATTTGAACCCGAGATCTCTTGATTAGCAGTCGCATACGCTATCCACTTGACCATCGAAGCAGTTATCAAATGTATATAATAAATATATATAGTATCCTCTCTTTATCGGTCCTAATAACCCTCTTAAAATTATTGCCCAAGAAATCTGAATGGCTGCTGTTATGCCTCGATCAAACCCAGCCAAAGCCTAAACAGTGTTACACATTATGTGGACTTCAAACAGAACACAGTAAAGCGTAGTTGATAATGTTCCTTCTATATTGTACAGAAAGTGCACTCTTAAATACAAATGAATAACGACTTTAGTTTCTAGGAAATAAAGAGTAATATAGTTTGGACTATGAACCGATTGCTTAGTTAGCTTTTTACGATTGTAATAAATCTATGAGAGTATTATTATATAACAAACAACGTAACACGGTGAACATTATGTGGGTTAGTTACAAACTAATTTGCACCTGGGTGATAAGCTTTGTTTATGATATAAAGACGAGGTCAAATCCGTGTTTTGATCATCACCATCATCACACTGCACGGTTGGCCTAGTGGCTTAAGCGGTCGCCACACCGCTTCCTACTGCGCCAAGTGTCGTGGGTTCAAATCCCACGTAGGATAACACTTTGTGTGATTCCCAATTTGTTGTTCTGAGTCTGGGTGTTATTTGTGTCCGTTTCATGTATGTTTGTAAAGCCCCCCGCGACACAGGAATTTATATTCCTAATGCGGGAGTTGTCTTTTTAAAAACAAAAAAAAAAAAAAAAAAAAAAAACAAACATAAGAATCGGTGTCTAACTCTCTCTTCTTATTCTGGAAGAGCCCAAAGATATTTTCAGAAGTTTTTGGACACACAACGTCATCTAATCCCAAACTAAGCAGAGCTTTGTACTATGGGTACTAAATAACTGAGATACATAAATCTATACTGTTTTTTAATACATACATATTATATCTACTTATATAGAAAACATCGAAACTCTGAAACAAATATTTGTAGACAGAAATACGAGTATTTAGTTCGACCCGGGAATCCAACCCGAGATCTCAAGGAGCTGTCCTTGAGCCACATACGCTCAAGGCACTACGAGGCAGGAAAGTTTCAAAGGGTGGTGGTACCTTACAGTTTTTTTGGTTTGCCCGCTGTACCCTAAAACTAATTGTCTTTATTTTCTTTCATATAACAAAACTATAAATTTTCTTTATCTCGATCTAGCGGCACGATCTCTGCTCGTGGCACGATACCGGCCGGAACCGATCACAGCTTAATTGTGTTCAATGATGGTTTATTGCTCCGCAGACCTATACTTGAATGTATTCTTGATGCAGTTCAAGCATAGGTTAATTATAACAATGGTTTTATGGGTTGTGAACTAATGACACGGCTACAGGTGTTTTAAGTGTCATAGTTGCGAAACATTTCATTTCGAAGTAATAGATCGTACAAATAAACCAAATTGAGTAATTTTTTACTAAATTTTTGTGAAAGTAAATAAGGTACTTACGTAAAAAACAATTTAGTAAATTTTTGACTGCCTTGTTGGTCTAGTTGTTCGCGTATGCCGCTGCTGTATAAGAGGTCTTGGGTTCGATTCCCGGGTCAGACCAAATATTTGTGTGATCCACAAATATTTGTTTCGGAGTCTGGGTGTTTTTCTATGTATAATATGTATGTATTTACAAAAAATAAGTATGTTTATGTATTTACATATATCAGTTGTTTAGTACCCATAATACAAGCTCTGAGCTTAGTTTAGGACTAGATGACGTTGTGTAAGATGTCCGAAGTATTTATTTATGTCCGAAATATTTATTATTTTGTCAGTCTGTCTATCTGATTGTTTGTTCCGGCTAATCTCTGGAACGGCTGAACCGATTTTGATGCATAATAAATACAAAATGGTCGACAAAATGTTTTATTGAACTACAACTACCCATAATTTAGAGGTACAGATGTAGTATTCAAATGCACCGATGTAGTTTTTTGATGCAGTACTTTTTTAAAAACCTCTATGACTACATTACTTATTTCTAAACAGTGTTAGATGTTTTTATTCTTAATCTACCTACGTAAATGAATGCACAAAGTATCAAGACTGTGAAGTCACCCGTAAACACTCATCATCATTGACCACAGAAAATACGGGCTTTAGTGATGCGCAATTTGTGGTCACGGCCGTCAGTGTCAGCTGGGGACATCCCTTGTGATTTATACGCAACTATAATCACAATAGCTTTACGTATATACATAAAGATACATCTAGAGTTTACATTATATATGGCATTGATGATGGATAGGCTTTTCATGTCACGAGATTATTTATCGATTCATGTCAAAGTATTCTTAGTCCATACATGAATCGCAAAACGAATTTTCTACCTCATCATAGTTCGCTTTCCATTTTTTGCGTACCAGTTGTATCGTTGTAACATTATTTATTTCGAATTAATCTGGTATTTACTATAACTAAAACCCTACTTACTCTTTCTTTTATCTTCATAATTATCCAACTACATTCACATCATCATCATCAACAGCCTTTCACAGTCCACTGCTGGACATAGGCCTCTCCTTTGAAAGGAGGTTTTGGCCTACTATACCACGCTGGCCAGACAGGTTGGTAAAGGGTTTGTTTAAAGTTTTCCTTCTCTTGGCAGTGATGTTAGCTGCTTATTTTGTTCCTTTAGTCGCCTCTTACGAAACCCATGGAATGAAAGGGGGTGGTGACACTGTGTATTCTTAATCCGTCACAACAAGGACACCACACTCCATTCACACACTTCTTATTGTATGTAATTTAAGTTACCTTTTCTTACTTTTTGGTTTCTGCCTTAATTATTTAACCAGATTTTACTCGCGGCTCTGACTGCGTGTCGGTTATCTTCTTAAACAGAATCCTTATGAACCTTAAATATTTCAATTCCAAATTTCATTTAAATCAGCGCAGTTATGTAGCCATGAAACCATAAGAGACTGACATTAGGCAGAGTTACTGTCAAATTTATGATATTTTTACTTCTTTATTTGATATACTTTGTAGGGTGTACATTAGTTTAGACTGCCTAGTTGGTCCAGTGGTTAGCGCATGCGACTGCTGATCAAGAGGTCTCGGGTTCGATTTCTGAGTCGGACCAATTATTTGTGATTCACAAATATTTGTTTCGGAGTCTGGGTGTTTTCTATGTATAATATGTATGTATTTACATAAAAAAAAGTATGTTTATGTATTTATATCAGTAGATTTTTAATACCCATAATACTGTCTGAAATATTTATTATTATTATTATTAACACCCTTCTTTTTTATGATAGAAATCTCGTTTTCTAAAAGTTTCTTTGCTAAAAAGTCGTGACGAAAAAGAAGAAATCATCGGATTACATTATTACAAGAATAGCCATAAATAAAATCGTGAGCGAGCAATAACAGTGTACATCTATATTTGCATCAAGTACTAATTACTACCAGCCATTGTTCAACTTTCTCTTTTACAATTAAATTCTAATTTATTCGGTCGCTTCGTGATTGTGCCTGCGCACGCGCATCGAATGTAGAAAGGGGCGTAAGACATCTGCTGTATATGTTAAGACATTATTAATGAACTATTACATTATTATTTATAGGTGATAGAGCCACGCTGATTTCAGCACGAATTGGTCCGCCCGACCTGGGCAGTACTACCCTCACACAGAAGACCATCCTCATAATGACAGCATTCTTGCTGGCGTATTTCGTCGGCGAGTGTGAGACTGGAGGTCCAGGGTTTCAGATGCTGGGAGAATAATGCAGAAACATCTGACCAGGCCACTGTGGCTTGGGTCACCATGCTGCATTTCGTTGCTCACAATGAGGATGGTGACCCCTACTCCTGGATTCTACTTATGCTTTCCATAGTCACTTTGGCAGGCTTACTATAACTAGACTATAATAGAAACAATAAGTATTTTATTTGGTTCAAGTTTCTTGGTGTCCTTTTCAACAATGCTGTTTAGTATTGTTTGATGACTTAAGCTGATATAGGTAGTCTCGTATAAAATAGAATATTCAGCTCCGTTGTACTTACTTATTTTTTTAAGAGAATACATGTCATGAATATGTATCAATGGCGCTCTAACCGATGAAAAACAATTTCTTACTGCTAGTTGTTTAATAAAGAAATAGTTCGAGAAATTTTGTGTTTTATAAACATTTGTCACAAAAAGTAGAAATCTTCCCATTTTCGAGGTGGATTAAAACGCTGCCTGCAAATTTTCCTCAGAACCTCTTTATAAAGGTTAAATCTAAATTCACAATAAATAAAATGTAATTAACGAACATAGCTGACCTTTTTTGCTGCGTGGGGAGATGAAGGGCGTGTGTGAGACTCCCGGAGAACCCGGTCGACCGACTAAACCCGCCGCGGCCTATCTCAGCAGTTGGGAGGAGCTCCAGGAACGCATCTGTGGCTTCTGGGGTCCCTCCTGCCGTACCCCATGACTTAGGTACATCCCAGGATGGCCGGAATCACCCCCGGGCTAGGTCATACAACAGTAAAAGACAAAACACCGACCCGCCTTAGGCGACACCCCCAGCCGCACCGGGGTGTCACCTGACTGTCCGAGTCAGGTGACACGTTTGCAGTGTTCACATCGTTCCAAGATGTGGAAGGCGGTAAAGGAGCTAGCGACCTTTAGCACTGGGACTATATAAAAGCTATTGATGATATGATATTAAAAGTTCCTTTGTTACCATTATGTGTTCTGTTATAAACAAGAAACAATTGTATTAGATAAAAAAACCTTTAAATAGATGAACTATCGAATTAGTCGCGATCTGCGGACTTACTTTTAATTTTAATCTCTATTTCACTCCATTACAAATCTAATTAAAGTTACGATGAAAATAGATACGCACGTATTATCTATTATATTCAAGAGTACAAAACGTCGCAATCCCAATGCCAATCGATCGGAATTGAAATCAATAGTAAGACTTCTGATATATGTCACAATTATCCAACAAGAAATTCTAAGAGATGACAGATTAGTAGTCTGCTGTGGTTTGAATGTTAATGTGTACTACCCGTCCTAGTTAGGTGAGGTTTGCTTTGGTAGTTAATTCCAGTCACGAACTATACAGCCTGTGTGCAATGTAAAGGGTGTACGGTATCAATGTTTTCTTTGTACAAATTAGTTGAGATTTGTACGGCGAAAAAATTGTTTCGAGAATAAAATATTGTGGAATTCCATTTTTTTATTGTAAGATTTCAATAAAACGTGAATGTCTACGCTTTTAGTCTAGGTTTGGCTTGTACAGGCTATGTATCATCAATTATAGTCCTCCTTAGAAAGGAGGTTAGATTAGAATACAAACATAAAAAAATGCAGTATGGTGACCCGTACTAAGGTGGCCTATTGAGGTGCTATTGCATTATTGTGCCTTCGGTCTCTCACTCACCAGTCAAACACGACATCTTATTTTAGGTTGGTATTATGTGAGAGGGCAGTACCGCCGGTAGTGCCGACACTCATGCTGAAGTCACCGTGGCAATTTATGGAAAACTTGTGAAATAATATCTAGAAACTCCTCGTTATTAAATACTGTTACTTCTATAATAACCTCATCAATAAGTTTGAAATGAAAACCCGAAACCAGAACTTTATCTGCTGCATTGTGGATTCAAACGCAACATGTGACCTTACACTTCTATTTTGAGTTAACCACAAAAAGTTATTCTGAACATGAAGTCTTGTTTCTTTTAAGTCTTTTAAGTCTGACACAGGATAAAGATAATAATATTTATTATTTTCATTTTATAAAGCCAACTCCCACGTTCAGTTCTTTACAAACATAAATGAAACGGACACAAGGAACACAAGAACACACACAAAGTGTTGTCCCACGTGGGATTTGAACCGACGTAACTTGGCAAAACAGAAAGCGGCGTGGCGACCACATAAACAACTAGGCCAACCGTGCACTAAGGGCCACCGCAGACTAGCTACTTTTAGCATCGGCGATCGGTAACTAGTCGCTTTTTAGAAGCTAAATACGGCGACCGAACGCTCTACACCGCACACTTATAAACGCCAAACGCGGAGATTGAGTCGCTTTTTAGAAGCGCGACACAGCAGCTGAACGCTACTCTCCGCACACATTCGGATGCCGGTAGCATCGATTTGGCATCTGAGCAGTCGCTAAAAGGCGCGTTTCCGATACCGCGATCGAACGCAGGAAGTCGCTAAAACGCGATGCAGCTCGATGCAGTCGCCAAATCGTCGATCGCCGATGCTAAAAGTAGCTAGTCTGCGGTGGCCCTAATGCGAGCGTTACCTTTTCAACAAAACAAAATAGAAAAATTTAGCACTATTATACCATGCCCTTATTAAATATAGTGTAGTAATTACAGAACACCGTGATATATTAATATTATATTCCTGATTCAAGGTGCATTTAGACTTACTGCAGGCTGTATCGAATCTGGTTACGATGAGTGGCAACCGTGAACCGTTCGTGTCACACCACGGCGCACCTAGCACGCCCTGTTTGCTTGACCTAAATTAGCTGCATTTTCTACTGACGTCTGTTTATATTAATAACTAACTGAGTCCCGCTGTTCTACTCGCGTTTGTTGTAATGGTACCAAAGTACAGGTGACTCGAAGGAAAGTTTGTCTGATTAAAATAACCTAAGTTCTTATGTCATGAGTTATCTACCAGCGAAATTCCTGTCGAAATAGGTTCACCCGTTTTAGAGATTATTCGAAATAACGAACGGACGGAATACGTACAGACAGACTGACAGACGAACAGACCTATCTTCCTAGCCTTTATTCCCAAGTTTATTTGGGGTCGGCTACTAGTTCAACCGGTTTTACCAATTTCAATTTTTCCACGGAGCGACTGGCATCGGACCTCCGCAACCCTAAGGGGAGAACTGAAATCCCAATAACGATTGCTTTAGATATTCATGACAACCGGGACCGACGGCTTTACGTGCTCTCCGAGGCACGTGCGTGAATCACCGCCAAACTTCCAAACTCAGGGCCGCTATTAGGAATTTCCTAAGAAAAACCCAAAAACACTTTTTGGCCCGACCTGGGATTTGAACCCGAGACCTGATTGATTAGCAGTCGCATACGCTAACCACTATACCAACGAGGTAGTCGAACAGACCTAAAAAAATGAAATAGCTTTTTGATAAAAGTAAAGTATTTACTTTCATATGCAATTAATAAAAAGCTGTTGATTTGAAATTACAAACAAACACGACAATTTTATTTATACGTATAGATGTGTAATATTTCTAAGGCATATTTCATTTACCTCTGTAACATAACATCATTTTTATCATCATAGTTTCCGATTCTTCTTACTTCACGCAATAACTTCTCCCTTTCTATTTTGTCATTTGAAATCCACTTTTAAAGAGCTCGTCAGGACTTTGACTCTGCCCCTAGTCTGACGCCAGCCCTCAACAGACCCACCTGTATATATACGGTCTAATGTCTATTCCTCACCACTGAACGCCGACAGGTTTCTCATATCGCCTCTTTACAAGAACAACGTGATATTTTTTAAACCACAACTTTACAGGAGAGCAATTTTAAACATTTAAGCGTTGATAAATTCTAAAATATTGATAATAATTTGTCGGAAAACAATTAAATTGTTGCGGTAATTAATATGCTTTCTGAAAATAAGCAAATAAAAACTCAGTTCAATATGAAATAAGTAAAAAAACTGATTTAAAAAAACACAGACACACATGTCACGTTTTTAATGAAAATATTTCACAAAATGCTTGTAACATATTGATATATCACATTGAAGCTGTTAAATTTAGGTGTAAGGCTGTGTGATAAGTTAAATAAAACACACTCTCAAAATAAAGATCTTGTATTAAAAAAATACAAATTTACGAAAACAATGGCTTACTTACACCATGAAATTAGTTTAAGGCACAATAATCAACAAGAGATCAATCAATCACATAGTACTAAGTACTCGCTTTAATTAAAATTATAAGGTAACTAAAAAGTAAAACAAAACAAAATATAAAACAAAATAAAAATAAAAAAATAAAAAAGTTAACTGTACTTAAAGTCATCTAATAGTAATTAACATCTTCTAACACAATTATGGCACCCAGTTTTATAGTACCTCGAAATTCAAAATAGGAACATAGCTATCACCCTTCATAAACATAGAATCACAAATTCTCTTAATACTAATGAAAACACTATCATTTTAAATGTAGCAATTAAATATTTCTAAAAATACAATTCAAAAAATCTTTGTACTTAATCAGTCTTATTACAACGATTCGTAAAATGGCTTGTGGTATCTAGGAATGAGGTTTTTATTGACTAAATCCATGAGATCAGCTTTTTTTCTCTCTGCTAGTCCAGGTTTTTGAAGATAGGCCTTTTGCAAATCTAAATTAATGCTCTGGCTATTATGATTTCTCTTTTTTTTCACCACTATAGCTTTTTTGAATAATTCATCAGCATATGATTTTTTGAAAAATATGGCATCGGGATCAGAGCTTTGAACTTTTATCATCTTCAGTCCAGCCAGTTTCACAGTATTATTGTCTTCATCTTTCATTATTGCAAAATTCATTTGAGTGCATATACTTTTCCAATCAAAAAAATCATCGAAGCACATTTCATTAACATGAAATGGCTCGCTTTTTTTCCGTGCCGCCTTTATAGCCCCGATAAATGCGTCAGGTGTATACATTGGTCCTGATCTCAGTTGCCTTTTAACTTCTCTCTCTATTTGAGAGTGAGCTGAATCGCCCTCGTTCTGCGTATGTCCTTTAACGAGGTATTTGTGTGTAATTGATTTGAGATTTGGCAGAGTTCTGACTGCGTAAGTGTACATTGAGATCATAAACTTATTTTTTTGCTGTCCGGCACAATTGTCAGAATAAAAGACAACATCGAGGTCTTCAGCCGTTGCGGAAATTTTCTCCAGGTATTTGTAAACACAGGTAGCTATTTCGTTGACACCTCTATTGGCGTTAGACTCATCCCAAACATAACTCTCAACTGAATTGTTTTGTAAGTTATAAATTGTTAAATTAAGTACATTTAGTTTGGACTTGTAGTAAAAAACTGAGACGTCTCCTTTGGGGCATTGGAACACTGCTTGAAGATCATAGACCGCTACTAAAATATTTTTGTTGTTCTTATCTTTTTCTTTTTCAATACGAGACAAATTCTTTTCCTTAAGATGTAATTCATAATCTTCTTTCTTAGATTCTTTCTCTTCATCTGTGATGTTTTTATAAGCTTCGCATATATCGCATAAATCCTTTTTCGGAGTGAAAAACGAAATGTTAAAATCTTGTGTGAAAATACGATAAAATGTAATGTACGTTCCATAGGGGACGTTTTGGGATTTGCATTTTTCTACATAATCTCTATGAAGATCTGTGACAGCTTTGCTACCATCAATATAATTTCGTTTTGAGTTAGCCCGGATGTAGTGTGACTCAATCTTCGGTATAGACTCAATAAACAATTTGATGCCATTTTTAATGCTTTCGTCCACTGCATAATGGTTTGAATGAGTACCTCGGTTATCTTTCATGGAAGAAATATTAGTGTTGCTATTTTTCTTTTTCAAAGCAGTCTCTATGGGTCGATTATTAATCCCCAAAGTATTTTTGAAGAACAATTTACAAACTCTTGTTTTTTCACCCGAAATAGTCAAAAAGAAAGCGTTATTGTTGTTTCTGAAAGTTGCAATATTTCCATCCGAATCAACTTTAACGTAACGTTGTTTTGGGATGACTATGTCTACGCTATTAGCAATAAACGTCCATTGTTTTTCTATTGCACCTAAGCTCCAATAGTCATTTAAAATGGTCTGTCTCTGCTCCTCTGTAAATTTAAACCCACATTTAAATTTACATTTATCTTTACAAGAAGGTTTCAATTCACGACTTGGCATGTTTTTTTTTGATTTGGTAGATTGATAAGGCTTCCCACTATTTCTCAGTCGTTTAGCTACATTGACTTTCCAGTTTGATTCATTTAGTCTTCTTTTTTTACCAGTTTTAGTTGGACTAGAATTATACACTATTGGACTTACAGCATTTCCGTTACTTACGTTTTCAATCGCAGAAGATTCACTGTTCTCTATGACACCGAGATCGTTGAATACCATAGCATGTTCGTTTGTAGACGAAAGTGGTTCCTCGTAGTTTTCAATGTTTATTGAAACCATATTAGATGTTACCAAATATTGATCATCTGAAATGTTATTATAGTTGGTAGTGATATTTTGTTTCACGTCAGTATCAGAAGAATACTCAGCACGTTTTGTTGGTTGGGCTTCATAATCAGGATCCTTTACTGAGTCATCGCTGTCTGAAACGTTATAAATGCAATCAATTTCTTGAAGTGTAGTGGTGTAGTATTGGTTTGATCAATTAACCTCGAATTTTGTGAGAATAGTGGGATATAATTTATATCCCTCTGCATTTAAATTAACTTACCTTGATACATAGATGGGCCACTGCTTGAAGAACAGCTAGAACTCGAAGAACTACTAGAACTAGAGGAACCGCTGCTACTAGTCGAATTACTACGAGGTCGCATGGAATCTACTGCGATGTCTTTCTCTACAAAGAGGATTGAAATAATGAAATTATTGGAACATAACTAGAAAAAAATATATCTGTACAAGTAAAAAAATACCTTCTGTTGATGTCTGCAATGTATTGGTCGAGCTTTTGGCATTTTCATTCTCGTTTTGTGTTAAAATATCTATTTGAGAGTTTGAATCACTTAGTTGTACACTTAAATTATTTTTAACACCTGTAGCTAATTGAACTAACCTCCTAGATCGTGATGCCATCTGAAAAACAAGTTCGTAAAAGTTACTTTATTTTAGCATGTATAATGTAACATTTTAGCATAATATAAACCCAAACATAAAGGTTTTCAAAAATAATGATGTAAAATAAAATAACCCATAGTATTTGAAAACGATTCATCAACAACAGGGTTACAATCAAAGATATCACAAAGAAAACTTGTAACTTTTTCATCAATAATGTGACAATATTCATTATCTCACTCTCAATACTCACGAGTTTTACAAAAAAAACGAGATAAATGACTAATATCACATTATTCAAGTTAAAGTAAATAACAACAAGAAACATACCTTTGCACTAAAAACGTGGTATACTCGTGATGCCACGTTTTTTGTGAGAAACAGGAGCACTTCACTCGTTGCGCGTGCGGGGCAAACTAACGCGTCGCGTTGTCGAAGTCGTGCGCCACACCGAAAGAGACAACGTGATAACGCCATTTGCTACGGTCATGTCGTCTCTTTCACTCATAGCTCCTCGAACATTCACTTTTAAAATGCCGCGTTTTTGTAGGAAATAAAATTCGACATCGCGGTTTTGAATATCAAATAATAAAAAAAAACGTTTTTATGAGATGTCACGTTGCTCTTGTAAAGAGGCGATATATACCCGTTAAAACCCGTTCTCTGATATAATAATGATATTAGTAATCATAGTATAACCGAGTATTTAATAGCCGTATCCATCTAAAAATAAAACTTTAAACACTAGACAAGTATAATATAGTTTACTAGCTAAATCACGCAACTCTGTCTGCGTTTTCTATTGCCTGTAGCGTGATCTTATACATGTTAATATCCTACTAATATTATAAACGTGAAAGTTTAATAATACTAAATATTTCGGACATCTTACACATAATATCATCTAGTCACAAACTAAGCAAAGCTTGTATTATGGGTACTAAACAACTGATATAAATACATAAACATACTTTTTTATTGTAAATTTATACATATCATATAGAAAACACCCAGACTCCGCAACAAATATTTGTGGATCACACAATGTTTGTTGCTCTTTCACGCAAAAACTACTGAACAGATTAGGATGAAACTGTACAGTAATACAGCTTATATGACAGAATAACACATAGGCTACTTGTTACTGCAATAATCGAGATACGCGCGAGCCGCGGGCGAAAACTAGTATGGTTATAGAGAGCCAAACTTAAAAAAAGCGGCCAAGTGCGAGTCGGACGCGCCCATGAAGGGTTCCGTATCAGCAAGAAACATCATATAAAAGTTCTTGTAGTTCGTTGTAACTTTCATCGATGTTTTTATACTAGTGTATTGATTGAATGAAAGGTAAATTGCGGTTTACGATTTATGACGTATTAAAAAAAACTCCTCACTAGATCTCGTTCAAACTAATTTTCGTTGGTAGTTTGCATGGTAATGTACAACATGTATTTTTTTTAGTTTTATCACTCTCTTATTTTAGAAGTTAGAGGGGGGACACACACATTTTTCCACTTTGGAAGTGTCTCTCGCGCAAACTATTCAGTTTAGAAAAAAATGATATTAGAAACCTCAATATCATTTTTGAACACCTATCATTAGATACCCCACACGTATAGGTTTGATAAAAAAAATTTTTGAGTTTCAGTTCCAAGTATGGGGACCCCCAAAATGTATTGTTTTTTTTCTATTTTTATGTAAAAATCTTAATGCGGTTCACAGAATACATCGACTGACCAAATTTCAACAGTATAGCTCTTATAGTTTCGGAAATAATTGGCTGTGACATACGGACGGACAGGCAGACAGACAGACAGACTTGACGAATCTATAAGGGTTCCGTTTTTTGCCATTTGGCTACGGAACCCTAAAAATTGACATATGCTGTCAACTCTTCAAGAGGAACAATTCTTTCATACGTTATTTTATCGAGTCTAGCTACTTACGCAGAGCACGCAATGGAAACTATGAAAAGAAATAATTTTCCTCAGATTTTGAAACATTATTCTTTGGTTTTTCGCTCCTATCGGTCGTGGCGTGATGATATATAGCCTATAGCCCTCCTCGATAAATGGACTATCAAACACTGAATTACTTTTTCAATTCGGTCTGGTAGTTCCGGAGATTGACTGCCTTGTTGTTCTAGTGGTTGGCGTATGCGGTTGTTGATCAAGAGGTCTCGGGTCAGACTAAATATTTGTGTAATCCACAAATATTAGTTTCGGAGTCTGGGTGTTTTTCTATGTATAATATGTATGTATTTAAAAAAATAAGTATGTTAATGTATTTATATCATTCGTTTAGTACCCATCATACAAGTTCTGCTTAGTTTGGGACTAGATGACGTTGTGTGTAAGATGTCCGAAATATTTATTAATTATTATTAGGGCGTTCAAACAAACATACTCTTCATTTTTATATCATTATAATAGATATGCCATTATTTACAAAAATACAGTTAGTTTTGTTATAAATTAATGAATTATGCAAGGAAATAATCATCATTAAGCCTAGTTTTAATAAATTTTATTTAATACGAACAAATAAAATGGCGATAAAATTAAATTTTATGTCAAAGATTGGGTTAGTTTTATGAGCAATAAAAATGTTTGCATATATTTTTGTTTATAGCTTTGATTTATGTGTAGGTACTAATATGAAAGTTTCTGTTTATGTTTGTTTTGTCCAATAACGGCTGGATGAATTTGGATAAAAGTTTCCATACGGATAGATTGTCTATTGTCCGTGTGGTGACGGATTAAGAATACAGAGTGTCACCACCGCTATTCATCCCGCGGGTATCGTAAAAGGCGACTAAGGGATATAATACGCAAAACAACATCAATGCAAAGAGAAGGAAACTTGAAACCAACCCTATACCAACCCGTCTGGCCAACGTGGTTTAGTAGGCCAAAACCTCCTTTCTAAGGAGAGGCCTATGTCCAGCAGTGGACTGTTCAAGGCTGTTGATGAATGATGAGATTGTCTATTGAGTGAAAATATAAGAAACAACAAAAATGGCCTTTTTAGGGTTCCGTAGCCAAATGGCAAAAAACTGAACCCTTATAGATTCGTCAAGTCTGTCTGTCTGTCTGTCTGTCCGTCCGTATGTCACAGCCAATTATTTCCAAAACTATAAGAGCTATACTGTTGAAATTTGGTCAGTCGATGTATTCTGTGAACCGCTTTAAGATTTTTACATAAAAATAGAAAAAAACAATAAATTTTGGGGGTCATACTTGGAACTGAAACTCAAAAATTTTTTTTTCATCAAACCTATACGTGTGGGGTATCTATAGATAGGTGTTCAAAAATGATGTTGAGGTTTCTCATATCATTTTTTTCTAAACTGAATAGTTTGCGCGAGAGACACTTCTAAAGTGGAAAAATGTGTGTCCCCCCCCCTCTAACTTCTAAAATAAGAGAGTAATAAAAGTAAAAAAAAAATATGTTGTACATTACCATTTAAACTACCAACGAAAATTGGTTTGAACGAGATCTAGGCAGTAGTTTTTTTTTAATACGTCATAAATCGTAACACGCAATTTACCTTTCATCTAATCAATACACTAGTATAAAAATATCGATGAAAGTTACAACGAACTTTTATATGATGTTACTTGCTGATACGGAACCCTTCATGGGCGAGCCCGACTCGCACTTGGCCGCTTTTTCGATATTATATTTAACTGCACAATTCTCGTTTACCTATTCAAATAAATAAAATTGTTGTGTTTGTTTATAATATAAAATGAAAAGTTTTTTACCAAATATATGCTAATGAAATACTTTATTTTTATTTTTTGTCTTTACATCTGTTCCGGTTAATCTCTGGAACGGCCGAGCCAATTTTGACGGGACTCTAACTGATAGTTAGCTCATTGGAACTCATACACTTTCTTTAGCAATCAGGGTAAGTAACCATTAGAAGTCACGTCTAATATGATATTATTATCGTTTACAAACAGTTACAAATCCACGTTAATATAATAAATTTGATAATTTGGCTCTCTGTTACATTTTCACGGCTAAATCGCTGCACCGATTTCAATGAAATTTGACAAGAAGATACTTTTATTCTTGAGGAAGGGCATAAACTATAGGCCGACCGTTTATCTGAGTCCTCGCCTGCGCGGTAACAGGGGCGCGGGGATATGACGACATAGGGGTCTGAGATAGGTGCGGCGGGTGGGGCGCTTAGTGAGATATAAACGAGATGTCTCAGTCCCCTTTGTCGTCATACCCACGCGCCCCTGTTACCGCAGGCGAGGACTCAGCTAAACGGTCGGCCTATACCCTTTATCGCGATAACATAGGTAAAGCTGCGGTCGAAAGCTAGAGTATATAACTAATTAATAAAATCATTGTTTTCGTGTTCTAGTATATTAATTATGCAAAATATACCTAATTAAGAATTCTTTCTGAGTGTTTTTGTTAATGAAAAATAATGTCGCTTTTAATCTAGGCCAGTGGCTATTAGTATGTAAATGAATGTTAGTTGAGCACTATTTGTAAAAACTTTTATTTTTTTCCTTACTGTATATTTATTGTTACTATAGAAGTAATTTAAAAGGGGCTTACAAAAGGTACCTATCTCCCTCTAACATTAAAATACTAATGACCGTTTTCAGGGTTCCGGAGCTCATCACTCGGAACCCGTATAGATTCGTCATGTCCGTCCGTCTGTCCGTCCGTCCGTCCTCGGTTGGTACTAGAAAGATGAAACTTTGCACGTGGGTGTAATTACGTCGACAAAGTGCTATAATAAAATTATGAAAAATATATTTATTTGGGGTACCTGTCTAGCTATGAACATAACATACTTCCACACATCAGTTGGCCCTTGTTTGACCCTTTTGTTGTCTGTGTGGAAATCTCCCCGGACACCACCAGTCGTTGGCTATGTCGGACTCGAACCGACTAAAACCGCACGCCGTCTCGGGTACTATAGTCGAGGAACGGGTACTATAAGGACGCAATTTGACCCTTTAGGAGAAAAGCCAGGAATCCTTTCGAATTGTAAGTGAGCGAAACATAAAAAGTTGTTATATAACAATCATAAAGGGCTGCCGAAATTTTAAGTTAGAAACACGTTTTAAGCTCTGTGGAGATGAATCAGGCAAGCATATATTTATAAATCGTCAAAGTTCAAAATCTAAAATAAAAAAGTCTTGTTTGCAATATAAACTGGACAGGAATTGGTTGTCGTAGCCTGGGGTCAGCTGGTTCAGAGGTCACCGCCATCCTTCGCTGCAGGGCGCCAGTATCAAGTGTCGAGACAGAAACATAAGAGACTGATGTTGGCCCTAACTCAGTGTGTCAGTTTACCTCAGGAATTTCGTTAAGGATAATACAGCTTTTGTTTTGGTTGAAATAAATCTTAGAAATAAATAAATTATGTGTTTTTTGTTCAGATATTTAATTCTATTTTTAGGGTTCCGTAAATCATGACTCAGAACCCTTATAGATTCGTCATGTCCGTCCGTCCGTCCTCGACCTACCGCCCGAACGATTGGTCCTATAAAGATGAAACTTAACACGAATATGTGTTGTAATTACGTCAATAAAGTGCTACGATAAAGTTACCAAAAAAAATTTTGGGTTTTCAAAATACATGTACCCTTAATCACTCAGGACATTGTATTCTGACAGTAAAAATATATACACATAGTTGGTTCAACTTTTCATAAGTCTCGAGATATCTCTATAAGTGTACTTCCCGCGGGTATTTCACCAGCTCAGTTCTGTTGTCATCCTATAGGTAAAAAACGACGTTTAAAAGTTCATCTTCCTCAACTCAAAAGTTTGCATAACCAACTTAAAAGTTCCGAATTAGATATTACCGTGTTTATCCAAAAAGTGACAGAGACTTATATTAAAACATTTTTGTTAACTTTATTATAAATTAATTAACAGACAAACAGACAGAAGGACAAATTGAAACAAGAAGAGTAAAACTATTTAGCTTTGATTTCTTAGTATAGATATCATTTTGAATATTTAGCTTCGGGATTTATAATAACAATTCATAGACAGCGACGATTTAAAGATAACACACCGATCATCTCATTAACTACTCAAACAATTTAGATTCTTATCACAATGATGGCAGCTGATTTTAAACTGATTGTAACTAACATAATTATTTCTAAGTCGCATCAAACTAATGACAATTAATTAACTGAACTGCCTCTGTGGCGTAGTTGATGATGTATGCGAATGCTGGAGGTTTCGGGTTCAAATTTTCTGTATTTGTAATATTTGTTTCGGAGTTCGAGTGTTTTCTATGTATAATACTCTAGTATTTACAAAAAAATTAATATCCTATCAGTTAATGTAGTTTTTATATTGCAAGCTCAAGCGGAATTGTATGTTATTATATCCGAAATGTCCATAATGACCGAAATAAATAACTTGAGGCACACAGGTTTACGTCGCCTTATATCCCAAACTAGACAGGTTGTTGACCGTCGTAGGGGTCCACAATTATGGCGAACTTATGGGTGTATCAAATCACAATTACAGTGTATTCTTTTGGAGCCATGTTTATTAATTAATTACTAATTTATTTTTAAGGAGAGGCCTATGTCCAGCAGTGGATTGTTAAAGGCTGTTGTTGATGTTGACTGGTTTCTTATTCTAACCTTACTTACTAAGGTATGAATATGGTATTGCAATTGTTTTGCTCTTACAGCTACATTATATATTCTAAAACCTATCGCTACGTATTGTAGCGATAGGTTTTAGAATATATAATGTAGCTGTACCTATAAACACGTCTTGATCTCAACGAGGAAATAATTGTCCGAATTCCTACGTGCTCGATAATAGGCACATTTCTGAAATGTGCTGGTCAAGCATGTCTCTGTATAAATTCCACCATTACTTTAAATAATATAAGACGCAGGAATAGAGTCCAAAGTAACAGAACTGTGTATATGTGTGCGTTTTATTTCAATCGATTTATTAATAAAAAGCTACTATCACTTTTAAGAAACCGACAACACTACAAATCACTTATTCCTATTTTTATTTATACGTTGCTATAGCGTATTAACTTGAATTACTGTAATATTTATAGACTAGCTGACCCGTGCCCACTTCGTTGGGCATAACTTAAATATAAAAGTTAGACATATGCTGTCGTTGACTTTTTTGTGGGCATTTTCAAGCTCCACATCTTTTCTCTAGAACTCAAAAATATATCTTTCATAGTTAAGGCAGCGTTCGTATGAAACGCTTTCATTCGACCGTTTTTTCTCCGATTTACTTTGCAAAACGGACTACCACGTAAAAGCCTTTTTATTTTTTGGTTTTTTATATAACCTATGACACTCAGCAATAATGTGGCTTTCTATTGGTGAAAGAATTTTTAAAATCGGTTCAGTAGATCCCGAGATTACCCCTTACAATTTAACAAACACACAAACTTTACTTCTTTATAATATTAGTATAGATAACAATTCATGATTGGCCTAGATGTAAGAGAAACAAGCTACTTCAATAAACGTTCTCAGTTATAAAGTCAGTTCAAACATTCACCTCACTCAAATTTATAATCCATTGCTTACACACCACAGTCTTATAAATGCATCGGTATTCGTGGGGTATCATGCGTGTTATCGTGTGACGACCCTTAGCGCAGGGTTGGACTTGAGCATTCATGGTTTTTAGTAAATAAAATTATTAAGCATCGTTTGTTTTAACTAGTAAAATTGTAAAGATTGCAAGTAATTAGTAACATTATATTAAGTTATATCCTTACTAATATTATAAATGATAAGTATTTCTGTCTTTCTGCCTGTTACGCTTTTGTTATGTTTAGTATCTAGGAATAGCGAGAAAAAGTTGTAGTCACTTATCTCTTTTTCGCTCGTTCATTTCATGAGTACCTACACCCATGTACTGTAAATGATTTCATAATAAAATTACGTTTTAAAGTAACTTTTTTTTTACTTTCTTACACAGAAACTATAAAAAACTACATAATAAACAAAAATTATACAACCGAGGCGTTCAAGCACTTCACTCCCATAAATTCATCGTTGAATTGAGACATTTATAACTTTTAACATGCATGCTATGCATGTTACGTGAGCACATGCACCGAGTACGGCTCTGGCACCGCAATGATTTATGCGGGTCACTCGGACAAGATAACTATTTATGGGAGAACAGAACAAAAGCTTTTTAAAAGAACGTTTTTGTTCTCTGCGTGTGTTCCGATGAAATCGCCTTAAATATAACGCGAGGACAATGTTCAAGTGCATACTGATAAGATTATATAAAATTTATGACAGAGTTCGTCAATAATTTTATTAAATGTTGCTTTTATAAGCGTATACTATCAATATCAATTTAACGTTCATAAATAATAGTTTTTGACTCATATTATCACACAGCCTTGTGATCCAGAAACCAAAGATATAATTATAGAAAGATGGAAAGTTTGAGTAGGGGTCACCAGACATACTGCGAATGCAGGTAGTATTATAGTGACCCACACTTATTGAGGTTCTTGTGCATCATTGGGCATCCAGTTTCTCGCTTACCAAAGAAACAAGACAACAAATGCTGTCCTTTTTTTTGGTCTTCTATGAGAGGGAAGTACCGTCCCAGATATCCGGGTCATTTGTGCAAAAATCAGCGAGTCTCTACTACCTTCATGATACATTTGATATCGCTACATATCCTAGTAATAAATAATATTATAAACGCGAAAGTTTGTGAGTATGTATGTATGTTTGTTGCTCTTTCACGCAAAAACTACTGAACGGATTTAGATGAAACTTTACAGTAATATAGCTTATATATCAGAATAACACATAGGCTACTTTTTACTGCAATAATCTAGATACACGGGCAAAAGCTAGGTGATTATAAAAATACATTAAATCGTAGATGTCAAACTGTATCACTGTTTATCTCCTGTCAAAACTTCACAGGTTGCTATGCATAACACACTTACATAGCAACCATAATGATTCGCGGGTAACATGGCGGGGCGCAGCTAGTATTAATTATAAAACAAAAGTACATATATATATCAATTTTCTAACAATTTTGTTCTCCTTTGTTTGCAGGTACTTCAAGCTGCAGTACTCCGATCGATATATGTGTTTCCTAAGCGGTTGCCAGGTGAAGCTATGTGTGAGAGACATGAATTCTATCGATTTATTACTCACTAGTACATACGGCAGCTAGGTGAAGTGCTTACGTGTTTTACAGTCTGAATTTATTATCGTGATAAGCCAGTTGTTATAGAAGTATAGGGACTGCACGGTTGACCTGTTGGTTTAAACAGTCGAGTCCAGATGGCGTAATAACACTGTTCTTTTACCCCAGAGTGGCACACCGTTTTGTTTTAGTCGGTACGATTCCGAGACTCTACCTCGCCGCAAGCCCCGGTGGGTGACGGCCCGTGACGGTTTCGGTGTAAATGCTTCGGACACATTACACACAACGTACTATGTTGTACCAGGGGGGTGTCACTCCGCAGTTTAGGTATAGTCGACCAGCTGCCTGCCGGGTCAGACACGCCGGTCGAACAGACATCGTCAGAACAGTTAAGAGTTATACGATAGAAAGAGACGTAGCTGTAGGTAAATATAATCGTAGTGATTCGGCGCTGTGCGATCTGAATTGAACTTAATCTTTTGACACCGAGGGTATCTATAACTTTAATTTACTTTTCGGAGTGAGTCTTCTGTACTGGTACTATTATGTATTCTGTGGTTGTACTATGGGTACTAGACAACTGATATAAATACATTAACTTTTTTTTTGTAAATACATACATATTACACGTAGAAAACACTCAGACTCCGAAACAAATATTTGTGGATCACACAAACATATAATCCGACCCGGGAATCGAACCCGAGACCTATTGATTAGCAGCCGCATACGCTAACCACTAGACCAACAAGGCAGAACACGTTGTCGGTTTTAATTCCACATGGGACAACACTTTGTGTGATCTACAAATTGTTGTTCTGTGGGTGTTCATTGTGTCTTCTCGCGAGTGTCTAAAGTCCCCCACGATATAGGATTTATATTCCCACATGCGGCTTTGCCTTAAAAATAATTAAAAAAAAAACATACTTACGTTATTGTAGTGTATGCGATTATTCGAGTTACTCGAACAAGCATACATACGCTGTCTCGGGTGCCACGGCTAGCAACACTGCCGGCAAACTGTCACTGTCAACACGCGCATGGCGCGGAGAGGTGTAGTGAAGGGCAGAGTAAAATACGTTGTGTCGTGAGCATTGTCGAGCCAGTGTTTAGTTATTGCAGGTTGAAAGGAACTAAACAAACACTATAAGTGGCGACGAGGTAAAAAAGGTACCTAAGATTTGTCAATAAACCTTTAGCACAGTCGTTTAATTACAAACCAAAGCTATACCTTCATTTTGAAATCAAAAGCATTTTCCGTATTATTGCAACATAAACACTAATATTACAACACATTTGATGGTTCCTAACTTTAAATTCGATACAACGCGATGTACCAGGTAACTAATAAGCTTTTTATACAAATCCGCTTATTTTCACCTGGCCTATAAAGTAAACAGAGTAAAAACTTGGGACTGCAGGAGCAATATGTTGTCAATATTACACTTCCAGCTAAATTAATAGAATAATAGAAATCTGTTAAATAAGACTGAAGAAAGACAAAACTGTCAATTAACCTTCTCAGTGAGGTTTTGAGGGACATGTTTTATCTACAATGATTTATACATACCCTAATACTCAAAGAGAAAGCGCTATAAATAAGAATAGTTCAATGACAAAGTGATACTATTTAAAAAGAATAGAAAATAGATATTAAAGGTATAATTATTTTATTTTACAAGTTACATACATATATGTTTTAACTACCTGCTACATGGCAGTATTCATGTCTTATTCTTCTATTAACCTTGTGGACACATGTATTAAAGAGAAATGTTGTGTATGGCATTTGCACTGACATTTACCTCAGTATGCAAAGAGAAAGAAATTTAAAAATAATTATTAAACATATCTCACTGTGTGAGATAAAAGAAAAAAAGGTGGATAATGGCAACTAGAAGTGATTCCTTGGATAAAACATATCAGTTAAAAGATAGTTTGAAGATAGAACTTAGATTACTAATAGCAACTAACCACAACTTATAGTATTACTACTGTAAAATAATGTGGTGGACAGGCATCATCTTGCTGTTAGTAAATTGCACTGTATAGGTTAAGTTCATTTAAATTTCTATAATAGAAATAGAAAAATATTTTAACAGTATAAACAAATGATATTGTTAGACGGTGTTATTGAATGAAGATTACTTAGTGATAGTTGCTTCCCTTTAAAGGTATACAATATGTGTAAGCAAATTCACATATTGACGGACAGACATTATTATTTGTTTTCAAAGTGCCTCCCTAGATAGTATTATTTTTGTACATATGCCATTTAGAATAAATAACTTGAAGTTCCATATATTATATACAATAAACAACATAATAATAATAAGATAAAGTTATAATGTTCTAAGGTTGGTAAGTAGATGGTAATATAATAAAAATAACAAGAAAATATATATATATAATGTATACAAACCGTGGAGTTGCATTCGGCTAAACAAATTGTTATGTTCAAGAAAAGTAAACTGATCTCGCATTGTCTTAGATATTTGCGATTGGGAGGGTAGATGTGAATTGATGATTAATGTTATGTTTCTGTACGTGAATCTTTTACAGATATTTGTGTACATTGGACCTTGTTGTCATTGACATATGTAAACCAGATATGTGTAACACAGGAGTGATTGATTTAAAAGATGTATAATCTTTCAAAATGCGAAATCACTCTTTAAATCTTTGGATTTGAAAATACATCTTTAACTCACTACATTAAGATTGATTTTAGTCACATGGAATGATTAAAACTAACAGATCAGATATGTAGATGTAGTATGAGACGATAGATACAGAATATTGTGAAATGAAAAGAGATAACATGCGCACTCTAAGAAATACAATGATGATACACAGTAAATTAGACTCTCTTGTGTTATTGTTATTTATATTTGCGAGTATATATGAAATTTGGTTATAGAAAGTATTTTTAAAATATAAATTACTTTGCATTTTACATTAAGTATTTTGACGCAATATTCAATAATAATAGTTTGTGGCTGAAGCTCATGTCTGTAATTTTGTTTATAATTGTAAACTTAAACGAAAAATAGTTAAAAACAAAACAATTCGCGTGCAATTAAGTTCGAATAGTTTTATGGCGTTTGTAAACAATTTTACAATCAATCAATCAAATTTTAAAACAATTTAACAATCGACTGCACGGTTGGCCTAGTGGTTTAAGCGGTCGCCACGCCGCTCTCTACTGCGCCAAGTGTCGTGGGTTCGAATCCCACGTGGGATAACGCTTTGTGTGATTCACAAATTGTTGTTCTGAGTCTGGGTATTCTTTGTGTCCGTTTCATGTATGTTTGTAAAGTCCCCCGCGACACAGGAATTCATATTCCTAATGCGGGAGTTGTCTTTTTAAAGAAAAAAAAAAAAGAATTACATTTAAAGCGTTTATAATGTATTGAGGGAATGAAAGAATCAATACCTACATGGATTAATAGACATTTGCATCATATCATGGTCAACTGAACGAATCATGTCACAGAAAGAAAAACAATGAAAACATTTATTCTAATGACATTGCAACACATTCAATTAATATTTAAAGAAATGGCATTAAATAGTAAAAGGTATATTAAGCACATTTAAATACATGTTACCTAAGAGGATCAGGATAATCGGTTTAACTAATTATATAATGGTTCACCCGTTCGGTGTGATATTCTACACTGATAACGGTGAACAAATTAACGAAAATCATTTTCATTGATTTGTTGTTGGAAATGTGTGACAACCTTCATTAAATTGAGAATTGTCTAGTATTTCAAATGAATGTTTCCATTAAATTGGAACTGGTTGACAATCTCTATTAAATTGGGAATTGTATTATAGTTCAAATGAGCACCTCCATTAGATTGGAAAATGGTTGACAACCTTCATTAAATTGATAACAGTCGGACATTTCAAATGAATGTCTGCATTAAATTGGAATTGGTTGACAACCTCCATTAAATTGGGAAATGTATTATGGTTCAAATGAGCACCTCCATTAGATTGGAAAATGGTTGACAACCTTCATTAAATTGATAACAGTCGGACATTTCAAATGAATGTCTCCATTAAATTGGAATTGGTTGACAACCTCCATTAAATTGGGAAATGTATTATGGTTCAAATGAGCACCTCCATTAGATTGGAAAATGGTTGACAACCTTCATTAAATTGATAACAGTCGGACATTTCAAATGAATGTCTCCATTAAATTGGAATTGGTTGACAACCTCCATTAAATTGGGAAATGTATTATGGTTCAAATGAGCACCTCCATTAGATTGGAAAATGGTTGACAACCTTCATTAAATTGATAACAGTCGGACATTTCAAATGAATGTCTCCATTAAATTGGAACTGGTTGACACCTCTCATTAAATTGAGAACAGTCCACGCTGTGAAAGCATTGGATGACGCCTGTTTAAACATAATGAGCGGTGACACCTATATCATCCTAATAACAGGTGACGCCTCTATCATCTTAATAACAGGTGACGCCTGTTGCGTAACTTCTAATGTTAAGTGGTACATAACTCAAACTGTGAGGTTACCAGATGATGTCTGGTAGTCCGGATGCAGGTAACACCGTAAGAACTTAGTAACGTAAAGTACAGGTGATGTCAATAAGTATATGAGGTAAAGCGACGTAGTTTTATGTATGTAAAATGAAATGATGTATGATAAATGAAAACTTTACACGGATAGCGCCGTAGTAAAAAGTTGTGTATCGATTTATTTAGAGAATTATAACCGTTTCTAGTGTGTGGGATTATCCCATTTGCGAAGGAGTGCTTAATGATTCAGGAGCACTTCTATAATGATCAGTATAGGGTTCGATATGTCGATATATCAATGCAGCAATATGCGGTCACGATGCCTGGCTCGGAAATAATACCAGTGACATTGGCAAGTTTTCATAGAGTCTGAGAGGAGGCAGATTGTGGTTATTGAGTTATGTGTAAGTTTGCCATTGAAGACTGTCTGTATAGGTACAAGAAGTGTACATATGTTGTTGGTTCAGTCATCTATTAGACGTCTGGCGTACAGCACTATTTGTTAAAAAAGAAACGGTTGGAATACCTTTTAAGAGGAATATAAATTGTCATGGTGGTTTCTAAATTTTGTCAAAATCGTTGGAATTTACAGGATAAGAACCTTGGTTACATGTTGTCTATGGTTTATATCTTATTTTGAAACTTTTGTTTTGGAAGTTAAATTACGTACAATAAACTTATTCACTACGTACGACGTGTCTCACTCAAACGTTCGCTGCATTGGGCGTGACCCATCCCAGAACCGGCAGTGATAGTGTTATATTCTCATATTATATTGTATATGAATAAGGTTTATTACTAAGACTATATAAAACTAAAATATTATTATTCTAAATTGTAAGAGTGAAATCAAAATATTACACCACTCTTTTGAAGTTGATCTGAGCTTCGTGTTTCAGTCACCTTACCGTAAAGTATCTAACTTTACAGCACAGCACACTAAATAAAAAAAAAAAAAAAAAAAGGTTTAAATTTGTTAAAATATTGTAACTTGTATCTGACACTCTCTTTTGGCGTGGAGATGCTTATGCTTAGGAGGAAAGGTATGGGCTGCTCTCCACGGTGGTGATCAAAGTACGCGTGGAGAGATCAATCTGGTTTTGATGCTCAATCGAGTGCTACTGCTGATTGCTAATAAATAGGGTTTTGGCGGTTTCCGCAGTCTCCTTCGATTCGTGATTGTCAGCCGAGGCTTTTAGGCGGTCGTTGGTTTCATTTATCAAGTTCAAGTTTCGGAAGCGGAGGCGAGGAAACCTGTACAGGGTGGTGTGTGTTCGGTTGCAGCATTCGCGCTCCGTAAACGTCCTGTTGTTATGCGCAGCTTGTACCAGGGTGCTAATAAGTTGGTACTCGAATTTCATAAGTAAAGACCTATTATAATACGTAGTTTCTTGCGCACCGGATTTAAGTCATTTCGAAATTCGAGATGTGCTTCATAAGTCTGTTTCTAGCCACTGCCCTTCCAGGGGATGGGCTATGTGTGTACTCTAGTGAGTATTTATTAAGAGGGCTTTGCGCCTGCTTTCCGAAATGGAAGTTAGTCTCGTCTTTGGGTGAAGCATTTGAACTATTTGAGTACATTGGAACCCTTTGGTACTTGGTATGCAGTTGATGGATTTCTTCGAAATTTTAGAGTTACTTTCATTAAGCTGGCGGTTTGCTTCTAATTAATAACTTGGAAAGTGACTTCCACGCTTCGCAGCTTCGGTGCACTTGCGATTCGCTTAATATCAACAATCGGTGCGTCATCATCATCATCATCAACAGCCTTAACAGTCCACGGCTGGACATAGGCCTTTCCATAGAAAGAAGTGGTTCGGTGCTTGAATAGGCTGATTATTGTGGATTCGTACTGGTAGGAAAAGAACTAGACGAATACTTTTTACCAAAGCGGCGGAAGCCGAAAAGTGACGAAACGAGTCGATAAATATATACATATATGGAATATGCGAAAAAAAAAAAAAAAAAAAAGGTGTGGAATGCTATAGAGGAAAAACGCACAGTAGATGATTAACGTAGCAGCATCATCAGCATCATCTATAATCGATTTCTGTTTCATTCAAAGTTGTAAGATTGTTCATGCCGTCAACCTATTAACATTTTATTAAGTTTGCCGTTTATTGTAATGCAAAGAAAAAATACAAAAAGGAAGGGATGTAGTGTATGCGATTATTCGAGTTACTCGAACAAGCATACATACGCTGTCTCGGGTGCCACGGCTAGCAACACTGCCGGCAAACTGTCACTGTCAACACGCGCATGGCGCGGAGAGGTGTAGTGAAGGGCAGAGTAAAATACGTTGTGTCGTGAGCATTGTCGAGCCAGTGTTTAGTTATTGCAGGTTGAAAGGAACTAAACAAACACTATAGTTATAATTTTGAAAGTATATCTGTCTGTGTATATTTGTCACGCATTTAATGAAATTTGTACAAAGTAGATAGTTTGATTATTAAGGTGGTACATAGACATAAGCCTTGGAAGGAGCCGCGCCCGAAAACCGGGTAATTAACACCCAAATACATATAAGAAATATAAACAACAAATCTAAAAATACCCATGTAACCTGCTAAATCCCTAAATGATCCCTTTAGACCGTTCGATACGATACAACAGGTTCACGAGCAATAAAGTACCGCCATTTCCAATAAGCATATTTCTCTAAAACATTTTCATATTGACGGCTGTCCCGTTAGCTTTGGCAATAAAGAGTTTATTGGGGGAATAACTCCAATTTCCAGAACAACCTGCACTTAAAACTGTATCATAAACCATTGCACACAAACAGGCAATACGAAGAGAACCATTATATACACCAGACTCATAATAATATTGTTTTAATGTGGACGTTAAACAAAGCTCCGGATACGTTTGGGGACATTATTTTAAACGAAGCGTATCGATATCATAATGGATGGTATGATGTTATGACATCGGTTTGTTGGTTGGAATCGAGTCCCATGACTCGGTAAAAATAGGCCGGCTTGATAGGATTGATCAGTATCAAGTAGGTAAGTTGTAGGGCTTTCCCGGATTTGTCCTAGTTTGGAGAGCGTCCGGGGAGCGCCTGGGACAAACTCGGACTAAAATTGCCTGGTTTAAATATGGTCGGTCGGTTAAAGAATTATTCCGTTTTTAGGGTTCCGAAGTATATCACTCGGAACCCTTATAGATTCGTCATGTCCGTCTGTCCGTCCGTCCGTCCGTCCGTCCGTCCGTCTGTCCGTCCGTCCGTCCTCGACTTACCGTTCAAACGGTAAGTGGTAGAAAGATGAAACTTTGCATGCATAGAAAACGGATACCTGAATCAAAAAATCGTCTTAAAAACCCTTTATTGTTTTTAAAATACCTATCTAATGATACCCCACACGATGGGGTAGCCGCGAGAAAAAATTTACATCCCCACTTTACGTGTAGGGGAGGTACCCCAAATAAAAATATTTTTCAAAATTTTATTATAGCACTTTGTCGGCGTAAGTACCACCCCTTTTTCTAGAAATTCCACTTTAAAGGGCACTTTTTTGTAAAAACAGGGCGTCCCCCCCCCCCCTCTAAAAGCTAAACGGCTGGATCAAAAAATCTGGAAAAATTCGTGATGGTGGTCCACATAATGAACTTTGAAGGAAAACTATAACGGATTAGATGACTTTATTAATTCAGGAGTTATGGAGACTTAACTTGTAAAATGCGCTCACTTGGAAAACGTCATACAAAATTAACACATTAATACGTGAACATAATAGAGCAAGATCCCAGAGCCGCCGGACCTACGTCATTTGTGCAAAGCTGAAATTTTCAGGATTATTAGTACAATGTCTTGTTAAGATGTATGCGTACCCATTAGCTTGAAAGTGGGGCCGTTTGTGAGATAGCGCGAAGTACAGATGGTAAAAATCCTTACTTACCTACGTTAAAGGTGCAAAGCTAGTATTTACATATTTTTTTAAGAATATTATTTAAAATTAAAATTCATTACTGGCAGACACTTTCGGTGGGCCATTACTTCTGCCAGACCTCTTGAAAGTTGTGAAAAAACTAGGTTAACTACGTTATAGTAGCAAACCTAAATTTTATACATATTATCTAAGGTAGGTACTATTTTAAGACCCTTTGTATGCGGCCAGACCAGTCCGAAGGGCCAATCACCCCCCCAGACACCTTTAAATATTTGTAGTAATTAGGAAGCTGAGGTATATCATCTTGGTATTATTTCAAGAATAGAATTGTAAATTATTAAATGTTTTTACACGCTTTTTATTAGCTTCACCTGTATGTTTGTTTGTTTGTAACCAACTCCTATGGGTGCGATTTTGACCCACTTTAAACGGCCAGATTTCGTATACTTGTATATACTTGTAGCTATTCACAACATCAACGAAATATGGCCGTTATTAAAGGTATCTGGGGGGATGATTGGCCCTTCGGACTGGTCTTGCCGCATACAAAGGGTCTTAAAATAGTACCTACCTTAGATAATATGTTTAAAATTTAGGTTTGCTACTATAACGTAGTTTCTAATTTTTTCACAACTTTCAAGACGTCTGGCAGAAGTAATGGCCCACCGAAAGTGTCTGGCAGTAATGAATTTTAATTTTAAATAATATTCTTAAAAATATATGTAAATACTAGCTTTGCACCTTTAACGTAGGTAAGTAAAGTTTTTTACCATCTGTACTTCGCGCTACCTCAGAACCGGCCCCGCTTTCAAGCTAATGGCGTACCCATTACATCTTAACAAGACATTGTACTAATAATCCTGAAAATTTCAGCTTTGCACAAATGACGTAGGTCTGGCGGCTCTGGGATCTTGCTCTAATATGTTTCACGTATTAATGTGTTAATTTTGTATGACGTTTTCCAAGTGAGCGCATTTTACAAGTTAAGTATTCATAACTCCTGAATTAATAAAGTCATCTAATCCGTTATAGTTTTCCTTCAAAGTTCATTATGTGGACCACCATCACGAATTTTTCCAGGTTTTTTGATCCAGCCGTTTAGCTTTTAGAGGGGGGGGACGCCCTGTTTTTACAAAAAAAGTGCCCTTTAAAGTGGAATTTCTCGCAAACGGATACCTGAATCAAAAAATCGTTTTAGAAACCCTTTATTGTTTTTTAAATACCTATCCAATGATACCCCACACGATGGGGTAGCCGCGAGAAAAAATTTACATCCCCACTTTACGTGTAGGGGAGGTACCCCAAATAAAAATATTTTTCAAAATTTTATTATAGCACTTTGTCGGCGTAATAACAATACATATTCATGCAAAGTTTCATCTTTCTACCACTTACCGTTTGGACGGTAAGTCGAGGACGGACGGACGGACGGACGGACGGACAGACGGACATGACGAATCTATAAGGGTTCCGAGTGATATACTTCGGAACCCTAAAAACTGTTGATATGTCCGGGTTTTCAATTCTATAATCTGGTTAATTTTGCACTTTTTGTTCTGGCTTCTAACTTTTAGAGGTAGTAGGCATAGATATAGTATATCCATACTAAATTTTGCTTGTCAAGAAATATTGCTTTTCCATTTCTTCTTCGAGACAGTAAGCTACTGGAGCACAACCATAACTACCCTCTAATTTTGAAGGGGATGAAATTAAGGGTGACTACGCATATGTGACTTGATTTTAAAGGTAAAGGTCACGTGGATAATTGATTGATATAATTCGATTTGGGAACCACTTAGTTGAGTTTTACTACGAAAAAAAATTGTTTCATTACTTCTTAAGTTAACCCAACTAATTTATAGTTATTTAGAATAATACTTATAGGTATACAGTTTCAGTTCAACTGTTCATTTAATGTACAACTACATATTTTTCTCGAAATGACATTTATACAAATAAATAAAATAAAAGGGTCTGTTTTTAATATTAAATGAACAGCTTTTTACTAAATACATATAAAAGTATATACGGTACTTACATATTAATAATAAGTTATTTGTAAAGTTTTTGTCTGTCTGTTTGTTTGTTCCGATTAATCTCTGAAACGGCTGCACCGATTTTAATGAGATTTTCGGTGGCAGTTAATTGATTACATGAGAAGTAACTTAGGCTTTTTTAGACTTGCTTTATTCCGTAACCCTCTAGCCAAATTGCAAACGTTTTTTGTTTTTTATTCTATTCTCTTCTTTCATCGGCTAATGTCACTCAGTCACGTGATCATAACCAAATATTAGCAAATGAAACAAGAGAACAGATAACTAGAATAGAAAACGAAAATATTTGCAACTTTACTAGGTGAGCTGGACTCAGCTAGCTGTTATTTGACCAGACATAATCATTAATCATATGGTCCCCTTAGTTGGAAAATTAAATAAGTCCGGTTTTGGCGAAATTGACTTATCCCTATTTTCAAAACACCTAAAACGTGCGTATTCCATTTCAAAAATATAGCCATTTTTGTCGGACAGATGGAATAATAAATATCTTCAGACTAACACTAGTTTTTTGAAGGAAAAGTAAATAACTCAGTAAATAAATCAATAACTGTGGTCAATGATAAGTTGAATGTCTAATAATGTAAATAACATGAGTTGTTGAATTTTACCTCAAGTTAAAAATTCACTTACAAAACACTAAATCGCGTTTATCTCAGAACCATAAAATCAGAGTAATTTAATTTTCCAACTACGGGGACGATATGCAAAGTCAAGTCATTGTTTCTTAAAACCCAACAATACTCATATAAAAATTTGACCGCAAACTTCAAAGACAAGAGAAACTTTTAACATGCATGTCAATGAATATTAGCCTTTGTTTGGAACCGTCGTTTGAAGACTCTCCTATGAATACTTAATTTGGTAAAATACTTTGACGACTTCATTAATTCATACGTGGGCCTCGTCTTATTTTAAAGTGGCCTCAATTCGGGGAGGACCTGAAATAACAGGTTCTCAATACTCCCAGAGTAGGACGACTGAGGCTGACCGTCGGTGTGGTTTCTAATGGAATCACAACATATTCTTGCATTCTATATCTCTAAGAAGGAGAATTTCCAGATTTCCAGGATTTTCCACCCTTTCAACCAAAAGAAAGAACTGTTGATTTGATACTACATAAAGATACTTTAATTTTTTTATTTGTATAGATTTAATATTAAACTTTATTTAACGAGTATTCAACATTACTAGTTGTATCATTTTCTGCTTAGCTATTATTCTTATAAAGATAATTTGGTATTCAACCGGTTGTACCAATTTTAGTTTTCCACGGAGCGACTGGATTCGAACCTCACACACCTGAGGGTGAGTTCGATTAGAAGATTGAATTGGTTGTCACTTACTTCCCAATATCGATTGCCATCATAGATCGACGGCTTGGAGTGCTTTTGGCCCGGCCTGGGAATCGAACACGAGACCTCTTGATCAGCAGTCGGGTGCGTTAACCGCTAGACCACTGAGGTAGTTATATCAAACGTTTTTAAAACTTTAATATATTTGAAGGTTGCTAGAATTTGAAAGGGCTATACATAAATACGTCATACTGCTTGTAAATATAATATGTAGTCTCATTATAGATTCTTTGGTGAGATTCAATGTCTCGTTAACGGGGTTCAGCCAGGCGTGTCTTGTTCAGACATTTATTTATTTATTTATTTATTGTCTTTATTGTTAATACAAAATAGTACAAAAGAAAAGAATCATAAAATATGAGTTACAAATTATGTATAACAATTGGCGGTCTTATCGCTCATGGCGATTTCTTCCAGACAACCATATAATTATATAGTATAATACTTCGGAATATCATTAAAGAATCATACATAGAGACACATTCATTGACATCAGACATAATATACTTACACTTACACAAATGCATAAATACATACACAGACATACAAATATACATATATAAAAACTAATATATATATATATACACATATACATACATACATACATAAATATACATTTACACTTCATAAAACTAAACAAAAGTATTCACAATGACAAGTAGTGATCCTTCACCAGCTTTTTGAATAAGGTCAAGGTTTTAGCCTGTCGAATAGTCTCAGGCAAGCTGTTCCAAAGCCGCACTGCTTGCACACTAAAAGATTTACCTGCAAAGTGAGTGAAATGTGCTGGCATTTTTAGTTTTAGATTCTCCGATGATCTCAGGTCCTTACAATGTGTATTTTTTAAGAACTGAAACCGTTCTTTGAGATATGGAGGTGTGTGAGGATGAAACAGAACACTGTATAAAAGAGAAAGAATATGCAGATTCCGGCGAAAGCGTATGGGTAGCCACTTGAGTTTAGAACGAAACTCTGAGATGTGATCATATTTACGCAATCCAAATATGAATCTGATGCAGAGGTTTTGAAGTCGCTCAAGTTTATTCAGTTGGTCTTCGGTGATATCCAGATAGCTGACATCGCCATAGTCAAGGATGGGAAGCAGTAGAGATTGTGCAAGTGCAATTTTAGTTTTAGTTGGAAGAAAATTCCGTAGCCTTCGCAGAGAACCCGCTGCTGCAAATAGTTTGCGACTAACTTCCCCAATCTGGGGTCTCCAAGAAAGGTGCTTATCCATATTGATGCCCAAGTTTTTGACTTTTTCACTATACGGCACAATCGTACCGCTGCAACACACGACTGGTATCTGCTGAAAGTTTATTTTGCAGTACTGCCTAGAGCTACCTACTATCAAGACTTGCGTTTTAGTTGGGTTTATATTTAGCCCATATTTTCTACTCCAGTTGCATATTTGCATTAGGTCTTGATTTATGTCGTTCACTGCTTGTGTTAAATTATCTGGAGTTGCTTGTGAGTAAATTTGAAGATCATCTGCAAACAAGTGGTAGGAAGAAAGTAATTGATTTGTGATTGAGTTAATAAAAACTGCAAAAAGTAAAGGGGACAGCACGCCGCCCTGAGGTACACCAGCAGATGTTGTGCGCCAAGGAGAGTAAACATTTTCGATACAAGTACACTGCTGGCGACCATACAGGTAACTACGAAACCAGTCAATTGCCGATGGAGATATGTTTTGAGAGCACAGTACACCCAATAAGACATCGAAATCAACAGTATTAAAGGCGTTGCTGAAGTCTAGCAAAGCCAAGACCGTCAACTTTCCCTCATCCATCCCGGATCTAACGTCATCCGTAATATGTACAAGAGCCGTGGTAGTGCTATGGCCAGGACGGAAACCTGACTGGAAAGGGTTAAGGAAACAGTTTCTTGTAAGGAATGAGCTTAATTGTGTGTAAATGAGACGCTCGAGGACTTTGGAGAAAAAAGGAAGGATAGATATGGGACGGTAATCTGAGATGGTAGTCGGAATACCTTTTTTGGGGAGGGGAATAATTTTGGCCATTTTCCATGAAGAAGGAAAAGCGTTGATGGAAATGGAGTAATTGAGAATATGACAAATTATGGGTAGGATTACGTCGAGGATGGGAAGAACCATGTTACGGCTGACACCGTCACTTCCTACGGCATTAGAGGTTATTGACACTATGCTCTTCCTTACATCACATGCAGCAAATTGACTAAAAACGAACGGAGAACAGTTAGGAGTCGGCAGAGAAGAAAGGTAATTTAGCGTAGCAGTTTTGGCAGCTCCTCCGTAACTGGAGGACGCAGAAAAATGTGCGTTCAGGGAATCAATATCAACATTTTTTGAAGCATTATTAGAACGTGACTTGCCGATCCCCAACGACTTAAGAAATTTCCAGACTTTAGCTGGGTCACCATCTTCAACAGATTTGTGGATATGTCGGCGCTGTGCATTCCTACACATCTTGTTGCAGTGATTTCTGAGGGACACAAATTTAGCCCAGTTTGTAGCTGTCGGGTGTTTTTTAAACGTAGTATGAGCCCTCGCTTTCTTTTTCTGTATCACCTTTATTTCCTCAGTAAGCCAGGGTGCAGGGAGATGTTTCACCTTTAATTGTTGTATCGGCGCATGTCTGTCGTATAAGCAAATCAAGTTACTGGTGAAGAATTTAACCTTATCGTCGACACATTGCGAGTTGAAGAGAGGACTCCAGTCTATATTTTCAGCATCTCTGCGAAGGTTTTCGACGTTCAAATTACGGAAATTACGATTTGAAACGATTTTAGCTTTAGGTTTAGGAGTACGAATGCGATAGGAAAGAAAGAGAAGATCATGATAGGAAAATGAGTCTGCAGAACACTGGCCATGTTTGGCAACGTGCTCCACAGAGGATACAAGGATAAGGTCTAGGAGAGAAGAATTGCGGTTTGGTAGATTGTGTGTAGGATTTAGTGGAAGAATAGAGAGATTACAAGATTCAATAACGGATCGAAGGTTGGCGGAACGAGAGTCATTTTTTAATAAGCAGGTGTTAAAATCACCCATGACTATAGTGTGACTGTACGAGGGGGTTAGGTTTTCTAGGAGTACTTCTAGCGAAGAGAAATAGTCTACTCGTAAGGAGGGGCTGTAAAATACACCGAGAAGTAATTTTGTATTGTGTAGACTGACTTCGATAAATAAATGCTCACCAGCACTTATGGGCGGGGGCTGAGGTGACATATCCACAACGGAGAATGGAATATAAGATCGGATAAATATGGCAACTCCACCACCTCTTCCACAGGTGCGATCATTCCTTACTAGCTGAAAGCCTGGCAAAGAATACGATACCGTGGACAGGCATGGCTTGAGCCACGATTCCGATACGAGGATTGCATGGACATTCGTACAGTCAAAACTTGTCAGCATATCAGAGAAATGTGCCGGAATGCTTTGTGCATTGATATGTACGACATTGAAATTCCGAGAAACATCGGAGAAGTGATTCGAGAGTGTTTCTGCTAACGAAGGAACACTGTCGGAACTACCATCATCACTGGATACTGAGTAATATTCATCAGTATCACTATCGGTGTCAGAAGTCGTCATCTATATGAAATATAAAATCAATTATATACCTAAATATACCTTATATAAATATATAAATATTTTAAATCCTAAAATGTGTCACTAAGTTCAATTCATCTGTCTGCCGGTTGTGTGTTGTTATTTTAGTGAATTTAACATTAAAGTTTCTGCAATATAGTAAAACACATCCTTCTAGATGCCAATATTCCAAACTAACAAACGAAATAAACAATAATAACTTTAAAAAAATATAAAAAAAATAATTAACTAAATATAATTATAGCATTATTTTAAAAATGGTAGAAATTAAGCCAAAAGACTGATATCCTGACACATAAATTCTACGCAACACCAGGTGTCACGCTGTCGGATGTGACAGCTTACATTGATTGTCAATATTGCTTGTCAGTTGTCACTTCAATCAATGAAACATTTGATACAACAAATTTATCAATTTATGATTACTCCACCAAAATAATTAAGAATAGGGTAATCAACCATGAATCAACCACTGTGTAGTAAATGTAGGTACAGCAAGTAAACAATGCGCAGTCAAGGCACTCGGAAAGCAGAGTGCCTATTATGCGACTACTTATGGTCTAACAAGAAGACATACAAAGGCATTTTAAAAACAGTATTGAGTGACAGAGGCAATATTGTGGAATTATTTTTTAACAGCACGCCTGGTCTTATTTACTGGGGCTTTGGTGACGGCTGCTGGCTTCACTACATTGTCACCAATAGCGTCGAGCTGACTGAGTGTCGTTATGCGATGCTTTATGTCACCCGGTCCCACAACGTAGATAGTACCTTCCCGAGTCCAGCATCCGGCTATACCAAACCTTTGCCGTGCAGTCATGAAGACCTCGTGCCTTGATTTCGTTAGAAATTCAGAAACTGTGACCCCGGTGCCCTTCAACTTTGCTTTGGCAAACCATATAGAGTCCCTGGTAGTGACATCTTGAAGTTTCACAAGAATGGGCCGAGGCTTACCAGTTGATGTAAGCCGACCCAGCCTTTGACTCCTCTTTATATTATTTTTATTGAAACCGCTCACCTTGCATTGTTCGGTAAAGATTTTAGTGGCTACTACTGCAACCTCTTCATTTTGCTCCTCGGGTACTCCGTGAAGCAGCAAAAAAAAAAAAAAAAAAAAAAAAAAAAAAAAAAAAAAAAAAAAAAAAAAAAAAAAAAAAAAACATGTTGTCAGATAGTGAGATATTGATACATAATAAAGATGGTGTACATATTGTATGCATTTGTTATTTCAAGTTTGTTGGCACAATCCAATGGATTTGGTTTGAATTGAAACCATCTGACTAAATCTTCCTCTCATTATATATCTACTACCTAATAAAACATAAAATAAAATATACTTTTTTTTTTTTTTTTTTTTAACGTGTGGAAATCCCAAAATTTAGTTAAGTACATTATGTACTAAGTATATATACTAGTTTTACGGTGTTTTTAGGGTTCCGTAGCCAAATGGCAAAAAACGGAACCCTTATAGATTCGTCAAGTCTGTCTGTCTGTCTGTCTGTCTGTCTGTCTGTCCGTCCGTATGTCACAGCCAATTATTTCCGAAACTATAAGAGCTATACTGTTGAAATTTGGTCAGTCGATGTATTCTGTGAACCGCATTAAGATTTTTACATAAAAATAGAAAAAAAACAATACATTTTGGGGGTCCCCATACTTGGAACTGAAACTCAAATTTTTTTTTTTCATCAAACCTATACGTGTGGGGTATATATGGATAGGTCTACAAAAATGATGTTGAGGTTTCTTATATAATTTTTTTCTAAACTGAATAGTTTGCGCGAGAGATACTTCCAAAGTGGAAAAATGTGTGTCCCCCCCCCTCTAACTTCTAAACTAAGAGAGTGATAAAACTAAAAAAAATATATGTTATACATTACCATGTAATCTACCAACGAAAATTGGTTTGAACGAGATCTAGTGAGTAGTTTTTTTTTAATACGTCATAAATCGTAACACGCAATATACCTTTCATCCCATCAATACACTAGTATAAAAACATCGATGAAAGTTACAACGAACTACAAGAACTTTTATATCTATGATGTTACTTGCTGGTACGGAACCCTTCATGGGCGAGTCCGACTCGCACTTGGCCGCTTTTTTTTCTATTTAAGTACCTGTAGTATAACCTTCTATATTGTCGGCTCACAGTCCGTCACGACCGCACGCACTCACGAGACGACATAATGCTTCCTTCTCACTCACTCACAGCGAACGAGTGAATGAATAACTTAGTGACACCTCATTCATTCACAGTGAACAATTGAATGAATAACCCACTGACACATTCACTACAGTACCGTAAATTTTATACTTTCGTACGCATTTTGTGAAAAGCTGTTAATTTAAAAGTATAAATAGGTTTTATTACAATTTTATTTATCCGTATAGATTTGTAACTACTCGCTTATAACAAAGCTATTATTTATCTGTTCGACCAGAACACTGTGTTTAAATTACGATGCAGATGCTGACGTTACAATGAAAGGCCTCAAACGTCGGGAAGTGATGCTCTGTCACGCTCTGAGTCTTCAAATATTCTTGTACATAGCGCAGTATTATTACGTTAATTACAAAAGTTATAAAGTCTTCATTTGTTCGTGTAGATATTTATTATCCATACTAAAATTATATATTCAAAAGCAACTGTCTGTCTGTCTGTTACTAAATCAAATCAACAACCCATAACGTCCCTGGAGGGGTTTCAAAAGAGGGTTAAGGTCATACGTCCCCAACGCTGGCCGAGTGCGGATTGGGGACTAGCAAGACACGTTGTGGCTACGTAAACTTGCACATTGGATGTTTTTAAGTCACCCGAACGCTTCCAATTCTTCACGACTGCTTAACGTGACTTTCGTAAATCACGGAACCGCTCATAACATATCATGGCACAAACGGTTACCCATCTATGTACTGACCGAGCCGTCGGTACTTACTCTCGGTGATTGTTTCCAATCACCTAAGGCCACTCGGATATGACTGCTAGTGTAATGTTATGCTTTTACAGTTTAACATCTGCATTGGGTTGCAACAGGGTTGCTAAGACGATTTTTTGATTTAGGTATCCGTTAGCGAGAAATTCCACTTTAAAGGCCACTTTTTTGTAAAAACAGGTCGTCCCCCTGCATCTCAAAGTTAAACAGCTGGCTCAAAAAATCTGGAAAAATTCGTGATAGTGGTCCATATAATGAACTTTAAATGAAAACTATAACGGATTAGATGACTTTGCTAGTTCAGGAGTTATAGAGGCTTAACTTCTACAATGTGCTTACTTGGAAAACGTCATACAAAATTAACGCATTAATACGTAAACATAACAATTAACCATTGGATACGATTTCTAATCCACATACCATTATGGGTGACTGAGGAACCCTTTCCTGTGCGTGGCCTGACACGCACTTGGCCAATTTTTTTAGATTTGCTTTATTCCGTGGCGTTAACCGTGCGTAACACCAGCCCCTCTAGCCAAATTGCAAAATTCTTTCGTTTCGTATTCTCTTGTTCCATTGGCTAATGTCACTCAGTCACATGACTAAAATAAAATATTAGCCAATGAAACAAGAGAATGGAGAAATAGAATAGAGAACGAAAACATTTTCAACTTGACTAGGTGAGCTGGACTCAGCTAGCTGTTATTTGACCAGAAATAATCATTATTCATATGTTAAATCAAGTCATTGTTTCTTAAAACCCAACAATACTCATACAAAAATTTGACCGCAAACTTCAAAGACAAGAGAAACTTGTAACATGCATGTCAATGAATATTAGCCTTTGTTTGGAACCGTCATTTGAAGACTCTCCTATGAATACTTAATTTGGTAAAATACTTTGACGACTTCATTAATTCATACGTGGGCCTCGTCTTATTTTAAAGTGGCCTCAATTCGGGGAGGACCTGAAATAACAGGTTCTGAATACTCCCAGAGTAGGACGACTGAGGCTGACCGTCGGTGTGGTTTCTAATGGAATCACCACATATTCTTGCCTTCTATATCTCCAAGATGTAGAAGTTCCAGAGGGATTTTCCACTCTTATTTTCTGAAGTTTAAAGTTCAGAATTAGATTGATTTAATATATCAAAGTAAGCAGAATAAAGACTATGGAGCGCAGCGTCAGGTTGAAAGAGTTTCCCTCGTAGATTTCTTCTGCGCTGTGTTATGGGTTCGATCTTTACATGAAAATACACACTAAGGGTGAACTGGATTCGAAGATTGAACTTGTCAGTATGTTCGAGGTCACTGACTTCTCAATATCGAATGCCATCATAGATCGACGGCTTGGAGTGCTTTTGGCCCGGCCTGGGAATCGAACACGAGACCTCTTGATCAGCAGTCGGGTGCGTTAACCGCTAGACCACTGAGGTAGTTATATCAAAACGTTTTTAAAACTTTAATATATTTGAAGGTTGCTAGAATTTGAAAGGGCTATACATAAATACGTCATACTGCTTGTAAATATAATGGTCTCATTATAGATTCTTTGGTGAGATTCAATGTATCGTTAACGGGGTTCAGCCAGGCGTGTCTTGTTCAGACATGTTGTCAGATAGTGAGATATTGATACATAATAAAGATGGTGTACATATTGTATGCATTTGTTATTTCAAGTTTGTTGGCACAATCCAATGGATTTGGTTTGAATTGAAACCATCTGACTAAATCTTCCTCTCATTATATACCTACTACCTAATAAAACATAAAATAAAATATACTTTTTTTTTTTTTTTTACGTGTGGAAATCCCCGCGGACCGTCACCCCGTCGGGGGTTACGGCGGGGTGGTGTGTCGGACTCGAACCGACTAAAACCACACGGTGTGACCCTCTCTGCGCCTTTGTATTGGAAGGAGTCCAGGGAGGGGATTTCCTTCTGGACTCCAACCGGCGCCTGCCCGCACTGTTGCGGGCACCATCTCAATATTACTCTCTAATTAGGCAACGTCCGGTCACACGCGGACGTCGCCCCCTCGCGGTTGGCCTCTACTGCGGACGGACGGGAAACCCGTCCCGCCCATCCGCGGCCACTCTCAGGGCGGCATGAGACGCAGGTATGCGCGCCTCCGCCGCCCGGGGCGCCGGCGGCGGATCGGGTCCGATTGGATGGCATCCTCCCGGGCCTTCTCCGCCACCTCCTTCTGCAAGATTACGTCCTCGCAGAAGGTTGCGACCGCGGTAAAACAACTGTCACTGCCGGCCATCGATCTTATGACGTCCGGCAGCGAGAGATCCCCTCCGATGACTGCAGTGAGGACCCGGCGCTGCGCCGCCCAAGCGGGGCAGACCGCCAGCGTGTGCTGGGCCGTGTCCACACTGCAGTCGCAGTGGTGGCAGGCGGGACTCGGTTCCCTCCTAGCGACCGAGTGCAGGTACTTTCCGAAGCAACCGTGCCCGGAAAGTACCTGCGTCAGCCGGAAGGAAAGGGTCCCGTGCTGCCGCCCTGCCCACTCCTCGAGGACCGGCTGAAGAGCCTCCACGGCGGCGAAGCCAGCGCGTGGGGTAAAATAAAATATACTGCACCAACCTCCCAAAATTTAGTTAAGTACATTATGTACTAAGTATATATACTAGTTTTACGGTGTTTTTTGACATAAATTCTATCTTTACGGTATTACGATTTTTTTTTAATATTTCGGACATCTTACACATAACGTCATTTAGTCCCAAACTAAGCAGAGCTTGTATTATGGGTACTAGACAACTGATATAAATACATTAGCATATTTTTTTTTGTAAATACATGTATATTTTACATAGAAAACATCCAGACTTCGAAACAAATATCATCACATAAACATTTGGTCCGACTCGAGAATCGAACCTGAGACCTCTAAATCAATATCCGCATACACTAACCACCAGACCAACAATGCAGCCAAATAATACTTCCTAAAAAATCAAATTTTTCGTCCTCAAACTTTTCAATGCATGTAAATCAAATACTGCTTCATTAGACCTCGAACTGGGTCGCTGCCGAAAATTTAAAACTTAAAAAACATAACAATGGAAACACACTTCGCATTATTACACCACAATAAATTCTCTTTAACAAAAAGTTTTGCAGTAATTTTGCACTTCAGTGTTCAGGTCAGGAAACGGTGGAAGAACAAAAAGTTGAACAGGAAGTCGGTACAGGTGCTGTCTGTCCGTCTGTACGGCCGAAATACGAGACGAAACGTCACACAGAAATGTTTAAAGTAGGGCTGTCTAGACGCATTGCTTTAAAGATTTCCTTTTTGTTTTTCGAGTTATTGTAAATGGTTATTCATTCACTTGACTTTCTGATTTAGTTTGTTTGTTCATTTTAATGAAGATTTAGTATAATACTTTTAACGATAAAAATTGAGTCCGTCTATCGTATATGTTAGTTAGGACCTTTTTTCTGGGTTTTTATTTTTTTAAATTGACCATACAACTTTCGTGAATTAGCGTACTCCCTATAAAAAAGTGACAAGAAAGGCCTGGTTAGGACTAAGTTCGAAGATATGGGAGTTCTCAATTTTGTTAATATTTAAAGCTTCAAATTGATGACATTTAGGAAGAATTGCGGGTGTTATCTAATATATAAAATTCTCGTGTCGCAATGTTCGTTCAAAAACGGCTTGACCGATTTTTATGAAATTTTGTATGCATATAGGGTAGGTTTGAGAATCGGCTAACATCTATTTTTTATATCTCTAGGAAGCGAGCGATAATTATCTGTGGTTCTACATGATTTTCTGTGATTTCTGCTGTACGGATGGCCTAGTCACGTCGTTTTGTCGTCCACATAGGACAACTCTTTGTGTGAACCACAAATTGTTGTTCTGAGTCTGGGCGTTCTTTGTGTCCCATTTATATTTGTAAAGTCCCCCGCTATATAGGATGTATATTCCTAATTCAGCAGTTGTTTTAAAAAAAAGTGACTATATTCCACATTCAAATTAATGATTATGGCTTTAGAATAACTTTAATCGTCACTTTGAATTAAGAACACGAAGCGATTCTATTTTTTCAAATAAAAGTTGCCAGCCCTACACAAGTGCGGGCACCCTTCTGCGCAATCGCATAAATCTCAGACACCGCTACTACCTGCGATTGTTCTCACATAATCTCACGATGATAAATTGTACATTTTTTGCAACATCGATTCATTGAACTTCGATCATATACATTTGGTAGTTTTTGTTAGCTCTTAATAAATTGATCATATTATGCTGTTGCTAATGTAAAAAAGTCATAAACCGTTATTTTGACCATTGTACATAAGTCCTTTTAGACAGTGCTATTAAAATTGACGTATTTACGACTACATTTTAAGTAACTTTCTTCTTTTCAATACAAATGGATTCGTATTCTCAGTTTTCTGCATGAATATTAAAATACTATCAAAAATACTATCCGTACTAATGTTTTAATTCCAAAGTCTCTCTGTCTGTCTGTTACGCTTTCCCGGCTGAAACGATTTCATTGAGAATTAGTATGGAGATACTTTGATTATTATGGAACGCCATAGGTGTTACCACGATAATACACTATTAACCCAGACCGATGGGTAATTCTACTTAAATAGTTTGTTTAAATTTTTCTTTCTCATTTTAGTACTGTCATACTGCGTAATTTGCTCCATTAAACGAGTCTTACGTCGGTCTGTCAACACAGATAGTCTTTTTAAATACTGAATTTAAAAAGTTAACTTCCTCGATTAAAATACTTTTTGGAAATAAAAAATGTATGTCGTATTGGAAGTGAAAGAAAGCATTCAATAAATTCGGCAGGTGCGAGCTTCACTATAATTACAATGGCACTAAACAGGTGACGTTGGGTAATTGGGCTCAATTTGAAAATGGAAGTAAAAACTAACCAATCAGCATCGTTTAATGATGTCTGTTGATAGCACGTGCACCCCGTTCCCGAAGGTTTATTATTTAAATTTCGAAATTAGAATTTTATTATTATTAATTCTTAACATCTCACACACACACTTTATTAAGGAAGTGTGCGTGCAATCGGACATGATAAACTGACATACACACACATAGATAAAGGGACAGTAGCCACCAGTTGGACATTAAATTTCTTGATACTTTTACAGCTGTAAAGTGTACCTAAATATCAATCATATTATTGATTTATGTAGACTCGGCAGGTCGGACACGCGTGACTATCACGGCTATTTTGTAGGCTTTACTTCTATAGAAATTAACAAGCCATAATGTCCCACTGCTGGGTCGGGTCTCCTTTCATGAGAGGGTTATGTCCAAACGTCCCCACTCTGGCCTAGAGCGGGATGGGGACTGGCAAAAGAACGTTGTGGCTACGTAATCTTGCCGTTGGACATTTTAAATCCGAAAGCTTCCAACGACACAACTGTTCGTGACCTCCGAATCACGGACACGCTCATGTTATGAGCTACTGATGGTCAGCCATCTAAGGACTGACTGACTGACTGACTGATCTATGGACTGACTGACTGTGGTGGCTTACCCTCGTTGATTGTTTCTAATCGCCTAGGGCAGAGTTCATAGGCCTCAGTGTTTTCGATAGGGATCTCCTTGGATAGGAAGTTTTGGCCTAGAATATCACGCTGTCCAGACGGTACACTCTCTTAATCCGTTACCACATGGACAGTGAATAGTAATAAACTAATAAAGCCAGCATGAAATAATCGCAATTGGCTGAAATAACGTAACTTCGATTAAAGTCCGATCGATAATCACTAAATCATTACGAATGGAATAAGATGTCAGATTAATCTGACCAACTGACACTTGAGAAATACATTAAATGTCTACTTATTCTATACTAGCTGCGCGCCGCGGTGTTACCCGCGTATGATTATGGTTGCTATGCAAGTGTGTTATGAATAGCAACCTGTAAAGTTTTGACAGGAGATAAACAGTGATACATTTTGACATCTACGATTTAATGTATTTTTATAATCACCTGTTTATCTCGATTATTGCAGTAAAAAGTAACTGTGTGTTATTCTGTTATTCTGATTCTGTTATTCTGATATATAAGCTACATTACTGTAAAGTTTCATCGAAATCCGTTTAGTAGTTTTCCCGTGAAAGAGCAACAAACATACATACACACATACAGACTCAGAAACCTTCGCGTTTATAATATTATTACTTAGTTTACTAGTTTACGTTAGTTATGTGGGCGTTAGATAGAAGCAATATTTCCCGAAACTGAAAGTGTTCGATATCGAAACCTGTTAAGTGCTTTTCTAGATTAGCATACCTAAACATATATGCCGGAAACATTGTAGTACCGCCTTTTGCGATAATACCAGTACTATAAACTCATATTACAATATTTATCAGCCAATCTCTCTTTGATGACAACTTTTTATTACATGTGATAACTTTTTTTATGGAATAGGAGATAAACGTTAGCAGAAGCTGGCCAGGGTGGGTGAGCACACGCCCTCGCTTTTAAGGTCAGTAATGGAGCAAGAGGATTCCTACATAGGAGAGGGTATCTACAACCCGTAGATGGCACGGATACGTTAGGGTTCCAGGGAGTTCCTTTCACACCTGGTTCCTCGGCTTATAGTACTCGAGACGGCGTGCTGTAAGCCGACGGCGTTAGTGGGTTCGAGTCCGACATAGCCACCAACTGGATTTGTCCGGGGGATTTCCGCAGGGCGGAAAAGGGGGCTACTCTACAAATCTTAATTTCCCAATGTACCATAAGTTTCAGGGATTACGTTTATAAAGTTAACCTGGTTTCCCGGGTACTAGTAGGTACGCCAACAAAATACACATTTTACAAAAAAAACCTTGAAATTCGTTAGATATTTTCGGAGTTCATCGTGAGCAACAACATCTGTTTATTCTGGAACGGCTACACCGATATTGACGGGACTTTCGCTGGTAGAAAGCTTATAACCTAAGGAGTAACTTAGCCTTAGTTACTTGCGATTTACAACAACAACCGCAGGTCACACCGCGGGTATCTGCTAGTTTATGAAAAACAGGTTAGACTCTACCAAAAACAATAATTCACATTCCTGTTCTCGCTTATATTGTGTATTATTAAAGGTTGTATTGCATATTATTTTAAAGCAGATCGATAACATCGGACGTGTAAATCAAAAGCTTAGTCTAAAAAAAGTGGCTTAAGGTACTCCTCATGTCACCAGATACCTGCCAAAACAGTGCAGTCGTTCCACAGATTAGCCGGCACAAACAAACAGACATTTTAAAAACAGTTTTTCTATATAAGTACCTGAGTATATCCTTCGACCTTCGACCGCACGCACTCTCGAGACGACTTAATGCTTCCTTCTCACTCACTCACAGCGAACGAGTGAATGAATAACTTTGTGACACCTCATTCATTCACAGTGAACGATTGAATGAAAAACTTAGTGACATCTCATTCATTCACAGTGAACGAGTAAACGAATAACTCACTGACACATACACTACAGTACCGTAAATTATATACTTTCGTAAGCATTTAGTGTAAAACTGTTAATTTAAAAGTACAAATAGATTTTATTACAACTTTATTTATTCGCATAGATTTGTCACTACTCGCTTATAACAAAGCTATATTTTATTTGTTCGACCAGAACCCTGTGTTTAAATTACGATGCAGATGCTGACGTTACAACGAAAGGCCTCAAACGTCAGGAAGTGATGCTGCTGTCACGCTCCGAGTCTTCAAATATTCTTGTCTAGAACCCTTGTCTATGGTCTGAGTAACAGTTTCTGTAGGACATTAAACATGGCGCAATATTATTACGATAATTACAAAAGTTATAAAGATCTGAAACTTTGTCTTCATTTGTACGTATAGATATTTATTATCCATACTAAAATTATAGATTCAAAAGTAACTGTCTGTCTGTCCGTTACTAAATCAAATCAACAACCCATAACGTCCCTGGTCGGGTTTCAAAAGAGGGTTAAGGTCATACGTCCCCACGCTGGCCGAGTGCGGATTGGGGAATAGCACGACACGTTATGGCTACGTAATCTTGCTGTTGGATGTTTTTTAAGTCGACTGCTTAACGTGACCTTCGTGAATCACGGAAACGCTTATAACATATCATGTCATAAACGGTTACCCATCTATATACTGACCGAGCCGTCGGTACCTACTCTCGGTGATTAAAAGACCGGTTAAAATAATTTACTATTTATATAATTGTCCTTTAAATAAATAAACATTTCGGACATCTAATAAACAACGTCAACTAATTTCAAAATAAGCAGAGCTTCTACCATGAAACTATATTGTCTGATAGAATATTTTACATACTTCGTTGTGTATATATGCATATTATACATAGAAAACGAATATCAATGGATCATACAAACATTTGTTCTGACCGGGGTTTTAAATCTAAGAACAGCAGTACATGCACACAGCAGCCGTAAATACTACTACAGCTCCACCGAGGCATTTCTTTATTTTTATTACGTTTGAATATTCATTTATTGTAACTAGTCCCGTAACTGTTGTGATGTCTTAACTGAACTGAACTCTGACATTCACAGTTACAGCAACATAAAACTGACAACTTATTTAAGTAGGTTCGCACTATCATGATACCATCGCCAAAGGCAACAACCCATCTCGACAAGCCAGTAAAAACAACTTATTCTTCTAGCTTTAGGCGATTCACACACTGCTCCGCGCTCCATCGTCTGGTGCGTTTTCGGTGTGTTAGAGCTGGCGTGTTTTCTGTACTAATCGATGTACTTGCATACAATATTAAAATTTGACGGAGCGGGGAGCAGTGTGGGAATAACCATTAAAAATATAAACCGTTTACCGGTAGAGGAATATCAGCGAGAGTTTTTATGGTTTATGTGACAAACTAGTAGACAACTAAGCGTAAGTGACTTAGTCATAAGCGCCTACACGCCCTTTCTTACCTCCCTAGAATGGACGGCTTAGGTTACGACTTGACACCTCTTTTAATACTTTATTTAGATATTTCAAACGAATGCGTAAAATTACTGCATTCTTTAAAAGCACTTCTTGCATAGCAATGAACTTGTGTGGCATAGTAATATTATTTGAAGGCTCTGTACATATTCTTCTGCTAAACAACAATAGACGACAGATCTAAGAATAGTTGCTGGATGTGCCTAACAATGACAACATGACACTGGATACAGTTTTCGTTGCATCTATATGCTTGCTCTTAATGAATCACTAAATGTGTATGTTCCCGAAGACCCCTGTGGTGGAACGGGAATCGTGTTCCTCCAACACAAGGGGAGGATCCTCCGACCAGGCGAGGTGATCATACCTGGCGGGCACAGTCCAACAGTTGATGTTGGGATGTTGTAAATATGCTAATCGGCGCGAGAATTTCTCTATCACGATTTAGGATTAGTAGTTACTCAGTGTATCATTTTATGTTTTCTTCGCGGTTCAGTGTTTCTTCGGAAGATGTCGCTGTTATGTATTTTCGCGTGCGCTGTATGTGGAAGTCGCCACATCACTCCCCTCCGCTTTATTTTAGTTTTTCCCCTATTTTAGTTTTAGTACCCTTGTTTATCAACTGGAAAACGACCGTAATTTTATTTATTTATTTTAATTTATTTATTTATACACATCCTGCACTTAGATGCATTGGCGGACTTAATGCCTTAAGCATTCTCTACCAGTCAACCTTTGGGTGATGCAGAAAAAATAGAAAGTAGGTGCATTCTTTACTGGAGGGTTTTTATTTGAAGCATGAAACCGATAAACCCAGATGGTTTCTTTCATCAGAGAATATAATACTTCAGCCTAATTAATCCAGTTTGATCAGTAAATCGTAGTGAGTTTTGCTTTTCAACAAATGTGTGGGTGCAACAAAGAGTAACAGTGCTTCCAATACATTATCAAGACTGTACTGTCCATGATGATTATTTTTATATATTGAACTAGACGAAAAGATGAAAGTATTTTTAAGAAAACTGTTTCAACTTTTGCAAGCACGAGTTTAAGTATTTGTGAATGAAATGGGACACATGCCAGTTTATTTTGGACTCAAAATTATATAAATTTAAAAATGTACGAATATGATTGAGCTTTCATTTAACGTCGCCTGTGGAAATCTTGGCAAGTGCATGAATTCCTTAGCATTTCTACACAATATTTATGCGTTATTTTAAATAAAATAAACTGATCGGTTAGATTAGTATAGTATTTAGGTTAAGTGATCATAGTTGCGGCGATTTTAAATAGGTTACCAGAATTCTTGTAAAACGTGTGATATATTGAGGAGACACAAAATAATTTGGCCGTTATCTAAACTAAATCAGAAAATTATATACACACTAACCCAATGTGAACACACAGCTTTAAAATACAGTAATAAAAGTTGTTTAAAATGTGAAAAACTACATATTATTGTCATTGAAAGGTGATTCATATTGAAGTACAACAATAGGCTGCCATATTGTGGGTCACCATACTGCATTATCTTCATTCGCATTCGTGACAGCTATTCTTAGATTCTACTCATGCTTTCCATCAGGCAGAGCAGAGTCACTTTGGCAAGCTCAAATAAAATATGTATTTTACCCAAACCAGGTTAAAATCGGTTGTCAGTGTGAAACTCTTACTCAAATTTTAATCAAATTGTAGTCTTCAAAAGAACAGTTCTAAGTACTTAAGTAAACCTCTACATGCTCCTTCCCAATGAGGAGTCCCGTTCTCCGTCACATAAACAGAGTTATAAAAAACCATTTTAGCACTTTAGAAAAATAACGACGTCAGGATAAAAATTAAGGTTTCTTCAAAATCCAAAGGTCCCATCCAGATTATCCGTACATCCGTGAAGTAGAACGCGCAACTTGACCCGCGGTGACTTGGACCCTTGAGCACGCAGCAGGTAATTAGAGGGAGAATGTAACCAGTCAGAGGTTAGGTTGTTGCTAAACGATATTGTACCGTTTTCTTTGACAGACGAGGTTCAAATAACACTGGTTTATAAACAGTTCAAAGATTATTGTGCCTTAATAGAGGTACCTAATGCGACTGTACGTAAGAGATTGTCACAAAATTCTGCTTTTGAGAGCATGATGAACAAAATTGTAAAAGGTATTGTGAAAGTATTGATTCCAAAGTGATTTTTTTCGGATATTTACCTAGTCATTTAAACACTGCCACGCTTTACTCTTGAACTTCCTTCAAATAATTTTACAAATGACTCTTAAATATTATTAAAAATTATAATTCATTTATCATCACAATTTTTATCAAAGACAACATAGCTGTACAGACTAGACACAAATCTTATCTTTTAATTAAATACTAGTGCCTACTTAAATGTCGAAGCATTCAATAGTCAAAAGGTTATGGAGAGACACTCAAACAATTCGTTTCAAAGTTCTTTGCGATATGAATATTCAATCTTTACCGGTCTTGAGTTCGTTTATATCGTGATTCGAAACGAAATCGGCTCTTCATCTCACACGATTTTACGTCCCAATAAAAAGAGTCCAAATAAAAATCTCAAACCACAATCGAAGATGATATCGTGAATTTATTGGACGGCCGTGACACTTCGCCGTTTTCTTTCGTATGCTCATTCTTCTAATTTTGGTAATTTTTATGTTATTTTATTTGTTACTTTACACTTTGTGTAAAATATTGAACGTTAAATGTCAGTTGCTTACGATAATAGTTCAGATACTTGCAACAGTTCTCATTGCCAGGTTGTTACTATAGTATATTCTTATTATAGTCCTGGTATTTGTATATATCTCTGATCTGTATCGCGATTGAATCATGGTTATTTTATTTTACAAGAATTTCTCAAACACTATAAACTATTTATTTCTGCTGTTTCAATTAAAATAAAGGGACGCTATAAATTTTTATCTTGCTGTCCATTTATTTTATTACTTGCAGAATTCGCTCGTTTCTTACGAAAACTCAATATAACGGTATACAAATTATAGCCAGAAAATGATTTAATACCTACTGAATTCACTGAATTATTTCACGGCAAGTATAAGCGTGAATCGATTTTCGCAGAATCCTGGTCGTTATCGGTTTTATCGTTATAAAAGCTCTTTTACTTAAACAATATATTAAATATGTTGACATTCATAACTTCCATAATAAAATGAAGTTCCTAATACCTTACTTTGTAAGCACAACAGTTTTATTAATATCGTTCCTTCTCATTTCTTGTCAATGATATTAATTCCGTTTATGGAAAATACCGGGTATCTGTTACTTGTAAATGGTTGCCAGTCTCATTTCCCTGACAATTTTTAGTATATTGTAAAGAAAATGAGACTGCTACCCATAAGGCAGAATATACACGATATTTTCTGGAAATAAAAGGAATAAAAAATACTTCATCTTATTGTGCGTTATTAAGAAAGATAGACACTATGACATCCACCAATGGACTTCCTAATTACACTAATATTATAAAGGAGATAAATTGTATATATGTTTGTTTATTTGTTACTTCTTCGCGCTCAAACAGCTGAACCAATTTAGATAAAAATGAGGACAAATGGCGCTCTACTGTAGATCAATTTATGTAAAATGAAACCTTAATTATTTTCCCAAAAAGGCTACTTTTAATTACGAAAAAAATATTGTATGGGATTGAAATATATTTGATAAATCACGGGATGCAGTTGGTAAACAATAATTGTGCCTTCTACTCTTAAACCAAGTGTCGCATAAAATAACTGGTCAGTAATGTATGAATAATATAGTCGATAAGTATAAAAAACATGCGTTCAGGGAGGTTCGCGATAACATCGGGATGGAGTGACGCCGGCGCACGCGAGTGCCAGAGAGTAGTTCATAAATCTTTATGTTATCTCCTGTCGTATTATTATTTCTTATTTTGAGGATTGACTCATTTATTTGAGAGCCTGTTGAGCATAATATTTTGTTTGGAAAAATTAAAGCACATAAGTATGCAATACGGTAATATATCCGAAGAATCGAAAATCGACTTGCCCCGGACCTTAAGTCCGCCTTCATTGTAAGTAAATGTATGTATGTTTGTTGCTCTTTCACGCAAAAACTACTAAACGGATTTGGATGAAACCTTACAATAATATAGCTTATATATCAGAATAACACATAGGCTACTTTTACTGCAATAATCAAGATACATGCGGGTGGAGCCGCTGGTGAAATCTAGTAAAAATATTTCACAAAATATAAGAACACTTACACGATAATACTAAATAATTCATTGTTCTGTCTACAAAATGAAGGTGTAAGCCGCCTATCTGAAACAACCTCACAAGAGGTGCCATTTCGTACATGTAATAAATATCTCTATCCGTACGATAAGCGTACTCACGTATGTAGGCATAAAGGCATTAAACTTCGTGTCCTATCTGTAACAATTTACCTTTGACATGAACATTTTTCACAGTGCGTTGTCGCAGTGCCGGTTTATTTTGAGATAAAATATTATGATATTTTTATACTGCTACTCCTGGGTTCATGATGCATGACGGCATGACGTTATTGTGCGTTGACGTACGTTCATAGATCTAAGTAGATAAGAGATATAAACTTAGGTTCTATGATTATGAAAGTTTTCAAGTTGTCATTATGAGTCTGAATGCAGGGCGAATCCTACTAATATTATACATGCGAAAGTTTGTGGGTATATATGTATATGTTTCTTGCTCTGTCACACAAAAACTACTGAATTGTATGTAACTTAATATAGCTTATATATCAGAATATCATATTATAGGCTACTTTTTACTGCAATAATCGAGATTGGATATCGAGAATTACTAATATAGAATTATTTACTTAATATAGCTTACTTACCCACACGCCACCGCGGGCAAAAGCTAGTATAGAATGAAGAGTGCTACACACATCATAATAGATCTCTTCTGGACATATATCTCTTATTATAGAGGCCTATTGGACTTCTATACCACGCTGGCTAAACATACTTTTTTTTATAAACACATACATATTATACATAGATAACACCCAAACTCTTAAACACATGCTTGCAGATTATACAAACATTTGGTCCGACCTAGAATCGAACCCGAGACCTCTTGATCAGCAGCCGCATACGCCAACCACTAGACCAACAAGGCAGTTTACCAACATTTATGTAATTATAGATGGACTGCGTCCACTACTTGCATTGAGAGATTAAACCAGTGTGCCAATAGCAGTCGCTGGTTTCACTTGTCTCCTACAACAAACACGTAGTAACAGAACGCTGTCTGAAAAAGGCTCACGGCAAATGTAGTTTTTTCATTTTGCTTTTAAGCTCGAAACCCTAAAAATGAACCCTTTTGAAACTCGATAAGGTAATCACAGTAATCGCAGATAAGTAAACCTTACAAGGGAGTGTACTAATGAAACGCAAAATAGAATCGTCCTTTTCGGTGTAAATATATTATTATATACTAGCTGCGCCCCGCGGTTTTGGTTGTATCTTCACACCGTTTGTGACACCACGAGCAGCTTAGAATCAAAGTAGTTTCAGTAACTCCTTAAAAAATCAAAAAACCAGTAAAATTTCAGATGAAATCGTTTCAGAGATTAGCCAACACTTACAGACTGACAACCATATAATGATAATGATGCAGAAACATCTAACCAGGCCGCCATGGTACTTTCACTTTCCATCAGGCAGAGTAGAGTGAGTTCGGTAGTCTTAAATATTAAAAAAAAAACATAAAACGATAATAATGAAGAACTTCTTTTTTTAATATATAAGTACCACCATGCCGTGACCACCATGCCGTGTGGTGACGGATTAAGAATACAGAGTATCGCCACCCCTATTCATCCAGTGGGTGTCGTAAAAGTCGACTAAGGGGTAAACTACGCAAGACAACATCAATGCAAAGAGATGGAAAATTTGAAACCAACCCATCTGGCCAGCGTGGTATAGTAGGCCAAAACCTCTTTTCTAAAGAGAGGCCTATGTCCAGCAGTGGACTGTTGAAGGCTGTTGATGATGATGATGATGTATGTTACAAAAATATGTAAATATGTTAATTTGAAATTACAAACGACACTTTAATTTTCCTTTCGGCAATAAGTCTTTTTTCGCAAACCAGAGTTCGCAGAATTCTTCAGATAAGAGTCCAGTAACACTTAAAATTCAAATAAAAGATTAGTGATCACGTAACACTCCAATGCTCACATGTCACATCTTAAAAACACTTATACGGGTCCATTCGACCCCCGCCCTACTTATTTCCATTTAGTTATAAATGCGAACGTCTCTTAATGGATCTCTTATCGACCACTTATGGATAGAGATTGCAAATGCTTATCCCACCTGTCACATTTGACATTACGGGTAATTTTATTGGTAAAATGGGAATGTTTATTATGGCAACCCACATGATTTCAGTGACGACTTGCGCAAGATGGTTGACAGAAAGTTTTTCAAGTGCATTGGGAGAGGCCTATGTCCAGCAGTGCATTGCAATAGGCTAGTGATGATGGCATTGATTTCACGGACTTGTTGCTCTTTTGGTTAGTGATCCTGACTGCCGAAGTATAGGACGTTGCGTTGCGTGCGTTGGATATGCTGAGTGCGGGCATTTTATGCCGTGTCTGTGTGATAGTTTATAGCTTATATATTTAGCTTATGTGACTGTCAATCTATAGGTCTGGGATTCGTACCTCGGGTCGGGTCAAAAAGTTTTATAGAGTTTTTCACATTATAGAAGTTAACTACTGCCTAGTTGACTGATAACCGTTGAGACTAGCCACCGTGACCAAAATCAGCTTGGATGACGTTATCAACATTATTCTGCACTGCTTTTATTAGAAGTCCCTTGATGCACAAAGGCATCTACTTAGAAAACAGGTTTATAATATATGTATATCGTTTATCGCAATAAAAGGAACCTATGCTCTTTCACAAGCTCTAGATTATCTGTATACCAAATTTTATTTAAGTTCAGTCGTTTCCGCGTAACAGCCGGACAGTCTGACAGAGGTAATTTTGCATTTATAATATTAGTAAGGATAATCTATAATAATTATTATGATTACGCTGTGAGCAATTCAAGAGGATCAGAAGCTATAAAATTTAACACGAGTAAAATGGCGAGACACCGCTAGTGCACTGTCATAAAAACATGGATCTGAAAAGCCATAAAATAAAATTAATTTACATCTGTCCCATCGTATAATTCGAAACGATGAACATTTTATGAAGTTAATTAAGTAATTAAGTATTTACTTAATTAATAATTTAATTAAAATATTTTTATAGGTTTTCATCAGTCATTAACATGCATATAAAAATGTTATTAGATGTCATTTAAAACCCATGTCAATTAATACTGTGGTAACTTTCATATTTGCATATTTTAGTGCCATCTAACGAAAACGCGACAAACTACGGAGTTATTATTAGAATTAATTAAAGTTTGCCTAATAGCACATTTTACTTACAAATATCAATCTCGTCCGGTAAGAGGATCTAACCTTTATGTCGTGGGGTTCCCCCACTTTACGTGTAAGGTGTGTACCCCAAAAAAAAGTTACGTTATTTTATTTCAGCACTTTGTTGACAAAAAAAATACATCAATCCATGTGAAGTATCATCTTCCTAGTAATAACCCTTTAGATGGTAAATTTGTTATTGTTTGATTTGATTTGATGTTTGTGAACCGCTGGCGCCTCCCATATAGTCCCAAGATAAGGAAACCAAGATCCGATGATAGGATCCTCGAGAAATCGAAAGATATCCTCAAACAACATAGGCATACCTGTCAGCGTACTCGAAATAGTTTTTCTTTGAAGTCGGTTTTTTTTGTTAAAATTATTTTAAGAGTTCAACATTTTTTAAACATTCGGTAAACCAGGTTGCGGTCTGGTCTTCCGGTGAACACTAGAGTATTTAGTTACAGATGTTTTCATCTATTGTGAGAAACTTGCACTTGATGGGTTTCGGGAAACGGTGTCTAAGTTTGATTCCATAATGTGTACTTACCACAATAAAGGGCCGACTTGTGTTAGAAATCGAGATCGACTTCTTCGAAATCGAGCTGTTTTGATGCATTTTTAGGGTTCTGTACCTAATTAAATAATAATAATTATTAAATTATCGGACATGTCGCCAACTAGTTTCAATTTAAGCGGAGCTTGTATTGTGAAAACTAGATTGAATAATAAAATACTATATTTTAATAATAATAAGACTCCGCGGCCCGTCTGTCTGTCTGTCTGTCTGTCCCTTTGTCACCGGGCTGTATCTCATGAACCGTGATAGTAAGGCAGTTAAGATTTTCACAGATCATATATTTCTGTTGCCGCTATTACAACAAATACTAAGGAAGAATTAAATAAATATTTACGAGGATCCCATTCAAAACACCAAATTTTCTTGCTCGTTTTTGCTTGATATTGGTGATGACATCCAGTAGACGATGGAAATGTTTAGATAAGTGTACGGAACCCTTTGACCGGGTCCGACTCGCACTTGATCGTTTTTTTTTTTATTGTTAGACTTAAATTTAAACTAGCAGGCAATATGACCCAAAAAACAATATTAAAGACCAGGTATTTAGTTTGCAATTTACCTAAATAGTTTGGCCTTAGTCATATTTCGTAATGCAATTCAGCGTTTAAACAAACATGGTGAAGCAAAATTTGCGAAATAAGTCCTTTGATTTACGCGTCCGAAGTTGTCGATTTATTTTGAAATAATAAGCAATATAGCCTTTAATAATACATAATTTAGCGAGAACTGGCCTGTGAATTATTGTTATTGGTAGATAAATGTCGTTTTATCTAAATTAATATCAGTTTGATTGTTAGTCGATTGTAGGTATTGTACAATAAATACATTTCTAATAGAGTAATGTGTTTAATGCCCTTTTTATCCAACTGCGTCAGGAGGAGGGTAATGTTTTTCGAGCGTATGTATATAAATGTTCATTTCTTTGACACGCCCTACAGTTCAAACGGCTGGATTGATTTTGACATATCATTGAATTCCTTAATTTTGTAGTAATGACATGGATAAATAAATTTTCAAAATGGCGTCCGCAAATGGAAAAAAGGGGGGTGTGGGTCTGATTTTGATTTGATGATGGGTATCAAATGAATACATCAAATTACATACCGTTTTAATATAAATTGTCAAAAAGCATACAAAACATCTAAATTTTAACTTCATTAGTTCATTGTACTCAATGTGTATTTATTTCTAAGGGCCACAGCACACTTGCTACTTTTCGGTGATTTTGCGACTGCATCGATGCTGCATCGCGTTTTAGCGACTTTCTGCTTTCGATCGCGGTATCAAAATCGCGCGTCATGTTGCATCAGTCGCGACTTTCTGTGTTCGAACGCGGTATCGGAAACGCGCGTTTTACTCAGATGCCTGGATCGCGCTGGCTGTAGTGTTGTCTAAAATTTTCCGACGCCAAATCGATGCTACTGGCATCCGAATGTGTGCGGAGAGTAGCGTTCAGCTGCTGTGTTGCGCTTCTAAAAGCGACTCAACCTCCGCGTTTGACGTTTTAAGTGTGCGTTGTGGAGCGTTCGGTCGCCGTATTCAGCTTCTTAAAAGCGAATAGTCGCCGATCGTCGATGCTAAAAGTAGCCGGTGTGCTGTGGCCCTAATTCCTTTACCCTAGCTCGCCCACACACAAGTACGCGTCTTCGTTTTCCCGGTCTGTCTTACCTGACAGCTCATAGACTCTATAGTCTCTGCGCGTCATATGTACTCGAGATAGGTATGGAACCTTCATGTATGTATAAGATAATTACTCACGGATCTGCATACTCTACAGTTCAGTTTTCAGTTCATTTCAAATCAAATCAAACCGTTTTATTTCAAATAAACCAATACAATGGCACTTTTGAAACGTCAAGTAGTCAGTCAGTAGTCAGTCATGAAGCTAATTGTCTGTTCCAATTCGTAGATAATATGGAGAAGAACAGACAAGAACTCCATGGACACTCTTTTCCAACATTGTTTTTACAATTTTTGGTTACTTGTTTAAGGCATTTTATTAAATTGAAACTACATTACTTTGAAGCTGTTGGGTTTTTACTTTCTACTACGTTTGCCAAGACGCGGTCTCCATTTCAGAACATTTTTACTCCAGTTATTCATAAAGACATGAATAAATAAGATAAATATTTATAAAGCACCTTTTTTCTCACAACTAAACTTTTAACCTTTTGTAACCTAACAATCTTTGTATTCTTTAGATAACATTTTTTCTTAATTAAAATTGGTTCGTTAGCAATCAAACGAAGAAATACACCCACAAACAAACTTAATGATTTTGTGCCCAGATGTGGTCGTAAAATGCAAAGGACAGAGTTTTGTCGTTCGAAAACCGTGCCAAAGCTAATGACCGATTAAAATAATTATGTAAATGTACCGTTTTATTTTATTTGATTAAAGTTTAGTATCCATTTTATGTGCAATTTGAAGAATTGTGTCAAAGTCTTGTAAATGTCATTGTGACGCTATTTCTGGTTATAATGGTGAGTACAGAACTCTTCACAGAATAAATAAATAAATAAATAATAAATAAATATTTTGGACGAATTACACACAACACCATCTAGTCCAAACTAAGCTGAGCTTATGCTATGGATACTAGACATCTGATATAAATACATAAATATACTTTTTTTCTAGTAAATACACATATATTATACATAGAAAACACCTAAACTCCGAAAGAATTTTTTGCAGATCGTAGAAACATTTGGGAATATTGAATCTTACTGCTTTTAAGGTAGTTTTTCCTAGCAGTGTTCGAATCAGGTCTCTTCTCAGGAGAGTGTTAAGGCCTTATGCCCGCGATTTTAATGTTTGAGGCGTCAATATAATAATGGTCCGCCTAAAATAAGCTATATTAATTTTATGAAAAGCTTATGTTATCTGGTTATAATTCATAAAAAAAGTTTTTAAAAATGTCGGTTTCAAAAACTTATACCTGTTTTTAGTTAAACAGTCAACTTACTAGGAAACCAGTTATCATAGGTAGCCCTTAGACTAACAGTTACCAAACTCCATCTAAGTGGCCCATTAAATTTAGGGAACGTTTTTAAAAACGACCATTAGATTATTAATGGGAAGGTATCCACGACTCGTTAAGGTTAAGTTCAATGCTATTTTATTATAGTTTATATTTAAGCTTATCAAATTGACTCCACTCTGCCTGATGGAAAGCATGAGTAGAATCCAAGAGTAGAGGCCACCAGCCTCATTGTGAGTGCATGCAATGCAACATGGTGATCCACACCATGGCGGCTTAGTGAGATACCGGAGGCCATTATTCTCCAGTACGGTCTTCTGTGTGAGAGTAGTACTGCTCCGGTCGAACTTGCCTTCTTCTTCTTCTTCCTAGCATTATTCCTAATATTATTTTGGGGTCGGCTACTAGTGCAACCGGTTTTACCTGAATATCAGTTTTTCCACGGAGCGACTGGCATCGGACCTCCGCAACCCTAAGGGAGAACTAAAATTCAAAGGTTGAACTAGTTCTTAGTAAATTTGATGGCACTGACTACCCAATAACGATTGCCATAAATGTTCATGACAACTGGGACCGATAGCTTTACGTGCTCTCCGAGGCATAGGCGTAGAAATCATAGTGGCTTTACTATCTAAAAGTCATAATATAATTACAATTCAATGCACCCATTGGTTGAAATCACAGTGGCGTTACTAAGCACTCTCACCTAACGTTTGTAAAAACGGTATTTTTTACTGAGCGTAGCGGTTTGAATACTATCTAGATCACTCCCATGGACATCCTATATTGTGTTAAAGTATGTTGAAAATAGGTTGTCGACCTTTGGTTTGGTAATAAAATCGTTAGTTGTGCTTAAAAATATGTAGATCCTACATTATATATCTTAATATAATATAATGTAATGAAATGGCAAAGGTACGTGGCTTGGTTGTGGTAGTTTGAAGATGACTTTGTTTGGTAAAGAAACCGACTGTACCACGAGGATACATATAAAGACATTTGTTGTACTGAGAGTAGATCGGAACTGAATTTTGAATCAGTTTTATTCTGGTTTTGGCCTAGTGTGATGAAATCCCACAGGGGACGACACTTTGTGTCTTCCACAAATTGTTGTTCTGAGTGTACTTCCGTTTCATGTACGTTTGTAAAGTCCCCCGCAACACAGGACGTTTATTCCTAGTGCGAGAGTTGCCTACTTTGACCTACCCCTTTTGGTTCCATGGGTATAGTAAGATCCGGGAGCAAACTAGACAGCGAACAACGACTAGGAGCAACAGAGGAAGAGAAGGAAAACTTGACCCAAACCCTGTACCAACCTGTCTGGTTAATGTGTTACAGTACTCCAAAACTTCTGAGTCCAAAATTCAACTAAGAATTAACAAATTCTCATGATGATTGATGATAATTTGAAGAGGCGACCTGTAAAATTCAATAGAAAATTCATATTATTATGAAGAAAAATATATACCGTATCTTAAGAACTATACCGACTTCAAACTCACAGTCTAATAATGTATGCTGTGGTCTGTTTTGTTCTTGAGTAATTAGAGCTTTATTTATACACGATTCTGTGAACTCTAGCGTTTTAGTCACCGAACTGAAAATAATACATTCTTCTAACGTTAAATAAATAGAAAAGAAGAACTGCTCAAGTATTCTGGTAGTGCTGGAGGATCATACAAAAGTTATTCAAGTATACCGACTGACGGAAGGATACGATATTTGTGCAATGACGTGACGTGAACCGTCACTTCTTCTCGTCGCTTCCTACTGCGCCTGTTCTTGTAAGTTCGACCCCAAAAATTAAATATTTTTTTCGGACATCTTAAACACAACGTCATCTAGTCCCAAATCAAGCAGAGCTTGTAATATGGGCAACTGATATAAATACATAAACATGCTTGTTTTTTTGTAAATACATACATATTATACGTAGAAAACACCAAGGTTCCAAAACAAATATTTGCGGATCACACGTTTATAGTGATTTATAATTTTTATTTTTATTAATATTATGTTTTCTATTTTTTACAGGTAATTGTTCAAGTGAAAGTTCCTGTAGGTTTGTTAAGTAATTAAAAAAAAACAGTACTTTCCGAACACGGAAATAAATCTAAATGTCTTTACCTACCCATGACCTGAATAGGGAATCGGTAGAGATGTAACTAGTTTGAAATTATTTTAGCTTCCATTACTGACTCGATTAAAATAATATTAGCTTCCAGTACTGACTGTGAGTAAATAGTTTTTAAATTTATTTGTACAGCACAAATCAATGTAAAGGAAAATCATGTAAGAAGTCGTTTTACAGTGTTGTTTAAACAGCGCAACGTCATAATTTGCCATGTTGAGCACGCCCGTAGCTCGTCATCCGTTAACCTATTCACTGAGACGTATCTGTTTATCTTTGATCTATGTCATGCGCTGGCGCAGTGTTTACGGCAAGTTTGACTTCGTAGGTCAGGGCTACTAAACATTCAATTTTAAATCGTGAGAAAATTAAATCAAATATTCAATCCTGTGATTTCAATTATCGAATTATTATTAAATAATTATTTTCTGAATTTTTCGGACATCTAACACACAACATTATTTAGTTCCAAACTAAGCTAAGCTTGTATTATGGGTACTAGTAATATGGGTACTAGTAATATATAACCATACTTTTTTGAAAAAATATTTACGTATCACACAAAAAAAATTGTCCGACACGGGAGTCGAACCCGAGACCTCAAGCACAGCAGTCGTATACGCTTCTACTGCGCCATCGAGGCAGTCAACAGGACATAAAACAAGAAAGGCAGGACAAAAATGGCTGCCTTTAAGTAGTAAACGTTCAGGTCACATTCTATTTTTAAACTATATTCTAAAGAAGGAAATAAATCAAGTTAAAAATATCTCAGTATAAAACATATCGCTCTTTCAACCATAACCTCCACTTAACCTAAACTTAACCGAAGTCATATATATAAAGCACAAAGCTACTTATAATACGTTCAATTGATGCTTCTTAATAACGTTCATTATTGTTTTTATCAATAAGTCTGTCTATTAAACTACAGTACACCTCAATTGCGCGTAAGTGCATTGAACCGATAGCTGCGCAAGCGCAATTAGTTTGCAGCAGATAGGTTCATTCAGAGGTTAGAAACCTTTTTTTTTACATTTTTTTTAAATGCAAGCCTGCCAAAATGACTCTGCTCTGCCTGATGTGAAGCATATGCAGAATCCAAGAGTGGTCACTTTACTCAATGTGAATGAAGACAATGCAACGACCTACCGTGGGACAGTATAGCGGTCTATTGAGATGCTTCTGCATCATTGGCCCTACGGTCTCGCTCACGACAACTAAATGCTTCAACTTGATTCATCATCAGCCTATCACAGTCCACTGCTGTACATAGGCCTCTCCAATTGCACGCCATTTAGCTCGACAGCTCCTACCAGCCGTCTTGCGCAAATCATCACTCCACCTGGCCTGTGGAAGTCCTATACTACGTTTGCCGAGACGCGGTCTCCACTCAAGAATACGTTTACAATAACCGTTGTCCGTTCTGCGGCTAATTGGCCAGCCCATTGCCACTTCAGCTTGTTAATCCTATGGGCTATGTCTATAACTTTAGTTCTCTGCCGGATTACCTCGTTTTTAATACGATCCCTTAGAGACTTCCCTTTCAACTTGATTGTATTGTGATTATTAACTAATATTTACTTAGTATCTTGTTTAGAATAAGAATAAATTGAAAGTTAATTATTGTTGTGATTTTCTTTGATTGAAGTTTTTGCTAAGAAAGAAATCTATAATATTATGTATTACATTATTTTCTATTCATTTGGTAGAAACTCGAAGGTATAAAAAAAGGGAAAGGCAAACAGTATTTTTTCTGATAATAATTTTATTCTAGTTTCTAAATTATAGGTATGATTTAAAGGTTTGCTACCCCTGATGTAAACACTCACGCGCATGTTAACATCATGTTGTAGGTAGTAGAAGAAAGTTGATACAACCCGATTAGTAGTTTGTATAATCTGTATTGATGCTGTCAGACTAAGTTTAGAAAATTATTTTAAAAGGTAAACCTGTCAATATGTGTCTATGGTTTAGAAGTGAAAGCTCATAATATTGGCTTATCACTTTGACCACAGAATACATTGCTTTGACTTCTTTTCCTTTGGGTTCCGTAGTTCATGTCTTACGGCCCAAACGGTTAGTGCTAGAAATGTGAAACGATAAATGATGTATGTTTTTATACGTGTTTTTTACGTTGCAAAATTGAATTGTCATTATAGGGAACCCTATACTATGCGTGGCCCGACACGATCTTGGATCTTGGTTGATTTTTTGAAAGTTATTACAGTTAGGGAGTCACTTTATTTAAGTACATTTAATTTATTAGGTCTAGAGGATTCGAACCCGAGACCATTTGATTGGCAGTCGTTTAATATAGTGACAGATTGATAAAGCTGCTAAAAGAATCTAAGATTTGCGATCTTGTCTATAGTCCTTATACTAAACAGAGCAAGCACAGACAAGTAATAGCTGTTATAAAAAGCACATTACATTTTACAACACTAATCAATATTAATAACATTCATAGGATATGGTTAACCACCGATATAATTCTAATCGACCAGAACTAATGGCAGTCTATTCATTTCCGGTGCAACACTATTCGATAAAAATAACATTCATTTATAACCTGCTTTGGATTGTGGCTAAGATTATTAGATCGAGTTTGAGATGATATAAACTGAATTGTGATTCGCTTTGATCTGGTTTAACGAAATCGTTTGAGATAGAGAAGTTAAATGACAAATTTAATTCAAAAAGTTTTTATTTCAAATAGACTTTTTCAAGCGTTTTCGAAACGTGTCAATATTGACTCTAATTACGTGATTCCAAAATGAGATCCCCATAGAGATTCCGAGAAAAACCATTGAGTATTTTTATCTGTGTCCAACAACAATGTGGAATAGTAAAAATAGTAATTAATAAAACAACAAACAACAACAAAAGAATAAGTAATTAATAAATTAATAAAAATGTTGGGGGTTTCGTCTCTCTCTCTCTCTCTCATCGACCTGTAACGTCCTACTGCTGGGTTTCAAGTCTCCTCTCAGGAGAGAGTTACGGCCATACGTCCCCAGGCTGGCCAAATGAAGAATGAAGACAGGCAAGACACGTTGTAGCTACATAAAACTTGCAGTTGAATGTTTTTAAGCAGATTAACGTGACCTCCGATCACGGAAATGCTCATAACATATCATGCCTCAAACGGTCACCCATCTGACCGCACTATCGTTACTTACCTTCGGTGATTGTTTCCACTCATCTAAGGCCAGGCTAAGAGTGCTTCGGGGTTTTCGTCTAATCATTTTGTAATAGCTGACCCAACGCAGCCCATCTGCGTCTTCTATTGCTTGCGTAGCGTGATCTTAGATATACAGCGTAAACAATTTCTTTGAATTTTGAAAAGAGACCAAGCTTCGTACATTGTTTTCGTGAAACTTTAACCGTTGACGCAGCGCCAACAATAACTCTCATAATAATTTTAACAAAAAGAAACCGACTTAAAAGAACCGAGTACCCAAATCGCGACAATTTTGCCTATGATATTTGAGAAGTTCCCTCGATTTCCTTGGGATCCAATTATCAGAGCCCGATATGGTGACGATGGGACCAGCTGTAAGCTACGCCCATTCCAATGCAAAAATAATTGTTGAAATCGGTTCATAAACGACGATATCGCTGCACTAATATGAAAAAAAAAAGATTCCGATGAATTGAGAACCTCCTCCATTTTTTTTAAGTCGGTTAAAAAGGAATATGTTTTTCCCCGTTTCTTAACATATTTAATTACTTTCCTTTTGAATAAATGAGATGCCTTCTTCGATAAATGGGCTATCAAACACTGAATTAATTTTTACAATTGGACTAGTACTTCCTGAGATGAACGCGTTCAACCAAACAAACCTTAGTGTAAATATACATAATACTATATTAGCTTTACTTAAACTATTAGTAGAGATGAACTATTTGTTTGAAAACTGCATTGTGTTCGTTTGCTTTGAGAATGGTGTCATCTACTTTTGAAATCTAACCATTCTTTTCATCAGGCAGATGTAAACCTAGTTTGGGAATCCATGCAGCATAGTTATTTATATCTTTCTTATTTAGAGCTAGATTACGTCTACACTGAGTTATTTATGATCGTATAGGTATGTAGTATTAAAAGCATTTTGTAACTCCTTCAACCATCAATACTTTTCAGGTAGCCCATAAAATTATTACGCGTCAAGCAACCTGCCCTTTTCATAAATAAGTTAGCATTGCTAACGTTTTTTTTTGGGATAGGGCAGACGGGTGCTCTGATGACTATAGCTATGGGAACGAAAAAATATGAAAGTGTGCCGTCATCAATCGTCACTGCCATCAAAAAGGCTCTTTAAAAAAACATTATCTTTTTACTCCATCTAATCTCTGGAACGACTGAACCGATTTTGATGAGATTTTCAATAGCAGATAGATGATGCTTTAAGGAATAGTTACTTTTTTAGCCTAGCTTCGCTACGCAGCGTTTACGACTGCCATGAGTAACACCACTGCACTTGACTAGTTTCATCTTCCTAGCCTTTATTCCCAAGTTTATTTGGGGTCGGCTACTAGTTCAACCGGTTTTACCTGAATTTCAGTTTTTCCACGGAGCGACTGACAACGGACCTCCGCAACCCTAAGGGAGAACTGAAATTCGAAGATTGAACTAGTTGTCAGTATATTTGAGGACACTGACTTCCCAATAACGATTGCCATAGATATTCATGACAACCGGGACCGACGGCTTTACGTGCTCTCCGAGGCACGGGCGTGAATATCACCGCCAAACTTCCAAACTCCGGGCAGCTATTAGGAATTTCCTAAGAAAATCCCAAAAACACTTTTTGGCCCGACCCGGGATTTGAACCCGAGACCTCTTGATTAGCAGTCGCATACGCTAACCACTAGACCAACGAGGCAGTTGGCTAGTTTATAGTACTATAATATCATTACTGGATTGAAGGGTTTCGTTTAGCTAAAGGCGATAAACAAGAAGCCGGCGTTGTGCAAAACCTTCAAAATGTGAGTTAGTGCTTAAAATAACGCAACCTAGATCGTGTGAATCATTCACCGTCCAGATTTATCTTACGACAAACGAGGAATGTACAACGTATTTGCTTTGGCAATCCTGTACTTGTATTCAACAGTTCACGCGATTTTATTGCTGTAGTGGATAGTTGAGAATCTAAATTTATTTATATAATTTCTTAGAATTGATCTTGAATTTACAAAATATTTAAAACTGAATGAGTGAGACTGAAAATATTCTGCTCACGATTTGCACAAATATGCCGTTCATTCATACCGGATATCGACAGATCATCAATAAATAATTAAATAATAAATTTTCTATAAATGCATTGAAATAAATAAATATATTTTGGACATCTGATACACAACGTCATCTAGTTCAAAACTAAGTATAGTAAATTCATGTATATTTCCAGATCTGACAAACATTTGGTCCGACCCAGCAATCGAACCCAAGACCTCTTAAGCCGCATACGCGAACCACTAGACCAACAAGGCAGTGTATGAAATATAAAAAGTATAAGGCACGTTCCCTACAATCATTTCGATATTTGATGCTTTTTATTTGTTATAACTATTAGAAAGGTCTTTTTAAAATTTCACAATTTATGAACTAAAAAAAGAGTGACTCAAAAAGCAAAATCACATATATGACTATCTGTATTGTCTATCTATTTGGTGTCTATGGGCTCTAGAAACCACGTAACAACCTAGGACCAGAATGCTTGTTTCCCTCTTTCACTAAAAAAACATAAAATTTGCTTCTATTAACAATATATACCTAGATATTTCTGAAAGATTCAATATGTTCACAGCATGGATCTTTTAAATGAATCAAAAATAGGTATCTTACCTCGCGACAGGCCACAGATGACCTTACCCTCACTTTAAAAAGATCGAGGGATGGGGAGGAACCGCAAGGTGGTACGTTGGGAACTAGCCCAAGGTCGTATAAAGAAGCCACGTACAGTCTTGATTTATGAGATTCATTCGTGAAGGTCTTATATTTTTGTCGTTGTGCACATCTGTTTTTTTTTTTTTTATATACAAAGGCTAAGATATTCTTTTGATCCGACTACGGTGTAGTTAACAGGAAGAGTAATAGCTTTGGCAGGCTATATATGTATTATTATGTATGTATATTTGTATTTTACAACGTCGAACCTGAACTACTGTAATGATGTAACGAATGGGATGGCAATCAATTCCTAATAATAGCTGAGGTGATATGACCATATACACACATCAAAAGTGTCTAGGGATCAAGCATTTTTATGCGGATTTCTTGAGATTGAGATGTGGCTTTGTAATAAATTTATGATTTTATGATTTTATAAATTTATATGGATCCTTTTTTGGTGCATTTCATAATTTGAATCAGGAACTGTCAATCAAATTCGAGTAAAAGATGAAAATCAGCTGCCAATATTTTCCCTATAAAAACATACAACGCATTGAAGAAATTATTAGTGCTACTGTTTCCCTACTACTGATTAAAACCAACGTTATTATGGAGCGGCGACGTCATTTAAGCAGGGAAGAAATGCTCAGAGCCGTGGGAATGATAGAAGCTGGTTCCCGGCAACGTACTGTGGCTTTAGCTCTGAATACAAGTCAGAGTGTTATCAGTCGACTTTGGACACGTTACCGAAGCACTGGTACCGTGGCTGAGCGCCATGGAGGACGGTATCGCTGCACCACACGGAGACAAGACCGATACATTCAAATCTTAACTCGAAGAGCTCCAACAATAACCGCCATGATGTTAGCCGTGAGGCTTCATCACTCTTCAGGGAACTTAATTAGCGACCAAACAGTCAGAAACCGCTTGCATGAAGTGAACCTTCATTCCCGAAGACCGCTACGGGTACCATCTATAGCAATGCACAATCGTAGGATTCGATATCAATGGGCTCTTGAACACAGAAATTGGGCAGAAGAACAATGGCGTTTCGTGTGCTTTTCTGATGAGTCTCGTTTTGGTATGAGACCGGATACAAGACGTATACGACACTGGAGAACCCCTGGACGCCAACAGCGATTAAAATCCTGCCAGGAAGTCCATCCTTATAGTGGTGGAACCATCATGGTATGGGCGGGTATTTGGATCGGCGGAAGAACTGAGTTGATTTGGATCAGAGGCAACCTCAACGCTCAAATTTATGCTGAGACGATTGTATCAGACGTCATCGTTCCTCTACAAGTGCAAATCGGTCCCTTATTTCAGTTAATGCATGATAATGCACGACCGCACACCGCAAGAGTTGTAAGACAGACTCTCGCCGCAGCTAACATCAATGTCCTGCCCTGGCCTGCTCAGTCGCCAGACTTGAACCCGATTGAGCATGCATGGGATATGCTACAGAGAAGAGCTCTGCCGAATATGGAGGGTATCCAGTCGCAAGAAGACCTTTTTTTGTTGTTGCAACGAACATGGGCGGCCATTCCACAGCGTGATTTGGATGAACTCATTTTGAGTATGCCAAACCGATGTTCTTGTGTTGTTAGTGTTCGCGGTAGAAACACGGATTATTAATTGTTTAAGTTACCTAATAAAATTTTAAAGAAAACTGTTATTTCAGTCTTTTTTTCGAACTTTAATGTTAGTGGTTCAAATGTCAAAAATCCCTTTATTAGGAAAATGGCAAATTTCTTTACTAATGCAAAGGTGACTTGGTTTATCGTTACTGTGACAAACGAAAACACTTTATTTGATGAATCCTTAAAGAAATTTTTAATTAATATCAATCAGGAGAAAAGTTATTGCAAAAATATATGTTGATCCCTAGACACTTTTGATGTGTGTAGTTTAATTCAAAGATATTACGTACTTTTCTTGTTCTAGTTTTAAAATTTTACGCTTTTGCATTCCTTATTTTTGTTATTTGAAGAGGTGCTATATTTTAGTTAGAAATTGAGTGGAATATTTGACTATAATCACTTTAATTAAAAAAAAAGATTGGTTGTAATGAGATAGTAAATTGGCAAAAATAACCCATTGAAGATTGTGATTTTTAGGGTTCCGTAGCCGAATGGCAAAAAACGGAACCCTTATAGATTCGTCATGTCTGTCTGTCTGTCCGTCCGTATGTCACAGTCACTTTTTTCCGAAACCATAAGAGCTATACTTTTGAAACTTGGTCAATAGATGTATTCTGTGAACCGCATTAATATTTTTACACAAAAATAGAAAAAAAAAACAATCAATTTTGGGGGTCTCCATACTTAGAACTGAAACTCAAAAATTTTTTTTTTCATCAAAACCATACGTGTGAGGTGTCTATAGATAGGACTTCAAAAATGATATAAAGGTTTCTGATATATTTTTTTACTAAACTGAATAGTTTGCGCGAGAGACACTTCCAAAGTGGTAAAATGTATAACCAACCCCCCCTGTAATTTCTAAAATAAGCGAATGATAAAACTAAAAAACAAATATATGATGTACTTTACCATGCAAACTTCCACCGAAAATTGGTTTGAACGCGATCTAGTAGGTAGTTTATTTTAATACGTCATAAATCGTAAACCGCAATTTCCCTTTCATTCAATCAATACACTATTATTAAAACATCGATCAAAGTTACAACGAACTACAAGAAATTTTATATGATGGTACTTGCTGCTACGGAACCCTTCATGGGCGAGTCCGACTCGCACTTGGCCGCTTTAACTAGAATAGACAAACTTATAGGCCATCATGTTATTAAAGGTCTAAGTCATGTTCATTATGTTAGCATAAATATTTTGTCACAAATCGAATGTAACCTCAAAACAAATTATAAATAGTTACGCAAAACGTTAAGTAACCGTTTCTATCGAATGACCTTATGAAAGGGCTCATGTTCTCGTGATTAAGATAGGAATTGTGAAATATTCGCCCTTTGATTTGCAGACAAGCTTTTATCAGTACCATAATTTAGTTAAAGTATGCCGCATTTACGATTACAAGTTAAAGGGCTTTTGTAGTAGACGAGGTCCGGCTTATTAGCTATGATTATTTATTTATGCTTAGGTTTGTTTAACTCTATTAAACAGTACAAGAATAAATATTTAAATAATTTCATCTGAAATACATATAAAAAATTAATGTGTTGACATTATGAAATATCCAAACTTGCTTTAATGTTTTGAGTTATGTAAATTTGAGATTTTAGTTTACATTGAAGCAGAAACATATTAAAATTAAATATTCATACAAAAGAAATTAATAGAAACTATAACACAGTTGTTAAAGTATAATTATTGAATTATTGTGACCGCATAATTTTTATTATATAAAATGATTAAAACATATTGTCTACGTATACCGCATTAGATTCTACATATCTGTAATGGTAGACGTAATATAAGTGTGTTATAAATAAATCAAAATTATTGAAACCGTTCCAAGTGTTTAGTTTCTGATATAAAGAATTATTTGGAAACTTTATTTGAATCCAATATATCATAGTTTTCCTATTTTTATGCACCGTTTTGTTTCATTTGGTCCACTAGTTAGCAAACAAGAGCGCTCTTTGATATTTTCTCTAGAGTGTCATCCTGTCTATGAAGTCAACACGTCAAAAAAATAGAATGTTAATACTGTCTTCGTGGATTTACTTTATTAAAGCAACCTCTTACATACGAATATAAAACTATTTATTATATAAATGTGATTCAATAGCTATTTAACTATTTATTATATATCACGCACTGGTCCAATAGCTCGGTCGAAAACTAACTAACTATATATGTGATGGAAAGCATATACAGAATCCAAGAGTAGCCATCGTGCTCATTGCGGATGCACACAATGCACACTATGGCAGCCTAGTGAGATGTTTCTGCATCATTGGGTGTCCATTCTCGCATTCCAAAACGGAACACGATAAAACGAATGCTCTCACTTTAGATTGGTCTGCGTTACTCAGCTTGGCTTTATTACCTTGAATCAATCCATGTGTTTTATTATTAATTACTCAAGTAAATAGCAATAAAACATCTAAAATAGATAATTGGTCTTATTCAAACACGCTTAAGGTTTACAATTACTAATTTATGATAAGTGTAGTTCTGTTCTACATAGTAGTACAAGTATATGTTTATTGTGTAGCTGTCATTAGTCTAGGCCACACCACGCTGCGCTGCCGTAGGGACAACATAAAAATAAAGGGAAATAACGACTCAATAACTGTTATCGTTATCGTTATAATAACGGTTTACAACTCGTGCTGCGACACAATTTTGCAGGACATTCACGGGATCATATATTATTTAATTTTGTTATTTCTATAGATAAAAGGAAAATTAAATAGCGTGATTAATTATTTATTTGGTATACTTGTTGCTGTCAAATATGAATTAAGGATTTATTCAAAAACTGTTTTTTCAGATAGTGATAGTGTAGTGAAAGAATATTTTTCCACCTGAATCCTAAAAGAGTGCTTTAAAAGAGTTTTTTAATTATATTAAAATATCATTCACCAAAACTTTTTTAATTGGTTGCTATGTTTTATGTGTGTAAGTAATTTGTGTATATTTCTTTGGCGCGTTTTATGAAAATACACATTTTTTCGCTCATCTAGTTTTTTTTTTCAATAATACTCTCGTTGACAACACACTTAAGTCATAGAACTAGAAAGTTTAAAATGAGAATTCTTTTAATTTCTGGACGAAAACGACAATAGCATATTCAAAAGTTCAAAAACCAATTTCCTGTTAACCCAAATATGTTACCGCCATCTAGCGGCAACCATTCGCAACCGGAAGTATTACGTCACAGCGAGTCAAAAACTGAAGCAATTTGGCGTCCCTTTGATGTCGCTGTTGAACGCTTCGTCTGTCACCTTTGCCTCTGTGCAATACTGCGAAACGAAGGCAATTAGAGAGAAAAAAAATACAGGAAAGACTAGCTCACCCACGCAACTTCGCCTGCTTCTTTCAAAGGTCGTATATAACATAGTAGCCCTACAGCCTTCCTCGATAAACTAAGAACTAAAAAAAAATGTTTGAGATTTGCGCGATCAATCAGTTTCATAAAATGATTCAACGTCAAAATTTGTAGAAATTAAAACGATGATGAAGATAAAACACTTTGCAACCTCCTTTTTGAAGACAGATAAGAAATTTAAAAAAACATTGATTTTAGTTTTTTATATATTGCAGCTGGCATTTAGGAGATGGTATTGATCAAAGGGTTATATGTTTTAAAAAAACCATGAAATTGGGAAAGATGAATTCATTTCCTGCTAACATAAAAATGGGCCACAAACGATTAATCAAATAGAATAGACACACACATGTTACCTAGACAAAGTCGTCCATCAAAATAAAATAAACAAAATAACAATAGTGTGTAGTAATTTCTATCATCAGCCAATTAAACATCAATCTTAAGAGAACAGCACAGAGTTCAAATCTAAATTCTAACAAAACACTTTTTAAAACATTTTGGGTCTCTTTTCAAACGTATTAAAAATTGAGTGAATGAGTGAGTTAAATGAAGTCGTTTTAAAACACAAGAGTGTTGAATAGACGATCAGCTCTATTACAAATTATGAATGAACTAATTTGAATAAAGATTTTGTAAAAATTTGAACTTGGACACAATGTATTGGAATGGCGGGCTTATGTTCTTGTGAAAGTCACATTACTTGGTACATAAATATTACGATAGATTTAGCAAAATGTGCAATTTAAAGCTCTCAACACACATAATGTTGCAAATTGTCATGTAAACCAATTCATGTCACACATAGACAGTAATGTTACAAAGAATTTTTAAGTTACAAGTCTCCAATCAATGTTGCAATAAACAAGAAAAAGAAAAAAAAAACTATAAACCGATAGGTCAAAACTTATACAATTAATATAGCCCCGGTCTACTTTTACGAAGCTATCGACACTATATTCATTAAAATTCGTTTAGTAGCTTAAGCGCTACGGAATTATACTATTTCGGACATCTTACACACAACGCCATCTAGTCCCAAACTAAGCAGAGCTTGTATTATGGATACTAAACAACTGATATAAATACATAAACATACTTTTTTTGTAAATACATACATATTATACAAAGAAAAATACCCAGACTCCGAAACAAATATTTGGTTAGACCCGGGAATCGAACCCGAGACCTCTTGATCAGCAGCCGCATACGCTAACCACTAGACCAACAAGGCAGTCATGATAAAATAATATTCATAGTCTATCTAAAATATTACCCATCCTTTTAGCTTTCACTGTAGTCGGGTTAAAACAAACGATTATTAAAATAGAAACATACACAAGATCTATTTTTATATAAATACTAGCTGAGTCCGGAGGTGTTACTCGCGGTTATTGTTGGAAATCACGAGTAACGCCGTGGAGTAAGTTACTCCTTGTGTCATCGCCCATTTGCCAGTGAAAGTCCCCTCAAAATTGATCCAGCCGTTCCGATTGGCCTTCTGTAGTATCGGACCATTCATGCTGAAATGAGAGTGGCTCGACCATCTTTGAAATAATAATGATAGAAAGAAAATACAAAATACCTTCTCAAAATACCTCAAACAATTTACAATAAATATAATATATTATACATATAGCACCGTAATAAGTATATGCGTAGATAAATTGATATTAAAAATAATAGTCAGCTAATAATAATACGTAATGACACACAATTAATTATAATAAGTTTTACCTTTTAACATTCATCAAAATAATTAACATGACTTTCAGAAAATAATAATTACAGCGTTAAGTTAAACGTACAGATTATCTAATTTGGGGAAACATGTAATTATTTAATAATTTGAATTTAACAATTGAATGAATGATTTTTTGGTACTTTTGTTTAATGGGCCATTTATTTAGTACTAGCTTTTGCCCGCGGCTCTTCCCGCGTGTAGGTTATCGGGTTTAAATAGAAGCCTATGTTTTATTCTGATATGTAAGCTATATTATTGTGAAGTTTCATCAAAATCCATTTAATAGTTATTGCGTGAAAAAGCAACAAACATACATACTCCTCACAAACTTTCGCGTTTATATGAATCCTCACCATGAACCCTGACATCTAATCGAATTAGACGTTTTTAGGGTTCCGTAGCCAAATGGCAAAAAACGGAACCCTTATAGATTCGTCAAGTCTGTCTGTCTGTCTGTCTGTCTGTCTGTCTGTCTGTCTGTCTGTCTGTCCGTCCGTATGTCACAGCCAATTATTTCCGAAACTATAAGAGCTATACTGTTGAAATTTGGTCAGTCGATGTATTCTGTAAACCGCATTAAGATTTTTATATAAAAATAGAAAAAAAGCAATACATTTTGGGGGTCCCCATACTTGAAACTGAAACTCAAAAAATTTTTTTTCATCAAACCTATACGTGTGGGGTATCTATGGATAGGTGTTCAAAAATGATGTTGAGGTTTCTAATATAATTTTTTTCTAAACTGAATAGTTTGCGCGAGAGACACTTCCAAAGTGGAAAAATGTGTGTCCCCCCCCCTCTAACTTCTAAAATAAGAGAGTGATAAAACTAAAAAAAAGATATGTTGTATATTACTATAAAAACTACCAACGAAAATTGGTTTGAACGAGATCTAGTAAGTAGTTTTTTTTTAATACGTCATACATCGTAAATCGCAATTTACCTTTCATTCAATCAATACACTAGTATGAAAACATGGATGAAAGTTACAACGAACTACAAGAACTTTTATATGATGTTACTTGCTGATACGGAACCCTTCATGGGCGAGTCCAACTCGCACTTGGCCGCTTTTTTTTTTTTAAGTTTTTGGCAAAGCAGCTAAGATTGACTGCACTGTTGGCCTAGTGGTATAAGCATTAAAATTTATGTATTACTCCTGGTAATCCTCATAATCGATTTTTACCTGCTTATTATTCATCTGCTTGTCTCAAAACTAGCGGCCAGAAATCCATTGACCGACCGGACGAATATGATGTTTGTTACATAAATAAAACCCATTAAATATATATCTTACCTATTTACAACTGCACCAGGGTAACTAATCTATCTTATGAACAATCCGGCTACTGAAACAAATCCAATTTACATATCCTGTACCTACCTTCTTAACGCTATTAAAACATCAACGAAAAACACACAAAACCCGTTTAAATAACCCGGTCATGTTATAAAAAGGTTATCTTAGGAAGCCATGTTTGAACAAGTTAATACCTTCAGACATTTCATGGTTACAAAAGGCTGCCGCGCTCCCGATGATAATCCCGTCATAATGAACTGAGCAAGCTATGTCAGGTGGGACTTAATCCCTTTTAATACTATTCATCCTTTCTGTACTGCCAGTTGGGATACTTGTTTGCTACTAATCTGATATGTGATTGTGTATTATTAAGGGACTTTAATTGTGGTACATAACTACAAGATTTCAAAAATCTAAGAAGTCATGACAGTACAATCGATCAGACAATAAATCATCATCATCAACAGCCTTCAACAGTCCACTGCTGGACATAGGCATCTCCTTTGTAAGGAGGTTTTGGCCTACTATACCACGCTGGCCAGACGGGTTGATACAGGGTTGGTTTCAAGTTTTCTTTTTCTTTGCATCAATGTTGTCTTGCGTAGTTTATCCCTTATTCGCCTTTTACGACACCCGCGGAATGAATAGGGGTGGTGACACTCTGTATTCTTAATCCGTCACCACACAATTAATCAGTACAATATAATTCGTGTAATGATGATATAACAATGGCTTCTTGTTAAAGATTGATCTAGGAAGCGTATCGTTGAAAAGAAATAGAATAAAAATAATGTTTCAACTTCTAACGAACAATTTACTGATTGGAAGATTGGAAGAATTTCTGTAATATAGATAACTAGGTGTTTTATCCGTAGTTATTGTCGTTAATCGCGATTGTCTAAAAAAAAGCCTAAGTCACTCCTTATGTCATCAGTCATCTCCTAGTAAAAGTCCCGTCAAAATCATACCAGCCCTTCCAGAGATTACTCGGACAAGCAGACAGACAAAAATGTTAAAAATTGCATTTTGGATATCAGTACCATAATTATATACTTTTATTTGCATTTATTAAAAAAACTGTATACTTGTTAATACATACAGATACTCCATTTATTTGTATAGAAAATATATTCGTTTTGATTATAATTTTCACAAAAAGGAACCGACTTCAATGAAAAACTATTCCGAGTACCCAAATCGCGACATTGTGCCTATGATATTTGAGGAGTTCCCTCGATTTCCTTGGGATCCCATCATCAGATCCCGATATGGTGACGATGGGACCACCTGTACGCTACGCCCATTCCAATGCAAAAAGAATTTTTGAAATCGGTTCATAAACGACGAAATTATCGCTGAACATACATAAAAAAAAAAAAAAAAAATCCGTCGAATTGATAACCTCCTCCTTTTTTTTTGAAGTCGGTTAAAAATAGAAGCTAACGCGAAACGCGTGACGTAAAGAAATTTGTTTGGGGAACAAAAAGCTGGCATTCGAGTATACTCGCCGCCATGGTATGGAAGTGCTCTATTTATAAACCGGAGCTAAGCTAACGAGTTAACTAAAACCGCGTGAGGTTCAGGATGGCAGCCCAAGGAACGTGCGCTGCAAATCCGTCGCAGCCGCGCGGGCGATCGTCCGCGGCGCACATTACAAGAGGCTCTGCCTGGCAACGACCGCGTGACGTCACGGGCTGTAGACCTTCTAACGAACGCTAGTGATCTCAATACAGTAGTAACATCACACTAAAGAATACACTTCCAACAGAACATTTGAACGTTTGATTCATATACTTAGAACCTGTTAAAATATCACTTGCGCGATTTAGGTTTTTCTCTATTACTTTGTGTATTTTAAAACTAATTCTTCTTTTTGCTCTTGAAAAACAGATAAAATATTTTTGGACATCAAATGTGTTCATAATTTATGAAATAAAATTACGTTTACCCTATGATTTTTCATTTTTTAAATTTGTTTACTTAAGCTGTTCACGACAGCGCCATCTAGCGCAGCGAATGTTAGTTGAACTTTGTTACATTCGGAGTCGAATAAAGCCTTGAAATATTTTGACGAATGAAAGTTTGAAGTAAATATTGTTTTGCTTTAAATATTCTTATTTTTTTGTTTCAGAATATCAAACAATGAAAGAGATGAAAGTCCGGGTCCAGATGGCAACGTGTCGCCCGAACCACCTGACCGACCGCCCGGGAAAGTGCGGCAAGTGCATCCTGAAGATAAAACTCAAGTTCTTGCCTATGATTCAACTTATCGAAAGAAAAATAAACCGAAAAATCTCGATTTAGAAGAAAATCATTATAATCATTTAGCAAATACCAATGTAGCTATGTCGCCAATGTATCCGTTGACGCCAAACATTTGCGTGGAAGGCGGTAAGATTGAGTTCATAAAGTCGCCGCCAGGGAGTGCTCGGAACAGTATGGCGCTGGCGTCGCCGCCTCAAACGCCGTTGTTGGCTCGTCGTGGCTCTAGGGACAAACGCGAAGTCCGCATCTACGATGAGCCGACTGAGAAGTTCGATGGCGATAAGGTAGGTGGCGTTGTTTTCAATTTTTTATTGAAAATTAAAAATCTTTTTTCTGATGTTTTCGTTTTAATCTAGAATAGACGAATTAAAAACCGACTTCATAAGTTCAACTTTGATGAACTGATTAAATTAACCACGTAGGGTTTGGCTCACCAAAATCCTGCATGGTTAAAATCTTCAGTTCCAATCAGGTGTCTTTCTGAACTTAAACGAGTAATTGAAAAACTCTTGAGAAAACTTAGCGGGTTTGGGACAAATATTCAATTTTAGAAGTCACCAGTGTTAGCAGGCGCTACTGCTGACCCTTGTCAGAAATCTTTCCAACTTAAAATTGTTTTCTTTTACATTTGAATTTTGTTTTAGGCCTCTCTCTTTAAAAATGTTTTTATGTTGAACCGTTTTGCGACATATCTTTTGATTGTGAAAATATTTTTTTATTGTTAGTGATCAGTTTTTCGCCATATTTACTGACGTGACTCGTTCATTTACTAAACTTTGATTTTGTAACCGACTGACTAGAAGTCTCCTGTTCCTAAAACCTTTAAAAACATTTTTGGTTTTATTAATCAGGAAGTGGTGATCTGAGAGATAGCAGGATTAATAGCAGTTAATGCACTAAATAATAAAGGCTAGGAAAAAGAATATTATATTGTCGCTTTACGACTTTTTCTGCATATTCGCTAACTTTCACTGCAACAACGAAAGAAATTATGTTTATTGATCAACTAATTTTAAGAAGTTAACTATATTATTCAATGGAATATGAGTGTCTGTATGTAATATAAAATAAACAGTTAATGCATAAGAAAGTATATACTGTACTGTATATCCTTAATGCAATTTTCAAAAATGTTCGTCTGTCTGTCTGTCTACATAATACTAAAACCTTATCATGTTGTACATGAGTATTTTAAGTTTTAGATGAATCTAACATTAATTTTCAAATTCGCATTTCAACGACGATACGCTACGATAGCCAAAAAAAAAGTAAATTAAACGTCAAAATTCTACTTTGCTAAACGTCAAATATGGTATTAAGGTTTATTAATATATTCAGTAAAAGAGAATTCCCTTTATAAAGAATAAAAGCACCCCTCATTTTTTTCAAAGCTTCAAAGAGTTTATGATGAAAATATTTTGATCAAGTAAGTAGACAGCACCATATTCCACCCCTCATCCCTCTGATCTGGGGATGCTCACGTGTAATTGGACTGATGCAGTTTAATGCGTCTTTAGTCGCGTCTAAATTGTTTTCGAAAGCCTCTCTCGTAAGTCTTTTTGTGATTGTCTTTTAAAGATTTAGGGATAAAATATTTATGATGAAGTAGCTACCAAGTTTTTGTTTATGGTTTCATATTTATTTATCTAAACGATGTGTCTCTTGGGACCATTAGAGCTACACATTACTTTTTAAAAGTCTATTCTATGTACGTTCTGTTTTTGAAAAAACTGACTCTGGTTTACTTTTTTTTTCTTTATTGACAATATAATGCGTTCGATATACATAAAATATGTATTAGATCACGAATATGGATATCAAAATTTTCTGAGAGGAAAATAACAGAGCGATTGCAAAAAACAGCAATAATTGAAAAGGCGAAACTATAGCCGGTTCCAAAAATAACGGGTCAGTCACATAAACCAATAACGGGTCAGTCACATAAACCCGAATATCTCCCGAACTACGTATGCCATCCTAAAGAAACGAAGACTGTTCAATTGAGAATTTAATTATACAGATAAAAAATAAAATAAAACTTAGTTACACCCACAATATTAATCTTAAATTAAAAAAAAACTAAAGTAGTCATATTTTTCTTAAGATTACATTTTTTTTATGATTGTTTTTTTGCTGTTTTTCATCACTTTCATCATTTAATACTTTGTATTGCCTCCACGTGATGAAGCCTCCAGTGATGAAAAACAGCAAAAAAACAATCATAAAAAAATGTAATCTTAAGAAAAATATGACTACTTTAGTTTTTTTTTAATTTAAGATTAATATTGTGGGTGTAACTAAGTTTTATTTTATTTTTTATCTGTATAATTAAATTCTCAATTGAACAGTCTTCGTTTCATTAGGATGGCATACGTAGTTCGGGAGATATTCGGGTTTATGTGACTGACCCGTTATTTTTGGAACCGAGTGTATTTATATGTTTAGCTGAATGTCTATAGTAATATACGGCATCTTTATTCTGTACCAGCTGAGTGAGTGTTACCCGCTTTAATTGTAGTAAATCGCGAATAACGCCGCGGAGCGAATCTAGTCTAAAAAATAAAAAATAGTTTTAAAAAACTAAACAAACTCGCTTTTAAACTAAAAAGTAGAAAATAATTTTATTGTAAAAATCGTGGGGCGACGTTATTGAAATATTTTCAGAAAGCACCCTACGCTTTGTTACATCAAAATAATTTTCTACTTGCAGTTTAAAAGCGCGTTTTAAAACTATCATTTATTTCTAGACTAAAAAATACTAATTTGTTAAACATTTTTTTTCTTATTTTTTTTTCGAATTAGTGGATTGTCATTGGTCCTCGAGAAATCTACAAAGTTTGAACGAAATCTAGCCGTTTAAAGTGGATCAAAATCGCAGCCAAAAGAGTCGATTACCAACATACAAACAAACAAACATACAGGTGAAGCTAATAAAAAGCGTGTAATTAGGCTAAGTTACACCTTAAGTCATAAACTATTTGCCAGTGAAAGCCCCTTTGAAATCGGTCCAGCTTTTCCAGAGACCCGGAACAGACAGACAGACAGACAGCCAAAACTTTTAACAATTGCTTTTTGTCGTAAGGATCGTTTAAACTTTCAAACGCAATTAGTAAAAACCTGGTCATATAATAATATGATATTAACACCACACTCCAATGTTATTTATTTATATACATGAAGATTCCGTTATTCCATTCTGAATGTAATCTCTAATAGTTAAATTTAATTGAAAGCCATACTATATCTACTTAGACACTCATTCCATTCAGACATGCAAATGAAGACGTTAAATTGAATTAATTGCTGAGATTCTGTGAGCAAAACGTCCTTGTGGTGCCAATGAATTTGTATTATCATACTTCGTAATACCAGACAATGGCCTGGAATATTTGTGGCTGCTTCTCCGACTGAGTGTTTGGAAGATTTAGCGTTTTGTTATGCTTGGATATTTCTAAAACCAAACGTGCTTATTGTATTGCTTCTTCTTATCGTATCAATGGCAACACTTTACATGGTTTTGGCCTAGTGCTCGGCAACGCGGATTGCGTTTGGTCTTGTGTTGATCCATTGTGGTGAGAGGATTTGTCACCTAAACTCTGCGATACCGAGTGTTAGGTGTCCAGGGTGCGCCGGACGTCGGGACTCTTGTTCTCTTTTTTACGTCGCTCGGGGAGGCTCCTCTCGTGCACCCCATGAGTATTGCTTAAATGTAATGAGACTGGACGTAATAAGACACTGGTAATTTGTTACTCTATCTATACAAATAAATAAAATTGGAGTATCTGTTTGTAATAATAAAATAACCGTTTTTTACTAATATAAACGGTTATGTCAAATTTTTATTTTTTACATTTCTTGTCTGTCTGTATGTCTGTTTGTTCCGGGTAATCTCTGGAACGTCTGAACCAATTTAGACAGGACTTTCACTGGCAGATAGCTGATGATATAAGGAGTAAGTTAGGGTACTTTTTCAAACTAGCTTGGCCCCGCGGCGTTGCCCGCGGTTACAACAACAAACGACATACCGCGGGGCTGTTAGTTTATTCAAAGCTACTACTCGTTATGGAACACTGGACTGTGCTGCATATTGGACATCCTCTTCTTTTTCCTAGCCTTATTCCCAATATTATTTGGGGTCGGTTACTAGTTCAACCGGTTTTATCTGAATATCAATTTTTCCACGGAGCGACTGGCATCGGACCTCCGCAACCTTAAGGGAGAACTGAAATTGGAAGGTTGAATTAGTTGTCAGTAAATTTGAGGGCACTTACTTCCCAATTTGCCATAGATGTTCATACCAAACGGAACCGACGGAGGTACATCCAAATACCCTTTAAATACTCTTCATTATGACAGACTACCTTTCGCCCGCGGTTCCGCCCTCGTGTATCAAAAATACATATTCACAAACTTTTGCGTTTATAATAATAGTAAGGATTTCCCACTGCACATTGAAGTTCCAAATTATATATATTATGTAATAAATAATAAGTTATGGTGCTTTACGTGTCTCGGAGAGTACAACTGCCGATCTCGGTAGCTAAAGGAACATATTTAGTAATTGTTGCTGGTAGTAAAAGTTTTAAAAATACGGAAAACCGTCTTTAAATCGTACTATATATCGCTTAAAACTATATATTTATTTACTTAAAATTCAAAATTGAACGTCATAAAGTTAGGCACAATCAAAATTCACCGTGGCTCAAGTTAATACAATCCAATTTAACATAACTATAAAGTAAACGTAGATTTAATCACAAAGCCAGGAGTTCTATTCAACAAGGATATAACTCTAAACTTTCGAATAACTACAACAGGTAAATGGAACCGAAGTTTTAGTTAACATATCTTTGAGACAGTATGAAATTATGACATAAAAGCGAAATAACTTTTACACATACACACACACACGCACACGCGCGCATGCACACACACACGCACACACACGAGCGCACGCACACACACACGCGCACACATATACCCCAGCACACATATAATTTTCATCATTAACAGCTTTTATTACATTAGCAATGAGCGGTTTTTGTATCGAAACCTGATCCTCAAACGAAGCTAAGTCTCTTCTATGAAATAGTTTCACCGAATTGATATGCCAGTGCTTCCAGAAGCATTTACTCTACTACAATTTACTCTACTGTTCCACATTTACTCGAAGTACAAAAAGCGTCGTGGACAATTAGTTTCCTCAAACTTGTGAATGCACTAGAGATCCGATAAGCTAATTAAGTATGCAAATCGGTTTTCGATAATGCGGTGTCTGAGAGTGTCCGTAGATTCAGGGACCCTGTTCCCATCGTCATTGATAGCTTTATTAATATTAATAGTTATTCCAAGGCCAATTTCATTCATGGCGGCAGAACTGGTGCTAAAATGGCTGGTTAAGGTGAAATATTTCTATTGCTGTGGGTTTTGTGTAAGCATTTTTGAAGCATTTTTGTTTAATGTCGAGCCTGTACGTAATTTAGAATAGAAATATTTTAAAATTTCGTACAAATTACTTACAACATCATCTAGTCCCAAACTAAGCAGAGTTTGTGCTATGGGTACTAGACAACTGATATAAATACATAAACATACTTTTTATTGTAAATACATACATATTATACACTGAAAACACTGAAACAAATATTTGCGGATCACACAAACATTTGCCCGACCCGAGAATCGAACCCGAGACCTCTTGATCAGCAGCCGCTAACCAATAGACCAACAAGGCAGTTGAAAGAAATATCGATAGTCACGCAAAAGGAGGCGGCGGAGAAGGCCCGGGAGGATGACCTCCACTAGGACCTGATTCGCCGCCGGCGAACCCGGCGGCGGAGGCGCGATCATCTGCGCCTCATGCCGCCTTGAGTGTGGACGCGGGTGGACGGGACCTATTGATCAGCAGCCGCATACATTAACCGCTAGACGAACAAGGCAGTCATATCTGATTGTGGTGTTAAATGACAGAAGTATTTATGTTTTGAACATTTATAGGTTCAGCAAATAATACCGTATTCAGGGTCGGTGCATAATGTACTATTTAAGATACTATTTTAAATGATACCTGTCAGTAACCTTTGAATATATAATCTTATTCCGGGTCCTATCCGGACCAAAAAATAGCCTTAATTTTTGTAAGAAATTACGAATTCCCTGTAAAGGTTGTAGAATTCATTAAAGTAGAATTCAACACTGGCTTATAGAATATAATATCGGTATTAATTTTCAAGAGCTCAATAATTTGTACAATTTCATTGATCAAAGAGGTAGTATGCATTTAGTTACAATAACTTTGTGGAAGACACTTTTTTATTTAAAAAGAAATTACATGACATTTTCCATTTATCTCAAATATATCAAAATTAATTTTCAACGTAGTCATTTTGCAAGAAAAGGGGAATACATGAATTAATCGCAAAATTTTTAATGAATGTCGTTATTAATATGGAAATGGACAAAGCCGAATCAGAAATGAACGCCGCCTCTTTTATAGTGACCACTCTGGAGCAACATCACATGACAATTTTTTTTGTATTGCTTGGAATATTTCTGATGTTTGTTGTGCTAGATATAAATAGTCAACGGTCTCTAAGGCAGGAATCGGCGATGAAGAAAACGGATGACCAAGGACCATTAATTGATAGTCCTTCAGACAGTTGCCACAACTTACCAAACATCTCGCCCTTGATCAAGAAGCCGGAGTAATGTATGAACAGATGATAAATTATTTTAAAAGTTTATAAAAAAGTTTGTCTATGGTGTGATGTGTCGTAAATAAAAATTATCAAGCTAAAATGTCTGGCTTGGAATTTGGATCGTGTGAACAGGAACTTTTAATTTGCAGTTCTTTTTGGATATATAAATTTATTTTGTACTTAAACTACTCGCCAGGGGATTTAAGACTACAGTGTTTTAAATAATTGGAAAGAAGAAAGTTGAATTGTAACCTCTAAGACAGTAACTTTCTTCAAGAATCTTAAAGCTGTGTATCTTGTGCTCTTGAATCTTCTGAACTCTTCTGAAATCTTCTGAACCAGATAGGTTGGTACCTACCTATCTGGTTTTCTTTCTTCAACATTCATTCATTCCTTACATCATAACTTAATTTAGAAGTCTGTTATAATATCATTTGATTTAACGTTTGTTGAAATTGGATTTGATTTTTGTATTTTTTATTAATTTTTAACGCCCATACTTGCTACTTGTTTATGTTGTTGATTATAGATATTATTCGTTGTTTTAGTTATAGGATGTATAATAATATAAGTATACATCTGACGTTGATTTATTAATTATACCTATTGTCTTCTAAATATACTGATCTTGAGATAATTAAATATGAATATTTCGGATATCTTACATACAAACAGCATCATCTAGTCCCAAACTAAACAGAGCTTGTATTAAGGTTACTAAATAACTGATACATTTTTTGTAAACACATATATACAAATATTTGGTTTGACCCGGGAATCGAACCCGAGACCTCTTGATCAGCAGCCGCTTTGCTAACCACTAGACCAACAAGGCAGTCAAATTAATTGTCATCATTAAAGAAGGTAGTAGAGCTACGTTGATTTCAGCACGTATGGGCCTAGCCTAATCGTAGTACTAATCTCACAATGAAAAGCAGGCTAATATTAGGATTTGTGCTTTCGTATTTCGATGGTGAGTGCTTGATCGGAGGCCAAATGGTGATTGGTAAAGGGTTTGTTTCAAATTTTTCTTAATTTTTCATCGCTATTGCTATTATATTGCCCTGTATATTGCTATATTGCTATTGCCCTATTTGCTAATTTAATCGCAACTAACTTTTTACTATTATATATTTAACAACTTACAGAACGAAAATAAAATTCTCAATTTTAAACTAATATGGCGCACTGGTAGTGAGTTAAAATTTTTGACTGTTTGTCACAGGTTCGAACCATTTGGTTCCACTACTAAGAAAGCAATGAACATTGTCTTGGAAAGTAATTTATCAACAACCCATAATGTCCCACTTCTGGGCTTGGGTTTCCTCAGGAGAGGGCTAAGGTCATACATCCCCACGTTTGCCGAGTGCAGGTTAGGGACTGGCACGACACTTTGTGGCTACGTTATCATGCCGTTAATTTTTTTTAAGCGGCCCGAAGGCCTCCAACTAAGCTTCACGGCTGCTATTTTATGATAACAACCCTGACCGACAGCTTAACGTGACCTGAGAATCACGGAAACCCTCTTAACATATAATGCCGCAAACGTTCACCCATCTAGGTCTGATCGCGCCGGATACTCGATTATAGCTATGAGCGGAAATTACTATAAATATTATACTCGTAAGCTTTCCACATATTTGATCATCTTAATATTGTCCACATGTCTCTTGTCGTAGAAGATCAATAGACCCACTGTTCTAAGATTACACCTATTCCAATTCCCATTTATAGAACACCATAACGCCCCATAACGTAGGTAATGACAATCCCCCATTAGTGAACAGTACGGTTGTCTGCGAGAGGAACATTAGCTTAAGTGGCACATATGTTATTTAGGTATGTCTCTAACATGGGGAATATGGATGTAAAATGTCTTCGGAACGATTGTAGTGAGAGGGAAAAGAGGATATTTGGACATGTGGCTCTTATTTAATATGGAAGGCTGCGATCTCGAGAATGGAGTGTGTTATAGAGTCATACTGTCTCGGTGGCTCAATGGTAGCGTATGTGGGCAATCACGTGTGTCTTGATGTCTCGGGTTCGATCCCCGAATTACCGAGTCAGACTAAATGAATGTTAATTATATTTTCTGTAACTTTATAATTCAAGTTCCGGCATCAAGTGATTTAATAGCATTCAAAGATAAGTATATAGATATATATTTTTGTGTGGACACTCAAGGAATCTGTTCATGCTTTGTAACCAATCTTTAATCGTTGCTACAATACACCTCTATTGTTTAAGTACGAGAATAAGTGGGTCAAGTAAAAAGTTTATAGAATGTTTATTTCCTTAGAAGAATAATTACAGTTTACTCATACAATCCTAACTTTCTTCCTGACTTAATAGTATTTTAAACGCGTCCCCAAGATTACTAAACCGATTTACATTAAATTTGGAATACATATTAATCTACTGTCTGAGACAGGACATAGGCTACTTTTTACCGCGATAACCGACATACACGCGAGTGAATGGTTCACAGTTCAGTTCAGTTTTTTTAAAACTAACACTAAAACACACAAATTTAAAAAATTGCAATACAAATGAATAACATTTACCTATATTGAGCAGATATTATTCTTTCGTTTTATTTGAAAATGGAATTTAAACAAGAGAGATAACAACTCGGTAATAATAATGTAATTAATTTTTTTTAAACGTTGGAATTTTTGATCGTGGTCGTAAATATGCAGGTGTGCACGTGTTTTGTTGTTATAAAATTTATTTTATTGTACTAAAAGGAATGACGGGAACCAAATAAATTTTCCCAAATTTGAACAACATAGCTAAACAGACGCTGAGTAAAGAGAAAAGTTATCTGGCAAAGGACCATTCTCTTGTTCTGTGGTGAGTTGGCCTGTTGCCACGAGACCGAGTAAAAGTCCTTATCAATTATACGGAAGTTTGCTGACCGAATGAATTTGTTTCCTTTGCCTGAATACTATTTAAACAACTTGTTTTTTTTTTAAATCAAATGGTGGATGTTCTGCAGCGTGCAATAAATTAATAATCAGAATGTGATAAAAATTTATTCAATTAAAATGGTCTGTACTAAATCTGGTTCCAAAATATCAGAAGTAGTACAAGTTATACTTTTTACCGCGTTAACCGACATAGACGCAAGCGTAGCCGCGGACGAAAGCTAGCCAAGTATAAAACTATACTATTTTACTCTATGGTATTCAATAGATTCGGTTTGAATGAAATCCAATCTAGGAGATTGTTGGCATCTCCTCTGGGCTATAAAAAAAGTTTATGGAGTCTCTGATAAGTACGTATGCGGGTGTCTGCTGGCTTGTAACGCGGAGCCAATAAAAATATAGTATCACTGCAGAAGTCTGGAAGTGTACGCTTAAAACATTATTGGGTGATGCAGCTAAAAAAAAAATTAAAAAAAAAGATTAAGAGCCACTGTATTATATAGAACTTATTAACCGACTTCTAAAAAAAGGAGGAGGTTCTCAATTCGTCGGAATCTTTTTTTTTTTTTTTTTTTTTTTTTTTTTTTTATGTATGTTCAGCGATAATTTCGCCGTTTATGAACCGATTTCAAAAAATCTTTTTGCATTGGAATGGGCGTAGCTTACAAGTGGTCCCATCGTCACCATATCGGGATCTGAAGACGGGATCCCAAGGAAATCGAGGGAACTCCTCAAATATGATAGGCACGACATCGCGATTTGGGTACTCGGAATAGTTTTTCATTGAAGTCGGTTCCTTTTTGTTAAAATTATTATTTAGCTAATATTAGTATTACGGTTTACTAGTGTGATCAGCCAGCATGTGTATGTTTATGCTAGTATTGACTACTTTTTATTTAAGATTAGCTTCTGGCAGGCTCGTGCTTGCTACCGCGGTAAGGATTAGCCTCCGCTCTTCCTCACGAGTCAAAGTATTTATATTTAAAAATTTCATTAAAACTGTTGTAGCGGTTTAGCCGTGTAAGTGCAAGAGACAGACAGAGTTACATTTGTATTTATAGTAGGTATTAGTATGAACTAGTATTGATTGATTGATGACAACGGTCTCAAAAGTGTATGTTGTGGTTATGATTCTATTACACGAGCATCAATCTTGTAAATTTCGGAAACTCTGTCTTATTGTTTGTCTGTCGCGCTTTCATCATCATCATCAACAGCCTTCAACAGTCCACTGCTGGACATAGGCCTCTCCTTAGAAAGGAGGTTTTGGCCTACTATACCACGCTGGCCAGACAGACGGGTTGGTATAGGGTTGGTTTCAAGTTTTCCTTTTCTTTGCATTGTTGTTGTCTTGCGTAGTCGCGCTTTCACCCTAAAACTATAGATTGTCTAGAGCCTGTTAAAGGACATAGGTTAGGACCGTGATAACTGTCATATAATAATACCTTTGTTGGTGGTCTCTAACCACTAGACCAAAGCTGCAGTTTATCTGTCGGTTTGTTTAAGACTAATCTCTGAAACAACAGTACCGATTTTGACAGGACTGATTATCTGAGCTGATGATATTAGTTTACGATTATATTTAAAACAAAACCAAATACAATCTACATGCAAATTTCAATGGTATCGTTTACAATACATAAAGCAGTCCATCATATAACTTCACTCAAATTGTGGCGCGCTCATGAACAAACAAAATAAAAGTTAACAGCCCGTAATCAATAGATAATGCATAAAATACGAGACCATCACAGCTTCGACGATATACATTTTTATTACCCACACGTCCATTACAACTTGACCTCCACATGACACGTAGAAGTACAAAAAAAAACACTTGAATGTAAATTTTAAGAGACCCGTCATAGGCCATTTTACAATTGCTGTTCGCGAATGTGAGTGTGGTGACCAACTGCATCGTAACAATTTACGGATGAAAAGAAATGTTTTGGCATCGTAATAAAAACGAGTCGAATCCATTTTATGACTTTTTTTACATTATTTTTTAGATTTTACTCAGAGATTTTGTAGAGTGGAAAAAGATAAGATGAAAGGTTTTATGCGAGAAATAAGAGGTATTTACTTTGGAGAATGAATTATATATAATGTTATGTCATGCAGTTTTATTTTCAACAATTCTAATACACCGATGATGTTCATCACGGCTTACATTACATGGCACAATTATTTAAAAAAAGATTCGCATTCGATAAATATGATTTTCTTAATGTATTGCTTAGTTAAAATTGGTTTTATCTTTGAAGCCTTTCAACAATTTCATCCATCGGTACTACATATGTTGCAAATTTTTTTGGTAGTCAGTTGTAGTGTGTAACTTCACTTCAGATTTCTTTTTCTATAGTGTTTACTGAAATCACTTTTCGTTCTTGTACGCTTACATCTTTCAAACTATACATTGGTTTGTAAAGCTAGCGGTTCAAAAAGAGGACTTTTATATAATTGTGCCTTTGAGCGTGGCTCTGCCGGCATAGATGTCTGTTATCGCGACAAAATGTAAGGTTATATTTTTCTTTATGGTCCAATCCATCTGTATACCAAAGTTTATAGATAAGTAATAGTAAAATTCAAATTTATAATATAAGTATGGATATTTCATGACGAAGTCATAAAATTACATCCTTAGGAATTATTTGTTAAACTTAGGTCAACAAAATATCACTTAGAATGATATGAGCTGCCGACTGTAGTGCAAGTTACTTTTATAAACTTTACTAGCTCACCCCGCGAACTTCGTACCGGCCTAACAGTCGATTCAACGTCACTCAATTGTTTTGTAGTCTCCGAAACCCTAAAAAAAATTTTTCAGATAATGGTTTAAATTTTTTTCCTAAGAACCATTCTCGTACTTCAAGGTATATTATAAAAAAAGAATTAGCGAAATCGGTCCAGCCGTTCACGCGTGATGGCGTGACCACGGGAAATAGGCATTCATTTATATATATATAGATCATTATTTTTCAGGAAATTCCTAATAAATCCAGCAACATGGTTACCCCGTTGTCTGTCACAGTGTATAGAGAGGCTTTGATAAATTTTGTGAGCATTTTTACTTGCAAATGCAATCAATCACGTAGATAACTGTCATTTAACAGATTGGACACACTTGCCGCCCTGGGGGTTTTGATTAAAATATCGGTTGGATGAGAATAATTGGTTTAGCAATGTGTTGTTTTATAAAATTAATATGTGTGTTTGTTTATGTAAGATGCCAGTCGTTCTGTGGAAAAACTGATATTCAGGTAAAACCGGTTGAACTAGTAGCTCACCCGAAATAATATTGGAAATAAGGCTAGGGAGAAGAAGAAGAGTTGATGTATGATGCAAAGTAGTTTAGTTTTCATTGTCGTTCACTAATGTTTCTCGGACTATTGAAAAATCTACTACTTATCGACTTTAATTAACTTATGTCGTCATTTTTTGACCTATCAAAGTACATATTCTGCCTGATAGCAAGCGTCAGTAGAATTAAAGAGGAGTGGTCGCCATATTCACTGTGTACGCAGAAAATGCGGTATGGTGACACACACTATAGCGGCTTATTATGATCATCATCATCTTCATCTTCCTACGCTCTTTCCAAATTAATTTGGGGTCGGTGCAATGAATTTTCATCTTCCATTCTTCTCTATTACTCGTCAGTTCACTGTTTATTCCTTTCCTGGCCATATCCTCTTTCACGCAGTCCATCCATTTTTTCTTTGGTCGCCCTCTACTCCTATATCCGTTAACTTTTATACTTAAAACTTTCTTCACTACATTTTGCTCCTCGCTAGGTACATATCACATGTCCATACCAGGATAATCTCTTGCTTCTCAACTTTAGCGGCCTATTAAAATGCTTTTCTTATAAATGATAATAGTAGATTAGTAGCCAAGGGCTGTAAGGAACCAATTGCAGCCCGAGATATTTAGGCGCACGAGCGGAGCGAGGGTGCCTATAGTTCGAGGGTGCAATTGGTGCTTACACCCGAGCTAACTATTCTGCTTTTCATCTCGATTGTGAGGTAAGTAGAAAACAACCGACAGTATAAGAATAAAACATTTTATCTTCAGCTTCCATTTTCATTGAATCGGGAGTGCAGCTTATATCTTCATCACTTGAAGAACTCATGTTTTTTCCTAATTAGCACGTAATTATAAAAAAAAATCCAAAAAAAAAACAATATTTAAATTAAAAGTTTTCTATTCCCGCCTCTTTTCATTAAAAAGAAAGAAGTAAAGAACTTTTTTTTTTTTTTCAAGAATGAAATTGAGCTTCGCCGTTCGATATTTAAAATTGATGACTAATATACTCACACGAAGACAAGGCTGAATAGCAAAGCGACCTCTTTGGTCATTGGGCTGAATGCATGATGTCTTTGCCAGTATGATGGTTATATGTTACGCGAACTTTTTGAAAGGAAGAAGTGTTTTTTTTTAATTACTTACCGCCCTAGGGCTTTTCTAGTTAAATTATTACCCTAGAGCGCTAATAAGTCACCTACAAACCCCATTTGGAGATTATAAGAACCTACTTACCGAACATGAGAGATGTAAATGATATTTATTTCTGTAAGTATATCTTTTCAGACATTTTTACAAGTCGGACTTATAGCTAGAAGGCACCGGCATTTCCTACGACTCACTCTGGGAAGAAACGCCGAAACAAACCACAGAGGTGTCTTTTTTTTTTAAGTCCGTGTACAATATTAAAGAGAACTATCTGAGTGCAGTATAGGGTCTGGGTTGGCCTTTTGAAGAAAGGACCATAGTTTTGAGTCGACCTGTCCATACAGACAGCATACGGGCCCCAGCCATCGTGTAGCCTAACCGATGTAGTCAGGATCCACAACCCGGAACACGACACTGCCGCCAGCAGGACACTTGAGTAGGCCGTGGAAACACTCAAAACCACCAAAAAATTACTAAAATATAAACTAACATTACAAGCCAACTCACAATTATATTTAAGCCTACCAAGTGTAGTTCAGTGCACTGACTGTAATCTACCTGATTTCATGCATGAGTAGAATCCAGGAATAGTGGTCACCATACTGACTCTGAATCCAGTCAATGCAGTATGGTGACCCACACTATAGCGGTCTATTGAGATGTTTCTGCATCATTGAATGCCTTGTTGGTCTAGTGGTTAGCGTATCCGGCTGCTGATCAAGAGGTCTCGAGTTCAATTCCCGGGTCAGACCAAATCTTTGTGTGATAAATATTTGTTTCGGAGTCTGGGTGTTTTTCTATGTATAATTTGTATGTATTTACAAAAAAAGAACCTATGTTTATGTATTTATATCAGTTGTCTAGTGCCCATAGCACAAGCTCTGCTTAATTTGGGACTAGATGATGTGTGTAATTCGTCCGAAATATTTATTTGTTTATTATTTATAATTTCCACGTAGAAACCAATTGAGTACTCGATTATTTAAATCATTATGCCCCTACTTTTATAACACCATAAAAAAGATAAAATAACCCTTCATAAAAACTGATATTCATGGTTCTACCCGTTGTATGATAAACACAGTCCACCTGGCGAACGCCGCCATCTGTTGGTCGCATGCAGTAATTAATTCTGTTACGCCATATTGGAACCTGGCCAAAAGTGTTTTTGTACGCGATTTATGGCAAAATAATAGGCGGTGCCTGTACCATGTTTTTTTAAGGAGATAGTTGTTTCATAATGGTTTTACGAGGATAGAAAACTGGTGTTAAAATTCAAGAGTTTAACATGTTTTGTGGAAATAGTATAATTATGCTTCTCACTAGAGTTATAGAAATGCCTATTTTGTTAAGATACTAAGCTGACGCCTGCGGAGCTTAAATCATTGAGATTACATTTTCTCAATGACCACGCTGTCTGATAGAAAGCATGATTAGAAGCCAGTCCCCCTAGCCAAGTTGCAAATGATTTTCGCTTTCTTTTTAGGGTTCCGTAGACAAATGCCAAAAAACGCAACCCTTATAGATTCGTCAAAATTGGATTGAACGAGATCTAGTAAGTAAAACTTTTATAAGATTTTACTTTCTGCTACGGAACCCTTCATGGGCGAGTCCGACTCGCACTTGGCCGCACTTGACTTACTTTTTTATTCTCTTGTGTCATTGGCCAATGACACTCAGTCACGTGATCAAAACAAAATACTAGCCAATGAAACAAGAGAAGAGAGAAATAGAATAGAAAACGAAAAACGTCTGCAAACTTGGCTAGGGTGGCAGGAGTGGCGATCACCGTCCTCACTGTCATTGCGTCATCACATCCTCGCTTGAAGGACCCGGGATCATAGAGGGAAGGAAACACGTACGCTGTTAGAGAGTTCCTGATATGATGATCTGATGAAGCTTTGCCCTTGTCATATCTTCTTGTTTTAGCAATAACACTAGCTAATTATTTTTTCGCATTACACCTACCTACTTCGGATACAAACGAATTATCCAGCCATAGGATAACAGGATAGTCTGCAAAGGCGGGGTCTGCCATCAAAGGGGTCCATTTGCGAAATTTGTTTTTCCATTAGTCAAATTGGGTTCGCTAGGGTAACTTATGTAAGTGATGACGGGATGACGTCACTTTTTGAGTTATAACTTCAAAGTTTATGAAGTGTATTTTATGTAACTTTTTGTAGGTGAATTATTATCATACCTTGTCTGACTAAGCAAAAGTGCAATGCTAGTTTTGATTTCCATTCAATGTAAATGTATCACTTAGATTGCTTAGGTCTAGTGGTTAGCGTATGCGACTGCCCATAAAGAGGTCTCGGGATCAAATTCTAAAACCGACTCGTTTAAAGATAAAAACAAAACAAAAAACAGAAACAATCCAAAGAAAAACAATTTTTAATTGTGTAAACAATACAACAAACAAACTTTACTACATTTTCAAAGGCTTGTCGCCCATTATTTTTTTAGTTTATTTTTGTTGAAGCCCACAAAAGTGACTCTATTCTACCTGACGTAAATGATGAGTAGAATCCAATAGTAGGGATCACCATGCAGCATGACAACTTACACCGAGACGCCCCGTATATCTATGGTGACGCCCTTGTGCATTAATAGGTCTCCGGTCTCACAGCGAACGAAATACAACACCATGAATGCTGTCCATAACGTCCCATTGCTAGGCTCGTCATACGTCTCCACGCTGGCCAAGTGCGGGTTGGGGACTGGTAAGACACGTTGTGGCTACGTAATCTTGCCTTTGAATGTTCTTAAGCCGTCCTAAGGCCTCTAACTATGCTTAACAACTGTTATCTTATGATAACAGGAACTAGACTTATATTATAGTCGCCAAAATATGGTTGATTAAATCGCCTCTGTCTGTCCCCTCTAGGACAAAGGCGTGAGGTATACATTATCTTATACCTACATGGATTGAGTGAGTGAGCAGTACCATCAGTCAATGATGACTTATTACAACATAAACGTTGACAAAACAACTCATTAATCTCAATGATCTCATGAAATCAATCGGACATTACGCAAACATACGACGACATAGAGTAATGTACTGTTAAAGAGGCAGTTTAAAATTAATCGTAAGTACTTACGTCACGAAACGCAATGTTTGTCTGTCTGTTGAAACAGCTGGACTAATTTGAAGGGACTTTCACTGGTAGAAAGCTGATGACAAAAGGATTAACTAAGGTCATTTTTTTAGACTAGCTTTCCTAACCACGGGCACAGATTACTAATAAGTCACTCCACGGGTAACAAAGCAGGACTCAATTAGTGTTAAATAAGGGCCTAACCAAACATGGAAGTACAACATTTTGGGATATTGACAATTTTGATTAAAAACAGTTCTCTAGGCAGAAACTGAAAGAGAAACGTGAAAAGGGTTGCATGTTCGAAGTCAACACTTTTAACCTACACCTTGTTCTCGAATCACTCTATTTATTTCTGAAAGTTGCATTAAAATCCGTTGAGTAGTTTAAAAGATTTAAGCGAAGAGATAGCAAAAGTGAATTGATTTTATACTATGTTAATAAATAAAATGAGATTAATAGTAGGTATTATACTTAATAATATTATAAACGCGAAAGTTTGTGAGTATGTAGGCATGTTTGTTGCTCTTTCACGCAACGCAAAAACTACTGAATGGGTTTGGATGAAACTTTACAGCAATATAGCTTATATATCAAAATAACACATAGGCTACTTTTCACTGCAATATTCGAGATACACGTGGGCGGGCGAAAGCTAGTATTATTTTCCTTTTTTTCAAATAAATTTTTAAGCATTAAAATATTCTTGTAGCACAGTTGCAAACAAACACATAAAACGAGCACAAAATAAAATATTATATATAACACATGGTGTTGCTCAAGACGGGTTCGAACCCACGACACAACTCATCATAAGTGACGTTGTGAGCATTTAAACCACTAAACCGTCTGTTCAGTCGTCAGTTAGTATTTCTGAGCATCTAGCTAACCTATAAACAAATTGCTTTCATTGTTTATGGTACCTACTTCAATTCGTACAGTCACTTGACACGCGCGTCTCGTCTCGGACTATTTACTGTGAATATTGCACAATATAAACTACACAAGGCATTTAATATTTGTTTTAAATAATCTTTGAAGTCAGTGAGTAAATAACAAAAAAAAATAAAAACAATTTTTAAAACTTTTTCACGTATTATAAGTGATGTGTAAACATTGTCATAAATTTAAGTGATGTGTAAACATTGTCATTAATATAAGTGATGTGTGTGTGTGTGTGTGTGTAAATAGTGTGATAATAATTACATAACACTGATCTAGTGTTTGGAGTGAATTTAAAAGTACCTTTAAATTGTAATGTTTTATTTTATTACATCTAGGTTGAACTGTGTCGCATAACTATCAGAAATATCGTGTTAATATGAAGAAGGAATTAAAGAAATACATAACAAATGAGATAATAATAGCGATTATTAATAAATAAACCAGTTTTATCAATAATTAAAGGTCAAAAAGATACTGTCTGCAAATATATGCAATCGAAATGTCTATATAAATATCGAATATGATAAGAATTAGCTTAATATTGCGACATAAAGAATATAAATATTTTATTGAGTAATGCACATTCAGCAGTGCTGGATTTACACATTTGCCGCCCCAAAGCTTTAAAATTTTTGCCGCCCCTACTGACTCCTAAAATTAGATACACTTTTCACAATTAGTTAATTCCTTTCTTTAGGAAAAAAATTTAGTTACTAGATAATTTTTATAACTTTTGTTTTTTTTAATCTAAGCAAAGCTTGTTTTTTACTGCACTACTTATAAGGTTTAGTAAGCTAAGGAAGATGGTTAAGTAAGGCCCCATACTGCTAACCATGCACCTTTTTTTTTCGCGGGGAATGCTTTTCGCACCATACCCTCCGTGGAGGAGACGGAGGGCGTGTATGGGACTCCCGGCGAACCGGTTTACCCACTAAACCCCGCGGCGGCTACCTTGGCAGTCGGGAGGAGCTCCAGGAACGAATCAGCGACTTCTGGAGTCCCCACTGCCTCACCCCATGACTGGGGTACATCTCAGGATAATCAATAAATTTCCCTTGGGGCAGGACGATATCGCGCGCTGGGCGGCGTCGGTGGGCCTCTGTTTGCTGAACAGAGGCGCCACCAACACGTGCGTGCGACAGCAGGGGGGGTCGATAGTGGACCTTTCGTTCGCTACCCCTGCAGTCGCCGTACGAGTAAGGAACTGGAGTGTCCTGGATGAGGTCGAGACGCTCTCGGATCACCTTTATATCCGATTCGAGCTCTCCCGGTCCCAGGACGCCAGTAGGGGTCACGCGGCGCGGCGTCCCTCCCGTTTTCCGCGGTGGGCTGTCGCCAAGCTGGACAGGGACCTACTAGAGGAGGCGGCCATTGTTTGCTCTTGGCTGTCTCCGCAGGCCCCGACCGAGGAGGTCGACGTTGGGGCTGGTCGCTTCGCCGATGCGTTAACGCTCATCTGCGATGCGGCCATGCCCCGCGTTCGTGGCCGTCGGCCTCCTCGGAAGGAGGTCTACTGGTGGTCCCAGGAGTTGGCGGGCCTCCGTGCGGCTTGCGTACGTGCCCGGAGGTCCCACACCCGGAGTCGGCGACGTCACCGCGGAGGCGGTGAGGAGGTGGACCGGCTTCACGAGGAGTACCGAGCAGCTCGGGAAACTCTGAGGCTGGCCATCTGCCGCGCCAAAGACGCGTCTAGAGAGGAGATGCTGGAGAGTCTCGAGCGTGACCCCTGGGGTCGCCCTTACCGTGCGGTGCGTCAAAAGCTCCGCACACAGGGCCCCCCCCTTACGGAGACTCTCCAGCCCAGCTTCCTGCAGGAAGTGGTCGAGGGCCTATTCCCGCAGCAGGCGGAACACACACCCCCATCGATGGCCCGTCGTGGTCGTCGTCGGGGCAGCGTGGGTGATGTTCCGCCTGTCAGGGAATCGGAGGTAGGGGCGGCTGTTCTACGGATCCGGTCCAAGAACACCGCCCCCGGGCCGGACGGGGTTCCAGCCCGAGTGATGGCCCGAGCCCTCGACTACATGTCGGACCACCTCAGGGGAGTGTTGGACGCTAGCCTGGCGTCCGGACGCTTCCCTGAGCGTTGGAAGTGCGGGAAGCTGGTCCTGATACAGAAGCATGGACGGCCTGCCGATTCGGTCGCGGCCTACAGGCCCATCGTGTTGCTGGACGAGGCGGGCAAGTTGTTCGAGAGGGTTCTCTCTGTCCGCATCGTCCGGCACCTCAGCGAGGTGGGGCCCGACCTGTCGGACGCCCAATTCGGTTTCCGTGAAGGGCGTTCGACGGTCGACGCGATCCTGCGCCTGAGGGCCGTGACCGAAGAGGCGGTGAGAGGCGGTGGAGTGCTGTTGGCGGTGTCATTGGACATCGCCAACGCCTTCAATAGTCTGCCATTCGGCTGCATCAGGGCCGCACTCCAATACCACGGAGTGCCAGGGTACCTGAGGCGGCTGGTGGCAGACTACTTAGAGGAGCGTACCGTCGAGTACGAGGACCGAGGTGGCGCCTTGAGACGCAGGGCCATGTCGTGCGGTGTTCCACAGGGGTCTGTCCTAGGACCACTCCTGTGGAACATGGGATACGACTGGGCCCTACGAGGGCGTCTCCCCCCCGGGCTGGGTGTGATCTGTTACGCAGACGACACCCTGGTCACGGCCCGGGGGGCAAACTTTGAGGAGGCGGCGCGCCTGGCCACCACGGGAGTCTCCCGGGTGGTCGGGCGCATCGAGGCGCTGGGTCTACGGGTGGCCCTGGACAAGACGGAGGCCCTATTATTTCATGGGCCCCGTCGCGGTCCGCCCGCCGGCGCCTCGATCGAGGTCAACTCGGTCCTCGTACCGGTCCGGGCCCAGATGAGGTACCTGGGTCTGGTCCTCGACGGTAGGTGGCTCTTCGAAGAGCACTTCCGACAGCTTGGTCCTAAGCTGGTGGGCACTGCCTCCGCCCTAGGGCGACTTCTGCCCAATTTGGGCGGGGCCAGTGTCCCCACTAGGCAGCTGTACACGGGGGTTGTCCGGTCGATGGCACTTTACGGTGCACCGGTGTGGGCGGCGGCTCTGTCCGCCCAAAACAGGGCGCGCCTCTGGCGCCCCCAGCGGATACTGGCGGTCAGAGCCATACGTGGATACCGCACGGTGTCCACAGAGGCGGCGTGTGCCTTGGCCGGAACACCCCCGTGGGATTTGGAGGCGGAAGTGCTCGCCGAAGTTTATCGGCGAGTGGCTGACTTCCGGGCGGAGAATGGCTTTCGCCCTCCGCCCGAGGACGTGCGCGAGTGGCGCGAAGCCGCTCGCCGAGCCACCATGCAGAGATGGTCGTTCCGGCTGGAGACCCCACGTGCTGGCTTTGCCGCCGTGGAGGCTCTTCAGCCGGTCATCGCGGAGTGGGCAGGGCGGCAGCACGGGACCCTTTCCTTCCGGCTGACGCAGGTACTTTCCGGGCACGGTTGCTTCGGAAAGTACCTGCACTCGGTCGCTAGGAGGGAACCGAGTCCCGCCTGCCACCACTGCGACTGCAGTGAGGACACGGCCCAGCACACGCTGGCGGTCTGCCCCGCTTGGGCGGCGCAGCGCCGGGTCCTCACTGCAGTCATCGGAGGGGATCTCTCGCTGCCGGCCGTCATAAGATCGATGGCCGGCAGCGACAGTTGTTTTACCGCGGTCGCAACCTTCTGCGAGGACGTAATCTTGCAGAAGGAGGTGGCGGAGAAGGCCCGGGAGGATTCCATCCAATCGGACCCGATCCGCCGCCGGCGCCCCGGGCGGCGGAGGCGCGCATACCTGCGTCTCATGCCGCCCTGAGAGTGGCCGCGGATGGGCGGGACGGGTTTCCCGTCCGTCCGCAGTGGAGGCCAACCGCGAGGGGGCGACGTCCGCGTGTGACCGGACGTTGCCTAATTAGAGAGTAAAGTTTGAGATGGTGCCCGCAACAGTGCGGGCAGGCGCCGGTTGGAGTCCAGAAGGAAATCCCCTCCCTGGACTCCTTCCAATACAAAGGCGCAGAGAGGGTCACACCGTGTGGTTTTAGTCGGTTCGAGTCCGACACACCACCCCGCCGTAACCCCGACGGGGTGACGGTCCGCGGGGGTTTCCACACGTTAAAAAAAAAAAAAAAAAAAAAAAAAAAAAAAAAAAAAAAAAAAAAGGACGATATCGCGCCAATCACCGTTTTACACGGTAAAAGGCGGAACACCAACCCGCCCCAGACGAAATCCTTCAGCCGCACCGGGGTGTCGCCTGCTCGAGTCGCTTGCAGTGATCACTTTTTCCCAAGATGGAGCCGCAACGACCCTTACGCAACGATTAGGGACTAGCTACCTCTACCCATCCCCTTCGCCCCCTCCTTCGAGCGGGATCGGCCCTTTCCCGATCCCGCTCTGCGGACTTCTTCTGGAACATTACGTTCTCACAGAAGGAGACCGCGGCCTCCCACCCTTCATCACTGGCCAGCATTGCCGCCATCAATGCTGGCGGTGACAGGGTTCGTCCAATCTGCCCGACCAGGCCTCGACGCTTGGACTCCCACGCTGGACAGTCCTCTAGCGTATGCTGGGCGGAGTCCCCGTCTGACCCGCAGTGATTATATTGTGCCGTAACCTCACGTCCGTACTTTATTCAGATACTCACCGAAACAACCATGTCCGGTGAGTATCTGAGTCAATCGGTAGGTGACACAGTCGGTGCTCTCTATCTAAGCTTTGAAGCTTGGCATAACGGCTCCAACAGCGCGTTTGCTGGCCCCTCCCTCTGTTTCGAGCCGTGCCCTCCAAGTGCGTGTGTGCGTTCTGCCGTAGTATACTAGGCTCATGATCGTGCGGTAGCCCCGCACGATCCGAATGGCCATCAGCCGCTGCAGACTCCTAAGTTGAGCCTTACAGCTGGAGGAACCCGCCAGGTCCTTAGACCAGACGTGTGCCCCATAGAGGACCATGGATCGCACGACGCTCATGTAGAGTCAGCGAACTTCTTCACTTGGTCCCCGAGATTGGGCAGCAGACGATGGTACGCCCCTGCTACCCCTCGAACCCGGGGGCCTAATCGCCCGAAATGCTCTTCGCAGCTCCAACGACTGTCCAGGATGTGTCTTATGTACTGGCCCACCCGGACTTCAGTGTCACCCACTCGGAAGTGCGAGCTGGTTAGTTCCTGGCGCTTACGTAGGCCATGGAAACAAATTACCTCAGTTTTCCGAGGCACCACCCTTAGGCCCAGCTCACGAATTTTTTCCACAAAACAAGCCACTCCCTGCTCGGTGAGCAGAAGCACTTCCTCGAAGCGTAACCTTCTGGCCAGTATTAGGGTACCGTCCGCATAGCAGACGACACTTAGGCCAGAGGGCTGACTAGTGCGAAGGACCGCATCGTATGCGAGGTTCCATAATGATGGGCCAAATACAGAGCTCTGAGGAACCCTGCAACACACTTCCCTTCGATTCTCCGACCCGTTCCGATCCACAAATTTCACCGTCCTGTCTAGCAGATAGGCCTCTATGATCTAACCATGCACCTGTCAACGTCAATATATCCAAGAGTTGGCAGTACTTGGTCGGCAGCGGCGGGGTATCGACAAGACCTGTCTAGGTCGTGTTGGTTATCTGGGCATGATCCTTGACGGTAGGTGGCTCTTCGACGAGCACTTCCGTCAGATTGCTCCGAAGCTGGTCGACACTGCCTCCGCACTTGACTATGACTTTTGTCCAAATTGGGTGGAGCTATGTCGCAACGAGACAACTGTACACGGATACACTTGTCTGGTCTATGGCACTGTACGATGCACCGGTGTGGACGGCGGCTGTGACCGCCCAAAATATGGCACGCCTCTGGTGACCCCAGAGGATATTGGTGGTTTGAGCCATATACGGTTACCGCGGTCGCAACCTTCTGCGATCTATGCCATGGTCATGCTACCCTGAGTGTGGCCGCAAATGGACGGAAAATTTTCTCCTCCATCCGCTTCAGTGGCCTTCAGGCTTCAGTGGAGGCGACGTCCACGTATGCCGTACGTCGCCGTGGAGAGATAAACAGTTGATGGCACCCGCTTCAGTGAGAGGAAGCACTGGGAGAGGTTCAGAGGGCGTAATAACAGGTTCCTTGGACCCCTGCTATTTCAGGTGCAGAGTGGCATACCGTTTGGTTTTAGTCGGTTCGATGCCGTTGCAAACCCCGGTAGCGTGACGGCCCGAGAGGGTTTCCACACGTCAAAAAAAGGTGTTTTAAATGGTCGTCACGCTGTATTCTACTGCGCCAAGTGTCGTGGGTTCCTACCGTTCCTACGTGGGAAAACACTTTGTGCAATTCACAAATTGTTGTCCTAAGTCTAGGTGTTCTCTGTGTTAGTTTTAAGCAGTGCGCTGACGGGTGACTTTTGTCGCTGCGACAAAAAAGTTTTTGTCATGTCGCGTCGCGTCTTAAAATGTGAGTGCGCACACGGCGAATGACAGTCACGAAACATTTTTGTAAATCCATGGTTCATTCAACGATATGCATTTGGAGGAGACAGTCATTATTTGCAAATTCATACGGCGTAAAAGTTTTCGAATGAGTGTAGAAAGTTTTAATGAATTACTGCATATTTTCAAAGTATTCACCACATAGTTTAGTACCTACACTTTTCCCTTCGCTCAAACCACTAATTATAACATTTATTCCACTTTAAAGAAGGGGTATTTAATATGTTTTGAGATTCAATATTTAAACACATTCGAATATAGAACTGTTCCAAATTCAAAACTGCCGTTAAATATGGAAACGACAGAACTTAAAAAACCAGTTATAAGGCATGCCTAGTATTTATCATATGTCAGAATATTCTTTTAATCTTTTCTCGTAAAGTGCTGGTCTTCTTTCCACTTCTTCTATATACTATTTAAATTTGCTTATCGCCAGCGGGCATCAAAAGTAAGCGGAGAGCGGGGCACGGAAAATGGCGTTAGGATAAACTATTTTGTAGGGATTTTTGATTCGATTCTAATCAGTACATGAAGAATCGATTATTGAAAAAAACGATTTCTAAAGGATCGATTCTATATCTTTCTGTATTTACAATATAAATATAAATTAATTTTATGAAAAACAAAAATATTCATTAAACAATCTGTGGGATCTCTTATAAGTAAAATCATCGATTTTTTAGTTCAAGGAATTCGATTATAAGAATTATTTTTATTACCTATCAAATTAATACATTCAGCTAATTGTAACTATTGTAAATATTTTTTTATACCAACACAAAAAATCGACAGTCGATTTTCAAGGGTAAAAATCGATTCAGTACAAAATTCAATTTTTTGAGCCGAAACATTGAATCTTCGATCATTGTGTCATTCTCAAAATTAAACAACATCTGGTAATCTTTCAACCAGTGTTAAATTAAACAAATTATATCATATTTCATTTTCTCTAAAACAATTCAAACATTAATTTCGAAGAAAACCTTGAATATTTTAACAGACACACACACAGAGGAGACACTTTTGTTTTGATTACAATGCTATTTCAAGTTGTCTGAAAATATAAATAAAAAGTTAATCCTTTCCGCTTTCCGCTTTTGGCTTAGGGCACAGGCAGAAACTGTTTCGTCACCCGTGTGGTGCGCGCTTCTATCAAACTCTAGCGGCGCGGTGACAGTTTTGTCGCAGGCTCCTTCGCAGGCACAAAACAGTTTTGTCATCCGATTGTCACGTCGCAACGTGCGCGCATCTCCATATAATTCTACAGCCATAATGAAAGTGACAAAACAGTCACAGTGACAAAAGTTTCCCGTGCGCGCAGGGCCTTATGTATGTTTGTAGAGCCCACCGTGACACAGGATTTATACTTCTTTTGGTTGGTTGCCTAAAAAAAGGTTTTTTTCTGTACCAGTTAAGTTTTTGGGCCATTTTGCCGCCCCCCTAATTCTGCCGCCCCAAGCTTCAGCTTTTTCAGCTTATATGGTAAATCCGGCCCTGACATTCAGTTAATTTTGAATTATATTGTTCGCCAGCCTCTCGATGGTGTTTGTGTGATGTGATAAATAAATGTAAACAACTTACAAATGAACATCTATGGTTAGTGACAGCAAATGTCAGTAAATGAAAGTCAAATGAAGTGCGACAGACTTCGACAACAACAAATTCGAAATTCGAAATTTAAATGAAATTTGTGACGTTCGACATATTGGAACATACCTATGGTATTTTTTTTTAAATTTAGGATCAATAGAATAGTGTTACAAAATTATAGTTTTGTTCAGTGTTTTTTTCGTGTGAAGTTAGAAGTGTTGTGTTGTGATGTATTATAATAATTACAACCAAAGGTATTGCAATAATTCGTATGGCAACAATAATGGATATAATTATTGCAAGGTTTGTATAGTGATAATAAATTTAAAATCGTATTGATCGACATTTCGGATAAAATTAACTAGTTGACTTAGCTGTTGATATTGATGAAACAAACATGTATCATGCACACTGCGACATAAAACAAGTGATCGTATATTTCGCATCATATCATAAGTCTTCGGTAGTATAGTGGTAAGTATCCCCGCCTGTCACGCGGGAGACCGGGGTTCGATTCCCCGCCGGAGAGACTCTTTTTGTATTTCCCAAAATTTATTTTATAAAGATAATCAACTGAAATACAAGGAAATAGGTAAATAAATTACTTTAAATAGGTGTTTAGATGTTTTATATTTATTTTTCCGTGAAAGTTCCGTCAAAATTCTTGTTTCATAAAATTATCACCGATTAAAAAAATATACGTTTTTTGATGTTAATAATTCCATAGTGAGAAGCCATTAATTTGAAATAACCCAGACACTTATATGTTACTTAATTGTATGTATAGTATAAGCTAAAGTTCCTCATTAAAGTTATTCAACTTAATAACCGTAAACACGTTTCTCTTTACATTTTAAAATACAAAAACACACAGCAATCTCATAAATACATACTTTTCTACTTGTACTGCTCAGGATCGCTGTACCTCGACCGCGTGATGGGAGAGCATTAGTTAGTGACGTAAGCACACCTGTACCAACGGAGCCTAAAGATAAATGGACGTTGTTTTTGCAGACGGAGACTATTTGTTCGTAGCTTGCCCTGTTTTTTAGATTTATTTTCAGGAAGAGAGAAATTGTAGTAGGTTTGTGTCTACTAGAATGTTTCTACTCTGTTTAGGGTTAAAAGTTATACTTAAAATTAAATGATAAATGAAATAAATAAATACTTCGGACATCTGACACTGCTGTTGCGCCTTTTGACTATATTATTCAATTAAATCCATAGATGGCGCTGTTACGGAATGCTAAATCGCGTTAACCTTTGTATACCGGAGTTAATAAGTACCATGGAGATTTTTTTTTGATTGAGATCAGTAAACGGCAGTTCAGATACAATACATATTTGTGTATGGGTAACAACAGTTGTGTTATATCTCAGCTATAGATCAACACAATAATGTAAGCTAAGTATGTCTTAATTTATTTTCTTGCTGTTGGCGCATTGGTTTGTGACACTGACAGTTATGTTATTGTTCGTAGATTCTAAAGCACACATCAACATTTCTTCAGTGTTCGGGATGTAATTTATCTATCACAGCAAGCAAATAGAAGCAAAGGAAATCAAAACACACATCCGAATACAAACAAACATCAATTAAAAAAAAACTAATAAGTTAACATTGCAAAATTTACACAATTAACAGGATTAAAAAAAAATAACAAACATGGAAATGTAACAATAAGGCTTACTAATAATATACACATCCCGGAAGCTTTTAAGCTTTTCCTATATGCAGACTGACTGACACAAATATTAAATCAGAGCCTACAGAGTCTTGGCACAGCGGCGAATTTACTGCATTATATGCTTTAGTTCTTAGAGCTTAAATACTAACAACGCCGCTTCTGACAGAAGCTTCGACAATATACTTTAAAACATGCCAACATTTCTAAAATTCACTGTATCATTTCAATATCTAAAAGTTCTTAGGAAGTGTGTAGTTGTCTAATCAGTGTCGTCTTGAGGGGCCGTCGCATCATTATAGTCGTTTAACCTAAATTGGAGTCATTGTCGAGTACAATCAGCCTGTCGCTTTATTAATAACGGCTGTGGCATTAAATGTCATATTTATTGGTCCCTCTTGATGATAGACAAAATTAAAAGATAATACATATTTCGGACATCTTGCACACAACGACATCTAGGTCTCAAACTAAGCAGAGCTTGTATTATGGGTGCTAGGCAACTAATATAAATACATTAAAATACTTTCGAATCGAGCCCAAGACCTCAAGCACTGCAATCGCACACGCTACTACTGCGCCAACGAGGCTGTCATTTCTGTCACCTTGAAGGCAGATTACACCCTGTTGGTGGTAACTATGAAAATATTGCGTGTGATGACGGATTAAGAATACAGAGTGTCACCTCTAGTCATTACAAAGGTGACTAAGGCAGCAAACTACGGAGGTCAACATCACTACAAAGAGAAGACAAACTTGAACCAACCCGTCTGGCCGTGGTCATCATCATCAACAGCCTTTAACAGTCCACTGCTGGACATAGGCCTCTCCTTTGAAAGGAGGTTTATGGCCTACTATACTACGCTGGCCAGACGGGTTGGTAAAGGGTTTGTTTCAAGTTTTTCCTCTCTTGCCAGTGATGTTAGCTGCTTATTTTGTTCCTTTAGTCGACTCTTACGACACCCTCGGAATGCATAGGGGTGGTGACAATTGTATTCTTAATCCGTCACCACACGGAAAAGCGTGGTATAGTATAACAAAACCTCCATTTTCAGGAAAGGCCCATATCCAGGCCTATTATATTAATCGTGAAAGAGCTTTGTGGACCTATTTCACTGAATTAATATTGTAATATCGCTTGATAAAACACTGGCATAAAGCCATTAACTCGCTGCTTTTAAAAAAGTGAATAAGACTCTTCAGTCTAGGCGTGGGGGACCTAAAGAGAGGCAACGCCTTGTGAGCTTTTAGTTGCAAATGTCCACAGGTAGCATTTGTCTTAAACTGTAATGGGCTGACTGTGTGCCTTCATACTACATACATACATTTTTCTTTATAATAGCGATTTTAACCCACTTACTGAAATTATTATACTCGTTTATTTTATCACATTATACATATCATTATCTATTAAGGTCCCTTTAGCTTATTTTATTCTTAAACTAATTGAACCCCGCTATCTGTTAGTGAAGTCCTGGCAAAATCAGCCCATTAGTTACAGAGATTGAACTAGAGATACACAATTTTTTTTTAACACAGATACAAAAACTTTCATTTGAAATTACACACGCACGTACTTTCATTTGAAATTACACACACACTTATTTATTTGCATGTATATATGTATGTGATGTATGTGTGTGAACCATAACAAAGTACATTAAAATATTTTTCGTAACAATGAATAAAAAATGGTCCACAAGAGCCTTCGAAAGGTTTTCAACGAAATCTTCATCCATCAAACGGTGACAGTTTCAACGGGAGGATGGACAAAGGGCCTATTTAGAATTAAATAAATTGAAAAGTGCTAGCCCTTTTGCAAGTGGACGTTATTTATGGAGAAAACCTTTTATAGTGCTCTTAATTGCAAAGCCTTGTTGAAAAATACCTTCGAAAGTACTCCGTAGGGCAATGTATTTTGAAAACTTTGTAGAGACTCGTAACTGGTGTTATAAATGTGAATATGAGTTTGTTTATTGTGAATAAACCACTATACCGATTTTGAAAATTCTTTCTCCAAATATTTCGGACATTTTACACACAACACACAACGTCATCTAGTCCAAAACTAAGCAGAGCTTTTATTATGGATACTAGACAACTGATACAAATACATGAACATTTTTTTTGTAAATACATACTTATTATACATAGCAAACACCCAAACTCCGAAACAAATATTTGCGGACTACACAAACATTTGGTTCGACCCGGGCATCGAACCCGAGAACTCGAGCACAGGCTAAAAGAAAGTTATATTACAGAGAGAGTAACTAAGGCTATTTTTTACAACTATTAGCCGGACCAAAAAACATTGAAATAAAGATTCATTTAAAAAATCAAGATTCATAAATTCGAAAACGTTTTTGAATTTAAAACTTTGAATTTAAATTTGAATTTAAAACTCAACTGAAAAGTGCAATTATTCTCAATTTTAATTAAGCTTCGTCTAAAGAAATTAAATGAAACTGCTAGCCAAGGAGTTATTACATCGTTTTGTAAGAAAGGAATGAAAGGAAAAAGTAAGAAAGAAAAAGAAAAAAAGGTGCAAATTCTTGAACGGTGGCTTGAATGTGGCTAAATCATTATTTGGTTACTAGAAGGATACTTCAAGAAATGATAAACTTTGATGAATAGAATTCATATTTCAGAATTTTAATTCAGTATTATAATTTACAGATACATGTTTTTGCTTCTAGAACTATCAACGGAATCATATATTTCACTACACAATTTTCTAATTTAAAATACATATCGTTCTTAAAAAATAATTCAAACTTTATAAAAACCTGCCAGTAACCTAATACAAAAAGGTTACTTATCTGAGATTAATAATCAACACACCCCCTTAATCTCAGATAAGTACCGAAAAACATTTCACACATTCTTACACATTCTTACTTCCACAACCACAAACACTTATATCCTGACAACAACAATTTAGAAATTATAACAACAAACTCCTACAACAGTAGCTCCAATAACCACTTCAACAACTCAAACACCAACTCCAACAAAACTACAACACCAACTCCAACAAAACTACAACACCAACTCCAACAAAACTACAACACCAACTCCAACAAAACTACAACACCAACTCCAACAAAACTACAACACCAACTCCAACAAAACTACAACACCAACTCCAACAAAACTACAACACCAACTCCAACAAAACTACAACACCAACTCCAACAAAACTACAACACCAACTCCAACAAAACTACAACACCAACTCCAACAAAACTACAACACCAACTCCAACAAAACTACAACACCAACTCCAACAAAACTACAACACCAACTCCAACAAAACTACAACACCAACTCCAACAAAACTACAACACCAACTCCAACAAAACTACAACACCAACTCCAACAAAACTACAACACCAACTCCAACAAAACTACAACACCAACTCCAATAACTCCTTCAACAATAACTCCAATAACTCCTTCAACAATAACTCCAATAACTCCTACAACAATAACTCCAATAACTCCTACAACAATAACTCCAATAACTCCTACAACAATAACTCCAATAACTCCTACAACAATAACTCCAATAACTCCTACAACAATAACTCCAATAACTCCTACAACAATAACTCCAATAACTCCTACAACAATAACTCCAATAACTCCTACAACAATAACTCCAATAACTCCTACAACAATAACTCCAATAACTCCTACAACAATAACTCCTACAACAATAACTCCTACAACAATAACTCCTACAACAATAACTCCAACAACAATAACTCCAACAACAATAACTCCAACACCAACTTCGACATCAGCTCCAACACCTACTTCAACACCTACTTCAACACCAGCTCCAACACCTACTTCAACACCAGCTTCAACATCAGCTCCAACATCAGCTCCAACAACAGCTCCAACAACAGCTCCAACAACAGCTCCAACAACAGCTCCAACAACAGCTCCAACAACAGCTCCAACAACAGCTCCAACAACAGCTCCAACACGAACAGCTAATCAAATCAAATCAACCATTTATAACATTAACATTCATCATATCTCAACTCTTTCAACAAAAACCAAAACTTTTAATAATAACCAACCACAATTAAAATTATTAAACACCAATCAAAATACTCTTTCAGCTGAAACCAAAACCTTTTAATATAACAAACCTTAAAATACAGAAAAAACAAATACACTATAAAGGAAAAAATTAAATATCAAAAATTCTGTCAAAAATTATGTGAAAAATTTATCTAAAATATTCCGTTTAAATTAATTGAATAACAAAATATGAAATTAATTTTCCCTTTACAACAATTTCACACACACGCTTCCACTGCGCGACTCTGCTATTATCTCTCACCCCCTCAAACTAGCATACTTACACAAATATTTAGAATAAAAATACCTAAAAAGACCTAATAACATACATATATATTAAGACGAGAGAATAACACCAAACGCTTTAAAAAAAAAACCTAGTCACTAACTTTATCTTCATCATGACCTTCAACAACATCACAGTCTACATCTCATCTTCATCTTTATCTCCATCGTGACCTCCAACAACATCCATCTACATCTCATCTTCTTTATCTACTCCACCATTACCTTCGTGACATCCATCATCACCACTTCTACAACTTCATGATCACCTCCATCATGATCGTTAAAAAACACCAGCTTTACCAAAAGCATCAACAAACTCCGTCTCCTCCTCATTTATCTCATGAGCTTCACCAAAAACAACAACCTCCGTCTCCTTCTCTTTGCTTATCAGCTTCACGAAGAACATCAACCTCCGTCTCCTCCTCTTGGTCTCATTTTTCAATTGTTTTTATTTTTTAAAATAATTCGTCCTTTCTTTTCTATATCTTCAATAAAAATTCTCATTACTCACATTAGTTTCTTCACTTTGTTCATTTTTCAATTTCGTAATTTCATTTTACAATTTTCTTCCGGGGGCTTTTCACTTTTCTACATCCTCAATAAAAATTCTTTTTCCTGGTATCATGCTGATATCTTGCTGGGCCCATAACCTCTTGAACGGTGGCTTGAATGTGGCTAAATCATTATTTGGTTACTAGAAGGATACTTCAAGAAATGATAAACTTTGATGAATAGAATTCATATTTCAGAATTTTAATTCAGTATTATAATTTACAGATACATGTTTTTGCTTCTAGAACTATCAACGGAATCATATATTTCACTACACAATTTTCTAATTTAAAATACATATCGTTCTTAAAAAATAATTCAAACTTTATAAAAACCTGCCAGTAACCTAATACAAAAAGGTTACTTATCTGAGATTAATAATCAACACAAATAAATGAACTACCTACAAACGGTGGTTCTCCTTAATCGGTGGAGGAAACTGGTCAAGCGTGAGTCGAAAGTAGTGTGAAAACAGATGGAAGTGTTTTCTTAACTTTTCATTATTCAAATTGAATGATCAGGAATATGGTAAGGTCTAGTACTATGTATTATGTATTCTGTGATATGGTATCATCAACAACCCATAATGTCTTACTGCTGCTCTCGGTTCAGGAGAAGGTTAAGGCCATACGTCCCCAGTTATAGAAGCGGTCATAGCCAAATAGCCGTAGGGGATTGAAAACGATCATCGATGTTAAGCAACGATAGCGCGGTCAGCACCTAGGTGGGTGACCGTTTGTGGCATGATATGTTATAAGAGTTTCCGTGATTCGGTCAAGTAAATCAGTCGGTCCCGGTTGTTATCATAAGATAGCAATCGAAAAATTTTGTTGGAGGCCTTCGGGCGGTTTGAAATCATCCAACGGCAAGATTACGTAGTCACAACGTGTTTTGCCAGTCCCCAACTTGGGACGTTATGGGTTGTTGTTGATAGATCATTTTGCAAGTAATTTTTTACAACATTTATTTATAGGAGCTAAGAGTGTAAGGGAGGTCATAAGAAAATCTATTCATACAGTTGGTAGTTTATAAGACAATGCATTCAGTACAAAAAATTTGCAAGGCATGCATTTTAATGGCAAGCGATTATCGATATCTTTAAATAAAATTCATGACAATAATGTTTTTATTTTTAATATTTGATGCATAAATGAATATATTATATTGTAGAGATATATTATATTCTTTACATGATAAGCTAACGCGTGATCTCGCACGTTAATTATCGTTTCGATTTCGGTGTGATGAAGTGCCCCTGCAAGTTAGATTAGCCATTGTCCGCTAATGATCGATGAAAGAGGGTGTGTGTCGTATGGGCTAAGGTATGAGAGCGAGCGGTAGCGATAAATATTAACAAAATTTGTTAATTTTACGATTTGTTGTGAAAGAAAATAATAAATAAATACATAATAAATAAATATTCCGGACATGTTACACACAACGCCATCTAGTCCCAAACTAAGCAAAGCTTGTATTATGGGACTAAACAACTGATGTCAATACATAAACAAACTTTATTTTGTAAACACATACATATTATACATAGAAAACACCGACACGACACAACATTTGGTCCGACCCGGGAATCCGGGAAAATAATAAAATAAATACAGTGATAAAAAAGAAATTGTTTTGTATGAGAACTACGTCATATTTCTAACAATTAGACACCAGATTATTTGCACTATATCATCCAATATCACCAATTCGAACCCCAATACTACTCATGACTAGTTCGTAATATAACAACTAAAAACCAACAATCCTTTGGTATTTTGATACTGCTATTCGGAAACCACTGTCTAGTGGGGTAAATACATTCAACTATATATATAACTAGCTTTGGCCCGTGGTTCCGGGCGCGTTTATATCGGTTATCGTGATAAAAATTAGACAAGATATCTTTTCTAGGCTAGGTTCTCGATCTAGACTGTGTACGAAATTACATTAATATCGGTTCTGTAGTTTTAGCGTGAGTTTATACGTGAGTTACAGACAGTTACTTTTTCATATATCATATTAGTTAGTATTATTTGAACACGCTCTCGCGTATGACTTGCTCCCCATAATATTTTCGCTGTACGGTTTCATAGGGTCTCAGTTTAATTCGTCCGGGTTAATCTCGCGTTATTGTCTAGAGGTATGGGGGTTCGAGTACGGTCACGGTAGCTTTGTCAACGATACGAGGGATGCTCTTCATTTAATATGATCTGTCAATACTCGTGTTTTAATCATGCACTGTACGTATATAATTTATTTACACTTTAATTCTAGCTAATCCTAACTAATAATATTATAAATCGAAAGTAACTTTGTCTGTCTGTCGAGCTGTAACTCTTAAACTACAGAACAGATTTAAATAAGGATATAGGGTACTTTTTACAGTAACAACAAGCAACATACACGTGCGTGAATCCGAGGGCGAAAGTTAGTTATATTATCTGAAAGGCTTGTGTATTTGTTGCAAATTAAATTGTTTAGTTGGCAAATAACTTTAAAAAATAACACAGATATTGTCTTTGGTGTATTCGTGTTCTGAAATGCGTGTAGGTGAGCACACCATTGCAGTAATTATAAGAGAAAGCACGACGCTTGCATCAGCTTATCGCGACGAACATCCAATTATTCAGAGCAGCGATTATCGTCCAAATTCACCACTCTAGTCCTCACCAAAAGCCCCCCATTCCGATCACCAAGCCGCTGTCAATATGTTTAACCCTTCGGGTGCCTGGTACCTAAAAATCACTTAGCATGCCTGGTGGGTCTGTGAGACCCGTAAACAAAATGCTTGGTTTTTACCTACCTAACGAGTCAGAAAGCTAAATACAGGGTTTTTATTAATTCTCACTGACATTTAAATTATATGACTGGAAAAATTAAAACTAAAGTTGTTTTACAAAATGTTTATTACCTAATTTAAAATTCTCATATTTTACGTAACAAAAATTCACAATTATCCAATTATCTAACCAGGCCACCATGGTAGTATGGGTTTTCATGTTACTTTGCCTACCCTCACAATGAGCATGGTGGCCCTTACTCCTGGATTCTACTCATGCTTTCCATTAGTCAGAGTAGAGTCACTTTGGTAGGCTAAATTATAAAAAGAAAAAAAAATCGACGCGTGAGACAAATTACTCAATGGCTGAGACCTCTCAACATCACTGTCATCACTTTCACTATTATTGGGTTCAGCATGGACTTCTGCTACTTCCTCAGCACTATCTTACCCATGTGGTACATCCAAGTAGACTGATTCATCTCCACTATCATCAAAAACCACATCTTCGTATTCATTTTCTTCTAAATCTCTCTTCAAAGCTTGTCAGATTTCAAAATTCGTTACTAACCATTTTTAACTGAAAAAATATTGATTTCGTAAACAATTTACCACACAAAACATAATAAACAAGAAAAAATAACAGTAAGTACTTACGGAATAAAAGTTACGCCGCGTGCCTGGTCGGGTCCCTGAGACCCGAGCGCACATAAAACGCGTGTGCGTCGTGGACTACGGAAGAGGAGTCAAAATGGCTGTTAGTTCATATCGCGAAGCTACTGAGAAGCGCAGCGCGTTAGGTTAAAAAAAATAAAAAATATCGTCGAAGTTTTGAAGTGATGGGTCTGTCAGACCCACCAGGCACCCGAAGGGTTAATAAAAAAATATCATAAAATAACAAATTTAAAACATGACCAATTATTGCATAACTTGCTTAGACTCTTCCGTACCCTAAACTAAACATCCATTGAAATACCAAATAACGGTTTAAACGCTTTCAAATTTCTGTCTCATTATTTTATGGATAAATGATGAATGGAACCCATTTAATGACTTAGGATACAATAACGTTGGAGACAAATGGCAGCAAGACACTGCGAGGACAGGCGACCACAATTGCACAATAGGACACTCCAGCGATTGGGGGGACGAATTTATGATACAACACAATTAAAGTGTATGTACACACTTGTAATGTTTTTGGAAGATTTTATATTATATTTTTTTTTTAAGTAATCTTTGAATTTTATTTCGCCCGCGTGTATCTCGATTATTGCAGTAAAAGTAGCTTATGTGTTATTCTGATATAAAAGTTATATTACTGTAAAGTTTTATCCAAATCCGTTTAGTAGTTTTTACGTGATAGAGCTACAAACATACATACATACATAGGTACTCACAAATTTTCGCGTTTATAATCTAATATTTTCGCGCATCTTACTAATTAAGATGCGCGAATTTGTACACAAAGGGGATATTCTGGTAGCAGAGTTGCTTTCAATCAATCGAAATGGCAGGTTTTCACTGGTCTGGACACTGGACGATAGTAGTTTCTTATAACCTTATACATGATTTTTAACATAAACTTTGTGAGTCTTTTCTAATATTACAAATTAAATTTTTTTGAGTACGCGTAAATTACAAAGAAACAAATATACAAACGTTACAATACAAGAACAGAACACTAAATTTTGTTTTTTTTTTATTAAGTACGCGGATACTTTGTAATAATAATATTATTATGAATACATGACATAAAGACATGATTGTGTGTATAGTTTATCCTAATCCTACAAAATTCTACCGTTACCAAGTGTTACATGTCAACATGAATGAACATATTTGGTTTTAAGTATCCTAAGTAAAAGTACTTAATACAAGTACAAACACAACCACTCTAAGTTGACATCGCGACTAGCGCTCGGGGGCGGAGCAGGGGTGACGAATTTATCGAGTACGTGAAAAATGATACAAGCTTGACAACAGGCTACAGGGATGTAGGGGAGGATGTAGATGTTACTGGCACAATTCTATCTTTCTTTACTTGTCACTTACTAACAATAAGATCACTGGTTACTATTAATAATTTTAACCAAAAGGAACCGACTTCAAAGAAAAACTATTCCGAGTACCCAAATCGCGACAATTGTGCCTATGATATTTGAGGAGTATCCTCCATTTCCTTAGGATCCCATTATCAGATCCCGATATGGTGACGATGGGACCACCTGTAAGCTACGCACATTCCAATGCAAAAATAATTTTGGAAATCGGTTCATAAACGACGAAATTATTGCTGATCATACATATAATGATCATTTTTCATTCATTCATCATTTTTTGAAGTCGGTTAAAGAGAAAATTGATATTAAAGCAATTCAAACCGAAATAAAAATAAAATGGTGTGGATCTTCAAACTTGGTATAAATGATCGTTATTGCAACAGTAAGTGGTCCATTCTAGGGAACAATTGCCAGCTAATCATTCAATAAGATAACATCTTCTTGGGGTGGTTCTAATGTATGGGTCGTCATTCGTCTTTAAAGCTCAGGTTCAAGAAAATCTTTGGAAAAACTGTTCAAATCTGTAATCATTGAAAAAAAAAGAAAACCTAAAGAGTAACTATAATAGAAACTGAAAAAGCAGAGGAAGAATATTATTTTTGACCAATGACATAGAAATAAAAAGCTCATAGGATTTTTCCAAGGATAATTTATTCAAGGGTGTGTAAAATTACTCAGTTTTATGATGTGGCTGTAAATGACGAAATTTTGTAGGATTTTTTTAGAGCACAACATATAAAGCGCTTATATCCGAGTGGCCTTAGGTGATTGGAAGGGTTAAGCAACAACCGCGCGGTCAGTACCTAGATGGGTGACCGTTTGTGGCATGACAAGTTATAAGCGATTCCGAGATTCGGAGGTCACTTTAAGTAGTCGGCCTCGGTTGTTATCATAAGATAGCAGTCGTGAAGCTTAGTGGGAGGCCTTCGGGGGCCCTTAGCCACAACGTGTCTTGCCAGTCCCTAACCAGTACTAAGCCAGTGTGGGGAGGTATGGCTTTAACCCTCTCCTGAGAGGAGAGACGGGTCCAGCAGTGGGAAATTATGGGTTGTTGATAGAACTTAAATTGAAAATTTTAAGTCAAAGAATTAAAAACACGCCTATATATCAACTCTTCAATATCATAGGACATTAATTTAGCGATCATTCCGAGAGATTTCACCCCCTCACTTAGTATATAACTATTATTTATAGGCGCATGCGAAACGCTTGGCGCCATCGAGGTACAGTACAGGCCGGTGTAGAGTTAGAAAGATATAGACAGAGTAGTTTGAGACAGGCTTTTTATAGGTATAGTTCAGGTAAACTAAAGCTCACTCACTCACTCGTAAAGCGCTCGTGCTATTTTTAAACAATTAGCTAAGCAACTGGTCGATGCTTTTCGTGACCAACAGGCCTTTTGGCTTTTTTCTAGCACAGAGAATTTGCATTGCCATTCAAGGTGGCAATGCTGACAGTCATACATTTTCTTGAAGGTTTTTGATATCTATTCCTGCATGTTACTTGATAGATTCTTTTAGAATCAGTATCGAATCCGGATATACCGGGGTTAACAGCGAGTGTCAGACCCGATGTTACTAAAACCGTGGCACTTGGTGTGTCACTTTAATGTAGGTTCCCTCCTACATGATTCCAACGTACAAGAATTACAATTTACTGTTTATTTGAGATGTTAGTTATTGTTTTTTTATCTTAGCGGTTTAATATTAATAGTAGTAATAGTAGACTGATCCTAATTGTTGAATCAGAAATACTATAATAATAATAATCTTTTTCTGCTACACAGCTTCATTATTTCTACAGATATCGTCGTTTTCAATTATACTGTGTAAACTTGTTATATTAATATCTAAATAAAGATAATCCCTTCCATTTCAAAACCTATTATGAATATGCCTTAGTCGGTTAAAAAGGAGTATCTAAACTTTATTTAACTCTGCTCAAAAAATTCATACATTTTCCATTGTCCTTACTCATTGAAACATCGCATCTCTCAAAAATCGTTACATCGTCCACGTAGGCTTTTATGACAACGCAATAAAGTCTAATTTTGCTAGATTTAGTACAGTTCTTTACATTTTTCGCGTGGAAGGCTTTGACTTCGTTCGATTTACGTCGGAAGCTAACGTGGTGCCCTCTCTGAATGAGTTTTTAAATTAGAACTGAAGTGTCGCGTTCTTAATATTTATCCCTGAATTGGTAATCAGAAATTGTACCCACGTATGTATGTCTGTGGTAATCATCGCTGTATAGTTGTTTCTAAGGAGCCATCCGAATGTTCGAATCCCTGCTCACATTACTAAGCCGAAGAGTAAGGCTTTAAAACGGTTCTTGCTCATCATCTTCTTCCTAGCCTTATTCCTAATATTATTTGGGGTCGGCTACTAGTTCAACCAGTTTTACCTGAATATCAGTTTTTCCTCGGAGCGACTGGCATCGGACCTCCGCAACCCTAAGGGAGAACTGAAATTCGATGGTTGAACTAGTTGTCAGTGAATTTGAGGGCACTGACTTCCTAATAACGATTACCATAGATGTTCATGACGACCGGGACGGTCAATAATAATAGTATCTTAATTGTAGATAAGATTAGAGATTGCATAAAACTAAGATACCATTTTGAAGGTAGTAAAACCACGCTGATTTCAGCACGAATGGGCCAATTCGACAGGGGTTGTATTCTCTTGATCAGAAGATCAATATATCATTTTAGATTTAACACGAAACTGTCATTTTTAATTTGTGAATGCGAGATCGAAGGCCCAAATATGCAGATCGCAATAGGCCGCCATAACGGTGCATTGACTGCACTCAAAAAGAGGATGGTGACTTTTACTTTTAGATTCTACTCATGCTTTCAATCAGAGTAAAGGCACTTTCGCAGTCTCACATAATAACAGAAAACAATAATTAATAACGTTGGTAACCTGTTATTTAATCATCTCAAACATTTTACGAGACTACACAACACGAGATTAATAACACACAAAGTTAACACATTATAATTTTAATACAATAAGGAACTTTAAAATCATCCCAAATTTCACATTTTGAACTCCTGAAAATCATCTACCGTGCAGCATATTTCATATAGCGCCCTATAGGGGGCGCTCCGGGCGCATTTCCGGCTAATGACAGTGGATAAACGATGTCACATCCTGTAAGCTTTGTACCGGATCGCTCCATTTCCACGCGATGTAGACTTTAGACAAGTTTAATGGGATCCTTAGTTAAATGTATAGACAATTCCATTGGATTTTTCTTCATTATGTTGAAGACGTCTTAACTTTGTCTGTTTTTCATCGTCTGTTTTTTTTTAAACTTGAAAATAGTAAAGAAGACTTTATAAATGCTTAAAATTCTAGCAGTATTTGTCAAGAGTTTATAGATCCAAGTCCTAGAGAGAGATTCCGTAGTAATTAGGTCGAGTTGACTCATATTTACAGAAGCAAAGCTTCCCCAGGGTATTAATTTATTTTTCAAATATTTCGTACACTAGTGAATAGTTTATTTTAAACTAGCTTCATTCCGCGGCTCCGCTCAAGTTATTGCGTCAAAGAGTAGTCTTTGTCCTTTCTCAAAAACCAAATTATCTCCATACCAAATTTTATTAAAATGGTAGTAGTGGTTTAGCGTAACAGACAGACTGACAGACATAGTTACTTTCGAATTCATGGTATTATTGAGAATACATACATACATACTTTTTAACACATTATTTTATTTTACTCCAGCCTATCGCCGTTCACTGCTGAACAAAAGCCTCCTTCAGCACCATCAGCTACCCATAACGTCACAATGTTGGGCTCGGTCTTCTCTCAGGAGAGGGTTAAGGTCATACGTCCCCACGCTGGCCGAGTGCGAGTTGGGAACTGTCAAGACACGTTGTGGCTACGTAATCTTGCTGTTGGATGTTTTTAAGCCGCCTATAGGCCTGCAACTAAACTTCACGACTGTTATCTTGTGATAACAATCGGTCCGACTGCTTAACGTGACCTCCGACCAAATCACAGAAATGCTTAAAACATAATTATCATGATATAAACGGTCACCAATCTAGGTACTGACCGCGCCGCCGTTGCTTACCCTCAGTGAATGTTTCCAATCACCTTAGCGCTTCTAAAGAGCACCTAAATTTATACATTAATTATGAATACTTTTCAAAGAAACCTCTGTGTCATTGAAGTTCTTGCAAAATGATCCCCACACCATGATTGATATCATAAAAATTATGATAATGAAGTCCATCATCACCAACGGAGTGTGTTCAAGTATACGGAACCATTAAAACGACTAAAATGGGCACTCAAAGCACCTAATTATTGTCGAGTCGTTAATTTTGCTCTCTAAATCAAGAAAATACCCATAACTTACGAGTTGGAGGGTAAAATAATTAAAAAATATAAAATGGCGTCTCTTAATGACTCTCCGAAGTAAGACCCAACGTTTCTTTTTATTTTGTATCTTTTTGTAGTACAATTTTGAAATTGTCTAGACCCATAATACAGGCCTTGCTTAGTTTGGGACTAGATGGCTTTGTGTGTGTTGTCAAAAATATTACTATACAATAATGACTAGCTGGGTTCCTGGGTGTTGCTCGCGGTTGTTATAAATATATATAATAAAGCGGATCTAATCTAAAAGAATTAGCTTACGTATACTTATAAGAAGTATCTTATTTCATTAGTGCTCTAGAGATTAACTGGAACAAACAAACAGATAAAAAGTATAGTATATAAGTGTATAAATATCCACACAAAAAATATAGTGCTCACTATACAAATAAGTCTGCGTCATGTCAAAATTTCTTTGGACTTTTCTGTATTAGTCCAGTCAATGAAGGCTTAACTTTGCCATTTTAGTTGAACACCTGCAATCAACGCGAAAATTTCCGTAAGTCTTCGTAGATTAATATACTAAAATTGCAGGGTGCTGCAATACCGGCAAACTGTGCAAATAAATTGCAAAAGCGTGCAAAAACTACTATTTCGTCTATATCTCGCGATTGGCTGGAAAAATAAAAAAAAATCCTTCTATAAAATTCTAGCAAATTTAATTTTCTACAAAAAAGTTTAATCTTATTTTCGCGTATCTCTCATTGTTTTTGCACAAAATGCATTTAAAGGTACAAAATTGAAGAAAAATTATTATTAATCTTCTTTTATTGATTTTAAAGCGATCCTACATGTTTCATTGGGATTTAATTGATATGTTTTGGGCATTTTTTTATTTATTTACACCTTTTTTTGTTATAACTAATAATCTTGATAAAAAAATTACATTTCAATTTTAATATATTTAATTAAATTTTAGTTTTTTTTTATTCCATCGAATTTATCACACTTTTCTTTTTACCTGAGCTATTATAAATTTCATTACAAGGGACATTTACTCCGCTACATTTCGGACATCTTACACACAACGCCATCTAGTCCTAAACTAAGCAGAGGTTGTAATACTAGACAACTGATATTAATTCATAAACATATTTTTTTTTGTAAATACGTACATATTATACATAAAAAACACCCAGACTCCGAAATAAATATTTGCGGATAACACAAAAATTTGGTCCGACCCGGGAATCGAACCCGAGACCTCTTGATCGACAGCCGCATACGCTAACCAACTAGACCAACAAGACCGAGACCTCAGTCACTGGCGGAGAGAGAGAGTGCTATATTTATTTATCTATTGCTCCCACTGATTCTTTTTTTTTATGCGCATGCGCGGCAGATGAAGAGAGAATGCGTGCAGTGAGACTACAATTATTCCAATCCTACTTCGTATATTTTTATCCCTTACGCTCGAAGAGATAGAAATATAGAAAGTAAGGAGAATTAGACAAAAATGAGACCCTTGCGCATAACGAAAATGTCCCATTGAGAACACACGCATGCGCTTATTTTTCTATCTCGCTGAGTGCAATGAGTAAAGACTGCAGCAGAAAATGCTCAATCGTTTGTTACTTACTGTCACTATACTTCAAACTGTCTTTTCAGGGATATTTCATTTTTGTGAGTGTAACTGTCAAAAAGTGTTTTTTTAGAAAATAAATTTGATTGACGGTTTTCAGTTGTAAGGAAATAATGGGTCCCTCATTTTTATGTTCTATTTGTACGAAGAAAACGCAAGATGCAACAATTGTTGTGAAAATGAGAGGATTGCATACTTTAATTAAAAAAGCGGCCAAGTGCGAGTCGGACTCGCCCGTGAAGGGTTCCGTATCAGCAAGTAACATCATATAAAAGTTCTCGTAGTTCGTTGTAACTTTCATCGATGTTTTTATACTAGTGTATTGACTGGATGAAAGGTAAATTGCGTGTAACGATTTATGACGTATAAACAAAAACTACTTTCGAGATCTTGTTCAAACCAATTTTCGTTGGTAGTTTACATGGTAATGTATAACATATATTTTTTTTAGTTTTATCACTCTCTTATTTTAGAAGTTAGAGGGGGGGGGGGGGGACACATTTTTCCACTTTGGAAGTGTCTCTCGCGCAAACTATTCAGTTTAGAAAAAAATGATATTAGAAACCTCAACATCATTTTTGAACACCTATCCATAGATACCCCACACGTATAGGTTTGATGAAAAAAAATTTTTTGAGTTTCAGTTTCAAGTATGGGGACCCCCAAGATGTACTGCTTTTTTTCGATTTTTATGTAAAAATCTTAATGCGGTTAACAGAATACATCGACTGACCAAATTTCAACAGTATAGCTTTTATAGTTTTGGAAATAATTGGCTGTGACATACGGACGGACAGACAGACAGACTTGACGAATCTATAAGGGTTCCGTTTTTTGCCATTTGGCTACGGAACCCTAAAAAAGTCAAGTAAAAGATGATAATATATGGAAGCAATGGATAAATCATGAAGAGTATCGTTTTCATGATAGGTGCCGAAAACGATATGGTTTATCATCATCGTATCTTCAACTAGCTGTTGGAACATACATTTATCACAAAACAGGATCGAAGTTGGTTATCAATGTACTAAGCAAACTGGGTGTTAGCACATCATACCATAATATTCACCTTCATGAAGCTTCTCCAAAATCATTTTCGCGTTCTGCAGCAATAGCAACAATACGATTGTTTAGACTATTGCCTTGTACAATATAACCAGGTTTATGACGACGATCCCAACTTTTTCCACACAGAAAGCATAATTCATCGAATCTACAATTACTTTCACAGGATGGTGTAGGAAAACCTGGAAATGATATGGAGGAATCTCTCTTCATCTGCCGCGCATGCGCATAAAAAAAAAGAATCAGTGGGAGCAATAGATAAATAAATATCGCACTCTCTCTCTCCGCCAGTGACTGAGGTCTCGGTCTTGTTGGTCTAGTTGGTTAGCATATGCGGCTGTCGATCAAGAGGTCTCGGGTTCGATTCCCGGGTCGGACCAAATTTTTGTGTTATCCGCAAATATTTTTTTCGGAGTCTGGGTGTTTTTTATGTATAATATGTATGTATTTACAAAAAAAAATGTTTATGAATTAATATCAGTTGTCTAGTATTACAACTTCTGCTTAGTCTTAAATAGAGAAGTGTGATAAATTCGATGGAATAAAAAAAAACTAAAATTTAATTAAATATATTAAAATTGAAATGTAATTTTTTTATCAAGATTATTAGTTATAACAAAAAAAGGTGTAAATAAATAAAAAAATGCCCAAAACATATCAATTAAATCCCAATGAAACATGTAGGATCGCTTTAAAATCAATAAAAGAAGATTAATAATAATTTTTCTTCAATTTTGTACCTTTAAATGCATTTTGTGCAAAAACAATGAGAGATACGCGAAAATAAGATTAAACTTTTTTGTAGAAAATTAAATTTGCTAGAATTTTATAGAAGGATTTTTTTTTATTTTTCCAGCCAATCGCGAGATATAGACGAAATTGTAGTTTTTGCACGCTTTTGCAATTTATTTGCACAGTTTGCCGGTATTGCAGCACCCTGCAATTTTAGTATATTAATCTACGAAGACTTACGGAAATTTTCGCGTTGGTTGCAGGTGTTCAACTAAAATGGCAAAGTTAAGCCTTCATTGACTGGACTATATGTGTGTGTGTGTGAATGAAATAGTCAAATTATTAAAAGCTATTTCTATTGTCGCAGGAACTTCTCGAGAAGCGCATCAAGCAACTGGAAGCGCAATTGGAAGAGGAGAAAAGAAGGACTCAGAGGGAACGAATGGCCGTCACCAAGCTGCAGAACAAACTTATAAAGGTAAGTTTATACTGTTTAAAAAGATGATGGAGATTAACCTTCCCTATGTAGAGAATGATCTTTCCTGTAGAAGGTCGATGCTTAGGTATATCTATACATATATAGAATCTTCCCCTGGTCGGATAGTCGTCCCATTGGATTATGAGAACGACAGAACAGAGAAGGGAACCTGTGTTTATCAAAATTCTGTACCATAATATCTACTGCGTAGTTTTCTGGCTGGCTGGTCTCCATTAAGACTGGTTGCCGTGTCCGATATAGGTTAGAAGAACACCATATAGGACACGTACAGTGTAGGGCGTAGTCAACTACTTTTTGTAATCTTGTTACTAACTACGATTACAGGTAGTTATGATTACATGTAGTTATGATTACATGCAGTTATAGTTACATATAGTTATGATTATATGTAGTAATTACATGTTAAAACCACTTATAGTTAACTACTATATGTACTTAACTACATTTTATTGGTATTTAATATAATTAATTCAAAGAGATTCCTTTTACAAAACCAATTAAGTATAGTTTTATTAATGACCCCAATGTGCGACGATAGCTAAAAACGACAAGTCAGTAAATGTATTTATAAAAGTAATCAAGTAATCGTGATTGCTAATACAATTTGTAGTTAGTAATCGAAATGTTTCACTACTTTTTGCGATTACTTTTTGTAACTTGTACGGGCGTGAATCACCGCCAAACTTCCAAACTCCGGGCAGCTATTAGGAATTTCCTAAGAAAATCCCAAAAACACTTTTTGGCCCGACTCGGGATTTGAACCCGAGACCTCTTGATTAGCAGTCACATACGCTAACCACTAGACCAACGAGGCAGTTAAAATAATCATGATTATGACACAATATTAGTCCGGGGTTCGAATAAACCCTTATCTTTGACGTCCCAATCAATTATTAGTTTTCTAAAAAAACGTTGTGATATACGGTATTTTTTTACATATAAATATTTTTATTTAGATATATTAAATACTATATAAACAGATTCTCTATATAAACTAAAATGTGGTACAGTCAGACTCATAAATATATTACTTACTATCTTCGCAATTTCTAACCGAAATTTTTATACACAATTCTCAATCTTCTCCCCAATCAATCACCCTTTATCATTGAAAAACAAAGCATAGCTGATTGAAACCTTTTAAAGGATTTGTCTGGAATGAGAGACAATGATTGAATTTTTCGTTTGCACAGAAACCGGGGGATGGGGTTATGCCGCCGTTAAATATCTCTGAAATGTAACAATTATATTGTGTCGGATGTTCCGTATTTCTCTACCTGGGTTAAGGGGATGGTACTTTATTTTATGTATAGGCTTTTGGAACCGAGTTTGCTAGAGTACAATTAAGTTTCAAGTTAATTTTTTATAATTTCAAGTAAACTAAATCTGTCTCTGTACTTTAAATGAACAAAGGAAAAAAGAAAAAGAAAAAAGTAAGTTCAATTTTTTTTTCTGTCGCCAAGATATTGTGTATAGAAATATATACATAAGAAAGATTACGAAAGTGTTATGAGAGGTATTACTCAATCTTATGTAGACCTGGATAAATTTAATAGTAATATATATTGATACATTAATATATCTTTGTGGTTTAATTAGTTTTATTTATTAAATTAGAATAAAAAAAACACAAAAAACAAAAAAAAAAACAATTTGCCAATCACAATTCTTCTTAGAGTTTTTCCGGAAACAAAACATTGTGAAGCAATTATTCAACTCGCAGCGATCCTAATCAAGATATATATTCCTACAAAAACAGAAAAACTGCTCCTTAACTGGCAGACACTTGTCAATATTAGGCTTCTATTAATTAAACCGTCCCCTAAAACTGTCGATTTGAGGAATTTCCTACCCAGTGTCAAAGACTAAAATATATTGCACAGACAGGCATCACCGCATCAAATGTATTGTACATACAGGAAAATCTGAAAATAATGAATGCAGGATTCTATATTATTTAACTAGCTTTTCTCCGCCACTTTCCCTGCGAGTTTATCAGTTATTGCGACGGAAAGTAGCCTATGTCTTTCTCCAAGGTTCAATTTATCTAATCGGCGGTGCAGCCTTGAAAACGGTACAGACAAAAAAATCTCTTTTTGAATTTATAAGATCAGTATGGAAAAGTATTGAAATTGATTTATCTTTATAAGTACAAGGTCAAAAAGACAACAACTAGAAACTTATAAAATAAAAGCAAAGAGTTTAAGAGTTTTTCCTTTGTTTGATTAAAATGTTTTTTCATGTTGTACATTTATGAAATTTATTATTGAAAGTTATGTAAGTGCTAACTTTATACGACTATTATAACACTGGCAACTGGCAATATACCTGCCTCGTTTGTCCTAAGTGATCTGTTTTCGGCCGTGACAGATTGCAGTTTCATCGGTTTGTAACAGAACGGAGAGAACAGAGAGTACCTCATGCTTAGTTGGGTGGAGTCCGTTGGCACCGTGGCAGATATCGGCTAGGAGTATCATCATCAGATAAATAGTGATTGTGTACGGATTGGAAAGCTAGGGGGAAGGCGTTATTAATTTGTACTTTTTTTAATAAGCTCCTTTTAAAAAACCTCGTGATAAATCATTTAACGTACTTAAATACATTTCATCATCATCGTCATCTCTAAGAAGTCCACTGCTTTACAAATGCGTCTCCAATTGCAAGTCACTTAGATTTAACTCAAATATATTTAACTTTCATAACCTCTCTGTCAAATTTTTACTCTTTGCCTAATCCTTTTACTTGTTCAATTAAAATTTGGTATTGATACAGTTCCGTATTTTTACTCAGCCTTCCTTCATATTTTAGCTTCAGTAATATCCTACAACTATTTTTGGTTTTATTTTGAGTATTGTAATGCATTATAAAATTTACAGCCACCATTAGTAATAAACATCATAAATTTAAGAATGAACATTTTTGCTTCGTAAGATTTCAACTTGAAACCAATATTTAATACTGTTTATTTTTGTGAATTTACCAATTTGTATCGTTGAAAATGTGATCCCAAACGACTTGCAAAGTCCTCTGATTCGTTGATAATCGATAGACAGAACAAAACAAATCGCTCAGCGAACAATTTAGCGCAGGCAATCAACGCCTGAATTCCCAACAGATTGGATACAGCGGGTTTCAGTATAAAGGTAGCAGGTATGATGTTTGTGTGCACAAAATAAATATTACACAACTATACACGAACGAAACAGTTAGTTTTTTTGGTGACTGTACATGGATAAAGTTGTCAAAGGAGTTTTGGAATGTCAATACGAATGCATATAAAAAAACAGATTTAGATTGATTCATTCCTTTTTTGAGTTTCAATAGTTTTTTACTAGCTATGCAAAATCGGAATATGAAAGTTTTTCGATGTAATTTTGTACTGAATAACAGTTATTAGGTTATTACATTGTAATTGAAGTTTTTTAAATGTTTTTTGCCACGAAATGAAAAGAATTAAGGTATAAATTATATGATTAAATTACTTACGTTGTATGTGTAGGTACACATACCTACAACGTAAGTAATTTAATTAATTTAATCATATTCTTATGTTTTCGTTGAGATAATTGTTTGGTATCTGACTGTACTTCGAGTTAGTTTTGATTAAACTTAGATTATAATAATCTATCAAATTATTATGATCAAAATAATTTGACTTCATGTAAGTATTGTTTCTGTAAATTTAATAAAATAAAAAGGAAATTAAAATAGTATGACTTCAAGATTGATTATTTGCAAGGAATTAAGTCGAAATTTTGAAAATTTAAGTTTAAACTCAGAATAAAGAACAATAGCTCTGTGCATTACTTATTTATTTTTGGACCACTGACTTAAAATGTAACTATGCACGAGTTAGTAAAATTTTACTTTGAAACGCGTGGTTAATAGCCGCGTACTGATTGAGCGAGCAGCCTCGCGAAGCTGCCTCGCGAGGCAAATCCTCGGTCGGTCAAGACGTGCCTCGCCCGAGGCAAACGCTCTCGCTGCCTCGCCCGAGCCTGCCGCGGCCCGAGCCGAGCGTTGTCGGTTTTTATCGATGCTCAAAGGCGCCTCAGTACGTTTGCCGCGCTCACTCAAGACGGCAGTGTTTTGCCTCGCTTTTATCTCTATTCGACTTCAAGTTAAACTGAGCGTCGATGCTCACGGTGGCTCGGCCTTGCCGCGCGAGGAAGCCTCGGATTAGAAAACTTACAGACCGAGGCCGCCTCGCGCGGCATGCGTGCTGCGGCAAATGTCCGAGGCTGCCTCGCGAAGCCGCTCGCTTGGTCAGTACGCGGCTAATAACGTTTAAATACAGAGTTATGAGAAAATACATTTCAAAAATCACATAATACTTACTAAACCGACCTTCAAGTGACTGTGTTAGAAAGTTTCCTTTGTTCTAGGCCAATTATATATCATAATAGTGCACATTTTATTTATTTACAATACTGACTTAAAGAATATTATATCGATTGATTTTGATTTCAAATCGAATCGGTGACGTGTGAGTACGTCACTAATTTCGAAATTTGTTGAACTGTCAAAAAGATAATAAAGGAATGGACAGAATATAGTATAAATGATTGTAAAGTTTAGTTTCTACTAGTTTTCGCCCGAGGTTACGTCGGTATTCGCATATCGCGGTAAAAAATCGGTCGATTATCCTTTCTCAGGCTTAAGTCTATCTCCGTACAATTTTTTTATTTAAATCGGTGCAGCAGATTTTGAGTTTATCGTGAACATACAGACGCAGCGGAGAACTTTATTTTATAAAATGCAGTAGGTAGTAGTATGTAGTAATTTAAATATATTTTTAATACTATTAGAAAAGTTCAGTAAATGGTCTTTCTTGAAATTCTAAATTGGTGTTGTTAAATTCGAATCTAAATATAAGCTGAATCTAAACTTTAGTTATACTAAGTAGTATGAGCATGCAGCAGCTTTTCTAGATAAAACTACTTCAGTACACAGTCTCAGTACTAAACTAAATACAGACAGACGACCAACGGATGGAAGTGTTTGTTCTAACAGACCCTGGAGCTAAAGACACCATGTTTGGAGCACAGCTCTGCTAATAGAACTTACATGTTCCGTTTTAAATTGAAAACCTTCGAATGGAGTGTTTAGCTTCTACATCTCATTGGTTTTTAAGGTTTCCCTTTTCTCGCAAAATAAAAAAAAAACTTTCTTTTCCGAGTCTTATTTAAAAAACGGGTTAGTGGCAGTCTGCTAAACGGATACGTCTAAACTCATTTCTTTTTAACCTCCACAATCCAAGCGTTCGGTGAAATCGAAGTTTTGTTTAAAAACTGTGGCCAGACATCTTAGGTCTCCGACTACCCATAACAATTTTCAATGATGATCCTATGTCGTTCTGCAAAGCAGAGATTTTGGTGCGTTCAAAATTTTCACGAATCCAAAACTTACCTGGCTAGGATTGCTTAACTTTGCAATGTGTTACTCGGGTACCCGTGAGGCCGTCACGATCTTATTTCTCGTTTTTTAGGGTTCCGTAGTACATGACTCGGAATCTTTATAGTTTTGTCATGTCCGTTCGTCTTCGACTTACCTTCCAAACGGTTAGTGCTAGAATGATAAAATTTTGCACAAATTTTATCGCGTAAATATTCAGACTATTCGTATCTTTGTAAATACTTAATAAACACCAGCATTTTATGATGTTTCTATGTTTTTAACAGCCAATGATATAATAACTAGAATTTGCTGTATAACTATAGTACTTGCTCCAAACATCGCTCACAATTTATAATCACGATTTGGCAATAAATCTTGATTCAGAATTCAGTGTTGTATAAGTTAGTGTTCATGCAAAACATCTAGACAATATATGGCTAGAACTTAGGCTTAAATGCAATCCGCATGCTGAATAAGTTCGGGCCAAAGTTTTAGAATTAACTGTAAGTACGAGGGGTGGTTGGATAGACGTTGGAGTATTGATATTGATGGGCAAGAACAGAGCTGAAGGTATTTATTTATTTGTGTTCTGGAGGACTTAAAGCTATTATAAGACGTATAATCAAGTAGATGATACCATTAAGCCAACTTCAAATCAATAAATATTTTCGGATATCTTGCACACAATGTCATCTAGTCCAACACTAAGCAGAACTTGTATTATGGGTACTAAACTACTGATATAAATACATAAACATATTATTTTTTTGTAAAAACACCCAGATTCCGAAACAAATATTTGTGGATCACACAAATATTTAGTCCAACCTCGTAAGTAGCTCTTTGTCTGTCTGTTACACTTTTCCAGCTTAACCACTGCAATAATTTCAATGAAATTTGTGTGGCGACTTCCACATACAGCGCGACGAAAACGTACAACAGCGCCATCTAGCGAAGAAACACTGAACTACGTAGAAGAACACGGAATGAACTATACGGATTAACTACTAATCCTGAATCGCGAAACAGACATTCTCGCGGCGATTAGCATATATACAACATCCCAACATCAACTGTTGGGCAGTTCCTCCACATTAGTCATGGACATACTTTGATTCTTGATGAAGGACACAGGCTACTCTTTACTGCGATAACCGACATACGTTCTTCGTTCAACAATCGCTGACGCCTCTATTCTCTTGTTTGATTGGCTAATATTAGTCAGTCACGTGATCAAAACATTTGAAACTTGGTAAAATCCCTACTATCATTATAATATTATAAATGCGAAAGTAACTCTTCCTGTCTGTCTGTTACGCTTTCACGTCTAAACCACTGAACCGATTTTGATGAAGATTTGATTGGTATGAAGATAGAACTGAACTTGGGAAAGGACATACGCTACTTTTTACAGCAATAACCGACATACAAGCAGGCGTAGCCGCGAGTAAAAGCTAGTATCTTATATATAAAATTCTCGTGTCGCGGTGTTTGTTAACTCCTCGAAAACATCTAGACCGATTTGTATGAAATTTTGTGTACACATAGTATAGGTCTGAGAATCGGCCAACATCTATTTTTCATACCCCTAGAACGCGAACGGAGCCAGCTAGTATTTTCTGAAATATATAAATAGTATTAGAAATCATTGCATTGATTTCTCATACAAGATATCACTACTGACATATACCGTACATTCAGTACTGTACTGAATGTACGGTATATGTCAGTAGTGATATCTGAAATACATACCCAAACTGAAATAGCACAAGACTGTAGCTCAATACTAACATAGTTCACTTCTAATTAACGATCCGATCTTCCTCTGAGATACATTGCAGAGTGCAGAGTTGCAGTTCATTGTTTATGAGACAATGACGACACGAGGACAAGATATTTTGTATCATACATTCTTGGCTCTTTCAATTTACATTTTACTTACGTATTCATAACGACAGATTTTCTCATCTATATATATAAAAATGAAACCCGTTTTCCTTGGTCACGGCATCACCCGTGAATGGCTGGATCGATTTCACTAATTCTTTTTTTGTTGTATTTGTTATTATTAGGAGAAGGTTCTTACGGAAAAAAAAATTAAGAAAATCTCTCAGAAATATTGAAAAATATACATTTAATTTTGCATATTTAAAAAAACGCGCGTAACGAATGTCAATGTCATTCATAGCCATTGAGTGACGTTGAATTGGCGGTACGAAGTTCGCGGGGTCAGCTAGTTCTTTATAAAAATTCAAACTCGTTTTGTTTTATGCTGTAAACCTATTAATATTCTAATTAAATGCGAATATTTGTGAGAGTAGGTGTATGAATTTTTGATACTCTTTCATGCAAAATCTACTGATCGTATTTGGATCAAACTTTTAATTAAAATAAGCTTGAAGATCAGAATAACACATTGGCTATTGTTTACCACGATATCGATTAAATTACACTTAAATACTCTTTGTTTATTTATCATGCACTATACCTTAATCTGTCTTTTAATCTTCTTTGCCTTCAAAACTCGTTAACAATCAACTTTTAAAACTAAATATGGCTTTAATTTACCCATCGCATCCACTGACGCTGTCATTACCCTCTGTAACAAACACGTACCGAAACAAATCGTTAAGGAAATATACAAATGAATCAATCTCGATCTTAATTGGCCGAGAAGCCGCCGGCGCGCGCGCACCTCAAACGCAAACGCAAGAATGCGCGTGACCATCGCAATTAGTAGCTCCTTTGGCCGGATGTTACTGCACTTGATTACCTTAATTACATAAAGTCTTATTTCAAACATACACATATTCAATTTAGACATTCATTCATCTAGATATAAAGTTCAATTTACGTTGTGTGCTGAAGATCTTGTAGGTAATAATTTGATTGTTACGGTATCCAAGTTCCTTTGGCTAATGTCCAGGATGCCATTCCTCACCCAAATATTTGTAATCTTTTATGTTTTGTTTGCGAAGTTATGTCACCTGTAGACGTCCATCTTTGTTTTTGATGTTACGGCATAGCTGGTGAATACGATCTTGTAATCTGTTACTACATTATATATTAGGAGATTGTTGTTTTAAATGTTTTATTGCCGTATAGATAAAAGTTATACCACTACGGTATAACTTTTATCTATGATAACAGTGTTCAACCTTTAAAGGAGGTATTGCCTTGGTCAGAAGTGAAATCATCCTTACTTTTTAACCCATCTCTTACTACTAATACTACTGTGCGTGTCTGTACTTGATTTGAGTACTAACTGAAAATGTAAATTACTAAGTTGTTACTAATGATAGTGTCGCTTCGTGTTTCTTTGCATAGCTTATTTGCAAAGCTAAAGGCGAGGCAACTAAAAGGTCTTCAGGTTACCGGAATAATTATAGTCCAATTTCATATAAAACAATGTAATATCTTACAATTAAGGGCAGCAAATTAAATTACAGCATATCTCGCAGATCGAGTATAGCAATAATCGTAACATGTCTTTGCTAATCAAACTTGGGGGATTCAATTAGAAGGCTGGATGACCCGACACCCTTGTTACAGACAAGATCTTTATGACTCTGCGACCCTTCTGGAGATTACTACGCACTAACTTTTGAAAACGTTGCGGTTGAACGCTTGTAGCTTTTTATATTGAAGTAAGATTATACTTCTGTATACAAGGATGTCTATAAGAATGTGGCTGATACTTGTCTTTTAATAGTGAATGGATTTTTCAACGATTCCATTAAGATTTTTAATCTAATAATTGTTTAACTGATATACTTAGTTGGTCCATAGTAGAGCTGTATACTGATCTAGATCCTAAATTAATTTAATCATTCAGAATTACAAAAGTGATCAGCTAGTAATTATCCTGTATTTTTTTTTATCACAAACGTGATCATTACGTATATAGCAGTAATAATTTTATATTGTCTTTTTAGTTACAGAACTAGCATTGAAATGTGTGTTATTGTGACTTCATTGTGATAGCCCAAATAAAACAAAATTGAGGAAATTGTCAATGGCTTGGTTGGTCACCCGTTGGTTGGTCACCCGTTGGTTGGTTTAAATCGCAGCGGTAATTTGACCTAGTGCGTTCCACATCCTTGTCAATTGTGATCTTAAGCACGTCTTCTTGTCTTGTAATTGTTTCTTATTTCTGTAACACATTAAACGATACATGTCCCCCTATTTTGTACTGAACACATGAAACGGAATACCGTTACGGATGGACTGGGATTAATTAAATATTTATGTATCATTGACTTGCCTTTATAATTTTGGAATATTGCTATACATCCAATATTTATTGCTTGATAATTTTGGGATGAAAATGTTCATAGTTATCAGAATGGAATAGATTTACAATACCTTTATGTGGTGTTGGGTTCCAATGTGTTAGTAGAAGTCATCATCATCATCATCATCTTCCCAGTGTTTAGTATTCTCAAGTTTCTTTGGGGTCCTAGTAGAAGCATCAGACTTAATTGATTTTGATTCTATGCTATTATAAACTATTAATAATCCCTACTAATATTTAAAATGTGAATGTAAGTTTGTTTGTTACGCTTTCACGCGAAAACTACTCAACCGATCATCATGAAACTTTTTACACCTATTTTTGGAGCTATTAGAAGTAACATAGAATATTTTTTATAAAAAAAAAAAATACGAAAAATAAAAAAGTTGACAACACCGAGCGAAACCTAGTATCAAATAAATATATCCAAAAAAGACTCACATATTTTGGATCAAAACGAATATTTAGTCTATTATTAAATATGTTGTGCAAAAGCTATAACAATATATATATAACAATAAATAGCTTTTATACTACACCTGATCGGAACAGTAGTCAATATTCCCTGAAAATGAAAAGAGAAAGTTAGTCTTTTTCTTGACCTAAATAAGCAGGAGGAAAAAATGTATGAAAATCCATTCCTAACGTGTTTTAGCGGGAGAGAAAGTTGTATGAATTTTCATTTCTCATGTGTTATCTTATCTATGGCGCGCGCCTGCCTAAAGAGTTTTCATATAATTTAAAAATGGAATCTCCGTGCCACTGACATCCTTTTGTGAAGAATAAAAAAAAACAAAAGAAGCGCGAAATATCGGTCTAATTCCAAGCTAAATTGTGTCTTACATAGTGTCTTACGTTTTGATTTTATTTTATAAATCATTTAAATTTAAATTAAATAAATACTTTAAATGTTCCTTACAGGTGTAGTTTAAAGCACTGTGTAGCACTCGGGTGAAAGTCCCATTCCTACCTCGGGAGTATTGTGGCCCTAGGCTGCGCCTTCGGGCCACAAAATGCTCCCTCGCTAGTAATCGGTTCCTTTCCTCACTCGGTGAATAATGTACTATTGTCCATGGACATACACGCCAGCCTATGTCCTTCCTTACGAATCAAAGTATTCTTTTGTCAGATTCATATTAAAACTGGTACAGTGGCTTATCCGTGAAAACGTAACGGATAGTGAGACATAGCTACTTTCGAATTTATTAAAATATAAGCTTAAAAGTCAAATGATATTGTTGGTACATAGGGTTTTAACTGGTAAAAAAGTTCCCAAACAAAATTACGCCTAGATTTTCTGTGACCGTGCAGTCTTTTCGGCAAATATAGCTTTATCCGTTTTCTAGTTAGAATAGATTAGAGACGAGAGTCCACGCCCAAGCTTTTAGCCAAATGATTCATTGTGACCGACCAAACAATCCTATTACCGGATTTACAGTTTTTCGTTGGTGTTCAAGGAAAATTGAGTTATGTAACCTAGTCGAAAGTTTGGTTAGTTTCAGAGCAGAAGTATAGGAGAGGTATTTTATTAAAATTATATTTTTAAAACGCTATTTTTACACTAGAAAATGAATTGGATTGTGGTTTATTTCGTTTCGCTGCTACTTTTTTATCAAATAGGGCAATTGTTATTTAGATTATGTGATGGTAGATAAGGATGGGATAACAGATTTTTACTTTTTTTTTGGATACACGTCAGAACCAGTGGCAGGTGGCTACTGTTTTTGTTAATATTATTTAACATTACCTACTTGTTTTATCATAATGACTACGTTTTCTAACTTTTTAGGGATCCGTAGCCACAGGTTAAAATAGGATTCTATGACTAAGATTGGCTATCGGTCTGTCTGTTCGTCTGTCGCCAGGCTGCATCTGATGAATCCTGATAGGATAAATATTTATGGGAAACATTCCCTGCTTAACGTGACCTCCGAATCATAGAAACGCTCGTAACATACCCTTACCATCGGTGATTGCTTTTAATAGTTTTAATCACCTAAGGTCACTTGAATAATAAGGTGATGAATGAAATGTATGACGTAAGTAAAATCTTATATTTCGTTTCCAAAAAATCATAAATTTTGCATATGCATTTTTATTATTTATCCAAACTATGGTCATTAGGTCGTCAGTTTATCGCCTGAAGATATCCTACCTTCTGCTGATTGAGAATCTTTACCCTAGGACCCTTTCTCTAATGAGCAATGGTCCTTAACTACTTTAGGAGTAATTTAATATTGCCTGCCTCGGTGGCACAGTGGCAGCTTATGTGACATCAAGGTCTCGGGTTCTATTCCCGGGTCAGAACACATGTTTGTGTAATCAACAAACATTTGTTTCGGAGTTTGGGTATTTTATATAACATGTATGTATTTAAAAAAAAGTATGTTTATGTATTTATATCAGTTGTCTAGTACCCATAATATAAGTTCTGCTTAGTTTGGGACTAGATGGCGTTGTGTGTAAGATGTCCAAAATATTTATTTATTTATTATGAGGTTAACCTTTTCAAAAAAACAAAAACACGATCTACGTTTTTTACAAGAAGCTCCTAAATATGGTCTGTGATTTCAAGACTATTCTCGTAAGACAATACGACATCATCTGTGTTTACAGTTGTCGCCCTCAAACTATAAAAAATCTTCCTCAATCATTATCACTTTTTCCGGCCCACATCAAAGTTCCTTTGTGTGAAGTAAAATCAATAAATACAGAGTACATACCGTGGTACTGTCTGCACCTGTTACATACGTTCTTGGAAGTATATTTAAAAACTGAGAACTATATAATTGCTGGTTTATATTTGTATGTTCACGCCTATATTCCAAAAGGAGTAAGCAGATTTTGCCAAACAAGCCTAATTCTGGCGATTACTTTTATTACTTGAGTTTTTTTTGGATTGATTAAAAAAAAATTAAGTCTGGCTTAGTAATTCCAAATTAACAGTTTTTCACTAAATTCATGTGAAGTTTATATTCGCTACTAATATAAAAAAAAACATTTTTGAAAATCTCTAGAACGGATACAAGAATTTTGACGAGACTCTCAGTAGCAAATAGTTGATGTTTAAATAAGGTCATAATGAGGAATGACATAGGGAGTAACTAAGGCTATTTGTTAGAATAGCTTTGCTCCGCGACATTGCTCGCTATTTACATCAATAATAAACGCGGGTTACACCACGGGACAGCTAGTTCTTAATAAAATTATAGTGTAACGTGGCCACACTTCCCAGCTAAGCTCCCCGCTACCAGGCGATCGTCGCCCCGCTACTCTGCTAAGACCACCTTTTCGGACTGCTGAGCTTCCTGGCGAAGCTATAGGTATCTCCATGATATGGAGGCATCACTGACCGGAACTCTATCTAGGATCTCGCCCTACCATGCTCGTGAACTAGATCTTTGTGATTGTAAAATCTATCTAAAAGTAATAAACTCTTTGTGAACACTTGTCTTTGGTATTCTAATTTCGTGCACTGCGTCCCGTTACGTGACAATAGAAAAAACGTTATTACTGTGAGTCCGCGCCCTCGGTTAAATTTGTAAATGGCAAGTAACACCGGAAAGCGAAGCAAGTTTATAAAATTGGACTAAATTACTTCTTATGTCATCAGCTATCTGTCAATGAAAGTCTCGTCAAAATCAGTCCAGCCGTTCCAGTAATTACCCGGAACAAACAGACACAGACAGACAAAATTTTTAGAAATTACTTTTGAGATGTCAGTACCGTATGTATATACTTTCAAACGCATTTAGTAAATAATTTTAACAAAAAGGAACCGACTTCATAGGAAAAACTATTCCGAGTACCCAAATCGCAACAATTGTGATTATGATGTATGAAAAGTCCCTCGATTTCCTTGGCATCCCATCATCAGAACCCGATATGGTGACGATGGGACCTAAGATTTCGAAAATTCTTTTTACATTGGAATGGTCCAATGTAAAAAGAATTTTCGAAATCGGTTCATAAACGACGAAATTATCGCTGAACATACATAAAAAAAAATATCCGATGAATTTAGAACCTCCTCCTTTTTTGAAGTCGGTTAAAAAATTGTTCATTTGATATTACAAACAGATATTTCAATTTTATATATTTGAATAGATTGATTGAACACCCTTAAATACCTACAACATTTGCCCCACAAGCCACAACAATAGACCACAATACAAATGACCAACGTATGCCCATCAAAACTAACCCGTAATCTAGACATACCCCTCGATATAAATGTCCGGCGGGGGCAGTAAGTAATGTTCACCATTTATCATCCCTGCAGATTATTTCACCTACGCTGAAACGTATGGTCACCCTACCTCCACGATATTGAAGGCTGTATATAAAAGTATGAAGCGTAATGACAGAGAATGACGTACTAAAAAATGAAGTGTCTCTATTTAATATGTATCAATAGTTTTCTATTTAGGGCCACAGCACACTAGCTACTTTTAGCCTCGACGATTCTGCGTTAGAACGCGGTATCGGAGACGCGCATTTTAGCGATAGCCAGGCTGTAGTGTTGTCTATAATTTTCCGACGCCAAATCGATGCTACCGGTATCCAAATGTGTGCGGAGGAGTAGCGTTCAGCTGCAGTGTCGCGCTTCTAAAAGCGACTCAATCTCCGCATTTGGCGTTTTTAAGTGTGCGGTGTGGAGCTTGCCGTATTTAGATTTTAAAAAGCGATGCTAAAAGTTGCTAGTGTGCTGTGGCCCTAAATGCATGTGAAAATTAACATTACTTACATCAAGAAATTAATATTTCAAATTTTTTGTCCGTCTGCCTGTCTGTCTGTTAATTCTCGGTAATCTCTGGCTGTTTTGACAGGACTTTCGCTGCCTAAAATATAAGAAGATATAAGTAGTAACTCTGACTATTTTTAGGGTTACATTGTTCATGTTCGGAACCCTTATTGTTTCGTTCTCGACTTATCTTGGCTGACACATGGCCGATTTTTTTAGAATAGCTTCGCTCCGCGGCGTTACTTGCGATTTACAACAATAACAGCAGGACTCAGCTAGTAATAAAAATAAAGCACTGCTAGTACTGAATATGAAACAGTGATATGTTAAACAATTTAATTCCCTCAGTATCAAATGGTAAATAAATATTTTGGACATCTTACACACAACGTCATCTAGGCCCAAACTAAGCTCAGAGCTTGTATTATGGGTACTAAACAACTGCTAAATACATAAACATACTTTTTTTTGTAAATACATACATATTATACATAGAAAACACCTAGACTCCGAAACAAATATTAGTGGATCACACAAATATTTGGTCTAACCCGGGAATCGAATCCGAGACATCTCGATCAGTAGCCGCATACACGCTAATCACTAGACCAACAATGCAGTGATATGGTAAAATTAATGAGATTCTGTAAGTTTATCAAAAATTTGCACCGAATTTTTATCATTCGAGTACCTTAACCCACCATTTGCTTAATTACATGCTAAAGAACTTTGTTTTTATTGTTATATAAAGAGATAAAAATATACAAGATAATTCTACCTAAATCCGTATCAAAAATCTTTTTCCCCCAAAATAATCCTCTGCAATCCTTGAATAATATAAAGTTGGGTATTCTCTCAAGATTTCCATAAGTTCATGTAAAAACCTTACACTACTTAGTCCTACTAGGACGCCTTGAATTTATTCAAACAAGCCACGCTTTTCATACTCAAAGGCGAAATGCAAATCCTTTAATGTTTCCTATACTGACGCTTGTGGCCCGGTTTTCTAAATTCTATCTGGCTACAGGCACGTCATGCTTTTTGCTTCTAAATTTTGAACTTGAGAAATCGATTTATTAACAGTAAATTGTATTTTTAAAATACAAATGAGAATCTTTTTGTGTACTAACAATTGTACTTTTTTAAATACAAATTAGAATCTATCTGTTTACTAACAATTGTAATTGTTTGAAATACAAATTAGAATCTATTTATTTACGATAAATTGTAATTTTTAAAATACAAATTTTAATATATTTATTTACTGTTAACTAAAATTTTAAATACAAATTACATTCAATTTTTATATATACAAATAATTGTAATTTCATAAATTACAAATTAATTATAATGAATTATAAGAAATATATTATTAAAGAAAATAGTTTAAATATATATTTTCGTTTCATTGTATCTTCTTCAGTAGGTAGCAAAGACATCTGATTAAAGCTTACCCGACGGGAAATACCTATTCTTAGTTTGTATATTTATAACATGGGCTAGTGGTAACATTTTCAGTACAGAACCTTCGCGAAATTAAATTTTAATTAATAACATTTCCTTGCTTACAGCGCTTCAAAGGAACTTTTCCATTCAATATAACTTTCGAATACCATCAAATCTGTACAAAATTGCACTCCCATCATTTAACAGTTTTATTGTGTAGTCCGTAAGGTTCATAATTGCTTGTTTTTAGATGGTATGTTCGTTAAGAAAGGGCAGTAAGAAATTATTAGACGTGTCCCGTCGTTAGAAATCAAAACATTAGAAACTTTGACTCGAAGGGTTTAAGGTACTGTGCCATGAAGTACAACGTGGAAAGTGACATTTTTATTTGTTTAATTATGATTGATAATTATATAAGACAAGCTTTGTCTTCCCTAAAATAAGGTACAATAATATTCTCGACTGTTTTATCAATTAACTTTCATTTTTTATAAATTTGACCTGCATTAAATGTTGAAATGTTATGTATATCACTACTATGTTTATATCAACTGTTTTTGAAGCGAGAATCTTCCAACAGAAAACATTTTATATGGTGATACATATCATTATTTAACAAATACATATTAAAGGTTTTTTCTGAAGGTCTGCACTGCTTTTTAATTTTAATCAGTATTAAATATTAAAAGATGATATATTAATATGATATGACTTACAGTAATAAGAAGACAAAGTAACTAAATACACTTTTTTAGATGTACACCAGTATTTTGGGAATAAACAAATAATAAACCATTTCTAAGCAACCATTATATAGCAACAACACATTATCGTCATCAACAGCCAATAATAGGCCACTGCTGAATATAAGCCTCTCCCTAGCAAGTAGGCTTTTGCCTTCTGTATAAAGCTACTATATTATACCACGCACAACAGGCAAGACTTATTTTCCCTATATGAAAGTATAAGAATATTTAATTATTTTTTTATATTACGAATGTCATTTACTGCGTTATGCAAACCGTGACTATCTGCAAAACATGGAAGTTATGTTCCGTGTATAATTCTGAGGTAAATGAGCGTGACCGAAGGGGTAGCAGGTTCACCCCTTGATAGCTGTTATTATTTTGAATAAACTTGTAAACAGATATCACTTATAGAAGTAAACCTTTGAATAATATTCAAAGAGATTACGAATAAGATTTTGAGTTTGAAATTATTTTAATCACCACTGTTGTACTGTCCTCTGTTTTTTTTTAATTTAACTATTTTAGTAGAGACTATTCCGTGTGGAGACGGGTTATTCGACCCGTGGGTGTGGGAAATGAAAAGAAAATGGAAGCTTGATACAAAACGTAGACCAACCCATGCAGAAACTGTGGTATAGTATTTCACAATCTCCTATCTAAGGAGATGCTTATGGCCAACGGTGGGCTAATAACTTCTCAATACGGTAGTATTTCATGATGCCCTAAAAAAAAACAACAAAAAACAACATAGAGTCTCTTCCTTTTCTTGTGCATTCTTGTAAAAACTGACCAAAAAAGACAAATATCATCTTTGAAGCGCATAGGTGTATACTTTTTTAAGTTTTTAAAGCGTACACAAATCAACTAAATATTTTTATATATATAAGTAATCTAACAAGAGTATTATATTCCTAGACCATACATTTTATTATGTTAAAATCAACCTAGGTCGTGTCGATTCTATTACGTAATTTTCTTCCAAAACTCGAAATAATTCCTGAAATATTTCCATATTAATGTCCAAACAACATACCCCGCATCAAATGGTATCTCATAAAGACGGAATTGTGTCACCAGAGGCACAGTAAACAGAGTTATAACTTCACCAGATTTGGACAATTAATTTTGTAAATTAATGAACCTTCGGGTCAGTTAATTTAGCACATTTTACTTGCTAATATGTACCATTTGGGCATGTGTGGGAATTTGAGGTTTATGGCGGTCGTTGGTATATACTGTTTGTATTAAATATGAGTATATTTTCAGGTTAAAAGTATGTCTTATATATAAAAGTGTTAGTTACCATACTCCTCCGAAACGGCTGGAACGATTTGTATGAAATTTTCTGTGTATATCGGGTAGGTCTGAGAATCGGCTACTATCTATAGCCGGTTCCAAAAATAACGGGTCAGTCACATAAACCAATAACGGGTCAGTCACATAAACCCGAATATCTCCCGAACTACGTATGCCATCCTAATGAAACGAAGACTGTTCAATTGAGAATTTAATTATACAGATAAAAAATAAAATAAAACTTAGTTACACCCACAATATTAATCTTAAATTAAAAAAAAACTAAAGTAGTCATATTTTTCTTAAGATTACATTTTTTTGCCTCCATTGGAGGCTTCATCACGTGGAGGCAATACAAAGTATTAAATGAAGAAAGTGATGAAAAACAGCAAAAAAACAATCATAAAAAAAATGTAATCTTAAGAAAAATATGACTACTTTAGTTTTTTTTTAATTTAAGATTAATATTGTGGGTGTAACTAAGTTTTATTTTATTTTTTATCTGTATAATTAAATTCTCAATTGAACAGTCTTCGTTTCATTAGGATGGCATACGTAGTTCGGGAGATATTCGGGTTTATGTGACTGACCCGGTATTTTTGGAACCGAGTGTATTTTTCACACCCCTAGAACGCGAGTGTAACCGCGGGCATCAGCTAGTCTTATATATAAAATTCTCGTGTCACAATGTTCGTTCCCATACTCATCCGAAACGGCTTGACCGATTCAAAAATTTTAAAATTTATTATTATATTTATTATTTATTTATTTATTTTTTTTTATTTTTTATTTTTTTTTTTTGAAATTTTTTATGCATATTCAGTAAGTCTGAGAATCGGCCAACATCTATTTTTCATACCCCTAGGGCGCGAGCGTAGCCGCGGGCATCAGCTAGTCTTATATATGTATATATGTTAAAGTGTTAGTAACCATACTCCTCCGTAACGGCTGGAACGATTTGTATGAAATTTTGTGTGTATAACGGGAAGATCTGAAAATAGGCCAACATCTATTTCTCAGTTTTCGGTTTTCGGCTCCGTACCTGTCATAGGAGCATTCCTATGACAGGTACGGAGTCGCGGGTATCAGCTAGTTTATATATAAATAGGTGCCACGCTTCTTTGTTTTTTATATGAGCTTGCAGAAGTGACTCTATTCTGCTTGATGGAAAGCATAAGCAGAATCTAAAAGTGGTGATCAATACCATCATTGTGAGAGCAAACAATGCAGCATGGTGAACCATACCCTGACAGCCTAGTGCGATGCTTAATCATCATTAGGCCCCTGGTCTCGCACTTATCAACGAAATGCAACAGAACGAATGCTGTCATGGTCTTGCGAGTATAGTACCACCTCATTAGAGTTTATTAGAGTATATAACTGCCTCGTTGGTCTAGTGGTCAACGTATGCGACTGCTGATCAAGAGGTCTCGGGTTTGATTCCCGGGTCCGACCAAATTTTTGTGTGATCCGCAAATATTTGTTTCGGAGTTTGGGTGTTTTCTATGTATATAGTACGTATGTTTTTACAAAAAGAAGTATATTTAAGTATTTATATCAGTTGTTTAGTTACCGTTAATACAAGCTCTGCTTTCGGGACTAGATGGCGTTGTGTGTAAAATTTCCAAAAAAAAAAACTGCATCGCTGCACTACTTTTCTCGGACATCTTATCAGGAATCGAACCCGTGACCTCAAGCACAACAGTCGCATACGTTACTTCTGCGTCACCTGGGCATTCATTGACGGCAATAATCCAGTTAGGAATTCAATTACATTTTACAATTGTTGAATCGCCTCATTTACGCCTTAGTTAATAAAAGACTAAAGTATAAGCTATATAAATAGATAAATAAATATCGACAACCCTAGATCCTGACGAATAAAAAAGATACAAAACCTCAAATAAAGTTGTCATTTAATAATACATGACCTGTCACGTCAAATAAAGGCCTCACGTCATAATAGGTACATGTTTCCCCTATAATGACGTCACAGGATACAGAACCAGGTTAAGCTACACGTGTTGTATCTTTTATTCAAGTGGAGTGCTCCCCCGATACAGTGTGTACGGGCTTTAATTAAGGGCGGAACACACCTGTTTTGATCACCGACCATAATTATACATGCATTTATAGTCTGACTTAATTAGATGGATTATCCGGGATTAGATGATGTACCGACGCGATAGAATGGTTGATTGGTTTGGAATTAAATGACTGGTTTTTGATGGTTGTAAATTGTGATCATAAACTACTTGGTAATAGGAATATTATTTTAGTTTTAGTCGAATATGGTGACGCTAAAAGGAAGAGGGTTATAGTGTTGTCTGTCTATGTGTGTATGTTGAACTTATGTACGTAGATTACAATAGACTGCGTAAATGCTGAAACTACTGAACCCATTTTATTGAATGAGGTGTAATTAGATTTGTTATTGTGACCCGGAGCGACGTTCTACTAATCCTACCAATATTTTTACATGTGTAAGTTTGTGTGCGTGGATGTTTGAATGTTTGTGATAACCGATTCCAGCGGGAGGAATCGCTGGCGATGCCTAGTAGACCCTATAAATTTTAATACTATATAGGTTTTAGCTTTTCCTTTCTTTTGTCATTTTATACACGCGATTAACAAAAATACTTAACAACCAATACAAAATGCATGTGTATTCATTAAAATATCACTAGATATGCCAATATTAATTACTATATACGAGTATATAATTTAAGTATGTAATATTGGGAATAAAGGCTGGGAAGAAGAAAAAAAATGAATGTATATATTTATGTCTAATACCTACACGCTGGTAGAATATTTTATAATACATTTTATCATAATATTTAAATCTAATTAAATATACTTACCGGATTAAAACAATCTTCGAAATAAGTAAATAAAGAATTTATTTTCTACAAATAGCTGATCATTATTATGTGTTTAGAGTAAATACTGTGAAAAAAATCATAAACACCTACTTACCAAAAAAATTACATAAAGAGTTTGTACCTTACAGATATAGCAACACTAAACAACTAAAATACTGTACACGAAAATAAAAACATCTAAAAAATTGACACTAACAATGAAATTCTGGCAATTTGGGCGACTATAGGGTATTATTTAACAATTTATGCTCCCAAAAGTCAGTTCAGTACAATTCAAAAGTATTATAAGATAATATTGCCACCTACACAGTAAAAAAAATCATAATTTTAGGTGCAAATGTCGAAATGAAATTATGTTATTATATATAAATAAATAAATAAATATTTTATGTGACAGTGTGCATCTGAGGTCCGGGCACTGACCGTTTGAGTGGTGGGGTGACATTATGGGGTAGCTAAGATGACGCTTAATGTGAACTGGGTAACATTAGAACGGTATTGTTCGCTCACGTACTGGATTGTAAGCCTTTTTTTAAAATGCTTAACAAGTTATTTATAATTTGAAGACATACATTTAAGCCTGTGTTCCTATGGAGTAGATTGAGCCAGGTATAAGACAGGTGTGGGAAGGCATTGTAAAGTTCTAGAGATAGTTATTGCAGATAGTCTCGTCGTGGACGTCGTTCGAGTTAAAAGAACATTAGACTGTCTGCGTGGCGCTGTTCTTGAGGTCTCGGGTTCGATTCTCGGGTCCGGCTAAAAGTTTGTGTGTTCCGCAAATATTTGGATCGGAGTTTGGGTGTTTTCTATGTATAATATGTATGTATTTACAATAATAAAAGGATGTTTATGTGCTTATATCAGTTGTCTAGTACTCATAATACTAGCTTTGCTGAGTTTGGGACTAGATGGCGTTGTGTGTAAGATGTCCGCAAAGAATATTTTGTTATTATTTTTATTAAAAAAATCTATAAATTACATTTTAACCAATACCTCCTTTTCAAGGAGAGGCCTATGTCCAGCAGTGGACTGTTAAATGCTGTTGATGATGATGACATTTTAACCGGTAAGCAATACTACTAGTACTATTACTACTACTGCTAGTAACGGTTAACTTCAAAGATAATGTAAAGGTAAAACAACAAAGTTAATTGACTAAGAGTATTTTATACTATTACTCATTTTTTTTAAATATTAAATCTTATATTCTCAAATAACTCAACCAACACAATTTTACCCACCTTCCCATCCCATAATCCCCAAATATTAATTTATATCGCCCACCTAGCGGTCAGTGGACGCAGGTGCGAATAATACCCTTACAAATGATCCCTTCCGCAAATGACGAGTGACGCCGGTACGCCTGCTTGTATAGATTTTGTTTGCGGACATTAAAACGAGACTTGTATATTAATGATGGATTATTTTTGTGCACAGGTAATTTTGCATCCCTTCTATTGTTTACCTTCCTGGGGAAAAAAGGTATTTTGATATTTCTAGAATTAATTAATTATTAGGTAGGTGTGATAGGTAAAAAGCGCTCCTTAGGTGATTGGAAGCCGAGCGTAAGCAACGACGGCATAGTCAGACCTAGATAGGTGACCGTTTGTTATGAGCGTTTCCTTGATTCGGAGGTCATGTTAAGCAGTCAGTCCCGATTGTTATCATAAGATAGAAGTCGTAAAGTCCAGTTAGTAGTTTGAATGGCAAGATTACGTAGCCACAACGTGGCTTGCCAGTCCCCCACCCGCACTCAGCCAGCGTGCGGGCGTATGGCCTTGAACCTCTCCTGAGAGGATACCCTGGAAGCAAGTCTCAGGAGAGGTTGCGTCAGAGAGACAACTATCTCTGTTTGAGTAGTCGCCCAAAATCGAGATAATTGGCTCTCCTAGTTCTCCAACTACAAGAAAGGTTTCCTCCTGAACTCCTTTCAACCTTTGTTCAGTTGTGGACAGTAATAGGTTGTTGATAGCCTCTATATGCATCATCTCAAAACAGCTTATTAATTTTGTATACAGCCATACAACTACACCTTCTTTAACTACATTTTTTTTTCTTTAGTGAATAAATAGTATTGTCCATTGCCAGCAAATGTATATGTTCGTGAGTAAGGTTTAGAATAATTTTTAAGTATGAAACTAAGAATCAAAATCTTTGAAATGAGAATTATATTATTTTACAAACATTATCGTTAAGCATTCGAATGCTGTAGCAATTTCATATTTCAACCCCTAATTACAACAATATAACAGTTAGAACATTTTGCGTTACCAGAATTTGTGTTCTATCTCGCATATAGTCCAAGTTGTAACCTTTAGCGATTAAAGGGCTGTTTATTGACATTCGCGTTACTCTAGTGTTTTTTTGACACTTTGTGGAGCGTAGATAGAGAATAGATTATCTGTCACGACTGAAAATTGCATGTGGTTGATACGCTCTATAATGAAAATTAAAAAATGTAACAGCGCTTGTACCACTATTCACACCTAATTAGTTTATGGTCATAGAACAACCTAAAACTGACAGCATTCGTGCTGTTTTGTTTCGTATATGAGAGGGACCGGAGGTTTAATGATGCAAAAGCATCTCACTAGGCTCACATGATGTGGGTCACCATGCTGCATTGTGTGCACTGTACACTCACATTGAGGATGGGATAACTTTCCATCAGGTAGAGTCACTAAGGCACGCTCATATAAAAAAAATACATAACAAATTCTTAATTGGGTTACATTACCTGAATTCTTTTTTTGAATCAAAATTTATTGATATTCATTTCTCGCTCCCGCTTCAGCTTTTAATATAGGTCAACAGTTTTACGCAAAATTAAATCTGCACCGTGGGTAGCGACCATTAAAATTACGTACAGACTTCCGAATGTGAGCAGTGTTGTACCGGAAGTGGCGTAGTATTATTTTCATATTACGCGCTACTAATGTTCCTAGCGTTTGTAAGGTTCCGGAAAATTACATGTTCATTGTAATTTCTTCTACATTAATACATATTCTAGGTATTATATTGAGCTTAGGAAAATAAATAACTAAAAATGTCATGTGACGTGTACTTTTTAGGGATCCGTAGTTCTTGATTCGGTACCCAAAAACCTAACCACAATTTTTTTTGATAAAATCATGACGGTAGTCCATTTAAATAACTTTAAAGGGAAACGCGACATATAGTGACTAGGATAACTTTTTCAGTTCAAGAGTTATAGAGACTTAGCTTGTAAAATGGACTCACTTGGAAATCTTAGTATAAAGAAATAATAAGTAAACATTTCAATTTTCTATTGGGCACGATTTGTAATCCACCTGCCATTGTGGGTGACTATGATACCATATTCTATGCGTGGTATGTTTGTTTAAATGTTTTTTAAACTTCATTTAGGTTCTATACAGGCTTTTGTGAGAACTTAAACTTTCTTGTTTTGTAAATATATACATATTATACATACACTATACAGCCACGCTCTGATACAAATATTTGCGGATCACGCTAAATCGAACCCGAGACCCCAAGCACTTCCAACAGGCAGATTAGAGTCATTTTAAGAGACTCCCTTCCCTTTCATAACTGGCTGGCCTGATTCATAAGTTCCATGTATCCATTGCCGTCTGTATTTACTGTCAATCAGGTGAGGAGTCTGATCATTTTCCCTCTAAATACGGCCAAATAAACTTCCCGAGAGCTCTGACACTCCTATAGAAAATAAATTGAAATGCAACATTGCAACTTATATTTATTTAAAACAAGTACCTATTCCCTAAGCGAATATACTTTATTACCCAATAAATTTCTTCACGTCCCATCATGAACTCTATATATTTACGTTAAAGGTGATATTCGCTTGTGAAAAATTAAGTAAATTTAAGCAACTTTCGAATAGGGGGTCATAAAATGACGCTTAGTTCTCTGTAATTGCTTTGGTACGTGCGTTCTATTTGATTAGATGTTGATAACTGCATGCTAGGTGCGTCTGCCATGCTTTTGCTATTTATGCGCGTGTCTTTACAATTTATGTTATCCATCACTCAAAGTTTGGTTAAAAATGAATCATCTCAGTCTGTTAGAGTTATAAAGGAAGACAGTGAGCTGAAACTTGAAAGCTTTGTTATGTGTGGGTGCGTCATCAGGTCAGCTTCGAATCGCCAAAAATATTGTCATCCATATCGTGTAGGTATAAAATTTCTTATCGCAAGGACACCACGATGTACGTTAAAACTTTATTAAACTCAGACATGTTCACAATAGAGGATCAAATGTTCCTTTCTAAGGAGAGACCTATGTCCAGCAGTTGACTGTTAAAGGCTGTTGATGATGATGATGTTCACAATAGAAATAAAAAGTAAACAACTAGTTCACACCTAAATATTCGTAGTGTTTCAAAGTTTGTCTTGTATACTAATGTTATAAATTCGAAAGAAACTGTCTGTCTGCCTGTATGTCTATCTATCTGTCTTTTACCTTTCACGAAGAAACCGTTACACTGATTTACATAGATTTTGATTATTTTGTTTTTTTTTACTTTGATCCTTGTACTTTGGTACACTTTACACACATACTCCCTGGCGAGACCGCAGGCGCGGTACTTAAAATATACAAGACGAACAGATGGTTGGCAGTCCACAACTGTGCGTTTTTACTGAAATTTCCTGCCTCGCACATCTAAATTGTGGAATTAACTGACGCCTGCGGTGTTTCCGGCCCGATACGACCTTCAAACCTTCAAAAAAACTACTCCCATCTTAAAGGCCGTCAACGCACCTGCGACTCCTCTGGTGTTTCGAGTGTCCATGGGTGGCGGCAATCACCTACCATCAAGTGATCCCTCTGCTCGTTTGCCCGATATGAAATTTAAAAAAAACCAAGCAAACTCGGTACCTATTTAAGGTAACATTTCAAGTTATATTTTACAAAGCAACATCAAAAAACGAATTTTATACTTCTTATCTAATAAAACGCAAAATTTGGGTATTATGTGAATGTTGTAGTTATAATATTATTGATAGTTATTTAGATATTGTATGTATGCATATCATAGGTATGCATGTGTGTATGTGTATATATATATGTATGTGTGTGTGTATGTATGTATATATATGTGTGTGTATGTATGTATGTGTGTGTGTATGTATGTATATGTATGTGTATGTATACGTTATATTCTCTCTCGTTTTATTCATTAGTAGGTAGATTATAATTTTTGAAACTCATTGCACCGTCAACTACTGCTTTCCAAATCATTTTAATCCATCCTAAGGTTGCCTGGAAGAAACTGCTTTTAGCAATAAGGCCGCCCTTTGTACATTGAATTTAAGTCATTTCTGTTCTGTATTATGAATCTGTAACACGGTGTACAATTAAGAGTTATCTATCTATCTATCAAACCACCTGAAATAGACTAAAACAGGTACACAGTCGTTCATAAACACAAATTGGTTTGCAAATGAATTCGTCATTCTCTTTGAACACAGTTACAGCGAAGGCTACTATTGCAGCAAATTGAACTGTGTAAAATAGCTTTTGATCTCGACACTTTTACTATTTTAGAGGGAAATTTATTTACAGTGAGAGAGTGAATATAACTGAATATTGCACTATAATAGTTTTTGTAAACTGTCAGATAAAAATAATACATTGTATTCAGAACAATTCTTTTTCTGTTTTGTTTCTATTAAATGTATAACATACTTCACAAGCAAACTGTAAGTTTTGGCAACAATTTCATGTCATTTGCATTCATAATATTCCATATTTTTTTCTGTATCATTGCGAATTTTATTTGCAAAGTTATTGGCTATGTTTCAGTTTGGAATAAAATAGAGGTGGATTCGACTTGAAAAGAACTGTTTTTATCACATTAGTTTATTACTACGCAATCAATTGATATTTCAACAAAGGCAATGAAATTGAAATTACTTATGACACAGTCAGAGCAATCGGGTCTCAACGTGACATATTGTTTTAAATCCCGCAAGTTGTGGTAATTGGAGAATTTAATTTAATTACATAGAATATGATATATATTTTGTGTAGTTAACCAACAAACCAACCACCGTTTTTAACTTATTTGAGCTAATAAATACACTCGGCAAACTAAAACATTGAACAGAGTAGAACCGCAGGACTTGGCAAAACCATTAAAGTTTTAGCATTCAATGGTACCGTTAGCAGCAGACGTATTCAAACTATACCATCACACCATTTACTAGTTACTACTTACACTATACAGATAAGGCATCCCATACACTTGCGATTTTATAGCTCATCAATTATATTTATATTTAATTCTACCAAAGTGAATCTATTCGGCCTGATTTAAAGCATAAGAAGAATCCAGGAGTAGGGGTCATCATCCTCATTGTGAGAGTAGGTAATGTAGCATGGTGATCCATACCATGGCGGCCTGGCTAGATAACTAGAGTGATTGGGCCTCCGGTCTCACACTCACCAACGAAATACGACGGCAAGAATGCTGTTATTATTAGGATGGTCTTAAATATGTTCCAAAGAATTGAAATGGACATTGTGGGAAGTTTTTCATAAAATTCAAAGGTCATTCTCAAGGGACTCAGTATATAATATATTACACCATCCTAGTACAATACTCATAGAGAATTTTAAAGACCACACAAATATCTGTAGGGTCTTATTGAACTTAGTTTATTCTCGTACCGCTATACCGTTTAACTCCTCAGAAACCTACTCTTTATAGCATAAAACTGTTTTATTCAAAAAACTTTTTATAATAAAATACGAAGCGAAGTTCGTTATGTATGCAGACGGCTTGCATTGCCCACATTGCTCAACTAAATACTTTAATGCAATGAGTTGCTTGCGGTACCGAATGTAAATAGTGAGATGTTTACGCCTTGTACTACGCTTTGCAGTTATTCTTTAGAGGTTCCTGCATATTGTACCTACCAGTCTTGCAAAAGAAATTTACTTGGAGTTTCTTAAATGGCTTTTGATTCTAGAAATTTCAAAACGATATTAAGCGCAAGAAAGTATACGTGCATTTTTGTTGTATCTATTTCTTAATAGACTTCTTCAAGAGAATATTTCAAAAACTATGTAGAAGAAATTTAGAAACATTGAATTAGAAAATATTGTGTCATCAATTGGATATAACATTGAGACCCAAGGACAACTATATGTCTAAACAATAACATCATTATTTTATAACATTGTGGCGACTTCCACATACAGCGCGACGAAAATATGCCACAGCGCCATCTAGCGAAGAAACACTGAACTACAAAGAAAACACGGAATGATCTATACGGAGCAATTACTAATCCTGAATCGCGAAAGTGACATTCTCGCGCCGATTACCATATATACAAACATCCCAACATTAACTGTCGGGCAGTGGCCCGCCAGGCATGATCACCTCGCCTGGTCGGAGGATCCTCCCTTTGTGTTGGGGGAACGCGACAACCGTTCCTCCACAACGTAAAAATCTTACTTAAACAAATCCAATATAAAACGCCTTGTATATCTTAAGTTCCGTCTGTAATGAAAGATAATTTCATTATGTTTTGAGTATTCAATTCAAATATAATTTCTTTCTGACAAACTTGTTACTGCATCAGAAACGTCAAGTGCTTACAACGAACCTAGGAGTCAGTCGTTTATAAATTGGCACTTATATACCTACCTTAAAAAAATATTCTCTCTCCCCCCCCCCCCAGTACAGTACAACCTTCGACGAAATATACTAGTGAGTCGTCAGTGATAGACCTTATTGATAGAGTTCCCAATTATAAATTTCATCAATCATCATCAACAGCCTTTAACAGTCCACTGCTGGACATAGGCCTCTCCTTTGAAAGGATATATAAATTTATTTCTTCTAAACCCATATAGGAATAAATTAAGTTCATGATATGTACCTATATAATTTTGCGTTACTAAGAAAATAAGCATACGTAAGTGGCCTATTACAAAAACTATTTACAATATATCAAGTAAATTGCATGTTTCTACATTATATTATTTTCAATAAACGTGAATCATACGCGGTTATGATATTAATCACGAAACAAAGTGCTATTACGATAGCAATAGAAGTCTTAATAGGATGTCTTAAACAACCTTATTACGTTACAGAATACCCACTATATTTTCATATTAGTATTATATAAAAAACCCAGTTGTTTAGTACCCAAAATACAAGCTCTGTGTAGTTTGGAACTAGATGTTATTTGTAAGATATCCGAAATATTTATTATTTACTTTTTGTATAGGCTATTGAAGTATTAACTCGTTGTCACGTGATTCATAAGTCCGCACTCTGTGATAGTTTATAAAACACGTAATTTAAAAATACTGAATATCATTCTGATGTACCTATTTATTATTTACTTTCATTTCATCTGTTTTCCTTTTATAATCATTATTTTAGTTTCGTAGCACTCACCTGTATTTTATGCTGTCGGTATTTGTTTAAACACGTTTTCTAATTTTAATCTATACATTAATACGCGAAGCAAAAACTTTGTACACCTTTTAAAAAAAAAATGCGTCGACGGAGAATTATGAAATTTCGCACACTTATAGTTTATGTGGAGGAGGAGGGTAGGAAGCTTTTATTTTAAATTTGCAAAAAATCAATATATGAACGGCCACACTCATTACCATGTATCTGACACACACACGCATAGATACTCCTCTGTTGTAGCGTAGCCTTGGCGAAATCCGTGATTATAAAATTTATAGTCTTTGACAATAGGACCTTAATAATGTTGACAATTATAATTTCAATTAATTATGACGAATTTCGACCACGCGGCGACCACCAGTTCAAATTTAAAATGCATAGTAAAGTTGTGTAAGGCACAGATCAACAACAACAACAACAACAGCCTTTAACAGTCCACTACTGGACATAGGCCTCTCCTTAGAAAGGAGGTTCTGGCCTACTAAACCACTCTGGCCAGACGGGTTGGAATAGGGTTGGGTTTAAGTTTTCCTTCTCTTTGCATTGATGTTGTCTTGCTTAGCTTATCCCTTAGTCGCCTTTTACGACACCCGCGGGATGAATAGGGGTGGTGACACTGTATTCTTAACCCGTCACCACACGGAGATGTCAGGCACAGATGTCACAATAATATTTTTACGCGTTTAATGAAACTGCGGAAATTGAAATAAATAATTTTCAACACGAAAATACTGTACCTAATGACAACAAGTTAGTGCAGAATGTGAACCTGTACTAATTATCTAATATAGTAGTACTTCTTTTACGGCCTACGTTCTTCATATTATCTTCAGATGTTAGTGTTTTGCACATCATCACATCAACAGCTCTTAACGGTCGACTGCCAAACATAGACTTCTCCTAAGAACGGTCAAAATATCGATCGACGATCAAAATTTTTAAAGTTTTTTTCATTTATTTCACTGTCAGAAGTCATATAATTCATAAAAATAGAATCGAAAATTGTAAAGCGATTATCAGCTTACTGAATGATTTTAGATGCCGTTAATTCGGGTTAAATTTAATGAATTCAAGTTAATTGCCACTAAATGTGTTTACTTCCACGCCCTTTAAATTACAAGCATGAGTTTACAATAAAACTTGTAACACGTAGATGTTTGAATAATTTATCAGAATATAAACGAGTCCACCACGCCACCATGCCACCACGTCGCCATGCCACCACGTCGCTATGCCACCACCATGCTTTCCCGTTAACGAGTTCACAAATTCATTGTTTATTAACTGTACAAAACGCGATTAAACCGGTAGGTGGGACCTTATGTACAGGTGGTTGACAAATGTTCCAAACAGTCGTGGGTTTGTAATTTGACAGATGCCAAATGTCATGATGACGTTGTGTTTCTTTTGGATAAAACAATTAAAGGTTATTAAAATTGAAAACGAAAACATTTTATTGATAGGACCAAAGGGAGAGTTAAAAGGAGCGTATCAATTAGGGGATTGACTTTATAAACTTTATGTCAATAGAAAATAATATTACTTGAAAATTACTTATAATAAGTTCATTTTTTTTAGTTTGTAATTATGTCAAATAGTATCTCTAAATAAGGCGTATCGAGTGTTTTTATGCACTATTACATATGTAGTTGAAGTCTATGGATTAATTATCATTATTTTAGTGAATTTATGACTTTTCAGCTTACCATTGCAGTATTTTAGTATCACTGTTTATTGGCAATTTCAAGGATTAGCTACAGAAGTGACATTTTCTATTAAATTATTAGCCGAGACAGGGTTTGATGATAATATGATTTTATTCTCTCATCTTATAAACTATTTATATTTGTAAATAATAAGTAAATGGTGCGTGTCTGGATACTCTAACCTGTCTATAAGTAGAATAGAACATTTAGAAGTTTTTTAACACCATGTATATCAGATGCAACGGAAGGGTGGATGGTATACATTCGTAATGTGACGTTGACAGCGAAATTGAGCTTTGATGTAACCGACGAGTTTTCAGTTAACGCTTCTCGCTTTGCTGTAGTTACAGTTTCAGAGGACTCGCCCCTCATATTGTTATATTTAAAAGGTGTGGGGCTTTGTTTGTCATATTAGCGTGCATATCATTATAAATGTTGGATAATTAACTTTAATCCTAATCCGTTTGAATGTGTGGATATCGTAATAAATTGTAAATGTTGCATATACTAATAGTATTGAAAAGAAAATAAACCTAATTTTCTTTACAATGTCTCATTTTTTCAATGTACCTAATGTCGTCCTGAGACAACACTTTGTGTTATTTACAAGATAATATTCTGAGTATGGGTGTTTTTCGTGTCCGTTTCAGTAGTTATATACAATTAGTTCTCGAAATTTTCCTGCACCATTCAAGTACAGTAATAGTTTATCAAAGAAAACAAATTGGCACAAGCGTATTTGAGTTCTACTTCTTATTTTTGTATTTTTTTTAAATTAACTTGGATCCAATTTCAGAGCTAAGAAGAAAAGCTAGAAAATAAACGTGAGATTCCCTATAACAATATATACAACCGATACATCATATACCGATATATCATAACACACTAATATTTATTCTTCAAGGAAACTAGCTATAAATAATTGATAAACCCAAACTCATCTCACCTTGACTAATGGTGTGGAAGAGATATGAAGATGTTGACGAATGGACAGGATGCTGGCTTGCTAAACAATGTGTAAACAATCTTAGAGGGTGGAAAATCGATTGCATGTGTGTTGTTGATAGTAAAACTGTTTTTTTTACCCGACTGTATTAGAACGAGAGTAATATTTTTGCAAATCATATTCCACTGATGAATGGTTAAGACTGCACGGTTGGCCTAGTGGCTTAAGCGGTCGCCACGCCGCTTCCTACTGCGCCATGTGTCGTGGGTTCAAATCCCACGTAGGACAACACTTTGTGTGATTCACAATTTGTTGTTCTGAGTCTGGGTGTTCTTTGTGTCCGTTTCATGTATGTTTGTAAAGTCCCCCGCGACACAGGAATTTTTATTCCTAATGCGGGAGTTGTCTTTTATAAAAAAAGAAAAAAAAATGTTTCTGTGATTGGTTAGCAGAGACCCGCGCACCACCGCAGAGAGAAGCTAGTCTTAAAATATTTAGCTTAAGTTACTTCTTATGTCATCAGCTATTTGTCAGTGAATATCCCGTCAAAATTGGTCTAGTCGTTCCAGAGATTAACCGGAATAAACAGATAGAGAGACAAGAAAAATGATTTTTTGATGTATGTGCTTTCACATGCAATTAATAATATACTATTAATTTGATACTAGATTAGATTTTAACCCCAAATATTTTTTAACCTCTAAACTAATTTTCTTTTCATCTGTTGCAGGTAAACAAACCTCGTACGTGCAGCTTCTTTCTGGTAAAGCCCGACTTTTATAATAAGACCTTAATTTTTGATTTATGTTCGCTTAATAAAATTACATGCGACCATGCTAGGACAAATTGCCAGAACGCCCACGCATGAATATTTCGTCGCATATGCAAATGTATTTCGGAAGCGTGCAGGGCGCCGCCCGCCCAAAGCTTCGTGTCTACTTCCGGTTGTGCAGTACCAACAGTAGGTTAATTTTGTTATTTTTATCTTTTACTTACTTAGCTAGAACCTTTAGATGATGATAAAAAGCGTTTTGGCTCAAACTCTTGTCATGATACACAAAAAAGAAGAAATTGAAGCTCGTTTTCACCAATTACTCTTATACCGTCTCCTTACTAGGAGACCCCTAACGTAGGTAGCCTTCTAAGCTCTTGGGTGTTCCCTTACTTTTGGTAAAACTGAAAATATCACTAATGGTTACCTAACTTGACTGCACGATATGTCTAGTGGTGTAAATGGTAGCCACAGCGCTTGCTGTTACGTCAAGTGTTGTGGGTTTAATCCTACACTTTGAAAATCACATTCAAATTTTAAACACAAACAAAACGGCCGCGAGAAAAAATTGGTGTTCATCATCATCAACAGCTTTTAACAGTCCACTGCGGGACATAGGCCTCTCCTTTGAAAGGAGGTTTTGGCCTACTATACCACGCGGGCCACACGGGTTGGTAAAGGGTTTGTTTCAAGTTTTCCTTCTCTTGGCAGTGATGTTAGCTGCTTATTTTGTTCGTTTAGTCGCCTCTTACGACACCCATGGAATGAATAGGGGTGGAGACACTTTGTATTCTTAATCCGTCACCTCACGGAATCGATAAATCAATTAACTTAATCCGCACACACACCACATCGATAAATCAATTAACTTAGTAAATTACTTAACGTGCACGTTAATTGAAGAGCATGAAAAATGGCGTACACACCATTTTCCATACTGCTTTCTGGCATTTACTCATAATTAGAAGAAAACTAAAACATCATTACAGCTTTAGTATTTTTTCTTTCAAATATTTCCGAATGGTTTTACTGTAATCTTTGCATTGTTCATCCGGTCACCGGACATCCGGAGCGCGCATGCGAATTAAGTCCCCGCTTTTGTCGATCTGAATGCTTTATGGCGTATCTTGAAAGGGTTGCTATACCGACGCTATTGGAATAATAAAAATGATTTAAGTACGGATAATTTATTTGGTAAATATACGACGATTAAGAAAAATACTTTATGACTTTCGCTATCACTAAATTATTATGTTTTTGTTAAAAGTTGTTAATCTTTTAATGTGATTTGAATCCTGGCATTAGAGGCGTCAATTTACATTTTAATGATTGTTGTTGGTGAGATTATATTGAACTCTATGTGGGTTTGTTTATTTCAACCAATATTACAATTACAATTGATTAAATTTTAGCGCTGGAAAGTAATAAATTTGTATTGTAGGACAGAGTTTCTTATTTGAATAGATGGCAGAATGAGAACATGTTAAGTTTGCTTAAATGCAATTCATAACAGCTGTTAATGTAAATTATGAATAGCCCAGTTACCGAATACTCATTATTTTTTAATTTTATGGGTTACGTGTGTTACTTTAGAATTGTTATCATAAAACACTGAAAGTAGGTATATTGAATATGTTCCAGAATCCAGTACTTAAAGCCTACCAAAGTGACTCTACTTTGCCTGATGAAAAGCATGAGTAGAATCCAAGAGTAGGAGTCACTATCCTCACTGTGAGTGTAGACAATGCAGCCTGGTGACCCGTACCATGGTGGCCTGATCAGATGTTTCTGCATCATTTTCCCGGCCTCCGAAGGCCAGAAGAGTAATGCAGAAATTGATTGGGTTTTCGATCTTATAATTTAATTCGAATAGATCAAATGTATTCAACCGTTCCTTATCATGACCAACCTTTTTTAATTGTAAAAACAAGATTTCTTTCGAATCAAGAAATATACTTAAGGGGCCCCCGGAGGCTGAATTGTCCATACAAACGGTATACCAAGATCATTTGCAGTATAAACATATTTCCACGATGATATGTTGATATTCGGACTTAGACTGTATTTATTTAGGTTATAACGTCTTTATTTTTAAAAATAAACTAATCTAGAATAAAATATAATCAAATTAAATTTTACATATTTTATATTGTAAATGTCATGTTTTCATTTTGTTTTTTTCTGTCTTAAAAACAAATATATTTCTAATATTGTTTCATCAATAACATATCTCATATTAATATGCTACTACTTACACAAAATAAATCGAAAAAATATTGAGTTTTCATTCATGATTTTCGATATTACGAAACACATCCATATTTTCACAAATTTCAATCAATTAAAAATTAAACGCATTAAAAAAACACTATCGGCTCATCGCTAAATTAAAGGCCAGAGAAACTACTTCTTCAACTTTAAATTACTAGAAGTATTGCAAACGAAAATGGTACTCTAATTTTACCATGAATTAGACACCCCATACACATGTAGGCAATTTATGAAGTGTTTGTTGTAATGGTCGATATCTAAACTTATCGACGAGGCACCCAATAACTCAAGGCGGAACAGAGCGAGGCACTCGCGAAATTGCTCGCCTCGCTGGCGCCAAGATGTTATATCATTTCAATGGATTATCTTGTTTTGTGATAAACAATGGTCAACAGTTACACATAAGAGTCAGTATTAACTTTTTTGCTGAGTTAGTTTGATTTGAGCATCTTCTGAAGGCGTGTGACTAAGAATCTGAATATTTAGTTTTTTGTGTGTGAGGGTGTGTGGACAGACGAGAATTTGTGTATATCTTTTGCGTGTATGTGTTATGCAGAGGGTCACTTTTATATCAGTCTTATACATAAATATAAAGTAACTTGCCCTGATTGTGATTCATAAACGCAAAGCTCAAACCCAGCTGAGGCTTCCAATATGAAGCTTTGAAATCTTATGCTTTTTGTGTTGTAGAAACAAACTACGAAAGAATTTTTAGGATTTTCACCCACTATGGAATTACCGGTCATAGTAAAGTTTGATTTTTAAAGTTAGAAAAATGAACTGAGAAATTATACACGGAGGTTAGTCACATTATGTATATAAATCTCAGTTTATGTCTGACTGCCTCACTGACGCAGTGGTGACGTATGCGCATGTTATGCTTGAGGTCTCAGGTTTGATTCCCGGATCGGACCAAATGTTTGTGTGATCAGCAAATATTTGTTACATGGTTTGGATGTTTCCTGTGTATAATATCTATGTAGGTATTCAGAAAACAAAAAGTATGTCTATGTATATGTCCTCTGTCCGAAATATTTACTTATATCTCCATTACAGAAACCAACTAAAAGTGGTTAAGGTTGGGGATCAGATTTTTAAGTGATTTAAATTTATGAAAAAAAAACACAGAGCTCTATCTGTCAAATTAAAAGATATTGCAGATCATTTAAATGTTACTCGTATGTAGCGTATAGAAAAGTTATTTTCAAAAACGTTGATAGTATACCAATTTTCTATGCAATATAACTCGCTTCCTCCGTCCATAAAATACCAATTTCAACCCTCTAACATTATTCGGGATCAAGTTCGATGTGTGCATCGACGGGGTGCATAAAAAATGGCGTGGCATCACGACGAAATGGCGCCGGAGATGATTTACCACCTCTCTTAACGACTATGAATTTAGGCGGAGAAGCTGAATCAGTAATTATTTTAATTTTCATACGAGACGCCAAACTTGCTTATGAGAGCACGTTAAGCCGTCGGTCCCGGTTGTCATGAACAACTATGGCAATCGTTGAACGAAGTCAGTGCCCTCAAATTTACTGACAACTAGTTCAACCTTCGAATTTCAGTTTTTCCTTAGGGTTGTGGAGGTCCGATGCCAGTCGCTCCGTGGAAAACTGTTATTCAGGTAAAACCGGTTGACCTAGTAGCCGACCCCAAATAATATTGGGAATAAGGCTTGGAATAAGAAGAAGCCAAAATAGCTATCCTCTGCCTGATAGAAAGCATGAGGAGAATTCAAAAAGTAGTGGTCATCATACTCATTGCGAATGCTAATAATGCAGTATGGTCACCCATGACTGCCAATTGAAATGCTTCTGCATGATTCGGCCTCCGATCTAGCATTCACCAGCGAAAAACGACATTTTAAATTGGTCTCCTGTGCCAAATTAATGTTGAGATCAGTAGTAGAATGTTAATCATCCCTATGCATCATCAGGAAATGTTTCTTTCTATAACTGGTCATTGTCGTTTCATAGTAATTTAGACTATTTCATGTTGAATGAACTGCATTATAAAGAAAAACAATGAATAAGTTAATAGTCGACTTTCTGGAATAAAAACATATATTCTCCCAACCTCACAATACAGAGCGTCTTCTTCTTCTTCCTAATATTATTCCTATTTTTATTTGGGGTTGGCTACTAGTTCAACCGGCTTTACCTGAATATCAGTTTTACACGGAGCAGTTGGCATCAAACCTCCGCAACCCTAAGGGAGAACTGAAATTCGAAGGTTGAACTAGTTGTCAGTAAATATGAGGGCACTGTCTTCCCAATCACGATTGCCATAGATGTTCAGGACAACCGGGCCCGACGGCTTTACGTGCTCTCCGAGTCACGGGCGTGAATCACAGCCAAACTTCCAAACTCCGGGCTGCTATTACGAATTTCCTAAGAAAATCCCAAAAACACTTTTTGGCCCGACCCAGGGTTTGAACCCGAGACATCTTAATTAGCACTCGCATACGCTATCCACTAGACCAACGAGGCAGTCTGTTTTAAGAAAAATCAGAAAAAAGGTATTTTCCATTTTAGAAAATTTGATTGGTCTTTAGACTTTAGACTTCTCGGAGTAATATAAGCTATATTATTTATTACATTGTTATGAATACATATTTTTTACTACTTCCACTGAGAGTTAAAATAAATTTAAATTGGATTATACGACACAGTATAATTTGTAACAGTCATTACTGACAGACGGACAGGCTTGATGACAGACTGGGGCACTGCTTTTAAATATATTTATTTATTTAAAACTTAATGCCCAAGGCATTCTCTACCAGCCAACCTTTGGGGGGTGTAGAGATGTAGTATGGTAGGTGCATCGAGGTTAGAGTTGTACAGAGCAATATGCAATTGATATAAAACTTTATATGTTTCTAAACAACATATCATAGATAAATTACACCACTACACAACAAAGATCATGTTACACTTGTTTACAAATTTTACTCGATTTTAGCGAATGTTGTGTGAATTCATTATTAGCTCAACCCAAACGAATGAGATAAAACCCATTTTCAAAAACCTAGCCTTGCAAAACACCATACAGCTAAAAACAATACGAATACAAAATGCCATAAAATGGAAGGTAAACCCATTATCGGAGCGCAACCGGAAATGCACCCGACGCCATTTTTCATCGCGACCGGATCTGACGCCAGTACACGTCATCGCAACGGGGTTTTGCTTTCCACCTGGAAATTATTTAAAGTACTAGTTACAATGTAAATACACAATTATTAGTTAACGTCGTAGGAAAACTGAACTCACTATAGCTGTGTTTCTTCAAAAAAAAAATACCATTAGGATTTGAAACTGGTATTCAAAGGCAAAGTTAAAGGCTGTTGATTATGATGATGATTCAAAAGTCGATAGATGCCTTTCTTTTTATCATCTACACGTTTATTACACATTACCCATTCATGTAAGGGTTAGTATACACCACGCTGGCCGAGTGCTTAACGTGACCTCTGAATCACGGAAATGCTCATAACATATCATGTCAGAAACAGTCACCCATCTTAGTACTGACCGTGCCTTCGTTGCTTACCCTCAGTGATTACTTCCAAACGCCTAAGGTCACTCGACTATGAGCGCTTAAAAAAGGCAGCAATTTTACGTCCTCTTCATCCTCATTTTAGGAAAGACTGGAAGGGGAACACATTCGAAGAGCACTCTTGACTCTTGGTTTGGAATGAGCGGTAGTAATCAATAGTTGACCTGCCTGCTAGTGTATCCTTAGTACGTAACACCAATCGTAGTACACTCAACAACAACAACAGCCTTTAACAGTCCACTGTTGGACATAGGCCTCTCCTTAGAAAGGAGGGTTTGGCCTACTATACCACGCTAGCCAGACGGGTTGGTATAGGGTTGGTTTCAAGTTTTCCTTCTCTTTGCATCGATGTTGTCTTGCGTAGTTTATCCCTTAGTCGCCTTTTACGACACCCGCGGGATGAATAGGAGTGGTGACACTCTGTATTCTTAATCCGTCACCACACAGACAGTAGTAGTACATTCATTTTGTAAATAATACATACTATCTAAATAATTGTACAGACAAAATCATTGTTAAATAACTATTTTGTTATTCAAAATGGTTCATTAAAACCGCACAAAAAGCCAGAGATTACCGACATTTAATGCCTTCCTGTCGACGACCGGCCCGGTCCCGGAAGATTTTAGCCATAAAACCTTTGTGTGCAAGGTTTTAATGCAGGCTATTTGAATTAAAATAGGAATTATGTAAATAAATATGAGACGGAAAATAGGTGGCTGGAAGGAAAATCTGTATCACGGCCTTAGTTAATGGAAGAAAAATTAAAAATACTTTTAATGATTTATATAAAAATTATCATAATTACGAAAAGAAATGTAATTAATTGTTATTGTAACGAAACATTTTTTTTTCTCATAGATTTATTATCTATTTAGCGGGGACTTTATTTTTTATAGTTATCGACCTGTGGAATTGTAAATGTAGATGTGAATATGGAACTAGGACTACGTGTTAGAATTGATATTTGTTACGATATCGTGCTCGCGACTTCATTACCTAAGAATCTCTATACAAATTTTATATCCTGTTAGTTTAAAAACGGTATGTTCCCTTGAAATAAATCTTTCCTCTCTGAAGCAAAATGGTTAACCAAAACGATTCAGTGTTTTAGACATCAAAACTAAACAGTCAAACGAAGTGGTTACCTTCGCTTTTCTAATGTCAAAATATAGATAAACATCGTTAATATTACAAACTAGAAAGCCATAAATTTCTCTTTTTTTCACAAGCAAAGGTTTTAGTTGCAAGTTACATAATACGTTCAGTAGAAACTGAAAGTGGTTGCCGGCGCGACGTGGAGTCTGCAATGTTGGAAAAATCAATAGCATCTCAAGGTCGAAGATATATTTGGATGTAGACCTTCAAACTATATATAGCTAAGTTTAATTGAGCACCATTTATATCAAGAAGAAATTTGAAATGTAGTGGGGGAGTTTGATTTACGAAAATGGTTCTAGAAAAAATAGACGTACAAGCTGTAATTGTATTATCTTTTATATGTTTACTGGCTGTGTTAGAAAAGGTAGAAAGAGGTCATTTATCTTTGCGTTTAGTGTCCAGCCCCGCTAGCCAAGTTGCAATTGTATTCTCTATTCTATGTCTCTGTTCGCTTGTTTCGTTGGCCAACATTTTGTTTCGATCACGTGTCTGAGTGGCATTAGCCAACGAAGCAAGAGAATAGAGAAATGAAATAGAGAATATAATAGAAAACGGAAAGCCTTTGCAAATTGACAGATCTAGGTTTTGCCAATTTTGATGACCCTTACACACAGTTGACGTCAATACAACACCAGTACTTTCAAAGTTTTTTTTATGATTACTGGAGAATATTGAAGTTTTTGGTATATTTTCATAGTATTTACCTTTAACTAAACTTTTAACAGACAAAACAGCTCATAGATGTACAGAATTTAAGTAAGATGAAGATTAAAATCTATGGTTCGGCTCTTCCTTCCTGTGCGGAGCAATCAAAAAGTGGAAGTGTTTCTTTGCCTTGTCTATGTTCTCTTGTCCATTATGTACGGCGTGAAAAAGCATCGTCTCTAAAGAACGACCTATGTCCAGCAATGGACTTTTAAAGCCTGTTGAAGTGATACGATTTGTGTATGTATAAGACTCATTTTTGGACACAGTCTTGGCGAAGTTTATGTCAATATTTGACATTATAATTCAATGCTTGTCACGATGACAAATTAGAAGGCGTACAAACATGTAAGCGATATTTTATTTGGCTGATATCCAGAACTGGTTATTGTGGTATTGATAACTCTCTCCGAATGCTACTTGTGATAATTGACGAATTCGATCCATTAATCGACTATTAATCTATTGTTATAATTCTGGTTTGTATGTGTCTCGTATTACATTTACAGTTTTTTTAAATGTTTTTTTTTGCTGGTATGCCTAAAAATAGACAGTTAAAATCAGGCTTAGATCAAAAGCAGACTCAGGTCAGAGGTCAGCTAGTAACAACACTACATTATATCAATGACTATGATATAACTTACACTAATTATTAAAAAGGCATACAGAAATATTTTTAATAGATATTGTGACAAGGACGAGTTTTGAATATCCACAATTTTTTTATTACCTAAAAGTTAATACTTTTATAATGTACTAGCTTTTGCCCGCGGCTCCGCCCGCGTGTATGTCGGTCATCGCGGTAAAGCCTAAGTCCTTTCTCAGGCTCTGGACTACCTGTGTAGCAAATTTCATTTAAATCGGTTTAATAGTTTACGATTTTATAAATAAACAAATATTTCTTACATTTTACACACTACGCCATTTAGCCCACACTAAACAGAGCTTGTATTAGGTGTACTAGACAACTGGTATAAATACATAAACATATTTTTTTTTGTAAATAGAAAACACCCAAACTCCGAAACATATATGCGGACCTCACAAACATTTGGTCCATTTTGCCTCACCGCAGTCTAAAGGATAAAGGACATACAGTACAACATTCATTTTATATATAGAAAACCGATTTTACGTCAACTCTTAAATAAAAATTGTACCTTTTGCATGCTCACATAACTTTAAAATAAATGGTAGTAGCAATCATTTCGTATTCCAAACTTTTGAACTTATATTTACACAATGTTGAAATTGAAAACTTACACTACGAACATTTTATTCCTACTCAAAGTTGCCAGTAGCTTAGAAGAACGTTTTGCTCATATTATCCAAGATTGTATGAACATTCTCAAGAATGGTTCTAATAATTTCTATGAAATACCCAATACGTGGGTTTTATAGTTGAAAAATGAGTCTGGCTAGTCTCGTAGTCTCTAGAAACAGAGTTTTAACGAGCATTGAACCAAAATGGCTCCCATTTTAGTACGAAATGCAAAATATATTTTAATATAATTTCGTTATGTACATTTATAGAGCAATAAAAGTATTTCAATTTTATTATTGTGAACTGTGAACATGTGTACTTTATTTTTAGTTTTGATTAAAATAATAACTGCGACAAACTTAAAAGATTTATTTATAACTAGCTAACTCCCGCGGTGCTACCCGCGGTTGTGGCTCTAAATCGCGTGTAAAGCCATGTAAACCTAGTTTATAAAAATTGCCCTTAGTTACATCTTAAGGCATTAGCTTTCTGCCAGAGGAAGTCCTGTTAAAATTGGTCCAGCCGTTCCAGAGATTAGCTGGAACAAACAAACAGACAGACGAAAAATCTAAAAATTGCCTTTTTGATGTTAGTAAAAAACTGTGCATTTGATATTACATACAGACACTCGTATTTTATTTATTAGTATTATACAGTTTGCTAGCTTTACTCTCAGCTTCACGTGTATGTAGAATATGATGTCTAGTTATTCTGATTATGAGCTACCATTACTGTAAAGTTTCATATAAATCTGCCAAGAAGTTTTTGCCTTAAAAACTAATATAATATACACCCATACATTCTCAAAAACTTTTGCATTTATAATATTACTAAAGAAAAATAACAATACCTTGGAAAAATGACAAAAACAACTGAATTGAAACATAAAAAGTCACTCTTTTCAATATAGCTTAATTAGTCCAGTCATTATAGGGTTTGACCTCGGAAAATCAACATGATCTTTGACCCTTGACGGAGACCCTCTTGAGAATAATTTTAGAATGCCAAAATACAAGTTTTTTCGTGGTAATATACTGGGTATTTCCATTTTCCGAAGTATCACCTAATTTGGCCTAAGATGACTGGACTATTACTGTTACAATAGTCAATCGTTTTCATTATTGTACAACTACCTTGCTTTGTGAAAGAATTTCATCTATAGAAGACCTCAAATTGTATCATAAATTGCAGTAAGTTTCACACCACATATATATAAATTTAGATATTTCTATTTCACAGTCTATGCGACGAGCGGTATATAGAAGGTTTATATTTAATTTTAATTATCTTAACTGTTTTACCTAAAATAATTTATTGCGAATCAGTCCCACTATAGAACCAAACCTGTGTCACAGAATATATAATAGCCTGTGTGTTAAAGTCGAGAATTCCTAAGTTTAAACCGGTATAAAAGACATCACCCTATACTCTCTCCTAATGTTTATTCTCAATTTCTCAATCCCATGGTTGCCGAATTATAAGGTTTCTACTTGTACTTCTAAGTCCTAATTGTAACTATTTTTTTTGTGTATAATAAAGTTATTATTATTTTTATTAAAAATATTGACTGTCTATCCAGCATATCACCACAAAATAGGTACATAAATGTTATCGTATATTGACCCTATTTAATATCAAAATACCGATGTCTTTCAGTTTTAAGCCCTCGTAACATTCGGCGGTACTCGGCGCCACACTGGCGGTTGGTTGTAATATGGATGTGTCTATGGCGGAAACAAAGGGACATTTTATTGTTTTATTGTGTTTTTGAAGGTTTTCAGGGCACCAACACTGTGGGTAATCAGGTGTGTAGGTTACGTAAACACAGTTTCTGTTGTAAGAAGATATAAACTTGTGCAAAATATGTGCGAATGTTTTTGCAAATCGCTGAAATCTGTAGTAGTAAGGCTGAATGCTGTCTTGATGGTAACATGGGGATTAATAGTCTGTTTTATTTTTAAAAATAGGTAAATTAATGAATTAATTAATTTCTCGGAGTTAATGGTGAAGTAGGTTTTATGTAATTACAGTTTTTACTTAAACGTCATGTTATAATTGTAAAATAAAGTCTTGAATGAAATGAAGCCTGCCTTAGTCTAGCGGCTAGCGTAGGCGAATATCGATCAAAGAGGTCTTCGGTTCGATACCCGTATTGGTCCAAAAGTGTCGTTTCGTTTTTCGTAAAAGATCTCTGTATATCTATGGCAATCGTTAATGCGAAGTTACTACCATCAAACATACAGATAACAGTACAACCTCCGAATTCAGTTCGCCCATATGGTTACGAATAGGTCCGATGCCAGTCAGCCTGAGAATCCAGCCACACTCGCCTTTAACCTTCGCTGCGTCGCTTGCAACTCGGTGCCAATATCAAAAACCTGTCAACTTCAAACGCGCGTATTGTACAAACGATTCCATAATATCCAACTTCGGACCCCGCCATTACCGGAAGTGGTGATTGACGCGTCATCGATAAACAAGCCTGCCGCCCGGCGCCTCTTTGTTCCCGTTTGACACTGTGACGTAGGTAGGGAGGACGTATATTCTCGCTTTGTTAGATTCGACGACCCTCCGCGATATTACAGGGTGTTTCAGCCGCTTACAAGGTATCGTTAATTTGCAATGATCAATAAGGTTTAGGGTGTTTCATTTACGTGTGTATACAGTTGGGTGAATATTGAAATATCTATTTTGGTAGGTACTAGTTATAACTAAATTTGAATTGGCTTAACGTAGTAAATCTTAGGACTGAGGATTTCGTGGTAGTGGGTTTGAATCGTATAGAAGCACCAAATAAGTTCTTTGATTCTAGCATTGCAATTTTGATATTCTATTTTTAACAGTTATTTTACACTACTAGAACAATTCTTTTGAGCCTTGCAGAGCATTGACAGTCATTACCAACACAAATATATATGAAATAGCCAAATATACTCCCGAGTTATTTACGTTTCAAGCAAAAAAAAAGAATCAAAATTGGCTCATTCTTTCGGAAGTTACGACAGAATAAACTGATTTTGCCTGCTTCAGACACAGAGTTACGTCACACTTGTGACATCTCTTCTTTTGGCATCGAAAATAATCTTACATAAAAACGGGAAAGTTTGTGTGAGTATATATATGTTTGTTGCTCTTTCACGCAAAAACTACGGAACGGATTTGGATGAAAATTTACAGTAATATAGCTTATATATCAAACTACTACTTAGTTTACTTATTAATAATCGATATATACGCAGGCAGTGCCGCGGGCGAAAGATTGAAAGTTACTAGCTGAATGAAAAATAGATAGTAGCCGATTTTCAGACTTACTGAATTTGCATAAAAATTTCATAAGAATCGATTAAACCGTTGCGGAGGAGTATCGGAACGAACATTGTGACACGAGAATTTTATATATAAGATTTTTAGTTTAATGTAAATTTAAGTATGAGAGTGAATCTGCATCGTGAACAAGTCTACGTTATAATTTATTCAGATAAAACTGTATACAGTGCGGCTGCTATAAATCATTTAGCACGTCCATATCTGCTCACTTAATATTCACATAATTTAAATAAGTTATACGCGAGCGCAGGTCGTTTTCTTGTCTAGACTCTCATTTTTGGCAAAGTCAAGGCTACAATAGAGTACAGTCGCAGCTTTAAATACCCTCTAACCAAGAAATATCTCAAAAACTGCATAGAACACAACTTCGATCTATATTTGAAGGCTTAAATTTATAATAAAATACAATACGCTACCAAAACTGTACAATCTGAGAGTTGTTTCATCAGATATTTCATTACAAAAGACGTTTAGTTTATATAAAAGAATAAACTAGTGGTATCCGCCACTGAGCAGACGAAACACAACGCAAGGAAGTTTCTGATTAATAAATTCCTTGGCCATTTAAATTACTTTACTCCAGAAAGAAAATGATAATAATAATTATTTGTTATTATGACATGTTAGTTACATTTAAGAAGCAAAGATAAAAGGTAAAAGAAAACGAGGAAGGCCTAGATTGGCATACATACAGTAAGTTAAGAAGAAAGTAGGACTCGTAGCCTAACAAGAGGTCAAACGAATTGCAGTTAATAGTCAGGAGTGACTATTGCTCCACCGACAAGGGCCTTAACCTTAAATTGTGAAGAAGAAAAAGTTACATATAATGTGTACTTGAAATAAATTGAAACTTACTGCTTTAGTTTTATAAGCACAGCAATTTATTTAACCTCTCGACTGTACACTGCAAATGAATAAAAGTAATCTTGCAAACATTGGTTCTCTTCCAAAATAACAAATTTAAAACTATCGTCTGCTGTATGTTACGAGTAAATTATTTCTTTAATTTTAAATGTGAATTGAAAACATAAGGGTAATTATGAATATTTCCTACTTTCTTCATTTAATACTTTGTATTGCCTCCACGTGATGAAGCCTCCAGTGATGAAAAACAGCAAAAAAACAATCATAAAAAAAATGTAATCTTAAGAAAAATATGACTACTTTAGTTTTTTTTTAATTTAAGATTAATATTGTGGGTGTAACTAAGTTTTATTTTATTTTTTATCTGTATAATTAAATTCTCAATTGAACAGTCTTCGTTTCATTAGGATGGCATACGTAGTTCGGGAGATATTCGGGTTTATGTGACTGACCCGTTATTGGTTTATGTGACTGACCCGTTATTTTTGGAACCGGCTATAGTTGTTTTATCTTTATAACAAACCTGCGGGAAAACCGATAGGCGAAGCTACTTGAACCTAACTGTAGTCTAAGCTACTACTTGTATCTATCATTGAAATTTCCGTCAAAATCGGTACAGTCTTTCCAGAGCTTCGACGTAATAAACAGATGTGCATAAGTTTTAAAAATAGTTTATTTATGTGAATACCGCATTCCGTAGTGTAGGACGCCCACAGGCCAAGTGGAGTGGCGATTTGCGCAAGATGGCTGGCAGGAGCTGGATGCGAGAAGCCCAAACTCGATAAGTGGTTTGCAATGGGAGAGGCCTATGTCCAGCAGTAGACCGCGATGGGCTGATGATGATGATGAAATACCGCATATAAATTTGTTTGTTTCATCACAAAATGTTTATTGATTTGTATAAATAGATATAGCTGTCATTGATATAAATAGTATCTAACTTAGACAACTTTTTGTAGAGTAGCTTCGTCCCGTGGTGTTACTCGCGGGGGTTGTAAAGGTATAACAACCTCGAGCAACGCCGCAGGGCTCAGCTAGATCATAAATAAAAAAACACACTATCCTTATATTAAGAATTCATTGTTTGTTCAGTGGAGATCTATATTAAATAAGTTATTAATTTAAGAAAAAACTTGTGTCCTTTCTTTGGTTCTTCCCATACACCAACTTCTTAGTTCATTAGCTCCTGTAAGCTAGATGCATAAACAAACTTAGGTTCTAAAACCGATTCAATATTCACGCATAACTTTTTTAAGGGTATATTGTTTTAAACTTTCATGGTCAGTAACATTAAAACAGAAATGTGCGGGATTGCTACCATGTACCTTTTTGTTGATGAGTATCCGATATTTCGGCACTGTTGCAAGCGCCATGATCACGGAGTAACTGAAGAGGGTAGAGTAACTTTTTTAAGGGTTCATTAAAATTTAACAGCACTAATGGATTTGTTCTATCTAAGTCTTTAACAGCGGACATTAAGTTAGAGGCAGCAGTAAAATCTAACTTCTTCAAAGTACCCCCGTTGAAAACCACAGTTACAGCAGGTCCTGTAGTTGAAGTAGCTTTAACGATTGTCTTGCAAACATATTCAATAGCACAATAGGATATATTCTCGCTTAAATTAATAATTATGAAAATTGCCTTTATCACATTTCATTAATCGTACATCAGTAAAAGGTCTCGCCACATCATACAACAGCAACAAAGCATTGGTGACGATTCCAGTAATGATTCCATATTCAAGTCCAAAAAAAAAAGAAACATAATCATAGTTGCAATTAATACTAAAAGTTCTTTTTTACTATGGTTTTCCATAGACTTGTGAACATTTTAAACTCCATCATGTGAAACAAAGCAGTGATAATGAGAGCAGCTAGTGATGATTTAGGTATATAATAGAATGTAGAAGTCATATACGTTAAATCAACAACAAGAAGTTATACTTTAGTGACTCCTCCAGCAGGGGTCTTCACTCCAGAAATGTGGTTCAAAGCTGTCCTTGCAAAGGAACCTGTTATAGGCATACTCTCCAAAAGATCCAACAATATTACAGAGTCCAACTGCTATCAATTCTTGAGTAGCATCAATTCGTCCACCTTCAGCAAAAGCCTTTGCAATGGCTACAGTTTCTAAAATTGCCACAAATGGAATCACAACAGCTTAAGTTCCTAGAATACGCACTATTTCTATGAAATTCAATGTCTGATTGCCAACTGTAGTGCTGAATGGTGGCCAACTAAATTCTAGCAAACCTTTCCCGATGTTACCAATTAAAATCAAAGGTTTTGAATTGTATATGATTTTCAAAGCATATGCAACAATCATACCCATTATGACGACAACGGCGTTTCTTGACAACGATATGAACCATCTCACTTGTCTTGTGAATCCATCCGAACGGTTACAACCTTCTCCGAACTTTTTTAGTAAAGTTAACATAATTATAGTACATGTAGCCAATATAGGCTCCCAAAGCTTCGCTGTTTTTATAATGTAAAAGAAGTAATAAATAGACTCGGCAAAATAATTGCCCGACGATCCATCCAATCCAAAGAAAGGTTTCAATTGAGATGCAGCAATTTGAAGAGCAGCAGCATTTGTAAACCCGCATATCACTGGCGTAGATATGAATTCCACCAGAAATCCGGGGTTGAAAATGCCAAGCAGTAGTATGACTACACCTGCTAAGAAAGCAGCGAGAATTGCAAAATCAGCAGAATAATCGGCGACGTAACTGGCAGTCATCGAAGCGAGGATATCAGTAGGTCCCACGGTGACAATGTAGCAGCTTCCGAATATGACGTAGACTATTCCAGATGTCAGGGATGCGTATAATCCGTATTCAGGCGGCAGACCAGCGAGGACTGCGTATGCTATTCCTTGAGGTATAGCGGTCAATGCAACTGTTATTCCTGCTATACAATCCTGCATGATGTATTCTAGTTTATATTTTGGTAGCCATTTAATGATAAGGTAGTCTTTTCTAAACATTTTACATATGGTACGTATTTTTTTTTTTTTTTTTATTTATATTGTGATTAAAATCTACAGACATATTAGAAATATGAAGCTCTCTTGACAGTCTTCAACGTAATGAAAGTGAATCTTGAATTTTTGCACTATTTTTATCTTATTTTGAACGTAAGAGATAGATATTATCTATCATATAAAAATATAATGTTGGTTCCTTATCAGATAGAGGAACAGGGATTTGATATATAAGAATTGAAAATGAAGTATAGTGACCAGGTTTCATTTCCTTTAATGCCTTATATTTTTGTATTTATTTTAAAGAACGTCATTTCATTGAACAAACACGTAGGGCTTAAGCCGACTAGTATAAATTTTGACAGTGGCTTTAATTACTAATACTTTTCTTATAGTTAACTCTTATAGTTAGAAACGGTTCGGCTTTTCCTTCATGTGCCGAGCAGTATAAACTGGAACTCACTACCAGCTCACGTGTACCTTCCCACTATGATCCTGGTTACTTTAATCGGGGCGTAAAAAAGCATCTCACTAAAGGTACTCGTCCATTGGCCCGCGCCGGACGCACCGCACGCACGGCACGCAACGGGTTGAACGGATTTGCCTTGCTCATAAATGCCGGCGTTCAATGCGGGCGGCGCGGATAGTGGTCGCAGCACTATGTGAAATCATACAAAGCAAAATAAAATCCGTTGCATGCCGCAATAAGTGCCGTTAAGCCGCCATAGTGTGGGCCGCCATACTTTATTTTCTACATTCGTAACAAGTCTGGTGGCCCCCATTCTTGACTTCTGCTCAAGCTTTCCATCAAGCAGGGTAGAGTCGCTTTGGTAGGCTAAATACAGAAAAAATAATCTATCTGTGCTGCGCGGTTTAACCCTCGCGTTTCGTGGGTTTAAAGTATGATATTATTCTTTATTATAATTTTAATCTATATACGAGTAGTTCCCGATTATAATGGAATGACAGTTTTGAGTTTTGACTGACTTGTGATAACTCATCTCACGACTAAGAAATAACCTTTACTTTTTACGTAATCATTGAGACCACATAAGCTGATATTTACGTATCACATGAGAATAAACCTTGGTCTGACTTTAGCTTGGGATTCAAGGTATTATGATAAAGCAAGATTGTTTTAAAGAAGTTTTTATCATGACACGTTGATTGGGGCTGCTCGTCCGCGATAATAGCATAACGAACTTCATAGAAGAAACAGATGATCAGGGTCTCCATGTTCTAAGAGTGGTGATCACCATCCTCATTATGAGTAAAGACAATGTTATCATTTTCCGACGTCATTTTAAATGATTTCTTATCATTTTCTAACAATAATTATGCACATATTTCATGTCTACAGACAACATGAATCTCGTTCATCGCTTTTATCACTTTCATATAGGTTGTTTCAGTTTCAGTCAGACAATTCGTAACGAGTTATTAATTCAAAAATATTTCTGTTTTTTTCCTCTGTATGTTATTTTCTATCAAGTGTCATTGGAAGGTCTTAAGGAAATATTCAAGGTCTCTGAAGAATATGTTTCGATTAGAAAAACTTTTGAGAAACGTAATTTTTATAATGCTTAATTAATATATTGGTTATATGGAATAATTGAAGTTTATTATCATACTTATTTACTTTAAAAATTAAAAATGCAAACATTTTTACAACCCTAATCAACCCCAAGATAATTTGGAATTGACTACTAGTTTTGTAATGTTGATAACAAAAATAATAAATTTTAATCATAATTTTTGAAAAAATAAGAGTAATGGTGTATCTGTATCTAACGAAGTGAATTAAAATAATGTTATGAACATTTTTTATTTAATAACGACAATGAAAATTTAAATTTTGATAATAATTCATATAAAAAATATAAAAATAGGTAAAATTATATAACATTGCCATATATAAAAAACAGTCTATTTATCAATGGGACAAACACAATATTCCACAAACATACAAAAATCATTCAAACTTTTCTATTTATTTCCTATTATCCTTTAAACTATTGGGAATTAATAAGAAATTACATCTATTTTTAAACTAGGTAAGATAGTATTCCCTTTAAATTTTGAATAAACATGAACATTAAATCCCAAAGTAAGTTTTTCTATCACAAACTTCACTTGGCTTCCTCAAAAATAAAAAAATCTAGCGTCCATTAGTATTTCTATACGTCTTTTGGAAAAACATCTGTTACCTCAAGAGGACTAGCTGCATGCACAAACCTAGTATTCAACTTTGAATCAATATAGACACACATTTTCTTGACCTCGGTATTAAAATTTAACAAAATGACATGATGCATTTTATCTAGATCTTTAATCATAGCCATTAAATTACTAGCAGCGGTGAAATCTAGCTTTCTTAAATTACCACCGTTTAAAATTATTGGTACATTAGAATCTTGTAACGTAACTTTTATAATCTTCCTACGAACAAATTCAACAGCGCAATACGATATATTCTCACATAAATTTACGACCATCAGATCTCCTTTGTTACTTTTTAATATTTCAACATCGACTGTTGGCCTAGCTACACTATATAATAAGAGCAAGGCTTCAGCCAAGAATCCCGTTATAATTCCATATTCTAATCCCATGAATAAGCAAATTATCATCGTTACAAGTAGTAGCAGTAATTCTTTGATACTATTATTCCATAAACTTACAAATATCTTATAGTCCATCATAGAAAACATAGCAGTGATAATAAGACCGGCCAAAGAAGCTTTCGGTATAAAATAAAACGTAGAAGTCAAATAAGTTAGAGCGACAACTAAAAGTAATACTTTAGTGACTCCTCCAGCTGGTGTCTTCACACCAGAAATATGATTTAATGCAGTCCTAGTGAAAGATCCTGTAATAGGCATACTTCTGCCACAGGACCCAACAATATTACACAATCCAATTGCAATTAATTCTTGAGTAGCATCTATTCGACCACCTTCTGCGAAGGCTTTAGCTATCGCCACAGTTTCTAAAATCGCCACGAAAGGTATTACAATCGATTGTATTCCTAGAATTTGCACCATTTCAATAAAATTTAATGTTTCATTACCTACCGTGGTGCTTAGTGGAGGAAAGCCAAATTTCGGTAGACCACTGCCTATATCACCAATTAAACTAAAAGGTTCGGAATCATATATAACTTTAAAACTGTATGCAAGGATCATACCTACAATCACAACAACAGCATTTCTGGATAATGATATGAACCATCTTGCCTGTTTAATGATTCCATCAGTACGGCTACAACCTTCTCCCATTTTCTTCAACAATATTAACATGATGATAGTACTTGTGGCTAGAATGGGCTCCCAAAGTTTTGCTGTTTTTATATTGACCACAAAATTATACAACGATTCACCAAAATCGTTTCCAGATGATCCTTGCAATCCAAAAAACGATTTCAATTGTGCAGCGGCTATTTGAAGAGCAGCAGCATTTGTAAATCCGCTAATCACTGGCATCGATATAAATTCCACTAAGAATCCCAGGTTCAGAACACCAAGTAGTAATATGAATACTCCGGCCAAGAATGCAGCAAGAATGGCGAACTCGGGTGAATAATCACTGACGTATCTTGATACCATAGCAGCGAGAATAGCAGTTGGTCCCACAGTAACATTGTAGCAGCTTCCAAAAAACACGTAAACTATTCCAGAAGTCAGTGAAGCGTACAATCCATATTCAGGAGATAGTCCAGCAATGACGGCGTATGCTATACCTTGTGGTATTGCAGTTAGTCCCACCGTGATTCCAGCGATGATATCTTGAATGATATACTCTGATTTGTATTTCGGAAGCCATTTAATGATAGGTAATCTTTTATGTAAAGTTTTGGTACTAAAGGTGTTCCGTAGACATTTTTTTGTTTTCTCTTTACACACGTTGCCTCTCAAAGATTCGTTGACTATAGTCATTTCTATAGCCGTGTTGCTTCTGAGGCTACATTGAATAAAGTGATTGTAGCTAACGAAGAAGCTTATCGAATTGATGAGGAGATATTTATCGATCTTTATCGGTCATGTGAAGTAGGTATGCCTTCTAAGATAGTGATTTATAAAGATGCCCACGCATTACGAACGAGATAATATAATTTCCGCCTCCCTTGTTGGTCTAGCAGTTAGCGTATACAACTGCTAAACAACCCGTCTCCGGTTCGATTCCCGGGCTGGACCACATGTTTCTATGATTTGCAAAGATTTATTTCGGAATTTGGATGTTTTCTTTGTGTAATATGTATGTATTTACAATATGTATGTATATATATATGTATTTCTATCAGTTGTCTAGTACCCATAGTTCCAGTTCTGCTTAGTTTGGGACTAGAAAGCGTTGTGTCAAATTTTCAAAATTTTTGCTATATTTTATTCACTTATTGTGTTTATTAGTTAAATCCCTTTTAAAAATAGCTGCAAAAGGGATTATGAATGAATGACGAGTGACCCCATAATTTGATGCGGTTAACATAGAGGTCCTCTACATGGGTTTTAAGAGAGGTCGTTAAATGTAATGTATATTTTGCTGTTGCACATAAAGCTATTGATATTTGAGAAATACCAGATACCTAACCAGTAAGGTTAGGTTTCTGGTTTATTTTGAAGAATAATACTTGGTGAGAAGGTGCCTTTTCTTAAAAGGCAAGCAACGCCATTGCGTACATACCTATTATACAAATAGCTTATATGACAATGTAAAGTACTTTATTATGTTTTACGATGACAAATATTTAGAGTATTATTGTTTGTAGGAATCTTATGTGTTTAGGTTAATTTTATTTCAAAACTTATTTCCGAAGTACTTTTAAGGACCTCATATATTCAGGTAACTATTTCTGCAAAAATTTAAAATTAATATTGCTTAAGAATTTGCTTTGACATCATTCGATCAAATTACCGTCTTAAAAAGATAAAGTTCTAAGTTGAAATCCAAGTGATTAACCAAATACAATCCCCAGAACGATGGGATCGTTGGATGGGATGGGATACTGAACGTCAGGCTGAAGCATAATTCACCAATGCATTTAATTTGTCATTAAATCCACTTGTGCAGTTAAAACAACATTTAAATTACGTTTTGAAGCTTATCATTCGTGTTGCTATGTTGTTGTCAAATAGGTACGTGAGGTTATGAAGATTGAAATCACCATATATGTATATCTGACAAAGTCCTTATTATAATAAATAAAAAGAACTATCTATATTTGATAACTTAAAGACAAAATCACTTTGATACTATTATTGACACAGTTGTCATTCTTGATTTCAATCTGTCAATACATCTCAGAATAATCTCGGTTGTCTATAACATCAAATCACAGCAGTTGCTCAATATTACTACTCAACTTATCTGCAAGGTTGGTCTAGTAGTTTAAGGGGCCACGTGGGACAACACTTTGTGTGATTCACAAATTGTTGTTCAGAATCTGAGTGTTCTTTGTGTCCGTTTCATATTAGTTTGTAAAGTCCTCCGCAACACAGGATTTATTTTCATAATGCGGGAATTGTCTTTTAAAATAAAATGATTTAATGATTCTTCTAAGACCTGAATAAAACAACGAAAATAGAGTAGGTGATGTTTATTTTATTTCTAGAACTTTCAAAAGCATTCGATCTCTTTAATCACAATCTAAACACTTAGAGGCAAAATCATGACCAAAGAGATCAATCAAGTTGAAAAGTTTAACTGACGTACGTTGTGTAAAACTAAAAAGAAATAGCATAACAAAGATTGACTTACAAAAGTTCCTGGGAGAAAGGGACAGTATTATTAGAATAATTATCAAAATATGACTAATAAATACTATTAAACATACATTGTACTTATAACTTACACTAACTTCTTTATATCATGAGTTTAATGTATTGAAATCGCCAGAAATATTTTATCGAATGAAGCAATCTTAGGACATGATCCGTTTTCTAATCTTTCTTTACTACAGAAGTTTATAAATAACCAAAATTTAATTTCAAATAATGTAATATCAACACCTTGGTGATCATTTGAGATTATGATAACATATTATCTTTATCTACTTATGGATACAGTTTCTATTTGACGTCATCAATACAGTACATCAGTACTCAAAGGAGTATCTGTCATATAAAAATGGAAAACTTGTTTTCAATGTTATATAAATATATTTATACATCCTTAGTAAATATTTCAGTCAACTCTAGTGGACTAGACGCATACATAAACTTACTTTCAAACTGCGAATCAATATTTAAACATAATTTTTTCAAGTCACCGTTAAAATTTAACAGAATTATATAATGTGTTTTATCTAAATCCTTGATTATAGACATCAAATTACTAGCAGCTGTAAAATCTAACATCCTTAAATTAATACCATTTAGCACTATTGGAACGTTTGTCAGTGTATATGATGTAGCCCTCATTACTTTTTGACGAACATATTCTGCTGCACAGTACGATACATTTTCACATAAATTAACTACCAAAATATCGCCTTTTACAGCTTTCAATAATTCCACTTTTAGGGACGGTCTCGAAACGTTATATAACAATAGCAAAGCTTCAGCTAAAACTCCAATTAAAATTCCATATTCTAATCCTAGGAATAAACACACAATCGTAGTTATCTGCCATAATAAAAACTCCTTAACACTATTTTTCCATAAACTGCTTACAATTGAAAAGTCCATCATAGAAAACATGGCAGTGATGATAAGACCAGCTAATGATGCTTTCGGTATGTAATAAAACGTTGACGTTAAATATGTCAAGGCGACAACAAGCAGTAAAACCTTAGTAACTCCACCAGCCGGGGTCTTCACTCCAGAAATGTGATTCAAAGCAGTCCTTGTAAAAGATCCAGTAATTGGCATACTTCTACCAAAAGATCCAATAATATTACAGAGTCCAACAGCAATCATCTCTTGTGTAGCATCAATTCTGCCACCTTCAGCAAAAGCTTTAGCTATTGCTACTGTCTCGATAATCGCTACAAAAGGTAGTACAGCAGATTGTACTCCTATAGTTTGCACCATTTCAGTAAAACTGTATGTTTGATTTCCAACCACGGTGCTGAACGGTGGCCACCCAAATTGTGGAAGTCCGTGGCCGATGTCACCAATTAAAATTAAAGGCTCGGAGTCACTGACAAGTTTTATAGTGTAAGCAATAATCATACCTACAACTACGACGACAGCATTTCTGGACAAAGATATAAACCATCTCGCCTGCTTGATAATGCCATCAGTGCGCTTACAGCCTTGTCCCATTTTCTTCAACAATAATAACATTATTATAGTACTTGAGCCCAATATAGGCTCCCAAAGTTTAGCTGTCGACACATTGTTAAAGAAGTTGTATACTGATTCTGCAAAATAATTTCCAGATGATCCTTGCAGTCCAAAGAATGATTTCAATTGTGAAGCAGCAATTTGAAGAGCAGCAGCATTTGTGAAACCATTTATTACTGGCATTGATATAAATTCGACTAAAAATCCGAGATTTAAGACTCCAAGTAGTAGTATTAGCAGTCCTGACAAAAATGCGACGAGAATAGCAAAGTCAGGTGAATAGCCGACTACGTATCTAGTTGTTAGTGTTGACACGATGGCAGTTGGACCCACAGTTATGTTGTAGCAACTTCCAAAAATCACATAGATTATTCCAGACGTCAGGGACGCATATAAGCCGTATTCAGGAGGTAGACCAGCAATGACTGCGTATGCCATACCTTGAGGTATAGCGGTTAATCCCACTGTAATTCCGGCAATAATGTCTTGAATAATATATTCCATTTTATATTTTGGAAGCCATTCAATAATAGGTATCCGTTTTTTCAACGTTTTGGTGCTACAGACGTTTTTGAGACATTTCTTAGTTTTTCGTTTAAACAAATTATTATTTTGGGAGTCAGCAGTCACGGCCGCCATCTTGAACGGTAGACACAAGTACACTGACTGGTTTAGTTGTTGTTTTCCTATCATATCTGTTTATCTGGACGTTAAATAAGATTATTTTTATCGGTCACATAAATATTGAGTTAGAGTGCATTATTTTCAGATCATTTCTCATTTTACAATTTAGACATTATTGTAAATGATTTACAGCTCATCACGTTTTGCGCACGAATAGTATCGAGTGGGGTTTAGCACTTTCGCCAGTACTTTCCCAGATATATTTATGCATCATAATGATGATCATTACATTGTTATAACTTATCTTAAAATGTTAGATAACTTATTTGTACTATTTCAAGATAAGTTACATAGTTAGATTTTTATTATTCTAATTATTAACTTCTGAAAAAGAATAACAATTCTATAATTTTACGGTTTAAAAGTAATGATTCTTTGTCAAAGTAAAGGTACTAACATAAGAAGAAGAAAAGTGAGTTTATCAAGTTACTGGTCAATAAAATGGCAAAAGATGCACAAGTGGCGTAATTCAACAACCAGAGGGAATCTTTAATAATTGTAATATAGCCTCATGGTTATTACCTAATTTCTTACTTATGAATAATACTAAAACCCTCCCAAGTGCGCGAGGTGTCAAATTTAATGTGACTCGTTAACCGCAGCACGCGCTTCGATTTATGCGGCTAACATCACCGGTTAGGTAATAAAATTGTTCTAATAAAGTGTCTCCAATTTTTATGAACTGAAGATGCTTCTTCTTTTATGATAACATAACACATGCTATTTGAAATGTGAGACAAGATGGTGGATCATTTGAATTTTGTGTTGAATTTTCACATATGAGGAAAGTACTTAAAATTTATTGATCTCTTAATTCTGATGTGACTGCCTCCTTGGTCTAGCGGTAAGCGTATGCGACTACCAATCTGGAGGTCTGGAGTTAGATTCCCAGATCGGCAAATAAGTGTTATTGGGTTTTTCTTACAAGAAATTCTTAAAAAAAAGCCTCGAGTCTATACCCCACCCCAGACCTCAAATAATCTAGGTAATAGCTAAGAAGATGATTTTAAATATAAAAGTGTCGTTACTGTCATGTACATCTAAGTCCATACTCCAAATAACTAAAGATAATCCCCATTGAATAATACTTCAAATATACACCTCACAAATACACATTTCCGATTTTCCGTAACCCTTAACTAACCACAGCGGTATATCCGACCCGCTCTGTACAAAACTAAAACAAGTATAGGTATTCTCAAGATATTATTGGCTGAGAAATTAAGCTTCAGACGGATTAATGAATCATAAATGAGATACTGTAGATATTTGCGGATATTGCTACGATATTATGATAGGAATTTATTACCTGGTATTGATTTTAGTGTAACTAATAATGGTTTCTATTATTTTGTTTGGGATGATATTGGAAGATCTGTAAAGCGTAAGAATTATTTTTAAAACTTAAATCCTACTAATATTATAAACGCGAAAGTTTGTGACTATGTATGTTTGTTGCTATTTCATGCAAAAACTACTGAACGGATTTGGATGAAACTTTACAGTAATGTAGCTTATATGTCAGAATAACTCATTGGCTACTTTTTACAGCATTAATTGAGATAAACACGAGCGGAGCCGCGGGCGAAAGCTAGTGTCTAATGTGTCTGAAAGTTTTATTTTCAATCAGTTCAGTAGTTTTTGCATGAAAGAACAACAAACATACATACATACTCACAAACTTTCGCGTTTATAATATTAGTAAGGATTACACTTAGATTTAGAACATACCACTGTCACTTTACAAAGTGAGATACGCCTTCTCTTATCGCCTGTGGTATTTTTAAACCTCCAAAAATTTCAAGAAAAGAACGTATTCATTAGGTAATTTGTCACCTACATCTTAAAAAAACTTGGACTTCCTTACCTAATTGTTTTAACTATATTTTTATTTATATATTTACTGTATAAAAAAGTCGATGGCAGTTTTTTCTTGTCACTACCTACTTACAGTTTTCTAATCAAAGGTGCAATGTAAGTGTAAATATGCAAGTGTAAATATCAGCATCGTTACATTGTCCTCACTTTTAATAAAATGCCTTAAACAATGTAACCAAAAATTGTAAAAACAATGTTGGAAAAGAGTGTCCATGGAGTTTCTTGTCTGTTCTTCTCCGTAGGATCTACGAATTGGAACAGACAATTAGCTTCACGACTGACTACTGACTGACTACTTGACGTTTCAAAGGTGCCGTTGTATGGTTTATTTGAAATAAAATGATTTGATTTGATTTTAAAAAATGTACCAATTGTTGGTATTTTTTCTTAAAATATGAAACTTCATTAAAATTGTACTAAAATCAATATATTTGTTACAGGTAAGCATATGTGATGTCAAAGTAACCACAAATTTGAAGTCAACGAGTGAGTATATACCTTCCTAAATCACAAATGGAAAATCATGTAAGACATCTCGATAATAGTACACAGTTAAGACGCCAACCCAAAGCCTACATATTGTCCCTTCTTGAAATTTCCGTAACAATAGGATCCGGAGAAGTCTTAAGTGTAAGTGGGTATTAATTCAGCCATATATCAGAAAGGATAGTTTGGCAGCTGGGTCTTACCGACCCCTCTACAACAAAGGATTTAATAAGATGGGTATGCAGTGAACGGTTAACTTGTTCATGATGTAGTATATTATCACACTAACAATTTGTAACGAGCAGAGCGACAGGTATCATTTTCGCGAAAAAAATATTTTTCTTTATTAGCTTATACGAATAAAGCTGTTTTTTTTAACTATAGACAATAGAAGAGATCGTCCACGGTGAACATTTATTGACCAAATTGGTGATGTTCTGTATAAAGGCCGTGTGATAATTACCATGAACCAGCGACCATGCATGTAGACAAAGCAATAGATGTGTATCGGGACCATAGTAAATGTAATAAATTGTGGCGGTCTACCGCGGTCTAAAAACCTCTGAGAAATAAGATGAATTGGTCATCGATTTATATATTTTATTTATTTATTACAACCATACCAACACACTATTCTTACAGATATCCAATACAACCGATTCGGACTAAAATAATAAATATGATAACACACGCAATATACAACCAAACTACATACATATAGCATATTTATATACAGCCCATATATATAATAACATCAAATATAATACAACGGAAAGTTACGGTACCCTCAAACATATTACCAAAACAATAAAATACATCAAACAGAATAACATAATTTTAACAAAAAAGGAACCGACTTAAAAGACAAACTATTCCGAGTACCCAAATCGCGACAATTGTGCTTATGATATTTGAGGAGTTCCCTCGATTTCCTTGGGATCCCATCATCAGAACCCGATATGGTGACGATAGGACCACCTGTAAGCTACGCCCATTCCAATGCAAAAAGATTTTTTGAAATCGGTTCAGAAACGACGAAATTAGCGCTGAACATAAACGAAAATAAGAACTAAAAATCAATAAATCTATACATACAACTCTCTCTCTCTGGAGTCGGTCCTTCATGTCTGAGGATCATGGTCAGCTTCAAGGTTGCATCTGGAGCGGATGATCTTCCTTCATCGGTTTCTGTCCAGCGCGTCTCTTACAACCGAGTAGAATACATAAAACACAACACAACAGATAAGAATAATAAGAAATTAAAAATTAATTTTATTTCATTATTCTTTTTCTGTAAAACGACTTACAAAGGATATTACTTTAAATAACAATACCAAGTAATACCAATGGTTGTAGATACGGATAAGTGCTTACCAACTGATCGTAAATAAACGCGACTTACATAATATATGTACGTCTCTGACAATAAAAAGTCGTATTCAATAATCATCAGGGTAGACTTATTTAAAATAAAAAGCAGTTAAAACCTGGAACTTTCTACCAGCGCATGTGTTTCCTCCCTTCTATGACCCCGGGTCCTTTAAGCGGGGCGTGAAAAAGCATCTTACTAGGCCGCCATAGTGTGGGTCACCGTGCTGCACTGTACGTTGAGGCAGTGAGGATGGTGGCCTCCACTTCTGGATTCTGTTCATGCTTTCCTTCAGGCAGGGCAGAGTCATTTTGGCAGCTAATATAAAAAAAAATAGATAAAAAATACAAAGTATATCTTGATGATGCATTAATAAAAATAGTTCATATCGCCCCTCTGTCGTCGGTTGACTTCTAATGATGATTGATCATCTACAGACCCTAAGTAATTATCACTTTATTGACTATTAACTGCCCCCGGCGTTGCATAAACTGAATACTTAAAAATAGTTATTTAGTCAAGTCCGTGACGCGGAAATGATTTATGGAATTAGTTTTAAAATGATTTTTGTGTACTTTTAATACGTTTAAAGTTCAATAAGAATTAAATATGTATTTTTTTAGGAAGTTTTCTTTCCGTGCTCACTTCTGCAAAAAATATTATAATACATACTTTTCTTCAGGCAGAGTAGTCACTGTGGCAAACTCATATAATAAAACAAAAAATATCATACTGGATTTCAAACCAACATATCACCTTCTCATTGCTGAACAAAGGTCTTCCCCAAGGATATATAACTATCCAGGTCTTGGGCTATCCGCGCGCATCTGCTGCCAGGCACTGTCTTCAAATCGTCGGTCCTTCGTACTGAGTTTACCTCTATCTAAACTAATAATTTTCCTATAATACCTAAAAACAAAACGTCAATATACGAATACAATTTTCATCCCTATTCCATGGGACTAAAATATGTTTTTAACTGAATAAAAAAGTTGGTGTTTCTATTTTGTGTGTAATGTGAGTAACATATGCGGAGGCACGCGCACCTCCATCACGCTTATCAGCCGGGAGTCGAACCTCGTCCCTACGGTTTGAACGTAGGCTGAAATGTCGATAACATCACGACGGTCGTGCGTGGAATTAAGGAGACTGTTTCATACAAGTTAAAGATTTATTTTACAACAATCCTTTTTTTGTTGTTTATGTTTTTAAGTTCTACATTATTCTAACCATGGCTATTGATTAGATTGGATAGAGTGTATAGTAACCCTGACTGCTTATGAGTTCCTTATTTCGTAAACAAAAATTTTGCAAAAAAATCTGCTTCTAAGTGGATTTATATAAGCCACGGAATACGTAATACCGCATCTCAATTTAATTATTACTTTAACTTGTATTAAACTAATACTTTTGTTTGTGGCTTTGCCCACCTTTAAGTCCCAGTATGCTGGTTTTAACATGCACTATCTGTTGTAAACTCTTTTTCTCTACTATGACAAAAACAGTGATTGACAGGTAGTCATAGACAGGTAGACACTTGTTATTTAAATTAGATTGGCAATCATATAAACAAGTAATGATTTGGATATCGAGCTCATACATTACCGAGAAACTAGATCATCACTAGCTTGACAACTTCATCATCATCATCAATTATCAACAGCCTTTAACAGTCCACTACTGGACATAGGCCTCTCCTTGAAAAGGAGCTATTGGCCTACTATGCCACGTTGGCCAGACGGGTTGGTATTGGGTTGGTTTCAAGTTTTCCTTCTCTTTGCATTGATGTTGTCTTGCTTAGTTTATCCCTTAGTCGCCTTTTACGACACCCGCGGGATGAATAGGAGTGGTGACACTCTGTATTCTTAATCCGTCAACTTCACCTCTCTATTTTTTATTACATAATATATTTAAGTTAGGGAAACCTACAATTCTGGTTACATAAAGTTCATCACATATTTTAACAAACTGCAACTTTATAAACCTATAAACTTTATCATTTTTAAAACTAAAGAAAAATATACTAATTTATAAATAGCAGTAAACTCGTAATTTGTTTGATTGATAGCATGACAATCATGTTAAAACTAATTCACATCCCCAGTTCACCATTGAAGAGCATGACCGTACATAAAATCAAACAAATCTCTGTCTGTGAGCATTCAATATCATCCCCTGAAGGGACAAGGCGTAGCTTATCGCAAATTTGTGAGCCCTCCTATATTTCTACTCCTAAACGCGTCAAAAGGGGACACTTTTACCGAATTTATTAACGTGAATCAGCGCATTTGATTTTAACAAATTTATTTTGGTGTGAGTTTAGTAGGTATCGGTTTTATGTCGATGACGTAGTTTTTTGGATATACGTGCCCTGAGGGTGATCAGAACTTCTGGTAATGCTTTGTTCTGTATAGTTTCATTTGTGTTTTGTGCAATTGTATTATTACTTATTAGAAATTTCCTGGCTGTCGACTTTTTGTCCTATTGAATTTCGTGTTATAGTTTATTGACTAGTAGATCTCATATTATCCTAATATAAATTTTCACATCAAGTATCCATAAGTATCCAGTACATACATACATACATAAATATCCAGTACAAAGTTTCCACCTTTTTACTGGATTTTGTTTTTTAATTAGCTTTAGCACTTGTTCCGGAAGTAAGTTAACATAATTTATTATTTCAGCAAACTATAATTTATCTGCAGGTTTAAACAAAATGACTTTTAATCCAGCGAATTCTCCAAAAAGCAAAATTGGGGCACATAGATACATGATACACTACTCACACGTTTAATCTCAAACTAAACTGTCTGTATTGTAATTAAACTATTGATTAACGCCCTTATGTACTTTTAAAAAAATAATAGATAAATTGCACCTAGAGAGGAAACATATTCGCCGCTTCTAGATATACCTGTATAAAAATTACCACAATTAGTTTCGTGGATTTGAAACATTTTATTAGAGATCCTGCTAACCTAAAACCACACCATTCCACATCATTACTTAAATAAACCATAAGAAAATTATTTCCCAAGATATGGTGGATGATAAAGTGCTTGCATTAGTCGTGGCTGCCAGCTCCAAGCATGTTAATCTCGGCTGCCGTCTGCAGGAGCTTTACCGTATTTATCATGGGAAATGCTATCGGTGAAAATTTTTCCCCACCGTTTTTGCCGGTCAACTCTTTATGGGGTCTCATTATTAGTAAGGTCTGGATTGATTTATTTTTGTAGAAAATATCTATACGTTATATATACATATATAGATTGACGATTTCAAATCTTATAAATCTGTGTGCTTGTTTCTGTTTTTACAGAAAAGTAAGGTTGATTTGTATGTTGTTTTTTTTTTTGATAAGGTTACCTAATATTACTTTTTCTTGATTTCTTCTGTATGTATCTAGGTTACTGTGTACTTTTTCTCTGTAGCGACAGTATCGTGAAGACTATAAATATAGTATTTTTCACCTGACTCGATTTATTTTTCAAAAAATATCTTACATCCATGGCATTGACACGTCTAATCACGTGGAAATAATGGTTGGATGGGCACGTCGTTGTTGTCCCTCTCAGCCTCCATAGCTTGGTCTCCCACCCCCCTCTGCACTGCATCAATTTGAACTGTATTAAGGATAAACTGGTGCTTTTCTAGGGCTCAGCTTATGGTGGTGTTGCCTTCGCAGAAAGCAACTTTCTGGTAATTTTTTTCGTGAATTTTGAAGCTTGTGAATAGAGAATAGTTTACAGATGATTAACTTTTGCCGTTATGTGCCGATTCTTTGCGAAAAATACGTCAGCTGTGAATGTTGATACGAATCCCATATTGTTACATTGAAAGCCTTGCATAATAGATCCTTGTATTTATTTTCTTGCTAACCTTGCATATTGATAACAATGCACCTTATATAGATACTTGATATTTGAGGTCCTTAGATATTGAGCCATTCTGACATGATGGAATTTGATCACTTGTCCTTATCTTATTCTCATTGTTTAATAGCTGGTAGATTTTTGTGGTAAAATGAAGGGGTTAGAATAAATTAAGAGACGTTAATTATTGTGCTAGTAGTAGTTTTGTTGAACATTGACTTACTTAATTAATATAAGATATTTCTACCAGCTTTTCTTGAGAATCAAAGTATCTCTTTAACAAATTGAATTGAAATTGGTTCAGCCTTGAAAGATGGACTTTCGGATTTTTTAAATTAGTATAGATTGGTTGTTCCCTAGCTTTCACTGTTTTCAAACAATAAAAGGTATAAGATGTTTTACGAATCTTTCGAACTGATACGAATCCAATAGTAGCGGTAAAGGAAAACATTACTGATATAGAAATATGATTTGCACGTGTTATAGAACTGTCAATCAGTAGCCCTTAAAACTATATCGTCCATTAGTTACAACTCAGCTTCACCCCACATTAATCTCTGTTTTGCGTTAAACGCCTGTATAATTGAGGTCACATCAAAAACAAACATATTAATATTTGTATTACCTGAAAACTTTAACCACATTCAAACAAACCTTATACACATTTAAATTCAAAGGCATAAGATTCAAAATCGCGCAACTATCCTTCATTAAATTGTCGCTGTCAAACTTTCGGTACTGAATCAAAAATGCGTTTATAATAAATTGTGTTGCTGGTACAAATAAGGTTTAATATCGCTTGGAGTGGTAGTTTTTAAGTATGTAGAAACTAGGGTTGTTCGGCCCTTGTCAAATGTATCCTGGTACAGACAGAGGTAATGAAATAGCTGGCAAATGAGGCATGCGTAGTTGCCAATAGCAACCTTTCACATCACTCATTTGTGAAGTGCCAAAGTACTGAGTTTACTTTATATATATGTACATATAAGGTTATGTGGAAGCCTTAATTATTGAGTGTTTGGAATTACAACGTGTTTAGTAGTTAGAAATTTGTAACATTGTGGGGTTCAAAAGGTCTTCAGTGCCCTTATTTCTTGATCCATTTTACTCTTCATCTACGGAAAGCAATAAGTAAAATAAAAATCAAGGCTCAAGTAGACTTTTACAAGCACTTTCGAAACGTGATTTTAGTTACCCTAGTTGTCTAATATTTTCTTTATTATTATATTTTATTTATATATTATTTATATATTATATTAAAGTTTATACTTTATATTATATTATACTATATATATCTATATTTTCACTCTATTTAATACAGTCTATTTAATACTCCACACTTTAATACATGAATAACTGAAGCTTTTTACTCCCACCCTGAATAAAACTTTGAATTCAGTCAGTTTGAATAAAGTATTTGTTCAGGAATAATACAGACTACAAAAATATCCTGCAACGTTTAGAAACGGAGTAGTTACCATAATTAAACTAATACGGTAGGTACAGAAATTAATTTTGATACTTCTATAGTTTTAGGCTTTAGTATCATAGCTTGTTGCTTAGATAGTTTTCATATTAAAGATTGCCTTGTTGGTCTAGTGGTTAGCGTATGCGGCTGCTGATCAAGAGGTCTCGGGTTGGATTCCCGGGTCAGACTAAATATTTTCTGAGTCTGGGTGTTTTTCTATGTATAATATGTACCTATGTATTTACAAAAATAAAGTATGTTTATGTGTATATATCAGTTGTTTAGTACCCGTAATACAAGCTCTGCTTAGTTTGGGACTAGATGATGTTGTGTATAAACTGTCCGAAATTTTTACATTATATTTATTACATTATATATTATTATCTTTTTTTATAAATACATTTAAGCCTACCAAAGTGACTCTACTCTGCTTGATGGAAAGCATGAGTAGAATCCAGAAGTAGGGGTCACCATCCGCATTGTGAGGTTAATCAATGCACGACAGCAAGAGTGCTGTCATTATTATGATGTTCTTCTGTGTGAGGGTAGTACTGTCCCGATCGAACCGGCCCATTCGTGCTGAAATCAGCGTGTCTCTACTACCTATTAAAATATATTGCAAAATACGAGTTTATTTTTATATTAGAGATAAGGATTCTACGAAAGCATTTTGAAAACAAATGCCTTACATCAACAACACCCATCAATTTGAACTTTTGTTTTTTCTCAACTATTTTTTATCTATACTTTAGTAGTTTTCATAATTTATGTCCACATTTTTAACCTTTGACATGAGGTTGAATGCCCGGTTTGCCCGGATGGGTAGTAATGGAAATTTTATGATGCCTTTTATGGGTTTTCGAGGGCTCCTTCGCGAAAACTGTGTTTTGTTAAAAAGAAGCGTTTAGAATGAAAATGAGGGACCGTGCGGTGACGAAAACGTTCATAGGATATTTTATGGTGTAAGTAAAAATGGAAATAATGGGTTTATGTTGTGTGCCTGTTTTCTTTTATCATGTGTTTGCAGATATCCTCGAAAATGGTGAATGGAAAACGTGTTAAAGTATTTTATTACCTACTGAGTTTCGCGATATTAACCGTAATTATTGTCGTAAGTTGGGAGTAACGCCACGTAGCTAAGTTAATTTAAAAAAATCAAATAAGTTTCTCTTATGTTATAAGCTATCTGCCAGTGAAAGTCCCGTCAAAGTCGGTTCAGCCGGAACAAACAAACAAAAAATTAAACTTTTTTATATATGTACTGTTATATGCTTTCATATTAATTTCCTACAAAACATTTGATATACAAACAGACGTTTTAATTTTATTAGTTTGTATAGATTTGTATAGATGTTAAAAAATTTACTTAGAGAATGTGTTTAGCAATAGATATTAAACTAAAATCAGGATTCATTAGTCCCACAATTTACTTTCGGATTGACTAAATTATTTGTAATTTCTTTTTTTATCGAGATCATTTAAATGAAAGTTAGCACCTTTGTATATCAGTCTTGGGTAAGTCTTAACACACGTTATACTATACATATGAAGTTATAAAATATGTATTACAATTAATAATAGCACATAAACGTGAAAAACACGTAAATAAACTTATATTTCAAATCCTTCATAAGAAAACTAAACGCGTAAATATAAGGAGATCCAAGATATCGCAGTGTTTGAACGTTTAGTTTTTAAAATATTGCTATAAAACATTGTAAATAAATATCAGAACTAATATTTAGTATCATAAATTGTCTCGCTCAAGATACATTGACGCTTCAATATAAATATTTGCTGCAGCAGTGTATACACTAAAGAGATGTCCAGAGCACATACTATCTGTTCTCACTTTGTTTTCACCATAAAACCAATATCGTGACAACTATTTTGTCGAAAACAGTCGTTTTAAATATTTTGCTGTGTACAGCTGTTGACGAAAACTATAAAAATGTGAGCCGTCACGGGACGCCTGGCAGATGTGAAACATCGCCATTATTTTGTAAAAGTAATATGCAGAAAAGAACATATAGTAATAGGAACTAAATATGTCATAATGATAAAATAAAATATTACTAATTATTAAAATAGTAGTCTATATGCAGTAGTGCACACTACTGCATATAGACTGTATATATATACCATCGTATAGCGTGCCGTGGCGACGCGTCGCCAGTCGCCATGGAACATTTGCAACTCCAATTGTGTTTCTTTTTGTGTGCCTCCTCTTAGAAATAGGGGTCTAGATTTATTCTCAGTGTCAGTCTGTCCAATTTGAGACACATTTCGACTCTTAGTTTTATTTGGAAAAGCCCTATCGTTAATTCAATACATTTCATCAAATGTAAAAAGAGGCTTATATTCAGCAGTGGAATATTGAAGTCTATTAAGAATATCGGACTTTGCTAGACACTTAATATTTTGATGAGTTCGAGAAAAGAACTCGTAGTATCACTCTGAGAAGAACATTAGGATGGCCATAACAAATCACCGTCTGTAATTTTCACCTGTGAGATGTAAATAAGTATCTTCGGCTTATATACAGTATGTTCATTATAAGAAAACGATCACATGGAGATTTCTTTGAATTATTTTTAAATTTAAATTCTCTAAACATCAATCAGGCGATTAAAGTTAATTACTGTGCAATAAAACTGCGTTTTTAAATAGCTTTAATTGTAAACTAGGCCGATCTTCTACTGGAAAAACTGATAGTCATACGTATATATTTCTCATGAAATAACTATTAAAGGTAAATTATACACATACAGTCATATCATTAACTAATAATTGTGTTCTGAATGAAATTATTTATTCTGAGTATAGAATCCTTAGTTGTTGAATCATCTGTCAAAACCTCTAGTTGTTGTTTCTTACAGGCCAAGATTCCTCGACGTATGTTTTGCGTCTGTATAATTGATGCCTCAATTTTGAGCAAAATTAAAGAAAATAGGAAAAATCAAGAAAAAAGAAACGAAAAAATATTACATGTTTCTTTTTAAATATTTTACCTAAAGTACCAATATCCTATAAATTTAATATGAAGTCAGTTACAATCAAATAAATATAATAAATATAAATATTTCGGACATCTGACACACAACGCCATCTATACTCAAACCAAGCAGAGCTTGTATTATGGGTACTAGACAACTGATATAAATACATAAACATATCCTTTTTTTGTAAATGCATAAGTACATATTATACATAGAAAACACCTAAACTCTGAAACAAATATTTGCGGATCACACAAAAATTTGGTCCGACCCGGGAATCGAACCCGAGACCTCAAGCACAGCAGTCACATACGCTACCACTGCGCCACCGAGGCAAACACCGACGACAGACAGACCAAACACAGACGGTATACAGAGTCTACACACAAACATCAAAACAGCCGCACTAACTTTTAACAATTTTAATCATCCTTTTCCCCAGACAAGCCCCTTATATTAAAAATATTTAAACTCCTATAAAACTGCCACATACAAACAACGTTATTGTCAGCAACTACACAACAGTTTAGCAGACAATATTTGCCAAAAGGCAATACCCTCTTTGTCAAACAGCTGACTTCAAAAACTATTCTGTAGTCCACACCCTGTATAGCCTGTGTGCGTCGGCCAATGCCCGTCTGGATCATATAATAGAGATGTGCAGATTTGTATGGAATACCTAGGAGCCCGCTTTGTAAGGAACATTCCCTTTTAACATTCCGCTCGGCTTTAGTCTAGACTCATCGAGGTCTTATATTAGACTTTGATTAGAAGTGCAGGAAATTAATTTTAAATTACTGCCTACCATACTGGGGTCGTGCTTTAAAATTATAGTCATTATTGCCTTTGACATATACAAGAGCTTGTAATGTTTATTTGATAGCTTATGTGATGGTTAAGTTATACACTATAATGAACGATGTCCTTTAATCAGAAAGTTAATTTACGCAAACTAAAGACATCTATTGACACTTTTATCATCATGTGCTTAAAGACGTCAAATGCCAAGCAGGGCTTATCCTGCTTGGCATTTGACGTCATTTGTGTCGTTTATTTGCGTAAAACATTTATTTTAGGGCCACAGCACACTAGCTACTTTTAGCATCGACGTTCGGCAAATAATCGCTTTTTAGAAGCTAAATACGGCGACTGAACGCTCCAGCTTTTTAGAAGCGCGACACAGCAGCTGAAAGCTACTCTCCGCACACATTCAGATGCCGGTAGTATCGATTTGGCGTCGGAAAATTAAAGACAACACAACAGCCGACGCGATTTAGGCATCTGAGCAGTCGCTAAAACGCGCGTTTCCGATACTGCGTTCGAACGCAGAAAGTCGCGAAGGATGCAACATGACGCGCGATTTTGATACCACGATGGAACGCAGAAAGTCGCTAAAACGCGATGCAGCATCGATGCAGTCTCAAAATCACCGATCGCCGTTGCTAAAAGTAGCTAGTGTACTGTGGCCCTTAGGCATTACTAGCTGCATACCGCAATTTTACCCGGGGTTATTGTAGAACCAGAAACAACCTGTATCCTGAAAAAAGTTACCTAAACTACTTTTATCACCAGCTATTAACCAATGTAAGTCCAATCAAATTCTGTTCAACCGTTCTAGACTCGGAACTCAGAATTCGGACTCCGGGAAGATGAGCATTTTTGCAGACTCCTGATTCTTCTGCTGTATTAATATAAAGTTTTCTTAACTTTCAGCTAGTATTACGACTTTATATTAACATGTTCATAAGTAAGTTTATTTAAGGGAATGGAATGTGTATACAATGTGTAGTTTGCGGGTGGTCTTTTCCAAGTACGTAATGAGCTTGATAAAGGATCATTTTTATATTCACTGCTTTACACACTACTTTACATTCAATGCTAGTATATACATAAAAGTAACGCGACTTAGTAAGCATAGGAGAGTATTTAGGTCCTGTATTCTTGTCTATACATATTGTGAATACATTTATACAAATAGATAATTTGTTTCGGTTAACCTGTGGAACGGCTGTACCGAATTTGATGGGACTTCGATTGGCATTTAACTAAAGACGTAAGGAGTAGCTAAGACTATTTTTAAACTAGTTTTATTCGACGGCGTTACTCGCAATATACAAGAATAATACTGCGGGACAACTAGTAACAAATTAAAATTGAAATCTGCAAAGTTCGCGCCTTCCAGAGTATCAAACAATCGAAATCGACACAAATTTTGTCCGTTACCAACCGCCGACATTACAAAGCGATCTCATTACTTGCCGCCAGCATAATGCCAGTAAAGGCAGTAAGCGAGGTGCCAGTTGATGGATCGGCCAGTTTTCCTGCCATCTTTACTGCCGTAATGAGTGATCCGACTTTATCTTACTTGATGCGTGATGGATTGATGCTATTGGTGCTTAGGGGAATTGGAATTTCGTGTTTCCTTTGCCTCTGCACTTTCAATGGCTAGTTTTTTTTTAAATGTATGTTTTTTTTTATTTAATAATTTAAAGGGAAGTTAACAATATGGGTAATTATAACAGTTCATTAAAGAAAATATCTATATTCTTATTTATGGAAAAATACTATTTAATTATGTTGTCTGTTAATTGTGAAATCTGTAATTTATTAATAATAATAACACAATGTTGTGTATTCTACGTCTAAACTCAATATTCAATCAGTATTTTTAAACTTTCTTTTCCTTTTTTCTTTTCTCTAAAGAGATCGGATTGAGGCTTATTTTGCTAGGTAACAGGGATTCCATAGAAAAGAAAAATAAACAATTCGTAAAGGACTAGACTAAAATGAACATTAAATATTTATTTAAACACCAAAAAGTACGTCTAAAACATGAACATACGGGCATAAATTACTAGAACATGTCGCGTTGTGGGGGTCCCACGGTCGCGCCGGGTATTTTTGTCATGCAAGCTCACAGCTGGTGATCTAATTACATTGGCTCATTCATAAACTTTGGATCGAGATTTTTGTGGATGAGTCACATTCGATGCATTATTTCGTAACCAGTTGCGTAGCTTGATTGTGTGACGAAATGTATTTGATTACTTTCGACTTCGCGAATTGATGTTTGAGTTTATTGTTTGTTGATATGTAATAATTGACTGCCTCGTTGGTCTAGTGGTTAGCGGATGCGGCTGATGATCAAGAGGTCTCGAAGAATTCCCGGGTCGGACCAAATATTATGTGTGTGATCCACAAATATTTGTTTCGGAGTCTGGGTGTTTTCTATGTATATTATGTATGTATTTACAAATAGGATGTTTCTGTATTTATCTCATTTATTAAGTACCCATAATACAATACAATTTTCGGACAAAAAAAAGTATGTTTATGTATTTATATCAGTTGTTTAGTACCCATAACACAAGCTCTGCTTAGCTTGGGACTAGATGATGTTGTGTGTCAGATGTCTAAAATATTTATTTATTTATTTATTTAATAAATAATATAATGTATTATTTGTATCTTTGTATAGATTCTGTAAACGAGACATAAAGATAGATCTTAAATAGTTCTTATCGCAGTTTTCGCAACTTTAGTAGTGCGATCAAAACCATTTGCTGAATTGATTTGATTGTGGTTTAATGTTTTGTTGTGATTTTTTCCTATTTAAATGACTGTCCATTATTTGAGTTACACATTATAACAAAAATTTAATTACTTGCTTTTGAAAGTATAGGGCTAACATTTAGTTTATTTGGTGTTCATCAAGTCATTACCAAAATATTCCTGTACAAAAATTAATAAAATGAAACTAGTAGTATCAAATGTTCAGTTTTATACAAAATGCATTTCAAAGTATGTACGGTATTGACGTCAAAAGAGCAATTTTGAGTTTTTATCTATCTGTATGGTTCGGGTAATCTCTGTAAAGGAGGACCGATTTTGACGAGATTTTCATTGGTCGATAGCTGATGACGAATAAAGGAACTTAGGCTCTTTTTTTTTAGAAATCACCAGTAACAGGAATTAGTCCTGTTACCGGTGATTTAGAACTAATAATAACCGAGGGTAACACCGCGATACTTACATCACATCACATCATCAGCCTATCGCAGTCCACTGCTGGACATAGGTCTCTCCGATTGCACACCACTTAGTTCGATCCTCGGCTAGTACCAAAATAAAAATGTTTTCGTAATCGGATCCTAACTGCCAGAGTAATGGCCGAACTGAAATCCTTGTCCTTTTCTGTAAATCTTAAAAACAAAAGTATTTGTTGGCATTTAATTAATAAATATTTATTTCTTGTCCACAGGTAAGAAAAACAATGTATCAAAAATTCTTGTAAAGGTAATTTACGCCTCTAGACACTAACAAAGAAAACGAGCTTCTTCATTTTGCAGAAGGATAACAAGCAAAAAGACATCAAGAATACTACGAACTTGTCGCTAAGAAGGTTTGAAATTCTTCAAAAGCAAACAAAACGAAACTTTTCTTCGTCTAGCATTTGATATGACAAATTCTATCAGTTATAATATTTATACTGGAGGTACGCATATTTAATGTGAAGAAGTCTAGACTAAGTGCTCCTGTGTTAAAACAGCATATTTCAATTTGGAATCGAATTTTAAGAAATTGCAGTCTTGGAGTAAAATAAATGTAAGGAGCTCTTAACATTTTCTGACAGTCTGCTTTTCAAAATGTATAGAGTATTTTAGAAGCAAGAATTACTAGGTTTCTAGTCTCTTGTCAGTCTTGATCATCTCCTATTAGTGTACAGTTTTTTTTACTCGTATATGCCGTTTTTTTTTTTAAATACATGTTCCGCATGGAATATACATACTGCGTCGCGGGGGACTCTACAAACATACATAAAACGGGGCAAAGAACACCCAGACTGAGAATAACAATTTCTGGATCACACAAAGTATTGTCCCACGTGGGATTTGAACCCACGACACTTGACACAGTAGAAACCGTCGTGGCGATCGCTTAAACCACTAAGACAACTTGTTCAGTCATTTATTACATTAAAAATCAATTTATAAAACTTTTGTCAGTCTATCTTTCTATTTGTTCTAGCTAATTTCTAGAACGGCTGGACCGATTATGACAGGGTTTTCATTGGCTGATAGTTAATGACATAACAAGTAACTTGGGCTATTTTTTAGACTAACTTGATTCCGCGGCGTTACTCGCGATGTACAACTATAAATTGCGGGTAACAATGCGGGAATCAGCCAGTTAACATAATTGGAATTTACTAAGAATTTATTATACTTAATGGTACACCATACACATATACAGTTTTTACAGTTGAAAGTTTATATAAGATATGTATAATTCTTAAAATATCTAACATCAAAGGTACTAGCTGATGCCCGCGGCTCCGCTCGCGTCCTAGGGGTATGAAAAATTGATGTTGTCCGATTCTTAGACATTTATGAGCACAAAATTAAAATTATCAAGTGTCATTAGTAGACCATAGCTGGACAAAAGCCTCCTCCTAAAAACTCTTCTTCACTCTTTCATTTTTCACTTTTAGAGAGAGAGAAAGAGCACTTTTGTAGTTTTGATACGCTTAAGATTATTATGTTATTAGTTTAACCCGTAGTTTGGGATCAGCTGTTGAATATCATTAGCCTATTTCGAGATCCATTGGGTTCCAACCAAAATGTCATTACCCCGTGTGCCAATCTTCATACAAATCGATTTTGAGGTGAAACTGTAATTGAGTAACTAACATACGAACATATTCATATAGCTTTTGTAGTTAACTGCGAATATATACCTATTATAGTGTCTGTTTGCGATTTAAGATTAACGGGTTTTTACTAATACAGTACTTTTTTTCTTCTTTTTTAAACAACCTTGCGAAAGTGACTTTATTCTACCTGATGGAAAGCATGAACGGAATCCAAGAGTGTTTGGCACCATCCTCATTGTGAATGCACACACACAATGCACCATGATGACCATTACCATGTCGGCCTTTTTTTCTCGACGGAGTGGAAAATTCTGATCTCCGACTCTTGTGGGACATAGAAGCCAGGAGTGCGCTCAAAATTTTATACAAATTGGTCCAGTCGTTTTGAAGGAGTTCGTTAACAAACACCGCAACACGAAAATTTTATAGGTATATTAACTCAATAAAGTCTGAACCAATTTAGATCAAATTTTGACCTGACATACTAACCTTTTCGTCTACTAACCATGTCCTTGTGGTGACGGATTAATACAAAGTGTCACCACCCCTATTCATTATATGGGTGTCGTAAGAGGCGACTAAAGGAACAAAATAAGCAGCTAACATCACTGCCAAGAGAAGGAAAACTTGAAACAAACCCTTTACCAACCCGTCTGGCCAGCGTGGTATAGTAGGCCAAAACCTCCTTTCAAAGGAGAGGCCTATGTCCAGCAGTGGACTGTTAAAGGCTGTTGATGATTGATGATGAACCTTTTCAAAGATTGTTTATTTGACTAGTTTATGTTCATAATGTGTAACGATAAGCTCAATGCAGCTGAAGCATCTGACTAGGCAGCCATATTGCTTTGAGTATAGTGTCCAATACTTTTGGATACTAGTCACCAGGCATAGTGGATTCACTTTGACATTCTCATACATAAAAAACCTCAAATAAAGTGAAAACTTTGTGAAGAGGCAATATTCCCCTATCAAAATAAGATTATGACAGCTAGAATTATGGAAAGGTTTACTAAATTTAATATTTAACATTACAGTGAAAAAAAAATGCTATCCTTCGATAATTTAGTGCACCATTCTATTATGTTATCGCAAAACCGTAATAATTTACCCCTCTTAGGGACAACAAAGAGGCCAAATAAGTTTGGCCCTCCGTCGAAGGGAGTGAGCGAGAGTTCCCAACACTTCCCGAGCAGTATGGGGTCGGAACCCGGGCGGAGAGGACGTGTGTGTACTCGTTGGTAAAACGCTGGTTCGGACAGACTAAAACGCGGACGATTTTCAGTGACAAAGTGACCTTTTGCAGACTGTTTATAAACATTGCGTTTATTGATCATTAGTTTTTTGTCTAGAAGTGCTAAAGTCGTGCTTTGTGCGTCACGTGCTTGCCGTTATCAAGTCGCGTGTAGTTTTCGACGCGAAAGGAACGTTAAGACGACAAAAATTATTTTATATCAATTTTTCAAGGTGATTGTTTTGCTTAGATTATTATATTTATTGTTTATTTTTGACTTTGTTTTAATATAATTTTGTTTTGTTTTAGTGTTTGTTTTGTTTTTGTATGGTAATTAATATCGATCTGCTAATCATATGGTTAGGTACAATTGTGGTGTGTGTTGTATGAGCGTAACTCCTTATTCAAACTGCCGAACTTATTTCAAAATAAAAAGTTAAGGGTTTTAGGGAAAAAAATCAGTTGGTATTTTTTGATTTTACAATGAGAATAAAATTCACTGATTCGGATTAGAATGAAGAATAACATAACACAATACAATATTAGACAAAGCAAAATTGAAATAACGTTACATAAGGGTAATTAAATAGAGCTAAAAAATAATAGATATAATAGTATTTCTAATATTATCTATTAATTATTTAGGTACTTGTGGAAGGCTTTAACAAAAAAACCTAAAGTGGTTGATTTTCTTATCAGAATTTTTTAAATTTTAACATTGCATGATGTACTTTAACGTTATGCGGGAAAATACCGGTTAATCAATATTGATAACCTTAACCTAATATTGATTAACCGGTAATTTAAAAAAAACTTTATGATAAGGTACGATGAATTCTATTTAGTCAATATGTCAGTCATGTAAGTAATAAATATTTATTGTAGTAATCCTCAAATTAATAATAACCTCACATATTAATATGTGTGTCACAGACGGACGCCTCATCCCAAATTAGACAGGGCCTATAAAGTACTGTAATTATACTGTTTATACACATTTTCATGTATTTCTAAATACATACATACCATAGAGAAAGTAATCATCATACAATATTTGACCCGTATAAGCATCGAACTCACAACCCCTGGCATAGTAGTCAATATTACTAACCATAGGTACACGCCCGTCATAATCGACCTCATCATAAATTAACTCATATTTAAGTCGTCATAAATAAGTTTCTTTTTAGTTTATTCATGTAATGATTATTAGAATTATTCTTATAAAACAGTCTCCTAAACTTAAATGTGTCACATTTATCTGAACTAAGGGGGGACCCGGTGTCCTGTAATACAAGTTTTTATGCCTACCTCAGGCACCAGGGATTCACAATCGAAATGATCAAACTTTAATATTGTTACATAATCTTATTTTAATTGTACACATATCGGTTTTGATGAGAAAATAAATCATATTATTATGTAATTACATACATGCGTGTCAAACGCTTTAGCCAAGTCTACAAAAAATTTTTTTTACCTCGGCTGTTTTCCACTCATCTGGTACTCAGATATCAGTTGAAACTAATCTATATTAGACCGGCTTTGGGGGTCCAACCCTTCGTTTGGTTTAAAACTAGTGTTATCGATCGCCTGTGGTTTACAATGCACTCGGCCACATGTCTGGTAATGACGTTGTATTTGAACATTACATGATTAAAAGAGAACTGGGGATTTTGGATGAGATCGTTTCTTTCACTCTGTTTATGAATACGCATACGGGTAATTATTATTACTATTATGTACTGAGATTTAGTTCATTTTGTAAGTATTTAGAAATATATAAGTATGTTTGCCGAATTCTAGTAACCGTATTACAGGGTCTGTTTAGTTTAAGAACTGATGGGCTCATGCGAAACGTCTGAAGGACCTAAAATTATTATGGTAACAATATAATAAGAACATATCCGAATTTAATAATTATTTAGCTATTTATTCACTCAATATAACTTCGTATAAGTGCAATACTTTTTTCAAATTTAAAAAAATATTAATATCTAACCGTGATGGTAGTCATTCCAATGATAATAATTATAATTAATTTAAAATCGATAATCGATTAATTGGCGTTTATATTACTAAACACAGACAAGAACTTAAAGTGTTAAAAGTCTTATTTCCTGAAAATCACTTAAAAATGACTATTTCCAGGAATTCTCTTAGACTGAAATAACAATTATCTGGAAGTTAAAATCAAATCATAAAACGTTAAAACCGTGTACTTCAAGTTAAATACTCAACATAGATGGACCTATTTTAGAAATCATTTCGTAAGATCATATGAAACTTCAAATAAACTAAATGTAGAGTAATAATACTATTTCAATATAAACGGACTTAGCAAATCTAAAATGTGCTATGTTTATCGATTACTGAACAGTTGTTGAATGCAGGTCGGCTGATGACTCAACGGTTTTACTGCCTACCCTATTTGTACAGACTTGGTAATGAGGAGCATAGGCACATTCGGACATGTACAGATCTCAGATTAGAACTGCACATTGTATTTTAATTTACATATGAAAAACATGCAATGCCAACGTACGAGTTTTTCAATTTCATACTTAAATTTAAATGAATCCTATGGAGTTGTTAATTACTATGCAAATCCGTTTTGCATTTCAGTATTCATCGCATAAATAATCATTGACCTGCCCGATCTGCATCAGTAAATTGTGTTCTACAATATTTTCAATATATGCAAAAACATTTCCACAATTTATACCATTCATGTGAGCTGCAGTTGCAAAGTGAAAGACGCCCATTGATTGTATTATTTGATACGTACGGAACCAGTTCACCTACGCATTCGCAGCTTGAATGAAACGAACCTTTTAAGACGATGTCGTAAGCTGATACAACATTGACACCTCACTTTGATTTCAAGCACTCGAGATGATTTAAAACGGTTTCTGAACTGTAAATTGGTTGTTTGTTTTTCTATATTTTGACAATGTCTTTTTAAACAAACATTATGGGATGCAGTGAACCTAGTTGGATCGATGCCAAATTTTTATTTTTGAAATCTTAAATTTTATGGTTTATTATGAATATGTTTAACAATAATTTGTTCGTTATTTATTTTTTCGTTTTTTCATACGTCTTTTCTTTTAAATCTTTTTAGCAATGAGTCTATAATATGATTTTTTCTTTCAGCTCTACCGTGAATTGACTATACCAAAGTGATTTTTATTAAACAATTAACTGCATAGACTGTGTTCAGAATTAAAACTTAGTGATAGTGATTGTCCAAGAGATTTTGTGTGACCTTGATTGTGCCAAATTTTTCGCTAGCGTGACAACGTGAACTAGACTCTATGTGTACAGGAATAAGATTGAACTTTTATTAGCGGTTGTTGAGGGAGGACTGGCATTAATGGCTACGAATGGGCACCAACTTATCTAAATTGAACAAGACAAGAGTCTCCGGTGTCAATCATGTTAGTATATTTTGGCATCTTTACTCAGAACTCATTATGCTTTGATTTTTAGTTTTGCGCGTGATTCTTGATGTTTTTAGTTTTATTTAGACGTGACGTGTGGGTACAGAATTGTAACTTAAATTGTAAACTCACATTTTTAAAACTAGATACATTTTAAAATTAGATACCAAAGTTGTGCATGATAATAAAAAAAATTCAAAGTTTATAACTTCGATAAAAATAGAATTTGTTGGTTAAACTTAAGGTTTCATTAAAATTTTAAAAATAAACACTGTTGTCCTGATTTTTCTTGGCTTTACATAAATGGATTATATTATAAATGTTAAACGCAAAGTTTAACAATGTTTAAATGATCCTATTAATTTATTCATATCCTATCCATATATATTATTTTCCAGTTATATTTTCATAATATAAGATCTGACAATAATATCTGGGCAAATATTTCCACAATAATCAAAACACGCCCATACGATATAAACATAATCCGAACCGCGGTATAAATTTATTTTATTGCATACATTTCCGCTTCGCAGATACATATACCATTATAAAGAGTTATATCCAACATACGTATTATAAATCACTATTATTTGTCATGTAGAATATTTTTCTCTTTTTTCAGCGTTTCTTATTTTGACACTACTGACTTCGAGAAAATAACATCAGTGTTGTTGAACTTTACGGATATTTAAAATTCTTTGTTTTGTACGTTATGCGATATGTCTCTTTTTCCCCTATTACAGATAGATATTTTTAATGTCTGATTAAGATTAAGAACATGGGTGTATCTTTTTTGTCTGTTTTAGTATAGTACATATATCTATCTATCTATAAATATTTTATTTTATTTATGTAAAAAGTAGATGATTTTTGGGGTATTGGGAGAGGCTTATGTCCAGTGGTGGACAACTTTCGACTGAATTGACGATGAAGTATAGAATAACTAAGATTCAATTTACAACTTCTTGTTTCACCAATTTCACCTTAACGGATCTCAATTCAAAGAGCGTTATATAAATCTTTACATGTTATAAAATGAAGTCGATTTTGCTGTCCGTTCGCTTAGATCTTTTAAACTACTCAACGGATATTGATGCAGTTTTCAACAATAGATAGAGTCATTTCCGAGGAAGGTCTATATGTTTTATGCATATAAATTATGGAAGATGAGAACCGAGAATTGGCTGGCAGGAGCTGCATGCGAGAAGCCAAAAAACGATCATAGTGGTTTGCAATGGGAGAGGCCTGTGTCCAGCAGTGGACCGCGATGGGCTGATGATGATGATGATGAGCCACAGGGTACAGTTAATACTTATATATTACTAGCTGACCCCGCGAACTTCGTACCGCCGAACAGCCGATTCAACGTCACTCAATTGTTTTGTATTCTCGGAACCCCTCCAATAAAACTTATCAGATATTTTTTTAATTTTTCTCTCCGTAAAAACCATCCTCGTACTTCAAGGTATATTATAAAACAAGAATTAGCGAAATCGGTCAAGCCGTTCACCCGTGATGGCATGACCAAGAGAAATAGGGATTAATTTTTATATATAGTTATGTTGAAATTAAGTGCCTTGATTAATTTATTATACCTCATTTGTGTCCGTGCCATAATCTCTAACGGTCCGTCTCTGGTACAACTAGTGCACGCAACATAAAAAAACTTTCTATAAGGTCTTCGATAATTGTTGTATCCAAAAATTTTCATTGTAGAATTTCGTTCATTAGTTAAACAATAAATTAACCTAATAGGCTTAGCGTGTATGTTAATTTTAAATAGTTTCACGCTAGGTCTAAACACGGCCATGACCAAATTTAAGTTTTGACCATTTTAGTAACACGATCGAACAAGGTACACTCAATAGGGTAGGGGTTATATTTTGGGGAAACCTTGGAAGATTGTTCTTGAAATAAACTTCTAGAGTTGTTATGATAGGAAATTATTGATTTAATGATGAAATTCGTGTTTTCCATACAACGACAGCCAATAACGTCCCACTGCTGGACACGAGTCTCCTCCCAACAGAGGGTTAAGGCCATACGTCCCCACGCTGGCCGAGTGCGGGTTGGGGACCGACAAGACACGTTGTGACTACGTAATCTTGCCGTTGGATGTTTTTAAGCCGCTCGAAGGCCTCCTACTAAGCTTTACGACTGTTATCTTATGATAACAACCGGGACCGACTTCATAACGTGACCTCCGAATAACGGAGACGCTCATAACATTTCATGCCACAAACGGTCACCCATCTCGGTATGATCGCGCCGTCGTTGCTTGCCCTCAGTGATTGTTTCCAATTACCTAAGGCCACTTGGTTATGAACGCTTAGTTAGAAAGTTTTCCATACGTAAATTGATAAATAATCAAAGTATTACCCAAATTATAAAGGTTTTTTTTGAACCATTTATTTTTCAAGTTTTTTTGCCGACTCTACGGAAGAGATACTGCGCAAAACTAGTGTCAAGGAAATATTTTGATGTTCTGTATGTTAAACAATCAATACAAATAAATATAGTTAGTAATTTTAAGCTGTTAAAGCTTTCACTAAATGAAAATAAAATTACAACATGTACGGTACTTACCTAATATTTCTTGTCTGTCTCTTTGTCTGTTCCGGCTTATCTACGGAACGGCTTTACCAATTAGGACAGGGGTCAGTTTCACAGATGGCACAAATATATGGTATAAGAAGTAGGCTACCTACTTTTATTTTAAACTAGCAGGCAGTTGGTCAGATAGCTAGTATAATGATTAACGTTCTATTTACAATGTTTAAAGAAATAACGTTTATCCCTCCTTCGGCCATTACCGAAAGCCATAACTCAGCTGGCAATATTATTTTGTGCCACACTAATCGAGTTGCCATACTTAATGGCAAAAATGGCAGAGATGCTCGTAACAAAGATATTTATTAGACATACATTTATGGTTGTTTTGTTTGGGTATTTCTTCTTGTATGGAATTATTATGTGTGGGTAGTTAACAACAACTTTGTTATTAACTAAGTATCTATACTAATATTATACATAACTTCGAAAGAAACTCTTTCTGTCTGGTCTGTCTGTTACGATTTCACGGCTAAACCGATTTCAATAGAATTTAGTAATAAGATACTTTGATTCTTGACGTAGGAAATAGGGTACACTGGTGGTATGTGGGAACACCGGTATTAAAAAATGTAATAAGTAATTGGGTGAGAAAAATAAATAAATAATAAAATAAATATTTCGGATATTTGACACACAACATCGTCTAGTCCCAAAATAAGTAAGGCTTGTACTATGATAAATGATAGAAAACATCTTCATCTTCATTTATAGATAGCTATAAATCAGAATTTCAGGATATCATACTTGCAATACATATGCATGACTATCATTGTATGTGCCCTCTTTGTTCCCTCACACTCACAATCTGAATGGACAACTATTTGACACGACCGGAGGAAAATCAGCACGGATTTTAAGTCCAAAATTTTCAAACTCTGTATTATTTAATTTATATAAGTATTTCTATGACACTTTTTGACTCAACCCGGAAGACTTCTTATTGTCAGTCGCATACGCTGACCACTACACCAACGAGGCAATTAATTATTTAATCTAGTTTTTATCTTAAAAGGCAACACCCGCATTAGGAATATATTCCTGTGCCATAGGTGACTTTACAAATATACATGAAACGGATACAAAGAACACATAAACTTAAAATACCAATTTGTAGATCATATAAAGGGTTATTCCTAAGTTATATAAGGTGCCAAGTGCTGTGGGTTCAAATCCTATAAGGATTTGAACCCACAACACTTGGCACAGTAGAAACCGAAGTGGCGGCCGCTTAAACCACTTGGCCAACCGTGCCACCAAGCCAGAGTATAATGAACACATTATAAATTTGATTGCGTGACTTAGTAAGTCTGCAAGTCAATTTCTTATTTGTTTTTCATCCCCAAGTAAAACACGACGCGACAGAATCATCACCAATCACCCTAAAACCTATACAATCATTCATCATCCTTGCAATTTGTGAAATTGCTTGCGTCATCGCCATCAGATGTGATCTGATAATAGATGATCAAGCTGAGATGTGATAATGTATCAAGATTGTGATCGTGGCACGTCAAACGCGTGTGACATGTCAGGGTAAGCGAATTAAAAAACGATTTGGAATTTCATATTTTTTTATAAAGCAATGCCTTTTAAGTTTACTTAGGAAATGTCATTGTTTATTTTATAATATAGTGTATTACAATAGATTAAAAAATCTTATTACAGTTTTTTCATTTGTGATATTTATTTATTTAAAATTTATACAAAAAGTACTAGAACCCATCACCAACCTATCACCAAAAGTATTGGAAACTACTAAATATTTAAGTCGTTCCCCTAAGTTCATATCCCCTAGCACTAATCATCCTTAATTGTGTCTTCTTGAACACTTCTAAGAGCCTTATGAGAGAGATAAAAATGAAACTTATAAATGTTTTTTTTAAGATTCCTAATCGAACTTAACAAGTCAGCGTTTTTATATCTGCAGAAAATCAAATAACTTGAAGAAACTTACTTGGCTTGCACTTGACTCGTTCAGAACTTTATTTCGTTAAGTTTCGGTCGGAATCGTATCTCAAGTCCATCATAAACTCAGTCAGTCAGATATGGCAAAGATTAAACTCGTAAACATACAACCAATGTGTAACAGAGTTTGTGTTCAAAACACAAACAATTTCTTTCTTCCATAAACAAAATAAAAAACATGGCGCCGGCCAGTCGACCAATCGGAACTCAGAACCCACTACTACTTCCGGGGAAGAGCGGGAAAATTCAATATCCGGGGAAAAGATATTCGATCCCTCGATAACATGAGACCGGATCCAACTGCACCGAAAAAGGTTACCGAGATTTTTTGGTCAATTTGAGAATTAGTTGTTTTTTTGTACAAAACATTTTTTTTGTAAAACACTCAAAGAGTACGTAATATTTTTTCGAGGAGGCATTGATATCTACGTCATGCTATTTTGAGAATGTAAATAATAATAATAAATGAATATTTTCGGACATCTTACACACAACATCGTCTAGTCCCAAACAAAGCAGTTTGTATTAAGGGTACTAAACTGATATAAATACATAAACATACTTTTTTTTTGTAAATACATACATATTATACATAGAAAACACCCAAACTCCGAAACAAATATTGGTGGATCACACATCGGGAATCGAACCCGAGACCTCTTAATCAGCAGCCGCATATGCTAACCACTAGACCAACAAGGCAGTCGATGTAACTGTAACTCTCTTGTGTCTAAGATTTTTCATTTGAAGAAAGTCTTTCAACTAAGTTTAAAATATTTTATCGCATTGCATCTATGTCCTTACACAAAGGTGATCATCGTTTTTTCCATATTCTCAGTTCAAATTCATATATTTTAACGACTATTAGAATGTAGAAAATGCAATAAAAAAACTCATTACGTCCGTCTAATGATTCTGAGTAAAAACATGTCGTTTGTAATGAAACAGCTGAATGCAGCATGCTTGTCAACGGCTCAACGTGATCGAGTTACTCTAGAAACAAATTACTGAAACGCTACCAGCTTTCTACTTGAGCATTGCTGAACAGATGCTTAAAGTCGTCATTTAGTCGATATTATTAAAGAATAAAAACTCATTTCTCATGGTTTTGCTTTGTTTATATCTATTTAATATATGTTTGTTATTTCTTTGAGAGTTTTTATGACTACTTTATTATTAAACGAGTTGTTTCTCAAATACTAAAAATTAAAGTGTGTCGATAGGGCGGCAAAATAACTGATTAATATTCATATGATATTGCATAAGCACGTTATAAATACTCATATTGAAAGGTTTTGCTCTAGATAAATTCTTTTCGTAATTAATCTACCAATGATCTTCTCTAAGTAGCAGAGCCACGCTGATTTCAGCACGTATGGGTAGGCTGGACCGGTGCAGTACTATCCTCACACAGAAGATCATCTTAATAATGACAGCAATCTTGCTGTCGTATTTCGTTGGTGAGTGTGAGACCGGAGGCCAATCATTCTTCAACATTCTCCCGAACTCTGGAGGCCAAGGGAATGATGCAGAGTTATCGGACCAAGTCTTAATTAGTATTGTTTATGTTAATGTTTATTGTACTCTGTTAGGCGTAAACGCAATTACAAGATTATAAACATTTGCTAAATCTATTACACGTCACATAGATTACGCTTAATACGCCTTCGCGCATAAAATCTGTCCATCTCATTATTTAGTCGTAGGGCAACATAAATCTAACGTAATAAATCAATATTTGCAATGGCAGCTAAAAGCGCCCTCTGTTTGTACAATTGCAATTCATTCGATTTATACATGATGCATTGGCTACCTCATCAAATACTGGGCTACCTCATTGGAAAATGGACTTTAGATTTGATGTTCTACGGTAGTAATTGGATTATTTTTAAATACCTAAAGTTTTTAAAGTACGTTTAAAACTTGGCTTTATATTTTTTTTTCCTTTGCCGATTTTTTTCTTACTTAAGCTGAAAGTTTAAGAAGTTTTTACAATGATATCTTGACAGTGCCTATCTATATAAATAAATAAAATTGAAGTGTATTCAATTTAAAATTAACAGTTTTTATTATATACAAATTAAAGTTAATGCGTGAATTACACCAAAAATTTTTTTTTTGTCTGTCTGTCTGGTGGTCTGGCTGGACTGATGTACACGGGACTTTCACTGACAGAAAGCTGATGACCTTAAGTGAAACTGTGGCTATTTTTTTACTAGCTTCGCTTCGCGGCTTTACTCACAATTTACAATAATCGCGGGTAACACCGCGGGACTCAGCTAGTTGTATAATATTCCTTAATATTCCTACATCTAATTTGTAAATGTTTCCGTTTGTCTGTTTTGTTTGTCTCTTTGTTCTGGCTAATATCTGGAACGACTGGACCAATTTTGACGGCATTTTAGTTGTAAAAATCTTTTACAGAAAGTTTTGTTTAATATTTATTAGATTTGTTTTAGATTTTACCATAATCAAATTCAACAATCATTGTTATCAAATATAGCAAATATTTGATAACAAAAATTACAGGTTCCAAGAGACATTTCTTTGATAATGAGTTGTAATGTATATTAAAAATACTTTTAAGACAACGATCAAAAAACAATCAACGTCCTGTTTTGTTAGTTAAGAGGGCAGAAACTATTTTGCAAAGTAAGTAACAACACGGTTTGTGGCTTAAGTTAAGTTATAACTTTTAATGGTATTGCTTAAGTTGTGTTCAATTTGACGTTTGTGGGCGTAAGTTTCTTTTAAACATTCATTGGACCATAAACAATAGGGTAAAGAAAAGTTTAACTAATATTTTTTGTTTTTGATGCAATGAAAATCGATAGTGTCATCTTCCTAGCCTTATTTCCAAAATTATTTGGGGTCGGTTACTAGTTCAACCGGTTTTACCTACCTGTATATCAGTTTTTCCACGGAGCAACTGGCATCGGACCTCCGCAACCCTAAGGAAGAACTGAAATTCGAAGGTTAAACTAGTTGCCAGTAAATTTGAGGGCACTGAATTCCCAATAACGATTGCCATAGATGTTCATGACAACCGGAACTGACGGCTTTACGTGCTCTCCGAAGCCATAATCCAGACCATCAGGACCAGACTATCTTTAAGTTATAAAAGACGTAATCATTACAGTTCCAAAGTGTCTATTATCCTATTACACTGCAAATTGAATCTTAAACTTAGCAGTATAAGTTTATAACTACAAACGAGCTTCTAGTTAGTTCTTAACTAGTTTAAACCCTAAGCTCAGTATTCAACAATATTAAAACTTTATTACAATTAAATTACTCTTCGGTTCGATATAATTTACTCTGATAATGAAATAAGACTCGTGTGGCGGCCCTAATCTATAAGTGATGTCAAGTATGCGCCGTGACATTTTATTGGACGTGGGACGCTTTGATCTCGCCGCGGCGGTCCTCAATTACCAATAAGATGCAGCGTACGATTCGTGCATTCATTTAGGGTTGGCAATAAATTTAATGATAATAAATGTATCCCAAATTCTAGTACTTGATAGGAATTTCCTAGTTTAAGCACATAAGGTAGTCATATGATCTAATTTTACTCGCTGTTTACTAACAACAAGTTGGGTTCTAATTTTAAAGATGTTTGAAAACAAAATCAGTAATTATTTCTAGGAAATAGGAATGTACTTATAATCTAGACCCTAAGGATAATTCCCTATTTCACAAAAGACAATAGGGGTAATTTAATTTTACTAGATCAATAAATGACTCCTCTGTCCATCCAAATGTCTATTATCAAATTACCCCAGTACTCCTTATATTTGAGACTATCCCATAAGTATTCGAATAACCCAAATCACTTCGCACATAACATCTTTATACAATCAAGGAAAAAACTATATTTTCCAATAATACAATAAAAATCCCTGTCTCAGAAAAAATCCAATAGATTTAACACCACTCTGTGTCCGGTAAGGTGCACTTTTTATTTAATTCTGCAAAACCACCCTTGTTTTTTAGGGTGGTGTCATCTATGGTATAAGACACAGGACGTAGCGATTTTCTAAAATCTAAAAGCTTATCTAAAAGATTCGATGACGTTACTATTATTTGAGGTATTTTTTTGGGGATTATAACATACGTTTATTTCTCTGATGAGCTACATAAAGGTGTATTAAATATGTACCAGTAAATTAATTAATCATCACATTTAGGTTAAAAGGCAAATAAAGGAGTCCCAATCTAATAGATACTTGTTAAAAACCTATTGCAAATAAAACAATGAAAAAACAATAATTTCCTCTAAATCGTATGGTATCTTGAAAAGGCATTTTTAACAATATTTTTGTGTAGCAAATAATATAAATTCTCTTGAGTTTACTGTTCATTGAGCAACATTAAAATTTACTTTAAAAAGGCAATAACAGTTTTTACACTGGTTGGGTACTATAATGTAAACACGTTCTTAAACCTTTTTTGTTTTGTAGCTATTTTCAGTTCTCCCTCAAGGTTGCGGAGGTTAAATGCCAGTCGTTCCGTGGAAAAACTGATATTCAAGTAAAACCTTAACTTTAACGAAACCTTAACGTTTAACTAGTAGCCGACCCCAAATAATCTTAGGAACAAAGGCTAGGAAGAAGCTAATTTTAAATCTCATTTACCCGCTGTAGTTCATCACTTACACCATTCTGTCAGAGGAGGGCACTAGAAATCAATACTCGACAACTGGTGGTTTTGAGGCCTTTAGTTTAGAATTATTCCATTAATTCCCTCGGGAACTAATTTGTTTTCATCCTCCATTGTTATTTGTCCAACTTTCACTGTAATAGACACATTGTTCGATGGGAGTTTGCGTTGGTTGGATAACTGATACTAACAGCTTAGTTTGGCATACCATTTAGAGGTACTATGTCTGACAAAAGTGTTTGTAGTATATTATAATAATAATTTTAATCAGGTTCGTACGATCATCATCATTTCTTTGTGCAGATTATATCGTTTCGGTTTTATATACGAGTATATTACCTACTTTATAGGTAAATGTGAATTGTCAAAATTTGTCAAATGCGAGCGAAGTGTGTGGATAAACTGTTGATCGCTGAAATAAACGAAATTCTACTATAAACAAATAATTATATATTTTTTTTCTCTTAGCACTACAACAATTAGAAGTATTGCCATAGACAAGGCTATCATAAATCTTATAGGTTAGGCTAAAATAATAGCGACTCTTTTTAGCAATCCGGTTCTTACAAAGCATAGGAAACATAAGAAGATTTATAAACAAACTGCATCGAGTTTTCTGAACTAAATAGGTGCAAGTAGCAATAAAACAATTCCGAAAGAAAAAACTCAGTGGAACGTTTAGATTGTTCTAAGCAAAACAACATGGACAACCTTTTCAACTTCTTTTCGTTTTTCTTTTTGAAACTATCCTCTAAGAAATGCTATGCTTATGACATTGTAGTACAGAATAAAGTAAAATGCAATTCTATTTAGATAGCTAAAAGTTATTTAATACATTTTACAGAGCTCTTGTAACTAATTTAAAGATTTGAGTTGGTTAAATTGTTGGTATGCGTTGTAGCTAATTACCTGTATCATAAGGTAAACAATAGCCATTGCGTGGATGGTAAGCGTTAAGAAACATCAACGAGGAATCTAAGATGGATTCAAACTTGACTTAAGTTTGAATCCACCTTAGATTCCTCGTTGATGTTTCTTAACGCTTGCTGTGACAAACAACAATTTGTGAATAACAAAAAGTTTTGTCCTACGCGTGATATGAACCCACGGCACTTGGCGAAATAAAAAGCGGCGTGGCGACCGCTTAAATCACTAGACCGACCGTGCAGTAATGTAATACATAAATGAACTTAGTATATATTATTAAAACATAAACATTGATAAATAAACCATTTTATGGTCAATAAACTGTGAAATCAAATTATTACTTTTAATGTATTACAATTTTCTATTCAACTATAGATTTATACCAACGTTATTTCCACATAAACCCCTTGAAGTGCAGTACCTAAAAAGTGACAAACGACACTGAAATATACCAAAGAAATCAAACCACAATTTGACGACCGCCACAATCTCTTCTCACTTTATTGTCATACCCATCAAAGTATCACACACCATAGATATAAAACAAAATCGTGCACTCAACAACACGTAATACAATAAAATCGATGCTATATCTTTCTGCCAACATTAGATATATCACTGACAGGTTTATGGATGTCCACTATGTAAAACGTGGCCACCCTGTGGGAAAGATTTATTACGAATGTGGTCACACACCGTGTGATAGAGATGGGATTGTGTTTGTAATTTCATTAAAAATAAACGATAAGATTAAAATGTTAAAATATATTTTTACGTCTTTCGTTCCTAATTCTCCTAATTCCATAAACATATATTTAACCAATACTTGTTGCAAAGTATTAAAGGCGACTCAACAGTCTTTGGATGACTAAGTCGTCTTTGACAAAACAGCATATTATGTTCCTAAATAGGAATGCTTATACTCGTATATATAATTTTTGTTAGTACGTTTCACTTTTTGTTTTCAGAGTAGCGTCCTAAGATTGCACACGGTAAATCTGAAAGACTTACCTGTACTTATAGTACTTACCTGAGTTGTCATTGCAGGTCTGATGAAAAACAATCTATTTATTGACTGCCTCGTTGGTCTAGTGGTTAGCGTATGCGGCTGCTGATCAAGAGGTCTCGGGTTCGATTCCCGGGTCGGACCAAATATTATTTGTGTGATTTACAAATATTTGTTTCGGAGTCTGGGTGTTTTCTATGTATAATATGTATGTATTTACAAAAAAAAAAAAGTATGTTTATGTATTTATATCAGTTGTCTAGTACCCATAACACAAGCTCTGCTTAGCTTGGGACTAGATGATGTTGTGTGTCAAATGTCCTAAATATTTATTTATTTATTTATTTATTTATTATATATCGAGAAATGTTTTCATTGCTTAAATGGTTTGTCCTCTGACTTTAGTTGACTAATTTCAACACTAAATGTTGACTAAATATCTGTTAGAAAATACACCTTTCTGAATTGGCAATTTTACAAATAAGAAGCATTATTAGAAAACCTTTTTCAGTATTTCTGTTAGCCGTTATAATAACTGTCCCTCTTTTCACGAAGCTTTTACAAAAAAGGGAAAAGGTTCAAAAAAACAAGTGAAATTATCAATTAGTATCCAAACCCGGATTGTCCCCAGTTTGGTGCACTCGTTAAAAACGGGCATCGAACCGTGAGCGTCTCCCAAAGACCAACTCGCCTTGTTTAAGCCACTCGCAAAGTTTGGATTATGTACTGTTAGCAAAAAACTATTTTATTACAATTTATTATTAGATTTTGGGTGATTATGCACATCCTTCGGTAGATGTGGTCATTATAAATTATTTTACTCGAATTTATATAAATAAGGGTCAATAGAGTTTTAAGGTTTCTGTATCAAGGAGCAAGATTTCCTAATGAAAACTAATCAATACGACAATATGTAGGTATATACAATGTACACATGTACACACAATTTATATTAGTACGGTTGTATTGAACAATCTCTTACCATCAAAATAGTTGACTGGTTATATTAAATTTGTCTTGAAATAGGAAATAAGAGAAATTTGTAAAACAAAATAAGTACAATTATTATATATAAGTATAATAAAAAATTGTATACACTAACCTTCAAAGTACATATTATGTACTTTGAAGGTTAGTGTATACAATTTTTTTATTTTTTATTTAAACTATTTTATATTCAATAAAGTGTAATATGCTAATTTTATGTCAGTAGGACACCTAGAATACAAGTCTGTTTTCTGTATAAATTCACAATTAGATCTCAGAAAAAAATCTTTGTACCCTGTTCCCTTAGGACATGTATTCAATTTTCATATAAAAATAATAATAGTCAACCGTAATTTAATATCCATTAATTTTATGTCTTTTATATTCCCATTAAATTTACTTAGTACAGGTAAACATAGTCAGTAACTTACATATTTTCTTATTTAATTTACAGAAATAGATAATGCATACAATATTCTGTTTGAAATATGATTGTACTTAATTCCGTAACAAGAAAAATGCATCAAATTAATTTTACCAACAAAATCATTACACGGACTTGCTATCCCTACTCTCTGGGGATTATAGCCCTCCGAACTAGCTGCGGATTCTTAGTAAATAGTGTTGTACCCCTCGTTACTCTATGGTACCCTTAAAACCATGGTTATTCAGCTCTAGAGGATTTAGCTCAAGGAATGTATGAGTGAATGTTGTGGGAGAAAGGTATTATCTGTATTTTCTTGACGTTGAGTGGTGTTTAACTTTGTTTTGATATAAATATATTTTTGGAGGATATTTGTGAAGCTAGGAAGTGTGTTTTTTTCTTTAGCTTCTATTTGTCAAGAAGTATTTATTGGTCATTTGGTGATTTTGGTGCCGATGGAGGATATTTTTTTTTTATTTAAGGATCACCTTTACCAACAACTGTTACTGAACCATTAATCTCACTTTCAATTTCAAGTGTGATTAGGTGGTTGTTTTAAGTTTGTGCCTTGTTTTCCTATCCAAAGGCGTGATATACATTTTTAGAAAACCCTTTGTGGTACTGCACATATACTCCCCGACACAGAACAAATTTTTACGCTGTTCACTCAATATTTATCATAGGTGGGAATCTAACCCATATCCTCCGGTTTAGCATTCTGGATCACTTAGCAGTAAACCACCTGGTCTTTGCGTTGAATCTTTTTAATAAAAGATGACACATAATACAACGATTTAACTAGTGTATGAAATATTAAATAAGTACACTAAAACTTAATCATAAACTATATAGCCAAGTGACGCATATTTCTAATAGTATTCAGAATATCTTACTTTACGCCAGAATTCCTGAAGTTCAAACTGCGTGGAGTGACGCGAACGTTTTGAATTCTTGCATAATTTTGATGTAAACAGCCCCTGATAACGTGGTAACTAAGTTGCATACTAATAAATCACAGTTTTTATGTTCATTGATAGCAGGGTTCTAAATTGAGTAAAACACGCAAAGTAAAACGCAATGGAGGAGGAGGAGGATTTTATTGACGTAATTTCTGACAGCTGTGATACGAAAGGTGACTGAATTTCTTCTAAGTGTTTGAAAGGAAAATATTTTGTTATTTACACTTTCACTTATCGGTATTTAGATTTATTTATGCGTACCAAAGTGACTCTAGAGTAGAATCCAGGCAATGCAGCATGGTGACCCATACCATAGCGGCCTAGTCAGATGATTCATTCATCATTCATCATTCTCCCGACCCCCGCAAACCAGGAGAATGATGCATAATGATCAGGCCTCCGGTCTCGCACTCACCAACGAAATACGACAGCAAGAATACTGTCATTATTAGGATGGTCTTCTGTGTGAGGGTAGTACTGCCCAGGTCGTGTCGGCCCATTCGTGCTGAAATCAGCGTGGCACTGCTACCGAATTTATAATAAAAATGTAAGTTAACAAGTTTTACCACCGGTTCTCCAAATTAGAGTAGTCATAGCGTATTTTTCCCATACAAAACAATATGTCATTTTTTGTTGGGGTGGAAATTTACACACACACTTATCTTAGATTGACATACAATAACAATAGCCTGTCACTTCGATATCACAAATAACAACTAAAACAAAATATTCACAATTTTACACACATTGAGACGTTCTGTTGTCATAACCCGTCTGGCCAGCGTGGTATAGTAGGCCAAAAACTCCTTTCAAAGGAGAGGCCTATGTCCAGCAGTGGACTGTTAAAGGCTGTTGATAATGATGATTTGAACTCACTGTAGTCGGATAAATAGAAATTTGGACCTGAGATCAACGATACAACAATAGCCTAATTTAATATATTATAAAATAAAGTCTTCCGCCGCTGTCTGTGTGTCTGTCTTTTCGCATAAACTCAAAATGAAATGTTGTACCCAGATACTTAAGCCTTAGAACGGACATAGGCGATAATCGACATAGACGACGGGTGGAGCCGAGATCGAAAGCTAGTTTAGTAATATAAATAGACCCAATCCACCATTTACCACTGACAGTGATTAGTAAGTAAATATAAGCACCTGCGGCTTTCAAATTTAATTAATTTGAAGCTATACCTCACGATAACAGAGTTGATTTAACTAATCCTGAAGGTTTCTCTTCTATTAAAATTTACAATCCAAGTTGTTTTGATTGGTAAATTTATTTAACAGATTAAAACAAGTAATAAACTCTATTGAGATACTAGTTTAGGTCCGCCGGTACGCTCGCTTCAATAAACTTGCCTAAACATTACTGAACGAATCAGTCCACATGAGTGCCGCGACTATGACCGCTATGACTCGTTCGAAACGTCGGAGTATAGAAGGTATAAATACTTTTTTCAAATAATTTTATCGCGAATAAATCCCGTTAATGAACTCAAACTATGTGTAAAAGTCGCGAATGTCTAAAAACAATGATTAAAAGAACCTATTTTTTTTTGGTATGTCTCTTTTTATATCCTTTACATGTAAATGCAAAATTTAAAGTTTATCAATTATGTAGTTAGGGCATGAAAACATAAGCTGTGCTTTTGCATTGCTATAGATTTATTAGATATTTTAGATTTCATTATCTTAATTTAGCTGAAAAGTGCCATGCTGCTTCACATTTGTGCCGCTTTGTCTATAGTAATGAACTGCTTTACTGGAAACCATTATTTTATTGCTATTATGAGGCTACCAGAGATTTTATATTATGTAAAAAAAAGGTAAAACAACATTACAGGTAGTACAACAATATGTAATAATTTAGAAAATAATAATTTTAATGTTGGCAATCAAAACTAGTAGCTGTCTTCAATTTTCTCGTTTGAATGAACACAATTCCAATTTCAAACTATCGACATACAAGTTAACATTACGCTAGTTGTCGAAATTCCACGATAATTAGTACTTGGTCGATTCAATCAAGGGTCAAAGGGACCCGTGCGGTTTGTGAGCCCGCCCGCCCAAATTGATCTACCGTTCCATCACAATTTGTATTTCTCATTTCGAATATTTCCTATCTACCTTCATTTCGGTAGGAATATTCGAGCTTCTGTAAACGGAGATGTGATTACATTCTCGGTCTGTTTATGCTCTTTTTTTTTTTTTTTTTTTTTTTTATTATTCTTTATTTACATATAAGTTACATTTTTTTACAATGTCTCTATTCGCCAAACTGTTCTAACAGTTTGTAGGCGTTCCGCTCAATTTATGATAAACTTAGTATGTACTTTAATGCTACTTTTTAAACTATTACTACAACGCTATACTAGCTAAAAATAAAAAAAATACATATATCTAAGAAACAAACAATACATAAATTTGTATAACCTCAGTATTTTTGGGTACATGCTTCCTTAATTAAGTATACGTTTTAATCTATTACCATATCCAAACATTTCTTTTAGTCTTAGTTTAAGTTTTAATTTACATTTTATTTTTTCTTGTATGTGTACGTGTTAGCAGGCGATTATGAGTCTTATTATAATGTAATAATGTATGTGTTTAATATTGATTTATACACTGAGATAAATCTGCCAGAGTATGTAGGATATAATGCGAATTGAATAATAATAAACTTGTCCTATCTTTCATATCGCTATTTAGTTAGCAACTAAGTTAGACTCTGTACTATACCAAGTATTTTTTTTTTAAATTGTTAAATAGATCACCGAACATTCTGAGAGCTCATTATGTTTTGGCAGAGAAATTTTCACATTGTAAAAAGCAGTAATATTTTTAAAAAGTTGTATAGTAGTAGAAGAATATGATGTTCACATGTTTTTGTCTTTATGTATTAGATTTTTAAGAAAATAATGTGGAATAAAAAACTATAATTATTACTTTCATATAAGGGTATGTGACCTTGATTGATTGTTCTCATTCAATCATTTCATTCTCATTCGTTCTCAATATATAATTCTGTAACTGTACACTGAGAATGAATGACGTAACTTACACTATTGTAAGTATATGAATGACATTTTTGATAATAATAATTTAATTTATCTACGACCTAACATTTACAAAAACATAACTAAAGGTGGTTTTACCAAAACATTACAGTACTTACATTATGTAGATGCACAACGGAACATCGAACTTACACACTATAGATGTGGCGAACAATTGCACACCTCATTTGGTTTGGAGATGCATCGCTTTGTGCCCGCAGTGTGTGGCCTGCAGCGTTTAGCAATTGCTTGCTTTATCGACTGTGTTACCAATTGCAAAATTCAAGTTCTGTTCGAAGGTTTTAATCATTGGTGACATATAGCAAGCATGAGCTCAAATGTGCATTACACTGTTATAACAAAACACAAAATGTGTTTATGTGTGTGTGTGAAGTTTTGTTTTTTTATTTATTTATTTGTTATGTGTGAGTTCATAGTGACAGGCGGTTGTTTTTGCATGTGAGTCTAAAATGTGTGTGTGTGAAGATGAGGTACCCTCTGCAAGAAATGACATTATCGGAAAAAGACCCTACGTTTACTGCCCTCCCAATCTACCATTGGAGAGGTTTTCTTGTTCTTCACTCAAGGACATGTCAAATTTTCCTTTATGTATACCATGAGCAACTGACTGAATGATTCAACAACGTGAAACCTGAACCTGTGGGTCTGCAAATTTTGGTAATTTATACATTTTATGTTTAAAACACTTCTTAAGAAAAATAAAGTAAGAGATGAAACCATCACTAGGAATTTGACATTTACAAAAGAACCGAAATAAGGCGATATATCTATGCGTGTTGCGTTCTATTAAAAAAACTGCGTGTCAAGCCTTGTTACTAACAGAACTTGACGTTTCCATATATCCCTTTACGTAATTTAATTCCTCAGAGCTCTTCAACAGGATTAGAGTAAGCCGATCACCAACTAAGTGCAGTGTTCGATGTGCTATCATATCTAATTGTTTATTGAATTATTTATAATATTAAATCCATCCCTGTATTAGTTATACGAGTATGGGGTATACATATACATGGTTGCATATACAATACGACGATGGACGAGTGTGTGGTATACAGGGACGGATGAGTCATTTTTGGGGTTGTAGGATTATAGTAAGATAATTGTTAGTGCATTTTATTGATTTCGGCAGCTGCAGATTTTATTACGCATCCGTGGACCCTGCTCTTAGGGTTTGTATTGTGCTTAGGTTATACATAATTGGATTAGTTTTTGCTGTTAATCTTTTGAAGTTCCCCTCGTGTTTTTGAAAGTTGACTAGGCAGACTCAACTGAGCCATTTGAAATTATACTTGTTACGGGTACTTCCACAGTTATATAAAATAGTTTCAGACAAAAGATGTCAGGCAGTCATTACTCAAATTTGCGACTGTACCTATTTATTGGATTTTAATTGAACGATTTTTTTAAATATTGAATAGTGTTTGAAATTTTATTATTTTTAATTATAATTGAATCTAAATTGATCATATTTTTTTAAACCTTTAAAGAGGTTCCAGTTATTTTTACTAAGTGTCATTTTCAGTTTTGATTGAATTTGAATTGAATTTATATTTTGAAGATTTAATAATCTTTAGACTTTTATTTCAATGTTTATTATAGTATTATTTTTACTAATTCGTAATATTTGTAACAATGCAAGATGTCCAAAAATATTATTTATTATTAAAAAAATTGTGTGGGTCCTAGATACCTCAAAAATATTTATTATTAATATATTATTGTAAAATAATAAAAACAAAGTTTTCAAAGACTCCAACCAAGCGTTACATTGCTCAATGAGGCGGCCCTTCCAAAATAAAATATAAGTTTTAATAATCTCTCTTTTGTCATCTACTCGGGGGGTTACAAAACTTAATTACCATCCATTGTAGAACATCGTAAATCATTTCTCACGAGCTAGCCGTTGATGACGTCATGCCAACAAAGGCCCACGATAGGCCCAAACGGTGTCACGTGACCGCCACGCGTCAACTCGTTCGAAATTAGACTGAGGGCGCTTTTCTGACAGCTGACATCATTACATTCCATTTGAAAAAGGAATTTGCATATTCTTTTGTGATCGAATCTTATTGGTGTAATCAAAAGCTTAGCATTCCAGAAATTATACTATTTTGGTAGAAAATGGAGGTGTAATCGTGGTCAATATTTGGTAGCGATGGCCACTTTATTATAGAACAATGACAAGATTGACTTAATTTAAAACATTTGGGGCCATTAGGTCTATTTATGAAATGCTTGAGTGAGTTTTCGATTACGTGAATAAGTTTTTAAAGTTTAGAACCTAAAGTTATACTATTTATTAGAATTACAATTAAATTTGCTCATAACAAAGATATTAAATTACTTTAAAACTTGATATAACCTTTCGCTACTTTTACACATACTGATGTTTTTCGTTGTAAACAGGACTTATTCGCGATAAAATTAAAAAGGTTACGATTACTTACGATACATTCTACTTTTGACGTTACGAACAGTCTACCCATGACTACGAGCGGTATAACCCGTTCGAAATGTCGTCGAAAGTCCCATTTACAGCAAAAAACATAATACCTTTTCTGGTTTGAATCCAAATTACAAAAGTAACATCAATACTTGATTCTCGAAACACGCTAAAATAGATATCTCTAGAATCTACACACAAACTAGGCAGCACGTTAATCCTCTGTGCAAACTACACTGTTCAAAACAAGCATACAACTGATTTGCAATATCGTATAAATATTTGTCGACACTATTTGCACCCTCTAAAGTTCTACCTACCCTCCGAAGGGTTTACTTTAATATCTAACGCCTAAGCAAACTTCGATAGTACAGGGATGTCAATAAGGGATGTTTAGTGACGAATTAAGGGTAGAGAAAAAAACATGAAATGTGACTTTGACGTGTAAAGGGATGTTGTGTATTCTTTTGTAGAAATTGTTTCAAGGAAATTCTGTTTTCGATATTTGATGTATGTTTGGGTTGTCTGTAAATGTTGTTTGGTATTTTTGCTTTTTTCGTGTTAGAACTCGACGGTATATGTAATAAATAAATTCGTTATACCAAAATATAATTTAAAACCATTCTTAAATACGTCATCGTCATTGATTGACTGCCTTGTTGGTCTAGTGGTTAGCGTATGCGGCTGCTGATCAAGAGGTCTCGGATTCAATTCCCGGGTCAGTCCAAATATTTGTGTGATCCACAAATATTTGCTTCGGAGTCTGGGTGTTTTTCTATGTATAATATGTATATATATACAAAAACATGCCTTTTTTTTATAAATAACAAAAAAAAGGCATGTTTATGTACTTATATCAGTTGTTTAGTACCCATAATACAAGCTCTGCTTAGTTTGGGACTAGATGACGTTGTGTGTAAGATGTCCGGAATATTTATAGAGGCAATGTGATATTGAGAGAGGCCGATGTTCAGCTCTGGATATACTGGACTACACCAACATTCCTAAGACTTGTTAGAAAATTATCTTTACACCAAGGGTGTGGACTTTCTACGTTATTTAGTGTTCATCTATTTAAAATGTTACTATTTTTTATAGTCATTACTGGTTTTCAACATCGTTTTAAGCAAAAAAAAAAACTTTAGAAAATCAAATTATTAAAAAGAAAATGTCAGTTATAAAGCAAAGTTTTTTATAATGTCTCCGAGGTAATCAATCAACGTCGCGGCCACTCACTGACTCCCTGTGTAGGTAAAGATATTATTTTTAACTGCCTGTAACCGACCTAATTAAAAAAAATATGATGATATTTATTGTCACCCGTTTGTCTTGAGGCCTGAGTGATAGAAATACTTCGAAAGAGGAAAGTCTTGATAATACGAGAATCAATTTTTGCGGTTTAAAATTTTGTTACTCTTAAAGGAAATACTATGTACTTCTTGAATCTTCTATGAAGTGAGACAACAGTTCCATATGCCTGATGCTGAATAAACAAACTTAATTGCTTGTGATGATTTCATAAGCTGCGAAATTGACTAAGAGATAATATTGACACTTGCAGTTGATTTAAAAGAAATATCCCAATATTAGAAAAATTGGTCTGGAAACAACTTCTTTTTATACTCTTCCGTATAGAAAGCAGTGTATCGAAAATGACGGTATATCACGTCCGTACCTCGGAGAACACGTTGATCCGTAGGTGCTGGTTGTCATGAACATCTATTTATTATTAACAATCGTGAAGTCCTTCGAAATCACCGTACCGTCAGAGTTGGGAAGGTCTTATACCAGCTGTTCATTGAAAAAATGTATATTCAGGTAGAACCGGTTGAACTAGTACCCTACTGCAAATGATCTTGGGAATAGTAAAGGCTAGGAAGATGATGAAGATGATGCATAGAAAGCACTGCACTCCTCGTACTTTTCAAATTACCTTTACATCAAAATTTATAGGTAGTAAGTACAAACCCGTCAACAAAGTGCTTTATTTCACACGTAGTTATTTCCTCATTCCTGTGGGAGCTCAAGTGCTTTTCTAGCTGGTTACGGTCCGTGCACACTATGCGACTTGTCTCGAACTACGTGCCCTGGAATATAATGTATTGCAGTGCATTAAAATAATATGGGTATGAAGTTTTGGTTCGGTTACAGGCACTGCTTTAGATGTGCTTGAAATTTTAAATTGGTTGCACATTTTTATTGCAAACAGAACAAACTTTTTTTATTGAATAACACGACCACTAAGACTGTACTTCTGATTTTTATGGCAATTAGTTGTATTGTTTAATTGTGAAAGCATAACAAGCGTACAGATACCTCAACACTTATATTTAAAATATTGTAGTTGGATTTTATGTCCAAGATTATTCTACAAAAACATACATTTTCAAAGACGAGGGGTCACCAGACCAATCTAATCTAAAGTTAATTATCATAAAAAAAATGATTGCGTCAAAATACTTTCTAATTGTCAACTAATTAAGATGAACCTAACGACTGCTCCCCTCAAACGCCAAATTTTATCAAACAGTTTAGACTACAAAGTGTACCAAAAAATATACATATTTTAAAAAGACAACTCCCGCGTTTGGAATATACATTCTGTGTCGCGGGGAACTATACAAACATATTTGAAATGGACATAAAGAACGACCAGACTCGGAACAACAATTTTTGGATCACACAAAGCGTTGTCCCTCGTGGGATTTGAACCAACGATACTTGGCGTAGTAGAAAGCGACGTGGTAACCACTAAAACCACCAGTCAAAACTTATTTACATATATTTAACTCTCCTTTTAGCTCCTTCGGGTAATTTTAACTGCTGTATTTGATGAAACGACGCAATTTTCAGTTCGCCAGTGTGAAGTAAACTTTATGTGTGTCGCAACGTGCTCGCTGATAGATAGCTGGCACAGAAATGAGCTTTAAATTACAAGTTTCCGTTCGAAATTGAGATGTATGCGCGATCTGTTTTCGTACCCTGTTTGAACTACTTCCGTGTGCTACTGGAAATAGGTAAAACCCGTTTTTTAACTTGTATTTTTTTGTTGTTGTGACAACTGTTTGATCGTAAACAAAAGATGAAAAACTTTTTTTAATGGCTGGTTTTGCACTTTTTACATCTGTTCCGGGTTTTTAGGGTTCCGTTGCCAAATGGCAAAAAACGGAACCCTTATAGATTCGTCATGTCTGTCTGTCTGTCTGTCTGTCCGTCCGTATGTCACAGCCACTTTTCTCCGAAACTATAAGAGCTACACTGTTGAAACTTGGTCAGTAGATGTATTCCGTGAACCGCTTTAATATTTTTACACAAAAATAGAACAAAAGCAATAAATTTTGGGGGTCCCCATACATAGAAGTGAAACTCAAAAAAAAATTTTTAATCAAAACCGTGTGAGGTATCTATGGATAGTTCTTCAAAAATGATATTGAGGTTTCTAATATCATTTTTTCTAAACTGAATAGTTTGCGCGAGAGACACTTCCAAAGTGGTAAAATGTTGGTCCCCCCCCTGTAACTTCTAAAATAAGAGAGTGATAAAACTAAAAAAAATATATGATGTACATTACTATGCAAACTTCCAACGAAAATTGGTTTGAACGAGATCTAGTAAGTAGTTTTTTTTTAATACGTCATAAATCATAAACCGCAATTTACATTTCTTTCAATCGAAACACCATTATTAAAACATTGATGAAAGTTACAACGAACTACAAAAACTTTTAAATGATGCTACGGAACCCTTCATGGGCGAGTCCGACTCGCACTTGGCCGCTTTTTTTTTATCTGTAGATATTTCGAATTTGTAAATAAAAGTAATTAACTTCAACCTCCAACCTCATTTTTCCCAGTACAAATGCAAACCAATAAGTCGTGCATAAGCTGAAAATAAAATATAAAGTAACCATATCCATTTTTAGTAACCATTCAATTTTTTTGCTGCCTAGACCAATAGTCTAGTGTCTAGCGTTTGCGGCTGCTTACCAAGAGGCCTCGGGTTCGATTCCCGGGTCAGACTAAATATTTGTGTGATCCACAAATATTTGTTTCGGAGTCTGGGTGTTTTCTATGTATAATATGTATGTATTTACAAAAAAAAAGTATGTTTATGTATTTATACCAGTTGTCTAGTACCCATAATACAAGCTCTGCTTAGTTTGGGACTAGCTGACGTTGTGTGTAATTGTCCTAAATATTTATTATTATATTATTATTATTTTTTCATTGAAACAAAAATTGCCGGGATTTGCTTTTGTTTCACAGTAAGTCTACAACGTTTACAAATTAGACACTCCGTTTACCAATATGCCTACACAGCCGCAAACATTGACTGAAGTTGGCTCAAGGGCGTGTCAAGCTCTTGACAGCTGTCAAAGTGACAGCTGACACGCTGACAGGTGTGAACCGTAGCGAGTTTCGACAGTTATTGAGTGGGGTGTGTTGTTATATGTAACGTCTAGTAGAAAATAATTGAGAGTTTTCTTAGTTAGGAATACACCACTTTGTTTATATAGATACAACATTTCAGTTCTTGTAAATATTATATTCTTTTTATGATAGATTTTGATATCAATTGGTTATTTATTAACATTTAAGAAATTCTCAACATCTCTCGCTGAAAAGGCAGAGGTATCTGCTTCTTAACTAAATAAATAAATTGACTTCGCGCCTAAAAGTCGAGTACTTCTCCTTCACTCATTTACGCATGTACAAAAAATTGTAGAAAGCTGCGATTAGCATGATTTCTAAACGAATCTTTTAAATCCTTTCCGCATTTCAAAATCACATTCGAAAATCAACGCTTTACGAAAATATGCGTCAACTTAAAATCGGCCATTGAGCCGAACGGTGACGGAAACAGACGAAAATAGCCGAAACCGACCATTTCCTTTTCTACACCTCTTTTATTTTGTCTCCGAAATAGGAACCCTTGTGTACTCGATACGCACGGGTTCCTACACTAATTTGTAGTTTTCTTTGCTAATGGACTAACGATTTTTAATCTCATTTCGAGTGTTTCTTGTTGGTTATTAAGATGGCGGAAAGTTTTTATATGGATCTGTTTACATTAGACAATAAATTGAGTTTCACGTTAGTTATTAACCTGGTAAGACGTATTACGTTTATGAAGATGGTTAAGAATAACGATTTCTTTCACGTTTTATTAGTCATCTGTTAGTTGTAGATCTATACACATAAACGAGTACTTTTAACATAAAACTGATATTTTTTTCACACCCCGTTTTTTTTCATTTTGAAAGTGAATGCTCTATCAATGTACAGCTAAACAAATAGACGTTACTTCCATTTAAGTGATGTTTAATGTACTTACATACGATACGAGACTAATTCTTCGTAGTACTGAAATAGATCGGGTAGGGAACTTCGCCTATTTCTATATTTATAAATACGAGAGATGAACACAGTTTAAAGTCGAAAATGTTTTGTGATTTGAGTGAGATGCACTGTGATCTTGACTGTCAAGATTGATTAACGACTTCGATCTTTATGAAGATAGTTATAAGACATTATTTTTAGTAACATCATCTATGTTTACTAAGAGGCAGAGATTTTGATTGTATTTTTTTTTGGCAGGTTTGAATAAGGAATGATAATCTGATGTGATACTTACAATGAACTTTTCGAGTCAAAGCTTTATTTTTAAATTCAGAACACAAGACTCGAAATTCAAAAGTCCATGTATGTCATACTCGATGAATAGAAATACGTTTCCTTTTGTAACAGTCCGTTCCATTTCACGCAAGAAATCTATTCAACCATATCTGTGCAACTTATCAACGAGAAGGTACATTTCAGTTTGAAAGTAGCGTCTAGTTACAAATCTGAAACTCGGTTCTTTGGTCCCTTTGTGAGTTTCAGTTTATCTTATCTCTAGGTGCAGATTTTTGTGGGCATTGAAACAAAACTTGCGCTGGACGGCTGGGCCCAAATGGGCTGGAGCCAACAAGATACGGCCAAGACTAATTTTCAATTAAAACTTCATCAAACTTTAAGTTGGTTGGAAGTTTAGGTGTTGGTCCAAGTTGGAGCCAAACAATAGGGATAATTTTAAGCACAATTATAAACTATCATGAAATTCTAGAAATAAGGAGTTAGTTTAGTTAAGAATCTTAACTAAAGTTGCTTCTCAGTTCTCTACCGCAAAAATAGGGGTCTAAAAAAGTCCATCAAAAGTGACGCTACTCTGCCTCATAAAAAGCATTAGTAGAATCCAAGAGTAGAGGTCAAAAAGCTTGCTGTGTATGCAGACAATAAAATATGGCAGCCCACATTAGGCCCGGATTTAGAAATCAATGAAATTTCCTGTGTTTCCTTCCTACTATGATTCCTGGTCCTCTAAGCGGTACGTGAAAAAGCATCACTTTTGGATTCTATTCATGCTTTCCATTAGATAGAGTGGAATCACCTTGGCAGGCGTTAAATAATAAACAACAACAAATTTTACGAAATCCGCTGTTTAATAATGTTAGTGTCGCCGGTGTAGTCGCTGTCGTTCCTAAATTGCACCACCGGAGATAAAATCTTTGCTAAACTAACTACAGGTAACCGGTTCATAGCGAATTTTCGTAAACAGACTTTAATTATTTACTCCTTGATAGTGAGTTAGGTAATTTTTAATAACAACCTCAGCAGGTAACCTAAAGGCAGACCTATTAAGACCAAAGTTTGTACAGTGGAGGGTTTTCTTATTTTGTCTGTACGGATAGTTCTGTCCCATAGGCCAAATTGCAAATATTCTCTAGTTTGATTGGCTAATATTTTGTTTTGATCACGTGACTAAGTGATATTAGCCAATCACAAGAGAGTAAAGGCGTCTGCGATTGCAGTCGAAAGACATTTGTAACTTGGCTAGAAGGGCTGTGCTGTTTACTGCGATGAATGTGGATTCTATTCGAACACGGGCAAATACTTTGTGTGTCCTACAAGTTATTGTTTACAGTCTAAGTGTTCTTTGTGTCCGTCACATGTTTGTTATCTCCTGCGATATGAGATATAAGACCTAGTGTGTTTTTTTTAAATAACTAATATACTGGTCCTGATATAAATAGCGTATAAAATGATAGCCCTGAGCCAGAGGTCTTAGGTTTGATTCCTAACATGGACAAATCTTTGTTAACTGCTGTGCAAATTTGATTGAAATCGGTTTAGCCGTGAAAGCGTAACCGACAGACAGAAATATATCAAATTTATAATATTGAATTAGATAATAATTTTGTGTTTAGAAATATATAAGTAAGTTTTATATAATATAATTATGCCTACTAATATTAAAAATGCGAAAGAAACTATATCTGAACCGTCTAGTCTAAACCGCTGAACCGATTTTGATGAATTTTGGTATATAAATAGATAGAACTGTAGAAAAGGACATAGGCTAATTTTTACCGCGATAACCGACAAACACGCGGGCGGAGCCGCTAGCAAAAGCTGGTATATTATAATTATGAGTACCTAATAAATGAATATCGAATAACAAAGGTAATAAAACCTAGTATTGTCTCGCTTAAACAATATTTGAAACTTTAAACCTTCTTGCACAGAAATGGTAGGTACTCGTAAATCATCTTCTATAGTTCAAGTTTCGCTTTGAATATTATAAAATTTTCCGTTCAAGGAAATTGAAATTGTTTCAAGAGTTTCTCGCAGCATCCGGGAGATAAATGAACATCTCGTTGGATGACAGTTCGACAGTTTACTTCTATAGTTTGTGATGCTGTAGTATGTATGGACTTGATTATTTGTGAAAGGGATGCTTTCTTCTTAGTTTTCAATAGAGAACATTTATTATTATGACATCTTTTAGAAGGTGTTTAAGTTTGATTTGAGAGTTTTCTTCTACATATAATTTTGTTTCTGTCCTGATTTTAAACTTATTTTTGTTTTTTTACACAACAAAATCTATGTTTTGAAGTAGCGAAAATTAACAGTTAGTTGTAATCTATACTCTCGATTGTTGGCATTAATATCATTATATTATTTTTGAAATTAAACTAGCTTGTACTTTCATTAACTATTTAATGAACTTAAAACAAAACGCCTTCGAAATCAGCCAGATAAAAAAAAATTAGTTTAATTAAAAAGTGGAATAAAAGTACAAGAGAATTGGATTTCAAGAATGTATTAAAATATTTCTTTGTGTTACAAAAAATAGATTACGTTTAAATATAACCAATTCATTTAATAAATGCAGATAATCATGATTAATAAAATCAAAAGAAAACTAATAATTTGTACGTGTATTGTCAAACGTTTGTGTCCGTAAATTATAGCCTTAAGCCAAAGTCCATTGTCACAAGATGTATCCTATGAAATAATCGTATATTTGATCGAATATATTGTATTCCTTATCGACGAGGCGGAACGGATAGGATAAAAATCCAATTTGGCAGAGTCCAGTCGCTTGTGACGTCTGTAGTACAATGACGTAACAGCTGTCATATGCATTTGACAGGAGATAGTAATCTGTCATATTTGAATGTCGAACGAAATTCTCGTTAGTGCTGAATTGTAGAACTAATACCCTGCTTTGTGACTGTGACTATATTCTATCAGGCGGGAATTGTAATACCTATGTTGATAACCACCTTAATAACAAATTAGGAGTCGTGTAATCGAAATTCAATGTTATGTGGTTAAGATTAGATTGCTCTTTAGATTGCACCAACGGGATTCCACAATATTCACTCGAATACACCAATATTGGGAAAAGGAATATTCACACTGTGGCTTTTCAGAGTATTGACAAATGCCAATAATTGTTTCTCATTCCAAATTTAAATCATCGATAGTTCTTACGAGTACATCGGGAAAGAGGGGATATAGATAATTAAAATTAATCTGTAAGCTCACCTAAAAAAAAGTCTGAATGTTTTTAGCTATTGATAACTTCTTATTTCGATTACAACCACCACTATATAAATGCCCATTTACAGTTCACTGCTGGACAGAGACCTATTTTTAGAAAGGTGGTTTTGGCCTACTATACCACACTGACCAGACTGGTTGGTATAGAATCTAATTTCAAGTTTTAATTCTCATAAATAAATGAATGATACAGTTGGATCTCACTAGACCTCCGTAGTGAGGGTCACCATGTTGCATTGTCTCATTCACAATGAGGATTATAAATGCAAAAAAAAACCGTCAAATTTCTACAACCTTGTTAGTATAATTAAATACTATTAATCTTCAATCTCTTCTGCCTCTAGGATATTCTAGAATGATATACTGACGATGTGGTCTTGTTTCCAGCGCGAGGGTGCTGCCCGCAGCGATGCGGAGCGCGAGAGACGCGCGCGCGGCGACTGGGAGGCGAGAGCGCGCGCCGCCGAGGCAGATGCAGCGCGCCTCGCCGCCAAACTCCATGCTGCACAGCGAGAAATTACCAGGTAACCACCTTGAACACTACATTAAACGATCGGCCAAATGCGTATAGAAGTCACCCATAATGGTACGTTGATTTAATACCTCACACGATGCGGTAGCTGTGAGAAAGAAAACATCTCCACTTTACGTATATCGGAGGTATCCAAAATAAAAATATTTTTCGTGATTTTATTCTAGCACTTTTTCGGCGTGATAAAAATACATATCCATTCAAAATTTCGTTTTTCTAGCAGTAACCGTTTGGACGGTAAGTCGAGGACATGACGAAACTATAAGGGTTCCGAGTCATGAACTACGGCACCCTAAAAAAAAAAAGACTGACTATTCTTTTGGTCTAGTACTAGGTAATAGTGTTAAAAATAAATTTTATTTTAGAAATTTAAAGCTTTCTAAAATGTTGCTTCTGTGTGAATGCATTTCAATAACGTCTATTTTATTAGTGTGACATCTAATATCAACCAATCTAGAACATTTAGAACGTTTGACAGGACAATGATCTTTATGTTTAGTGATTTTTAGTTTAATAAAAGTATTAAAACCAACATCGGCTTAGCAATCAAAATAGTTAAACATGTCAAAACCAAAAGAAAAAAAAAACACTTATCTGGTATCTACACTATCTACATTAGGCATTAATCACCATAAGAGCAAAAAATATAAAATTATCATAATGAAATGGCAATAAAAATCTGCAAATAAAATTAAAAATAAAAGCACAAAAAGTAAACCTAACGAGATTGCGGACGCGTCAGCCGATATTATTAACACCAACAGTCGGTACCAATTAAATATTGCCCTTTACAAACAATCTGTATATCTCAATATTAGGTTCGTTAGCGGACTCACCGTAATCATTGGTAACTTTCGCAGATAGTGCAGTGGCGGAATTGGACATTTAGTTTTGAACATAACTATCGTGAATTATATTGATACTTGCGAGTATTGACCGGAATGATAAAGGCACTCTTTCAAGAAGCAAAGCATCTTCTCATGACGGTGTCAGGCATCACATTAGTCAGATTTATTCTAAATGCACATCAACATTGCGATGTTATATCTTTGAAAATAAATCTCACGAGACTACTTAACTAGAAGTAACTAACGTTTTGAAAAATAATGCATTAGTCCCTTTACAAAAGCAAATCCTTGGTATCTGCCTAAATAACCTTAAAATACTTATCTAATTCGTAATTCCTAAATTTTATACATGTTACGCACACCACATTAAAACAAAAGTATTCAATAATCACTTATAAAAATTCAATTGTTGTTATAACAACCTTGACAACACTATGGCTGTATAGTAAATTCGGTCAAAATTGGCACTTAAAACCATCTACGCCGTTGATTATCCTATAAACGAAGCGTCCAAAAACCAGACATGTTTAAAGACCGTTTTAGTGAATACCAAAGTGCGACCTTGAACTCGAAAACTCGTAAAAATAATCATTAGGACCTTCATAACCTTTTATTTTACGAGTACAGCTGAGCTACTTATAATGTACTACTATGTTTTTTAATTTTTGGTTTTCTTGAAAAGAGATTAACGCTCAATCAAAAACAGTCTAGAGTATGTGGATGGAGATTTCTTAAACTGTTTATTAGGTTACTACGATATCACCTAAACCTTCACTGTAGTGCGTCTGTACATCAAAAATAAAGTTTAAACTGTTAAAATACAGAGTTAAAAACAAAGTGATCTACGCTTTGGTTATATCAAAACCAGAAGTGACTATAAATCGATCTACCTAATTGCGTCTCTGTACTTTGTTGTGTCAATTGATGGAGCCATTCGAATTTCGATTACGAATCGATGCCGTATTCACATTGATGATGGCACTGTTCGATTTAATGAGCCGTTTAAATCGAGAACTACAATCGATGTTATTGGCGAGGGAAAGTCAGGACTTTTGCGTTATTTGGCTTTGGCTTTTAGCGTAATGAATTACTTTTTAACCGTAAGAAAGTAAAATAAATAGGGTAGCTAGAGTTTCTTTTAAAATCTTGTTTCTTAAGACTGTAGTTTTGTTGATATTACAACTGATTTTAAGTTAGTATATTATCAAAATTAAGATATATACAACGAGATGTGTAACTTTGTAATGAGAAAGTTTTAGCCGCAAAGCTAATAACAAAAATGTACACCTTTTTCGCTTTAGACTATAATATGAAGATAAAGTTTTGTACCTCATTTTAAACAAATAATCGCACTGTAATTAAAATAAAAAGACGTTGAAACAGTACATAAAACTATAAGAGTACATTTATTAGTACGATGAAAGCTCAACTTAAATAGGACAATAAAATAATCGATTTCGTCGACCAAGCGATCTGTAGTTTTCCTAAAAAAGAAAAAAGTATATGAAATCTTTTTAAGAACTTTGAAATTTCTTACAAATATACATTCTAATTTCAAATAATTTAATATCGGAAATTAGAATCGGGGGGAATCCATCGAACCGATACCTATCGAGCTTACTTCGGTAATTAACCAACTTGAGTTCCATTTTCAAATTTACGGTTCGGTACGGTAATCGGCCGGTGTCACTTGATGGCGATAAGCATTCGTCCGATTGGCCGATCGACCGTAACTTTTCGAAATACGAACTTCGCGATTTACGTTCCAAAGTCCGTTATGGATTTGACCCAATTTGTTCGGGACTCGAATTGAAATTGGATTTTTTGGGCCGTACCGACCATCTATTTATTGGTTATGGAGGCTCTTTGTTGACTAAAAGGCACTTTGCACACTGCTTATTTCTTGCGATGTTGGGGTAAAAGGTAGTGTCGTTATCAATTCGTTTATATTGTCGCATACTTTTATAAAGTTCCTTACTTAGAAAATACGTAAGGAACTTTTATAACAGTATGTAACTACAATGATTGATTTATTTCATCATTTTCGTTAAAGCTTAAAAACATCCGATTTCGTTTGCGTTTATTCTACAATTATTACTCACTAGTTTTCGCCCACGGCTCCGCTAGGGTGTATATAAAAAATAGCCTATATCCTTTCTCAGACTCTAGCCTATCTATGTACCATATTTCATTAAAATAGGTTAACTGTTTTGGGTTTCATAGCGAGATAGACCGACAGACCACGAGAGTTACGAGCACTTTCGTAATTATAATATTAGTAAGGATTTAAGTTACTAAAAATTCACGCCCGTGCCTTGAAGAGCACGTAACACCGTCGGTCCCGGTTGTCATGAACATCTATGGCAGTCGTTATTGGGAAGTCAGTGCCCTCAATTTTACTGACAACTAGTTCAACCTATGGATTTCAGTTCTCACTTAAGGTTGCGGAGGTCTGATGCCAGTAGCTCTGTGTAAAAACTGTATTCACATAAGGAAAATCGGTAAAAGTAACTTTCTTATGTAACTAATTCGGAGATATTGGAAGATCTTAGACTTTGTAAGAAAGAAGAAGAAGATTTAAGTTACTAAAAAAGGCCTTACAAGAAATTATTCTTGAAACAACCTTTTTTAGAGTTGTGTGCTCTACTCTGCCTGAAGAAAAGAATGAGTCTAAAGAGTGAGAGAATCTAAAAGCAGTGGTCACCATCCTCATTGTCAATGCTGACAATGCAGCATGGTGACCCACACTATGGCGGCCTATTAAGATGTTTCTGCATCATTTCTGTTCTGTTCTTTCATGTTCTTTGCGACGGATCTGCGCAATATTTGCTTGACGCTCTCGATCGGTCGGGGCGTGAAAAAGCATCTCACTCCGCCATAATGTGGTTTGCCATACTGCTTGCATTTGCAGAGAGTATGGCGACCCCCACTTGTGGATTTTACTCATGCTTTCCATCAGGCATAGTGAAGTCACCTTGGCAGGCGTTATATAATACACACGAATACTTTAGGTTGGTATTTTCTACTTCACTCTCACCTTGGTAAGAAAACTTAGAGTTTCCATATATAGAAACTTCGACTGAACTGATCTCATGAAAAAAGAAAACAATTTATCACTAAAATGATTAAAGCACTGAACCGTACAAAAAATATACTGTATGTCAATCAAATACCGTGGGAACCACCATCGTGTACGTAAATACCCCGAAGGGTAGCAAATTCGATTCCTGAGTAGGGTAGTAAGAGGATTATTGCGGTCTAAAAAACACTGATACTGTTTGAATTTACGTTTGTTTCTTTTGTATATGTTTATTTAAGGTTGTGTTGTTTAAATAACATGTATATTGGAATCTTAAGCTATTGAATGCGAAAAATTCTATTAAAGCTTTTATATGTGACTAGCTTTTGCCCGCGGTTCCTTTCGCGTGTATGTCGGTTAGTAGTTTCAAAGAGTATTTCCTACAAATAGGCACACATTCAAAAACTAATTTTATCTTTCTATAGCAGTTTTTGAAAGATAATTACTATTAATATAATCTTTTTATTTATATGATCAATAATAATAATATTTCAAACATCTTACACACAACGCCATCTAGTCCCAAACTAAGCAGAGCTTGTATTATGGGTATTGACAATTGATATAAATACATAAGTAAACCCTTTTTTGTTGTAAATACATACATGTTACACCCAGGCTCCGAAACAAATATTTGCGGATCACATAAACATTTATTCCGAATCGGGAATCAAACCCGAGACTTCTTGATCAGTAACCGTATACGCTAGCCACTAAACCAACAAGACAGTCACATGATATATATATACCTATAGTCCATCGCTTTTGCAACAAACTTACGTTATAAAAGACCTAATCTCCCTACACTACTATTGCGCAGTCGGCTCACGTATTTGCGGTAGGCTCACTAGACTGCTCGACCCCTCATTTGTATGAGCGTGATGCTCTCCAATCGATCTGTTATACTATACTCGTATATTTTACGATATGTCTGACGTCCCTTTTTTGAATAATACTATCACGATTGCTATACTACAAAAAATACGTTATCAAAATTTTACTGTTAAATCGGTTGCGCCACCGCAGTAAAAAGCCGTTTCAGAGATTATCTGAAACAAACAGACAGATTTTTTTTTCATAATAGCTTTTTAATGTAAATACCGTATATTCTTCCATATGCATTTAGTAAGAAACTGTTCAATTGATATTAGAAATAGACACTTTAATTTTATTTATTTGCATTTACATGATTCTATCAGCTACCGATAGGGGTTGGTATAATAGATATCCCTTATTTCTAAGGATATACCTATATCCAGTCAGGGGTGGAGTGTAAAGTACATGAATTGTAAAATTATGGTTTCAAAATAGCGTCCCCACAACTCAATGACGCATATTCAATAACAGCGTATTGATACAGAATTTTGTATATAATTTAAGTTTAATGTTATTTAAATATCAATCTGTAGTTTATATTGGCTGCTATCAATAGGCATTGATTACAAGTCAAGCGGGCACGTGCGTTCGTCCGCACACACAACACGTACTCTATAAATATTCATAACTGATAATCTTATATCGATTTATCGATTCTCGTATAGTATCGAATACAAGTCGATGTTTGATGAAAATATATATTTCGCCTTTCTATTGTTAAACGATTCCAACGAAGCTGAAAGACAGCAATTGTTTTGACAGCCCCGATTTCCCGTGAACCGATTTTTATGAACGAGTTAATAATAGGTTCTTAATTTTGTCCCGGGTTACACCTATATAAATACGGCTATATAAATTTTATCAAAAAAAAAATCATAGTCGTTTTATACTTTTATAAACTATTTCTTAATACCTACATTTAATGAGTGGAGTTTTCTGTTCACAAACTTGGTATTTAATATCATAAGAAAGAAAATTGTAAAAGGCATACTCATTAAATTCCAAGAATGTTTGCATATTGCCTTAACAAAATTTCATTAAACGATTTAAGGTCTACTGGTCTCTGCCTGGATGTAATTTTTCTAAGAATATATAAACATGTTTAGATAAAATAAGTGCAAGTGCCCCAATGACTAGGCTTGCTCCTTATTATTGCAAAATATTTGAGTTTAATGCCTTATTCTAACCCATTCGGGTATGAAAATATTTAAATTTACTTCAGTAAAACAAATACGAGAAGCCGAGGATCAAACCAAATGGCATGCAATTGAGAGGCCTATGTCCAGCAGTGGACTACGTTAGGCTGATGACGATGAAAACAAACAGCAAAAGCAAAAGTTTACTTTTAGAGATTTATACCTAAATAACCGTGAATATAGTTTAAGTATCGGTTTTGCACGTTCGCAATTCACAAACACACCACGCTCTGCCATCAATATTCATAATCGGTAATCTTATATCGATTCTTCAGCTTCGCACGCGCTTCGAATTATTCTACGATGAGTTTCAAATCGAAAACTAACATTTTATAGAATAATGCTATTATTTTAACATCTCGATCTTTCTTTTTACTAACGAGAAAGTCTGCGTTATCTGATTTAACAATGAGTTAGCAAAATCTTAAACGTTTTCTAGCACATTTCGACTTCGAATACTACTGCTAGAACATGTCGATTGAGATTTCTTAGGTAGACACAAACAGCATACTTGAAATAAACCCAGTGCCATAAAAAAAATACTATGAAAAATAAAAAAAATATTTTGGATGATCTTGCAGTTGTGTGCCTATAACTATAAAAGGTTGTTGTGTTTTCCTACCACTATGATCCTGAGTAGCGGGGCGTGAAGAAGCATCTCACTAAGCCGCCTTCGTGTGGGCCACCATGCATTATTGTCTGCATTCGCAGCAAGTGTGGTGGCCCCCACTCTTGGATTCGGGTCATGCTTTCCATCTGGCAGGGTAGAGTCACTTTGGAAGACTAAATATAAAAAAAATACAGGCAGATTACATAAAGAAGTAAAAACATTAGGTGATTTCCGTTAACGCGTTCTTTCCCCTGTATATTTGTTTATTTGCGTGTATTGTAGTTTATTAAGCTATGTTTATTGAACTAAGAATCTATTGAGTTCAACGTGAATCTTGTCCATAAAAATATTATCGAATAATAACCAACTCGTTCATCGTCTCATAAGAAAAGCTTGTTTATAAAGTTTCTGGTTCTTTGCTGTCTCTTAACATCACAGGGGTCGTATAATAACTGACTTCCTTGTTGGTCTAGTGTTTAGCGTATGATCAAGAGGTCTCGGGTTCGATTCCCAGGTCACACCAAATATTTGTGTGGTTTACAAGCATTTGTTTCGGTGTCTGGGTGTTTTTCTATATATAATAAGTATGTATTTACAAAAAAAAGTATGTTAATGTATTTACATCAGTGTACTCATTACAACCTCTGCTTAGTTTGGGACTAGATGACGTTGTGTGTAAGATGTCTGGAATATTTATTTATTTATTTATAATATGCCACCTAACTAAAACTAAACAGCTAAAATTACTAAAAACAATTATATACCGAACAGATGAATTAGATCAAAACATAATTAATAACAAACACGTGTGTAAAATTTAAATATCAAATTCTTCAGACTGGTAAATAGTTATGGAAAACCATCCCATCAACACATTGTTATAAGAATATTCAATCACTAACACCTTGTATTAAGCTTTCAAAACATTCCATGACGTCGAGCCATGGTTGTATTTAACCATGAACTTCACTAGTTTAGTGTAATCCATATTCTATTTACGTCCCCTAAGTCGTAAAACTTATAAATAATAAACTAACAAAATTGGGGTTGGGAGAACACGAATGTCCGAATTTATGTGTAATAGGTAATTCTTTTAAAGCTTTCCATAACGTAGGTAATGTTTTTCATATTCAGTACTAAGTTTATTTGGATATACACGTATGTATTTTTAGGTATACTGTACTTCGACAAAAGGTTGGTTTTGAATTTTTCCGGAAGCATATTATGATGTTGCCAATATTTATAATTCTCGGTCAACATTTAAATAAGATTAACGGCACGAAATTAATGAATACGTGTGCCACATTTTACACTTTTTGGAGAGAAGAGAGTTTTGATAAAGAGTTTGATAGAAGGCAATTCTGCCGTTGATATATAGGCCACAGAATCTACTTTTAGGCACAGAAAGTGAGTGAATACTTACTAATATTTAGAAGTAGTAATCATTGTTATACCACTAACCTATTCGGAAGAATGAGAGGAATCTATGCGAATGCAGGTTGATGAATTAATTGAACGTCGTTTGAGATATACGCAAAATTAATTCACTCACATTTGTATTCTTTATGGTAGCTTAGAAGAGTATTCCTTTAGTATAAGATACTCTATCTGTTTTAATCCCAATCGTCTTTGTATAGACATGCATTTCCATTATAGTAGTAATTATTTGCTCGCACTTGTCTCAATCAAAAGTTTCCTTACTCACTACGAGTTATTATGAACTATACACATCTGTGAGAGTTACTTTACGATCTTTATCACACAGATCATTAGACATATGCGTTTTGACGACCTCTATGATAGTTCAGCTTTGAGACCGCCCTTATCTGGATCGTAAAAAAGTTACGCGTCTCTCTGGTCGATTATAGAGAGCGGACAAAAACAATATTTTTATGACCGCCTTTCTTTATGGATAAGTTCCTTTTTAAAGACTCAATAAATAAGGCACTCGAATTTTATTTTAATCAGTATTTTTTATATTGAAGAGCAGAGACTATGTTTGTAATATAGTCTCATGTATAATTTATAGACTATTTTGATCAATTAGTTCCCTGTCTAGAAACAATGAATCTTATGATGATTTATTGACGTTGGCTGTTAAGTCAAAAATTATTGGTTCGTTTCCCACCTAGGGTAAGTAATTGAGCGATGATCTGTATGTATTTCATGATTTGTATTGTTGTTATTTATTGCACAATTTATGATGTAATGTCTATCAGCAGTCTGTTTCCTACAGTAAAGGCTTTATCTTTGAAATCATCCAGAATGAGACGGGCTAGGTAGCTTCAAATACTCGTGCTGATCTTTCACAAGTATAATTGCAATTACATCCAAAATATACCCAATCACAAGCAGATATGGCAGTTATTACAGAATCACATCCTGAACTTGTCGGCATCCCGTCTCAAAATGATAACCTTTAACCACTAAAGGGTTAATGGACATGATAGCCCTCAGTTCTACGCGTGTAGAGGAGAGCATTCGACCTATAATTGGATTACAGAAAGCTGACAGATGAGAAACACATGTGCAATACATGCCGACAATGAGTTTCTCTAGGATTATGTCGCATAGCTTTAATAGCATATAAACCGTAGGAAAGCTAGAATATATAGATATTTACGTAGTTAGGAAAAAAAAGGAGGAGCTTTAACAATATATATAAAACTGTTCCGGTAGTGACTGACTGACAGACACCGCAAGGCCGAAACTGCTGGGAGCTGAAATTTGACATTTGTGTTTCTTGAGGAGCCTAAGCGAGCACTAAGAGAGGACTTTGGAAAATTCTCTCCCTAAGGGGGTAAAGAGGCAATCAAAGTTATACATCAGAAGTACAAATAGGGAAAACTAGTTTTATACATGTAGTGTATGTGTAACTCAGTCATTCGTTCCCTCGCTGACTGTATTATCTCCTGCCCATTTCATGCTGCAATATTTAAAGTAAATAGTTCTAATTTCGTGTTAATTGGAAATACGAACCCTCTACTTCTTAATATTAGTAAAAATATAAAATTTCCGAATGTTCACGACATATATTAATCCGGAACTTAAATTAATCGAGCTGCGTTCGAAAGTTATAAAACTTCGCGTTTTATAACTTTCGAACGCAGCTCGGTCGGTTATTGCGGTAAAAAGTAGCATATATTATTTGTCAAGCTTTAGACTATCTGTATACCAAAATATCATTTAAATCGGTATAGTAGTTTTGGCGTGAAAGTCAGACAGACAGACAGACAGAGTTATTTTCGCGTTTATAATACATATTAGAAAGTAAGGATTGTAAAAACTATCTGACTTTGACAGAGTCTTCCATTATGTAAACCATACCTAACAATTAAAACAAGTGGTAATCAATAAAGATATAAGTGCCACACGATATGACTGTTGAAATATTTAAACAGCTGTCGTTCAAACGTTTGACAGCTCGTGAGCACTCGAGTAAAAATAATAAGACATCAGACACCACCCTAAGTACACTCTGAAGAGAACTCGACACTCGAGTGAATTTTTGGACTTTATATCACTTCGTTAACATTCGTTTTTAGCTAAAAATAAGAGAATATTAAGTATATTCTTGTGTTGTCATTCAAGTGAAAGATTTTAAGAATAAGGTGAAATTCGTTATTCCTTTAGGATTTTTATTTTCGAGTGTCTCATAATTTCTTTTTTCCATATCATCGATGACGTGCTCAGTCTGTCTTTGACCTTCATAGACTTTTTAAAATAATAAAAATTTAAAACCTGAGGAATTTTTTATAGACTAGCTTCGCCCCGCGACTTTACTCGCGCTTTACAACGACAAACGAGGGCAACACCGCGGGGCTCAGATAGTCGTACTATATACTTGGAAATTTCAGTCTTCAGCGAACCTTTCTCTTCTAATTGAACATAAATTCTTATGAACTCTCAAGTCTAAAATTACATCTTAGAATTACTTCGCGCGTAAAAAAACAAGGGGGACTCCTGTTCTTATACTGTCGTAGTGTCAGATAACAAATAAAATAGACAATTAAAGAACGGCATGCGGAGGGTGTCTCTATTGCTCTCTATGTGCTAGTATCGAGTTGCAATGACATCTTAATTATGTTAGGTAGGCGTCAAATTGAAATGTTGGAATTTGGAGGAAGATTAAAGAAAGCTTTAGAAGAGGAGTCGGGTTTTTTTTTATTAAATTTTATTAGTACGTATTGTGTTACTTGATCTTTTTGTCAATATTTATATGGCCATTTTTATGAATATATTTGATTGCACGGTTGGCCTAGTGGTTACAGTAGTCTCCACGCTGCTTTCTACCTCGCCAAGTGTCGTGTATTCAAATCCCACGTGAGACAACACTTTGTGTAATTTACAAAATGTTATTATTTCTATGTGTCCGTTTCGTGTATGTTTGTAAAGTCCCCCACGACTTAGGATTTATATTCCTAATGCTAAAGTAGACTTTTCATATTTAATGTGTTTTACAGCACAAAGATTGTAAAAGAAAGTAGTTTTTTTAATAATCTGAATAATGGGACAGCAGAATCATATGACGTACAGAATTTCTGACTTCAAACGACAATACTAACACAAAATACCTGCAATTAAATCATATCTATACCTAAAATAATATCTTGCGGTATGCGAACTTCGTGATGAATTAAACTATGTTAAGCATGTGCTTGAAAGATTGAAAGCTCTGTCACACACACTTCGCCGTTTCATTGCTCCGAAACTGTTGAGCAATATTAAGCGTAACGCTTTGGTTTAAGAAGCGCTGAAAATCTATGAGAAAGTTACATTCCTATAGTACGAAGTATAACAGTCTTTATAGACAGCCTCGTTGGTCTAGTGGTCAGCTTATGCGACTGCCAATCAAGAGGTCTCAGGTTCAAACCCCGGGTCGGGCCAAATAGTATTGTTGGGTTTTTCTTATAGGAAATTCTTAATACTAGCCCGGAATATGGAAGTTTGGCGGTTATTCACGACCGTGCCTCGGAGAGCAAGTTAAGCCGTCGTTCCCGGTTGTCAAGAATAGCAATGGCAATCGTTATTGGGAAGTCAGTGCTCTCAAATATACTGACAACTATTTCAAGCTTCGAATTTCAGTTGGCCCTCAGGGCTGCGGAGGTCCGATGCTAGTCGCACCGTGAAAAAACCCGTTGAACTAGTAGCCGACCCCAAATAATCTTGGGAATAAAGGCTAGGAAGAAGAAGAATATACGAAAATAATTTATCCCTTTAAATACATGCTAAAATCATCCACTAATCCGCCCTGACAGATAATTGTTCACGCAAATGCGTTAAACCACTCAAGCACATTATATCCACAGGTAAACATAAGAGTAAAGAGGCTGCAGTAACAATACCATTAAGATACGATACGATTTATAACAGGAGATAGTGCGCCAGTCAAGTACGTGCACCGCTTGTATGGTTGTAGAGGATATTAATTGCCAACATGTGTTCTATACTGTACAAAGATAATAGTTTTAATTACTGCTGATAATCAGTTTGTACTTAGTGTTATTGAAACTGAGTGGTGGTAAAATTAAACATGAATATAGTAAGGGGATAAAGGGGGAAAAAGTACCGGTTTTTTACTCGACTGAACTAGAAAGAGGGTTATATTTTCATATTAAACTGTTGGTTGGATTTTGGAGTTTTTAGTTTTGTAAAAGACATAAAACCGATAACAAGTTAGTTTGAAAAAAAGAGATTTGGAATCGTTAGTATTTTTTTTTTATTAGATATCATCATCATCAGCCCATCGCAGTCCACTGCTGGACATAGGCCTCTCCCATTGCACACCAGTTTGATTGATTTTGGGCTTCACGCATTCAGTTCCTGCCAGCCATCTTGCGCAAATCATTAGATATATGTATACACTAGCTTTCGCCCGCGGCTCCGCCCGCGAGTATATCGGTTATCGTGGTAAAAAGTAGCCTATGTCCTTTCCCAGGTTCAGTTCTATCTACATACCAAATTTCATCAAAATCGGTTCAGTGGTTTAGGCGTGAAAGCGTAACAGACAGACAGACAGACAGAGTTACTTTCGCATTTATAATATTACTGTTTATATAACTCTTTTTACCTACTAATATTCTTGAAGATCCCTTCTTCTTGGAAAACTTGAAATAGACCCTTTACCAACCCATCTGGCCAGCGTGGTATAGTAGGCCAAAACCTCCTTTCGAAGGAGAGGCTTATGTCCAGCAGTGGACTGTTGAAGTCTGTTGATGATGATGATCCCTTCTTCTTAAAAATCCCTTTGTAACATACATGTACTTGTTTTATTTTCCTACCACTATTCATTAATTGCCGAACTCCGAAACTATCACATTTATTTTGAACTAGGTGTGGTCCGCGGTGTTACCCGTGGTTATTAGGTATAGTGCGAGTAACGCGGCATACTGAAACTAGTCTAAAAAGAAATAGCCAAAGTTACTCCTTAGGTAATCAGCTTTCTGCTTGTGAAAGTCTCGTCAAAATCAGAGATCAGAGAGAAATCAGAAGGAGAGGTAAAAATTGGTTAATCGACGTAAGTACTGTATTTACTTTCATACTGCCTTCTTGGTCTAGTGGTTAGCGTATGCGGCTGCTGATCAAGAGGTCTCGGGTTCGATTCCCGGGTCAGACCAAATATTTGTGTGATCCACAAATATTCGTATCGGAGTCTGGGTGTTCTCCTATGTATAATATGTATGTATTTACAAAAAAAAAGAATGTTTATGTGTTTATATCAGTTGTTTAGTACCCTTAATACAAGCTCTGCTTAGTTTGGGACTAGATAGCGTTGTATGTATGATGTCCGAAATATTTATTTATTTCATGATAAACAGACACGTCAATTTTATTTATTTGTATAGATATGTTGTGTTTTGCTGGCGTGGCCGAGATAAGAACTATCATATTAATTATATATTAACTATAACATCACTCATATACCAAAAGAAGCCCAGCATGATTGAAAAGAGACGCAGAAGAAATTGCGTGGCTAATGGAATAATATTATATCTCTTTCCGTCCTTAGAAAACAACTTAAATTGAGGTTGACATTATAACAACGTCTTATAATTCAGAAGCATTTAATTATTTGGTCGTAATACTTGTAAGTTAATTACATTGCAGTTAAGATACGCGTTTATGTGCCATTTTGATTTCTTGACAGATCTAAATTTATTTATACGGATTCAAAACATACGACGAATAGCAGAAAGGCTGCAATATGTACAAATATATTGATTCATATTCATTCTTTTTTACCCAATTGTAATAATAGTAACTCAAATTATAAATAACTAGCTGTGCCCCGCGGTGTTACCCGCGTATCATTATGGTTGCTATGCATGTGTGTTATGCATAGCTACCTGTGAAGTTTTGACAGGAGATAAACAGTGATACATTTTGACATCTACGATTTAATGTATTTCTATAATAACCTAGTATTCGCCCGTTTATCTCGATTATTGCAGTAAAAAGTAGCCTGTGTTATTCTGATATTTAAGCTAGTAATGTAAAGTTTCATCCAAATCCGGACAGTAGTTTTTGCGTGAAAGAGCAACATACATACATACACACATACATACTCAAAAACTTTCGCTTTTTTAATATTAGTAGGACTAGCTTTTTTGCCTACGGCTCAGTCTACGTAAATCACGTTATATAATAGCAGGATCTAAAATAGATATTACGATCATATCGGTTCATCAGTTTAGGTCAAAGCGTAACAGACAGACAGAGATCCTTTCGAATTTATAAAGTTATCATGGATATGCTTTTTAGCTTTACTGAAAGAATGTTCTTTGCTTGGCCTTGACGACTATCAGGAGTTCAAAAAAGACAAGCAAGTATTCTTTATTACGTAAATGCAGAACAAATTACTTCATTTCACTAATATTAGAAAGTAATATTTTTTCTTTGTTCTCCAGTTCTCTCGCCCTAAATAATACAATGTGACAATAATGTTGCTCATTAGTTGTTTGTAATTAGAAACATATTGTGCCCAACTTGTGTTCGCAGCTATTCCCGTTATGAGTGACGTATTCCTGTTATATGTGACGATGGGTTGGCTTTATTTTTAGACATGTCTTCTGCCCCTCCTTATATTGATGTACCTATTTGTTCTCACTTCCCCTTTTTTAAAATAGAATAAACAATTTTAACTGAAAGTAACTGTTTCGAAAAAAAACGTTTAGAGTAATGAATAATGACAGTAGAATTTAAACAAACTATGTAGGAAAATAATTCTTACTATAGATGAAGTTAGAAAGATTTTAAAACTATGTCCAATTTTTTGCTAATACGCGTCCCATTTTGAATGATAATAATCCTGATATCAACTATGTTATTGAAAGTTTCAACTCAAAAGCTTGGGATATTTTTTGCATCAAAAAACTCTCTTTGTTCCTTTTTGCTTATTGTACCCAATCTTCCCAATACAACAAATAATACGAATGCCTACTTATTCGTCACTTTGTACATTCCACGAACCGTGAAACAAGTAGAATCGTCTAGGGGAGAATGGGGTGGCCAGACTTACACATTTGTAACTTTTATTGTAGCAAAAAACAAAATATCATTCTTCAATAACTTTATTTATATGATATCACCGATATTTTATCATAAAAAGAACCGTATAAAATCGTCTTATGATACGTCTAGCTATTTTGGATAATAATTCTGTTGAATTTTTAGTGCAAAAAAGTAGCAGTCAATTTTTAACAGATTAATCGCAATTTTCTGAGTGGATCAATTTCGCAGTCAAGCAAATACGTTGCAGGTTTTAGGGGAGAATGGGGTGGATAGACACACACATCTCTAACTTCTATTAGTGTCGCTGTTTATTGCATGCGATGTAAAACAGAATGCTTCAGATGCAATTTTTGTAATGAAATATGAAATTGTTGTGTATTTTTGTACTGTCTGTGAAGCTACCAGAAAGACGGTTTTACGATTTTTTTTGGCCGTTTTTTGACAACAATATATTGTATGAAAACAAGAAAAGAAAATGATATAAAATTATAATTAACTTGAAGAAGTCAACATTTGTTATCAACGAAAGTTAAACAACGGAGTGCAGCCCCTCGTCTGTCACATTTCACTTACCAACGCGAGTTGCTATTAGAAATGATTCTCCTCCTTATTTACATTGTAAAATAATCCCTACTACACTTGTAATAAGAGACAATTTACTATGATTTATAACTTCAACATTGCAAATATAAAATTGTACGTCACGTTCTATACTTACTGTTAGTTTTTTGGTGTGTGTTCTAAAATATATCTCACGACCTTGTTTTAGGGTTTATTTTTTTTTAAAGTTGAAGTGTATTTTGTATTGAAATAATAAGTTTTCCTACAGTATGTTATTCCTGTATTTGCAGCGACACAGTTTACAATTAGCTCCGAGAGTAGAACATATGACGTCACAAGGAAGTAGATAAACTTTGATTTTTATGACAATGATATTAATGTTATAAATTTCTATGAGTAGAGGATATTTTGAACATCTCTTGCCCGCGGTTTCGTTCGCATTTCTGGTAGATATTCAGATTTTGAAAATCAATTGTCTACAATGAAGGGTTGTTTTAATATTGGAAAAACACTTCTTACTTAGATATCACTGATTTGCTTCAATAACATGACAAGTCCAAACTCTCACTTTCTTTTATTTTGAATTCGCCGTGATGAGTTTATTCTTTCACAAAGCGTGGATTTTTTACGTCATTAAATACAAAGTCTTAGCAGAAAAAACTAACTATGAAATCCAATCAACCATATGCTGGTCGTTATTTACTATACATATAAAATTTCTTGGTCTAACCAAAGTAAATAATGATTATCCTAAATACTGGAACTCCAAACCTTAAGTTTTGCATCATCAAAAGCATCAAGCAGTGGATTCTTGATGCTTTTGATGCTGTGAGCATAGTGGATCTTTTTTGGCAATTTCACTCCAAACGAGTAAAACAAAAGATTAACGGTTTTATTATAGATTCGGCATTTGATGTAAAGTTAGAAACAAGAATAAGGAAAACTGGGAGTACTAGCTAATTTAAATTAATATTATAAAGAAGTTAAGATTGTCAGTTTTGTGAGGTTGTAGGGGTAATCTCTGAAAATACTATACCAATTTTCAAGTATTGTGTCATAAGCTATGTATCAACCCGAAAAATGATTATCGTTATATCCAACACATACCTACACGAGCGGAGAAGCGGGTAACTGCTAGTGTTGTTATAAAGTTGTGGCGTGATTTATGATAAATGATTTTCTGATAAATGGCGCACTATATTGTATAAGCAAGGGCGGGGATGCGCAAGGCTACTTTCTCCATATTCGAACGAAACTCTTTATAAACACCCCTGCATTGGGGTGGAATGCATTTGCATACAAAGTAATTTAAATTTAAACTGATTCCAATTGAACATAAACAAAAGGCAATTTTGTTTTATTGTTTGAATTAAGTAACACAATCGAAAAGCGTTAAACACACCTGACTGGACTCAAAACTGTGATCCTTTCTTCAAAAGGCCAACCTAGTAGACCCTGTACTGTACTCCGCATGGTTTATTATTCACGAACTTTAAAAAAAACACCTCTGTTATTTGTTTCTGTAGGATTTTACGTGGATGTAGTAATAAAAGAAATATTTGGTAAAAATAACTCACACTGTTTAATTCGTGACCGGTCAAGTACATAGCTAGCAGGAAGAGGAAGCAGAGACATCGGTGACAGAAATTGGAACTAAAAATTGGTTGCGTTCCATTTTAACATATTCTAACACCCTCCCCTGGAACACAACCCCATTTTTGTGACACAATATAAATGTTTTACAGCAGTAGTGCCCTTAGTTAAATTATCAGCTATCATTGCTTCACTATTTACATACAAGAACTTAATTCTTATGTTATTAACATGATTCCTTAGGAAGTGGTAACGAATGTCTATATGCTTAGTTCTAGGTAAATAACAATCATTAGTAGTTAGCCTAATTGCACTCTGACTATCACTGAAGATGAGAAGTGGCTTCTGTAGCTGGTGACTGAGCTCGCTATGAAGCTGCTGCAGCCACAACGCCTCTTGCGCCGCGGAAGACATCGCCATGTACTCCGCCTCAGCAGTTGACAGGGCCACAGTCTGCTGCTTGTGTGACCGCCAGGATATGGCACCACCCTGCAACAAAAATACATAACCTGTGCACGACTTTCTGTCGTACAAATCACTGGCCCAGTCGGCGTCACAGTACCCAGTTATCTCTTCATTACCATCTTTGGTGTAGACTAACTTCAAATCTTTTGTACCCTGTAGATATCTAAATATTCTCTTCACTGCAGACCAGTGTTCGGAGCTTGGATTATTGTTGTATCTACTCAGTACATTTACAGCAAAGGATATATCTGGTCGAGTACCTTGAGCCACATATAGTAAGCAGCCTATCGCTTGTTGATAGGGACAGACAAACTTTTCTTCTTTCTCTGATTTATTAAATTTCATACCAGCTTCAAATGGTGTTTTGACGGGTTTGCAATCTGTCATTCTAAACCGCGCCAAGATATCTTTAATATATCTTTCTTGATCTATCATTATTTTCTCTCTGTCTCTTGTAATATGCAGACCGACGCACTGGCTTGCTGGCCCAATATCTTTCATTTCAAAGTGTTGTTTTAATTTTTCCTTCAATAGATTTTTAATTGATTCTTGAGCAGTAAATATCATTAAATCATCAACCCATACAGCTATAAATGTATTCTTTTCACCATTATAGTAGACACAGGGATCTGTTTTTGATTGTTGCATTCCCAGCTCATGCAAACCATTGTTTAGTTTGGTGTTCCATAATCTGCTGGCTTGCTTGAGACCATATATGGATTTATGTAACTTGCATACCTGAGATCCTTGTCTGTACTGTTCTGGCTGTTGCATGTAGATTTCTTTATCAATTTCACCCTGGAGAAAGGCTGACACGGCATCCATTTGATCTATTTGAAGGTCATACTTTGCAGCTAGAGCAAATAAGTAACGAATAGTTGTATATCTGACAACTGGTGAGTAAGTTTCTTCATAGTCAGCACCCCTTTGTTGGGCGTAGCCCTTAATTACCAGTCTTGCTTTATAACGAACGATATTTCCACTGTGATCAGTTTTGGTTTTATATACCCACTTACAGGGTAAAGCCTTTTTGCCTGGAGGAAGATCAGTTAAACTCCATGTTTTGTTTTTCATCAAGGAACTATACTCTTCATTCATGGCTGTTTTCCATTCAGTGGCTTGTGTTGATGATAATGCCTCCTCTGCAGTCTGCGGATCTGTCAAGTCAGTAAAGAAGCATAAATAACTCTCTTTATCTTGATTATTGTCTTTATAACGTGACCGGAGTGACCTCTTTGTCACATTAACGTCATAAGTTTTCTCCACATAACTAGGAGGTTGATAGGTTTCATCTAGTTCCCCATAATCTGTATCATACTCACTTGAGTCTTCACTTTTACTTATTTCTGTGTTCAATTCTCTTTTACATGACTTATCAGTGAGAGACATACTGTTTAGCGTCCCACTGGTAGTAGGTAGAGCAGTGCTGTCACTCGCTGACTGACTGTCCTTGGCTGTAACATCAATATCACATTGAATGGGTACACTGACATTCTCATTGTTCTTCTCAAAGAACGCAACATCTCTACTCTTTATTATTTTATGTGTCATAGGGTTCATTAAACGGTAACCCTTGGTGTTCTCACAATAACCCACCATTATCATTTTCTCAGATTTTTTATCCCTATTTTGGCGTTTTTGGCTTGGTACATATACCATAGCCTCGGAGCCAAATACTTTCATGTGAGATAGATTGGGTTTTTTACCTTTCCATAACTCGTAGGGTGTTTTACCTTCCAATGACTTTGTGGGAGATCGGTTAACAATATATGCAGCGGTTGCTAAAGCTTCGGCCCACAGTCTTTTCTCTAGGTTGGCATAGAAAAGCATACATCTTGCACGTTCCACTAGTGTCCTGTTCATTCGTTCTGCCATACCATTGTGCTCCGGAGTGTATGGAGTGGACGTCTGGTGAACGATGCCATGGTTAGACAAAAAATTCTCAAAATTGTAATTGCAATATTCCTTACCATTGTCAGTGCGAAGTATTTTGATCTTATTACTTAATTGATTTTCTACTTTACACTTAAAATCTTTAAAGGCCTGTAGAACACTCATTTTATCTTTAAGAAAGTACACATGAACCATTCGGGTGAAGTCATCGGTGAAAGTTAAAAAATATTTCATACCTCCATAAGACAAGTTCTCCATAGGGCCACACAAGTCTGAATGAATTAATTCAAGAGGTCTTGCTGCTCTTGAACCCACATTTTTGAATGGCATCCTGGCATGTTTACCTTCAAAACACTGTATACAGCCATATACAGCCGACCCCTCATTTCTATTCCGTCCACGTTCGCCGTGAGTTCGCGACCTTCCCGCCTTGCCGATCGATCCCACGTTTTTTACTTTTTAGGGGATTCCCTGGCGATGACCTTCGTCGAAGTTCGCGGTCGCCGAACACCTCTCCGCAAAGCACCTGGTTACGACCAGGTGACCAATGAAGCCTTGCGTCACCTACCTCAGCGAGCCATCGCGACGCTGACGCGTCTTTTTAACGGCATTCTCCGCACCGGACACTTTCCGTCCGCATGGCGACTTGGCAGAGTAATCATGCTGCCCAAGCCAGGGAAGAATATCCTCGTACCGGGTAGCTATCGCCCTATCACGCTCCTCTCGACAACGTCTAAGTTGTTCGAGAAACTACTATTGCTGCACATGACACCACATTTACAGCCACGTGACGAACAGTTCGGGTTTCGTGCCGAACACTCCACGACACACCAACTCGCGAGGGTATTGCACAACATCGCGGTTGCTCGCAACAAGCGCGAACGGATTGTTGCAGTCTTCCTCGACATGGAGAAGGCTTTCGATCGCGTCTGGCACGCTGGTCTGCTATACAAGCTGTCCACATCTACTACTCCTCGTCGAGTAGTGAAGATTGTGGCCACCTTCCTGCAAGACAGAAGCTTTCAAGTGGCGGTTGAGAGCGCCCTGTCTACAGAGCGACCCATATGTGCCGGCGTGCCGCAGGGAAGCTGCCTGTCTCCAGTGTGCTACTCTTGGTACACAGACGACATCCCCGTCACCGACGGTGTGCAACTCGCGCTTTACGCTGACGACGCGGCCTCTATCACGACGTCAAAAAATGGCGCCAACGCTGTTGCCAAGATGCAGCACACTCTAGATGCACTTCCCAACTGGCTAAAGGACTGGAGACTGACAGTCAACGTGGCGAAGACTCAGGCAATATCCATAGGAACCGTGACACTGCCACAGTTGAAACTCATGGGGCAGAATATCGAGTGGTCCGCGACGGTGAAATACCTCGGTGTGACCATCGACCGCACCCTCTCAATGAAGCCTCATGTCAACAACGTCATTGCCCAGGTTCGTACCGCACGTTCCCTATTGCGGCCTGTACTCTCTTCCCGATTGCCGCTCCGTGCGAAGCTCGGTGTGTACAAGGCTTACATTTGCACCCGACTGACCTACGGGTCCCCAGCCTGGTTCGCGCTCGTATCCGAGACGAATCGCCGTCGACTGCGTGCGCAGCAGTCGCTCACACTACGCACCCTCACTAACGCTCCTCGCTTCGTGCGGAACAAGACGATCTCCAGGGATCTGCGCGTGGAGAGTCTGGATGATTTCATTGGACGCCTGAGTACCAACCTGTTCGTGCGTGCTGACGGCTCGCAAGCCCGTCACCTGCGCGGACTCGCACCCTATCATCGGCGACCGCCGGACAGGTATGGCCTGCCACGAGATCTTGTCTCCATGACAACCACTCCCGTACCATTCCAAGGACCCGACCCTGTGCTGGCTGACGGGCGCTCCTCAGGGTTCCCACCCTTAGGAGCTCGACCTCGCTAAGCACAGGTCACTACACTGGAAACGACACCCATCCCTTCCGGACTAGTATCCCGGTACTACCAATCGGCCCATCCGGGCCCAACCCAGTGACCCACCTGTAGTCGCAGGCGGCGTAGCAAACCACTTGAGCAGGTCTTATACCTGGAAAAGTTACCCCGAGACCCTAGCTGGGGTTTACGAGATGAACCACATAGTAGAAGTTCGCGGTTTCGTTTTCGTTTAGTAAAAGACGTATGTGGAAAGTTTTGATGGTAATATTTTGTTGGATAAAATATACTTTTTAGGGTTCCGTAGCCAAATGGCAAAAAACGGAACCCTTATAGATTCGTCAAGTCTGTCTGTCTGTCTGTCTGTCTGTCCGTCCGTATGTCACAGCCAATTATTTCCGAAACTATAAGAGCTATAATATTGAAATTTGGTCAGTCGATGTATTCTGTGAACCGCTTTAAGATTTTGACATGAAAATAGAAAAAAAACAATAAATTTTGGGGGTCCCCATACTTGAAACTGAAACTCAAAAATTTTTTTTTCATCAAACCTATACGTGTGGCGTATCTATGGATAGGTGTTTAAAAATGATGTTGAGGTTTCTAATATCATTTTTTTATAAACTGAATGGTTTGCGCGAGAGACCCTTCCAAAGTGGAAAAATGTGTGTCCCCCCCCCCTCTAACTTCTAAAATAAGAGAGTGATAAAACTAAAAAAAAAATATGTTATACATTACCATGCAAACTACCAACGAAAATTGGTTTGAACGAGATCTAGTGAGTAGTTTTTTTTTTAATACGTCATAAATCGTAACACGCAATTTACCTTTCATCCAATCAATACACTAGTATAAAAACATCGATGAAAGTTACAACGAACTACAAGAACTTTTATATGATGTTACTTGCTGATACGGAACCCTTCATGGGCGAGTCCGACTCGCACTTGGCCGCTTTTTAATACTTTCAGCTATTGAAATCACGTTCAAAGTAGTAAATATTATTTGACAACAACTTTTCCGTAACAATTTTCTGTTCTCAATATTGGTGTAATAACAAAAGCTTAAAATATACTCGTGTTGATGATTGTTAAAATCGTTTTTTTGGTCTTAAGACAAGTTTTTGCGCAGCCGTAGATATGTATTACATATTCGAATGAAATACCAATCTATATTGACATACGAAGGCTGTCACTTCATAAAACGGAGGCTTCATATCGGCCAGCTGTTACATAGCGTCAACTCTCCTTTATGTGAATGTATAAAATACTGCGTGAAGTGTGAAAAAGTTTGACATTTATTGAGTAGAGTTATCTGCAGAAGGTACATAAATCAGTGCAGTTAATTCATATCTTGATGTCTTAAATATACTATTATAAAATTCGTGTAATAAGGAGGTAAAGTAGAATAAAGGGCTCACAAGTTTTGTCTTTGGTTTTCGATTGGTCTAGTACACATATTTTATGTAAGATTTTAACAATCAGTGCTATCAAGAGAGTACTCCTAGTTTTCATTTTAGTAATTACGGTAACCATTTGGGAAGAATTTGTTGCATAGTTTATATAGAGAAAAACAATTGTCTCATGTCTTTTATTGCCAATTTAAACATAGGAGAAAGTTTTAGGAACATAACTCACACCCAATATTTTTTATCTAAAACATTTTTTTCTAAGGTAACGCTGGTACATCTTATTTAAACTTAGGGGAATATTTTAAAGGTTGCAACACTGAAAAATATTAACCAACAAATTATACATTTATTCAATACTTTGGGCTACTTCCTTCCCTGTCTTTGGGCGTCGATTAAATGTAGAAATGAAGAATTGCTTCATTTCTACATTTAATCGTCCTGTTCCTAAAAGGTTTGTGAAAAAAATTATGGAAATGTGCTTAAAAAATCAACCAAATGCTTCTCATAATAGTTTCAATATTAAGATCAGTCCGTAAATCTGTGAGCTTAATACATTGTATTTTAACTCATTACTGTTGAAAAAGTATTAACATGCAAAGTAATCCGAAATGTTTCCTTATGACCTCGATGCTACAATTTCTCTGTCATAATGAATGTAACATACCAGGGTAGCACGACACTAAAGAAATACTATATTTCTGCAAAAAAAACACTCACATTTGGAAAAAACACTACCATATTCTCTAATTAAATACTTTCTGGCTCATATTTTAAAACTTTGTTGTTAAAAAAAGCGGCCAAGTGCGAGTCGGACTCGCCCATAAAGGGTTCCGTATCAGCAAGTAACATCATATAAAAGTTCTTGTAGTTCGTTGTAACTTTCATCGATGTTTTTATACTAGTGTATTGATTGGATGAAAGGTAAATTGCGTTTTACGATTTATGACGTATAAAAAAAAACTACTTACTAGATCTCGTTCAAACTAATTTTCGTTGGTAGTTTGCATGGTAATGTACAACATATATTTTTTTTGTTTTATCACTCTCTTATTTTAGAATTTATAGGGGGGGAACACACATTTTTCCATTTTGGAAGTGTCTCTCGCGCAAACTATTCAGTTTAGAAAAAAATGATATTAGAAACCTCAACATCATTTTTGAACTAATATCCATAGATACCCCCACACGTATAGGTTTGATGAAAAATTTTTGAGTTTTAGTTCCAAGTATGGGGACCCCCAAAATGTATTGTTTTTTTTCTATTTTTATGTAAAAATCTTAATGCGGTTCACGAAATACATCGACTGCCCAAATTTCAACGGTATAGCTCTTATAGTTTCGGAAATAATAGGCTGTGACATATGGACGGACAGACAGACAGACAGACAGACTTGACGAATCTATAAGGGTTCCGTTTTTTGCCATTTGGCTTCGGAACCCTAAAAAGGATGTACAAAATGATATCCGGAGATGTTTTCCTCAAGACTCCTCTAGCTGACATCTAGCCTTTCATAACGAGTACAAGGTACCAGGACAGCATGACACTAGAGGAGTATTGTCACGACAGATTGCAGTACTCGTGTTATAGACGCGCGTGACCTTTGTGCTGTTGTACAATGGCAAATATCTGTGGTTCATTTAAGGTTTTTACATTATGTTTTCAGCAAAAAACCTCCTTAAGTTTGTCTATGAATAGATAATTCTTATTCTTTGTAAGTAGTAGTTGAGTAGCATGTTATTATAGAATGATTATTGTTGTTAACGTTTTTAATATTCAATAATATCAATACGTAAGATGCTAATCAATCTTAAATTAAAAATATATTTCTGCCAAATTTAGTTCTCATTTAACGGATTAACTGTGAAAGCGTAACATACAGACAGTGTTATTTTTACATAATATATAAATATTAAGTTATTTTCGAAACCAACTCTTCCAAACCCTTAAATATATAACTTCGTAGCTACCAGGAGAACATAACCGCAAACAGCCTCGAAGTAGCTATCACCGAACACTTGGAAATTGAAACGCCCCATTCAGAGAAACCTTCGAAGCCGTATTACACGAACACACAGCCGCAGCTACCAATAGATCTAATAATTCTTTGAACGGACAGCTTTAGCACGAAACAGATTAAAAGAGCCCAAGAACGGCTGTTTATTACGTTTAGTAGTGTCGTGCTATGGCGAAGGAATTGGTTTTGAGGATCTTAAAAGGCTTATTCTAGATGCGATTTATTGGTTTATTCGTTAACACTTTAGAAATGACATCTAAATCATTGTGGAAGTAGAGATTAACATCTGACGGAGCCAAACATACGTTTCACTACCGTCCTCCAAGAAAAGCAGGATTTATTTTCGTTAGGTCCTAGTTTAATACTTCTGACGATGGATCCCACAATGAGTGATGAGTACGAACATTAGTTCTGTGTCTAGGAATTTTCATGGTTTTGTAGAAATAACTGTACTCTATGATGACATAGGCTTGACCCCTACTATGTAAATTATGTTTGACTAAATGACTGTATGCATGCGTGCCTGTGTATTGTGTACCCATGTATCCAAATCAAAATATTTATGAATACTGCCAGTAAAGCCTTTCCTGCTGCAAGTACATTTTAAATTATAGGAAGACATCATCATCTTCCTAGCCTTTATTATTACCAAGGTTTTACTTGAAAATCTAGCATCGGACCTCCGCAATCCTGAGGATGAATTTAATTAAAACTATTAAGCAACTAAAGTAATATAATTTTAAATAAAATATAGAACACTTCTTATTTAAATTAATCCACAAAATACACTTTTATACAAAAATCTCGCTGACGTCTTCTCTAATGAAAATACAGCTACGTTATTCAGCCAATCATTTTCTAAAAGCTTGAACCTCGACAGTAATCTCACAAATCTACTCATTTCTTCACGTTTCTCTTATCTGTGAGGAGTGAATGAATGAATCGTAATGAGCGTAGGAATGAAGGAATGAGACAGGAATGAAAGGCGCGGAGGTAAGAATAATATTGTGGCGGGTCGCGTGCTTGCCGTTACGTGACACAGATGGACGGTTTTATGTTAGAGTGAGTGATATATGGTATTATAACTATTGAATAAAAAATGTAAGTTAAACAGGGTAAAACGACATCCCTTATACTTTTTACAGGTAGGTTTTTTTTAATATATTTAAGCCTACCAAAGTGACTCTATTCTGCCTGATGGAAAGCATGAGTAAAATCCAGGATCCTCATTGTGAGGGTAAGCAATGCAACATGGCGACCCCTACCATGACGGCTTAGTCAGATGTTTCTGCATCATTCTCCCGGCTTCCACAGGCCGGGAGAATGATTTATTAGGATGGTCTTCTGTGTGAGGGTAGGGTCTGCTCTGCTCGAGCCGGCCCATTCATGCTGAAATCAGCGTGGCTCTTCTACTAGGTGGTATGGTTTTGGTCAAAATATAATCGTCTGATGTTCAGATGACAATACCGATATTACACTCGGTTCCAAAAATAACGGGTCAGTCACATAAACCCGAATATCTCCCGAACTACGTATGCCATCCTAATGAAACGAAGACTGTTCAATTGAGAATTTAATTATACAGATAAAAAATAAAATAAAACTTAGTTACACCCACAATATTAATCTTAAATTAAAAAAAAACTAAAGTAGTCATATTTTTCTTAAGATTACATTTTTTTTATGATTGTTTTTTTGCTGTTTTTCATCACTGGAGGCTTCATCACGTGGAGGCAATACAAAGTATTAAATGAAGAAAGTGTGACTGACCCGTTATTGGTTTATGTGACTGACCCGTTATTTTTGGAACCGGCTTTATATTAAACTCCTTACCGTATTAAGACGTAGTTAAACATAGGTTTTATGTATATTATTTTATTATTTGAAAAGTCTACTTTTATAAAAATCACTAGCATTTGTCCGGGACTGTGCCTGCGTGTATGTCGGTTATCGTAGTATAAAATATTTCCAAGCTATATTTCAATGATCAAGTGCAGCAGTTTAGCCGTGATAGCGTAACATACAGTCTGACAGACACAGTAACTTTTGATTTCATAATATTAGTACTCTTTGAAATACATCTTATTACTATAGTTAATATGTATACATTTCTAGTAACAAACTAATGAACGTGAAGCTTAATTATCTCCCAAGAAATTCAGTTTTATTTCACTGTAAATTATAATCATCATTAAATGTCCCAATAAAAAGCAGAAATTTATGTAAATATATGTCATAAGTATGTCACTTATGACTGTAAAATAAGATTACTATATAACATTTATGACAGCACATTAAACGACAAAACTGACATAATGCTTAGCTCACACCAACTAGAACAGCAGTCATAAAACCCCATAAATATACATATGACAATATAAATAAGGATTTGTAATCATTTTTATGACGTCGCTTATAAATAAACATAGCATATAAGAAATGATGTAAAAGAATGCACCCTTCGAAGAAATCAGGGTGCATTCTCCCCGTCTTTTTCCAAAGATATATGATTTTAATAATCGCCAAGATTACGGTAAGGAGGGATGCGGGACCTCTGAGTGTCCCTTAGAGTGCTGTCTGTCTTGAGAAATTGTCCCCGTAGCTATTTCATTTGTAGGGCCTCTTGATATATGCCAACTCTTATGTTGTATTCAAAGGACCTTTTTCTTTGCTGGAATTCTTTTATTTGATTTTTGGACAGCTTTAAGATGCGTTGTCAGTTGTAAACTAGATTGGGGAATTCTTTGAGCAGAGACTTTTTTATACTGGTTACTTCTCGCATTTTACGCACACGACATTTTTTTATTTTAAGCAAATTTCTGAATTACTCATTCACAAAAGAGAATTCTTAATGTAAAATTCAGCAGTTTTTTGCCTAAAATAGAGTGACTTGAGTTGGTTTAAAAGTTGACAGAACTAAGAATAGTCATAAGATCTAGAACATATAACTCATAACTGTAAAATATGATTGTTGTTTATAAAAATGTTTAAAAAGACCCGTATTAAGAATGTATGTCAAATGTCACGGAGGACTTTACAATCTTTTTTTTTTGTTTATATTTAAACCTACCATAGTGACTCTACTTTGAATGATTAGAATTCAAGAGTGGGAATGAGATAGATACAAAGAAGGCCCAGACCTAGAACAACAATATATGCATCAGACAAATTGTTGTCTGTGGGATTTGAACCCACAACACTTGGCAAATGTGATGCAATACTCGTATTTGCCTGTATACTAATTCAATTAAATTCGGTACCAAAACAAACTGGCTTTAATCAATCATATATTTATAAGTATCCAGTTTTGACAAGTGAAGTATATTAAATAACAAAAGAATGTACAAAAACAACATTGTTTCTGATATTCTTAATTTAAAGTTTCAAGAAATACTACACAAATAATAGTAAAACATTATACCAGCGACAGATGATTACTCGAGAACAAGTCTACCAGATGTTTGCGAAGCGGGTTGCAATTAAACACAGCACGTTAATCTCACATCACGACAGACTTCTTTGCACTAGCAGACATTGTGAGAAATAGGAGGAAAGAGGTACCTCCAAGAATTGTAGACGAGGCGTTATTTTGTTGAGGAAACGTAGTGCACGACATCAGACGTAAACTATTCTAGAGGAAAACTAAGAAATGACAGGTTCATTTGATTGGTGGGTCTCGTTACACTTTTAATTAAATTGTACATTAACAGACTTCGAAATAGACGCTTGTCAAATGGAAATTAATGATAAGAAACTTTCCGTTATGTCCGAAATATTTATTGATTCACTATCATTTTTGAGGCTTCGTCAACCAGCGTTGCAAGGCTTATTTATTAGACGCTATCATATATCGTATATATCACAAATATCAGTCCAAATTTACTATTATCAACTGTAAAGTTTATTCTTCATATCCTGACTCAATCCTCAGGTTAGTTGTCATAAGATCCAAACTACAGATATGTACCTGTATTACCACGATACGACAATACAAAGTAGCTTTAAATAGACTTCTAAGTTTTGTTTCCATAGATTAGTTATGAGTAATATACTGAACTGATTTTGAAAATTCTTAAGCTGGTAGGAAGTCACAGGCTATGAAGGTCATAGGCTAGTATTATCCCGAAAATTATTATCGGTGATATCCAACTAAAATGCGTCCGGATCCGTAAATAAAACCTAGTAATAGGTAAGTTTAATAAAAAAGGTACTTATTATGCAGAATGCCAGTTCTTTAAGTAGGCACTTGAGAACGAGTGGCTGCCAAGGTAATATTGAAATTGAGGGCACTTTTAAGTGTAGAAGGTGAATTAAAAAATAAAAGTGAAATAAAACTAAGACTTGAAGTTGAAGATTAACTCTATTCAAGTTTTTTTCCTTTTATTGTTTACTGCAACAAACGTATATAAGCACAAAGTCGCTTTAAAAATGAATTCTGGGCGCCTGATATTAGTAGGGATGCCTACTAATATTATAAATGCGAAAATAACTCTGTCTGTCTGTCTGTTACGCTTTCACACCTAAAACACTGAACCGATTTCAATTAAATTTGGTATGAAGATAGAACTGAACTTGGGAAAGGACATACTTTTTTCCGCGATAACCGACATATACGCGGGCGGAGCCGCGGGCAAAAGCTAGTACGTCATAAATATGGATAGACACAAACATTGTACTTATGACATATCTCCTCAAAATGTTGTTAGTTAAAGCAAAATTTATCACCTGGTGAAATAATATCAGTTTTAATACCAACAGAAACTAGTAGCTGAAACATTACAAATGACAGCAAGCGTAAGATTCCAAGATGGCGTCACAATATGGCGTCGACCGCGCGGGTGACAAGCACATTATTGAGACTGCAACCGGTGCAGCGGTTTCTTAATAAACGATGAGTTGTTAGTCGTCACGCTAACGTCTGTTGTTTCATTTTAATGACGTGTTTGTTGATATACGTGTTAGATAATTAATCATTGTATGCATTAAAAGTATGTGAGTAACGAAATAGTTCGTAATTAGTACCTCACAGTTAACGCCAAGTTGTAGGTATTTTCATCTTTTTTAATCAAGATAATGCAAACATAGATCGTCTATGAATGCAAAGCTATTTTATTTGTCTGTTTTTGCTGATCTTTTCTTTGCCGCTGGATAATAAGTTGAATTCGCAAGTTTAATTGTTTTTAATATTGTATAGTTGTCTGGCACCAAGCTGTGTTCTCATTCATTGCAAACTTTCTTTTTATTTGATAAGAGACAAGGAAGAAATTTATATTAAATAATGATGTTACTGAAAACTGTGAGTAGCATTTTTAGAATAGATCTTTATATAAACTTTGGACCTTTCGGCAAAAAAGTTGTGATGCTATTGTAATACAACTACTTAATCAAGATGTTGATGATCATGTAATATACTTTTGCAATAGTTTTGCAACTTTTAATATATTTTGTTTAAATATTTTTGTCATCTCATCTATATATAGTGAAATGATCAAAACCAAAATTCTTAATAGTGTACGATTTATCTTCATTAGCTGGATTATATTAATTACTAGTTGAGTCCCGTGGTTATGGTTCTAAATCGCGAATAACGCCGCGGAGCAAAGTTAGTCTAATAAAAATTAGCCTTCTGTCAGTGTAAGTTCCGTCGAAATGGGTCCAGCCGTTCCAGAGATTACCCGGAACCAACAGACAGACGGACAGAAAGACAGAAAAAAATTGATATCATACCGTATTTAGCCGACCCCAATTAATATTGGGAAAAAGGCTAGAAAGAAAAAAGTAACGTACCGTATATACTCTGAGGTGCATTTAGTAAAATCACAGAATACATAATAGTACCAGTACAGAAGCCTCACTCCGAAAAGTAAATTAAAGTTATAGATACCCTCGGTGTCAAAAGATTAAGTTCAATTCAGATCGCACAGCGCCGAATCACTACGATTATATTTACCTACAATTGCGTCTCTTTCTATCGTGTAACTCTTAACTGTTCTGACGATGTCTGTTCGACCGGCGTGTCTTACCCGGCAGGCAGCCGGCCGACTATACCTAAACTGCGGAGTGACACCCCCCTTTTTTTCTTTTTTTTTTTTTTTTTTTTCTGTGCGGAAATCCCCTCGGATACCACCAGTTGGTGGTTATGTCGGACTCGAACCGACCAAAACCGCACACCGTCTCAGGTACCAATGGCCGGGGAACCAGGTGTACCCTAGGAAGGAAATCCCTGGAACCCCGAATTACCTCAGGCCGTCTACCTACGGCTAGTAGATGACCCTCTTCATAATAAGAGCGCATAGCGCATCCACCCTGGCCTGCTTCTGCTAGGGTGACAGATTGCCTCACCTGTCACCCCCAGGCTAGCGCTTATGGAGGACGGAGATCGTTCTGCGACCTCCGGCGCCTGAGTCGTCTGCGGTACCGGGCCCGTTCCCTGGCCTGGCGAACCGGGAGGGTTCTAAGCCTCTCCCGGTCCTTCTCCGCCATCTCCTTTGCCAGCATAACTTGCTCGCAGAAAGAGACGGCGGAGTTCCACGCGCTCTCGCTCCGCACCATGGCCGCAATCATGTTGCCGAGCGAGAGAATACCCACTCCGATGGCCGTCACGAGGTCTCCGCTCTGCGCCGCTCACGCCGGGCATTCAGCCAGCGTATGGAGCGATGTATCCACGGTCCGGCCATCGCAGTGGTGGCACTCAGGTGTTGGCTCTTTTCCGATTAGACACAGGTGATCTCCGAAGCATCCCTTCCCAGTGATCACCTGTGTCAAGCGGTATGAGAGGCTGCCGTGACGCCTCTCGAGCCAATCCTCCATAACCGGTCTTACGGCCGCAATAGCGGCGTGCCCTGCGCTTGGTTGCCCAAGTCGTTCCTTCCACTCCTCCACGACAACCTGGTGGAGCTGGGATTTCTGATCCTCGATTTCTCGAGGTTCAGGACTCCGGCCCAACTCCTGCGCCTCCTTGTGCCACTGGTAAAGAGCAGCAAGGGCTCTCGCCTCCAGGTCCCATGGTGGAGTTCCGGCCAGGAGACTCGCCGCCTCAAAGGAAATTGTGTGATACCCTCTTATGACCCTGATGACCAACACTCTCTGCGGTCGTCGCAGTAGCACGACGTTGTTGGCCTTCAGGGCCTTCGCCCAAACTGGAGCCCCATAAAGGGCGATGGACCGCACAACCCCCGCGTAAAGTCTCCTGCAGGAGTCATCGGGTCCCCTCATATTTGGCAGCAGTCGTGATAATGCACGCGCTGTGCCAACTAGCTTGGGGACCAGACTTCGGAAGTGATATCCGAAGTCCCATCGGCCGTCGAGTACAAGCCCCAGATACCTCATAGAGGGCTCGATACCGATGCGAATGCCTCCTACTACGAGACTGAGTCCATCAGGCGGCTTTCTCCGAGGCCCATGAAAAAACAAGGCCTCAGATTTATGCAGAGCCACCTCAAGACCCAGCCGCCGAATACGTTCCACGACTTGGGCAACCCCGGCCGTGGCCCTCAGGATTGCTTCTTGGTGAGTCCCGCCACATGCCGTCACAAGGGTGTCATCCGCATAACATGTGACGGCAATACCATCTAAGAAGTCACCGCGAAGCACCCAATCGTAGCCGATGTTCCACAAGAGCGGCCCTAAGACCGAACCCTGCGGAACACCGCACGACATTTCACGTCGCCCGGAGTGACACCCCCCTGGTAAAATACTGATGTTAAGCAGGCACCACACTTCGTTATTCGCTATTCGTTATGTGTCTACGCCGTATTCGCCCGAATATTTGTTATGCACGCAAACAACAAACACGCCACCACACTTCGAACTGGTATGTCAAATATGGAAAATATGTGTGTTGTAGAGATGTGTCATTGTCATTTTTATGGTGAACGAAACGAATCCATACGAACGAGCGAAACATATTATTTTAATTTCCCTTTTATTTTATTAAATTTACAGAAACAATACTTAAATGAAGTCTAATTAATTTGATCATATGATAGATTATTTTAATCGTTTAATCGATTTATTCTATTTCAAAAACTGTTTTATAGTCTATGGTTGTTAGATGAGCACAGGACATTGTCATTTTTATTGGTCAACGAACGAACGAAACATATTATTTTAATTCCCTTTTTATTTTATTAAATTGAGAGAAACAATACTTAAATGAAGTCTAATTATTTTGATCATATGATAGATTATTTTAATCGTTTAATTGATTTATCTATTTCGAAAACTGTTTTATAGTCTATGGTTGTTAGTTATGCACACTATGCACAGGGCACTTCACTAGCCGTCCGAAGTGTGGGCAGTCGATGCGCGTATTCGCCTTATTCGTGTCCTTTGAAGTGTGTCAAAAAACCGACAAGTCGACGGATATGCGTATTCGCTATTCGGCTTAACGAATAAAGCGAATATTGGCGAATATACTCTCCACACTTCGCCGTCTGCGCGCGAATAACCCGCATAACGAATAGCGAATAGCGAAGTGTGGTGCCTGCTTTACATATAGACACTCTAATTTTATTTATTCGTATAGATTTGGAAAGAATAAATACATTTCTTGTTTCATGAAATTATTACAACATTTTTAGCTAATTAACGTACTTCAGTAACAAAATATCTGAAGTATTCTTTAATCCACTACTGACCAGAATTTTTCTTTTTTTTAATTACTCCCTATTGTTACTTCTATAAATAACTTTTATTCTTATGTAACCTGTATAATATCAAGCACTATCGCCAGGGTGGTTCTTGAACTAATTTAATGTTCGCCGGCCGTTTCTCAGTTGCACTAATTTCATAAAGCCAGGGAGCCTTTGTTAACCAGAACACCGCCATCATTTATAATCAACGTTGTACCTAGTGGATGTCTGGTGATTCTCATAAAAAGATAGCAGAGGAGATATATGTGGCTAGACGCTGGTGTACAAACAAAGTATTTATACTTTGAGACTATGGTTTATCAAGGATATGAAAATTTAAAAGATTAGTATCTTCTTCTTCCTAGCCCTTATTCCCAATATTATTTGGGGTCGGTTACTAGTTCAACCGGTTTTACCTGAATATCAGTTTTTCCACGGAGCGACTGGCATCTGACCTCCGCAACCCTAAGGGAGAACTGAAATTCGAAGGTTGAACTAGTTGTCAGTAAATTTGAGGGCACTGACTTCCCAATAACGATTGCCATAGATATTCATGACAACCGGGACCGACGGTTTTCGATTTTTGCTGTTCGATGCACGGGCGTGAATCACCGCGAAATTTCCAAACTCCAGGCTGCTATTAGGAATTTTCTAAGAAAACCCAAAAACACTTTTTGGCCCGACTCTATTGAATTGTTTTTAATTACAACATATAATTAAAACTGCAAAGATACTAACAACTCAATTGAAATAAAGCCAGTAATGTATAAAAAAAACATCAGGCAGAAACGTACTTATAATTCATTTGCCACTCTTTGACCCCCAGACTTTGACAAACAAACAAACTAAATTTGTTAACCCTGCCCATGCCGGCGCCTTGGGTCGAGGTACAGGGTGATCACGAAACAGCATTTGTCATAGGCCCCCTGGAGGTGAAATTACTCACAAATGATAGTTTTACGTGATATGATTACAAACGCGACTTTTAAATTGATGAATCTTCAGAGTTTAGTAAGTTTAATTCAATTGTTGACTGCCTTGTTGGTTTAGTGGTTAGCGTATGCAGCCGCTGATCAAGAGATCTCGGGTTCGATTCCCGGGTCGGACTAAATATTTGTGTGATCCACAAATATTTGTTTCGGAGTCTGGGTGTTTTCAATGTATAATATGTTTGTATTTACAAAAAAAAGTATGTTTATGTATTTATATCAGTTGTTTAGTACCCATAATACAAGCTCTGCTTAGTTTGGGACTAGATGATGATGGATTTAAAAGTTGTCTGAAGTATTTATTTATTTAAAATTCTATACAATTTCTAGGAGAAATCGAAGACACCATTAAATTTTCAATTTTCAAGTAGAAACAACATGTATTATGTAATGTACTTGAAAAGGATTGAAATTTAACAATGTTGTGATACAGCCCCTGTATCGATTGTTAGATAGTAGATCCTTCCTAGCCAAGTTCTATATTGCATTCTGTTTCTCTATTCTCATGTTTGATTGGCTAAAGTTTTGTTTCGATCACGTGACTAAGTGACATTGGCCAATAAAAAACAAGAGAATAGATAGAATAGAAAACGAAAAACGTTTGATTGGCTAGAGGGGCAAATCTTTATATACCAACAAAACTGATAAATCCCTACTAATATTATAAATACGAAAGTAACTCTGTCTGTCTGTTACGTTTTCACGCCTAAACCGCTGAACCGAATTTTGATGAATTTTGGTATACATATATATGGGACCTCGGGAAAGGACATAGGCTACTTTTTACCGCGAAAATCAACACACTCGCGGGCGGAGCCGCGGGCGAAAGCTAGTCTTATATATTATATTAAATGGAACCCAAAACTATTGAGTATTATCATAATGACAATAAATGCAATTGAAAGCTTAAATAGCCATTTCCAAACCTTTGTAACGCGCAACATTAATACTATGGAAATACAATAAAATTAGGAAATATTTCCCAATGAAATCAACGGCAAATAATACGGGGATGACGTGAGGGTGGAACCGGAACTTCGCCCACTACCGCCCTCCAGCGGCGGTTTGTTTTAACACAATTGTCATGCAAATTTCTGAATTAATCGCACCCGCTTACAGTATTAGAAGTTTTATCACCTTTATTACCTTGCCGTAAGTGTTATTATAATAAAATTTAAATTTCTCGTTTTGTTCACAATGATAATTAATTTAATGTATTTAAAACTTGAAATTGTTTAAATAAAGAATGAAATCCTATGTGACATTTCGTTTCAAAGACAATATTTCCCGCCACTTTTATTGTTTTTCTTTTTTCATACAAATTTAAGCCTACCATAGTGACTCTAGACCGATGAAAAGCTTGAGTAAAATCTAAGAGTAGGAGTCATCATACTCATTGTGAGTAAAGACAACACGAATTCTGTCGTATTTAGATTGGTCTTTTGTGTGAGAATAGTATTGCCCCGATCGAGCCGGCCCATTCGTGCTGAAATCTGATTGGGTCAACTACATATGACATTATATTATATAACCTCAAAAGTCCTACTTTTTTCTTGTTATTATACTATTTTATTAAACAAACAATAATTTGAATCTAGCGAAAATGTAACATTTAATTTTGACGAACGAACAAACAAGAAAGTAAAACAATACATCAGATCGGAGCTCATAAAGGGTCGAAATCCAAATCGCTGGCAGCGACATCTACAAAGAGTTCACAATTTGATCCAATTACTCGCAATATTTTTGAATTTCATTTTTCGAATGTCCCCTTGAGCGTTTGATTAACAACCGAATTTATCATGGCGGCCTGTGCTAAATTAAAAAAGTAATAACTGTAATAAGAATAATTCGCGTATATTACTGTACCTGCCAGTGAGAGTGGGTATTAGGCTTTTAGCATCGTACATTCATTTTTATTATTAGGTATGTATATTTGTGTAGATTAGGTTTATGTAGAGGTAAATAAATACGTTATAGGCGCGTAAAGCACAGATTACCTTTCGAGTTGAGGTCCGGAAAACATTAGAGGTGTTATTTCTGTAAATGAGGCGGTACTGAATGGTTAAATAGTGTTGTGTGTGACCCCACTAATTGCTGTTCTAGTCTCCGGTGATTGATAACCATTTTCTTATTATCTGTTTATTGTGCACACTTAGTGACACAAAACTACGATTAGAATATATTGACAAATGTAATCCCTACTATCTCTACTAACATTATAAACGTGAAAGTAAATTTGTCTGTCTGTCCGTCTGTCTGTAACGTTTTCGCGCCTAAGGCGTTGAACCGATTTTGATGAATTTTCATATAGAGATAGATGGAACCTTGGGAAAGGACATAGGCTACTTTTTACCGTGATAACCATACATACACGTGGGCGGAGCTGCAGGTAAAAATTTTATAATATATCACTAAAGTCGCAGGAATAGTAATAAAGTCCTCAAATATATTATAGCGTTTGCCCGCGACTCCGCGACTTGCACGTCGATTATTGCGATAAAGATTAGCCTATGTCCTTCCTTCATGGTCAAAGTACCTCCATGCTGAATTTCATTGAAATACGTGCAACGCTTTATCCGTGAAATCGTAATGAACATAGTTTCCTATGAATTTATATTGGTATAGATTAATTTCATGGTCATAATTAGTCATATTATCGTAAAACGCAATAAAAAATTTAACACACTCATCAAATTTATGGCTCATTAGCTACAATATTAATATTCATACAGTATTCATAAAAAGCGTTCACTAAACGACTTCTCCCAGTCAATAGGGTGACCATACTCCGTCAGGTGTGCGGAACTGCGTCCCTACTGTTTATTACCGTCATATTTCAGCCCCCTGAAAAAGACGGAACCCCTGTTGATTTGCATTTGACAACGACGCGTAATAAACGAAGGAACCCTAATTTTGGGGATAGATTTTATGCGTAGCTTGTTTGTTTTATATATTTGAAACGTGCATTACACGCTCTTGTGTATGTCGGTTGTCGCGGTAAATAGTAGCCTATGTCTTCTCATCCAAATCGATTCAGCGCTTTAGACGTGAAAGCGTAACAAGCAGACAGACAAATACGCAGACAGATATTTAGGCGCTTACGTAGTAGTTCTAATTCAGTTCAATTTATAGAAGTTATTTAAAAAAAATTCAACGGGTCTTGGATTGGATATCATAAATCGGTATGACGTCCATCTGGCAAATTGAGTGAGGACTTGATTAAGTGTTTTTGTGTCCGTATAATGTATGTTTGTAAAGTCCCTCGCGACACAGCATGTCTTAAAAAATGTGATATCATGGGCTAAAAATTCAACTTGCAGCCACTTACATTCGTTTAGTTCACATTCAAAGAACCATCTTTGTAAACATAGTCCCCACTCACTCCGGTGGTCAACTAATCCAGTACTTATCAAAAGAACAAAAGAAAGTGGCCACATCGTATCCGGCGACAATTTGCCGCAATGGGCCACCCGCAGACGTCAATTGCCTACTTGAACGAATCGCCTGCAGACTTCCTGTCCCAATTATCGATGTATTAAATTAGGAAGTGACTCTGTATGGGGATTAGTTGTAGTATGACAGAGTGGTGCAATCATATCGATCCTTGTCTGGCAACTACTGCTTGTTTATTTATTTTAAAGAAATCCACCGTGAGAGAGATATGCTTCGGCATATATGAGCCAGGCTCGCCCAGAGTTATGGATCGTATGTGATAACAATAAAGTAATACTTGTTTTCTTGATTTAGGGGGGGGGGGGGGACCGTGACCAGTCAGCTATTTACATACTGACTTCTAGTAGGCTATGTTTAACATGTATGTATTTACAAAAAAAAAACTAAAGTTTTCACTTAATGCTTATGGAAGTAATATACGGTACTTATATCAAACCATACAATTTTTAAATTTTTGTTTATCCGTCTCGTGTTTGTTCCGGCTATTCTTTGGAAGGCTGTACCTACCAATCGATGGGACTTTCACTGAATGTTGTTATAAGAATTAACTTAGGCCACTTTCATTTTAAACAAAACAGTAAAATTAATAAAACAATATCCAATTCAAAATAAAGGTATTCCTAGGTTATTTAATAGCAATGGACATTTCACTTGTCAATGTTTATGTAATCTGATGCAAAATTTAAGTGCGTCCAAAAATATCCATTTAAGCAGCTTTTGATAAAAAATCAACCGACGTCAAAATCTGCATCAGATCATTGAAACAACCGAATATTTACTTTAATTCTTTGTAATAAGGCTGTGTTCGAGTGTACACATGTAGGTTTAAATAGTAAAACCATAGTATGTATCCATTACTAAAGGCAATTTGAATCTTAATGGGTAAAATATAAGGGTAAAAATAGATTTGTAGTCATATAAAACCATTAGTAAATATTACTTTTTAAAAATGACTGCAAAACGAAAGTATTTATTTCACTTTTGCATCCTTTGAACTGTGAAGCCGAACGCGCGGAAGTATACCTAATAATATACTTACCATATCTATACAAGAATATTTGTTTAATTATTGATACACCCCTAAATTCTTTAATTGAAAACAAAATATACAATTATAACGTTAATATTATGACGTTATAACGTTAATTTTATAACGTTAATGTTAAGTTGTATGTTATTACCTAAAAATGAATCAAATCAAACCATTTAAATTTTAAATAAACCAATACAACGGCACTTTTGAAACGTCAAGTAGTCAGTTAGTAGTCAGTCGTGAAGCTAATTGTCTGTTCCAATTCGTAGATCCTATGGAGAAGAACAGACAAGAAACTCCATGAATTTCAAACTTTCTTAAACAAATGCATGGATACATATGTATCCCTCGTATTACTAATAACTCTAAAATACCAGAATTTAAATTTTCGTATACTAAAGGAATATACAAATGCTTGTTTATTTAATTCTTTATTATACTCAATATTGGTTGTCACAAGCAAGGCCGCTGGCTTTGCAAGGGCAATAAACCACGCAGTCGGCATAATTTTTCTGACATTTTAGGCAATGATCGTCATATTTCATAAAATCTACAAAACCCTAATGAATTATAGACCTAAACATTCTTCATGATCACTTAGATAGTCTTATATATATTAGTGAAAAGTGGAAAATGAAATTTTGCTCAACTCAAGTCAAAAACTACCTTTTGGTCTAATGGTTAGCGTATGCCGTAGCTACTGATGAAGATGTCTCGGATCGATTCCCGGGTCAGACCAAATGTTTGTATGATCTACAACAATTTTTTTCTTAGTTAAGGTGTTTTCATATGTATGTATTTACAAAAAAGTATACATGTATATATCAGTTGTCTAGTATCCATAGTACAAGCTGCTTAGTTTGGGACTAGAATATGTGTGTCAGATGTCCGAAATATTTATTTATTTGAGATTTTACATAGACATCTATTCACGTGTTTATCCCAAAAAAGGCAAACAGAGGCGTTTAAACTCTATACTCGCACTTTCACACGATTTCAGTACGTAAAATTAATTCCGAATAAGATTATCTTCAGTCTTTTAGTCATAATCTTTTTCAATCAGATTATTGAAATAATGGATAGTTGAGTAATTTCACTTCTAACAAGCTTAATAGGTATTCTTCTTAAATTCTTCAATAAGCTGGAGAGCCTACTGTTGTAGTGAACAATTCGGATGCCTCTGCTACTTTATAATCTGCTTTTTAGAGTTCCGTAGTTCACAACTCGGAACCCTTTAGGTTTCCTCATGTCCGTCCGTCTGTTCGTTACCGTCCAAACTGTTAGTGCTAGAAAGATAAAACTTTGCATGGATATTTGTTAATAATGTTTAGACATATAAATATCTAATAACATGTTTTTTTTTATTTTCAGGTAATTACTGATTTTGAACATTCGAGGGATACCTGTTCACTCGCCGTGAGTATATTTTCGGTATATTCCAAATCCTATTCGATACGAGAAAGAACGTAACTAACTAATGTAACGTTTTTCGTAACTTCTAAGAATTTCAAATATTTCATTTTAAAAATAGATATATACAAAATTTGTTAAGATTTCCGACGTTTTAAAGTTATTTAATTGTAAAAGAGACAGTAGTCTGCTTGGTAAAAGACCAGAACTTAAAATTTCGATTTACCAAAAAAAATATCTAAAGAACTTTTTTCTATCTACCCTCCAAACAAACCCTCTTAAAACTTCCTCGACGACAAATACTTTACGTCTAGACATTTCAGGTGCCTAACAAAAAAAAAAACCTAAAACTTTTGACCATTAAAACATTTTTCCTAATACTTTTTACTTTCGTAACTTTCAGCAGGCGTTTATTTCGTGAAATAACCTGTTTATAGCACTTTCAATATTGTTCAATGTAAAATAAATGTTCAGTTAAAAGTTTCTACCGTGTTTCGTTCGGTAGATTGTGTTTTGTGTAATATTAATTACGTTCGTTTTCTGAAGTCGCTATTAATATATTTTAGCTTGTATGATAAACAAACTTTTTTCTACGATATGAAGATTCCAGTCCACTCTTAATTTGGAATGATGAATGAATAATGCTAACCCCATGGAAAAAACAACAACTATTAGCTTTATTATATCTATAGGAATAAAAAAAAATGTAGTGTATTTTGTAATACCAAACAATCAGTTATAGGTATGTATGGTACTTTGTTCATAGTCTACCAAAGTGACTCCACTGTGCCTCAGGGAAAGCATTAGCAGAATCTCAGAGTACTTACATCAAAAAAGTCCGTCAATCTGTTTCTTCTGGTTAATCTCTTGAACAGCTGGACCTATTTTGAGTATGCTTTCACCTGCAGACAGCTGATGATATAAGGAGTAATTTAGGCTTAGTTTTTTGACTAGATTCACTCTCACTAGCGATTTGTAACAATAATAGCGGGTAACATCGCGGTCCTCAGCAAGTACAAAGTTTCTACAGTTTTTTTTATAAGCACTGATAAGGAAGAGTCAGGTCGTGTAGTTTTTAATTGGTTTAAAACTGACCTTGTAATACATATCCTCTTTTCGGTAGTCAAAAATATATTGAAATAGTCGATGGAGTTGTACATTGTTGGCACCAGACGTGACAAGATGGACGCCAATAGGGGAAGGGTGTTTAAAGTTTTTAAGTAAATACAGTTTGTTTTCGCTTACGAAATTCCGAAACGTTATTGTTTAGTAGTCCAGTCAATAAAAGCTTAACTTTGCCATTTAGGTTGAACACCTGCAACTAACGCCAAAATTTCCGTAAGTCTTCGTAGATTAATATACTAAAATTGCAGTGTGCTGCAATACCGGCAAAGGGTGCAAATACATTGCAAAAGGGTGCAAAAACAACTTTTTCGTCTATATCTCGCGATTGGCTGGAAAAATAAAAAAAGATCCTTCTACAAAATTGTAGGAAATTAAATCCCCTACATAAACTTGGAAACGTATTTTTGCGTATCTCTCATAGTTTTTGTACAAAATGCATTTAAAGGTGCAAAATGAAAAAAATGTTACTATTTATCTTTTTTTTTCATATTGAAGTGATACTACATGTTTCATTGGGATTCAAATAATATGTTTCGGGCATTTTTTTTTATTTATTTACACCTTTTTTCAATTATATAATAATCTTGGCAAAAAAAACATTTAAATTTTATTATATGACTAGCTGACCCGGCAAACTTCGTACCGCCTCAGAATAATCATTAAAATATTATGCTTAGTTATTAACTGATACTGATAAATTGACAGCAGTGCCACCTAACGGGCCCCGGCCGGTACCGCCACAGTCGCTTTGTTCCTTCATTTTAAATCTGTAATATCTTCAAAAATATTAATTTAAATTACATACTGTAAAGGGTCATATTAATCTATATTAGATGCACAAAGTATTTAAGGTACTTAATTGGATAAGGATTAATACTGTATTGCTTACAATCGTTTCGTAAATAATCCATTACTCCTAGTAAAAAGAAAGAAAGTATTGTAGAACTTTTTAAGGTGTATAATACTGTAGTACATTATTTTGATCTATCTCGTAGGGTACAGCCAGCGTTTGCAATGTAAGCGTAAAATAATGGGTTTATTTACGACATCACATTAAAAACCTCTAAAATTATCAATGTTTCTCTACTTTTATGCATGTATTATACATATAAACCTTCCTCTTGAATCATTCTATCTAGTAAAGAAAACGGCATCGAAGTCCGTTGCGTAGTTTTAAGGATCGAAGCATTTATACGGACAGACAGAGAGTGGAAGCGACTTTGGCTTGTACTATGTAGTGATAATTTAATTTTAGTTTTTTTTTATTCCATTGGATTCAGAGCAAAATAGCATGTGAAACGTATATTTGCAGTATATATTACCTCTCCATTTACCTGAGCTATTATAAATTTCATTTCAGGGGGACGTTTATAATAATATATCACTGGCGGAGAAAGAACGTGGTATATTTTATATTATTCTTTCTACTACTATTCTACTCCTTTGCTCTCACTGATTCTAATTTTCTATATAAGAATCTTCAATATAAGAGTGAATAGGGAAAATAAGACAAATATAAGACCCTTGCGCTCGACGTAAATAGTCCCACTCAAGATCTATAGGATAGGATCGAAAAATGGGACCCATATGCTCGAATAAGACCATACGTTTCCTAATAAGAGCGAAAGAGATAGAGATTTAGACAAAAATGAGAACCTTGCGCTCGACGAAAATAGTACCATTGAGAACACACACACATGCGCTTGTTTTTCTATCTCACTGAGTGCAATGAGTAAGCTGCAGCTGCTGCAGCAGAAAATGCTCAACTAACTGTTTGTCACTTACTGTCACTATACTCCAAACTGTCGTTTCAGAGATGTTTCGTTTTTGTGCGTCTAACTGTCCAAAGGTGATTTTTTGCAGAATAAACTTATTGTTTATAGTTTCTCATACATTGTCATTACATTACAAAAATTGAGACAAGCCCCAGTAAGTTATTTGAAATACTTGATTCACTGTTTTCAATTTAAACGAAACAATGAATCCTTCATTTTTATGTTCTATTTGTATGAAGAAAACGTAAGATGCAACAATTGTTGTGAAAAGTATGCAATCCTCTCTATGCATACTGATTGTAGTGATTGGTACGGTAAAAGTGAGGACCTCAGTGAAATGGCTAAGAAAACAATTATCACTGTATGCGCAGAAATTTTACAGGACAAAATAAAGGAAACTCTTTACGAAACAAAAAGTTATCTACAACCGTACGAATCCCTGATAACGTTGTATCAGAAATACCTCCACTATTAACTTGCTTCCTACATAAATTATTATTAAATGATGAAAATATCGTGTCAGATGAATGTCCTGTTATCCCAAAAATAGATAGTATTGGCTATAGTATAATTTCAGCACTTCGTCCTAAATCCTTCATTCGTTTCTACAACTAGCTGTTGAGACATACATTTATCGAAAAACAGGATCGATGTTAGTTATCAATCTACCAAGCATACTGGGTGTTTTCACATCATACCATAATATGCAGCTTCGTGAAGCTTCATCAATAATTTAACCTCAGAAGACTATAATTACTGATGCTTTCCTTCAATATGTCTTTGATAATACTGACCGTAATACAAGGTGGGCCAAAAGAAATCACCCTATTGAAAGATGCTCTTATTTTTGCAAATGGCGGCCAATGTCAAATCTGATTTGACATTTGTAAACTAGACAGATGTAGAATACAAGTGATCAAGCCATGGAGCCATACACTCCCCGCGGAATGCGGAATAATCGTGTCTATTCTTTTACGTAACAATTCGTCTGCGGTGTTGGCGCAGCGCGAATTCCATAGCCGATTCCCCGGTCGTCCGGCACTAACTGCGCAAACACTGGGCCGTTTGGCCAGGGACTACAAGAGACGCTGCCAAGAGTGGCCGGCCCTGGAGCACCTATTCTGCCGAGAATATCGCAGCTGTTGCTGAGGATGTCGAGCTGTCGCCTGAAATATCAACCAGACGCCGTACCTCTCAATTAGCCATCAGCCGGTCGTCCCTAAGGTGACTTTTGGTCAAAGACCTGCGCATGTCCGTGCATCAGCTGCTGCCTGTCGACCACCAAACGCATGTAGCCTACGCCCATGTGATTCTCAATCTCGAGGACGAAGTAGACGATTTTTCGAAAATAATAATGAGCGATGAGGCTCATTTCCACCTAAGCGGGTATGTGAACAAGCAAAATTATCGCTTCTGGAGCACCGAAATTCCACGTGTGTGGCACGAGGAGCCAATTACAACCGTACACCGCTGTTTAAGCTGGAACAGTCATCGGTCCTTTTTTTTCGAGGACGCCGCTGGTCAAACGATAACAGTGAACGGTGCGCCCTATATGGCCATGTTAACCGAGTTTTTTCTGCCACAACGAATTAAGACTGGAGAACATGTGGTTCCAACAAGACGGAGCAACGGCACACACTGCGCGAGACACAACCGATATTCTGTAGGCGGCGTTCCCGGGTCGCCTCATCTCTAGTTTTGGTGATTTGCACTGGCCCGCAAGATCGCGCGATTTAACCGTTCCAGACTTTTTTGTGGGGTTTTTTGAAGTCTCGTGTTTACGTGAACAAGCACGAGACCCTGGAAGCCCTCTCTGTCGCCCGAAGTTCTCGCTGAAGTGATGAAAAATGCCATAAAACGAGCCCGTATAGCAATCGATTATGGCTGCGCCCATATGGCCGATATCATCTTCCCGACTTCACTATTAAAATTCTAAAGGTTCAAATAAACATAATCAAAAAACAAAATCGAAGTTTTTTATTTAGAAAAAAATTGAGAGCCAAACAACATCGGATTACTTCTTTTGGCCCACCTTGTATAAGAACCTCAGGTGGTCAGGAGACTTTTCATTGTTTAGGAGGCATTGCAGTGTACACACCAGCAAGTAGTGTTTGATATAAAAGAACTCCAATCAAATGTAAAAAAATCTGCAGCGCAATTAGCATCTACAACAGATATAACCGATGAGATGTAAGATGAGAAATTGCCTTCTGGATTAAAAAACGTCACCTATGCAGATCCTAGTAAACTATGTTTAGGCATTTCACCCCTTGTATTACCATCGTATATAACATTTCTATCAGGCATATTACATGCCTCCCGTTCATTAGATGACCATCCTCCCAAATTTGAAAATTTGCAAATTTGCGCTGAATCCGATGGAATAATAAAAAAAATAAAAAATAAAAATATCATTTAATAAAATTGAAATGAATTTTTTGTCAAGATTATTAGGTATATGATAAAAGGTATAAATAAGTTAACAAAAATGTCCGAAAAATATTAATTAAATCCCAAGGAAACATGTAGGATCGCTTCAAAATGAAAAAAAAAGATTAATAATAATATTTTTACAGTTTTGCACATTTAAATGCATTTTGTGCAAAAACTATGAGAGATACGCAAAAATACGTTTCCAAGTTTTTGTAGGGGATTTAATTTCCTACAATTTTGTAGTAGGATCTTTTTTTATTTTTCCAGCCAATCGCGAGATATAGACGAAAAAGTAGTTTTTGCACCCTTTTGCAATGTATTTGCACCCTTTGCCGGTATTGCAGCACCCTGCAATTTTAGTATATTAATCTACGAAGACTAACGAAAATTTTGGCGTTGGTTGCAGGTGTTCAACCAAAATGGCAAAGTTAAGCTTTAATTGACTGGACTATAGTTAATTGTTACGTTGGACTTAAGATACAATTGTGCTTTATTAATTTAGAGCGGTATTTTGTTCAATGTTTCAAGTTTTTAGTGAAAATAGACAAAATTGTAATGTCCCACATGGTTGATTAGGATTAATCTAACTATAAGATTCTCCTAGCACAATATTAGTTGCCTACCTCCGAAACGACTTGATCGATTCTTAAAAAAAATTGTGTGTTTATTCAGTAGGCCTAAGAATAGCATATAGACTATATTCCCCCCCTAGGTAATAAAGAATGAAACGAATGCGATCAGATAAACATATCACCATGTTGCATTGTATGCACTCACAATGAGGATGGTGGCACCCACTCCTGGATTCTTCTCATGCTTTCTATCAGGCAGTGTAAAGTCGCTTTGATAGGATAATTTAAAAAAATAATAAAATATCCGATTAGACTTAAGCTAGTCGTAAAACACGTATTTTAAATTTTAATAAACAACGATATTATTTTCACTCTGGATGTTGTATGTTATTCGTATTTGGATTTAAGATATATTTAAAACTAGTATTATTAAATATATATATGTCGGTTACCGCGTTAACAAATAGCCAATGTCCTTTCTCAAGAGTAATTGGATTAGCGGTATAAATGTTTAATTTTTAAATAAGTAAGTGGGCAACACAACCGCCATGAAGCTAAGGTACCAACATTACCTAATCTAATATCTCTTTAAATTTGGAAGTTGCACTCTCAAGAAAGATTTCTATAGGTGGATGGGTAGTTCAAAACAAAATCTGAAATTCAAATAATTTATTCAAGTATACCTATAAATTGTAATAAACAGGCTTCGCAGTGCATCGTGCAACTTGTTATCATTTGCACCCTTCCTTTGTTTGCATAAGTCACTAAAACACACCCCTGCTAATGAAAACCGTGGGGAAAATTCGAGAAAACTCGTCGTTACAGAGGGGTTCTGCCGTCCCATATAAGCCTTATAGGTTGTCTTTTTAGTGATTGAAAAAAACAGATATACGTACTATGTTTTAGATTAGCTTTTTTCTTTTTTTTAAATATATGTATTCAAGAGATATTTTATTTATTCAAGTAATTGAAAAATTAAATATAAATTATTACAGTTTATGCAATATACTTCTGTTTAAAAGTTTACCCGCTACTCTAAAACTCTTGTTACTACTATAAAAACCTATTTTTGTGAAATGGCATAAATAGTCAACCAGAAGAAAGAGTAAGGCGAATAGTTAACTATTACTAATCTGATTTTTCTTTTAAAACCACATTGCCGTTTCATCAATGAAGTAGTTTTGTTAGTCAGAGGTTTAGATCAAAAGACAATAACAATAAAATAAAACTTAAAACAAAAGTTGACGAAAACTGACATATGAACACAACATCCATGTTTTTCCTTCACTTATGTATAAAAAGTTCAAAAAGAGAACTTTACACAATTTAAAATGAGAATTTGTCAACTGCCTGCCTGCCCAATTCAACAATATAAATTCAAAAGGCCTCTAACTCAAATTGAGCGAAACTCAAACTTATGCAGATGTCCGACAGATGTCGCAGTGTTCCCCTCCGATAATCGTATGCAGATTAAGTGGGAAAACCCCTCTATGCACCAACCGTAACTGAGTTTGGGACCCACCTGTTTTTCAAAAATGGATTTTGGAATTGTTTCAAGGATAATACAATGAGTTTTCACACATTGAAGTGGCACAGGAACGATTTTTGAGATTGTCCTTTAATATAATCATTTTATTAGATTAAACTACGCAAGACAACATCAATGCAAAGAGAAAGAAAACTTGAAAGAAACCCTATACCAACCCGTCTTTCCAGCATAGTATATTAGGCCAAACCTCCTTTCTAAGGAGAGGCCTATGTCCAACAGTGGACTGTTAAAGGCTGTTGATGATGATGATGATTTTAGAGAATGTGTCAAATAGTGTTATGTTTGAAATGGCTGTAAATGTAAACTAAACTTCACATTTGCTTAAATTTAAATTCATACGGTTCAGTTTATTTTTATGATACCACACCTTATCTCTGAAGGGGTAGACAGATGTGTCGAGGTAGTCTCACTTACGTAATGGATACGATAAGTCTATCGGCATCAATCATTTTTAAGATAATCGAAAAAATATAAACGTTTTTATAACAATGAAATTATGTAGCAAAAATTAGAAGAAACTCATGTATGCATTGATATCTGTAAAATTTTCATTTAACTTTTACTGATCAAAAAGTATTAAAGGTTGTAAAATTGTCTCGAAACCCCTCAGCGAAGCTAACTTTCTTCCCCTTGTTTATAAGTACTAAAAAACGAAGTGTTTTCTCAATATACGGGCTTGTGTGTGTGCATCAACCATCAAAACCAACTTTATAATCTCCATGCAATGAATAACTTAAACATGTACTATGTACATAAATCCTGTATAGGGCTACCAGTATGAAGCATAGACGAAAAACTGTAACTTTTAAAATTCGAATTTGTTGACTATAAGATTAGACTTTTTTTTACTTTCGGCGGGAATTCGTAAAATAAAACCATAAAAAACGTGAGTTTTTTGAGGAATGGAATTTAACGTATGTATTTAATCATTTATTTGTGTAATTAGGTACTACAAATTGTGAATTAGGTGGCTCTAGATGTTACCATGTTTGCCTTATTTTTTATGAACTCATGATTGAGGAATATTTATATAATATCAGTGTTGCATATTAAAGATATGTTTCTCCCAACCCTGTTGGCGAAACAGGTAAGTTTGCTCTCATCATTTATTTACGCGTGCGTAAAACTCTCCCCTAATTTGGGTAATTATTTGAGCAGGGAATCTGCTATTCAAATATTGAAAGTGTAGTACATCCCTTTGAAGTAATGGTTCAAGTTTCGGGGATATAATGAGTTGTAAACTGTATGGGTTTGGACGGTATTGTGTTTTTGTTGGGGCAAACGTCGTTAGAGATATTTGAGATTTTTGCCTTTCATAAAACTTGCAAAATTTTGTGCAAATACTTTCTGAAGATACAGTTTTATTTGGCTTTATTTATATGTGGTTTTTGTGGTTCAACGAGGAGAATGAATGCTTTCCAACTGTGCATTGTGTTGAGTCGAGGGAGTAAAATAGATTTAGAAACGCAATGCTTAGGCTGTTTTATTATATTTATGTCTTGTTGTTTTAACCTGAAAGTAGTACTTTTTTAAAATAAGTCTAAAACATGACCAGCTGTTTCAGTTAAGAAACTCTTAAGCGAACTGTTAAATTTTGGCAACTGACGAAACCGCATTGTTTACGCGACTGAATAACAATTGCGACGACGCTATAAGTATACAATATAAAATAACGAATGTGTTAATTAAACTAACAAACGCATTAGTTGACTTCCATGTTAATAACTTAAAAAAATTAAAAAGATAACTTTGGCATATTAATAGATCCTGTATTGCAAGGGAAACGAACACAAAACACCAAGACTAACAACATTGATTGGTTTTTGGATTGATTGGTGGATCACACATAGTATAGTCCGAACCTATTGCACTCAGTAAGTACCGACATGGCGACATTTTAAAAGACAAGTCTGTGGTGCAGTGCAGTGCAGTGGTTTAGTTGTTACAGATAATAGGACTACTTCTACTGGACGGTTCTATTCTCACTTAGAAGAGGAACCTAAATTGACAGCATTCGTGAAGTCATGATCCACCGGAAAAGCATCTCAATAAGCCGCCATAATGTGGGTCACCATGCTATATTATCTGTACTCGCAATGAGGATGAAGACCATTCCTCTTGGATTCTACTCATGCTTTCCATCACGCCCATCATACTCAGTAGACTTTGAAAACTGGAGGAGTTAAAAATATAATATGCCAATAGATAGATGCTTTTGTATATAATCCAGTAAACCCTCTGTGCTGTAACCAAAGTTTAAACAGTTACATCGGCAATTGACACGGAATCTCCTGAGACAAACGTAGTCTGTACCTTCAAGACTTATTTACCAACACACTTGACAAACAAACTTAACCATTAATAGCTTATTCCCTAGCGTGGGGGGTTGATTTAGTGAGTCTCGTACGCTGGTAGCAAGTATGTATAAGACTAGCTGTGCCCCGCGATATTTTCCATGAATGTTGTTGCTTTTGTATAATCACTATTTTATTTTTTTGTTAAATCAAGTTTTTCTTTTTTTTTTAAGGGAATTTTACCGTAATAGGGTTAATTTAATAAACACCATTTATCTATGATACGATTGACTGTACAATTTAATAGCTTCGGCGCAGCCAAAACACTTTGAATTACACCGACATCCAAAAAATTCAAGTTAATATGTTTCAAAACTTCATTTCTTTTAGATTCATTCTTAACACATTCCAAATCAAAATTATTCTGAGTCACTCCTAGAGAATGGAATGGAATAGAATGGTCCAAGCCGGGCTTGAAACCTTCATTTTGATCGGTGGTCGCACATTTGAACCGCTAAACCAAGGAGGCAATCATAATTATATTATACATTAATAAAAACGATAAAAAAAATGTTTCTACCTCAAAACCAACCAAAATAATTAAAAGTAATAAAACACGTTTACCTGTAACACAATATTTTCATTTAAACGGCTCACCTCTTAATTCACAGTCAATATATGCCATGTTAAGTCCAAAACAAACACACTTCAACCCTTTAATGCCGACGGGGTACAAACGAGCCGATTTCACGCTCACATTATTGACGCCATTTCAAAAAACCATTTTACCAAATGTTTAAAAGGAAATTGGATTAAAACATATTTTACAACTGGAATAAAGTGTTTGGTTTAGTTGTTACAGATTTTTATTTTGGTAATCTATCAGATAAAAATATGTTACTTTTTTTCAAAGAAAAGACAAGTCCCGTGTTAGGAATGTACACCCTGTGTTGCGGGGGACTTTACAAACATACATGAAACGGACACAAAGACCATCCAGACTCAGAACATAAAGTGTTGACCACACAGTCTTGTCGTGAGATTTGAACCCACAATACTTGGCGCAGTAGAAAACAGAGTTGCGACCGCTTGAACCACTAAGCCAACGGTGCAGTTACTGAGTGTTAGATAGAAGAAATTATTTGTTTTTATCATGTATGTTCAATGAGTTTATTCAATATTCATTAATGATAACAGTAGATGTTTGACTTTTGTATGTAGCTCTTTGCACGGCATTTACAAGCATTTTACATATGCGTATCCTTTTGTATAAACTAAATATATGCCTTTGTTCGCTATTCATTTTGTAATGAACCATTTCAATGCACCATATTTATAGCAAACTAGAGAGTTTTGATTATATTTCACTAAACCCTAATAAACTACTCTAAACGATTAAAACCAGTATCGATAAACAAGATCACGTAAAATTTTAATCTCCACCTGTTTAAACTATGCTATCTGGTGGAACGGTGCATTGTATGTGTTTTCTTTGTGTACGGGGTCTATGGCACCCCATTAGCATTTAAGGGTTATCGCCTATTGTACCTTGGCTTAATCGGTTTGTGGCCGCGCACTGAATGAATTTGAGCAAACGTGCCATCGATACAGTTACTGGAAAACTTCGTTTTGGTACAAGCGACAAGATTTCACGAATTCGTCCTTTCATAAACTATGCAGAAATATGTCACTGGTAAAACACGTGAATGTTTTTAAGTCGCCCGAAGGCCTCCAACTAAGCTTCACGACTGCTATCTTATGATAACAACTGGGAACGACTGCTTAATGTAACTTCCGAATCACGGAAACGCTCATAACAAATCATACCACTAACGGTCACCCATCTTAGTCTGACCGCGCCGTCGTTGCTTAACCTCGGTGATTGTTTCCAATCATCTAAGGCCAATCGGCTATTAGCGCTACATTGAAAATCTATGCTAATATTAATTAAAGATTCGTAAAAATATTTTGAAATCATACCTCCGCTATATTTTTTGACACATACCACATAAAATCTCTATATTACTTTCAAGTCCACGAACAATACACAACACTTTATTAAACTCGCGTCTGTTCAAGATGGCCGACTCTGTATTGTTCTGTCCATCTTTTAGCGGAGAACGGCTTCGCTAAATAAAAATATCTCGATATTACACCTTCGAGTGCTGTTGTGGTTTTAATGCGTCTGTTCTCTTTATTTATTGTGACAGTTTTTGATATTGTCTTGTGGTTAAGGAGTTAGGGGTACAAAGTTTCAAGAAATATGGGATAGTTTTGCTGTTATAGATTTTCAGTTTCTCACTGGTTTGTACCGTTTTCCATGGTATTGTTTGAAGAATTTGATCGTTTTCAAAGTATTTATTACGTACTAGCTTTCGCCCGCGGCTCTGCCCTCGGTTACCGCGGTAAAAATTAGCTTATGTATTTTCTGAACAAAAGGATTAAAATACATTTTGTTGTGTTAATAATTTTCTTTTGCTCTATTTGAATCGATGTGCTTTTTAACAATGCAACTAACCATCTTGATTTTGACACACCTGTGACTCTGAATATTTATCTTTCTTTCAGTTCCATCAAAAACATAGGAATTTCCTTTCAGATTTTAAGCGTTTAAGTTAAGTGTATTTTATTAAGTTGTACCCACTGAACAGGTACAAGTTTTATGACAATATTCCGTACAACTGACTCACAACGCCATCTAATCCCATTCTAAGCATAGCTACATAATATATAGAAACTACTCAAACTCCGAATGAAATATTTGCAGATCATACAAACATTTAGTCCGACCCGAATCGAACCCGAGACATCTTGATAAGCTGCCCAATACTCTAAGCGCTAGACCGACAAGGCAGTCATAAATATAATTTAATATTATGTATAACAGCCTCGTTGGTCTAGTGGATAGCTAATGTGACTGTTATTCAAGAGGTCTCGGGTTCAAATCCTGGGTCGGACCAAAAAGTGTTTTTGGGTTTTTCTTAAGAAATTCCTAATAGCAGCCCGGAGTTTGGAAGTTTGGCGGTGATTCACGCCCGTGCCTCGGAGAGCACGTAAAGCCGATGGTCCCGGTTGTCATGAACATCTATGGCAATCGTTATTGGGAAGTCAGTGCCCTCAAATTTACTGACAACTAGTTCAACCTACGAATTTCAGTTTTCCCTTAGGGTTGCGATGCCAGTCGATCCGTGGAAAAACTGATATTCAGATAAAACCGGTTGAACTAGTAGCATACCCCAAATAATATTGGGAATATGGCTAGGAAGAAGATATGTATAAGTATAATCAAATTGATTTCCCCCAAAAATAAATGCGTCAGGGGTCTTTGATGATTCACATTGAAATGACTCATACTTAACTTGTATGTCTTATTGACATGGGGGTATTTTTAGATACCTAGTAGGTTTTTAAGTGAAATAAAATATATTATAAGCAAATGTTTAAGAGGAAGTAGAGACACGCTCATTTCAACACGAATGGGCCGACTCGACCGGGCAGTACTACCCCACGCAAAAGACCAAACAAAAATAACAGCATAAGTGCTGTCGTCTTTCGTTGTTGGGTGTGAGACCGGAGGCCCAATCATTCTGCATCATTCTCCCGACTCCGGGGGCCATTAAAATCAGTTAGGCGCTATAATTATTTAGCTATTAACGAACTTACCAACATATATACCGCGTATAAATATGTTCTGAATTACATACATATTTAATATAGATTAATATGGCCCTTTACAGTATGTAATTTAAAATAATATTTTTAAAGATATTACAGATTTAAAATGCAAGAACAAAGCGATTGTGGCGGTACGGGCCGGGGCCCGTTAGGTGGCGCTGCTGTCGATTTGTCACTATCAGTTAATAACTAAACTCAATTCTTTAATAAGTATTAATATTCTAAGGCGGTACGAAGTTCGCCGGGTCAACTAGTTAGGAATAAATTACATCATGAAGCAAAACAATCATTTTTCTTTACGGTAATCGCGAGAATAACAGTCAGAATACCCAACTAATATACAACTGTTCCTCCTTCCTTACTTCTGTAGCTCGCAGCAATTTGCCCCTAAACAACCACACTGTCTCCACGCATTGTTTATAGCATATTAAACCAAGTACGTACACCAGGTGTCAACTGCTCATCCGAGTCTTACATCAACGGACCCTAGCGATAAATCGAGCATCAGGTGTATGAAGCGGTGTAATACGTGTTCTTGTGTTTTTTACACAGTGATTTTGTGAAACTGCTGTTCTGGGAACACAGAGTTATTGTATGGAGGGTACGAGGAGATAAACTAAACAGTACATGTATTCTGTTAGTTCATGGATGTCCCTTGAGTGAGAAGTAAATATGTATATTGTGACTTAGATAGAAAACAAACTGTATGGCGTATACATTTGATTGTTGGCACTTAAACTTATTAAAATACCAATACTAGCTGATGCCTGTGGTTTCATTTGTTTAACCTAGGATTATAAAAATAGTTTCGAAAGAAGAATGAAGAAAAAAGATTGATTAATGTTTTAAATTATATACCTCTAAATAAATACAGATTGTGTGTCCAACACTAGGATTTGTATCGAAAGTGTGGATCGGAACGTGATGGATCTATAACGTGGGGACATTATGGACGCAGGGTCAGTAATGCCCATGGTGTGGTCACATTGGATGATTCAAAAATGCTAGTAATGTCTATGACGTAGGGTCGTTGTGGCCTTAGGTGGAACGAACGGGTTGCCTTAAATGCGGTGACCGTGCTAAGCTGATTTTCAGATTTACCGTCCGTCCTTTAAAAAATATAATTGAAGTTATATGAAATTGAATACAGTTGCTTATTTAAAGTTCTCCTTGGAGAAGGTAGTAATTTTTATCTTTCAAAAAACTTATAGATATTGCTTGAGTCTTAATTTGCCAACTAGCAAATTAGAATCTTTTTCGGTTATACTTAGTTCTTTACAACTTATAGTGTGTTAAAATATGTAATGTTCTTATTTCGACATCGAAATAAAACATCTAATAAGAAAGCAAATGATCTTCTTGTAAAATTTTGGGAACCTAATTGTGTTGTTGCATCGTGAAATCAAAATATCTCCAACATTCTTATTCTATTATTTTAGTAAAGCAATCTCCAAAATGCTATTTTATTATGTAATGTAGATATTCTATAATGTATATTTTTTAGGATGATATAAAATTTAAGTCAATCATTGAAGTTTGGAACAGGACAAAAACATTTTTAATGATTATTTTCTCAATCTCTTTCTCAATGTCTATGTATTCTTAGAAGTTCTCTAACATAGTTTCTCTATATTAATCCAGAGATTCCTGAGAAAGCTCAAACTTCTCCGTCGGCTAGTGGGTGTCGTATTACAACTCAACTTTTGTTTACTCTATTCTTGGCGGTATAAAATCTAACTCGGGCTGTTAATGGGCGCGGTGAAGACCGGAGGGTTCTGCGATTTATGGCCGCTCTAGGATATTGGTTCGAGTCCTGAGCTCTGAGCGTGTTGTGAATGAATTCATTATATTTATACAGTATGGTTACTTTAATTTATACTGTTTAGTAGTTTTTTTTTGTTTAGGAAATTGTTGCACTAATGTAAAACTTATAATACCAGGGTAGGACCAAATGGTTGTATGATATGCAAACATTTGTTTCGGGGTTTGGATATTTTCTATGTGTAATACGTATGTATTTACAAAAACAGAAGTATATTTATGTTTTTATGGCAGTTGTCTAGTACCCATTACACAGGCTTTGCTTAGTTTGAGACTAGATGATGTTGTGTGTCAGATGTCCGAAGTATTTATGTTTATACTTTAACAGTCTAATAAGATATCATGATGATTATTCTGCTGCTGCATGCTACTTATTACTTCTTTCCTTTTATTGCATTTTTAGAGGTTTTCAGGATCATGAACTCCCAGTTAAGTTTTCAATTTGTTAACATAGTTGTATTAATAGATTTTAAGGTTACTTTACAAGTGAAACTAACGGCAATCATTTAATATGAGGAAAGGTGATAGAGAAAAGAAAACAAGCTTGTTGATATTAGCTGAAACTTAACGTTTAAAGATCAAATACATTTGGTCCTTTGACGAGTCGCTATCTCTTGTAACTTGTACCACGCATCAAGTACAGTGCTAGGGTTCCTTTGGCGGCAGTATAAAACGCACCTGTTATACAGTGGGCGAGTGTGATTGCTTCGTATAATTGAATTACTGACTGAAAGATATACGATTTCATTATACTAGGCACCATTTACGAGTATACCTAACGGAACCCCTAATATCATGAATATATCGAAATGGATTTTTTTTATATTATATTTTTATAGATTGCGGCAGATAAGAGAAAAGCGAAATGAAACTTCTTTAAAGAGTTAAAAAGAATACTGGCTAGAGAAGAAAGTAACTTCACAAACTTTGGCATCTATAATGATGTTTCATCAAATAAGTGCTACACAGGAAGTGCTCATAGCCAGGTGATTGAAAACAAGGGTAAGCCGCGACGATGCGGTCAGTACATAGATGGGTGACCCTTTGTGACATAATATCATCAGAGCGTATCATTAGTGATTTGGTCTCGGTTGTTATCTTAAGATAACAGTCGTGATATTTAGTTGGAGGCCTATGGTGTAAATACAAATGTTTTCTGTTTCCCTAAAATATTAAATACAAGGTTACATAACAATTTCTGTTATTTTCTTAAAAACAAACATATTTTTGCCGATCAATTATTAAAAAAATTCAAATTTAATACTGACCCAGTTTGTAAGTTTTATTCCTTAACTTTCTAACTTAATTTACACAATGATTGATCTGTCAAGTTTGAAATCATAACACCTAACCGTTAGTCCTAAATCAAATATGGCTAATTTAGTCAGAATTCCAATCAAATACACGGCTACTAACAAACCTAACCTCATTCAATCACGGATTGTTTGTCCAAGACAATGAAGCTGGTGTGTACATGTCTTATGACATCAACCACTTAAATATGACCTGTCAAATTTCACATTTCCCCTCCAATATGTACCTCTATAATAATCAAAAGGGTCTTGTTAGGCTGGATGCTGGATAACAAACGTTTGTCGTATAAATTAGACACATGTAGACTCATTAAAATTAACCCTTTCGTGCTCACGGAAGAAAATTGGCGCCTTTGTTAATAAGCTGATTTAATTTTTAATGAACGTTGGAGTTGAAAATTATAGATTTCAGGATTATCTTTTGTTAAAATATGGTGTGAATATTGTGAAATTGGAAAGTGGATGTCACTGTTTACCAATCCATTCATTTTATAGATTTAAATCCTGCATATAGTATACAACTTCTTTATAACTATAGACCCATATTCTAAAACTATTTTTTTGTATCTTAATAATAACTAGCTGACCCGTGCCCACTTCGTTGGGCATAACTTAAATATAAAAGTTAGACATATGCTGTAGTTGACTATTTTGTAGGCATTTTCAAGCTCCACATCTTTTCTCTAGAACTCAAAAATATATCTTTCATAGTTAAGGCAGCGTTCGTAAGAAACGCTTTAATTCGACCGTTTTTTCTCCGATTCACTTTCCAAAACGGACTACCACGTAAAAGCCTTTTTATTTTTCGGTTTTTAGGGTTCCGAAGTTCATCACTCGGAACCCTTATAGATTCTTCATGTCCGTCTGTCCGTCCGTCCGTCCGTCCGTCCGTCCGTCCGTCCGTCCGTCCGTCCGTCCGTCCGTCCGTCCGTCCGTCCGTCCGTCCTCGACTTACCGTCCAAACGGTAAGTGCTAGAAAGATGAAACTTTGCATGAATATGTGTTGTAACTACGCCGACAAAGTGCTACAATAAAATTATGAAAAATATTTTTATTTAAGGTACCTCCCCTACACGTAAAGTGGGGATGTTTTTTTTTTTCTCGCGGCTACCCCATCGTGTGGGGTATCATTAGATAGGTCTTTTAAAAACAATAAAGGGTTTCTAAGAAATTTTTTTGATTTAGGTATTCGTTCGCGGGATATTCCACTTTAAAGGGTACTTTATTGTAAAAACAGGGCGTCCCCCCCCCTCTAAAAGCTAAACGGCTGGCTCAAAAAATCTGGGAAAATTCGTGAAGGTGGTCCATATACTGAACTTTGAAGGAAAACTATAAGGGATAAGATGACTTTCTTATTTCAGGAGTTATAGAGGCTTAACTAGTAAAATGCGCTGACTTGGAAAACGTCATACAAAATTAACGCATTAAGGCCTCAATCACACGAGAGTTTTTTTAACGGACGTTAAAAAAGCGTTCAAGTATGAAGTTGCATAATAATATATGGTCTATTTTCAACGCCCAAAGTTGAAAATGCAACACTGCTCGATAAAATAGCGTCGTGTTTTAAATACGCTGTCGTGTGAATATATACACTCATTTGCAAAAAAAACCGGCGGGTTCGATTTTCTTCCTGGCTGAAAAAAATAAAATACCAAAAAGGTTTTAATCATTTAAACATGTTACTGGCCAGTTATAAAAGTGCCATAATGTTTATAAGTACCTTCCAAATTCAAATTTTTGACTGAGCCTGGTTTTCAAAGAAAACAACTTATATAGTTAAGTTAATATCGACTATAACTAACTTTTTTTTCAATTCTTATTAAATTATTATCTTATCCAGTCGTCAGTGTAAAAAAAAAGTGCGACATCGGCACGTCTGTGTGTCAGCTCTGTGGACGCGCACAGAATGGGTGTTGGATGGGGGAAAAAACATGATTTTCTCTAAATCTATCTATTCTATCTATAATTAAAAATAAATAAGAATACAGGTAATATTAAATTATCTTAATATATATCTATCAGTAAGGCGATTAACACACGGCACCGCGCACCGCCGCGGTAGGTGGTGAAGCGGATCTCATGTGATATTGGGATCTACTAAATCCAGTGATGCTTAACACACGTACAATGACCGACATCGGTCGAGCGGTGTTCTCACCGACTCTCGCCGACCTTACCGCGGCGGTGCGCGGTGCCGTGTGTTATTCCCCTAATAATACTTTTAAATGTCCTTGACATTTAAAAGTATTGTTACTGCTGTTCAGCAATCTCGAAAATGGTAGATAAATTGATAAAAGCGAGCAAAATTATTGCGCTGCTTGAAGAAGGTTGCAGCCAATGCTTCGTGGCTCAGAGGCTAAATGTGAGTCGGTCGACAGTTCAAAGGACCTGGCAGCGATATCAAGAGACCGGTTCCGTCAAGAGAAGGCCTGGTTCTGGCAGAAAGACATGTACCGAACCACGGGATGATCGTTTTCTAGTTAGTCAAGCGTTGAGAAATCGTAAATCTTCTTATGTGGACCTCAAGAACAGACTCGAAGAAGTAAGAAATGTGCAAATTAATCTATGGATGGTCAGGAGGAGGCTTCTCGCTGCTAATATACACAGTCATCGCCCGGCACGCGGCCCTAAATTACTCATGAAGAATGTGTGTCATGGACTCATGAAGACTGGAATAGGGTATTGTTCTCCGATGAAGCCCGAATATCCCTGGATGGTGAAGTCCGAAGTCGGCGAGTGCTACGTAGACGAGGAGAACGCTTAGCAGAGGCATGTTTAAAAGAAATCACACTTTATGGAGGGGGCTCTGTTATGTTTTGGGCAGGAATAAATTCTATGAATCGTACGGAGTTAGTCTTCATCGAAAACGGTACACAGACTGGATACCGATACATAACGGAAGTTCTAATTCCTTATGCACAACCCGCTTTAACCGCTCTTGACGAAAACTCAATTTTTATGGACGACAACGCGCGCCCACCGGTCTGGCGATGTGGAACCGTATATGCTAGAAGTCGGAATTCGTCATTTGGACTGGCCAGCTAGAAGTCCGGACCTCAATCCCATAGAGCATGTCTGGGATGTTCTGATGCGACGAGTGAGTTCAGTGCAGCCGGCTCCGCAGACCATCAGAGAGCTAAAGAATGTCATTACCGCGGAGTGGGAACGTATTCCCCAAGAAACCATAAAAGTTAAACTTGCTAGCATGCTCAGACGAATGCAAGCCGTGATTTCAGCAAGAGGGGGTCTCACTCAATACTAAACTTTTATCTGCTTTTAATGTATTCAATAAAAAGAAAGAAATTAACGCGTTTCATTTTTACAATACAATAATAGTGTTTTGAGCTTAAACATTATTTCTCAATAATTTAATTTAAATGTTATGATAAAACTGATGGAAACTATTCCTTCCTAATTAATTTATAACATTCTGAGGATAAAAATACCTAAAATTGTCAAACAAACAAATGGTAACTGAAAAATAGTTCTTTGCTTAAGTGCCCGTTTTTTTTGCTAAAGAGTTTACTTGGGAATGCATTTGTTGAATATGAACGCTTTTTTAACGTCCGTTAAAAAAACTGTCGTGCGAATGAGGCCTAATACGTAAACGTAACAATTATCTATTGGATACGATTTTAAATTACTGAGGAACCCTTTCCTGTGCGTGGCCTGACACGCACTTGGCCGATTTTTTATATAACGTATGACACTCAGCAATAATGTGGCTTTCTATTGGTGAAAGAATTTTTAAAATCGGTTCAGTAGATCCCGAGATTACCCCTTACAATTTAACAAACACACAAACTTTACTTCTTTATAATATTAGTATAGATAGATTAATAGCTCGAATTCCTGTTATAATGATGAAAATAGAACAGTCTGTCGTCTCTTGTCTCACTTAAACGGAACTGGAACGGCTGGACCGATTTTGATGGGACTTTCACTGACAGATGGCTATTGACGCAAGGATAACTTTTTTAAACTAGCTTCGCTCCGCAGCGTTATTCGTGATTTATAACAATAACTGCGGGTAACATCGCGGGACTAGGCTTGTCATAAATATATAAGAAGATCATCATCATCATCATCATCATCATCAATAGCCTTAGCCTGCTGGACATAGGCTTAGAAAGGAGGTTTTGGCCTACTATACCACGAAGATAACATACTATAATTAGAAGTACCAGCGTTACTACTACAAAAACTCATAAATATAATTATGTGAAAATCAATATTTCTTGCAATGTTTGTTACTGAAAAAAAATAATTTTTGATTGAATCATTCGATTTAAGAGCGAAAGTTCCTACTTTTCTACAGGTCTCCTTTTTTAGGACAATACAAAAACGCTATCAAAATTATTTTAATGTAGGCCAGTGCTTATATCTATATATATAAAAATGAAACCCGTTTTCCTTGGTCCATCACGCGTGAACGGCTGGACCGATTTTGCTAATTCTTTTTTTATAGCGTTCCTTGAAGTAGGAGGATGGTTCTTACGTAGAGGAAAATTTAAAAAGTTATCTGAAAAAGTCTAAAAACAACACTTCTATATTCCCATACAAAAGATTCGTAATAATATTTAAAAGTCAATTTGAACTTTATTACCCTACCATAAAGTTTAAGTTTTATTGGAGGGGTTCCGAGAAGGCAAAACAATTAAGAGACGTTGAATCGACTATTAGGCGGTACGAAGTTCGCGGGATCAGCTAGTTTTACATAAAAACAGAAATGTCCAGAAATGTATGATTCTAAATAGTCATAATACGTATGATTAAACTATTAACTCATATATTTTCACAAAATTCTAGTACCTGCAGCGACGTACTGCGTCTAACAAGCGTACTCAGCAAAATTGGCCTCAACCCTGCAGCGACGAAATGGCGGCGTGATGTCGTTAAGCGAATTTAGCACTAATTGTTTTTGACAGTCCGTGCAGTGTGAGTGCATTGTCGTGTGCGACATTTTATCCGTACGATGCACCTTTGTAATATTGTTACATAATGCTGAATAAATAAATATTTGAACATCTTACACACAACATCATCTAGTCCCAAAGTAAGCAGAGCTTGTGTTATGGGTACTAAACAACTGATATAAATACATAAACATACTTTTTTTTTTGTAAATACATACATATTATACATAGAAAAACACCCAAACTCCGAAACAAATATTTGTGGATCACACAAACATTTGGTCCGACTCGGGAATCGAACCCGAGACCTCTTGATTAGCAGTCGCATACGCTGACCACTAGACCAACGAGGCAGTCAAATGAATGTAATGATGGTTTTGTTTTTCTATTGTGTAAAATTATTTTTTATTTCAAAACATCATCAATACGCAGTTGTAACAATTATATTGTATTGTAAATCGCGAATAACGCCGTGGGGCGAAGCTTGTCTAAAAAAAGTAGCCTAAGTTACTCTTATGTTATCAGAGTTATTGACTGCACGGTTGGCCTAGTGGCTAAAGCGGTCGCCACGCCGCTTCCTACTACGCCAAGTGTCGTGGGTTCAAATCCCACGTAGGACAACACTTTGTGTGATTCACAATTTGTTGTTCTGAGTCTGGGTGTCCTTTGTGTCCGTTTCATGTATGTTTGTAAAGTCCCCCGCGACACAGGAATTTATATTCCTAATGTGGGAGTTGTCTTTTTAGTTTTCCGACTTGTAAAAATGTCTGAAAAGATTTACTTACAGAAATAAATATCATTTATCATTTATCATTTAGAAATGAGAAACTTTCACTGGCAGAATGAGTTCTGCCAATGAAAGTTTCTTCAAATGAAACTGGAAAGACGATCCAGTGATTCAAAAGATTAGCCGAAACAAACAGACAGACCACAACTTAAAAGGATACTATTTTTATTTAAATTCCGTATATTACGGTACTTAAAAGAAAAAAGTAATTTATAAAGTTTTGGTCTGTCATTTAATAAAAAACTACTCATTTTGTATTAAAAACCGACACCGACACTGTACAAATGGATCCTCAGGGGCCGTAAAATCAGCTGGCGGTGAAACGGTTGAAAGCCAAAAACACCGCCCCAGGACCCGATGGCATTCCAGGACGAGCGTGGGTCCTGGCTCTAGATGACGAGGCGCCGGCTCTCGAGCCCCGACTGAGAGGGCTTTTCAGCGCATGCTTCGAGCAGGGCCAGTTTCCGAAATTGTGGAAGACGGGGAAACTGGTTCTCATCCGAAAGGAGGGGCGCCCGGCGGATTCACCATCTGCCTACCGGCCTATAGTGTTGCTTGACGAGGTGTGCAAACTCTTTGAAAGAGTGATTGCACATCGCCTCGTCAAGCACCTCTACAGGGTGGGTCCGGATCTGGCGGAGAACCAATATGGCTTCCGCCAGGGGCGCTCCACCGTGGATGCGATCATGCGCGTGAAGGCCCTGGCGGAGGAAGCAGTTTCCCGGGGAGAAGTGGTGTTGGCGGTGTCTTTGGACATCGCCAACGCGTTCAACACTTTACCCTGGGGTTGCATCAGGGAGGCACTGAAATATCACCGAGTGCCTCTCTACCTCCGCCGCATAGTTGGGGCGTATCTCTCGGAGAGAGCCGTCATCTACCCAAGTAGGACCGGTCTCGGTCGGCGTGAAATGTCGTGCGGTGTTCCGCAGGGGTCAGTCTTAGGGCCGCTCCTGTGGAACATTGGTTACGACTGGGTGCTTCGCGGTGAATTCTTAGACGGTGTCACCGTCACCTGTTATGCGGATGACACGCTTGTAACGGCGTGTGGTAGAACGCACCGCGAGGCAACCCTGAGGGCCACGGCCGGGGTTGCCCAAGTCGTTGAGCGAATCCGGCGGCTGGGTCTTGAGGTGGCATTGCACAAATCCGAGGCCTTATTCTTCCACGGGCCTCGGAATAAGCCACCTGATGGACTCAGCCTCATAGTGGGAGGCATTCGCATCGGCATCGAGCCCTCTATGCGATATTTAGGGCTCGCACTCGATGGCCGATGGGACTTCGGATTTCACTTCCGAAGTCTGGTCCCAAAGTTGGTGGGCGCAGCGCGAGCATTAGCACGGTTGTTGCCCAACATGAGGGGGCCCGATGACTCCTGCAGGAGACTCTACGCGGGAATTGTGCGGTCCATGGCCCTTTATGGGGCCCCAGTATGGGCGGAGGTCCTGAAGGCCAGTAATGTCGCGCTATTGCGACGACCGCAGCGAGTACTGGCCGTCAGGATCATAAGGGGGTACCGCACGGTCTCCTTTGAAGCGGCGAGTCTCTTGGCCGGAACTCCACCATGGGACCTGGAGGCGAGAGCCCTTGCAGCACTTTACCAGTGGCGCAAGGAGGCGCGGGAGCTGGGACAGAGTCCTGAGATTCGAGAAATCGAAGCGCAGAAATCCCAGCTCCGCCAGGCCCTTGTGGAGGAGTGGAGGGAACGACTTGGGCAACCGAGCGCTGGGCACGCCGTCATTGCGGCGGTAAGACCCGTTATGGAGGATTGGCTCGAGAGGCGTCACGGGAGCCTCTCATATCGGCTGACGCAGGTGATCACTGGAAAAGGATGTTTCGGTGATCACTTGTGTCTGATTCGTAAGGAGCCAACGCCTGGGTGCCACCACTGCGATGGCCAGACTGCGGACACGGCGCTCCACACGTTGGCAGAATGTCCGGCGTGGGGGGAGCCGAGGCGTGATCTCGTGGCCGCCATCGGAGTGGGGATCCTCTCGCTCAGTAACATGGTTGCGGCCATGTTACGGAGCGAGAGAGCGTGGAACTCCGCCGTCTCTTTCTGCGAGCAAGTTATGCTTGCGAAGGAGATGGCGGAGCGGGACCGGGAGAGGTTTAGAACTCTTCCGGCCCGCCAGGCCCGGGAGCGGGCCAGGTACCGCAGGCGACTCAGGCGCCGGAGATCGCAAGATCTCCGTCCTCCATAAGCGCAGGCCTGGGGGTGACAGGTGAGGCCATCTGTCACCCTAGCAGAAGCAGGCCGGGGTGGCAACGCGAGCGTTGCAACACGCGCACGCTTCGTATTTGGCGGAAGGGGAGCATCGGAGTTCTCACACGGTAGGGGGCCGCCTGCAAGCCACAGATGGCCCGAGGTGCGTCGGGGTTCCAGGGACTTCCTTTCGAGGGTATACCTGGTTCCTCGACTCAGAGTACCCGAGACGGCGTGCGGTTTTAGTCGGTTCGAGTCCGACATAGTCACCAACTGGTGGCATCCGTGGGGATTTCCGCACGAAAAAAAAAAAAAAAAAAAAAAAAAAGGGGCCGTAAAATCAAACTACTGACTGTTAACCACTAGTTGTATTTCTCACTAGGTAAAACAATACACAATAGTTGAAAGAATGTTCAAAACTAAAAATAAATCCATCCACTATATATATTACATGCCGTAACCAAACCATAGTGCGATCTAACGGTAGCGCACAGCGCCATCTATCGAACGGTGTAGTAAACAAAGTAACGTAAACATTCCGCCCACCAAGGACATATGTTGACACTATGTCCTTAATAATATACCTTAAAGAAGTCCGCCCACCATGCGGTAAAAGGGGATTGGTGTACAAAATTAATAAAAAACCGCCCACCATGAGGTCAAGGGGGTTATGAAATTATATATACAACATTTTAATCGAAACTTAAAAATATCTTACAATATCATTCTGCAATGGGCAAAATGCACAATTTATTTGTAGGTCGTTTCAGAACAGAATCCTTGCATTTCACGGTGACAACTCTAGTGATTCCGTCCGAACCAGGGTGCTTAAACAAAACTCTACCGAGTAACCATCTCCCCGGAGGCAGATTATCTTCTTTGATTAGAACCAAATCAGCTATCTTTGGTTCAGGTTCCCTTTGAGACCATTTATAACGGTGCAACATTTGGGTAAGGTATTCCTGGGACCAACGTCGCCAGAAGTCTTGTGTCATTTTTTGTACTAACTGCCATCTTTTCAACAGACCTATATTAGATAGTTCGTAATTACGATCCGGTGCAAGAATTAACGGCTCCCCGATCAAAAAGTGACCAGGCGTAAGTGGCATTTGGTCTTCTGAGTTTTGTGATATTTGAGAAATTGGTCTGGAATTAAGACAACTCTCAATTTGAGCAAGAAGAGTAGACATCTCTTCGTAAGTGAGAGTGGAGTCGCCAATGACTCTCTTTAAATGATATTTAGTGGATTTGATGCCCGCCTCCCAAAGACCACCAAAATTTGGGGCGTGCGGTGGTATAAAGTGCCACTTAACACTGTTGGAGCCGAGCCAATCCCTAATTTCATTGGCAACCGATGATTGTTCGGCACTCATCAGGTAGCTTAACTCCTTGGAAGCACCTACGAAATTCTTGCCGTTATCGCTCCAAATGTCACTGCAGTGACCCCGTCTGGCGATGAATCGTTTGAACGCTGCAATGAACGCTTGCGACGTGAGATCGCTAACGACCTCCAAGTGTACCGCTCTCGTAACCATACATACAAATAAACATATGTATCCTTTATAGGACTTGTTGCCGCGACCTTTAGATACTCTTATATTGATTGGACCTGCGAAATCAACTCCGCTGTGTAGGAATGCTCTGGCTGGTGTAACTCTGCACGAAGGTAACTGTCCCATGAGTTGATTTCTAAAGTTAGCCGAGTGTCGGAGACAAGTTACACATTTACGTGCAAATGATTTGACGAGTCTTTTTGCCCTGATTATCCAGTATTTAGAGCGCAGGTAATTCAACATCAGAGTTGGTCCTCCATGAAGTGTCTTGCTATGGGCTTCCTTAATAAGCAGGCCGGCTAGGTGACTATTTTCAGGAATAATAATCGGATGTTTCGTGCTTTCAGAGAGAGGAGCATGTTCTATTCTACCTCCAACTCGCAGTATTCCTCGTGAATCTAGCATAGGGCAGAGTGCCTTTAATTTGCTATGCTGATTAACTCTTCCTGATTTCTTTACATCATCTATATCTTCACTAAATGATTGCCGTTGACATTCTCTAATACAGATGTCTAGGGCCTCCTCCAACTCCTCGCTGGTTAGATAAGCTAGTCCTTTTCTATTACTTTTAAGAAAACGCCTGCAGTACGCTACGACTCGAATCATCCTCTGAAGTGATGAGAATCTAGACCACAGAGGCTCATCTTGTCGCATTGCTACGTGTGCCTTTACCGTTCTTACCTCTTCTTCCGTGGTGATTGACTTAGGTTTAGAGTATTCGATTACTCCATTCTTCAGCCAATGTGAACCATGAAACCATAGTGAGCAGTTTGAAAGTTCTATAGGTGTCATACCTCTGGACGCTATGTCCGCCGGGTTGGAAGAAGATCTCACATGCGCCCATTGAGAACTTTCCACTAAAGACAAGATGTCTGAGACGCGATTACCTACGAAGGTAGTCCAACGGCTGGGGTGACCACAAAGCCATGCTAATACTACTGTAGAGTCCGTCCAGCAGTGTATGTTCTCTTTAGCAATGTTGAATAGTTCAGCTACTTCCGTAATCAATTTGGCCAGCAGAACGGCACCCATTAACTCTAAACGTGGTATCGAAAGCTGCTTTATGGGGGCCACCTTAGTCTTGGCTGCCACCAAATTGACTCTGATGTCCTTGTTCTCATTGATCACTCGCACATAAACTACTGCTGCGTATGCTTTATTGGATGCATCACAGAAGCCTTGGAGTTCTACAATATCGTTGCTATTGGTCCCTAACCACCGCGGGATCTCAATGTTAGGTAAGTTCAATAATTCCGTTTTGTAATTTGACCATTCATTTTGTAAAACTGTAGGTAAACTTTCGTCCCAATCGATTCCCGCAAGCCATAATTTTTGGATGAATATCTTTGCGGGTATAACGCACGGTGCTACCCACCCTAAGGGATCGAAGAGGTGAGAGATTTCCGATATGACATTTCTTTTGGTAATTGGGCCAGACTGGTGATTCAATGTCACTGAATAATTAAAACAATCATGTTCTTTGTCCCAGGAGATGCCTAGTACCTTCGTTACTGCAGGTAAGTTGAATTCTATTGCCTTGTCTCGACTGTCTTTAGCTTCGCAAAATTTCTTTGTAAGTTCTCGGCTATTTGTTGTCCACTTTTGCAATTCAAAACCTCCTCTTTTTAGCATTTCTGTCATTTCTTTATAAATTCTCATTCCTTCCGCTACACTCTGACAGCCTGACATAAAATCATCTACATAAAACTCTTCCTTCAATTTTTCAGCGACTAACGGAAAAGATGTTCCCTCATCCTGTGCTAACTGCTGCAAACACTTAACTGCAAGGTAAGGCGCACATGCCGTTCCAAATGTCACACGTGTTAATTTGTAATCTTTTATTTCAGACTCCGCATCGCTTCGCCAGAGCAGCCGTTGAAAAGAGGTGTGGTGAGGACTAACTATGACTTGCCTGTACATCTTGACAATATCGGCACAAAGGACAATTGGATGTAACCGCCATTTCATCACAATGTGACGCAGGTCCGGTTGAATGGTAGGGCCAACCATCAGTGCATCGTTAAGGGATACACCATTAGACCCCTTGGAAGATGCGTCGAATACAACTCGTACCTTAGTCGTTGTTTTATCCTCCCGAACTACGGCGTGGTGAGGCAGGTACACTGCCTCAGATCTCTGAGTGTCCGTATCGGGATTGATAACTTCCATGTGGCCTAGGTCTAGGTATTCTTCGATAACTTCCGCATATTTTCGTCTAAGTTCTGGATCCTTCTTGAACCGACGTTCAAGAAGGTGAAATCTTCTAAGTGCAACTTCTCTAGTGTTTCCATATTTGCACTGAGGGTCTGAGTCTCTAAATGGTAAACTGACAATATACCGACCAGTGCAGTCTCGTTTTGTGGTTTGCTTAAAGAAGTCTTCGCATAACTCCTCTTCCTGGGTGAGTATTTTCTTCTCACTGAATGCATCAGATTCGATTTCCCAAAATCTTTTAAGCATCTCATTGTCACTGATCTGCGAATACATGCTAACAAAAGCCGGGTGACAATGTGCTGAATCTGAATTCGAATCTGTGTGTGTTCGTCCAGACAAAATCCAACCTAGACGTGTTTTCTGAGCTAACAAAGGTCCATGAGGGTATTTAATTAAACCCTCTACGAGAACCTGACCGTAGACTTCAGCTCCAAGCAAAATATCGATTTTGTTTGGAGTGTGATACTCTGGATCAGCTAAAACCATTTCTTCTAGTTGATGCCATGTTGGTACTAATACTTTATCACCTGGTAGAAGTGAGGTGATAGTGCTCAATACATATGCCTGAACTTGAATTTGCAAATTAGGATCGTGACGTGATTTAATAGTTACGAAAACTATCGACTTGGAGACCATAGCTCCGCCGTCACCTCCTATACCCGAAATAACACCTCTTGTGGGTATCTTTCTGAGTCCAAGCAACTGAACTGCTGATTCGGTTATGAACGACGTCTGGGATCCTTGATCCAATAACGCCCTCAGCAGATGTTTGTAACCGTTCTCTGTCTGTGCTTCGACAAGAGCGGTCGCCAACAAAACCTGACTTGGAACAATCTTCTTGCTAAAGTGTGTGATAACAGTGGAAGCATTTAACTCCTGCACTACATCGGAAGCCGTGTTCGACTCAGCTACTGCCGACATGGCTACTGACGTCGTCTCCGTTACACCTCCAGACGACGCTGATCCTGAGGAATCCTTAGGGTGTAATAACGAGTGGTGTTTGCGTTTACAAATTTGACAAGTGGCGGTGACACGACAAAACTTAACAGAATGATTCGACCCTAAACAATTATAGCACAAGCCGTTGGTTCGAACGAAATCACTACGTGTTTTATAGTCATCCTTACAAAATTGTTTGCAGTGACTAAGTTTATGAGGTTGGTTACAGAATGGACAGCTTATTTTGACTGGGTCACAGGATTTTGAAGCAACTGCATGAAGAACTCTTGGTTTGTTATTTGACTTTCGTCCACAATTTGTTGTATCTAAATACTCTAACGAGCGAAACCGGGATTCTAAAAAAGTCTTAAATTTATCAAAACTAGGCAATTCCTCACAGGTGCTAACAGTTGACTCCCATAACTTTCGTGACTCATTGTCTAATTTAGCGCTTATTATGTATATAATTATAACATCCCAAGATTTAACCCCAACACCGATGTGTTCCAAACCGTTTACACAGTCTACAGTTGTGTCCAAGAGCTCTTTAATCGCGCCAGCTGATTCTGAAATATTCGGCTGATTCAACAGCCTCTTTAACATAGAGTTACACAAATATCGTTTGTTATCAAAACGCTTAGTCAGCAACTGCCAGGATTCCTGGTAATTGGCGGCTGTGACTGTAGTATGACGCAACAATTGTTCTGCCTCACCCGTCAAATGACCCTTTAAATAATGTAACTTTTGTACATCATCGATTTCATCATTATTATGGATTAATGATAGAAATAGATCGCGAAACGATGTCCACTCTGTATATTTCCCCGAAAACATTGGAATAACAACTTTAGGTAATTTTACATTATTATGTTTCGTTCCTGGATGCTTATCTGAACACTTTGTCGGCCGTGCAATTTTTAAAATATGTTCCTTTAACTCTGATTTGTAAAATATATAACTTTCCTCGGTGCTATCATAGGTATCTATCTTAAAATAGCTATGTTCGTGATCTTTAGCAAGTTCTATAATCCGTCTATGTGTTTCTACAAAAGACTTCCATTGTTGTTCCAGAGTTTCCAATCTAGTCTCTAGGAACGAAGGCGTTAAACGTTCTTTGGGTGATTTTTTGTAATTTATTCTGCCTTTCTCAATGGAATTCTTTGAGTCATTTTGTAGCTTAATCAATGCTTCCATGTTGACGGTAGAAAATTTTGCACTGGATCAGTAAATAAATATATGTAGTTTACTCACAGTTTTGCTCGAACACTTCACTCACTTTCTCCAATAGAGGGCCGCTTGTGTCTCCACCACACCACTGCTTGTGTCTCCACCACGCCACCGCTACTAGTCGCTTGTATTAACCGCTTCAGTGATACTCCGCTGTATATTGCGCTTCAACACGCTGCTGACAGCCAAGTGACTCCACACCCGTGGCGCCCTCTGCCGTTGACGGAGTACGTCGCTGAGGCCTCTTCGTGGCGCTTAGCGGCGATAGCACTTCAGAGCAATCCACTCTGGTTTCTGTGCTGGTAAAGCACTAAAGTGTGCACGTCGACACTTCCGCGCACTGTATCCGGCTCGAAGGACCATGTACAAATGGATCCTCAGGGGCCGTAAAATCAAACTACTGACTGTTAACCACTAGTTGTATTTCTCACTAGGTAAATCAATACACAATAGTTGAAAGAATGTTCAAAACTAAAAATAAATCCATCCACTATATATATTACATGCCGTAACCAAACCATAGTGCGATCTAACGGTAGCGCACAGCGCCATCTATCGAACGGTGTAGTAAACAAAGTAACGTATTTTATTTATTTGAATAGATAGGGAATCAAAAACTACCTATAACACTAAATCAAATTATCCATTATAGATATAACAGATACCAGATACAGAATCAATAGTGTAAGGAACCTTAAAAACAGGAAGTTTCATGACGTTTTCCTATAATGATAAAGAATAATATTAAGAAAAACGTTTTTCCTTACATATTTACAGTCCACCATACAATATTGACAGTAACCAAACACCTTAAAACATGGGAATCATCAAAAAACAATATCGGTGTGCACTTACCCTGTAACTGTACACCAGACCACTCAATATTCGTGTCACGTCGGCCAAGTGGCGTGATTCCTACCGGGTAAATAACACTCCACGAACAACCGCTTTAAGTCACACTGCTATTATTTGCACTGAACTGAGATGTACTGAGACGGAAAATTGATTGTTTGCCCTCAGATTATTGGCCTTTAAGGGCCGTTTTAAGTTTCTGTACTTAGGACTAATTTTGGCATCGTCTTCTATAGAGGGTTTATTTTAAGACCTCTTCCTGTCGCTTCAATTTATTTGCTCAAAGTTTATTGATTCTTGGCCTTAGAATATTTTATAAGACTATAAATAAACCTTTAAGGAGTACATCCATTTCAATTTAATGTCATAGCAATGTTATAGTACACAACATTTACGTTTAGAAATGTTATTTCACAACATTTATTATATACCTATTATTTAGAAAACTTATTGCCAATCCAGTTATGCCTCGCTGACTTCAGCACGAATGACCCAGCTTCGACCGAGGCAGTACTAACTTCATACAGACCAACCTCATAATGATAGCATTCGTTCTGTCATATTTCGTTGCTGATTCTGCATAATTCTCTCAGCCTTCGGAATCCGAAACAATGAGGATGATGGAACACTCCTGGATTCTAACCATACTTTCCATCAAGTAGAGTAGAATCCCTTTGACAGCCTTTAATATTTAAAACAAAGCTCGAACAGAACATCACCACACATACCTTTATATTTCAGATAAATTCTGGTTTACTATACTACTAGTTTTATAACATATATGAATAAATTGATATTTAGAACATTGATATGAAAACATTGGCCATGGTGGCTTATGACCAGCCCGAGGTCAACATTTTTGTGTTATGTTTTTTTGAAAATGTGACAGAAATAGAGCCTCATCATAATACTCATAGATATAATAGAATTGCAAATATCTCTCTCTCTTTATTTTCATCGTATACGCAACGAGGGCAAATCCCAAGGTAGCTCAATAAAGCTTTATTACACAATCTACAAAGATTTTATTACTAAAGCGATTTTATTACTTAGTTAAGACCAACTGGAAAATGTTTTGCATTAACTCTATTTAATTTAAAAGGTTTACAAGTAAAGTTTGCGTTTAAATGCAATTTTCGTTGAAATTGTTACTATTGTAAGAAAAATTCTCAGAATAAAAATTTAAGGTAATTGGAAAATGAACAAATACTGGTGTTTATTGTAGCTTTAAGGAAATAACTGTCTGTTGTGAACATTTTCTTGCACTCTAAGCCTTTCAATCTACGTCTGAGCTGTCTGTCTGCCTGAGCGTCTGTCTCAAGGCGACTCGTGATCTGAGACCTAGGATTACCGACGGTATCATTACCGGATCCCTCAGGGCCCTAATTCGAGTATAGTTCAAGCAGTTGCTAGGTATTTGTTTACTTCAACAATCATTAAAAAAATACAATTTATACGATTATTTTAAACGTCTTAGAGAAGTTGAATTGTTCAAATAAGCAAGTCTTTTTATATATAAAAAGATTCAAATTAAAAATATGTACGCAAAAAACAATTTAATTTTAAAATATCCAAGGAGAAATAGAATTTGGTTTTTGGACCTGCAGTCTAAATGTATTCCAAAGCTTTAATAACTCAGTGCAAGTTGAAAACTCCTCCAAAAAACTCACTCTATGGCAGCTTACAACTTTTTGGGTGCTATTTTTCGCACCCAACGTAAACATTTTCACAATTTTTGGGCAAGACAAAGGTGAAATGTCACGTGACATTCAAGTCACGTCGCCGCAAGAGATTACGCGGTGAGCTCGGTCGGCTCGATCACGCACGGCCGGCCGCCATTTTAATTTGCAACTGTCGAAAACTTGTGCGATGCCGACGGGACCGTCATGCGGCGTGTAAAGGGTTAACGAGCAATTTTTGCTTGTTGATATTATTTTTATTTTATTCTGAGGTGATGTTCTAGCAAAGGTTTAAAACTTAGAATAAAAAATTATTTCCCCTATCTAATTTATTTAAATTGACCAAAATCCAACCATTATACCTACAGTTTTTTAAATTAATGTGCTTCAAATTTTACTGCACATTTTCTTGAAAATATTAGATAGTTTCAACCAACACCTGTCTTTAAATCACTATAGCAATCAAAATTCCAAAAAAGAAACACCATGTTACCAAAACATTAGTGCCACCTAATTTAGATGGTAGATTATTTCCAAAGTTAATGGTTTTTGAACCCCCAAAACCCATAACTGTCACGGTCTGATATACTATGTAATTATCATGTTTATTAGAACACCATATAATTTAAATTTTAATGAAGTTTACATTTGAAACTAAGTAAAAATCTAAATAAAGTCGAGCTTTCAACCATTAAATTCCTTTGCAGCAAGTAAGCTATTTAAAAATGCGTGATTATCGTTAGTTTTTAGTTTGGTTAGTGAGTGCTTATCACGGTATTAACTCCGTGGAGTTATTCTTAAAATACGCTGACAGCATTGATTACTAAAGAAATATATAAACAAAGATTGATTTCAGGCCTTGTAACTACATGTGGCATGAAAATCAATCTTTAATTTACTGTGTTACTCGTAACTATTTTAACTTTTAATTAACTGTGTTAAAAATCTTAGAAACTAATTTTGACCTACTTCTATATTATGTCGTATTGAAATTTAAACTTAATAGGTGTGAACAAGTGATTTATAACGAAAATACCATAATTCATAATTCATTGAACTGGTTATGGAGATATGAAATTTGCCACTTTCACTGCCAAGGAGAGAACTTGATGTATTAAAATTCATGAGAAGCCATTTCTAAAGACTCATCACAAGTCATCAACATAGCCATATAACAATACAAACCATCAAGTAAGCTTCACGACAGCTATCTTAAAGCAGTCGTGAAGCTTAGTTGGAGGCCTTCGGATGAATTAAAAACATCCAACAGCAAGATTATGTAGCCACAACGTGTCTTGACAGTTCCTAACCCGCACTCGGCCAGTGTGGGACGAATGGTCTTCACCCTCTCTTGAGAGGAGAACATAGCCCAGCAGTGGAACATTATGGGTTGTTGATGAATGAAATAGTGGAATAAAGTATTACTTTCAAGAATGTACCGTTTTTAAAGTTGCAAAAAGATGGCGAATCTCTGAATTTTTTGAAGCTCCTAAGTTAACAACAAGTCCGTGTGATGACGGATTAGAAATACAAAGTGTCACCACCCCTACTCATACCATGGGTGTCGTAAGAGGCCCACGGCTACAGGAACAAAATAAGCAGCTAACATCACTGCCAAGAGAAGAAAAACTTGAAACAAACCCTTTACCAACCCGTCTGGCCAGCGTGGTATAGTAGGCCAAAACCTCCTTTCAAAGGAGAGACCTATGTCCAGCAGTGGACTGTTAAAGGCTGTTGATGATGATGAAGTTAACAAACTCTATAGCTCTTAATCTAAACTAAGTATCATAAATGTAGAGATCGCGTGACTCTCCCAATAACGCTGTCCAAATAATGCGTGTATTATAAATCTATAGGGCGATTCATCATTATTACGCTGTTATTATTTTAATGCAGTGTAAATTTGTAAATTTAAAAGATTTGTGAGTGATCTTAATTTCGAAACCAATTACTATTGTAAATTAACTTTATTAGTTCTTTTGACATGGTGAAAAATTACCCTATGTAGCTTACAATTTGTCAATGTCATAAAATGGAAAAAATAATCATTGAAAAATGAAGACAAGACAAATGAAATAGTCGCCTTCTAGCAGTGTGTATTCTGTAACAAGATGACAACATAGGGCCAGCTGATCGTATCGAGTAAGCTATAGCGTCTTTTTTCGATACATTTTGTGTCATAACAGTGTAATGCGTAGGCCAAAGTAGGCTGATGCATTGACTGAGGCTAACGCCGTCATAGACGCAGGCGTTTGCCTATTGATCTATGGATAACAATGATTGTGGTCAGAAAAAACAGTAATAGTAAATAGTAATAGTAGAAAATGAGGATGAGTATAAATCTCTGCTTCAACGATTATATATATACGATATACTTATATTCAATAATAAAATTAATTGATAAAAATATTTTAAACAGATACAATTTCATAAGGCTTGAAATCTGTGAATCTTCTATAGAATTCTCTCTGTTAATAATTATTCTCAACAAAATACCATTTTCCAACAGGAAAAATTAAAATACCTACTTACAAGAACTAAATGAACATGTAGTGTAATAATGATAATGGCATTTGTAGGTGTCGCCACTGTCGCCTCAGTAATGGTGTCTAGACAGCGATTATTGAAAAATTGTTTACCGTCCGATACAAGCTCTGTATCGTTACTGAATCAATTTGTAGAGGTTAAGCCTTGGGGAATTATCTAAATGGGTTTTTAAATTACTTAATAATACTATTAAATTCTTATTTGAAAGAGAACTGATAATAGTTTGTAGCTTGAAGGTCGACATTTAACTGCGTATGCATGTAGCTGCATATTCATGAGAAAAAAAAATAAAAAAAAATTAGGGCATCTGACACACAACGCTATCTAGCTTTAAACTAAACAGAACTTGTTGTATGAAAGCTTCGTTAAATGATAGAATACTTTTACGTTTATTAAAAAAAATCATGCATAGAAAATACCCAAACTCTGAATCAAATATTTGCATATAATACAAATATTTGGCCCGACCGGGAATCAGATCAGAGACCTCATCCACTCGTTCGCGCCAATTTCGCCACAAATTTTACGGTAATATTCAGTTTCAATTATTTCAATTTCGTTTAGAGTCAAATGTTTTCTAATGAAACTAAATAAATTAAATTAAATTGTCTGCCATCAAAACCTACCTAACCTACACCTACTTATTATTTTCTTTGCATCATCCAATTATTAGACTAGTAAAGAATGTAGTAGTGTGCAAACTGTAACGAACAAACATAATATTTTTTTCAAATTGATAATCAACACAGTTAATCAATATATTAATATATCATAATAATCTAAACATAAATAATTACCAAACTGCTACTCCAAATATTTTCAAAGTTAAAAATGCAAGCGTTGCAATAAAAATTAATGAACACAAATTTCTAAAAACAATAAAATCATCCCAATACTAATGAAATACAAAGACGGTCCTCTCTGGCTATCGTCTCATTGAGGTCTTCTTCATGTAATACTGTTTAATGATAGCAATTATTTTTCGTGAGCTAAGTCATTTATTCGGAGTCAGACTCTGCCAGGATACATTTGTTATTTAATTACCCGGATAGTTTTCTAACTGTTGACTTACAAATTTTGCTTTTAAATTTGGTCTCGTATTCGTTTTAATATGTCTTTTCATTTTTTTTAAATTAATGTATTGTATAGATATCGAATTAAAATTATAACTTGCAGTGGTATCAAATGTCAATGGCTTATTTATTGTTAATTATTTCCTTGTGACCCTACCTAAGTGATTCTACTCTGCCTCATGGAAAGAATGGGGAGAATTCAAGTGTAAGGGTCACCATTCTCATTGTTAGTACAGACAATGCAGGTGACCCACATTGTGGCAGCTTAATTTAATATGCACCAACAAAATATGACAACTCGAATGCTGTTATTGTTCGGTTGGTTTTCTGTGTGCAGCTATTACCGTCCAGATCAAGCCGGCCATTCGTGCTGAAATCAGCGTGGCGCTGCTACCTATTTTTTTTCCTTTGTCAGCTAGAAAAAATTAAGAGAGTTATTCTGCAATATACAAACGGAAAATTGCAGCTATAAAATAATTGAATTCTACAAACTTCACAGCCAATTATTAATAGAGATGAAATAAAACGACTCATAAATGAGATAGGTCGGTAACACAAATTATACATGCAAATTACTTGACGCTGAAGTACAAGTTTCCGTCACAAATAGTTTTCCATGAACCCTAACAATGTACTGCTAGGCTGTCTATCTCTCTCTCGCTTTAATAATTTTATATGACTGAAATCTCCTGTCCTGTTCCCTCGTCATAATTGGATTGGTGAATTCAGGTCAGCTTAGCGCAACACTGGAAATTGACGTGGCAATCCGCGGCTTAGAAGTATGATGCAGATGCATTTATATCCTGTATTTTAGCTAGAAATAATTTTAGCTGAATATCAGTTATATACCCGACGAATTTGACTGCACAACTCGCCTAGCGGTTTAAGCTGTCGCTACACTTCTTTCTACTGCGCCAAGTGTCAAATCCCACTCGAACTCGAACTCAAACGAACATAAAGAACACCCAGACTCGGAACAACAATTTGTGGAGCACACAAAGTGTTGTCTCAAGTCTGGGTGTTCTTTATGTTCGTTTCATGTATTTTTGTAAAGTAATATATTATATATATTTTCAGAATATATTCCCAATGCAAAAGTTGTATTTAATTTAAAAAAAAAACCTCTTTTAAATATTCCTCTCCCAGAAGGACCAGGAATTGATAACATTAGCATAGAGTCCTCCAAGAGTTGTGAAACATGCACGTTTGTATGTAACTCGGAACAGGGTTTTAGGGAAGGGAAAAGGAAACGAAGACTTGACTTCATAGTAAGGAACCACCTCTAACTCAAGAATCACAATCGTGTTACCAGTCTTCACTCCATATTTTAAAATGATGTCCTCCGAAACATATGTCTGTCTGTTCGCGATAAACTCAACCACTGCACCGATTTAAATGAAATTATGTACCCAGATAGTGTAAAGTCTGAGAAAGGACATAGGCTTACCGCGATGACATTGACACGAGCGGAGCCGCGGACGAAAGCTAGTCAATCTATAAAAATGTTTGTACTTTAACATTTGAGTGATTGTTCAAAGCTCAAATGGAATAGTATATTGGAAACTAGGATGATGTAATCAAATATTTAAATCTAAACTATTTAAAATTACTCCTTGCATTTACTATTTCTTTTTTTTTTTGCTTGCAACTCCAGTTTACATTGACACAACAAAAGAGTTCTAATCGATCCTTATCGTCAAAATAATAAAAAACAACTCTCTCCGCGGTTGATGTTAGAATATTTATTACCAACTTAACAGATTAAAATATTTTATGACCACTTTTAAGTGGCTTCGCGGTTATTCGATATGCGTTAAGCCAACAAGCTACTGTTTCCACGTCAAAGTGAAATATGTCTGTGAAGGCTATTGTTTGAAATGTAACACCTACTTTGCCACGGTCGACTCGTAAATCAACTTTGATGTTTTTGATTTTGTTGTGATTGGTCGCATTCGTGGAATAATTTTGTTATGTTCGCACTGTATATTTAGAATATTCGTTTCCAATTTCAAATTTGCTGTTTTGATTTGTGCCAAAGCTGCGTAGTCTATAGTAAAAACCGTTTTGCAAAATTTAGTTAAAAGTATGTTTATTAATTTGATTTAAAAAGGGATTTTATTATAATAACTAACAGCAAATAAAAATATAAATTGTTTGGTATTAAAGATATAAAAGAGACAAATTACAGCTTTATGAATTGGAATATCTTCCTTTCGAAATCCTTTCATTTCATAAATTTCTAATAATGTAATGGTATTTTTCTTTTATTCATATATTTGTAAACAAACGTGATTAAAATTACAAATAGTATTAATAAAAACTATTAACGTAGGTCACTTATTATTTTTAGGTATTCTTTGCTAAAAGCACAACAATCGTAGTATTAGAAGAAGTAAAATTTCAAAACTAAAACGCCTAATTTAACTAAAAGTTACATATAAACCTCTACTTTCATTTTCACTATGTAGACTGTCAAAAACCCACTACGAATCACTGTCAATCAAGCAACCTTTGCAGAGTCAAACGTCAAATTTGACTAGTGCAAACTTGATGAGGTAAATTCTGTTAAAAGTGAACTAAACGAGTTTGACGTTCAAGTCAGTTCGACTAACTGCCTGAATTCGGGTGTCGGCGACCATCCCAATTAACAGTAGCATCCAATTTACATGTCAAAAGAATAACCTTTTTGAATTAACGGTTAACTTAACGAAGGCTGTTGAAGACAAAAATTATATGCAGTGTAATTGACGTTAAAAGGTTTAAATTTTGCTAAAAGCTTTCAGTTTAGATTGAAATTATGGAAGAAATATTACGTTATGAGTTTTAGTTATATATCTGTAGAGATTAGTATCAAGTTTACATAGACATAGAAATTCCAATTTTATTTATGTAATGTAATGTTGGCTAAAAGTGGATTTAAGACCGGTTGTGATAAAGAATCTTCTGGAAATCTATGTATAGCAGTGATGATATTAATCGGTGAAAATAATTATATGTGTTTTAAAGACAACTCCCTCATTAAGAATATATATCCTGAATTGTAAAGCGACCTTAAAACATAAATGAAATAGACACAAATAACACCCAGACTCGAAACAAGATTTTGAATGAATCACACAAAGCTTTTTTCCATGTGGGATTTGAACAACACTTTAGCGCAGTAGAAAGCGATGTGGCGATCGCTTAAGCCACCGTGTAGTCATGTTGGTGAGCTTATTAAATAAATTGTAATATTTACAACAATATTAATTAATGTAACTTTTATGATAAAAACATTAATTTTATAATTAGTTTAATAACGATAATTTGTATATCAATGTCTATAGTTTTGAAGCCAATAATATTAAACACAATCAAGAATATTCTTAACGAGCATTGAATAACATAACTAAACCATAGTCATAAACTTGCAGTAAATTTAAAAACAACACATTTACAGAACATATGCGACATATAAATAGCATTTATTCGAACTAGCCACAATGAATTGCCACTATTGATCATGTTAGCCACAAAACCAATGACCAATGATTTAGTTCATATACGTGCTTTTTCATAAATTCGGCTTGTAACGTGAGCTACCCGCGCGATACCTTTAATTTATGTCTGCTCACACCCATAAAGTTATATCGTTATAGTACATCGAATACACTTGCATGATATCAAGCTATTGCTTTGATCTTATTATTTCCATCCGTAATGCTTAATATCGTTTAGTTTATGGATAGACGTGATAACAATAAGGTATTTCAAATTATAGGTCTATTAATAGCTGTATTTTGTAACTTTTATTCAATGAAATGTTTCTATTGTTACAGGTATGTATGCTGCTCCAAGGAAATCCTCCCATCAAAATATGAACAATTAACAGGTTTTATAAATCCTTAAATGACATGAGAAAGCTTTAGGTTAAATGAGACTTACCTAGGAAGCTTACAAAATTATGTCAGTGATATTACGATATGACAATTGGATAACTGAATATACTTGTCTTGATAATATTAGAAACATACCAACATAAGCAAACTTGTGTCATGTCTAAGCTCATACATCTATAACGGTCACTATCTATGTATATATAACTACAAATAGAACCCAACAAATCTCAATCCCGCGGAAGAGGCGAAATGTCAAATGCCTTCGAAAGGCACCACAAGATTAATGCGCCATTACAAGCCAAGCGAAATAAATATATGATATAAATCCGCTACCCCAGCCGAGTGCGTTCGCCCTGACTACCGCAATAATGTGGTTGAATATGAAATCTGAATTCGCTCCAAGGAGCGTTGGTAAAATTTTGAAGAGAAAATATAAAAGGTTTCGCGTCTACTGTGTACATAACATTAATATATTATACATTTAAATAAATATTTTGGATATGTAACACACAACGCCATCTAGCTTCATACTAAGCAGAGCTTGTACTACGAAAGCTAGATTAACTGATCAAATACTTACATAATTTATTTTTGGTCAGGCCCAATACTCAAACTCCGAAGCAAATTTTAGATCATACAAACATTTGTTCCGATCCAGGATTTTAACCCGAGACCTTAAGCACAGTAGTCGCATACACAACCACAGCGCCTCCGAGGCAGTCAAATATTTTTAAGATTAGAAGAAGTAGATTCGAAAACAATAAAAGAACATCTAATAAATGTAGCTAAAATTGACTGCCTTGTTGGTCTAGTGGTTAGCGTATGCGGCTGCTGATCAAAGAGGTCTCGGGTTCGATTCCCGGGTCAGACCAAATATTTGTGTGATCCACAAATATTTGTTTCGGAGTCTGGGTGTTTTTCTATGTATAATATGTATGTATTTACAAAAAAAAAAAAAAGTATGTTTATGTATTTATATCAGTTGTTTAGTACCCATAACACAAGCTCTGCTTACTTTGGGACTAGATGATGTTGTGTGTAAGATGTCCAAAATATTTATTTATATTTATTTATTTAAAATTGCAAAAATTCACATTCGCTGTCCTTGCGCGTAACATGAAATTTATGGTACAAATAAAGAGGAAAGAATTTCAAGAATGGAAAAGCCACCTTTAGTAGTGGACAGGCAATCCCATTACAGATGATATAGCCTAGCCGACAGAAAACTAATAGGAACCTTGTAGATATTACCTGTCTTTGAAAGAGCTTATTTCGCGGTGTTTAAAGAAATTGTTGAAAGTAACGAACTGAACACAGACTTGGAAATTTTATATTTGTCTAATATACCTCTTAAATATCATTTCAATAGTGAGCTTGTTAATGTAATAATTAATTCTCCTTGTAACAGATCAACTGTCTTGTATAATGGCATCACAATTCCACAAAGTCGTAACTTTGAAAATAAAGAATTTGCATACTTAGTTGGGAGCTCAAAAGCTGTGAATCTCTTCATTAAAACAAGACCGAGTGAAGCGAACTCAAAAGAGATCCATTTCACAGACAGATTTTATTCACTTTTTTATTTTAATATCAGCATTTATCTTGATGTTGGTTTATAGAAGGCTCGGATTTTAAATGTACGAGTTATGTATTGTAAATTGTTTTGACTTATATTTAATTTTGCGACATTTCAATGAATAATCTTGTAAATAATATTTTTCCAAAAAATGTAAACTATTTTTTATATAATAGTTATATACAAATCTATTGAAACTGCATACATTAAAATTGGTTCAGTGTTTAGGTTCTACGTTAAAACATAGAAATATTCATAGACTAAGACAAAAATTACACTTCCTTTTGGCTTCATGTGTGTGTATATTTTCTTAATTTCATTACACATATATGTATATATTCTCTTTAATTGTCGGTAGGTAGGACTGATGTATATATTTATTGCATATTTTATTATAAGAAGTAGATAGAAAAAACAATAGAAGAACAAAATCTAAGAATGAAAAAAGTTACATTCGTTCTCCTAAAGTCATTAAATGTGATTTCATTGATATTGATAGCCCCAAGAAATATTGAGTATCGAGAAGAAATCTTGCTTATCAAAAATGAATCTGTCAGTGAAAAATCTAATCCAATTGTTAGCGTTCCATACTGTTAATTAAAAAAAAAAGAAAAGAATAAAATGAAATGTATCTAATTTTATAATTATCTCAAACAATATCGATTTAAAATAAATTATCGAGTTGTTGATTTTTACGATATAGTTGGCAACACTGTGCAAGCGGCCATTATAAAAAGAAATGTCAGATCGAGAGACGGCAGTTAATTGCAAAGAGTACAACACTACGCATAGTCAATTGAATTATTTGTAAAATCATAGAGATTGATTAAAGTATTTCAGGTGAAGAGTTAAAGGACTACAAAGAACATTGATACGGTTTATCACACATTTAATTATAATATATTATTACAATTCTTGCGGTGGAGTGACGTGACAATGACAGCTCTTTATAGACAATCAGAAATAGTTCTTATTAGATATCACTGCTCACGCAATTCGTTCTACTTTACTATAACACCTCCCCTCGAAGTCGTGAGCATATCATTCATCATACCTAAGTTACACAGACACTCTATTTTCATTATCACGACTAAATTCGATTCATAAGCATGTAGAAATTTTCCCCATATCTTTCATTTCAAATGTACTCCCTAGTTGTTTCTTTATATCATCCATCCACACTGTATCATTCGTCGCTAATATCATATCATCAACATAAATACCCATCAACATCAATCGCTCACCCTTTTGTGCAATAAACACACAAGGATCCTGTGGTAAGGCTTTAAAACCAATATCATTCAACTTGCTCACTAACCTTTTATACCACTGCAATCCTGATTGACGTAAGCCATACAAAGATTTTCTCAATAAACACACGCTATCCACACATTCATTAAGAGCTTTGTTCCAGCATTTAGCTGTCTCAAGTATATTTTTCTCTGCTATTATCTTCTTTTTCGATCCAACTTTATCCTTTGCTAGAGGCAGTTAATACGTCCATTTGATGGATTTCTAATCCTAGCTCCGCTGACAATGCAGCTATTAGCCTTATGGATGTAGATCTTACAATAGGTGATGAGGTTTCATGAAAGTTCTTCCCTGGACGTTGTGAACATCCTTTTGCGACGAGACGTACTTTCTTGCCAGTACTTTTGGTACTAAACACGAATCTCTTTCCAATAACTTTTCGTTGTATTGGTCTTGGTACAATATATCTTTCCAAGTCATTTGTTCAATTATTGTTATTCCTGCACTCATCTGTTCGTTTGGTTTATTTTCTGGTTCATTTTCACCATCCGTATTATTATCTTTTATTGTATGGTATTCTTTTCGTGGTCTTCCCACCTGACCAGTACGAATTATACGAGGTCTTCCTTTCCCTCTCTTAGAAGGTTCTATTAAATTTTCCCAGTTCAATCTATTGCCATCTCTCCGGGCTCTTAGTATTCTATGATTATCTTCCTTTCTTTCATTTGATACGTTTAATTCTACTCTTATTTGTTCTTCATCAGTGTCTCTGTCTTCATCATTATCCTTTTCTTCATTAAATATCTCTTTATATTCATTTCTAAATGCAGTTTCATTCATAAACTTTACATCACGACTCACAATAATCTTTCTTTTCGTAGGATCATGTATTCTATATGCTTTGGATTGAGTATCATATCCTACAAATATTCCTGACTGCGAACGAGACTCAAACTTTCCTTTCGGTTTTCCCTTTTCTTTATAATAAGCTTTAGAGCCGAACACATTCATATATACTACTGTAGGTTGTTTTCCTTTCCATAGAGTAAAAGGTATGTGACCACTAAAAGCTGTAGTTGGGCACCGGTTTCTGATATAATTAGCAGTGTTAATTGCTTCTGCCCAAAGTGCAGGAGGACTACCCGCTTGACGCATCATACATCGTGCCATTTCAACCAAAGTCCTATTCTTTCTTTCAGCAATTCCGTTCTGTTGAGGCGTATACGGTGCTGTCAATCTTCTTCGGATTCCTGCTTTGTTTAAGAAGTCATCAAATTCATTGTTTACATATTCTCGTCCGTTATCGGACTGGAGATTTTTTATCTTCTTTCCAGTTAAGTTCTCAGCATAGGCTTTGTAGGTTTTAAATACACTTAGGACGTCGCTTTTATTCGCTATAAAGTAGACTTCACACCATCTAGATTTATCGTCGATGAATGTGACAAAATATTTTTTACCGCCATAGGACTGATGATTCATTGGACCACAAACATCGCTATGCACTATCTCTAATAGCTCATTGGTACGATCTTCTCTTTTCCTTGGAAAAGGCGTACAAGTCTGCTTTTCACTTATACAGATTTCACATTCAGATAATTTTTCATCATTCTTGAATGTTAGCCCGTGTACTAAACCTCTCTTCGCCATATCTTTTAGGTCACGTTCATTGAGATGTCCGAGTCGTTGATGCCATATATCTAGTGAACTTTTCGTGGCTGCAACATTATTGACAGAGTTATCACTCATCCGAACATAGTATAGGTTACCAACTCTATCTGCACGCATATGAATTTTGTCATTGTTATCAATTACAATCGCATCTTGCTTCCTGAAGCGAACCTCGAACCCACGATCTGTCATTTTGGCCACTGATAATAAGTTTGTTCGTAAGTCGGATACATAAAACACCTTTTCGACATCAATCTGGCGTTCTTCACTGCCTGTGTCAATCGAAAAAACTTACTTTACCACTGCCTGATATTTTCGTTCTATCACTATTAGCTAAACTGAGTTCGGAGTCTAGCCGTGTAAAATCCCGAATCAACTGCTTGTCATTACACATATGACCCGTGCTTCCACTATCTATACACCACATAGGATTTACTCTCTCACCTAACATAACCTCTTCGGCTGTACTAAACAACATTGTTGTCTTTTGTTTGCTGTCATTACTATTTTCTATCTGTTGTGCTCTTTGTTTAAACTTATTAATATATTTAGTTCTGCACTCTTTTGCTAGATGCCCACGACGACCACAACGATAACATTCGACGTTGGTTTTGTAAATATACTGGTTTTCATTACTCTTCTTCAGATTGGCATTCTTATTTTTATTCATACGTTTGACAAACATAGCCCCTTGATCAGTCATCTTAGACTTACGTGCTTCGAAATCTTCGATAATTTTGACCTTTAAGGTTTCCGTTGATGGTAAATCATCACGCGATTCCATTGCCGTTCTAAACATGGCGAATGAATCCGGTAAACTATATAACAATAATATAGCAAGGAGTTCATCGATAACTATCAAACCGATTTCTCTCAACTTCTTAACCGCATCAAAGAAATCCGCGATGTGCTTTTTCAAGTCGTCATCTTCTTGCATACGAGTCAATACAAGCCTTTTCAATAACGACGCTTTTCTTGCAGGACCGCTCGACTGATACATAGATTTTAGCTTATCCCAAATAGACTTCGAACTTTCCAAACCATCCAATGCAGCTAACTCACTTGGACTCACCGCTAACAATATGTCAGACTCGGCTTTTCTGTCCATTTTTACCCAATCGGCATATTTCGAATCACTTAGCTGTGGTTTTGGTAACGATCCCGATACATATTCCCATAGATCATTTTTAATCAATATTGCTCGCATATGTATCTTCCATGTATCATAATTTTCGCCAGTAAGTCTATCTATTTTAATAGATGTAGCCATATTGAAGTTTCTTCAACCTCAAAAAACAATAACGTACATAGACGCATTCATTACGACGAACTGTTTTAGTTCAAATCACGGCTTATATTTCACTCACCAGCAGTCCCTGGGTACTGGGCCCATAACCTGAAGAGTTAAAGGACTACAAAGAACATTGATACGGTTTATCACACATTTAATTATAATATATTATTACAATTCTTGCGGTGGAGTGACGGAACAATGACAGCTCTTTATAGACAATCAGAAATAGTTCTTATTAGATATCACTGCTCACGCAATTCGTTCTACTTTACTATAACATCAGGAAAATGGATATCTGTGTATAATTTGACCTGACTCCGCTAACAGTCAGAAGTGGTAAGAACTAAAAGTGTTGGGAAAAACTTCAGGTATGTTTCTTAACTTATTTTGTTGAAAACAACATGAGTTGACCGGTAATCAGCTTATCACGATATTGTTGTAGGTGTTTTTAAATTGAACTGCTGTAGCAAAAGTGCGTTTGGAATTGGAAGTTAAATGTTGAGTTTCAACAAACGAACGACATGTTTACGATGTAGAAGGATTTCGATTAACGGAATATGACTAGGAAAACGCCTTATAAAGCGCGTGGGTAATTTTATAGGCAAAATCAAAAGTAGGTCACGGGTTTGCTAAGATTTGTAACATAATGTGGGTAAGACTGCTATTTTTTCGAAGACAAACTATATGAATAAAGTTATGAGTATGAATGGTTATATTTGCCAATTTAAAAGCATTAAGTTAGTTTAATTATAAATAAGTATATTATGTAATTGCGTAATAGTAATATCATAATATAGTAATAATAAGTACCGGGATATCGTAAAATGAATTTGTAAATGTGATTACTACATAAGCATGCTGTACGAATACCTAAAAGGTACATATTACGTTGACATTTCTTACGAGATTAAACGAAATAAGGATAGTTAAGCTTTGTCCTTAAACACTGTTTCTTCAATCATGAAACTTAGAGTAGTTTTAAGACTGAGCTCAAATAAAATTTCCTGTTCGCCTATTGTTTATAGTTATTTTTTTAAGCTCAGATCAATACAGTGTTTAGTCACCTACCTACTCTGTATTTGAAGACGAATAAGTAGCATATTTCATCATAAACTGTGTAAACATATGTGACCTATATAACCTGACTACCCATCAAAAGTGCAGCATGGGCAATGTAACCAAAAAAAAAAAGTTTACTTTTCTGTCTTTACTGTAAACGGGAATTCGCGATAATATTAAAAACATGAGTATGTGTATAAGTGGCAAAAGTCTACAAACAGTTTTCTGTCTTTGTTTCGCCCCATACTAATACCTACGGCATTCACCATGTACCCAATATGATAGTGTTGCAAATATAGTCCTCACCTTAAAAAGAAACTACAAAATGTCGTCAGGTGATAGGTCGAATTATACACCACAAATAAATCTGCACCCTCGAATGACAGATAAGGAACTTGATTCAACTTCCAAGGCTAGAATTGTGGTGAAACGAACCGTAACTGTACTAAACCATTAAAGAGATGCGATAAATGTTCACGGTTGGAACATATGACACAAAATTGTGAGCCGATAGGTTCTTAACCAAAGAGTTATCACAAGATAATAATATACCAAAAATAACAACTCTACACAAAACTTCTTACAAATCACAGTTAATGAACAATCAAGCAGTAAGTATTTTAAAACTATTTCTGTGGATGTACCGGTATCAGCGTAGATAGATAGATAGTCTTTATTTGTATAAACATGGTGTACGTGTATTGCATGCAAGACACCAGTAATTTAAATAGTCTCGGTCATGTTTGGCCGCATTTAACGGCATACGAATTGGTAACACGCCATAGGCCAGCCTAATGTTTATCACAATATAGCCTCGCAAAATATTTTAAATCAAGACAAAATAATAATATTCTAATTCGTCAAAAAGAAGTAAATGTCAATGTAAATTGTATTGTAAAATGAAAATTGGAATAATAATTTAATTTGTCATATTCATATTATGTCCTATCAGTTATTAGTATTATTCTAGCAACTTATCAATCAACAAAATATCTATGATCACATCAACCATTCAAAGGCAGGGAAGACCGTCCTCTTTCTTAAATCCAAAAATGTCATAAAAAGTGCTTTCAAATAAAAAGTTCTTGACTTTATTTTCTAAAAATAGAAGTACTTAGCAATTTTCACGATCTTGGTAGTTTTTTGTAGATGGTCGAAGCCATACAGAAAATACTTTTGCGCATAAAAGTTGTTTCAGCACCGTGAAGGCAGAGTTTAGAATTGTCACGTCTGTTCCTTGGAACCGCATCAAACAAACGCTGATCATGTTCACATCAAACAAAAGAAGGTAATGTCAATATTTTATATTATATAAATAACGGTTTACAACTGTCTGTAGTTTCCAGTTTAAACATCGACCTAATGCGTATATAGTTTGGGAGTCAATGCACACTAATCCGAAAATCTGTTGTTAAAAAGAAGCGCTAATTGCCAAGTGGCCTTGGGTAATTGGAGACGGTCGCCGAGGGTAGGCAGCGACAGACTGGTCGGTCCTAGATTGGAGGTGTTGTGAGCGTATCCGTGATTCGGAGGTCACGTTAGGCGGTCGGTCCTGGTGGTCGTCCTGGGATAGCGGTTGTGAAGCTTAGTTGCAGGCCTTCGGGAGGCTTAAAAACATCCAACGCCAAGATTGCGTAGCCGCAGCTTGTCTTGCCGGTCCCCAGACCGAACTCTGCTGGCGTGGGGGCGTGTGACTTTAGGCCTCTAATGAGAGGAGACCAGTGGGTCGCTATGGTTAGTTGTTGTCTTTAAAAATCCTAGTGTCGTTCCGGTAAAAACAAGACTTCCTGTTGTTGAAGGTTTCGCTACTTGTACTGTAGAAACGATTTCTAGAATATTTGTAACCGTCGTTGTAGACGCTGTCCAGGCTGACATATAAGCATTTGTTATGCCAGAGCATTTATTCAAAACAGACGTCCTTATTGGACAGTCGTTGAAATAACCACCTTCTGTTACTGTTCAAAAGACTAGCACCGATCTGGTCTTTTAGCACGATGATTTACTTAGTGAGAGAATTAATGTCCTTCGTGACCTTTTCCTGGACATTTATTCATCCCAAGTATATGTTCATATGTAGGGAATCTGGGAATAAATAAATATTTGGGACATCTTGCACACAAAACCTTCTGGTCCCAAACTAAGCAAAACTTCTATGAAGGATACTAGACAGCTGATATATGAATAAATATACATTTTTTGTAAATACATATTGTACATGGGGGCACTCAAACTCCGAAACAAATATTAGTGTTTCACACGAACATTTGGTCCGACTCGGTAGTCAAACCCGAGACCTCGAGCACAGCAATCGCATACGCTACCAATCACCAAGACATTTTATTACAAGGTTGTCACGCTTACAAGGCTTTATTGGTCATGTAGTGAAACAAAGTGAGAGAAAGGAGAAGGAGAGGATTTACAGGTTGTTTGCTATTTCGAAAACAAATCACAACAAAATACGCGAGACATAGATTAGAGTCAAGACAAGGTTTTAGGGGGTTTCTTCAGCGGCGATACCTCGAAGATGTAAGAGGCACTCAACTATGAGGGAGTCGATGTATAGTCGGTAATTTGTCACAAAACCCTATTTTACTGACCAATTTAAAATTGTTATCGCGGGCTGTATAACTGAATAAACGAGAATTATTTACAACACAATCTATAGCTTTGAATTGGAATTTTATTAATCTTAGCAATCAGTCTTGTAATGCACGCCATAGAACCGACTCAAAAAGGAACCTATTACTCTGTTAAATATTATATCTTAAATATCGGCCTCAAAGTAAATGATACGGAAAAAAACAGCCTGCTACACCTCTTAAACAAATACAAGGACTGCTTTGCATTCAATATGCAAAACCTGGCTTGACTAACCAAATGGAAATGACAGTGCGTCTAAGTGATAAGATGCCTGTCACTTATAGGCCGTGTAGACTTTATTTTAGAGAGTGCGTAAAGATTCCAGATATTGTAGGCGAACTACTTAGTAACAATATTATAAAGAAATCACAGTCGGCTTACGCTAGCCCAATAGTTTAGTTCGAAAAAAGCCATCCGATGTCTACTATAGACGACCATCTCGATCGTCTTGGTGGTAAATCACAAGTCTAGATTTGTCATCCGGCTATCATCAAATTCCTGTGGTTGAGGAATCGCGTCACGTTAGAGCCGAGTCCACTAGGATGCCATTCGGTTTCGGTAAATACCCCGGCAGTTTTCTAAAGTATGAATAACTAGCTTTTTCCCGCGGCTCCGCCCGCGTGTATGTCGGTTATCGCGGCAAAAAGTAGCCTATGTCCTTTCCCAAGTTCAGTTCTATCTTCATACCAAATTTCATCAAAATCGGTTCAGCGGTTTAGGCGTGAAAGCGTAACAGACAGACAGAGTTACTTTCGCATCTATAATGTTAGTAGGGATAAGGCTCTTGAAGCTGAACGATTTGAACTGATCATTCCTTTTTTAGATTATTTATTGTTTACGGACAGTTCTTTTGAGGAGGCATTAAACAAGCTGGAAGCTATTTTAGGTCTTAAACGTAAAGCTAGTTAGGAACGGGAAACATCTTACTTCAGAGACCTAATGAAAAATATCCGTTCAGACCAGTCGCTTATTTTAGCCGCCGAACAACGCGTGAAGAAGCGTTTTGGCACTTGAAGAAATTTAGGGTTCGTTTATTGGTCTGATACTCAAAATTATAACAGACGGTAGCGCATTACGCACCACCTTAAGTAAGATTTAATTCCTAAATTTGCAAAGTGGTGGCTGATGGCCAGGGCATAACATGCTTTGAGCAGAAATCCTGTCTCATCAACAAGTATTGCAGAAGAAGTAGATATTTGAAACATCACAAGTCATAATTAGTAACATAGATTATGTGGAGGAACGGGTTTCGTGTCCCCCCCAACCCAAAGAGATGATCCTCCGGCCAGGCGAGGTGATAGTGCCTAGCGGGACCACTGCCCAACGGATTTTTATTTATGTAATTAAACTTATTGCACATGTTGTTCAAAGGCGAACTTAATGCCATGAATATAGAAGTATGTGTCGGTTAGTGTTGAGATGTTTTATATATATTAATCGGCGCCAGTTTTTCTTCGGTGAATGGCACTGTTGTTTCCGTTGCGCTATATGTTAAAGTCGTCACAGGTACAAATGACGGATCCATGGATAAAGCTTATTAAAAAAAGAGATATATCAATAACTACGTATTACGTGATGGTAAAATATATGGGCGTGTAAGATTTTAATTAAAATGGGTGGTGCCCAACTGGCTAGATGTAGGATATGTTAGCTTAATCACGGCGAAGCGAATCATTTCCCAACCAAAAAAATGGTTGAGAAGATTGGATCCGACTATTGGTCCCCAAAAATTGATGAAGAGACATATCAATATGAACCGCTTCCACAAGAAGTAAGTAAATTGCATGCATTAACTGTGCATACAACAAAAATGTCAGAAAAGAGATCGGGGTACTTAATTTCACACCATCCACATCGATCATCTAGGTCCATTTCTAAAAAGTAAAAGAGGGAATGCGTACCTCCTTAGTGTAATCGACGGGTTTAATAAATCTATATTTGTCAGAGCTGTTGGGAATACTAGGTCTAAGACGGTTAAAGCACTCGAAGATATTTTTGCAACACTTCGATGACCGAAAATAATCATATCAGACCAGGGCAATAGTTTTACGTCTGGTGAGTTTAAGAACTTCGTTACCTCAACTGGTGCCAAGCACGTTCTTAATGAAGTGGCCATGCCTCGAGCAAACGGGTAAATTCAACACTATAATCCGACGATTCTGAGCTCACTAGCCGCTATGAACCATTGATTAGTTTTCAGTTTATCGCCAATAATAAGCAACAAAAGTGAATGTAGTGATTCATGTTTGAAATATGAAAAGCGCAACATTATTATTCAACTGAAGCTATTATGGTGTTATATAAGTATACATTGTTTGATAATATGTATATCACAGTTAGATTCCTAAGTGTAACATGTGGAATTTTCATGGAAATGGCCGGTTACTCGTATTCAATTCCCATATCATTAATATGTTTTGTATTAATACAGTTTAGATTGGTGTCGACACCGGAGAGTCGGCAATGTCCGGACCTTCTGAGAGGCAGCGTCGAAGAGGACAGGCTGCTGTTTGACCGTGGCTCTCGGGTGGCTAAACGGCAATGATTGAAATGTAATGGCTCTCGGGTGGCCTACTATACAGTGTGATGATCCAGGAGACAAGCAGACCGTGGCTTTCGGATGGCTAAACGGGAGCTTTGTCCAAATTGTGAAAATGAGAGTGCAATGTTATGAAGAGTCAACTGGTCGTCGGATGGAGCTTACAAGAAGATATTTTATCGTTAATTGTATATTATAAGAAAATGTGTATTGTAGAAAATCATTTGGATAAAAGATGTAGTTAGCTATTTATAGTATAAAAAAAAAATGTACCTATCTATGTTAGCTCGCAGAAAAAGAAGGTTAATATTATTGTCTGCATTATTAATTTTACATGATGTAATAATTACTATGGGTATGAGGTCATACCCTATACAATAGAATGGCCGAGCTAAATTTAGGAATGGGGACATTCCTGTTGCAGAATGGCCGTCTGTTAGCGTTCCATACTGTTAATTAAAAAAAAAAGAAAAGAATAAAATGAAATGTATCTAATTTTATAATTATCTCAAACAATATCGATTTAAAATAAATTATCGAGTTGTTGATTTTTACGATATAGTTGGCAACACTGTGCAAGCGGCCATTATAAAAAGAAATGTCAGATCGAGAGACGGCAGTTAATTGCAAAGAGTACAACACTACGCATAGTCAATTGAATTATTTGTAAAATCATAGAGATTGATTAAAGTATTTCAGGAAAATGGATATCTGTGTATAATTTGACCTGACTCCGCTAACACAATAAACTTTTCCTCGCATCTTGGCAACACAATGACAAACAAATTTAGCTATACCAACACTAACTTTACACGACTATGGAAATACAGAGTCATTCCATGGCTGAAATTTAAATCAGTTTAGTCGAGTTTCGGATTATGAGAGTGTGAACCCCAGGCCGGCGCTTTGACGCCATCTCGATGCAAATTGAGCCTCAGATATGTAGGCCGTAATTCCAGTCCGGATATTCTGGGATGGATTTAAAAATTGTTTTTGTCACTACACTGTAACATAATTTGGAATTTGTTAGCTGCATCACTATTTCTTTGGCCGTACCATGCTGCTTTCTTTGTTTTTATTTCAATAGAATATGCATTTTCTGTTACCCAACGTCAGTATTGATTAGGAAATCCAGAATGGCGCGATCTCAAAGCTTTCTTAAAAAAATAATGTGTTCTCAACTCAAAGGCTGGCCCTGCACCTTTAACCATTGAGTTTTAGATGTCCAAGAGCGGGAGTAATCAATTATAGGATATCAGGTCTACTCGTTGGCCTCTTTTCCTCATGTCCTAAAAGAAAACTTTCTTTTATATGCATAGATATATAAAAATAAACCACTTTTAAAATGGTCGTCTCGTTCATCTTCTATTTTTTCACAGCAATCATTTTTCTAGTTGTGTTTAAATATGAATCTGTACTTTTCTGTCACTAGCAGAACTAACAAACAGTTCTAAACGCTGAATAAACGTTCTTGTCTGGCCCCAGCTACCCTCTATTTATTTTTAATGTTCAGATTCTTTTGAACGCAGATTTGTAACGAAATCTTTGCTGTCACAGGCAGAAGTAGCAAATTACATTTTGTTTAGCTTTGTATATTTAATTCAACAGAGTTGAAGCTGTTATGTGACTATTTTTACTTATTCATTTAGTTTACTTCTTTTATTTCTTTTCATTGAATTATTATCTTTGTATTATTTTCATTGAACTTGAACAAAGAAAAGATTCTGAAGTTTATATTATCGTATTTTTATCGATGTAGGGCCTCCATCAATTTAAAAAAAATTGAATCTTTCTTAAGTAGTGTGCTTTCATTTAAAAAGAAAAAAAATACCTCTAAGGATGGAATATAAAAAGAATACTAGACTAATATGCTTTCTTCATCAACAATACAAAAAGTTCCGACATTAGATTACGGTCATAAATCAAATGTAATTCAAGAAGATTCACCCACTAAACTTGTTTCTACTGACTTTCCATGCACTATTACAGATATAAACGAAAAAATAGTGTGTAACTGGCAACATTACGTTGTTTCAAACTGCCAAGTGTGATTGGGAAAGTTTTTTATGTGCGTCGTGTTTGGGGGTTTATTTTCTTTCTTATATGATTTATTTTATTGTAGTGCGAATTTGTTGCAGATGGTTGTAGGCCTGATTTGTGTTTGTCAGGAATATGTGCAGCATAATTGCAATAAAAAAGTTTGATGTTTTTGTGAATACTATCAGTTTGCACGAGACTTTCTGGTTATACACAGAAGAAAATATTGTGTTCATTACTAAGAATTTAACCTAAGCGGGCATCGGATTCACAATATGTCGGCCAACAAGAGTAACTAACTACCAAACCAAAAATATCATGCATTTTTTTAGTTATTTTACTCTCAATAATTTTCAATTTCTCACCATAAAATCTGTCGCTGTATACCATGAAGTATTAAAAAAACGTCAACGCTAATATACTATAGTTCTAAATGAGTGTTTCTTCCTTTAATTTATAAGAAGTCAATCTCGCTAAAGAGCCTAATTAATCTTTTTTCTAAAATTAATGCGGTAACAACATCACCGAATTCATCAAGCATCTGCTCAAGTCACCTAGCGATTCAGTTGCAGCTATGTCTGTTATCAAGTTCACATTCAAACAAGAACAATTTAAGCCAGACAGAAGTTCTTGAACTGCATTCTGCAACCTTTGCTTTGTACTCAAAAACTGTGTTTTTGCGATGTTTGTTGAAAACTTTCTGTGTTATCGTATGCAACAAGTTTTTGCATGTTCGGCGAATATTTGTGTTAGTAACTTCTATCTGTCTGAATCGTCTCCATGTCTGTAATTAAATTGTGCAAATTGAAATTTTGCATGCAGACGTATTTTGCGTAACATTATGATGACGTGCAGAAAATCTGATGCCCGAGGTGGAAGGCGGCCTCTCGTGGTTCATCTTGTAAACCCCAGCTAGGGTCTCAGGTAACTTTTCCAGGTATAAGAACTGCTTAAGTTGTTTGCTGCGGTGCCTGAAACTACAGGCGGGTCACTGGGTTGGACCGGATGGGATGGTTAGTTGTACCGCGTTGCTAGTCCGGTGGGATGTGACCAACGAGTCCGTGTCAGTTCTCAGTGACCGAACTGATAGTAATGCCCCTGTCATGTAGAATGTAGTGACCTGTGCTTAACGAGGTTGAGCTCCTAAGGGTGGGAATCTTGAGGAACGTCCGTCAGCCAGCACAGGGTCAGGTGCTGGGGATGGTCCCAAAGGACTGCCACGGAGACTGGCCATAGGATATCCGCACTAAAACGACAACACCCCATTGAGATTTGACTCTTTTAATTTGTCTTAACTTTTTACCTTATTTTATAAACATATACTGGTTAAAAAGCTTGTTTTTGAGCTTTATAATCATAGTATGATTATTGAGCTGAAAAACGGTTTTTTTTCTTTAAATTTTATTATTTTAATAACCATTTTTAGCTGCTGTGGGACTCGGTTTGTAATAAAATTATTTTGGGTATCTAATGAAACCTTTACCATTGATTACATGTCATTGTTAATTGGTTATATGCATCAATGGTTGATAACGGGGATTCGAACCCCTTGTTTACTTATGACGTTCAAACAACAGTTTGTTATAGCGAACATGCTATAGTCTTGGCATTAATTATTTGATAGCATGTGGTGTTTCGGTAGATTATTAAGATAAACATAGGTATACAGGTATTTTAGACGCTAAATTTATACTCCATATATTATATTAAACTAGCGACACGCCCCGGGTTTACACGGGTAGATATAGATATTTGAAAAACATAGGTATTTAAACTTGACGAATTATATATTAAAACCTTCTTCGAGAATCAATCTATCCATTTTTGAAGATACCACGAAAATCGGTGAAGTAGTTTTTTGGTTTATCTAGACTTTATTTTATAATATGTAATGAAGTTAGCCGATTTTCGACAGTTTAATCTGCATTCACTGCTCCGCTCCTAAAAGTCACTATGCTAACCTGTAACAGAATCTTCCTCAAAATACTATATACAACCTATTATAAAATGTTAAGTTAGTTTGTGTATAATCCAAAACATAAAAACAACTATATCGATGGCGATTAACATGATATGAAGACTCTTGAAAGACGTTTTTTTTTATAAATACTGCCTCGTTGGTCTAGTGGATAGTGTATGCGACTGCTTATCAAGAGGTCTCGGGTTCAAATCCCGGGTCGGGCCAAAAAGTGATTTTGGGTTTTTCTTAGGAAATTCCTAATAGCTGCCCGGAGTTTAGCAGTTTGGTGGTGATTCACGGCCATGCCTCGGAGGGCACGTAAAGCGGTCGGTCCCGGTTGTCAAGAACATCTATCGCAATCGTTATTGGGAAGACAGTGCCTTCAAATATACTGACAACTAGTTCAACCTTCGAATTTCAGTTCTCCCTTAGGGTTGCGGGAGTCCGATGCCAGTCGCTCCGTGGAAAAACTGATATTCAGGTAAAACCGGTTGAACTAGTAGCCGACCCCAAATAATATAAGGAATGAGGCTAGGAAGATGACATCACATCACATTTTAAAGACTCCCCTTTTTAAAAGCATCATCACACAATCCTCAAACCTGACTATAAAATGGTGTCAGTCGTCACATTAATTGTTGGTACATAAATATATAACTAATATACAAAGTTGAAAATTAAATAAACAATTTCGATTTCATTCCACAGATGCATCCAATGAAATAACTATAATTAATGTAATTAAACAGCCGATGGTATCGCATCATAACAATGGTTATTGAATATCTATCAATGCGGTACAAAGCCGCTGTCAGAACCAGCTGTGATGTTCCGATGCACATACAGTTTGATTATAGTAGCCCTGTAGTAATATACTGCTATGTGTATTAGGTCTGATTGATAATTGTGCTGAGATTAATTTTAGAAGTGAAAATAAACTTCGGTCTTGATTTGTAACTCGACAATTTTATAACAGCTATCGGGTAGAAATTTAGTTCCATCCATTTATAGTAAACTAGCTTTCGCCCGCGGTTTAGCCTGCGTGTATGTTGGTTATCGCAGTGAATGATATGTTAAATAGACTATTTTCTTTCTCAGGCTCTGCCATTTTTTCATGCCAAAACTCAGTAGTTTTGGCATGAAAACACGGCATAGACAGACGGGCAGACAGTGTTACATTCGCATTTATAATATTAGTAAGGACTAGCTATTTCGGTGTACGTGGTAAATCATCATCATCAATCATCAACAGTCCACTGCTGGACATAGGCCTCTCCTTAGAAAGGAGGTTTTGGCCTACTATACCACGCTGGCCAGACGGGTTGGTATAGGGTTGGTTTCAAGTTTTCCTTATCTTTGCATTGATGTTGTCTTGCGTAGTTTATCCCTAAGTCGCCTTTTACGACACCGGCGGGAAAAATAGGGGTGGTGACACTCTGTATTATTAATCCGTCACCACACGGACAAAGGACTTGGTAAATAGTAGTTCCTTAAAAATCTAAGGATCTCCATTGTGAATTTCATCCAAATCGGTTCAACTCTTTAGTCGTGAAATCGTAACAGATAAGCAGTTACTTTCGAATTTTTAATATTACTAGCTAATGCTCGCGGCACCGCTCGCATCCCTAGGGGTATGAAAAATAGATGTTGGCCGATTCTCAGACCTTCCCGATATGCACACAAAATTTTATACAAATCGGTTCAGACGTTTCGGAGGACTTTTGAATGAAACTCCGCGACACGAGAATTTTATAAATTTGATTAGCATTTGCCTCGCAGCTCCGCCCGCCTGTATCTCATTTATCGCATTATAGAGTAGCCTAACTCCTTCCTAAAAGATCGTGAATCGAATTATAAAAATAACTATAAAGTATGCATATTCATGTATGTATATGTGTATGCATTGCCCGTCTTATTTCCTGTACAATTGTCAGTGGTTCGCATAAAGAGATCTCATTCCCGATCGGGCTCGTCTTTCTATAAGATATCCAAATAGGGTGTTTTGTGAGAACGCCTGGTCCCCTGAACATGAAAAGACCCTTTACGTAATACAGAATTAAAATAAAACAGTTTTACTTTTTTAGATGATTCGCAAATATTCTTTAAAGTTTACTTTAGTGAATATTTTTTGCCTTTTTTAAAGGACTAATGTATACGTTTCATTCTCAACCTACACATACAATACATACATACAAATAAAAGAAATTAAAATGCTGTTTTAAAACATATACCTAATGAACAAATTTTTGTACTTAAATCCTAATAATGACAGCATTCTTGCTGTCGTATTTCGTTGGTCAGTGTGAGACCGGAGGCCCAATCATTCTGCATCATTCTCCCGGCCTCCGAAGGCCTGGCAACTGACCAGGCCAGACCAGGACAGGTTTGGGTCACCAAGCTGCATTGCCTACCCTCACAATGAGGATGGTGACCCCTACTCCTGCAGTATATTCATGCTTTCCATCAGGCACAGTAAAATCACTTTGTTAGGCTATACAATAAAAAAACATTAAAAACGATTGGTGATTTATACACCTCTGCGTTTCTCGTCAAAAATGTACAAGCTTTAATAAATGATAACACAGTACTAACACACAAAATATGTACATACCATCTCAGAGTAGGCCTGAGGCGTATCTTAACCTTTCTGTATGTGCACAACTTTCCTGTATTATCATATACAGCAGAATTCGTGTTGTGTGCGACACATATTTGATACTGAGCGCAAATCTTAAGGCCATCAGCAAACATTGCGTACTTGGTACACTTCGCTCCGTTACCTTCGTATATCGAGTTCATTCATTAAAGTTGAGGGCCAAGTTATAAGCTATAAGGTACTTTCACGACGCAAGAGTATAAGCTCTAATTTTAAATCAAATCAAATCAAAACCATTTTATTTCAAGTAAACCATACAACGGCACTTTTGAAACGTCAAGTAGTCAGTCAGTAGTCAGTCGTGAAGCTAATCGTCTGTTCCAATTCGTAGATCCTATGGAGAAGAACAGACAAGAAACTCCATGGACACTCTTTTCCAACATTGTTTTTACAATTTTTGGTTACATTGTTTAAGGCATTTTATTAAATGTGAGTACAATGTAACGATGCTGAATTTTACACAGGTAGTGTCCAAAAATAATTAAATAATAAATAGAAGTTGTGAGATGACCAGCCCCGACTGGCGGCTTAACGAATATAATAATAATTTCACAAATCTAACATAGAATAGTCTGATCCCATCCCAATCTAAATCCCAATCAAAACCGACCGAACTGAAACCGTGATCAATATACTCAATAAACATATGGATAAGTTGACCAAAATATGGCGGCGTAGCTTAGATAACAGCTTTCTTATTATAATCATTTACTTTCTTTTCTTTCTTCCTGCCTTGTTTAGATTACAGGCTCCATCAAAAATATATTAATAAATTTGATATCACAAACGTGAACCACAGAATAAATAGAGAGAGATACTGTCCAGTCTTGATACTAGCATATAGAATTAAGTATGGTGACCCACTCTCCGATTCAATTTACGCTTTACATCAAAAGAATTCAGTTATTGAGCCAATACTTAGCGATGTATAATACTCTTGCAATATGATTTAATTAACCCCGCTGCATCTTTTTTTTTATTTTATTTTTGATTTTTTAGGAACTTTTACCCACAGCGTGTCAGTTCCATCTTATCTTAAACATATAACTACATACTTATAAGTTCAACATAATCGACATGAATTTGAATAGAGGTCTTGTGTCATCACTGTGAGGTTCCGACAGAATTTTTGTGAAACATTCCTACGTCGGCTCCATTGAATTCCAAGTCGACCACTAATCTATTTCTACTAGACTCATATCTGACACACTCCATCAATAAATGATGTAAGTCTTCCACAACACCACATTCTCCACAATTAGGGAAAGCAGTTTTCTTCATCATATATCTCAATTTATCCCGCTACATCTTATAAGTTTAAACCATGATCCTAATATGAACGTTTGGTAACTAGGTCGCGAACTTCCTTTAGGTATCTTATCACCACAATCGTTATACGTGATGTGACAGTCTACAAGCTACATTGGAGTGAATAGATAACTGAAAAGTATATTTTTCATCAAGACCTTATCAGATCAGACTACATTTTTTTTCAATTGTTATGAAGAATAGATAAGTTTTCCTTTATGGTGTTTTTGTCTTAAAACTTTACTGTAATTAATATAGATATAGCAAAAATTATTTCCTATTTTATGTGGTATCTACTAGCTTTTACTAGAACTATGGCGATAAATAGTAGCTTATGTCTATTCTCATGAATCAAAGGATCTTCCTTGTAAATTTTATCAATATCGGTTTTACGGTTTACCAGTGAAATCATAATGAAAAGACGTGTTACTACAAGGTGCCAAATCAGCCAAGAACTGAGCCATAAGCCACATTTCAAGTTCTCGTTATATCCAATAACTGTACACCACCATAAAGGAAAACCCACACGGGTTAATGAGCCCCATTATATTATAGTATCTTATTTCACATATAGTAAATCTACGATAGCATCAAAATTACTGCGTTTACCTCCATTCCTCCTACCCTCTTTAAAGGTTGCCAACTTGCAAAACTTCACATATTTTCCAAGTCAAAGGCCCAAATTTAATAAGGGTCCAAATTATAACTAATTATCCAGATTAAGGACGGAGTTGAGTCTGTTGAATCCCAGTGCAACCTACCCAAACAAACAAATTTAAGCCGAGTTTTAAAGCATTATCGCAAAATTTGCAGGTATTTGCAAAAATTTGCCAGCATTGCACGGACGTGACTTTGCATTTGAGTAGGAAATTTTGTCGCTTTTTGCTTGGTGCTGATTTTCAATGATTATATTGTTGGCTTGACCTCTTTTGTGTATTTTAAATGTTAATGGTAATTAATAGGGGTTGAATTGACTCGTTACTTTTTGTGGAAAAATGTTTGGTGAGTACATTTTTTTGTTGTACCTTCTGCTTCGTTTTTAATAAAAAGATTCTATACTTTCATTTCGAAAATATTTTTTATTAATGAATTATTATTTACTGTTGTTTTGCATTTGGGCCTCAATCTAGTGAGTTTTTTGAATTCTTTTAATTAATAATACTGAGATTGTGTCACACTTTTAGTTATCCTATGTTTCGGGGGACTTTACAAACATATATAAAACGAACTCAAAACACACCCAGACTCAGAACAACAGTTTGTAAATCACACAAAACTGTTTCACGAATAATTTAAACCCACAACACTAAGCGCCGTAGAGAGCGACGTGGCGACCGCTTAAACCACTAGACCAACCGAGCAAATAAAAAAATTGACTGCACGGTTTTATGATGTTGTTTTTTATTTCATTGTTACTTTTTATTTAATAATAATAATAATAATAATAAAGAACTTTATTTTGATAGACACAATATACAGCAGATAGATAAAAAAACAGTTTTCCAAACACAGTATAAAACACAGATGACAATTATTATGAGGCTTGTGCATGTGACATTTGCTAATGTCAATACAAACTGACGTGGCAGTTGATATTTTAAGTTGGTGACGTGTAATAGCAATTGCATTAAGTATACTTTGTGAAAACGTTAAAATTACAATTAATAAAGTTTACATTAACTAAGATAAAGAAATACAACATAAATAAGCCTCTGAAATAGAGCACTGAGCTGTTACTAATGGTAATGGGGGCTGTACGCCGTGTCTAACAAAATAGGTGGACTCTCAGCGCACACTGCAATGGACGTGAACCATCACAGAGCTGATTTTCAGCGTCCACCCTAACTGTTGATCTGACGCCGATAGCCTCTGGTAACTATATTCCGCTATCAATATTAAAGAATATCTAAGCGGGTAAGTGCTTTGTGATATCTTAAATCTTTTTTATTTATTTTTTTTCACACCCATACAGTTTAGAACAATAAAACTTACAAACTAATCCTTAATTCTTTTCAGGGGAAATTTATACAACTAATCATAAAAAGTATGAAGGACTCAAATTAAAACATACAAAAAGGAATTAAAAATAAAATAAAAATAAATTGAAACCAAAAATAAAATTATAAATGTAAAAAAAATTAAAACTGCCGCTATACCGGGACATACCAGGTTGTGACGCTAATGCATGCGGAATCTAACGGAAATGGGGATGGAGATGCCACCTGCACCAATATAATATTGTTTAGGGATCAAAAACCTAAAGGTAAGAAACTATGGTCATAGCTTGTTGCTTTTGCAGTTCAAAGAGATATTTTTTAAATTTTGTTTTAAAAGAAATAATCGATTTCAGATCCCTGATGGGGGGTGGTATGGAGTTCCAGCATCGTGTCGCCGCAAATTTAAAACTACCACGAAATGCAGCAGTTCTATGTCCCGGCATGCTGAGAGCTCTAGCTGTTGGTCTGATGGAGTAAGCAAAGTGGTTATGCCTCCAGTCTATTCTCTCATGTAAATAGGTAGGAGTCCCTTTTTTGATCACACCAAAGAGTAAGCTAGCCAAATGCAGCTTCCTTCTGGCTTCCATCTTTATGATTCCATGGTCATTTATATATGGTGTTACGTGGTGACGTCTGGGAATATTGAAACAGTACCGAGCACAAGCATTTTGAACCCTTTGTATTAAATTCTTTGTTCTTGTCAGTAAGCATGGACCATACACCACATCACAGTAGTTAAATTTGGACAAAACTAGACTGTCTACTAATTGTTTCCTTAAAGGTATACTGATGTAGTCGCGGATGTTGTACAAAATTTTGAGTCTATAGAAACAATTCCTAACTATATTATTTATATGCTCTTCAAATCTCAGCTCAGGGTCCATCAACAGTCCTAGATTATTTGCCTCATTTACCCTAGCAATCCTTTGTCCATTTACAGTAATGACAGGGTTATTCTGTAAAACAGATTGGATCTGCCCTTTACTACCCAATACTATAAATTTGGACTTTATAGGATTTAAAACCAAGGAGTGCTCCTCAGACCATTTAACCACCCTCTCCAAGTCTTCATTTATCCTGTCCACTGCAGATCTGGTTTCATTTGGTTTAAATGATAAAAACAGTTGTGTATCATCTGCATACATGTGGTATCCACAATTGACAAAGCAGTTGGTTATGTCAGCTGTGTATAGGATAAATAAAAGAGGCCCCAGTATGGAGCCCTGTGGAACTCCCCTGGTTACAGCCAGGGGGCAGGAAGACATAACCGATCCGTTCTCTGTGGTTATTTCTACCTTTTGTGATCTATTTGAGAGGTAGCTGTGAAACCACTGTATGGTCTCAGGAGCAAATCCGTAATAAGACAACTTGGAGAGGAACAGGGATGTATCAATGGCATCAAAAGCACGGGAGTAATCTAATAGGACGAGTATTGTTCCCTCTCCACGATCCCTAGCTTCTAGTATGCTACCTATCACAGCACACAGGGCCGTTGCAGTTCCACGTCCTTTCCTAAAACCAGACTGCTTATCTGGGAGGATACCATTGTCCTCTAGGTATTGTATTACCTGTATATAAACCACTCTTTCCAACACCTTTGATAAGCAGGGTAACATACTGATCGGTCTCAGATCTTTTGTAGTGTTCGGGAGATCTGTTTTGGGTATAGGCCTGATAATAGAGCGCTTCCACTCACTTGGAAATGTATGTGTCATAATTGAGGTGTTAACAATTTTTGTAATAGTGTCCAATGAATTAGGTAAGGAGAGTGTTAACATGTCAATGTTTATTTTGTCTATACCCATTGCACTTGTCTTTATATTCTTTAGAATACCAATTATGGTACTCTGGTCTACAGGTTTTAGCCTAAAAGACAAGTCTGGCTTGAACCTATGAAATTCGTAGTATGTTAGCCTGGAAATGGTTACTTTACATTCACCTGGTATATTTAAAAAATCTTTGTTAATATCATTTGGATTATTAAAATGATCCGGTAAAAATTTCGGTTTTTGTGATGTAAAGACTTTGTTCTTTAGATTCTTCCACAGAGACCTTGGATTGTTTATATTATTGTTTATGTTCATTGTAAAGTAACCAGATTTTTCATTATGTAATGCTAATTTAGCTTGATGTTTAAGGTCTAGATAATATTTTTTTTTAGATGGTAATTTTGTTTGCTGATACACACTCCTAGCCCTGTCTCTTAACCTAAAAATTAATTTAATATTATCGGTAATCCACGGTGTGCACTCGCCTTTAAATAATGAGTGCTTTACAGGAGCATGGCGGTCGAACAACTGTACTAGTTGTCTTGATAATTCTTCCACCATGTTGTCAACCCCATCCTGCAAAGTTAAAGTCTGCCATGGAATATGTTCCAGATCTATATTAAATGGATCGGGTAAAATGTCTTTGAGTGGTCTGTAGGTAACCCATCTAGGTTTGACCTTCTCTTTCCTAAACACTGACTCACAAGTCACTATGGAATGTTGACCTAATTCGGGATCATGACTAACTGCTACACTTCTCACTGTTACATCTGTACAAATGACATCTATAAGTGTGCTACTATTACCTTTAAAATGTGTGGGAGTATTTACTATTTGCTGCATGTTGGTATAGTGTAAGAAATGTTGGAGTTTTCTAGTGTTTGTGGCAGATACATCTAGCATATTGATATTAAAGTCACCCATAAGAATAGTATAGTCAAAAGGGGCCAGTGCACCAATGCTGTCAGTCAGACCATCCAAGAACTTGTCAACACATAGCCAGGGGGGTCTGTAGGCTGTACCTACTAACAGTTTTTTCCCTGCTAACGTTACTGAAAGCCAGTATTGCTCTATATCCTTATTAGCAGGGTGACTTCTAGTTTGCACTTTGATACCATTTTTTATGTAATATCCGACACCCCCACCGCGACCATCCCTGATGGATTTAGGTCTTGGAACATGCCTCAGCCTATAGCCTGGCACAGTTGGTGCCCTCCCTTCCTCACCTGGCCTTAACCATGTCTCATTAATGGCCATGATGTCTACCGAGTGTAGACTCATAGCCAACAGAAACTCATCATGCTTAGTTCCCAGTGAACCCGCATTAAAAAGACCAAACTTTAAAAATTTTCTACCATTCATTGTAATTTAATATTCCTGAATAAAGTACTATATGTGTAATACTTATATTTAATAAATTTAATGTTATATATTTGTTTGCAGGCAGTCACCACACAAATAGTCATTGCATAAGACCTAAGATGAAAATTGGCATCCATTGTATCTAAAAGTAATTTTATATTAATTAATATAATTGTGATCACCATTGGAAGCACAACCATCAGGAGAATCATAATATTAAACTTTAGGAAGCCGCATATTGGAAACTTGTTACTCTCTGTTGGTTTCTCAAGTTGTAGGAAGAACATAATTAATCTTACATTGTCCATATAATGACTTTTATACTTTTTTTCTATTATCGTTTTTATGTAGTAAGAACATTTATAAGTAATTGCATTTAAATATATTTTGTAAATAGTTGTGTGTAATTTAATATAAATAATTGCTTGTAAATTTGTGATAAGATACTCAAATGTGCTAATTTTTATCGCTTGTGACAGTTTGCTTACAAAAAACCCGTTCAAGATCTGACTCCGAGCGTATCACGTGGGTAGGCTTTCCTTCAGCTTCCCTTGTTAAAATTTTACCGCGATTCGTCCACGTGAACTTCCAGCCCAGCCCAGCAGCCGCCTGTCGGGTGCGGTAGAATAGAGCCTTGTTGGTTCTGGTGAGTCTCTCATTGAGATAGAAACGACGCGGCGGCGCATCGATACCGAGATCGGCTGAAGTGGCGCCACGCCTCACGCGCGCGTTCTGCAGCAGCTCGTCTCGCAGCCCACGCCGGGCCAGCCGCACCACGACGTGGCGGCACCGCGCCGCTCCCGACCCACTTGATCGCTCCACACGGGGGCCCACACGTTCTGCAAACACTATGTCTCGCGTCTCCAGCGCGACTCCCAGTTTCCTAGCTACCAGTTCCACGCAGTGAAATACGTTCTCGCCGGGACTCTCAGGGAGGTTTGAGATCTCGATATCAGAAAGCAGTAGTTCCTGCTCTCGCGCGTTGAGCTCTGTTTGCAACTGCTTTACCGCATCTTCCAGTTGATCCACTACACCTCCGTGTGAGGCAGCTTGCTTTCTCTCTATGTCTTCTAGACGACTCTCCAGGTTGTCTACCTTTTTTCTAGATGCAGCTACTGCTTGACGGAGGTCATTCACTTCGAGACGAATCTCCCGCAGCTCCGCTTTCATGTCCTCCCTCATTCCCCTCATCTCCGCTCTCATCAACTTTAACTCACGGACAATATCAAGAGTTCGCTCCTGGTCCCTTTCCGTTGAGCCAGTGACAGACTGTGAAGAGTCATGTGAGCTGACGGGGGAACTCTTATTCTCGTTTTCACGAACTTGGTCGCTGTCTTTGGCAGGGTTGCCCCTGCAGTCCTGGCATTGCCATTCCTTAGTCGCCTTGGTCATATTAACACAGGACAGGTGATAATTTTTTGAACACTTACGGCATACAGCGACTCCCTTGGAAGACACGAATTTACCACAAGCCGCACAGTTTGCCATTGTATGAATCTGCTCACTAATAAGGTGGTCGATCTATTCGACAATAGATGGCGCAGCTGTCAATATGTGTCTTAAGCTCTATTTCGGCTCACGGCGATGAGTTCTCACTTGGCACTTGAGTAACACATGGACTACACACTCAGGTCCATGCAATTAAGGTTCTCACAACAACACAATTTATATATAAGTTTATTTACTTTTTTATCTTTATATAAGAGGGTAGAATTTTTTACTGTTCTTGTATGTTTATATTATTATTAAGTATATTTAGGATTATGCACTATTAAATGTCATGAAAACAATGTATAATTGTTTATAGATCACACCACACTTTTTAATCAAATAAATTAATGGAACAAAAAGAGTATATTATTTTTAAAATGAATTATGAACTGAGTACGCAACCACTACTACCGACGTCAAAACAACAAATCTTCCAGAACATTCTCGATCATTACACCAAACGACATCAAAGAATGCCATTCGCCCTTTTAATCATATCAAGTGTTTTGCAAGCTCTTCACGTTACAATGGCTATTCGCTTTGTTAACACTTCGTGTTATAGCATTAATGTTAAAATTGCGGGAGTGATATTGCATATTTTTATAAACAAGAAGTAAAACTGAATTTGTCTGTTTTGGGTTTTCGCTACCAAACCTAGTTTTCGAAGTTACTAATATTGAGATTGTGACATAACTAATACCGTTAACTTATTAATCTGGGGATACAATTATTTTTCTGAGGTTAATACAAGAAGGTGAATTGGGTTACCGAAAATGGCTAGGGCTTAAAAGCTAGGATAAGAATTAGAACAATCTCGAATAGGGGAACGAGAATCTGACCTTGTAACTGTAGTAGTTGCAGGTCACACACCTGCATGTCATATGATTGTAAATGCCATTGGAATCGAAATATTTGTTTGTTTTAAAAAATACAACTCCCGCATTAGGAATATAAATCCTGTGTCATGGGAGACTTTACTTTAGTTGAAACGGACACAAAGAACACCCAGACTCAGAACAATTTTTTTTGAATCACATTAAGTGTTATCCCACATGAGATTTGAACCCATGACACTTGGCACAGTAGAATGGGACGTGGTCACCGCTTAAACCAAACCGTGCAGTAAATACTGTCAAACATCAGCAGGGTATGTAATTGGTTACAATATTATTCATTCATAAGTCCTAGTCACTATCTTATATCCTACATCGAAATTTCGAATCAACAAACGCCCTAAATCAGACTTCAAGCCATCAAAATCTATGCTACAACACATTATCGAAAAGCAAACCCATCTACTTATACGCAAGAACATCAACTATCATCATTGTCTCCAAAACACTGGCTTTACGTAAAAAATGTCTTCCCATAAGAAATTTCTTACTGTCCAATAACCGTAAATACAATTTTTTCGGTCGTCTACCGATGAACACCTAAAGTGGGAAAGAGATAAGAAGGTTTTAGCAGGAAAGAGTGAGCGAGAGGAACAATAGCATCTTCACTACAGCTCTCAGCACTCGTTTAAGTTATTTATGGCGACCTTCGTGTAGTTAAATGCTCAAGTATTTAGCGCAGAATTTTTAGTTACATTTCCATTGCTTTTAATATTCTTTACAAAATGTTTTTTCATGCTTGCAGTCACTGAGTTTTTGAAGTGAATTTTCTAGAGTTTTTTGTGTGGGTATGTTGAAGTTTTTTTTTAAATTGCTTTAACTATAGGTATTATTAATATTTTTTTAACAATATATTTTACCAAATAATTATAGTTTTGATTAAAATTATAACTATCGCTTTTTGATGTTTATTTACTGATGTAATAACCTTTAAAGATAAAAATATCGATGCTAAGTTAGAAATATATTTTTTGTTAGTTATAGAAACAGTCATTTTTTAGTAAAGCAAATAAATAATGAAACAAACAAGTAAAGTAATGGTCGTTATAATTTTAGTTTGAAGGGAAATCCTGCGACAGAATTTTATAGTTACATTAAAAGTTTCAAAAGAAATAAAATATGAGGGAACTTCAAATTTCTCAAGTTGGCTGTTTGTAAGTGTCGAGCCGAGGCAACTTGACATCTCGGCCCAGACGGCTACATTCCAACTTAATATACCTAAGCGTCCTTTTTATGTACAGCACTTAAGGACCTCTATACAAATTTCGCTCAAAAATAAAAAGTAATGACTTTTTACACTTGTATCTTTAAAAAACTTACTGATAAGTAAGTCTTTATTTTAGAAAAAGTTATAAAGAAATTCGTACATATTCTTCTTAAAAATATTTGTAAAATAATTCATCACCGAACCTGTACATTTAACAATCTTAGTAAAAACATTATTTGAAGCTAGTCTAGCTTATATTCTTACTTGAGTTTCAGTTTGACCACGAAGCGACCGAGATTGGATCGGAATTTGAAGATTGAACTAGGTTTCAGAATATTTGAGCGCACTGACTTCCCAAAAATGATTGCCATTGGTGTTCATGACAACCGCGACCGACTTTGTATGTTCGGAAAACTTACTAATACAAAAGCTCATATGTTAGTTTACTTTGTAAAGTAAACTAACTTATTAACTTAGAAGATAAAAGCACGCAAGATCACTATTTCTTTGTATATAATAAAAATCTCGCTGCAAAATTTCAAGTATTTTTCTTCTTGTTATTTCATTCCAATATTTTTTCCAAAAACATAAAAATCTAAACTTGTATATTTTTTTATATCCATTCTTCTATTCTAACAATGCATGTGGTACATAATGCACATATAATATACAGTTTATTAAATCATTGAAAAACTGAAAGCCTATTTACTCTAGTATTTAGTAAAGTAGAATTTATCTTCAAGTGTCTTAAATAGGCACTCTATTTGTCATATATCTTTCTCTTGCTAAACAAGGAAATACACGCATTTAGGACAGAAATCGTTCCTACGAATTCTCTTACATTTTCATTCAGACAGTTTTTTTATTCATTGACATGGAAGAGAAGACAGTAAAATACGAATCATGGAATTACGAAACGTTCGCCCGATAAGTCCGTTCATAAATTTCGGCGTTCGGCCTTCCTCTATTGGTTTCGGCATCCGTTTCATCGTGTGAACATTTTTTTTCACCGTCATTTTCTGTTGATAATTCTTCTGATATTAAAACGATAAACGAGATTCAACTTTTACGTATCTTTTGACCTATGTATTTAATCTGATTTAGGAAATCTAGTAAAACGTACAACTATCGTCAAAAGCCTATAAAAATCTCATGCTGAACAAATTCTAAGGTTTTGGCCTTCTATACCGCGCTGGTCAGGCGGGTTTGCTTGTGTTTTGAAAGGGAAATCTATAGATTCTATTAGGTGTCATACAGTCCAACAATCCATCTGACTATTATATATACATGGGTAAATGAAATATCAGTAACTTTTTTTTAAGCAAGCATTTTATCCAGTGAAAAATAAATAAGTTACTAATATTAAACTGTTATTTTAAGTTTACCCACCGCATTCCATTTTTGAGGCAAATATAAAGAGAGAAAATCAAAGATACGAAAATACTTGCTTTAATTTATATTTATTTATATATTTATTTATATTTATATTATATTTATTTATACTTACTCTACCTTTTGACGGTGTACAAATCTATTGAGGAAGATGCACCGAGGTTGGGAGTTGCAGTCAGCCGTTACATTTTTTTATATTCAAAAATATGTTCTAGCTAATTTAAACTCACAAATATACATACAAATACTTTATATTCGTACTTACATTGTAAATAATAAAAAAAAATGATGTATACAATTTATAGGTAACTCCGCCGTCTCAAAAAAGTGTTCACGCATGTTTTTTTTAACTGGAACTGTTGAGTTGACAACCTCATTTCAAGTGCGAGCGTATTAAAAATGCAAGTAATTTTTCTTCTACGTTTTTCAAGTAGGTATATTGTGATTATCATTCTTAACCCAGATTTACAAGTGATGTAATTGTAACATTGTCAAAATAAAGCTAAATGTACTTGATCGATTATCCACACCTCTATCTCACGACTCACCCCTCTGTAATGAATATCAAACGCAATATCAGTTGCGATAATAATATTCACATGAGTGGCAAACACTAATTATTGGGAAGCTGTGTTTGACATGTGTAAACGCTATTGTTTGGCGCCCGACACCGCCTGTTAAATTACTGTCCACTTCTAGCTACTGCTTTTGAAGTATGTTTGTTATTTATAATACCTAGTGAAGAGTGTGTTTTCACACAATACGTTATGCTTATACGTGATATGTGGAGAATTCTGAAACTGTGCTCAATGCTCAGATCAAATAAAAAAGTTAAGATGGTACAATGCGAACAAGGCCGACTGAAATTATGACTTAACTTGTCAGCTGTTTTACGAGTAAAACTGTTGAAGTTTATTATGAAAGGATGTGAAAATCAAACTACAATTGACGTACAGTGGAATAGAATCATATAACACACACAAGTAAATGTAAATCTGAATACTTTCAACAAAATAAAAATATGTTAATTTTCGTATATATTGCAGGAACTATCATTCTCAGCACATACATATGTTCAAAAAACCGGCGTCACTTCATTCGATTGCAAAGTTACACCTTAACTTTTTTAACTGATATGAATAATTTTGAAGTTCAAGGGATCATTAAACCTACACACAAATAAACATAATAATATTCTGTTTAAAGTACCGAAAGCAATATATTTATTTGATTCAATCGTCTGTTAGACCAAACGACTTCACCACAAAGTGCAGACATTTTACATCCAAATAAATTCATATAAATTCGCACATCAAATCCCTGAATCCTTGTAAAGCTGCCAGTAAATTGGCAAAACATATCGGGAGCTAGGCTTTTCCAGACTTGCGAGTCTGGCTGTGGTCTGGTGCAGCAAAGAAATCGATTGAAGTATAGCCATACAATCTAGTGTGAGCAACAGTTCCGATCGGTTGATTCTCAATAGCCGAGCTTTGGGGCTATAAAAGAAGCGAGTATAGGGTTAAATTAATTTACATAAGTATTGAGTTTATTTATAGATGCAGTAAAACTGTTAAGAGCCTTGTTTCTGGGTAGACTTGAAGTCACTGTGATACAATTATTACGAAAGAGTAAACTTCATACAAAGTATATAATAATCTATATATAAAAATGAATTACTGTTCGTTAGTCTCACTAAAACTCGAGAACGGCTGGACCGAAGTGGATAATTTTGGTCTTGAATTATTTGTGGAAGTCCAAATGAGTATATAGAATCGTGGTTGTATTATATTCTTGTATTATATTTTATTATATTTTACTTTTGTAAGTAAAGATTCTACGTGACGAATAAAGGCCATTCTTCTCTTTCTTTTGATCTTATAATTAATATTTTATATTTATTCTTTCGTTACCAGTAATTTGGCCAATATTTGAGCACATATAGTTTTTACCTTTGTTGTAAGTAGATGCTCCTACTATGTTGTACCCACTGAGGCTATTGTTTTTTTTTTTTTTTAAATTAGCTTATGTTCTAATTTTTAATCACTTTAACTTACATCAGTCCTCTAACATGGTGTATAGTATATTAGTGGCAGCACCTTACCCCCAGATCAGGTTTATAAACATTAAAACTATGTAAACATTGGCGATTTGAAAGGAGTGGCCGCGAGTTTTTATTGCCATGTTCTTTTCTCTGGCTCTACCTATTGTTTGCGAACATGGCATAAATTTACATGTAGAATCTTGACCTGTCACAAGAGATGTATTGCATCCTAAGTGAATAAAGAATTTTGAATTTGAATTTTGAATTTGAATTTGAATTTTTAACAGTGCAATTTCAGTCGAATTCATTCAGTCAGTCAGAATTTAACCTAAAGTATTAAAATTGATTTTACCCAAAATACCCGCTTCCGCTTATAAAATATAGAATAAAAATATAAAATTCTATGGCCGCACCACCAAAGCCAGCGGCGTCTTCAGATAAAGACTTTTAGTGTTTTACAAAAGCGCTGAAACCGTAGACTGAAAGTTTGTATTAAGCGGCTTTACTATCTAGACTTAATAACTTGCCCATCTGAAACATGAGATGTCAAATTGGAAAAATTGAACACTATAGGATTATGATAATATGCAAGAGTTTTTAAAGCGCTTAAAGCCAAATAGCCTTGTGATTAGACGGTGCGGTCAATGCCTAGATGGGTGACCGTTTGTGGCACGATATGTTATGAGCGTTTCCGTGATTCGGAGGTCACGTTAAGCAGTCGGTCCCGGTTTTCATCATAAGATAACAGTCGTGAAACTTAGTTGGAGGCCCTAGAGCAGCTTAAAAACATCCAACGGCAAGATTACGTAGCCACAACGTGTCTTACCAGTCCCCAACCTTAACTCGACCAGTGTGGGGACGTATGGCCTTAACCCTCTCTTGAGAAGAGACCCAATCCCAGCAGTGGGACGTTATGGGTTGTTAATGATGAGTTCAATCCATTATCACTACTATTTTAATATGATATTTATTTTAGGATAACATACAACTAATAACATGATATAAAATAATCCTACAAATATTATAAACGCGAAAGTTTGTATGTGTGTATGTATGTTTGTTGCTCTTTCACGCAAAAACTACTGAACGGATTTGGATGAAACTTTACAGTAACATAGCTTATATATCAGAATAACACATAGGTTACTTTTTACTGCAATAATCGAAATAAAAGGGCGAAAGCTAGGTGATAATAAAAATACATTAAATCGTAGATGTCAAAATGTATCACTGTTTATCTCCTGTCAAAACTTCACAGGTTGACATGCATAACACACCGCGGGGCGCAGCTAGTACATACATAATTTTTATTGTTATTCTGAAAAAGGTATATTCATAATTTCATTAGCACAAAACGTAAATAATTTAAATTATCTCTAGTTAACACTGACTGGGAATACAGACATAAATTCAGTACTTTATGAGGCGCGAATAATAAATATTTAGTAGTTGATTATTTTCATGAATGTGTTCGTTGATATGGGTATTAACATATTTTAAATAGTTATATGTTGGAGTAGCTGAGTCCGCGGTGTTACCTGCGGTTATTGTTGTAAATGGCAAGTAACAACGCAGAAGGAAGCTAGTCTAAAAAAATGCATAAGGAGTTAACTTATGTTATCATCTTCCTACCAGTGAAATCCCGTCAAAATTGGGCCAGCTGTTACAGAGATTATCCGAAACAAACAGACGGACAAAAATTTAAATCTTGAGTTTCTAATATAAGCACCCTATTGATTTTTATATCCATTTAGTAGAAACTGTTACTTTTATATTAAATACAGATACTTAAATTTTATTTATTTGTATACATCGATTCAGTTTTGTCCAAATTTTACGGTGTACTAAAAGCTTAGAATGAATATAACCACATCCATTAACAGACAGGACAAATTTCTATACACCACAAAACCTACTTCTTCCTCATTCAGAAGGCTCAGGCTGTTTCTTCATTCAATACCATCGAAGTCGTGTTCCATGATGATAGGTGTCGTAGTTGACTCCTCCATACCCTACCTCTCATTTACCTTGCTCCTTTGTTGCATCTGAAAATGATTAAATTACTAAGAACAGGTGTCGACAAATATCTATATAGCTCATAGGCGCTTAAAAAACAATCAAGCCGTAACATAAATCTTCTAAAAATTGACAAACTTTTTCTTTAAATACAACAAAATACGCCAACGATCTCAAATCACAATATTTAATAATATTGTATATTAAATAACGTTTGAAATGTAAACATTTATAAATATATATGTCCCCAGAGATAGAATTTCCCGACGGTGGCTTCCCGATATGTTTGAATGCCGTGACGAAATTGTTTCGTAAACAATAGATTAAGATTAATATTCTGAATTGTGTTACGGCATATTTGACCTAAATAAGCTGTATTATGAAGATATTTTTGTTTAAAAATACGTAGGAGGAGATTACTGATGTCAGGTCAGATATAATAGGTATACGAATTCGTCTTGAAAGAATATAATTATCGACAAATGTTGTTTAAGGTATGTAAAGACCATAGATTTGTTTAACAATATTATACATTTTAAATCGAAGAAGTGTAGTAAATATAAAAAAAATATTATACTTTATTTGTCGAAATTAAATCACAAAATTGTAAATTACATAAATTTAATGGAAGAAAAAGGTTATTCTCTATACGGTGTGTATATGAATACAGGAATCTTAAACCCCTCTCAATAATATATAGCACTAGCTTTCGCCCGCGGCTCCGCTTGCGTCTATGTCGGTTATAGCAGCGAGCACTAAGAGCGGATTCCGGAAAGGAAAAAATCCTCTCCTAAGGGGGTGGAATAGGCAATCAAAGTTATACATCAGAATAAAACGTAGCCGAAGCCGCGGGTCAAAGTTAGTGTATTTTGTGTGATAGGGCTAAACTTTTTGAGACAAGAAATTTGAACAAATATAACATCTCATATTATAAATTCGTTAGTCTCTTTATCTGTCTGTTACGATTTCAATGAATTACGACATATTTGAGGCTATTTTTACTGCGATAATTGACATACAGCTATTATTTTATAAATATGACTTGATATGACTGATAAAATTAAAAAGGTAACGTTACCTTCTACTTTCCAACGTTTCGAACGGGTTATACCGCTCGTGGTTGCGGGTAGACTGTAATCTTAAATAGTAGCCTATAATATGCTGTAAAATCAAATACAATTAAAATAGAAACATAACTTCTAAAGCCTGTTTGTACTAGCAACCGTCTGAATTGTATCACTTTAGGACATTAATAACTTCATATACATAATTTCATATACAACCTTAAACTTAAGACAGTTAGCAGTTTGTATTTAACTTGACACTTCTGAAGTTAACAAACTACACATTCAGCAGTACTGCAACATTGTGTCAGTAATTACGGGTGTGTACTTATGTGCTGTGTACCTACAATATCCTACGGATAAATATTGACTGTCGCAGCCGAGCTCAGTGCTTTACGGTCTGGAAAGCAATTTAGGCAACCGAGTGTTGCCTAAAGGCATTATTAAAATAATTAATCCTAACATTTGTTTGTTATACAACGTGTTCTAGTCTCTCATTAGCTAAGGTTTACAAGAGAATATAATATAGATACCTTTATTACACAAGTATTTATATGTTTACACTTCAAATGCTTATAAATATGGAACTTTTGTATTGGTAACTTAAAATTAATTAAAAAGGTTTTGATTTAGTAGGCTCCAATGTTTTCATTTTGATAATTCAGGGTAATAGTGTACTTGTAATGAAAATTATCTACTAATTATGTGCTTATTCGTAAATGGTATTTAAATGATAAATAATCAATTAAGTTATTGAAAACATAGTTGGACCACTTTTGAACATTTCTTTCACACCAGTTTTAACTAAAATGGCCTTCAATTTAACTTTATCAAAAATTTATATGATTATGAAATATAAGTGGATAATTTCTGAGAATATCGAACAAGTATCTATATTTACAAGACATAAGAATATATGACAAGAAGACATCTTTATCTTTATATGAGAACTTTATGCAATGTTTTTATTAACCGCCTTCAAAAAAGAGGAAGTTCTCAATTCGGCTGTATTTCTTTACGTTTATTGCCTCAGAACTTTCTATTTTATTTTACTTTTATTTTCTTTATTAGGAACAAAAAACAGTTACATGCTAAATTCTTAACCAAATAATGCACAAAATAATAAGCATCACCATTGTTCACGGATTAACAAAAATACAATTAAGAAGAAACAAGTCAGAATTATGTTACAGTGATGCTAAAATATTAATCAGTGTAAGTTCGATTGGGAGAACCAATTTTTATATATGTATTCTTTTTTATTTGAAAGCTGGTGCCTTCCATATGATCCATGATGACGAAACCAGGATCTGATGATAGGATTCTGGAGAAATCGGGGGACTTCCTCAAATATCATATGCACACCTGTCACGATTTGAGTACCCGGAATAGTCTTTCTTTGAAGTAGTTTTTTTTGTTAATATAATGTTATGTATATAAACAACAAGCGATGTTCGTCAACAAACGTAGCTGTATGTCAGAACACATATCTCGCAGACCACAACATACACGAGAACACTGTAGGCTCGTCTCCGCAAACATTAGTCACTGTACACACATTCGCAGAACAGTTGTGCAACACTATTCAACCGCAGACTGTAGCACCTACTAGTAAGTAAACACTACACAACTGATGCTATCAAAAGTTTTTGGCTCTCTGTTTTATTTTTAAATTTAGTTCTTAGATTCTAGAATGTTATTCAGTAACGTTCAGCTACGTTTGTTATACACAACTCTTTAATTCCATACTAATTGAGCAGAGGCGTTTAACTATGATAATCAAACTGATACAAACAAATATTTTGATAGATGATACTTTATATGTTTTTAAATACTTGCACTTATTCGAACGAATCTTATAATTGTTTGGTCTGGGTGGATATTGAACTTCTGACTCAGCAGTCTGGTTCACTGCTTAAATAGGAACAGTAATTAGTTTTAGATTTCACTTACAACGTTAAAACATCAAATAAAATAAATTAGAATACATTTATAAAAATATCTAGCAACACCTTAAAACCAACGTTGTATGTTCATACTTTCAGTACTGAAGTACTGCTCATCCGATCATCAAGAAATTTTGTCTCCGATCATCAAGAAATCTCCTTTATTAGAATGAATTGGCGAAAAATTGACAATACAAGTTATTTATAAAACTCTAGAATACGATGCCAGAGAATTACTTCAATTGTCCGACCTTCAACTTGGCCATGAACTAGCGTAATATATCTTTAATGTTCATTACGTTTTTGGCAATACTCCAGTATGCGTAGATTCTTGCCAAGTCTGGGAAAAACAAAATCTGATAAAACTTGTTCTGATCTATATTTAGATATCTTTTGATCTAATTTATATTAATACTTGTTATAGCCAAGTGGTGCCTCTTCAGCTATTTGCGTAATCTGTAGGTTTTATCTTTAAATACAGCTTTAATGGACACTTTTCTCCTTTTATGCCACTAAAATAAATACAAAGATTATCTGATAAAGACGTGAGTCTTCATTGGTTCCCTAAGTTGGTTTTATTTGCCCAAAATTACTGATTTCATTTGGACGTTTTCAATGAAATGATGAAAGATGAAGTAAGTACTTCTAAAGTCGTCTCATTCATCTAAAATCTAAATGGTTTCTGGAAAAAAATGTTTTTTAGTGAGTGCTTTCGACTGTTGAGACAAGCCTATTTCAATAATAGGCTCCTACATGTAAACTGTATTAACTGAAATATGAGAAAGTTTATTCTATTCTATTTTTACATGTTGTATGCTTTCAAATACAGCTGATATCCTGGTAAGTCAGTCCTTGCTTACTAACTTTCAAATTGCCCAAAATGATTTTTGTAATCCAATTTTATTAATATAAATATAGATCACATAAACAAATACAGTAAGTGCACACGTTTAAGGACACCTTATCTTATATACGATCCTGTCCCTCTTCCCTCCATAGGGGAGGTAGACGTAGCGACAGATTTACGGATGCCGGACGACACTGACCTCGTAACTTTACAGCGTATCTCGTATCGGTCGTCTTTTATTACTTTCCCAAACCCAAAGGTGAAAGGTTCGAATCCTAAACGAATGAGGACTGATAAGAATTTTAGATTTGTGGGTTAAAGATATTTTTGGAATGCTTTTAAATTTTGAGTATCAGAAAATAATAGTATAGTAACAGGTATTTTAAGATCAGCTGTATAACTTTATATATCGAATGCTTTATTTAGCAACTGCTGTTGTTTTATGTTTAAGTTAATAAATCGAAGTCTTGAAAGTCGCAGAGGTACACGCTCTCGTACTCGACATTTTTGCTCTTCCTTTCTGTGCCAAGCAATCAAAACCTGTAACCTTTAAACGGGTGGTGAAAAAACATCTCACTAGGCCGCCATAGTATGGGTCACCATAACTGCATTGTCTACATTCGCAGTGAGGATGTATTCTACTCATGCTTGCCATTAGAAGGAGTAGAGTTATATTAACAGCTACTGGTCATAATCGACAATATTAAACTTATTACTACTTATAATTCCGACATGCAAAATTTATATATGCTTAGCATTACTACACATACTGACTATATGACTGCACGATTAGCCTAGTGGTTTCAGCGGTCGTCACGCCGCTTTCTACTGCGCCAAGTGTTGTGGGTTCAAATCCTACACGGGATAACGCTTTTTTAGATTCACAAATTGTTATTCTGGGTCTGGGATTTCATTGTGTCCGTTCCTTGTATGTTTATTAAGTCTCCCGCGAAACAGAACTATATTATACCTAATGCGGAAGTTGTCTTTTTTAAAAAAACAAATAATACATACCGCCTTTAAAATAAACATGCAACACTAATCTAACATAACTAAATAACCAATAAATATTTCCACTTAAGGTTTTCTTCACTCATAGTACAAGCGTTTTACTTTCGGCTATAAAACAAAACCTTTGAAAGCTCAACTAACGATAGACTAGGGACCCTTGAGCAGATTAGCGAAGCTACCCCAGGGACAACCCGCACCATCCCGTTTATCGCTTATCAGCTCTGTAACACAAAGGACTTTAAAATATATAGCCATGTATGCATATGAGTATGAGAAAAGATTGTAAGAAATATTCTTTAATGGACGCTGGAGAATTGAATCTACATGCAAAAATTGTAATATTATCACCAAAATTATCGTCAAAGCTATATTAAATTTCATACTAATAATACAAATTCAAAATAACTTTGTCTGTCTATCTGTTACGGTTTCAAGGCTAAACCACTATTTTAATGAAATTTGAATGTGTGAAATACTTACTTATAGGGTGTTTTACTTCGACTCAACTTAAATCAAATTAGTTTTTCAAAATTCAATGTCAAGTCAGTACTGTACATGTAACAGAATTTACACCTGATATTTCATATCTCTAAATCGTTTCAATTCAATCTTGATTTACTAATGTCAAGAATATTGTTAGATATTTTAACAAACAGGTTATTGACAGTCTGCAAACCAGATCCACAACAAAGCGTTGATGAACAAGATTATGTGTTCTTTGCCTAGCTATTTTTTAACCGACTTCAAAAAAAAGGAGGAGGTTCTCAATTCGTCGGAATCTTTTTTTTTTTTTTTTTTTTTTTTTTTTATGTATGTTCAGCGATAATTTCGTCGTTTATGAACCGATTTCAAAAATTCTTTTTGCATTGGAATGGGCGTAGCTTACAGGTGGTCCCATTGTCACCATATCGGGATCTGATGATAGGATCCCAGGGAAATCGAGGGAACTCCTCAAATATCATAGGCACAATGTCGCGATTTGGGTACTCGGAATAGTTTTTCATTGAAGTCGGTTCGTTTTTGTTAAAATTATTAAACGTTTATATTAGTTTCACCTATATGTTTGTTTGTTTGACCCACTTTAAACGGCCAGATTTGGTTCAAACTTTGTAGATTTATCGAGGACCGATGAAAATACACAAATTTGTAAAAAAAAACAAAAAAAATGTTTAGTTAATTTCGAGTCTAGAAAAAAAAAAGTTTTAAAAAACTAAACAAACTCGATTTTAAACTAAAAAGCAGAAAATAATTTTAATGTAACAAAGCGTGGGGCGACGTTATTGAAATATTTTACGCTTTCACATTAAAATTATTTTCTACTTTTTAGTTTAAAAGCGTGTTTGTTTAGTTTTTTAAAACCATTACTTTTTTATATGTAGAAATTCAAAAATGCACACTTATGCATTCCTATGATATTAACAGAAATCTATTCATACTCCCGTTTGTGTATGAGATATGCAAAAATATTAAAATTACTCTGTACTAAAAATCTATATGCCTTAAAATAAAATAAACTGAATCTAGAGTGTTCAACAAGACTCCAGAAAGCCTGTCGTCTAGAAATAAATTATTTTCCGCTGCGAGTCTAGTTACAGCCGTCGCAATTTCCTATCACAGACCGTTCAGAACTGTCGGAATTGCTTCCTTATCTCGAATCAATTTCTAAATTATATCCATGTCCTTCCTCGCTCCAGATTATTATCTCTGTCTAGCTATCAACGGTTTTCCATTTCGGAATACTATTTTACAGAACATTTGCTGTAATATATATTTATACTTCGTTTAAATGTTATGCTTTTGCAGCAATTTTTGCATATATTTATATGTTTTATGTAATATCTTTATTTGCAACACGATGCTATCTAAAGCACTATTTATATTCTTGGCTACTTACAGTCTATTTTGTACTTACCAAAAAAATATTTACGTTTATTAAAAGAACAATAAAAACACAAAATAACATCAAACTTAAAATCTTTATTTTCATCATCATTTGAATTAAATATTCAAACAAAATTACTTAGCGTAGAAAATGTTTCCTTTCGTTTCTTGTGAATTGTTTTACTATGTATATCGTTGAGGCAATAAAAAAGTATACGCAATAAGTACTTCAGCTTTGTCGTTTATGGCGCAACTTTTTATTGGCGTCGTTTAAGATGTAATATAAAGTTGGGCGTCTCGTAAATCAGGCTTTTCTTCCAACCTGATAGCTTTAAATTTAGGCCTAGGTTGGTACCTTGAAGGACTCCAAAATTGTTACAACCTTGAATATATTTCCTCTTTATAAGTATTCATGTATTTAAATGCTGTGCTCCGTTTTAAATCAGTACTGTAATGTTTACTTCCAACATCAAGAATTTCACGAGTCCCCCGTGCAATATTTTGATCTTTAAACCCATTTCTTTAAATTCTATCAGTCCCTAAGCTCCCATTCTCCTCACCTTCAAATGCACTCTCTTTAACTACTCGGGTCATTGTACGACGTTCGACAAAAACCACTTTTATACATTTGTTAGCAAGTAATCACGTAGTTACTAAGAGATACTATTAATATCCATGAATTAATCGTATTCTCCACTGATTCAACTGACTGGGGTTGAAGACTTCAATTCGGTTTTTCTTTTGTGGCAAAAAGAGCGTGTTTCATTTTTATTGCTTCTTTATTAGACACGTTGCTCGAGAGTGCCTGTTTTATTGAGTTTATTTGCTCAATCGAATCGTCATGAAGTGCTTGAATTAAATGTGCGGAGTGAGAGAATTGTCACACATTTCTTTATATTCCTTCATAAAATATGTACAAATACTTTCTATGTGGTTTTGGAAATGTACGTTTGAAATAAAATAAATTATTTTACGGCCTCCTAAGATTTTTTTATTACATTTCATACTTTACGTATAGTCGGGTGCTGATATCGAATTTCCTATCAAGATGTGGTGGGCTTATTTACACTGAGTGCACAAGCGATGTAAGTGTTAGATGATAAAAGTTAACAAATAAAACGTATAACTTAAATTTCATATTTTTGTAACAAAACATTTAAATACACTGGTATACATAAATTCATTTTAACCCAACATTATCTTACAGTAAAATATTTATTTAAAGCAAAATACAAGTATACGTTAATAGTAAAATTTACAATTTATTTTTACATTTGGGAAAACAAAAAGGAAAATTAGAAAACCATTGTACTTTAACACTAAAATGCTATTACAAATGCTTGCTATTATGAGAAACCTAGCTTTCAAATTACTTTAATCATGCCTAAACATCTTATAAGTGTAAAAATTCCAGAAGTATATCATATAATTACCACTTGCATTCCTCGCTTAACCCTACATGTTACCAGCGGCAAAAAGACACTTAAAATGTAGTAATTAACCCTTTGGAGTGCCACACAACTTGCCGCCTCAGTCTAGTGCGTCTGGACCATATATATTTTAGTAAGCATTTGTTACATACCTGTATGTAATATGATTTATAATATAATAATTCTGCTTTGAAGTTGTTTTATATGTAATAGATTGTGATTTAATTATCGCTTAATGTTGAATCAAGATTATTTATTCGCAAGTATGTAGTTTGATTTCCATTAGAGATATAACTAGATAAAATAAAATAAATAAGTAATAAAAGTAATGTTCTTGATAACGGAATAATGCGATAAAATAGGTTCAAAAAGTATAAGTGCACTAAAATATATATAGAAATCTAAATTAAACTAGCTGTGGCCGCGGCTCCGCTCGCGTCCTAGGGGTAAAAAAAAATTGATGTTGGCCGATTGTCAGACTTACCCGATATGCACACAAAGTTTTATACAAATTGGTCCAGCCGTTTTGGAGGAGTATGGTAACTAACATTGTGACACGAGTATTTTGTATAAAAGATAATAATAATATAGTGCATTTCTGTATAATTATAGTGCACTTGTTAATTATGTTTGTATACACTTATTTTAATATTAAGATTAGAATGGAATATAATTACTTATCTTAATATATATAAATCTCGTGTCACAATGTTTGTCCTCAATGGACTTCTAAACCACTTAACCGATTATAATAAAATTCGCACACCATGTGCAGTTCGATCTAACTTGAGAGATAGGATAGTTTAAATCTCAAATTATAGTACCCGGTAGGTGGCGCTGCGAACAAGCTATGGGATTTCAAATTCGGGCGGTACGAAGTTCGCCGGATCAGCTAGTTTATTATATAATGCAATTTCTTATTTATACTGCCTAACTTTATAACCTGACCAGCTTTTGCCCGCATGAATGTCGAATGTTGCCATAATCATCTTCGGATTAGTATACTTAAAGCACTCACAAATAATGTGACTTTTCAGTGGTAAAAGATTTTTTTAAATCGATCGTAAATCGATTCTGTTATTACTCCCTACAACCTCCTCCTACAACCTACTCCCTCACAAGCTTTACCTCTTTACTTACTATAGATAATTCGACTGCCTTGTTGGTCTATTGGTTAACGTATACGGCTGCTGATCAAGAGTTCTCGTGTTCTATTTCTGGGCTGAATCAAATGTTTGTATGACCTACTTGTTTCGGACTTGGTTGTTTTTCCATGTATAATATGTATGTATTTACAAAAAAAAATCAGTTGTCTGGTAACTATAACACAAGTTCTGCTTCTTATTTATTAATTTATTATTAATTCAATAAATAATTAAGTGACTCAGGTGTTCCGTCAACTCGTAGTTACAGCACAGTAACACAGGTAGACAGACAAACAGACAGACAGCAATCAGGAACGATGTTCATATAATAATAAACATAGTATACTAATTGAATCCGCTGTGTTACACTCCATTTTCTGGATATTTCTGGTTTCAATTACAGAATATATAATAGTTATTTCGTAATTATCACGGCTAGGTGAGGCTCCATTTCATGCGGTTACGAGAAAACTGTAAATAGGGGTAACCCTATTGTGAATGTAATTAAATTGTATTTAAAACTGTTCATGTTGGTTATGTTTGGTTTGTTTTCAGGCTTTATTTTATCCTCTAACTTTAGAATAGTTTCGATTAAAGGTGTTTCTATTTCGTTATTGTTTTTCTATTGGATTTTCGAATGTCAATATTTCTGTGTTGGAACCAATAATTGCACTAACTCTAAACTTCTTTTTTAAAATTTAATATTATTATTACAATTATATTAATATTTCACTATTTACTTTTCTGTTAGAACTAATATAAAAGAATAAGTATGAAAGAGAATCAAAATAGATTAAAAATATGTGAACATTACATTACTATTCTGAAGACGCCTAAATATTCTGCAAAGATTTCTTAAAAAATCATTTCTTCTACTAGACAATTCCCACATTAGGAATAAATACCAGTACCAGTATGGAGGACTTTACAAACATATATGTAACGAATAAAAGGACCATCCACCAGTTTTCCAAAAACCTGTCAGTTTACAAAAGTCAATACAATGTGAATTTTAGTTATAATATATTCAATAAAATAAAATAATACTACCTAGATGTACTATTACATGTCTAAATATATAAATAAAACATTATTAATTAAAAATTTCTAAAGTAATAGTTATATTAGTTAAATTACAGCAAAGATCGTCTTGATTCAGAAAACCACCTCGGTTTTATATTACGAAGATGTTTGGCTAGAATTATTAATTATTAAGCCTTTGCTACAAACCTAATAAAATGTATATTATTAATCTATGCTAAGAGAACAACACAACATCACTGGTTAATTAATTATTTCACTCAGATTCAAACCCAAAATTCACCAAAATCGGCTCAAATGAAGCTTTACCATCATTCAGGCATAATACTAATGCTACTTATTTATTGACGGTAATCCATTACCCCGCAAGTGAATTTTAAGGTCCCTAAGCCCCTCCACATCACTCAAAAACAGAGACCATGCTAAATTGGCTAGATAAAATTCAGTAACCAATGTAACTAGATATTTGGAAGGCTGACATTTAAATTAAGATTGAGGTCTTGCACAGCTGGTTAGTACTTGAGTTTCAAATAAGGCCGTCAAGTGGTCCTGTCTTGCAGGATAGCCAATACAAGTTGATCTGCTTTAGCTCTCTTGATAAGTTAATTTGGTTAGGGGTTGGAGGAGATTGTTCCTCTGAGATAGATCAAACTTAGATGGTTGAGTGAAGAGTTCTCAAGTTGGGTGTGTCTTGACCGCAGCTTTGGCGGTGTCTTAGCGTTATATATGACAATAGTATTTTATGTTTGTGTGTCATTTTATATGTACTTATATAGCATATTTCTTAAGTAAATTTATTTATTAATAAATTCGAGTTCAAAATCTCAAGGGGCAAAAAGTTTAGACACGTATATCTTCCTTAAAAGATTTTGGAGGGAATATTGATACTTTTCAGTCAGCTGTAACGTGTTTCAAAAATCTATAAAACATATTTGCAAACAAGTGTCAAAAAATTCTTTCTCATCATCATCGCTTACTGGCAGCGTTCCCAAAGGGCTGGCAGTATTGCTGTTTAAAGTGGCAATACGTTGAATTTCAATGCTATTTGTCTGATTAACTTAGTTACGTTCTAGTAATAGATATAATATAGCAAATAAAAGATATTCTATGTGTTCGTTTAAATAATTTTTATATTTGTTTTGTTCTTGTATAGGTACAATATGCTCTTTTATATCTCAATGCTACATTACTCTAAATTACAGCAGCAACATATATTACACAAAGAAACATCCAGCAAACATATATATTTCCACAAACAGCGTTATTGGTACAAATAATCTCGTGAGATACCCTTAAAAGCCTATACTAACTACATAAGTATACCTACCTACCCTAAAAACACTCCACGAAAAGTACTCCGCCCTTTCCATGTCCATTCCTCGTTGAATTACGTATACTTAATGTGCCGGATGATCTGCAAGAGGCATTAGGTAGTGTCTTGTCTTAAGGGGTATCCTGCGGACCTTGAGGTCATTAAAACGGCCAGTGGTTAGCAATTTCCGATGTGTTGGATGGTAAGAAGTCGTGTTTATTGTAGGGGAACAAAGGTATGAAGAAGTCATATATTTTTATAGGGATTGTGTGTTTATGATATAGTTATGGTGTTGGATCAGTAATGGGCAAAGGCACTTATCAAAGTAGTTGAAGATTTTATGTTTGGTGTTTATACATATCAACTTTTTATCTTATTATTCTTCAAGTTTTTTTTATTTATTTAGGAGTCGGCTACTAGTTCAACCGGTTTTATATCAGTTTTGCCACGGAGCGACTGGCATCAGATCTCCTCCGGTTGTATCTCTGGATCCGGATCTCTGGAATGGCCCTGCCGATTTTCGCGGTGAACCCAGTAGAAATATACAAAATGTAGAGGAACTGCACTTAGATACAGAACAAAGAATTTTACTCATCTAACAATAATTTGCCCCGGATAGGAACCGAATCTTAGACTTCGGACCTAACAGCCAAGATTACTAACACTTCAAGTTTTATCTCCAAAAAAACATTATAATGTTACTTACTAAAGATAAAAAAAACAAACATATGCTAAAGAATTCAGTTCATTTATTACAAGAACGTTAAACTATGATCCACATTACTTGTTAGCCACCGAGCTTACTGTGAGCAAAATTAACCCCATTCAAAAGAGAAAATAGAATTAAAAAATATATATGAACCACTTTATCGTGAGACGAGTCGACTCGAATGGGGCTTTTTGCTCTCCCTAACACATGTAGGAAACAATGCTGTAATCTAGTTGGACAAATTAAATCTTCACTGCATACGTACGACATTAGAAAATCAACTCTATTACCTTGAACTCACGGTGGAAATTAAAATAAAGTAACAAGTGTGCGTCTTTTTTTGGTCCTTCGTACCGGATTTTAAAAAGAAGTAAAAAAGCCTTTGGGACTGTCCACACAGGCATGTTTATGAATTTATGAAATAAAAATAATTATATGACATTTTAGAAGAAGAAATCTACTCAGCATTTTTTTTCTTTTTCAACGTATTTATTTCATGTTAAGGGACTAAGTTTTTTTTTATATTATGCTTACCAAATTTATTCTACTCTGCCTGATGAAAAGCATGAGTAGAATTCAAAAGTAGGTGTGACCATCCTCGTTGTGAATACACACATGGTCATGATGACCCACACTATGGCGGCTTAGTGAGGTGGTTCTGCATCATTGGCCTTAGGTCTTACACTCACCAACGAAATACGAAAACACGAAGGTGGTCTTCTGTGGGAAGGTAGTACCACTCCAGTCGAGTAAGCTTAGTCATGCTGAAATCAATATGGCTCTACTACGTATGATCCCTACTAATATTATTAGTGCGAAAGTGACTCTGTCTGTTCCGTTTTCACATCTAAACCGCTGAATGGATTTAAAAAAAATTTGGAATTGAGATAGATGGATTCTTGGGAAAGGACATAGGCTACTTTTCACCTCGATAACCGACATATACACGGGTGGAGCCGTGGGCAAAAGTTAGTATACGTATAAATCGAGAAATATAGAATCGATATACGTATTCTTACTGAGTATTGTGCTCATTAGAAGCGTATTAAATATAAAGTGGCATTAAGATCCAAACACAGAGATCTTAAACCAAGTGGAACGCTTGTTAGCTTTTCATGTTTATTATTGACATGGCTTTTAGGACAAGGTAATAATAGAATCATTTATTAAAATAAACAAAGGTACAATTTGCAGACAATATGAAGAACTGATTAAAAGCAACATAATTTTGAAAATAAAAACAACTTTTGAATAGAAAGTGCAACTAACCATTGCAAAAAGGAGTCAGATCATGGAAATAGCAACATTATTTTGCTGTTTGCGTAATGTTAAGATCAATTAATGGTTTAATTTAGTGGTTCATAACTACTATTGGTGGGTTACCACTTAATAGTGAGGTACGTAATTATAAGTATTTGCTGTTGCCTTGGAGTCCCTAGGGTATTGCCTGAAGTATCATCTGGTTTGGACTTTCTGATATAGCGTGTAGTAGAAGCGTTTCTTTACCCATATAATTATTACTTAAGAGATATTAATCACTATATTCCACCCCTATTTAAAAGCAATGAAATAACACTACTAGGAGACAATTACCCTGCACCATTTTGCAGACATTAATTACAAGATGTTTACTAGTCGAGTTTCTTATTATTATTTTTAGAAATACTATTAGAAATACTATATTAATTTTGGTTCAAATCTAAAATAGTTTAAGTTTTTTACACACTAGTAGTTGTAAACATAATGGAATTTAATAACAGAGAACCGACACAAAAATATTCAAAAGTTATTTTATGAAAGCTTTGTCATGACAGGTTGAAAGAATGTTATGCATTCAAGACAGATTACATTACCGCTATTGTCAACTCTACGTACAATTATATAGAGTTCATTTTCGTTTGGTAGTCAAGATTAAAAAGTACTTTAAGAATAAATCTTAGACGTGAATTGTCTTTGGCATTATTCGTGGTTTTTTTTCCTGTGTTGACTTGCAAATATTCGTTCCTGTTAGCTGATACTTTTCTCAATATATAAAAATATATTTTCTGTCACAAACATGAAAACCTATATTTAAAACAAAGTGAAAAAGCAGCTTTTAAATATAAATTGATACTTGTCAACGATTACAATATTCCGTTTGATTGCATACATGCTTCTAATAAACAGTTCAAATTACACGCAATTCTTACTACTTTACTGAGTGATCTGGGTTCAAACCCATATGAAACAACAATGTGTGATTCACAAATTGTTGCTAAAGTTTAGGTGTTCTTTGTGTTTTTTTCAAGTACGCTAATAAAGTACCTCACGCCACGGGATATAGTCCCAATGCGGGCGTTGTCGTTTATAAAAACTACAATTCTAAGATTATTATATATTATTAACTTCAAAGGTCATTTTCAAACTTGCATTAATTCAAAATCACCGATCCTCCACCACCGCGATCCACCATCCAACCTATGCACTCCTGAATGAAAGTCTACCGCCATTGAGCGCCAACTATCCAATTCTTAGTTTTCTATTAGTGAACAGACAATAAATTTATTTATACAGACAGAACAGACAGAAACGACAATAAGCTAAATTCTATTCAGAAATTCTAACACAAATTTCATTGATGTTAATAGTTCCATAGTTTTACACTGAAATCTTGAAATATTAATTTATTTAAACTTAATGCACATGTTGCACAAATGCGGATTTAATCAACCCAAGAAGCAACCTCTACCAGTCAACCTTAGGGTAATAAATGGTGTTTAAAAATCCTTTGACAGTCGTTATAGGAAAAAATGAAAGTACCTACCAAAATATTTGAGTTAGTTCATAAGCAAACAAAAAACACATAGGTAATAATATTCAAATATTCAAAGACATTTGCACACACACGAGAGCATAATATACTTTTATCATACATTCCTTACTATGGGGTAAAGAATGCTTGAGGCTAAAAAAAAGCGATATGGGAAAAACTGACGATTCCGCGGAAAAATGTCGACATGGGGCCAAAACGCCATAATATCCCATATCTAAGAAGTTTGACATGTCAGCTATGGGTATTAGATAACTGTAAAAGCATCATGGCCGCCGGCAGTTTGTTTCGTTTCCTGTGCCTCTTTTAATATTTTTCGCATAGCCTCAGGGCTATTTGGATAATAAGATTAACATGGCATTAGGGAGTTTTTAAGCTTTGTTTGAGAATAACTTTTAATTGCGTTACTTTTTGGGGTCTTTGAATGTTGTTGTTTTATTTTGTGTTATGAACTGACTTAGGTGTTTTGTTTTGAATGTCGTTACTTGTTAGTAATATAAATAATATGTTAAATAATGAGTACATTTTATGTAAAGCTTTTTAAACTCATCATGGGATTTAGAATTATTAATTAACATGTGTAGTGTCCGTTTCCACCAAATATGTATACTTAATCCGTCTCCTTAGTAGGCGTCTCCTTATATAGGTAACCCCTGGGTTTTATAAGAAATCTAAGCACTTAGGTGTTCAATAAAGGTTGGTGGAAATTAAAATATCGCTAACGGTTATTAGTGAAAACAGTCATTAGTGTCCAGAAATCTACTCCTCCTATCTCCTAGGAGTCTACATCGCATTAAATTGAGAGGCTAACAACAATACTAATTTGTTTCTTTTAATATTTTATCTTAAACAAATATTAATCCTTGTTTTCTGTTTCAGGTATGCACCATTTAATACGTAAAAGAAAAAAATAGAAAATGCAAAGATGCGTAAGTACAATCTTCGTCACTAATCTCTTGTTTCCAATACATTGCGTGTTGAATGCGTTGCGTTTTATGCTTATTGCAATTTAGTCGGCGATATCCGTCAAATTGTCGTTTCACATTGATTGTGTCGTAGCGATAGGGCTGCTATTACTAGATAAATATTCATAACTTATGTTCAATCTATAACTATAGCAGTGTTTGATATTTTATTCATCATAAACACATAATAATGTTTTTATATACATTTCCAAAATACATTTTTATACGTACACATATCTCTTATGTTCAAACGACTAAACAGAGACGCTTTGAATACCCATATTTTGTCGACTATCAATTTCCCTCCTTTTAGCAACTTATACATATTTCTAATACCAGCATAGAACAACAAACACTAGACACACAAGTAATCGAATCATCAAACTTGGTCTGTCGGGAAGGTTTGTGTAACCTCTAAGCTCAAAGCAAGCACTAACTAACAGTATCATTAATTACCTACAAACTGTCAGCCACTGTTTGTAATTTAAAAACAATCACAAATATCTGATAAAAAAAAAACATTATTCTATTTTTGAAACAAATGAACCACAGTGACAGCCCTCGTCATCGTTCGGTTATCACACTTCCGCGCGGTTGGCACCGCCGATGCTCCCCGATTTCACCCAAGTCTATATACACCAATTTTTGTTTATGCCACATAAAAATGGGCTCTTATTGTCATCGTTGAATTATTGTTCCGTGATCAGTCTGTGGTATATCTTAGAATTTAAAAAGAAAACACAGATTTTTAATTTCAAAATGGGTAAAATGAGATGTTTTTGTATTTAAAAGCAAGACATTTTTATTCCCTTGTTGATAAGCTTGTTGATAGAAAGCATTTAACGTTTCTTGTTTTTCCCGATCAATGTATAGGGGTTTTTTTCTACCGTAGCGTCTAAACTGAACCGTTTTTCAATTAATAACCTGTCAATAGATTCTTAATAAAAGCCTGGATGTTATATAAACTGGATTGAATTGGAGGTTATTTATCTTTTCATCAAAAAATATTGTTTTATTTTAAACAGATATAATGACATAATTATTGTCCCGTGATTCCTTAAATGTCAACAGCCTATTTATGACTAACTTTCGCCATCGGTTTCACTTACGTAAAAGGTATTTTGTCTCTTGCTAATGTAAATTTACCTAAGTTGCCACGATAAATTGATGACCGGAATAATAATTAGAAGAACCGTTGTTACCTAGGAAAATATTCCTCGAATAAACCATTTGGAATAAAATAAAAATCATCTTAGAAGTGCAAAATCAACCTATCAAAAAACCAATCCATCTAACCGCAGCGACAAAAAGTAAACCGTGTCTAAAATACCCTGGCACTTAACGGTTATGGCGAAGACAGAAGCCTGTTCCCTACTTGCTATCTTTGTGAACAAGTCCAGTTTGGCCCATTAACCCTCTGCCTGCAGATAATGGCCTGATTGTCCCGCTTCGCTTCATACTAAATATATGAGGGGCCAATGCCGTGGTAAGCGTTTTTGGTATATTTCTTCAGACTGTGAGAAAGGTTTACCTCACATTTATTATAAGGAAAAATTTAATCCTGTTTCTTTTCTTAAAAATATTTTATTTCAATGTACTCCAAAGTCAATTCCAAGTAAGATTTACTATACATCTAAGCTAGAGAAGAGCATCTTATTAAAGTATTTATAAACCAGTGAGTGCAAGGACATTTGAAACCCCTTTCATTATTTTTATAAAAATAAAACTTTATTAATTAAACAAACATGGCCATTTTAAATCATGTTTTCTCTTAGGCTTCTACTAAGTTTTATTCAATTACATATCTTTAATATGTCTATTGTTTATATTTATAAAAGAAAGTTTCTCTCGTGGCGTTATCTAGCAAAAGATTAATAAAAAAATGCACAACACTTACGAAAAAATCGTTATTTCAAACGTTTACAAACTACACCAGACAGTATTAATGAAAGTCAAAATTTCGCCATTAAAATTCAAATCCAAGTTCTACAGTGTTGCCAACAATGTATAAACATATTCGTAATTTATTACCCCACGTATTCACCAAGCGTCGTTTATGCGATGACTGGCCGAAAACTTGTACACCATTAACTTGATGAACGAAGAGTAACGAAGTATTTTATCGTACTACCCGCATAGCGTTGTCTCTAATTACATCTAAGTGTTCCTTGAAAAATTGTTCGTTATGCGTTAATTGTTGTAAGATAATGTGGATTTATTAGTGGATGTGTGTAGCCTTAAATATATAACTCCCGAGACCAGAAATTTTGAGGGTGGAGCTTCCTTTAGCTTCGGGGTGATCTTAGCCAATGAAAAAAGGTAATAAAACACAAGTTTCAGAATTCGATTAAGTCGGTTCATAGTTCATAAACTGTCGTAGTCGTCCTAGTTCAACCTTCGAATTTCAGTTCTCCCTCAGGGTGGCGAAGGTCCGATGACAGTCGCTCCGTGAAAAAACTGATATTCAGTTAAAACCAGTTGAACTAGTAGCCGTCCCCAAATAATATTGGAAATGAAAGCTAGGAAGCAGAAGGTCCAGTCGGTTCATATCGGGCTGATATTACCCGAGTTTTGGCTCTCAACTACATTGGCACAATAATTTACAACTTATTATAAACATTTACAAATATTCATCACGCCATTGCTTTAGAGGCTAGGTTTGTGAACGAAATAAAAAAGAAAAAGATTCGCTTACACTTATTTAATACAGTATCCTTATTCATACACAGTGTAATTCAATATTCCCCTCCATTTAATTTAAATAATAGAATCGGTATCAAACCTTTCATTGAAAACGCTTGCACTGGTCACACGCGCTATTTCCGGTCACACCAATTCTGCCAACCCTCACGCGCCATTCGTTTCCGGAAGACAATGGCGCACCAGCCCGATCACAGATTTCCCGTCACTTTCGTACCATTTGGCTTGAAATTGTATTTGAATTTCGAAAATTAATTTTAGATATTTGAAATATAAGTAGATTTTTAAGTTTTGTAACTGACAGCCAGCATTATTATTAGCATTATTAGCATTTTCCCGCGGTTTTTGGTAAATTATTGGGGTATAAATAGCCTATAGCCACAAGAATCAAATGACATCGGTGCAGCAGTTGAGACCAGAAAATGAAACAGACAGACAGAGTTACTCTTCATCATCATCATCAGCCAGTCGCAGTTCCCTGTCCCGTTTGTAGATAATATGGATACATCCAACTCAATCAAATATGTATAAAATGATTTATGTTTCTCAATCAAAATAATCATCAACAACTTGTAACGTCCCACTGCCGAGCTAGGGCCCCGTCTGAGGAGTGTGTTAAGGCCATTTGTCCCCACCCTGGCAGAGTTGGAGACTTGCACTGGTGCTGATGACAACTACTTTTGAATTCTGCTCACGCTTTCTATCGGAAATTACTTTCTATCCTTTGACAGGCTAAAACAAAGCTTATACGAATCGAAAATATTGTCCAGCTCTTGTGACAATCTATATTCAATTAAATTCACTCCAAAAACTATACTAAATTTTTTTCATAGAATAAAATCGTCCAACTGCACATGAAACCTTTTTAAAAATACGCCTAAACGCCCCGAACACTTATACGAATTTTTGTTTTCGAAAAAGTCAAGCCAAGTTCGGAACGATAAAGTTTTTTCCATCGCACCGCAATCGGAACCGCTTTGAAATGGAATTGCAGGAAATATTGACGATAGAATGACACTCGACGCACTCAAAGGTAAAGTTTCAACTGTAAAAAGCCATTTTCTTACTGTTCGTGAACCGTTTTCAAAGTATCGTTCGGACTTAAAATGTAATGCAAAGTTCTTTAGAGCATGAACTTTGTAACTTTATATGATAGTTGGTTGTAAACTTAATGACAATAAATGTTTTAACATATGAATTCAAAGAGATCAATATAATTATTAATTGCAATAGCTGAGTGTTTTTAACTATAATCGTCAACCGCCTATTGCAGTTCACTGCTGGACATAGACCTCTCTGATTGAACGCCGCTCTGATCGACTTTGATCTTCTCACAGCTATCGATTATGTGCATCTGGTTTTTCGATATGTTCTTTAATTAGTAACTCGTTCCCAGATTTAACTTAATAATAAGTATTTAATTACTACACTTGGTTGAATTGAAAACTATTTTTTTTTGCTATAGGTGCTTTAATTGCCCGTATCCACTTAATCCATTTTTCGTTCACTAAATCCTTAAATCTACAGTAAACTGAGCAGTAAATGAAACTTCTATGGTACGTAACAACGTAAAAGAGTACATAGCATAGCAATGAAACCCAATTTCAAACGAATTATGTCATCGAAACTCCAAAACTTTCCACATAACAATAAAAATGTCTGCATTATCGTGCACAGTAGAATACCGCCAAGTTCTAATTCATTGTGAATTTTAAAACAAGTGTCGACTCCTGCATTATTTGCATTTTTCACATTCTTTCAGTTTTGCAACGGTATTTGGTAAGTAGGTTAGCAAGGTTGTGAATTTTCGTGAAAATACTGAGTTAGCAATTTGACCGCATAAATATAATAATTTTATTTGCTATTGGATCGGTTTGAAATCATATTTGGTATTTCATGTGTCAAATGTAACCTCATAAACACATACCATGACTAAGAGGGTATCCAAATGTGTACCTAAAAGAAAGTGCCCAAACAGATATTAATAGAAAATACAAAATAAATAGGAAAAAATAATATTATTTTGAAAGCGTGACCCTAAAAAATAATTGTTAAAGTTAGCGTTTGATTCTGAACTAACCAAATTAAAAATCTACGAGAAAAAGAGCTCCGATTTCCTCATTACCTCCTGAGGGATTACGATATCGTAGCCCTTGTCTCTCCATCTTTCTACGGCTGCAAAGCCATCTACAAATTTATGTGCATATCGAATCGCTATTAAGAACTTGGCCGGGCACCCAACTTGAGAAAACCAATTGATTTTTATACTTCCATATGGATTTTTATTCGCTTGAATATTTATTGAGTATTGAGTAAAATATTAAGAGTTTTTATTACATAATCGATTGATTGACTGTGTGTATGTGTGTACAGTACAATAGTGTGTATGAATCACCATATGAATTTGATTAGTCTAGCGGTCAGTTAATGTCGTACTTTCTACTGCCCGCTGTGGAACTGGACCCTCCCACAGATTCTATTGGATGATGAAACACGATTTTCAACTATGGTAGGTTAAAAAAACTTAAAAAAATGTGGCAGTGAACATTATTTGTCAGTTTTATGCTTTCATTGCGAAAAAACTTTGCTTTTACTTATAGTTTATCAAATACACAGATTTACGTGCCTGTGTTTGTTTGTATTAAGAGCGTTTGCTGAAAAACTATACACAAAGGATTCTACTTACGTATTCAGATGGAGATTATATAAAATAATGAACCAAACAAAATAGAAACAGACGAGACGAACTAAAACGTTAGAAACAAAAGGCCGTACAAACGCTTCGACGCGGAACTGTTTGAAAGGCTAAACTAAAAGGAACTTCTGAGCATCACATACCAATTCAGCGCGAAGGCCCCGGGCGTGAGTTCACCACGTTTTATATGCAAAACAGGATAGTCCGGGACTCTTATCGGGCTGTAAACGTATCATCGTGTTATGTATATTGGTTTGATAAGAAAATTTGTGTAAAATATTGGATTAGCTTTATTTATGTTAGTTTTTGTTGTGAATGTTTTTACTGTAAAATGTGAAAGGTTTTATTGGACGCGATTACGTAATTTTAATATTGTGTATAAATTTATTCAATTGTAATTAAAAATTGTAAAATATTTTGAAATAATAGCCGGTCTAAAAGCATAATGCACAATGTTACATTTCTATTGCAACAAAATAATATAGGTATTATTTAGATTTTGATAGGGGAGCAAAAAAGGGGAGAAAAATAAGTAATGTTATAGTTTATGTAAATATATTTTGTTTGTAATAAGTATTCCTTTTACTTTCATTTTCCATGGAAAATATTTTTCATATTAACTCATTTCATTCAATTACGCAAAACCAAGATAAAATTCAATCAAAATATACTATAATAGACCAAGAGGTAATGACATTTCCAGGACTGTTTTCTTCTACATCATATCGTGGTCACCTCCCAGCGGCAGATTCCCAACATTACTGCAGACTAAGATCTCGGATTGCAACAATTTAAGTTGGAATCCCTTCTCAAGTTATCCGCGGATTATACACTACTGGGAATGTTTAGGTGCACTCCTAATCTGCATACCGATAAATATGTACTTTAATTAAAACTTTTACTTCACTATCTGATACTTAAATCACTACTTTAATAGCTTCTTGAGTTATGATAAACGATTACCATAACTCTTGCACACTACTACTGTTACTATAATTTATTTAATCGCAGCTCTGCCCGCTTGTATGTCAGACATTGTATATATCGTTAATAACTCACAAGTAATGTGCTTTTCTATTGGTAAAATATTTTTTTAATCGGTTGAGTGGTTCCAGCGTTTACCCCTCAAAACGTCACAAACTCACAACTGCGGGTAACGCGGGGAGTGGCTAGTCTTAATTAAAAATAGCTTAAGCTACTCCTTATATCATCAGCTACATGACTGCACGATTGGCCTACTGGTTTAAGCTGTCGCCACGTCGCTTCCTAATGCACCAAGTGTCGTGTGTTCAAATTTTGCGTAGGATAACACTTTATGTGAATCACAAATTGTTGTTCTGAGCCTGGGTGTTCTTTGAGTCGGTTTCATGTACGTTTGTAACGATTCCCGCCACACAGAAATGTATTCCAAAAGCGGAAGTTGTGCTTTTTAAATCGCCGTTTCCGAGATTAACCGGAACAAACAGATAGACTGACAAAAAAATTAAAATTAAGTTATTTATATCAGTACTGCAAACATATGCACATAATAAAAATCTATTAATTTTAAATCACAAAGAGACGCCACAATATTGATAAGAATAGATTATCAATTTCTATCCTCCGCTTTAATCCTTACCCTACCCAATAAAATTGTTCCACACTCAAACCAAAATATTCCAACAAATCTCCAAAACACCTTGTTACGCAAACTATGTTGCATAACTCATTCGGTACTGTGAAAAATGCGGGGAATTTGTTATGGTGACCTAAAAATTGTCGCTCGGTACGAGAAGACGGAGCTACACTTGTTTGCGACACACTAAAAGATTGGGGCGAATGCCCCATGGTACCAATGTTTTCTAAGGAAATGGGTGCCCTAGTTTTGAAACTATTAATTTTTATGTGTGATTTAAAATGTCTCACTATTTTAAAGTGTGTGGTTAATGTAACTATTTTATTACATTTTGATCTTAAATTTTTACTTTTATCGCATGTTTGTGTTTCAGTTCCTCCATTTCAAACATTGTAGTTAGTGTAATCGTAATAATTAAGGTATAAATAAATAAATTGTCACAAACTGATCAGATAAGATGACATCGTGATGTTACCGATCATCGGGATACGATTTATAATCAATTCATCATTACCATCATCAGGCTATCGCAGTCCACTGCTGGACATAGGCCTCTCCAATTGCACGCCACTTGGTTACCCGCATTCAGCTACTGCCTACTTATTACTTTTGGGCTATTACACCTATAGTAGTACTAAGATGTGTTACATCAACATTTAAAACTTAAGAGCTCAGTAATTTTGAAATTCACCCCGTCTGGACGTAGTTGATAACTTATTTCAACCTTAAATCATCATCGTCAATCATCAACAGCCTTTAACAGTCCACTGCTGGACATAGGCCTCTCCTTTCAAAGGAGGTTTTGGCCTACTATATCACGCTGGCCAGACGGGTTGGTAAAGGGTTTGTTTCAAGTTTTCCTTGTCTTGGCAGTGATGTTAGCTGCTTATTTTGTTCCTTTAGTCGCCTCTTACGACACCCATATAGGGGTGGTGACACTTGGTATTCTTAATCCGTCACCACACGGACACAAACTTAAATAATTTATATAAATCAGAACCGGTAGAAAATGAATATGACCTTTCTACTAGATCCTGGGAGAATGAATCTAAAACATTGGCCTTCCCTTCTTTCCGACCTACATAGAACAAGGCTCAATGACCTCCTCATTCCGAAGCTTTTGGCCAAGCATTATTTTAAGGCACGGCCCGAACCTCCACCAAACACGCCACATTACATCACAGTGTTAAAAAAATAAAGTTCAATTTAGATTGCATGACTAGAAATTTAATTTACGAATTTATCTAACAGAATCATACAAGTATAAACTTTATAGAGTTGCCAAGTAAATTAATTCGGACGTTCACGTGTCGTTCGAATATATTTTATGGCAACATTGTCGTTAATAGTGTTAGCGTAGTTTGTTTTTTTCTGTAATTACACTGTGTTTTTGTACCGTATATACACATTAGTGTTCAAATAATTATCCACTTTTAAATACAACGTTGTATTAGTTGCTCAAACTTTATGTATTTTTTACACAAAATAACAGTCAATTAAAACTTTGCTCATTAATTCTAAGTAGAGGGGAACAGCTACAAAGTAATATTTTACTACTACACTGGTGCGATTAAGTCTTTAAAAATGTCAATACCGAATCGTAACTTCCGATATTCGAGGTTTAGTAGTGCGCCATTATGAAAATGAACCTAGAATCGTCGAACAAGTTAGTACTCTGATAAACCGAGAAAGAGACACTACTGCTCTGTATATTGTGTTTAATTAGTAATATATTACATACATATATTTTAAAATCTCAACAATTACCTACTCGATTTTACATATAAATGGTAAAATGGCAGAATAATCTCTTAAAATTCATTGATATGTAAATGTTAGGATAACTTTAGCTATAAAACTGCTATTAATTAGAAGTCCAACAAAAAATATCTTTGTTAAGTGAATATAGTCGTGCGTTTAGGCGTATTTAATGAGATCCTGTTGAATTAGTTGCCGTCAGCGTCCTTCATAAATTGTCGCCATTGCAACTTTTGTCCCGGAAAAAGGATAGGGCTGGCAATAATTCAGTTATTACAAAAGGATATAACACTAATTTTTTTTGGTGCTTTTTTGCTTTTGTTGTTTATAAATTAGGGTTGGGAATATGGATGAAAAATAAACAAAGGAAAAATACTGACATGGAAAGTCAGATCTCGATATAAATGCACCAAATTGATAGGAGTGCTACCAGGACATTACAGAAAACCAGTATTAGAGCAAGAGCCCAGAGCCGCCAGACCTACGTCATTAGTGCAAAGCTGAAATTTTAAGGATTATTAGTACAATGTCTTGTTAAGATGTATGTGTACCCATTAGCTTGAAAGCGGGGCCGTTTCTGAGATAGCGCGAAGTACAGATGGATAAAAACCTTACTTACCTACGTTATAGGTGCAAAGCTAGTATTTACATATTTTATCAAGAATATTATATAAAATTAAAATTCATTACTGCCAGACACTTTCCGTGGGCCATTACTTCTGCCAGACGTCTTGAAAGTTGTGAAAAAAATAGGTAAACTACGTTATAGTAGCAAACCTAAATTTTATACATATTATCTAAGGTAGGTACTATTTTAAGACCCTTTGTATGCGGCCAGACCAATCCGAAGGGCCAATCATCCCCCAGACACCTTTAAATATTTGTAGTAATTAGGAAGCTGAGGTATATCAAATTTGGTATTATTTCAAGAATAGAATTTTAGAATATTCAATGGTTTTTACACGCTTTTTATTAGCTTCACCTGTATGTTTGTTTGTTTGTAACCAACTCCTTTGGGTGCGATTTTGACCCACTTTAAACGGCCAGATTTCGTTCAAACTTTGTAGATTTTTCGGGGACCGATGACAATACACTAATATGAAAAAAAAAAACAAAAAAAACTTTAAACAAATTAGTATTTTTCTAAAATAATAGTTTTAAAAAACTAAACAAATAGGCTTTTAACCTAAAAATAGAAAATAATTTCAATGTAAAAAGCGTAGGGCGACGTTATTGAAATATTGTCAGAAAGCACCCCAAGTTTTGTGTGTGCGGGTCCAAGTGGGTCAAAATCGCACCCAAAGGAGTTGGTTACAAACAAACAAACATACAGGTGAAGCTAATAAAAAGCGTGTAAAAACCATTTAATATTTTACAATTCTATTCTTGAAATAATACCAAATTTGATATATCTCAGCTTCCTAATTACTACAAATATTTAAAGGTGTCTGGGGGGATGATTGGCCCTTCGGATTGGTCTGGCCGCATACAAAGGGTCTTAAAATAGTACCTACCTTAGATAATATGTATAAAATTTAGGTTTGCTACTATAACGTAGTTTACCTATTTTTTTCACAACTTTCAAGACGTCTGGCAGAAGTAATGGCCCACGGAAAGTGTCTGGCAGTAATGAATTTTAATTTTATATAATATTCCTGATAAAATATGTAAATACTAGCTTTGCACCTATAACGTAGGTAAGTAAGGTTTTTATCCATCTGTACTTCGCGCTATCTCAGAAACGGCCCCGCTTTCAAGCTAATGGGTACACATACATCTTAACAAGACATTGTACTAATAATCCTGAAAATTTCAGCTTTGCACTAATGACGTAGGTCTGGCGGCTCTGGGCTCTTGGTCCATATGTTTTTTAGTTTAGTTTCGCTTTTCGTTGCTTTCCGTCGAGTGAGTAATAATAACAATATTCTTTTATTATTATTTTATCTAGTTCGAAATTGACGCAGTGCTTATGCCATGCATTAGCGGTATGTAACTGGTACTTAATTTTGACAATCCCTACATACATTTTTTTATAACCTCAGCCTGTCAAAGTAACCACTCTCCCTGATAGAAAGAGTAGTACCAAAAAGTAGTGGTCATCATCATCATCAGCCTATAGCAGTCAATTGCTAGACATAGGCCTTATCAATTGCACGTCACTTGGTTCAATCCTGGGCTTCTCGCATCTAGCTCCTGCCAGCTGTCTTGGTTTAATCAGCACTCTGCAAGGCCCGTTTGAACATCCTACACTACGCTTGACGAGACACGCAGTCACTATACTCACTCACTATAGAATGCAAAATGGTGACCCGCATCATGGCCGCCAATTGAGATGCTTCTCCATTATTGGGTCTCCGGTCCCGCACTGGTCACACGGCAGCATGAATGCTATCATTTTAGATGTTAGACAATTTTTACATATCAAAGCAACACCACTAGCGTCATCCAATGCAAATGTAATATCTATTTACGAAACTTCTAATTAAATATGTAATAAAATTACTTGTTTATCTTTGAAACTTTTGCATAAAACATATGTATATAATTAGTGGCATATTTCGATAAAACTATCTGTACTAAGCCAAATTTATTTTAATCATAACTTCAGTACTAGTATATTTCCTTTTACCCTCGTTTAACCACTCCAAACTAATCCTTTTAGCAATGCACTAGTTATATTCCAAGAAATATTTTCTTCACTTCACCAGTAAAATAAATTAATTATCACCGAACATAGCATGTCAAATTTTGACTCACAAACTTCGTATGAAGTTGAAACGGCTCAGTGCCAACCACTGTGAACTTTCTTGAACTTTCTTGTACAATTTCGAACTTCGGACAACCCTAGGAAGACAAAGGGTCCAGTAAAAAGCCTTGGAGAAGTCGCAACGATCTCAAAGGGTCTTTCGATACTTTTACAGAGTTTTTTGATTGCAAACGTCTCGGGGAAATCTTTTTGTTTCTGTTTAGGTATACAGTTGTTTCTTTTTGATTGTGTATTTTGTTGATATAGATTGAACTTGTAATGAGATGATATGTTTTCAAGTATATGCTAACTGAATTTGAAGGGGAAGAGTTCGAATTCCTTATGATATAATTTCTATAATAGTATGCCACGGAAATAACTATTTTCGTAATCAATTCATAATTATTTAGTAGTAACTGAATCTCACTAACTATTAAATATCAATAAATAAACTAACTCATATGTACTTTCAAACCATTCTATTTTATGCTTATAAATATGTGAACACAAATATACTTCTGTAATCTCTAACCTAATTAGATTACAAAGTGTAATTATGTCAACACACCTCACATTTAAACCGCATGGGCCCCACTTTCATTGCGGCAACACACAACATTCGCTTCAATATTTTTCCTATTTAATTGTTTCGTTATAAAAAATGTATGTTTATTTTTAATTAACTGAATGCATTGCGCTTGATCTTCATTTTTATGACAATAGTTTGTCATTAATCTCACATTGATGTTTTTCTTCTAAGACTAGCAAAGTTTAATAGATAGATAGTCTTTTTTGTATGTTGTTGTTCTTGATATTTGTTAATTGAGAATCTCGTAAGGCAAGGTCTGACACTATGTTCGTTGTGCAATGCCTATAGTCTGTGTATATTGGATTTTTACTTGTTTTTACCCGCCTACGAAGCCACAAGAAGGTTAATAGTTATAACACTATATCTATATTTTTATGGTTCACCATATAGACTAAATTACTGAACCAAATTTAATGTATGAAGAATGAGGTGTCAATAGTTTTGTAATAATGGTCCGTGTGACATAAGTTATATAAATTTTATTCAAACTGTTACGTTGTCACTATCCTCATAGTGAGTACAGATGATACAGCATGGCAGTCTAGTTAGATGTCTCTGCATTGTTCTCTCGGTAGACGGAGGCCTGCGGATTGATTGATAGGATAGGGTCTGCGGCCTCACACTCACCAACTAAATACAACAGCACGCATGCCATCACTTTTGGTTTTGTTTTCTGTGTAAGGGTAGTACTGCTTCTGTCGAGCCGGCCATTCGTAGCTCCTATTACTTATAACTTTATTTTCAAAACTTTGAAAAATGCATCTACGATTCTGGAGACTGGCATTGCGTGTATATTTTACATAAGCCGTTTTTTGTGTGCTTACTACACTGTTGGTCTAAAACCATTTGATAAGAATGACGAAACAGGTATCGTGACAAACACCACTAATGCGTGCAATGAAAAGCTCATAATATTAAGTAAAACAAACATAAAGTTACATAATACGTATTATCCAACACTCAAATCGTCCGCACGGCTGCCAAAACAATAATCATCCCTAAAAACAGGCAAGCGCTGTCTAAAAATAACTTGACGCTCAAATTTGCCGTTTCCATTACAAATTCAAAACAAAGATGTTTGTTCTACAATACAGAAGATTGGGCTATCATTAAGATTCCAAAGCCGTCAGGTACCCTCATCTGACAAAAAACAATAACGAATGAATATTCATTTCATAAGCAATGAAAACGATTCGTCATGTTAAATAAGCCGTTCGTTTGTGTTTAGAAATCCATTTTGTTTTGCGATGCGTTTCGATAAATTCGTATGCCTTTGAATTGGTTGAGATGGGTCGGTTATTAATTTAATAACAAACCTGCTTTTAAAGAGAGCATTCCTGTAGAAACAACAGTCTGTGTTTGGAACGATTTGTTCAAGTTTCAGATAGAATTTGCAGTGTTTCATGTACACAGAGGCTTCCTGATTTTGATTTTCCAAAACAAAGTCTACTATTTTTTAACTACGAAATTAAATTATCTTTTTGAAATGGTATATATACAATACAAAGAGTTTCTATCTATATACCATTTATACGTTATAGTATTTCTTCTAAAGGTAGGTATAGCAAAATCGAAAATATTCTTATTCGTCTCTAAAGTTCTCTCTTGCCTTCTTTTATCTTCTTTACCAGTACGCTGGTGGTACTTAATATAACACATATGTATAGGACAAACTACTATGCTAAAGTACTGTTTAAAAATAAATCTCATTGTGTAATAATATAATACAATACCTTAAAAGACTTACTAAAATAAACAAACAGCCATCAAATCAATATTATAGACATACAAGTACATCAGCGTACATAGTAGCTAATAAAGCGAGAGGTTCATCCCTCCATCCTCAGTTATATTTAAATCAGTTGGCAATAAGAGAGAGCCAAATCCTGGCGTGACCCATTTCTTAGATCCGGCTAATGCCGCCGAAACTTCCGCGACCCGAGGTCCTATTACTAGCGGAAAGGTAATTTTATTTGAAAAAGCTACTAAAACATGGATTAATTTTATAAACATGATCAAAAGTTATTCATAACACACGGATGGCGTAATCGATTAAGCGATTGCCACGCCGTTTTTTACAGAAGTGGTAAAAGTTCAAACCCAGTGTCATGTGGGACACTTTGTGCGATCCAGAAGTTGTTGTTCTAAGTCTGGATTTGTTCTATCCCATAACTAAGATTTAAATTGATATGTGTGAAAATATTTCTGACATTAGACACACCACGCCATCTAAACACAAACTAAGCAAAGCTTGTACTATGGGTACTACAAAACTGAAATAAATACAGTTTTAGTTTTTTTTTGTAAACACATACATATTCTACATTTAAACAAATATTTACAAATCGTACAAACATTTAGTCTGACCTGAGAATGGCGTCTGTAAATAATTTTAACAAAAAGGAAGCGACTTCTAAGAAAAACTATTCCGAGTACCCAAATCGCGACAATTGTGCCTATGATAATATTTGAGGAGTTCCCTCGATTTCCTTGGGATCTCATCATCAGATCCCGATATGGTGACGATGGGACCACCTATAAGCTACGCCCATTCCAATGCAAAAATAATTTTTGAAATCGGTTCATAAACGACGAAATTATCGCTGAACATACTTAAAAAAAAAAAAAAAAAAGATTCCGACGAATTGAGAACCTCCTCCTTTTTTTTGAAGTCGGTAAAAATGAAATAAATACATATTTAGTTTTTTGTTTAAACACATACATAAACAAATATTTACATATCGTACAAACATTTAGTCCGTCCTGGGAATGAAGTCTGTAAAGAAAGCAGAAAATTGCTTAACATATATAATAAGGTAACATTCAAATCGCTATACGCTCGCACTACCACCAAAACTTGTACATCCGTTACGTAATGCCTTACTCAACTGTACAAAAAATAATATCACTTTGCATAAGCATTTTTTCGTTCGTTCCTCTGCTTGGGAGGTATTTTACATTGAAATGTGGTAAAGTAGAGCAACAATTGTTCCCATATAGGTCAAGTGGGTGCATTGTGTTAGGTACTTTTCAGTGCATTTGGGACCTGAAATGTTTATACCCTTTTATTCGTTTTCAGGTTTTCTTACAGGATTTAATCGTGATCTTTTCATGAATGGTAATCGTTCATCGACAGCCTTTAGCAGTCCACTGCTGGACATAGGATTCTCTAAGAGTGTCAGATATCCAATATATCCAATTGTATAACGAAAACAAAATTAGATGAATGCTTCTAGCTGAGTCGCCAAAGGTGATTAGAAACAATCACCGTGGTTAAGCATCGACGGCGTGGTCAGACCTGGATGGGTGACCGTCTGTGGCATGATATATTATGAGCGTTTCCAGTCGTCCCGGCCACGTCATCAATCGTTCACGTTAAACAGTCGGTCCCGGTTGTTATCTTAAGATAACTGTCATGAAGCTTAGTTTGAGGCCTTCGGGCACTAACCTCAACGTGCCTAGCCAGACCCCAACCTGCACTCGGTCTACGTTAGGACATATGGCCTTCACTCTCCCCAGAACCGAGCCCAGCAGTGCGACATTATGGGTTGTTGATGAATTGCAGTTAAAACATACATACATATAATTTATCTTTATTTATTTTATGCGCCATTGCACCGTGGTATTGTTTTTTTTTTTAACTCTTTTCACTGTTCTCTCCTTCTTTCTCTTTTATTCAGCTACATGTTCTGCTCTCCTTTTCTCTCATGTTCAGCAGCTAAGTAAATGTTCAAGTAAACAAAGATTCACTTTCGCTAGATGAGCAATTTCATGAATAAACATAATAAGAAGCGAGGTCGCCGGCGCCGCGCGCTGATTTACTGCCAACCGACGGCTTTTACAGGATTACGTGGAAATCATAAGCTGAAGCGGATAATCTCCACTCTCTTGAAAGTTAAGGTATTAACATAAAGCTAAATATTTCTGGTAAAAGTTTCCGTCATTTTGATGCTAAGTTTTACTTGTTTTTTTTTTAAAGATTTCGGTAATGAGAAGATATAATATTATTATATAAAGACTAGCTTTTAGCCCGTGGATCTGCCTGCGTGTATGTATGATATCGCGGTAGGAAGTAGCCTATTTCCCTCCTTAGTAATAAAAGTACCTCCATACCAAGTTTTATTGAAATCGGTACAGAGATTTTGAAGTGACAGCGTAACAAACAGACAGATAGAGTTATTGTCCAATTTAGATTATTGGTATGAATTAGTATGAGCAAATTTAAACCTACAAAGCAGGTTATCAATATTGAAAGAGTAACTGCAAGTTAGATTATGTCTGACTGGTCTCTAAGTAGACTTATAACTTAAAATACACAACTAAGTATCGTTCGTTGTTACATTGTTATTGTGTCTTTGACATTTTGTATTAAAGAAGAGAATACTGTATTAAACTTAAAAAAATACTTAAGTATTTTTAAAACTGGAATACAAAGTTCTCTTTTGTGACGCAATAATCGCTAATTACTGTGCTTTTAAAACCGCTTCATGCTATTACTTAGAACCTCTAAATCTTCGTGCATAAAACTGAGCCTGTATGAGTATACACAATTCGTTCTGTGTTCATTGTTATATGGCAACGATAGGCCGCTCGCATACGACAACTTACTTCTATGCATTTGTACTTTTATTTAGTCCACATACGTTTATGCGTGTGTAGTCTTCCTTATTGTCCGGGCTAAGTTGAATACATTTGTTTTATTATACAATTTATGTTCTGTGTCTAATTTATTAGGGCAGTTTAGTTGTGGTTAAGTAATGTGATATCCTTGAAGTAATAAGAAGAAATTGTACTTAAATTATTATGACGCAACTTCAAAGTAAAATCTATTCTTTTAAGCAATTCCCTTCCTATCTTCACCTTCCCATAATAGCTTTCTTCTTTTTAAATCTCTCAGATTCCGATTCTAGTATCGACTCAAGCTCTTACGAAAAATAATTACGTTATTATATTCTAACTAGATATATGTAATTACAATGCTCTGAAACCAACGTATACCTTTTTATAGAAAGAAAAAGTTATACATACCAATAAATAAAATTGTCTGCATGTAGTATCAAATCAACAGTTTTTTATTAAATGCATATGAAAGTATATACGTTACTTATACCAATATTTAATAAAAAATAATATAAACGTGCCTATATTATGACCTTAATATACGTGCTACGAGTGTACAAGGGTATTGTATAAACATAACATCTATGTTAATATAAATAATAATATTAATATTATTATGTATTATATATAATACTAGTTGACCCAGCGAACTTTGTACCGCCCAACTTTAAAATTCCAGAACTTGATCGCAGCGCCACCTACCGGGTCCAATTGCGAATCTAAACCATTCCCAGATCCCCTTGAACACACACAAAAAATTTCATCAAAATCGGTCCAGTCGTTTGAGAGAAGTTCAGTGACATACACACTCACAGAAGAATTATATATATAAAGATATACTGCCTCGTTGGTCGAGTGGTTAGCGTATGCGACTGCTAATCAAGAGGTCTCGGGTTCAAATCCCGGGTCGTCCAAAAAAGTGTTTTTGGGTTTTTCTTAGGGAATTTCGAATAACAGCCCGGAGTTTGGAAGTTTGGCGGAAAATCACGCCCGTGCCTCGGAGAGCACGTAAAGCCATCGGTCACGTTTGTCATGAACATCTATGGCAATCGTTATTGGGAAGTCACTGTCCTCAAATTTACTGACAAATGGTTCAACCTACTAATTTCAATTCTTCCTTAGGGTTCCTCCGATGCCAGTCGCTCCGTGGAAAAACTGATATTCAGTTTGAACTAATAGCCGACCCCAAATAATATTGGGAATAATGCTAGGAAGAAGAATTAATATGTATTAAGAACAAACCCAAAAATCAATCTAAAAAGTCATTAAAAATGAAATTGTACAACTTTAAAATTTACATTATTCAGTGAGTCGCGTCTCTGTCGCGGCGTTCGTCCCACTCTCTAATTGAATCACATGGTCTTATACAATATTCATGCGGTATGATAATACGCCCAGCCCCCGCTAGATGCCGTTAGCCAGATTATAGTTGACGGATTCATAGTTTAGTCAAATTGTGGAGTTTAGTGTGTATGAACAATAATATATGCGGGGATGAAAGGGTGCATGTATCAATTGATTGGATGCAAGTTTCATTTGATTTGATATTCCTTAGGGGACAATTGGGGTGTTTCTCATAATTGTATATTATATTACTTTAAAAATTATTTGACATATATAAAATCTGAATTACTTAAGAGTGTGCTGCGCGAACAAAAAACGCCGAGTTTAGGTATTTACGAGCAGAGTTGCGCGGCAGCGCCGCTAGGCAGCACCGTCGCCGCTTCCTACGTGAAACATTTTATCTAAGATATGTAAAATAATTGTACAGAGTAGGCTCCACACAGAGTAATACATATCTTCTAAATATTCAGTCGTTTTTATGGAAGTTTTGTTCAAAAGTAATAATTTCTAGAATCTATTCATTTTCATAATCAGCCTATCGAAGTCCACTGCTGGACATAGGCCTCTCCCATTGCAAACCACTCTGATCGATTTTGGGCTTCTCACATCCAGCTCCTGTCAATATAAGTATATCATCTATACAGGGTGTCCCAGAAAGAATGGGTAATCCTAAAGCACGTAGTAGTATAGCTATCCAGCGTACAAAAAAAAAACCCAAAAGAAATCCAATAGTTGCCCAAATTTTGAAGTTATCTTATTCCTCACAAAAAATCTTATTAGAAATGCAGTAAATAGTATGAGTGCCTATTATACTTTTTTGGAAAAAAATTAACATGAAATTTGATCAAAATAAATTATGACAGAATTTGAGATTTTTGTGAAAAAAATATGTATGAAAAACTAAGCAGCAACTATATTAAAAAAAATGGTATAATACATAATTTTATCCAAAGAGAGAAAATTAAAGCTTCCTTTTTAGTGTAGTAAAGGACGTGTGATAATGTTATTTCGCTATTTACTACCTGAGTGTGGCCGAAGTAATTTTTTGTTAATTATGAGACAGAGATAGGTGAATAAATTCAGTACTAAAGTACAGTGTAAGCGAGCGAGAGACGAGTATATTATTATTGTACCTTTGTACTATTGTACCTTATCTCTCTCGCGCCATGGCACATAGCAATGGCAAGTATTTGGTGCGTCGCTTGACTTGTTCGGTATCGCATGTTCCCATTCCTTTTGCAGTTCTCTGTGATTGTCAATCAGTGTTAAAACGACGATTTCTGGCTAAACAGCCAGAAGTCATCGTTTTAAGTAAGAGTCAAATCATTGGACTCTTCGTTTTGCTCACTGATTTGGACTTTAGTTTGGTGATTTTACGACGACTTGGCTTGTATCTGGACTGGTTTCGTGTATCAGTATGCCGCGTATTCAATATATGGCACAAGAATACGCAAACATGCACTTTATTTATGGTGAATGTAGAAGTAGCGCAAGTGCTGATGCATTCCTTTATAGGGAAAGATACCCTACAGCGCGTCATCCAGATTACCGCGTATTCATAAGAGTGTACAGATGTTATTCGGAAGGTAGAATGCATAGGTGGTACGAGCAGGGGGGTGTCACTCCGCAGTTTAGGTATAGTCGGCCGGCTGCCTGCCGGGTCAGACACGCCGGTCGAACAGACATCGTCAGAACAGTTCAGAGTTACACGATAGAAAGAGACGCAATCGTAGGTAAATATAATCGTAGTGATTCGGCGCTGTGCGATCTAAATTGAACTTAATCTTTTGACACCGAGGGTATCTATAACTTTAATTTACTTTTCGGAGTGACTCTTCTGTGCAGGTACTATTATGTATTCTGTGGTACGAGCACTGGGAGAATAGCAAATATCAATATACAAGACACTGTGCTTGACGAAATTCAGAAGAAGACAAAGGCGACCGGTCCACATCTTATAAAGCCCCTTTTACATGTTCTTTTTTTTCAAAATTAGCTTCAAGAAGCTTCCGCTCCTGAAGCCATTCAATCGAATCAGCTTAATACAGTGCGCCGTTCAAGTGCGTGACGATCCTCATTGGATAGCTGTAACAGTATTTTTGCCATATGCGTAGATTTAGCAAAGTTGAAATCGGCTTTACTAAAATCAGGCCTTGGGCAAGTTTCACCGTAGTCTTTATCACTAATGTCTGTATTGCGGGATTAAATGAAACAACAGATGCAGCACACCGTCCTGAGTATGATTGTCTAAGTGAATAGTTTATTCGCCATAAAATTTTTGGCATTTTTAATCAATCGACAAAGTACTTTTATTATGGTGGCAAAGACCGCATCTGATTTTATTTCACCAAATACGTTTTTATCAGTTTGATGGCCTTTATTTATGAGGATGTACTTGCAAATATAAGACTTGCACGAGCTGTGATCGTGGAAAACGTGAATAAGTGCATTGAAAAGGTCTTGTTTTAAATCTATAACTTTTTCAGCGAAAGATTTTTCATTTTGAGAATCAATGTGATTTATGGCACCTTTCACCGATCGCCGTACGCGTAGCACGTTTTGGAGCTGTATTTTTTGGCATTTTAATTGGTAACATGTATTTCTTGATAATTCATCTAATCTTGTACAAAAGTTTCTGAGGAGGTGGTTAGAGCACTCTATCTTTTCGACAATAAGTGCGGCATATGGTTTGGTATCCAGAACATTTTTGTAGGTGCTGGAATCACCATTAGCTATGTGTTTAGAATAAATAAAACCTTGAGTTGCTTTTGAAGCCTTCTACTATGGCAGTTGACTACATACCGCTAGATGATCGAGTGTAATTTTTATATCATACATGCTCAGAAATACAAACTTGAAGTAAAGTTTGCGCTTCTGAGCTCGCCCGCAAACCATAGAGTTTTTATTTTTAACAGTCATGTAGAGAACTTTTTTAGTTCTGTAGCCAATGATATTTGCAGCTCCTGAAAAGGTCGTATAGTTTTTCCTGTATGACCTCTTACTCCAATACGCATCAGATACAACTGTTATCATCGGTACGCTATCTGCATTAAGGTCATTATTTTTTTCAGCCAGTTAATATTTTTATTTTGTTGCTTCCTCTATGCTTTTTACTTTGGCTAGTTCCCAGAGTTCACATACTTTAGCATGAAATTTGGCATAAAAATGTTCTGACATGCAGGGTATATCAAGAGAAGTTTTGACTTGCTCCAGGGCACTGAATCCCATATCTATACACTTAATTACTCACGATATTTTGATTGAGTGCAAGTTCCTTGCTGTTTCTAGGTTTTCAACAATTTTCCAATCTTAATTTTGTATTACACATATTGCATACTATGAAACAGGAGGACTGAAAACAATTTCTATATTCTCCATTGATTTTTAAATTACTGAAGTTGCAACCAAATGGAGAGTTGTGGTGAGTAAGTTCTTGGTTTAAACAAGTACCCGAATTGTGGCTTTGCTTTCATTTGTGTTTTCCTTTTCTACTATAAGTTCTTTCTTGACCATAAGATTACATGTAACCTGAAAAACATAGGCCTATAATAATAAATTGAGTTTGATAAGAGTAGGTACCTTTGATTAAATATATGTTTATAATCAAAGGTAAATATTTACGTTTTGAAGTTCTCTACCGTCTTGATTACTTGATTACTTGATTACTTGATTACTTGATTACTTGATTACTTGATTACTTGATTACTTGATTACTTGATTACTTGATTACTTGATTACTTGATTACTTGATTACTTGTATTGATTGATTAGCAACTGACGAATAATTGTGAACGGAACATTGCATTTACATTAAAATTATAACAGTAACATTAAACATACCTGTTTGAGATATTTACCTATTTGCGTTTGTACGTTTGTATTGTGTTTCGTACATTTGTTGCTCTGCGTTCGCATTACTCTGTACAGATTCGACTCGAAATTTGATTTTTTTCCAATTTTCTTATTTGCCAGTAAGTATAACCAATGACATATAGACATGATACACAATACAATACTGACATAAGTCTAAAAAAAACTTCAAAACAAAATTGATCTCATTAATATTAGTAATTAGACCCATTCTGCTTTGAAGTTTCAGACCTAGTAATTTAATTAGAGCAATATTTTTTTCTGCGCAATGTGCAATGTGCATCAGGCGTTTGTGTTAAAAATTGAAAAGTCTCAATATTTTTAGATTTATACTTTTAAATTAAATTATACACCGGCTAAACCCTGCACGATGTAAATACAAATATTGTCATATGAAAATTATTGTTCTAGACGTAAAATCTACTATCTTTTCGAAGAAAAATGTTTTTAAGATTTCATCTGACACACAACATATATGTATCGTTTTTTAATTTTATATGTATCTGTTTCAAATTCCAACTTCGGCGGAGATTTTGTGCAAGGATCGACCTAAACTATACAAATACTTTTGATGTATTTAATTAATGCAGCGCACAGTACTACTCATTTGAAAATACGTCAAATCCCACAATTTCGTGCAGTACCTTCTTAAAAAGTTTATTGTAATAAACTTTTTAAGTATAAGGCCTAGCCATGTCTTCTTAGGAATTTTCTCTTTCTTAAACAAAAGTAATGCTATCTCATCAGATCGTTCAGGCTACTACTGGACATTAGTACCTACTAGAATTACCTTAGCTATTATTATAATTCACTACATTCCAACAGTCTATAAACAAATTTTTGGGCAAATAAAATATTCCTTATTTTTATCCATATTTTATGTCTTAAAAATCAGTTCGTTAACGATGAAAATATAAGTAAACATGCAAAAAAAAATTTTTAAGAATTTGGAATTCGTTCCTTTTTTTGAACCCGGTTAGAAAGCAAAAATAATAAAACAAGATGGAATGGAATCGGCAAAAATGAAAACGAACGAAAGAAATTTGAACAACAGAAAAAAATAATGTCAAGATTCATCAAACAAAATAAAAACATAATTTTTCTGCGTACAAAACGTAGACGTCAAAAATATATCTACTTTAAATCATTCCTTTTCATCACTGTATCACGTTTACAAGAGACAAATGAGAGTAAATAGCTCACCCTCTTAAAAAGTTTAAAGAGAATCCATGTCAAATATGAAAAGTGTACAACCTAGCAAGAAACACCGCATAGGCGCTTCTAAATTCGTTATCCTTCAATTTTTTGCTCATAAAACGTAATCTTGTTAGAAAAAAAACTTATTTCATAAAGACGAAGGGAACTGGGGTAGAATTAAAAGAAAGGAGCTGAAATTTCAGTTGAGAGGAACAAAAAATATATTAATGTTCTTTGTAGTAATGGAGAGCGATTGTAACTGCTGTAGGATCAACAATTACTGGCGATGCTTCCAAGTTTCCGGTTTCATCGTTAAAAACTTTGTTCTTTTGTGAATTTTATCCGAATTCTTTATGTTAAAATATAGCAGTTACAGTTATGAACAATCGTAATTGATTTTTATCGTTTCAGTTTACGTTTTGATTTATTTTTCTCATATTGAGTTATTTATCGGGTGTGCTTGTTATGGAAACGAGGTCAATTATTTTGTGGTAAACAAGCTGGTGTTTACTAGATTGTTCACTGTTAGTTTTCATTTATTTACTTAATCAAGCTTTTGAAGCATATATTAAATTGGGATTTATTTATAAAATGATCCATTCTATTAATGTTATAAATTACAAATGAACTCAGTCTCAAATTACATAGGCTACCTTTATTGCGATAACTGCCTAATGCGCGTGTGTAAACGTGGGAAAAGGCTAATATTTTATATGAATAAAAAAAAGTCTTTGATAAATGTCTTTTTTATCGTAAACTCAAGTACATACAAAGTATTGAAACGTAATAAACAAATACACCCCACGCTGTTCAAAACAAAATTTAATAACAGCAAGACGCTACATCGTAATCGAATCTTGAGATCTTGTTTGAGAAAATTAAAAAAATATCGCTGCCGTCGACGACCGAACGTCATCTCAATTTTTATCTTAATCTGTATTATGAAGAAACCGAGCACGGTACGACTTTAATAAAATTTTCGCCAACCATACAAAAGAGAGATACGAAATTACTTTTAAACGAATCCTCTTGTAGTGAAGGATGGAGGCTTGAGAACTTCAACATGTAGGAGCGAAATTTTTTTTCTTTTTAATTTTGTGACGTTCCTTTTTGAAACTTAAGTAACTTTTATGATATAGGCCTCAAAGAAAATCGAAAAGTTTCCTAGTTTTATTCCAAAGCCAATAAAAATTATGTATAAAATGCATATTGTAATAATTACTTATATCTTAATAAAATTTGTGTGACAAAGAAAAGATGTGTTGAAAATTTAATTTTGCTGATGCATGTTAGTTTCATTATTTGTCAAAGCAAAGTAAATACTTTAATTTCCTATCTAAACATCAAATGCAACTTCAATCAACAGAAGCAAGTCCTATAAGATCTTGCGCGTGGAATAACCCTTAAATGTCAAAAGAGCGTTGAGCAAATAGAAATTTAAAACGATTTCAATTATTAATTGGTCCTGTCCAAACATCGGTGAATTCAAACGCTTCAGAGGGTTACATTTGCACTTAAACTTGTATGTTGGACAAATGTATTCTCGTATAGGACGGTGACTTTGATATCCATGCAGTTTGAATATGTCTCAAAATTTTAATGACATTAAATACTGGTTTTCGCTCTAGACAATAAAAAAGAAATGGTTTTAGTTGTTGAACTTAAAGTTTGATTCTTGACTGTTCCATTGCTGTATAAAATCTTTATTTTGATGAACTACAAAAGCAACCAACTAGCTAGTTAACTAAAGCTTTAACAACCTGTACAGTTGGAGAAAATGTTTCAATACACGAATGACACCACAAGTTCCAAGTGCTTAAAACCCAGTGAGCTATTACTAAAAGATATCCATACGTAATTTGTTTTTTTTTTAACAAAATATTTCCAATCCCTTTTGGTACCTTAGAATAGAATAGAATACACTTTATTCTATACCAGATGTATATAAAATAACAATTTTCATGTACAAATGGCGGCCTTATCGCTAAGAAGCTATTTCTTGCAGGCAACCTTAGAATAAAAAAGAAAATTGATAGTGAAAAAAACGAAATTCATGGATAGTTTTGGTACGAGTAGAAAATCAAAAAGTAAAAGAATATTAATGAATGGGATACAGTAAACAACAACCTTAACACGTTCATCATGGTTGACTTATAATATTTAATTGAAAATTTCGCATTTTAAACTGTCTTTGAGGATAATATTGAGGAGCTAACGCGCCAGCCTTGCTTCGTGTTCAACTTCGTAGGTGTTTTTCGCTCGGACGCTCCTCTGTTTGCTTTGAGAGGTCTCGCAGCTTCACAGGCTCCAGGATATTGCTCGCCGCAAGCCATGCACGATGGATTCTAGTTGTGTGTATCAAAATGACGCCCAAGAATAACAGCCGATGTTATTTCTAGCGAGAGGAAAATTATTTGAAAAATTTTCAACGATAAAATAGAGGTGCAATTTTTTGAGTTATATTTTTTATTTGATCTAAAACTTTTAGTTTCAAATAACTTTAGTTGGAAGAGAAATTCTTTCTATAACCACTGCTTATAACCTAAGTTTTTGAACATAAAACTAGTAAAATGTTAATGTACAAAACATTTGATCTTTATGGTTTGAAATGAAACGAGTGATATCCGTATTATTGTAAAGAAGAAAATTATTTGACTTTCCATTTCAGTAAGTTTCGAATACTCAGAGATACAAAGTACAATCTAAAATCTAAATATTCAGATACAAAGTAAAATCTAAATATTCATACATATCATGGAACATGTCAATAAATTATGATATTTTACATCTAGTCTATACAAAACCGGTTTAATTTATACATTAGCCATTGTTTAGTAACAATACCATTGAAATACATTCTTAAAATTAAACTAACTAAAAAACTAAACTAAACTCACTTATGTTTTTATTCCATTATTTAATAAACTTAAAAAAATACGTAACCAGGTATGCTTTATGGTCTGATTGAAGATTACTGGAAACCAGTTAGGTTAAAAAAAAATCATTAAATTGTGGATTGAAAATACAAGTGCGTATTATAATCAAGAATGTATTTCAACAAGTTCCATCAAGTGTCCATAATCGAGAGTATAAATTATAAAACAAATAAACTTATCTTTTTAACTGCCTCAATGACACAGTGGTTGGCGTATGCGGCTACTGATCAAGAGGTTTCAAGTTCGATTCCCGGGTCGGACCAAATGTTTGTGTGATCCTCAAATATTTGTTTCGGAGTTTGGGTGTTTTCTATGTATAATATGTATGTATTTACAAAAAAAGTAAGTAAGTAAACAGTATAAGATGTCCGCAATATTTATTATTTATTTATCTGTCTATTAATATCCAGTTTAACTATATTTTCACGTACTATATTTATGTCACAAGCCCTTCTCTAAGTAGAACAGTTTCGATGTATACATACATTTATAGGTTACACTTAAACCCATACAACCATAAAATAAGATCCACACACAAATAAAACATCCGTCGGGTTGTATCAAAGAGGTCCTATACACACAACTTGGAGCCATTTAATTGGGTTCTAGCTGTTTGTCCGTCTGTTACTTACGAACTGGTATTACGTTATTGAATGTTTGTGGATCCTCCCTCCTTCCGATTTCGATTTATTGTGGGGGATAATTTTGTATACTTCCCTATATTTGTGTACATGTTTCTATACACGTGTGATTGAATTTCCATAGATAAATAGATTGGTCTGCGAGTAATCTATACTAACCTCCACTCGATTAATGTGGCAATGTGGTTCTAGAAGTTAATGATATTGACTACTGACTTAGAGATAGTAGATTCGATTCCCCACCAGACTTTAATTATATATGTACTAGCTTTCGCCAGCGGCTCCGCCCGCGTGTATGTCGGCTATCGCGGTAAAAAGTAGCCTATGTCCTTTCCCAAGTTCAGTTCTATCTTCATACCAAATTTCATAAAAATCGGTTCAGTGGTTTAGGCGTGAAAGCGTAACAGACATACAGACAGACAGAGTTACTTTCGCATTTATAATATTAGTAGGGATTTAGAATTACAAAAGTATTTTGATCAGCCTCTAAAATGCAGTAAACCCATGCTGATTGCAGCACGATCGGGCCGGTACTTCCTTCTCATAGAAGACTTACCTAAAATGACTGCAATCGTGCTCTTTTGGTTCTTGGGGGAGTGCGAGACCGGAGCTGTTCATCATCATCATCATCAATGATTCAGAAGCATCACAATAGGCTACCACACAGTTAATACTGTATTATCAGCATTTGCGATGAGTATTGTGATCACTACTCTTGGAATCTACTCTTGCTTTCTATCAGGCAGAATGGAGTCGCTTTGGTAGGCTCGTACATAAAAAAAAAAGAATAAATCCGTTTTGTTACCATATTACTCTGTCTAGTTTGGGACCAGACGGACAGACGGAAACAGGTTCAAAATTTAATCCTTTTTTATTGTACAATATTCTTTAAGACGAATACGTCTTATAAAAGTACGTTATATGTGATATATGTACGTAAACAATTTCCTGTGTTCTTCAATTACGATGCACAATATTTTGAGTCGAAAATGTTAATAAATTAAATTTGAAATGCATTAACGGTTTTAAATAAAACATACCTAACACATCGGCATACTTTAACCCCATTAGAACTGCATTAGTGGATCGTAAAACAAACATAAGGTATTTATGCCTACAAAAAGGTTTATAAACATCCAATATCTATAAAATGTGAGTGCCTCTTACTGTCAAAACTGTTAATACTTGTCGCTATTATAGATTACCTATACATGAAAAAGACAAAAGTCTTAATGGAACCAGTGTTACTGAGTTTTATGACAAAACATAAATATATTTAGTATTAGCGACCCTGCCCTTTTTCGTTCGAAGTTCTTTGAAATACATGTATTACAGATATGACACTGCTTCTTGAATCACTCTATCAATTGCTGAAAATTTCATCAAAATCCGTTGAAGAGTTTAAAAGATAAAAGCCAGCAACCGACATCAAAAGTGACATATTTATTTACTATGTAAAGATGATCTGGATCAGATGATATTCACGACATGGACCTAGTAAATGATTTAGTATAAAATATAAATTTATATATATATTATATATATCAATACTCCTTGTTATATGTTAATATATGTACTTGTAAATATTATACTTTTTCTTTTGCATGCACGATTCTAGTCTTTGAAATTTCCATCTCTAGTGATAGTCACTATCAAGTTTGGCAGTCCACGTCCCTCTGAAGGGCTCGGATTTCCACTCATCAGATAGTTAGGGCCATACCGTCCCCACGCAAGCCAGGTGCGGGTTGGGCACTGTGCTATGCTGTCAAAAAAAAATTAAGTTCTTATAATCTATCAACAGCGTCAATCTACTCCAAAGCCGTTATGAACACGAACTAAATAAAGTAAGACGTGAATAAATAAACATGGCTGCGTACGCATTAGTATCTTTCAGTAAGTAAGTAGTTTATACAACAAACATTATTCTTTCCCGCTTAAAGTATTTACGTTATTTATAAGGAAGTTGAGATATCCGCCATTTTGTTATTTTGCTAACAACCATATGCGGTAGTTTTATTTCCTTATTTTCTATATATTGAGAGAAATTTGGTTACCAGCCAAGACATAGCTAAACTTGGATGAAAAATGAAAGGCATTAATAAAGAAAACATGTTCCCTATGAATAGAAATTACAAACTAATATTTAGAAGCGTTTGAAATCTCAAGATGATTAACAAAACTCACGAAATCGTATCGTTTAATTTTACAGTCTGGCATAAACGGTTAGGTGAAGACTGTAAGTAGATATTCATTCGTTCCTAGTCATTCTATGTCATTCTAAGTGATGTTTCTTGTATATATGGCGATCCCGTACATTTATTGAGGAATAATTTCTAATTAATAAGGATCTTTCCAACAGCCAGCTTAAAAGTATTTGCATAGTAATAGTATTAATACGAACGAAATGTCTCTTACAATTTAATACTAATTTGCTTCATCATTTGCAAGGAAATCTGGCGTAAAAATATTTTCAGTTTTGAGAAAGGCAACAAGCTACCTTTTACCGTAATTACCAACAGAGACCCAGGTGGAGCCGCGGTGAAAAGCTAGTCATTTATTAAAAACAGGTCTTAAAAGATTCTTTACAGCCGCTGAAAACTTGTTCTTAGTATACCCATACATTTTTCTTTAAGGTTTTTCTGTCAGTCTGACATATGAAAAACTTAATTCAATAATAATTGAAGTCAACAGTGCAAATAGAATCTTATGAAACATTTCATACAAATTGGCCATTGAGTGGTCACAAACGAACGAAAAGGCTTCTCGGCTATTTTATAAGATCGAGGGGGTGAGTGAGCTCTGAACACAAATATGAGTATAATTACCACCCTAATGTGATATTACGTTTAGGGGAACTCTTGAGGGACGGTATTTTGAATCAGGATGCATGAAATTATATTGCCTGCTTTTAAGATAGCTTCTCTAAGAATTTCTGAAGGGTTTTGTTTGGACCTAGGGGAGCTTTAACGCCTGTATTATGGGCAGAGATTTTCAACGTATCGTTGGGACAAAACGGCTTTTAAATTTAATCGTTGTATCCTGTGTTTATTGTTGCGGCTTTTTCTTGATTGTTATGTATACCGATAAAGATAGTCTTACGTTCAGTTTAAATTATATTTGCTTTTTACAAATATATGTAGATCATACAAATATTTGGTCAGATCGATTTGAACCTGAGACCTCAATCACAGCAGTTGCAAAGACTGTCACTGCGCCGCCGAGACAGCTTATTATATTAAATAATATTAATCCACAAAAGAAGTATTAAAGTGTTATAATATCTATATGTCATCAATCTATTCTAAATTATATAATTTCGAATAAATGGTAATCATAGCGTTCTCTAGAAACATAATTCTTAATAATGTTATATTGCGCTAAACGGGAAAATATGCTCTAATAGAATCATCTAAAACAACAAAAAAAATATAGTCTTACTGTGTTTGATATCTCCTTGATCGTCTTTTGGGAATGAACCCATCAATGTTGCCTGATCCGTGAAAGTTTACACTAGTTAGGGTGCAGAATAATTCACACTATCGATAAATTAATCCTCGCGTTGTCATCAGGTTTAGTTCTATACATTATTTGAAAAGTTATTATTGGAAGTAATAAATTCATATGAGATAAAAATAAATATTAGTAAAACCGAGCTCATAAACTTACTAATATTAATTTATCAAGCTAAATTGCTGACTAAGGATTTCTTATTCAAAGTACCGCAAAATTTGTTTCAACGAATTCAAGATGAAAAATGTATTCTACAAGGTGAAATATAGATCTACATTTTTTACTATAATTAATGTGACTCACGTAGGCCTGCGTTCGTCACACGCGAGGAAGGGTTATAATTGTGACAGACAGTCGTTGGAAGGGTTGACTAATTACGTTCTAAACGTCAGTCTATTCATTTGCTGTGACTTAATATTTTTTAATTGGATAGATTAGGCTGGCAACCCATTTTAATTTGAATGCGGAACAAAAGACTGGTATTCTATTTAAGTAGACGTTTAACTTTAACTTTTTAAGAATGACATAGACAAAGTTAAATGAATTATAATTTGAATTTGAATTTGAATGTACATGATTCCAGATCTAAATGTATTTCTTTTATTTTCTTTACGTTTATTTGGTTATTATTTTGACTAGCTTGTTGGTCTAGTCTCTAGTGGTTAGCGTATGCGGCTAATCAAGTGGTCTCGGGTTCGATTCCCGGGTTAGACCAAATGTTTGTATGATCTACAAATTTCGGTTTTCTATGTATAAAACATGTAAGAATTGACAAAAAAGTATATATATAAAAAAGTATGTATATAAATATATCGGTTATCTATTCACCAGAGTACAAGCTCTGCTTAGTTTGGGACTAGATGATGTTGTGTGTCAGATGTCCGAAATGTTTCTTGTCCAAATTTTACTATTTTACATTGGTAATACGATATGCCACGTACCTTTCTCTAAACCAAAAGTAGGACATAATCCATGTACTTAATAGTCAGCTGCATATGGCGGCCAATGTCAGCCAGTCAATTCGTTTTCGAAATCGAATTGGTTCAAAATCGAAATCGAATTGGTTTGCAAAACTAAAAAGTATTTCTAACCAACTTCAAAAAGGAGGAGGTTCTCAAATTGATTGATATTTTATTCTTTGTTTTTATTTTTTTTAAGACCACCTAATTCTAGTATATCAAATGTTCGTGCACAGTTTTGATAACGTCATTTACGAGCAAATAAACCAAAATCGATTGGATATCATTACCCTCGTATAAAGCATCAATAAGTTCTTTTGATGAAAATTCCATTTATTAAGGAAGTCGAATCTGAAACCCCTCGAGATGTATCAAAATTACAAAATTACTCAAGACGAAAGCAAATTCCTGCTGACATAGTTTCAAGTCAAACATTCTTAGCGAAGTTGTGTAAGCAAGCTATGAATATTGAAATAAGACTAAATAAGCTACTAATCTCCTCAGAGGATCAGGTGTGGGCCCAAGTTATATACTTAATAAATCTACAAGAAAAGGTTTAAAAAATTGTATATTATTTTACAGTGGAAAATAAAATAATTACGGGTAGGTAGACTTATCAATGACATTATATCTAATGAAAATAAGATGCGAATCAATCAATAAGTTCAAGTGGCCGAAATCTTCATCATTAGCCCGTTGCAGTCCACTACTGGACATAGGTCTCTCCAAAAGAACACCACGGTGGTTGTGGTGTTCTTTTACCATGTATTATTTTTCAAATATTTTTAGTGTTATTGTTATTCATGTTAATTTATTTCTGTCTCTATGGTAGGAAGTCTAGGAATTCATTCCCGGTTCGAACCAAATGTTTGTATGACCTGCAAATATTCGTTTCGGTGTTTGGATATTTTATATGTATATAAAAGTATACTTATGTATGAATATCAGTTGTCTAGTACACACAATAGAAGCTCAATTTCTAAAATAAATATTTTTTGTAAATATAATATCTGTTTTTATTTTAATATTATTAATAGCAAAATGTAGAAGTTGCGTCACCTTCAATTCTTTGAGTGAAAATTCAGAACAAACAATCATATGACACTATTAAAATATATGACACTAAATACTTATTTAACACATAAGTTGAGCGAAATAAAATACCTAGGGTATTATTATAAAATAATAAATTAGACTTCAATAAGATATCGTAAGACGCCTAACACGAATTTCCTGTACCACACACAATATCAGAAAACTTCTTTAAATGTACAGCATAATCTTAATATTTAGGCAAAACGGTTTATTTCTCGTCAAATGGCTTAATGGCAAAATAAACTGAATTTTAATAGGAAACTTTATAAAGTAATTATTTTCCCATGGGCCACCCTCTTCATGGGGGGATGGTAAACAGTATGGACATAAAACTGCTCCGTTTTTTTATAATTTAATAAGGATGCTTTCCAATACTTTATTAGCTTTAAATGGAGAAAATTGTTCAGTAAAAAGGGGCTTCTAATTTAATGTAAGTAGAAAATTGGGATTTGTTGAAAAATCGGATGAATAGAATAATGTAATGTGTACATTTAAGAGGGGGTATAAAGATAAATTGCCAATCTTAGATTTGATTTTTTCACTCGAAAGTAAGCCACAAATGATCTGTTTTTTATATATATATATATTACATTATATTTGAAAGGGGATGGACTGAGTGAAAACATAAAATTGTAATATTTTATCGATAGAAAATAATCACAAAGTTACGTCTAAATTTCCACTAAAATCAATTTATTATCATAAATATGTATATTACTGAGTCAATATTTTAATACATTGTATATAAATATATTACCAAGGGACTGTATTAGTGTTTTAAAAAAATAATGTACAATTTACGAGTAATTACAATAAAATTGATTCGGCGCTTACTACATTCTTATTCCGTGCAGAACGCTCCCTTTCTATCGCACTTGACCCGAGGTAACGGGCATGTTTTGTTTCATCAATCAGTCGCGGTCGCTCTGTTGAGACGAGAAGACTGTGCTTCTGTGCTCCGGTTCAAGAAAATACTTCGTCAATCATTGCAAATAAAAAATATAAAACAAAACGCTTTAAAAGAGAATTAAAGAAGTTAAAAATTCAACTCATGACTAATTGTCGAAGGTCTATTACTTTACTTTTCTTATATTTGTGTTTGATTGATGAGTATTAATGATCTCACATCTACAATGTAAATGCGCTGGATGTCGGCGTGTGGGTAGTATATGCAAAACAAATCGATGTATTTTGACCACTCGCATGTTGATGCCAGTATATTTATAAACTTATATTTTACCGTACAATTTTATTTGTAACTAGCTTTTACCCGCGGCTCCGCATGCGTTATTGTCGATGTTTTTCTGCACAATTTTCTTATTTTTTCTTTCCTTATGAGCCCTCTTCTGATAATAATTTATTATAAACAACAAAAAAAGATTCAGCCAAATTAGTCGAGCTGTTCTCGAGTTTTGAGCGCTTATCGTTTTGCTTATCATTAACCCGACTTTGTTTTATATATATAGATTTTGTATTTCAGAGCCGCTTTAGTTCGTAACAACACAAGGTGATGAATGCAATCCAGACGATTCGCTAAGCGGAAATCACTTATCAACTTTGTAAGTTTATTGTAGTTGTTTACCTTAGGACGTTGGTCCTAAGGTAAACAATTTTAAACAACAATGAAGGTCTATTTAAAAAAAAAAAAGTAAATTAACCCTCAAGATTTTCGTACTACAAAGAATGAATAGACGTGAATTAAGTAAATAAAGTCAAGTCAAATATTAATTTGTTACTTTTTTTTATATAAGGCCCTAATTAGACCTCTAGGGCCTTTTTTTTTTAACGTGTGGAAATCCCCGCGGACCGTCACCCCGCCTGGGGTTTACGGCGGGGTGGTGTGTCGGACTCGAACCGACTAAAACCACACGGTGTGACCTCTCTGCGCCTGTGTTTAGGGAGGGGGCCAGGGTGTTATCTCCTTCTGGACCCCTCCCGGTGCCAGCCCGCGCTGTTGCGGGCACCGTCTCGGTTTTATATTTTCCGTTTGGACGTCGCCCTCTCGGAGTTGGGAGGTCAAACGGCATTCGCTCTCTTAAAAGCCAATTTTAGCCAATTAAGTAGGAGAAAAACGGACCCTTAACTCCTTGGATGCAACCGGATGTATCTCGCTAGGATGATAATGATGATTTATTTATTGTTTTTTTCCAGATCAGCTTCTACTTTAGAAAATACTTCGATAACTAAGGTCTATAAAAAAATTTACAATATAAGTGAGTATTAATTTCCTTCCATAAAACATTTGCACTGCAAAATGTTTCTTAGTACCCAAGTAAGTAACAAAGCTCATGGTTAACACCATCCGACCACTTATAATGTATACTTATCTTTTACATGAATTAGAAGATCGAGGTTTGTCACTAGAAGCCATTGTGGGTATTGAAAAGTATAAAAATAACCAATAATGCGCGAGAGCGACGTGGCGAAGAACGTGACGCGTATCGTGCGTAAGGGGCAACCCACCGGAATGGCCTGCGACTGCGAGGGCAGTCGAGCGGCCGACTATACCTAAAGTGCGGAGTGACACCCCCCTGATTTTATATATATTTATATATATTTTATATTTTTGTTATTATTTATATATATATATAAGTCAGTTAATGTTCGTCAATAAACCATTACCATTCATATAACATTTTTTGATTTTATGAAAAAAATTAATTACTTAAAAACACCAAGTTCTTTTCAATTTTTTCTTTTATCAATCAAATACTGATATTACCCACTGTTATCTAAACATACTTTTATATGTGTGCATATGTGGGCCTAAGTTACCTTGGTCATTTGCCATTGCCCTTTGATGAGGATGAACTAGGAGTACGAATCAATAAGTTATATACTGATATTTCTATAACCATTCATTTGGTTTTCACGACGAATGTCAAGAGTACTATTGCAGCAGTGAGAAAAAAAGTGAAAATCTTGTTGCAAAAGTAAAAACCTCAACATTCTGGGCTAACATCCAACATATTGTGGGTATAATCGCTACACATTCACGTAGTCTAATTAATGATTGCGACAGTAATGATGTAAAGCCATTCAATAGCATAATTGCAAAATTTGTGGGGGGCAAACGAACAAATTTAATACAACGACGAACATATCAATTCAGGTGTGCGACTGCTGTAGTGGCATACAATGCAAAAAGACCGTTGTATAATGTACAAAAATCGCTTTTAGGCCAAAGCTCTAAATCAAAAACAAAATCTTTTGAAGATAAAAGAATTTGTAAAAATAAGTTGCGACAAAATTGTAAAGTACGTTTTAAGCTACGTTTTTCCAAAAAACCGTCACTGCCTGTAATCGAAGACTTAAATTATGGAACAGACACCTGTCAAAAGCCTGATATGGCAGAAGATGTGTATGGGATGGCGAAACGTAGTTTTCTAAAAAATTTGGAAAAGACTGAGACTGAACGATCACAGATCGAAAGAGCTACTATCTTACAAAGAGATAGTAGCGAATGGTTAGAACTTCGCAGAAATTTATTGTTAATTTTTGAACATACGAGACAACACAATGGTCATTAACAAAACCGATTCTTGGTGAACTTCATATAACCAATAGAAAAATATTTCTTTTCACAGTGTGGTCGGCTGATAACCAAAAGTTAACTGCAGAAAAAATCTTGCGCGATGATGACGTTTGGAAATATAAAATGGTTGGTAAATTAACAAAATTTTACATGAAACATATATTGCCTGAGTTAATTGACCCACGTCAGACCAAAACTATGCCACTGAGACAACCATTAGTTAGCAAAAAATGTCAACACAAACTACTGACTGAAGCTGGACCCCCAAAAAGGTCGAATCTAACTTCCGAATTAGTGGAAATCCGTTCTTCAGATTTAGTTACTGCTTCAGACAAGCTCGACTTTTCTCAAGCTGGAACCTCTGAACAAACTATGTAATCATCCGAATTAGAAAAAATCCAATCTCAGCCTACGTTGTCGGAGGAAAACAAAACCTTTTCACCAGATTTCTCTACCGTTGGTCATTCTAATGCACCACAAAAAATATTGTCATTTGCAGAATATTGATGCATTTACGAGTACAAAAGTATCTTTTATGTAATTATTATTTTTCTAAAATATAAACTGTATAACATTTGTGTCTTTGTATTACTTTGAGTAAAATTCATAAAAGAAAATCATTACAGAGTACCTACAGATTCAAAATAGTTTTTTTATTATTGAATTTATATTTACAAACACAAGTAAATATAAATTCAATATCATCCTATATATATATCCTCATCTTTTTTTGAGAGTGTTTGCTCACAAAATGACCCTCCTGTGTGACATTATATTATGAAAATACATCATTATATTAGGTACCTACATTTTCGATTTATTTACCACCATTTTATCTATAAAAATCTGACTGACTAAACTGACTCGCACTTAGCCAATTTTTATCTGATTATTTTGGGTGTATTGTGCTCGATCGTACTTGACAAAACAATACGGTAGCTACGGAAACGCGCGGTGACGTACGTAGTAACATACCTAGGATACCTATCTTCTTGCCGATACGAGAGCGGGGGGTGTGAAGCGCGCGGGTGAAATCTGATATTTTTTTAGGTTTATGCGCGCTCTTAATAACATTTCGTTATCCTGATTCTGTTTTTAAAATATAGTAACACTGTTTTTCAGCCTGACCAATATTATAAAAGTGGGATTGAGTTTTTATTTTTGTTTACCTTTTCACGTCTGCTGATTAATCAGTACTAGTGGAAACTAGGCACATCATGGCCAGGGTAGATGCGTGATCGCTGCAAAGAGCACGCGGACATTTAGGCAGTAGGGAATAATAGGGTTCCCACACCGAAGGGGATCATTTACAGACCGTATATGGCCCCCGGGTATGTCGGGGTTCCAGGGATTTCCTTTCGAGGGTGCACCTGGTTCCTCGGCTTCTAGTAGCCGAGATGGCGTGCGGTTTTTAGTCGGTTCGAGTCCGACATAAAAAGCAGCTGGGGGCTGGTGGTATCCTTGAGGATTTCCGCACGAAAAAAAAATTCACATCATGGGTACCGTAAAAGACACACAGTAAATGAAGTCGTAGTCAAATTATAGATTCTTCATATGCTATCTGATCCATATACATACAAATTTACCTCGCAACAAGAAAATTACAAATATCGTGATTTTTAATTTCAAGTTAATAATAATAATCTCCGTTCTCGACCTATAGTATCTTTGCATCCTCATTTTAAGCATAGCTTTTGCCCGCAGCTCCGCCCGCATATATGTCGGTTATCGCGGTAATGATTAGTCCATGTTCTAAACCAAATTCTATTGAAATCAGTATAGCAGTTAGTAGTGAAAGCGTAACAAACAGATTTACGAAGTCACAGAAAGTGAAACTAAGTGTTTGGCTATTTAATAGAAATAAAGTTATAAAGGAAGTCTTATAAACAGAGGATTCAATTTAAAAAGTATTTAAGCTTCTTTAAAGAAATTTAATTTCCTCCCCCTCCATTGCTTTCTGTGCTCTGAATAGAAAATTATCCAACGTTTGTGTGAAATCAAACGGGAGTCAATCGAAATTATAATAACTGTTCAGGTGACAACCATTCGGCGTTGACCTCTCGAACCGTCAGTAATGTTATCGTACAGAAGGTTTTGGAGACTGTAACGGGGTCATTCTAAATTGGTCAAATTTACTTTAAACATGGCGCCCGGTTTTATTGAAAGTCTATTTTTGCTTCGACAGTTTATTTATGAGATAAAATGTAGAACTGGGTTGTTAATTGAATATAAACAAGGAATTGTATAGTATACCATCTGGCCATTATATGTAACTCTTTATCCAATATTCTGTGTCAAAGAGGGGTTAACGTTAAGTAATAATAATGATCTTACTAGTAGAATAATTGTTAAACGTTAAATTTACTGCCTTGTTTGTTTAATGGTTAGCGTATGCGGCTGCTAATGAAGAGGTCTCGGGATCGAGTCCCGGGTCGGACCAAATGTTTGTATGATCTGCAAATTAAATGGTAGGTATTAATATTGATATGTAGACATGAACATGTTTTTCTTATTTTAATATATAATTATCTATCTTGTTGTAATGGCTCGCTGTACGTGTTGTTGTTGAAAACTGTAAGTGCTGTGAGCAGTTGAATTAATAATACATATAATTTTAACAAAAAGGAACCGACTTCAATGAAAAACTATTCCGATTACCCAAAGCTCGGCTTAGTTTGGGTCTGGATGATGTTGTGTGTCATTTGTCCGAAATGTTGTACCAAATTTCTATCGTTATAATTTAGCAAAACAAATAAATTATCAATTAAAACATTTTTTTTAAACCTATACCTACCTGGAAATCGATAGTAAATAATGATTGTAGGTATATAGGCGAAAATATATTTTATGAAGAACTTTTAGATAAGTTTATGTTCTATATTTTTATGTTACTAAGTTATTTTCTCCTAATATTGAAGATTATTCAATTTTTTAAGGCGTAAACAATAAACATTTTCCAAATATGTTTGTAATATAAATGGTTACTAATGGTGTTTATTGTAATTTGTTTCAGGTACTGCTGATACGCAGAATTCAATACAAAACCCATAAGTTTTTTTATACCTTGGTATGTATATAAACTGTACAAAGTCTATAAATTTTTACAGAAACACAAATGACATTCAATATAGAAAGTCACACAATTTTAACATTAATATAACTTTGGAAACAATTGTTTTCATAACGATTTGTATGATTGTAAAGGACCTGGTGTAAGAATGTAACACAATAACATCAATTGATACCATTATTTTTACAATATTTTTCTTGAATTATCATTTGTTAAAAAGTTTGAAACAATACGAGTCTAAAAACCATGAAAATGAACAGTGACCTGTATTTGCACCATTTCTCTTAACAAAGCGTAATAGATAGACAAACCGAGTCCGAATTTATAATATTAGTATAAATAAAATCATGGTAAGTATTATTTTGAAACCTACTGCCATCAATCAACGCAAGAAACATGTAACTGTCCAGATGTTATCAATGGAACTTCATAACTCCGTTTAACCCTCTCATCTTAACACAGCATCCCTTCACTAACGTGCTGGGGAACACATAAAATCATACAAGATGAAGGATCCTTGCACAATTTGCGAGAAGATTTATAAGGCCAGCTTGCCCTGATTAAATATGAACCTCATATTTTAAGTAGGGTGTATATAGTATGGGAATATTCTAAAATTATTCCTATTTCAAACAATTTAAATAGCTTAAACATTAACTTCAGTGAAAAAAAACATGTTATTCAAAACTTCATTTGCTATCATAAATATTATTCATCTTTGTGATAGAAAACCATTGGTATATATTAAAAAAACGAATGACTTTCTATCTCGGATATTTTTATATCTTGGACAATAATAATAATAAATATTTTTCTGACATTTTATACAAAGCGCCATCTAGTCTCCAAACTAAGCAGAGCTTGTATTATAGACAACTAATATAAATACATACATTCATATTATATATAGAAAACGTCTAAACTTCTCAAAACCATTTACGAATCACAGACATTTGGCCTGACCCGAGACCTGAAACAGTAGTCGCATACGCAACCACTGCGCCACTAATGCAGTTGTACAATATTCATAAAGAAAGCGAGAAACTATTTTAATTGTTGCTTATGATATTTTTGTGTTTTTTGTTTTTATTTATTCCAATATATTTATAAACAAGACAATTATGACAATAAATGGATAAATGAATGTAATTAAATACAACGGATGTATCAATCACTGCAGAACAGAGTATTCTCTGTTCTGCAGTGATTGATACATCTAGAGAAAACCAAACAATATAAATTATATTTTTAAATAGGTTATTGCTTTTGTATCACTTTCACATAAAAAAATAATGATAAACAAAAACACGAAAATAAATACAAACAAAACTTCGGCAAATAGCTAGAACTTAGGAGATACTTTTTTATATTCTATTAAGTAAGGTTCACATTTGACACGTTTTAACAATGAACTTACCAATTTAACGTGCAAGACTACTTAAAACTTTATTAAATATTTCAACCACAGCGAGCTTGTATCCCAAAATTTTCATCAAGGATTTTATCCGTATTTCCGTCTTAAATATGGACCCTCTACCCTCCAGCAACCCTTCCTGAAGCTAAATAGGCTGTAAGAAATTATCTCGGCCTACTACAACGGTACAACTAGAAGTGTTGTAATTAAACTTCTTGAGACTCAAACTTGGGACTTTAAGCTATACGAAGTTCTTTGTCCACCCTTTCATCACGGGTAAATGAAATTCTTAAGTTTCTTTGTATAAATTTATTAACAGTAAAAATGTTAATCTCTTTTGTAAGTTGACGTATTTTTTTGTTTTGTAGTAGACAATGTTATCCGATGTCTTAAAAGTAAAAGTTTTAAACGCAGATCGTAAAAATGTGTTAAAAGGATGCCAGATTTCCCTGAAAAAAAAAATTGAAAAAGAAATTTTGTTTGCTAAATTAGTATTTAATCTAAAATACTTTACCCAGATTTTCATAACATCATCATGAGTCTACTGCAATCCACTGCTGGTCACTAGGCTTCTTCCATTTTATATAAGTATTACTAGCTATTCCATGCAACTTCGTCTGCCTCTGTTTTCATGATGCTCAATTCCTACTGATCTAAGCGTAATGTTAAGTACTTTATAATAATATAAGAGACGCCAGCAAAACACAAAAAAACTAAAAGACGGTTTGATAGTTTCGGAGTTTATCAAGAGCAACAACGTGACTATATTTAATAGACATTTAGTTTACATATCTTCTTTTCATAGCCTGCTGCTGCGTTGTTGGTCTAGGGCTCGTAGTCTGGGTGTTTTTCTATGTATAATATATATGTATTTACAAAAGTATGTTTATGTATTTATATCAGTTGTCTAGTACCCATAATACAAGATCTGCTTAGTTTAGGATTAGACGATGTTGTGTGTCAGATGTCCGAAATATTTATTTATTTATTTATTATTTATTTATAGATTACTAAAAGATTTTCCTCCAAACGGAAATGGGCAACGCTATTTCATCTAAATCAAAAACCGTAAACGACAAAACCGATTAATATTTAGCGTAATAACTCAAACTGGTCCATTTCCACCCCTTCGTGATTTTAAATCTCATTTTTTTTTCTGGCCGTCACTCGCAAATCTTGGGGTTCCTTAAGAAGAAATTAAAAGTAATACCCGTGAGGGCCTTAAAGCCCTATAACGTCCTTTGTGTTGTTAATCAGATGAAATATTTAATTACTTGTTCCTCATGGTGGCGCTGTCAGGTCTAACAACCCTTTCAAGGGTACAAGTCAAGAAAGCTGTGCGTTTTTATACGCCATACATTAAAAATATAGCTAAAGAAAACTATTTACTTTAATTATTTAGGTTTAGCCTATGTAGTAATTTATCTTAAACCGAAAGATTGAAACCTTACATAGAAGCTTTTTAACAATAATTAACAAGAATACCAACCGGGTCCCGACGATTAAGATGAGAATCATGACTAACAAATCTTAACTGATACTGCTGTGCCTTACTGACTTAATTGAATTTCAGATTTTTTAACTCATCATTTATCTGATTTATAAAACGCTATCGCTTGCGCTTGTAAATTAATCCGTCTCATAACTCATCTAAACGAACTTAAATATTTCATTCGATGCACAGCCATCCTCCTAAATTCGCTCGCTTTATTAAACCTATTTTAGAATTTTTATATCAAAAATAGAGTGCAAGACGCTATCAGCTTTTCGAGCTCAAACTCGATTCTTCGATTTATATTTTAATTCGACGGTCTGTGGTTAGGGGTTGGCTCATTTGAATAATCGAGTGATTGCGATGTGGTTTATTAATTAGCTCGTATTTAATTCGATTAATTGATTTTGCGTGTTCGAGGTGACTAAGTGAACGATTAGCGGTAAAGTGTGTGTTGATCTGATTCCCTTTTGGTTTTGTGGTTAAATTTGTGTTGCAGGTAACCTGTTTTCATTATAATTTATTGTTACTCGTATGAATTCCTTTCTTGTTTTAGATAATTTCCTTTACACAGTAAAATTAGACAAATCTAAATGTAAAGAAAACAAATATTTTATTTTATATTTATATAAACAAGTTCTTTAATTTCACTGTTTGATACAGAAACAATTAGTCTTAGTAACTAATCTAATACAAGTGCAAATGTACCTAATATATAGTTTTTATATTCGAATAGATAAATAATTTCATTTTAAAAGAACTTATAACAACCGCAAGGTTATTAGTTACTATAACTTTGAATTACCTAACTTTAACATATCTGGGAATGTAGCCTATAACCAAGACCAGTGCTACTTAATTGAAACGTTAGACATTTCAGTCTTATAAATTCTCTACATCGCGATGTAGGATCTGCAGTTACTCTGTAGTTCGGTGTATCTTCGTTAGATGGCGCTGTAATATGATTTGTTGTACTGTATATGGAAGTCGTTTCATACTTATACCTATCTCGAACCCGGTAATTTCCTTAAACATAATTATAAACTGTTCTAAATAAACAGTTTATAACCAAGTTAATGTAGATAAAGAACACTTCAGTTCTAACATCGTACGCTCAACTCAAAGTTACAAGGCGGAGACATGTTAATAATATTATTGTACGTAATACATCAGCTTCGTCTTGAACAAATCTCTTTACTTCCACCCCGGAGTAATTTGTCTAAACTACATAAACGAATTATGGAGGTAGGGTTGCCATCTATCCGAGATTATACAGGATCCGTCCTTATCTTGCGGCTCGACGTCAACTTTGAAGATGTTTGACGCATATATGATATAGTTTTCTTCTGAACTTAGATATTACAATATTTAGTTAATTTGTTTTGATTAAATAAAAACATATTTTGTTAATTATTCTCAATTTGTTTTTAAAATTGGCTTGATGAAATAGCCCAAAGATTTCTTATTGATATGATGAATATTTACTCCAATTAATGCGATGGTAGGAGTCTAACAAAGATTTAACAAATCTTCTTCTTCTAACACTAACTTAGTGATATTGATCAATCAATTTTTGTGAAGAAATTATTGCAGCATAACTATAACTGAATATAAATCAAAGCTTTACGTGTATTTTCAGGTTATACATATACATTTACAATATGGCACTAATACAGATTATCTCAAAATATTATAAAAGCATATCCACCGTACTGGAACATCGCAAGTTGTGACATCTCAAGGCAAAACTCTCTTGATGTATAACATTAATTAGAATTCTCTGAGAAGACGACATTTTTCCTCGTTTCTCTATTTATCTTTCATAAGCTTCAATGGAAAATTTTCTCTTGTCGCGTGGTTTTAATAAGGAAAAACTCTGTATGTTGATTTAGGAAAGGTAGGAAATGCAGACTTGTTAAAACAGGTGAGATACTGGCACGTTTCTTTACACCTCCACTGTACACCATACGCTCCACATTTTTTTTTAATTAAACTGTCAACCTTTTGCAAAACAAGAGTAGTTTTCTTGCTTAATTTCTTTATTGGCTATTTATAATTTTTATTTTCTTCAATTTATTTGAATAAATTCCTATTTGTATTTATCTAGTTTTTGGAATATTGAAATTAATTACTATTTTATGTTTACTGTTTATATTTTCATACTTATTTTTAAAATTAATTTCTTTTTTGTTTGCTATTTGTATTTTGGACGCCACTTACACATATTGCACAAGGACTTAATGCCACAGGCTTTATCTTCCAGACAAACCTTTGGGTGTTGCGAAGCTGTTTGTGGCAGATGTATGTTAGGACAACAAAGACGATAGACTAAATCAATTAATTTCCAAAATATATATACATATATAAACACTTATTATAAAGTTTCAGCTTTTATAAAATAACGAAGGTCTGGGGTTCGCGGGCTCTTACTCTATAAAGACAATATTTTTACGTTAAATATACTCGTGTAGGTCCAAGTTACGAGGGTCTAAATCAACTCTTAGCTACACTTCTCAGTTACGCGTATTTTATCAAAGAGGAATACTTAAAATATACATAAATCACGGTCTCTTACTGCAGTGTAAATTATTCGTGGTCGGGGTGAATTAAATTTTATCTCCAAAGCCCATAAATGTAGTGGTCAAGGTGATAAACCTTTTGAACGTAAATCTTGCCAAATGGTTTTACACTGAGCTATGATTTGCTGCGAGAGTAGGATGGCAATATGTTTGTCCCTCTTTTTAAGTGTAATAATATAAATAAATAAAATTGAAGTGCCTGATTGTAATATCGAAATCAACATTTTTTTACTAAATTCATATAAAGGTATATACGGAACTAACATAAAAAATGAGTTTCTTTTACCCGGATAATATCTGGAACGGCTTTACCGATTTTGAAGGGATTTCACTGGCAGATAGCGGATGGCATAAGGAGTAACTTAGATTTTTTTTACTACATCTTTGTTCCGCTGCAGTACCCGCGATTTACAGCCATAAGCGCGGGACTCAGCTACATATTTAAATTAAGCGTCTAATGTTCATGCACGATCAAGAATAATCCTACTTCCTACTAATGTTATAAACGCGAAAGTTTGTCAGTTTGTCAGTATGTACATAAGTATGTAAGTATGTATGTGTGTATGTATGTTTGTTGTTCTTTCACACAAAAAATACTGAACGGATTTGGATGAAACTTTACAATAATATAGCTTATATATCAGAATAACACATAGGCTACTTTTTACTGCAATAATCGAGATACATGGGCGAAAACTAGGTGATTATAAACATACATAAATCGTAGATGTCAAAATGTATCACTGTTTATCTCATGTCAAAACTTCACAGGTTGCTATTCATAACAAATTTGCATAGGAACCTTAATGTCAGTTTGTAAATTGCTAATATAAAAATGAGTTCTTGATAATCACATATTTAGGCTACTTTTATCCCAAAAATACGCGGGTAACACCGCGGGGCGCCGCTAGTGTTTTATAATTTTCTAAGCAAATATAAACAGTTTTTAACGCACGTAATAATAGGTTTAGTCACAATATTTAGTTCAATTATGATACATATTGCTTATTTTGTAAAGTAACTTGCATATAAAGTTTCAAGATATAATTAATTTAACAAAAATGTATTATAATCAAACATATTCTAAATATAAGTCTAAATTGGTGCTAAGTTAAATTAATAAATCAAAATCTTTCTATGCTTAATCTTCCTCTTTTTTTCGGTCTATTCCTTAGCAATCACTAGTCATAAAATCAAAAAACAAATAGGTTAATTAAAAAAAACATCATTATTATGTGTACTTGATATTTAAAACGGACTTCTAAAGTATTATCAAAACTTGAAAACACGAATCGAAGTTTAAATTACACTATAACAATGCAGTACATGGTCCTTTAATTAGTCGAGTTACGAAACTTCAAAGCACAGGTGCCATTATTCTCTTCATCACCTCGAAACAACTCAACAATCGAGATTTAATATCGAGATGGCGTGCCACTATGCTGTAGGAGGTGGCTCCTAGTCTCGTTTATGAGTTAATCGCACCAAATCGCAACGAAATTTGACGAATACTCGATTTATTGTTTCGATCACGATATGGGTGAGGCTTTAGAACTTATAAAGTGGTGATTTCCAAACTGTATACAGCATGAGTTTGTTTTTTTTATTATTATTTGAATTAATAAAAAAAACAAACTGGATGCGAGTCGCCGAGGATCGAACTGAGTGGCGTGCAATTGGAGAGGCCTATGTCCAGCAGTGGACTGCGATAGGCTGATGATGATGATGATGATGATTTGAATTAATTACATGAGTTAGTAATATCATTTAATTGTAAATATCTGAGCCAAAAGTACTTCTCTTTGTCTGATTGTTACGCTATCACAGCTATAAAGCTGGACCGATTTTGAGGATTGTTAGTACAGAGATAGATTAGTCCTTGGAGAACGAGAACAGAACTGACACACGAAGGCGGAGCTCGAACTATAGCTAGAATTATTTAAATTAAGCGTTCAAATAATCAAACCAAGACTTTTAATTTGATTTAGGTATATAATGTAGAATCAAAAACAGTCAATTTTACCTATAATAAACTTTATTCTATAGCACATAACTTAAAGTCTTTATAAAGTTATCCCCGGAGAGAAGCCTAATAAAATGCGTACACAACACTAAAGAAAATCTTGTTTACTTGTCAATAAATCTTAAAGGTCACATAACAGTGTGTAAAAAAGGTCACAAACCATACAATATTCTAAATAGATGCCTTAATTCACATAAAATTCAATGTGACACCGAACGTTGCGTTCCGTTTTACGATCAGCCGAAAATAGTTCATTCCGTGCCGGCTGCCAAATGAAAGTGACATAAAAACGGAACGCATAATAACAAACGTAACTCACTGGATTGAATCATAAACCTTTTACATAAATATGTGGGTGGGGTTCGAGTGTAAGCGATTTTATGACATCTATCTATATGGTAAATAATATACTCAGTACTTCGTTTATTTTCAACTTTTATGATGTACAACACCACAAGAACACTGTGGGTTTGCTTTATTTTCTATGTTTTTAAGCAGCCTTACTTTGAATTATTGTTTTTCTGCTAAAATGGGCATATAAAATATGTTTACCTAATATAATATTGAACTCATTATCATCATCATTATTATCAGCAGCCTCTAACAGTCCACTGCTGGACATAGGCCTCTCTATGTCCAGCAGTCTAAGGAAAGGAGGTTTTGGCCTACTATACCACGCTGGCCAGACGGGTTGGTATGGGGTTGGTCCTAAGTTTTCCTTCTCTTTGCATTGATGTTTAACTAGATTACGTCAATTATACTGTTTTTTATTTATTACTTGTTTTTTATAAAGTCAGCTTAAAACTGTTAAGTTACATTTTAATTGATGCAATCACATGTACACAAAAAAAAGTCCGAAAAAAAAGTTTAATAATGGAAATATTTGTGGTAATTCACGTCATTTTTATATAAGTACGACCTCACCTGTAATTCGCCCATGATACCTCAACGATTTACGCCTACATAAAGCATAGAAGGAAATATGTTGAACCGTCAGTGATCAGTTAACCCATTACCAAATAAAATATCGGTAACGGATGTTGCGTCGAAACTCCCTACTATCCCTATCCCTACTAATATTATAAATGTGAATGTAAGTTTGTTTGTTACGATTTCACGCGAAAACTACTCAACCGATTATCATGAAACGATGGACATATATTCTTGGAGGTATTAGAAGTAACAAAGGATACAATTTATGAAAAAAAAAAATTTTTTTTACCCAAAATAAAAAAAAATGACAAAAAATCTCAAAATCTAGCTACTTCAACGCCATCTACATAGGCTACTTTTTACTGCAATAACCAAGATACACGCGTGCGGAGCCGCCTGCGAAAGCTAGTATTCCATATTTGAGATACACATTACTTCAGACAAGTATGAAGTCAAATTTATTTGATTGACAACCCTATTGTATCATACTTTAGGGGTTATCAAACCATAAAAATAATACCCAATGTATCTGAAACAAAAATGAACTGTACCGTTACCTCTGTTCTACAAATCCATAGCAACATAACACGCTTCACTTAATATTCTAAAATCGTGACCAGCCTTTAAAGCATCCTGCTGAGCTTTTATGAACATTACTCAAACGTATAATCCAAGATCTGTCTATTCTATACCATATTTTGAAGAAGATAAGATTGAAATTGGAACGTGATGTATGTTTCCTTAGTTTATGTTAGACGCACACCTGATAACGACAGGGTTTATGATGTCATCAAACCGTTTAAGCCTATGATGTAGACATATTTTACTCACGAACGAACTGAAAACTCCACACGCTTCTTGATCTATATAACTTTATACAATACGATTTATATTATTACAAAAATCATTGAATACACAAAAAAATAACCAAACAAAAATAATATCTACTAATAGTGAAGGAGGACTTAATTTATATAGAGTTATAATAATACTAGCTGCGCCCCGCGAATTTACGGGATTTAAGTAGCCTGCGTGTGTTATTATACAGAACTTTTTTAAATTAGCCATTCATTATGGTTGCTATGTGCAAGTTTTTTATGAATAGCAACCTGAGGAAATTTTGACAGGATATAAACAGTGATACATTTTGACATCTACGATTTATGTATTTTTAAAATCACCTAGCTTTCGCCCGTGTATCTCGATAATTGCAGTAAAAAGTAGTTTATGTGTTATTCTGATAGCTATATTACTGTAAAGTTTCATCCAAATCCGTTATGTAGTTTTTGCGTGAAAGAGCAACAAACATACATACACATACACTCACAAACTTTCGCGTTTATAATATTAGTAGGATTAGATATTCTGGCACAACACAATTTAATTGATCTTCACAACTAATGAGTATAAAAAATAAGTTATTACTGATGTTCTAGAATAGTAAATAATTCTTGGAAATAACCTAAATGCTGAATGTCAGAATAATAAATGTATTGACGTGGATATAAACATCTCAACTGACAGGGGTTGCTCACGATTCCGAAACTGTATTTGCGACAGTAACTTAGATGCAGGAAAAAAAGGATGTGTTACCTAATTATATTGTATACATGTGATTTGCTTTCTACGAACGATGAGACATCAATTTCAAAGTACTTGTCATTTATTTTAGAGTGGTTATGAATTACCGATCTTTAAAAAATACATAATTAAGTAATAAACAGAAATACCTAATGCAATTTAAATTTTTTTTTAACAAATTATAAGGAAAAATAAAAGTAGAAGGTTGCGTACTATCTTCTCTTCTCTATTTGTGAATATTTGTAAAAAATAGTATTCTCAAACCTATATTCTCGATTGATTTAGACTCGATTAAGACCTAATGATCCGTCTTACATTATCGGTTCTAACTAAACTTAGAAAGTAAAGTTAAACAATGCCTCTAAATAGCTCCAAATATGTATCTAAAAGATGTCGTCGTTTGAAAAACTTATTCTTAACTTAAATTGTATCATTTAAGATATTTAAGTGACATCTTCAAGTTGAATTTCATTTGTACAGTAAAAAAAACCTTTATAAAGAACCTTTCAAAATACCATATCCAAATCTTTCATACCTCCACGTCACCCACACAGACCCAAATAATCGAAGGCGGTGATATATTATCTAGAACGACAGGGGTCCGCGGGATTCCGCAGATGTTAAAACACCTTAATGACGAGTGGTTGATCGACGCGGAAAAATGATGGCTAAATTGATCTCTTATGGGAATTGGAGGCGCAAAATATCGGCAATGTGTCGGGGAAGATTATCTTGTCGAGTATTTTGGCGACGTAACGAGGCTGTATCAGGTGATAGAAAAGAGGTGTTTATAATACTTTTAGGGATTTTCGTGTGTTAGTTATCGGAATTGCGATCGAATGAATGTAGGATTTAATCCTATGTAAGTTATTTTGAGCTGTATGAGATTATAGATTATCGTGTTTTTTGTGAATAGCGTGCTTAATGGTAAACATTAATGATCGTTTCTAAAAAACAAGGACAGTCTAAAAGCATAGATATCCTGCAAAACTTTATACGGCACTTTATGAAGATTAGGTTAGTCTGCGAAGAAGGCAGTAGGTCTGACAAGAAGTTGAGTTGTTTATAAGATACACTTATAGAATTGACACCTCCACAAAGTTAAACATACGTATATTCTACACATTATGAGGTATGTTCATCGTTAGCAAAATGTCTTCAGTCCCGATATTACTAAATAGCAGAATCAATCATGTCTCGAGTGACAACGTTGTGCCACCTCACTGGTTATTGCGCAACAACGCAACAGATTAACTCAACCGTAAATGCTGTCCACGACGTAGTAAATGCTACAAACACCGTAGCATACTACGGGAATTGCTACGTCGTAGATATTATAACGTAGCTGTAAGTCCGTGTCGTGCTACACATAAACAATATACCTGTAGGCGTATTGTTTATGAAGTACACAATATGTCACCATATCAACGTTTTTGCAGTTGGAAGAGATTTTCATAATTTAAATGGGTATATACTAAACTCAACTCCGACAAAAAACGACGCTGAAAAAGTATGAAACAAGATTTTCAGAACACTACGATTGTGTTACTGAAAAAGCAAGATAATTTAGAATCGATACAATTTTTTTTTTTATTTAAAGACGACTCCCGCATTAGGAATATGAATTCCTGTGTCGCGGGGGACTTTACAAACATACATGAAACGGACACAAAGAACACCCAGACTCAGAACAACAATTTGTGAATCACACAAAGTGTTATCCCACGTGGGATTCGAACCCACGACACTTGGCGCAGTAGAGAGCGGCGTGGCGACCACTTAAACCACTAGGCCAACCGTGCAGTTATTATATATATTATAAATTATCAACATACATATTTGCACAATTCAGAAAAGTCCACCGAGAATTTGGATAATATTGAAAGGTTATTCAAACTACAGCTGGTATCCAAATTTAAACAATCTTGAGAATTATTTTTGAGAATGGTCACCCCTTTTGTGACTGTAACATGTATCAATTACACTCTCTCTCTCAATGTAAGGGCCCTTGTCGGTAGTAGAATTATCACTCCTCTCAATTTTACTGCGATCTAGCAACTAAAACAAGGTGACATACATTTTGATCGAAGAATTTTCCATAAGAAAAGGATTCTTTATGTCTATCATAGATAAATAAATAAGTAATATTTAAGACAACTTACACATAACGCCATCTAGCTCCAAACTAAGCAGAGTTTGTATTATGGGTACTATACAACTGATGTAAGTACATAAACATTTATTTTTTCATCTTTTTTTTGTAAAAACTTACATATTATACATAGAAAACACCGAAGCAAATATTTGTGAATCACACAAACATTTGGTCCGACCCGGAAGTCGAACCCAAGACCTCAATTACAGCAGTCAGATACTAAATATTTCTAAAAATATCTATTTAAAAGAAAATTTTAGTACTAACTGAAATCGAACCAGCGACACTGTCGACAAAAAAGTGCTAAAAATACTGCACAAAAGCGTTTTTGTCGGCTCATTGACAACAATGGATTGAGGTCAGAAGCCTTTGTGAGGCTTTAGCGGCGAAGGGTCATTGTTCGTCTAGTTTCAAGTGCTATCGAGTGTTTCTTAAGATGTAAGTGGATGTCTTGTAGAATTTTTACCGCATTTTTAAGTTTGGATGGTACTTTTTAATGTCACGTCAATGATATAATGGTAAAGGTTGTGTTGTACCGTAAGTTTATTTACTTATTTATTTATTAATACTTCCTGCATTACATTTGCATGAGGCGGACTTAATGCCAATGGCATTTTCTACCAGTCAACAGACTGTTTAAGTACTTTGTAAGTCATAATTAAATATCTATTGCTGGTATCACTAAAAATATTTTGCTGAGATACTTTCTATTGAAGAAGATATCTACTAATTTCTGAGTTTTTATATGTCCATTCAAACTCTTCAAATATATACATAAACATAAACAAAATATAAACAAACAATTCAATTAGATATCTTGTTATTCAGTATTGAAATTAATACTTATATAACGAATTGTTGGTCTAGTGTGTAATATTTGTGTGATCTACAAATATTTGTATCGGAGTGTGGGTGTTTTCTATGTATAATTATGTGTGTATTTACAAAAAAAAATATGTTTATGTATTTATATCAGTTGTCTAGCTACTATAAGCTCTGCTTACTTTGGGACTAGATGATGTAGTGTAAAAAAAAACTCTGTCATGGAGATTCTATGTATAAGGATAGAGGCTACTCTTTACCGCGAAAACCGACATGCACACAGACAGAACCTCGGACTAACGATTATAAGAGTAATATGATATGCGTTTATTTTGATCTCTATAAGCGTAGTGTCTTAAAGACCATAAAATACATATGTGAGCTTAAATAATTTCTCTATACAGTGGTTCTCAGCACACTAAGACTTTACCTAACTCTCTCTCTCTCTGGTCCCTTCATGTCTGTGAATCGTGGTCAGCTTCAGGGTTGCATCTGGAGCGGATGATCTTATTCCACCAGTTTCTGTCCAGCACGTCTCTTACAACCGAGTAGAATTTAGAGGTCAATGAATCCTTTACTTGATCGGTCCATCTTGTTGGTGAACGACCGCGCGATCTTTTGCCTTCGGTATTTTCCACCACTATCAGTTTTTCCAGATTTCCGTCGCCTCGGCACATTATGTGGCCGAAATAGGAGAGAATGCCTTATTGGATGGATCTGGTTCAGTATCGGCACATTGATGCGTTTTATAGTCCACACATGTTTACCTAACTACTTAAATTCAAAATAGATACACACATTTTCCCACACAACATGATGTTCGCAATACAGACACGTGATGATTAATGAGAGCTGACGAGAAAGGAAGGGTGTAAGGGTAGAGCGGGGGTAGGGAGCTAGGCAATCTCCATAAATGACGTCTAATGGATGTGGAAGACAGACGTTAATCCAATCCAGGTAGTGAAGCTACTGGAAGGTTATAGATTAGAGGATTTACAGTTGTATGGGAAATTGTAATGTATGAAGAAATACTTTTACTCTTAGAATTATCTAGAAATATATATGTAAATACTAGACTGCACGTTTGGCATAGTGGATTAAGTGGTTGCCACGCCGCTTTCTACTACGCCAATTGTCGTGGGTTCAAATCCCACGAGGGACAACACTTTGTGTGATCCAGAAATTGTTGTTCTGTTTCGGGTGTTCTTTGTGTCCGTTTCATGTTCGTTTATAAAGTCCCCCGTGACACAGGGATATGTATCCCAAATGCGTGAGTTGTCTTTAAAAAAAATACTTTACTATAAATATAGATAATAATGGTAGAACTATTTATTCTCACCTGTAATTGTTATTAGTACAGGTATATTAGTATCACAAATATAGCACTTAGCAAAATTAGTTACCAATAGATGTTATTAGTTTTTTTAGAAAAATGTAACTACAATATCGCATCATTAAATATTTTTTCAAAATTATCTTAGGATTCAACATGATATAACATCTTTCAATTATAACTGTAAACGTATACCGGACCCAATGATGCAAAAGCATCTCAATAGACCGCCATAGTGTGGGTCACCATGCTGCATTGTATGCATTCACAATGAGAATGGTGACCACAATTCTTGGAATCTGTTTTCCATCAGTACGTAAGCTTGTACGTAAAAAAACCTCTCATAAATCGCCCACAGATTCTAACGCAGAGCTATAGTCGGACAAAATATTTGTGTGATTCACAAATATTTGTTTCGGAGTCTGGGTGTTTTCTATGTATAATATGTATGTATTAACAAAAAAAGTATGTTTATGTATTTATATCAGTTGTTTAGTACCCATAATACAAGCTCTGCTTAGTTTGGGAACTAGATGGCGTTGTGAGTAAGATGTCTGAAATGTTTATTTATTTATTAGTAACAAACTTACTAAACTAACCAATAAATTAAATAAATTATATATTTATGGTGAAACAGATTTAAAGGAAAGGAAGGTAATATGTAACTTGAACGTCTTTGACTTCATGCCACAGAAAACCGAACCAACAAACTACACGAAAATTTTGTCCTACCCTCAAATCAAACCTAGAACTATGATTAGAACTAACTGTTAACTTTACCACAACGCCTGACAATGAAGATAAAACAGTTCTCTACAGTTCTATTAAGTCCCAAATTACCATCAAAATGCATGGAATCAAGTCCCATGCAACATATTCATCACTTCACTGTAACAATAACTTGGCCAAAGTTTATGAAGTCGATTTCCATATGAAAAGCGGAAGCTTCACGATGGCGACACTAATCTTTGGCGCCATTCAGCCGAAGTTACCGGAAGTTGGGATGGATCGTTTCCGCTCTCACGACTTCCGGTCTACTGAAAACCTTAAGGAAAAAAGTGATAAGAAAACTCTAAAATGATTTAGAGATGTTTTCGGAAACTATTCCTAAAGTTAGTTAATAAAATTAAGAAAAAAATATAATAAAATAAAATAAATAAATAAATATTTTTGGACATCTTACACACAACATCATCTAGTCCCAAAGTAAGCAGAGCTTGTGTTATGGGTACTAAACATTTGATATAAATACATAAACATTCTTTTTTTTGTAAATATACACATATTATACATAGAAAACACCCACACTCCTAAACAAATATTTGCGGGTCACACAAACATTTGATACGACCCGGGATTCGAACCCGAGACCTCTTGATCAGTAGCCGCATACGCTAACCACTAGACCAACAAGGCAGTTGATGATTGTGTTTTGTGTGCTTTAACCACTACTTTTGTACTACTCTTGGTTCTTACTTATGCTTTCCATCAGCCAAAGTAGAGTCACTTAAGAAAACTTATACATTAAAAACTATTATTCATATTATTCAATAGTAACAAAGTCTTGCAATCCAATGGTGCAGTTTTTCAAAGAATAAAACATCTCTTATTGAGTCCTCACAATATCTGAAATTATTCTGTTTCGAGCCATACACGTATTCTTCTTCCTAGCCTTATTCCCAACTTTATTTGTTTTACTAGTTCTACCGGTTTTACCTGAATATCAGTTTTTCCACGGATCCGGCATCGGACCTCCGCAACCCTAAGGATACAGTATACTAAACTATATATATATATATATATTTATACTTGAGTGTTATTTAACGCCCAAACATTTTTGGACGTTTCCAAAAACAGTGACAATTCTGTCATAAGCAATCTCATAACATGACAACACTAGACATTATTTAATCATCCCAGCCATTACCGGTGTTCCATGCTATAATATTATGTAAAACACTTTAATTACCATATCCCACCTACAACAAAGGCAACATTAATACCTGTGACGTCACGGGATCTAACACAACACAATTTAAGCCTCCCCTACAACAATACTATGAAACTCAAGAACGTTTTCATTAAACCTTAAACCTTCGTCACTTTAAGTTTAATCGCACTCGACGAATGAGAAGAAATTGTACTAAACATCACGTGTTGCTCATTACCTGTGAAAGCCTTCGAGAACTTTCTTGTAAATGGCGAACATTTTAACTTTAAGGGTACTGACACACGGTTTGGTTGTGCGTACAGTTGTGTGCTTGCATCAATTATGTATTACTATGTTTCGCCTGCGGCTTCGCCCGCGTCTATGTCGGTTATCGCGGTAGAAAGACGCCTGACTATCTGGATACAAAATTTCATTTAAATCAGTGCAGTGATTTTTGAATCAATTCCGAACAGATAAATGCACACGAATACTGCATTTTATAATATATGGTGAAAATCTTTGAGGTCCAATATTGCTACTGTAAGAAAAGATTTCAGGAGCTTTAATTTCATCATCATAATCAATAATCATCATTCTATAACAGTCCAAGCATTATTTTACTATGCACTTATCAAAATTTTCAACTATTTTATTTTAACAAATACTTTCATGAAATATAATTCAACATACCTCAAAAAAAGTCTGCTTCGTAATAATAACAATATAAATAAATAAATATTTCGGCCATCTTTACACACAACATCATCTAGTCCCAAACTAAGCAGAGCTTGTATTATGGGTACTAAACAACTGATATAAATACATAAACATACTTTTTTTGTAAATACATATATATTATGCATAGATAACACCCATATAATTCAACAGCTATGTAGTCATGAAAATTCTTGTGTCGATAGAAATACTGACACCGAAATAAGGATATTATGATCACCTAACCTAGTCGTATAACATGCGTTTAAATGATATTTAAAAATAGTGTGTGTATATTGTCATGCTACCTTAGAGAGAGTATCCGCTGAACAGCCCTGATTACTATTAGGCTACTAACAGTACTGTAAGAGATTGAGGAGGTCCTGAGAACCAACCTATAAGTCAACTTTGTCAGTAACCAATACAATAATTATCAACAGCTTAAAACAATCCACTGCTGCATATAGGTATCTCCTTAAAAAGGAGGTTTTAGTCCACTATCATCATTATCATCAGCCTATTCCAGTCCACTGCTGGACATAGGCCTCTCTAATTTCACTCCACTTAGTTTGATTCTCGGCTACTCGCATCTAGATCCTGCCAGCCGTCTTGCGCAAATCATCACTCCCAACTGGCCTGAACGTCTACTGTACTACTAGTCAAATAAACCACATGTTTGAAAATATTTTATTTGGGCTCAAATCGTGTGTCTCACCTGTAACTTTACATCGACAATAAAACATAAGCGAGAGAACGTGCTCCAAATTTAATAAGTTCTTCGCAGGAACGACTAATATCGTTACTTTCCAAACGAGTAAAAGTAACAGGTACTTAGTAACTGTTATTGGAACAGCGATTAATTGACATAGTCACCTGGAAGCTTGTGATACTCGTAGAGTGTACGTATTAAGCTACTAATTGAATTGTACAAAGACATGCCATTGAAAGTAACATTGCGTAATATTTTATATACGTACACGTACAGAACACGTATTCAGCCAAATTAAGAACCTTCATAAAACGAAAAAAGAAATAGTAATGATTTTTATTTTACATATTTCTACACTCGGTTCCAAAAATTACGGGTCAGTCACAAAAATTGAAATACCTCCAGAACTGTAAAAGCTAGATCAATGAAATAAAAAACAGAATAAAGACTTTTTAGTTGCGCTTCTAATAGCATATTATTTAAACTGGTTGATGAAAAAAACTTCATTAGAAAAACAAAATTTAAAAAAATGACTATTTTTAAAAACAAAATTTTTGTTTCATGTCATTATGGATGCTTTCCATTTCTATTCTGTCACAAAAAAAATTATCGTGAACGTCTTCCACGTGCATAATTATTATTCTGTGAGGTGAAGCATGGCAGTCACGCTAGAGGAATGTACCAGAATCCTAACTTTTTTGGAACTTGGGCGGAGCCAGCGTGAAACAGCGAGAAACATTGGTGTATCTTTGTCGACTGTTCAGCGGGTAGTCCAGCGGTACCAAGAGACCGAATCACACCTTAGAAGACCAGGAAATGGCAGACCAAGATGCACAACGGCCAGGGAAGACAGACAACTGGTGGCTACAATGCTCCGAAATCGTTTTCAAACTGCTGTTCGTCTAAAAACTCACTTTATTCGCTTTGGAGGTGGCAATTTAAGCGCTCAAACAGTAAGAAGACGTCTTGCTGAAGCAAATTTGAAACCATTGAGGCCCGCAAATGGCCCCAAACTGGAACGGGGACATCGAATTGCAAGACAGAGATACGTGCGCGAACACCTAAACTGGACACTAGACGATTGGTCTAGGGTAATGTTCACGGACGAGTCTAAATTCATGCTTTATAAGCATGATGGTAGGCAGTTGGTGTACAGAAGACCAGGGGAGCGCTTCCATCAAGCGTGTGTGGAGGAAAAAGTGGCGTACGGTGGAGGCTCCGTACAAGTTTGGGCTGGGATTTCTGCTGAGGCCCGCACCGAGCTGGTGCTCATTCAAAATGGAACTCTAAATGCAGAGAGGTACGTGGAAGAGATCCTCAATGAACATGTAGGTCCTTTCATGGCCAGGATGGACCGGCATGGCATATTAATGCATGATAATGCGCGTCCCCATACCGCCAGAATTGTACATGACTACCTTGAAGAGGTCGGTATCGAACTCATGCAGTGGCCAGCGCGAAGCCCGGACTTAAACCCCATCGAGCACGCCTGGGACGAGCTTCAGAGATGCGTGAAAGGTCGAAACCCCCCACCAATCACGCTTCCCGAGCTCATACAAGCACTGGTGGAGGAATGGGAAGGTATTCCTCAGCACCGGCTCCGAAATTTGGTGTACAGCATGCCTAATCGCCTGGAAGCTGTCAGAAGAGCTCGTGGAGGCAATACAAAGTATTAAATGAAGAAAGTGATGAAAAACAGCAAAAAAACAATCATAAAAAAAATGTAATCTTAAGAAAAATATGACTACTTTATTTTTTTTTTAATTTAAGATTAATATTGTGGGTGTAACTAAGTTTTATTTTATTTTTTATCTGTATAATTAAATTCTCAATTGAACAGTCTTCGTTTCATTAGGATGGCATACGTAGTTCGGGAGATATTCGGGTTTATGTGACTGACCCGTTATTTTTGGAACCGGCTTTATATATAAAATGAATTGCTGTTCGTGAGTCTCGCTAAAACTCGAGAACAACTGGACCGATTTGGCTAGTTTTGGTCTTTAATTTCTTGTGTAAGTCTTGAGAAGGTTTAAAAGGTGAATATATAAAAATGAATTGCTTTTTTTTATTAATTATGGCTTCATTTTGTTTCTTTTAATTTTATTTTATACAAAAGTTTAGATCTTTTATTTATCGGTTGAGGCAGTACGAAGTCTGCCGGGTCAGCTAGTTTTCAATAAAAAAGATACGCATTGAATAAGATGTATTTGTAGTTACTTTAAATAATTTGCAATGGTATTAGTTTTCAATTCTGATGTTTAGCTTTTGTATTGAATTATGGGAAAGGCCTTTACTTCTTCGCCTAACAGAAAGAAGCGATTAGTACATAAATGGTACATACCTATACCATATACGAGTATGCATACAAGATAATTTTATTTTCTCTATTATTAGCTATTCCAGGATTGCAAAGAAATACTCAGGTATATCTTAAAGAAATGATTATAAATATAATGTTCCTATATATGTTTGGTTCTAAAGTCCGTTTCCGCCTTATAAATCAGATATCAGATGCGGTTTTAATAACAGTTAGATATTTTTGAAGAACAGTTTACATTTATGAGATTCAAACTAAGAAAAAAAACATAACAACCAAACCGCTTAAGTTTTTAAATTAATTTTAAAAGATATACTTATCACTGCATATTATAAAATAAACTCCTCTTCTATCAGTCTGTCTGTTCTTGATAAACTCAAAAACCACTGCACCGATTCAATATGAATTTTTGCACCCAGATAATCTAAAGCCTGAGGAAGAACAACTTTTTAATGTGAAAACCGACAAAGATGCGGGCGCATCCGCGGGCGAAAGCTAGTAATCATATAAAAGAGCTAAAGTCTTTCAAAATTACATATTTACACCTTATCATAGAAGCTTCTTTTACTCATATAACACTAACCTTCCAATAATACTAAATTGAAATACTATCAAGCAGTTAGATTTACGCGTCAACGCCTTCTAGAATTAGCCATAAATCAAGTTGACCTCTTAACTAAGCCATAACTCAGTCGGCTATGGAAATGGACCTCTGAGTGGAAGGCCGTGTTAAGTATGTACTTCTGCACAATAAGTAGCTTATGTGGTTGTACTTCAAAGGCATGGGAATGGAACCAAAAAGTGAGGGTATATTTTGAAAATATTTCTAAATATGCTATCACTAGAAAGCTTAAGACTTTCGCTACTTTAACACATAGGTTTTGTTATTTAAAGGTTACGAAACTTTCTACATGCTGACGTCACGGATAGGTTAAATTAATAATAAGGAATAATTTAATCGCATAAAAGTCCCGTTATACAACAAAAACTATGAATGTTTTGAGTTTATTTTTTGGTCAAGAACTGTTTTGTATTGGTTAACGTATTTATTAAGGAAGGATATATAACATCAAGTTACTAACAATAAGTGCCAAGCATCAGTAAAAAATATTGCGAAAATGAGGGTATTTAATTATTTTTCTGAAACACAATCGAATTTAGAGGGTCAATTGCAAATACTATTTCTTTAAAAATAACAAAATTATTAATAAAGTTGTCGCTAATTTCCAAATGTCTATAATAGATTAATTAATTGTCTTTTATTTTTCACTCTATCAATCACTATATAAAATAGTTTTCTTAACCAACCAACCAACCTTAACAAAAGTTTTTTTACATTCCATTGATAAACAGAAAGTACCTTACAAAAAAACAAATTCTTTTCAGTGAAAAATTACAAAAAGTAAAACAACTAAAATTGTTTATGGTATTTATTAGCAGCAAGACAGAACACATGCCACAAACAATAAATAAAGCACATATTCATAGCCCTGTTGTTAATGTCCATAGGCTATTAGATCGGCCATTAAGGTACTAATCGGGGGTCATTTCTGTGATCCCAAGCAGCTATCGTAGATTATGTCGGCAGATGGTGCCATATGCAGGTAGGAGTTATGGGTATTGGATGTTATTGGGTTTTGTTGTTCAATTTTCTATTCGATTTACTTTTGGAAGGGTGAATTGAATCCTAAGTGCTTGGATAGTGGTAGAAATGATCACTTGGCAACTGTTAGAGCTGCTGAGTGTCATAGGTGCGATTACCCACTTCGACATGTTGGTAGCGCACCCGTATCCCCGTCACTAAAAGGTTATTAGAACAAGGCAATTTATTTGTATGATAAATTAAACTGTAGGTTCTGAACCTACCTTACATACATGCAAACCGGGATTAAAAAAGGTAGTCCACGCTACACTTTACTTATCCTATAATCTTCGAAGCGAGTTTAAATAATTTAAATAAAATTTACAACATATTAAAATCAGTAACTCTTGAAAATATATGCGCAGGTAGCATGCAGGAGACCGATATAAAAGGCTTTTGTCGAAACTTAATTGATTCAAATAAAGACGACTAGTTTAATAAGGTACGTCAGGCTTAAGAAAAGCGATTGTATTTAATAGAGATGAATGGACTTTTAAAGCTCTACGTGGATTGGTTATATGCTTGATCGGTTTTCCTATGTGACAATAGAGCTTATAAAAGGCGAGGAAAATTATATAAATTTGTTGTAATATGGAGTTTAATGTGATATATATAACATAGATATATGTCATTTGTCTATTTCGCGGATTAAAAATTGTGTCTTATAATATTACAAGCATGTTACTTAGTCTCTGCTTTCTCCCTATCTTCTATTTTTGCTGTGGCTCTGTATCCTGCCAACTTTGTTATATATTTTTTTATAATTCACTAGTACATTACCATTTAGTACCTACTTTTTAATATTATTTTATGGATAACGGTGCTGGTCGCATTATTAATTTAAGAGGACGTCTTAGAAATAAGACATATTATGTAATTTATTATTGGGCAATTTGTTGTACTGAATAAAAAAAAAAGTCGATAGCTATTTATATATGTAAAAAATTCTTTCAGTGTTAAATAGCTCAGTTATTGAGGAAGGCTATGGGCTATATATCACGTTAAGACCAAAAAGAGCGTAGTCACATTAAAAATTAGGTCCAAAATCCAGTAGGCTCACTATAACCATTTTATCACTCGCCACGGGCAATTAGAAAACACAGTTCAGGTTGCGTGGGCCGTCTTGTATAGTAATACTAGCTTTTGCCCTCGGCTCCGCCCGCGTGTAGGTTATCACGGTAAAGGATTGGATATTGATGTGACCGTCGATAATACATTGCCACGGTATTGCAGTACTCAGGGTTGGAACTTCATTATTTGACTGCTAGATGGCGTTGAAGTAGAGATGTTGAGATTTTTTGACATTTTTTTTTATTATTTTTCCTAAAAAAATATAATTATTTTTTCATAAAACGTATCCTATGTTACTTCTAATGCCTCTACGAATATGTGTACAAAGTTTCATGATGATCAGTTGAGTAAGCGTAACAAACAAACTTACATTCACATTCATAATATAAGTAGGGATTACGCGCAGCCATACTGTTCGTTACATTTAAAAAGTTTTAATACGAAAGTCAAGTAGTTACAGAAATTATTGAGTGCAACAATTACTTGGTATTAAATTTAAACCTTAAAAAATATACCGTACAGTTCAAAATACAATGTAGGCATTATCTATGCCTGAGGGTACCCCGATCTATATGTACAAGCAAAATAAAAAATACACATACACGAACTCATTTGTTAGAGCTGTTAAAAGCAGCACATGTGCCTCATAAACCGTTTATCGCTTACATCAATATCCCTGGAGTCAGCGCGCTTCAAGCCAAACTTGCAAATGATTGGGGTAAAGAGATAGAAGTGATAAGCTTAAGCGGTTTCATTTTTGACAGCGCGAAGAACTAGTGGTCGTCCAGTGGTCGGCATTCGAACATAATTTTTTTTTTAATATATTTTTTTAACTTTCTGCACTCCTCAAACTTTGACTGTGCCAAATTTCACTCTGTTCCGTTTGCAGGATTTTCGTGAAAAGACATAAAAAAATGCTTTATGTATATAGATTATGGAATGTACATTAAGTTACATATTATAAGCGATTAATATTTGTCAACATTTTATAAAAATAAAATTTGATTTCTTGTAAATGAAATAAATAGATAATGAAAAAAATAAATAAATGAAACATGTTTGTAAATAAAGCCTAAATTGAAATTAAAAACTGCTGTGCTAAAATTTTAAAATGTCATAATATTATCATAGTCAATGTAGTCTTAAATATTCAAACTTTACATATTTTACACGATTTAATTTAAAATGATCAAATAGTAACCGTTTAGTAATCGCTATTAGATTTAATTTGGACCACAACATGATCGTGCCTTTTTGTAGAATTCAACCATATGAACTAAAACTGAATTGAAAACCATCGAGTTGAAACATTTTATTTATAAATAGTATTTTTTCTAAGATTAATACATATTTATATATACCAAGTACCTAATATTGATTACCTTCATAGTTTTTCCGTAATTTCAATATACATTTATTACACTTTGTAAAACTCTTTAAATATTCCCAAAAATATATTTAACAATGACGCAAATCATATATGGAATCCTATTCTAACTAAATTATAAAGTGGACCTTCAACTACCGATATTCAAGATAAAATACGAAACACTCATAAAGTAACATTATTATCACAATAATAACAATCTTAGAGCTCCATTAAGGCTGGTAGCTGTTGGCTTTTGGGCATAGAACGACCAAGTTTAACCATAACTCGACCGACGCTAGTTCTAAAAGCATTCCAGCGATACGGCATAGCACCTGAATGCCTTGACCCACTGGTATTTACCTGCTAACCTTTTAACCTACATAATTTATTACGCGAGTGTTCGGCTGAAATATGAATGCTTATCTACTACTGCCTTCAATAAATAATGGCAAGGAAACAGTTGTGGGTTATAGATTATTAATAAGTTTTTTCTAAAGTAAGTAGAACATTACTGTTTGTTTAACGTTTTTATACTGAATGTATAAAAACATTGAATACGACTCGAAGGGTCTGTCAGGTGTGACCCGTAATAAAACACTGGAACACTGTGCTTAATGTTTATTGGGTGTGGAATCATCCACCTACAAATGTTCGTCGAGTTCATATACTCGTCTCAGAGACACACATTAGCGCGATTCAGAAAATGGCGAGCACGCCATCTATCGACGCTTGACTAAAACTATTAACATAAATTAATAGTTACTTGGCCAAACATTAAACCTGACGCCTCATATAATGAAGCGTAGGCAATAATGTAATGTCATTTGCATCAACGTTTCAAACACGTTGTATGCATTATTTATTCTATGCATCTTATAATACGTTCACGGGCCGGCTTGACCGGTGCGAATTTATATTCTCACAAAAGACCACCCTGAAATTTTTGCTGTCGTGTTTAGATGTAAGACCGAAGGCAGAATTATGCAGACACTTCTCAATAGCATCTCATCTCATCATGCTGTATTCACAATGAATATGGTGATTTCTTTTATATTTTAATTATGCTTTCCATCAAGTAGAGTGTCAGTCTGTTCAAAAAAGTAAGGCAAAGGTGCGCTATGTGTGTCAGAAACGCAAAATGTGCATGGAAGTTTCACAAAAATAGAACTCTATTATAATAGTACAGATCAATATCAAAAGCATGAAATTCACCTGAAAACGTAAAGAAATAATAAAACTGTTAAAACACGAACCCCAGCATTACGTGTGTAACAAAAGGTCTTCATAATCCTTCGGCGTGACCTCTGACTTCTCGTTATCGCTGCCCGACCCTAATTGGGTGTCGCGAAAAGAAATATTGCCTGCGACTATTGCCCGATTGTACACGGCTGAGAAATATTACCGAGATTTGGTTTGTTATTGGCAAACCGATATAAGGTACACGTATGCTATGTACGGATACAATCGATTATTATAAAAGTTTACAAGCGTCTGATTTCATTATTAGAAGTTAGCAACACAGATGTCATCAGAAGCCACACTTTGCGTCAATATCACTAAGCAATAGTTCTAATAAACTCCAATGAATTTGTATTTAAGTAGTACACACACTGCCGTTCATCAGTTAATCGTGATGTCCTTTTGCTAGGTCTGTATCATAGGTTTTCTTTCATTACAAAGGGACTGTCACAAAGAAAAAGATTGTACAAGAAAGACAACTACTACTAAATATAATGAATTTATTTGTTTCAGGCGGTTTCTGTATGATGTAATTAATTGAACTTTTTTATAAAGTAATTAATTGAAAATTACTGCCTCGTTGGTCTAGTGGTTAGCGTATGCGATTGCTGATCAAGAGGTTTCGGGTTCGATTCCCGGGTCGGACCAAATGTTTGTGTGATCCGCAAATATTTGTTTCGGAGTTTGGGTGTTTTCTATGTAGAATATGTATGTATTTACAAAAAAAAACAGTATGTTTATGTATTTATATCAGTTGTCTAGTACCCATAACACAAGCTCTGCTTATCTTGGGACTAGATGACGTTGTGTGTAAACTGTCCGAAATATTTATTTGTTTATTTAATTGCTCTGGGTTGGAATCTAACCCACGCCCTCCGACTTAGCAGTCACTAACCACTACACCATCAGGGTAGTAGAAATAAAATAGATATATGCTTGACAACGCATACTTAATTGACTCAGCCAGTATTTTAGTCGCGTGTAAGATACCCATGGGGCTAGTTACATTTATATTGGTACTGGTAACCGCTTATCAAGGTGCAAACCGAGTTTTGTTGGTTAAATTACTTACAAAAAGAACGGTATATATGCACCAAATTTTGAATTAAATTAATTTTGTCTATAATAATTTAACTTTTAATACTCTGTGTTATTACACAGCTTACCAGTAAAATCTACACTCTCGTTCTATAGACGTACTATCCTTATAGGTAAATTTATAATCTGTATCGTAACTGATTTTACAATTTTGCCCTTCTACAGAATTTGCTTAAAAATACTTAGTAATAAGTCTTTACAATATTTTTGTATAATTTTAAAAGCAAATTTAACTATTTCATAATAAAGGTTAAGATAGAAATCTATGTATCATATAACACTAAATAACAGATACAAGTTGCTATAATGTCAAAAATATTATACATACATGTCTCTAACCCTGACTTGTGCAACCGAAATCTGTTATTATCCGGCAAATAAGCTCACCTTAGTCTATCCGGGGCTTTGTAGCTAATGGTAAAATCAGCCTCAACCAAAGATTAGGCAAATATCCACATAATTACTGTAACGAGTGAATGCATTTTTTTTGCTATACTTTTAAATTAAGCCGAATGATTACTTACAACATTTACATACAAGAATAAGGATTAAGAATACAGAGTGTCATCACCCCTATTCATCCCGCGGGTGTCGTAAAAGGATAAACTACGCAAGACAACATCAATGCAAAGAGAAGGAAAACTTGAAACCAACCCTATACCAACCCATCTGGCCAGCGTGGTATAGTAGGCCAAAACCTCCTTCTAAGGAGAGGCTTATGTCCAGCAGTGGACTGTTAAAGGCTGTTGATGATTACATACAAGCGTCAAAAGTCCCCCGCATCATCGCGTACTGGTAACCTTCCCATAAGACTGGCAGCATTGCCACGTTGAATGGCAATGCTAGTTCTATATGCTTGAAAAAGTCCAGCCTTTTGGCCATGAGAAGCGTCGATCAGTTGCTTAGTTAATTGTTTAAAAATAGCAAGAGCGGTTGGACTCCATGAACCTAGCATCTCCAGCCGAATGATATGTATTTTGTCCTAACTAGGAATAAATAAAGGACTCTTTATTTTCAAAATATGTAAAATTTACAAGCCCATAGTTGTTTTACCGTCGAAACATTTGTGGAATAATAACAGCTTGCGTGTTCAGGGGCTGTAACAATGTAATGAACAAGCGCATGTCTGAATTCAGTGGCAGTCCAATTATCTTTTCTTTATATATTACTATATTAACATGGCTGCAGCCTTAACCTATACAAATAAAAAAAAATTGAATGTCTGATGTAATATTCAATGAACAGTTTGTTTACTAAATGCATATGAAAGAATATACGTTTCTTACACCAAAAAAGCAATTGATTTTTTTTTGGATGTATGTCTTTATGTTTGTTCAGGGTTATCTCTGGAACGGCTGGACCTATTTTGACGGAACTTTCACTGCCAGAAAGCTGATGAGCAACGTAGGCAAATTTTTTTAGACTAGTTTCGCTCCACGGCGTTACTCGCGACTCACAACAATAGCCGCGGTTAAAACCGAAGTATGTATACTAGCTGACCCTACTGACTCAACTTTGGCATTGTCTCGTCTTCGAAAGTAAATTTTAGTCACCATTTATCGACTTTATTCACAAAAACATCAGAAATAGTATCTAAAATAGCATTATTTTGCTATTAAAAGTACTTAATAAAGGTGTTTAGGTCAAAGGAGTAAACTTGTATTTTGAAAAAATAACTTGTCATTGGCATCAATTTTCCCTAGACTTTGTAACAAACGTTGTTATTATACATGTATTCTCTTATTATTAAAACAATACAGTCTATATTTCAGTATAGTCCCTGCTGCTTTATATTCTTGTGTACCAATAAACACCTAATATTATGTCAAAACACACCGCTAGATGGCGCTATATACATCACTATCCTCACACAGGTGCGTCTCAATCTACCGTCTCTTATTAAAAATGTACAGCGATCGTTGGCGCTAACTTGCGAATATTCAGAGAATTACCGTACCTCTCTCCTCTTTACTCTTCCTCACAGCTACTTACATCCTACAGCTACAGGTGTGTAACAGAGTATAAATAATGCGGGAGATGGATGTTTATCAAAGTGAATTTCGGTGAAAAATGTCGGATCTTTAGAACGTTACGTTCCTTTTATATGGGTTTTTTTTCACGCGGCAAATGCATCGCTATAAAGAGTTTCATAAGTATTACGTAAAGCTGTTTGGGAACTTGGTAAAATAAGCGTCTTAAATGCTTCCATAAACTTTGTCTTCGCGAAATTTTAATAACAGTTTAATTATGTACACTATCTATATGAATTACCCACATTTAATTGTGGTATGTATAGATCGATCTCATAACTAAGAACGGGTCTTTGTAGACTATTTACAGGTTGTTGATGTGCTGATGATGTTAACGAAAACTAGTTTGAAATAGTTCGAAAGTAACAAAGACTAAAACCAAAGAACATTGAGGATATCTATAATAATATTACAAACACACTTCACTTTTTACGGCCCTTAGATATTACAAGAAAAGTTTAAAAATCTATTACCAGACTACGTAGTAGCATTTTGTTTAACCTATGTCACCCGCTAAAACATTCATTTATATTATGCAACATTGTTTAACATTTTAAAAGAGTAACACTAATCGAAAAATTATGGTAATGGTTTTTAATACCGACTGCTAAGTTCCTAATTCAAAATTAGATTTTTTTTTATTACCAGACAGCTAATTTGAATATGCTGGCAACACCGGCAGCACTAACTGATATCCAATGAGTTATTATACAGACATTAGCCCGCACTGAGCGACCAGCGACAATATGAGCCACGCGGCGAGGATGCAATCCTATGCTTAGATAAATACATAGATGTTGGTGAGTGGCACAATTGTAAGCAGTCATAGGTTTCATCCACAGATCGATACCAAGAGGTACCGGTCTTTTGGTTCCACTTAATATAATGAATGAAATTCAGTAGGTAATATGAGTAATATACTCCTGTGAATCGTATTACTTAGTAAAACAAATAAATCAATATAGCTATTCATAAAATTGATGACACTATATAATGAAGGCTCTACATCGACACTTCTTGAAAAAGTTTCAAAAGTGAAATAAGTTAAAAAGTGGAATCATTGAGTAAGAAAGAAAGAAAGCAAAGAAAATATTTTACTCTAGCAACACAAGAAAGCAATTAAAAAAAGAAAGTAGAAAAAAAACGCTATTTTCAACACGAACAGGGTTTTATCAGTGCGCTACTACATTCTCACAAAAGATCAAATTAAAATGACAGCATTTGTGCTTTCGTGTTTCGTTGGTGAATAGGAGATGCAGTAACATCTCAACACGCCGCCATATTGTGACCACTACTCCTAAATCTGACGTACGCTGTATATACTCGATATAGTCATTCAAAATCGTTTAGAATCATTTAGAAATAATGATCCATATATAGTTTTAGTTAACTCTCGTTTATGACTTACACCACACCATCAAATCCGTACCTACGGACCACAGGTTTAATAGATAAGATTTACGAGCACTCATCTGGTCAAGGGTTGAGCGCGACGTAATTTGTCGCGATAGGGGAGGGACCAGTCGGTCGGGCGTCGAACTGGCAGCGGCGGCTGGACGCCATATACATATCCTTTTTTTTTAAAAAAAAAAGGCTTCCTAATTGTTTAACGTGCTTTTGATGGGTCTGGTCTGGTAAAAATACAAAGGGTTTCTATGCAAAATAGTTTTTTTAATAGGCAACACTATATAGAAATAGCTATAAAGCTGTACTGTGTAATCCAAACTCAGGTTGTTTTTATTCTTTGACTTTATTATCATCTAGACTCTAGAATTTATTGAAGAGATGTGTGTTTCAGTGTTTCTATGTAAATATTCGTATGAACTGTTTATTATATGTATTATGTAGCTAAAATACTGATACTAAACAACTCATCATATTTTTTTTATATTTTTGTAACTACTGTAAAATTAGTAAAATCATATTTACTGGAGCAAAACCTGCCTTATAATAATAATAATACATTAGTAGTATTAATAAAATATTCAAAAGCATTTACAAAATCCATAGACAAAATTGCTTTCCGGAAATTCCTATACATTCAGAATTTAATATATTTTTAACAACAAAAACATGTGAGCATTAAATCAAAAATAGAACACACCTCGGTCGATACTGTCGTGACTGGCCGCAGTAAAACATTGCCCGTGTAAAAAACACCGACGAAAAAAAACAAAACATTAAATTACACTGTAATAAGCCTCCGACTAAGTTGATCGACCCCCGAATGCTGCCAGCTTAGAATATACCACGTGGGAAATACGCGAAAAAGGTTCAATTGCTTTCCTCGAAAATAATTTGGGATGATTAATTTTATTTAGCTGAAAGTAACTTGTCTGATTTCGTTTATTTGCATTTTACGTGTATTTTTTAGAATTTTAATTTCGAACAGGATCATAAATTATACTATCATGGTGTCATAAAATATATGATGAAATAATATATCGAATATATATTTTATTATGATTAATAATTTTAAAGTTGTGATTTGAAAGACATCGTCAATTATAGAGATTTAATATCCTAAAACAAAATGATTAATTAAACTTTTTGAGGACAGTTACTTAAATTACACAATAGGCTAATTTAAGTACCTTTTCTTACTTCTCAAAGGCAGTTTCAGCGCACAAAGGCTGCAAAGATTCATTCTATTCAGTACTATTGAAAAAGTTCTATGATTCACTATTTGAATGAAAATTCATCTATTTTTAAAAACGAGAAGTTCGTTTTTAAACCCCTTTGTCATTTCTAAGTGGACAGTGATATTATACAGTATTATTTTAATAATACTATTACTTTTCAATCGTCGATCAGGATTTTTACAACTAAACTGAAAATCGATAATTAAACTCAAATAAAATTCATTCAAAAACAAATTTAAACTGTCTGTCTGTCTGTTACGCTTTTGCGGCTACAACACTGCACTAATTTCTTGAGAAAATACATAGGGCTACGCTAATAAGTACTAAGGTAATGATCTAAAACTTTAGTCCATAAAGTTTCGGTACAATCAGAGTGCATGTATTAACTAGTGGTTAAAGCGGTCGCACCGCTTTTTACTGTGTAAAATGTTATGGGACGATACTTCGTATGATCCACAAATTGATGATCTGTACAAGGTGTTTTTTGAGTCCGTTTTATGTATGTTTGTAAAGTTTGCCGCAATAAAAAATATCCTCACACAAAGGGAGTAAGGGAGAATGCAGTATCAAATACCTATTTCTAATTCTAATTACTTTCATTTAGTAGTCAAACTCCACAGGCAAGTCAAAATGGAGGTTTTGCAAATACCATTTAAAGTAAACATAATAAATTATGATACCGCTCATCGGAGCCACAATGCCAATGTTTTTAATCTAAGAAATTAATCAAGAAGCTACAATTTTAATACACCATTCTGAGGCAGTATCACCGCTTTACATTACAAAGCCTTGCCACAGTCCTTCAGTCTTAGAGATAAATCTTGAAAGAAAATGCTCAAAATGATTTCAACCCTCTTAATTATTAAGACTCCTTGGAGGGTTAAGATTATGGTATTAAGGAAACATGAAGATTATAGGGTTACACTTAATATCCGCGTTTGGAAATTGAGCTTGAGACGGTCAATTCCGATTAGAATTTATAATAAGTTCTACGATGCCGAAATTTCATAAGAATTCCTAAGTCCCTTTCCTAAGAATATAATTTTGCTTAAAGAGCTGTAAAATATTATCTACACATTATCGCAGTTGTACAAATCCATACTTCCCTACTAATATGGTAAATTAGAAAATAAATCTGTCATGTGAATACGGTACAACAATAGACGAGACCTACAAGAAGGACAAATACTACTTTTTATCACGAAAACTGACATTACACGCGGGAAAAATAAAGCTAATACTGTCATAAAAGCGTTCAATATTCTTCAGCAACCAAGTAATCCATAAAGCAATGTCATATGATAATTTTTTAATACCTTATCAATATTTTTATCTTAGAAACGGTTTTTAAACATTATTATACCATGACTTCCTACAACAGATTTACTAAATACGAGGTACTTTATACCGTAAAACGACAAACATTAAACACATAATAAATAATATGTTTTTCCTTTCGTGCTTTTCTTTTGCAAAGTCTGACGTATAAAGTTCTACTACAGTACAAAAAAAAACAACAAAGTCATATTTCTTCAATTTTGTCATTAGTCAGTGACGTATTCCCGCGAACGGACGTCTCTGCTAATGAAGTGGCATAAAGTGTATCTCTGTCTCTTTCTAACTCTGCATTTATGTGCTTGTCTATCTCACAGTGAATATGCAAATGTCGCCCAACAGTATGATCCGTCTGCATATTGAAGTGTTTTGTAAGATCGTTTGTCTTCTTTGAGAAGAAATGTTGTGACAGAATGGCTTTTAGATAATTGTGGTGCCATTTTATAGCGTTTTAATGGCTTATGAACAAAAAAAATCAAAGAACTCCACAGACTAAACGATATTGCTAGTTAGTCTATTGAGTTATTGCTATAAATAGTTACAAATTAATGGACATATTTGCGTATGGTCTTTAGCCTCTCCTGAGAGGACACCCGAGGCCAGCAGTGTTACGTTACATATTAATACGCGAAGCAAAAACTTTGTACCCCTTTTCACGAACATAATGCCAACGGAGAAGTACGAAATTTGGCACAGTTAAAGTTTATATGGAGAAGGAGTACACAAAGCTAAAAAAAGAAGAAAATAATTTAGGTCGATTTCGACCGCTAGTATGATACAAAACTATTTACCGACAATATTTTAATATCTATAATATAAAAAATCAAGCTAAGAATAACTCACGACTAAAAACAAAAAGTATCCATAAACACAAAACTAAATAAAACGGCAATAATGAGGGTAGAAGTAAGTTCGTTCAACTAACACTAAACACAGTAGAGATGCCGAAGTGAGTCCAACTTGCACTAAACTCTTAGTTATTCGGGACACACACAAGTTAGTGACTTGGCAGACAAGCGACGTTATGTTATAATAACGGTTATCGATAACTTTGATAGTAGATAGTTTTTGAAGTTACTTGTGTTATGAGCTGGAGTTACAAAGTGTCGATTCTACGTCGGTTTAATGACGATCACAGCTTAAAGTTAGGTGAGATTTGAGTTGTCAAATTCGCGATATCGTTAAAGTATAATAAACTGGTCTCGTATGAATACGGCATAAGGCATTTTATGTGATTGAGTGATCATATTTACGTGGTCTACTACAAGTTCTGTCTGTCAATTTTTCCACGCAGGAACTAGCATCGGACCTCCGACACCTGAGGGCGAACTGAATTCGAAGGTTAAACTAGTTGTCAGTATATTTTAGCGCACTGGTTACCTAATAACGATTGCTATAGATGTTCATGTCAACCGCGACCGACGGTTTAGCGTGCTCTCTGAGCGTTAATATTATCATTTTCATGACTTTAAACTGCTTTAAGAATATCTTGTTAGAAAAACCCAACATCAATAGGAACCGGGATTCGAACCCTAGACCTCATGATCAGCAGTCGCATACGTTATTAGATACACAGTTTCTCTAAATCATGTAACATATGTAAATAGTAACAGCCTATGTAATAACCTATGAGCTGGAGGGCATCCTACTTTTCATTTTCTACCTCCATACCATATTAAACTATAAATCAGATGCTTGGAAGCGGAATAAGATGTGGCGGCATAGTTGAAAAAGTTAAGATTACTGATGGAAACATCATCAACAACCCATAACGTCCAACTGCTCGGGTCTCCTCACAGGAGAGTTTTAAGGCCATACGTCCCCACGCTGGCTAAGTGCGGGTTAGGGACTGACAAGACACGTTGTGGCTACGCAATCTTGACGTTTGATGTTGTCAAGCCTACCGAAGGCCTCCAACTAAACTTCATGACTGTTATTATATAATAACAACCGGAACCGACTGCTTAACGTGACTTCTAAATCACGGAAACGCTCCTAACATATCATGCCACAAACGGTCACCCATCTAGGTACTGACCGCGCCGTCATTGCTTACCCTGGGTGATTGTTTCCAATCATCTAAGACCACGCGGCTATAAGCGCTGATGGAATACTGGTGATGCATTTATTTCTAAAGTTAATTATCATCGCAGACACGTCTAAGTGTCAGATATTGTCCAGAATATAATAGGTTAGAACAAGTACTTTATATTAAAGGTTGTATCCGTTGTTGTAGGATGGAGGAGACAGTGCGATCGCTGCTGCAATACAAGAGCCGCGTGGAAACTCTGAAGCAGGAAAAGGCGTCGTTATCATCAGCACTTGAGGTAAGCTGACTTGTAATACCAGCATTATTATAACAACTTGAAACAAAAAAGTATACCAATGTCTTAGCTAATTTACATGCATAGTTGAGAACTCACTCATTAAACACATAACTATTTTAGTTTTTATTAGTGCGGAGGGTAGTCGTCACTGCTTACTGTTACCATATAGAATATTATTTATGTACAATAATAGTTATAATCAATGTATTACAGTTAAAAGTGACCATAATTTTACAAGATTTCTAGTGAAGTTGTGAGCAATGCATACAAGTAAGTAATCATTCTGGGTAGTAATCGTTAAGGATTGCATCATCATCCTCCTAGCCATTACTCCCAAGTTTATTTGGTGTCGGCTACTAGTTCAACCGGTTTTACCTGAATTTCAGTTTTTCCACGGAGCGACTGGCATCGGACCTCCGCATATAAATAAATAATTCACTTATTGTTTTCTTTTTATGAGGTATTTGGTCTAAGCCTTATTTGATATTAAGACTTCACGACTAGTTTTCCGCTAAGGAAAATTACATTTGAATATTATTGTAACAGCGCTACCTACATTAATGTTTAAACAATAAACTATTTTTATTTATTTTACCTTATAACTTGACAAGAATTTTCCGAGCAAATTTTACCACGGCTCAGAACACATTTAACAAATTCGTAATATCAAAATTCAGGTATTATTTAGATTTTACCAATGCCGTACTGTATCTGTCCTATATTGCTGAATACTTACCTACATAGTTTGTCTTCCCGTTCAGATAATCAATTGAATAAGTTTTCAAAGCATTCCTACCGAACTATAAACAACGGTTCAATGAACTTCTCCAATAAGGAAACTTCATTTCACCTGCAAGACAGTTTGACTATTTTATTACGTATGTCCAGACTATATAGACTCGTAACTCATCCCATAAAAGACAAATAAAACCATATCTTCATGACGCAAATTCCTCAGAATATACCCACTAAACTGTGGAATTAAAAATTCGTGAAAGTTCTGGAATTTCCTCTGTCCAACGTAAAATAGTCCACCAATGTTATCGATGTTAGAATGATGTACGTTTAATGGAGGGCTCTTTTGTAACTGGTGATATGATACAGACTTTTTAAAGAGGAATCAAATACAAATATTCAAAATATTTCATTACGCTCAATGGTATTGTGTTCTCCCCCATTTTTCAATATAAAGTTAGGGCTGAAGATGGACATACAATGGACGCTCCCAACCAGAATGTTTTGCATCCGAACGGATTTCGACCGTGATATTATTGTTTTCTTACTAATGTTTTTAGAAAGTAAACGATGTATGAAAACAATGAAACCCTTATTGAATTATAAATGTTTTTTTGTATAATTAAAAAACGTTTAGTCATTTTTACGTATATTTCGATATTAAGTGAAGTAAATACTTCACATAATAATGCATAACATATTAAGCGATTATCTAATATATAAAATTCTCGTGTCACAGTTTTCGTTGCCATACTCCTCCGAAACGGCTTGACCGATTTTTATGAAACTTTATATGCATATTCAGTAGGTCTGAGAATCGGCCAACATCTATTTTTCACACCTCTAAAACGCGAGCGGAGCCGCGGGCATCAGCTAGTTGTTCTATAAAAGATTTTAAATTAGACTACCTGTAATGAATCATGCTCGGCTATTAACTATCCTGTCTTAGGTATACCAGAAAAGAAAAACGTGAAAATAGGTTAGATAGTTTCAGAGCTCATTTTGAACAAGAACATGAAACGAGAATTATGTATACTCGTTATAGGATACTGTAAACTATAATAATATTAGTCTTGAAGATAATATTTACTCCTGGTCCTGTCTCATCCGATTGGGGTCGTTTCAAGAGCCCGCATACATCATATTTTCTTCTCTATAATCTTAGCTTCATACATATGTTTTTTTTATTAGATAACACGCAGTATAGATAGATACTTCATATTAAATTAATGTACAGTGTACTGAGATATACATTCAGTTAAGAATTATCTTACCCTGTATTAACAGGGTTTGATTGTAGACATACATGGCCTTCGTAAAAATAAAACTTTTACAGCTGGAACAAGAACAACAACAATCACTGAATTTGCTCTCAATAATTTAAACTTCAATGAATTAATCAACAGCCTTTACCTGTCAACTGCTGGATATAGAAATATATATATGCTCTACTTAGAAAGGGTTATAAAAACGCTATCCAGACGGGTTGGTATGGGGTTTATTTGAAATTTTGCTCTCCTTTTTGCAGTGATGTTGTCATGTTTGTTGTTGTCTATTACGACACCGTTAATATTTTACTCATTTTACTAAAATTACATCACTATACGTATTTTGTCAATACACGTGTTAAAAATGGTTTATTCCTTGTCATGCAAAAAGGAAAAAATGTGTCGGTATGTTCACGTTTGGTTGCAACGTATTCGGTCATTGTACTCCCCTCCGCTCGTCACAGCTATCTGTTACTTTGAATGGCGGATGAGAATTTTGATTTTTCCATTTCCCGTCACTCCGTGAATGATATTCGTACCTGTATTCCATTGTGAACAACCCCTCCTTTTTAATATTAACTTTAACAGCATAAAACATAGCTAGATATTTAGATCGGAGAATTAAGCCAGAATTTCTTCTACATTGCTGTAAATTAAAAAATTTTACCTAAAAATACTGACTAGGTATACTTTACTACCAAAAGCTTTTGACTACTTTTCTAATGATTTATGCAATTAAATATTCTTTGTGAGAATAAAACTCAGAATGGAGTAACATTAACTGATTACTCGAAAAGCAGCGACTGTAGTGAGATGCATTTGTGAATAACTCCTAAACTACGTACAGTTATAGTCAATAAGGATTAAGGCTACATTAGTGGCTTGGAATAGTTTCCTTGCTCATAATTCCTACTTTAAGAAATAATCCTCTAACAATCGCATAGGGTAGGGCAGTAGGGTGACCACGCTGCACCAAAGTGGCACTTATCAAGGAAACCACTTGCACCAGTAATTACGAAAGAACATCTCATTCCCTCACAAACATCCTTAATCCCTCAAAGAACGTCCAGTTATGACTAAACACTATAACAAGACCTCCTCCTCCCCTCGCACATCAAAACGTTAACGACAAAATTAAAGGAAACTTTGAAAACAACATAGCTCTTAATATATTGGCTCAACGTTCAGTCCAGAATAAACCAGTTTAGATTGACATTCCCTGCTTCTCTGCACTCTGAATGGCCAAAACGAAATTAGAGTGTGCCATTACAATGACAAGGATCTGGATGTATTGGCTGTGCTCTTAATTAATTCGTCTATGATGGGCATAATCCAGAAATGATCGCGTGTCCCCCGCTGCTCGATAAATGTTCTTTAATGTCGCTAAACGGGCACCAATTGGGGACAAGCCGCGTTTGTTCTGACTGCGTTTTGTCAATGGCTTTTGGAAAACTCATTACGACATATTTACTTGAAGACGCTAAATAAATAATTTAAACAGAGCTGAATTTTACTGAGCTGAAACCTTTTTGTGTTAGCTGGCCAGGGATGTCCAAAGTCAGAATTAGAGCAAAAGAGACTTTAGTGAGAGAAATTGGCCAATGATACTTCTGCATCATTGGGCCTCTGGTCTCTTTTGCTCTCCTTTTCTCTTTCTCTCTTCCATAAAAAAAATCTACATCTACTACGTCACGTTCGCAAAGAAAATGTTAACCACTACTCGTAGATTCTATGCATGCTTTCCATCAGGCAGAGTAGAGTCCCTTTAACAGGTTTACATAAAAAACTGAATAGTATGCCCTTTGAGTCCCCCAAGAATTAAAAGGGGAGATGATTGACTGCACTCAATCGAGAAAAGAATTGCTTCGCATCAGTTTTCTCCGAGGCCATCACTCCAGCTCACATACGATGAAATATTGTTGATATTCAACTAATAGATTCCTTTAAAGAAAATATGCAGCAATATAACACCCATATAGAGCTAAAGAACTCCACTTGGGTGACTAAAAGCCACTCAAAAAGAGCATCAAGGCTGTACTTTGAATATGACACTTGATGTTACCCTTTAGACATGACAACAATAGCAAAAATACTTCTAACAGTAATAAAGGCATCCAACACACGCGCATTGGATGTGTTGATACAAATAATGCTAAACACACGGAAAAAATGGGTATGGCCCAAGTGATAACCTCAGCGAACTCGAAAAACTCGTTCAAAGAATTAGTCACGTAAACTGCCTAAATATATTGTTTAGTTGCGGTTAAATTTAAATGTGTTTCTTTGTTTTGCAATATTTTATATCATTATATTAGTTACGATTAAAACTCTTGGGAATGAGCGTCTCCGTAGGTTATGGTTGCTATCATAGGATGACAGTCATGTAGTTTATTTGGAGGCATTCGAGCGGCTTAAAAATATCCAACGGCAAGAGTACCGAGCCATGCATTATGAGTTGTTGTAGTTATTGTTGTTGACTAAATTTAGAGCGGTTACACTTTATTTTATAGGAACAAATTATTGAAAAGTCGCTCAAACTTACATTTTAAACTATAAACTACCCACACAGATAAAGAAACCGAGCGATGGAAGGACATTAAAATGGCGGATAGCGGGAAATCGGCTATGCACAATGGCCGGGGTTTCCCGCTTTAAAAGCCCCCCCTCCAAACAATAATTCAGCTTCACCCTTCTGAAGTGCAAGGGCGCATTTAGTGAGGGCAGTCAGGGTTGTGGTTGAAAAATCGATAATTTAACTTGATAATAAATGGTTGTGTTTTACCACTAGGTTCGCGAAAAGACAGGTAACTATATAAACGAGTAGTTTGACTTTTGCGTTCGGGAAAAATTGCGAAACTAAGTTGCTGTTCTGTGACTTTAATTAATTCAATTCGTTTGATAGGTAAAAGTATGTAAACTTCCTAAAATTTGTGAAGCTTACAGAAAACAGGTTTATCTAATACATTTTTTATTACCTTTAAGACCATATACTACACTGCTTGTAGTAATAGATAGCATTAAATATCTCTCTGAATATGTGCTATTAAGTATATGTGTTTGTTGCTCTTTCACGCAAAAACTACTGAACGGATTTGAATGAAACTTTATAGTAATATAGCTTATATATCAGAATAATACATAGGCTACTTTTACTGCAACAATCGAGATAGACGTGAGCGGAGCCGCGAACGAAAGCAAGTTAGAAATAAAATATAGTAGAAAGAAAGATACATATAGGTATATTTTAGAGTATAGGTAAAAGAAACCTACGATCTTCATGGTGCATTATCCTTAATAATATTATAAATACGAAAGTTACTATCTATCTGTCGTGTTTTCAGGTCAAACTACTAAGCCGATTTATATGAAATTTGTTGTTTGTCAGCGAAACGCTAAGAAGAAGAATGAAATTTTTTAACAGAGATAGTCTAGAGGCTGCAGCATACATATTTTTATGTCACTTTTTTACCGCGATGTACGTAATATTGGAAATTAGCTCCAAAATACAAATATTTACCCAACTAATTAATCAAATGAACTAATCTGACTGTAACTGAATACTTTATAACGTACAAAAACTATTATTCAGAGCAGTAAAATATAACCCAAGATTTAGAATTTTCAGTATCAAGAATGAAATAATTGGGGTGGTGAAAATTTGATACAACCTGTTTATTTTAAAATCGATGTTGCACCCCTACAGGGTCACAGTCAGGGGGTCTAGGGTGCATCGTTTATCTGCCCCCACCGGTGGCATAGGCAAGGGCCCGCGGTTCAAATTTACACTCTCACACTAATTGTGTTTGTGTGTTATTCGGTTACGTTATTTGTAAACTGTGTAGGATTAGCATAAGTGTGTAAGAAAATGACTGGGAATATCGATTTATTGTTTACTAGCCTTTGCCCGCGGCTCCGCCCGCGTGTTTCTCTATGTCCTTTTCCAAGGTTCATCTATCTCAGCGGTTTAGGCGTGTAAACGTAACAGACAGACAGACAGATTTACTTTCGCATTTATAATATTAGTTGTGATTTCAGTCTGACTGAACTAATAAATTAGGTATACGATAACATCACCGCAGGATGTACCTCAGCTATGGGGTATGGCACCCCTGCCTGTCTGTCCCCCCGGACACCAGAAAAGGCGCTGTTGCGATCCTGGTGTTACTCCGCCTGCCGAAGTAGGCCGCCGCGGTGTTTAGTTGATAGACCGGTTGCCCGGGAGCACACACACCCTTCGTTATCCCCATGAAGGGTATGGTGCGAAAAGCATTCACCGCATAAAAAAAAAGGTATACGATATCTTCGATACCATACATGATTTTTTTGTAGTATGTGAAGGTGTCCATCGCTATCTTACAGATTACAAACTTATCCACTCACTAACGAAGCCTGTATTTTACTGATGCAGATAAGTTAACTAACTAGCCAATTAAGCGTTAGATACTCTCTTGTAATCAGCGTTCTAGCTGATACACTACAGTTCTTCTTCATCCTAGCCTTATTCCCAATATTATTTGGGGTCGGCTACTAGTTCAACCGGTTTTACTTGAATTTCAGTTTTTACACGGAGCGACTCGCATCGTACCTCCGCAACCCTAAGAGAACTGAAATTCGAAGTTTGAACTAGTTGTCAGTATATTTGAGGGCACTGACTTCCCAATAACTATCGCCATAGATGTTCATGACAACCGGGACCGACGGGTTAACGTGCTTTCCGAGGCACGGGCGTTAATCACCGCCAAACTTCCATACTCCGGGCTATCGCTATTAAGGATTACTTGTAAGAAATCCCAACAACACTTTCTGATTATTTAAGTTATAGTCGACAGTAAAACCTTAATAATGTTGAAAAATGTGGCAACGGCAAAAGTTCAAATTAATATTGGTCCACAATTTCGACCACTTGGCGTCCACTAGTTATAATAACTTACAATACAATATATTAGACTTATTTACTTATAACTGAACATAGCAAGTCAGTATTACATTTATTATTGTCGCATCAAAATGAAAATTTTGTATGTAAATGTAGTTTGGAAGGAAATATGATTATACATGAGCTGATCTCAAGGTGGCACTAGAAAAGTAATAGTGAAAATAAACAGTGACTTTTGTAAACCCTAAACTTAGTTTTGATGAACACTCATGATAGTGCTCATTATATAAGTACGTACCTATATATTGGATTAATGAAAATAGATAATGGTGTAGCCAGGAGGTAAATAGTTACCATTATTTGGTATTTATCTAGTTGGAGCTTGTTTGTAGTCTCAATAAATGTAATTATTACAGTTTAATGAATGTCAAATTATCTTGGTTTTCTCTGAAACGGTGTTCCTGTATGGACCTTACTTTACCCACACATAGTGCACCTAAAACAACTATTCGGAACTAACCTATCACAACATTTATACAGTCTAAACCGTTCCTGATGGTTTATTGTTTCAACATAGCTATAGGCGAGGCTGCTGGAAGCAATTATGGTCTGATTAAACTTGATGGAATTCAACACTGCACCGTATATCGTATGTGTAATAAACTTGGCATAGACGGTCATAATTGAATGGCTCAAGATAGTCTGCACTTCTGTATTAAGGTTATAAAACCATAGTACTTACTGTAGAACTTTCTTCGAAGTATAAGTACAGAAAAAGGAGCTGTCTGTAGTCCATAGATTCATAAGTCATTGATTGCATACCATAAAGATGAACTGCTTAGTAATAAATATGGTACTGTAAAAATGCGTATAGGTACTGCATATATTGTTGTAGAAAGTGAAACTAACGGCCAGCTCACGTGCTTCCTTCGACACTTTTAACCGCGATAACTGATATACAGGCGGAGCCGCGTGCTAAAGCTATTTCGAAATATATTATGTACCAAATATAGTCGACTAAGAAACACTATATGCAAATTATAATCTTACGATTCGCTACTACTGACGATGGCGCCGACCTGTCGGTGTCTACGAGCGACGCCTCGCTTAATTATGTATGAAAAACAACAGGAAATATGAAGGATAAACCAGTTAAAATGTCAAGAAAATGTCGTGTTATATTTCTTGGTGGTTAATTTATATTGACAAGTGAAGATCACTATAACACTTTGTGATCCACAAACTATTGCTTTGAGTCTAGGTGCTTTTTTGTGCGTTTTATTAATTAAAAAATAAACATTGATTATAACCACCGAAGTATGAATAAGAAATGTAGTATATCCTTCTATATTGTCGACTCACAGGCGCACGCACCCACTCGCTATCGTCGTTAACAGTCGACTAAACTGTGTCACGACCGCACGTACTCTGGAGATGACATAATGCTTCCTTCTCATTCATTCATAGTGAACGAGGGAATGAATAACTTTGTGACACATACACTACAAATAGCAACTGAAAAATTCTCAAGGTATTAGAGCCACGCTGATTTTATCACGAATGGACCGAGTTGACCGACTACCCTCGTATGGAAGACCAATATGAAAATGACAGCATTCGTGCGGTTGTGTTTCGTTGGTGAGTGTGAGGCCGTAGGCCAATGATGCAGAAACATTTCACAAGGCCGCTATGGTATGGGTCACCATGCTCCATTGGGCGCATGTACAGTGAGAGGATGGTGACCACCATTATTGAATTCTGCTCATGAATGCATGCTTTCCATCAGGCAGAGTAGAGTCACTTTGGAGATTCATATTAAAAGAAAAATTAATAACAGATTATACCTACTAGGAACAGTCTTCTCTTCTGCCACCCTTCAAGCCTGCTGTTTTAAATTATTGTACTTAAATATTATTGCTGATAATACTGAAGAAATTATAGTATTAAATTTAACTCTTGTTGTTACTGCAAGTAAAAGATTTTCTGTTTGAACTTGCTTAATAGCCCATATTTATGTAGGTATTCTTATTTTGCAAAACATTTACGTGGCAGGCCAAGTTCTCTATCCTCTCAGAGTTTAGAGTTACTGTTTATTTACACATTAACTACAATCATGTAACTTACAAAGCTTTAGAAATCCAATTTATGTAAGTTGCACCAACCGCAACGCCAAAATAATTAAACGCGGACTACTATCTAAAAAGCTTGAGCTGCATTTTATATGAGGAGTTATTCATTACGCTATCCGGCTGGTGGCTAGGCAGAGAGGTATCATAATTACGTTACCGCATACGCCTCGGCTCGCATAGTTCTGCTCTAACGAAACCAATTAGGTTGTGTCCAAGGACGACACGATACGGTTTTAAAACCGGTTTTCTTTGCTTTTATACATTAGCCATACTGGAATTTGAGCGGCCTATGTCCAGCAGTGGACTGTGATAGGCTGATGATGATACTAAAACACAAAATTTTAATCAGTTTATCTTTTGATAAAGATAAGCGGCTTTTGGATATAGCTGCATTTTAGTATGGAAAGTGGGTTAACTATCTCAGGTAATTTTTTTAACACTTTTTTATCTTTATAGTTTAAATCGTCGCACGTTATATGAAATGATTTATACTATTGATGAACTTTTTTTTTTAATTGGTTCGTCTTCATTCTTTCCGCACAAGCGCTTTCTGCTTTAATCCTTCCATTATGTTTTTGTTTAATTTGTTTCGTATTATGTAACAGATAACTCCCGCATTAGAATTATACATCCTGTGTCGTGGGAGACTTTAGAAACATACATGAGATGGATACAAAAAACACCCAGACTCAACTATTTGTGGATCACACAAAGCACTGTGGTGGTGTGGAGATCCCAGAACTCTTGGCACAGTGAAAGGGACGTGACGATCCCTAAACCACTAGGCCAATAATGCAATTACACTCATAATCGTCCGATATTTCAAAAATATCAATATGTATAAAATTCGCATATCACAATGTAAGTCGCCATACTGAAACTGCTTGATCAATTTTATAAAATTTTGTCTGTTTATTCAGTAGATCTGAGAATAGGACGTATACTATATTTATACCCTAGGACTACTGATCTATTAAAAGGTTGAACTAACGCGAGCAGAACCGAGGGCATCAGCTAGGAATATAGTAAAATTATCGTGCGACAATGGACACGCGAAATAGGTAGCTAGTACAGGCGCGGGCCCACGGTACACCAAACTAACTCGGAATACTCCACGATAAGATAATCCAGCTAAATTGGAAACTGCCTTCATCTATTAACCGACCGCTGTTCGGAAACATTGAATAATTGATGTCAAATTATAATATTGTAAAGGTAGGGTGAGGTACCTAATAGGATCATAGTTCATTTCTCCGGTAAGGTACGAAATATAACATTTGGGATTCGTTATTTTCTTACTGTTCAGGATTGTGTTCATTTAGTATATGTATGTTTGTATTTGTACTGTTCACCGTGGTTAGTTTTTTTTTTTTATGTAAGCCTACCAAAGTGACTCCACTCTGCCTGATGTAAAGCGTGAGTAGTATCCAGGAGGAGGGGCCACCATCCTCATGAGTGTGTGAGGGTAGTACTGCCCCGGTCGAGCTCTACTACCTACATATATAGTATATAGAGTGTTTATTGTGCAATGTTACCCATACATAAAGAAAGAAAAAATATATTATTAATACATATCAGACCTCGATCTTTAAGAACGCTTAATTACTTTAAATGTACTGACATTTCACAGCCCTAAAAAGCAAAAGCAACTATTCTCACAAATATAAAAAATGCTAAAGTAGCCCTGTCTATCTATATGTATCACTATCACTACTACTGTTCACCTCGATAACCGACAAACACACGGGCGAAAGATATTTATTTAATCAGAAACACTAAATACTCAATTTTTTCAAACAGATGTATTTAGTGTCCGTGCTATAAATATAGCCAGTACGCACTAACACACGAAATTACTGCAATTATTATTCCGAATATAAACACATTCCCTTCTTCTTCACTAAAAAACCATCTAATCCGGGGCTACTGCCGCGCGTGACCGAACAAAGCTAATGATGTACTGCAGGCTATGATTAATAGCAGTACGGTTTAATTCTAGTTATTGCTGCAAATGTAATCACTTCGTTGAATGCCGAAAGCCGAAACAATGACTATTTTCGGCTTGACGGGGTACGATTTCTATTTATCCATTAATCTTCTGATTCGCCAGTTCTGGGAATGACAGGGCATTGTTGATTTGTTGTTAGTTGACATGTTGTGGTTAGTTCAATTACCGAAAAATGTGTTGATAGAAGCACATAGTTATATAATATAATAATTATAGAGTTGCGATCTGTGTGGGATAACAAAAGATAACAGAAGGGACGGCGTGATTTATGAAAAATATTTATCTATATTCATGTGTCGCAGTTTTAGTTGCCATACTCCGCCGAATCCCATGAAAAGTGTCAATTAAAATTTTTGTGTGTTTATTCAGTAGGTGTGAGAATAATACGTAAATAATTTTTATATCCCTAGATAATAAAGGATGAAACGGAGGCGAGCAGAGCTGCGGGTATTAGCTAATAATCATGTATATCGATGCAAATAGCATCAAGTTAGGGATTCCTATAGACAAAAAATATATACATCTTTTACTATTTATAAACAATGTAAACTAGTGTTCATAACACTTAAATAATTATAATTACTCGATATAAATCCAAATTTATCTACAAATAATTTATATTTTAGTTTTTTGGATTTTCTTACGCATTATTTGAATACACAGTGGTATTTCTAAAATTGTCAACTGACGCACCACAGACTAAAAAAGTATGCATTTTGAAACAGCGCGAACTTTATTTGCAATAAAGAACAAAATGGAAGCAAATGGAATCAAATTATTATGCCAAGCCCACCCGTTCGATTGAATACCAATCAAAGCCCTTCACTTTAATTATCAGATTCCGCAAAACATCTGTGGTTTACGAAACGTAAAATATATATTAAATTTAGTAAATTAAGTACTCCGGCGGGAAAGTGGCAACGGGATACATTATTCAATCATGAAATAAACGTAGATCTGATGTTGCTGTCAATCACGTGGAATTTTAATTAAACTGTTGGGATTATTGTTACTTGTATGAACACGGTATACAAATATAAATTTTGTTTGTTATTTTAAGGACATTTTGACTGCATGGTTAGCCGTGGGACGTGTGTGGGACTTTATGTGATTCACAAATTGTTGTTCTGAGTCTGGGTGTTCTTTGTGTTCATTTCATGTATTTTGTAAAGTCCCACGCAACTAGGAATATAAATCCTGTATTTATATTCCTAATGCGGGAGTTGTATTTTCAAAGAAAAAAAATGATTCAAAAATTCAGAAAAGTGACTTTTCTTTTCATACTTCCTAAACGCTGATGAGCCAAATATATTTGGTTTGAAGTCTTGAATGTTTCTATGACACCTTCTCCTAACACGCTTCGAAGTGACACGTTTTATATTTAAATAGCTATCACGGCTGAAAATCTTACACACAAACAGCGCATTATTACTACATCTCCATACATTGTGATAAAATAGGTCTATATTATTACTTGTAATAATATAGACCTATTTTATCAGAAACTCTATCAAGAAATTGCCTTTTTTGACATTTTTGACAGTTATAAAAACACGAATAGTTTACATTAAATTAATAAAAGTGTATAAATATATTTATACACTTGAAAACATAGTTGATCGTATTTAATGTTTTAAACAAAGATAATATAAATTTAACTCCACGAAGCTGCTTCATATTTTGGGTGACCAGTGAGTAAAGTTTCCCATATTTTTATTACTGTACGTTTTATACCAGCAAACTAAAATATACAGTACAATATGCAGCCCAATTTAAAGCACCTCTCTCATTCAATCGTAACCCTTTCATTGCATATCAACCGAGTGTTGTTTCAGACATACAGACAAACAGATTCGTTGTCTCACCCTCACTTGATGACTAATGAAAACCTCGCACCAAATTCAAAATTACGCTGGAAACAGACCTTATATCGTAAAAATTAAGGTTTAAACTCGTTTATGTATCGGGAAATGGGATGTCATCAAATATCTGTAGACCTGTGGTTCTGAATTGAAACACCCCTCTTTGTGACGGATTTGTTAGGCCAGTGGGGGGCATGAGAGGTCAACGTAATACTGGTTTTGTTTGTTGTGAGAGCTCAGGCTTAATTAAGAGTGTGAAACGATGGTCCCTTTTCGGGTGTATTTTTTTAGCGGTCTCGACGACAGAAGTGCGCGTGACGTTTTGATGAGTGAGACTGAAAAAATATTGCAGTGGGCGATAGAAAAGCTTGTTTTTTTCCTTTCACGAGTTATTATTAAACGACGATATTTCTATTACGGACTTGGTTTGTTGCCGGATAAACAAAAACAAAATGTTTTGGACAACTGAAACTGACGGGTGATGAAAATTATGTTTACAAGTATGAGAAAACTTTGCAGTGAAAACAAGTGAAGGAACGTAAATATTGTAAAATATAATAAAAATATTATTTTTCGTGATTTTATTCTAGCACTTTGTCGACTTGATAAAAACACATATATCCATGCAAAGTTTCATCTTTCTAGCACTAACCGTATGGTCGGTAAGTCGAGGACGGACTGGACGAAACTATAACGGTTCCGAGTCATGAACTTCGGAACCCTTAATGACGAGAATATTCCAACACAAAATATCGACAAAGTCTAATGTTGTCACTAAATAAAAATGTATAATAAAAGATACCTTATTTAAAAAAAAACTGAAAAATTATACTTTTTGCCTCCGTAGTTGCCAAAATGGTTACCTATCGCCCACAAAAAAATATCCAAAGCATCCACTGATTAAAAAGACCGAATCGAAACAAAAGCTAATAAGGGTTACTTGTTTCTAGGCGTCAGCAGCACACTACCAAAGCCAATTATCAACAGTAACTTCAGAAAACGAGCGGCTGCAGAGCCAACTGGCAGCTTGCACGGCGGGGCTGGGCACGGGCGACCACGAACGGAGGCTAGACGATGTGGCGCAGCAGGTCGTGCGAGCGCTGCTCTCGCAGAAGGTGAGATTCACCATCTCATTTCGTCTAGTTTTCATTCCGATAGCATGGATAGAAAAACTATCTTGAACTAAATCTCCTTCGCATAAATACCCCTATTGCCATGTCATTATTTTACTATCACCGGTATGGTATTCTTCAGTGCATCAAATATGTATTATTATCAACATTCACATCTCCCAATAGCCCTGCTAAATATAACATCCCTAAGTAAAAAGTGGACTGTGATAGGCTGATGATGGTGATAATGAAGTAAATTTTGGTCTACTTTAGTTATCTTGCCAGATGAGTTAGATTGTTTAAAATTTTCCTTCACTTTACGGTATGCTGTCCAGCTTAGTTTTCAAATATGAACAAAAGAAAAACTTTTTTTTTATCTAGGTATATAATATTTACAAACCATAATTAATCATTTCATCATGATGTGGTCTCTCAAATCTTTGTAATTAATTTACATACCAATAATAAGTTGTCATATGGCAAAATAGTTTAATTAAATATACTATTTTAGTTTTAAACATCGTTAGAATTATACGCATAAGAGCATCAGTTATTTGGTTTTAAAAGAGAAAAATAAAGTCCAGAGTGTAAATGAATTGAAATGAGTGTTGTTTTCTGTACAGAGCATTAACAAGAAAAATAGTCTCGACTGTTAATCCACAAAAAACGGCATCTGCACGAAATAATCCTGGCAGGCTTTGAGATGCATCCCGGAAATTGTTTTCTCATAATTATAGTCGCCCTTGTATTCGCACCGTGGATTATGTGGTGCCTACATTCGCACATAAATCGCACGAAATGGGACACTTTAGCCTTAGCTGGCACCGTAATAATTTTAGAGGCCCATACCCACTATAATCTGGACGTAATCTGTCCGATAATGCGAGCGTTTATGTTTAAATCCTGTTTGCCGCCAATGGTCGCCATGCTGTTTATAGTTTTCGCGCGAATTCTACAACTTTCCTGATAAAGATGGCGCCGTCTGCAAGCGACGACCGTTTTTGATTGTTTTGAAAGTTTGACGCTTTTGTGTTCACGTAACGCTGGGAAATTTTAATGACTAACTTTGGTAGTAAAACATACTGTTGATATAAAAGTAATTTTACTATCAGATATTTATAAAGATAATTCACAATCCTTGGATGAGTGACTAAGAAAGAAAAATCGGCCAAGTGCGTGACAGGCCACGCATTATAGAATAGGATGCCGTGGTCACCGATAATGGCACGTGGACTTTAAATCGTTCAATAGATATCTAATTGTTTTGTTTACTTATTATTTTTTTATTTTTGTACTAAGTTTTCCAAATAAGCGTACTTAACAAGTTAAGCCTCTATAACTCCTGAACCAACAAAGTTATCTAATCAGTTATAGTTTTCATTTTAATTTCATCACCGTGTGATAAAACCAACATGATTTTTGAGTTAACCGTTCAGCTTTTATAAGGGTGGAGACGCCCTGTGTAAACTATAAGGGCTCTGAATTATAAAATAAGAAACCCTAAAAATTTACTTAAAAAGCCATGTTGCCAGTTACGAAAATGAACAGAATATTAGTTTAATGACTTTATAGCATCTACTACATTGTACGTTGTAATTAAAATAATGATGAGCGTCAGCATCTGATGTCTTCGTAATTATTATGAGGTAATTACCGTCATACGTCGGTTATAACTTATTAGTTGCTCATCCCCTTTCAGTATATTGATAACCCATTAAATTTACAGAGCAATATATGCTTATACGTACTAGACGCCGTGAGATTATGGGAATCATCATAAGAGTAATTAGCGACTTTATGGGGTGCCGTGATGGAACATCACAAGGGGTTGAATTATTAGTGTGTTTCGACTTAATATTGATGTATAAGTTACAAATATAGTAAGGTAAACTTGTATTTGTATTCAGTCCTTTGAATTTTAATCAATTTAGTAGAGATATGCCTATTTTCTTTTCTTTATGAGTTTAATGTGAAAAGGATTGAATTAAAAGGGGTGTAAAGGACAAATCAGTGACTTTTCAATTCAAATTACAAATATAGGCTTCTTTATTTAAATTAAAAACAACTGCCTCGGCGCAGTGCTTAAAGTCTCGAGTTCGATTGCGGGTCGGACCAAATTTTTGTAAGTAGGTAACTGAAGTAATTTAAGTTTTTTTTTAAATACTTAGATAATATTCTCTTATTGTAAATAAATAAGTTCTTGTATTGACCTTTAAGAATACGGTATGTCACCACCCCTATATAGCAAGATAGATAACAGCGATATAAAAAAAGGAAAACTTGAATAAATCCCGTCTGACCAGATTGTTTATTACTCCAAAACTTCTTTCTAAAGATAAACCCATGTTCAGCAATGGATGGGTTTGAAAATGATTGCACCTAAACAGTCTAACTAGAAGTACTAGTTCAACTAGGAATGCAAACTAAGTAGTACTTAAAAATAATAACAGCCTCCCAAATATTTCCTTCCAACATTAACGTTTACACTTAAATCCTTTCTGTCTTAATGAAAATCACTTAAAATTTATAACTCGACTTCATTATTATAATTTACTGTTCATTAAATTTAATATTTTCCATGGAAACTTTGTGTATAATGTTTTAATAAATAAACTCGGTACATGGTTTTGCCGTTCGTAAAATTAAGGCTGGTGATTCGGCACTGTTTGATTTTTGTCTTGCATGTTAGTAAAACTTACTGTGGTTTTTCATTTTTAGGTAGGTACACCTAATTATGTCATCTACTTTCCTAATATCATACAGATAATCTTTTATCAAAACTATTTCATTGATATCAATATATTAAGAAAAATCAGACGCTCAAGCTACCTATAGCAGTTATACTTCTTATATAGATATTTCCTTGGATACATGTTTGCATATGTTAATTAATTTTCCGGATCTCGACCTCTTGCGATGCCCAAAACTTGTTAAATCCTACCGAAACCAAAATCCAAGTTATTTCCGCGTCCCGGCTCCCCAAAATCCGGGAAAGGACCAGTAGGTGCGTATCTTATTTTGTACCCCCTTGTAATTACCTCCCGTCAATTACGCTTCTCGAATTTAATTTAACTAATGAAGTGTAATTAAAATGTGTACGTTTATTTCGAAGACATTTTGACGAGATCTTGCATTAAGAGAGGGGTACGAGGTACCATAGATACGCAAAACTTTCTACGTTGATTTGGGAATGCCCCTAATAGATATTTCAGGATTTTGTTGCCATTCGTAAAATGTTGAAGAAGTTGGCCTGATTGGGGGTTGTTAATGCGTAAGCTGTGTTCGTTCCATTTTAATGGACGAAATTATCATTAGGGATGTGTATTATTCAAATAAAAATATTTGCATTTTTTAATTATGCTATCTTAGTTATTTCTTTGAATCCAAAAATAAACCTACTGATTTTATTAAAGTATACATATTCTTATTGCCATTTTGGAAAATTAAACTTAAACGTACAAACACGCCAAAGAAAATCAATTCAGTTTCTTCAAACGTTTTTTTGCATTCCACTTACAGAGTGTCCGCGAGGAATTGGGCTGCGCACGCGCTCGTATTCGCGAGTTGGAGGCTCAGAACCGCGCGCTGAGTACACTACTAGTACGACAGTTGCGGCCGCAGCAACGCCCCTCCCCCGCTTCCCCACATACGCCGATCACCCCTCACACGCCCAGAGATCTGCAAGGTATGCTGCTTCTTATTACTTAACAAGTAACTTTAAGTAAAAATTTAGAGCTCCTCACTGGAAAGGCTTATATTATATATATTATTAATACAACAAACATTACTAGTAACATTTCATTGCTGACACATTTCAGTACACTTGGTGGACGTCGGTTCCTGTGGCTCGCTGGTCTCATTCAGAGACTCTCCTCCCCCCGCGCCGCCTGTACCGCATCCTCATCCACTTAATCAGGACGACAAGCGACGGCATCAAATCTTGGCCGATATTTGGACAGAACTTAAGGTATGTAGTTACATATTAAAATAATTTAAAAAGCTACATTTATAAAAATTAGTGTTATCCATTTTTATAAAACTGTCTTCAGGGACTGGAGGTGACCCCAGCGAATCTGGCTCGTGCTCTGTCTGCAGTGGATCCAACATTGTGGGCGGCACCTGCTCGTCCTGCTACACTTAGCCTCAGTATGCCACAACCATGCACTGATCCTGTTCGAGGTTAGTTCTCAGAATCTATTACACCAATAACCATATTTGCTGTGTTAACAATTAAAAAACATACAAATAAAGTTGTTTTTCATTTATTATTTTTATTATTATTTAATATTAATTATATTTTTAGGGCAATGTGGCGAAAAAGTAACAGAAGAAGAAAGTGGGGAGGTTGGTGAGGCAGGTGCAGAATCTCCAGAAAGTGGTGCCAAAGACGAAGGTTACTCTACAATGTCTAGCGATGTTCAGGCAGATGCTTCTCGACAAAGTGATCATGCGGCCGATAGAGCTCTACCGGACTTAAATGAAGCCTCAGATGAGACTGATAACCAAACTATAGTGTCAATCAACCCCAGAGAATCTCGCAGGCACGCTAGGCTTTTAACAACAGATACAGATTATATTTACTTTCCAATAGGAGTAGCATTCGCCGGAGTCAGAGGCAGCTACCCTCCCTCAAGACCAGTATTACCTTTCCAACATGTAGTCCGCAGCTTTTCAGATTCACATCTTTGCCTCAAGTTAATCGCCGGAACCACTTGCCCTACCAGTTGCCTAGACAGTCCTACGCCCAGCTCTGGTGTATTAGTCTTAGATCTGAAACCAGCACCTGAAAGGCCACTTAGAAGGCCAGCAATAGCTTCTACAACAAGTTCTGAAAGAGTTTCGTGGGGAAGCACATTAGATGATCGCGGGGATAGTTCGCAATATGACGCTGATTATGTCCAACACTGGCTTGAATTAGATGATGCAAGATCAGCGCTGCAACAAAGACATCGAGATTTAGCTGATTTAGAATACGATAGAGCAGAATTAGAAGACTGGAGCTTGTCATTGTCATGTGAAGACCTCAGAGATAGGCATTCCCCATATGCTGAAATTACGACGCCTGGTCAAATATCGCTTTCAACATTACCAAGCATTAGGGAAGATGACGCATTAGAATTAGAGGAAGATGTTGGTGATTGTTTATGGAACGATTGTGGATTTGCCACAATTGAAATCGATGAATGTAGAATAGCTGACGATGCAGATACTTCAGAAAAAAGATGGGACTGCACAGGAACACATTCCCCTGGTGGATCATGGTCTAGCGCGTCTGATGTACCTGATAAAAGATCTAGTACGGCATTGAGTGAAGATGGAGACTGTGCCAACGTCGGTCTTGATTTTACTAGAGACTTCTACCGTCTGGTGAAGTATGAAAGTACGAAGAGTTTAGCTTCAAATTCGTCCAGAGGTATTCCTACACAGGATTCTAGTAGTCATTTGCGAAAACATGACGTACAGGCTATGCCTTTGCAGGACAGAGAACACGCATTGCAGAATGTACTGCATTTTATTGCGGAGCAACAGAAATATTGTAGAGACAGAGAAGAATCAGATTCAATGTCATCACGACCTTTGTCCGAGATCCGTGAATTACCTCCACCATACGCGACTGCAGACTTTGATGATGAGTCAGTCGGTCCCCGCAGCGAGGTATCCGAAGACAGACAGAGACCTGATTCGTTTGGTAGCTTTTCAGAAAACGACTCCTGTGACGTCCTACCCGGCGAACAGCCTAAACTTTCCGTCTGTGATACTGTATCCGAGCCAAGATCCACGCCAAGATTTATTGAACGTGAAGAACCCTACGTTGAGTCAGAAGATTTTTTCGATGAACTTTCAGGGGTTGAAAACACTGAAAATGAGATCAATGAACATCATCTCATAAAAGTTCAACAGAAGAATGAAATAAATAAAACCATAGTAGTCAACAGTGCTCCAGAAATCGGTGATCAACTCTCTCAAGTGAAGGACGAAAGGATCGACAGGCTTAGTGATATTGAATCTAGTCGATTATTAGATCATAATTCCGCTTTAAAAGAAAATACGGTAAATATTCTGCTCAACAAACAATCACCCATTGAAAAAGAAGTAGAACCAAGTATAACTAAGTCGTCTAGTTTTCCTTATACAGCAAATGAGCCAGAAATATCGCTTGTTGAAGAAGTATTGAGTGCTTGCCGAAGAAGTACAGGAGCTCTTCTAACCGTCCCTGAAGAAGAGGAAGGCTCCTCTCCAGAAACGAGTTCTCCTCAAATGACCGAGTCTAATACGACGAGTACGTCTACCGCTGAAACTGTGATAGTAAGTAATAAGAACGATTCACCGAAGGATAGGTTGAGAGAGAGGAGCCGTATTCCTATGCTGATGGGAGGGAAGCGTCCACCGTCTTCGCCGAATAGAAATAAATCGAAGATCCCCGTAGTCGAGAGACGACAGATGCCAATGCCGACCCCCTCAATCCCTGAGCCCATAATTGTGAAACAGGAACATACATTGAGTTTCCACGAAGCTGCTACATCTAAAGATGTCATTGAAGAACTTAATAGGTGAGTAAATTTGATTTTAATAGTGTAAAGGGATGGCGTTTTCTTACATGATCATTTTATTCTCGTATATTTCTTTGTATTTAATTCAAAACAAAAAGTGATTAATTGATTCACTAAGCCTTATTTCACTATAAAAATTATATATTTTTATTTCTAAACTAAACAAAGAAACTAACAGTTAGTTTCTCTCTATTTTTCCAATGATATTAATCATACCATAATCCACGAAATATAATACACATTTTTTACACATAATTATTGATAAATTTTATTATCTATTTCCGCCGAACACCTGATAGACAAGTAGTCGTTTAGTATTATTGTTGATATCTTAGAGTGTATGTAATCACCACAGTATGACGTGTCTTGTTTTGACAATCATATGTTCGTGACATGTCAAATTATTTAAAAATATTATACAAGTAGCGCGAGTATCGACAGTTCCTTGTTCTTTTTTAACTTTTTATAATTAAAGTAATCAGTCTATAGTCCAATATGTTTGGAAATATAAACTTCGACTGTACTGAATTTGTTTGCTTGTTTGTAGAATGATCCGTCAGAGTGAGAGTGCGATGTGCGGTGGGTCCAGTGCGAGCGGAGACGCGCGCAGTGACGAACAGCGAGACAACGCGCTCTGGGCGCCCACCGGCTGGGTGCATGTCGAGAAGGATATTGACTTCAGTGATCCTAAGGTCAGTGAAAATGTCACTTGTATGTCATCTTATCAAACAAGTCTTGACAATAATGACAGTCCAATCAATGTCAAGCATCAGTCGGTCAAATAATAAAATGTGTACTTACTTTAAACTAGCGTCCAGTATTACATTTTGAGATGTTATTATTAATGTATAAAAATATCTAAAATTTAGTGAAACTTTATCACTAAAAGCTAAATTTTAAAGTTTATTGTGTATGATACACAGATATCTCCTTAAAATGTTCTCTGTTAGATTTAATAAATATAGTTAATATAGGTAACACTTTAATTTTTTATAGAAAATTATGATATAAAAGTATCAACACTACACTTTTATACATGCCTGATTTTTATTTATTTCAAACATACAAAAATAAACTACAAATTCATCTAAATCATTTTTATATTCTGAATTTCAGGCTCGTGCCAACCTCCTGGACGTGATGCTGGCTTCCAGCGACTCCTCGCCATCTTCCTGTGGGTCCTCTCCCGCAGAACCGCCGCCCCCTTACTCTAGACTACATCGTCTGCACAGGTCCCGAAGACAAAAGACAGGTAATTTTGTTATTTAATTAGTGTTTGACATTTGAATATTTAAGATAGCATGTATCTCGGATTTTTTTTAATAATTTAAGTAAGAAAACGAATAATCTTTTACATTTTAACTCAAAGTTTTATTTTTTGAGTTACTTATTGCCTGGTTATATGCCGTGCCATGCCATGCCATGCCATGCATCAGTGCTGGATTTACACATTTGCCGCCCCAAAGCTTTAAAATTTTTGCCGCCCCTACTGACTCCTAAAATTACACACACTGTTAACAATAAAGTTAATTCCTTTCTTTAGGAAATAATCTAGTTACTAGATTACTTTTACAATTTTTGTTGTTGTTTAAGCTTAGCAAAGCTTGGCTTTTACTGTACTACTTATAAGCTTTGGTAGGCTAAGGAAGATAGGTAAGTAAGGCCCGTTACTGCTAACCATGCACCTTCTCTTCTTGTTTTCGAATGCTTTTCGCACCATACCCTCCGTGGGGGAGACGAAGGACGTGTGTGGAACTCCCGGCAAACCGGTCTACCCACTAAACCCCGCGGTGGCATACCTTGGCAGTGAGGAGGAGCTCCAGGAACGCATCAGTGCCTTCTGGAGTCCCCCCTGCCTTACCCCATGACTGGGGTACATCTCAGGGTAATCAATAAATGTGCCTCTTGTCGTTTTACACAGTAAAAAGCGGGACACCGAGCCGCCCGAGACGACACCCCCAGCTGCATCAGGGTTTCACCTGTTCGGGTCGCTTGCAGTGATCACATTTCCCCAAGATGTGATCGCAACGACCCTAAGGTAACGATTAGAGACTAGCTGCCTCTACCGCATAACCTTCGCCGCCTTCTTCGAGCGGGATCAGCCCTTTCCCGATCCCGCTCTGCGGACTCCTTCTGGAGCATTACGTTCTCACAGAAGGGACCGCGGCCTCCCATCCTTCATCTCGTCAGCATTTCCACGATCAATGCTGGCGGTGACAGAGTTTGTTTGATCTGCCCGACCAGGTCTCGACGCTCGGATTCCCACGCAGGGCAGTCCTCCAGCGTGTGCTGGGCGGAGTCCCGGTCGGACCCGCAGTGGTGGCATTGTGTCGTAAACTCACGTCCGATTCTATTCAGATACTCACGGAAACAAATATGTCCGATCAATCTGAGTCAATCGTTAGGTGACACAGTCGGTCCTCTCTATCCAAGCTTCGAAGCTTGCAGAACGGCTCCAACAGGGCGTTGGCTGGCACAGCCCTGTGTTTCGAGCCGTGCCCTCTAAGCCCGTAGGGCTTGCGTGTGTGCATTCTGCCGTAGCATTTCAGGCCCATGATTCGGCGCTGTCCCTTCGCCTTTCCGACTGACAGAACGAACTTGGTCGTAGACCATCGTATCTATGTCGGCCAGAATGTTGAAGGGTTGAAGGAAGTTGAGCCTTACAGCGGGAGGAACCCGCCAGGTCCTTAGACCAGACGGGTGCCTCCAAGGAGGACCATGGATCGCACACACCTATGTAGAGGCAGCGAACTTCTTCCCTTGGTCCCCCGAGATTGCGCAGCAGACGATGAAACGCCCCTGTTACCCCATGCGTTCATCCACTTTAGTGGCCTTCAGGCTTCAGAGGAGGCGACGTTCGCGTGTGTCGTACGTCGAGTATGGTCTTTTAAAAATAAAATAACAGTTGTGTGTCCGCAACCTTACTTTTTTCTGTACCAATTTATTATTTGGGCCATTTTGCCGTCCCCCTAATTCTGCCGCCCCAAGCTTCAGCTTTTTCAGCTTATATGGTAAATCCGGCCCTGCCATGCATGACCATGGCCATGCCTTTTTAAGTTCAGGCAATCACATTGTACATATTTTCAAGGTCTATCACTTCGAACATGCACATATATTTTGCTATCTTAAATTTGAAGAAAATGACTATGTAAATTTTTATTTAATAATATAACCAAGAAAAATAAATAGATACATAAACATTTAGTACCTGCTTATTATGATTTATTATTATTATTAATCGGAAACTCCTTTGAGAATTATACGTCACTAATTAAATATAGAGACAAAACTTTTGAGCTTTAAAATGTTCCTGAATTGGCACAAAGAATATTGGCAAAAAAATAAATTGGTATGATAAGTCATACCAACTTTTTTTTTAATACAAAAATAAGTTATAATTAGTCAATAAAAACTAAGACATTTCTTTTTCTGGGTTAAATTATGTTTCCTAAAGCACTAAATGTTCTCCGTTTCGGTTAAATATGAATTTATTCTGGATATATTGAATGATGGATTACAAATTTTCTGTATGTTACATTTTTACCAAGAAGAAAAAATATATAAAAGAGCCTCTTATAAGTAACTGCCTATTAACTAAAAATTTTATTTTAGATAGTTGTGATCACAATGTATTTTTTTCTATTCATTGAAAATTCGTTTTCCACTCTCCTATACCCTGGCCAATATCATGATTAGTGTAACTTTTAAGTAGTACCTACCTACATTGCCTGTTCTGTTTAGCTATTCATTAGTTTACCTTGTTTCCCTTACTTGATCTCGGGTTATGTAAACGGCGCGTGGAAAACCACGAGGTTGTGATATCTCCTATCCATGTTTTCCATTACGCAGAGTAAAGTGACTTTGATGAGCTTATTTAAAGCAAAAATAAAAGAGAACAAGCAATGTACTTATTACTTGACAGTTATACTCGTCGTGAAAAAGATATTTCACTTTAGAAATAAGTTGTAATTAACACAACACGATCAACTGTTATTAACAAATTACAGGGATTTCTTTTAAATGTGTAAATTTTGCTGTTTTCACAAAGTAAATAATCTTTCATTTTTAGTTTGTTACATTTTTCATATGTTATTAATAATATTTGTTTGGCTTTTATTTGTGAACCGTTAAATGTTGATCTCTGTTTTATTATTTTATGTTTTTTAAACGGATGACAAAATTTAAATGTTTTTTTTTTCTGAAATCTACATTTAACGCTTATCTTTGGTTCGTACAAATCTTCACACCTAAGACAGTTTATAAATATATGATAATGTTTCAAATATATTCATTTATATTTCTGCTTAGAAGTTGAAATAGAATCAATAGTTGATTCGTAAAGTAACATGACTAATATATTTACGTAAAAGTTTAAAAACTACTTAAATACTCGAAAGGTCATTGAAACATTTTCAAGTGTCAAAGTAGCTGCGTGTTGTAGATTTGTACGGACAAACTTTACTGTTTCATGTCATTTCATGTCGTCAGACGATCAATCGTCCGGCACACGTTTCCGCTCTCACTCGCACGCACACCATCTCACTGTCGCCTCATTCAGGGTCATGTCATATTAGCAAGCTTTCTATCGCTCCTAAACGGAAACGATAATTCCCCGGCAGTTGTGTTCACACACCGGGTACAGTAACGGTTAAAACAGAATTTCTGGGGATAACAAGTACATTGTTTTTAATTTACTTTACTTTTATTTCGAAAGTTGGAAAGTTAAAAATAAAACACAGAACTTTGTTGAGAGCTGGGGTCTGAGTTTGAGTCGAAGCCTTTGACAGATTTCCAGTCCTGGTCTCTGGATAAGATAATAATAAATAATAAAAATGTGAGCCGACACGGGACGCCTGGCAGATGTGAAACATCGCCATTATTTTGTAAAAGTAATATGCAGAAAAGAACATATTGTAATAGGAACTAAATACGTCATAATGATAAAGTAAAATATTACTAATTATTAAAATAGTACGGTGTGGCGTATAATTATAATTAAATAATTATAATTATAATTTACGCCACACCGTACACACTACTGCATATAGACTGTATATATATACCATCGTATAGCGTGCCGTGGCGACGCGTCGCCAGGCGTCGCCAGTCGCCAGGCCAGAAATCTATTTTACGTGCGCCTATAGATGTTTCACATCAAAAATCTTTATTAGAACATTATTTTAGAAGATAAAAAAGTATCGAGCAATATAGGTAAAGGAGCGATAGGGGGCGTGCGTCGCTTGGGCGTGGGTCGTGGGTCGAGGGGTGGGGCGCGGGCGCGGGCGCGGTGCGTGCGGGCGGGCGAGGCTCTCGCTCACGCGTGTTGTTGCCCAGAGGGCGCTCGCTTGTAGAGTAGGCGTAAGGCGTATGTCGTGTTGGTGCAGCGGCGGCGCTGCGCGTGCGCGGGCTGGGCGCGCTGCGCTGCGGCCGCGCGCGGCGAGCCTCGATCCTCGGCCGCGACGGCTTCTTCGTGCGCTACGGTGAACACGAGCGCGCTGCAGTCGCCACCTTCGACTTTCTCGACGACCTCTCCGGTGGATCCTCGCCGGAGGCCCCCAAAGACTGTACCTAAATTAGCAATAAACGTGTCCCAGATCGTTATATTTTTGTACGTCGCTCGTTTGTGATAGTCCGCGGTGGGTGACGGTCGGGCCGGTGACGCGGCCGCGCGGACCTCCGGGCTGCGGCTCGTTAGGACGTTCTCTGCTTCGAAATCTAGATCTCGTAGGTGTCGTAGTGCTCGCTTTGACTCGACTCGCTTCGACGCTTTGACGAGGCGCCTAGTCTTTTAAAAGAAATTCTTCCTAGATATACTTTGTTTAGTGGGTGGGAAGAAGTATGCGTGAAAGACGCGCATGCGATGATATGTATAATTGGTAAAGTTGTTTAGTGTTAACGCGATCGACTGTTGTTCAGCAATAATTTAGAGTAACAGATAAAACTCGGCCGGGTCGACCGAGCCGTTGAGTGATTTGCGCATTAACTAAAGCTTCTGGCGATGAGACGGCTTCGAGGAACTATGTTTTCTTTTGGATCGATTACTTCCTGCGATAACTTGCTTACGCTTCGTACCGACAATCGACAACTTAGGTAAGAAGACGAAATAATTAATTGACTAAGTGATTGAAAGTTGCGGCCTCGAAGTAATGTGATATTTTTGTATATAAGTCCCACTTATTTTCATATACATTTAAATGGATTCCTTTATAACCGAACGAAGCGTTGACGTTGGAGCTAGGTGGAGTATAAGGACCTGTCAAATGGACTCGGTCGCGTTAGTCGACCGCTGTAGCCATCTCTCTCTCCCTTTCTCTCTCTCTCTTCGCACAAAAGAGTTGATAAACGAACAAGAGAGCGACAGGGTCTTAAAGTGCGGTCACAGCGTAATAATCGTAAAAATAGGTACTTATGTAAATATCAATTACAATTTACTTATCGGTTTAGTAACTACGTATCGATTAGGTAATGAATAGTCATCTATAACAATCGAATAACCATTTATAGAGATCCATTAAAATCGAAGGGTACTAAAGTATGTTAAGTGTATGTATATAATTATTATGATAACATCGGTATGCTATTTATTTTGTATAATTTGCGTATTGTCGATCTTTTGTGTATACTTAGGTACATATCATGAATCTGTATTTATTTCTCTTAAGAAATAAATACAGATTGTTGAATGTATTGTTTTGCCTTAGCAAAACAATACATTCAAATAATGTTTGATAAAAATAACGAACGATCTCGATAATGTTTTAAAATTATAGTCCCAATAAATAATTATTAAATAACTGGCAATATTAAACCTTGTTTTATAATTGCATTAAACCACGGAGGACGCGTATGCAGAAAAAAAAGAATAGTACTTATTTGTCATTATTAACACTCGCTTGTTATTTTTATTACAACAACTGTAGTTGCTATTCTTGCTGTCTATAAAATTATCCACAATAAACGGTTATAAACCTAGCCAGAGACATGTACACTATACTAAATATATTGTTATTTTAAATGGCTGAACCAAAGCGATTTTGAACGAAACGTTTTTGCCGCCACTTGTTACGCTGCTACACTGTTCTTTTTTTTATTGGCAACAATTCATACCCAGCTTTTTTTTAAATGGTGGAGAATGAAGACAATAAAGGAAAATTTATACCTATTATTAATTAAATGTAAACGAAGCGATGACTCGATCGATATTATCTAAAATATTAACTTATTTAGTGTAAGCTATTAATAGCTACGATATAATGCCTAATTTGAAATTTAAAAGACGTCCTTTAGTTGTTTCGGATACATTCACTGGACTATTGTTATGATAGAGTGTACAAGGAAATATATACAATGAACCTATTAAGTATACCTTACGAAAATAATATAGACGTAGATTTTTATTTTTCATTTGTATCTGAAATAATCATGTACTTATCGAATTTATACAGTTATTTGTGTATTCCGGTGTGTGTATCCAAACAAGGAAGTTTAAAATCCTAAAGTAAGTTATTTCAAGTAATATTCTTGGATATTAACAGGATATACTAAATTTCATCTGTAGTTGTTATTATATCGTTGTTCCAATGATGTAACAATATTTTTTTCAAACGACCAAACTGTTATAAACCCTATCATACATTAGTGTCATTTTCATAATATTTAAATGAATAAAGTCGACATGTAATAATGTTTTTCAATGGAAATTAATAATCCATGTATTTATTAATCGTAGGATCCAAAGGTACTGTGATTGGTAACTACCACTGAATATTGGAGCACAATTGGAAATTTTAAATTATGATGTTAAAATGTGGTAATTCCTCGGTATTGGGTGCATTTGTCGGTACATGATACCTGATAACCTAAGAGATAGGAATACTTGAGCTAGGTAGGTACTTTGAACAGTACAAAACGTGTAGAGTATCAGTATAATTTAATTATCTACTATTACAGATGGGTTCAATAAACGATTCCGTTCCCAAAATAATGTGTTGTTTTTGTTATTAGTTCCTTACCTTTATATCCATCCCACATCCAGATATGATGATCATTAAATGGACATTACACAATGGTTGCTCTTTTCTGTTTTTTTTTTTGTATATCGAACAAACGAGCGATGGGGCTCCTACCTAAATAAATATTTCGGACATCTTACACACAACGTCATCTAGTCCCAAACTAAGCACAGCTATTATGGGTACTAAACTGGTATAAATACATAAACATACCTTTTTTGTAAATACATACATATTAACATAGAAAACACCCAGACTATTTGTGGTTTATACAAATATACCACTAGACCAACAAGGCAGTTTTATGTTTTAGTTTAATAAGAAGTGATTAGCACCGGCCATGAGACATATGCAACTTATGAGACAGCGCACTCAGTTCCAGTAACTCACATATAAGACAGAGCATTTAGTCTGTCTCAGTCACACACCCATGAGACAGAGACAGAGCATTTAGTCTGTCTCAGTCACACACCCATGAGACAGAGCACTCGGTTCCACACTCACTCATTTATGAGATAAAGCATTTGTTTTGCCTATTCGCTCACATCTGAGACAGTATTCAGTTATAGTCACTCACTTATGAGACAGAGCATTTAGACTGCCTTAGTCACACTCACTAATGAGACAGAGCCATGACAGAGCACTCATTTATGAGACAGAGCATTTTTGTCTGTCATTCACTCACATATGAGACAGTATTCAGATATAGTCACTCACATATGAGACAGAGTCATGACAGAGCACTCATTTATGTTCCAGTCACTAATTTATGAGACAGAGCATTTGTTTTGTCTGTCATTCACTGACATATGAGACAGTATTCAGTTATAGTCACTCACATACGAGACAGTATTCAGTTATAGTCGCTCACATATGAGACAGTATTCAGTTATAGTCACTGACTTATGAGACAGAGCATTTTTGTCTGTCATTCACTCACATATGAGACAGTATTCAGATATAGTCACTCACATATGAGACAGAGTCATGACAGAGCACTCATTTATGTTCCAGTCACTAATTTATGAGACAGAGCATTTGTTTTGTCTGTCATTCACTGACATACGAGACAGTATTCAGTTATAGTCGCTCACATATGAGACAGTATTCAGTTATAGTCACTGACTTATGAGACAGGGCATTTAATCTGCCTCGGTCACTAACTTATGAGAGAGAGTACTCGGTTTCAAAAGTATAATGTAAGTAAGTAAGTAAGTATAATGCTTTACAGCTATTTTTATATACCGTCGCTTCAGTTTAGACGACCCATAAAGACATAGCTCTCCCACGATTTGCACTTGTTTCGTGATGAAAGCAGAGTCTTCATTTAACCAACCAATCAGATATTTGAAGTGATTTTTTTTTTTTCAAAATGATCAGTTTGACACAGAGGCCCAACTGACCTGCACCTGATTTACAATCTAGACTTTTATGACACACTGTTTTTCGTTCCCGGGTCCTTAAAGCGGGGCGTGAAAAAGCATCTCACTAGGCCGCCGTAATGTGGGTCGCTATACTGCCTGCATTCGCAGCGAGTATGGCGACCCCCACTTTTGGATTTTACTCGTGCTATCCATCAGGCATAGTGAAGTCACATAGGCAGGCGTTAAATAAAAAAATAAAAAAAAAAACAACATTACAATGAACATCATTTCTGTACAGCACGGAGCTGTCAAACAGGTTAAAGTTTAATTGGTCAGTATTGCGCGTTATCCCTTGACTCGAGCGTAGTTCCATACCGTAAATTACTATACCTACCTCAAAAAAGCAAAATACTTTCGTACTTTCCCACAGTTCGGTAACAATATCCAATGAAACAAAAAAAAACGTTTAAATTCGATCGCCACACGATCTGTATGTTGCTTACTGTGCGTTTGATTCATAAAATATCAATCCGTGACCTTGATGACATATTATCTCTTGTGTCCAATAGCTTAACTGCACATCAGTCTTTTCCTAACAATATCAGCTGCACACGTAGCAGTTCCTATTGATAAGAAAAACACGGACAAACCGCTGATAGTAATGATCTAAATATTTGATAATGCATTCCACTGTCTACCTAAAATAGTTTTTTGAACCTAAGGATTAAAGCTGTGCTCTTTAAATACTGAAACGATTTCTTTGAATCTTAACATCTTGATCTGATCTGTGAACCCAACTGACGACATTATATCCGATTTTTAAAATAAAGGCCGCTACATATGTACGTGACGGGATTTAACACGGACGGGGCGTGGACGTGGTTGCCTCGTTATAAACGGGAACGTGATTTAAATGCATACGCATCGTGACTGTGACTCGGATCTAACGTTAGTGTTGTGAACAAGGAAAGATGTATTTTTCATTTCAAGAATTGGCTTTTATTGCTATTGACGTGCTAAAAATCGTCTGCGACTATATTTAGCACGTCCCGTGACGTTCCGCCCCGTCCGTGTCTCCGTGAATTATGCATTTCCCTATACATGTTGTATGTAACGGTGTTTGCAAAACTTCCCGTCCCGTCACGTCCGTGTAAAATCCCGTCACGTATGCAGAGCGGCCTTAAGTATTTAGAAAGGACTATTATCAAGTAGCAAAGGTAGGTTTTTTTTTATGCCTGCCAATGTGACTCCACTCTGCCTGATGGTAAGCATGAGTAGAATCCAGGAGTGGGGGCCACCAGACTCCCTGCGATGCAGAAAGTATGGTAATGCCGACCCAAAGTATGGTGACTTCGTGAGATGCTCTCTTAAAGGACCCGGGATCATAATGGGAAGGAAGGAAACACGTGAGTTGGTAGTGAGTTCCAGTTTTTTACCGCTCGGCACAGGAAAGAAGAGCAAAACCGTTTAGTTCTAGTGCGTATTTCTACTACTCTAAAGCACTTTGTTGTAGTTGAGCCACTTTAACCTCGGCACGAAAAGGCCCGGCTGGACCGAGGAAATACTATTTAGAAGATTGCATCTTTTCATTGTCCTCACATTTAATAAAACGCTTTAAACAATGTAACCAAAAATTGTAAAAACAATGTTGGAAAAGAGTGTCCATGGAGTTTCTTGTCTGTTCTTCTCCATAGGATCTACGAATTGGAACAGACAATTAGCTTCAGGACTGACTACTGACTGACTACTTGACGTTTCAAAAGTGCCGTTGTATTGGTTTATTTGAAATAAAAATGGTTTGATTGAAGAAAAAAAAGACTAACCTAAAAATGACAGTATTCGTGTTATCTTATTTCGTTGGTGAGTGTGAGACCGGAGCCCCATTGATGAAGTTGCATCTCACTAGGCTATAGTGAGGGTCAACATGCTGCACTCTTACTGTTACTCTTGAGGTATAATCATGTTTTCCTTCAGGCAGAGAATAGTCACTTTTGGTAGGCCTAAATATATATCAAAATTAGGAACAGTAGATACAAGTTTTCGTGTTTTATGGTGATTCACGTACATTCACATTGTATTGATAATTTTGTTACCCATTTGTAATGAGACTTCCATAGGTCATTCTATTGTTCTCAATGTATTCCTATAATACCGTAAACAAACCTAAGTTATTCTCTACAACTCTGATGTTGATCAAACAATAGGTACTTTCCCAATAACTACGATCTGATATTAGACGTAGTTTAATGTACAACTGACTGCCGCGATGGCTAGCCATTAGCCGTATGTGACTGCCGGTTAAGAGGCATCGGGTTCGATTCCTGGGTCGGGCCAAAAATGTTACTGGGTTTTCTTTACAGGAAATTCATAATAACGGCTCGAAGTATGGAAGTTTGACGGTGTTTCACCCCCGTGCCTCGGAGAGAACTTCAAGTAGTCGGTCTCGGTTGTCATGACCATATAGATAGCAATCTTTCTTAAGACGTCAGTCGCCAAAACATACCTACTGATAACCTATAATTCAGTTCGCGCACCGGGTTGTAGAGACCCGATACCACTCACTCCTTTTAAAAACTGTTATTCAGATAAAATCGGTGGAACTAGTAGCCCACCTCAAATAGTCTTGGGAATGATAAAAGTTAAGAAGATGAATTGACGATCCTAACGATAATCGAACACATCGATTGCAAATCAAATAATTATAATAGGTACATCGGCTCATCTCTATTCGGAAGGGCCTACTGAATCTCGTGGAACTCCGCCGTCTCTTTCTGCGAGCAACTCATGCTTGCGAAGGAGATGGCGGAGCGGGACCGGGAGAGGTTCAGAACTCTTCCGGTCCGCCAGGCCCGGGAACGGGCCAGGTATCGCAGGAGACTCAGGCGTCGGAGATCGGAAAACGATCTCCGTCCACCATAAGCGAATGCCTGGGATTGACAGGTGAGGGTCTCTGTCACCCTAGCAGAAGCAGGCCCGGGTGGCGGCGTGAGCGCTACTCAGCGTGCACGTCCCTGTTATGAACAAAAAAAAGGGAATATCGAAGTTCCCACAGAGGTAACTATGACGAGGTACGTCGGGGTTCCAGGGACTTCCTTTCGAGGGTTATACCTGGTTCCTCGGCTCATAGTACAAGAGACGGCGTGAGGTTTTAGTCGGTTCGAGTCCGACGTAGCCACCAACTGGTGGTATCCGTGGGGATTTCCGCACGAGAAAAAGAAAAGTAGGGGCTACTAAATGTATTTATATCGATGCTTAATCGATTAAGCAAACTAAAAGTGAATGGACACTTAATACTTAATTCAAATCGTGGCGAAGTGTAAACGATAAGATAAGAATCCCAGGAACAGTGACGTGATATCAACTGTTATTTGACGAGGGGCGGATTATAATTAAATAGATAATGATGATAGCTCAAGTTTCCATGTTGTCCTTTATTAAATTTCATACAAACCGTTGATATGGAATTATAATGAAGCAGGAAAGTTAAGTTACAAATAACTGCACAGTTGGCCTAGTGGCTTAAGCGTGCGGTCGCCACGCCGCTTTCACGCCGCCAGGTGTTGTGGGTTCAAATATCACATAGGAAAACACTTGTGTGATTCATAAATTTTTGTTCTGAGTCTGGATTTATGTTTTTTCAGTCCCCAGAGACACAGGATGTACATTCCTAACAGAGAAAAAAAAAGAATCTATAGCGACTAATACTATAAATTTAAAAAGTTGGTTTGTTTGTTTTTTGACCGCCATAAACTCAATCAAGAATGATCCGATTTGAAACAATCTTTCAGCTTTAGATAGCCCATTGATTGAGGATTTTAATAGGAAACGCAGACGTTGGTTGTTGCAAAGTATGACGATGAAGTGAATACATAAGGGTATTTGCTTTCTTAGATGTCTGATCCACACCTACCGATGGGTATCGTTAAACTAATGAAAATTAAATATTTTTTCATAACGAAACGAAAACAGAAAGACAAAAAGTTTTAGTGACAGAACAATAATTTTCTAAAAGATAATAATAATAATATACCTCTTTATCCTCTCAAATAATTATAAGTCTCACTTTGCTCTTTAAAAAAGTTTGAATAAAAAATAATACAATATCGTTGGTGGCAAATTCGAATTATTTCGAATGTTGCCGTGTGAAAAACTATACGACATCGATACCAAATTACCGAGAATATGTACCGTGTTCTGCAGTAGGTACCATCGACAATAAGTTGCGTGGGTATAAGCAGGCAAAGAAAACTCTATGAAACTGTAGGTATATATATAGCCTCAAATTTGCAGTTTATAATAATAAATAAATAATAAATATTTTTGGACATTTTACACACAACGACATCTAGTCCCCAAACTAAGCAGAGCTTGTATTATGGGTAACTAGACAACTGATATAAATACATAAACATACTTTTTTTTTGTAAATACATACATATTATACATAGAAAACACCCAGACTCCAAAACAAATATTTGTGGATCACACAAATATTTAGTCCGACCCGGGAATCGAACCCGAGACCTCTTGATCAGCAGCCGCATACACTAACCACTAGACCAACAAGGCAGTTTATGTCTGTGCAATGCGTTAAATAACAGTCATAGTTAAATAAAAATAAATGAACTCTTAATTTTATATTACATACAAAAACTATCTAACCATCTACTATCCCGATTTCATATTTTGAATTTATAAGATTCTAGAGATAATACCAGTAGGTACTTCCTAAAAACATTCAAAGCGGCCAATGTTTAACCGCCAGTCACAAATCAATGAACAAAGCAGGTGGCTAAGTGTGACAGAGTACATTTTAATACATCACAGCCTTGACCCGACATAAAAGATTGTTATCTATAAAACTGTTTATAATGCCGTATATGACATGTCTGCAGCTAACAGGTATTAATAGAGAAAGGTAAAATTAGCGATTAGATACCCACACGTAAGCTCGTGACGTAAAATTTATAAAACAAAACATTCAGCGTGCTCAAAGCGCTATCGTTTTATAACCTACGTACTTAGGTGCTTTGTCACAACTCATTTTGTTAGTCAGAACATATCTTGACGAATACGCAGCTAGTCACGCAGACACCACGGTATTTAGAACCAGAAATGACTCGATACGATGATGCAATGTATTGTTAGGTCGCAAAAACAACAACCTACAACAATTACGCCCACCTGTCGTTTAAGTATTTCTGTGTAAGAAACGAGGCATTTAATCTTTTTCTTTGTGGCGACTTCCACATACAGAGCGACGCGTACAACAGCGTCATCCACCGAAGAAATACGGAATTATCTATACGGAGTAACTACTGATCCTAAATCGCGTAAGAGAAATTCTCGTGCCGATTAGCATAAATACAACATCTCAACATCAACCGCTGGGCAGTGGCCCGCCAGGCATGATCACCTTGCCTGATCGGAGTATCCTCTCTTTGTGTTGGAGAAACATACAGCCGTTCCTCCACATCTTTATCACATTTACTAAGAAAATGACAGCACTATAGCTGTACATTGAGTTCGATAGCTTCTGAGTTAAACGACTTCATGTAGCATTTGTTATTGTCAACAGTTTTATGGTTTAAAAAAAAGTATAAATAGAGTGTAGTGTAGTATGAGAGTAGATTGAATGACATGAATATTTAATTAAATACAATATCGTCCACTCATTCCTTACACATTTAGTCACCAACCTAGAGAAATACTTCTATAGTGTCAAATGAGAAATGATATTTTAAATCAAAGATGAGATGAGCCACGCTGATTTCAGTACGAATGGATCGGCTCGTTGGCGGTACTATCCTCGCATAGAAGACACACCCAAAAATGACAGCATTCATGCTGTTGTATTTCGTTGGTGAGTGCGGACACTCACAATGAAATGGTGAGCACCACTCTTGGAGTCTGCTCATGATTTTCATCATGCAGAGTAATCACTGGCAAAAAATTAAAAAAAACAATGATATTTAGTTTTGTAAGCAAACCTTCACAGATTATACACACAGATGTTATTCTCGTGGTTCTGAAGATACATAGTCAAGTATTTGTCAAAGGCTTATTGTCTCAAAGCTAAAGGAAAAAAGTATACCTTTATACACGTGACATGCATACATACAAATCTACCCAATAATCATCTAGATTTAATTTAATGGAATAAGGATTGCATTAATTGCACGTGAGTTTGAGTGTCTAGACACAATTCCTGCGTAGTTAGCTATTCGCAATTGGCTGCAGTAGCCGTGTTTATGCAGGAGTTATGGTAAATAATATTATTTTTAATGCTTCTAATGTTTATTGCTTCGTAAATATTATCTGCCTATGGTAGGTATCAAATTTTGAGCACTATTAGTTAACTTTATTTTTAACGGCCCGACCCGACTACGCAAGGAAACTTTAGATATCTCAAAATTTTTCCTCTTCTATATAATATAATATGTAGTATACAATATTACACATAAAATATGTATACAAATTGTCCATGTGGTGACGGAATAAGAATACACAATTTCATCAGCCCTGTTCATCCCGTGGGTGTTGTAAAAGGCGCTTATACGCCTTTTACAACACCCACGGGATGTAGCTCACGCGCTGTAGCGCGTGTTCGGTGTGTTGGACCTGGCGTGATTTCTATACTAATCGATGTACTTGCATACAATATTAAAATCTGCCGCTCCGCGCTACGCGTCGTAGCGCGGTGCAGTGTGTGAATAGCCTCAACACATTTATATACGAAATTGAACAATGCCCATCAATTTGGGATATGAAATGCAAAGAATACAGACGACGACGACCAAATGGAAAGTAACCTTTACTTTGGTGCGGGCCATGTACAAAGCCGTCAGGCGCGGAGGCGCGGTAAAATCTGCTCGAAGAGGCAGATCTGCTCCTCCGTCGCCGCGCGCGTGATCTGATGCCACGTGGGCGCGTGTCCAGTGTGTGAATTGCCTAAGGAGCAAACTACCCAAGCCAACATCACTGCAATGAGAAGGAAAACCCTAAACAAACCCTTTTTTTTATGTGTGGAAAATCATCATGGACCGTCACCCCACCGGGGGTTACGGCGGGGTGGTGTGTCGGACTTGAACCGACTAAAAACCACACAGTGTGCATTCTCTCCGTTAAGGAGAAGTCCAGGGTGGGATCTCCTTCTGAACTTCTCCAGCGCCTGCCCGCTCCTGATGCAGGCACCGTCTCTGTACGACGACCCTCTCTTAGGCGGCGTCCGGCACACACCGACGCCGCGCCCTAGCGGGTTCCCCTAAACAAACCCTATACCAACCTGTCTGGCCTGCGTGGTATAGTAGACAAAAATCTCCTTTCTAAGGAGAGGCCGATGTCCAGCAGTGGACTGTTTAAGGCTGACAATGATGATACTCATATATACCTTTCTCTTCAATCATTATCTATTGCTGAAAACTGAATTAAAATCCGTTGAGTAGGTAGTTTTAAAGATTTAAGCGAACAGATAGCGCAAGCGACTTCATTTTATGCTATGTACCTAGAGATGATACTTTGTGAATTTTTCAACAAAAACTCCATCACTTGCCGTCAAATCAAGTGATGGTCCAATAAAGCTAATACTTACCGCTGTTTATACTAATTACCATCTCAATGCCTAAAACTAAAACAAAAAACATTTAAAAAGTATATTTTAAAATAAAAAGACAACTAAAAACTCAGCCCATCTATCATAATTGTATCATCTAATGGTGACGGGGCTATTAGAGACTATTAAAAACTAGCAATTTGAAAGCAATATAAACTCATAATGACTAAACAAATTACAACCAAACTATTTTGCTTTTTGTAGTGTTTTCTTCGGAACTTCAAACAGTTCCGTGAGCGCATTTCAAAAATGGCGGTACCTCACGCTTATCTTGGTGCGACCTGAAACACCAAATAAATATGATTTCTAACTGTAAATAAAACATTTGTATGTTAGTGCACACAACACAGGAAAACTTCAGCCATTAATTATATTATTCACACAACACTTAGTGTTTGATTCGCTTGTTTTAATACTGGCTAAGATTAGGTTAAAAAAAACAATAGATTAAATTAAAACAGCTTTATTTAACGTTTTAAATAAAAAATGAAATTTGTCATGACATTTAACTATAAAATCACAGACAATATACATAGACATACAATGTTTTTTTTAAAACTGTGACAACTAGTTTTAAAATACTTTTGTGTCGAGAATTTTTATCAACTGTGATAATTCGTTTTATTATCCTGTACAACTTTCCACATTCAATTCATTATTTGCATTTAATTTACACGAGAAATCTATGAGTAAAAAGAAGTTAAAAATATTATTTGCTCCTTCTTCCAAACAAAATTAAGAATTTAAGAAACATAACCTGTACATGGTACATGTAACGAATAAAACATTTGTACATCAACATTTTATTATGACAATGAATACACATGGCAATAAAAATATCAAAAATATAATCGTGGTCTCAAATTATTTTAACAGAAAAATAAAATAATAGTAAATATATAATATTTCTAAGACAACACAGTCTGAGCCACAAAGAAAAAACCCGCTTGTTGATGCTTTTGAGCCAGAAATCTGTTTCTACTATTTTCCAAAACATAACATTAAAAAAATAAGCCCGTTCGCAGAATAATGAGGCTTTGTTTTTAAAACAGTAAAATAAAAGTCTCTGTTTCCACTTTTCTTTATAGTGTACAGACAGAAATTCTAGTCAAGATAATGTGTACATACCTTTATGCGGTACATCAATAAATATTTGTTTAAATTATTTGTGACCAAATAATTTTAATACAACTTTTTTTGTATTTACAAAAAATACATTTTTTTATTGTTTGTAACCAAATAATTTGTATTTGGTTATGATATAATGAATATAATAAGATTAAATTAAGTTTCTTTGACCGACTTCATGATTTTTGCTGTAATGAATTACAAATAAAAAAAATCTTGAAACACTAGCGTAATGCTTCACGCTGCAACAAATTTAGAACAACTGTTAACTGATAAGGAAGTAGTATAATTTTGTTTTGAATGTATTTCTATGCGTTTGGGTTGCGGCCAATTAGGATTGGGTTCGTATCAAATACGCCCAAAAGCCTTGAATATAAAATAACCAAGCACACTTTTGTTTTATTTCCAATTGTTCATAATTTTATAAATTTACTCCAACAGTAGTGAAGACTATTGGCACTTTGTTATTGTTAGAACTAGATTATGGCTGTCTCGTTTTCTTCTGTCTTCGGACATTTATTTCATATTCTAGAGCATAAAAATTTCGATAAAGCTGTTGCTTTCTATAGAAAGCCATTATTTGACACAATTTTTCTTGTTATTCCATTTATTATTATGATATTTCAAAATGTATTGTACACTCCCAACAACAAATAAATTACATATAAAATATTTCAATAATTAATTTAGTATTAAGTAATATATTAACAGTACTTATTTAAAATGTTAAGTTAATTTTCATACTCCTCTAAATTGGATTTGTGACATGTTCTTAATCAAAATTAAAAATAAAACACTTACTACATTATTCCGCAGCTGTCAAAACTTTGACGTCACGGTATGTCAATGAAGGGGAACAAATTGGTTTATAATTAGATTTTCTTTGACGAAGTAAATCTGACATGTGGTAGGTGTTATATTTAATCCAAACCTAACATAGATTTGCCTACTCTATCATTAGACAATTTTAATTATTATGCCTAGAAAGATGTCTTATTTAAATTATCTAGATGACCTTGAATGAGTCATGATCAATTTTTTTATGTCATTTATGCAGACGACGAGTAGGCATTACTACATTCATAGTTCGTTTCTAATAACGTTCTATTTTCATATTATGATAGACTTATCATTTAGACTTATTCTATACACGGAGAAAATCGAGGGCAAAGCTGAATATCGGAAGGTGACAAAATCAACTTCGGATTTTGATGTCTATAAAATTCGGTTGTCGGAATCGTAAAAATTCTTAAAACTTAAAATTGGTTATTTCAAACCACTAATCGACTCTCTTTGAACTATAGTGAAAATATAGAAAAACAGCGGCATTTTGCATCGCTATTTATACATAACCTTGATCTTAATGTCAAAGACTCATGGTCGCACATTACATAATTAGAAAGACCAAACGTCATTTGCGTATGGCAAAAAACATGTTGCCTCGTTGAAATACAGGTACATTCGGAGGTTTTACAGTGAGTTATCGGTCTAAAAACATCATAAAACTATTGATTGGCCTAATGGCCGCAATCACGTCAACTAACTACAATTATACCGTAGTAATGACGATAAGAACTGATACCAACCGATGTTTAGCTTCACCCTCTATAAAAATTAAGCTCACCACCACACTGGGTTTTCAATAAATATTTTTTAGTCTTGTGATGAATTTTAATTGGCGTTATAAGGAAGATAAATATTTATTACACAATATTTTTAAACACATAGTAATAAACAAAAGATCAGCTTAGTCGAGTTAAGTAAATAAATAATCTCCCACCATTGTTCGTGAAGTTTTAATGCAAATTAAACATTCCAAATTTGAAATGTGGACGAAAGAGTTGGGATATTCAAACTTTTTAGTTTACCCAATGAAAGTAATTTTAATTTCAACACAATTGCAGACTATCACTCCTAAACTTATCTTCTTAAGTAGACGATGACTTGAAAAGCCATTTTGAAAAATTATTGACATAATTTAAACTTCATAAAATGCTATAGGAAAATTCCAAATAACGCCAATAATATTAAATCTAATATTATTCTAGATTCCCATTTGTCTTCTCACTTCGTGTCCTGGAAACTTCCGAATAAGCTTGGTTTTTGACTGCCTTCCTTTTGCGTGCTGTGTGTAAAAATATTTAATTTTGCATTACTGTTTGCCAAATTATCTTCTTATAACTAAGCATGCAGAGGCTTCGATAAAACGTGAAAATAAACCTTTTAAATAAACTTTTCGTATGAATTTAGGAATATACTTTAATCTATTGATATTTGTTAGTAATGTTTAAAATGTAAATATTGTATTTCAAACTAACGTTACACTAAGATATAAGTATATGTGTTTTCTAAGAATTTAAAATAGAATCTCGGTACCATATATTTATCAACAGTAAATTATCCTTCTAATAGATTAATCACCCAGGAAATTTTTTTTAGAACAAAATTTAAGAATGTGATGTAATGCGATCAAGAAGAATTTAGTTAGTTTTTTTTAAGGTTAGGTATATACCTTGTTTAGCTATGTAGCTATAGCTTCAGTGCATAGGTGAGTTTATTATTTATTTCCAAGGTAATATTTACTTATCTACTTTAAAAATGTCCAAGATCTGACAAAACGCCATGAATTTATTTCAATGTGTTAATAAGCAACGAAGTTAAAACAAATGGTAACTTCTTTTGACGCATATTTTACTTAATGAGAATAATATTTGTAGTCAATGGGTCCTAATATTTGATCACGTGACCGATTGACATCAGCCAATGAAACAAGAGAATAGAGAAAAAGTATAGAAACTTAAAACCGTTTGTAACTTTGCTAGGAGGGCTATAAAATGTAATGACACGTTCCAAACAAAACCTAGAGCCAAATAGTATACACAGAGAAAGGATAGGTCAATGTCCGGCAATGAACTATTAAAGGTTATTGATGATGAGGTAAAAACAGCAAAAACATAACCCTCTTTCTGTCTCAGACAGACTAGCTCACACTATGTATTATTTAGATAAATTATCCTCGTTATAACAACATAGGAAATTGTATCGCAATCTCAAAGACAATACAAGTATTATCGACATTTAATAAAAAAGGTACATATAGACATTATCTATTGAATATCTGCGGGTAGCGACCTTATCAGTCATGCTCCGCTAGGTAATACAATCAATACCCGCTGACAATAGCTAAACAAAGCAAATATTTGTCAACATTAAGTGTTCACTTATAGTGCAAGTACATTTCTCACGTATCCTTGTACAATCTAATCGTAAATACAATTTTGCTAATATCGTGTAATTTCAATCAAATTTCCGCTCCGCTTCAGTGGCTAGCATTGAGGAGGCTACGTCCACGTGGGAGGAGTCCGGATATCGTATTAAGAACAGTTCCTGGACCCTTCTTGAGGTGGTCGGTTTTAGTCGGTCCGATTCCGACAAACCAACCGTATCCATACGTAAAAAAGTCAGTTCGTATGAAAAGAAAAAGAAACCAACCCTAAAAATCCATACTAAAGAAGAGAACAATTATACACGAACATACAAATATAATAAATATATATACCTAAGTATATCAGAAATAATGTATATATTGCATTTATTACATCTGATAACATGTAAATAATATCGCAAAATTGATATAGAATCATTTTTATCGTTTATCAATTTTTGAGTGAAACACTACAAGTGGTATGTATTATGTAAATTATACATAAGTACTTTATAGAACGCGAAATATTATAAAAAAATATGTAGACCCCGGTTTCATTTCGAATTGAAAAGTTTGTACTCCCTTTTACTATTCTGTATTAAAAAGAATTCGACATAAAATAAAATTCACAACACTACTATTTTGTGTTTAAAATTCTACACCTATATTTAGTCGATTACAACATTTATGCACGTGCAAAATATACTTAATCACATTTCAGTCAAGGTCGTAGTTTCAAATTTCAGATGGAAAAAATGGCAATTTAGAGATATCAATACAATAAATAAAACTGAAATGTCTGTTTGTAGTATCAAATGAACAGTTTTTATTATATGCATTTTTAAAAATAATAATAAATAAATATTTATGTCTGTCTGTTTGCTCCGCAATCTCCGGAACGGCTGGGCCGATTTTGACGGCATTTTATTGGCAGATAGCTGATGACATAAGGAGTAACTTAGGCTATTGATTTGGCTAGCTTCGCTCCGCGGCGTTACTCGCGATTTACAAAAATAACCAAGGGTGAAACTCCGGGACTCAGTATTAAATGAAAAATATTTGCCTGACTGCTCGTGTTAACTATTCGTTGTCTGAAAAACCCTACTACAACAAAAATCGACGCTGAAAACATTACGAAACAAGATATTTAGAATATTGAACTAAACGACGTTACTGAAGAAGCAAGACAATCAACACAATTATCAATGTACAGAGATACACGTAATCTTCAAGTTTAAAAAGCCGTAGTAGTACGTTACATCCCGTCCCCGCCGAAATTTCAATTAAATTGAAATACTTTAAGACTAGCAGTATCTTAAGATTAATGAGCAAAGAAAGTATCGGCTACGTATTATTTTTAGGCGTCCTCTAAAACGTATCCAATGTGTCTTTATAGAAAAAAATGTATTTTTGGCACTATCTACAAGGAGACCGAAGACAGTTAAAATATTTATTTCAATTCGAAGCAGAATTCAGTCCAGAAATCTATGGATGTACAGCTTTATGATAGAGGCAAGATTATTTACATTGTCTATGCCTATAAGAACCCGCGAAACTTTTACGTTGAATGTGTTATTCTTAGGAAATATTAGTCTGATTAGAAAAAAAAACTTTCAGTGTTTGATAGCCCAGGTATCGAGGCTCCATACAACCTCTTTTTGGGATTCCATAGTTCATGACCCGGAACCCTTATAGATTCGTCATGTCCGTCCGTCCGGTTAGCGCTAGAAACTTTTGCATGGATATTATGTTTTTGTCACGTCGACAGTGCTACAGTAAAATTACGAATAATATTTTTATTTGTATACCACCTCTACACGTACAGTGGGAATAATATTTTAACTTTTTTTTTATGATGAAGCGGTTACAAGGGAGATATTAAACCCCCAAAATATAAAATTATTCACCCAATAAACTTTCGCCACTTGCGAGTTTCATGAGACATTGCGTCATATAAAAGATGAACTCTGAGTCATCGGCCTCCTACTGTCGAAATACGTGACCCAACCAGCGCAGACCACGTCTTGTTTTTTCGCTATTGTTTACCTGTTAGGCGATATTTTATGTAGAACTTCCCGTATATGTGCAATGAAACAAATTCATAAATCTATCGAGATTCGAGAAGTCTCACTATATGCATCCTTTCAGTAATTAATTATTGTTATATTGATCAAGTCACGTCAGCAAAATAAAGGGTTTCAATGGCAGATAATAAACTGTCTCGTATACACCTTCATTTTGGTGTTCTAAAAGTTCTCTCAATAGTCTCATTAAATCTCATGCAAGTTATTTATGGTAAAAAATCAGCTTTTTGTGAATACCTCGATTTCTATAGCTCCCATGATAGTAACATATATTACAAAATTGTAGAACAATAAATTACACCCATTTATGAGATAGAAGGCAGACAGTCCGTAGCGCTTAGCCATTCTCACTGTAATGCAAGGTCAACTGGATCTAATCGAATTATTCGCAAGTTGCAAATACTTATCTTATATATAGTAGGCCAATACCTCCTTTCTAAGGAGAGGCCTATGTCCAGCAGTGGACTGTTGAAGGCTGTTGATGATTGATGATCTTATTTATGTTGTAAACTTTGAAATCAAACTGACGATGAAGATGAATACTAAAATTTTAGTCACTATAATCAGTCAAGCTTGCAGTGTGTAGTTCTGAGAGGAGTGTATTAGAACAGATGTAGAACACACTTCGGAGTGTCCGAAGTGAGTTCTAGTAGAAAAATATAAAGATGTCTTGTATAGGTCAGAAACTTTTCAGACCAACCACGTAGGTGTGTGTAAGTGGTAGAATGCGTAATAAATTACGCGTAATAATACAACTATTGCCGTTACTAAATGATGATGTTTCGCTACCATAGCCGTAGAAAAGAACAACAATAAAACAAATGAAAGAGAATGTCTAGTATAAATTGTGTAACAATAACCTACTAACGAAACAGCGTTACACAAGCAACGGCTTTCTTTCCTATTCGCACGAATTTACGTATTCACAATAATCACACATGTAGAAACGTTGGTAAGATATGATGCCCGGGTCAGGTTAATTGTTAATGGATTTTGTTTTCAAGTTGAAGATACTTATCAAAGTGACTGGTATATACCAGTTTATTCTATTCCATATGGAATAGAATAAACTTTATTATACACCAATGCATAGAGAAATAAAACAAATTAATGCGTAGGCGGTATTATCGCTAAAAAGCAAAAGCTTTTTTCCAGGCAATCTTTGAATGGATCAATGGACGGTAGATATAAATTCATGGGTAGTTAAGGTGTGACAAAAAATACAAAAGAATTTATTCGATTCACTTAAAAGTAAATAACTTGGGACCACAAAATATATTAGTTAGTAGATGAATAATAGAAATTTTGCTGATATGATAGTATTGACTGTCCGATGATGTTTATGAGTAGAGTAGACGAAATGACCTTACAAAGATAAAATTAACAATGTATGCAAACCGCTTTAAACCAGTTTTGTTAGAAGTAATTTACTTAAAGAAGTACGATCGAAACCTAATGGTGATGATGAACACCAGAAGGAGACATGTGCCTGTATTAATTTATAGGTAAAAAGTATAGGCATCATCTATATATTACTTATTTGGAAAGCTGAACGTCGAACCTTTAATAGGGTTATTCGAAAGTACCTCTGTCTTTTACGCTTTCACAGCTGCACCGACTACAAAGAAATTTGATATTCATTCATTCATTCATTTCATTCATTCCTAAATCCAGCAGTGGACTACAATAGGCTGATGATGATACATTCATTCTTCAGGAAAAACACAGGATACTCCTTAACACGAGAACCGGGAGCGGAGCCGCGGGTAAAAGCAAATTTAGAATATTCTTAAAACAAGCAATTAACGTACGTCTAAAATTATCAACTATCCAAGAAGTTATCATCAACCTAGAGATCAAGTTTTTATTCAATTGAACGGAGATCCCGGGGTCAGGCTAAAAACATTGTTTTTGGGTTTTTCTTAGGAAATTCCTAATAGCAGATTGGAGTAGGGCGGTGATTCACGCCTATACTGCGAAGAGCACGTAAAGCCGTCGGTCTCGGTTGTCATGAACATCTATGTCAATCGTTATTGGGAAGTCAGTGCTCTCGAATTTACTGACAATTAGTTCAACCGACTTTCAGTTCTCTCTTAGGGTTGTGTAGTTCCGATGCCAGTCGCTCCGGGGAAGAACGTACCTACTTTCTAGATTCGAAATACCAGTCAACATAATTGACATATTTTCCCGTTAGAAGATACAAGTTTGATTTTGTGACGACTACTCGCCAAAGAGCAACACAGGAGCCGCCATACGCAGGAGTTCCCTTGAGTATAAACCAAATGCATTACACTTTTATGGAACAGAATGTGTGTGTGTCCGTGTGCGTGCGCGTGTGCGTGTGTGTGTGTGTGAAATATTGTTTTTTTTTCTTTTAATTATTATGTGTGAGTTTATGGTGACGGGCGATTGCTTTTTATACGAGTCTAAAATGTGTATGTATGAAAATAACGGACTCTTTTGATTTGGGAAAAGGCGCTATGGCTACTGCCTTTTGGTCCGCGGGCCTGTTGTCTATGCCTGTCACATATTATTACATACTATATTCTTGGCGTATCCTTTCAATTGCCATAACTTTTCGCAGTGTCATTTGAATTTCTTTTGTCGATACATCTGTTTAAACAATACTTACATATTCAAATAGTTTTTTATTGAAAAAAGTTTGCATACGACGCGATGCCATAAGTGTACTAAATTTTTCGTATTTGATTGGGCTATATAATAGCTATTTATTTATTTATGGATGGTAATAATGAAAATATATTATATTATGTACCTAGTTAGAAATAAGAATTGATATGTATTTTATCAAGTGACATGACTGCTCGACAAATATTTTTTTAATGAGCCAAGCAAGCTAACAAACCTCTGGTGGTCAAAATACAACCTAACATTAAAAAAACGGTGCAATTAAAATTTTACAATACATGCAACAATGAGTATAAATGAAATAGTGAAAACCTGTTTTGAAATAGAAAACCACATAATTATGTCAAAAATTATGTTATTAAATTAGAAATAATTACATAACGAAATGATAATGTGTGTTTAAATTACAATAAGCTATAAAAACGTCGTGCACTGAACTCTTAACTTTATGGCATGAAGTTAAAGTTGAATTTTGCATTCAATACTGTGCTTATAGAAGTGTAAATTTTAAAAAAAAATAGAAAGTATTAATTTAGTCACTGGCTTATTTAGTTTATTACCATTTTCTAATATTTACAGCAATGTTATTAGATATTGATTTTAAAGCAGAACAATCAGTTATGTAAAATGAAGTTCATTGATACCAATAACATTTGTTTATCAGTCTTATCAGAAAAAAAACCTATTAAAATACTCTTTGCTTTTCAAAATTATCGATTTTTAAAATAACATGATGGAAATATTTTTGATGATTGGTGGCAAATAAAATCAAAAATACACACTTTTTAACTTTATCAAACATAAAAAATACCCAAAATTTGATAAAAACCAAACACCCTAGATAACACCCACATGTCTACTTACAGCAGTATTCAGGAGAACTAGAAGCACATAAATGTTATTAATTTTATTGTTTTATTTTATTGGTTAAAGCAGTTGTAAGTGTAATTTATTTCCAAGCAAAAGATATAGAAGTATAATCATTTGCCATTCAATTTTCAGACAAAAATGTCAAATATTATAAAAAAAGTTTCATTAGGTACCATGAAATCTTGACATTCAATCGTCTTATTTTAGAATGGCAAGTGCTTTTTTTTGTTAAATGGCATGCAATATTCTAAATTTAAAATAGAAACTGACCAATTTAAAAATATTTTGCTACAAATATAAAATAACTGTTACCTAATAAAAAGTCCACAATTTATTGACTTATTTCACACCTATGTACGGTAGGTAATTTAATAGTTCACGCACAATACATTTATGTTTCCTTTAATGCTACAAGCAAAATAGATTTATATAGGAATCAGCAAAAACAACTGGCCTTTATTCAAGAACTTATTTCTAAATAATATATTGAAAACAATATATTTAACAATTAAGTTTATTGTAGGTATTTGAATAGAACCCAGTGTCGGCTATTTACATATATATAATTTAAAATATATAACAAAATCTCACCTGAGCATAATCCTGAAGTATTCCAATTGCCGTATACTGTCGGATAATCTCGCAAATGCATTGAATAGTGCCACAATCTCTGTCCTCTGTAGTCTCTCATGAGACTTGTGCCTCACAGGCAGTTTAGTCATATGCAGATCACTTTCTGGGCTGTTCCACTTGTTAGAGAACAGTATCTTCAGAGCTGTCCCCAATCCCTGAGTTTGAAGTTTACCCCACAACTTGCACTTATCGCATCCCACACAATCCATTATCCTGGATATGTTTCGGAAGTGTTCTCTAAACTCAGCTTTAAGATCGGCAGCTTGACTACCACCATTGAACATCGAGGACTCATTAAAGTGATCCGGGAAGGAATAGATGACACCCAGCATGTTACTAATGGCATCCCGTGTCTCCTCATCCTCTACAGCATTACCCGTGTAATACTCTTCTCTTTCCAAATACGGCCCAGCTTTTGCTAGAGCTCTCATTTCCAAAAGATAAAGGAAATATAAATTTTTCAACCAATTAGGGCCTTCACCGAAGGTTTGAGAAGGATCAAAACGATTTTGAAACTCTTCTATGTTAGGTCCCCATTCACCTTCTGGTGATGCAGCAAATGTAGCAGTTTTTTCAGACAATAAATATTTAGAACACAAGTGTATGTTGATACTAGTGTGCATACCAGAAACGGCTCTGTAAAAGACTCTCTTTTCTAAACACATATTACTAAGATCTGAAGTCAATACAAAAGGAAAAGATTCATACGGATTTGCCTTAGGTCTGAAGCAGTTTTCTTGGTATATACTACGCCAGATTCTATTAGCAGACGGCCCTTTGTACCCAGTATATCGCTCCGGGTTTAACAATAAATCCACATATTCAGCATCAACATCTTTATCATCACACTCACAGAAATTTTCAAGAGCATCATCGTGAGCCTTCCATTTAGCTATTTCATGTTGACTGGCAGCACTTATAGTCATGTTCAAATAACCCAGGTCTGGATCATGGTCAGTATCAGCATTGCAATTAGATTGGGATTCTTTAGAGTACTTTGTGGCAGGCGACTCGTCAATGTGTTCCTCATTTTCGTAACCGTTCTTATATCCAGGTACACTCTCCTTAGAACAAGTCTTTATGTGACAATATCTCATAGCGCACCTGCTGTCGTCTGCCCAAAACGGACATTCTTTCTTCAAATTCACTTTATAAAAGCGGAAGTAATCCTTTCTCACTAAACTCTGGATACGCGGATAAATTTTTATATTATTGAAATAATCGATCGTATCAACATTACACGAACAGTCGCCTAAAGACCCGTGGAGCTTGTCGAAGCACGCATTGCTGTCGCAAGGCTTAGTTTCATACAACTCCGTGTCGTAACCAACAGCTTGGACTATTGCTAGAGCGAAAATTATAAACACTACACAGTAATTTCGATGTGCCATTTCGGTGTCAGCAGTCGCCATGGCATGAGTATTCTAACTAATGTTTAGATAGACGACCGTGGTCAGTCACAACACATTTAAAAATGACGGTAATAAGCATTCACGAAGAGGTGAAAGTGGAACTAAATACTCCGAGAGCGAAATGGTAGGACGTGCTCAAACAAACGTTCGCACTTTTCATGATTTCAGACTTGGACTGATTTGATTTGACAATAAGTGACAGCTATTTTGACAGGTGCAGTCCAGATATGTCAAAATTACAAAATCTATACGTTCAAAAACTTAGTTGACTTTCGACAACATGAACCAAAAATATTCAAACATTACGTTTGGAATAAAACTCATTGTGGAGTCAATAAAAGAAAAATATGGCATAATTTATCACTCTAATTGTAGTCTGTTTTTATGTTTGTTTTACGTTTGGTATAACTAGGAATGTAAGAATTAGATGACGAAAACATTGTCGTAACTTTTTGGCGTTCTTTTAACAGTAACTGTTCTATCAATCAGTGCTTCTGCTTCTTTATTTATTCGCTTTTCAGTTGAGTACATTATTGCATTCTTAGTTTTCTTATTATACTATTCATATACTTAAATTAATAAAAACATTCAAAGGTGTTCAGGGAAATATATTACTGGATGTTTGCAATACTCACTATTTTCTTGACGTATTGAGTTGACAATTTATATAAAATGTCAGTTAGTGACAACAACAAGGGAGAGTGGCACTTCAAGTTCAGCGTGCTAGACATTGACAATAAATGTATTATAAAGAAATAAATTGCGCGCAGAGTATAATTATTTATTTTTAGTATATAACAACGACAAAACTATCGATTTCACAGATGAAGTAATGTTAATAACAACTTATACATAATTAATTAATTGCTAAGTTACCTTATTAGTTGAAGTGAGTTTTGCCTAATAAATATCATAAATTAATTCGTTTTTCTGTATATCTTCGTGTGTGTATAAACATATAAGCAAAATGGATAGTGAATTTGTGCACATATCAACGAGCCTTCGTCTGCAACTTGGATACGGAATTGGGCATGTTCTGAACGATGTATGTGCGAGTTTGTGGTTCACGTATTTTTTGGTGTTTTTTCATTTAGTATTAGAATTTACCGCTGCCCAGTCGGGTAACTTGATGCTAATAGGACAAGTAGTAGATGCTTTAGCTACACCATTTGTTGGATATCATTCAGATCACACAGATAATGGTATCAGCGCTAAATATGGTCGACGGAAATTATGGCATTTATTTGGTGAGTTGCTTAGACATTTTACTGATGAATAATTCTTAAGCACATACTTCTCATATCCATTCTAAATTTAAAAATTAAAATAGACAAACATTAAAGGTCATGACAGTATTTAAGGCCAATTAAATTACCAAGTATAAAAAATAGTTATTACACTGTATATCTTTACTAAAAAATCTACAATTGTAGAAAGTAGTTGGTGAATCTTTTATTGATATTTAAAAGTTAAAATTTTTTATTTATGACATATTTTTGTCTATATATGAATAGATTTTTTCGTCCAAAAGATGGCACGGGAAACCATTAAAAATCCTATTTCATAACTGTTTTGTTTTTAAATTAAATGCCTTCAATCTATAACCATAACAGAAGGCAACATTAATCTCTACATTATGCAGACAAAAGTATAGGATATCTTAAAAACCAACTATAAAATAACTTCTATGTTTTAGGTACCGCCTGTGTCCTGATATCATTCCCGTTCATATTCTCGGAGTGCATTGAGTGTAAATTAACACATAAATGGGCGCAAATGTATTATTTTGCGTCATTTATTATAATATTCCAAATTGGTTGGGCTGCTGTACAAATATCACATCTAAGTTTAATACCGGAACTGTCTGAAGATGATCATACTAGGACACATCTCACAGCTATCAGGTATGGCTTCTTCTGCTTCTTCATCAGCATATTTGCATCCACTGTTGGATATATGCGTCTTGCATGGTTCACCGTTAGGTATGGCTTATGAAAAACAAATTTAACTTGCTTTTCGTTTTATTCATAGAGTCATATTTCCTGTTAATAACTTTAGGAACTCGCATAAAATCATTTATCCCACAATTACTTCCTAAGGGGTAAAATTTAAAATATCCTCAGTAGTGTATAAGAACAAAAAAAGTCCTAGGCTCTGCATTAGTCAGCCAACAAGTGTCTGTGTATAGATAACATGATGAGAACCTGATGGCTGCCACTGATAACCCTATTAAAGTAGCTGCATTCTGGGCTGAAAAAAAAATTTATTTCCAACACATAACGTTTGTCATCGAAACGCTAAGAAGAAGAAAACATGTGGATTCTTCATTCTTTGGTTTTGTAGTATGTATATGGAATGGGATTCGAACCCTCAACCTTTTCATGACAAATGTGACATCTTAGTTGTTACGAGCTACTTACCCCACTCAATGTTATTGACCATCTGTGATACTGAATTATTAATTGTAATTTTAAAAACTTTAGATTAAGCGATTTTGGGTCTTACTTTTTAAAGTAAAATAATACTTAAAATATTACAAATTAAACAGCATCATCTCTATTTATGAGGCAATCTCCAATAACAACTTCGTTGAAAATTATCAGAGATCGGAATTGGGTGTGTGAAACTACCTAAAGTTTGCAGTAAGTTTGCAATAATATGGAGCTGTTACAACCACTGTTCTTGCAATTGAAATAAATGTTTTTAATTTATTTTTTTATACAGTGCAGGTTTAATAATTTAAAAAAAAACCGACTTCAAAACTATGTAAAGACGCGAAAATGTTCGTTTTCCTTGCATCAACCAGTAGCAAAACTTTTTAACTTAAGATACAGATCAAAAAAAGAAATTAAAACCGCATTAGCATTTTGCAGATATATAAAATTCTGTGTTTGACCGACAAAGAACAATTCGGACTAAAAGACCGAATTTTAACCGGAAAAGTACAAAACAAAAAATTATTTAGAACTGTATTAGCAGAAAATTTATTTAGAAGTGTATTAGCAGCTTGTAAATGTTTATAGTTCGGTGTTTCAAAGGTAAGGAACATGTAAAAAAAAGTGAACATGCTAAAAGTGGCTTTTTGTAGAAATTCTCACATTTTTCAAGGCTGACGCTTAAAAATGTTCCCACTACATCTTTAGCCATGTTCCTTCTCTTGGCATCGCTGTTGTCCTGTGTAGTTTACTTCATCAGTAGCTTCTTACGACACCTACGGGATGAATGGGGGTGGTTCCCTTATACCTACTTTTAGCTAATTACACCAGACTTGTTTATACAGGGTGTCCCAGAAGTCGACGCCATCTATGGCGTCTTCGTCTACGAAGTCATAGTAGTTAACAGTCATGAATTTTGAAACTTATATCAATTTTCTTATTTTTTTCTAAAAAGTGTACATGATACCCTGTTATGATTTTTGGACTCCTGTTGCTACAAATCTTAATTTTTTCCCAAATTTTTTTCGTATGTAATTCTGAATAGTGCTTTTGTAGTGTGTAGCCTTCAATTCCGAGCTAACTGCTCCGGTTTGAAAGAAGATGTCGCTTTTTATGGCAAAAGTTTTCAAAATTCTATCAACAACTACATCTTTATTATAAAAAATCAGACAGACCTACCGATGTACCGACTTTCAAACAAAAATAAAACAAAATTCATTCATTCCTTGCGGCGCTACCATGCCACTGACAGATACTTCAAACTCGACGGATTGTTTGTTTTTTTAAGTTTTCCATTATTTCCGGCGATTAGGTCTGCAATGACTAATGTTAAAGCATGTACCGTGACCGCTCGTATCAGGTCTTGACGCATTCACAACTTGTTTGTTTACTTTTTTGTATTTTTTTTCAACTTCGTCTTTAGTCCTGAACACATAAAGACTGCATTGCAACTTGTTTTATTTGTAACTATTAATAGACCAGTGCCGATAATGTTTGAAAACAAAATAAATTATAGTAGGATAAAACCCACTGTAAAAGGAGGAGAATAGTACAAAAAATAATAAACACATAAAATTTAAAGAAGATTCTATAACTTTCTCATAATATTGTAGATGTTTTATTTAATATTAACTTTATTATTTATTTATTTGTTAATTATAGTAGTAGGTATACTTCGATTTGCAATATTTTTGTTTATCATTGTAACATGCAATCTTACGTTTTTCGAGTGATTAAAGTGTAAATTTTATTAAGTATCTCAATAACAATAAAAAAATATCGAATTCGAGTCTTTTCATTTTTTGCATTTTCTGAGAAGAATTACTATGGTAATATATATATATATATATTTACACCATCGGAAAGTAGAGATTTCATCGAATAGAAAACACCCTATTTTTTTGAAAAAAGGTGATATTTTGACGAATGAATTTTCGATTGAAAATTAGGGTTTTTTTCGGTATTCAGTCAAAATGAGGGGAAAAAAATAGATATTTCAAATCAAATAAATTACTGTGTATTCAGGACATGAAAAGCTAAGTTTTCGCAAAATTTCGTTAAAAAATAATTTTATTTCTAAAAGATAAAAATAAAAAACCAAATAATTGGTTTTTTGAATATTTCACATAAAATTTGAGGTTATGTGAAAAAAGTGTACTTAAATGCAAAAGGTGTAGATCTTTTTATTACCTACAACTTTGCCATTTAACTTTTTTCCATAGGACTCATAGTTTTGCCGGAAATCGGGATAAGCCATTTTTTTCCCTTAAAACCCCCCCTCTCCCCCTTCCCGACCTCATATCGCCCGTAATTTATTTTTCCTTTAATTTTTGTACTATTCTCCTCCTTTTACAATGGGTTTCATCCTACTATAATTTATTTTCACTTTTTGTTATTTTAAGAGGCTTCTACCCTGGTCTACAAAAACATCGGTACTAGTGCATCTTAGCAAATGGATAAACAAATTTTAATAAATAAATTATTATTATTATATAAACGGGCAGCCAGTTGAAACATCTGATACAGATCTGCATCTTGATAGGAACCAATCAGATATTCTTCTTGGATTTATGCAAGTATATGTCGTCGATTCGTAAATTGGTTCACATTTTGAGCAGAAATAACGTTATCTGCAAGCCGGTTCCGTTTAACTTTACTGTACTTGTTGTATAGGAAAATTTCTGACTTACGACATACCTACTCCGGCTTCGTGTATGTCGGTAACAAGTAGTCTATGTATTTCCTCAAAAATCAATCTCCATGTCAATATGCATTTTTTTTTGTAATCGGTAAAGTGGTTTAGCTGTAAAAGTGTAACTCTATTACACTTTTACAGCTAAACCACTTTAGTAACTAATATTCAAAATTCGACAACAACTCTGAGTTGTTGTCGAATTTTGAATATTAGGATGGAAGTATAGATATTAAATTGGTTCTGTACCTATTGGGTTCTAATTTGACTGCCTTGTTGGTCTAGTGGTTAGCGTATGCGGCTGCTGATCAAGGGGTCTCGGGTTCGATTCCCGGGTCAGACCAAATATTTGTGTGATCCACAAATATTTGTTTCGGAGTCTGGGTGTTCTTCTATGTATAATATGTATGTATTTACAAATAAAGTATGTTTATGTATTTATATCAGTTGTTTAGTACCCATAACATAAGCTCTGCTTACTTTGGGACTGTTGTGTGTAAGATGTCCAAATAAAATAATTGATGTCCAAATAATTAGGATACAATATACACACATCTTCAAAGATGGCTGTATACATTTTTGGGGTCCATCTTGTTCCTCATATATCGTAAACACGATGACACAGTGATGTGAGTTCGGCGAATTCAGATACGTTTTTATAGACAGTTTAACTGAATATAAAATATTTTTCCTTGTTTGACTATTCGGACGCTAAGTTAGACATACTTGTTTCTACAATCTGTTTCTGGTTCTCCACTCTGCTTTATGTTACTCAAAGATAGTTGCTGGTTCTTGCAGCTTGCCATTAAGCTATACGAGTTGGTATGTTCAATCTAAATTATTGAATCATATCCACAAAAACTCATTGTGTGAGCTTCGACCTTCAAAATTTCATTCTGCCTTCCTTCAATTTCAATCTTTTTTTGTTCATTTATAAGTATTGGTTTTGCATCAAACATATCAAAATTTGTAATTTACATTTCTGTATATTCTCTTCTTCATCTTCTTTCAATGAGATGTCAACCAGCCAAATAATATCAGCTATTTCTGCCAATGTCAAGTATTTAAAGTCTTCAATCGTGATCAATTAATTGAAAAAAATATGGATGAGTTGAAAAATTTAGAAACAACAAAAAACGCTCTCCTGTATATTCCATTTCATTATTTTAACGTGGAGAATTTTTTTTTTCGGGAGGCATAGAACTAACCAACACACTAAGCGGCAAAAAGTATAATAAGCATTATATAATGTATCACTCAACAATAAATATAAGGTATCAATCTATAATCTAGTGACCCTGAGCCTTCGAATAAATTAATGCAGAGACAGTCCCGATTCCTCAACGCAAACTTGCGATATCTTTTACCCCAGCTTCTTTGACCTATCCATCATTCTAGATGTATGCTAAATGCAAACCTTATCATATTACCAAGGTTGGTAGACATCAGCTAGGCGACCGTCGGAAGGAAAACCAGCCGAAACCATTGCAATATTTCAAATTTCAAACTTTTAAAATATGTTTTTTATTTCAGATATGGGTTCACAGTATTTTCAAATTTATTCGTGTACGTTATCACATGGCTTATATTACGGATGACTGGGGAATGCGATAAACATGTATGTCATCAATGATTTTAAATATAATAATTTACAATTACCTCTATGGTCGATTACATATAATTAGTAATAATAATTTTACTAGCTGAAGCTATAGATATATTGTTAAGAAGAAAAACTTCAGTTGTTTTTCGCTTACTAAAAACTTCTTAAATTATTATTTTTATTCTAGTAATAATTCCATAGAATTTAAAATTTTTATTAATTTAAATAATACTAGCTTTCGCCCGTGGCTCTGACTGCGTGAACATCGGTTATTGCGGTAAAAAAGTAACCTATGTCCTTTCTAAGAAGTAGTATTAGTAGTTTATGCGTAAAAATGTGACAGAGAAGGAGATACTTTCGCATTAAAATATAAGTAACGACTAATGAATTAATAAAATATGAATTTTCGTTGTAAATTCCTAAAGAGCACACTGTGCCAATTTATGAATGATACCTATACTTTACATAAAACGTTAAACTAAGTATTGCCCTTTGTTCGCAGCAAATAGGGCCATCAGATGCGTGGAAGTTTAGACATATAGTATACATAGTGTTGGCAGTAGGTACGATTGCCTCGATATTATTTCACCTCACTGTTACTGAAAAAAACAGCAGCGTCCGTCGGGATCAACTGCAGTCAGTGGGTGAAAGCGGCGCACACTATGATTTCTTACGCAAACCACTGTTATATCACGTAAGTACTTCAACCTATATCTATACATTTATTTAGAAGACCACTGTTATATAGTTTAGATAACAAATTACATAAAATATACCCTGATCAAAAAAAAATCGAGTGTAGTAGATATGTTCTAATTTGCCTTCTTACACTTAAATCCGAAGAAACAGAAGGAATTATAAATAGACTAAGGAGCATTTAACATACATACATAACACACACATACACAAAACAGATGGTCCAAAAAAAAACCAGAATCGATTGGGAATAAATAGGTATCAGTAGGTTCATTATAATGCACAATTTAGTCCACCGTAAACGCAATGCCGAAATCAATGGGGTATATGAGCTATAGACTTACAAAGTATGTATGAAAAAATCATGAGTTACTTTTTGTTTGATGATGAGTTTCCAGTTTTTACAAAAACAATAATTATTACTGATTAACAACAATAATAGGATTACTGTAAAAGTTATAACATTCAACTGAGTAATCACTATGTCGAGCAGTAATATGTACATGTACAACTAGTTTAGAGTCTAATACAAGCATTAGTAGGTATAGTATTTCGGTAAAACGGCGTCTCTTTTGCATGCTATTGTCATTTCATTTGTCATTTTCTCTTATCAGTTCAGTTAGCAAGCTCAAATTGTTTTTTTTTAATTGTTTTTTTTTAGTGATGAGTAATAATTATAAACATAAATGGTTGATAGTAAACAATAGTATAGTAATCCTGTCGTTACAGTCGTTAGAATATTGTTTATATTCTAAAAACTGATAAAAATCACAAGTAACTCAATGATTTTTTATAGACTTTGTCAGTCTATAGCTTTTATAGCCCCCATTGATTTGGGCATTGCGCTTTCGGTGGGGTACATTGTAGAGTGTAATATAAATATTTGGACATAATAAATATTTTGGACATCTTTTACACACAACATCATCTAGTCCCAAAGTAAGCAGAGCTTGTGTTATGGGTACTAAACAACTGATATAAATACATAAACATACTTTTTTTTTGTAAATACATACATATTATACATAGAAAAACACCCAGACTCCGAAACAAATATTTGTGGATCACACAAATACTTGGTCTGACCCGGGAATCGAACCCGAGACCTGTTGATCAGCAGCCGTATACGCTAACCACTAGACCAACAAGGCAGTCAAGTAATGAAACTACTGATACCCATTTAGTTCCAATCGATTCTGGGTTTTTGGTCCATACATTTTGGACCATCTCCTTTTGTTAATTTTTACATAAAATATCCTCATATTGATCTAGTGTAACAGTAAAATGTAAATAAGGCAATCATTTTTATCTGCGATTGAGAGACCAGGACGAAGAGATCATTATTATATTCAAATTAAGATGTCTGTTTGTAATTCCAAATTACCAACTTATTATCGAGGGAACATCTTTTACCTATAAATGAATTCAGACCTTATTTTCAGGTGGCCGGTGTATACATGAGTACAAGACTAGTAGTGAACGTATCACAGGTACTAATACCGCTGTATTTACACCGCACGCTAGGCCTACCAGAAAGGGCCCTAGCAGCAGTTCCCCTAGCGCTGTACCTAGGCAGCCTAGCCGCGGCAGGCGTACAGAGGCTGGCCCCAAGATCGTGTAAACGAAAACTCAATTATCTAACTGGTTCTGCATGCGCGTTGGCTGGTTTTGTGTGGATTTATCTTGGATCTGATGACGATTATAAAGTATATTTCATATATGTGGTTGCTGTGTTAATAGGTTAGTAAATCTCTGTACTATATAATTACTCATATGACGTGCTATTTCATATACTTATATACATGTATTAGAAAAACGTTTTTTGTCTATGTCCAGTTTATAATCAGTGTTTCACTTGCATTTAATTATTTTTGGGTTTGATATTACTGTTGTTATATGTACATACTGGGATCGTAACCTCTGTGCTTCAGTGGGTCCTGCAGTCCTCAATGATCATAACGTCCCACTGCCGGCCGCGAGCGGGTCGGGGCCTGGCATGACACGTGGTGACTACGTATTCTTGCCGTTGAATGGTTTTAAGCCGCTCTAAGCCCTCCAAATAAGCTTCACGACTGATATCTTATGATAACAACCGAGACCGACTGCTTAACGTGACAACATGGCGATGGCGATAATGATTATGATTTACTAGCTTTTTCTCGCGGCTCCGCCCGCGTGAAGGTACATCATAGATGCCGGTAAATAGTAGCCTATGTGTTATTCCGATATGTAAGCTATATTATTGTGAAGTTTCATCAAAATCCATTCAGTAGTTTTTGCGTGAAAGAGCAACAAACATAGACTCGCAAACTTTCGCGTTTATAATATTAAGTAGGATTAAGTACTATGTTGCAAAAATGCGATAAACCACAAGAAACCTAATTATATTTATTTAAATAACAGTCAGTTTTTGAATGAATCATTTATAGAATAACATTCCTTTACAATCATTTAAATTGAAACTTTGTACAGTGATAAATTAAACTCAATTGTACTAAAGCAACTTATAATATTTACTTTGTAATTTGAAGTTATTATCGAAACAAAGTTTATAATTGCGTTTATAAATGTATGCTATAGCATATCAAATATAATATAACAGATAATAATGATTCATAATATAGGGTAAAATAAAGTACCTTTTCGTGTTTTCGTTTTTTTTAATGTCTGGTCGACAGGCAAATATCATCATCATCATCATCAACAGCCTTTAACAGTCCAAATAGGCCTCTCCTTTGAAAGGAGGTTTTGGCCTACTATACCACGCTGGCCAGACGGGTTGGTAAAGGGTTTGTTTCAAGTTTTCCTTCTCTTGGCAGTGATGTTAGCTGCTTATTTTGTTCCTTTAGTCGCCTCTTACGACACCCATGGAATGAATAGAGGTGGTGACACTTTGTATTCTTAATCCGTCACCACACGGACAGGCAGGACCTGGCAAATATATACATAAAAAATCCAAAAGTGAGTGTGTTTGTAATATCAAATTAACATTTTTTTACTAAATGCATATCTTAGTATATTCGGTAGTAACATCAAACAATGCAATTTAAACATGTTTGTCTGTCTGTCTGTTTGTTCCGGGTAGTCCCTGGAACGGCTGGACCGATTTGAACGGGACTTTCACTTGCAGAAAGCTTAGTACCCAAGGAGTAACATATGCTATTTTTTTTAGAATAACTACGCTCCGCTACGTTCGTTAATAGTGATTTAATAAGTTAGGTTTTTAACTAGATGATTTAAAAACAAATGTTTATTGAAAACAACGAATTCTGTACCTAATCTACAAATAGTTGTCCTGAGTCTGGGTGTTTTTTGAGTCGGTTTCATGTTTGTTTATAAAGTCCCACACGACACAGATATATAAAATTTTACCTTTATCGTTTATTTCCAGGGTTTGGAGGCGCCATAATGTTGGTGACAAGTTTAGCCCTGACAGCAGACCTGGTGGGCGCCAGGACCGAAGCTTCTGCCTTTGTGTATGGGCTCATGAGCTTCACAGATAAGCTGGCCTGTGGGATCGCCATTGTTGTTATACAAACATTGTAGGTATATATGTGAACATATTTTATTTTACTATTATATGACGACTGCCTTGTTGGTCTAGTGTCTAGTCTAGATCAACAGGTCTCGGGTTCGATTCCCGGATCGCACCAAAAGTATGTATACTCTGCAAATATTTGTTCCGGAGTTTTACTGTTTTCTATGTATAGTATAGCTCTGCTTAGTTTGGTACTAAATGATATTGTGGTGTATTAGATGTCCTAATATATTTATTGATGTGAAACATCTATAGCCGCACGTAAAACAGATTTCTGGCCTGGCGACGCCTGGCGACGCGTCGCCACGGCACGCTATACGATGGTATATATATACAGTCTATATGCAGTAGTGTGTACTGTACTATTTTAATAATTAGTAATAGTTTATTTTATCATTATGACATATTTAGTTCCTATTACAATATGTTCTTTTCTGCATATTACTTTTACAAAATAATGGCGATGTTTCACATCTGCCAGGCGTCCCGTGACGGCTCACATTTTTTTTATTTAAGTCCACCATAGTGACTAGACTTCGTCTGATGGAAAGCATGAATAGAAACCCAACCCCCCGCCAAGATGCATCTGCATCAATAGGCCTCCGGTCTCGTACTTCACTAACGAAATACGACGGTACGAATAAAAAACTTTTTTTTTCTGATAGACATCGTACAGACAGCAGGATCTATCAGTTTTATCTATATCTGACAACGGTCACGTATTTAATTGAGTACGGGTTTTGTAATAGAAATGATAAGATATAACAAATAAATAATATCCTAACACAGCAATATAGATAATATTAATCGGTTGCTATGTAGGTACGTATTTTGTCAATTGACCGACCAATCACCAAGGATAAGCAACGACGGCGCGGTCGGACCGAGATGGGTGACCGTTTGTAACATTATATGTAATGGGCGTTACCGTGATTCGGAGGTCAAGTTAAGCAGTCGGTCCCGGTGTTATAAGATAGCAGTCGTGAAGCTTAGTTGGAGGCCTTCGAGCGGCTTAAAGATTACGTAGCCACAATGTGTCTTGCTAGTCCCCAACTGACACTCGGCCAGCGTGGGGACGTATGGCCTTAACCCTCTCTTGAGAGGTGACCTGAGCTCAGCAGTGAGACGTTATGGGTTGTTGATGAAAAAAAATACCCAAGTATGTCACATTTTTGCTAGATAATCTATAACCATTTGAAAGGCTTGTTGGTCTAGTGGTTAGCGTATGCGGCTGCTGATCAAGAGGTATTGGACTCGATTTCTGGGTCGGACAAAATGTTTGTATGATCTACAAATATTTGTTTTGGAGTTTGGGTGTTTTTAATAAATAATATGTATGTATTTACAAAGAATAGTATATAATATGTTTTTATATCAGTTGTTTAGTACCTCATAATACAAGCTCTTTCTTAGTTTGGGACTAGATGATGTTGTGTGTCAGATGTCCGAAATATTTATTTATTTTATTTTTTATTCATTGCCTATAAAAAAGTCTTTGCGACCGATAATAATTCTTACTAATATTATAAATAGTAATAGTATACTTGGTTGGTTAATATTAGATTTTATTTATACTAGACAATTTTTTTTATTTCTACTGGCAACACTGTAATATGGTTTGTGATTCAAGAACCATATTGTTGGCAACCCTATTTATGATAATAATTTCGTAACATTTGCAGTGCGGACGACGCTCCGCCGACTTACTACCGTGACGTGCTATCTTGGGTATGCGGTGCTGCAACCATCTTAGGACTCATCCTGACGATGTTCTTACCCAGGTTCTACAGTCATGAACTCCTTGTTGAAGGTGAGTTTCTACCGAGTAATATGATTTATCTGAATATAAGGCTAAGTATCTGTATCTATTGGTTCGTTTCCTACCCAAGACAAACGTTTCAACGACCTTTTCGAAAATATTAATATGAGCACTTTGTCAGCTAAGACAATATTCACAACTGAAAGTTAAATTATTTTGACCACTCTGAATGCTCACAGCTCAGCATTCACTGTGGTCAACATGACAATTTAGCTGACAGACATGGCAATCATGCCATGTCAGACCTCTCGATTAGCATCAATAGGTCTCGGGTTCAAATCCTGAGTCGGGCCAAAAAGTGTGTTTGGGTTTTTCTTACGAAATTCCTAATAGCAGTCCGATGTTTGGAAGTTTGGCGGTGATTCACGCCCGTGCTTCGGAGAGCATGTAAAGCCGTCGGTCACGGTTATCATGAACATCTATGGCAATCGTTATTGGGAAGTCAGTACCCTCAAATTTACTAACAACTAGTTCAACCTACGAATTTCAGTTCTCCCTTAGGGTTGCGGAGGTCCGATGCCAGTCGCTCCGTGGAAAAACTGAAATTCAGGTAAAACCGGTTGAACTAGTAGCCGACCCCAAATGATATTGGGAATAAGGCTAGGAAGAAGAAGTCTGCTAATATAAAATTGAATTGATGTAACAACAAAAACCCATAAGGTCCCACTGCTGGTCGTGGGTCTCCTCCCAGGAAAAGGATTCTAGCTATCCATTTAATATGACTTTACAAAAAAAGGTCAGACAGAACAGACAGCAGAACTGTACACTATGTAAATATATACCTGCCTCGGTAACGCAGTTGTTGCGTATGCGACTGCTATGCCTGAGGTCTCGGGTTCGATTACCGGGTCGGGTCAAAACTTTGTATGGTCCCAAAATATTTGTTTAGGAATTTAAGTGTTTTCTATGTTATGTATGAATTTATAAAAAAAAAAGTATTTATATCAGTTGACTAGTATTCATAATACAAGCTCTGCTTAGTTTGATACTAGATGGCGCTGTGTCAGATTTTCGAAATATTTATTATTATTATATCATGTATATGTTGTTCGCAGATGACTCTTCAATCAACAATTCAGACGAACAGGACACAGTAGAGGCTATAAATGCATGATCTATCTCACTCTTAGCTAATTTTATTACCTTTGTTACCAACAACTGATACCCCTCCACTTTTGTAAAGAAAAACAGGTAGTAGAGCCCCACTGATTTAAGCACGAATGGGCCGGCTCGACCGGGGCAAGTACTACCCTTTATTTTTTTTTTTCGTGCCGAAATCCCTTCTGATACCACCAGCCAACTAGCTGGTGGTTATGTCGGAGTCGAACCGACTAAAAACCGCACGCCATCTCGGGTAATTGAAGCCGAGGTACCAGGTGCACCCTCGAAAGGAAATCCCTGAAACCCCGACATAACTCGGGCGATCTACGGTCTGTACATGACCCCCTTCGGTGTGGGAACCCTATTTTATCCCATTTCCCCTATGGTTTGGGCTCTCTTTTGAGAGTCCGCGCGCTCTTTGCAGCGCTCACGCCTCTACAGGGGCAAGTACTACCCTCGTACAGAAGAACAATGTAAAAACCATTTGTGTTGTCGTCTTTCGTTGGTGAGGGTGAGACCGGAGACTTAATCATTCTAAAACATCTACTAAGCCGCATTCATGCTTTCCATCAGGCGGAGTACTTTCGTAGATTTAAATATATAAAAAAACAGAAATAGGAAACCGTTATTCCCAAAGTGGATATCAGTTAACTAAGGTGCTATTATTATTATAGTTATAAGTATATAATCAATTAATTTTGCTAACTCTGTTGTTGACATCACTAAATTAAAATTCACTCTAATTTATTGTTGGATTATATATCTTAATGTCATTTGTTTAAGGTCCTTTTTTCGAAATCTAATGAACTGTAAACGAATGAAATAAAGTATATATATTTTTTATTTCAGTTAAGTGATGTTAACAACAGAATAATTGCCATTGACCTTTGTATAAATACCTAACAACAATTCCCAACAAAAGTCAATGTGTATTTTGACCGGGCTTAAAAGATTTACAATAAAATATTAGATATGTACATTAAACTTTTGGAATTGATAGTGGTTACATCTACAGGTACATTAATCTAAGTGTTGTCAACTTTGATTTTTAGTGAGATTGTAAAGATAAATTATTTATTACGATATTTAATTATTATTTGTAAACGTTTGTACTCTTGTTTTTGTATTCATTGCAAAAGTGTAATCTAAGCTCAATTATTATTAAGTTTATCAAATAGCATTGAACCGACAACCCCTTTATTTTAACGATGAAACTACTGATTATGATATTTTTATATTTTATAAAGTTTATTTACAACTTAATTACGTAATTAATAGATCTCAGATACTTAAATAGTAATATGAGTTTAAGTTGTAATCCGAAACCACGTGTATTTTATAAATTGTAGCTGTTTAAGGGCCACAGCACACTATCTACTTTTAACATCGACGATCGGCGATTTTGCGACTGCATAGCGTTTTAGCGACTTTATGCGATCGAACGCGATATCGGAAACGCGCGTTTTAGCGACTGCTCAGATGCCTGGATCGCGTCGGCTGTGTGTGGTCTATAATTTTCCAGCGCCAAATCGATGCAACCAGCTTCCGAATGTGTGCGGAGAGAAGTGTTCAGCTGCTGTGTTGTGCTGGTGTTTTTAAGTGTGCGATGTGGAGCGTTCAATCGCCGTATTTAGCTTTTAAAAAGCGACTAGTCGCCGATCGTCGATGCTAAAAGTAGCTAGTGTACTGTGGGCCTATTTTGTTATGAATTATATTTTTTCTCGCTTTCACTATTCATGTGAAAAGGGACGGATATGTGTTACAGGAAAGTCGGGTAAAGCTTGCTCTACTTGCTTGCGTAGCTACTTAGATCATAAGTGGGATGTCAAACATCATAAATGTGTAAAACTCTGTGCCTTTCTTTCATACACACCATAGTTTTAAATCCAACAGTGAACTTCTTATTGTCAAGTAATAAAATTGCTGAAACTACCGCTCAAAGAAGTCCATTCGCGTTAAGAAAGTAGTGACGTAGTTGTTACAAGTTTTCGTAAAAATCTATAATTTCCTGGAACTTGATTTGACAGGAGGCGAGGCATTTTGTAGATTTAATAGCAATTGATTTTAAAAACTGTCTACAAATTTGCAAATATTCTATTTATTTAAATTTATAATTTTACCGCAAGAATTATCAGCTGACTGATTTCACAGTAATTCTGAAAGAAATTTGACATTCAGGTCTTATAAGGTTAAATAAATACATAAGAATGTTTACCGAGCTAAAAAAATCGAACATAACTTTAATTGTATATATGGAGGCCTTTAATGTACTGAATAGTATTTTTATAAAAGTTGAATACTAGAAGAAAACTATAGACTCTCTTTTTAGACTTTCGCGACTTTTATACATACTCATATTTTTTACTGTATACTGGACTTATTCGCGATAAAATTAAAAAGGTACGATACCTTCTACTTCCCGACATTTCGAACGGGTTATACCGCTCGTGGTCACGGGTAGACTGAAGGTATCTTAACCTTTTTAGGGTTCCGAAGTATATCACTCGGAACCCTTATAGATTCGTCATGTCCGTCTGTCCGTCCGTCCGTCCGTCCGTCCGTCCTCGACTTACCGTCCAAACGGTAAGTGGTAGAAAGATGAAACTTTGCATGAATATGTATTGTTATTACGCCGACAAAGTGCTATAATAAAATTTTGAAAAATATTTTTATTTGGGGTACCTCCCCTACACGTAAAGTGGGGATGTAAATTTTTTCTCGCGGCTACCCCATCGTGTGGGGTATCATTAGATAGGTATTTTAAAAACAATACAGGGTTTTTAAGACGATTTTTTGATTCAGGTATCCGTTTGCGAGAAATTCCACTTTAAAGGGCACTTTTTTGTAAAAACAGGGCGTCCCCCCCCCTCTAAAAGCTAAACGGCTGGATCAAAAAATCTGGAAAAATTCGTGATGGTGGTCCACATAATGAACTTTCAAGGAAAACTATGACGGATTAGATGACTTTATTAATTCAGGAGTTATGGAGACTTAACTTGTAAAATGCGCTCACTTGGAAAACGTCATACAAAATTAACACATTAATACGTGAACATAATAGAGCACGATCCCAGAGCCGCCGGACCTACGTGTGTAAAGCTGAAATTTTCAGGATTATTAGTACAATGTCTTGTTAAGATGTATGTGTACCCATTAGCTTGGGTGCGATTTTGATCCACTTTAAACGGAAAGATTTCATATACTTGTAGATATATACTTGTAGCTATTCACAACATCAACGAAATCTGGCCGTTTAAAGTGGGGTCAAAATGGCAACCAAAGGAGTTGGTTACAAACAAACAAACATACAGGTGAAGCTAATAAATGAGCGTGTAAAAACCATTTAATAATTTACAATTCTATTCTTGAAATAATACCAAAGATGATATACCTCAGCTTCCTAATTACTACAAATATTTAAAGGTATCTGGGGGGATGATTGGCCCTTCGGACTGGTCTGGCCGTATACAAAGGGTCTTAAAACAGTACCTACTTTAGATAATATGTATACATTTTTTAGTTATAAAATATAGTTATATAAAATATAGTTATATAATATAGTTATAAAATTTAGGTTTGCTACTATAACGTAGTTTACGTAATTTTTTCACAACTTTCAAGACGTCTGGCAGAAGTAATGGCCCACGGAATGTAGTAATAATCCTGAAAATTTCAGCTTTGTACAAATGACGTAGGTCTGGCGGCTCTGGGATCTTGGAGTATAATAATTATCTATTGGATACGATTTTAAATCCACGTGACTGAGGAACCCTTTACTGTGCGTGGCCTGACATGCACTTGGCAGATTTTTTTAATTTTATCGCGAATAAGTCCTGTATACAGTAAAAAACTATAGTCGTTATGCGAAGCAAAAAAAAGGTTTTTTTTAAGGTTTCATTTATTAGATTAGGTATGGCACAAAGTGTTGAAAGTATTATCATTCCATTAATTATTATTATCATTTCAAATGTATCAAATAATATATTTAAGATTTATCTCTGTGTTATTAAAAGGTATTATTTCATTTGTCACATCAAGTATAGTGTTGTAAACTATATTTATTTCAATAAACGTTATACCCATATTTATTACAAACCAATGGCAAACTATTATTGCTATTACCAAAGTTATTGGTAGTGATATCTATCCTTTTAATTACTCGTTCCCTAAAGCATGCCTGATTCTATTCGCCGACACCGTGTAACCAACATCCCATATCGGTCCCACTGCTGGGCTCAGGGCTCCTCTCAAGAGAGGGTTAAGGCCATACGTCTCCACGCTGGCCGAGTGCGGGTTGGGGACTGGCAAGACACGTTGTGGCTACGTAATCTTACCGTTGGATGTTTTTAAGCCGCCCGAAGGCCTTTAACTAAGCTTCACTACTACTATCTTATAACAGCGACACCGTGTGCCAGTATGTAATCGATCGCATGATCATACAGCAGCGCTATAATATATATTTATTATACTTATAAGCCGGGATCCGCTGGTGTTGGGGTGTGGATCGTGTTAAAGGAACCAACGACCAGCTCCGTGAGCCACTTTCTCTAGGACGGACGAGGACCGCAACCATCTTAATACCGGCTTCGAGAAGAATTCAATATGTGTAAAGCATGCCTCCCGGATCACTATTGCTTTGATTACTTGTTCACTCATTGTCTAGTACGTTCGAAAGAGGCGGCGAAGGGTACGTCATTTAAGGGTCGCTGCGGTGACATCTTATGGAGATGCGCTTGGTGCAAACTTCCAGAGTCAGTTGACACCTCTATGGCTAGTAGGTATAAGGCAGGTAACGGTAAGATAATTATGATGAAATGCAAAAAGCAATAGAGGTAAAATCATAAGAATACAAACAAAGCCCACAGACGCTATAGAATTCTAAATTTTCCTAAGTTTTAGACAGTCCGATTAGACATTGTGATATATTTTTTTTATTAGAACATTCAATATTTCTTTAACCAATTCCATAGGACATCAGTTGTTCCCAGAACGCTAATGTGAAACAAGTTCAAAAAGTTGCTTGAACTTTGATGTACAAGCGACCCAGCGCTATGCAGTACGTTACAAGTTTTCAAAATACGAGGCTAAGAAATAACCTGTAGAGTGAACCATGTTATTTTCGTATATTAAATAGGTCCTTTAAGATTGGGTATACCCGTTTAACTTAGAAAAAACTGGCCTAGGAATAAGTATATAATTGTAAAACAAGGTAGTAGAGCCCCTTGAACGAACGGGCCTGATCAACCGTGACGATGCTATCCTCACACAGAAGACCAACCTTAAATGACAATACTCAATTTTCGTTGGTGACTGCGAGACCAGAGACCGCCATAGTGTATGTGACCAGGTGACCATACTGCATTTTCTGCAATTTAACAACAACATTCTACTCAATCCCATCAGGCTGAGTCAGTTAGGCAAGCTTATATGTACAGGTATTCACAAATGAACGCTTTGTTCGAGCTGCACCTACATTCAGGCAACATGTAAAATTTACACTCGAATACTAGGTATATAGTTTTTCTTCATTTTATATTTCAGTCCACCTGGAGACTAACACTAAAATAACAAGTCATTGACAGTTCTGTTTTTTTAACTATCATGAACCTGACATTCTTCTTTTCTTTTTTTTTGATATATGTAATCGGTTTATTTTTCAATTCCGAAGGTTTCAAGTATCAAGTCGTAGTGATGAAATGAATGGTAAAAATGTAGTTGAAATGAAATCATTCTCGGCTTAAATTATTTTTTAATATTGCTTCCAGATGTTGTGACATATGTCCGAAAATCATATTCGAATCATAAGTCTTTGTACTGAACTTATCTGTTGTCTATATAAATATTGTTATTGAAACAATATGACACTATTTTCAGATCAATCACCATTGTCGACAGAAAGGGTAATTCGAGTTTAAATTAAACTATTCTATAATTATCTTCATTTAACTAAGCATTTTTTTTTATTTCATCATAATTTAAATTGACTTGATCATAAACGATTGGGATCAATAGAAAAAAAAATGTATAGACAAGATAACGAAGAGAAAAAAGCATAATTTAAACTCTGTAGTTTGCACAAAAATAAAAATAAATTAGAAGTAGAAAATTTATTTATTCCATACAATACAATATATTTCATCCACAAAAGCAGTTTCATCAGAAATGCACAAAAGAGATTCAAAATACAATAAACAGACATTTGCTCCCGACATTATTCACTATTTACATTTATGTGAAACGCTTAATAAATCACATTTTATATAGAAATGCATAAATATAAATTTTAACAATTTTAATTTTATTTGTAAAATGGACGTACTTAAAGTTACAATAACGCCGATCTATGAAAATACTTTTATATAATTTCTATTGTTTACCAACATTACAAACAGTCGCTTAACTAACTTAACAATACCTAAAATTTATATTTTTAAAATGGTGCAACAAAAGTATGAATGTAAACTAACATATGGTAAGGTACAGCGCGTCTTGTTATCAACAAGCATCAACTTTATTGATGATTGGAGATCTGTTTAATAAAATACAACAACGTATATCTTAAATTAAGATCATTTTACTTGGGAAAGTTTACTCTTGTTTTATACTATACTTGAAGGCCTACTGAACTACGGTCACAAACGGTCTATTAACCACAATTATTTCATTTGAAATAGGCGCTAATTTCTCTGATTTCTATGGCTTTATTCTATGTTTCTGTTGAGTTTATATAATGTACGTCAAATGTTAAATAGAAATTAAATTATTAAGGTAAATGCTACTTTTGACCGCTTTGTATAAAATACAGTAATTTTATGATCAGTTAAGACAAGGTTACCAGTCATAAAAATAGTTCCGCGAATAGTTTAGAAATATGGCAATAGTTAAAAATGGAATTATTCGTCGGTCATTCGTCAATTTTATTATGATTCTTAGCTATCACTCTCAATCATTTAACATATTATCTGCCAAATAACTATCACAATATGTTTAAAAGATAAGGATAGTAGTTAAGTATTAAAATAGTATTAGATACAATAGTAAGCTTCCCGAAGTTGTATTTTTCAAAAGGTGGGACTTGCGCCAGACCAAGCTAACATTAACTTAACTTGTACATAAGTAACTATGTTTTTGTATCTGTCGTTGATTTAATTGTTCTTTATCGAATGTTATTTTCGTGATGTCTTCGTTTTAGGCGTAGCTGAAATTTAAACAGAAATTAGTATTTAGAATGTCAAACATAAATTAACTAAACACTGGTACCATGGAAATTTCGAAATATAAAATTATTCCATAAACACAATAAAATAATTTTAGGACTCAACCGAAGAAGTTCCCATCTAGCCAACACTGATTTATTAGTAAAAGATATTTTACAAACATGTATTATTTTTATTTAATGTGAACTAAAGCTGCCTTTCATATAAACATCTTTTTTGGTACAGTTCGAGTTTACGTGAAAAGGGTTACCAGACCTCATTAGTAAAATTTCTTGAATACTTTCTATTATTAGAAGTGATTTTCAATCAAAAATATTAGAACAGAATAATGAACATACACACGTAGAAACACTGTGAGTTGCAAGTATTTGACTTTGTAATAATTGCTTAATGTTAAATAGCAACATTCTATGAACAAAATGGTATTTAAAATAGGTCTAAATGAATTTAATTATTTACAAAACATTCAAATTATTTACAAAGTACTTCTAATCGTTAAATGTTGATTAGATCATTGTCTTCAAACTGAAATTCGAGTACTTTTTCTTAAGGACCCAGTGTAATGATTTCATTTTTTTTTATCACGTTATAACGACTAATCAAATGATGTCTTGGTTAAACCCTATCAGCTGGCAACACTACATTTTGTTAAAATATTGGCTGATTTTATCCCCATTTTGAAGAGTTCTGCCTTTTATTTACACTTATTAAAATAGTGCCTAATAATGCAAAAGAACTGTAGCTACTTTCAACACAATAAAAAAACAAAAACACAAAAATAATCACAAAAAGAGAACATAAAATACAGATACCAGTCATGCGTATTAGTAAGATTATTTACAAAAACGGTGACTTACCTATTTTGCACATGCTTTATCAAGAAAAATTTTAACTAAATATATCGCTGCTTTGCATGAATACCCGCATAAAACAAAATTTTGAAAACACTGGTTTATAACACAGTCAAATGCAAAATAGTCCTTAATATATATCCTTATAGATTTTAATTCTTCTATTCTTCTATTCATCAAATACATGAAAAGTTATGACAGAAAATATTTTGTTTAATTTTCAAATAGCTCCCCTGTTTAATTTGTGATTTTGATTTGTGCGAGTATTCATGCAAAGCAGCGATATATTCATTTTTGTGCGGGATATATAAAGCCTTTGCTTTCAAAACCCAGAAATAAAACTGTGGCCATGCTCAATGTCGAACGACCTAGTAAAGAAAGATAACTAAATAATTATTAACTTTTTGTACGTGTCCACCAGTATTTTTTCTGAGTGCCTCTTAAAACTAGAGGTGTTACTTAAAAAAACAACAATTAATTACACACATTCTTTATTGATTACAAAAATCTATCAAATCAATTAGTGCAAGGCACCACATTCTCGTCTTTAATATATCTTTCTTTTTGAAAAAAAAAAACAATAAAACTTTACCGAACAATTGCCTCAATGAGCGGCAATTTATTATTTTCAATCATTTGGCACAAATAACATTTTGAACGTTGTTATAAAATTTATAATCTGTGCACTATAGTAAATATCTTATAAAATATCTACGAAAACATCAATATTTTATTTTATATAATAAAATGTAATCAAAATTAAATGAATATGAAAATAAATTACAGTCAATATGTTTTCGAATTTGTTTTTTTTTACCTATCATTGACAAGCAAGATAATTTTGCATCATATCACATTAGCAAGATTCTTAATGTTCGTTATTATAAAAATAAGTCGAGATTCTTAATTCGAAGCAATAATTATTATCGAATAGTAATATCTAGATGAGATTATAATATCAATAAAGTGAACTATGAGATAAATTTAATTATGAGAATAATTCGTAATTTAATATCCCTTTGGAAGATACCTTTGCTTATATATTTCCGAAGCAATGTTTAGTCGTCTATGACAATATTTTTTTTTTAATTATGACAATGTTTGTCTATACTTTGTACCCAGTAATGTGTACATATGTTTGATATACCTAGTTATTTACTTGTTATTTTATATAATACGGCTGACGATTGTTACTTATCAGAATATTTGAATTAGGTAAATAATACTGCAGCTTAATGTTAATAGCGCACGAGTGTTAGTAAAGCGTTATTAAAAATGTAAGCATTGTCCATTAAACATACATACACATTTGTAAGCCCAATAATTATTACAAATGTATTAATTTGTCAAAATTACACTTTACTGTTTTTTACTTCTTTTAAACATATTAATGAAGCGTAAGACCGATAATCATTTTTAAAATTTATGTAATACTTTTTCCAAATTCCACTATTAAGTGTCAAGCCAGAGTCAAAACGCATGGTTAAGTTTTAGGTTTCTAATAAAGTGTACCAATCAAATATCATATAATTTGACAAGAAAAAAATAATTTAAGAATTAATATTTTTTTTCTTCGTTATGTGTTTGATTGGTAAGCAAATTTAATTTTTAGATGTCATTATTTAAGCTACTTGCCAAGATTTTAAGAAAAAATTAAGATATTTTATTATTCGTTATTTATTTATTAAATACTGAATAATTATTTTAAATTAATTTTGTATACTTAAATTAAGACTTTCATTTTACCCTTTTTTTTCTTTTATTTGACAAGTCCCGCTGAGATATCATTTTTTTATAATAATTAGCTTGTCTTTAACCCAATATAATATTATTACACCATTCTGTCAAATGGAATTAACTTAAAACCTGAACTGAAGGTTAACTAGGTTAATTAGGCTTTAATAACTGCTGTTAATTATATTAATTTTACGAGTGATTAATTATTTATTTTTCCGCTTAACACTTTTAATGAAAGAATAAATCCTAACCAACCAATTTTAAGATGTAACTTATTTACCAAATTTCAAAGTGTAATTTTGACAATATTTCAGTAATTTATAATAGATATTTATTAGAATTATCGCGAACACCACTTGACACCATCAAGCAACAACATTAAAATAGCAAATTGAAAAAACTTCGAAACATTTGACACCCATCTAACAATTTAGTAAAGTTCAAGTGGAATTCAAAACTATTTATATACCCACTTGAAGCGCTGGGAATCATAACCTTCTGATACACGAGTCATCAAAATTTAACAAATAAAAAAAAAAAAAAACGACGCCAGACGCTATGAAGTAGCATTTGTGCTTAATGCCCGATTAAAAAAAATTTAGTCAGCCATGCAGTGAGCAGTTTACTCGTAAATTAGTCAACAAAAGAGAACCAAAAAATAAATTGTGTTCATAGGTACCAGTTTTAATGTACAAAATATTAGTAGCGAGACCTTCTGTCCATATTTCTTATGGAATTTGCGAGACACAACGCGAACAATGCGCCGACCACCTGAAACATTGGAGAAAACGAGCATTTAATAAAAAAAACTTAAATTGAAGAAGGAGAAAATTGAGTAGAATATGTTTAATTATTCACGTACTACTACGCATTTGATATTTATTGTTTATAATCTTGATAATAATAAACAGTAATTCAGAAAACACCGTTCATAAATAGTTAAACAAAATGTACAAATATATTTTTGTTCATTAAAACTTCTTTGTTTTATTTTTTTGACATACTAAAAAGTATAATAAAAATTTAAAGTCTGATTTATAATTTACTGATTATCATTAAAATACACACATATGTCGCTCATCGATAGTGCCAGGACTTAGTTTTAATTTAACACAGATCATCAACATCGCAAAATTGTCCTTAAAAAGAAGGATTTGGTCTACTATACCAAGCTGGCCAGAGGTGTTTGGTATAGGGTTAGTTTGCTTCCCTAGTCAGCTCTTACGACCCTGGGATGACACTGTGTTAAATCCGTCACAAAACAACCACAAATACCCTCAAAATAAATAAAATTTCAATTACCTCAACACAGGCAACACCGATAACAGCGCCAGCAATAGGCTTGTCCCATTTGTCGTAGAAGTCCGAGATCTTACCCTCGCAGCCAGGGTTTGCAGATTCCATAGTGCACTTGCCTCCAATCAAGGTGCCGTAGGGTCCGATAGCGCTGCAGCAGGAGTCGGGAAGGGATACAATTGATTTCAAACCGTAGTACTGAGGGCTACTGTAGCCACAGCATTCGAACTGAAAAAAAAAAAGTTAACTTCAGACTTCATAGAATAGAATACACTACACGGTCAGAACCAATCGCCAACCATCCTGTCCTTGGTCGGGTTGATATAAAAATGGATAGTGTAGAAATCAGTCGACCCGACCGATGGTTGGTTGATGTCAACGGCCTTGATCGCGAGCGCATCCCTCGCAACAGGTCCCAACTGTCTGGAAGCGAGTGGTTGGTTGGTTCGCGGTTGGTTCCGACCATGTAGAAGGTCTTTTAATTGTATGCGAAATTAAAATAGTTGGGAGTGTAACAACGCTAACTATTGATCAATAGAAGAAATTTGGTGAAATCAAAAAATCGGAATGGCGAGATAATTTATCTAAATTTTGGCATAAAGTAGGTAACATCCCCCTTAGAAAAATTGCAAAACGTTTTTCGTTTTCTATCTATTTATTTCTCTATTCTCTTGTTTGATTGGCTAATATTCTGTTTTGATTACGTGACTGAGTGACATTAGCCAATGGAACAAAAGAATAGAGAAATAGAATTGAAAACGAAAAATGTTTGTAACTTCGCTAAGGGGGCAGGTTGAAGATTAGAAAGTTTTCGATGACATGGAGTTTTTACAGTCTATCATTATTTACCTGTTGTTGAATATTGTTGATAACAGTCTCTGTAGCCTTGTCAACATCAGAGCTGGATCGCTTATCGAAGACCGTCTTCACCGACCTCATCAAACCTTGCTTAATAGTGTCTCCGTATGTGAAGAGAAGGACAGCGATCACAACTTGTACTATGATGATGACGAGAAGGAAGATAGCGTACTGCAACAAACATAACACCATTGAATAAGTTAAACATGCTCGTATCTTCCTAAACGATATACAGACACTATTGACTACCTCGTTGCTCTCGTGGTTAGCGTATGCGACTGCTGATCAAAGAGGTCTCCGGTTCGATTCCCGGGTCGGACCAAATGTTAGTGTGATCCGCAAATATTTGTTTAGAAGTTTGAGTGTTTTCTATGTATAATATGTATGTATTTACAATTTTTTTTATTGTTTATGTATAACACAAGCTCTGCGTAGTTTGGGACGGGACGGCGTTGTGTGTAAGATGTACCAAATATTTATTTATTGCTCTGAAGTCAGCTAATGTGAACTTCCAATATCAAGGGTGGAACAGTAGTGATAGTAGGTATACCTTAAAAGATTTACACATTTCCAAAAAATCTACAGTAGTAATTGCATAAGAAATTATGATAATACAAAGATGTCTAAGAAATAGTAAAAGACGAATAAAATTAAAAATTTCTTAGATTTTTTGTAATAAACGTTGATGATTGTCTACAAAATTATACTGATGAGAAGCTAATCTTAATTTAACCTATAATTACTAAACTATTTTGACGCTCCCATGTTCGATTCTTAAGAATAAACACTTGTATTACCTTCTCATTGTGCCACTACATATATTGTATCATTACGTCAAAAGAACGGAAATACGGTTCACATTCCAATGTTTCTTTAGAAATAATGTCCATTCAATGACTGTTATGGAAAGGTGAGGTACAAACTATTCATCAATCGAATCGCACATACTTTAGAGCTGCCAATTCTTCAAATACAAAGGGAATCGCAATGTTGAACTCTGAAGATATTGTTTGAACTGCCTCGCTTATGTCAGCTGGGCGTGCAAACTAAATAATGATGATTTATTTTGCATTCTATATCAACACTAGATACTAATGCTATCCAATCCCACGCCGTTTTTAAGGTAAAGACAATGGTCAAAAGTTTAACTGGTAAATTATTTGTCTTGGGTATTTATTGACGACTACTCTTGGAACTCATGCTTTCCATCAGGCAGAATTATTACTTTGACAGGTATATGCATATACTATAAAAAAGTAATATCAGACCACTTTATACAAATCAACCTATTGCCGCCAACCACTGCTGAAGAATGTTCCAAGATTCAAACCAAAGAGCGTTAGCTATCTCATATTGTCCTACACTACTTTTGGTCTGGTCTCCGCTCTTATATTCTTCTTGTGTTCGTGTGGTAGGTACTAGGTATAAAATGAATTAAACATAAATGCCTACCGTGACAACCATGCAGTGACTTTCTCGTATAGCTCCGCAGCAACCGAAGAAGGCTATCACGAACATTATGGCGCCGATTATAATGAATACCCATGGTGCGACTGTTAGATGAGATTTGATTTCATCCTTGACGACTGTCCAGTTTAGTTGGAATGCCACTCCGATGCCTATCATAGCCAGGCCCAAGAGCTGAAACAAAAATAACAATTGTAAATTAAAATCTATGTATTCCTACATCATATAGTGTAGAGAATATAGACATGGCTGTATGGTAGGTGACCTTTGCATCAAGTACTATAAAGAAATGTTAAATGGCAGTGTGATTAAGAGGTTATCTGTACTGGTGACCTTGCTAATAGGTTTATATTTCTGTTTTCTTCTTTACTGATAAGTCTTAAGACCTCGGTATAAAAATTGTTATTGGAAATATGCTACCGATAACGTAATAAGTAAGTAACATATTTGTTCGCAACTCAACTCATGATATCATATGAGTCAGTATGTTTATGTTTAACGTGACCTAATGCTTGCCATGGATTACCTATGGTGAGTGGGTTGACGGAAAAGTAATTGGTTGGTAGTAAGCAATTAGCTTCGACTTGAAAATCGATTTCGCGAATTTACTATGGGTAGCTAAGTGGTACAATACTTTGTTTTAAATGGGTTATCATAAACCTAATCACTGGGGTTACGGTCAGTCGAGAGGCATAATGAGTGAAGGTTAAGAGCCAGCATTGCGAACTGATGCACAAGTGTTCTTTTTAAAATAACTCTCGCACAATTCTATAGCATCCTCTAGACTCGCGTTTAGAATCTATCTAGATGACTAATTATATTATTGCTTGAAGCGTGCGTAGCTGTCGTGTGGGCAGTCTACCCAGTACGTAGTATTTATCTGAGGTTTTTATTCATATTCTGTTATTAGATACTGAAGTCTCACAGCTACCCACATCACTAGCTCTTAAAGTATAAAAGACCTATCAGGCAAAGCATTTTTTCTTTCATTTTTATGTGAAGAATACTTCCAGTCAAGGCAGTTTTTTGTACGACGGTAACCTCTAAAAAGTGTAACCACTTACGTAAAGTGGTTAAATATTTGTGAAAATAATGTTTAAAAGAATCGTGCCTCTTGAAAGGTTCTAAAAAAAGTTCGCATATGTCTATCTTTTCAGCTTGTCTCACTATAACCTCTTTTATAGGAAATAAGTTTACTTTCGTGGTATAACATGACTCTAAGGGCAATAGAACTTCATAAATCACAACATACTTCGTCACTCAAGTGAGCAAAGCAAATAGTGGTTACAATAAAATTTGAAGTCTGTGTCAGCTAACACAAGAGTTTTTTTCGAACTTACATTTTAAGTGTGAATTTTTAAATTTAAAAGGTACTAGCTGTCATTAAAAGTTACCTTTACAACCGCAGGTAACCTCAAGTGGCTTCCCTCACTCTTGTGATTCAGACATTCTGTTAATAAATGGCACTTCTCAGTTCATGACTTGTTTTATTTCCTTGCACATGCAATGGTTATAATACTCTTTTATGAGTAAAGGAACGTGTTCTGATAATTAAAAAAAAACTAAAACTAGTTTCATTTGCATGTATTGAAAGTTCCATTACGAATTCATATTTATATTGCCTTGGTAGTTTGTTTAATATACTCGTACTTGTAATTCTACAGTCGTGTTTGAGTGTTACTTGGTGAAAGGTTAATAATACACTTTGATCGCCCTTACAATAATATACCAGGGTGGGCCCACTTGCATAAGAAGAAAAAAATTACTTTGACTTGCAATATTTAATAAGAACTAGGTAATATAGGAAGTTTTGGTTCAATCGGATAATAACTTCTGACTTCGCATTAAGTTTTAAAACGACCGGGGGGGTTGGAGGCAAGATACAGACTCCAATGATATTTCATATAGATAATGTCATCCATATTCGGCAACCATGTTCTTAAATAAATATTGAAATACTAATATAACAGAAAAACAATTGCCGCCCTAGACTAACAGAACTAAACTAAAGAATATTGTCAAAAATGTCTTTAATATAGATTTTAGGCTCTATATTTAGTTTACTATGTGCTTTAACAACATCAGAACTGAATGGTATTCATTCTTTACCTGTGGCCTTTATACATACTGCCTACTCCTAAAACCGGTTGTACCCGCATGTTGAAGACGTTTATGAAAGGCGATACGTTGAAATTCCCATAGGAACGTACCTACACGTAAATCTAACAATAGACGCTGGTCGGCCGGCTTTGGTATCCAACAAACCATGGTTTAATGTAAACTTATATTGTCTATCCATATTTTTTTGCGTTAGAGTATGTATGGCGAATTCAATAATATTTATCGAAAATATACTATCTAAACTAATTTTACGAATACAAGCTCTTGACTTCGAGAGAGAAAAGACCTTGAATTGCGGAGAACAGATGATGTAGGTGCCTACGCATCTTTTTTTTTGTGTTTGAATAAAAAACAGGTTTGTATTGTCTTATTAACGTATTGTAGTTTAATTCGAGTAACATACGCTTTGAATTAATTTACTCGTGAGCTTGAACATTTACATTTATTCATTTACTACAGAATATTGTTATGCATTATTTATATTAATCGACCTCTACTGTAACACTAACATTTCACAAGTTTTTTCAATGTCATTGAAATATTTTTTACACGTAACTAAAATTAATTTCATTAATTTCGGATGACGCATCACACAACATCCACTCGGATTTAAGGGTTTTGTAATGTATTGCTGCCTTGTCACAATATAATCATAAAACACCTCTTCACTATTAAACATACGTATGTCTCTTTCAGTCATATAGTTATAATAATATCTTCCTTATCATTTTATTCTGTAAAATTAAAAAAGAAACGTCGTATTTGTTCAGCTGTTCACTTTGGCGGGAATAGTCATGAAAAAATTACGTCCGAGTGTTTATAGCTAATATTTTAAACGCTGGCAACTGTTTCTCGCTCAAGGTCACTTGTATTTATTGGCACCTTAAATTCAATTAGTTATAACTCAAGGTTAATACTGATTTAGTAGATAAACACAAAGGTGGAAGGAAACACCGCGTATATCAAGCCAGTACAAAAATCAGGTGCCCTTTATTTGTAAAAAAAGTTTATTACTTTTTTGTCTATGGCTAGAGGAAGAAGGTACAAGTTTAAAAAAAAATGGTACCCACATGACAACGAATTGTTGCATATTTTAAGCTTTGTAAATGATAATAGTGAATGATCTCATCATGACATCAAATCTCTTTTAAAAACAAATTCGCCACGTTGGCGAGCGGTGATACATGTTGTTTTTCAGCTCGCGGTTAAATATAGTTCACGCACGAGTCAATTACCCACCTATTTCTATCTAGCTTTCACTAAGGTCGACCTCGTACTACGTATTACTAGCAGCCTTGAATGATCTAGTGAAATATTTCCAAGAGGGCAATGGCTTTTTAGAAAAAGAAGTCGAACTTTGTGCGAACTAAATATCTATAATAAGGTAAATTAGGTGTGCTTTCTATAACGATTTTCTTTTTTAATTCATCTTTTTGAGTGTAATCAAATGAGCTTTCCCTGTGTTGGTAGCTTCCCTAATATTCCATCTGTCAATGATATTTATGAGTCATTTCAAAATGGATTAAAGTTTTAATAATTACACTTCTTAATAATAATTCTGCTCTCAAATTAAAAATTTGATTAAAGATTTAAATAAGATATGTGGGTTGTTTTAGACTACTGTTGTCCTCAGAATTAACTCCATTAAAGGGAGAAAATATTAACCGCTCTCGTAAACGTGATAGAAACGCTGCAATAACATTTTTTTTTATTTTACACTGTCACTATACACTAGAAACTTTAGCATGTAAATTGATTTAGCGAAGAAAGACGAATGTTGACATGCTGTTATGCCATTTATATATTGTTATTTTTGACTTTAAATTTCAAATGTATTGAATGTTCTATCGATTTTAGTGAAAGTGTTAACTTGCTTTCTGTTTGAGGTAAGTATATTAATCAAGTTATAATTCTGATTTTGGAATATTGTCGAATAAATTCTAAGGTCCGCCCTGATACGATACATACGATTAATTTTCTATAATTTACGTTATTTTAAGGAAAAAAATTAAGCATAACTTACTGTGTGTACATTTTTTAATTACTTAATATTTTACAAACATTATTTATAAACAATTATTTTACACATGTCCAGTGTAGTAGTTGTTTTAACACACATGTAAATTATAACAGACAAAAAATCCTAATTTTGCATGTGTTTTTCTTTTTTATATGATTATCATCGTTAATGACTAGTGCTGCTTTTATTTATTTTTTAGAGTGTAGAACATGTTAATTTAGTAGAACCCTATAAAAGAAATAGGTGATGTACCTACTCGTCAAAACTAGCCTGCATGAATAAATTTATCGACCAGCTATAACGATTTTAAGAGGAGGGAACGATGTCTCAAACAGTCCACATAGGCAGAGTGCCAAGTCGGTGTGGTACCTTTAGCAGCAACATATATTATTCGTTACAATCAGTCACAATTATATTTCAGACTTTGTAAATTTCTACATTTGTGAAACGAATTACTATGTTAAATAATATTTTTGAAGTACTGGTTCTTTAACATTATCAGAGTCACCTACTTTATAAACTGGCAACATTATTTTAGTGTGACAAGAACAGGGTCACCTGGCATACAAGCTTGAATTTATAATCTAATGTATCAATGAATAATAACCCTTATGGACTTTACAAAAGCTACAAAGTCATTTAAAGAAGCAATGAAAATTAAAAACGCATGTAAGTAGACCAGACTAAAGGCGCACGTAACCAAGCCATTCTGTTTAGAAAACAATGCTCTGTCTGTTGATATGTTCGCATTACTCTTAAACGCGTTCAGAATTTGGCACGCAATAAAATTTTGTTACGGTTTTATTTTTTTGAAAACAAGCTAAGTACTTACAGCTTCTCAAGACGTTTCGCAGAGTTTTGAGAACAGATAAGCAAATGTGATTTTGTTGCTCAGTCAATAAACGCTCCTGCAAGAGATTTGTAACTATACGAACAAGTATTCTATTATAATAATAATAAATATGAAGCGCTCATAGCCGAGTGGCCTTAGGTGATTGGAAACAATCACCAAGGGTAAGCAACTACGGCGCGGTCGGACCTAGATGGGTGACCGTTTGTGGCATTATATGTAATGAGCGTTTCCGTGATTCGGAGGTCACGTTAAGCAGTCGGTCCCGGTTGTTATCATAAGATAGCAGTCGTGAAGCTTAGTTGGAGGCCTTCGGGCGGCTTAAAAACATCCAACAGCAAGATTACGTAGCCACAACGTGTCTTGCCTGTCCCCAACCCGCACTCGGCCAGCGTGGGGACGTATGGCCTTAACCCTCTCTTGAGAGGAGACCTGAGCCCAGCAGTGGGACGTTATGGGTTGTTGATGATGATGATTCTATTATAACTAGATAAATTTAAGTTAAGTATTGTGTTGTGATAGAGAAACTATCAAACCACCAACAGACCGCCTAAAGAAGAAGGTGTGGATAGAGATAAAATAATTATCTTTGTCAAATTACGCCAAACCCACGTCTAATAGTAATCGAAGAAGACCGTCGACCGAATCATTCTGAAAACTAGATATTTATAAGTTTCAATCTTTAATTATTCTCTAGAGAAAAACATGTATAATTTAAAAAAATACTAAAAAAATAGGTAACGAACGAATATAACTAATGAATAAAACTGCAACGAGTTCTGTTTATTCATAGACCTAGAGTAATTAAACTACCTAAGGACTAGAAGCAAGCCGCAAGACGGATTTCCCTGTGCAATTTCTCACTACAAAATTAAAAAGGTCAGCTGTCACAAATTTTTTTTTAAAGCAATAGAGCTAGGAACAGATCAGTTCAATGGAGACTTTCGTGTGGGTGAGGCGTAGGAATCACCTACTTAAGTCGTTATGTAATAGAACCAGCTTTGTATTTGTAGGTGTAACTGTACGACTATAATACGCGAGACTTATTTGACCTTTTGAGGTTGTGTTTGTTAACCTATGTTTTATCTTTGACTATCTCAATTCACCGAACATTATTATAATAAATGGTGTATCCAATTAAGTACTTTGTTTAAATATAAGTATGAAACAAAATGATCAGAAATAATTAACAATAGATTATCGAGTATAATTACGTTTTAATGAGTTCTGTATTTAGGCATATTGATAGAGCTTCAATATTAAAGAAAATATGATATTAATTGGACAAAGAAGCAAGTGAAAACAGTCCGTCTATGTGTGTAACTGAATACTATTTTTATTAGATAGATTAGAGACATAGAGATAGGTAGATTTCGTAAGATAGACTCTAAAATCTTTTTTTTGCCTTATGGTAGCTTCAATTCAATTAGGGTATGGTTTGTATACTCTTTTAAATGCTTCTATTATTATTTTCAATTATAATTATTTTGGGTTCTTTGAATGGAATTTGAACGCTTCTTTTTTCTTTCTTCTAATGTGTTTTGTATTATTGCCAACATTAAAACGTTTCTGTAACATATATTTGTCTATGTATAGATAAGCAATAGCTCATTAAAGTGGCATAGACTAAAACTATCAGAATAAAACACGTGGTCTAATTACATAGCAACAAAGCTAGTTAAATCCAGTGCATTCAGCGGTATAGCTTTTGTACAGTACAGATTTGCTTCCAAACATCTCTCCTTTACCGTTATTTCAGCTGATAAATGAAGGATCACGAACTCGACATGCTAAATAGAAAATTTTACACAGTACGACATGTAGGACAACTTTAAAGAACGGTACTTACTGAAATCGTAATAAAAGCATTATAATTGAATAAATAAATATACAGGTCCTACTAAAAGTGGCAAGCTGTTTCTTTACACATCCAATTTATATTTTGGGAAAAGATTAAAATGGGTAATCGTTTAAGAAAATAACGAAGTATTATCTATCTTTTTAAAAGATACACAGATTACAGAGATTTTAGTGACAACTTTTGTTCTTAATTAAATAATTAGCTTTCGTCTACGGCTGCGCCTGCGTCAATATCGGTTAACGCGGTGAAAGTAGCCTGTATCCTTTCTTAGGCTTTAGAATATCTGGGTACAAAATTTCATTTAAATTGGTGCAGTGGTTTTTGACTTTATATTAAAATATTATATTGATATTGAATCTAGTTTATGAGAATACCTTAATCTTGATTATGAAGAAAGCGTCCATATATTTAGTACCTAGTAATAACATTGATTAAATCTACTAGGTGCTATCAAGCTGTCATCATGCAACATTAGACACCACAATTTTCGACAAGTAGTAGTCTTGGTTGACTTGGTCAATGTGACGGCTCCATTGCCTAATAATACGTCATTTATGCCGTGAATGATCACTCCACCCATCCTATCATTATTATTCATCCAGTAATAATTTTGTAACGAAGGTGGTGAAACTTTGGTGACAAGTGAAGTCGTTTATCCATACTAATATACTTACTTAAAGCTAAAAAGTTTGTGTGTTAGTACTGGTGCGATTTGAATATTTATTTCACAGTTAGATATTCAATTTATCAAGAAAGGCTATATGCTATATATCATCACGTTAAAACAAATAGGAGCAGAGTATTAACGGAAAGTATTGCAAAAACGGGAAAAAATTATTAACCTGAATCACGCTACGAGGTTACGTGGGTCAGCTATTTAATAAGTGGTAGGTCTTAATTATTTAAAAATATTATATTATTTAATTACTTAATCAACACAAGTTATTATGTTAAGGTAAATAGTTTAATATTTCTTCGGTGTGACATCAATCATTATCTAGCTTGTAAACAAGGAATAATACCTACCTTATAGTCATTAGCAGTAATGCATTATTTATTAAAATTTAAATAATAATAAATAATAATTTATTCAACCATAAACTCTTATTTCTAGGATACATTTTTAGATACACATTAACAAATTCACAAGTAAGTTAACATCCGCGTCTAAGCTAGATAACTAAATATCTGTATTTTACAATCTGTATGACGTACGATGTTGGACAAAAACTAGAATTCTTTAGCATTGTCTCCAACATTAGTCACTGGGTTCTAACATACAAACTCCACATTCCAAGACAGACAGACCTTTCCTTATAAAAACTTATCCCTATTTATCACTGTAAAATTATTGTAGCTTTTTTTTCCCTAACTTAAAACAAAATATCTATTTTTTCTGCTAGAACTTTGTACAGTCCATTTCGTTCTTATTTCATCACGCTTTCCTTGAATATTTTAAATGTCTGTGTATCAAGTTCAAGGGTTAGAGTTTTGTTCGGAATACGATGGAATGATAGTATTATAACACGTAACATTTATTATTTGTAGCGAAAATTAAAATTCAAGCTTGTTTATTGACCATTGCAAGCAAGCTAACCCGCCGCCATTTTGATGTCAAGTGTTGCACATTGGCGCGCTAACGTCTAAATGGGATTTAATAACAACTATGGCGTAGAGCAATTAGGGCTACTTATCACGGACAACAGTCGCGACCACGAATGCACAATTCGAACAAAATAACATATTTAGAAATATCGTTTTCATCACGTATTTATATATAATAGTGGTTTGCAATTATTGCATTTTTCTAGATCAGGGCAATCAAAAAAACGTGTTTTCGAATTCTAATTAAACATCTACCGCTTCCTTGTTTTCATTGATTTTATATAGGACATGAAATGATTGCACATGCATTCTGTGTCCGTGTGGTAACGGATTATGAATACAGAGTGTCACCACCCTTATTCATCCGGCGCGGGTGTCGTAAAAGGCGACTAAGGGATAAACTACGCAAGACAACATAATGCAAAGAGAAGGAAAACTTGAAACCAACCCTTCTGTCCAGCGTGGTATAGTATGTCCAGCAGTGGACTGTTAAAGACTGTTGATTGATTGATGATTCTGTATTTTATGACAGATGGTTCGAAGAGTCGCTGGAAACGTCATACAGAAATAATGAGATCTATGATTTTTATCTTACATTTTTCAATTAAAAAAGTCAAGGAATGATTACGATTAAAATGTAAGATCTCACGTTTATATTAAATAGGAATAATTCCACAGTTCGTTTTGTTTCCGCGTTATCATGTCACCGTGAAGCTGTGAATCAACAACCACCTCTCAATGTGAACCAGGTGTCACATTGATGATACAATATAAATATACTTGGGGTCTTGTTCAAAATTTAATTAAACATCTTCGTTTTACGTGGGAATGTGTATTAATCGTTCCTTTAAGGTTTAAAAACATATCGTGCCGTCGTGAAACACCCAAAGGATTAGGTTTTTGGGTATTAAATTTAAATTTCTGATATGTTCTGACTTTCCTTTCTATACTTATGTTTTAGCAATAATGAGGGAAACGCCCCAGTTCCCGACCTCCTTTCATTATCGTGAATTTAGTACGCGTCTCGTTTTAAAAGTCGTATGGTTATGCATACGGTGGCCGAGATATTTCACAGTCGGTTGCGTTTGCATAACTACACTATACACCGCAGATTATATATGGCGTACGGCAGCTGTGTAATCCTGTGCACATGTTACGTAAAGAAATCGCCGCCATATTGGTGTAGTTACTTTACACTTTTAAAAAATAAATTAATGTGACGAAGTGGTCTTGATTAGAACTGATGACCATGTGTTAACATGGTCATCATCAAGATTTCTCTTTATTTATGACTTAAGTTCTAGACTATTAATTTTGTTATTGTTAATTTGGTTTAAGTAATAAACATTAAATTTAAACAAAAGTGTATGCAACCTGTTCTTTGAATTTACATGTAAATGTAATTCGAACACTGCAAACACGAATATTATCTTGTAGTCGGTACCTCAAATATGCAATGCACACCATTTGCTTATGCAAATAACTTTTGAGTGATAGCGGTGTGGTGCTAATTAGCATTAAGACCAGTTTCTGAACTAGTTTAAAGACTAGTGTCATTTGCCTGTGGAAAAAGAACCCATTTTACAGATGTGTGAATCAAATGTGCCGGAATATCCTATCGGCAGTTTGCCAAAATCCATTATTGTTATTCCCATTGTATAGTTGACATGTTTCTGTTGTGTCCTCGGGATTGGTTCGTATCGATTTGTTGACCCAGATGGCAGCAACATGGCTGGTTAATCGTGATTAGGCCAACTATCAAATGACTCGGAACATACTTATATGTACTAGCATTTATATTTATAATAACGAAACTTAAGTACTTGTACATACATATTTTAAGAGGGTGTTTATTTCAAATCGTGATTTTAAACTTAAATAGTATTATCGTCACATTTATTATATTGACTTAAAAGATCTATCAGAAATCATAAGATCAGATATGAGTTTAAATACCAGCACCTGTTTTTATTATTATTATTTTATATCCTCCCAGTGACTACTCAACCTGATGGAAAGCGTGAGTAGGAGCATCCGGGATCATAATGGGAAGGAAACACGTGAGCTAGTAGTGAGTTCCAGTCTTTGATTGCTAGGTACAGGAAGGAAGAGCCGAACCGTATAGTTCTAGTGCGTATTTGCACGTATTGTCCTATAGAGGAAGGTAGAAGGTGGGATAAGTTGGCAGAGCTCTTCAGAACACACCAGGTTTTAATTTTAAGTTCGTTTGATAAGGAACAGTTATTACAATCGGTTTTCTGCTTTAAGTCTATTTTTTTTTCAAAATAGACGCAAAATTAAGATTCGGAAGACTTTTTTTAATTAAGTAATTGGGTAGCCTGCTGTCGTACCTTCTTAGGAGTGTTAAACGTTTTTACGTCAGACAAAGAAAAAAATTGGGTCACAGTAAATGGGGGAAGGGAGCGTTTAGGTAAAGGACATCGAATAACTATTAATCAATAAACCAAACTATACACATTAAATATCTTTGGTCTTTAGAAAAGCTATCAAACTATCACAAAGATTTTGACAATTGACAAGACAGAAATAAGCTGGAATTTATTTGTGAACTCGGTATTTTAATACTTGCAGATAGTTTTTAAACAACAACAGTAGTCAAATATAATATTGGTGAAAATGAACGCTTCATGTAAGTAGGTAAGTACCCCTTCCAAATTGCGCACCCTTCTGCTGTTATGGGAGGTTGAACACCATTAATAATCAGAGGTGCCTTTTGAATAATACGGCGTCACTAACTTTTACTATCGTACTTGAACTAAATGCTTTTTTTTATGGAAACGACCTAGTTTTACTAATAAACTGGTTCAAAAAACATTACATAGGTACGTATTGATAGAGAAAATTATGTTTGTAATGTGAATTAAACCACGAAGTATTTCATAATTAAGTATGTCAAGGATATAATTCCAATTTCATCGCAACAATCAAGATGAAGAAAGCATAACACATTAATTAAATAAAACAAATACATCGATTTTAACTACCTACATGAATTGTGATAAAATAATAATTAAGTAATAACTTACAAATAAAATTCCTAAATTTAAACCTCCTTTTAAAGGAGAGGCCTGTGTCCAGCAGTGGACTGTTATAGGCTGTTGATGTTGATGTTGTTGTTGAAATAAAATTCCCGTAAATTAGGATAGAAATCAAAAATTTTTTTACAACAATTAATCTTGATGCGAGAAGCCGAGGTTAGAACCAAATGGCGTGCAATTAGATAGGCCTATATCCAACAGTGGACTACGATAGGCTGATGATGATAGACACAATAATATGGATCAGATACAAAGACCCTGCCCTTCTTTGAAGTCGTTTAAAAACAGGCGGTGTTATTGCTCCGTGTGATTTCTATTTAGAAGTTTGTTTACACTTCAGCCATCAAATGCCAAATATGTTGGTTAGATAAACCAATGAATCATGCCTTTGGAAGAATACCTACAGATTAATATTGTGCTCTTTTATAAAAGTGTCATTAACGTTGTGGTGTAAATGAATTTATCACGTTTTTGCAGCTGCCAGCCAGTGTAGCCCTAAATATTCGCAAATAAAGTAGTATTCAATATGTTGCCTTTTCTGAGACATAATTTTGAAACTAAAGAATAAAGGCATTGATCGCTAACTGTGAAAGGCCACGTGCACTTAAGTTTCAACTCAAAACTAAATTAACTAGATTTAGATTACTGTTTTTGTATTTATATTGGTGACGTGTATTTGCGATCTCAGTAAATTTATTTAAAACTGTCAGAAGGTTAATAATATACGAAAGGAACACCTTCCACAGGGCAAGTTAAAAATACATGTGCCTCTAACAAGCAGAAGTTTAAGCGGGCTAGCGGTTTATTTATGGCGTGCATTGCGTCTCGTAAATCGCAATATCAGATTAACAATCGGTGAACGAATCGAAATCAATTTAAATAACGTTCAAGAGTGACGCTTGAGGATGATTGATAAGCCAAAATGGTCGTTGTTAATGAGTTTTTGTTTAGAAGCTGGGGAGTGGCTCTTTAGTCAATCATTAAAGGGAGCTCTGAATAACCTTCAAATTTTCTCTAAATAGCTTGTCTTGTTACTTGTAATTACCGCCCACACTTGAACTTCCCGAATGTTATAATTTAGGGTGTGCGTGGGCCATGATTCCGGTGTACAGGATTTATAGTAATAGGCATGTGGAAGGGGATGGTCTCATCATTAAGTAATTACTTAAGTGCCTACAGTGCTTTTTCTACTTTACCTCCGATTAAAAATTAAAGCAACTTTTTGTACTCTTTTTTTCTCAGGAGCATGATTTTTACACGAAATTGGGAATATGCCAATTCCTTTTAGTTTTTCATGATTTTTAGCAAATCCGTAGAACTATTTTCAGCCAATAGGGGACTGTTCCCAGCTACTTACTACAATCGAAGTTCAATTGCCGCATGTGATATCTTGCTAGTTTTCGACCTGATTCGCTAGCCCTGTCTTTTTACCTTACTTCAATCAATGTAGGAACTTTTTTTATCAAGTCTAGATAGAAAATAAAAACAACCAAACCACTCCATTATTATACTACTTACAAGAATTCCAGAAATAATATGATGATATATAAAACCCAATAGATTTTACATTGTGTATCATTTTTACATACCTACCTAGTTATATTTGTTAATAAGTGATCAGTTCACTTCAAACTGCACAAGCCTACCCACATTTACATAGTTAAGCGCAACATGGCTATAGAAATTGCGTGATGGGACCCGCCCAACTGAGGTGTCCTATTCTGACAGTCATTGCATAAGTAGGGTCGTTGACCGTGTTACAATGAGGCAGGAGGGAGGTATGGACTGGCCAAGTCATCATAGTGATCTGTTACTATTAAATTCCATGTTTCTTAGTAGGTTTAGATAAATGTGTACTATAATATGTATAAATGTATAAAGATCTACCGCAAATCAATCCTAATGTTATAAAGTTGAAGAGCTTGTTTGTTTTAACGCTCTAATCACAGGAAATAAAGATCCGATTTTAAAAATTCTCTTTTAGATAGGCCATTTATCGAGGAAGCTTATAGGTTATATATTATCACACTACGTCTAGTAGGACGCACTCATACTCCGCTGAGTATAATATGGTGATAAGGCCCCGCCACGAATATTTTTTTAGTTTCAAGATAAACTGTTTAATAAAGATATTATTATCACTGTAAATGCAGATTTTAAAGTAGGTTCAGCATCATCATCATCATCAACAGCCTTGAATAGTCCACTACAGGATGTAGGCCCCTCCTAAACAAGGTAGGCTAAACTATAATATAATTAAACCTAAACACGGTAGGTAACTCTATTTAGATATAGGTTTTATAACTAAAAATAATTGTTATAATGACGAAATGTTCCAACTAAACAGGAAGTTAACTTAATTAAAACCGTATCACGTGTCTTATTCAGGCAATGAATACATATTTACATTGCTATTCTATAGGAAAACGTCCGCCTTTAATGCTATAGCAAACATACAAAACGAATTTATTTTAATACATATATTTATTTAATAGAAGATACAGAGAGTACTCCTGTTTGAATGTCGTAATGACTACATACTTAAATGTCGGATTTTTTTTGTAGGTAAGTACTTATGTTATGGAAAGTTTTATCATTCATCACAGCCCAGCCAAATACGTGCGGAGGCGCTGATAGCCAAGGTTATCATTGAGGATAAGAAGCAACGGCGTGGTCAGTATCTGGATGGGTGACCGTTAGTGGTATGATATCATGAGCGTCTCCGTGATTCTGAGGTTACGTTAAGCAGTCGGTCCCGGAGCTTAGTTAGAAGCCTTCAGGAGGCTTACAAATACCCAAATGATATATAGCCTCAACGTTGTCTTGCAAGTCCCCAACCAGCACTCGACCACTGTGGGGACATTTGGCCTTAACTCTCTCCTGAGAGGAGTTCCGAACAGAGCAGTGTGACATTATCGGTTGTTAATGAAAACACGTCCGATGTAACAAAATTATGTAATCTAGTTGTAATCATGTAAAAATTCGATTAGTAAACTAAAAAATAACTGCAAAAATAAAAATAAAAAAGGTAGGTATTTAAGTACGTATGTTTTCTATATTTATATTAATTATTACACAAGAATAGCATATTTCCATTAAAAAAAAAAACAAGTTTTAACAATGTGTTTAGTGAATATGTTTTATATCACCTATTAATATTAATTTTTGGGCCATTAACATCTCGTTAAACTACTATTTATAATAAAAATATAATCTACATAAGTATGTATATATGTCCACTAAACCTGTAAAACTTATAACCTGAATGTTTCTGTCCATTAAATTCCTATTGAGTTGTGAGTTTGGAAATTTTTACTACCTTGTGTTTGTAACTGACTGGGCGTACGATAATCTAATTGGTATACCGAACATCAAATATGTTGAGAAGAACCTTGATTGTCCTTTTACGAGTTTCAAACATGCGTCATTCGAACACGATGAAACGTCTTTCTCGACACAAGACTCAATTTTCGATTGCGTAAGTTTTATGTTAATAGTTTTGTAGTCTGTCGGTAAAGATGCCAATCTATAATTGCTTTTTACAATATAAAAGCTTAAAAAAAACAGTAAGTAAATAAAAAATTTAACTCTTTTCCTCGGCGAACATTATACGAAAACTTATGAAATAAAGTGAGCATTGCTAAAGAGAAACTCTAGTATAAGGCAAGGCTGTAGTGTGCAACATCTGAAACCACGTAGATTTTTTACAAAAAAAGAATCTATTGCACGCTGGATGTGAGCAATACATATATAGAACCAGTTCCATCCAGAACCTGTTTTGTTTGGGATTCCGGACCACAACATGGCAACACTCGAATGATATTCGTTCAAGGAAATTGGATGAGAGTACTAAAAAAATATCAAAAGTGGCAAGCATTCGAATGTTTCCTTTAAGGTGAATATTTTAAATACACACATAAGGTTTAGTTTTGTCCTTTGAGGGCTTAATGGGAGCAATAGGACAAGTATTTTAAGTGTTACAGGCGCCAGTTCGGCGGCTAAGACCGCAGCCGTTGTGGCGATGATGTCATCAAGCCAGGTCACGTGTATGTTTGAATATCGTGGATTATGGCTGCCAACGAAAGCTTTATTACTCCGACAATGGGACGCAATGGTTAAATTAATAACTTCATGTACATGTTCTGTGCACAAGGACACAATTTATTTGTTGCGCTTTAACAAGTAGGTAGTATAGGTACAGTTCTTTAGGTTTAACATGCACGTGATTTCATTCTCATTACTTGAGAGCACGGAAAACAGCAACACGTAGGTAAAAGGAATTCCAATGTCTCATTTAAAATTGAGTCACTTATAAGGATAACTTCGGGGGCATTATAACCTTGAGTCACGAACACATCTCACAAACTTTTCCTTGGAACCTAAGGACATCTCCTTGACACACTTTGGAAGAAATACGTACAAAGAATTTCGTTAACTATTAACACAGCTAAGCATTTTGTTACAATTTGAGATGTAGAACCTAATAACCTTCGTCCGAATCGTTAAACTTGTGTCACGCTGAATGATTCACGTAAAAAAAAAAACAATACGATTTCTTGTTGCTGGTTCTTATTTCTGGTTCCAATAACACGGGAATGAAACTTACACAAAAACATTCGAAACGACAACACTACCTGTTAATTAATTATTCAGTCCGAACACCTGTTGACTTTGGAGGGTAAAGTATGAGGGAAAATGTGTTTTTATCATGCAATCTTTATTTTCGACCCAGTTTGCTTCAAATTAATGAGCCCACACCCCACAATAGGGATCCAAAAAGTTATGACACCTCCGTTGTTGTATTAAATAATATATTACTAAGACTAAGATGTTTTCAAAGCAATTTAACAAAATATACTTGTTAAGCCGTATCGTGTCTTGCATCATTGATTGTTTTTTTTTACTCCATAGGGGCACCGTACCCACACTTGTATAAACTATCAATTAGTATGCCTGTATGCGGTACTTGATGTGAGTATGGTTTTCGTTTTTAAATGTTTATTTAAAAAATATTCTTACTACGTTTTTGTTCAAAGAGATATTATAAAGTTACTCAGAGAAAGATGTTTTTGACATCCTTATAGAATCCCCAGGGATATGTCTAGCTAACTAACAAGTTCTCGAATAATTTTCGAGATATTTTCAGAAAAGAAACAAATACGATATAGGTAAATTAAGTCGTAACGAAATATGTTTTCTCAACATTATATAAACAGTTAGCATAGCTGGGTTTTCAAATGTAATTCTAGCTAGCAACGAGTAGTCAATTCAAGGACAGCTTCATTCAACAAACCGTTGATTAGGTATAATTAATGTCTAACGGTAAAAAAGTGATGATATCAGTAGTGTCAACACAAAATTCGTTAAATACTCGCTTCTTGGCAAGTAAACAGAAGTTAATAGGTAGGTAGGTAGGTTGCCCTGTTTAGATTGGTTCAGATTGTTTATTTTTTTTTCTATGCAATAGACAAAGGAATTAAGTTACATCTTGGAGCAGAAACAAAGAGATTTTAATACTTCTGCTGCCATTATAAATGGTATGTTGTTTGTTACGAGCCTATGATTCCATACCATCTGACCTCATCATATTACCTACCTACCTGCCATCTATATAAGAGAGGATAACAATGTGGCCTTTTTAGGGTTCCGAAGTTCAAGACTAGGAAATGTTATAGTTCCGTCAAGTCAGTCCGTCTGTCCTCGACTTCCCGTCGAAACGGTAAGTGCTAGAAAGATGAAACTTTGCATGGATATGTTTTTAAAACGTTGACAAAGTGCTAGAATAAAATCACAACAATTATCTATTGGATACGATTTCTCAATCTTGGGTGACTTCGGAACCCTATTCTACGCGTGGCCTGACACGCACTTGTTTATTTATATGAGCCTGTAAAAGTGAGTAGTCACTAGCCTGATGGAAACCATGAGCAGAATCCAGGTGTTGTGGTCACCATACACATTCCGAATGCTGACAATACAGAATAGTGACATAATACCAGTTGAAAAGCTTCATCATCATTGGGCTTAAACTGATTCTGTTTTTTTTTGTCATGAGAATCGTGGTTTACTATAGAAAGGAACTTTAAAAAAGAGATTATTTGAATCACTGACACGTTTGACGAGAATTCAAGAAAATGGCGGCAGCGTTTTATTTACTTCGTTATTCTCCGCCAAAACCACACAATGGTATTCAGATACATGTACGTGAATCAATAACAGTGTAGTTCCCTCTTCGTAATAGTAGGTAATATTTATTAGCATTTATGATCTCACTGACGATCTTACGAACGACAATAATGCGGTACCTGTTTAGGAGTAAACTGTAATAACTAAACGCATTGTTGCATGATTCATGATTCATCTTTACTCAACACTATTTTTAAATTATTACGTATGTTATTTGATTTTAGAATAAAAGCTATCGTTAGAAGTATGTATTGTGTGTATTTTTGAAGATTCGCAACTAATATTCGAAGGTAGATTATGGTAATGTTCAGTAGGTACCTACCTACGTCAGGCTTAAGGAACCCAGGATGGGTCCGAAACAAAGGTGCCTGTTTAATAAATATGTTTCTGGTATGTATAATTTGATCATAATAAATAATTAAGGAATCTAGTTATTAATATTATAAATTAACTTACAAAATGTCGTTTGTAATATTTGGTAATATTTATAAAAAAATAATTTTCCATTCGGATTGGAGTGACTAAACAGGCTTTACGCTGTCTCCGTTCATACCGTTTAATTCATATCAAGAACATTAAATCAATCTAACGTAGGTACTTAAAATACATATATTTACTTTTTCAAATAAAAATATTATCTCAAGAACTAACAACTGGTTTTACCAACTCTACGAAATCTATTTAGATGAGAAGAGTTTAAGTTTTATCAATCAGAGAGGTGATCTCTTTGTCCCTCTCTTTACGCAAGTAAAACAGTTTAACCGGTTTTTAATGACCTTATTAGTTTCAATAAAAAAAAGTAGTGAAATGATGAAATAAGAAATGATTAAAATCATTGTTTAAAACTATAAAACGCCATTAGTAAAGTGAGTACATATAGAAAATCAAATCCAAACGGATTAATTGAGACTTAATAGCTCGTGGTTAGCGCCCAGTATAGGGCGTCGGTTTCACTGTTCGCTGGTCATACCATCAGCCGTCTACCGGAACATAGTCAACCAAAACCGGTTCCAAGCCCGCCCTTTCCCCAACTCACCGCAACAACCAAGTTGAAGAAAAACAGCACATATTTCACAAAACTTGTTCCACATCCCATCTTGACTGTGAAGTTTACACTTTTATGTTAAACACACAATAGCACTATGTCACACGCGGTGTTTTTGTTTGTTTCGTTCGAGCGCAACCGAGACCCTCTTACTGCGACGTTGTAAATGCTACTAAAGAAAATAAGCAAGAGATCGCGATGGCGGCGCGTCCCCCCCGCAACCCGCTGGGTTCCATGAATCATGACTAGGGTGACCAACAATATGTGGAATCGGGGTTTTCAAATTACTTTCATGATTCAAGTTCGACGTCGGTGACCGCTGACGTTACTGGTTATAATTAATGACGTTTGTAATTTTTTTTTAATTTGATGATTAATTCGTTTACTTTGTTCTACTGTAAGTATGAGTTAGGTACGTATTATGGTGCCATAGAGTACCTACCACATTTTTTTGAAGTAAAAACATATTTTAAGGCCAGCCTGGATGGGGTTTAAACTCATTTAGGTCGACATCGATATGGTCACGTGCCAGGTTGGTGATTGAGCCTGATGTAATAGACCGATCACAAGATCGAACAATTAATTTGTATATTCAAAATCCATACCAATTGTTTTGTTAATAGTTTTTAAGATTTTACCCATGTCAGCAGTCCTCAAAATTTAAATTTAATTTAAAGGTTCTATTTTGTAAATAGGTGGTCTTGTACATTGTATTGATCCGTTTCAACATTTTATTCGTACCAGAAACATAAAACGCAAAAACAAGTTAATCCAGTCGGGGATAGCAGTTAAAAACCAACAAAGGAAACACAGTAAATAAAAAAGAAAAAAATCTTTCCAGAAACTTATTTTACAGAGTTCCTATTCGTGACCCCTCATTCACCGGTTATCTGTCTCGCTCACTCCATTGCATCGAGATATTTCACCGTCCCTTTTTACTCGTCATCTCGACAGGATCTTTTAAGAAGTGTATTTCGTCGATTTAGACGTTATTCGTTCGAGATGCTACGAATATTTGACTATGATGGTACAAATCACGTTTCCTTTGTTATGGAAATACCAACAATTTAAAAATAATTACGTACCCAAGGTTCTTTGGTTCATTCTTTTTGTAAACAACAAAAACAAAATCTCTTGGAACAGACATTCCTATAGAGGGGTCCTTGAAATTCTTCTCTATACAAATAAATAAAATATCAAAATAACCGGGTTTTACTAAATGCATATGAATGTATATACGGTACTTACATCAAGAGATATCGCTACTATGGCAGTCCTCTATCGCCTTTACCACGGGGAGTGTTCTGATGAGCTCTTCCAACTGATCCCACCTTCTCCCTTCCTTTATAGGAACACACGTGCTGGCTTTGGAAGTCACCGCTTTAGAGTGGTAGAAATACGCACTAGAACTAAACGGTTTGGCTCTTCTTTCCTGTGCCGAGCGGTTAAAAACTGGAACTCGCTACCATCCCACGTGTTCCCTTCCCATTATGATCCCGGGTCCTTTAAGAGGGGTGTGAAAAAGCATCTCACAAAGCCGCCATAGTCTGGGTCAGCATCGCCATACTTCCTGCATCGCGGGAAGTGTGGTGGCCCCCACTCTTGGATTCCATTCATGCTTACCATCAGGCAGAGTGGAGTCACATTGGTAGGCATCAAATAAAAAATAAAAAAAAGCAATTTTAATTTTATTTGTCTGTCTGTCTGTTTGTTCCGGGCAATCTCTGGCAAGCGGAGCGAAGCTCGTTATATAAGAATCAGCCTAAGTTACTCCTTAGGTCATCAGCTTTTAGCCAGTAAAATTCCAGTTAAAATCAGTGCAGATGTTCCCGAGATTATCCTGAAAAAACAGACAGAGGTTTTTAAAAAACATGCCTTTTTGATGTTAGTACCGTATATTTTTAGTTACATCTTATAATAAACTACAGGTTTGTGCGGAACCCTCGGTGCGCGAGTCCGAAATAAACAAGTGTATATCTCTTATATCTGGTACTGAATTAAACATAATTGAAAGCTAAGATTTGAGATATCGAAAAATTAACTGTACCTTAATGGATTTAAAGTATATAATCCAAGAACAAATTTTAGTGAACTTTAGTTTAGTGATGTCAATAATAGAATTAGCATCAATGAATATATTTTACGTAGTGTATTGAGTAGAGAATGTGCCAAAATTCTATCACCTACACATACACATAGGCATTCAAAGTCCCATGGGAAATGGGGATAAACAACGGGATAGTGCATCTCTATATTAGTTTCTTTGAATGCTTTTTTATATTTAAGCCTACCAAAGTGTCTCTACTCTGCCCGATAGAAAACATGAGTAGACTCCAGGAGTAGGGGTCACCATTCCCGTTTACATATTTACATCCCTCCTTTTCATAAATACATCATTTAGATCACTACAATTAAACAGTAATATTTATAATTGACAATAACATTACCTAACCACCGGGAACGAGATCTGTAAGTCAAACATATTGAAATATTCAGATTATAATTTGAACTGAACTAGTTTTACCCGCCCCTTCGCCCGTGTTTATGTCAGTTATCGTGGTAATGCGCACGCCGTTATTGCGGCGGTAAGACCAGTTATGGAGGATTGGCTCGAGAGGCGTTACGGGACCCTCTCATATCATATCGGGATCATCACATATGTTTCGGTGATCACCTGTGTATGATCCGTAAGGAGCCAACGCCTGAATGCCACCACTGCGATGGTCAGAATGCGGACACGGCGCTCCCCACGCTGATCGAAATATCGGGGTGCCCACACAGAAGGGGACCAACCACCAAAGACTGCCTCGTTGGTCTGGTGGTTAGCGTATGCGGCTGCTGATCATGAGGTCTCGGGTTCGATTCCCGGGTCGGACCAAATTTATTTGTGTAATCCACAAATATTTGTTTTGGAGTCTGGGTGTTTTTCTATGTATAATATGTATGTATTTACAAAAAAAGTATGTTTATGTATTTATATCAGTTGTCTAGTAGGTACCCATAATACAAGCTCTGCTTAGTTTGGGATCAGATGATGTTGTGTGTAAGATGTCCGAAATATTTATTATTTCTAACTACAAGCCGTAGGTGGCCCGAGGTACGTCGGGGTCCCAGAGGCTTCCTTTCGAGGGTATACCTGGTTCCTCGGCTCATAGTACCCTAGACCTGGTTAAAACTACCCTATTTTTTCCAGAAAGTATTTGTATGCCAATTTTCATTAAAATCAGTGCAATGGTTTCATGGTGAAAGCAGACAGACAGAGTCACTTTCGAATTTATAATATTATATTGAATTATATGCGTACATAATACTCGTATGTTGGTCAATAGACGTGACGACATTTTGCCGCAACATATTGTACGTATTTACATAAATGTATCATTATTCAAACATCACAATGAAACGTCATTCATTCTCGACTTGAAGATTTACATTTTACTAGGATCGTTTTTGTTTTATCGGAAGATTGTCCCCATTTCATCTCATCCACATTTTTTATCATTAAATTGACAACCACGACCTGAAAACTAGAAGACTTTAGAATTGAAGACGTTATATACTTGACATAGGCAAGTTAACGATATTATTCGACGGGTTGCCATCTCATCAAAAGAAGAAGAAGAGTACATTTTACTAGAGTTTTTGATGTCTTGTTTTATTTTAATGGGAGAGGCTTATGTCCAGTAGTGGACTTCAATAATCTGATGCTGATGATCACCAGTGTATTAATTGAACCGTAATTTCAAAACAGCTTTACACTAAGTTCAAATATAAGTTTATACCTTATTTACATAAAAAATCTATTTTTAATATTTTCGTTTCTCCATTTGTTCTGGATAATCTCTGGAATATGACAAGATGGACCGATTTCAACGTGGATCTTACTGACAGAAAGCTCATGATAAAAGGCAATTTTTTTTTACGTGACGCGGAGGTTTTCACGATTTTCCACAATAGTAACACTGTGAGACTCAGCTAAGTCATAAATAATTAGTCACTGCGTCTTTGCCTGTATTCGCAGTGAGTAGGGTTGTTCTACTCATGCTTAAAATCAGACAGTTAGAACAGAGTCACTTTAGCAGGCCCTATATTAAAAAAAAGAGTATTTTTAGGGTTCCGAAGTTCATAACTCGGAACCCTTATAGATTCGTCATGTCCGTCTGTCCGTCCGTCCGTCCGCCCGTCCGTCCGTCCGTCCGTCCGTCCGTCCTCGACTTACCGTCCAAACGGTAAGTGCTAGAAAGATGAAAGTTTGCAAGAATACGTGTTGTAATTACGTCGACAAAGTGCTACAATAAAATTATGAAATATAATTTTATTTGGGGTACCTCCCCTACACGTAAAGTGGGGATGATTTTTTTTTCTCGAGGCTATCCCATCGTGTGGGGTATCATTAGATAGGTCTTTTAAAAACAATGGAGGGTTTCCTAGACGATTTTTTGATTTAGGTATCCGTTTGCGAGATATTTCACTTTAAAGTGCACTTTTTTGTAAAAACAGGGCGTCCCCCCCCCTCTAAAAGATAAACGGCTGGCTCAAAAAATCTGAAAAAAATCGTGATGGTGGTCCATCTAATGAACTTTGAAGGAAAACTATAACCGATTAGATGACTTTCTTAGTTCAGGAGTTATAAAGGCTTATATGGTAAAATGCGCTCACTTGGAAACGCCATACAAAATTAACGTATTAATACGTAAACATAACAATTAGCTATTGGATACGATTTTAAATCCACATACCATTATAGGTGACTGAGGAACCCTTTCCTGTGCGTGGCCTGACACGCACTTGGCCGATTTTTATTGTTACTCTGTACTAGAATAGAGGTCAATTTTATTTCCTCAATTCACCAGTTGCATTGCGAATACAAATCAAGTGGCTAGTGGCTAGACATGTAAGTATTTCGCTTTCGATTCGATATCGGACTTAGCAAAAAGTCGCTTCGTGCCTTGACCATAAACAAGTAGCGATAAGAGAAAGTTTTTTTAAGAACGTCACAGAAACACTTTCCAATGCGTTTACGCCCTTTACGTACCTTTTAGTTGGTACAAGCAGAGTATCGAGGTTATAGTTGTACATCGCGAGTAAGTTCGCGAAACGAAGCTAGTATAACAAAATATTGCCTATGTTACTCCTTAAGATTATTCAGTGAGTCCCGTGAAAATCAGTTCGGCCGTTCTAAAGTTTAGCCGGTTCAAAGAAAAAAGTTTGTCAGCCAAACAAAAATTAAAAAAAATACTTTTTGAAATCTGATGGTAAGTACGACTAAATGCGTTTACGTACCTTTGAATAGGTAAAAAGTATTTTACATATTCAACTGCCTAAGTGATGCGGTAGTGGCATCCGTAACTGTTGCTGCTGAGGTCTGATGTTCTGTTCTCGGGTCGAACCGAAAACATTTGGTTGTTTGGAGTTTGTGAGTTGTTTTTTATAAATATTTTTACCAAAAAGAGTACCTAAATGTATTTTATCGGCCTATTTATCTTTTATGGGATTAGGTTAGCTAAGTTCGAAAAAGAAAACATTTGTAAATATAGTTGAGAAAAGAGGAGATTTATAGAGGGTTGATAAAATATTGCCATAAAGCAAGAGGCTACAGACCAAAATTTCTTTTACGTTTCATGCAAATTATGTAAGTGAGATGCAAAACAAACATCGATGTAACAAATGCATTGCTAATAGTGCCTTTGTTGTTTAGATCTAAGGTCTGAACATGAGATTAATAAAAATATTTCTTCGGATTTTAATAACAAAGCGGCCAAGTGCGAGTGAGTCGGACTCGCCCATGAAGGGTCCCTACTAGATCTCGTTCAAACCAATTTTCGGTGGAAGTTTGCATGGTAATGTACAACATATATTTTTTTAGTTTTATCAAATCAAATCAAATCAAATCAAACCATTTAATTTCAAATAAACCATACAACGGCACTTTTGAAACGTCAAGTAGTCAGTCAGTAGTCAGTCGTGAAGCTAATCGTCTGTTCCAATTCGTAGATCCTGTGGAGAAGAACAGACAAGAAACTCCATGGACACTCTTTTCCAACATTGTTTTTACAATTTTTGGTTACATTGTTTAAGGCATTTTATTAAATGTGAGGACAATGTAACGATGCTGATATTTACACATGTAGTGTCCAAAAACAATTAAACAATAAATAGAAGTTGTGAGATGACCAGCCCCGACTGGCGGCGCCCGTATCACGAGCATGACCCATGCACCAGCCATCGTCCAGTTCAACCATATCGTAGGGAGCCGAACGACCCGCTACACACGCCACCGCCAGCAGGACTTTTGAGCGAGCATGACATACTCACAACCGCCAGTCAACAAACTTATGCTACCAGTGACTACAAAGTGCTCACATGTAAAATTCAAACTGTTCGCAGTTAAACAATAATAAAAACCATTTATAATTATGCTACTCTCTAATCATTATCATTCTCTCATTTTAGAAATTCCAGTGGGGGGGGACACACACATTTTACCACTTTGAAAGTGTCTCTCGCGGAAACTATTCAGTTTAGAAAACAATGATGTTAGAAACCTCAATATCATTTTTGTAGAACTATCGATAGATTGGTACTTATGTATGGTTTTGATGAAAAATTTTTTTTTGAGTTTCAGTTCTAAGTATGGGGGGCCCCCAAAATTTATTGTTATTTTTTCTATTTTTGTGTAAAAATATTTATGCGGTTCACAGAATACATCTACTGACCAAATTTCAACAGTATAGCTCTTATAGTTTGGGAAAAAAGTGACATACGGACGGACAGACATACAGTCAGACAAACTTGACGAATCTATAAGGGTTCCGTTTTTTGCCATTTGGCTACGGAACCCTAAAAATGAAACTTACACAGACGTCATCAATTTATCTTACCGTACATGATTCTGCTACAAATACATACATACAAAATATGTTGTACCTATATTGATTAGAGAATACGTGACAATAATAAAATCATTATATTTTTCTTTAGAAACGACATGTACCTTCTTCTTAGAATTTTAGGTAGGTACTTAGGTAATTATTTTTACTTTAGGTTGTTGGGTAAGACTGGTCACTTGATCTTAACAGGGTACCGTAACAAAAACGTTGCCACCCTTTAAGTATTCCTCCCTGGTAAGTAAGCCTTAAAAGAGGCTTCGAACCTCTGAAAACCTTACGCAATATCTGAATACAGGTTTTTTAGGAAACCGTATTTGACCGTAGTATCAGTCAATAGAGCTGCGCCAGCATGCCCGTACTAGTAACTCTTTCTCGTTTAAATAAATTAACATAAGACGTCTGTCTGTCTGTCTGTCCGGTCGTGATAAACTCAAAAATCACTCATCCAATTTTAATGAAACTTTGTACCCAGATAGTCTAAAGCCTGCGAAAGGACATAGGCTACTTTTTACCGCGACGAACGACAAAGGCTGAACCGCGAGTGAAAGCTAGTATAATTTATATATGTAAACCGTACTTGTGTGTCAACCTCGGACTTAGGCCGCGTAGGTTTCCTCTCATCACAACCTTCATGCAAATATTGGCATCCAGCATCTGACTTACCGTTGAGACAAACCAAGTTTTTATTGAGTCATAAAACCTAAGGTCAAACTACTGAGAGTAAAATAAAGAAACAGTATTTTAGTGTTGTGTCTAAAATCGTATTTAATTTTGTATTTACAATTGCACCTGTTTCAAATCTGAGAGTCAACACATTTACAATTGACCTCGAATAATGTTACAAGTTACAAGTCGATGTTGTTTACGTTTCACTGCAATAATGTATACAGCCCAAACCAAGGTTAATTTGATAATCAAATAATGCATTCGACTCAATTGCTTCAATGTTATCAATTAACCGAATTATCGTTTAATTTGAGTACTTATAACCGAATTTGTACGTACAAGGAACTGTAGGTCTTGAGGTACATTAATTTCTTTTGTTCATGAATGAGCTATTACAAACAAAAGCATAGACAACGCGGCAACGACTGACGCTTACCTTCAATGATATTATAAAAAAGGTAGATATCGCACTATCGCGCGATTATTGTTGAGGACAAATGTAGACAATCGTCGTGACTACATTTAGTCGGCTAATAGAAGCTAGCGAATAAACACGTTGTCAGAGCGTTTCCGTGAAGTGCTTATTATTACCAAAATGCCGAGCTGTGTGTTAAGAAGGTGTAAAAACTATGGTTCTAAAGTAAATAAAAAGGAAGAGTTACATACCACGGGTATATTTATAAGTAACTACGTAATATTTGTATTTTGTCACGGTTTTGTTTCCCATTTACCGAAATTATTAAATGATCCAGTATTAGTTAAGGCGCGTTAAAAAAGGACAGAGGATAAGATTGTAACTGAAGTGTGACAAGGACTAATAACGGTCGACTAGATTAAATCAAACAGAAGGGATATCGTAGGCACAATACATACCTATCGTCCGCGTCCTCCAGTACCGCCTAATTGATATGCTCATATTACTATTATGTGCTTAGTTGTCATTGTCTTTCAGTTAATATGATGATTATATTATTTGGCAATAATAGTGTTAAAATGTATGTTGGTAAAAAGACAGTGTATATTGTTTTGTATTTTCCAGATTTCCAAGTGATGATCTTACGAGAATGAAATGCTTGAGAAACACCACGCAGCCCACACAATATGTATTTCGGAGAAGGCAAAGGCCCTAACAAAAACCCTTTGCCGACAAATATAATTATGTTGATGTAAAACATCTATAGCGAATAATTTAAATAACTATATAACCTTCTATATCTGTACAAATTTACTGTTTTTTTATATTGAACTAAATCGATAATAATTTTCTTCGTTTTATTATTACTACATTCATTTTATACGACACTCATTACGATAATGATTGGTACTTTTAGCAAATGGCGATGTTCAATGTCTATCTGTATCAATTTTAACGAGTTAGTCCATAATTTTACTACGAACTTCAAAGTGCAACTCGCAAGAGATAGCTATCTCTTTCTTTACCATGCATTCCGTATTATCTTTTGCATTCGTAATCGTAATGTATGTATACACCTATAAATAAGTACGTCATGTCATACCGCAACAATATCGAACGCCGTTTAGTATGAAGGTAACCTATCTTTCTATATAAAATCATTGCTTACCTTGCTATAGAATTTAATGGATATTAAGCGAGTTGTGCGTTTTCGGTTACTAAAAATGCAAACACGAAAGTTTTTCAACAGCTTCTCCACGTGATTTTGAAAGTATAGGATATGATAACCTGTTTTATGAAATCAGTTTTCATCTAAGAAGTATTAATACACAAAACCACAAATAATAACAATTTTCACTGGACTCCTGTCAACAACTATGATTTTTAACCGACTTCAAAAAAAAAGGAGGAGGTTCACAATTCGTCGGAATCTTTTTTTTTTTTTTTTTATTTATGTTCAGCGATAATTTTGTCGTTTATAAACCGATTTCTTTCTTTTTGCATTGGAATGGGCGTAGCTTAAAGGTGGTCCCATCGTGGTCATCGTGGTCATCAGGTGGTCATCGTCGATCCCATATCGAGATCTGATGATGGGATCCCAAGGAAATCGAGGGAACTCCTCAAATATCATAGGCACAATTATCGCGATTTGGGTACTCGGAATAGTTTTTCGTTGAAGTCGGTTCCTTTTTGTTAAAATTATATAGTTTTAATTCTAAAGTACAAGATTTAAAAAAAACCTTTAATCCTGTTTTATATTCTTTTTAATAAAGTTACAAGCATTTCTTCCAATTTCACGTCAGATTTTCCTGTCCATTAGCTTTATTGGCTTATTAGATGTTACTTGTGCCTCGAGGATTGTCAATTGTATTACTGTAAATGTATTACAAGCTCACAGAGTCGAGCGCGTATCCAATAGTCTCTCTGTACTGTATTCTCTATATGTATAAATCTGCAAATACAATTTATGGCAACATAAATAAAAGATATGCATATATTAGACAATAATTTATTGATATTATAATATAAAAAATCAGTAAAGATGTTGTATATACTGGTACAAAACATTTCTCTTCAAATTCTAAGGCATCTTAGGGCGACATTAAAAGCCTGTGTAATATATAAATAATGCACACAACCCACACTATCACTCAATTATTATCCTACAAAATTAGAAAGGTATTTACATTTCAAAGATTCAAATAACATTTTCCTAGTAAGACATCAGCAGAAGCAAGTGTATTTAATGATATTAATACATCTCTGACAAAAAAAAATTTTTATACATAATAAGTTTCACATGAAGACAATACAATCACAATTTACGTATATGCCTGTTATACACAAACTAGACGTAAGCTCATAGTTTTTTTTGCATTATTTTTTTATTTAATAGTCATAAATCAGTCTTGAATATTAAATACGTTTGTTTGCATTCAAAATTCTCCTACGAAATTTGCACATTCTGAGTCGAAAAATCAGTTCAACCCCATTTTTTATGAATTTTGCTCAGTTTTCTGACGTGTTTTTTTTCATTTCGATACCCATTCCACAGTTTTATTTCTTACAAAAAATACACTATGTGACTCTATTGGCAAGTTGATGTTTATGATTTAAATGCTTATGAAAAATAATATGGAACTGAATTGAAAGGAAAGAAAGAAACGACTGCTTTCCTATTTTCTTCAATTGAGTCCTAAATAATAATTATTATCATTATTTTGACTATATTATTTATAATTTTTTATAAGTTGTATCAATAATTGTAACAGATAAAGACAAAAAAATCCTAAGATTGGACTGCGTCAGTCAATACAGTAACTGATAAAACAAGGTAACAAAATACCTCTCTTAAGCTACTCTTTGAGTCATTCTTTGATTTTGATAGTATAGTACTTAAAAAAGATCAACAGAGTCACTTTATCACTGCAATAGTCTCTAGTATCAATATCATAAGCCAGACCTTGTTTACAAGTACTGAAACCTCAAATTTGTTACAACGAACAAGTCATAGATAAACATAATTAATATCATAAAGTAAACACAATGTAGTCATAAAAAACATCCTGCTTTTTAGTAATTAATATTGTAAAGTGGCAATACTTAGCAGCCATGTTTTTTTTATTAAGGCTGACAATCTTCGTATAGATGTCAATTAATACTTTATTCTTACTTGTTACGTGGAGATCGTCACTTGCTCTGTGGAGATCGTTTTTTGTTTTTTCGGAAGACGGTCCCCATTTCATCTCATCCACATTTTTTTATCATTAAATTCATTACGACGAAGACTTGAAGACTAGAAGACTTTAAGACTTGACATTGGCAGAAATAGCTGACATTCGGCTGATTGCGATTTCACCAAAAGAAAAAGAAGAAGTACTTGTTACGTGAAACAACTATATTGGTGTACAATAATTTACATACAATAGTTTAAACGATCTTTCTTAGTATAGTTAGCTGCATAGCAATAGGACGGACGCCCACTGTTAAACTAGAAGAGCCTTCAATACGACTTTCGTATTAGATAATTAAAATTTAGAGCAATAAGTATGTACGGATTCTGAAATCTTAATAAATATACGTACTTATTTAGGTACAGTTCCGTTTTACCGGACTGAAGAAGCTTAGAACTTTAACATTTACATTCAAAAACCTCGGTACCCACAGATTATATCGAGGTTTTTGAATGTAAATGTAAATCTTTATACTTACTTACTCTGTAACCTAAAAATAGCTTGACGGATATTTTTAAAGGAAAATTTTGCGTATTACAAAATCCATCAAGCTTAACAGTCCACTGCTGGACATAGACCTCTACATAGAAAGGCAGTGGTGTCCTTCTAGAGATTAGAAATGTCTTTTGCCTCAACATACTGTCTTACTCAGGGTTCGTTATAAACTTCTTTATGAAGTCTTTTATCTACTTACGTACGTCATTTAAGGTGGTTCTCTTCACCACAGAATCACCTTATATGACGTGCAATAAATTATACTAATAATACTCAGAAAACCTGTATTATCATTCGAATTTAGGTATGTTTACCAATGTAGTTCCTGTTTAATGAGTAAATCATTTTTCTATAAATATTAAAATGAATTGCTGTCCGTTAGTCTCGCTAAAACTCGAGAACGGCTGGACCAATTTGTCTAATTTTGGTCTTGAATTATTTGTGGAAGTCCAGAGAAGGTTTAAAAGGTGAAAATATATATTTTTTTTAAACTAATTATGGAATCCTTTTGTTTGTTTTAAGTTTATTTTCTACAAAAGTTTAGGTCTTATATTAATCGATTGAGGCAGTACGAAGTCTGCCGGGTCAGCTAGTACCGAATATTTTTCTTATCTTCCAGTAGCCTTTATAATAAATAGGCACACTCCAAAGAGTTTAGTTATGAGCAGCAGAAAACATTTTATCATTTAATTCAAGCACTTAAACTTAAACTGGAATTATTGGTTTTGTGGTACTCCTTTCGCCTTTTCTGTTTTTCCTTTTAATCATCATCTTTCTAGCCTTTATTACTTCTAAGATTATTTGGGGTCGACTACTCGTTCAACCGGTTTTATCTGAATATCAGTTTTTAAACGGTGCGTATCATGCCATTGCATGGGACCTCCGCAATCCTAAGGTCAAACTAATTGTTACTATTTGTTAGTATATAAATATCGAATGCTTATGCTGATAGCACACTTATCCGCGCCGAACGCGTCGAACTGGCCGAACGAAACGAATTTTAGAATTCTTTATATGAAATCTCATGAAACCTCGCACACTTACCCGCGTCGAATCGTCCGCATCTGGAAGAACCCCAGAAATCCTAGACGAATTCGGATGACGTCATAAAATTCGGTGCGGATGATGCGGTCGCCTCGGTCGATTCGCCCCCATTCTATCAGTTGCGTATGACAGAGCAACGCACTAGTACTATTTCTTGAAATGATTTCTTCGACGCGGTCGATGCTTTAGGCGCGGTCGATTCTTCCGCTGCGGATAAGTGTGCGAGGCCTCCTTGACTTCGATTCGTTCGTCGCGTTCGGCGCGGATAAGTGTGCGATCACCATTAACGTGCTCCTCCTCGAGGCACTGTTTAAGCTGTCAATATACTCACAATTTATTCACCTTATACTTAAAAAGTCAGTTGACAGTAATAGTAATAGTACGCCCCCCCATTACTCAATTAGTTAATTTTAAAATTACAGTAGTTGACACGTATAATGGTACACCTAAAGGACTAAGTGCGGAAACCGACCCACATAACATAGAACAGTAGTTGAAATGTGAGCGTATAAATCAATACAAATAAATAAAAATGGAGTGTCCATATGTAATCAAATGAACAGTTTTTTACTAAATGCATGTCAAAGTATATACGGTACTAACATCAAAACAGCAATTTTAAAAATTTTTGTCCGTCTCTTTTTGTTCCGACTAATCTCTGGAACTTCTGGACCAATTATGACGGGATTTTCACGGGCAGAAAGATGATGATATTAGGAGTAACTTAGGTTTTTTTAGACTAGCTTCGCTGCGCGGCGTTACTCGCAGTTTACAACAATAACCGCGTATAACAGCGCGTGACTCTAACTAGTTTGAGCCCAACTCAGTTACCCGCCTGTAATGGCAAGCGAGTTATTGGCAGACCTGGTGAAATTACCCCGAGACCTCTAGTTGGGGTCTACGAGAAGAACCACGAGAGCTAGAAATAAGCTTGAGTGTAAAATTTTATTCCTTGTCATATCGCTCTGCCGTACGTATAAGCTCTTAAGTACTCATTTATAAAGGTTATGTAAATATAATGCTAACTTCGACAACTTAAAACAAATTATGACTCAAACGGACACGTCTTTACATTTCATATATTGAAGGACAAGGTCAATTATCACTTATTACGATTCAAAATTCATTAATTCTAATCCAATTTTACAAAGTAAGGCAAGATACATTTCAAATAATTAACTTAATAATACCTACATCTGCCTCCAAACCTTTCTCTCACACTAGGTTGGGGTCAACGACCTAAATATTACATAAATAACTAAATATTACAAATATAACTAAATACTACATAAATAACTAAATATTACAAATATAACTAAATACTACATAAATAACTAAATATTACAAATATAACTAAATACTACATAAATAACTAAATGTGTATATTTTATCTACTAATACTTGGGCAGGGTAGGTGCAGGAGCAGTCGGCGGGGCAAGAAGAGAGTCGTCTGGAGCTGCAAACGCTGACTCTCTCATTGAAGTGGAATTCCTGATGGAAGCACGGCGTCTCTGACTGATTGCGTGTGCGAGGAAGAATGTGCAGAAGATACCAGTACTCTGTAACAAATAGAAAGTATTAGACAAGTGTACCAATATATATTAATACATAAATATTTCAGACATCTGACACACAACACCATCTAGACCCAAACTAAGAACTCCGAAACAAATATTTGATCGGATCACACAAACATTCGGTCCGACTCGGGAATCGAACACATGCTCGATGATTTTGCAATCACGTGATTGGTGGTGGGACCTAGGGAATTTTAATTAACATCGCATCGTCTAAATTTAAGAGGCCACTTAGAGAGAGTTAGGTAACTCTTAGTGATGTTTTTGTTTCCACCAACTCTTAGGGAACACCTAAGCGCTTAATGGCCTTAAAATTTAGGGGCTACCTACGTTAAGGTCTAAGGGACTCCTAGTAAGTTTGTAAAAAGCCTAAGACTTAATATGTAGCCTTCCTCGATAGCTGGGCTAACATTTTAATAATAATTATTCCAATCGGACTAGTACTCCCTGCGATTAAGACGTTTAAACGAACAAACAAATTATTCAACTTGATAACACATATTACTATAGATAAGTAATGAATAAACCACAAATAAACGCATTAGCACCTCTTAACTTTAATTCTAAATTGAAACTAATACTCTAATGCCGTTGACAATGTATTTTTTGAAACACAGTCTTTTATAGTAATAAGTACTGTGACGACAATATACTATGAAGGCGAGTCTGGGTTAAGTGCGCCGCCCACGGCTTAGTTAACACAAGTGCTAATGGACATTGCATGACTTTGTGCCCACCATAATGGACTGTCCCATAGGATTGCGGTTGAGTATGCCCACAGTAATAATAGCTCTCAGTAGACAATATAAAGATTTTAATTTTAATTATCTTATGTTTTTGTTATAATTAAAGGAGAAGTTCAGTCAGAAAATTATTGTAGATAGTGCAAGTAATGGTAAAATTGCCAAGTCAATATATTTATTTAAAACATAAAAGATTGTTTATATTGATATGGTTACTATAAGATGTTAGGTCAGCTAATAATAGCGAAATAACTCAAGACAGAAGATTAATGAAGTAGAGATTGAATAAATTAACCAACTTGGCATTACATGGATCTCACAACATTTTACGGTACAAGAACTGAGTGGCGAGACTTGGTACTTTTTACAAGTTAAATTTTTGATGGCATTTTGAATTTTAGAACACTTACGCCGTTAGTACACCGACGAGTTCGTATGTGTTAGTACATAGCAGTTTTTTCGCAAAGAAAAATATTTCAATATTTTCGGCTTCCATGGTAAGAAAATCTGTCCTCAACGACAGAACGCATGCGAACACCTTGCGATGCGAAACACCTCTACAGTTCGCAGTTCCTTGCGAAACAATACCGACAAGGACGCAACTATTTCATGTAGCCTAGTGGTAGAGTGAGACGTAACGTATGCGAAATTCTGCCATACTACTGACAGTTTTTTCGTTGTTTCGCTGCCGCATACGAATGCGTCGGTGTACTAACGGCGTTACTCATATTTAAAAATTCGCACCGGCCAGCGTGGGAACGTATGGCCTAAACCCTTACCTGAGAGCAGACCCGAGCTCAGCAGTGGGACGTTATGGGGGGTTGATGATGATGATTGATGGTTTAAAAACTATAACCGTTTATGCGGCTAAATTTATAACTATTTCTACTCAGTTAATAATACTCTTTGTTGATTGTAACAAAAAACCCAAGCCTCCATAAATAACTAAATGGTTTACATTAGACCATTGAGTGTTAAGTGGAATAAGAAGCTGATAAAGAGTTCTTTAAAATAAACTTCAATTTGTCGAGCTCACAATAGGCTCAGCTGTTGAACAGCACAGAAGGATAGGCAGTAGAACCACGCTGATTTCAGCACGACCCTCATACAGAAGGCCATCCTAAGGGCCATTCGCCCTCCAGAGGTAAGGAGAATGATGCAGAATTATCTGACTAGGCGGCCATGGTATGGGTCACCATACTGCTTTGCCTACCTTTACAATGAGGGTGGTGATACCTACTCCTGGATTCTACTCATGCTTTTCATCAGGCAGAATAGAGGCACTTTGGTAGGCTTAAATATACAAAAATAAAGCTTCTCTAGAGGCTGCGCCTGATGGCTGACCTTGTCGGTAACCAAAGTAAATAGAAGCCTATGACGTTCCTCAAGAATCAAACAATCTCTATTTTACATTTTATCCAAATCGGTTTTGTGGTTTAGCTTGAAAGCGTAACAGAGTTACTTTCGAATTTATAATATTGCTATGGAAGTGTGGTCCATATTTAGTCTAGTAGAAGTACCAAAGCCCTATGAACAGGTAACACAGAGAGCTAGAGTACAGTGGCGTAACTATACCTTCTGGGGCCCGTGGCAAATTCTTTTGATGGGGCCCTATCAGTAAAAATCGTCACGTTTTACTTAGTTTAATTTTAATAACCTTCGAGATTTTCAGCGTACTCAGTTACACGTTGTATACGTCCCACTAATGGCCATAGGGCACCTCTCTTAGGCGAGAGGGAATGGTCTGTAGTTCCCACGCCAGCCCTATGCATATTGGAGACTTCACATTCATCCATAGAAGAGTTAGAGCTTTTTGGACTTCAACAAACCGAACTTTTAAAGCAAAAACGGCATCATAACGTCCTGCCCATCTAGTAGGGTTTAATGTTTTTAATGTTATTGCATTTGACGACTCACTTTGATAAAATATATGCGATATATTTTGATACTATACCCACAAAAAATATAAATTAAAATTTTGCATATCAATAACCTTTCTCACTGCATCATTGAGTACTAGATTTAAATTATAAGCAGCACAGTTAACTTAAGCGGCATTTGGCTCGACATTTTTTATGAGTTTTTGAACTCCACCATAAGTCCCTTTCATTGTGTTAGCACCGTCATATCCTCGTCCTCGACACTTATTTACTGGAATATTTTTGTCATTTATGTATTTAATAATTTTCTTGGACATTGCTAAGGCAGTTTGATCCTTAACTTCATGATATCCTAAAAATGTTTCTTTAATGACAAGTGCCTTTCTTATCCCATTACCATCTGTTTCGATCATAAAATAACGCTGAAGTTCACAATTTGATATATTTGTGAAATATATTGAGTTGTATCGAATATGATAGAGTAGAATGGTGCGGCATTACTTCATTTATCAGTGAATTTTCTACTTTTAGAACCAGGACAGAAATTAGCTCATTTTCTATTTTTGGACTTAAGTTTTTAATCTCGCCCTTTGGTTTACTTAACAATTCTTGTAAAATCGGGTCATATTTTCCTAATAACTCATTAATACTAAAAAAAATATTCTTTGAAGCATGGATCATTGCTATCTACGTTTTCTCTGTGGCCACGAAATGCTAAATTACACGTTGAAAGTGTCAGAATAACATCAAGGAGCCCAGAAAGTACATGACGCCAAAAAGATTATCTAAAAATGAATCAACATCTTTTTGTTTAGGTTGGTTGAAATGCTTAGGGGGCGTCCATAAATTACGGGAGGTGTTTTTTTAGAATTTTCTGTGTTGTTTGTTTTAAAAAAGAATATCTACTTTAATTCAGTCCATGAAGAATCATGCGCGGTCTCAAGAGAGACTATTAGAACCAACATGTCCATATGATTTTCAGTAAAATTCTCTGCTCCTTCAACTTTGTTCTGATCTAGCCACTCTAAGCCGTTGGCGCTTGCGCACAGTAACTCATTAGCTCGTCTTGTGACAATCCGTGAGGGTCGCACTTTGCTTTGCACTTTGATTAAATTTAGCTATTTGCTATGAAACAAATATGGTGGTTTTGACTGTCAGTAGATATATAACGTCGAAGTATGAATGAAATTACTTTCTTTCGAAAGAATTAGTAGAAAAAAAAGAAAGAAAAAGCGTAATCACGCTTACGATTAAATCTTAAGCATGTACAATCTGGATTAAATGGACCAAAATCCCTACTAATATTATAAATGCGAAAGTAACTCTGTCTGTCTGTTACGCTTTCACGCCTAAACCACTGAAACGATTTTGATGAAATTTGGTATGAAGATAGAACTGAACTTGGGAAAGGACATAGGCTACTCTTTACCGCGATAACCGACATACACGTGGGCGGAGCCGCAGGCGAAAGCTAGTAGTATATATTTCTTTTTTTTTTCAAGCAGAAAAAAAATGCGTAATATTTGCCGAGACCCCCCCTCTCTCCAACGTAAGATTAGATGAGAATTGACTCGACCCCCTCCCCCCCTTAAACATCTCAACGTAATTTATGGACGCCCCCTTAACGATTAACATGAAATTGCATTATGGTCTTTAGTTGGATTTTAAGCAGAACTTATAAAAATATACTTTTCAAATAAAATAAAATACTCAGATACAGTGTAAAACTATATTTTTGAGCTGGCAGCCTCTTGGGCCGGGGCCTTTTGGGTCGGGGGCCCGTGGCATTTTGCCAGCCCTGCCACCCTATTGTTACGCCACTGCTAGAGTACGATAATATCAAAACTATCACCTATTATATAAATACTCCCTTCAAAATCAAAACTCTCTGTGAACCAGGCTTACACTAAAGAGTCGATTAACTAAACTCGTTGATCAACTAATCGAATAACTCGATATTAACGAAAGCTAGGACTGCTCACCGCTCTTCAAACATGTGTAATAACAAGTACGATATAACCACGAGGTCAATTTCCTCGTGAGACGGTATATCAATTGCATGCCACCCACGGCCGCGCTCCTAGCGTTAAGTGGCGAACGACCTAATGAGATAAATCGGAGCTGAGGGGGGCTCACTGCATGTGCACTTTTCTACCGGTTATCGAGTTAAATACGGATAGATTTTATTTGAGATGCCGTGGATTTTTAATGATTAGTATACGTTCTTTTACTGCCGTACCTATAAATGTCGTCCTATATGTATGTATATAGATTTGGACTCGAATTCTCCAGAAGTCATCATCATCACCCTAGCCTTATTGTTCCCAAGATTATTTGGGTTTTACCTGAACGTCAGTTTTCCACGGAGCGGTTTTGTAAACCACATGTTAAGAATTACTAGAAACTACCCATACAAAATATAAGTTCCACAGGTCTTACATTATTTGTCATTTTGTTTTGAGTTTTTATTCCATTTACTAAGTCAAATATTTTACTGTTTAGGGATTTAAGTTCATTGTTCAGTTTGTAGTCATACAGTCACCTCATAACATGCCCCTGGCGTTTGAAATCTATAAATCTACATATGTCTACAAATAAATAAAATTATGGTGTTTGTAATATCCAGAGATCGGAATTGGGTGTGTGTAAATACCTAAAGTTTGCAGCGGGACATAATATGGAGCTGTTACAACCACTTAAGTTAAATATCAAATGAAAGCTTTTTACTAAATGTATATGAAAGTACCTGTATAGGTTCTTCCATCAAAAAATCATTGTGTCGGGACTTTCACTATCACATAGCTGATAACATAGGTAATAACATAGGCTATTTTTTTAGACCAGCTTCGCTCAACAGCGTTACTTGCCACTCACAACAATAATCGCAGCAAGTTCAAGAGAGAACACCTCCGCAAAGCTAACGAAGTGGTCGACTGCAACTGCAACTGCAACAACTCAACGTTCAAAAACAATGCTGTAGCGATGCGTAATACAAAAATAATAAGCAATTCTATTGTTCCAACGTTTTATGCCAATTTTTTCACCATTATAGAAGACAATAGTGCGAATGGATAGATTCCGTTTCGCCAGCATCTGGTGAGGCAGCTACCGACAGCAATCAGCCGTATTTGACACAATTAATCCATGTAATTATATTAATTAAACTATTGACCACGTGCTAAAGATGATTTTCGGATTTAGATACAGTACAGTATGTAAGTTATAATCGTATCAGGATGATGGCTTCGGCAGGCCACTCACACTTCTGTCGAGCAACAATCTACAACACACAACGTCCCACTGCTGAGCTCGGGTTTCTTCTTAGGAGAGGGTAAAGGCCATATGTTCCATGCTAGCGCATTAGGGACTGCCAAGACACGTTGTGGCTACGTAATCTTGCTGTTGAATGTTTTAATCCGCCCGAAGGCCTCCAACTAAGCAACGACTGTCATGATAACAATCGGGATCTACTACTTAATGTGACGTACGAATCAAGCAAACGCTCATAGAATATCATGTCACAAACGGTCACCCATCTAGGTACTAACTGCACCGCCGTTGCTTACCCTCGGTGATTGTTTCCAATCATCGAAGTCCACTTGGATATGAGCATCTAGCATTGCTTCTCGGCGTTACTTGCGATTTATAACAATAACCGCTGGCAACATGGAGGGACTTCGCTAGTTTATAATACATATTATTAGAAGACCCACGTTCAATCCTAATTGTTAGTAGAACCCATTGTTTACATGTAATCTTGTAATGGAATTTCCCATGGAATGCTGTAGGCTTAGATAAGGTACAGCATCATACCTAGAAATTAAAATACCTACCAGTGATACAAAATACAAATAGTTGCTATGTAAATTATCAATGAGAATTTCCGCCAAGGTTTCAAGCCCTTTTAAATAAACATTTTGTGTGACAACACCGGATGTGACTTGTTAGGTATGTACAGAATGTCTGTATATATATTGTTAGAGTCCAGAAGTGAAAAATAATAAAAATAATTATAATTCTAAACAATTTACTTTTAATTCTAAACAATTTATTTCATTAATTACAAAATAATCTTAGAAATGCAATTAGACACAAACAACCGTTAATTAAGTAACGAATCTAAACAAATTACAGTTAGATAGACAGCAAGGGCGGTCACATAGGGCTGTACTAGCTGTTAGACAGTTTTCCTCGCACCCACCGCAATTCAGACAGTACTAACTTGTCAAAGACAGCTTTCCACATCTGTTAACAGAGTAGTACTAATTGTCCAAAGACAATGATCCACACTCCGCGACGCATTCGTCAGAAATGCGTACCGATACAACAGATCACTCCTATTTATAACCAAGCGCAGTGAAGTGATGGCGCCACAAAAATGACAACTACCGCCGTTGTGGCTTATACGGCCTCTCCTGACACCCTGACGTCCTCGGCAGGTCTGGATGACCACACTTCTTCATTGTTCTCATTCGCGGTTACTGGAACATGTACAAAAATAAAAGTTTATTAGACGCCTCTGTAAGTACATCATCGTCCAATTGGTCAGTTACTAAAAACAGTTATCAAATTTAGCGTAAACAGTTAGAGTTAACGAATAGTTTTACAAGATAATAACAGTTAACACGAATAAGAAAGGTTCGAACCTCCAAGGAAAAGAGTGAAAGATTATTTATAATCCGCGCCAGATTAGAAACAAACAGTCACTGTTACATACATTTAAAATAAAACTAGAAACTTAGTACTAACACAAGAGTAGACTTCAGCATGAAGGTCTACTGTTACCATAAGAACCATAATATCATAAGAACAGTTATCATAAGTGTGTGTCTTAAACATTTAAACTTAAAATTAACAAGACCACGAGTTTGGGGCTGGTTACCCTGTCCATGGGTCTTAAACCTCTCTCATCAAGACCACGAGTTTGGGGCTGGTTACCCTGTCCATGGGCCTTAAACCTCTCTCATCAAGACCACGAGTTTGGGGCTGGTTACCCTGTCCATGGGCCTTAAACCTCTCATCAAGACCACGAGTTTGGGGCTGGTTACCCTGTCCATGGGTCTTACCTCTCTCAACAAGACCACGAGTTTGGGGCTGGTTACCCTGTCCATGGGTCTTACCTCTCAACAAGACCACGAGTTTGGGGCTGGTTACCCTGTCCATGGGTCTTACCTCTCTCAACAAGACCACGAGTTTGGGGCTGGTTACCCTGTCCATGGGTCTTAAAATTATCTCAGGAAGACCACGAGTTTGGGGCTGGTTACCCTGTCCATGGGTCCATTCCAATATACACACCTCATGCTCTCCACCATCCGCCATACATTGTACCACACCTCACGCACACGGGGATCAGGCCGAAGATTGCGTCTCGTACACACGGTGAACAGGCGGAAGGTTGCATCTCGGGCACACGGAGAACAGACCGCAGGTCCGCTTATCACTGAGCGGCATGCAGGACGCAAGTCCGCACCTCGCGATACAGCGAGCAGGCCGCAAGTCTGCGCCTCACCAGGCAGCAGCAGACACCAGGTCACAGCCCGGGCTCGGTTCGCGTAGACTGCACCTTGCACAGTGACGAGGCTCTCAATGCATCGTTGTCATCTAAGGAAAGCATGAAACATTGCATTAATTTTGAATACGGTATTACTTTAACGTCACCAATATGCTTCATTATCGTCATGAATAATCAGAGCTTTTAGAAGGCGATACTAGCAAGCAAAGCTTTTAGGATATTTAAAAATAACAGTGCCCTCAGTATGTACGCAGTAATACCGTCAAGAATGTTACTAACTTTCGCATATCTCTCAGGACGCAAGACCCGGAGGATGTCAGAAAATGTTACAAAAGTCTCACGGTACTCGGTTAAGGATGTTCCCAATAATCGCAAAGCTCTTAGGATATGATACCGGGTCACCAGTTTTGGTTATGTCTGCAGCTTGACGATTGGCGTCAAGCAAACCCGAAACATGTCCAAGTATGCCCACGCAGTGAATTCGAGTTCAGACTAATTGCCCTCAAAGTCATTTTATGGACCAGGGCTTGTCCGACAGGTGTCGTTCAATCACTTACTGTAATAGGCCACCGTCTGCTTATAGTCGATCGTCTCGAGTCTGTAGTTAAACCTTACCATTTTAACCATTTTACCTTTCTGCTACGGCGGCCAGTCCCAATGGTGACCAACCAAAAACACAGTAGACACTACAGCACGCAAGTACTTGTCTAACTCAGGTGTACGCCTTTGGTTCGATGAGACGGCCACCCAACATGACCCGAAAGAGGTCAGGCGTAGGACCGTCGACTCTTTGTACTCATTCGAGTCACGGAGCGTTGACCACAACTTTTAAACTTCGGGCCGTGACAAGCATATCTATAATTAGAAGTACACAGTATTATTAGTTATTGTTTGTTCAACCCAGAAATCGAACCTATATTGAACAGTAGTCGCATACACTAACTGTCGGCCCAACAAAGCAGTCGAAACCATCACTACTCAGTACACACTAGTACTGACGTTTCAATAAGTACCTCTGTCAGGAAGAAAAAAGATCACAACCTGTGCTGGCTTGTAATGTCCTCATGAACATGAACTCGTGATCACATATGAATGTCACACCTTTACTATCAGTGTTCTAGAATGTTTTTGTTTAAGATCTTAAAACTTAAAACCCGAAATAGCTAGCCTTATCTTTATGTAACACTACTTGGTACTCTCGCATTGGCTAGTGATTAAACCTTGTTTTAGCTCGGTCTAACCTGACCATTAGTACTTATAGTTTCACAAACAACATAATGTCTCGCAAACTAACACTTAACGTTAATTTAATACCTGACACTAGTGAGGGTATTTAAAACCTTTCATAATGCTTCAATTACTTTAACCCATTATTAAAGTTATGCCTAAGTAGACGTACTAATAAGATCGATAGACATGTAGTCGTTACCGGTATCAATATTTGGCATTTTCATAAACATATCAAAACATAATTAACAAACATACGATGTGTTACACGTTATCATAATCTTTCTATAAATTTGTTGTTGACGTTGTGTAAACCCAATAAGATTACATTTGCAACATGAAGTTCCAGTTTGGAGTCCAAACTACGTATTTAAATATATACGCCGTCTAAAGACGAATTTAAAGAAGTTTCTTTGAACCATAAATTACAATTGTAGTCATTTTGGTATTACCTACTCGTAACTATAAAATAAATTTAACATAATAACTTTAGAACCTAAACGTTTGGCACTCGATGTCATAACACTACAGATTTTACAATAACAGTTGACTGATACAATTACTAGTAAATAATGTGACATACGGCGGAAGATTCTCAAGCTGTTTTATACAGACTCCGGTAAGGACTAGCACTGCTGTCCACGCCCCCTTTCGCCGTATTGTGAATAGTTACAACACACGTTTTTAAACTCTCGATGTATTTGCTCTCACCAACCACCAATATAAAAGAATAGCCCCATCGAATTATCAAAATAAAAATTAGAAATGTAATTGATCATCAACTTTTTCTTGTTATTTTTTTTTTTATCATCCCTACTATTATAAATGCGAAAGTAACTGTCTGTCTGTCACGTTTTCACGCCTAAACGGCTTAACCGATTTTGACGAATTTTTAAACTCAAATAGTTTAGAACCTGAGAAAGGACATAGGCTACTTTTTACCGCGATAACCGACATACACGCGGGCGGAGCCGCTGGCTAAAGCTAGTTGTTTAATAATGGTCATTTAAATTTTTACATTTACGGAGAAACATATCTAGTAACTTGGTTTGCACACTGTACCTTGTTATAATCTGACAAGTATCTATTTTTCCATAAAGAAAGATAAATAAATTAATCACAACGTGCGTGGGTATTATTCTCAGCGTACTTACGTTAGTGCAACTTAGTTTCATTTTACGTAAATCGATTAAAATGTGGTTAGCTTTGCATTAGGCAGCCACTTTAAAACTGCAACTGCTATTAATTCATCATCCATAGTAAAGAAGCCCAGTTGTTTATGCACAGGTGGTATGGATACAAAAATTCGAAAAGTTTTAATCCCGTTAAACAAAATATTTGCAATAACAAACGGTAGAAGTTCATTGTTAAAATTCAACCAACTAAGATCATTACTTAAGCTCTTTCGTTAAACCACAGCTTTGCATCAGCTATAAGGTATTTTCCGATGATACACCCCGAGCAGTCGCGATATTTTTATCACTTTAAATTGCGCATACGATTTACATTCGTACACTACATATCAAAATTATGTGAAAATAAATCACAACTCCACATGTAAATATGATTTGATCTTACCAGTACAGCGTCAAATACAACTCAAGTTTTTCATAACTGAAGCTTCCAACCTTCTCTCATAACCGTGTCGGCACTGGTTGACCACATTGTACACCTTGTACATTGGCACGGATGCAGTTTCCATCGCTTATCACAATGTTTACTATCTGAAAAGAAAGCATTATAAACACGAACAAACCGAAACATAGCGTGAAGTACAAGTACCCTCATTATTTTATTAAAATAATCGTTTTAAAACCGTTTGTAATTGTCACTAAAAACCAAATATATTAGTCGTCACTTCCTTCACGATTTTTATATTTGCTATGTTTTGACTTTGTTTTGATTTTTGACTTTGATTTAGAGCGGATAAGAATATCACAAAAGTCTGATTCCCTTATGAAAAATCACAACGAACACTGAATTTCGATAGCGTTCAAATGAGCACTAATAGTGTGCAATGCCTTTTTTTCTAACAAACGAACGCGTTTATCGTTCCCGGGACCTCTGAGGCGAATCACTGCGTATATTCACTTTGGTTCTATATGACAGCGCGATCTATTGTGCATTTGTCGATGCTCTCTATCGTAAGACACCTAGATAATGAAGTATAGGCAAATTAAATGAAAATATCTAACTAAATGTCGGTAGTTGATCGTTTCCCAAATCTTGAAAATTAATAATTTGTGAACGTAGATCGATCCAACTTCTGATGTTAGAGTCCAGAAGTGAAAAATAATAAAAATAATTATAATTCTAAACAATTTACTTTAATTCTAAACAATTTATTTCATTAATTACAAAATAATCTTAGAAATGCAATTAGACACAAACAACCGTTAATTAAGTAACGAATCTAAACAAATTACAGTTAGATAGACAGCAAGGGCGGTCACATAGGGCTGTACTAGCTGTTAGACAGTTTTCCTCGCACCCACCGCAATTCAGACAGTACTAACTTGTCAAAGACAGCTTTCCACATCTGTTAACAGAGTAGTACTAATTGTCCAAAGACAATGATCCACACTCCGCGACGCATTCGTCAGAAATGCGTGCCGATACAACAGATCACTCCTATTTATAACCAAGCGCAGTGAAGTGATGGCGCCACAAAAATGACAACTACCGCCGTTGTGGCTTATACGGCCTCTCCTGACACCCTGACGTCCTCGGCAGGTCCGGATGACCACACTTCTTCATTGTTCTCATTCGCGGTTACTGGAACATGTACAAAAATAAAAGTTTATTGGACGCCTCTGTAAGTACATCATCGTCCAATTGGTCAGTTACTAAAAACAGTTATCAAATTTAGCGTAAACAGTTAGAGTTAACGAATAGTTTTACAAGATAATAACAGTTAACACGAATAAGAAAGGTTCGAACCTCCAAGGAAAAGAGTGAAAGATTATTTATAATCCGCGCCAGATTAGAAACAAACAGTCACTGTTAGATACATTTAAAATAAAACTAGAAACTTAGTACTAACACAAGAGTAGACTTCAGCATGAAGGTCTACCGTTACCATAAGAACCATAATATCATAAGAACAGTTATCATAAGTGTGTGTCTTAAACATTTAAACTTAAAATTAACAAGACCACGAGTTTGGGGCTGGTAACCCTGTCCATGGGTCTTAAACCTCTCTCATCAAGACCACGAGTTTGGGGCTGGTTACCCTGTCCATGGGCCTTAAACCTCTCTCATCAAGACCACGAGTTTGGGGCTGGTTACCCTGTCCATGGGCCTTAAACCTCTCTCATCAAGACCACGAGTTTGGGGCTGGTTACCCTGTCCATGGGCCTTAAACCTCTCTCAACAAGACCACGAGTTTGGGGCTGGTTACCCTGTCCATGGGTCTTAAACCTCTCTCAACAAGACCACGAGTTTGGGGCTGGTTACCCTGTCCATGGGCCTTAAACCTCTCTCATCAAGACCACGAGTTTGGGGCTGGTTACCCTGTCCATGGGTCTTACCTCTCTCAACAAGACCACGAGTTTGGGGCTGGTTACCCTGTCCATGGGTCTTAAACCTCTCATCAAGACCACGAGTTTGGGGCTGGTTACCCTGTCCATGGGTCTTACCTCTCTCAACAAGACCACGAGTTTGGGGCTGGTTACCCTGTCCATGGGTCTTACCTCTCTCAACAAGACCACGAGTTTGGGGCTGGTTACCCTGTCCATGGGTCTTACCTCTCTCAACAAGACCACGAGTTTGGGGCTGGTTACCCTGTCCATGGGTCCATTTCAATATACACACCTCATGCTCTCCACCATCCGCCATACATTGCACCACACCTCACGCACACGGGGATCAGGCCGAAGATTGTGTCTCGTACACACGGTGAACAGGCGGAAGGTTGCATCTCGGGCACACGGAGAACAGACCGCAGGTCCGCTTATCACTGAGCGGCATGCAGGACGCAAGTCCGCACCTCGCGATACAGCGAGCAGGCCGCAAGTCTGCGCCTCACCAGGCAGCAGCAGACACCAGGTCACAGCCCGGGCTCGGCTCGCGTAGACTGCACCTTGCACAGTGACGAGGCTCTCAATGCATCGTTATCATCTAAGGAAAGCATGAAAAATTGCATTAGTTTTGAATACGGTATTACTTTAACGTCACCAATATGCTTCATTATCGTCATGAATAATCAGAGCTTTTAGAAGGCGATACTAGCAAGCAAAGCTTTTAGGATATTTAAAAATAACAGTGCCCTCAGTATGTACGCAGTAATATCGTCAAGAATGTTACTAACTTTCGCATATCTCTCAGGACGCAAGACCCGGAGGATGTCAGAAAATGTTACAGAAGTCTCACGGTACTCGGTTAAGGATGTTCCCAATAATCGCAAAGCTCTTAGGATATGATACCGGGTCACCAGTTTTGGTTATGTCTGCAGCTTGACGATTGTCGTCAAGCAAACCCGAAACATGTCCAAGTATGCCCACGCAGTGAATTCGAGTTCAGACTAATTGCCCTCAAAGTCATTTTATGAACCAGGGCTTGTCCGACAGGTGTCGTTCAATCACTTACTGTAATAAGCCACCGTCTGCTTATAGTCGAGCGTCTCGAGTCTGTAGTTAAACCTTACCATTTTAACCTTTTTACCTTTCTGCTACGGCGGCCAGTCCCAATGGTGAGCAACCAAAAACACAGTAGACACTACAGCACGCAAGTACTTGTCTAACACAGGTGTACGCCTTTGGTTCGATGAGACGGCCACCCAACATGACCCGAAAGAGATCAGGCGTAGGACCGTCGACTCTTTGTACTCATTCGAGTCACGGAGCGTTGACCACAACTTTTAAACTTCGGGCCGTAACAAGCATATCTATAATTAGAAGTACACAGTATTATTAGTTATTGTTTGTTCAACCCAGAAATCGAACCTATATTGAACAGTAGTCTCATACACTAACTGTCGACCCAACAAAGCAGTCGAAACCATCACTGGTACTGACGTTTCAATAAGTACCTCTGTCAGGAAGAAAGATCACAATAACCTGAGCTGGCTCGTAACGTGCTTATGAACATGTTATTAATCTTGATCCTATATGAATGTCAGACCTTTACGATCAAGTTTGCTACAATGATTTTGTGTATGATCTTAAAATTTAACACCTGAAATAGCCAGTCAGGCATGAGGATTATCTTTCCGGAACACTAATTGGTACTCTCACAATGACTAGTGCTTAAACCTCATTTTAGCTCGGTCTAACCTGACCATTAATCATTATTGTTACACAAACAACATAACATAGTTCATTTAATACCTGACACTAGTGAGGGTATTTAAAACCTTTCATAATGTTTCTATAACATCAAGAATAGCATGCTTAAGTAGACGTAATATTAAGATCGATAGACATGCAGTCTTTACCGGTATCAATACTTTGCATTTCGATAAACATTAAAACATAACTAACAAACGATATGTTTTGCTTTATCATAAGAGATCTTTCTTTAACATTTACAATTTGTTGTTGATGTTGTGTAAAACCTATTAGATTACATTTAAAATATGAAGTTTTAGTTTGGAGTCCACTATAGAAGGTTCATAGAAGTTTCTTTACTTTTTTTTTTCTTTGAACCATTAATAACAAGTGAAGTCACTTTCGTACTACCTACTCTGAACTATTAAATAAATTTAACATCATATCTTTAGAATTTAAACATTTACCACTGTTATAACGCTTCATAGATTTTACAATAACAGTGGACTAATGCAATCACCAGTAAATAATGTGACATAGTACATCTACCGGCGGATGATAAGAGTTCCTCAAGCTGTTTTAAATAGGCTCCGTCAGGACTAGCTCTGCTGTCCACGCACCCTTTTGCCGTATTGTGAATAGTTACATCACACGTTTATATACTCCCGATTTATTTGCTCTCACCAACCACCAATATAAAAGAATAGCCCATTCATCGAATTATCAAAATAAAAATTAGAAATGTAATTGATCATCAACTATTTCTTGTTGTCATTTTTTTTTTTTTTTTTGATCATCCCTACTATTATTACTATTAAGTGCGAAAGTAACTGTCTGTCTGTCTGTTACGTTTTTACGCCTAAACCGCTAAACCGGTTTTGATGAATTTTGGAACTCAAATAGTTTAGAACCTGAGAAAGGACATCATACACGCGGGCGGAGCCGCTGGCTAAAGCTAGTTGTTTAATAATGGTCATTTCAATTTTTAAATTTACGGAGAAACATCTAGTAACTTGGTGTACACACTGTAAATTGTTATAATCTGACAAGTATCTATTTTTCGTTTCCATAAATAAAAGTTAAACAGATTAATCACAACGTGTGTGGGTATTATGTCTCGTCACACTTGCTGTGTCAGTGTAACATTTTAAGTAAATGGATAAAAGTTACTTGACCTTTAAGTAATAAGTTCGGGTTGCATTAGGCAGCCACTACAACTGCTATTATTCATCATTCCTTCGTTAAAAATAGTTCGTAACCATAGCAAAGAACGCCTACTTGATTATGCACAGGTGGGGTAGTTACAAACATTCGTTTGAGCGCTATTCACTATTTACGTTATACCAAATATTCGCAATAAATGCGAAAGTAACCGTCTGTTACGCTTTCACGCCAAAACCACTGAACCGATTTTGATGACATTTGGTATAAAGATAGAAACATACACGCGGGCAATAGCTAGTACCAAATATTCGCAATAACAAAAGGTATGAGATGAGGTCATTGTTAAAACTAAACCAACTACTTAAGCCCTTTTGTTAAGCCACAGCTTTGCATCAGCCCTAAGGCATTTTCGTATACGCGCCAAACAGTCCATTTTTTCATCATTTTAAATTGCGCACACAATTCACTTTTGTACACTACATATCAAAATTATGTGAAAATAAATCACAACTCAACATGTAATATGACTTGATCTTACCAGTACAGCGTCAAGCACAACTCACAAGTTTTTCTTAACTGAACCTTCTAACCTTCTCTCATTACCGTGTCGGCACTGGTGGACCACATTGTACACCTTGTACATTGGCACGGATGCAGTTTCCATCGCTTAGCACAATGTTTACTAACTGGAAAGAAAGCGTTATACACACGAACACACATGTGGTACAAATACCCTCATTATTTTATTAAAATAATCGTTTTAAAACCGTTTGTAATTGACACTAAAAACCAAATATAGAAGTCGTCACTTCCTTTACGATTTTTATATTTGCTATGTTTTGACTTTGTTTTGATTTTTGACTGATTTAGTTTTGATTTTTGACTTTGATTTAGAGCGGATAAGAATATCACAAAAGTCGGATTCCCTTATTAAAAATCACAACGAACACTGAATTTCGATAGCGTTCAAATGAGCACTAATAGTGTGCAATGCCTTTTTTTTTAACGAACGATCGCGTTTATCGTTCCCGGGACCTCTGCGGCGAATCACTGCGTATATTCACTTTGGTTCTATATGACAGCGCGATCTATTGTGCATTTGTCAATGCTCTCTATCGTAAGACACACCTTGATAATGAAGTATAGTCAAATTAAATGAAAATATCTAACTAAATGTCGGTAGTTGATCGTTTCCCAAATATTGAAAATTAATAATTTGTGAACGTAGATCGATCCCACTTCTGATGTTAGAGTCCAGAAGTGAAAAATAATAAAAATAATTATAATTCTAAACAATTTACTTTAATTCTAAACAATTTATTTCATTAATTACAAAATAATCTTAGAATTGCAATTAGACACAAACAACCGTTAATTAAGTAACGAATCTAAACAAATTACAGTTAGATAGACAGCAAGGGCGGTCACATAGGGCTGTACTAGCTGTTAGACAGTTTTCCTCGCACCCACCGCAATTCAGACAGTACTAACTTGTCAAAGACAGCTTTCCACATCTGTTAACAGAGTAGTACTAATTGTCCAAAGACAATGATCCACACTCCGCGACGCATTCGTCAGAAATGCGTACCGATACAACAGATCACTCCTATTTATAACCAAGCGCAGTGAAGTGATGGCGCCACAAAAATGACAACTACCGCCGTTGTGGCTTATAATATATATTTTTTTTTTTTTTTATTTAAAAAGACAACTCCCGCATTAGGAATATGAATTCCTGTGTCGCGGGGGACTTTACAAACATACATGAAACGGACACAAAGAACACCCAGACTCAGAACAACAATTTGTGAATCACACAAAGTGTTATCCCACGTGGGATTCGAACCCACGACACTTGGCGCAGTAGAGAGCGGCGTGGCGACCGCTTAAACCACTAGGCCAACCGTGCAGTCGAGGCATATATATATATTTCTTTTTTATATAATACTAGTTTAAGCCCGTGGCTCAGACTGCGTGTATATCGGTTATAGCGCTATAGACGAGTAGTCTATGTGTAAAAATTTCATTCAAATTGGTGTAACGTTTTGCTGTGAAATCGTAACAGACCGACAGACAGTCATTTTCTAATTTATAAAATTAGTATGGAAGAAAAAAAATCGCTATTGTTGTAACAATCAAAGAAGTAGTCTATCAATAAGGTTAGAACATATTATGTTATTATAATAAATATGTACTTTTGTTCTATTGTACAATCATTTGTTTTTCTCTGGGTAATCATAGATAAACTTTACTGAAACCTGAGGTTATATCATTTCTTTGAATTATTTCCGTAAAATACTATCCGATGCGTATTTCAGTCAAGGAAGGCTGTTATAGATCGAATGGAGCCACATGAAAAATGTAGCAAAAACGGAAGAAATGTATTCCTTTTGAAAAACTTCCATTACGTGCGTTTTGCGTAAGCGGTTAAAATTTCACAAAAACAATGTATGGAAGAAATATGTTCCCCTTTTAAAAGTTCTAAAAAAGAGTCTGCGACGGCTATGTCTATTTTTTAAGGTTAAATCACTTTATACTATTTTTTTCACACATGCCACGGTCAATAAGTAAACGATGTTGTGTGGGTTAGCTAGTCTTTATTACACATACGTAAATAAATTAATCGGTATGAGAATCATTTGAGTGTCGATTGCACTAAATTCCGCAAACAAAAACAACATGTGCTGAGCCATCAAGCATCTAAATCATAAACAATAATTTCCTTATCACTTGACAGTTGACACTGACACATAATGGAAAGTAGGTAACTGAAATTCTTTATTTGTTCAACGGTCTCGCTTTGCTAAACATCCTGACACATCAAGGGGGCACATACTACGAGGCAATGACGTCATTGTAAAGAATTCGAGGTTCGCAGTGCACTGACACTGTTTGTGTAGGATTTGAATTACTCAACCGTGTTGAGTGACTTGTAGGTTGTAGGTCTTTGTCAGTGCTTATGAGTCAATGAAGGTCGTTAGGATGAAATAAAATTCCATTTATCTGGCTCTCTTAAGGCCCGCGACACCAAGCGTGAGAATTTGTGATTGAACACCCACATACATATTTTACATGCACACAGACGCATCGCGCACTGTCGCATACATACCGTAGCAAGCAATCACCGACTTTCGGTTTTTTGCTTATGTTAAATATCCATCAACTGTTCGCCTTTGTAGAACGTATTTTAATGTCTTACAACGCACGCAATGTATCTTGCCATAACGTAAAGCCCGTAGGATTCATTCAGTACAGAAAGTCATAATACTTTCTGTATACCAATCGAATGGTCAAAGATTATAAAATAATTTTACACAGTATAAAATAAATTTGCTCGCGTGCATTGTCTGTCAACTCAGATCGTTTTAAATACGCAAGGTATTTAAATACGGTTTTCATCATAATTAAGGTTACCTTTTAAAGAAGATTTATTAATGTTATTTTATTATTTTAAAGGAACACATAAATAAAGCCAATATTGACAAAAGTTTACGAGTTACATAAATTAGGAATAACCTTTTTTAATATTTCTTTATTATTTTATTTGTGAATAATAATTTCAAAGTAATTTGGAACAATGTAATATTAATCCTTATCATAATAAATACTGTAGACATTTAAAACAATTTTATTCTACATGAAATATGTAGAATAAAATTGTTTATTACACAATATTATTTAAATAAATATTTTATAATACGTCAGAGCGTTCATCCAGGTCGCACCCGTAATTGGCCGTAATCTTACACTAGTGACTCTCAGTGTAAGATTTTATTATGTCAATAATGTGTGATTAACGATACATGGTCTTATAGGCATTTAAAAAACATTTAAAATTTGACAAATTATACCCTCCTTTAAAACCAATCTATCCATTGCTGCAAACATCATGAAAATTGGTGCAGTAGTTTTTAAGTTACGTTATGTTTTGAGTTTAATAGACAGGTTGAAGAGGCAGAGGACTGTGTTTTTTTTTTAATATATTTAATGCAAACGGCTTATTTACGCAATAATGTTACTAAAATAAATGTGAAAGTAACTCTGTCTGTCTGTTTGTCTGTTACCTTTTCACGCGTAAAACGCTGAACTGATTTTGATCAATTTCAGTATAGAGATATATGGGACCCCGAGAAAGGACATGGCTACTTTTTACCACGAAAATCGACACACTCGCGGGCGGAGCCATGGGCTAAAGCTAGTAAAACATAAATACGACTAGCGGAAAGTAACTCTGTCTGTCTGTCTGTTACGCTTTCACGCCTAAACCACTGAACCGATTTTGATGAAATTTGGTACGAAGATAGAACTGAACTTGGGAAAGGACATAGGGTACTTTTTATCGCGAAAATAAAGGTAGAAGGGTTTGAAATAGGGGACGAAAGTTTGTGTCGAAGTTCCTTATTATCAAACATAAAATCAGGTAAGATTGTTTAATCTACCCTTACCATGTCGTGTGATATCAACGAATTCCACGCGGGCGAAGCCGCGGGCAGAAAGCTAGTTTATAATAAATAACAATAAATAAATATTTCAGACGAATGACACAGAATATCATCTACCAAATATTCGTGTGATCCGCAAATATTTATTTCGCAGTTTATAATACATAAACATACTTTTTTGTTATAAATACATACATATTATACATAGAAAACACCCAAACTCCGAAACAAATATTTGCAGATCATACAAAAATTTGGTCCGACCCGGGAATCGAACCCTAGACCTCTTGGTTAGCAGTTGCATACGCTGACCACAAGACCAACAAGGCAGTATGATATATTACAATAATAAATAAACAACTATTTCGAACATCTTACACACGACATCATCCAGTCCCAAACTAAGCAGAGCTTATATTATTGATTCGACAACTGATATAAATACATAAACATACTTTTTTTGTTGCTTACCTATAGAATACACCCAGACCCCGAAATAAATATTTGCGGATCACACAAATATTTGGTCCTACACGGGAATCGAACCTGAATCCTTACTCAAGCAAAGTAGTCGCATGCGCTACTACTGCCCTCATCATTATGAAATGATGGCTACCAGGTCAGATATTGCGTCTGGAATAGCATTACAAAATAAAAAAATATTTAATAACTATTTATAACGTGCTTATAAAATTTTAGGGTTTCCCTATGAACTAACACTGAAAACAGCCAACACCTAAAAAAAAAAATTTTGTGGATCTCATAAACATTTGGTCCGACCCGTGAATCGAACCCGAGGCCTCAATCGCATATGCTACCACAGCGCCACCGAGGCAGTCATATAAAATGAATTTTAATAATCGGTCCACAATTGACAGAGTAATCAATGAATGTACAATAAAAAAAAACACAAATAATACTCCTTTTTTGAAGTTGGTTAATAATAATTTAAAATATAAAGATTGGTGTGTCTATTCTCAGACCTACCAAATATTATCAAAAGTTACACACAGTCACGTCGTCGTATGTAAACAATCAAATCTCTGTGTGCGTGACAGTGCGTGTGGAGCTAAAAACGAGCGTGCGCTCGCCTTGAATATTCGGAGAACACTGAATTTTTGGATCGCGTGAACTCTGTTTTATCGCAAATTATTTCTCCATACTAAAATGTATGGAACTTTTGCCGCTAAAAATTAATGATGTTTAAGATTAAATTATGACTTTCTGGTGAGAATTAATAGAAACCTTAAATGCTTAATCTCTTTTTTGTACTTTTTTCTTGCAACTAATAAAATATTTATTTCAAATAAAGCAATATAATACTAGATTGATTCCAAACAGAAAAGGTCGATTTCGGTGATTTTAGTCACTGTTGATGATTTTTTTCTCGAAAATAAATAATCGTATTAGTAACTTTACTCGGTTTCTCTATAGATTGATTTATTAAGAAACTGAGATATTTTTTTTACTGTCAAATAATGAATTAATTTGTTTCTCTTGTCATAACCGTAAGTGCTTTTTCGAGCAATTATGGAAACGATACCCTTAACCAGTTTAAGGTCCTAGACGCTGGAGAGAACGGTGAGGGGGTCAAACTGTAGGTACTTCCAGTCGATTCCCTGGCTATTAGTACCAGACCGATTGGCGGGCGTGCGGTAATTAGTCGATTTTATTTCGACTTATGCTCTAAGCGTCACTTGGTAAAATAATGGTTTCACCTAGTTTGGCAGTGGATGCTCTTCGTAGTTGTTTTGATCCCACAATGGGGTACAGTGAATTTTAATCCTGAAGGCACGTTTCTTTCGAGACGGACGCCGAGAAGGTTTGAGAAGTGACGTAATGTTTTTTGTGCCGTTCTAATCTTTAGATGAATTTGCGTATAGTTTCCATGTATTTTGTAAGTAATGACTAACATTCTAATTGTTGTTTGTTATCAGCACATTTATTGTTTTTCCTTCAATATATTAATTAACCGTATTGCCCAGTCAATACCTAGATGTGAACAACAATTTGAAACATTATTATTATATTATTATTTTTATTATAACAGGGGGATTTTCGCACAGACTGTGAGCAGAGTGAATAGAGAGGTCAGAGTAATCACTCAAATAACAAATGGGGCAAGAATTCAAATGAGATGTGTAGTTAGCAATAATTAGAAAATTTCTTGTGTGAATTGGAAAAAGATTTACATTTTTCTAAAATCAACCGTTACTTAAAACACGATCATAAAGACTGAATTATGTTTTCTATACGTTAGAGACACCAAATACCTATTCCACTATTTATACGGGTTTCTCAGTCAGTACTTAAGAACTCTCAATACTGCTAACACACCTATAAATTTGACTAATAATAAACAGAAATATCAAAATTAATAAAATTAAAATATCTTTTTGACAGAACAGTTCCTTACTAAAAGCATATGAACGTACATGTATACTTAAAACCTCCTTTCTAAGGAGAGGCCTATGTCCAGCAGTGGACTGTTAAAGGCTGTTGATGATGATGATGATATACTTACACAAAAAAAGCAATTATTTTTTCTGTATGCGTGTCTTTCTGTCTAGTTTATTCCGGCTAATCTCGTGATCGACTGGACCGATTTTAACACAACCTTCCCTGGCTTAGGCAAATTGTTTAGACTAGCTTTGATCCTACAAAAACCGCAGGTAAAACAGCGAGACTCAGGTAGTCTAGAATAAAACACAGAAACTAGTTAAGCAAAGAGAAGACAGATATCACGCAGTAGTTTTCCACGTTGAGAAAACAGGAAGTTTTATATCTACGTATACAGGTGATACATAATCGGAGTGTAAAAATCATTTGTTTTATAACGCACTTGGCATTACTCGTGTTTATTTTTATTCATCATCAGAACACACCTGACAAGCTAAGATTAAATCTGCGCAATCTGTTATCGTTAATTACACAAAGGGTAAGACGTAGAGGCAATGAGATATCTTAAGTTTTGGTGTCCATTTTCTTTTTAAGACAACTCCTACACTATACACTACACTAGGCGGTTATTGTTGTAAATCGCGAGTAACGCCTCGAAGCAAGGCTAGTTTAAAAAAAAAAAACTAAATTACCCCTTAGGGTAAGCAATGACGGCGCGGTCAGTCCTAAATGGCTGACAGTTTGTGGCATGATCTGTTATGAACGTATCCGTGATTCGGAGGTCACGTTAAGCAGTCGGTCCCGGTTGTTATTTGAAGATAACAGTCGTGAAGCTTAGTTGGAGGCCTTCGGGCGGCTTAAAAACATCCAACGGTAAGATTTACGTAGCCACAACGTTGTCTTGCTCGTCCCCAACCCGCACTCGGCCAGCGTGGGGACGTATGGCCTGAGTATGACGTATTCTTATACTTGCTCAAGATCTGATTGATTCAAGCATTTCTCTGGCCAATATGACAATAGAGTAGATACAGTACACATGGGACAACACATTATGTGATCAACAAATTGTAATTCTAAGTCTGCATGTTTTTTGTGTCCATAGCATAAGGCTATCTAGTCACAAACTAAGCAGAGCTTTTACTATGAGTATAGACAACTGTATGAATTCATAAATAACATCGTTTTGTAAAAACATTTACATTATACATAGAAAACACTCAAACTCAGAAATTAAACATATATTTGCAGATCACAAACATTTCGTCCGACCCAGGAATCAAAAAGCTTATGGCCTAAGGAGTCAACCAACGACCCATAACGTCCCACTTCTGGGCCCCGGGTCTCTTCTCAGGAGAGGAAAAAGGCCACACTGGCTGAGTGCGGGTTGGGACTGGAAATATCACATCTCAAAAGAAACAGGTTAAGACAAACTGAATACCCTGGAGGTCTTCGTGGTGCAGTTCTTCAGCATTTTATCTGCAAATTTATGTGGATATAACAATAAAAACAGTGTTAGAATTATGTTTATTTGGCCCAGAAACGATACGCGTTTTAAAATTAAACTTGATAAGAGTTAGTTCAAGAAATGGGTCGACCGAGTTTAGATTGTGCAATAAGTACACATTTGTATAATCTTACCTTAGGATATGTTGTTAGTTAGGATAGTATGTTGTTGTTGCTATTTAATTTAGGTATCTTAAATAGGTAGTAGAGCCACGAATAACTTCAGCACGAATTGGTGGACTCGCCAGGGGTAGTACAACCCTTATACAAAATACTAACCTAGAATGACAGCATTCGTGGTGTCGTATTTCGTTGGTGAGTGTAAGACCGAAGACCCGTTGATGCACAAACATCTCAATTATTCATAGTGTGGGTTACCACCCTGGCTGCATTGTCTGCGCTCACAATAACGATGGTGTCCAATACTCTTAGATTCTACATGCTTTCCATCAGGCAGAGTAGAGTCACTTTGTTAGAGCTAAATATTTAAAAAAGTAAGTAATGCAATTTTGAGACATGGACCAGCAATCAAATGAATAATCGATATTTATAATTTGGTTTTCTTTGGGTATGACACCGTCATGGATATGACACATACTGTCATAATGATAGTCCGATATATTCAAAAGTCGTAGGTCATCGATATGAGAACTAACAGAAATAAATCTTACATAACAATTAGTGTCTACAATTTATAATCTACCATAATAAAGTATGTAGAAGTTTCAATAAAAATTAACAATAAAAACGCCCCCTACTTATTACGCCTGTCACCGCCCCCTGATTAAATTACAGCAAAGATACCTCTAACGTGGACTATCGTTTAAATAAAATAAATTTAACATATTATAATTATACTTAGGAACAGGGTTGCCACCTTTTCGTAAAAAAAAATCGGGACATGATACTTATTAAAGACAGTCGGTCATTTTTCAGTCTAATTCAGATCATGATAAATAAGCAGTTTTTTGGAAAGGATAAAAGTTTTGTATAAACATTTACGTATTTATTTTTCAAATATTTTTCCATGCATATTTTTTTTATTGCTACGGGGTGCGATCACCTATTTTATATCATTTTTAGGGTTCCATAGCTTATTTTTTAGTCATAACCCTTAAAGATCCGATACGTCCGTTTGTCCGTCCTCGAATTTAAATCCGTCGAAACGGTTGGTGCTAAAAAGGTGTAACTGCGTGGACATGTGTTTGGGGTATCATTAGATCGGTCATTTCTAAACATTAAGAAAGTTGCACTGACAATTTTTTGATATCGATATGCGTTTGAGAGTTATTCAACTTTAAAAGTGATTTTTTTATAAAACTCCTGCCAAGGTGACTTTACTATGCCAGATGGAAAGCATGAGTAAAATCCACAAGTGGGGGTCGCGATACTCACTACAAATCCAAGCAGTATGGCGAACCACCTTATGGCGGCTTAGTGAGATGCTTTTTCACGCCCCGCTTAAAGGACCCGGGATCACAGTAGGAAGGAAAAATATGAGCTGGCAATGAGTTCCAGCTTTTAACTGCTCGGCACAAGAAGGAAGACCCGAGCCGTTTAGTTCTGGAGCGTATGTCTTCCACTCTGAAGGGGTGACTTCCCTGGCCAGATCTTGTTGTTCTGTAGAGGAAGGGAGAGGGTGGGATGAGTTGGAGGAGCTCTTCAGAACACTCCCTAGGTAAAGGCGATAGAGGACTGCCATAGAGGTGACATCTCTTCGCAACTGCAAAGGTTCCAGGAACTCGGTGACTTTGGGACTGTCTATGATGCGAACTGCTCGCCTCTGCAATCGATCGAGAGCGTCAAGCAAATACTGCGTATCGCAAAGATGAGAGCAGTACTCCACGCAGGGGCGAACCTGGGTCTTATAGAGAAGACACAGATGCTCCGGCGAGAAGAACTGTCTCATCTTGTTTAGTACGCCTAACTTCCACGAGGCCGCCTTTGTGACGCTCTTGATGTACTCCCGTCGGTTGAGATCCTGGCAGATATCGATGTCCAGGATACCGAGCTTTTCCTGTAGTGGCAGCTGAGTTCTCTAAAAAGTAGGAAGGGGAAGGAATGGAGACTATTGTTTTGATCGCGCAAACCTGTTTTTTTGGCATTGAACTCGACCAGATTCTCATCACCCCATTGAGAGATAACGTTCAGAACCCAGTCGAGTTCAGCGACAAATTCCTGTAGTTTTTTCTCAACGTCCGCGGATTTAAATGTAGGATATCTAAAATATTGTTCATGCACTGTGCTGTCATCTGCATAGAAATGTATGTTGACAAGCGCTAACATGTCATTGATATGCAGAAGGAACAGCTTGGGCGACAAGACAGAGCCCTGGGGTACGCCTGCGTTTACCTGCTGGAAATCAGACGCCGTGCCTTCACAAAGGACTCTAATGCGGCGCTGGCGCAGGAAGGCGGCAATACAGCTGTACAATTTAAGAGGCAGGCCGTATGCCGGAAGCTTAGTGCCAAACCCTATCAAAGGCCTTGTCCATGTCTAGAGTGATGGCCAGGTTCTCTCCATACCTATCCAAAGCCTCACCCCACAGGTGCGTGAGGTACTATAAGATCACCCATGGATCGGTTCGGTCTGAAGCCATATTGCCGATCACCGAGAGCCGAGAGTGATCTTCCAGGCAATGAACCAATTGCTTGTTAAATATTCGTTCAAGCACCTTGTAGAGTATGGAGGTGACAGCTATAGTTGGCGGGATCTGAGTGATCACCCTTTTTGGGGATAGGTTGAACATTCACCTCTCTCCAGGCCTCCGGGACAATTCCTGAGGAATATGACAGGCGATACAAACTTGTCAGTACTGGAGACAACTCTGGTGCACAGTTATTTAGAACCACGGTTCTTTAGAAAAAGCATAGCCGGCCGTACCGTCTCAAAGTGCTGGTGGACGGCGTTGAGGTTTGCAGAGAGTCCATGAATTATTGTGAACTCCACCTCAAAAAGCGGGTTAGTGGGAAAAGAGGATGCCGCTGTGGTACTGGTATGCTTCTTCTTTTTCTTACTTGCTGCTCCTTTAAGTGGGCGCGTAAAGAAGCATCTCTTTAGACCGCCATACTGCCTCCATTCGCAGTGAGTATGGCGCCCTCCACTTTTTGATTCCACTCATACTTTCCATCAGGTATAGTAGAGTCACCTTGGCTGGCGTATGTCTTTAGTGAAATTTGCAATTCTGCTTGTAATAAATCTACCGAGCAACCATTTCTGATATTGGACCGTTTTATTATCATTACTGAAAATACAGACTTAAAACAAACATATAAAGGAGGTATGCTCTGAGCACGAGTTACAAGACACAATTATTCGTTTAACTTCTGTGCTTTTCCAGTTTTAAATACTTTAACTCATTTTTATCACAACCTGTGACTGAATACAACAAATAAAGATTTTAATGAAAAGGTTGTCATTAGTTCCATTTGGCACCCAATAGCTGTTTTCTTTTCATGTACACTGCTCGAAGAAGGTGAATTCAAATTGAGCAATTGTTACATTTGTGAAAAATCGGGACAAAATCAATAGGCCTTCGGGACGCGGGACGATATAATCGAATTCGGGACTGTCCCGGGAAATTCGGGACGGGTGGCAACTCTGCTTAGGAAGAATATGATTTCAACTATTAGCTCCAAGGAGCATATCGGTAGGGAGAAGACATAGTCATATAGGCACCACACCTTCTGTAAGAAAGTATAAGCTCAAATGGGCATTTGCATTACATTGTTGTAACATAGAACGTGTTTGATGTCTGGGTGAAATTTAGTTTTATTTTATTGTTATGTGTGAGTTCATAGTGACAGGCTATTTATTGGTTGGTATGTGAGTGTTAAATGTGGATGTGTAAAGATTACCCCACGCAAAAAGAGGACAGACTGTTTTGTATCGGAAGAAGATGCTACGTCTACTCACCTTCTGTCCGCGGGCCTGCCCCTCTAGCCAAGTTGAAAACGTTTTTCGTTCTGCAATCGCTAACGCCTCTATTTTCTTGTTTGATTGGCAATTATTTTGTTTTGGTCACGTGACTGAGTGACATTAGCCAATCATACAAGAGAATAAAAGCATCAGCGATTGCAGAACGAAAAACGTTTGCACCTTAGCTAGAGAGGCTATGTTGCTTTATAATTAGCTCAATATATGGATAGACTCAAAACAAAGATTACACAATAGCAATTTATATGGACTCGTAACTAATTCATTCATTTTCTGTTGCGGTTCTCCAAACATTCACGTTCCACATTTGAAATAATAACAAGATGGCGGCCTGACTATTACGTTATATTTATTTAAGACTGCCGTATTTAGCTTTGTTTTCTTTCTAACATAAACCATTCATGTGTTAATATAAATATTTTATCTTAATACTAGGAATTTAATTAAATATGTATGTTTATGGTATTGTTTATGTTCTAGTTAGATATTCGGTGAACTATTGTATTGTGTTGTTAAACCAATGTTTGGGTTTCGAATAACTTTACAGCTAGGTACTTTAAATATTTTTTGTGCTATTTAAAACGATAGAATTCATCTTAGGATAGCATTGTTTGTTGACGGGCCGGAAAATTCCTTCGGATCTTAAGCAACAGAAGCTAGGTTTTAGTGATGTTCTTAATAAAACCCTACCGATTAGCCTGAGACGCCCTATCCTAGGGAAGACCTGGATACAACAGGATACCTCACTGTTCATCAGCTTATATTATAAGCTTCTGATATGATATTAACGCTTAATCTCAGGAATGTCAGAGCCTATTCAAATAATCTAAATGACTCTGACAAAGTAGGTACTTGTGTAAATAATAAATTCACAAAAATTAATTAATGTCTGTTTTTTAATTCAGTTTGACGGCTTTTCATCAAATGCATATGAAAGTATGTATATACGGTACTAACATAATATAATTTTAATTTTTTTGTCTGTCTATCTATCTATCCGTCCAAACGGCTGGACCAATTTTGACAGGACTTTAACCGGCAGACATCTGATAATTTAAGGAGTAAACTGGGCTATTTTTTACGGCACCATTACTCGCAGTTGTTGTTGTAAAGGTATATCATCGGACGCAGGCAAAACCGCGGAACCCAGTTAGTAAACAATAAAACAAAACTTCCTGAATGTGTTTACTATTAAAGTAACTACATACCTACTTACAGTCGACGTGCAAAGGTCGAATGATGCGATGCTTCATACAAGGAGCTGTGACCTTACATTGTCGGAGCGTATTGCCAATGACTCAACGTCACTCAACGATAAAGGCAATGTAATAATGATTACGATGTATTATCATTACTGGGAATATTAATTAGAAGGTATATTATTATTGCACTCTTGGTTCTTTAATGTCTGTCTGATGTTACTTACTTATCTATATTTCTAATACCTTTAAACGAGCAATTCTTGTATTGTATAGTTACATTTGTGATTTCGGAAACGGTTCTAACGATTTTGCTTGAATTAAATATTTCGGGGTTTTCAGGGGTGAAAAAACTATTTAGATTAGACTTATGTTTCGAAAAACGCAAGTTTTCGAGTTTTCAAGCGTTTTTATTTCACATTACTACTCTTTCAGTAATACTTGATTTGTAGTTGGTACTCCAACACAGCAAGACACACACAGCTACTTGAGAGAATAAATGTCGCTGTTAAACAATAAATAGTATTAACCGAGCAAGGCTCGGTGGCCCAGGTACTAAAAGTTTAAGACACCCGATAACTACAGATCGCATAAACGTAGTACCTGATCTACTGTACGAAGTATCTATGATTTTAATCAAGAGCTTTTATTGGTCCATTGCAGGGCTTAGACCTCTTCTTAGAAAAAAGATTTTGGACCATTACATAAACCACGCTCGCGTTGTAGTCCAGTCATTTAAGCTTAAATTAGGTAAGAATCTCGGAATTCGACATACCCAGCTGTAAGTCTGTAAATACTTGTATATTGCCCCCCTAAAAGGTGTCTCAAAACCTACATATGGAAGGGTGTACGCAACTATTAAATTTCAATTTCAAAAGTCACAAGAATCGGTTTTTTGCGCTTTTTTTGTAAATATCTCATTTCCTATGGTTTTTTGCTATTAAAATTTGTAATCATTATCAATATTGTAGAATACAAAATTCTCTACAAATTTTGTTTAAAAAAAATTTATACGATGAACCGTTTTCGAGATAGAGGGCGGAGAGCGCGCGGTCACAGCATCACTTCAGGTCATAGTTGCGTACACCCTATCATATGTAGGTTTTGAGACAACTTTAAGGGGGGCAATATACAAGTATTTACAGAATTACAGCTGGGTATCTCGAATTCCGAGGTGAACTTACTATAACGACTGGACTATTGGTCAGACGCTTTTGCAGTGCTATCGTCCTACGTAGTTTGCTGCCTTAGTCTACTTCTACGACACTCACGAAATGATTGGGGATGGTGACATTTCGTATTCTTAATCCGTCACCACTTGGATTTTAATGAATTACAAATTATCAAACCTGAACCTATTAGTTTATTTATATATATCTTCAATATATGTATACCCCGCCCGTGTGTTGGAATCGGAACGATTGAAACATCACAGTATGCCACTTTGCGTCTCAAGTAGGATTGTCCGGGAACTATTATTATTAAGACATCCGAACCTCTCAGTGGCGTAACAATACCACCTGGGGCCCGTGGCGAATTCTTATGATGGGGCCCTATCAGTGAAAATTGTCTCATTGTACTCAATTTAATTTTAATAAATTTCGATAATTTCAGCGTACTCAATTACACGTTGCACATGTCCCACTAATGGCTATAGGCCTCCTCACTTAGGCGAGAGGGAATGGTCTGTAGTCCCCACGCTAGCCCAATGCATATTTGAGACTTCACATTCATCCATAGAAGACTTAGCGCTTTTTGGACTTCAACGAACCGAACTTTTAAAGCAGAAACGGCATAATAACGTCCTGCCCATCTAGTAGGGTTTAATGATTTTAATGTTATTGAAGTTGAAGATTCCCTTTATTTTTTAGATAAAAGACTTAAACTGTATTTGATAAAATATATGGAATATATTTTGATACTATGCCCAAAAAAATTGTAAATTTGTTGAACTGTTTAAAAACAAATTGCATATCAATAGCCTCTTTCACCTCTCTCTCATTGAGTATTAGATTTAAATTATGAGCAGCACAGTGAACATATACGGCATTCGGCTCGACATTTTTTTTGAGTTTTTGACCTCCACCATAAGTCCCTTTCATTGCGTTAGCACCATCATATCCTTGTCCTCGACACTTGTTTAGGAAATAGTTTTGTCATTTATGGATTTAATAATTTGCTTGGACATTACTAAGGCAGTTTGATCCTTAACTTCATGAAATCCTAAAATGTTTCTTTAATGACAAGTGCCTTTGGGATCCCATTAACATCTTTTTCGATCATACATTAACCGTAAAGTTCACAAATTTGATCATTTTATGAAATATCTTAAGTTGTATCGAATATGATAAAGGAGAATTGTGCGGTGTTTTCATTTATCAGTGAATTTTCTACTTTTACCAGCACAAAAATTTGCTCATTTTGTATTTTTGGACTTATGTATTTTATCTGGCCCTTTGATTTACTTAACAATTCTTGTAAAATCGGGTCTTATTTTCCGAATAACTTAACAATACTCAAAAAGTTTCCTTTGGAGCTTAGATCACTGATATATGCGTTGTCTCTGTGGGCACGAAAGGCTAAAGAACACGTTGAAAGTGACAAAGTAACATCAAGGAACCTAGAAGGTACTTTGCGCCAAATAGATTTTTCTTTTTTGATCATAGACTCCTCTTCATCGAGTGTTCCATGTAGCCGCCACTGTTGATACGTAAGACAGGAATCCAGATGAATTTCATGATGTCTCGTGCCTTTATATGGCATCTGCAATATGTTTCCAGTCGTCATTGTTAAGATATTAAGATATATATAATCTATGTGTATAGAATGTGGTCCGTGTATTCTGGCAACACTTCCCTTTTCCTGCCTGTGAATTGTGATGCATGTACATTCGCTCGTTATTAATAAATATGATTTACATATGACAGTGTTTTTGTCCGTAAGCACAGCTAAAGTTCTCATAGTCATAACCCTCAATCCAAACATTTTGTATTTGCTTAGATGCCCGATTTGCGAACGGTTCACAATACGCCTTCTGAAGTATTATAGAATAGGATAGTCATGTACGTTCAAGTTTCACGCCAGACTTGAAAACAATATAGTAATGTTTTTCTAGAAAAGATCTATTGTCACTATCATTTAAGAAAAGGCCCTTAGCTTTTCACTTTAGCCCTTAGCTTTTAGTTAGCTCTTTAAAATTACCCTTATAAGTAACATAAGGCGAATATACAATATTGTTCATGCTAAAATATAATTCTCTTTGAGTTTTGCTAGTACCTTGTTATGGTTGTTCTGGAACTGGATGTATACTTTTAGTAAGGTCCAATTCTTTACATCCAGTTCCAAGTTCCAATTCTTTCAGTTTCCCTCTTTCTCGTTCGTTTTTCGCTCCCACTTAAATATTTTCTGGAACTAGACATTTTAATATCTAACTTTCACAATCACTTTTACTATTTTTGCCATCATTTTCGTATTCAATAAAAGAGCAAACTTATACAAATATACTTTTTTAAATGAAATAAAATACTCAGGTTAGAGAGTAAAAAATTTTTTTTGAGATCGCAGCCTCTTGGGCCGGGGCCCTCTTAGGTCGGGGGCCCGTGGCATTTTGCCAGCCCTGCCACCCTATTGTTACGCCACTGGAACCTCTTCCAGCGGTAACCTATATATACCTGTAACCTATATAATATCAGTGAAATTAATAGTTGGGTTGATCACTATTTGGTAGTTTAATTAAGGAAAAGTTACATTAGCAACTAACAGAAGGTTAAACGTTTAACATTCACTCAGGCGATTTCATGTAACTATTTATTATTTAACACCAGGTGTGCGATACAACGTTTATTAAAATACTTTCATAAAAATAACTATAAACAAAATTTTCACGTTATCATAAGCGCATGGATTTTCCAAAAAGCGTCAGTTAATTACAAGCGCGGCATATCTAGTTAGTGTCATTATTTGTCGATTAAGTTTATTAAACAATTAATTTTAAACAACAATATAAAACAGAATTGATAGAAACCCTTGTTCATGTAAACTCGGGCAAGGAGTTCTAGAGAAATAAATATAAATCTACAAGTTTTAGTACAAAACCTAAATTTGGTTTGAAAAAATCTCTAAATTATTACTGAGATAAATAGGATTTGATTATATTATAATATCCTTGTTTTACGTATCTTAAATTTTGTGAAATCTCAATGAGTGCACAATACAAGAAAATTAATTCACTTATCTCGCCGCCCCTGTTATAAACCTTAAATTACTTCATAGCTTTAAATGATTTTTTTGCGATAAAATAATCAGAAAACAAGCTGCAATACCTTATTTCCATTATAGAACTGTTCTCATGGGATACCGCATACCTAATTAATAAAACCAAATAAGTAAACGTTACCGGGAACGAAGTCCGTGAATATATATAGTACTCAACATAGAAAACAAAAACTCTTATAATAATAGGCAAAAGTTCTGAGTTATGATTAGAGCAGTTCTTGTCATAATGAATGAATTAATTATGAATGATATTACTATTAGGCTGTCATATGTATAGAACTTGTCTTTCTTTCTAGAAATGTGAGAATATTATTATAATATGGTTAAGAAATATGTTGCAATCGATAGATGACTGATTGAATAGATGACGTATCGTATAATATGTCAGTTTCCCGCTTTTTCTGATCTCGATTCCCACATGGGAACACCCAGTGTTTTCCACAAAACAAGCTATTGTTGTTAACATTGACTGTATCTAAATATTTACCTATATCTAATATTGTATTAAGTTTTAATTATATTAAATCTAACGAATCTACTGCAGTAAGGTAACTTTTATATCTTTAACTGAAGTTTTACGTACATGACAATTTTTTTTAATTACAGAAACTAAAACCTTTTTCTTTTAACAGACGCTAAAAAGTATGGTTCCTTCGATCACCACATTATACAAGGTACATGTTTTCACCGAAGCTGTACCTACAGACCCCACAGTAAACATCTGCGTTAACAATTTGCCCGACAGTCATTACACTCATTGAAGGTAATTAGATAATTTATATTTCATTTGAAATGATTCATGTCGCGTCTGTCATCTTGACGACTACTTTCCTGTAGTTAGTGACGTTAGTTCTACGATATTAGTCTGTAAGTACTGTGCTAATATTTTTTGTTTGGAATTATTCTATACAAAGAAATAAAATTGGAGTGTCTGTTTGTAATAACAAATAAAATAACACTAAATGCATATCAAAGTATTTACGGTACTGACATCCAAAATTGAATTTTTAAATATTTTGTCTGTCTGTCTGTTTGTTCCGGGTTATCTCTAGAACGGCTGACTGGACCGATTTTAATGGGACGACATAAGGAGTTAATTACTTAGGAACTTAGGCTAAATAATAATAATTAATATTTCGGACAGTTTACACACAACATCATCTAGTCTCAAAGTAAGCAGAGCTTGTGTTATGGGTACTAAACAACTGATATAAATACATAAACATACTTTTTTTTTGTAAATACATACATATTATACATAGAAAACACCCAGACTCCGAAACAAATATTTGTGGATCTCACAAATAATATTTAGTCCGACCCGGGAATCGAACCCGAGACCTCTTGATCAGCATCCTCATACGCTAACTACTAGATCAACAAGGCAGTCAATTTTTTGAAGACTAGCTTCACTCCACGGCGTTACTCGACATTGACAACAGTTACCGCGGGTAACATCGCGGAACTCAGTTTGTTTTGTTATATATTTGTTTGGTAATAAAAATCTTGACGAAGACTGTTTAAATTCACGTTGCGATCTAATCCAATACCAATCTTGATGGATAAATCGACAGTAAATAGACGTATTCATAGGTGATTTTCATGTGAAAAAAATTACAAGAATAACCGAAATTCTGTCAAATCGGTTGTGTGATTTAGCTGTGAAAACGTGACAGACAGACAGACAGAGTTTCTTATGAATTTATAATTAGTATGGATAATGTGAGGGATAATGGTAATTAACGCATGGAATATTTTCACATTGCAATGACGGCTGGCAGGAGCTAGATGCGGGTAGCCGAGAATCGAACTAAGTGGCCTATGTCCAACAGTGGACTGCGATAGGCTGATGATGAAAATTAATGACGACTAAGTGCGTCAATGTAACGTATATCAATTTGCCTTAAAATTCTTCAAGTTGAATAAATGCCTATGCTAAGAACAGAAGATATAATTACACAAATATTATTGTTTGTAGCAGATTACACATTACCACATACATTACCAAGTTTGAAGCATTCAAAAACTTGATTAGGTTAGAACACAATAAAATTAAATAAATATTATTTATCAAATATATGTATACGGTTCTCGGTCACCATTTACGATTAGGCAGGTCACTAGAGGTCGCTTTAAGCCTTGATAACAATTCTTATTAAGGAAATTATTAAAGTATTTTTAATAACTAGCTCAGACCCGCGGTGTTACCTGCGGTTATTGTCGAGAGTAATGTCGCGGAGCAAATCTATTCTAATAACAATTGCCAAGTTACTCCTTGGATATCAGTTTTTTACCAGTGAAAATACCTTTAATATCGGTGCAAAATTGAATTTTCCAGCCGTTCCAGAGAATAGTTCCAAACATACAGACAAAAATCTAAAAATTGCCTTTTTGATGTAGTACTGTGTATACTTTGATATGCATTTAGTAAATAACTGTTTATTTGATATTACATACAGACACTAATTTTATTTATTTATATAGATATAGATATAGATATAGATATAGATATAGATATAGATATAGATATAGATATAGATATAGATATAGATATAGATATAGATATAGATATAGATATAGATATAGATATAGATATAGATATAGATATAGATATAGATATAGATATAGATATAGATATAGATATAGATATAGATATAGATATAGATATAGATATAGATATAGATATAGATATAGATATAGATATAGATATAGATATAGATATAGATATAGATATAGATATAGATATAGATATAGATATAGATATAGATATAGATATAGATATAGATATAGATATAGATATAGATATAGATATAGATATAGATATAGATATAGATATAGATATAGATATAGATATAGATATAGATATAGATATAGATATAGATATAGATATAGATTCTTTCAACTTATAATTTTAGATCAAAATATTTTATTATCTGTTTTTAGACTTTCGGGACTTTTACACATACTCATGATATTTTACTGTAAACGGGTTTACTGTTATTTGGGTTAAAATTAAAAAGGTTACGATACCTTTTACTTTCCTACGTTTCGAAAGGAATATACCGCTCGTGGTCACGGGTAGACTGTCTTACAGTAAAAAACACAAAATATTTATTGCTTCATCGTACAATTATTTCTAGCGTTTGAACCGTACCTTTACGCTACTTAAGGTCATAGCACACTGTAGCGGCACGGTAACGGCACAGCTGCGGCACGGCTCTGTATTGAATTTTGGCTACCGCTAGCTGCCAGAGCGCGCTAAGCAGCCCGCGATGTGCAAGCTCGCCGTACGCACGCCAACCGCGAGTTGCAAGCTCTTTAGTGCTCATTCACGTTGACTCGCGGTCGCGGTTTGTCGCACAAAATCGTAGACCACATGTGCGTTTCGTACGTGAACACTTAGATGTTACGGCATATGTTTGATATTTCGTGACCACGAGCGCCACCGCGCCCGCGCATTCAACGTGAACAAGCACTTATGGTCCAAGAGCCCAGAGCGATCAGACATAACTTATTTTCACATGGATGAAACCTTAACTACTCAGTAGCGTCTAGTGTACTTTTAAATACCTGAGTGTTTGTGGAACTAGATCTGTGACACCTGGGCAGATATCAGGTGAGAAAGGTAACGAAAAATAAGAGTTATCTAACTTAAATTAGTATGGCTGATCTTTATATATATTTTGTAGAATATTATTCTAAACTAGTTTCATAAAGTGTCAGACACTTTTCATGGACCAGAGCTTGTGTCAGACGCTTTAAAGATCGACAAAAAATTAATGAACTTTACTTATTTTTACATGTCTGATTTTTTAATATGTTATTATAGTAACTATTACAAAGTTATATTTCATCAGTCAGACAAATTCGAGTGACCAAACATCCCTTAAACACAAAAATTATTCAGCCGGGAGTGCGATCATCATGCTATTTCAGAGCGAGTGAGACGTCCACAGCAACTTGGATCCCGTTTTTAGGGTTTCATAGCCAAATGGCAAAAAACGGAACCGTTATCGATTCGTCATGTCTGTCTGTCTGTCTGTCTGTCCGTCCGTATGTCACAGCCACTTTTTTCGGAAACCATAAGAGCTATACTTTTGAAACTTGGTAAGTAGATGCAATCTGTGAACCGCATTAAGATTTTCACATAAAAATAGAAAAAAAAAACAATACATTTTGGGGGTCCCCATACTTGGAACTGAAACTCAAAAATTTTTTTTCATCGAACCCATCGAGTAAAAAAATTAAATGTAATGAAAATACTTACTAATTTCAATCTAAGATTTTCGCATTCTTGTTTCAATAACATGGGCTTCAACATTAAGTTGTTAATTATTAAATATTAAAGTGAATTCATTTATTGCATGTATTTGTGATAGGTGAATATATGAGGATCCATTTTATTTTTTAAGGAAATATCTTTATTTTATTGTAAAAAAGATACCAGTTAGAAAAAGATATAAACAAAATATTACCACTACCACAAAAATATCACTACGATTAATTACAGCAAATATCTCCTAATCATCGCAATCATCGACGCAGTCATTAGAATAAATAAATAAAAAAAAAATGCTGTAAATTGCAGTTTACGATTTATGACGTATTAAAAAAAAACTACTTACTAGATCTCGTTCAAACCAATTTTCGTTGGTAGTTTGCATGGTAATGTACAACATACATTTTTTTTTAGTTTTATCACTCTCTTATTTTAGAAGTTAGAGGGGGGGGGGGGGACACACATTTTTCCACTTTAGATGTGTCTCTCGCGCAAACTATTCAATTTAGAAAAAAATGATATAAGAAACCTCAACATCATTTTTGAATACCTATCCATAGATACCCCACACGTATGGGTTCGATGAAAAAATTTTTTTTGAGTTTCAGTTCCAAGTATGGGGACCCCCAAAATGTATTGTTTTTTTTTTCTATTTTTATGTGAAAATCTTAATGCGGTTCACAGATTACATCTACTTACCAAGTTTCAAAAGTATAGCTCTTATGGTTTCCGAAAAAAGTGGCTGTGACATACGGACGGACAGACAGACAGACATGACGAATCGATAACGGTTCCGTTTTTTGCCATTTGGCTATGAAACCCTAAAAACGGGATCCAAGTTGCTGTGGACGTCTCACTCGCTCTGAAATAGCATGATGATCGCACTCCCGGCTGAATAATTTTTGTGTTTAAGGGATGTTTGGTCACTCGAATTTGTCTGACTGATGAAATGTAACTTTGTAATAGTTACTATAATAACATATTAAAAAATCAGACATGTAAAAATAAGTAAAGTTCATTAATTTTTTGTCGATCTTTAAAGCGTCTGACACAAGCTCTGGTCCATGAAAAGTGTCTGACACTTTATGAAACTAGTTTAGAAGAATATTCTACAAAATATATATAAAGATCAGCCATACTAATTTAAGTTAGATAACTCTTATTTTTCGTTACCTTTCTCACCTGATATCTGCCCAGGTGTCACAGATCTAGTTCCACAAACACTCAGGTATTTAAAAGTACACTAGAGGCTACTGAGTAGTTAAGGTTTCATCCATGTGAAAATAAGTTATGTCTGATCGCTCTGGGCTCTTACTCTATTATACTGATGTTATGAAACATATTACACGACATACGATTTAAGGGTCAAATTCAAATGACAAGCTAATCGCTGGGTTGGAGCGGTGCCGTTGCCGTGCTTGTATAGTGTGCGTTGACCTTTACTCTGCACTCATTATTCTTGTACTGCTACCACCAAATTTTTATAATTCATATATGTACCTAATTTCCTGTTTATATGGTGCATATGCCTACGTAGATTACCTAACAAAATATATGTATAATGAAAAAAGGAAGGTACGTTCGCGCCTAAATAAACCGATAATGGTTTTATGGGTGTTTCATGTTGGTTTTTGTATATTGTTTTCTTATTTAAATAAATTATCTTGCTGTAGGTTATTAGAAACAATCATGGAGGGTAAGTAACGACGGCGTGACCTGAATGGGTGACCGCTAGTAACATGATACTACGTTGTTACCATAGGATCATAACAATTGTTAAGCTTAGTTTAAATTCATACAATTTTAGTCACAACGTTCTCTTGCCAGTCCCCAATCCGTACTCAGCCAACGTGTGGTATGGCAGTGGGACGTTATGGGTCATCATCAACAGCCTTTAACAGTCCACTGCTGGACATAGGCCTCTCCTTTGAAAGGAGGTTTTAAAGGGAGAATAATTAGGGGTGGTGACACTTTGTATTCTTAATCCGTCATCACACGGAATCGTTATGGGTTAATGAACAAAAAAATTAAATATAAATATACCAATATATTTGTGTAGAACTGTTCCGTTAGTGACTGACTGAACGCAGGAAACTCAAATTTGGCATGTGCTTCTCGAGGAGCGTAGGCGAGAACTAAGAGAGGATTTTGTAAAATTCCACCCTTATGGGAGTGAAAAAGATAGTCAAAGTTATACATCAGAATAGAACGTAGGCGAAGCCGCGAGCACAAGCTAGTTTTTGGTATAACAACACCAAAACCATAACCAACACCTAAACAAAAAACAAAGAAGTAACCGTACTCCTCGCACATTTGTACGACCCAGGTGGGAATTGAACTCGTCATGGGTCAATTCCCCCCAGGACCTGTGTGTCAGATCCACTAACCACTAGACCAAAAGGCCTTTAAGAAATTATGTAATTAAATTCATAATGTTATTACTTTTTACAACTATAAATACATTATAGTAATTAAAAGGCCTCGGTTAAATTGTTGTCACCTTGTTCTATTAACATGCTATGACAAACCTACAATGACATAACCTACAATAACATTCGGTAATAATATTAAAAACTAGCTTTTGCCCGCGGCACCGCCCGCGTGTATGTCGGTTATCGCGGTAAAAAGTAGCCTACGTCCTTTTAACAGACAGACGAGAGTTACTTTCGCATTTATAATATTAGTAGGTGTTGGGATTATTGGCGTAGAGAATAATGAAACACGTCTTCGTCTGTGCTGTTCAACAGTTCGGTTTATTGTGAGCACGACAAATTGAAGTTTGTTTTAAAGAAATCTTTATCAGTTTCTTTCACTCAACACTCAATGGTCTAATGTAAACCATTTAGTTATTTATGGAGGCTTGGGTTTTTTGTTACAACCAACAGTAGGGATATGAAAGTTTGTGATGATGGATGTTTGTTACTCTTTCAAGCAAAAACTACTGAACCGATTTTGATGAAACTTTACAGTCGCTTATATATCACAGTAACACATGGGCTAGTTTATTAAGATTTTGTGTGATATGACTACAATATCAAGTAATCTTGACGTACGCTGCCGATACTGTTGTAGTTACATAATGAAAATGTACTGTTGAATTATTTGTCTAAATAAAAGTTCTTAATAAAAGACCTAGACAGCATAATATCTACCTCTATGTGGAAGCCAGTATAATATAATTAATGAGCCATGAATACAATTAAATTGAATAGGTATTTATTAAATTCTTATAAAAATCGACACATTTTTTCATTCCAGTATTTAATGTACGCGCAAACGGAGCTACGGGTAAAAACTAGTTCTACGATATACCTAATTGCATAATGTGTGAGTCATATTGATATTATATAATTATATAAAACCTATTAATTATTATTTTAAGCGGATATTAATGGCTATAAAAATTAAAACTGTTTTGCTATGAAGCCTTGTGATTTTAGATATATATGGAGTGTGACCTCTACTAATAGGTTTTGATCATGCTTTCCATCAGGCAGAACAGAGTCGCCTTGGTGGGTTTAAATCTATATTAATACTAGCTGACCCCGCAAACTTCGTACTGCCTAACAGTCGATTCAACGTCACTCAATTGTTTTGTATTCTCGGAACCCCTCCAATAAAACTTATCAGTTTTTTTTTCCAAAGAACTATCCTCGTACTTCAAGGAATATTATAAAAAAAGAATTAGCGAAATCGGTCCAGCCGTTCACGCGTGATGGCTTGACCAAGGGAAATAGGGATTCATTTATATTATATATACATTATTAGCCGAAAAGTTCGCGTCCGTGTGGTGACGGATAAAGAATACAAGTGTCACCACCCCTATTCATTCCACGGGTGTCGTAAGAGGCGACTAAAGGAACGCCTATTCCATTACAACAATATAAAAAAAAAGGAACAAAAAAGCAGCTAACATCACTGCCAAGAGAAGGACAACTTGAAACAAACCCTTTACCAACCCGTCTGGCCAGCGTGGTATAGTAGGCCAAAATCTTTTAATGGAGAGACCTATGTCCAGCAGTGGACTGTTAAAGGTTGTTGATGAAGCTGAAAAGTTTGTATGTTTATTTGTTTGAACGTGCTAATCTCAAGAAAGAAATATGTTCCATTTGAGAACTTCCACAAGTCAAAGTTTCATAAAATCAATGTATGAAAGAATTGTTACCCCTGAAATGTTCTAAAAAAAAGTTCATGACACCATATGTCTAACTTTTAAGATTGGTTCAATAAAACCTATTTCGTGCAAAATGTATTTGTCGAACTACGGGCATACGGGGTTGCGTGGAACAGCATGTCTTCATATTCCAACCAACCAAAACACACAAAATTAGTTGCCAGCCTAAAACAATCCGTCTACAGAGCACACAATACGGATCTAGTCCACCTATTTATAACTTACAAACTATTATGCACTTAACTCACTTGTTATAAAGTCTACAATCCCGTGAAGTTAGGTGCGCATAGATTTCAGGAAGCGGGGAGTAGTTTATGAGGCGGGTACGTTGCTTTTAATAAATCGCCTGTTATATGACATCCTCCGTCCTATGCCACATCAATTTTCAAATTAAGGTGCTCACTTTTCAATGTCATTTGGCTCCCGGTTGGTAGATAATGTTGCTAGTTATATAATAAGGTCTAATACTACTATTACTTGTAGTGAGCTGTATGTTTGTACCGTAGGGTCGTTTTACATTCACGATAAATGATTTTTGTAGTGAACGAGCACTACTGCTAGCTATGGACATCAAGAATGACAAATGCATTGACGCCTTTTGAAAACCTCTCCCCAGGAGCAAACGACTTCTATTCATTTCTCCCGTCGATATCCTATCTCTCGAGAAGCTTTTAAGTTGCTGTCATGTATTACACAAACCCGAAAAAAAAGTATAAAATGAAAATAATAATAAAAATAAAGAAATTATACTATTAAATTTAATTAGAGGGATTTAAAAGCGAAAGTAACTTTTAAGAAAAATATTTGATTAGATAGAATATTTATGGATTTAGTACATTTACTTTTTGACCACTTCACTTGCGTCTTACATTCTAATCATTACCATCAAAATGAAAGTTTGTAAAGAACCTTAAAAAATAAAGTAAGATTTTTATAAATAAATTTATTAGAAATCACAAAAAGAACTGGAGGCGCCGGGTATCGATCCCGGTACCTCTCGCATGCTAAGCGAGCGCTCTACCATCTGAGCTACGCCCCCTGATATTATGTTAGTCGAAATAGTACATCACATTCTAAGTAAGATGAAAGACTAATTATTAATTTTGAATTGAATCTGTCATACATTAATTTAAATAATGATTGCTTAAATACAAAAAATAAACACAACACTTAAATTAACCCGTGCCCGATCGCCTCCGGTGGAAAGGTGCCCATTATGCTAGCAGCATTGCCGCGTTGTATGGCAATGGCCAACCTTTGCACCAGAAACGAGCAGGAACGAGAGTTAATTAAATTGAATCTGAAAATCTAAGCCATATAATTATTATCTTACTTATTTACGGAGATTACAGAATGTCATGACGTCATATGTGACTTGTGGGATGGGTAGGCGAACACAATTAGTTATTTTATTTTCTTTTGTTTTGTTTAATTTTATTTTCTTTTGTTTAGAATTATTAATTATCTTTATTTTGTTATTCTATTTCAACTGAACCATTTGTATAAACATTCTGTTAACTTGAACCGCTGTCCATCTTAACATTGTAATGGTACTTGGTACTAATTCCTGTTGAATGAATCCTTCATATTTAAGACTTGGCTTCACATAAAAAAAAAACCTGTAAGTTCTGGTATGGAATAGTTTTTTAACGACAGACGTAGTATCAATAAATATTTGAAATATCTAGCCCTAGTTGCCGCGACACAAGCCACGAGCTTAGTGCCTCGCTATTAAATAACAAGGTTTGGAAAAAAACGAAAATGGTTTTGGCCTATAACGGCTTGAAGTACTTTAAGGTACATATAGATCTTCAATCCTATATGATCATTAAAGTGGATAAGACAGAGTTCTACCATGTTATATTTACGCAATTTCATAAAAAACTTTTAAAATGTTAGCAGCGATTTCAATGTAAACACGACTATATAAAAACGTTTGATAAAATTAATACAACCTATGTCCCTCGGGCGACACGGATAATATTGAGAATCTATTGACACTTCATTTATTAAAATCAATCAATCCAATTCGACCGATTTCGGCCATGGCGAACACTTCGACCCAATATAGGGCTTGGCGCTGATTAAAATGAGTTAAGTAGTTTATGCATTACGGTGGAATATACAAATATATAATTGCCATAAATATTACTTCGCGGTGATCGGTTAAAAAAGAATTATAGAAATAAAATTGAACAGATGTCTAAAAATTATAATACTAGTTGCACTTTTAATAAATCGCCCATATAAATTCGTGTATTATGTGTTTATATTCAATTATTGATTACTCGTTTCCGACATAGTCAGCGTTTAGATCACGTTCGACCCCAGTATATTGTCTGTATTATCTACACGTTCATAAAAAGGTATTGCAAAAAGCCAATTACATAGCATTCTTTCCTTTCAAAAACACAATGTTAACCTTCTCGAAATGGTTACACCGATAATTCAGGGTTAAAATGATATTTAAAAAAAACATAAGTTTAGTGTTATACAAATGGTTAATGCTTGAGACTCCAATACTGTATCACCGAAGACCTTTGTAAAAAATCTAACTACGTACACATATCATAAAATATGTATATTTATTTGTCTTGATATTTTTGCGCATTTATTTTGTTACGTAATCTATTTAATTTACCTTGAGTTATGCAACTATATCTACAATAAAAAAAGGTAAACAAAACCCAAAGTATGTTATTCATATCAACCTAGCAGAAAATAAAACCCATTTTATTATGAAATAAACAACTGTCTATGAAAACACCTAGGCCATATTTTATTTCAGTAAAAGGCGTGAAAATACTTTACATACACACGAAATAAAAAGGCGGGAATAATACAATAGTGACAAGGTGATTTGTCACAAGGCCTATATGAGCTTGGTTCGTGTTCCGTTTGATAATTTGGAATGAATTTTTTGTCGCATTTAACTCGATCGATAAAGTTCAATAAAGAGTTCTTAAAAGCAAGGAATAACTTTAAAAAAGTCATTGCTTGCTTTTACGACATGACAATAGAGATTCTTCAAATAAGACAGAAGTAAGAATAAGAAAAACACGTAGGTATAAATAAGGCTTTATAGACATTCCTAAAGCCTGCTTGTCACCTGTCTGATAAAACTTCGCTGTAATAAAAAAACCACCAATTTTTTCACTGCATATTCGTTATTAGTAACAAGTGAACACGCAAAGTGTTAAATCCCATCTCGACCACGCCCGCTGACGTCACCGGCGCACGCGCAAATTCGGAGCAAGGTTATCCGCACTCACGCTAGTTCAGTCACTCTGTTTCCGAAATTGCATATGAAACGATTACAAACTGTATAAATTATATTAATCCGACCTTCTTTTGTAGTCTAAGATATTTTTAGCAGCTGCGGGTCAACAAAGTATTTTTTTCTCTCAAGTTTCTACGTATTTGGGTACGTTAAATATTTAAATTAGGTAAATTGAACTCTGTCGTGGCAAATTAGGTTGCTGAGAGGCTGCCCACTGACCTGTGAAGGTTGTTCATAATCTCGGCTGGAGACTCAAAGACGCGTGTTAGGCGCCTAAATGGTGTTCCAGATATCCAACGTTGGCACGAGACGGTCTACAATAGCAAGGTTATCCTAAGGTGGTGGCTGCGCAATAGTGGTCCCATCTTCTCTTTTAAATCTGTATTCGGTTTTCAGTTATTTGGGGCGCATTATGTGATACCAGGCATAATGTGTTGAGCCAGGTCGATTCCGTTAATGATCCATCGAAAACCTCGATTATTGGTGTTAACAAGCCTGTCGCCCGTTTTACCACATCAAAACAGAGTACACTTTTGCGTGTGTTATATTTTTCGTAAAAAAATTGTATATTGGCTAAGTTTTCACCGAAAAATACAGAGTAAGTTCTGTAATAAATATGATTACATCCTAGCTTCCATAATATTTTTAATATAAAAATATTCATTTGATTAGCACAATAAACTACTATAACAATACAATACAATTATTGCACATAATAATATAATGCCACTATACAATACTTATAACAATAACTACACAACCTATTATACTTACATGAGGCGCATATTTAATTTACAGACCTCAGACGATGAAAAGTATTATGTTATTGATCTGAAGGACAGACAAGTCTAGACTCCAGGACTATAGGTTGTTGATCTCAACTTTCGACTCTTGGTGCACCGAACTACTTTGTATGTAAAATGGTATCGTTGTTTACACAAATCGTATGTACATGCAAAATACTTAGGTGCAAACAAACAACATATACCTAGGTGCTTTAGACAATCTATTGGCTGATATATAAACAAACAGTTAATATTTATTTATATTTCAAGTTAAATGAGGTTGTTGTGTATGGTTAGTGTGTAGTCAATTTGTCATTATTTTTGGTTTGTACAAATATACAATACACCCATCCAAATATTTGTCTTTGAGTTTCTTCTTTTACAGATATTTTCTTTAAAGAGATTGTTTAAAGTTTTCTTTCTCTTCGCAGTGTTGTGTCTAGCATAACTTTTATCTCTTAGAGCGTAAATCTTTAACTCATCACATCAACAAATTTTATTAGTTTACTGCATGACATTTCATTCATTTCATCATTTCAGAAACGAGGTTTTGCTTCTCAGTCCAGATTTGTGTCAAGGTTTCCTTCTCTTTGCTATGTTGTTGTCCTGCGGAGTTTGCTGCCTTATTCGGCTCTTACTACACCCATGGGATGAACAGACACACATTTGTTATGTCTTAAAAATGCTAGAAGATTCTTAATTCTTTTTATAAGATTGTAACGATTAAAACAAAACTGTTTTGAATTTGGATAACAAAAAAATACTTCATATACTTGTATCGAATACTCAGCGGTCGTTGAAATGACTCCATTAGATCACGTTAATGGCATTTGTCACGTAGCATGAACTCTGTATTGTTACGTATTTGAACGTACAATATCGATTAACATATATTTGATATTTATAAAAGACTGCTAGTAATATTCGTGCGTCGCGGGGAACTATACAAATATACACGAAACGGACACAAAGAATACTTAGACTCAGAACAACAATGTCCAGTGTAGGTTTGAAGTTTTGAACCCAGAACCGACTGAAATGTTTGGACATTGCTTCAATATTTATAATTAATTCCATGTCAGTGGAAAGTCCCTTTAGTTTTTTATTTCCTTGCGTGTGTCAAAACATGTGGCAAAAACGATAGACGTGTCGACTAACTTATCTTTTTCATTGCTGCAAGGCACCACAGACCTCAGGATTTGATATTAATTTTAAATTTTATGAGAAAAACGGTCTTGACAGACGAACAGACAACAGACGGACCTTATAAGGGTTCCGTTTTTGGTATGGATAACGGAATCTCTAAAAATATTTTTCCACCACGCATGGACCGAGTCGACTGGAGTTATTTCAGTGCCTTCAGAAATCCAATGTTAACCAGTTTTTCCGTTGCTTTTCACCGAAGGAATGAGGTTAACGAAGCCCATTACAACGGTACTTTTTGCACTGTAACGGGTGTAAGTTATTTAATTTACAGTTTTTTACCCCTTTTTACAAAAAATAAGAACAAATACAGTATAAACTGCCTTGTTAGTCTCGTTGTTGGCGTATGCGATTGCTGATCAAGAGGTCTCGGGTTCGATTCCCGAAATATTTGATCCGCAAAAATTTGTTTCAGTGTTTGGGTGTTTTCTATGTATAATATGTATGTTTTACAAAAAAAATATGTTTATGTTTTTTTATTACTTGCCCATAATACACCATAAATACCACACAATACCATAATATCCATAATACAAGTACAGCTAAATGTGTTGCGGAGGATACTGTGGAGGTTGCTGTGGCGGCTGCTGTTGCCCATCCATAACCATCTACACCTGTTGCACCAAGATCTGTTGTGTGTAAGGTGTCCGAAATATATTTATTTATAACTAGCTCCGCCCGCGTGTATGTCCGTCATGGTGGTAAATAGTAGCCTATCAGTTATTCCGATATGTAAGCTATATTATTGTGAATTTTCTTAAAAATCCATTCAGTACTTTTTGCGTGAAAGAGCAACAAACATACATTCATACTCACAAACTTTCGCGTTTATAATATTAATAAGGATATGGAGAAGGATTGCAGTAACCTAAAAAAAGTAACTATGATCTAATTTCGACCTCTGGGCGATGACTAATAAATATCAATTTTCATATATTTACAAGTATGTTTATCACCAAACACCTGACCATTGCTCAGGTTTTGCCCTGTTTGGAAGACGGCCGAGTGTGACATGGCGAAATTATTTCTACTATTATTAATATGGATGTTACTTTCTTTACAATCCTTAAGTATTTTTTTAACTTAGAATAGATCTGCTTCTTGACTGAAAGAATTTGATAGGAAGCAATGTTTTAATAATAAAAACGGTATCTAAAACTGTAAACTAATTTTATTTACATACAAGAATGGGAGACGGCTGCAACAGTATTCTACAGTTTTATTATACCATGTCGTAACAACTTGACAAGGACGACTGGCAATAAGCTGTAAGATATGGCAACACATCGCGAACTGTCATAAATGCGCGGTAATTTTAACTTTCAAGGTCCACTACACGGTAAAACAATAACTTATAACTTTTTATGTATGTCTAAATTCGTTTGTAACTCTTCAATAATATTTTAGTGCTTCCGTAATTATATTTTTGTCGTGAGTTAAGTGTCTTTTTCCTTGTTACTGTTTAAAGGTCATCTTGAAAATCATAAATCGGCTGAATGCAATGATATTATAAAAAAAGATCTTTATAATATCATTGGCTGAATGCGTGTCAAGCCAGAATAGGGTTCGGTAGTCATCCATAATGGCACGTGTTAAAATCATGTCCTACATAATTGTTATGTTAACTTATTAATTTTTTTATTTTATACGAAGCTTCTCAAGTAGGCGTATTTTACAAATTAGGCCTCTGTAACTCCTAAACCAACAAAATGATCTAAACCGTTATAGTTTTCCTTATAGTTCGTCACATGGACTACCACCACAATTTTTTTCAAAATTTTCGAGGTCCAACATAAGCGGGTCTTGATTTTACTATATTTACTATACCACCTGGGGCAATCAAACGTCTTTAGAATAACCAAATGTGTTAATTTTATTTTAAAGGCAATTCTTTGAGAATACCGGGATCGATGCGAATTAATTTATAAACAAGTTAGTACAATTTCCATGCTTTACAATTTCTTAAGAAAAACCCTTGTTAAAAATAAATTCAATTGAATCCATTATAAATGCCTTTATAATGGAAGAAGAATCAAGACTTCTTATTTTTTTGTTCTAATAAAGAATAGTTTTACACAGAACTATCTCATTAACACATAGCTCACGAATTGTTTACTTATGATTTCATTATTTTATTGTCTTACTAGCTGTGTCCCGCGGTGTTACCACGGTTATTGTTGTAAATCACGAGTAACGGTGCGGAACGAAGCTTGTCTGTAAAAAATTAGCCTAAGTTACTCTTTAAGTTTGTTTGTTTGTTCACTCTTGTCCGTGTGGTAACGGATTAAGAATACAAAGTGTCACCACCCCTATTCATTCTATGGGTGTCGTAAGAGGCGACTAAAGGAACAAAATAAGCAGTTAACATCACTGCCAAGAGAAGGAAAACTTGAAACAAACCTCAACCAAAATCTCCTTTCAAAGGAGAGGCCTATGTCCAGCAGTGGACTGTTAAAGGCTGTTGATGACTCTTTAAGTTATCAGATTTCTGCCAGAGAAAGTCCCGAAAAATCGGTCCAGTCATTGCAAATATTTTTTTTGATGTCAGTACCGATTATGCATTTAGTAAAAAATTACTCTTTGATATGCACAGTTACAGACACTCGAATTTGATTTATTAGTATAGATAAGGGATGATTACTTGGTTAAGGCCTTTAACAACCTATTAGGTTTTTTTTTTATATTGTAATGGAATAGGCGTTTGTCTTCCATCTCACCTGATGGGAAGTGTAGATGAAGACGAAGATGGTACACGCCCATCCAAAAGAAACCTGTTCACTCTACTCTTAAAGGCTCCAGAGTTCAACTTATCGGGAAAAATAGAGCCAGGCAGTTCGTTCCAAATTTTTGCGTCTCTCACCAAAAACGAGCTGTCAAACCGTTTAGTTCGACTTTTGGGTATGTCAACAACGTATGAATGAAAGTTTTGCTTGCGCCTAGTAGTCCGATAAAGGAATGGAGATGTCTCGATCAGTTCGAAAAGAGCTTTAGCTACCATTCCCAACTATATATTTATCTATGTATTTATATATATTTATTTATATACTACCTATTTATACATTCGTCAGTTGGTTTGCTCACTCTGTCATAAAAAGTATGTATATTATTATACACCTGACTGCTCAACATTAACACTCCGTGACTGTTTTGCTTGGGGGTCAACACCCTGGTAAGGTGATGATTCCGAGGTCTCCATTCAGCCAAAGGTTATGTTGCTAATTATTACTTATTCAATAAAACTGTAACTTTATAATTGTGAAGTCACATTGATAAGAAACAAAGAAACAATTTTATGACACCTCCTCCTTGGGTCGTTATCCTCAATTCTAAGGATCACCCCTCTTTGAAAGCATTGACTGCACCCCTCATTGACTGCACGGTTGGCCTAGTGATTTAAGCGGTCGCCACGTCGCTTCCTACTGCGCCAAGTGTCGTGGGTTCAAATCCCACGTGGGATAACACTTTGTGTGATTCACAATTTGTTGTTCTGAGTCTGTTATTTGTGCCCGTTTCATATATGTTTGTAAAGTTCACCGCGACACAGGAATTTATATTCCTAACGCAGGAGTTGTCTTTAAAAAAATGCATTGGGTTAAAAACCCCAAGCCTGGGAGACCGCGCCTGCACACTCACTTTCGCATATCTTCTACGTAATTGGCTGGTCTCGGTTGAGATTGGCTGCCGTGGCCAAAATTGACGAGAGGTATTTCATCATTATGAACATTTGGGGCAGAAGAGTTCTGGAGTGGAGACCGCGTCTCGGTAAACGTAGTGTAGGACGCCCACAGGCCAGGTGGAATGACGACTTGCGTAAGATGGCTGGCAGGAGCTGGATGCGAGAAGCCCAAAATCGATTAGAGTGGTGTGCAATGGGAGAAGCCTATGTCCAGCAGTGGACTGCGATAGGCTGATGATTATCATGATGATGATGATGAAGTAGTTATTACTACGACAAAGAAGTTTAGGTAAACCCACTACCAAGCAACTTTTAGGTCGAGTACATAAGTTCATACTTTACGTTAATGGTATACGTCGTGAGCGCGTTGATAACGATCGCTAGCGTTTAAAACTCACATTTATAAATAAAAAATGTTATTATTTGAATAGCAAAAAATTTATAGGCTTTATTTTCAGGTCAACGCCTTACGCTCTTTTGGGATACACACATTGGTTAATAGCGATACTAAGTAGCTATCGAAGACAGAAAATCAGTACACACCAGATATATTTGTAAGTGCGAAGGTAACTTTGTTATTATGTACAAGAAATACAATTACTAACTACTACAATTACTAATATATACGCCTCTAATTGAGAACCTCTTCCGTTTAAAAAATTTATAGAGCCTATGTCACCTTGGCTATTAATAAAAACCTATTGACACCTTATTTATTTCAATCGATTAGATGCCTTGATAGTTTAGGTGGAACATACATGTAAAAGAGTGCCAAAACTATTGTTAGTTAGTACTTATTCCCCCCTACTCTTATCTTCGCTGTAATTAAGTAAATAATTATACATAAGTTACATCTTTGTGATGTAAACGAACGAGTGATTGAGCTGATCAATAATTTTTATTGATCGTATATTAGACCAGTGATAAAGATGATTCAATGTGTGGTTGTCACGCCACCTATAATGATATCATAGGTCAATATAAGTATGGACATTGAGTAGTTCTTAGTGGAATTAAATGTAATAATAACGAAGGAATCGAACATATTAAAATCAACAATCAGTTTTGTCCAGCAATAAAATTACATTAAATCTGGTTAAGAGAGACATCAAGGGGCCAGCAAATTTGTCTCACTTATAGAGGTATTAAAGTTAAGTAGATATCGATTAACTTCATCGATATTTTTTTTATTATTAACTTTAGTTTTGACGTAGGTACTAATAATGACTTGAGCGTTGTTTTCGGCATTTTCAAATATTTTTTTTTATTATAATCCGCAAAACAAAATTAAAACTGAAAGATCATTGAGGGTTAAAAATGTGTGTAAAATTTTCGGATAGAATAAGATTGTAAACAAAACACGATGTTATCTCATTTACAGAGGTTAATGCATTTGAAATTCACTCAGTCAGTGTCAGTTACAGAGGTTATACAATAAAATCGATCGACGAATCCCAGATCTATATCTTTCTCTACGACGAAACAAACCTCTGTAGGTTTGTTTCGTCCCACTAATAATTCAGTGTCAAAGTGTTGGGACCTCAGCATGAGTCCCGGTTTTGGACTTTTCTCAATTATCCAGGTCCCGCTTAACTAAGTTTCACTATATATTAGAGTAAGGAGTAGACCTCAATTAGACTACAAGAGATACAATCTAAAGTTATTAGAATTGAACATCTATAAACTTCACAAATGTAAGTTACATCAAAAAATATACGTATTTCAAAACTGTTTACTTTTATTAAACATATCTCAATACGTAATTAATATTCCCATATCGATCCAAACTATCGACATTGGCGCATGCCTACTTGGCAGCTCTTTGTTATCCTTTGGAATCTTGTCTTAACATTTCTGTTATTTTTTTTTTAATCTGTTCAATCACACTAGTTTGTGATTAAATGACAAAAACCCATTTATCCTTCCAAACCCCACACATTTTACAAGTTTAGTATAGAAGATTGGCAAGAAATCACAATGAAAAAAATATTTTTTTTAGAATAGTATTTTAAATTGTTGACAATGGGTAAAAGACATAGAAAATTTAAGCCCTGTTTGATAGTTAATTATGTAATAAAAATAAAAATAAGGTGATATGTACAGAATATGTCCTTGCAAGAATGGACCAGTCTTATAACAACATATTTAAATATATTAAACATCGAAACGAGTTATGGATTTGTATTGTTCTGAATTTTTTTGTGTCACGTGTTCGGCCTAAAACATCGATAATTTATTTAAATTAATAATTGCGTGCCAACACTATCGCCTTCAAAGCGTGATTTAGTGATGTAATAAAGGATTTTTCTAGAACAGCTATGTACATTGTCGTACGGCAAAAGCAGGTTGACAGTAAGTTTATGTTGATGACGATTATGTTTAACAATCGTTTTTTACTCATTATACATACTTATTTAAAAACGGTTCATACTAGTAGTTTTCGACATAAATTTATGAGTCTTTGATGAGCTCTAATTCTTCTACCATTATATGACGTAGAGGTTTAATCACTAAATAATTGTCGTGGTTTTGAACAGCATGTGTTATCCACAGTCTAAATATACCTGGGCATAGTTAATATACCTGGGCGACCGAGCTTTGCTCGGTTATCATATTTAGTATTTAATAAGGCCATCTATTCTCTTTAATAGCTGTAGTGTTGCTGTGTTCGAGTACCAACTACCAATCAACTAAGTGTCACTGACAGAGTAGTATTGATGTCGCAAACAATCCTAAAAGTATTAGAGATTTAAATTGGTGCAGTGGCTTTTGCGGTTATCGCAAACAGAAACACGCGGCGGAGGACTTTATTTTATAATAAGTTGTGACTATAAATGTCTAATTATCTTGTTGTTTTAGCTATTTAATTGCTAATAAGATAAGATATAAAAGGAAAAATATAATTTAACAATTCTAATGTACTCATTTATTCAAATATTATTTAAATGACTACGTAAACGATTGTTTTCCTTCATAAGACGGTTTTATTACAAAAATAGTTGAATAAGAAAAAATACTTATGTTATTCATTACTATAGCAAAATTTAAAAAATAAGAGTTAGCGCGCTCGATGATCCTAAAATATTGATATTCAGTCATAAAAAATAAGGAACTTTGACTTCTAATATTTTTAAAACTCTCTTAATTCAAGAGCTTGACGGTGGAGCAATCGCCACTCATCTCGGTTTTCTGCCACTTATTTAACCTCTTGATAAGATACTATTCCCACTTTCTATTTGACTTGCTGTATGTCTGTCAATCTAGGCCGTCCTCGTTTTTTCTTTACCTCTATTTTCCCTTCCAGATTTATTTTAATCAAAAAATCAAGAGGTCATCCATTTTGCCTCTTCTGCCTTCCATGGCATTCAACAACTGCCTCTCTTCATTAACTGTAGGACTTCCTCGTTAGTTCTTCTCTCTCAGATCATTCTCCTCCAGCACTATATATCAAATGCTGCCAACCTGTCTCTGTCTCTTTGGGTCAGCGTCAAAGTTTCACAGCCACAAAGTATTACTCCTATGTATGTCTGGATGAGGTGTTTTCTTTTTTGGTTTCAATCTTGGCCCTGAACAGGTGTTTACTACGTGATCAAAATTTTTTTTGTTTCTTCTGACGAGTTTATTCTACACGCCATTAGTTACTGCAAACTCAGGCTCTCATCTTTTCAATTTTATTTCTACTACGTTACTAATAATCTAATTACAGTGCCTTTGTAATAGTCCCTAGCTCTTCCTTACTTAGGTCTTTGGTTTCCAAGGAATTTGTTCTCAATTGAGTCTAGAAATCACATGAAACTAGTTCGCAAGTGATTATGTAAGAACTATACATTATACATTCGCTTATAACAGTTTTGCTGTTAACTAAATAAAAAGTTAGTTTACCGAAGACACATACATCTACGCATATGATCGAAGTTTGTTCACGCTTCGCTAATGAGGTCGCAATGTGAACCTACGCAAGCCGTAAATGCTTGGCAATTCGTAAAACTTATGTTGCGTCATAATCAAACAAATCACTTTCACTATTCACATTTCAAATATTACAAAAATCTCAATCGACCACAGCACAAGACCTTCCTTGCCCCGACAATATCTTACCCGTTCATAGCATGGGAGGGTTTTTTGGAAGTTTAATGGAGGTCTGGTAATGGCCGGGTGTAGGCGTTTGGTTGGTGCGGCTTTCTATGATTGCGCAAGATTCTTTTAGTGCCACTTGTAACATTGGGACCGGTCAAACATGTCTTTAAAGAACCACAGTGAGTTGTAACTTGCTTTATGCTTTTACTGTTGGACTTTAATTGTATTATTGTATTATTTGTTTTTTTATGGTCAATAAAATATTGTTAGTGTAGTTTTTATATAATTGATTTGCATAACAATCTCGGACTGATGTAAAACTTGTTAGTGGTGTATTTATAATATACTATCGTGTGTTTAAGGACAAATTTAGATATTATGTCCAATGTTAGTTCAGAAACTTTGTATTGTTTATATGGTTTATTAGACCAATACTCATAAAATGTCAAGTAGTTGCTACACGGCACGAGGCTAGCATAACATTGTTTTGGGAAAAGGGGCCCATGTTGGAGTCGTTGGTTAACATTAAGCAGAGTAAGAGTAAGCTAGTGTAGTAAACAATGATTGTATTGAGAAGCTGTGCTGAGGCAGATAATTCAAGGCTTATTTTGACAACGTTTTTCATTAAATTACTGAATCCTGACTATAGATTTAGTTCAACACAAATTATAGCTTTGACCCACTTTTATAATTATTTGCACCTTTAAAATTAATTAGACTCGAAAAGAGACAACTGAAAAAAATAAAACAGAAAATAAACTAACGTTACAAACACTTACAATGCTGTGACAACCCTAGGTACCCCTTTTTATTTCGGCATGAAATCAGACCCCAGAAAAAATATAAGATGAAGAGTAAATATTAGGTACATCTTACTTAAAAGTAACTTTAATGGTAAACATGGTAAGTTACAATTTAATCTGTTTTTTATTGTACCGTTTTTAGAAGCATAAATTTGAAGTACATACACATATATATATAGTGTTGAAATAATACATAAAGTTAGTAAGAACAGGTATTCGCCATTTACATTTTAAACTACCATAATGACCTTCACATTCATGTAAATCAACGCAAATTTGGCAAACTTACCAAAAATAGCTTCATTTAATAGTATTTCTTTTATTACAGAAAGTTTTTTACAATACTAGCTTGCGGCCACGGCTCCGCTTGCGTGTATGTCGATTATTGTGGTAAAATTTCTTAGTCTCTAGATCTGGACTATCTGTGTGCCAAATTTCATTTAAGTCGGTCCAGTAGTTGTGCTGTGAAAGCGTGATATTTCTCTTACTCTTACTCTACTCTTGAGTAAGGTGACAAAAGAAAAACGATGAAGAGAAGAAGATGTCACTCCCGGATAGTTCAATTCCATTACCAAAGTAAAATGTCCTTGAAATCACAAAGTATATGGAAACCCTTGCCTTTAATCTCATCGAGTTCATAAAAACTCGATTAAAGGCATGGATGAAAACGTATTATACTTATTTGAAGCACACTTAACCAAAGTAGATTTTAAAGTACTTTATTTACTTTTAAAAAATACAAATTATTATGATAAGTATTTGAGGTACACTTGACAGAATTAATTTGTATGGTATATCAGCAAGTACCTACCTCAAAAGCACATTGTAAACTAAATTAGAATTTATATTAGTAGTCATCAACAACCCATACATCTCCACGCTGGCCGAGTGCGGGTTGAGGACGTGCAAAACACGTTGTGGCTACGTAATCTTGCCGGTGGCTGTTTTTAAGCTCCCGAAGGTATCCAACTAAGCTTCACGACTGCTAATTTATGACAACAACCGGGACCGACTGCTTAACGTGACCTCCGAATCACGGAAACGCTCATAACATATCATGCCACAAACGGTCACCCATCTAGGTCTGACCGTGCCATAGTTGCTTACCCTCGGTGATTCTTCCCTATCACCTAAGGCCACTGGTATATGAGCTCTTCATATTAGTAGTATAGAGATCATATAGTAACACAGTCAGGCCCACGTGTCATTGTTCGATACAAAACAGTTTGTTACACACACTAACATATTAGTTTTATAACTATGTAATGCCCAGAGTCCGTGTGGTGACGGATTAAGAATAGAGAGTGTCACCACACCTATTCATCCCGCGGGTGTCGTAAAAGGCGACTAAGGGATAAACTACGCAAGACAACATAATGCAAAGAGAAGGAAAACTTGAAACCAACCCTATACCAACCCGTCTGTCCAGGGTGGTATAGTAGGCCAAAACCTCCTTTTCAAGGAGAGGCCTATGTCCAGCAGTGGACTGTTGAAGGCTGTTGATGATGATGAATGCCCATTTGGGCTTATGCTTTAACAGAGGAGAACACCTGCGCATAGCTACTCCCTATGTTCTACATATGTATAGAGATAGAACTTTAATACAAAGACTGAAGAATAATAAATGTTTAATTTACTAGCAACCCGGTCCCGATCGTCTTGCAAGTCTTTTAAAATTCTCAAGTTTTCTCTACTGCAATATGCATGTATTACATGTTCAACCCTTTCTCTGGAATCACTCTATCTATTACTGAAAACTACAATCAAATTCGATGAGTGGTTTAAAATATCTAAACAAACAGCGAAAAACATCTTCATTTTATACTATTAAAAACATTACAGGAGATACTGCATAGGCCTTCTAGGGTCAGTAGGATGGGATAAAAATTCACAAAGCCAATAAAAACATTGCTACCCTAGGAGCGACTCCTAAAAGACTCCCTAAAAGCAGCTGGTAATTGTTCGTGAGATTCCTTGAAGATTAACCCTCGTCTAAAATTATTTAAAAAAAAACAGTATCACGAAAAGATTCCCGCAAAAAGTACATTGTTCCAAACAAAACATGTACAGATGTAGTTTAAAAAAAACTACATGTGACCTTCTGCCAGGAGATTTGTATTAAAAATAGGCGTCATTTCAAAATAGTTTCAAGAAAAAAGAGATTGTATTTATTCTGTAGCTAAAATTTGATTGGAAAAACCTAGGTAAGGTCATAGCATATATCCCTACTTAATATTATAAATGTGAAAGTAACTCTGTCTATCTGTCTGTTACGCTTTCACGCCTAAACCACTGAACCGATTTTGATGAAATTTAGTATGAAGATAGAACTGAACTTGAGGAAGGACATAGGCTACTTTTTACCGCGATAACCGACATACACGCGGGCGGAGTCGCGGGCGAAAGCTAGTATATTCATAATATCGTATCGTGTACAAGTGCCCTATATTTTGTTTTAGTCTAAGGTTACAAAAGTCATCGTTTATAGAATGAATGTGATGTCACCATAACCTACTTTTATTTGTGTTACGTTAATCTGGAATATTTATACCGCTTCCAGAAATAATCTATACTTCCATACATATATTATATTATAAAATCGATCCGAAGAGATAGATTGGATTTTGGAGAAGCAAATAGGCTACTTGTAGCCGCGGAGTCACGGGGAAAAACTAGTTATAGTTGCTAACTAGCTTGTTTGTTTGGATTTGACAAAAGTAACTTTTGTTGTTGCAAAAGAAATAGAAAGAAGACAATCCTTTTTGGTGCCGTTGGCAAATGGCAAAAACGGAACCCTTATGGAATCGTCTTGTCTGTCTTTCTGTCCGTCCGTATGTCATCGCCACTTTTTCCGAAACTATAAGAACGTAATATGTATATAATAAGTAGGTTTGCAAGTTAATCGTGACAACCACCATGAAACATGAGCAGTATTTTGTTTTAGTCATAACTAAGGTTACAAACGTCATTGTTTTATAGAAGACATGTGATGTCATACCTACCTAAGTGTATTTGTTACGTTAATTTGGAGTAGGTACTTATTCCGCCTCCGAAGAATCCACTTCGCTATGCGCTATTCGTTGAGCGGGTTATTCGCGCGCATACGGCGAAGTGTATAGAGTATATTCGTTTTGTTCACCATAAAAATGACAATGATGTGTCATTGTCTACAACACACATATTTGCCTTATTTGATGATTATTTGGCATACCAGTTCGAAGTGTGGATGGCATGTTTGTTGTTTGCGCGCATAACCCTTATTTGGGCGAATAGAGCGTAGACACATAACGAATAGCGCATAACGAAGTGTGGTGCCTGCATTACAACATAACAATGTGACGTCTGTATGATTCAGATGGTCGCAACTATTTGTGTAGATGATGTTCAATTGAGACTTGGAGACAGATTTAGAACATGAATGATGTCGATGAACCTCGCAATGTTCACACTCTATTATTTCGTTTAATTGTTTATCTAAGCCTGCCAAAATGACGACAATTGCGTGGTGATCCACCTATGATGGTGTAGTGAGCCTTCTGCATGATTGGGTTTCAGGTCTCACATTCACCAACGGAATACGACAGCACGGATACTATCATTCTAGGTTGGTCTGGTCTGGTGGAGTCGCCGCATTCATGCCAAAATCAGGTTAATAGCCAATAGCACCTTAGGCATAAGTGCATAACCCAGTACTAATAATGGTATCCTAATTATAATTTATATACTGAATATTTCACTACAGAAAACCGAATAAGTCCTGCAAATAATTAAGTAAGTTTCAAAATATACGTTTGGTAAGAATACTAATACATAAATAATAATATAATCTTTAAAATTATCTACAGCAATACACAGAATTGCTTGCTGACCATGCCATTATGTGGCTTGGGCAAAAACTTATAACTTCTAACTTAGCGTCACTAATCATTAGTCCAGTTCATTAAATAAAAAGAGAAGTAGAGTTTATTCAAATTCAAAAGTCGGTGGTTCTGAAGGTTAATTCTAATAATAAAATAAAAAATAAATATTTTGGACATCTGACACACAACATCATCTAGTCCCAACTTATGCAGAGCTTGTACTATGGGTACTATACAACTGATATAAATACATTTATACTTTTTTTTTGTAATACATACATATTATACATAAAAAATCCAAACTAAACAAATATTTGCAGATCATACAAACATTTCGTCCGACCCGGAAATCAAACCCAAATTTTGATCAGCAGCCACATACGCTAACCACTAGACCAACAGGACAGTCTAATTATTAGTTTTTTCTTAAGATTTATTTCAATCGAGAAAATAGTCGATGTTTTCTCAGTCGAATACGAGTACATCTACAGGAGCCTAGCTGTCTTAGGCGAGTCTGTTACAAAACGTATATAAATAAGTGTGATCTAGTTTCTGGGAATAAATGCGGTCATAACAATCTTAAGTGGTTTATTTCAACCGCGACAAACGGGTTATTGATGTGTTATTACTAAGCATACAATTCTTATATATTTTAATACTAGCTTTCGCCCGCGGCTCCGCCCGCGTGTATGTCGGTTATCGCGGAAAAAAGCCTATGTCCTTTCCCAAGTTCAGTTCTATCTTCATACCAAATTTCATCAAAATCGGTTCAGTGGTTAAGGCGTGAAAGCGTAACAGACGGACAGAGTTACTTTCGCATTTATAATATTAGTAGGGATTATTACGCCCGTCATAACATCTTAAATTCCTAGCAAAAATCTACGTAACGTGACGTATTTCGTTGGCGAGTGTGAGACCGGAGGCCCAATCATTCTGCGTCATTCTCCCGGTCTCCGGAGGCCGGGAGAATTGCAGAAACATATGACCTGGCCGCAATGGTATGAGTCACCATGCTGCGTTGCCTACCCTCACAATGAGGATGGTGATCCGGGATTCTACTCATGCTTTCCATCAGGCAGAGTAGAATCACTTTGGTTGGCTTAAATATTCAAAGAAAGACTGGAGGCACAATATAAACATCAAATATATTTAAAACAGACCTTCTGAGTACGTTTTTTATAGATACGCCTAGGTCAGAAAGTATCCATCTATACGATAGATGGTTCATAAATAAGTTAGGATTTGCCCACGGCTCCGGCCTTAGGTACATCAAGTTTCGCGGTAAAGAGAAGCCCTATGTCTTTCCCTAAGAATCAATGTATTTCCATGCCAAATGTAATAAAAATCGGTAAAGCGCCAAATCGAAAGCGCAACACAGACATGGTTACTATCGAATTTATAATAAAAGTATATAGTAGCTGTTTTAGACTATGTTTTTTACCCGTGTGTTTTTTGGGTCTACCCGTGACCACGAGCGGTATAACCCGTTCAAACGTCGGAAAGTATATAGAAGGTATCGTAACCTTTTTAATTTAATCGCGAATAAGTCCCGTATATAGTAAAAAACATAAGTACATAAGTATATAGATATAGACGCTCTAATTATATGTAAATAAAGTAGGTGTAAATAACTATCTTCTATCGAAATTAAGATTTTATACTGCTTTAATTATGACATCAATACTAACAATGACGCACATTACGTCATCAAGGAAAAACTGTGAGTCAAAAACTGAGTCACTACTTGTTGATTGATATTTTAAGTCAATTTGACCGTCATCTACAAAAATATGGTTAGTTTATATTTCTATTTCTTCTTCTTTTGATGAGATGGCAATAGTATATACTGCACTTAAATCAAAAAGGAAATTTTTAATATTTTTGTCAGTTTCTGTCTGTTTGTTCCGGCTAATCTCTGGAACGGCTAGTCCGTTTTTGACAAGACTTTGACACTTTTAGGGTTCCGTAGTTCATAACTCTGAACCCTTATAGATTCGTCATGTCCGTCCGTTCGTCCGTACACGACGTACCGTCCAAACGGGTGGTGCCAGAAAGATGAAGCTTTGCATGAATATGTGTTGTGTTACACCAAAATTACGAAAAAAAAACTTATTTGGGGTACTTCCCCTACAAGTAAAGTGGGGATGTTTTGTTTTTCTTCTCGCGTCTAAAAGCTAAACGGCTTATATAACTTTTGTATTTCAGGAGTTATAGGGGTCTTCTTTGAAAAATGCAGTCACATGGAAAACATCGTACAAAAATAAAGAAATAATAAGTAAACATAAAAAGTATATATTGGACTCGATTTTAAATCAACCTACCATTATGGGTGACTACGGAACCCTATTCTATGCGTGGCATGACACACACTTGGCCATTTTTTTTACAGCAGTTACAACAACAAACGCGGGTAACACCACGGGGCTCAGTTAGTAATAAATAAACGCCGCGCAGCGAAGCTAGCCTAAGTTACTCCTTATATCATCAGCTATCTTCCAGTGAAAGTCCCGTCGAAATCGGTCCAGCCGTTTCAGAGATTACCCGGAACAAACAGACAGAAAGACAAAAATTATAAAAAAAAAAACTGGACTATGTACCGTGTATACATACATAATAATATGTTTTTTTTTTGTAAAAAGCTGTTATTTGAACAGACACTCCAATTTTTTTTGTTTGTATTGTATAGAGTATATATTATTTACAACAAAACATAACATTACTCATATATTAATATAAAATATAACATTACTCATATGTGAGTAATAGCAATTTGGTTATATCGCGTTAATTGGTAACATGTTCACATGTTAATTAGTTGTCTAGATGACCAGCCTTTGATGTCATGCCTGGAATGCGTGTTTGGCTGTAAAAACATTTATTAAAACGAACATTACTTAAATATTTTAAGCGATCCGAGCCTTTTTCGTATGGCAACCGGGACCGAAAGGCACGGAGAAGTCTCAAAATGTTAAGAATGGTACCCACTCATAGACGCCTATCACTCGGTATGTTCTGAAGAGCACTTCCAAATGGTCCCTTCTACTTTCCTTTACAGAATAGCACGAGCTGCCGTTGGAAGATACCACTTTAGAGTAATAGAAATAGGTACTAGAACTAAACGGTTCGGCACTTCATTTTAGTGACGAGCAGTTAAAAGCTGGAACTACACCAGCTCAAGTGTTTCCTTTTCTCTTTGATTCTGGATCCTTGTCCCATAAGTAGAAAAGCACTGCGCCACGAGCCCTCTAATATTATCCCAGTATCTCTAATCTATACAATAAAATTAGAGTGTCTGTATGTAATATCAAATTGACAGTTTTTTTCTAAATGCATAGCAAAGTATGTTATGGTACTTACACTAGATACTGATTGCACGGTTGGCCTAGTGGTTGAAGCGGTCGGCACACCGCTTTTAATTATGACGAGTGTTTGGGGTTCAAATCCCACATGGGACAACACTTTGTGTAATCCACGTATTGTTGTTCTGAGTCTGGATGTTCTTTGTGTTCATTTCATGTATGTTTGTAAAGTCAGCCGCGACACAGGATGTGATATGATATTCCAAATGCGGAAGTTGTCTTTTAACAGAAAAAACTCATGCTTTTGTCGGGATTACCGTTCTAATTTCGTCGACAAAACGCTCATTATAATATTAAAGAATTACAATTATTATTATTATGTGTATTCGTAACACTTACCGCAACAAACAATGATAAAACTTTATAGAAATACCAATTCTTATTGCATATTTACTCAGAATAACCGGTTTTGTTAATAAAAATCGTTTAAGTTAAAGTACTTTGTGTATAATTACTTTTTCCTCCTCCTCTATCAATTTTGTTTGACATCATCATCAGCCTTTGGTAGTCCACAGCTGGACGTAGACCTTTTTAGCAATAACTTTTTGGTCTATTGTACATATCACGCTCGGCAGACGGGTTGGGTTTTCTTTCAATATACAATTCTTTTATAGTTACAGTTCTGCGTAGATTTCTCTCTTATTCAGCTTTTACGACACCCATTGGTTAAATAAGAATGTTTCTACTCTGTATTCTTACAATTGCAGTACTTAACAAATAAAAAAAGAAAAAAATTGTTTGTCTCTTGTTCTAATTGTAATGTAATCGTTTAAAAAAAAGTTGGTGGTATTCTAATAGTTGTTCCCCGTTTTGTTGCTGTATTTGTTACCCTCTGTTAAAGTTGTGAATGTTTTGTTTTGACTTCGTTGTAAAAGACGATTGTATTGGTATATCTCTAAAATAAGTATGTGTAAAAATTTCCCGCTGCAAAATTAACAAACTGATTTGTATCGGGAAAAGACGCTATGGTTTACTACCCACCGGTCCGGCATGTATTGCTCTATTGAGTCTTGAGTAGTTATATTTATGTCTATTCATACCTACTGCCATAAACTATTAACATTTTATGTCGGCTGACTTATATGTAATCCAGTTCTAATACAGCGTATGGCTTAATTACTGGCCAGTTCATTTCTATATCCTAAATAATGTCAACAGAACATAATTACTTATTTTTAACGACTCCTAAAACCCTAGAGTATCGTTGGATATAAAACGTTTTTATTTATGACACGCATTTAACGATTACAAGGACGAAATTAATATTCAAAGTGTTATGTACGATGATATAGATTTTAAGGTCTCATGACCTTAAGGATACATACTTCTACATACTTCGTATGCCTTATATTGCGCTTGTGTCATAATGTTTCGTTCGCGTAAGACTGATTCTACCTTCTTCCTTTCTTGTATGATAGCGTTTGAAATAACTGTTTCAGAATTATCGTCAAAAAATTGCTATAATAAATCTTTATTTCAAGTAAACTGTTTCAGTCACTTTGGAAAGGTTTCATTTCTGACCTATTTTAAGTTGCTCGGTCCCAAAATGTCATTCCTACTGAGAATAACCGGCAAAAAACTCCATTCCATTTAGTAACGTAACACTACCGACTTTAGTTGGTTTCATTCCTGTGTCGAATAACTGATAATAAAATCCATAACATTCCGAAACGTTACATTACCTACTCTAGTTACACAGTTTAAAATGTTGTCCCTAGAACTGGCAAGTAGTAAGAAGTAGGCATTTGTATACCTTCTTCTTAACGTATACTAGAGTTGTTATCAGTGTGTACATGTCTTAATAAATTAAAACCTCTATGTAGGTCAGTTGTTGAGCCCAACAGAGATAAGGCTGGTGTAACATGAAAATTAAGACGCACTGAAGCATAACATGTCGGTTGTTTAACAGTTAATTTTAAATAATGTTATTACAAAATGGTTGCCATGCCATCACTTTGTCGCAAAGTAATATAATTGATATACATTTAAGCTTAGAATCTATACTAATATTATAAATTTGAAAGTAACTGTCTGTCTATTATGCATAACGGATAAGCGCTGCACCGATTTAATGAAATTTGGTGTGGTGATATTTTAATTCTTAAGGAAGTATAGTGTCTACCGTCGCACACGGGCGATGCCACGGGCAAAAGTTAGTACTCCAATTATGAGGAAATAAACTAAGTTAAAGACAAGAAATATAGTCTGTCCCAATCTTTGGTAGGTACGCAGTAGTAGTCTATAGGGCCTGTGAAAGGGTAAAGACTTCTTTTAGCGGGCGGGTATTATTATATATTAAAAGACTTCCAAAGCGTTTGGAAGTTAGGGTTTTAACCAAAAGTCACGGTAAGCACGTAAAACCGTTGCTCATGCGCCTGATCACTCCCTCGTGTCGTGTCGGATAGCCAACCTATCCTTGACTGCCTTGTCTTTCTAGTGGTAAGCGGATGCGGCTGCTGATTAGGAGGTCTGGGGTTCGATTCCCGGGTCAGATCAAATTTATTTGTAGGATCCACAAATATTTGTTTCGGAGCCTGGGTGTTTTCTATGTATAACATGTATATATTTACAAAAAAAAAGTATGTTTATGTATTTATATCAGTTGTTTAGTACCCATAATACAAGCTCTGCTTAGTTTGGGACTAGATGATGTTGTATGCAAGATGTCCTAAATAATTATTATTTATATAATATCCGTTTCAAGAGTAAGTTAACAGAGAGTGGAACTATGTTCCCGAACATGCTACTGCACTATAATATCTCCTGCGTAGTTGGCTCATTTGCTGGTCTCCGTTGAGATTGACCATCCTCCTAGCCATTATTCCCAAGTTTATTTGGGGTCGGCTACTAGTTCAACCGGTTTTACCAGAATTTCAGTTTTTCCACGGAGCGACTGGCATCGGACCTCCGCAACCATAAGGGAGAACTGAAATTCTAAGATTGAACTAGTTGTCAGTATATTTGAGGGTACTGACTTGAGATTGACCATCGTGCCGAAATCGGTTCGGTGTAGGTACATCATCATTTAATTATAAATACACATTACATTTACATCTACATACATTTCATGACAGAAGAGACCAGCAGCAGACGGGGCTCTGTGGTATGCCTTGAGAGAGGCCTATGTTCAGCAGTGGACTGCAACGGACTGATCATGAGGGTGACGTTGGCTGATTTCTTGCCTAACTGTTGGTATTTTTTGGCCTAGGTTCATATATGATTATACTTTGTGGTATGTTTAATTTAATGTAATAAATAACTTATGAAGGAATTATGCTATCACTATTTCTTGGAATAACCCACAGACTTAGTGCATTGTTGTGAATAAGCGAATTGTTTTTTCCTATTAGTGATTTGCGTTTTAAACATAATTACATTCGCGTCAAAATAACGCAAGTGATTTAATAATGTTAGTAATTTATGAATCATCTATACAAATAAATGAAATTGTCTGTTTATATTATAACTAGCTGCGCCCCGCGGTGTTACCCACGTATTTTTAACCGACTTTAAAAAAAAGGAGGAGGTTCTCAATTCGTCGGAATCTTTTTTTTTTCTTTTTTTTTATGTATGTTCAGCGATAATTTCGTCGTTTGAATGTAATGAACTGATTTCAAGAATTCTTTTTGCATTGGAATGGGCGTAGCTTACAGGTGGTCCCATCGTCACCACATCGGGATCTGATGATGGGATCCCAAGGAAATCGAGGGAACTCCTCAAAAATCATAGGCACAATGTCGCGATTTGGGTACTCGGAATAGTTTTTCATTGAAGTCGGTTCCTTTTTGTTAAAATTATAGCCATTTACAAACTATCATTATGGTTGCTATGCAAGTGTGTTATGCCTACTATGAAGTTTTGACAGGAGATAAACAGTGATACATTTTGACATCTACGATTTATGTATTTTTATAATCACCTAGCTTTCACCCGTGTATCTCGATAATTGCAGTAAAAAGTAGCCTATGTGTTATTCTGATGTATAAGCTATATTACTGTAAAGTTTCATCCAAATCCGTTCAGTAGTTTTTGCGGGAAAGAGCAACAAACATACATACACACATACATACATACTCACAAGCTTTCGCGTTTATAATATTATTAGGATTTCAAATTAACAGCAAAGTTTTGTGAGTGTCAACACTTACCAACATTAATACCATCAGATACCTGGGTATCGTGGTAGACAACAAACACTTCCATGCCCATATAGATTTGCTTACATAAAGATTGCGTAAATTAATCTTTATTTTCAAAAATTTACGTCATGTGGCCGAGTTTTACACTATAAAAAATATATACCCTATGTCAATCTTTGATAACATAGGGTATAACGATATGGGGCGGTGCACCTAAAACTGTCATGCTCAAACTTGAAAGATCCCAAAGAGCAATATTATAACTTAGTCAATTCCTACCATTTTACTATCCAACTAGGGATCTTCACGAATGCTGCGAGTTGCTATTCGTTCGCCAACTTTTCATTTTGAATGTACTGCTCTGATAGCACTCACATATTCAGTATGATCCTAATTTATATACTAACTAGCTGAGCCCTGCGGTGTTACCCGCGTTTGTTGTTGTAACTGCGGGCAACGCCGGGGGGCGAAGCTAGTCTAAAAAAAGTAGCCTAAGTCCTTATATCATCATCTATCTGCCAGTGAAAGTCCCCTCGTTATCGGTCCAGCCTTATTTCCGATGTATTATTTATTTTATATGAAATCATTTATACAAATACTGCTTTATATTTTTTTTAAATGTACTATTTATTTATAATTTCTGTCATACGCGATGATGTGTGAATAATAAAATTAAGTATGGCGGGTATTGTAGCGCCATCTAGTTTACTTAATGCGAACTATAGGTCCTACGAATAATAAAACGCTTAAAATTATGTAAAGAAGCTAATATTTTTAAACAATATTAACTACAATGTTTAATTTTATAAAAACAGCTACAGGGCTGCAGTATTTACTGGACGCTTTTATTATTACAGATCGTTTTCGGACCAAATTTATTACTGACATTCAAAACCATCCTCCTAGCCTTTATTCCCAAGTTTATTTGGGGTCGGCTACTAGTTCAACCGGTTTTACCTGAATTTCAGTTTTTCCACGGAGCGACTGGCATCGGACCTCCGCAACCCTAAGGGAGAACTGAAATTCGAAGATTGAACTTAGTTGTCAGTATATTTGAGGGCACTGACTTCCCAATAACGATTGCCATAGATGTTCATGACAACCGGGACCGACGGCTTTACGTGCTCTCCGAGGCACGGGCGTGAATCACCTGCCAAACTTCCAAACTCCGGGCAGCTATTAGGAATTACTGACATTCAAAACATGCGCAAAATATTTAAATAAATACTTTTGATATTTTTTTGTTAAAAGGCCAATAAAATTCTTAAAAAATATATTTTTGGTAGTACCGCATTACTACTTTTCTTGTATTAAAAAAAAAACAGTTTTCCATAGGTAAACCTCAAAGGTCACTACACTAAAGGTCACACTAGGTAGACCATAGAGCAGCTGTACATTGTTAGTACACTTAGACTAAGAATGACCAAGACCTGACATGCCAACAAGCGTTACCACGAGAGAGTGAGATAACGATACCATTTTCCAGTGTGTTAGAGAAAAATAGAGATACGTATTTTTTGTCCTTATCGCCGTATAGGTTTGTCACAAAACATTTGTGTCAAACAAATTTCAAAGCGGGAATTTATCAGGAGTGAAATTATGGCTTTTTGAGTGAATTACTGTGTGATTTTAAGTTTAACTAATTGTTTTCAACCCAGATACTTTAACAAATATGGTACAGTGTTGTGTTTTCGGCTGCAAAAGGCGTAATGAACGCAAATATAAAAATATAACCTTTCACACGTAAGTTTAAAAAAATCGCGTTTTATTGGCTTATTATTGTTTTTAATATTAACTACGAATAATTACATCAATTTTTGTTTGTTAATGTGCAGAAATAATTGAAAATAAGTGATAAAAACTAGTTTCTAAAGTGTGAAAATTTTGTAATTATCCGACCAAATTGCGTAGGTTGTCACAGCTAAAGTTTGAATGACCATTAATGTGTTAAGGTAATTTTGAAAGGTTACCAGCATTTTTAGGACAACGCATCGGCCTTTTGAAATTACCCCATATGGTGAGGAAATTTAATTTATTTGATTTGATTTGTGTTTTATTGTCCTCCAGATTTCCAAAAGATGAAAATGTGCGTAAAATGTGGTTGAAGGCTACTGAACGACAAGGTTGGGCAATAGCAAACCTATATGTAAAAATATTTGAACGTAAGGATATATTACAGTACAAAAATAAGCTGATAACTAGAGACAAGAAAATAAACTAATTTCTTCAACATACTTATTTTATTTAAGGGCCAATAAATACTATAACCTTCTAAAAAATGTTTTTTTTTAATGTTATCAATCTTGATCCCGGTTACATCCTGAGCTTTCGTTTTGAAGGCCTTCTATTCTAATCTAATCATATTTGACAGATTTTTAAAACGTTTGGAACAGTAAACGGAATAACGATTCTCCCTTATTATAGGGGAATTGTTTTAACCTGGCAACATTAATATTTAATGTACTTTGTTGCTATCCCTTACGGGTGTACTCATATGACCGGTCTAGGTCATTCTTAGTCTAAGAAGTTAGTACAATAATTCTATTTCTATTGTCTATGATCTAAGCACAAGAAACACTTACCTGCAAGATTGATGCGGCCAAGGCTGTCATAGACACTAGCATCAGCTGGTCTCTGGCATACTCATGCAGCGGCTTACCGCAGCCTCTTTGGAACAGCATCGTGCACTCCGATGTGTATGGCTTGTGGATGGAATCCAGCGGTCCCTGTCCACAGCACGAAAAGGGTACGTGGCCTTTTGAGGTGTAGTCGCTCGGACCCGTCACACCACAGCATTCGAACTGGAAAGAGGAAGTTAGGTATAAATATAAATAGTTGTTTTAACTTCATACACTCAGTTGAGGAGCATTGCAAAAAGGGAGACTGTTTTCATCGTATGTCATACCAGGAATGGTGAGATTATGGGAGGTCAAGACAGTTATGACAACAGAAACTATCATGAAAAAAGTAAAAGCTCAGTACTTTGTCTTAAAATAAAAAAATCTCAATTTTCACATACAAATAAAAACTATTTAGCAAAAAAAATAACCACCGAAAATACTGAAAAACTAATTTCTTAATCTTATATCTTAATATATAAAATTCTCGTGTCACAGTTTTCGTTGCCATACTCCTCCGAAACGGCTTGACCTATCTTTATGAAACTTTATATGCATATTCAGTAGGTCTGAGAATCGGCCAACATCTATTTTTGATACCTCTAAAACGCGAGCGGAGCCGCGGGCATCAGCTAGTATGTATACAAAAATGATTTTGCGCCAAATAGACAAAGATAGCTGAATTTTAACTTTAAAGAAATAACTAAATCATTTAGTAAAGATACGAAGATCATGAAAGGAATAATATTATGAAAAATAGCAATTTCCAATTTTTTTGTGACTGATGTTATTTTACCATTTTTTTATTAGTTAACTAAAGTGCACGTTACGGGCTCTAAAATTAACACTTATTTTACAATATTGTGATGTAAAAGAATAGTGTATTAGTAAAAAATGGTAAATACTATTCAACGTTTTTAGAAACCGGATAAGACGAAGGTTTAAATTTAGAACACCGGATACTACAAGGCCTCTGAGTTTTAACATATCATTTGAACAGTGTAATTTGTTTAGAAGCGTCTTTGTTAGTACAAATAAATCAATATTTCGGACATCTTACACACAACGCCATCTAGTCCCAAACTAAGCGTTTGTATTCTACCGAACTAAGAACCGAATTCGAGACCTCAAGCACATCAGTCGTATATGCTGCGCCACCGAGGAACTGAGTTCAAATGTAATTTATAACCACTACAAGGTGTACAAAAGATGCTATCTAATGACAATATCAAGATTACGGAATGTCACCATCTCTATTTATCCCTATCTATCCCGTGTGAGGCTTACCTAATATCGGGGTTCCAGGGATTTTCTTTTGAGGGCAAACACTTTGTGTGATTCACAAATTGTTACCCTGAGTCTGGGTGTTCTTTGTGTCCATTTCATGTATTGCGGGGGTTGTCTTTTTAAAGAAATAAGAAACAGAAGTGCTTTTCCAAAGCGGATGTGATTATAAGTCGTAAAACAATCATCAGTCTTGTAATAATAACATCTTCTTACCTTAACTTGTATCCTATCCCATCTGATCATGTCCACAGAATTTGGATCAGTATTTTCCAAAGTGGTTTCGAAATACTTCATTATAGTAGACTTGATGTCTATCTCAATATTGTCCCACACAACCATGGCCCATACGAAGCAGGAGAATTCGATGACCACCACGATGATTAATAAGATGCCAGTCTGGAAGGAGATATTTAATTCATTACAGTACCTTATTGTTATACAAAGGAGTACATAAAATGTCAGATATGTAGTGTACAAAGAGCGGCCTTAAGCACTCTTCCAGGCAACCTTGGATCAAAATGTTTCGGAGAGACTTTTACTGTTATGTCAGTGCCCTCAAATATTTTGACAACTAGTTCAACCTTTGAATTTCAGTTCTCCTGGAAGTTTCTCCGTGGAAAAACTGATTCTGATTCAGGTAAAACCGGTTAAATTATTTAGTATGATCTTGTGAATAAAGGCAACGAAGAAAAAGATGCCAGTCACAGATTACTGATATATAGGTAAAACTAATAGCTCCCCAAACCCCCAAATACTTTTGGGATTAAAAAAAGCTAGTAATACGATGATGAAGTCACTATTACGGTACTCGTATGTTCAAGGAAAAATATAGTTCAATGCACTCCAAAGATCAAGCTACGAAGTTCCTATATCACACAATAGAAGTTCTCACGCTGATTATTATATGTATTTACTTAATATAATTATGTGTGCACAGAACTTTGGGGTATGATTCTGTATGATCATATCATCTTGCGAGTGGATCGTTATGCTGGAGGAGATAACATTTATTTATCCTACTGATATACAGGCCTAGAATCTGTTTAAAGCTGTTTTACTATAGCTACGAATGCGTTTAAATACTATAGTTTAATTATTTGTTTTTAGGCCCGGGGATAAGTAATCTAACCTCCTAACTCCAAAAAAATTATAATATTCCAAAATTGCACTGTGTGCCTAGTGGTTTAAGTGGTGGCCACGCCTATTTCTACTGCGCAAGTGTCAAACCCCTCGTGTGACCACACTTTGTGGAATTCATAAATTGTAGTTCCTTGTGTTCGTTTCATGTAAGTATGTTTGTAAAATCCCCACGATACAGGATTTACATTCTTTATGCGAGAGTTGTCGTTTAGAAGAATGAAAACGAATTAACCAATTACTTACACTAAGCACTGTGTTAATCAGGCCTTGCTGATCGCATGACAATACAGTTTCAATATGAATTCGTGATGAGCTGTTTAACGTGCTTATTAATATTTAATCGCTGGTTTGTAAAAGTATAGACTAAGGTCTCGATATCCCGTCATTAGGTACTCATACTATTTGCACGATTTGCAAGATACGGAGTTTTTCCAAAGGCATTTAGTCCAGGGAACTACATTGCCAGCTTTAGGAAAAACGACATTGACGCGAATTTATGGACGGTTTATAGAACCCCATTATCAGTAAGTAAATGAACACGTGGAAGTATGGACTTATTCGTGTATGTATGTATGTATGTATGTATTATGTATTTTTGTATGTATCTATTCTTAAATATGTTTGTGTGTATTTATGCTATATTAGTTTAGTTTTACATCAATCGCATATTGCTCTGGACAACTCTAAACTCGATACACCTACCATACTATTGATACTATATCTCTACATCCCTCATTAAGTCTTAGTAAGTAGGCATTAAGTCCACCAATGTGCAAGAAGTTGTAAATAAATAAAATTAAAAAGATTTACGACACTTTCTACACCTTCTTCTACACTACACTCTGTCCGTGACCACGAGTTGTGTAACCCGTTCGAAACGTCGGAAAGTAGAAGGTATCGTTACTTTTTTAATTTTATTGCGAATGAGTCCCATTCACATCAAAAAATATGGGTAGGAAAAGACTTTTTTGCCCGACCCGGAATTTGAACGCGAGAATTTGGACGAGAAAAGTCGCGAAAGTCTAAAAACAGTAGCTGAATTAAAATCCAAGCAAAATAGAGAGACGCAGACGAATATTGATTCTAAAACTAATTTCTTTACGAGACGATCATGCATTCATGTCGTAGGTACTCTAACAGAATAAAATAAATGTCAAAAACCTGCTTGAACTCATGACTCTTACACAAAAACAGCAAGATTTAGTCAGACTTATTTTTTGTATAATGTCATTGGGCAAATCCTGTTTTTTGTGCCCGCTTCAAACGTTTCTGCAAAACGTTTCAACTTCCAACCGCACAGGTAATAAGCGGCTCCGATATCGACAACCATCAACGATATCAGCCATATCATATCATATCCCTAGCCAAGATAAAACGTTTTTCGTTTTCTATTCTATTTCTCTATTCTCTTGTTTCATGAAAAAAAATTGCAACTTGACTAGGGAGGCTGAAACGATTCCTCATACACTCATTCGATATATCTACACAGATCGGTCTGCACAGATATTTTGGCACGATTTGTCGAAACGTGTATAGCGGGCATTAGGTACGCTCAGAGTCAGTTATGAATTAATTTGTTCTGTAGATATATGTCAAGACATAAGGAACTAACTCTAGACATTATGATATTAATTGTTCCTTTAATCCGATAACCAATTACTCACTCAGCCTCAGCTGCATCTTAAATGATTCACAACATTAGCCAAATTGAATAAATACTTACGATGATGACATGAATCTGGTGCATTGACATTGCCGTCCTCCATCCTATCCAGGCTACAGAACAGGTGATAATAGCCATCATCAATAATAATATGGCAGGGTATTCAACATTTATTCCTATGAAATGTCGATAAATAAAAAGTCTGTACAAAAGGAATCCACTGGCTCCAAATAATACTACAGCTGACATCTGTTGAAGATAAACGGAAACTTTAGGGTGAAACAAGGCTAACCGACCGAATTCAATTTCACTTTTGTCATTGTAAACATATGTGATTCCTCATTTTATAAACACATTGCAACTAGTGTCAGTCGCGATTTCAGCTCAGTACATTTTATTTTAGTTGTATTATATTGACTGATGGTACAATGCACTCTGATCGGAAAGTTGCTGTTGTAATTGTTTAATTTGTGTCTGAATTTCTTACAAACAAAGTAAAAATAAGAGTTACAGATTCACAAATTCTGTATGAAATGACACTGTATGTTATCAGAACAAGAGTGACTGTTTTTACGATGTTGTTATGACAACAAAATAGTATAGTAGGTACTGATTCCACAATATTCAACAAACAAATAATTTAATTTCCAAAAAACATGGTTATACTCACTGCGAATAAAACATTGAAGGTTAAAACGAGATATTTCCAGCAATTCGTTGAGAGAGCCATTGTGTTTAATATGTTCACATGTCAGAAAACTCGCTAGAAACTCGTCACAAAACAAAGAGCAGCCGTGGCCCGTGATCACTCCGGCCGTTTCGGCGGCGGGAATGTTTATGTACAGTGGCTACAGTGCAGAGAACGCAGTTCACGAGTTTCACGACATAAATGATGCAATGACACGATCGACTGTACGAAATTAAACATTAGACACTTTTATCTTTGTACCGCTGTTTTATCTTTAATAATTCGGACAGGTACTCCTTATTTTGTGACTAAGGTGTGTTTTCATAAAGTTATTCCTTATGGCAAATTGGAAGTCGATTCGCCGTTATCAAGATAAGCTGTATCGTGATAAGAGTTCGAGTAAATCGCTGTGTTATTGTAATCTAACTAACCTATATTCATCCTGAGTTAGATGGGTTTACGTTACATTGCCGTTGTGGCGAGTGGGCAGCCGGTTATAAATAACTTGTTGACACTTTTTGTGTGAAGTTAGTAGGTTACGCTCTCACGGCCAACGTAACTGTTAAATTTTCTTTATGTTTTTTGCATTGTGTAGGGAAATTGTAGATAGGTAATATTAATAATAGTTTTACGTCACAATTTCACATTAAACAGAATTGTATTTCAAAAATGATTTCCTTGAATTTGTGAAGCACCTATACGCAATAGTGTGTGATAATTATGATGTCTCATCATCATCAATCATCAACAGCCTTTAACAGTCCACTGCTGGACATAGGCCTCTCCTTTAAAATGAGGTGTTTGGCCTACTTTACCACGCTGGCCAGACGGGTTGGTAAAGGGTTTGTTTCAAGTTTTCCTTCTCTTGGCAGTAATGTTAGCTGCTTATTTTGTTCCTGTAGTCACCTCTTACGACACCCGCGGAATGAATAGGGGTGGTGACACTTTGTATTCTTAAAGCAGCTTTACAAACCTATTTAAATATATATTATAACTTATAACTTAACATTCAATTTATAAAAACTACGAGACTCATGCTTAACCAGCTAGCTTGGTCGAATGAAATCAAATCACAGGAATCCGGTAACAAAAAATGATATCTGTGGAGGTGCAGGTGGCTATTAGCTGCCAATAGCCACCTGCACCTTGCATTTGCCCTTTATTAAGGTATTCGCACATTACGCCGACTCAACTCCACAGTATGGCATTGAAATATAAACTCTGTTATGTTTTTTAATAGTGAATTTGTCAACTTGTAAGTTAAAGGTAATACGACGCGTGATCAACGCGTTGTTCACCTATTGACTGTAACCGACCCGTTTGCCCCTCGTTGTCGATGAATTGGTCACGAGTTGACAATGTGCTTATGGCGACGCGTTGCCAACTCGTCTTGGCCGTTCAATATTCCCCTTCCGGTTTTCTTTTTCTCAACATATCATGAACCCAATATCTTCTGTTCCTTCGGTTTATTTCATTTTCTTCATTGTCATCGAGTATCATCGCTATTATTGCCAGTTCTTGCTATAAGAACCGAGACATTTTACGCTTGCTCTAGATCAAATTCGAGTAACGACGAGCGCTTCCCACTCGTTGACGACACACTGCTCACTCATTGACGCCAAGTTGTCCACTGGTGACCGATTGCCTAGTTGACGACTCGTTGATACCGAATCGATAGTTCTAGTTGGAAACGTGTGGATTGGCGTTGAGTCGGTATAGTGTGCGAAGACCTTTAAGTACAGAAAAAACGTCATCACCAATTATACGTTTTGTATCCGTCGCAAGTATGTGACGGAGTGATTCTTCTTCTTCTCTGAGAATTAAAGTCTTGGTTTAGAGAATTTAATAACTGTTGCATGTCGGACTTGTTGATCTAGTGTTTAGGGAAACTGACCCAGCGAACGGTTGTAGGACCAAATCCAAGTTGCACACGTTTTTCGTTTTGCAATCGCTTTATGTATTCTGTTTGATAGGCTAATTGTTATGATCACGTGACTAAGTGAATGGTTGTAATGTCAATTTAATTTATCTTAAAATTTATAAATATGTTAATTTAGAAATTTAAGATTAAATGTATGTATGGGATAATAAGGTTTACACACACCATTATGTATAATTAATAGCTCTAAATAGACATAGGCATCTCGTTAGCAAAGAGGTTTTGGCCGACTATACAACGGCTTAGTTTTGTTTCATGTTTTCCTTTCTCTTTTGAAGTTAATGTTGAACTGCATAATTAACTCCCTTATAAGCCTCTTTTTTTTCATGTGGAATATCATCATGGGGGGTTACCCCGCGGTGGTGTGTCGGACTCAAACCGACTAAAAACCACACAGTTTGCTCTCTCTGCGCTTCTCTTTTACGAGGAGGAAGAGTCCAGGGTGTGATCACCTTCTGGACTCCTACAGCGCCAGCCCGCTCCTGATGCGGGCACCGTCTCTGTTCGACGACCCTCTCTTAGGCAGCGTCCGGCACACATGGACGCCGCCCTCCCTTAGAAGCCCCTTACGGCAACGGCCACAGAATGACTAGGGGTGAGGCCACTGTCTTCACACAGTGAAGTACGGTACCAAATGTACGATGATGCTCGTTATATAATCAAGTCATCTACAGGTCATTCCATAAATTTACAATGGCAGTCAATGGCTATCAAGATGACATTGAAACCTAAAAATAGCACAAAAACTTCCTCAAAAGAAATCTAGTGTATTTTCCTTATTTATTTTGATAAATCTTATAATATCTAGATAAAAACCGATAGGACATGATGTATTGCCTTTCGTATTTCTTACTAGCTGAGTCCTGTGGTGTTACCCGCGGCTATTGTTGTAAATGGCGAGTAACGCCGGGGGGCGCAGTTAGTCCAAAAAAAAGAAGCCTAAGTTGCTCCTTATGTCATCAGCCATCTGACAGTGAAATTGCCGTCAAAGTCGGTTTCGCCGTTCCAGAGATTGTTTGGTACAAACAGATAGACAGACAAAAAATTTTAGAATTACTTTTTAGGGTTCCGTAGTTCATGACTCGGAACCCTTATAGATTCGTCATGTCCGTCCTCGAACTACCACCCAAACACTTGGTGCTAGAGGTGCTAAAGATGAAAATTTGCATGAATATGTTTTGTAGTTACGTCGACAAAGTGCTCCAATAAAATTAAGAAAAAAAAAATTTGGGGTACCTCACGTCTACCCCATAGTATACTAACTAGTCCATAGATGTATTAAACTTTCAAGGAAAGCTATAGCAGTTTTGATAGGAGCCTAATTTCTAAAATGCACACACTTGGAAAACTTCGTACAAAAATAAACAAATAATAAGTACTAAACATAACAATGATCTATTGTACACGATTTTAAATCTACCTACCATTATGGGTGACTTCGGAACCCTATTCTATGCATGGTCCTTCACGCACTTTGCCAATTTTTAGGGTTACGTAGTTCATGACTCGGAACTATTATAGATTCGTCATGTCCGTTCGTCCGTCCTAGACTTACCGTCCAAGTTAGTGCTAGAAAGATGAAACTTTGCATAAATGTGTTTTTTTTCATGTCGACAAGTTCTACATGCTGCTAATGAACTTTAAAGGAAAAAACTATAACGGCTTACACAGTTTTGTTAGTTCAGGAGTTATAGAGACCTAACTAGTAAAATAAGCTTACTTGAAAAACTTCGTACGAAAGTAACGAAATAATAAGTAAACATAACAATTATCATGATTTTAATTACACTTTGCATTAAACATGACTACGGAACCCTACTCCTTGCATGACCTGACACGCACTTGCCCAATTTTTATTTGATGTAAGTAACGTGTCTATTTTAATATGCTGCATTTAGTAAAAAAACCATTTGATATAATTTGTATAGCTAATCGTTTATTTGCACAGATTTCATAATATATGTGTACACCCCTTAGATTATAGAGAGTTATAATCAAAAGTACACCCGAAACACAGCATGATTAGATTACTTAAATTCAAAAATGATGTTACTGATAAGGGGCCGTCCATTAACCACGTGATCTTTTTTTTTAGCATTTTTCAACCCCCCCTCTCCCTTGGTGATACATGGTGAGGTTTAAGACTAACCTCCCCCTCCTATATCACGTGTATTTTTTAGTACCTACAAGGAATCTTATTTTTTTTTTAATATTAATAAAATACAGGTATAAGTTCGAAGAGTAGTTCTAGAGTAGAAATGTTGCAGGTTGACTGACTTATAGATATTGAAAGAAATACGAAAATTTGCAGAAAAAAATAAATACACGTGATATATTACTACCCCCCCCCCCCTCCCTCTTGTCATATGTCGTGATTTTTGTGGACCCCCCCCCCCCTAACAAGCCTCCCGTGATTAATGGCCAGCCCCTAATGTTAAGGTCATAGTTTTTTTTTAAATACTTATCATACCATTTATTTCATGGTGAGAATTTATTTCTACTCTTTCATGGACGTGTTTTTCAGATTAGTCGTTAGTAGGTGCCACTAACGACTAATCTGAAAAACACGACAACTACTGTAGCTCCTATGTTATTTAGATATATACTTTACGTGTAAGGGAGTTACCCCAAATAAAAATACTTTTCGTGATTTTATTCTAGCACTTTGTCGACGCGATAAAATCACACACCTATAGGTACATCTTTCTAACACTAACGGTTTGGAAGGTAAGTCGAGGACGGACGGACGGACATGACGAAACTATGAGGGTTTTGAGTCACGAACTACGGAACTCTAAAAAAGCTAAGTTTTCTTCATAAGATATAAGAATATTTGTACAATTTGTTTTACAAAGTCTCCAAACCAGCGCATTAGAGGGCCGTGCCAAAACAATTCGGAACTATAATAACCAATAATAAAAGAATTTAATGTATTAATATAAAATATTAAATATATTTAAACTAATATATTGAAACTCTGAAAGTTGCTTAGTCGTATTTGCACTCCATACACAAATTTTTGACAAGTGAATCTGGCAAAAGATCTAACTGTACCATTTCCGTAACTTTTTTCAAATCTTTATCGATATCTGAGCTAATTGGACCTGCCTGCTTCGCAGTGCGCAACATTATTCGAGCTTTGTCAAACTCCCTCTCGTACATTGCTAATAGAGATAACATTGCCCAGGCATCGGCCAGCAACGGCTCAACTTTAACTGCAACCGCGCACCAGCGTTCGGCAAGGTCATCTTCGCCCAATTTAGCATAAATTCTGCCAAGCAGCAATGCTGTATGGCCTGATGGAGCCAACTTATGTACGAGAGCAGCTCTTTGCAAAGACTCTATTGGATCTACTTTAAATCTATTAAAAGCAGCTTTATACAAAACTGATGGACATGGTGTGGAGCCTGCTCTTTCTGCTTCTTTGAAAGCATTTTCGCATTCCGAATCCCATTTATTGAGACATGATAGGCAAGTCACACGCATTTGGGACATTAAAGGAGAAGGACCAAACTTCTTAATGCCTTGTTGAGTAACTTCTACGGCGCGATCTAGCTGACGTCTTAATATAAACAACGCTGATTTTAAATAATAGACATCAGCACATTGCGGATGGTTTGGTATATTACTACCGCGTGTAGCACAGTTCTTTTCAACACATTCTAGAAGCCTCTCACATAATTTATAGCATCGAAGACAAAGAAACATAGCAGCTGCTATCAACATGGGGTTGACAGTTGAAATTACCGTGGGCGTCCAATAAGCTTCTTCTTCACCGCTGGTGTCACTCCAGCGACTTAAAACTTTTATCCACTCATTGGGTAATTTATAACATTTTCTCATTTTCCTTGCTGACACATGGGCACCATATGAATTGCCATTGGCATGATAGAAAGCATGTAAGCCTGCATATGCTATGGCATTAATAGTTCCATCCGAGCTATCACCTTTGGTAGCAATCTGAAACGCATTTCTCGCTATTATTGCTTCTTCTTCTCCTTTGTCAAATTCTTGACCACCTAAAATCCACAAAAGAAACCTATTTCTCGTTGAGCTATTCAAAGCGTCAAGTAAATAATTCTTAGCATCTAGATCATTTCGCTCTTCCAAACAACGTAAAATTTTACAGATTAATGATCGTGGATGGCTACCAGCAACTTTAAGGTTCATCTGTACATACTTTTCAGCAAGTCTATCGTCTCCGGCTATACGAGCTCTAGCTGCTGCAACACGTTCTTGTAAACGTGGTCGTGGTGGTTGCGGAGCAAAGGAAGCAGTTACTGCTCTTCTGCTTGCAGCGTGTTGTCCAGTTACCGTGTCCTGCCAATCAAGATAAGAACAATCACCAGGCGGAAAATTCTTTATCATTGTTCTTACTCGCGTTAACAAACGATGAGCAGCTGTTCGTTTTATGCTTTGCATCGGGATCTGTGCCCCACCAGTACAAGTTAACTTACTTAGTTCTCTATGGACTTTCAAAGCACCACTTTCTCGTTTTATGACCCCGACGTCAACAAAAGGATCATACGGTTTTTCTTCGATGTCTAATGTCTCAATAGCCCAACCGGGTCCAACAGGTGTACTATATCCTATAGAATCATAAAGGTAATCTAGTGTCATTTTCGGAACTATGGGCTCAATTAAATCAAACCTGATTACTACGTAAGCGTTATGTCCACTTTCATCTAATACTGCTTCATTTTCACGTGCACTTACTCCTTTAGCACTCGATGGAGGAAGACTGAGTATGCCACCACCACCTTGTTCGGCTTGAATTTCATTATAAACAAACAATTTAGTGCATACTGTAACTCCAAAAGTTCCTGGTATTAAGAGGACACCTGCGTCAACCCATCCAATAAAACGTCCCCGCGTCTCTTGCTTTCCTAGTTTAGGCACACCTGCTACATCAATTAGAAACGGAGACGATAGCCTTTCCCGCAACTCATCAGGTTCGACTAGTACTCGATTTAAGGCGTTCCAATAAAATGAACGGCAGTTTATATTAGGTTTAACTTCAAAATCTGGAGGAATATATCGGTCTTCTTCGGGTACGCTAAATGCTGTATTTGCACTTTGACCAATTCGACTAGCTGTAGCCCAAACCACTTTCTTAGCTTCAGGATTACTAAAAGTCTGATGAAATTGTAAACCATGTGGTTTTACTAAGTCGGTTAACCCAATTGCACTTATATAATCAGTACCCTCTTTAGCTAAAGGCATACAGTTTGCTGATATCATAGTAAGTTGTAAAGGAATTCGTGTGTTCTCCATTTTTCCTGGTGAAACAGCATGTACTATAACCTGACACCCAATAAACTCTCCCGTATTTATAGATACTAGATGCACAGCTGTAAATACTTCTTCCTCACCTATAAGAAGGGGTAATAAATCTACAGTCCCACCAGCTCGGTTGTCAGTATTGAATAGAGGATCTGGGTCTTGTTTACCCCCTTTAGCGACAACTGCACGCAATAGAAAAACAATTGGGCTTGACAAGATTAATGCTTGTACGCCCGGATCATTTAGGTTAAGTGGCATAGTTTCCATTTCAAATTCAGCTTCATCTGCCCATTTACCTTCGAAAACTATTGCACCATCAAATATTGTTAGGAATATAAATTCCGCACCAGGATCACCTTCTAGTCTTACTCTAAAGTTTAGAAATCGAGGTGGCTCTCCAAAAGAGGAGGACGCAGTGGTTCCGGTTGACGATTTATCACTCAATTTTTTGCCTTTCGGAGCCATCTTTATCACTTTTTAGAGAAGCGAATGGATTATGAACGTTTTTTGGTGTCTTGTGTATGGCGGTTATTAGACATAAAGTAGTCACCCAATACTTTTATTGAGCACTTACCACACAGTTATGGGTGTATATGCAAAAAGAATTAGGTAAACTATTTTCCGTGATTAATATGAGTGTCATATATATGTAAACTTCACTATTACTGACACATTGTGACTATAATGGCATTTATAGAATTATTTTTATAAACTGTATGTATCTAAAACGATGAATTAATTCATCATCAAATAGGTAGCATATGAAAATCATAGTTATTATTAATTTCATATGAAATGGACGGTCACGTCGTAAGAGGTCATCTCACCCACCTATCATTATTATTTTTTCATTTGGTTTATTTAATCACTACTAGCTGACCCGGCGAACTTCGTACCGCCTAACAGTCAATGAATGTCGTGTTACTTTTTAGCTGAACTAATTTAGGCTTTGATGAACGTAAAACAATGATACAAAATAATATATTTATATAGATAGAAACAAAAAAGTATTTTATTATGATGAATGATGATGAAAACATACATACAGAATGAGAATAAAAATAAAAAATAATAAAAAAAATATTATTATGTACTTCGAACTCATGTCAGAAAAAAATGATTGAAAACTATGTTGTGCAGATTTGGAAAAAAAAACCTGGATTAATTCATTATTAGGATTTTCATTCAAGCACTTTGTGGTAAACGACATTCTTTGTTTTTTGGTCAGGCGCAAGAACAAATAAAGCGGATGGTTTGCCGACACGTGAGCATGCCACGTACAATTGACCATGAGAAAAACATGCATTTTCTAGATTGAGGCCACAAATAGTCAAGGATTGGCCCTGTGATTTGTTGATCGTCATGGCGAAGGCTAGACGAATCGGGAATTGAATTCGTTTAAACTCAAAGGACATATCCGTTGGGATCATTGGAATCCTTGGAATAAGAACTTCCTCATCTTTACATTTTCCTTTAAGTATCGACGCGTGAATCACATTGCTCATCAGTTTTCTTATCACGCGTTCCATTACACAGTTTTGGTTGGTTTAAATTTCTAAGCATGATGACTACCGAGCCAACTTTAAGTTTTAAATTGTGCGGTGGTAAACCAGGCACATCCAAGGAGTTTAAAAATTCAGTTGGATAATTAGTGGCTTCTCCTTCGTTTGTTACACAGTCGATAGATTTGAATGAATACATAGTACCTACGATTTGATTTTGAATTATAAAATTGAGGTCATCTACATCTTTATTTTTAGCGCCCAAAATTGCTCGCTCACTTAACCATGTAGTATTTTTGTGGTTAGCAATGATATCCGGGAATACTTTGTTGATAAGCTCGTCTTTGGAACTTTGGAGAATTCTCTAAAACTTTGGAGGAAATGAAATCAAACCGCTCGATTTGTCAACACGAACACGGCCATTACCGATAGTCAGCAATTGTTTCGAGAAATCATCAGCAGATAGATCGTTCAACAATGCAACTCTCATATTTACAGACAGTTGAAGTTTCTTTACATATCGCCACAGATTTGATGCTTTGAGGCAAGCGTTTATTTCGTCGGCAGCAGTAGATCTTGGAATGACTGGTAGTGTTTGTTACATGTCGGTTGTTCAGTAGTTTGAAGGTTTAATGGCAATTTTAACGCTGAGTGAGCCGTACGGCATCCGTCTAACAATGTGGCCGCTATTCCAGAAGAAGCAATTGCTACCGTAATTTCGGATCTCGCACGTACAGTGGCCAAAATCAATGACATGAGGAATGTCTTCCCAGTTCCACCGGGGGCATCCAAAAAAAATAAGCCGCCATTTCCATCATCAATTGCATTCATCAGTGTATCATAGACTTCCCTCTGCTTAGGATTCAACAGAGGTACATTCGTTTGAACTGATTGGATTACTTCATGTGGATCATATTCACGTTCACGTTCCAATTCTCTATTAAATGCGTCATTCATTCCGCGATCTGGCGCTGGCATTCCTAACCTAACTAACAAACTGCCGCACATGAGGTAACACATATCTTCGATCAAGAGCAAAGTCTGGTTATGGATCTCCTCATTCACCTCAAGATCGGAATTTCTTGAGCTGACGCGAATTCGATGTAAAATATCTTCTGACATGTCATCTGACATCTTTGTATTTGTTCCACAGGTCACGTGGGTTCGATGGAAAGCATGTTGAAATGATGATAGCAAATAATGTGCGTATCTGACTTGGAGATGCAGAAATAATTGCTTCAGCGATTGTCGTGTCCCAATGAGTATCGTTTAAGCAAATTTAGCTCTTGACATGCTGCACAAAATGTGGGGCACACGATACCATTAACAGTTCGTAGTGATTCAAATGATGTTGGCCCTCGAACATGTACCAGCAACAACCGCAAATAGAAACATTCATCATTCTTCGGATGAACTGTGTAAATACGACCAAGAGCATCAGTAGAACGCATATCTGGATGACCAGGAACTGCATCGCCTTGCTTCCGACGTTGCAATTTCTTCGATGTAGCGTTCCAAGTGTAATAACGTGGCAATTCTGAGTAAAGCAAAGTTCGTGCGAACGGATAGCTTTGACAAATCGCAAAGAAACTGGTCAGTGTTGTCGCTGGAGGTGTTTCGGCACGTTGAGCAGCATTCGACGCTGTTAAATATATTCTCTGACCGTTCTCTAGATGCACCCCCAAATGTAAAACATTGGGATGACGTTCGTGAATAGGGAATGAAAATATACGCCAAATTGCTTCATTGCAGTTCACATATCTACCAACTTGATAGCGCGTGATACATTTCATCGTTGGTATTGGATGTTTGGATACCAAAAACCGCCATGTCGCTCCCTTTCGTGACATATTTGCAAATGTATTTAATTGACTTGACCGAATTGCAATACTCAACATTACAATGTGCTTTGAATGTTTTGGAAAGAAGTGGCGAATATGGAACAATCCAACTGTTGTCAACTACGAAATCTTTTCCTTTCACTTTAGTTGTGATAGTTCTACCATTATCATCGGGCGATCGACGCCGATACAATTGATAACCATCGTTGCCTATAATAGTCTCTGCCGTCAATATTCGTGGATACCGTTTGGAACACTTGCCGTCGACCATGCACGGTGATTGCCGGTTGATAGTGCCACACGGTCCATGAATCATATTCGTAACTACAACATCATGTAGGTCTGGATCGGTTTCAGGAGCAGGAATCTCTGCACATATGATGTCATCTATTTGATCTGGCCGAATTCTTTCGACTAACCAAATCAGAATGTGAGCATGCAGTTAGGCCTCGTTTTTGCCATTCGATTGAATAATAATAATATAATAATAATAATGTTTTTATTTTACTCCCACAAAGTACATGTCATATAGTAAATTTAACTTAAATTATACGTTTCTGTGGGAGTCAGGAAGCCAAACTTGTTTCGCCATAAAGCAGGGAGCACAATGGCTCTGGTGGCGGGACCACTAATGGCAATTTCACTTTACCACTAAGGCAGCACAAACCAGGCGTTTCACCAGCAAACTTTAACGCTCCACAATGCTGGCAAACAACGTCCATTGGACCAATGCAAACTAAACGATGCAAGCTGTAGTCGATGGTGCAATCATACAGAAACGCTGCTCGATTCAAATCATTACTTGAACCATTTCTTCTTGCACTTCGAAGATTATTCCTCTGTTCATCTGTACGATAAGCTCGACGATTTCTCGTTTCTAACCTAGCCGTTTCACAGGCTGCCTCTCTTTGCTCTTGTGTTTTTCGAATTAAGGCCCTTCTTTGCTCCATACTAACGCGGCGCTGTTCTCGTGCAATTTCTCGTTCTCCATCAGATAATTGACTCGCGATATTCCGTTGCCTAATTGCATTACGGCTTCGCTGGGAAAGATTAGATCTTCTAGGACGCGTCATTGTTATTAAAATGTGCACTCGCATAAAACCACCAAATATAATAACAGTGCCTGAACTTTCGAGACATAGACAATAGCTCAAAGAGTATATAACCACTACGTATGAATAGCTTATCAAGAAAAATCATAGACAACCTATAAAAAGACATTTACACTTTTGTCAACCTGTAGATTTTTTTTCCTTAATCTTATAACCTTTACCAACTGATTTTTTATTCCCTAAATTCCGTTCCTTTCCGATGATTTTATGTTTTTACTGTAGAATAAATCTTAGGTATTATTTTCGGGAATTAAAAATTAAATAATTAATAAATAATTTTCGAAAATTAATGTCTAAAACAACCAAATATAACAGTACCTGAACTTTGTAGACATTTTACAAAAAATAAATTTTTGAACGCACACATGATGTCTTCAGAAAAAAAAAAGTTGTAGCTTAAAGGTCTCAGCAACCAGGCCATAAGCTCCAAAAAAAAAAAAGTTGTCGAGTTTTCATTGTTTTTAAGATGTATTCTGCTATTCGGGACGGAAACAAATCCAACAAATCAAAAACCATGGCAATCGGTCCAGCCGTTCTCGAGTTATAAGTGTTGTAACAAACACGACTTTCTTTTATATATATAGATTTCATTGATGTTAATTTTGTTTTTGAGTGACGGGGTGAATTTTTTTCTAAAATAAAAGTAGCCTCAGTTTCTCTTCATAACATTAGATTTTTTTCTGTGAAAGTATTATCCCGATAGCCGTTCAATAGATTTACCAGAACAAATAGACAGACAGTTTTCTTTAAATATTTATCTTTTGATTTATGTACCGTATTTACATCCATGTTTCGGTTTAAAATGGATTTAATAAATATAATAGTGATTGTGGTTACCTACTGGTTTGTGGTAGAGAAGTTTAAATAAAAAGTCCGCCGTATCTCAAACAAACGGGAAAGGCAGAGGCCAAAGAGTATGTAATATGTAACACTACGTATATACTATGGGGAGAGGGTTAAACACTACACGGTGTTGCCTCTTATTAAAAAAGAAATGGCAGTATTGGTAGCAAATAATGACGTATATACATTTTGTGGAAAAGCTGTTAATAAAATTATAACAAACAACATTTCAGTATTATATATATAAATAAAATTTTATATTTTCACTAATTCCCGGTTCTATAACATGTTTTAAAAGTTACTTCTTGGAATTAATTGCTAAGCTATAAGTGATACTTAAAAACATATGTCAAGAACTAACTTAGATTTCTAATAAACATACATTTCTGTAAAGTTTCAACGTTAAACTAATTTGAGTTATTTGAACCTTTGCTTTTTGATCATCTCTGTACCTCCTGCTTCTTCGTAAAAGGTATTAGAAAAAGAGAAAGAATACTGAATTGCAAAGCCCAAAAAGTAATGATATTTTATATAATCTGTTGTATCTACTGAAGTGAAAGTGACATCTGACATCGAAGGTGACATAGTCAACATAGTGACGTTTACTTATTTTGAGTTGTAAACTTTATTTTTGGTATTTTGGTATTTATACTTCAGAAAATGTTGTAAAATGTACACATTAGTACATGGTTTTTATAAATACCTAGTTCAAAAAGACGAATACTGTGTACTTATATTAGGACTTGACAATGCTGGCAAAACGGTATTTATTTCTCTGTATTGCGTTCATTGGATTTCATTCACAATAATTTATGTTTTTGGTATGATTAAAATATTTTCAGACGTACCTGGAGGCTACTAAAACAAAATTTACGAAAAAGTATAAAGCTATGAACCCTAATAGAATAACAACCACAGTTGGATTGAATATAGGCAAAATAGACGTAGATGGAGTAAGGCTTAACTTTTGGGACCTCGGCGGACAGCAAGAACTACAATCATTATGGGACAAGGTATATATGAATAAACTTAGCTAATTCTACTTATTAAAGATAATCTTACACATCTCATACACAGCTGTCTGATTTCTTTCTAGGCAGGACCTGTTCTATGGTACCCAGAATGCTGAAAATCTTTTTTTTATATTTATAAATCCATATTATAGATAAAATACACTTAAAAACAGAACCATTTGTTTATGGTCATAACAAAAGAGGTTGTTGAAGTTAGTAGTGTTAGGTCCTACCAATCTGGTCCCCCCAGGATAGTGCCTGAGTAAGCATGGCGCCTATTCTCCAGGTCCTCCTCAGATCAGGGGGCCTGAGACCGGCTGTCTGGGTGGTTTTCAGTGAACATACACCACATCCTCCTGGCTCCTGAGTCCCAGAGGAGCCAAAAATCAAAAGGATTTTCCACCCATTCAACAAAAAAAAAGATTATTTCTTGATAGAGATCATTTACAACAAGGATCATCAATGACAGTGTGGAAAAAGTAAAAGGCAACCAAATAGGAAATAAAAATGAGTAGACAAAATGTCTTGAAGAAATTTAGGTTAATTACTTGCAAGTAATTGAATCATAAAATGATTATGTATTCACTTTATTACTTTCAACTAATTATGAATAAACATTGGAGGGTTAATGACTCTTTACAAGGACAGCAGACAGCCCAACATTCTTCATTAGTCCACTGCTGGACATAGGCTTCTTATTACAAAAAAGCTTTTGACTTACTATACCACTCTGGTCCGACAAGTTGGAGTAGGGTATTCTTGATGTTTCCCTTCTTTTGTGATGCTGTTGTTATGCTTAACTTGTTCTGCCCCTTGGCCCATAACGGGCTCATATAAAACCCTATGAAATTAATAGGTAGGTATACCTTGGTGGTTTTTTGATGTTGTTAATGTGTTGTTCCCTCTTGTAATTATTATTGTAAACATTAATAAATATAAAAAAAACAACATAGAGACGGTGACAGGAAAATCTGTCACCATACAGAATCACTCTAAATTACATACATACATACATAGTCATGCCTGTTTTACAAAAAGGTAGGCAGAGATAAATTGATCTCCACTTACAATGGTCCTGACACACCTCTCGTTATTCATCTAAATTCATAATTCGCTACATGCACTGAGGTACAGTATTAAATATACTAATACTTAAATATTTCTTTTAATTACAGTATTATGCTGAATGTCATGCTGTCATTTACATAGTAGACTCATCTGACAGAGAAAGGATATCAGAGTCGAAAGAAACATTTGGTTAGTAAAATTGTATTCTTAAAGAATCTCATACTGTAGTTATTGGGGAGAATGTTTTCAATTTCACAACATCTGCCTTTACCCATCCACTGCTGAGTGCCTCCTCCAAAAAGGATCAACCATCCAAATAATTAATCTATATGTCATCATCATCATCAAAAGCCTTCAACAGTCCACTGCTGGACATAGGTCTCTCCTTAGAAAGAAGGTTTAGCCCTATTATACGACGCTGGCCAGACGGGTTGGTTTCAAGTTTTCCTTCTCTTTGCATTGATGTTGTCTTGCCTAGTTTATCCCTTAGTCGCCTTTTACGACACCTGCGGGATGAATGGTGGTGACACTCTGTATTCTTAATCCTTCACCACACGGATCTTATCTATACAAATAAATACAATTGGAGTGTCTGTATATAATTACACACAGACAGTTTTTTACTAAATACATATCAAAGAATATGTGTTTGTACTAACATCAGAACTGCAGTTTTTGTCTGGCTATCTGTTTGTTCATGCTAATCTCTGGAACAGCCTAACAAATGTCGGGACTTTCACTGGCAGAAGGCTGATGACATAAGCGAGTAATTTAGGCTAATTTTTTTAGACTTTTTTTTGTCGGATACGCTGAAAGAGAGTATAATCGTTTGTACCCTGCCCTGTGTTTAATTCTTATGCTTAATGTTTTTGAATATAATCAATAAAAGTTTTAGGTATAATTAATTTGATACTCTTACTAGAGAGGAAAACCACTGAATTTGTTGACGTTATTGGAATCAAATACTATGACAAATCGTACTTAAATGTAAATTTCTCGACAACCCGAGAAACCCCGAGAAATTGAAAAGCTCGAGAATTCATGAATCCTAGTAGTAACCCATTACTGGCAGGCAATTTTCTTTTAGAGTTACTAAAAACCAGCAATACACATTTTTGTAAACGTTGTAGTACTAGATTTTGCCGCGTCTCGTAGATTATCACGACAAATTAGCCTGTTTCCTGCACCAAGGTCCCTATCTATCTCTACAACGAATTCATCCAAATTGGTGTCACATTCAGCCTTGAAAGACATCAGACAGACAAACTGAGCTACTTTCGAATTTATATTCTTCTTATTTAAATCATGTGTCAAGTTGTTTGTCCGCGGTGGACTCCTAAACTACATAACCGATTTTAATCAAATTTACACACTGTGTGCAGTTTGATCCAACTTGAAAGATAGGACTTGAAGGATAGCTTACATCTTAATTTATAGTCGCAATATTATTGCATTTGTCTTTGGTTTTGAATTATTTGTGGAAGTCCAGAGAAGTTTTAAAAGGTGAATAAATATAAAAGTAGTTTATGTCTCCTATTTATCGATTGAGGCAGTACGAAGTCTGCTGTGTCAGCTAGTTATTAATATAGATTACGAATCTCACACACAAAGATTGGAAAATAATTTGTGAAGCTTGTGAATGTACATTGTAACTAAACGTCGGCATTATAATTAGTTCATGTTGGTATTTCAAGTATAAATCTTATCAGATCTGATTGTCTACTTGATTATCTTTAACATAACTTTTGCACCGAATGTATATTATTCTAGGAAAAGTTACCATCAATAAGTGATTTAATTGATTTTAGTGAGCTTGAGAATGTTTTTGTAGTATCTTTCCTTACTTCCTCAGCATATTTGCATCCACTGTTGGATATATGCCTCTTGTTGTCTTGTGTCTAGTCCAGGTCGGCCCTGCCGTCTTTTTTATGTTATTAAATTTTTTATGGTATTTTATCTTTTTTTGTAGTATAATCATTAGACATTCTCAAACGAAACAAGTCTCCTACAGGTCAATCATTTCCCCAAAGGTTGGCTTAACAACTGGTTCTAAGCTTACTTAAAGTACCTAAATTATAAGCTTAGGCGTATTGTACTATCATTCGTATCTAAATTAAACTTCACATCTACTGTAGTTCATATTAAAATAAAAGTATATTGATTTATAAGCAATCGTTATCATCACCAGCCCTTTCAGCCTATGTAAAATAATGAACTGCAATAGATTTTAAGACTGCAACTGCAATGGGAGATCATTGCATACCACTCTGGTCTATTTTTGTCACTGTACTTCTGCCAGCCATCTTGGACAAGTCGTCATATCTGGCCTTTAGGTGTCCTTCACTACGTTTGCACTCAAGAACTCTTCTACCCCAACGATTGTCAGTTCAGCCTCTAATATGGCTGCTACTTAAGCCGTTTTTAGGGTTCCGAAGTTCATGACTCGGAACCCTTATAGATTCGTCATGTCCGTCTGTCCGTCCGTCCGTCCGTCCGTCTGTCCGTCCGTCCGTCCGTCCGTCCGTCCGTCCGTCCGTCCGTCCTCGACTTACCGTCCAAACGGTAAGTGCTAGAAAGATGAAAGTTTGCATGAATACGTGTTGTAATTACGTCGACAAAGTGCTACAATAAAATTATGAAAAATAATTTTATTTGGGGTACCTCCCCTACACGTAAAGTGGGGATGATTTTTTTTTCTCGAGGCTACCCCATCGTGTGGGGTATCATTAGATAGGTCTTTTAAAAACAATAAAGGGTTTCCTAGACGATTTTTTGATTTAGGTATCCGTTTGCGAGATATTTCACTTTAAAGGGCACTTTTTTGTAAAAACAGGGCGTCCCCCCCCCTCTAAAAGCTAAACGGCTGGCTCAAAAAATCTGGCAAAAATCGTGATGGTGGTCCATCTAATGAACTTTGAAGGAAAACTATAACCGATTAGATGACTTTCTTAGTTCAGGAGTTATAAAGGCTGATATGGTAAAATGCGCTCACTTGGAAAACGTCATACAAAATTAACGTATTATTACGTAAACATAACAATTATCTATTGGATACGATTTTAAATCCACATACCATTATAGGTGACTGAGGAACCCTTTCCTGTGCGTGGCCTGACACGCACTTGGCCGATTTTTTTTATGTAACAAAGTAAATAATTTCTTTTATAATAGACCCAATGTGATGGACAGTAGCTTGTTTGCTATCATAATGGCAAACAATTGTACAAAAGGATGATGCAATTCAATCCACCCATCAGTATCCAAACATAACTATATCTGTGTTGTGTTTGAACTAAAAGATACCATGTATAAATATATGACAAATATTTGTTTAGTCTACATATAATTTAATAGGATTTCTTGTAAACTGTGTTTAAAACCATACCTATCATATAGTAAAATAGGTAAAGTTTTATACACATCATCATCAACAGCCCTTAAACAGTCCACTGCTGGACATAGGCCTCCCCTTGAAAAGGAGATATTGGCCTACTATACCACGCTGGCCAGACGGGTTGGTATAGGGTTGGTTACAAGTTTTCCTTCTCTTTGCATTGATGTTGTCTGGCGTAGTTTATCCCTTGGTCGCCTTTTACGACACCATCGTGGGATGAATAGGGGTGGTGACACTTTGTATTCTATCCGTCACCACACGGACATGTTTTATACACAGGCACCAGCAATTTTTATATTAATAATATAATACTTAGTAATAAAAGGCACAAGGTGCGGTCGAAAAGACCGTACCGTCTTATATGTAGTATATACACTTACCAACTAATTAAAATTATATAGAAACAAGTCATAGGGAGGGGGTTCATGATGTATTTCTATTCTTTCGTCGTCATCATCAACAGCCTTTAACAGTCCACTGCTGGACATAGGCCTTAGCTTTGAAAGGAGGTTTTGGCCTACTATAGCACGCTGGCCAGACGAGTTGGTAAATGGTTTGTTTCAAATTTTCCTTCTCTTGGCAGTGATGTTAGCTGCTTATTTTGTTCCTTTAGTCGCCTCTTACGACACCCATGGAATGAATATGGGTGGTGACACTTTGTATTCTTAATCCATCACCACACGGACAATTCTATTCTGTCATTTTTAATTATTTCATAAACAGTACCAAAACAACCCTCAAGCCAAGGTGCAACACGTATATCGTTTTCTATTCTATATTTTATTCTATTTCTCTATTCTCTTGTTTCATTGGCTAATGTCACTCAGTCACGTGATCAACACAAAAAATATTAGCCAATCAAGAAGAGTTTAGAGAAATAGAATGGAATATACAATAAAAAACCATAAACGTGTTGCTCTTGCGGGTTTGGGAATGAACGTGGAAGTAAACAGCCACTTTTGTTCTACTGGTTTTAATATTATAAAGCACAATTGCAACCTGTTCTTAGTTTTAAGTTTTATTACAATAAAGTGTGGGTCGACATATTGACCATAGTCTATCTCTCTATGTTTTTTAATACTAGTGATGTAACCCGTAACACCTTCTCCTATTTTTAAATATGCTACATACTTAATTTAAAAATACTTTACTAACTGTTTCTTTAATCACTACTAACAATCTCTATTAACTTAAGTACATGCACAGAATACATAACTACTAGTTATATTCTCTAGTACATGCATATAATTTTTATACATAGTTTACTTATATATCTATTATGTAATAAATGTATCTTGTTATAATAAAAAAAACTTATATGAATTTAACAACTTAAATGTTTTCTATTTCTAATTATTGTACTTTTCTATTACACTTAAAATATTATAATTAACTGCTTTTAATATTTCTTTACAATTTTATTACAGTGAAACTCAAATTTATTCTTTATCAAAGGTTTAGTTAACAAATCAGCAATTTGCATATCTGTAGGACAATATTTAATCTTAAGCCTTCCTTTTTTATAATTTTCATAAATAAAATAGTATCTAACATCTATGTGCTTCGACCTCTTATTGAAAGAACCTGTTTTTATCAATTGAATTGAACTTTGATTATCTATATTTAACAATGTTTTTATATCAAGCATGGTTAATTCACTTAAAAATGATCTTAAATACAAACTTTCTTTATAACAGTCTGCAGCAGCTATGTACTCCGCCTCAGTCGATGAGAGTGCAACAATTGGTTGCCTCTTGGAGCACCAGGCTACTGGTCCACCGGCTAACATAATAATATATCCGGTCGTACTGCGTCTAGTCTCAGTGCAATTTGCGTAGTCTGCATCGGAGTATGCTTCAAGATTTGATATTTCACCTCCTTTCAAATACTTTATCCCTTTCTCTCTTGTTCCATTTAGATATTTTAGAATTTTCTTTGCTGCCACAATGTCATCTTTAGTAGTATTTTCTATTTTCTTACTAGCTTCGTTGACTGCATGGCTGATGTCCGGTCTAGATCTAGTTGATAAATATAAAAGTCCTCCTATCAATTCTCTGTATGGAAAGTTAGTTACTACTGGTCCATTATTTTCTTTCTTTTTATCTGAATTGTATGGTGTACTGGCAGGTTTACAGTCCTTCATATTAAATCTCTCTAGTAATCTTTCTGTGTATTTTTCTTGACTAAGCATTATTCCATCTTCTGTTTTCTTTACTTGAAATCCAATATAATTTGTAGGTTTTTCATAAATTTTTATTTTAAACTCATATTCTAGACATTTTAATATCTTTACCAGTTTTTCTTTATCTTTAGATATAGCTAATCCATCATCTACATATACTGCTATTATTACAGTTTTGTCATCATTGGAAAATACACACTGATCTGTCTGAGTTGGTTTCAATCCTAGATTCAGCATAGTTGCAGTGAATTTCTTATTCCATGTTATTGGAGCCTGTTTTAAGCCATATAATGCTTTCTTTAAACGACATATTTTATTAGGTGATGTTTCATATCCTTCTGGTATAGTCATAAAAATATCCTCACTGAGTTCTCCATATAGGAATGCAGTCTTTACATCAAAAGTCATCATCTCATAATCCATAGAAGCTGCTATTGCAAATATAGTTTTTTAGAGCTGACTGGCTCACTACAGGGCTATATATTTCTTCGTGATCTATGTTTTCTTGCTGAAACCCTCTAACAACCAGTCTTGCTTTATAAGTACCATCATCTTTTATAGAAAACACCCATTTATTTGTTAGTATTTTCGATCCTTTAGCTTCTTCTATATTAACTATTTCCCATGTGTTATTAATTCGTAGAGATTCCTTCTCCATGTTTATAGCCTTCTCCCAATTTTTCTTTTCTGTAGATGTAACCGCTTCATTATAGGAAAGCATAGCATAGTCTAGTAGTTTAATTGGTTTCTTTTTTCTTCGGGTGCTATGTCTTAGTACATAGTCCTTTTCTTCAACCTCATCTTCACTGTTCTCTTCTAGATTGTTTTTCTCGTCTAGGTTATAGCTGTCTTCTAGGTTGATGTCCTCTTGTACATTGATGTTCTCTTGTAGGTTGATGTTCTCTTCTTGGTGTATGTTCTCTTCTAGGTTAATGTTCTCTTCTGGGTTGATGTTCTCTTCTAAGTTTGTTATTGTTTTATTTAGTGCTCTAGTTTCTTTTTCTCTTCTATCTCCCTTAAGTACTATTATATCCCTTGCTGTCTCTATTCTTTTCTCCCGTTCACACCACAGTCTATATCCATTGTTTGTGTACCCCACCATTATCAATTTTTTACTTCTTGGGTCTAACTTTTTAATATTGGGATGTAGCTGCTTCATATATGTTATAGATCCAAATTTTATTATATTTGACAAGTTGGGTTTCTTCCTGTTCCACAACTCGTATGGTGTTATATTATTTAATGTCTCAGTTGGCAGTCTATTCAAGAGGTATGTAGCACAATATAGTGCTTCACCCCACATATCTTTACTTAATTTTGATTGAAACAGTAAAGCTCTAACCTTTTCCATTAAGGTCCGATTTAAACGTTCGGCTTTTCCATTGAGTTGGGGTGTATAAGGTATAGTATAATCTAATTGTATTCCCTTTTGTTTACACCATAGTTTCAGGTTATTGCTGGTATATTCACCACCATTGTCACATCTTATGTGTACTACTTTCTCAGATTTTTCTCTTTCTACTTCTTCAATATAATTTATTATGCACTCTTTTGTATCACTTTTCTGTTTTAGTAAATAAACTTTTGTGAAATGACTATAATCATCCATTACTGTTACAAAATATTTATATCCATCATGTGTTAACTCTTCAAATGGTCCACAAACATCTGTATGTATAATTTCCAAAAGTCTACTTGCTCTAGTCCTTGTAGTATTAAAAGGTAATCTGGTTTGTTTTGATTGAATACATACTTCACAATTTTCTATATTATTGTTGTTAATGATTTGTATACCATCAGCAACTTGTGGTAATATTTCTAATACTTTCTTGCTAGGATGGCCTAGTTTTTCATGCCATTCTAAGGCTGATCCAATGTTTTGAGTCAATAATAATTTTCCTGTATACTCATCCATTTCTAAATCAACAGTGTATAAACCATTTTTCTTTTTTCCGATCAATACTAATTCTGAATTTTTATAAATTTCAACCGTTTCCTTTTTGAATATTACTGTTCCACCATTGTTGGTAATTGCATGTACTGACATTAGATTTTGGGTTAAATTTGGAACTAAAAGAGTTTTCTCTAACTTACAAACAGATGTCAGAACAGTGCCCTCTCCTGATACTAACATGCTGTCATCATTTGCTATAAGAATTTCAGATTCCATAGGTATGAAATTGGTTAAAATTTTCTTGTTACTTGTCATGTGAGCTGTGCAACCAGAATCAACTATAAAGTTTAGTGTATATTCCTCCTTTTTATTGTTTTTTGTTGTGAAAAATGCTACATTACCGACAGTGTGTTTATTGTTATTGGATCTGAAGTAACAGTTTTCTTCCTTGTGGTTAGTTTTCTTGCAAAACTTACACTGAATGGCCTTGAACTTGCAATCCACTTCATTGTGATTATATTTTTTACATATTCCACACATTTTACAATCTCTCTTTAAGTGTCCTATTTTATTACATTTAAAACATTTTCTTTTCTTATTTTCAGCTCTGAATGCTACTTTCTTTTCTTCAATATCTGTATTTCTAGATTCTTCTTGTAATAATCGGTTAGTTAGGTTATTCAAATTTTTCTTTTCATCCGGTGTGGATTCCCAAGCTGTCACAAAATAACTGAATCGACTCGGCAAGCATGTAAGTATTTTAGATATTATCATTTCATCATCAATTTTCTGTCCTAGGTTATTAAGTCTCATAGCTAAGTTTTCAATCTGTGATATTAGCTCAGATATTTTTTGATTATTGTATGTAAAATTGAAGAAATCCTGAAGAAGCAATGATTTGTGTCTTTGTTCACAGCCTTCAAATATTTGACAAAGTTTTTTGAACATTTCATATGCATTTTTGCAGTATACTAGGTGTGTTTTTAGTTTTCTATCTATTGTATTTAATATAATTTTCTGCGCCTTAGCATCATTAATCCGAAATTTTCCTTTTTCATCCTCAACTCCTGATTTTAAGGTTATTTCTTCCAAACCATGTGCTCTCAAATATATCATTAACTCGAATTTCCACATATGATATGTTTCTCCGTTTGTTAATTTTTCTATTTTGTTTTCATTGTATTCATCCATTATTATTTTTAATGTAGTAGTCACTTTTAAACGCACCTTTTTTATAAGATGATGACGTAGCTTCGTCACTGATTTTTATTTCCGTGGTTTTAATTTTCTGGGACTTGCTCTGTGTCTGGGCCCATAACCTCTTGCGGGTTTGGGAATGAACGTGGAAGTAAACAGCCACTTTTGTTCTACTGGTTTTAATATTATAAAGCACAATTGCAACCTGTTCTTAGTTTTAAGTTTTATTACAATAAAGTGTGGGTCGACATATTGACCATAGTCTATCTCTCTATGTTTTTTAATACTAGTGATGTAACCCGTAACAGTTGCAACTTTGCTAAAGGGGATGGTCCCGGCGTATCTACATTAATATATATATATAGTATATGTATCTCTCTCTCTCTCTTTGTTCCAGACAGAATGATAGCGTCCGAACATCTGTCCGGGGTTCCACTCTTGGTGCTAGCCAATAAACAAGACATTCCAGACTGCATGGGCGTCCACACTGTGAAACCTATATTTAATCAAAATGCACACCTTATTGGTGCCAGGGATATTATGCTTATGGCTATTTCTGCTCTAACTGGGTATATAATCCACATATTTTACTATGACTAAAATATAATAATGTTGTAGCTGATGTTGTTGTGGTCTCAACGCCGTTTTATACAGCGCTGAATATTGTACGTTCAAATCCCACACAGGACAAAACTTTGTGTTATCATCAAATTTTTGCCCTGAGTCTGGATGTGTTTTGTGTCCGTTTCGTGTATGTTTATAGAGTTCCCCACGACACAGAATATATTTCCAGTACCATAATTGTCATAAACTTAATAAAATCTCTAATACATAAAAAAACAAATATATATGTAAATTTATTGGATTAGCCAAACTATATTATTAAAAAGCTTAATAAATTCCATATGGGTTTGAAAGATAGAAAAGCGAACAAATACCAATCGAATTAATTTAAAAAATGATTAGAAGATTGCACTGTTAGAATTTTAAAATAGTTTTCCGATTTAAATAGTTTAATCGGTAATCGCAGTAGGCAAATGAAATATGTTCTTTGAAATAGCCGATTTTGTGATATCGGTGCGCTGCTTGTCAAAAGACGTAAGTTTCTTGTGAATTTTTTTTAAAGTTTCAGTTTTTTGCTTTAACTGCTTAGTTCAATTGCATATGTAATTAATTGTAGCTATTATTGCTTTTAAAAAAAAAGTAATTAAGGTATATGGCAACACTAAGTCTTAACATTTAATAATTGCCATATCGTAATTCAGTTTTGATGTAATATTAGATTCTGAGTCCCTCAGTTTTCAGTATGTATGCTAAAGGCGCTTAAATATTCCAGGACTTTCAACCGTGACGTGAGAAAGCATCTCACTAGGCCTCCATAGTGTGGGTCACCATGTTGGCTTGTTTCATAATGAGGATAATGAAAAATTACTTTTACTTTCAATCTCCATCAGGCTGAGTAGAGGTATATTGGCAGCTAACTTACAGAAAAAAAAAAAACTATTATTTTTTCATGCCAAAGGAAACCTTGAAAATTCTAATCATCATCAGCATGGATAGGACGACGTAGAAATGACCTTCAAGAATGCTGGTTAAGAGCAACATGCTTCCATCTTCTTAATTCTTATTTATAAAGTCCTATGTGCACCTCTCCTTGCAGGAATCCAGTACTAAGATTAATTTGATATTCACATTGATGAACAGTAAAAAGTTTAAGAGTTAGAAAACAACCGACATTGCATGGAGAATTAAAATGCTGAAATGGAATAGGCCGGTCATGTCTCCAGACGGACAAATGTGCTAGACTGGAAACCGGCACTAGGCAAACTTAGTGAAGGGTGCCCTGCGACACGAAGCACTAAGGATTTATAAATAGTGGCTAAAAGCGAGGATGCTAACACCTTAAAACCGAGATAGTTGGCGCTCCTTTGTAGGAGACTTTCATTCAAGTGATAGGTTAATAGAAAAATGAATGAAACAGCGTGACTACATTTTTGATAGTTTTTGAACAAGTACGTAGCGGTACTACCCTAACAGAGAAGATCAACCTAACATGACAGCATAAATGTTGTCATGTGTCGTTGGTGAGTGTGAGACAGAAGACCCAATGATGCACAGGCATCTCACTAAGTCGACATAGCCAGCCCTCAGCTTAGGACATCGGTAATTCTGACACTCACAGAAGAATCTGAAGAATGTAACAATGCACAATTTGAGAGGGCACTGGTACCCATTACTCCAGTAACACATGCACGGTTGGTCTAGTGGTTTAAGCGGTCGCCACGCCGCTTTCTACTGCGCCAAGTGTCGTGGGTTCAAATCCCACGTAGGATAACACTTTGTGTGATTCACAATTTGTTGTTCTGAGTCTGGGTGTTCTTTGTGTCCGTTTCGTGTAACATACACGAAACGGACGAAATGTAAAGTTCCCCGCGACACAGGAAAAAAAAAGTTCTTACCATGGGTACCAGAGTTCCAACTAAACCACAATGTTTTCTTCTCGTTTACATTTTCATGTCTGTAAAAGTATTGTACAACGTATTTGAAATAAAATTATTATTGTTATTATTATTTTTTTGTGTTGAAATTAAGGCATTTTTAAAAATTTGTATCAATCCCTTAATTGGGTAATAACCATGTTCTTTCCTTAATAATAATACCTATAATTGTTTTTTTAAAGGAATATGTTGTTTACTAATCATTAGTAATTTAAATGAAATGTATTTATGTCAGCTAATATGTAAGGTTTCAACTTCTTATCGCTGTTTTCAGTCGGAATCTAATACCTAGACACATATGTATACCTACATATATTTATAGATATTGTAAACACATTCATGCAAACAATGCTGATAATAATATTGAAATGCTGACATTATTTGTCTTTTATGACGTTGAAGTCATTTGTATACAATGTATAAAGATTTTTACACAAATGGCAAACTTTATTTTCTGATGCACATATTTTTACTATTCATTACTTAGGACGATTTAGGGGAGCATATCTATTCTTATTTTTCCTTATTTACATGAGGAGGGGGGGGGGGCGTCTAAAAGTAGTAAAAATTGTCTGACGTAATAAATGGATGGCCGCTTATTTTAAGATCTTATGTAACTGTAGAATATTATTGATACACCTTGACATTTGAGTATGCAATGTACGAATTTTACCTGAATATTTTTTCAACCTTACGATTAATTATTTCCTTAATATTAGGAAAGATGATCTATTAACCCAGAATTTTTCAGCAAGTCGATTGTATTGTAGAAAGTTTAAAAAATTATTAGACAATCAGAAAAATGATTTATTTATTCGTCTCTGTCCTAACAAACTCCTTGTTCTCCCCAGGGATGGAGTAGACGAAGGTATCAGATGGCTGGTGGACTGCATAAAGAGAAACAGCGTCGACCGACCACCACGCAATCACGAAGACAACTTATAAAGCGACACATATACCCGCTGTGTGTATAACATGTCTTACACCCGACCGAGCGACACTACCGATATTGAAGCAATGAATAATAATTAGTTTTCCTATTAAGATAAAGATGTGACTCGTGAGCCTATTGTTGTGTACATATAATATTGACATTTAATAATAAAATATTACTGCAACTAGTGATGTATTGCTATCCTTTTTTAGTGATAAATTTATTGTACGTTGATAAGAGATTATGACTGGATATTTGAGGAGTACCTGCACATGATAAAGCACCTCTGATAACAGCAGATACAGTTTGTACCGTTCGGCGTCGTAAAGTATTGTGACATAGTTTGTGAAATGTTATTTTTTAAAGAGTTTTAATTTGTTGTTGGTGTAAATAATAATTAAGTGTTAAAACCATGGCCTATCCTATGTATGAGGTTGATTGGAGTGTATTACCCCCAGAACAAAATAGAAGGTGAGTGGGAAGTGGGTTGATTACTTAATGAAGTTTCATCAATTTGCTGTTATCATAATCTACTTGCTAACCAGTACGTAGATTATGATAACGGGCAATAAAATATTTTCAAAGTTAATAAGTCTCCAGACCTCTAGGTAAACAAGTCAAATTGTAAAAAGTAAGGAAATCGAATTTGCATTTTCCAAAGAGTTTTCTGTAATATTCGTTCAGAATCTATAGGTAAATTACAAATTTATAATTAAGTGTTATAAAATTCATCATTGAAGTATTCAGTGCCAATTGGATTACCACTGGAACAAAACAAGGTCGGTAAGTAAGAAATCTGTTAAATTGCCCTATAAAACTAACCACTGATTATGTTGGAGACCAATAAATATTTTTGAAATAAATAATTATTCACGCACTTCTGTAAACTCGTCAATCGCGCCTTGAAAAACAAATTTTCGTTTTCCCAAAAAGTTTTCCACGTAGCATTCGTTCAGAATCTGAAGTTTCTTACTATTAAAAAAATTGAATTAAAAAACTGTCTGTTTTAGTCTTAAAATATAATAATAATTTTTCGACATGATTTTTTTAGATCAATAAGATAAATATATATACTTTAGTGAAATAGTAGGAAAGAAACTATAATCCAAAATTTTAGCAAACGTCATGTGGAGTCACGGCAGCCATGTTGAATTTCTTGCAACGCACCACGGAAATGTCAGCTGGCAATTGTGTTATTTCTTTGAAATTAATTTATTAGTCTTTTCTTTCTAATAAGAGACTTTTTCTGTAAAAGTGAAAGTAAGAATAATGAGCAAATACCGTATATGATTTATTATTATAGGATAAAATATGACAGAAGTTAGTCAAAGGTGGCGTGCGATTTCTCTTGCATTTCTATGGTTTGTGACGAAATAAAATGCTTGTAGAGCTAACTAAATACGTGTAAATTCTTCCTTAGTTGCTTACGTTATGATTTTAAGAGTATATAAGTGATAGTTTTGTATTTGAGTGACTTTTCATTTGAATGGTTTCTACTTCCCGTTCTTTGCACCTGGCACCGTGAAAAACCATTACCTGTGATCGTGTTCCTATTGTGAAGAACATTATTACTTATCAAAGGACATAACTCGTCAAGATGAACGGCTCGGAATCTGGGTAAATATTCTGTAATATTTATGTTAGATTAGGTTAATCAGTGTTTAGATAAGCCATTTCCAAATTGTTTGCTCCCTGTCGTCAATCAACGGTCTACCTATATGTACTAAGGATAAATTTATACATTATGATTTATTAAAATGGCTGTTGTAGTTATAAATAAATGCTTTTTGTAACACTGCAGTAAGCAGGGTTGCCACCTTTTGGAAAAAAAAAATCGGGACAATACTTATTATGTGGACAGTTGGTCAAATTTCAGTCTAATTCAGATCATGATAAAAAAGCAGTTTTTTGGAAAGGATAAAATAAAAAGTTTTGTACAAACATTTAAGTACGTATTTATTTCCTACTTTCCTTTTTTAATCCTACGGGGTGCGTTCATTAATTTTACCTCATTTTTTAGGGTTCCATAGCTTATTAGTCGGAACCCTTATAGATTCGTCACGTCCGTTTGTCCGTCCTCGAATTTCAAAACGTCAAAACGGTTGGTGCCAAAAAGGTGTAACTGCATGGACATGTTTTTATTACGGCGACAATGTGCTGAAGTAGTAATGTCATGAAATAATTTTTATTTGGAGTTCCTCCCTACACGTAAAGTGGGGGTGATTTTTTTATCGTCAGGGCTATCATTAGATCGGTCATTTCTAAACATTAAGAAAGTTGCTCCGACAAATTTTTGATTTCGATATCCATTTGAGAGTTATTCAACTTTAAAGGGGATTTTTATTTTATTAAACTCCTGCCAAGGTGACTTTTCTATGCCTGATGGAAAGCATAAGTAAAATCCACAAGTGGGGCTCGCCATACTCACTGCAAATGCAAGCAGTATGGGGAACCACATTATGGCGGCTTAGGGAGATGCTTTTTCACGCCAAGCTTAAAGGACCCGGGATTATAATAGGAATGAAAAACATCAGCTGGCAATGAGTTCCAGTTTTTAACTGCTCGACACAAGAAGGAATACCCGAGCCGCTTAGTTCTGGAGCGTATGTCTTCCACTCTGAAGGGAGAATATGACAGGCAATGCAAGGTTGTCAGTACTGGAGACAACTCTGGTGCACAGTTCTTTAGAAGCTCCGCGCGTACCGAAGTACGCGCGGAGCTTCGGTCTTCGCTCTTCACTACGGTGGACACCAGGCAGTGGTCGGAGGAGCCTAGAGGGGCGAGAACCGACACACAGTACTGCGCTGGGTGGCTCGCCAGCAACAGGTCTAGCAAAGAGGGCGCCTGACTCGATGTGTCTGGTATCCTGGTGTGCTGGAGTACAAGTTGGGTGAGGTCATGCGTAAGAGCGAATGCGTTGGCAGTTTAGTCATCCGCCCTGACGAAAAGACACACTCCACTGAATACAACAAATAAAGATTTTGGTAAAAAGGTTGTCATTAGTTCCATTTGGCGCCCAATAGCTGTTTCTTTTTATGTACACTGCGCGAAAGGGGAAGATGGTGAATTCAAATTGAGCAATTGTTACATTTGTGAAAAATCTTGACAAAATCAATAGGCTGTCGGGACGCGGGACGATATCATCGAATTCGGGACTGTCCCGGGAAATTCGGGACGGGTGGCAACTCTGGCAGTAAGTAGTATTCAAAGATCTTTGTTTATAGATAAAATACATTCTACTGATCATCTGTATATATTGTTCTTATTATTTAAATAACAATCTATTGAAAATAACATTGGAGAGAAATATGAAAAGGTTATAAACAAATAAAAACTGTTAAGCACAATGATTTTATATTCCAAAGATGTGAAAATAAATATTAACAAATCCTGCCAAGCCAATTTAACCAAGTTTAATAACAAACAATGTCACATATCTATTGCTGATAATAATCTGACCAATGATGTAGAAGCAATAGGCCACTATAGTCTCGATCACCATTGAATTCATGCTGCATTGTTGAGTTTGGTGACCCACTACACTTGGATTCTCTCATGCTTACCATCAGGTAGAATAGTCTTTTTGGCAGGCTTATGAATAAAACTACTGGTAATAGTTGAAAATTATTTATAGCAAACCTAGAAACCAAAATCTAATATCTTTAAATAAGCAATTAATGTATATATATATAAATTCAGTTCTCCCTTAGGGTAGCGGAGGTCTGATGCCAGTAGCTCCATGGAAAAACTGATATTCATTTATAACCGGTTCAACTAGTAGCCAACCCCAAATAATATTGGGAAAAATGCTAACAATGTAGCCGAGATTTAGTACTTTGAAGTTTTTGAGGGTGGAAAATCGATCTAGATTAGTTCTATGTATGGGAACATTCTAGTTTTCATGCGTTTTCCTTTTGCATTTAATATTGCTTATGAGACCTATAGTACTCTTTCAGTGACACTTAGTTGGTGGTTGATACTCCAACACAGCAACACTATAGCTTGATTGAATAGATGGGATTGTTAAACAATAGATAATAATAACCATTATAAAACATAAACAATCTTTCAACAAACCTTTCTATGTAGAGGTCTAACTCCAGCAATGCTTATTGATGTGATAATGATTGTCTATGGTTTTGATTCCTGTGCTTCCAAAATTACTGTTGGTAATACTTCAGAATTGATTGATTAATATTTAACTTTATTTATTTTACTTACCCGAGTTTACTCTAGCACTGCCAAAAGTCAATGATACAATCATAGATTTTGCACTTTTTTTTTTAGTCATTTGTCATGTCTAATTTGTAATTGTTTTAACTTTGAAGAAGAAAATAGTACAATGTTTTATGTATCTATTGCATTTAAAATGAAAGTATGACATAGTTTTGATATAAATTGTACATCAAAGTACACTTACAAAATTACTGATCGAGGACATTAAGTAAAGCAAAATTGTTTTAAGTATTAAGTAGTGCTAATTAAAAAAAATCTTATTGTTTATAAAAAGTTGTAGATTTATAACTTGGACAACAATTTTTGACTAATAAACATCAATTATCATTAGTCCCCAAACCACATTCACCATATGGCCTTACCCTTTCCTGAGAGGAGACCCTGAGCCCATATATTTATAGAAAGAAACATAAATTTTAATGACAGTCCACTACTGATTCTCCTCAAAAAGGTTTTCCTTCAAAAAGGTCCTACTGTACTAAATTTAGTACAGTAGGAAAAAACCTTCTTTTTTAATACACAATGTTAAAGCTATTATAATAGTCAATTGACTAGGGGGGTTGTATAATAGTTTTTGTCAAGTTTTCCTTCTCTTTGGATGTGATTTTGCTGAATAGTTTGCTACCCTAGTCACCTCTTACTAAACCCATGTAATGACTAGAGGTGATGAGACTGTATTCTTAATCCATCACCACACATGGAGACAAATCTGTAAACTTAATAGGTATAATGGCATGGGCAATGAATAATTTAAGATTAGATACATAATGTCATCTTCCTTGAAACCTTAGTAGATAACAACTTATCAGTATGATACGTGAATAGAAATGTTTTTTTATACAACATCATGTTACCGGCTACCACATTGTGTGGGGTATCATTAGATAGGTTTTTTGATTTAGGTATCCGTTCGCGGGATATTCCACTTTAAGGGCACTTTTTTGTAAAAACAGAGCGTCCCCCCCCCCTCTAAAAGCTAAACGGCTGGCTCAATAAATCTGGAAAAATTCGTGATGGTGGTCCATATAATTAACTTTGAAGGAAAACTATAAGGGATTAGATGACTTTGTTAGTTCAGGAGTTATGGAGGCCTAACTTGTAAAATGCTCTCACTTGGAAAACGTCATACAAAATTAACGCATTAGTACGTAAACATAACAATTATCTATTGGATAAGATTTTAAATGACTGAGAAACCCTTTCCTGTGCGTGGCCTGACACGCACTTGGCCGTTTTTTTTTCTGTACGGAAATCTCTCCGTATTTTAACGTTGTGTATTAAAAACAAGTTATTATATTAAAACAGGTTACTGCAGTAATAATTGTAAGGTCACATTTAAAGTCTCTTTCAATAGGTAAATTGGACGACTATTATACTATTAAACTTAACATTGTTCGATATGCTTCGGTAATTGATTCTAATTGAAGAATGATACCTTATGGAGATATCAATAGTCAACGAATTGACACCTTGGAAGCACTTTAAAGAAATATTAGCATTGTTATCAAATTAATGTAAGTAGTTTATTTCATGTTCGTAAGCATTATTTAGTAATTTAATTGACTCTTACAATCAAAACTTTATAGGTACTTAACTGTTTACCGTACCTACTGTATTTTACTTTACAATACTAACTTCATTCTAATCCAGGGTTCTCGACGATTACTAAAATAAATAAACCTACACCGTATTTTGTACAGCTACAGCTCTACGGCATTCTTCCTGAGCTAACTAATAAATCAATCAGTGCTACATATTTTAAAGTCCACGCCACGTCTGTCTGTATGTCTGTTCGCGGTAATCTCAAAAACCACTGCACACCTATTTAAATGAAGACAAAAATTAAAACAGAATTACTCAGTTACGAGTATTATATAATTTTTTAGGGTTCCGTAGTTCAAGATTCGGAACCCTTATAGATTCGTCATGTCCGTACGTCCTCGACCTACCTACCAAACGGTTGGTGCTACCAAGATGAAACTGCATGAATTAAATGTGTTGTAGTTGCTACAATAAAATGACGAAAAATATTTTTATTTGGAGTACCTCTCCTACACGTAAAGTGGTTATGTCTTTTTTTCTCGCGTCTACCCTTACCATCGTGTTGGGTATCATTAGATAGGCCTTTTAAAAACATTACAAGGTTGCTAAAACCATTTTTTGTAAAAATAGGGCGTCAGCCCCTCTCTAAAAGCTAAACGGCTGGCTCAAAAAATCTGAAAAAAAAAGATAGTAGTCCAAATATTGAATTTTAAAGGAAAACTTAACTATAGCTTTTATGTAAACTTTTTTTTTGAAAGAGTTATAAGGGCGTTACTTGTAAAATGCACTCACTTGGAAAACTTCGTACAAAAATAAAGAAATAATAAGTAAAGTACTGTATTATACACTGCATTACCCCGACGACTAAAATGTGTGTAATAGATTTAACTACTTGCAAAAATAAATATAATTTATCATTTACTTTCTAAGTCAGCGAGTAAAAGTACTTATATATTACAATTGTCTCAGGCGATAAAAAGATGTTCCCTGCTTCATTTTTAAAGTCTTTTATTTCAAACAGGTTTCCTTAGGAACGTAATTATTTATATACTGTGTTATTGTTCCAGGTTTAACCCGGCTTTTAATATTGCCACCATAAAGCAGGTGGTAAATGAGGCAATAGAACGAGGTAAGCTCCAAATTTTGCATGATTATCTATACCAGAGCTTGGTTCCAAACCCAATAGTGTTGTAATAATGTCTAAAGTAGTTATTAAAGTTAAATCTAATGTTTGTTAAAATACTTACTAGTTTTATGACTACAGTCCATAAAATGTAACTTGATCTCTGTGATATTTGTCACTAGTGTCAGTTTAGAAATTACCAAGGTTAATTTTAAATGTCAATAGTGCTACAGTTCATTATAATCTTTTAGTTATATTGTACTCTAAGCTTATTTTATACAATTGTAAACTCCTTCCGTGTACCTATTCGTGTAATAAATAACTTTGCATAAAACTTTTTTCCCGGGTTTCGTTCCCACATATTTATTAAGTGTTGAACTTTATTTATTTTTAATACAACTGGCACGTAGCTATTAAAAATATAGGTGAGACAGAATTAAATCGCTTGTTCAAAGCTACTTCTTCGGTGGTGCAGCCATCTGTCAACAACAAGCATTAACAGAGATCAAGCTTTATTCGAATTACTGTAGTTACATTTTTAAATACCAACTTTACTTAATTTAAAGCTTACTCAATAAGCCATTTCAAGTGAAAATTTATCCTAAAAAAATGACAACATTTAATAAACTTGTTACTGGCGTATTCAGACAAGTCACATTTATATTCTAAAACACTAATTATACTTATTTAGCAAATAGACTGCATAGCGTGAGCATCATACGAGCATATCTGCTAGTTTGCAATAGGCCTTAGAACATTGTAACGTTTATGAAGTTATCTAATTCGATCTTACGTATTTTACGATTCGATTAAAACTGTTCTGTCTGTTTACCGACACAAGGTAAAACATCACCGTATCTGTTTAGGGTTATTCGGTCCTGGCATTTTCGCATTTCAAATAGCCTCCTTGATACTTCGAATTCAACCGTTGTCCAATGAACTCTCGGCCGATCTGCTGATTTATCCTGAAATACATTTTTGTAAATAGATCTAGATCTAAATCGACACATAATAAAATAGTGATTATGATTACAGATATAATTCGTAATTTTTTTAAGTTACTACAATAAAATCATCAATCATCAGCTGGAAACATTATTGCCTTGTTGGCCTGGTGGTTGGCGTATGGAGCCGGTAATCAAGAGGTCTCGGGTTCGATCCCCGGGTCGGACTAAATTTTTGTGTGATCCACAAATATTTGATACGAAGTCTGGGTGTTTTCTGTATGTAATATGTATGTATTTACGAAAAAAAAGTATGTTTATGTATATTTTAACCATAATGCAAGCTCTGCTTAGTTTGGGACTAGATGATGTTGTGTGTAATCTTACACACAACATCACCTAGTCCGAAATATTTATTATTTCTTAAGAACAAGAAATAATGTTTACAGCTGAAGCAAGAAATAATAGGACATTTTAGTAGATATTATCGATCCGTATTTATTGATTGTATTAGTGTCACGACCTCACTCTTTCTAATATCTTACAATATTACATCAAACATTAATGATTTACGAATCATGCTCCCTGGCCAAGTTGCATACGTTTTGTAGTTGTCTATTGTATTCTCTTGTTTGTATGGCTAATATTTTGTTTTGATCGCATGATCTAGTGACATTAGCCAATAAAAAAAATATATAATTTTAACAAAAAGGAACCGACTTCGAAGAAAAACTATTCCGAGTACCCAAATCGCGACAATTGTGCCTATGATATTTGAGGAGTTCCCTCGATTTCCTTGGAATCCCATCATCAGATCCCGATATGGTGACGATGGGACCACCTGTAAGCTACGCCCATTCCAATGCAAAAATAATTTTTGAAATCGGTTCTTAAACGACAAATTATCGCTGAACATACATAAAAAAAAATTAAAATAAGATTCCAATGAATTGAGAACCTCGTTCTTTTTTTTGAAGTCGGTTAACAAGTAAATAGAGAAAGAGATTGACTAGAAAACGAAAAATGTTTGCAAATTGGCTAGGAGGTTGCTACATCACTTGCAAGGAACTTGGATATGCTTAATGCGACTTTATTGCTATAAATTTGTTACTCCTAAGCGTTGAAATTGCTCTAATTGTACTTAAAGTTTAAAAAGTACTATTTAGTACATAGTTGAGTTCTCAATATCTCTGTGTTTTTCTTTTTAAACAAGTGAACTTCATTTATTCTCCAGCAAAGCTCTCTTGAAAAGTATTCACATTTATCAACCCCTGTGCAAAATACTGTTCATAATAATATAAGATTTTCATCAATAACCAATTTGATTTCTTCCCAATGTGAATCTCGGCCCGTTGAAAAATGATTTGCAGAATTAATGTTCTGCAACCGTCCTTCGGTCTAATTTTGACCTGTCTAATCTTCGATGCCCTAGTTTTGCTAGACAAAGTATTAAACATATTGGAAGATTAAAAAAACTGTATATGTCCGACTACGACGAAGCCAAAAGGGTTATTATATGATTTTGACAGTATGTGTTTTGTCTTATATTCAACTTAAGCTAATTAGCACAAATTAGGCTTCATCATCATCATCAGCCTATCGCAATCCACTGCTGGACATAGGCCTCTCCAATTGCACGCCACTTAGTTCGATCCTCGGCGACTCGCATCCAGCTCCTGACAGCCGTCTTGCGCAAATCATCACTCCACCTGGCCTGTGGACGTCCTACACTACGTTTGCCGAGACGCGGTCTCCACTCAAGAACACGTTTACCCCAACGGTTGTCGGTCCTACGGCTAATATGGCCAGCCCATTGCCACTTCAGCTTGCTAATCCTGTGGGCTATGTCGATCACTTTAGTTCTCTGTCGGATTACCTCGTTTCTAATACGATCTCTGAGAGAAACTAGACTTAATTACGACAAATTATTTATTTAGGTTAAACATTTACAGTGTCTTTACAGACTTATTACTCCAATACTACATTGTAAGTAAGTTTCATTTGATGTCATATATCTTCGGGCAGTTTCTCTGAAGTTCGGGAGGCGGAGGCTACAGTTAGAGATATCCACTTCTTTTGAGATAACATTTTCCTAATTATTTATACGATGAGCACAATGATTTGTTTTGCCCGAAGTTTCGCCTTTCATTTTGTCACCACCCATAAAGTCTTACTGCTGGCCTCGGATCTACTTTCAAGAAAGGGTTGAAGCCATACGTCGTACGTTTGGCGAGTGCGGGTTGGGGACTGGCAACACGTTATGTCTACGCAATCTTCTCATCGGATGTTTTTAAGCCAATCGAAGACCTCTATCTAACTATAACCTTACAAATAATGTTCATGTTGCAAAGTCCATTCCTACAACCTCATACACTTTACCTCTTTATAATATTAGTATACTCGTAAATATGGAGTCTCTCTGATTTCTAGTTTCGTCCTTTTTAGACCTCTTTCTTACGTAGTCGGGTGATAGTTATTGAACTTCAATTATAAAGTTGTCTTGTTCCATGATTTTTTTGTCAATATTGATAAGATCGGATTAGTTACAACTCCATTCTGCATTATTATTTAAAAGTATTTTGTCAAAAGCTAGTATATTTGCCTATTGCCTTAGTACAAATTTTGCAATTACACTAAAGTAATGAATTTTTAAATTAACCCTTCTAACCTCTAATAAACTTTCCAAGAGAACTTAAAATAATATTTAACCTATTTTTGATCAAGAACTTCGAATATAAGTAGCAAAATATGACTTTATTAAGTTCTGTTGGATAGACAATATTTTAGCTAAACGCACTACTAACAAACGCACTGATCAATGCTTTCTATGTGTGTGTGTCGTCCGTAACAGTCGCACCGGTTTCAGTGCGGATGCCGACTCCGACACGCCTCAGGGACTTGATCAGGCAGATCAGGGCTGCGAGAACAGCGGCCGAAGAGAGAAGTGTTGTGAACAAGGAATGTGCCTACATTAGATCTACTTTTAGAGAAGAGGACAGTGTTTGGAGGTAAGTTCTTTATATCATTTGCCAGGTTTTGTTTTTTTTTATATTTAAGCCCACCGAAAGTGACTCTACCCTGCCTGATGGAAAGCATGAGTAGTGGTCACCATTCTCATTGTGAATGCAGACAATGTCCCACAGCAATGGTGACCCACGCTGTCGAGTCTGGTGACCTATTGAGATGTTTCTGCATCATTATGCCTCTGGTCTCACACTCACCAATAAAACACGAAAGCAAGAGTGCTGTCATTTTAGATGTCATCTATGTGAGAGTAGTACCGCACCGGTCGATCCGGTCCATTGGTGCTGAAATCAGTGTGGCTCTACTATTTATGAGTAGTTCCTAAAGGTGCGCGTCCATTGGCCCGCGTCGGACGCACCGCACGCAACAGATTTTATTTTGCCTTGTATGATTTCACATAGTGCTGCGTCCACTATCCGCGCCCGCACCGAACGCCGGCATATCTGAGCAAGGTAAATCCGTTTAATCCGTTGCGTGCCGTGCGTCCGGCGCGGGCCAATGGACGCGCACCTTTAGTGGGTAAATTTGATTTTCTAAAATCTAAATGAGCATGTTACGTAAAAAAAAATACCACTATCAATGCAGTTACGAGTTCTATTAAGTTAAGCCATCCTTTAGAATTCAGTGAACATACATAGAGACATAAAACCTGACCAACACAGTCTCTTCTTCTTTCGAATCGGTAAAAGTAAAGTTGACGCACATTTAATAACAAATGTAGCTTTATGAAGGCTAATACCTATTTATCAAGAGTCTAGCTTATCAAAACTAGCTTTTGATAAATTAGTCTATACAAATAAGCAAAGTGAAGTGTCTGTCTGTTTTGGGTAATCTCTGGAACGGCTTAACCTATTTTGACAGGACTATCACTGGTAGAAACCTGGCGACACAAGGGTTAACTTAAGCTATTTTTTTTGACTAGCGTCGCTCCATGGCGTCACTCGCGATACAACAAACACTGCGGGTAACATCAGCTAGTTTTAAATAATATAAATCTGCTAACGGCAGATAAATCTGCATGAAACCTGAATTCATTAAGTTCAAGTCATATCTGGCCTATTAAATAAACCAATAAAAATCGCCCGAAAAGCGATTCGACTTCGCATCTGCCTTCCACAAGTTCATATACTCAATGAAACAACCGGATCGACCATTTTAGGCAAGTACTTACCTAAAATGAGATGGACGTACATACTTTAAAACACTTTTATTTTATAACTAGCTTTTGATTTGATTGACTGCCTCGTTGGTCTAGTGGTTAGCGTATGCGGCTGCTGATCAAGAGGTCTCGGGTTCGATTCCCGGGTCGGACCAAATATTATATTAAGGATATATTAAGGATAATTAAAAGAGCTAGTAAAAATACACAAAATACCACTCAAATTGATGTAAATGCTCCGAAACGATTAACAAATTAGTTCAACATTGCGACATTCATACTCAAGCAGTTAATTTGCCATATTAGTTGCGAGCAATAGTAACACTTATGCAATATTGCTGTCGAGTAGAAAAATATTTATGCTAAAACGTACCTTTTTAGAGTGCGATAAGAAGCGAGCGACCCGTATTATGCTCGGTAGACGTTGATTTATAATATCAAAGGCATGGTCTTATTCCAACGAGATTCTTAATTAGATATGTTAACAGATTATATAATATTATCTTAAAGGCATAGAAGACAAGGTACTCTTTTTTACATTACTCAAAAAAAATACGATAGTAGTAAAGCCATGTTTAGGAAAAAAATACTCAATCATTATAATTATGTAATTAGGAGGAAAAAAATGAGCTATACTTGGATTGTTTATGAATTTTTACCCAAGATGTACCTATTCACTGATGCCTCAAATCCTTGTAAAGGTTGTCTGTAAGAGATCACCGTGAGTGATAAGACCGTCGCTCGATTGTAAATTATCTATGTTTTATATGTCACTTTTTTGTTTTTTTTTTTTATTTGCATGCAATGAAGAAATAAAATATCTTGATCTTAATGTAATTAGTGCAGTGAATGTTCATATTGCAATTAATTTATATCAAAGAATAGGTATCTTTGTTATATCTAAGATTTTTAGTCTATTCGAATATCTTCAAGGATGCAAGCAATATAACTCCTGCTATCAAGCATGAAACTATAGTCGATTTAATTCCAAGGAGTTATGTATTTGTATATCCGTAAACGCTTTTCGAATTTACATAAAGAAATTGACCTTGATTATACAGACTGCTGAAGTTGAACGCGCAATTATTATTTTTTATATCATTTCATAGATATACATAAATGTAAATTTATAGATGAGAGCTTGTAGATATGACGTATGAAGGTCGTTTAGCAACCACAACATAACCGCATCGTATAATATTACACGTCTCTGCGGTGTAAACTATTTGAGAGCTATTGCGCTATACCTCTTAGTAAGACTAAATAGTTTCTGTGGGTGGTAAATTGTTAGATTAATTCCACATAGATTCTAACTAAGGTTACCCTCAAAACGACCCTTGATGCAGTAATGACGATCAGTTATTAGAAAGTATTGCCTCGCTGATTAGCGTATGCGACTGCTCATCAAGAAGTCTCGGGTCCGAATCCTGGCTCGGGCTGTTGTTGGGTTTTTCTTACAAGAAATTCTTAATAGAAGCCCGGAGTAAGGATAATGACGGTGTTTAACGTCCATGTCTCGGAGAACTTTAAGTTGGTCTCGATTGTCATGAACATCTATGGTAATCGTTATTGGGAAGTTAATGCTCTTAAATATACTGACAACTAGTTCAATATTCGAATAAAGGTCGCCCACAGGATTACGGATGTCCGATGCCAGTCTCTGAGTTCGGAACTTCTGATATTCAGATAAAACCGGTTGAACTAGTAGTTGAGAACTATAAAGGCTTGGGGGATGATAATGAATAAAGGATATAGAAAGAAAAGACAAGTATTATTATATATCTTTTATATTATGGATAAAATTTCTCAGCGTATAATACAACGATGCAGTAGCTGTAAATGACAGGAGTCGCCTACTCGTATGTTTGTTAATAAACTAATATGTAGTTTAAAGAAGTCGATTTTTTAATAACTCTATTCGAACGATGAAACATACAGCTCGAGCTGATAAAAGTGCGTTTAAAAAAGTAAACTGACTCAAGTATATTTTAAATGAATTGCATACCAATGTTTTGTAATAATTTACGTTACAACGTTTGACCAGAGCTATGCGATTAATTTAAAAAATAATAACGTCGCAAGGTCGTAGAAATGACTATATTACTCACATGTTTATTTCTATAGACAGATATGACGTAGTTTTATAAACCTTATCGTGATATGATATATGCATAAATCTTTTGACGACAACTAAATTTAAACTTTTTATTTAAATTCAAACAAAAACGCAAATCGGAATTGATGAAATCTTCTGATCCATGTATTCATCATCGTCAACAGCCTTTTGTATTCCACTGTTGGACATAGGCCTCTCCTGGAAAAGGAGGTTTTCATCTATGCAATTTTTAGACACTGTTTAATAACTAAAATTATTGAGTTGGGTTTTGTGATACTTTCTAGTAGTTTTAAACTATGAATAACAGGGTCGATACGAGCTCTGAAATGGGCATCGTCTCGGGCACTTTGAAGTGATGTTTATCGTAAATTCTGTCCATAATTTGTGAAATCTTAAGACTTTTAAAGACATTATCATCAGCCTATCGCAGTCCACTGCTGGACATAGGCCTCTCCTACTGCACACCACTCTTGATGGATTTTGGGCTTCTCGTTGAAATTTTATGTATACTCCCACCAAGAAAATATTTTACAAATTTCGCCCTTATGGTATAAAAGAGAGAATGATTTTGTCATTTTCAAAATTAAGAACGTAAGAAGTAATCACTCAAGCAAATCTGCGGTCAGTGGTTAGTCATGCCATATAACGATAAAAGTGTCCAAATTATGTTTCTGGATTTAGTTCGCCCCAATTACCTTTTCAGGTCGTGTTTGTAATTTATTGCGCTGACCTGATGTCTCTCACCTTTCACGGCTGGTTACTTAAAGACAAAATGCTTTGTACACCTCGATTTAGTGCAGGCTGTAAGCGGCCGGATTTAGTGTGCTATTTTCCACCGGAAACCAACGCCCTCTCTGCGTATCACTGCACACTAAATCCGGCCGCTTACAGCCTGCACTAAATCGAGGTGTACAAAGCATTTTGTCTTTAAGTAACCAGCCGTGAAAGGTGAGACATCCATATAGGGCGGTCTATTTAAAATTTCTGTTATAAAAGCCTCGGTATCCATTACCGCCATAAAATCGTCTAAATTTTTTTGTTTTTATTAACGCCGCTGAGTCCGTCACTCCTGCACCGCTGTCCACGCCGCTCTGTTTCGTGGCGTCGCACATACTAACTTGTGCCTTTGTTCCTGCCGCTCTCCATACCGCTCGCCGCTGTAGCAATTCGCTCCGCAAAAACCGCTAGCTTTTTCGCTATGAGCGGCGACTCGTGGCGTGCCTCGTACATTTTTATACTATTGATATTACCGCTCGGCGTTTCGCTCTTAGCTGCCGCTCACAGCGGTAAGGTCGTAAACGGGCCGTTCGGATCTCCGATTCTTCGGGTAAACAGGAGCCAGAGTATGTAATGTTTCCACTAAAAGACACCCCGACGATCGATCTCTGTCGCCCTGCTCCGGGAGGACGTGGACCATGCTATTTCAGGTCCTCCCCGAATCGGCGCCAGGTCAATTTTCTGGCCCTGGGGAAACCATTTCGCCATCAATCCCAGCGTGGCAGCCCGACTACACATTCTCAAGATTTTGACACCTAGCTAAACCTTGAACTGAGACCTACGTGTCAATTCATATATTAGTCTGCAGACATTTTTAATTATCGTTTGATAGCGCCAATAGTAATTACATGTACTGTTGTACTGTAAGTAGATACAGAAGAAATCAATTATTGTGTCTGGGTGTATTTAAGTTCAAACCTTACGAGTACATAGGTGTTATTGACATGTTATATACAAGTTACCGTGGGAGACTTCGGTTCATATGATGATAAGGCAAGACAATTTTTTCTTATACGAGCCTGCCAAAGTGACTACTCTGTCTGATGGAAAGCATGAGTTGAATCCAAGAATGGTGGTCACCATCATACTCATTGTGCTGGCACACGATGCAGCATGGCTACCCACACCATGGCGGCTTAGTAAGATGCTTCTGCATCATTTGGACCCCGGTCTCTCACTCACTAACGAACAGCACGAATACTGTCATTTTAGGTTGGTCTTTTATGCCAGGATAGTACCGCAAAGGTTGAGCCAGCCCATTCATGTTAGTGTAGAGTACGGGCGGTGGCGGTAGTCGCTTACCATCAGATGACAGACCAATAGAAAAATTGATTTGAATGATTTGCCTCTAATACATAAATGAATTTCCAAATGTTTTAAATCAAAATGTGTGTTGATAAGGTTAACGGAAACGTAAATCTCCACCAATAGAAATGAAAGTATACTATATTAGGTCATATAATTATGTAAGTCGACTTTATGAGCATTCTAAATGTTTTTTTTTAACTTTTTCTACTTAATACATATGAAAGTAAGTACGGTACTTACATCAAAACAGCAATTTTATCATTTTTTTGTCTGATTTTGACGAGAATATTTTTCGGACTAGCTTCGCTCTCCGGCGTTACTCTCGATTTACAACAATTACCCCGGGTAACACGGGATTCAGCTAGTATATAATTTAATTATATTTAATAAGTACATTTTAATAGGACATGGCATCATTTGAATTATCGGATATCCTCAACTATAATATGCATGTATTACTCATAAACCTTCCTCTTGAATCATTCTATCTATTGTTGAAAACTGCATTAAAATCCGTGGGGCAGATAAAAGATCTAAGTTAAACGAACTAGAAATGATTCTATACTATTACATCGTATACGTCTACTAAATTCTTATACCTACTAATTAAAGAAAAAAAAATAGATAACGAACAGAATAAATATATTTCTATTGCGATATGATATAATTCCTTTTACTTGAAATAGTTTACTTTTAATCAAGGATTAAATTAAATGCACTAGGAATACGTACATAAAAGAAAGAGAATGGTGGGCACCATGGTGTCACTTTCACAATCTCATGTAAGAAACATGTATTCATTACAATATTATTCGTCATTCACAGATAATTAACTAGTCTAAAAAAAGTACCCTAAGTTACTCCTTATATCATCAGCTATCTGCCAGTGAAAGTCCCGTTAAAATCGGTAGAGCCGTTCCAGAGATTACCCGGAACAAACAGACACACAAAAATAAAAATAAAAATTTTTTGGCACATGTACCGCGTATGATCTGTTAATATATGCATTTAGTAAAAAGCGTTTATACTACACCTGATCGGAACAGTATTCATTATTCCCTGAAAATGAAAAGAGAAAGTTAATCTTTTCCTAGACCTAAATAAGCGGGAGGAAAAAATGTATGAAAATCCATTTCTAACGTGTTTTAGCGGGAGAGAAAGTTGTATGAATTTTCATTTCTCATGTGTTATCTTATCTATGGCGCGCGCCTTCCCAAAGAGTTTTCATATAATTTAAATATGGAATCTCCGTGCCACTGACATCCTTTTGTGAAGATTAAAAAAAACAAAAGAAGCGCGAAATATTTATAAGTATTATGTCAAATTCTAGGCTAAATTGTGTCTTACATGGTGTCTTACGTTTTGATTTTATTTTATAAATACTTTATATGTTCCTCACAGGTGTAGTATAAAGCACTGTGTAGCACTCGGGTGAAAGTCCCATTCCTACCTCGGGAGTATTGTGTGCAAACTTCTCCCTCGCTAGTAATCGGTTCCTTTCCTCCCTCGGTGAACAATGTACTATTATTTTAATATTACAAATAGACACTACAATTGTATTTATTTGTATAGATGTATCATGTTTAAGTATTACTTAATATGTACATTTCTTAAAAAAGACAAAATATTAAATACTACGGTTTAAAAGAACTTCATAATTTGTTTGTTTTTAATCATTCGTCCTTAAGAGTACGTATTACTTAACAATAAACCACAGACAAAAACCTTATTACTTCTATTTTTGTACGCTCGCAAAAATAAATAAGATTAACCTTCGGGTAGTTTCTCGAAAACATCACGATATTTCGGTGAAATGTTGAGTACCAAAAGATATCTATCAATCCTTATTTCCTGCGATCCAATTCCCTGAAATCCCTCGAGTACATGATTGGATAAAATCGATCTGAATTGCCAATATCTTTCATCTCCGACTTGAACGCAAATCAACCTATTTTTAGGATACAAAATTGGGCTTAGGAATCGTCCTATTGAAATTGAAAGTCGAAAAGGTATCTTTTGAACATATGAAATATGATTTGAAAACATTAGCATGCAGCGGATGGAAACGGATTACCGAAGACCGAAATAACTCCGCTCCCGCGCATAGAGGCTGATGATGGTACAATAAGAATTGCACATCTTATTTTGTAAACAGAACTGCGTAAAAAGTATACATTATTGAGTACCTAACATGACAATTATCATTAGACGAGGAGGTACATTGATAGTATAAACCACATCTAAAAGTTTAACATTGAGATCATTAAATAAGAAAGATAGGCGCTCAAAATGTATGGTGGTTTTTACTGTATTTCCTTATTTTTAGGATTTCTCTTTGATAAATCAAGTTGGTCTTTCATTTATATTGTACCCAATAGTCGTATTAATTGGCTTTCTTTAGATATAACCTCAGAAGCTAGCCATACACGGCCGGATATACCTAGCAGGTTTATCTGCACACTTACACTCGTAAGCCAAGCTTGTTTGCTGAGTCGAGGACATACCTGCAGTGTAATGTTCAACTCTAAAATCATAACGTGTGTGGCCACATTGACGATATTTTGCATGATCAAGACTCTACCTCCTGTTAAAACCATAGTACAGTAATCTTAATATAATTAACCATAAACTACAGCGATATATTTTATTCCACCAGATGCCGGAACATAGCAAAACTTCTTTACATCCACATGCTGGGTTATCCAGCTCACTTTGGACAGCTGGAGTGCCTCAAGTTGATCGCAAGTCCACGCTTCACGGACAAGCGCGTCGGCTACCTCGGCGCCATGCTGTTGTTAGATGAACGTCAGGATGTACATTTACTCATCACTAATTGTTTGAAAAAGTAAGTATTGATTAAGAACTTTTTTTATTGGAAACTAGATATAATCTAATCATTTAATCAAACCAGTCCTGGTCATTTGAATCATTTAATACCCCAAAACTAATATAGTAGTATAAACTAATATACTACATTCAGATAACTTTGTCTTTATATTCCTTGAAGAAAATCAGAATTAATTTGTCATACATATCTAATTCCATAACTTGTCAGGGACTTGCAACGTTAGCATAAAGCCAATAAATTGATGTAACACAAACTTATTCTACGTCCTTGTTAATTTTGTTTTTGTACGTATTATCGTAATTATACATATTGGTACTAGTAAATATTGGATTATGTTGATTAACGTTGAAGAATACCTTTAAGTGCGGCATTATTACCATGCCCGGTATCCCACTAATACGTTTCCATAAAGCAGCTTTACCTTGATTTGTGACGGAAGAGACAGGATTGATTTTGTTATGTAAATGTCTACTCAAATATTAACTGCTTATTACAAGTGTTTCAAATAAAGTACGAGAACTTGTTCAGAGATTACACTACATATTATATTTAACAAGTACTCTTAAAGCCCTTTCATATAACTTTCATAGTTTTTCATACAACACACAAGCATTCGACCAATAATTATCAGTCTACCGCTAGTGCTATAACACTTGCTTCTTACCAAAGATAATATTAATTATTCCCACTTCTGATAATTTTAGTCATACTACATTTTACTGGCAATTAGAAAACTAAAACGTTACGCGAACAGTGATATTTAATCACGGTCATTATGATCTAACTTATGGAACAATGGTCGGATAAAAATGTTTTTAAATTACATATTTATGTAAGTGGGTAAAAAAATATGACTCACTTTATGGAGACAATAGCAAAACAAAAACGCGCCTGTTTCATAAAATACAGAGGTAAAAAACATGCTTCTGCGAATTGTTTTTAATTGATCTACAGTCACTATCAGTGTCAAAGTAGTAATAAAGATTCTAATATATCCTAAACATAACAAACAAAATGATGACAACATGAATGATGTTACATGACATGTAAATCCCCATAGTAAAGAAAAAAATAACTATAAAACGTTTACAAATGTGATTAGACTCCAGGCAGTAAAAGATGAAATCGAAAATCGTTCACAATATCAAGGGCTAATGATTAAAGTTTATACCGGTGTCATTCTAGGAATAGTCTTGGAATTTCCAGACTGGACCAAACTGTGGGACATGGTAATCAATATCTAACAATGGCCACGTTTGAAAAGTCATGCTTCGGCACGTGAAGGTTGGCTTGCCCACAGCGAACCCCTGTGAAAAACAATTTTTCCTTGTATTTCATAGAGTAAGTGAGGCTACCGTAGCCTAAACTTTGCCTCCATCTTGATTCTGGAAAACAAAGTGTGGGGTTGAAGTGCGGCCATTAAAAAATGTAATTTAGAAAAGAGTATTACATATTATTGTAACACACGATCGACTAACTCTACTCTTTTTCCTTTTATTTAAACTATTTTTTTAGAACCTGTAAAGTTAAACGTTTTTATGATATTCATTCTTAAAAAATATTACAAATACCAGTAACGATATTAATGTCCTGCATAAGTAGCAATAAAGACTTGTACGGTACAGTTCAAATACACAAAATTTCCTTGCCATAACAACCAGTAAAAATAAATTAAGCTGCATTAAAATTCTTTTTCCTATGCACGCGATGCTTTTTAGGGTTCCGAAGTTCATAACTCGGAACCCTTATAGATTCGTCATGTCCGTCTGTCCGTCCGTCCGTCCGTCCTCGACTTACCGTCCAAACGGTAAGTGCTAGAAAGATGAAAGTTTGCATGAATACGTGTTGTAATTACGTCGACAAAGTGCTACAATAAAATTATGAAATATAATTTTATTTGGGGTACCTCCCCTACACGTAAAGTGGGGATGATTTTTTTTTCTCGAGGCTACCCCATCGTGTGGGGTATCATTAGATAGGTCTTTTAAAAACAATAAAGGGTTTTCTAGACGATTTTTTGATTTAGGTATCCGTTTGCGAGATATTTCACTTTAAAGGGCACTTTTTTGTAAAAACAGGGCGTCCCCCCCCCCCCCCTCTAAAAGCTAAACGGCTGGCTCAAAAATTTTGAAAAAAATCGTGATGCTGGTCCATTTAATGAACTTTGAAGGAAAACTATAACCGATTAGATGACTTTCTTAGTTCAGGAGTTATAAAGGCTTATATGGTAAAATGCGCTCACTTGGAAAACGTCATACAAAATTAACGTATTAATACGTAAACATAACAATTATCTATTGGATACGATTTTAAATCCACATACCATTATAGGTGACTGAGGAACCCTTTCCTGTGCGTGGCCTGACACGCACTTGGCCGATTTTTATTGATAACAATCGCTGCTTTGTATGAATAGGTATACCTCAAGCGTAAATAAAGTAGGTGTGGTCTCCGTTCATCCGTGTCAATACAAAATGGTTACATAATGACAGCTTAGTGATTAATTATTATACAAGTTTTTAGGACCTTTGTCTCCGACCGTTTGTGTCTTTAATTTTGAAACAATCACTTTTGAAAAGAGTTTGTTCTCTCGTAAGATGGCAGGAAAATAATCTAGATCTATCTAGTGCCTAAACTAAATATTGAAACATTAAAATAAAGTTAATTTGAATTTTCTGATGTTTTCGTTTTATAGGTAAAGATTAGATGCGAATTTAATAATCTTTAAAGTAAACATAAAAACGTCTTGTTCTTACAAAAACCCTTTTTTTATTGTTTATCCCCATAAGTTTTGTCAGATTATAGACACAGAGAGACACCAGAAGACAACGAATAATCGTGCTTAACATACTAGATTTTGTCGTTGTGAGAATCGCCATATAGAACTAATAGTATAAATAGAGGACTAATTATAGTCTGCTAAATGTCGGTCACTATTAGATGTCTATGTCTACCCTTCGGGTATAAAGACGTGAATGTGTACCTATATACGTGATTAGTTAAATAGGCTCCGGCCGCCCATAAACTTGGCATGACTAATACTGCTGTCGCCGAATATGGAGGGTTATTGACATCGTCAAGATCACAACTTTGTGTGAGTGCTGTTGTAGTGACCAAAAATAATGACCACAGCGCAATTATGAAATGATCTTTAATGCTGGAAATAGGCGTCTCGTTAGAAGTGAGTCACTTTTTTTTCGTGCGGAAATCCCCCGGATACCTCCAATTGGTGGCTATATCGGAATCGAACCGACTAAAACCGCCCGCCATCGTGGGTACTATAAGCCGAGGAACCAGGTATACCCTCGGAAGGAAATCCATGGAATACCTCGATGATAAGTTTGAATGGATCCTTTGTGGGAACCTTCATGTTCCCTTGCTATCTCCAAGAGAGCTATACGCTCATTATCACTTGTGTTGCCACCACGGCCTGCTTGTGCTAGAGAGGCAGGTGGCCTCACCTGTCACTCCTAGGCCTATACTTAAGGAGGACGGAGATCGAGGGAGGTTTTATATATTAAAAAATATTAGTTTTATAAAGGTATGATATTAAATAAAAATGTCGTTATAGAACCCGAATACAATTATAATCCTGACTTTTAAAAGGTGATTGAATAGGTTGCTCTAGAATAGGGGTAAAACACTTTCGTAACATCCCCGTAGGCGAGTTAGAAAACGCTCTTTTTAGATTTTTTTATTCTACTCGTACATACTTCTAATAACATTTATTTTAAGAGAATGTTAGTACGACACGAGGAAAATCGAATTTTTCCTCAAATCACATTGCACTTTGACAAGGTCGGTGTAGAGATTAGTTTTATAATTACCATAATCTCTTTACCCAACATATAAATAATAAATAGATTTAAAATTATGTTTTAAGTTATTTGTAATAGCTTGAAACAGTTTCAAATAATTGCTTACATAACACTTAAGCAAGTAGCACCATTTACAAGTTATAATATATGAAGCCCGCGTGTTTGTCGGTTATGGCGATAAAAAGTAGTCAGTGTCCTTCCTCGGGCTCTAGATATGTGTATACAGACACTTCGTCCCTTTTATGTGTGACATACCTACACGCAGGCCGCGGCCGCCGACAAAAACTAGAAAATATATGTAAAATAATCTAAACGAACCCTAAACCTGTATTGAAAACCACGTTGCCCATACACATTTTCAATGATATTCTTCTTCAATGATCTCATGACGTTGCCTCATCCATTGATAACGTTTTCATGAAATGAAAGTTTTTTTCTCTAGGAATAAATTTATTATTTAATGGATATCCAGAAAATCTAAAACAGATTTTCTTCTGTCGATAAACATAAATAACATACTGTCATTTTCCCTCAGTGACCTTAACAGCAACACACAGTTCGTCGTGGGTCTCGCCCTCTGTACTCTGGGTGCCATTGCGTCCCCTGAAATGGCCCGAGACTTAGCCTCCGAAGTTGAACGCTTGATAAAATCCCCCAACGCATACATCAAGAAGAAAGCAGCACTCTGCGCGTTTAGAATCATCAGAAGAGTGCCGGATCTCATGGAAATGTTCCTCCCGGCTACAAGGAGCTTACTGACTGAGAAGAACCATGGTAAGTGATATATTTATTTTAGTTTTTTTCAACCCTCTTTCTTACGATACAACTACAGGATTATTTTGTGACTAATTTGTGTTTTACGTACAGAGTACGCGGTACTTAATCGCCTTCACTTGATACGTCACTTTTCACGTAATTACTCACGCGAGAAAACGAAAGCAAAAGAAGAAAAAGTTACAAACAAAATAGTCGATGACTATAAGATCTTAACATTAGGTACTATAATAAACTAGTTTTCGCCCGTGGCTTCGTCCGCGTGTATTTCGGTTATCGCGGTAAAAAGTAACCCTTGTCTTTTTTAGCTATCATCATCATCAACATCCTTTAACAGCACTGCTGGACATAACCTCTCCTTTGAAAGGAGGTTTTGGCCTACTATACCACGCTGGCCAGACGGGTTGGTAAAGGGTTTGTTTCAAGTTTTCCTTCTCTTGGCAGTGATATGTGTACCAAATTCCATGTAAATCGGTTCAGTAGTTTTTGCGTGAAAGCGCAACAGACAGACTTACTTTCGCATTTATGATATTAATAAAGATATTCTGTTAGGTACTGTAATACTGTAGTAAAGATGTAATTAACAATTATTAAATAACCTAAACAACAAACAATCCACTTTAGTAAATTCAATACCAACAGTTCTAACAGATCCTTACTATCCGTTTCAAATCCGAACGATATTGCGTTTCAACAGTTTAGTTGTTTAATTATGTGGCCAAGTACCGTCTGTCACAGAGCAATTATTAGTAATTGACTTTGCAAAACGGTTCTCAGTATCGACATCATCCATTCATTTAGTTTCCCGTAGAACAAATATTTATCACGTTTAACGAGATCTCTTGAAAATGCTCAGTTTTAAAACTCAATTCGATGTAGTCTATACACAGTATATGAAGTGTTTATAGCCGAGTGGCCTTAGGTGATTAGAAGCAAACACGGCGCGGTCAGACCTAGATGGATGACCGTTTGTGGCAATATATGTTATGAGCATTTCTGTGATTCGGTTTGTTATGTTATCAGTAGCAGTATAAGATGAAGCGTAGTTGGAGGCCTTAGGGTGCCTTAAAAACATCCAACGGCAGATTACGTATCCACAACATGTCTTGCCATTCCCCATCCCGCACTCACACGCGTGGGGACGTATGGCCTTAACCCTCTCCTGAGTGGAGACCCGATCCCAGCAGTGGGACATTACGGGCTGTTGAATTTTGATTTAATAAACAGTAGTTAGTTCAACAGAAACTGACAATAATAATAAAAAGCTTTATTGTACACCAGATACCTAAGTATGTAACTTAATGATAATCGACTGCACGGTTGGCCTAAGTGGCTTAAGCGGTCGCCACACCGCTTTCTACTGCGCCGAGTGACGTGGGTTCAAATCCCACGTAGAATAATACTTTGTGTGATTCACAATTTGTTGTTCTGAGTCTGGGTGTTCTTTGTGTCCGTTTCATGTATGTTTGTAAAGTCCCCCGCGACACAGGAATTTATATTCCTAATGCGGGAGTTATCTTTAAAAAAAAAAAAAGCTACATCAGTACAAGTGGCGGCCTTATCGCTCCAATGCGATCTCTTAGAAGCAACCAAGGCACCAAAAATTTTACTTAATGATATTAAAAGGTATCATTTTTGTAAAATTTCCCTTAAAAATCAATTACTTATTTGTCAGATGATAGTATGATAATTCCATTAAAGGTTTGTGTAACCTCCAACATTTGTTTTTTTAATTAACCATTGTTTCAAGTTGCGTGTCAAACACCACGTTTTAATTCACCGTGTAGGTACTTTATCAGTTCAAGAACCTCTTATTGAAACACTCCTCAAGTCTAAGCCGCCTGAAATTAGATTACAACACCAGTATTGATAATTAGCTTTATTATTATAAGCACTGGTTCGCACGAATACCTTGTATTGTTTATTGTATAAGGACACGCAACTTTTGGACTCATGCGTTCGTAGGTTTGAGTTCAAATACATGAAAAGCTATATAAATTTTACACTAGTATATTATTATCACTACATATTATAAAACACAGTCCTCCGCACCGTCTGTTCGCGATAAACTCAAAAACGACTGACGTACATATGTATTCATATCGGTTAATGTACTTACAGAGTACTACTACTATTTGAGTGTAATAATTGAAACACCTAACTATTGAAAAAAAGCTCTTAAAAAGAGAAAGTTACCCTAAAATCAGATGAAACCTAGAACAAAGGAAATCTAAACTTGGAATTTTCGTCCCTCCATGATTCCGGGGCGTGAAGAAGCATTCATTAGACATTAGATACATAGTGTGGGTCGCCCCGCCCTGCTGCATTATCCTGCTATTAAAACTCTGATACCATCCTAGATTAAACCATTCATTTATTTTTAAGTAACAGACCAACAAAAGATTGACATTACACTACCCTATGGTATCCTAAGACCATTAACCTTCTTTATGGCTGCAGACATTGGCATTTAGACGTTTAATAGCTTGCGCAAAAACACTATAAAAGTTTGATTTATCGTGAAATAATAATAGAGATTACGTATTTGATAGGGTGCTTTCTTAACCAATATACGACTTATCGGGTAACATTGTGGAGTCATTTTAAGTGCTGGCAATAACTCCTTTGTAACTTTAAATCAATATTTCACCGTTCTCCACTAATATTGTAACGATATGATCTATAAATTTACCTTACCTACTAAAGTGTTAGGCTGGATCCACACTATAATGTCGATCACGGTTCGTTCGCGGTCCGATCTCAGTCTGGTAAAATATTATCAGATTAAAAACAATGTGTGCATTCATACCATCTGTAACAGTCAAGTTCCGGTCTGATCCTATTCCAGTCCCGATCAGTCTTGTAGAAATGTGAAGAAAGATTGTGTAATGTGAACACGATTAGATTTTACCAGACCGAGATCGGACCGCGATCGACATTATAGTGTGTATCCAGCCTTAGCTAGATGTATAAAATCCTATTTATATCATACTAGCTTTCGCTAGCGGCTCCGCCCGCGTGTATGTCGGTTATCGCGATAAAAAGTAGCCTATGGTCCTTTATCAGGTTTAGATCTGTGTACTAAATTTCATTTTAATCGGTTTAGTAGTTAAGACGTCAAAGTGTGACAGACAGACAGACAAGAGTTACTTTCGCATTTTACGTTTTAGTAAATAATATAATCTATTCGACTGCCTCGGTAGCGCAGTGGTAGATTGTACTTGAGGTCTCGGGTTCAATTCCCGGATCAGACCAAATCTTTGTGTGATCAGTAAATATTTGTTTCTGAATTTGGATGTTTTCTATGTATAATATGTATATATTTACAAAAAAAAGTATGTTTATGTATTTATATATCAGTTGTCTAGTACCCATAATACAAGCACTGCTTAGTTTGGGACTAGATGACGTTGTGTGTAAAAGATTTCCGAAATAATACCTGGATTGTAACGCAATGTAATGGAACTATGAGTGGCAGTTGTACGGTAGTCGTATCTACCTAACCATGACGATAGTTAAATTCGTCACCAATTCGGGGTGTGTAGAATCTTTGAAGAGAGATAAATTCAAAAATAATGATGATAGCTACTACTATTAGGTACCTTACACATTGATATATAAAAACCCTAGATGCACAGTCTCAAACAAAAACGGCATACGAAACTATCCTACTTAGTCATTGATGTATAAAAATATCAATGTGGGTAGTTTCAGTTATGCTATAAACATATCTTTTGCAAATTCAATCTTACGCGCATTGTTTAAAGTTTTTATTACAAAGCAGTGTACAATGACCAATCAAATTTTACGACCGAAGCTAGCCGGCAGGACAGAACATGGAGTGAAGACGAATGTTTGTAATTTTTTTTATTTAAATACATTGAGTTAGTATTTTAAGAGTTAGTTAAATTGTGTTCTAAGCCCATAATTATACTTTTATCCAAGCGTAAATATGTTTTTGAGTAGGACATGTGTACATCAATGAAACAAATATTAACTCTTAAAATCATTTATTTCAATTTTTCGTAGTAGAAATTATTATTACCAGGGGGGTGTCACTCTGAATTCACGGCACTAATGTGGATCCGCCGTTATACTTTTCGACCCACAATGGCTTCTAATCACAAACCTCGATCTTCTAATCCATGTGAAAGTTAGCATGCAGTATGTCGCGAACCCATAAGTTGTCCCCTAATTAATCGATATAATAGGTAATATAATATTTACGAACTTTAATAATAACGTCGTTTGGACGACCTCCTTTCCTTTTGCAATTCGATTAATAACTATATTATTATTATTATATATTTTGTAACTATTAAAAACTAAGTACAAAAAAGTTCAAATTAAATAAACTTATAATTAAAAATTTAAACACAATAAAAAAAATCGACTCCATTAAATTCAGAACAGGGTCGTTTAGATTATGCGACTAAAATAAAACGTTGTGTAATAAATTGTCGTTCTTACACTGAAAAAGCGGCCATTGAAATTTGTCGTATTATACTTGGACCGTTGAGTGAAGTTTTTAGACAAATTAAATCAAAATCACATATTGCTTCCGATATTTAGTCATAAAAACAACAAAAACAAATTAACAAACTCTTTTACCTACCGAAAATACGATATCCTATCCTTTTTTAACGTTCTTGACGTAATATTTTTACAATTCCGCATCGAACACTTCGGCATTTTTAACAAGCGCACAGAGACGCGAGCGACGCGAGACTATTTGAAATAGTAGCACAATTTTAAATTGTGCGCTTATTTTATGAGGACGGTTTTGTGACGCTGAGTGTGTATCTTGGGTTTTTTAATACATCAATGACCTTACAGAAAGAATTTCCGAGTTATCATAATTTATTAAGTTTTCTTATACTATTCATCATTCCAGGTGTACTGATAACGGGTGTGACACTCATCACGGAGATGTGCGAGAACAGTCCTGATACCCTCAACCATTTTAAGAAAGTAAGTCTTTACAATCATCTATCTTATTCACTAAATGAGAAATTGTGATCTATTAAATATTCTTGTAATCAAACCACCAAAAATTGTGTCTTCAAATCACATAATCTTTCTTATTCACTATAAAACGACCTAATATGTCCAGCAATATTTTGATTGAAAACAAAAGTAGAATAAATAACAGTAAGGTTGAGTTTTGTAGTCATCGTCGGTTATCGCGTTACCAAGTAACCCTATGTCCTTTCTGTGTCAGACTATCTGTCTATCTACTAAATTTTAATTAAATATGATTGTGTAGTATTGACATACACACATAATTATTTTCGCGTTTATGATATTAGGAAGGATTACAAAGGACTTAAACTGCGAAAATATGTTTTGTATAAAACGCTGTACTATACAACCCGCTTTTGATGTGCCTATATCATATTATCTTGATGTAATGTAAATAAAAATAATTCTTACAATAGTTTAATTAAATTACAACTCCTACAAATACATACATTTAGTGTTGAAGTGTGTTACCACTTTATACACTTTACCAGTCTGATATATTATCATTTATTGTAAATAGAAAATGAGTAAGGTTTGAGGTATTTATCAATCGATAAAGAACAGTAGGTATTATTAGAAACAATTATTTTCATACAAGCTATCGCCCGCGAATCCGCCCGCGTGTACCTTGATCATTGCAGTAAAAAGTAGCTTATGTGTTATTCTGATATATAAGCTATATTACTGTAAAGTTTCATCCAAATCCGTTATGTAGTTTTTGCTTGAAAAGCAACATACATACGCACAAGCTTTCACGTTTATAATATTAGTAGGATTCGTACTAATATATGAAATTACTTTTTTATAAATTTACTACTACTTACATTCATGTCGGTTATCGCTGTAAAAAGTATCCTAAATCCTTCCATAAGAATCAAAATATCTATATGGCAAATTTAATTGAAATCGATGCAGCAGTTAATCCGTGAAAACGTAACAGTCCGATAGAGGTAACTTCTAATTTATAATATTAGTACGCTCATAACCAAGTGGCCTTAGGTGATTGGAAACAATCACCGAGGGTAAGCAACGACGGCGCGGTCAGTACCTAGATGGGTGACCGTTTGTGGCATGATATGTTATGAGCGTTTCCGTGAATCGAAAGGTCACATTAAGCAGTCGGTCCCGGTTGATATCATAGAATGGCAGTCATGAAGCATAGTTGGAGGCCTCCGGGCGGCAAAAAAAACATACAACGACAATATTACGTAGGTATAACGTGTTGCCAGTCCCCATCCCGCACTCGGTTAGCGTGGGGACGTATGGCCTTAACCCTCTCCTGAGAGTAGACCCGAGCACAGCACACGTTATGATTTGTTGATGAATATTTCTACGAACAAATTACTTGAAAACAAAATTACTAGAATTATAATAAAGTAACTATAATTTTTAAAACAATGATTAATAAAACATTTATTGGCTTAATGTCTCTGTTGTCTGAGCTTTTAAATAAACCTCAGCCCATCAGTCGTTTTGTCTATTATAATCGTTGTTATTAGAATCAAAAAGTAAAAAATAACATTCTTATCTATGATATCGCACATACGTCGTTTATTGAGTTAATGGTAACGTTTTAAACACCTATGTCTGTAAACATTAGTATGTATAAAATACATGTGTACAAAACTGTCATCCTTAATATAATTGTATCTCAGCCTAATAACCCTTTTACTTTAGTGCACTTATTAAAAAAAATTGTATCGGTAAAAAATACATTTCTATATAATTATGTTTTGGATAGTTTATAAGTCATTTGATTACGGCATTACGCCTCTGTTTAATTTATACACAATGAAATGTTGAATTACTCTTTATAAATATTAATTTCAAAAGTAAAGAATTTAACATTCTACTTTTTTTATCACTTTTTGTACTAAAAAACCAAGGTTTAATTACATTATATTCAATTAAATGTATTTGTTTTAACTATAAAAGTCCATTCGACAACTTGCGTTATAAATATACGCAAATTATATTGTCAGACAAAATCAATGTTTCTATCATTTATTACATGACTAACTCTCCATTGAATAGCAAATTTAAAAAGATTTAAACAATCTCTTTTAATTTTAAAACCATATTTTATGTTTTCACTAGCTTGCAAGACGGTTTTCGGGGTAAAGCGAAACCCATGTCCTTCCTCAAGTATCTAAGTATCTCTGTATTGTACAGTACTTGAAATTGTTGCAGCGGCTTAACCATGAAAGACAACAAAACAAATGAAACAGAGTTACTTTCGAATCTATTCGTATAGTTACTGCATTTGTTACAATAATCCTTTTCTCTCTGTCTGTTACAAGTGTAATGGATTCATAAATAATCCACTTCATAGTAATATCGGTCAGTGGTATGGCACACCATGTTGTTCTTATCACAACTGTTATCATATCAATAGCTGTGTACACGCTCTGTTTGCTAAATCGTATGTATTTGTTGTGTATGATGTTAACTATACGCTGTCACATGGTTGCCAATTAGGATACTCGATTTAACAACCAAATTAAAGTATCGATTGGTGAATGGTTCGTTCTATATGGATTATAATTTTGAATCGAACCAAGTGATTTGGGATTGGAGAGGCCTATGTGAACTGCATCTATAGGCGGATGGTTAATTGATATCTTTAAATCCTTTTGACTAGAATTCACCAACATTTTCATTATTTTGTTTGGGTTAGTATTATAACATTGAAAGCGATTTTTCTATGTTTATGAATGTATTGATAAGATTAAGTTAAGATTATCCGTGTGGTGACGGATTAAGAATACTAAGTGTCACCACCCCTATTCATTCCATGGATGTCGTAAGAGGCGACTAAATGAACAAAATAAGCAGCTAACATCACTGCCAAGAGAAGGAAAACTTGAAACAAACCCTTTACCAACCCGTCTGGCCAGCGTGGCATAGTAGGCCAAAACCTCCTTTCAAAGGAGAGGCCTATGTCCAACAGTAGACTGTTAAAGGCTGTTGATAGTTGAAGGAGGCTAAAATCCAAGGTGCTAGGGTAAGGGCTACTGCAAGTCTCGAATGGATAATATAATAAGCCTGAGACTGCATTAGCTCTAAACAGACTAGAATACCCCATCTTTGTCCTGTGATCTTAGTGGCTAAAGACGAAAGCTAAATCCATCCTTGGATTCTGCTCATACTTTTCATCAGACACAGTAAAGTTACTTATGCAAGCTCGTATATAAAAAATAATTGTTTTGAATGATGTCATGACGACTACGAATGATGAAATTCTTTACTTATTTAGTAACTCAATGTAAACGCTGACAGTGTATGTAAAACGATTAAGTATTTAATAGGTTTTTTAAATAAGAAGTAGTTTATCAGATTTACTTGGGCATTAATTTCGAAGCAATCAATCACAAGGTATCGGCTCACCCTGGCTTTCGTACTGTTGTATTTCGTCGTTGAGTACGAGACCAGAACCCCATAATGGAAACACATCTCACTAGAATGCCATAGTGTAGGTCAGCATACTCCTACTGCATAATGCAATGAGGATGGTGACAAACACTCTTGGATCACTGCTCTTTTACAAATAACGCGCTTCCAAAAAATGTATACTACGGTCTAATGCCTTTAATTCAAGACATTTTTTTGTAACAATGATGACGTCAAGAATCATTCACTAATCACATTGTGTTTGTGTTGTCCCGTAGGAGAGCGGGCAGCGCGAGGTAACATACAAACGCTGATCCATGCACTTTATCCATTTTGCAGTCTGATTACATTTTAAATACTACTCGAAAGTACCCTAATTAACATTAGAACTTGAAGGAAAATAATCTTAATGTTCTACCAACTACGGTTTATATTTAAAAAGCACAATTTTTTTTTAATGGTAAAAATGCTTTATTGTAGTTTATCTATGGTCTCCATTATACGATATGCGTGACACTAAGTGAACCGTTACATGCATGTCTACGAGTATTATCTTGAAACACGTAATATTTTACAGCTAAAATTAGCTAGCAAAGTAGTCATTTAGCTAGCTTCTAACTATACATACATACTCTTATATGTAAGTATAGATAATGTAGAGCATTTAGCTTTACAAAATTATAATTAAATTAAAAAAATCGAAACCAGACTACTTTTATTTATCTCTTGAAATACAACATTTCTTGTACACGAAACTCTTATATGCAAGAGGGTATATTCTAAACCTATTTTCCTTTGAAAATAAATAATAGTGGTTTATGTTAAGAATACAATGTCATCAGACTACAAAGCAAGCATGACTGTTTATTGTGTTGATGGTACAACCATATCTATACATATGGGTACAATTATACTGTATGTGGGAAGCCTTAGCAGTATCTGATTCACTTAGAAATGGAGACCTATATGTTTATCGAACTCGCTTTGTTATTTAGTCAGTTGCATACTTATTCTCATAATAAACTTTTATAAAAATAATAAGAAATTAAATAAGTATTTCAGACGAATGACACATGACATCATCTAGTCCCAAATAAAGTTGAGCTTGTGCGAACGGGACTAGACAACTGATATAAATATATATGAAAGTGAATCAGCTAAAATTAAGGCTTCCCACACACCATGGGACGACGGATCACAAAGTTTAATACAAAACTCGATCATTCGATTAGATAAGTAAGATTATGGTAAATAGCACGACACAACAGTTACAAATTAGGCACATAAGAGAGATTATATACAGGTAGATAGAATTTATTGAATTCATTTTCAAAACAGGTAGTTAGCGGTTCTGTACGATTTTTGTTGTTACATTGATATGGTTATGAAATTAATTTGTATCTAGTACTCGCTTCATACTAGTGACATGGTAGTAAAGTTAATTACAGACATTCTTACATAAATATATTCATATTATCTAAACCAAAACCATTTTGGGAGATCCGTATGTGATATTGCCTTTAACCATTTACAAATAAAATAGTAATGTTAGTACATTAAAAATGATTCATCTAGACTGTAATGCAACCGAACCGAATTTTCTATGTAGGTATTATAATCCGTATAATCTTAATCCGGCTATTTAGATAATATTTTAGCTATATTTTTGTGATAATAACATTGAATAAAATTATTTTAATAATGAGCTACTAATTAGCTTAATATATCACATTCGGAAATCCCAACTCCACACAACTAATTACGCAAAATTGTGTGTTTTTAGCACAAATGTGTTTCAGTGACTAATAAATGCAATAATAACAAATCGGTCACATTTAATTATTATTATTACAGAGGTGTAAACCCCGTCCCATATATATTTGCTGTCGTATCGTGATCGTAAGCCTGTAAAAGTGTATTATCATTGAAGTTCGAAAGTATTTTGATGTTTTATATACATTGCCTGATATGTACTTCATATATTTTTATATTTTGATCGCTTTGCAAAACCTTTATATGTGTTTATGTGCCTTGGGCAATATTGTTGGTATGTGTTGTTGATCTATATTATGTATAAAGCATGAATTCGTTTCTAGATTGTTCCTAATTTGGTGCGAATTCTGAAGAACTTGATATTGGCTGGCTATTCACCGGAACACGATGTCAGCGGAGTCTCCGATCCTTTCTTACAGGTAAAGTTAAAAAAAATATGTATAACTTATTAATTTATTGGTTGATTTGCAAAAACCAAGTAATTAATAAATTATGACATCTTTCATTTTATTCATATAACTGCTTGACATGAATATATTGAAGAATTGTTATACATAGATTGCTTACTTTTTCTTCTGGAATAATCTAAGTTTGAAAAATAAAAGAATAAGTATATATTTGACTCATAGCAAGAAAGTACAAATACGTACACAACGTAATTATAATAAGATATTACTGCCTGGGTCTATTTTTCCTGATGAGTTGAACTCTGGAGCCTTTAAGAGTAGAGTGAACAGGTTTCTTTTGGATGGGCGTGTACCATCTTTGTCTTCATCTACACTTTCCATCAGGTGAGATGGAAGACAAACACCTATTCCATTACAACAAAAGAAAAAAAAAAAATTTAAATTAACAATAGCAATATGATCGGTACGCTCACACAGAAAATCACTTGATGTGTGACACCGGATGATGACAAAAATATCTCACTAAGCCACCATAGGGGCCGTCCATTAACCACGTGATCTTTTTTTTCGCATTTTTTAACCCCCCCCCCCCTTCCTCTTGGTGACACATAGTGAGGGGTAAGACCCCCCCTCCCCTCCTATATCACGTGTATTTTTTAGTACCTACAAAAAATCTTATTTTTTTTAAATATTAATAAAATACAGGTACAAGTATCAACAAATTTTATAATAGAAAATTAAAGACTACAATAATTACGTTCAGAGGTAGAGTAGAAAGGTTACAGGTTGACTGATATAAAAATAATGAAACAAATGTGAAAATTTGCAGAAAAAATAAATACACATGATATATTACTACCCCCCCCCCCCCCTCCTCCCCTTCTGATATTTCGTGATTTTTGTGAACTCCTCCTCCCCCCAAACTAGTATATCTACATATAGGTATATTGAAACATGGACATTTGAAAAAAAAAAATTTAGATAAATCGAATAAAAAATGTAATTACTGTATAAAAAAAATAAATTACCTTATATTATTAAATAATTATTGCTTGCCGTTTTTTCAAATCTAAGAGTAAAAGTATTCTTCTTTGGGTGAGACGAATGCAAATCTCATGTAAAGATTGTAAAGTAAAACAACCTAACTGCTCCATTTAATAATTTCTTAGTAAACAACATCAAACGAAAATCAATAAAAGCATTAAATTGTAACTGCGGTAATCCTAAAGTATTACACTTGCTTTAAACTTTTTAATTAACCAGTACAAACTTAATTCTAGGTTAAAATCCTTCGTCTACTCAGAATACTCGGTAAAAATGACGCCGAGGCCTCAGAAGCGATGAACGACATCCTTGCTCAAGTAGCCACAAACACGGAAACTAGTAAAAATGTTGGCAACACAATTCTATACGAAACAGTATTGTCTATCATGGACATCAAGTCTGAGAGCAGTCTGAGAGTGCTGGCCATCAATATTCTCGGAAGATTTCTATTAAATAATGATAAGAATATAAGATATGTGGCATTGAACACTCTGCTGAGGACTGTACACGTGGACAATTCGGCCGTCCAGAGACATAGGACCACCATTTTGGAATGTTTAAAGGTAAGAGTTGTTAAATGTAAGAAGGGTAATTGAAAAAATATATTTGTAATACACTCACTACTTTGAATTAAATTTATTCTCTTGGCGGTAAAGAATATCTGATCTGTATTCTAAACCGTTACTGATACTATCTACTTCTTTTCTCATTTTTTATTGCATTTATATTTATATGAAAGAAGGTCTTATTCTCAAGAGCTACTTTTAGCAGTATTGCCACAATACGCAAAGTGACATATTAAAGGTGAGGTGACATTGACATTCTCTTGGCGGTAAAGAAAAGATCTGTATTATAAACCTTTGCTGATGTTATCTACATTTTTTTCTCATTTTTATTGACTTTATATGAAAGGTCTTATTCTCAAGAGGTACTTCAAGTAGTATTTTATCTTTGGAAGTCTGATCTGCATATAAATAAAATATGTCTATTTCCAGGATCCGGACGTATCGATCCGGCGGCGTGCCATGGAGCTGTCGTTCGCTCTGATCAACGGGCAGAACATTCGCAGCATGATGAAGGAGCTGCTTGCGTTCCTGGAGCGGTCTGACGCGGAGTTCAAAGCGCACTGCTCCAGTGCCATGGTCCTGGCCGCCGAGAGGTACGCGCCCAACAACAAGTGGCATCTGGACACGCTCTTCCGAGTCTTGCTGAAGGTAAGTACTATTTATCCTTGTTTCTATTAGCTAGAAGATATTAGGAACAAGAGAATTCGTGCTAAAGTATAATCAAATATCAGGAATTTACTGTGTATTGAGAGTTTTATTGTCAATTAGTTCTAGGCTACTTTTTATCGCATCATCGATTTGGTATTTTCCTGAAATGTGTTCTAAAAGATTTAAATTTAGGATGACATTTTTTCTAAAGCTGAAACCCGTTGTGAATCGAGAAATTCTTTTACTGTTTTTTTTTTATTATTAAAAAAACTATTCCCTTATTAGCAATATACATACTGTATCGCTGGGCACTATATAGTGTGTGTACTGGACACTGTATGAACTGTATAGTGGTGACACTCTGTATTCTTAATTCGTCACCACACGGACAATGTATATGTGTGCAGGCGGGCAACTACCTGCGCGACGACACGGTGTCGAGCACGCTGCAGATCGTGTCGTGCGCGGCGGCGGAGCGCCAGGCCTACGCCGCCATGCGCCTCTGGACCTCGCTGGAGCGCTCCGCCCTCTCCGGGGACGCCACGGAGAAGCAGCCGCTCGTACAGGTACTGACTTGGTCCTTCGAGCCACTGACACAAATTAAAGCAAACTATAACAGATTCTTTTAGTAAAATGTATACAGAATATTTATACCATTATTACCATTAATAATAATAACATAATAAATATTTGGGACATCTTACACACAACGTCATCTAGTCCCAAACTAAGCAGCGCTTGTATTATGGGTATTAAACAACTGATATAAATACATAAACATACTTTTCTTTTGTAAATACATACATATTATACATAGAAAACACCCAGACTCCGAAACAAATATTTGTGGATCACACAAATATTTGGTCCGACCCGGGAATCAATCCCGAGACCTCTTGATCAGCAGCCGCATACGCTCACCACTAGACCAACAAGGCAGTCAAAGTTAAAAACATCCAATCAGTTCGACAATAGATCAGAAAATCCGTTCAATGGTTTAAGCACTACTGTGGAACATACATAGACTGACAAAACTATCACTCTTCATTTGGCTTCTCCGTACTCGGGTACAAATAACTGTCTTTCTATTATGTTTTCACTTACCTAAATTTTTATAATATAGTTGCAGTTATAGTTTGCAAAATACAATTTTTTTATATAAACGTCCACTAAAACTGGATTAGGTAATAATGGTTGAAAATATAACAATTCTGTAAAAAAACAGATAGTAATACCCATTGACATATGTAATTTAATATGCTGAAATAATGTTTCAGGTGGCTACGTGGACTATCGGGGAATACGGTGATTTGTTAGTGTCTGAAGCCAGTAATGCTATCTCCATGGTCGACGAAGACGGCGTCGGTGAGTTATACCATACTAAAGCTTAAAACGCACTTACAGTAGTATTGTAATTGACACAATTATTCATAGTTTAAAAATAAACAATCCTACCAAGTCTTCTGTCTGGGAGAGCCTTAAAACATCGGATGCCCAGCTTCCATTTAAAATATCTCTATATTAGGTGATTTCTTCTTTGTATTATCAATAACTTTTAAAAGCTGTTTTTAGACTCGCGGCTTTTATACATAGTCAGTTAGTCTCCCCCTGACCACGAGCGGTATAACCCGTTCAAAAGGTTTTAATTTAGAAAGTCATAATTTTGTTGCAAGTATATAACTATACAAAAACTAATGCTTTATTATATTTCGTTAAGTACGACTGCAAAAGATCCTTTTCATAATTACAAGAAAACTGTTACTCTAATTTTATAAGACACGATCTAATGTTTTTTTGGAGTAAATAAAAAGTATTATGAACATTATTGATAGTATCTGTTAGACATAAGGCACTCCATATAAAGACAGTTTGTATCATGAGTAAATAGAACAAAAATTATATTAACGTTTTCCATTTGAATTCCAGACGATTTCGTGCGTCCATCTGAAGAGTATGTGATCGACATCTACCAAAAGTTGTTGTGGTGTACGCAACTGTCGATCACAACTAAGGAGTATCTATTGCTGTCGCTGGCGAAACTGTCCACGAGATTCACCACACAACCGAGCCAGGAGTAAGTCGAATTATTGTTTATGTTTAGTTTATCAGCAACTTATATTGCAACTTAATCACTATTGTCTTAGCTTGAGCTATTTAGTAATTTATGTTCAAAAAAAGGTTAGTTCATCATCGTCAGCCTATCGCACTCCTCTACTGGACATAGGCCTCTCATATTGCACACCACTCTGATCGATTTAGGGCTTCTCGCTCCATCTCTTGCCAGCCATCCTGTCATCACTCCACCTGGCCTGTGGGCGTCCTATACTACATTTAACTTGATCAATATTAATTATAAATAGAAATATTAAAACAAAACATACGTCATTTTAAACTTTAAAATATTAGTTAAAATCGAAAGTCTATCGATTTGGATGAATTTTGGTAGATTGGACCTTAGAGAAAGATAACAAGTACTTGTAGCGACACTCGATATAATATACGCAGTTGGAGCCGCGGCCAAAAGCTAGTATAGCTATATTTTTTAATTTTGCAGTAATTTGTCGATATTTCAACTAAAGGAATTATTGTTTTTTTTTAATGACCGTGATTTTTTTTTCTGTTTCAGGAAAATTCGCGTGATCATCGACACTTTCGGGTCTCACATTCACATCGAATTACAACAAAGAGGCGTAGAACTGTCGCAATTGTACAGGTAACACTCTATAAATTATCTTCAGCATTTCGAGAATTCTCTATATCGCGATACAGCACTTAGTTTTGTAGTTCGATGTGTCTTTGATAGATGGCACTGTAATAGTGACAGTTGCGACAGTGTATTGTACCTGTAGTGTTGTGTTGCAGGAACTACGCTCACCTGCGTGGCGCGTTACTGGAACGCATGCCGGCCATGGAACTGGCTCCAGGAGCCGGGGCCTCCCTCCAGAGGGACGACAGTGACAACGAGCCAGACGCTCTGTCCCTACCCAGCCCGGACCACAAGCCTGATCAGGTACACCTCTCCCATGGATCATTTTATTACTTACAATGGGCTCTCTCGAGCGTCGCCATTCTGTCATGATTCGTGCATATAACGTAAGTTAGAGGAAAAGCCAGCTCTTAGCAAGCAGTTTAAATTGCGAAGCGGTAATAACAGAGTGACCTTAGGTCTTAAAATATCCAATGGTATGATCTACGTAGCCACGTGTCTTGCCAGTCTCAAATCCGCACTGGTTCAGGCTGGGGAGTCTTCATCAGGATATATGATGTACATATAACTTCATTGTTACAAGTGATTGTAGCCTAATTTTTGACAATGATTCGTTTAACATAAAGTTAGTAACCACAAACATTACCAAAAACAATATCAAAACTGTTTTTGTATATTAAAATATTTATTTTAAAATAACGAAAATGCTAGAAATAAAAAGATAAATATGAAATAAAAAGAACAGTACTAATTACTAAAATAATAATAATGATATCAATAGGACGCGTTGTTGGATTTGATCATCGGGTCGGACTCACTGACGAACGGTGACGTGGAACACAAACCTTCGCAGCCCCCGCCTAACAACAACAACACCAGCAGTAATGTAAGTATACCACTCACTATAACATAAAAGCAAAAGTAAACAGCTTCGAGTCACTTGGAGTACCTGTAGTGATAAATCAACAGTTTAACTTAATTTTAATCTACATTATACAATAATTCGAGTTATAATCAAATAAGAACTATATTGTCTACTAAAATCTGTAACCCAACTAAAAAAAAGTTACGTACCCCTTTTGTTTATTTAGTATCGCTTCTCGTTGGCCATACTTTAGGTAGAAACAATGTTCTGAATCGTTACATGAAATTATTCTACTATCGTTGATCTCTTCTCACAATGCCGCCGGTTCTATAATTGTTCTAGAATTTATAGAAAACTCGGAGTGTACAACTAAACAGTGTTAACCAAATATGTCGGTTTCCGAAGGATATCCTGGATCTCCTGAGCGGCCTTGAGTTATCTCCCAGCGCACCAGCTCCAGTCCCACTCAACAACAACAACAACAAGACAGTGGGAGCTCCCCCCTCGTCTCTGCTGCTTGACGGACTCTTCGCCTCTCCTGCTCTCACACAACTAGCACCCCCTCAAGGTTAGTAAATCTTTCACCTAATTATCCATTTAAGTAGGCCGGGAATAATAATGATCGAATCCTCGTTGGTCTAGTGGATAGCGTATGCAACTGCTAATCAAGAGGTCTCGGGTTCAAATCCCGATTCGGACTAATTATTTGTGTGATCCACGAATATTTGTTGTTTAGTACTCACAATACAAGCTTTGCTTAGTATGGGACTACATGACGTTGTGTGTAAGATGTCTGATATATTTATTAAATAACGATAACCCAATGAAATAAATGAGTTCCTTCTCCTCCAGAGTTGGGCACCGTGACCGCGCTGGAGAAGAGCGGGCTGCGCGTGGTGCTGGGCGTGCAGCGAGGCGGAGACAGCGTGACGCTCACCATGCGCGCCACCACCTCCGCCGCGCACACCCTCACCGACTTCCTGTTCCAGGCCGCCGTGCCACGGGTAACCTTTTTTAAACTATTGTATAGCTTTTATCGCAGGCTTTAAGCGCGGCGACCGAATCAAAAAAATCCGTAACGAAAAAACCTAACACCCTAAAAAAGGATAGAGAATATGATTAAAACTGCAGTGCGACAAGGATGTGGCGAATCCGTGCTCTATAGGTAGATTAGCGCATGCGTGCTGCCGCCACCGGCCATTATCCGTTGCATTGACAACACAGTCATTCTAAATTCTTCCTTGCTTTTCTATAATCCTATTGTAAAAAACTAATTACAAAATATATAATTGTTAACTACTTTACACAATACATAGTGTTTTTTTATTCCATAGATATGCTCATATTACTATTATGTTTTCGGTTTAGTTGTCATTGTCTTTCGGTTATTAGGATGATTATATTGTTTTTATAATATATATAAATAAATAATTAATTAAAATTGCATAAATTGATAAAAAACAACGCTATACAATAGCTTTACCGCGGCAGTCCCCGAGTGCCACACGACTTTTTTTTAATGCTGGTTCCTGTGACGCATGTAGGAGTCACAGATCGTTTTAATATCTAGTACTGTCACTATGGTTTCATTTTTGTGTTACCTTTGTTGTTAGGTCCCTATCTAATTATCTACTAAATCATTCTACATTAAACATTGTCCTTAGGCGATTCACACACTGCACCGCGCTTAAACGCGTAGCGCGGAGTGGCAGATTTTAATATTGTATGCAAGTACATCGATTAATATAGAAAACACGCAAGGTCCAACACACCGAACACGCGCCAAGGCGCGTGAGCGCGTGTTCGCGTCGCCAGTGTGTGAATCGCCTTATCCGTGTGGTGACGGATTAAAAATACAGAGTGTCACCACCCCTATTCATCCCGCGGGTGTCGTAAAAGGCGACTAAGGGATAAACTACGCAAGACAACATCAATGCAAAGAGAAGGAAAACTTGAAACCAACCCGTCTGGCCAGCGTGGTATAGTAGGTCAATACCTCCTTCTAAGGAGAGGCCTATAACCAGCAGTGGACTATTCAAGGCTGTTGATGATGATGAAACATTGTCTTATACAGGCTGCTCCTGGACATTCCGAGAGAGCGTGTACGCTAATCTTAAATTAAGAACTAGCTGTACATTTGTTTGACAGGCTGTCACCAAAACATTCTAGACCATCCAAGGTTAACCTTACCACTGCTTTCCACTTACATTTGCCACTGGACGAGTCCCTCTAACCAAGTTACAAACGTTTTTGTTATTCTATCCTCTATTTTCATTGGCTAATGTTACTCGGACACGTGATCAAATCAAAATATTGGCCAATCAAATCAGAGAATAGAATAAACAGCGAAAAACGTTTACAATTTTGCTAGGGGCTGCACATTGTTCGCAGACTACACTACTGATTAAGCCAAAAAGTTCTAATAGTAGCAACCATGTAAAAGATGGACCGACCGCAGGTAGACCAACAAGATAGTTCAACTATCACAGCAGCACAGACCCAGTCAAAAAAGCCTTGCATGTAGTCTATACCCAGAAGTGAACGTCTTTGCGACTGAGATGATGACAATTATGACAATTGGCTTCTTAAATTTACAACACCACCCTGTGAATTATTTCTCTTGTTTGCATAAAACATAAATTAAAAAAATAGTGACGCATTAAACACTCTGTGACTGATCAGGTTTCAAGCTTATGGACGAAGCGACAATTTCTTAGACTGTGATTTAACATAATATACTTTCAAATATTATTTCTATTCCCACAAAATTGCAATTAGTAAAAATAGTTTTCAGACATGTTTCTCATACTAATAATATTTTTTGAATAACAGACGTTCCAGTTAGATATGATGTCGCCGTCTGGTACAGTTTTGCCACCGCAGGGTGAGATCACGCAAGTACTGAAAATCACTAATCCATCCAGGGTAAGTCCCTAACTATAAAATTCATTTTAGGATCCTGATGATCACAAAATCTAATATGTACCGTACAAATATTTGATAACTTTTTTTTTTGCATTTCAATCATACCTGTAATGCTGAATGGGATTTGTCTAATCACTGTTGCTTACATCAATTCTTTAAAATATCAAAGTGTAACATTATGTGATTTGACTACAGACTCAGCTCCGGTTACGGATACGAGTCTCCTACAACGTTGACGGCTCCCCAGTCCTCGAGCAAGCGGAAGTCAACAATTTCCCACCAGACTTGTTCAACTGACGAGTGGCCATACCTCCCGGCTACTGCCTATAGCCACCCACGCACGCCCACTCGTGGGCAACACACCAACAGTGGACTCGTGGATACGGACTGGACAGCGCCCTTACTTACGAATATCACTCGTGTTAAATCAGTAGTGATGTGTTGACGCCAGTGATCGATTATTTATAGTTATACGTAATGTATAGAAGAAAATTGGCGGATTTATAATATTTTATAGTTCGGAAACGTATATCAAGTGTGGAAACCTAAACGGAATGTTTCTGAACGCCACTACAATCCCATAATTATTCAGATAAAATCAACCTAAAAAAAATTTCCTAAATAAAATATTAATAATGAAATGATCGCATATTCGCCAGTACATTTCTTTTCAAGTGCGTATTTAGTATTCGTTTGATTGAACAATCGGTGACACCGTTACATCTCTAATGATGGCTTTTTCACCTTCAATAAGACTGAATACACTACTTCTTAAATTGCTTGTATCACCTCGTATACTATTATATGCATATAGAAAAACATTAGTTTTGTGTTCCGTTTCCTTTCGATATCTTAATATTGAAAAAAAAAAAATGAGATTATTTTTTTTTACAACTACAATTTGAATTACAAAATAAAGAAAACCAAAAATACAGTAACATTGTCAGGACGTTTTTATTGTAACATTTGTATTGTATGAGTGGACTCATAAATATAAATAAATTAAACTAAATAAAAAGATCTAAATTTCCCTGCTAAAACTGTGTATAACTAATTAAAATTATTTCAAAAACCAAACATCATTAGGGGAATTTATATGCATTTAAAATTGATACCAATTGATAATTGTAAACTTGTTTTTATAACAACTAACTTAAATGTTTGTTCGTTATCTATCTTTTGTTACTAGATTCTTTATATTTCTTTGTATACGAGGCGTGATTATTCTATCTCACCAGCCATCATAGAGATGTACCTTAAACTTAATGAGATTCGCGAAACATTCCAAACTGTTAGTTGCTGCATATCAGCAAATTATTATTGTACATTGTTGGGTGGCCGAAAGTTCGTTATTTATTGTGAGAAATTATCTTGTAAGAAATTGTTTTGAAAGGCATGTTGATAGATATGCATATCCTTGAACGAATGAAAGATTCTTGCATCATGTTGAGTTGTTGGGTACTGCGAAGTGACTTACACGTTAGGATATACCTGACAGGTTTGCCTATACATCGGAGTGTAGGACAGCTATGGGGTATATCCTCTACACAGTCTAAACATCTGACGGGTGTAACTGGGCAGGTAGACCTGATAGATACATGCTACTGTGTATGGCTAACTGCGACTGCACGGTTGGCCTAGTGGCTTAAGCGGACGCCTCACCGCTTTCTACTGCGCCAAGTGTCGTGGGTTTAAATCCCACTTAGGATAACACTTTGTGTGATTCACAATTTGTTGTTCTGAGTCTGGGTGTTCTTTGTGTCCATTTCATGTATGTTTGTAAAGTCCCCCGCGACACTGGAATTTATATTCCTAATGCGGGAGTTGTCTTTTTTAAAACAAACAAACAAACAAAAACTTTACCAAGCAATCAGGAACTTGAAATGATGTCTAAACAATACCAGTATTATACAAACACTAATGTAACTACTTCCCAGTGTGAATTACTTACCGGCTCAATTTCATCAACCTTAACAACGTCAGTAAAGGTGTATATTTTTTACACTTATACTTTAGACTGACATCGTTCGAATGTAAGATTTTCTAAATTTGAAGCTGTAAGTAAATATCCCCTTCTCTGTGGATAACGCCCTAGATAAATTGTAAATTAATATGTTTTTGTCACTCGCGCTGTACATAAATTGAGATGTGTATGTATAAAGGATCTATCGTAAGCAAACTGTGAATTGGAGGGCTGTATGGAATGTACTTAATAAAATAAATCACTACCAACTATGATAATTTTCTTGTGATAATGCACTTTAGTACGCGAACTGAAGTAACAGAATCGCGTAAACGTAGTCATTCGGTCTAAAATACACTGTCGAGCTAAAATATCTAATCACTCGCATGCTAGCATGATGTAGGTAAGATGTTTATGTATGTACTTTCCAGTTTGTATAAATTGTTTTAAATATTCGTGCCTTGATTTTTTGCTCGCCATTGTATTTTAAAACGTTATAATTTTAATTTTCAGATAGTCTGTGGTCGATGTATCTAGTTCCCACTAGTGTTGAGAGTTATACCTAACGCATTTTGTTAAGAGTAGTTAAACGGAATGCACGAATCGCTTCAACACGTAAACAGTTAACAAGTTGACAGTACTGTTACTTTTATTGAGAATTTTATATTTGCGATGTAAATAATATTATACATCCTCAGACCTTAGTTACACAGATTATGAATTATTGTAACATTTTATTGAAGCTCTGGCGACGCCTAGAAACCTAACATGTAGTTATTAGTTATTATATTATATTTTTATCCTATTTATGTTTAGGTTATCGATTAACAAACATATTGTATTGAAATATTAGGAGTATGTAAATCTAGATGTAATAGAATTGTGAAGCCACTGAAACTAATGGAATGCTGCACATGCTCTTGATAGTTTTATATTCACCTGTATTCATGTGACAACTCTAAATACATATATATTTTATTTTTGATTATGTAAAGAGAGCTTGGCAAAAGAATATATCGTCAATTTGGTGCTTCGTTTTACTATATCTGATTAAATAGAAGGCCCTCCACAATGTGAGATGTTTATGGTTTTGTGTATAACTAAAGCTATGTGAAAGATGTACATAATGATTATAATGATTTTATGTAAATTGGTTAATAAATATTTGAGAATGTTTATATAATCAATTTGTTTGTTTTATTTTTGTGTTGGAACTTCTTCTCTTCCTTGCTTCGCTTTGTGCGGCAAACAGACGTGACTGTAATAATGTCATAAAAATATTTTCGATGAAATCAAATACATAAGATAATTATTTGGTGCAAATGTTTTTTTTCTTTTATAGGAGCTACTTTTCACTACGTTAACAAAACTAGTTGTCTATAGTTTCTATGATAAAATACCATTGTTAGGCCGAAAATGAAGTAACTACTGATAACCAACTACAACTATATAAACCAGTTAATACTCATAACTACAAGTTACCTAGAGTAATCGTTAAAACTAGTTATACATAACTATACTACTATACCAACTTCAAAGGGGAATGCCCACCTCCCATAGACATTTCGGCCCTAGGTGCACATACATAAACGCATATGGAAATGATAATATGTAATTTATAGAGTAAAATAGTATAGGTATTGCTTTAAAAAAAAGTTGGGATTTTTAAGTTATAGATGGATTTAATTGTCAGAAATCAGTATTTTAACAATCATTTTGCTTAAATACAACATGTACATTTTAAGTTTTGATAAGATCTAATAGGCATTTTATGATCTTATACATTATTTGTATCATTGTATGATCAGTACATCATCCAGAAATTGAGCGGTCATGAAAACATTTGTCTGATGCCGTTCCCAACCCAAATACCATATTACTGTCATAACATGGGCACAGCATCTTACAGCTCAACAGCCAACAATACAATTGCAAAACTACTTTTTAATTGCACTCCTACCAGAATTATTAGCATTAATTAAAATATATATGAAATATATTTTACAACTGTGAAAAGTGACCTTACACAGCTGATGCATATATGTCCATGACCAACAATTGTGCATTTTGCTGTTGACTAGTAGGAGTGACAATCTACACTGTCACTCGAAACTTGTACCTAAAAACAAACAATATGAATTACACATTGAAATTACTTATAGTAAATTCATATAAAAAGCATTTCTCAGAGGAGCTATGACAGTGACACATGGTAACATGGAAAAACTTTATTATTTACCTGCTGTGGTCGCAGCCACTGCTGTATAAGATTTCGTACTTCTGCAATTTCCAACAAATGTCTTCGTAATTTCGTGACATTTAAACCACAATTGACACAGCGTAAATGTCCTCCTGAATAAGCTACTGAAGGCTGGGAAGAACTCTGGCCGGTGTGAAAACTGGGTTTATCATTATCAGTGGCTAACAAATCCAAATTCGGGCAGGGGTTATCGTGAGAAGCGAGAGCAGGATCCATATTCAGGTCGTGGTCGGTAGTGTAAGAAGCATTGTCAGAGTCCATTTGGAATAGTTATTCCTTGCTCATATAAGAAATCCACAAGAAAACAAACAAAGTAATACTACAAACAGTATTATTTAAATCGACTTTAAAACTTGTCAGTCTTGTCACAGTCGCCTGCCGCCTAGCTGTCATTATGTCAAATTCGATGTTGCCGCTTAATAAACATAAAATCGATAGATCAATATCGATGTTAGTTTGTATTCTAATTCATCATTGATTTAATAAAGAGCGAATTAATTAAAGCGAATATAATCTAAAGATGATTATTTTAATTTACATTTCTTTATCTATGCTTAATTATTTTTTCTAGTTATTTATTATGACTTTTAATATTAAAACTCATGGATAATCACCTAGCGATAATAAAATGCTTGTTCAAATAAAATAACAAACTAAAATAAATATCGAATAAAAAACGAATAATATTGGAATAAATTATATTAATTACATCTTATAAATCTAACAACATAAAAAATCGATTCTATTTTTGACGAAATTAGTACATAATTGGCAACACTGCTTAGTGCATATTTTATCCACAAAACAATCAATTACGAATTTCCTTATATCATTCAGTACTTTTTTTTGCACATAATATAATGCATTCTTTTTTTGATAAATGAACACCGCGATTGATTATCATAAAACAACATGTTTTTTTATATCAAAACCATATTGTTGGGCGTTTCTTGGCCTAAAATGGGCATGCCCCTTTAGTTGCAATCACGATTACGTGATTACTTTCTGAAACTACATTTAGAAAATATTTTTTCTTTATAAAAAAGCAAACATGAGCGCGAATTTTTCATTTTAGTCCTTTGTTAGATAGGTATTTAGAGCGTACCAATTCCAAAAATCAAGTCTAAAGGTCAAAACTGGATCTGATAGTTTTCTATTACTTTTCAGATATATAACAGTACCTATTTGAATTTAGTTGGTGTTGTATACAAAATAAACTACTAACATTCCAATTAAGACAGTTTTATTAAGTTACAAGAGATTATACTGACATTAAAATTACTAAAAATCACTCGATCATGGGTGTAGGAGCAGCTGGTCGGCCACTGACGCTGTTAAACAGACGATCCTTGATCATCTGCGCCATTAGGCCGTGGATCACTTCGATAGTGGTCTTGCAGGCGTCCTTGGTCGCTTTCCCCAGTTTGTCCTCAGTGCGCTTCTCAATAGGATCCGCACCAGCCACTAAGAAGCCGCCGCGACCTGTATATAAGGTGTTTTTTTTTTTTTTTTTTTTTTTTTTTTTTTTTTTTTTTTTTTTTTTATATTTAAGCCTGCCAAAATGACTCTACTCTGCCTGATGGAAAGCATGAGTAGAATCCAGGAGTAGGGGTCACCATGCTTACTGTGAGGGTAGGCAATGCAGCATGGTGATCCTTACCATGGCAGCCTGGTTAGATTATTCTGCATCATTCTCCCGGCCTTCGAAAGGCGGGAGAATGATGCAGAATGATTGGGCCTCCGGTCTCACACTCACCAACGAAATACGACAGCAAGAATGCTGTCATTAGGTAGTACTGGCCGGGTCGAGCCGGCCCATTCGTGCTGAAATCAGCGTGGCTCTACTACCTAAATCTAGTAAACTATCAATGTTTCAGTAATATGTTTATTTGAATCTATAAACTGCCTAAATTTATAGAACACAAAATTCCATTCAATCAGAATTCATTATAAGTACTAGTTTTTTTCATTAATTAGCGTAAAAATCATTCTAAATGCTAAACACTCCTTTTTTTATAACTTACTAGCTGATGCCCGCGGCTCCGCTCGCGGTCTAGGGCTATGAAAAATAGATGTTGGCTGATTCTCAGACCTACATTCATACAAATCGGTCCAGCCGTTTCGGAGGAGTATGGGAACGAACATTGTGACAAGAGAATTTTATATATAAGATTTATGAGCCTGCCAAAGTGACTAGTCTGCATTATGGAGAACAAGTGTGGTGATCACCATCCTCATTGTAAATGCAGACCATGCTGACCCACACTATTGAGATGCATTTGCATTATTGGCATTAAATATATGCTTTTGCTTCATTAATTTATAATTAGTTTTACCCCAAATATAGAAGTAGTAGGTAGTATTAAGATGATCAAACAATATTCAATAGTTTTGTCAAATTAACCAGACCACTTACCTAAACAAACCTCGCTCTGCTCTAACTTATCTGACAGATCGTAAATTTGGCCTGTAGTGTAATCAGCATTGGTGATCAAGCTGGAACTGCTCAAAGTGTTCACCCAGTATTTGTTCCACAGGGAGTCTAATAGCCTGCGGTCTAATGAAGATTTAAAGTAAGATACTTCAAGGGAGTAATATTGCTTGCAGTGAACACCAAAGTCTTCAATCTTATTGAGCGGAATTGTCTGGTATTCTGATGGCTCTTCATTAGCTGGTTTGTAGCCCTAGAATGATTTATTTAAAGATTTAAGTTGGATTTAAGATTTAATAGTAAGTTACCCTGTGAGTTATTCACAGGGTAACTTACTATTTGAAGTGTAGTGAAAACGTATGTAGTATATACTATGTCTTCCTTGTTCAATTATCGGGTCACCAACTATAGCGAACTTATGGGTCGTGCAAATAACAATCACGGTGTATACAATGGGAGTCATTTTATTATTTAGGAATGCAGTCTTTGTTATCACTCTAAGATTACTTCAATGGTATGGATATTGGTACCGACTTACAGCTACATTACATATTCTAAAACCTATAGCTAAAATGAGTGCCATCACGTCTTAATCTCAACAAGATAAAGAGTGTCCGAAATCTACATGATCAATAATAGACTCATATCTGTAATATGCTGGCAAGGCTTAGCTATGGATAAATTCTATCAATTACTTCAAACAATATATGACGTAGGAATAAATACAAACCTTGGGATATGTCCTAAAAGCACCGAGACACACTTTACCAGCAGAAATAGTTCTAACTGGGTCAATAACAATAGCCACAAAGGGTTCTTGGAAGTTCTGGTTTAACATCTGTGTGGAGACATCAATACCCGACAGCCAACAGCCATAGCCTGGATGGCTGTGGTACCAACCAATGGCATTCTCATGACGGCCAACCTGAAACAGATACAATTCTACTGTGTTAATGCTGTGAGTTAAAACCACACACCGGACGACAACATTCTTGCTGTTGTATTTCGTTGGAGAGTTTTAGACTGGAGGCTCAACTAGGATGCCATGGTATGGGTCACAATGAGGATGGTGACCCTCACTTGTGGATTCCACTCATGCTTTCCGTCAGGCAGAGTAGAGTCACTGTGGTAGGCTTAAATATAACAAAAAAACAACTCAAATTGTTGTTGTCGAGTCTGATTGTACTTTGTGTCCGTTTCATGTAAGTTTGTAAGTAAGTCACCTGCAATACAAAATATACCTTGTGCGGGTATTACTTTTAAGAAGATAGACATTTAAAAAATCATAAGAAATATTCAACAAATTTTCTGTAATGTAAATGAATTGACTAGATATTTTCTGTAGTTTTATTTGCAGTTATGATACAGTGATTATAGTTGCTAATTTAGTATTATACTACATTTTATTTTATTAGAACAGGGACTGCCATACAAAATAAAAATACTTTTATTTCAAGCAGATCCATTCAGGCAATTTTGCAATTTTACAATCTTTTAATGCAACCGAAATTTAGTAGCAAACTGTACCATAGCTTATTCACTTCCTATAAAGTAATAAATTATATATCCAACACAAAAGTAAGCATCAATTCCTGTACAGATACTGCCTTACTACAATGATATTAAATATCCTATCCTAGACTCACCAGTAAAACATATATTTTAAAAAAAAGTGAAAATAGGTTAGATAATTACGAAGTTTAGTGAGCAACAATGTTATATGATCTATCACACATACATATGAAGAACTCTATCAAACATACACATAAGGTTATTCTGCTTTTCTTCTTTGAAAGTCTCTAGCATCAACCTGACAACTAAGGATACATACAGAATGTATCCTTGGTTGATATGTCAGCATTACTTATTGATCCTTACTAGAAAGTGTTTTACAAGACAAACTATTTACCTGTTTGGCTGCTTCTATGTAAGCAGTCATGTACTCGTATGCCTGAGCTTGAGCATTTACCCGAGTTTCTGTTCCTTCCACAGGCAATGCAAACGAGTCCATCACTATCATAGTATTTGCATCTACTTTACCTGTAAAATAAAAATTGTATATGACAGAAACTAAAACTTGTAAGGAGAAAAATTTAATTATTTAAGTAAAAAAAAATTGGGAAGCAAATTACCTAAAAGAAGTCCCATAACTTCGAGGGTGCCTCCAGATCGTGCGTGCATCACCATTTTTAATAAAGCTAGAGCAGATATTTTAATATCTTTGAAGAAATGTGGACTGAAACAAATAAATGACTTGGTATTTTTGTTTAGTATTTAACACAACATTAACTTGTCTGATACTTACTCTTTGTCCCATGGTTTTGCAGCGAGTATATCTTGCTGCTGTTTTTTATCATATCGATATATATCGTCTACACTGGAAACGGTTTCGATATTATTCGACATCACCCATGTTTTTTGAGCAATTGACGATTGTGGATCGGAGCTTGTAGAAGCCATATCGGCTTAAAGTTGGTACAATTTATAATATAACTGAAATAGTACGAAAATAACTGTTCTAAAACTCTTATTAGTAAATCAGTATTATTTTCTTTTTAAATTAACCAATAAGTACACAGTTCATCTGAAATCTCAAATCTCAATATTTTCTATTGTCCAAAAATGACATTTGCTCTAATGGACAGTTTCAACTTTGATGTTCAAGTAGTCGTTCGTAAACAGATTTTAATAGTTTTGATTTTTAGTTAGGATAAGCTTTTCTGATTTTTCAAAGTTAGTGATTATAAATGAATGAGCAGCAGAAGAGGATAATTTAGAGGATTGTACAGGAAAATATATATATAGGTTATTAATGAAAAGGTTCAATGGGGCTAATAGGAATCAGCTGAAATAAAAAAAAATGTTAAAGAAATGTTATCAAAAACAGTTTCTAAAATTTTTAATACAGTGTAAAAAGTAAAACCTATGCTTTTTCTTAAATCTAAGAGAATCAAAGAAAACATTTTTTTTCAAAAAATAAATAACAATTGCCACTTGCCACAGCTTTTATTATGAACTATTTATTGAATCAATCCAGTTTTGTGGGACTTACACAACCATCATTTTGGGTTTTATTTTGTCTACCTATACTTAGAGTTGATCCGACAATCATCATCAACAACCTCTACTAGTACACCGTTGGATGGACCCGTAGGACCGTTCCATCCTTCTACAACGTTGGTTGTTTAGCTAGCAAACTATTTTAAGATAAACAATGACTTTGAAAACAAGACAAATTACATGGTGCGTTGCCTATTTGTGTGAGATTTCACAATTTTGACTTTGAAATGAAATAAAATTATTTATTTGCAAGAATGTAGTACAGAAAAGGCGATAACGATTTTTCAAGGATCGAGTACATTCTACAATAACAATGGTGTGCAAATGGTATAGTCCCTTATCGTATGCAATAATATAAGAATGTTTAAATATTACTGGATCACATTCATTTCCGTACATTTCCACATGATAATTATAAATTATTTTCTTTTATTAAATAATTATTCTCTTTATTAAAATACATATTCATTAGACATTACATTTATAAATATATTAATCTAAAAAACATATAAATATAAAAAATAGTAGATCACCGACTTCGGGTGCAGGTATAAAGAAACCGGTGGTTAGGGTTTCAAGGACAGGAACCTCGTCACTATACGTGCCGTGCCAAGGAGGGCTGCCTTCTGCATTAGACCCTTGATCCAACAGTCTAACGCGAGCCTCTTAAGGTGTTGGTCGAGGCTCTTCGCTATCAAACCATGAACAGAAACGACTATCGGAACAATGATAGCCGAATACACATTCTATATATCGACAATCTCGTGAGATAAATCCAAATATTTTATTTGTTTTTCTCTTTCAACTTTTACGAGATTCTCGTCATGAGGAACAGCAATATATCTAGCAGATGGCAACGCTGCATAGCACACACTAGATCCGATAACCATTGTGCCGATACCATGACAGCCGTTCAAGTTCCTGAAACAAAGAGACTAGTCGAACACGGATAGCAGTAAGGTTTCTTCCCAACTTTGTAGCCCGAAAATATGCCCACATGACGTTCTTATTTATTTAATGTGGCCATTTCATGCGGCGCACATCGGTCAGTGGTCCTCGGGATCCCAAGCTGTCTGGTGGCCGGGTCCTCTTCTGCTGACGTACAGGTGTTTGGTGACGTCGACGGAGAGAAAAACTCGTCGCTTGAAGTAGAGCTCGACGCCTCTGCACCAGTCGGAACTTCTATGGTTTCTTCCATTGACGGCAAGGCGGAGCGGAGCGATGAGTCCTGGGATGTTTATTGTGCTCTGCTTCTAGCTCTTCATTATATTATTATTATGAAGGCTGTTTTTTTTGTACGCATAATCGTATCATATTTATCCCCTAGACACATACTCCATAACACCAACGACCGTGAGGATGTCGCGGATATCAGTAGTCGCGGAAGCATGTAAATGAAGAAAGCAAATCCCTGTTATGACGATGGACCTGGGCCATTTATAGCGTACAGTTGGCCCAGAATAATGGAATGACTGAAATAAAATACAAAATACCCAAAGACACAGGAATCATTCTTAAATGCTGAAATTAATAATTATATCTTTACTTATGGTATAAGTGGTTAAAACTATTGTCTTAACTTTTTAATTGCATTAACTCAAACATGTAAAATAATTAATTTCTAAACAAGTTGACTTCTTTCGCAACTTTGCATCAGCACTTGTCTCTACGACTATTTACGTAGGTTCCGTTCTTATTTTCTTACGCACAATATTTCGTCATGCTTTAGGTGTGACACACATTTTATAAAGATTTAACGTTAGTGGTATAAAGATTTCATCATCATGACGATTATAAGGCTGCTGATTATCAGTTTACGTCAAAAATATTTGTTCAAGTATTTTTCATTTTTATTTTAAAAACCTACAAATGTTTACAGTGCTACCAGATCAAATTCAAAAATTAGTAGACATTTAAAAATATCAAAATTACCATTGATTTCAATCACGTCTTTCTTAAAACAGACAAGACATTATCTATATTCCCCTAACATGCTTCCTCAACTGCCACCAAACTTTTCACACCATCTGTTTGATATTGGGTGCACTTATGCCAAATATTATGTGTAATCATTATGTGTGCTACTACTAATATTTAATCAAGACAAAATACAACTAGCTTGTTTAAATCATATTATGAACGAAAGCCTCTTTCATTAATTATATTTTTATAATATGTTATCATGTCATCTAAAATGTGCTCTGCTCATCATTTTTATAGATAGATACTAGAAACGAATCCTACACTATTAATGATTTAAAATTTAGCCTTCAACTGAGAGTTAAAAATGGCTGGTCTGCAGTAACACGAACGAGCCATTGCTTGTTCTGGAGGCAAAGAGTTATAGCTCGTTTACTTATTTTTTATGGTGAGTAAACCCAAATGTTTTTCATATTTAAGCCTGCCAGTGACTTTACTCTGTCTGATAGAAAGTATGAGTAGAATCTAGGCCCCTTGGCCACCATCCTCATTGTTAGGGTAGGCAATGCAGCATGGTGACCCATACCATGGCAGCCTGGTCAGATAATTCTGCATTATTCTCCCGGCCTTGTGAGGCCAGGTGAATCATGGGCCTCCGGTTTCACACTCACCTACTAAATACGACAGCAAGAATACTGTCAATATTAGGATCGTCTTCTGTGTGAGGTGGTCGGTCGAGCCGGACATTCATGCTGAAATCAGCCTTAAACTACCTACAAAAATGATGAGAACTTAATAATTTCATGGTGTTAAATTGGTTTTGGTGTGATTGGTAGTCATACCATAAAATTAGGATATCTGGTAACATCCAAACGCTAAAAATAAATCAACAAAATACGTTGTCTCTTTTACTACTGTGGAGAATCATATTGTGCTATTTCATGTGCTGACATCACTTTCTGTGACATAGCATTTTTTGATCTTTGTCTTACAAACGGGGATATTATTTTGCTGTCTCGGTCATTCAGATGACATTTACTTCTTGGTACCGCCCCCACGATAATGCCGACCAATGATAAACGACCACATATTCACTTTTCTGAAACTAAAAAAGGCTTTATTACTCGATGACAATTCGAACATGTACGACGCAATCAGTTTTAGCTCGCACCTAAGGAATTATCAAATAAAAGTGCTCTAACAAATGGTTTATACTATATATTCGGAATAGCATGCTAACGGGACTTTGATATCTAACTTGAAGCAAGCGGTGTTGTGGAGTGTTTGTTTATAAATTGTGTTTGCGCAAATTTAACATGACCGCTCCTATCATCATCACTGTGCCGAACAACTATTTAGCGGTGGACGAAATGGAGATGAAGTCGAAGGTAGTGGTCGACGTGGCATCTCCGGCTCCGTCCAGGAAGCGCCGCCTCGACCATTTATCATGGGAGGAGAAAATGCAAAGAAAGTGAGTTATTTATTTATTAGAACATTTTAGTACAGTCTGTTTCTATAATAAACCGGGGGGTCATATTATACTGGACGCCGGCCAATGTAATCACGAAGTTACTAGTATTTTCTATAGGCTTAGAAACTAAGGTTTGTTATTAGAGTGTTATACACTCAAAATCCAATTGTTGTGATAAAATAATTTTAGGCAACGGCATAATAATACATCAATATGACCAATGAACCCGAGATGTACAGTTCCATACAAGCGTACCAACTACCAATTAGCACTAGTAATATACCGGAGCTTGTTAAATATTACATCAGAAATATTTGTTTAACAGGAAGTTGAAGAATCGCGTAGCGGCACAGACCTCGCGTGACAGAAAAAAGGCGAAAATGGATGAAATGGAGTCAAGAATTCAATACTTTATGGACATGAACGAGCGTCTCACTAGCGAAGTAGAGAGCCTTAAAGCTTTAAACGAGCGTTTGTTGAGTGAGAACGCATCTCTTCGCAGCGAGGCGGCGGCGCGGACCGTCGCGGGTGCACCAAGACCAGCAGCGTCTGATCCTCAGCAGAAGGAAGGGCACCCGACGGCGATCCGCGCGGCACGCCTGCTGCTGGCGATGTGTCTCCTATCGCAGACCTCCTTGCTCACTTCGACTCAGAAGAGTACCTCGACACCCTCCATCAACTTGCAGACTCCCTTCTCAAAGAAATTGATGCAAGTACTGCAGGAGCGGCTCAAGATGTAAGTAATTTCTTTTTAAATCTCTAAACTGTAATGTTTTAACTCTCATGTTCTAGAACTTTCTGAATGATGCCATGAAGATATGCAAGAATGCATCCTGTTGATAAGATAACACACTATGAAACTTATTGCTATGTTCCGAACAGGAATTACCCTACATTGTTATCTGTGCATGGATGATGCAATTCCATTTAAATATTACATCAAGCACTGATTAGTTACTATATCAAATATTTTGCAGTTTTTTTAACTAATCCTATTAAAGATCTTATTACTATGATTATTAATGAAACATAATATGTATATTAGTTACATTATAGTGAATGATATTCTAACAATAATATTTTAAAATTAACAATACAGGTAGAATTATACAAACCAAAAACTAAATTTAGTTTTATGTATTTGCTTGTTATAATATTATCCCTACAAATAACATAGTAGTATAACCTGAATTTCTTTGTTGTATATAAAAGCTATACAAAACATATAATATGCACATGACACAGGCAAAAAATAATCATTGAGGAATAGCATTCTAAAATTAGAAAAAGTACTTTTTAATTAATTGAAATTTATTGGTTTAGTACTAAATATATTCATATTCAAAATAATAACAATCATCATTCTTATCATCAATGGTGTATGCCATAAAATGGTTTGAAACTTATTAGTGTTTTTATTTGTTATAGGAGCCAATCAGGGACTCTAGAGAGTGCCTTGAAGGAACTAAAGTGGTGGGGACCCCAACAAAGCAATTGGAACCCAGTCAAGGTGCAATCTTAGATATCAAACATGATGTAGACAGGATATTGTCACAACACTCCTATGCGCATCCTTACAAACCTGAGATTGTCATCACTGACGCTACAGAAGTACAAATCAAAGAAGACAATAATGATAAAGGAGACATGTTTTATGCCAGCTGTGATGAGGCCAATGACTGCATCACCATTGAAGTGCCATGTGAGGAACACATCATTGAAGAAACTCCTCTACAGATAGAGACAGACCTCAAATCTTTGACAGACTACTCTGAGATTAAAGTAGAATGTGACATGAAAATGCTCTCTCCAATGACAATGTCACCTGAATCTGTAGAGGGGAGTCTAGGATTGTCCCCCGCACACACTAACTTGAGCTCTGACCTTGGATACGAGTCATTAGCCTCACCACTCAGTGAACCAGATCCCATGGCTCTTTCAGACTTTTACTGCGATTTTTGGTGCGAATCGTATTCAGAACTATTCCCTGGTCTAGCGTAGAATTATTCTGCATTCTGATCCCCACCAAGACTGACTAGTTAAGTTTGTTAGATTATGTAATCTGTATGTTAAGTTATGACAATTTCATTAATGTTTAAATTGATCTATAATAAATTAAGTAAAATTTTAATATATTTATGTTCAACAAATTATAATTTAAGTGTTATGTTAGGATGCACATAGGTTGTAAATAAACAAGATGTCTTGTCATTCCAGCTTTTTATTTTAGCCTATGCCCATCAATAAATACCCAAATCTAATCGACCTATCGTCTACTGCTGAACGGGGGTCTCCAACACCCATCCATTCACTACCTACTTACGCTAAAATGCTTGGTATATATAAATAAAAGGTGTGAATATTAATCCATATTGACTCTATCACAGAGTCAATATGGATTAATATTCACACCTTTGCTAAGATATTTTTTTGATTTAGGTATCCGTTTGTGAGTTATTCAACTTAAAAGGACATTTTTTTGTTAAATCGGGACGCTCCTGTTCTCTAACAGCTAAACGGCTAGCTCAAAAATCTGAAAAAAAAAACACGATGGTAGTCCGTGTGATAAAATTTAAAGGAAAACTATAACGGCGTGGATAACTTTATTTGTTCAGAAGTTATAGAGTAGAGCTCTAACTTGTAAATTAAGTAAACAACAATAAATCTATTGGATACGATTTTAATGCACGCATTCTTCTTATAAAGCTAAAGTATTATAATTTGTACATTTTGTACAAAGATTTTGTAGTTTTAATAGCCTTTAACAGTTCACTAGGCAATGCAGAGAGACACTCTTTAGAAAGGCGATTTTTGCCTCCTATTATTTGGCAGACACAGTTAACTGTTCGATTCCTTCGAATAAAAAAAAAATATTCAAAATAAAAAATATTCGATTTCCAAGAAGACCTCGATAATTTAAAAATAACAAAAAAACATTGCGTCATAGTCTGACTATATAAGGAAAAACCATATCATTTTAAATACATGGAAGTACTTAAACCGGTTATTGATTAGAGTTAGCTATATCTCACAGCTGAAGAATCTATAAACAGTAGTGTGGTTTATAACCGACCCCAAATAATCTTGAGAATAAAGGCTAGGATGATGTAGTTTTTTTCTGGCATTTATTTTACCTGTCAATTATGCCAGAGGCACTGAATTAAGGTTTTGGCATCGAGATTAATGTCTCGATAGGTTTTGGACTTTTGGTTCCAAACTGCATTGAAAGTTCTTAATCCATATACCTACCTATTTAATGTACTCGCAAATCCTAAAGTTTTTATTAGGTTACAACCCAAATTTTTAACTATGTTTAACATAAAAAATCACCCTAATAGTCCTCTATCCAACAACCGCTTCGAAACAAGTTTGTTGTTCTCATCATCGGAAGAAATCGTTTTTTATGAGAATAAAAAGTAGTTTTCTATATTGCGCAAAGGCTCATAATCTAAAGTCTATTATGAATCATACACATATGCATGAGTAATCATGACCTCCAAACCAAGTCATTAAATGACTTTCCCTGTGAATATCATACATATTCATACAGCCGCTCAGCTGCTATGAAATATTATAGCATTATTGTGCTTAGAAACAGAAGATAATGAATGTACTGTCATATAGATAATCTGTTACAAAAACAAACAAGGACACACATTATAAATAAGAAGCGGCAAAAACATTTCTTTAAATCTAGTACGGCTAGTACCTACTAATTAATATAAAGATTTTAGATAAACTATGGCTTTTTCTAGAAAGAAGTGCGTTTATAAATATGATGATATACATTTGACACGATTAACGGCCGTGGCTACAGGGAGCAGTCTTAAAAAATCAATATCGTATAGGTAGGTATACTTACGATAAAAATGCGATAAATAATGATAAATGAGCGCATCAAGGACAAAACCCATATTATTTAATGTGGTCAAACAACATTTTTTTTTTAAATAAATATGTGTCCTCAGCCCGAATAATTATTATAATAAATAATAAAAAATCGATTGTCTGTGAAGTCGGTTTACTGACGATAGTTGAACGTGGCAACGTCATAAGAAAATACTGATGGAATGGTTGCATTTTTCTTTGCCCCTCGTTCAATAAAACGCCTCAGAGCGAGGTAACGCCGCATGAGTCATGTTTTTTCGAGCGTGCAGCCGGCTCCATCGAATTATAAGACTTAGTCACGTCAAAATTCGGTTGTCTGTAAAGTCGGTTTACTGACGATTATAAGACGTTGTTACGTCAGTAATTATTATATTAAGATTGACTCACTATCAAACGTTTTTTTATGATAAACGAATATGTTCACTTTGTTGTGACTATGACATAACTCTACGGGCAATAGGAGACACAGACGCGGTTGCGTGGATTAGCTAGTCACTAGATACATATTATAAAAAGTGTCTGTTCGCGATAAACTCAAAAACCACTGCACCGATTTAAATGCAATTTTGCACCCAGATAGTCAAAAGCCTGAGAAATTACATATGCTGTTTTTTATCGCGATAACGGACGTAGACGTGTGCGTAACGAAAGCTAGTAGAATATCAATCACTTTGTTGTAGGCATGCAGGTACTCTAGGATAGAATTAGAAGTAGCATAAAAAGTATAACATTTTGTGTTCTTAGTAAATAATGTGTTTGAGTTCAACTTATGGCTGTACATTTGCTACCTACATACTTACCTACATATTACATTAAGGCATAAAATTGTTCAACACATAAAATTTAACTTCCTTTTAACGACATATTAGATAGGTACCTATGTACAATTGCTAATAAATGTGCAAACAATACCTATTGATAAGGAAAACTGTTAACCAAAATACCAGCTGCAAAAATATTTAAGGACTTTAAATTTACATAAATAGCATGGTGTGGAGAATAAGTTTAATTTACAATATCCATTTAAAACTGTGTTCATATCGTATTCAACGTTATGAGCGTTATTGATCGACGCTGGTTTTATTCAAAGAAAGTACCAGAACGTTTGAAGGTTGAAATAAAATCAATAAAATATGAATTAATAAAGTGCGCCACTTGAATTTTTACCTCGTTCGTTTCACAGAATGTTATTTTTATTACGTACATATTTCATGAGTTTATATAGCTTTTATCGATACACTTAAATTTTCATTAGACTGAATGTTTTAGGAGAGCATAGCAAACTTTTCAAATATGTAGTTGCTCTTTGGAACTGTGGAGAAGGAAATGTTAAAAAGTAATTATGGCAAAAAGTAGAAAGGGCTCATGAGCTTACGATATGATTCAGTGTGACAAAAAAGTTTTAAAAATATGTGTGAAATTTATATAATCTCTCTAAATTTAAGGAAATCTTCAACCAAATAAATATCTCCAATAATAAAAAAAGAAAATTATTGTTCTTATCTTCAGAAATATGAAATAACTGCGTATACACACTTAAAATAAAAAATTGAAAAATCAGAATCGGCCACCTAATCATTACATTCACTAAGGCATTGACTGCCTTGTTGGTCTGGTTAGCGTATGCAGTTGCTTGTAAAAAGGTCACATGTTCGATTCCCGGGTCGGACCAAATATTTGTATGAACTGCATATATTTATTTCGGATTCTGTGTGTTTTCTATGTATAATATTTATATATTTACAATAAAAAAGAAAACATGTATTTACATCAGTTGTCTAATGCCCGTAGTACAAGCTCTGCTTAGTTTTGGACTAGATGATGTTGTGTGTGAATTTCCGAAATATTTATTATTTACTGTTATTATTCCCAATTAGATAGTAAATATATATAACTATCTCTTTTCTAAGGAAATGCCTATGTCCAGCTGTGGTAAGCATGCTTATAAATATTTATTTAAAGCACATGTTGTAAATATATATTATCATTAGAACTAATAATCATGTTCATTTAGATTAGGAAGGGTTTTTGCTATGGTAACCAGACCCGTGATAAATATGCTTGTGTTTTTTTTTAAATGTAGGTATATGGTAGATAAATTATCTCAACAGAGGAAACAATTAGATATGCTCATGACTCTGTTGTCTGTCTCGGGTTTGAATCAAACCCACCGTTCACACACACACACACACACACACACACACACACACGATCGCTGTTAGAACCATTAATTATCCATTACACCAACCAATAGAAGTGAAGTCAGTATTTAATGACTAAAATTATCGGAACGCAAATTTTATTGCAATCTCGTTGAGCCCCGCGATTACCTACGGTTATTGTCGTAAATAGCTGGTAACGAGGATTTAACCGCGATTTACAACATTGGAATCGCGGGGAATGAAGCTAGTTAAAAAAATATTGCCTAAGTTACTCCGTCCAAATCGTTCCATCCGTTTCAGTGATTAGCCGGAACAAACAGACGTATAGAAAGACAAAAAACTGCTTTTTTTATGTAAATCCCGTGTATACTTTACTTACATATGTATTTAGTAAAAACTATTAATTTGACATTAAAACAGACATTTTTTTTGTATACATAGATAGCAAACACTACTAGCCTTTTATCACAGAATACCTAATAGTACCAGTACCAGCTTTTACTGTCGTCTACAGTAGGCCTAGCCAAATTGCAAAACGATGGAAAACTGATTTTCGAGGATTGAACTAGTTGTCAGTAAATTTGAGGGCTGACTTCCCAAGAACATGCCAAGAGATTGCCATAGATGTTCATGACAATTTTTATGAAAATAAGTTACTAGATATAATAAGCGTGCTGTGCGCATTCAAAAGCAAAGTGAAAATATAAATATACCTAAGTTAGAAAAAACAATCACGAAGCACTAATACATTAACTAAGTACATACACGGTTAATACAGATAACAAATTGTGTTATGAGTTCAAAACCTTCAGTCGACATTATTAAAATCAATTCTACATACTAATATTTGTAATATAATTATAAATATATATTTATAAATTAAATATATATTTATAAATCTATTTGTAATATAAAAAAAACAGTTGCGCATTTTTCTTAGTTTGAGATCCCAAAATGTAGGTTTTACCGCGGTTGTTTTGTACTGTAATAGGTACCGCGGGGCGCAGTTAGTTTAAAATAAAAGTAGCATAAGTGACTCCTTATCATCAACTACCTGTCAGTAAAAGTCCCGTCAAAATCGGTTTGACCATTCCAGAGATTAGCTGGAATAGATGGAAATAAAAAAAAATATGTAATTACGCGCACACTCGTCCTTTTAGGGACAGCAAGGGAACACCGGCGTTCCCACACAGGAGGGGGACATCTACAAGCCGAAGGTGGTACGAGGTACGTCGGGGTTCTAAGTCTAGCACGAGACGGTGTGCGGTTTTTAGTCGATTCAAGGCCGATATAACCACTAGTAGTATCCGGTGGTGGATTTCACTTCTACAGTTTCAATAGCCATTTTACTATAATCTCTCTAGGCTTAACGTCTGTTTTGCAGCGAAAAAGAACAGTAGAAATATGTACATTAAACAAATATATAATACTAGCTGACCCGGCGAACTTCGTACCGCCTTAGAATTATTTTGTAGTAGTAGTATTTTCTGTAGTACATTATTTTGATCTATCTCGTAGGGTACAGCCAGCGTTTGCAATGTAAGCGTAAAAAAACATACATTAGAAACCTCTAAAATTATTATCTACTATATGATACATGTATTATACATAAAAACCTTCCTCTTGAATCACTCTATCTATTAAAGAAAATTGCATCAAAATCCGTTGCGTAGTTTTAAAGATTTAATACAAAGGGACAGAGAAAGCGACTTTGTAGTGAAGTACTGCGGCTTACTTTCCTGAAAAATTGTTTTAAGTGGACTGGAGATGTGTTAGTGCTGGTTTTCAGACTATTTTCAATTTTTCACTCGACTAAGGTTAAGTCAGAAGGAAGGGGAAGTATTTGCTGTTTATGTATGTTTGTATGTTCTGCCGTAGTACCTAAACTACTGATCTGATGCCAGGAACGAGGTGATAATAGGTACGTAACAATGACACAGGTGTCATAAGCTATATAATTTTTTATGAAGTTTTACCGTGGTCGAGTTATAGTTTATACACTTTCTTTCTATTCTGCTCTTCATCATTGCTATTCGCATATTCGAATAGTTTTATGTTATTTTCTATAGTTCAAAAATAAAACGACGGAATAAAAAAACATTAAATATATTTGTTAAAATATTACAGATTCAATAAAATCGTATTTGACAGATTACATAGAACGCTAACTACGAACATTTAACTCGCGGTTAATGTAACCAACACTTGTTACACGTTATCAAGCCAGCGAACCGATAAAGTAACGACCGACGCACACGATACAACACATGCATTGCTTCAACAATAGTTGTTTTTTACAGATAACGAATTTTTGTTGCTAATTTATGCTGTTCAGGGTTCTGTGGTTAAAATTATCCTTTTATATTTCTGTAATTATAATATGCTGATGTCGCTCCTATGTTTTTTCTATAAATTATTATTGTCGTATAAGCAATATAATACTTACAAATAATACAGTTTACAGTATAAATCAAAATAACAATAAATTTAGTGTATACAGCTTACTTACAAAAATTACTTGGTTCATAAAAGTATTTTTAGTCAAAGTTTTTTTTCTTTATTGTGAAATATGTAAATAAAATTATTTTATATGTATTAGAACACAAAAAAAATCTCTATAGATTTCATTTTCAACCAAAAGAGATCTATAAAAAACTGTTATCTTTTTCTATCAGTTAATTGTGACTTATCCAACACATCGCTGAGTGATGTTGTGTTGGATCGTGAGCGTCGTCTCTAACGGCCCGATAATTTTGGCACTCGCACCTAACGAACTAACTAGAAGCGATAACCGATACAAAAAATAGAGTAATAAAAATATAATAACAACGCAGCAAGTAATTTACAGCTATGCTAATGGAAGATACACAACTTATATGTAATTGAGTCGATTCGTTATATTGAAAGCTTTTAACATAAATAGAAATGCGTGTATTACTATTGATTTGTTTTGATATACGATGGAATGCGGTGTCTTGAAAACATTTAGATATAAATTTTATCATACGTAGATAGTAATGAACAATGATTTTTAGGGATTTAAAATTATTCTGATGTATCTACGCACAATTTTTTCTTAGACCACATTCTGTGTTTGATTTATAAATTAATAGATATATAAAAATGCTTTTTACCCTCCTGAAAACAGAAAAAGAAATCGAAACTAGTTCTAAATGACGGAAGTTTGGGTCACCATTACATCTCTAATTACCTATTGCAGTTCACTACTGGTTTTAGGCATAGGCCTCCAATTGCACGCCTGTCATTGTGGCACTCCACCTGACCTGACGGTTACCTACTTTTTTTTTTCGTGCGGAGCTCCCCACGTTACCACCAGTTGGTGGTTATGTCGGACTCGAACCGACTAAAACCGCACGCCGTTTGCGGTACCATGAGTCGATGAATCAGGTATACCCTCGAAAGGAAGCCCTGGGAACCCCGATGTAGCTATACATACGTAAGGGTGTCCTACACTCATTTGTCGAGACGCGGTCGCCACTCTAATTAAATTAAATTTTACAAATGTCGACCCGTAAAATCCCAAGAATATCAAAGGTCAAAACTAAATACCTCATTTGTTATCGCAAAAGGTTGTACAGGTTAGCCATTGTTTTTATACATTCGCTCCAAATTCAGAGTATATAACGTAAAATACTACTGGAAATTCTTCTTTAAATAATAAACAAGTATTTTTTATCAGTATATTATCACCTTTTATTTAAATTCCATCGTATATCCTCGTAACAACTGATAGCTAAGTCTTATCACCTATAGACGAATGTCTGAGTCATGGGACTATGGGACCATGTCGAACTAATTGCAATTAACAATTATCCTATCTATTATAATTAGTATAAACGCTACTCTTAATTAGTTTAAATCACATGCACTAGTTAGACTACATCAATATACTAGAATGTTAATGTGAGCTTTATTTATATATTTTTAATTTTGTGTTTTAAAAAGTCCTAATTGTTTGACATTACTTTTGAAAAGTATTCAACAAATTTCTCTATACCATAGCTAGCTCAAGCCATAGATATATCTATGGTTCTGTTTACTTTGTACAATGACATGTTTTGTAAACGCTATTATAAAAGTACACTTTGCAATTTTAATTTGTTTTTTTTTTAAATACATTTAATCTAGAACTTAGTCTATTAATAGGTCTGTAAATGGTTATGTTATGTTTGATGATCTGATTTAGAATAATCAAGGTAATATATTTTTCTTTACCATTTCGCATTTAAACAAGGTTGCAACGCACTTGATGGTAAATGTTTGACATTATTACAGATTTTTTTTTTTGGTATGAGGAGTATAATATATCATCTCATGACCTCCGTACCTTTTGCAGTGGCAGCTCAATGCGTAAAGTGGCAGACTTTGGATTGAGCGGTTTCTGATTCGTACCTCAACCAGTTCACTACATAATACTATCAGAAGTATATAGGTACAAACTTCAGCATTGTGTCCCCTTGTTTATTAATTAAAAAGATTACCTTTAACTATCAATGATTTAAAAATGTATTATTGAAGGTTTTATCTTTTTTATCTTTAGACGAGGAAAGGAAATTGAAAAAATACAAGACCACGATAGCAAACAATCTTGATAAAATACTTGTATGTTCAATAGGTTTTACCATTTTTTGTATTCACAAGTTATCTTATCTGATCTTGAAATAATCTCATTACACTTCTTGTCAACGACACAATCAATATTAAAGTAAATATTACTATATTTAATGTTATATTTTACATACATAATTGGCATATGGCACCACTACGACTTATAGTCAAACACCTTTATATTATTACTTAGTACCTTTGAACATTTCGTACAGAAATCGCTTTCTACGTTTTTCGATTCATTCACAGCGCCATTTACGCCTAAACTTTTTTATTATTATTTTCTTTTTTCACAATAATTGTTATACATCAAATATCTATACACTTTTTTTAATGTTGCTGTTATTTTAACATGTCTAATTAGGGGTTATGTAAAAGGACGTAATAATTTTTACAATTAGAATGATACAAGTTGGAAGTTCCCGAAATAAATAAAGCCTACATCGTTTTTATCATATAGTAAGTAATATGAATAACAAAAAATCCCAGTCAGTTTGTACAAACAATATCGAAAACGCATATTGACAACACCGCTCAACACAATACCGCAAGGCTTACGCAATAAGCGTCCTCGAATTGGTCATTCTACGTTTCAGTCATTTTTAAGAAAGATGATTACTAACATTGTTTTTCTAGAAACTTCCATTGACTTATACACCTTATGTATCCCTACACGAATGGCATGAATAAGCATGAATACGTCCTTAGTTCCACGTCGATAATTGTCGCGACGTCCTTCAATGAGTTCTATTAAATTAAATGAATATAAAAGTATCATACGTTAACCGAAGAGTTTATCAAAGCACGTGTGGCAATAAGGCTTGTCATTCTGTTCCTTGAATGTTCCCTTGTTGAGTTGTCTGAGGCAGAAGGCGCACACGAAATGTTCCGGATGGAACTTTCTGAACATTGCCGTAATGCATCGGCCCGCTATAGGCTTATGACAGCCGGCGCAGAGGGAGCCACGTTTGCCGTGGTAGTGAGTTTCGCAGTACGGTTGACCTTCGTGTTCGAAGAACGAACCTCCATGGAAGGGTTCACGGCATTCCTGTAAGAGAAATACATATTGGTGATTAATATAACTCTAAAGGCAAAATAGTGTTGGAATGGAGACTATGGGGTTACGAAACGCTCTTTATAAAACCACAACTGCGTTAAAATGACGACATCAAAAGGCTGGCAGGTACAAAGTGCGTGGAAACCGGCTTAGACCAAGACAGATGGCATAAAATGATAGGGTTCTACAGTGCAGTGATTGAAAATCGCTAGAGGGAGAGAGAGTGAGAGGGGGAGAGAGAGCAAGAGACATAAATTAATTATAAAAAGCTAGTAAAATACAAGATTATGTTTCTAGTTCCAATAGTACATCCGATCTAACAAAATGAATTAAAATTATGATGAATAGTATACTTTCCCTGGAATTACAAATAACAGTAAATGGAAAACGTTTTAACGTACTTATATAAAAAAAAACTGCCTACATACAATGGACCAAGGAAAATACAATAAAATTTCTCGCTATTAGATGTTATCGGTATTGTGACCTCGAGATAAATGTTTATACCTAAATTGGAAACATAATATGTGTATTTTGTTTTTTTTATATTTCTTCGTAATAGTATATAGATATATTGTTACTGTAACTACATTTTATGTGACGAGGTTGTAAAACACCGGAGGAGGACCCGGACTATATTTGTTTCAGGACCCCCCCAGGATCGACACTGCGCCTACTCAGGCTCTATCTTACGGGAAGTTTGGGAACTGCCCATCGGTAATGTCATTATAAAATGCGGCCTGGTCGCAATTTTACACTTTGCTCGCAGTTTTGCGAATTCCTTCTGCTCACCGCAGCAATTAATCTGCTACCAATGATCCCCACTCTCTGGCAGCTCGCGATCCCGTATTATTGTTCCTACCTAGTAGCATTACATTTTTCCATTACTGATAAATAAAATATTACAGCTAAATAGCTACAGATGGCGTTAGAGTAAGAGATATAGCCACTGCTGGTTTCTGAAAAAAATGTAATTTTAGGAACACATCCATAGGTGTGTATTATCTGTGTAATGAGTGAGCCTGCCGTTTTAATATAATAAATGTTCGTTTTATTTATGTGTGCTTAAAAATTAAAATAATAAATAAATATGTACAATATTCAATAAACACGTTTTCACAAAACATTTTAAATATAGAGAATGTGGTACATCACATTTGAAGTTTGTTTGTAAATTCACTTCAAGGGCTATCTATATAAACTAAAACATTGGCAGAGTATTTGTACACCTGCTTCTTATGATATTTTAAGAAACTTTAAATTATAAACAGTCCATTTAAATTAAGCGTTACATTTACAGTTTATATCATGTAAAGGATAGTTTATTTTACATGAGAAGTGTGGCTAAAAATCAGGTAAGTATTTAGATTCCAGGGGCCATTTCGACAATAAGAATAATATTATGTTGAAAGCATACATTGTCGTTAATTTAGACTAATTTTTTTGGGGTCCGACAATAACCCTACGACCCTATAGAACAGTCTTCTTATCGTGTCGATGGCAACACTTTACACGATTTTTGCCCAGTGCTCGGCGACGCGGATTGCGTTTGGTCTTGCTTGGTGTAGAACTGTGACCCACACTGTGGCGGCCTAGTGAGATGTTTCTGCATCATTAGGGTTCCGGTCTCGTACTTCATTAAAGAAACACAACACCACGAATGCTGTCATTTTTAGGTTGGTCTTCTATACCCCTCGCATAGTACCATTCAGATGGAGCCGGCAGATGGTCGATCGATTCGTGCTGCAATCAGCGTGGCTCTACCTTGATCACTAACAAATAACGGTTGATGTGCAGTCGAGGTATTATTCCGGTCGAATAGTTCCACGCAACTGTAATACATGAAACCTAACATAATATGATTAATAAACGTGTTTTACCTGCCTACGGCGAAAGCAAAAGGAAGTTTCGTAGAAGAAGAAGAAGAGAAGAAGAACTCGTAGTTTTGACAGTTTTTGAATGTTCCCGCGCCTAAACTACTGAAACGATTTTAATGACTTAGGTATCAATGGATTTGCAATTTTGGTCCTGGTTTTTATTGAAACTTTTACGTTGGGTACAGTTTCTTATACTTGTCTTGCTTTATTTTATAACATACTACATAAAACATTAAGTAGATCAACACAACAATTATCGAAGTACTTCGCCATTACAGATGGAATGAAAAACATTTCAAATGAATGATATAGTACGTCAAGGGACGTTATTTTCATATGCTGGACAATTATCTTTTGGCGGGAATCCACGAAAATGTCACATTATCGGGATAAAAAAAACATGTAGAACGTTAGCGAATCTTGTAATGCTGTGAAAAATGAAGCTGTCAACTAACCATAGACTTTCTTTTTTTTATACAAAACAATATGACATTGAGAGCAAAATTTTTTCGACAAGGTAGTAGAGACACGCTGATTTCAGTGCGAATGGGCTGGATCGACCGAGGTAGTACTCTACTACCCTCTCACGGAAGACCAACCTAAAATGACAGCATTCGTGATGACCGGAGGGACCGGGCCTAATGATGCAGGAGCATCTCAATGGGTCGGCATAGTGTGGGTCACCATGCTGCATTATCTCTACTTACAATGAGTTTAGTGATTGTGACCCCAACTTTTAGTTTTTACTAATGCTGTAGAATCACTTTTGCAGGCCTAAATACCAAATCTAGTAGATAATTTTTAATATACGTTTGCAAAGTCGTGTTTTTCCAAAACAGATATTCGAGACAAACACTTACACTGTTCGATAGCAAACTAGACGGAACGTGTATTAAGATAACCATTGTTTATTTTTTTTTAGGTGCAATAAAAGGCTACGAACTACATTAAATTTTCACAGTCATTTCCTCATGTGTATGAGAATCTTTTATCAATAATAGTCAAGCCGTGTGTTTTGGTTATATTCAATAAAAAACTTTAAATAAGTTGTTATAACGATAAGTTGGTAAAAATGTGCATGAATAAAATCTTTATTGGACTTTTGCATATTGGATATGCAAAAGTCTCGAGCGCTTACAAAACTGTGTATATTTTCGAATAAAATTGCCACGTAACAACTATTTAAAAATAGAATGTTCTCAAATTAAAAATAGAACTCTAAATAGGCCATAAACAAATCGGTCCGATTACAAGAAGCCGGTGTGGCTGCAGACGTTCCTGTGACGTCATCGAAATATTAATAGAAACTCTATGGACCAAGGAAACTCTATACACGACCATCACAGTTTTGTTGCACTTTCCCTCATAGTAAATGCCACTATGAGGTTCGACCAAAGGTCATTGTCGTGCGTACGCACGTGACCTTGATGCCTGGGGCACGTCAATCTCACATTTATATTTGTTTTGTTTTTAATTTTTTATGTTTTTTTTTCTTGTTTTATTTTTGTTCTCTTTATTTTAAATCTTAGCATTACAATAACATTACAAAAATATATTACATAATAATAAATTAATTTGCCTATCTTGTACTACAGACTAGCATTGTTGTTTTATTTTCGTGTGTGTGTAGTGTAAATAACATCTGTGTTTGTGTGTTTATGGTTCATTCCCTTTTCATCATTCATGGCGAGCATAGCTGTAAAATAAAAGGGACAGGGGGAGGGCATTCGTTTGAGAGAGAGAGGGATACATTGATGACATCGTTTATTCATCCTCGTCGACTCCGACGCATTTTGGGCATACAGGTTTTCCTTCCATTGCATAGAAAGATTTTCCCTTGACAGGTTTTTCGCAGTCCTGTGTAAAGTAATAAATACATAAGAATAGTTTCCTAAATACACAAAAAGCTTGTGTTTTTTGTACATTTAGGCATATTTGTATACTTGACCTTAGGTATTCGGGGTCCCGCGGTGGTTCGCCACGGGGTGATGTGACCTAGAATGAGACCGATACTAACCTTGCATACGAAGCAGTCTGGATGCCATTGTGTGTTCAGCGCTGAGATGTAGTTCTCCATGATGGGCTTACTACAACCGCCGCATTTAGGTGCGAACATGTCAAAGTAGTCAGCACGGCAGTAAGGCTTCCCATCCCTTTCATGAAAACCGTCTTCACCGAACTGTTGCCCACATTGGGCACAGAAGAAGTGTTCTGTATGCCAGGTTTTCTCCAACGCTGTCACGCATTTCTAAAATGAGATAAACACATAAGCACCTAATGTTTAAAATGACATTTTAGTTCCAATAGTTCTTAGGATGAGACTAACATCCAGGATGGGTCCATTGCAGTAGGCGCATCTTGGCGAGAAAAGGTTGTGGTAGTCTGGTTCACAGTAAGGTCTGCCATCGCGCTCGAAGAAGTTCCTAGTGCCCAGCTCTTGGTTGCAGTGAGCGCAGGTGAAATGCTCTGGATGCCACGTGCGACCCAATGCCGTGATAACCTGTGCCACACAAAACAGTTCATTATTCACTTTTATCGTCACTGAACACTCTTTTGAAGTAGAAATTTCACAGGAAAATCTCATTTATTTCTGAATATCGACCTGTCCGACAATGGGCTTATCACAAGCGTTGCAGCATCCCTTCTGGGGGGTCTGTACTCCTTGGCGGCTCATGTCTGCACGGAGAGATCCGAGCATATGCTCGAGAGAGGCGGATTCGGGTTGCCGCGGGTTGCTGCGGTATTGTTCTTGCCACGCACGCTTCTCGCGATGAACGTGGATTCCGCCGCCTTCACCTCCTGTGCCGCTTACCTGAAAATTTAAAAATCAAATATGAAATTATGATTTTATATACTGCCATCTTCTTTTACTTTAGTTCAACCGAGTTATAGTGGCAGAATATAAAGTTCATTTTGGCTTGTCGCTTGTGATCTTCGACTAAGACTTAAGATTGGAATATGTTTTCAAAGTCTAAGTGGAAGATTGCAAGATCGTAATCCCGACGTACAGAGAATAGCCCGCCTGTTCTCGGTGGATTGGAGCGAATGCCGTCCGAGTGAAATGTTTGTCTATGTACTCTAATATTATAAGCTCGCGTCCCCACCACGGTTGTGATGTAACGCTGGGAACTATCTTTAGCTGTGAGGGTTGTGTAAGTGCGAGCGAGACGAACCGAGCGCTGGAGTGTCGGCTACGAGGCTGGAAATAGCCGTGGACCAAGAAAGGCGACTTGTAAATATTATAATAAACGGAAAAGAGGAGACTGCTGTAGTGCAGTGTGCCGACGTGGCCCTGACAGCTGCCGTTCGATATTAGACCTTAGGGTGTTGAATCATCAAGCTGTAAGTTTTATTCAAAACTGATTGATAGAGATTCGATTGCCTATAGTTTTGAATTTATTTAGGAGTATTCATGAATGAAAAAACAGAGTACATCAACAATGGTACGAGTAATAAATGTTACGACGTCTTCTGCTCCGGTGTCATTTTGGCATCACTTTGGGTCATTAACTATCTTATATTTGACTAGTAACCTCGTCCCCTATGAAGTAATGTATGTAGATATTAACTACGCAATTTGATTCAATGACAGAACATTTGCACTAACAAATCTTCCTGTAAATCTTAAGAAAAGATTTACTAATGCATTTTATCCGATGTTTAATAATGTTATCGATGTATACGAGTATGTATTGACATATGCACAGTATGGCATAATATTATTTAGTGGATTGATAAGTCACTTTACTTAATTTAAAGAGTACAATATATTCCAAGCTATTTTTCTAGCATATGAATTTAATAAAAAAACTACATCAACAGGCTAAAAATCTATATGCTAGATTATCAGCACATTGTTCAATTTGATTATTTTCACGAGATGGTTTACATACGTTTTCATTTAGTTTGGCCACAAAAACAGTAAACATCATCATTATATTTTTTCAATGCTAAAAACTTAATATGAAAATGAAAAACATAAACAGTATGCAACTTTATTATGAATTATAAAGAAATACAGACACACTGCTATTGTTTTAGTTCGTTTTCTTTTTTTTAAAACAACACTCACCACTAAACACTAAACAACAGTCACCGTGACGGTCAAAAACAAACAACGTTCGACAATGTTTAGCAGGAATATTACCACAAAAGCATGGTGATAAAACAACTTACTTTGAAATCGGAAAGCGACGCCATCAGATCATCGAGCTCCTTGGTAGCGTTTGAGGCGTGGTGTTGGTGTCGCACTACGTTAGTGGCCATAGTCGGTGGTGGTTGTTGCTGAGATTGAGCTGGTTCCACCACTGTCTCTTGGACCGTGACGGTGATTTGTTTGGTCCCAGGGCGAGGTAGAGTCCCACCGGTCGATGGCGGGGGAACGGGCGATGTTGAGGCGCGGCTGTTGACGACGAATACAATATAAGGATGCTTATATTATTAAGGACTTAATAGTAGATATAGATAAATTTTTTGTGTCACACGGCTCGACCAATTTCAATATTTTTCGAAATATTTCATAAGTATGAGAATCTCTACCCACCCTTCATTCTTTAAATATGACAGTGCAATATTTGCCAGGTAGTCATTGAAGTCATTGTGCAATCTCTGTCGTTGTAAATGATAAAAAAATTAGACATATTTAGAATATCTACAGATTCAGATTCAATTTTTAGGAAAGAGTATTTTGACAAGATGCCTTTATAATTCTCAAATTTAAAAAAACTAGAAATAAAAATATTTAAAAAGTTAATTTTATAATATGTATGTGCCTATTTTATTGTTGATTTTCATACATAAAGTAAATAGCTATAAATAATATCAGCAGTATAGACCTATTAGAGATCTTGGCTCAGAGCTGCACTGCGTCTTAATTCCATTAATAGTCGATTGTCCTTCCAAAACCATTACTTATATTTACGTAAATCTTTGTCACTAATACATTATATTAGCTTGGCAACAGCGGGGAAGTATTTGGACGTGCATTGAATTATTAACTTTATGCAATAGGTTTAAGGTATATTATTATAACAGATGCTGTATAATGAAGCGCACAAAGCTAAGTGCCCTTAGATGATTAGAAACAATCACCGATGGTATGTAAAGCGGCGTGTTCAATCAGTAGATGGGTGACCCTAGAGGTCACGTTAAGCGGTCCCGGCTTTTGTCATAACAGTTGTCAAGCTTAGTTAGAGGCCTACTGGCAGTTTTAAAATATCCAATGGCAAAATTACGAAGTCACAACGTTTCTTACCAGTCCCCAAACCGCACACGGCCAGCATGGGGAGATATGGCCCTAACCCTCTCCTGAGAGGAGACCAGAACGCAGCAGAGGGACGTTATGGGTTGTTGATTATGTATAGAGCTTAGACAGGTCTGAATTTTCATGAGTAGGGTATACTGCTACTTAAGCAATAAAAACATTGAAGCAATGATTGCTATAATACTTTTATTGCTAAAGCAGTAGTATTTTGTAACATAAAATATCCATTAATTGCTGATTAGCTACATCGAGGTCTGAGACCATTTTTTATACTTTCGCTTCCCACATGGCTACAGAACTAGTGATTGTTACCTTTCCAACAACAATCGCAGGTTGCCGTTAGTGTATTATATTTATGTAAATTGTCTTAACTAATTAAAGTTCAGCTCTAATTCCACAGAAGACATTAATTTGGCATTGAGGCGTCCCTTTCCATCTTAATTGTTTAAAAAAATCATGAGGCTTTCAGACCTAAGCTAAACCATACAAATTGAGTTGATAGTTGCAAGCAAGAGCAACACTTTAGTGTGTAGCCATACGCAAACGTTGCCTTCTGTCAAAGCAAAAAAGTTCAAATGGACGCATTACACTGTTATAACACACAGAATATTTACAATTTCACACACACAGTGTGAAATTGTGTATATTTTCTTTTAAAATTATCATGAGTGATTTCGTAATGGTAGGCGATTGTTTTTGAATAAGAGTCGAAAATGTGTATGTATGAAGTTTTCCTCCGTAAAAATGACAACTCTTTTTTATCGGAAATGAAGTTTTACTGCGTTGAACGATTACGGAAAACTATTCTTATCACATCAATATAATATATGTACTTGTAGATAGGCTATCACAGCAGGTGTAATTACCGCATGTCCCCATATAAATTCTAATTAGCAAGCGGATGTGATGTCGCTCATCCATGCCAACTACAATTAGTTCACTACGTTTTGTATGTAGGTACTGTAGTCATACCGAGGAAGATGATGTTATTAATATTATTTGAATAACTTCGTGCGAAACATTACTCTGATATAGCGCGGAAATAAATAAATAAATTTAATTAATTTATTCAAACAATCACCTAAAGAGTTTCGACGGTAAGTGATATTATCGCTATTATTGCTGAAGATCAAGAGAACGGAGTGCCAAACACCCCCTTTTTTTCTTTTTTCTTGCGGATTTCTCCCCGGATACCACCAGTCGATGACTATGTCGGACTCGAAACGGCCAAAACCGCACGCAGTCTCGGGTACTATAGCCGAGTAACCAGGTGTACCCTCGAAAGGAAGTCTCAGGAACCCCTAAGTACCTCGAACCATCTACGGCACGGTTAAATGTAGATGGTCCTCTCCTATGTGGGAACCCCCATGTTCCCTTACTGATCTCAAAAAGGGCGAGGGCGCATCGCGCTTCGCGCCCGATTTATCTACCGTTTCTACCCCTATTCATCACATGGGTTTCGTAAAAGGCGACTAAGTTAGGAAACTACACAAGATAATATCACTCTATAGAAAAGGAAAATTTGAAACAAACTACACCAACCCGTTCGCTAACGTGGTATAGTAGACCAAAACATTTTTAAGGAGATGCCTATATTCAGCAGTAGACTGTCAAAAGCTATTTATGCGATGATTATTGGAGGTTAAGGAAAGTGGGTTTTTGGTAACCAGACTCCTTTCCTGGCGGAATATAATGAAGTGCTTGACATACTGTCTGAGAGGCTGTGGCATTGTATGGTCAGATTCGGAAGCATTTTGATTCATTTTCTTTTACGTAGTTCCCTCTCACTATGATTCCGGATCCTGGAAACGGGGCGTGAAAAAGCCACTTTACTAGGCCACCATAGTGTGGGTCACCATGCGACAATTGTCTACATTCAAAATGAGTATGGCGACCATCACTCCAAATTTTATGCAATGACGCCATTCCTTGTCAACATGGCTGTACATAAATAATATTTGTTATTGTACAACAAACACGCACTGCTATCGACAGATATGTAAAAATATACGCACCCAGCGGATGTGATGGATCACTGCCAAACTCCGAAGATGATAAATGCATTAATGTAATAAAATATTTTCGGATTTTGGATCAAATCTCACAGCCAATTAAAAAGATACAGTGAATTTCATTCATTTATTTATATGTTTTTAACTAAACGATAATAATACACGTTTCACGAATCTTTTGCTCAGATCTTCAAACGTTGCGTGATTGGTGTTTTCCGACCTAAACTTTTACAACTTATAGGACGGCGAAAAGAAAAACGATTTTACGGACGATTTTGTATCGTAAGCCACCTAAAGTGACTACTTTGCCCGATGGATAGCATGAGCAGAATACAAGATAAATTTAATGGTCACCATATTCAATGCGAATGCAGATTATGCAGCATGGCGACACACACTATGGCGGTCTACTGAGATATTTCTGATCTCGCACTCACCAGCGAAACACGACAGCACGAAGGCTCTCATTTTAGGTTGGTCTTCTGTGAGAGGTTAGTACCGTTATAAGCGTAGTTCTACTAGCTTGTTTTTATTTCTTTAACACGTCTTTGTGTTTCATGCCACACTCTCACTTGTGCATAACCTCTGCTCTTTTAATGGTACCTTTATATCTTACATTGACTATTTTAAATGTGGGTAATATCATAGAATGGGTAATATGTGTATTATAATTTCAACTTTGTACAGCCCCTCTTCAAATTACTCAAGACATAACAAGTTTAAGATATATAAATAAACATAAACAAAACATATTTTACAATGCCATAAAATTTATAAAAAAAATGTACCGCATCAATATAAAAAGCTATTATGTGTCGACCATAGACATTAAACTGACCACAGTAAAGAATTCCCGTAGAAAGTTAAAGTGTGGTGCCACAACAGAGGGCGATTATATCAACAAAACACTGTGGTGATGTCATACCGAGCTATTCCTGTTCGATACAGAAATAGGTAGAAGTTTTCACACGGCCCATTCGACGGCCCACCGTGGCTCACTATCTAGTTTGGAGATTTTATCAGGGTTCCGTACAGTCATGACCAATGTATAACTGATGCGCTTGACCTTGGTTCTATTGTTGTTTTTTTCTTTTGATTTGAGGGGTTCTTTTCACAATACTGACGATAAACTTGGCTTTGTATAATTTCAATACAAACGAAATACGCAAATACTGCTCCAGTTACGCACTTTTTTTTTTAAAACAAATTTTAAACTTGATAAATTAAAACTACAACCTTCCTCGAGAAACAATATATCCATTGCTGAAAACAGATTAAAACTTAGTGGTAGTTTTTAAATTTATATTATTTATTTAGACAGACAGATGCGGCAGATACTATTTTATAAACACTATTTTACTATAAGTACTTACAATTTAGTTTGGATCACCCTGAGGGCCGGTTAAAGTGGTAAATGACCCTTATTGGTACGTCGCCTTAGTGGGTCAAGTGTTCAATTGATATCCTAGTCAGGATAATTGTGTGCTAAACACGATTGTGCCGTGTGGTGACGGATTAAGAATACAGAATGTCACCACCCCTATTCATCCCGCGGGTGTCGTAAAAGGCGACTAAGGGATAAACTACGCAAAACAACATCAATGCAAAGAGAAGGAAAACTTGAAACTAACCCTATACCAACCCGTCTGGCCAGCGTTGTATAGTAGGCCTAAACCTCCTTCTAAGGAGAGGCCTATGTCCAGCAGTGGACTGTTGAAGGCTGTTGATGATGATGAAACACGATTATATATTCTGCCTGGATTAGTTTATCATTGAGAAATTTTACTGTTGTTTATCTGAGACTGCCGTGTGTGAGATCAGTGAAATTACTACCTATAGTTGTTTATTATGACGCGTGTTAAATAAGACTAGACATTATAATTTTGTTACATATAAATGCCAAAAGTTATTTTAGAATACATTATAATATTACCTTACGAGACAATTGGCATTGCTTCATAGTAGTATTTTCAAATTATTAATTATATTAACAATTTATATCGTTAATAATGTATGTGAGTGTAAATATGAGGTATCTAATTCAGGATCTATATATCACTGGCAGTTTTTCGATAACTTATAGCTGTGCAAGACAGCGTCAGGGACCACCATAGAACCTTCCAAGAACTTAATACTCGTAACCTACAAATAATTTATTTTTTGTTAACATTCACACATATCGAAATGGAAAAAGACACTTATTTGAAAAAAAATAAGACTCCATATCTTATTTCCAACTTTTTAAATTAGTAAGGAAAAGTAAAACGAACATGTCACGAGGGGATTGTGCAAAGAAAGAGTTAGAATTGCGTTGAAAATAATACTAATTCTTCAGTAAAACTGTTTATGTAAATACTACATATCAATCTACATAGCTGTGGCAATTGAATAAAACCCAGCGATATTCAAGCATTACTAAAAAAATATTTTGATCAAAAGTTAAAACGAATCATTGCTTTGGAAACTATAATAACAAACAATCAGTGTATGACGCATTTTTCTGTTTAGTAATTTAGATAATATTTATAGTTAACATATATATTTTCAATACAACGTTATTGTAAGAATTGCATTACATGTAATTGAATCTGCGGAATGAGGCGGCGTAAAGCGATATGAGCTTTAATATATTAACTACCTTGTTGGTCTAGTGGTCAGCGTATGCGGCTGCTGATCAAGAGGTCTCGGGTCCGATGCCCCAGTCAGACCAAATGTTTGTTTGATCTGCAAATGTTTGTTTCGGAGTCTGGGTGTTGTCTATGCATAATATGTATGTATTGACAAAAAAACGTATGTTTATATATTTATATCAGTTGTCTAGTAGCCAAAATACAAGCTCTGCTTAGTTTGGGACTAGATGATGTTGTGTGTAACAGTTATAAACTGTTAACAATCCAACTATCTTTCCGACTTGATTCCTCTTCTGTCCGTCGTAATCTTAAACAAGAAACTAGAAGGATAGAAGTAGGGTTGAATTAAGTTTTTAATTTAAAATGTAAAACGACTGTAATATAAGACATACACATTAGACTAAAATAGTAAATCTCTGGAACATTATTTGGCATGCAATGCTAATGTGTAGTGTGTGTTTTTTACAATAATCGACTTGCGTTTAATTCGTGTTTATGTTAACTAGTGACGTGACATAACAAACGGGGATTGAACAACATTTACAGCTGTTTTGATATGTAATATTGGAATCTGTTGTAACAAATGGAAATTTTCTCGTCCTTTGATAAGATACAGAAGGTGATTTGTCAATTAAAGATAAATTATAAATCGAATTCATTAATGTTACTGTCTGTAACACAACACCTAAGGTATTGTGTTTCTAAATTCTGGTAAGATTTAAAGAACTAATTTTGATTCTTTTAAATAATTTCAGTACTTATTGCATTTTTTTGTCATTTGCACCATGTGTCAGAAAATAGATATTATTTATTAATTTATTTATTTTAACAGCAGACATCTGCTTATTAGCTTCTTTTCTTAAACGGATTTTTTTGGACATTCTTCAATTGATTATTTTAAAACTACGTAAACAGTCGATGTAATTGTGCCTATTCTTATTTATTTTATATCGAACAGGGGCAAACAAGTAACTAACTACAGATGCTCATAGACACAACGCAAATGTAACATCCGCTTCGGAGGTGATAATTTTAGGGTACAAGTGTAATTTAAATAATATTTAGGGTATAAGTGCATTTTGTTGAATATTGATGTGATATAATCAAGTCCATTAAGTCCACCTTTGTCACTGTTATGTGCATAAAGTATAAATAACAAAAAAATAGTAAACAGAATCATATTACACAGCAATTTCTGGAATGGAACAACTAAACAACAAAAACAAAGGTGAAATTTTTAACAACTTACCCATTGGGCAGTTCAGCACTGAGTTGATCGAGGAGTGAGTCGACAGTAGGTCTCGAAGCTGCTGGACTAGTAGCGCCGTTGGTCCGCGGATAACTGCCTATTAAAACAATAATATTATTATTATATAGTTTTTAAATACAATATCTAAAAGCATTCCCAGAAAAAAAAGAAGGAAAAAACTCCAAGAAGAATTTTGATTTACTAATTAAATCCCTGTTATTTTTGTTAATGATAATAAAATGTAGCTATTTCAAAATTCAAAAAAAACAATGCGATAAATAATCTTATTTTGGTGTCTCAAATACGTCAAAATTGATCCTAGTGTTAGTCAAGACTCCCGATTGTTTTCGGGAATTGTGTTTTAATTGATCACAGTGGCGTGCAATGGGAAAGAAATAGTTCTTTCCCATTGCACGCCACTCTGATCAATTAAAATACAATTCCCTGACTGCTGACATAGGTCAGCAGTAGACTGCAATAGATAATGACGTTTTAAATAAGAACAAACTATTATTGTAGACAGATGACAGAAAATACAGCTGATTTGTTTGTTTATTCTTTGATCCCACTGCAATCATATTCCGAATTCGCGATATTGCAAATCTAATCTACGATATTACGAACCTCCTTGCAATCAAACACTGATGATTTAAAATGAATAGTTTTATAGTTTGTTGTTTGTCTTAATAATTTAGTTATATTGGATAGGAGCCCACGGTTTTAAAACAAAATTTTGTCAGAAATTCAGCCTACTCACGACATTGATCTTCAAACGTACAGAAGATCCCAAAACCTCATCAATCCATCATCACTTTCATGTTTCCTTATGTTATACGAATAGCTGTGTTTTGACGCCTATACGTGAACTGAAATAGCTTTCCGCATCTCATACTTAACATTGGTGCCGATTCTTTTGTAGATCATAACCAAACAATCTTCATTACTAAACTTTAGACATAGAATATTAAGCTCTAGATTTATACTTGACAGTTTTTAATTTCAATGATATTTAATTTCGACGGACAAGGCACGCAACAAATAATGTACTAAGTAATATTATATGTTTTAGTAATAAAAAGCTATACTTGATTTGAATCTTGCATTTTCAAGCTACAAACGCGACATCATGAGCCATTTGACCGAACCAATTGTTTGAAGAGTTTTATTTGATTTACGAAATCTGCAAAATTTAAAACAATAAAATTTATCAAAGGATCTTTAATTCGTTGCGATATTTGAATTGAACACAGTTTTGTATTCTGCTATTATTGCCACAAAACTTCCAAAAGCTGTAAACGGGAATTTTTCCGCTAGACATATTGGCACTCAGCCGCTTTTTTGGACAACATCTTGTTGTTGGCATCGGACGAAGTCATCATATTCAAAGCCACCTGTTCAGTTTGGTACTTTTTCATCATGGAACAAATTATACGTCCATTACGTCCAACAGAGTTGTTTTTCTTGAAACGATCCAGTTCTTGTCAAAACTACGTTAACATGGCTCTTACTGGCTGTGAAATATTACAGTGTACATTGTTTGTAAATCATAAGTGGTTTACGAGTGATGAAATTGGGATAATTATTTTTAATGTTGGTTTCGTTGCCAAAAGTTTAGGTGCGTGTATTATTTGCACGCGTGCCTATAAATATAAAACAAAAAGTTCTTAATGACTGTAATGTTTGGTACAACAAAAATTAACTTTTGTAATGCTAGTGAACATGAATTAGAAGACCTTATTTTTGAGTCTCTGAGAATGCAAAATCTTATACAAAATGTGAGTATGACTTCGTTGCTTTATTATTTTTAAGTTAAATGTAAAAAAGCTAAAAACATTTTGTAGTACATTTCCGCTCTTGAAATTCACATCATTTACATACTAATTATTTACTTTAAATGTCTGTGTTATTGCATAATGTTAACATTGCCTTGCAATGTACTGAAAGAATTGTTCTTTACAAGGTGAGTTAAAAAAAATAATTTGGACAGGACATGTAGATGAGCTAGGATCAGCGTAATATATTATGTATTTGTAAGAGATGCGTGTATGAAGTGTATAAAAGAAAACTAGAACATAGAATAGAACGTAGACTTTGAATTTGGTCCCCCTCCTCGAAGCTCTTGAACTCACTCGAATAAAGAAATAATGATGAAATGAGTATTCAAAAACGTGTGTTGTAATAATATCGCAACATATATATGCTTGTTGAGATACTTCATGTTGAATTGATTTTGAAATAGCTATTATAAAAGCATTATCTAATCAAATAAATAAAACTGGAGAGGTTGTTTGTAATGCCATAAAAACCAGTTTCTTTATAAATGCATCTGAATGTTTACAAGGTACTTATGCCAAAATTCAATTTTAGAATTGTTTGTCTGACTGAACATTTTTCACGCGGCTTTCACAAGCTACAGGGTAATATGGTAAGAAGTAATTTAGGAACTTTAATATTGGAACAGGATAGTTTACAAGAACATAAATAAATAAGGTCGATTATAGAGTAGAGCTTGACAATTTGGTAAAGAGGCTGTATAACTAAGAAAGGAAATAGGCATTTATGGGTAGTATTGAGAGATCTTGTCTGATGATTTTGAAAGGATTACTCTAGCTATTCGATAAAAGAAAAAAAAACATTACGTAAATTGAAGAAGTTCGTCAAAGAGGGTGTCGAGTTTAAAACAAGAATCGAAGAAAAAACTTAATGTACAGACCGCAAAGCAATTTTAGATGATGAAGATGAGATGAGATGATGAAGATGGAAGAGTTCAAGGTAGTAGAGTTAATCTGATTTTAGTACGAATGGGCCGACTCCACCGGGGTGGTACTATCCTTGAATAGAAGAGTGTGTGTATCCTTGAGTCCTAAGTGCTGTTGTATTTCGTTGGTGAGTACGAAATACAACAGCGTGAGACCCAATGATGCAAAAGCATCTCACTGGGCCGCCATGGTGTAGGTCACGATGGTGCATTGTGTGCACTCACAGTAATAATGGTGATCACCACTCTTGGATTCTGCTAATGCTTTCCACCAGGCAGAGTAGGATCACTTTGACAAGTTCATATAAAAAAAAGTCTTATACGATATTAATATCAAGAAGAGACGATTAATAAAAGATTAAAGGAGGTATCGATTATATTATATTATCGGTAGGCGCCCTATGTCCAGTACGACGATATGCTGATGGTGATAGGGTTCGTACTTTAGTTAAAACTACAAAATCAAGGCTAATATCAGACTGTAAACTAAACAAGATTGTACAGAGTTAGACTATTTCTGTTTAGTACAGGATGGAAATGGCGGCCTTGCCGTCGACATTTGCGATTACGATTATAAACAAACTATTTATTACTGTATTTCGATGTATATATATTATATGTTACGAGGTTTATAGCTTTAAGTATATGGATTTCGTTTATATTATATTTGACTGCCTTGTTGGTCTAGTGGTGAGCGTATGCGGCTGCTTATCAAGAGGTCTCGGGTTCGATGCCCGGGTCAGACCAAATATTGGTGTGATCCACAAATATTTGTTTCGGAGTCTGGGTGTTTTTCTATGTATAATATGTTTGTATTTACAAAAAAGAGTATGTTTATGTATTTATATCAGTTGTTTAGTACCCATAATACAAACTTTGCTTAGATTGGGACTAGAAGGTGTTGTGTGTAAGATGTCCGAAATATTTATTTATTTGGTACCATTACATATTCCTAATTTTGTGTTGGCGTAAAATAGAAACGAAATCGGGAATATAACAAGTATCAATATTTATAAAACTTTTAATATTCATATAATCCATCCAAGTTATGTCTTACAATAATTGATTATTTCTCTGTCTAGAAGACATTAATGTGATTTCTAAAATTTATGAGCGACTCGTACCTATAGGAATGATACCTTAAGGTGGAGTTAAACCTTCAAATACTTTCCGATCCTTTTTTTTCACGTCGTCTTTTTAAAAGAACCTACAGTTCTAAAAAACTGGGATATTGCATTCTAGGTCCTCGGTTTCATATTCGCATATTAGACAGATTATACGGGAAGTATGGAGGAAAATTGAGGGCAAAGATCCAACTTTTTTTGTAACGTACATGTAATTTTTCTATAAGTATATTCAGGTGACAGTGTTTTATGACATCTATATCACTTATTAACGTAATCATCACATACAAAATCAGAAAAAAAATGTATGTATTTTAGTTGTTGTCCGTGTGGTGACGGATTAAGAATACAGAGTGTCACCACCCCTATTCATCCCGCGATTGTCGTAAAAGGCGACTAAGGGATAAACTACGCAAGACAACATCAATGCAAAGAGATGGAAAACTTGAAACCAACCCTATACCAACCCGTCTGGCCAGCGTGGTATAGTAGGCCAAAACTTCCTTCTAAGGAGAGGCCTATGTCCAGCAGTGGACTGTTAAAGGCTGTTGATGATGATGATGATGATGATGATTTTAGTTGTTTGTCTTGCTGTCAGTGTCATCAAGGAACCGTAAAACTTTTGATCTCGAGAGGAAAAAGTGGAAGGAAGGTAGGAAAATATTCGGGTCAGTATGATAGTGTGTCGCACACAAGTTATTAGTAAAAGTCACATAGAAAAACAGAAATATAATAAAATCGGTCAAGTGCGTGTCAGGCCGCGCACAGGAAAGGGTTCCTCAGTCACCCATAATGGTACGTGGATTTAAAATCGTAACCAATAGATAATTGTTATGTTTATGTATTAATGCGTTAATTTTGTATGACGTTTTCTAAGGAAGCGTTTTTTACAAGTTAAGCCTCTATAACTCCTGAACTAACAAAGTCACCTAATCCGTTGTAGTTTTCTTTTAAAGTTCATTATATGGACCACCGTCACGATTTTTTCCAGATTTTTTGAGCAAGCCAGCTTTTAAAGGAGGGGGACGCCCTATTTTTACAAAAAAGTGCCCTTTAAAGTGGAATTTCTCGCAAACGGATACCTAAATCAAAAAATCGTCTTAGTAACCCTTTATTGTTTTAAGGCCCGTATTACACTGTAAAATATTTGATAAAAGATCTTTTATAAAATATATGATAAAATATTTGCCGAATGGATCTTTTATAAAAGATTTGTGGCTAGAGTTTACACTACGTAAAAGATACACGTCAAATATCATTGTTGATCAAATATTGGTTTAGTTCGGTTATTATACTTGAGTATTAAAACGTCATTGAAACTGTTGGTCTAGCACTTGTAATCAACATTATCATGGATGATGTAGCATTCTATGCTTGTTTAATTACATTGAGTGCTATAATATTGACTGCTTTATTGAACAAAAGGCAATGTCACCGACGCAAGCGTGTTTGGGTTAAACAATGGGTTGCAACTGTTGCAAGGCGTGGCGTTAAAGGGATTCAACAAAACTTATAATAATTATTAAGTGAAGACAAGTTATTTTATAAATACCTTGCCTTTTGTTTCTATTTTTGTAGTCTTCGTGTTTTGTGTTGTTCAGCGTTTCGTGGCATTCGTAAATGTTTTTAAATAAATATAGTAATAAAAATAAATAATAAATATCATTAAACAAATAATAAATTTCAAACAATCAATACATAATTTCATTAAGCAACATTATTTTTTATAATGCTTTATTCATGTATTGTCGAGAACTTCGAGTAACAAATCATTGTCTTCAGATTCTGACTTTTTTAAATCACACATTATTGACATTAAATAATTACAACATTTTTGCGGATAGTTTCCCAGGTCTTGGTATATTTTTGCCATAACTTTTTTTTTCTTTAATTAACCATAGGCATTTTAACGAATGACTTGCTGATAAACGTACCTACGAATTGAACAATCAAATTACTAATAACAATAACAATCAAGGTATTTGTAGTAAATATAAGCGCAGTTTAACCTTAACCACGAATTCTTAAGAATATGTTTATATTGATAATAGTGTTCTCTCTGACTCTGCTCTCTTAGTAACAATCAATCGCACTAGATGTCGCTAAGATTGTATTATCTCAGGGCTATACACCTTTATTTTGCTTATTTTGAAATAAAAAAAAATTGACATTATAAAAATCCCCCTAAAAATATGACACCCCTAAAAAAACCCCATCCTATACTTTTCCCCCCTAAATTTAGGGGGAAATCCGCCTAAGCTGGGTACTCTGAGTTTATTCTTGCTACTACATGACAAAATTAACTACTAAATGGTGGTGCCACCTTACAAAAAATAATGCTAAATTGTGCAATAATATGGTAGAAATAGGTGCCGATGCAATCCAAATCTTTTATAAAATGTAATGCCAACCTATTAAATATGATAAAAGAAATATTTTATAAAAGAAATATTTTATAAAATATGGCCTATTACACTATCAAAGATCTTTGTCAAATGTGGCATTCGTACTCGTAAATCAATAATTTTGTTGTTTCAACAGTCCAACTGAACTTAATTGTTGCCATTTCTTGCTTGATAGGTTAATGAAACCTCCATCGTGGTGTCTTGAACAGAAAAAGGGACGAAGCAAAGTTAATTCTTGCTACATTAAGATAAAATTCGGTTCCCGGGTCAGACAAAATATTTGTGTGATTCACAAATATTTGTTTCGGAGTCTGGGTGTTTTTCTATGTTTCATATGTATGTATTTACAAAAAGCAGCCAAGTGCGAGTCGGACTCGCCCATGAAGGGTTCCGTAGCAGCAAGTAACATAATATTTTTTTTATAATTCGTTGTAACTTGTATTGATGTTTTAATAATAGTGTTTTGATTGAAACAAATTTAAATTGCGGTTTATGATTTACGACGTATTAAAAAAAACTACTTACTAGATCTCGTTCAAACCAATTTTCGTTGGAAGTTTGCATGGTAATATACATCATATATTTTTTTTTAGTTTCATCATTCTCTTATTTTAGAAATTACAGAAATTACACATTTCACCACTTTAAAAGTATCTCTCGCGCAAACTATTCAGTTTAGAAAAAAATGATATTAGAAACCTCAATATCATTTTTGAAGACCTATCCATAGATAACCCACACGTATGGTTTTAATGAAAACATTATTTTTGAGTTTCAGTTCTAAGTATGGGGACCCCCAAAATATATTGATTTTTTTTTCTATTTTTGTGTAAAAATATTTATGTGGTTCACAGAATACATCTACTGACCAAGTTTCAACAGTATAGCTCTTATAGTTTCGGAAAAAAGTGGCTGTGACATACGGACGGACAGACAGACATGACGAATCTATAAGAGTTCCGGTTTTTGCCATTTGGCAACGGAACCCTAAAAAAAAGTATGTTTATGTATTTATATCAGTTGTTTAGTAGCCATACAAGCTCTGCTTAGTTTGAGACTAGATGACGTTGTGTGTAAGTTGTTCGAAATATTTATTTATGTTTGAATTAATAATATGGTAGAAATAGGTAGAATTAGGCTTAACTAATTCTACCATATTATTGCACAATTTAGTTTTATTTTTTGTAAGGTGGTAACACCATTTAGTAGTTAATTTGTTCAAAATTCTTTTATAAAATGTAATGCGAATCCGATAACTTTGATAAAAGAAATTTTATAAAAGAAATATTTTATAAAATATGGCCTATTACACTATCAAAGATCTTTGTCAAAGAACTTTTATAAAAGATCTTTTATCAAATATTTTACAGTGTAATACGGGCCTAAAAGAACTATCTAATGATATCCCACACGATGGGGTAGCCGCGAGAAAAAGAAACATCCCCACTTTACGTGTAGTGGAGGTACCATACCAAATAAAAATATTTTTCATAATTTTATTGTAGCACTAACTCGATGTAATTGCAACACATAGTCATGAAAAACTTCATCTTTCTAGCACTTACCGTTTGGACGGTAAGTCGAGGATGGACTGACGGACGGACGGAAATGACGAATCTATAAGGGTTCCGAGTCATAAACTTCGGAACCCTAAAAACGTAGTTTTAACAGTGTTATACCTGCTGTCGGTGTCATTCCAAAACTTTAAAAAAATTAACTCGAGAGGAAAAAGAGAAGATTTACGATCACTTAATTTTTAGACCAGTGTGAGAGAGGAAGAGAGAGAGAGGTTACATTAAATTAATTATGTACAATAGTGCTGCTGCTACAATTTAGCTTCGGTTGAGTTGAGATGAGAGCACAGAAAAGTGGAGTCCGAAAAACGAGTAGGTAAGGTCAGTAAGGTCAGTCCATGGATGGAGAGACATACTGAGAAAATCAAAAAGTAAAAAGAAGAGAGAGTTTGCACAGAAAACTAGATCTAGACAGATATGTAACATATTTAAATAATTAGTTTAGTCGTGTGTAAGCAGGAGAAATCCCTTTTGTATTCGCTTTATCCTGAAGACGTTCACAGCATAAAACCTTACTACACTACAATATTTTAGAGCAATTCTTACAAAATTTTTAAATTACTACATTTTAGTTTTTTTTTAAAGTCCTGATAAAAAGTGATAAGAAGTGATCGTTGTACCTAAAATTTATGCAAATCCATATAAGCATGACACTTACCAGTTCTTTCATTATACGAGGACTTCTCCACATAGTTCCCGTATCTCGCATTGCTCAGATCATCGAGAAGAGTGTCCAGTTCAGTCAGGTTTCCTCTGCCACCAGTCCTGCCGTATCCAGGTTGTGGGGTGTTGTAGTTCGTCGTGTGACTGCTGTAGGCGGTCTGTGTGTTGTTATAATTTGTAGGCATTGCTTTCTCAAACATTGCTGACGTGTTTTGGTATGTTGGCTGTTGGATAAAAAAAAACTGCGGTTAAGATATGACCTAGGAAGCTTATCTACTGGTTAAGAACAGAAGTAATATTAAATGAAAGCATGTCATTATAATCTGTTAATTTACAATAAAAAAAATATAATTGAAGATTTATACTTTCACCCTAAAAAACACAGTTCGATTTTTTTGTAAGGGTAGTACGTCTTTTTCTCTTCTTTTACAAGGGGGTGGGGTGGGTCACAATGTCCTCGTGGCCTATCAATAGGTCAAAGGATCTTAAATTGAAAGAGCTAGTCAAGAAGTTATCAAAATATTCCAGGTAAATATAGTATACTCTTCATCCAACAGAACTCGAATAAGTAACACAGATGATAAGACTCGCACACGAATCGATTACTTTTCAATATTTAAATGCGTGCCGTGCCATACCATTTCGTTGTCATGGTCTTAAAGTATGCATCCCTTAACCATAGATAAAGGGTGCAAATATTATTTTTCTACAAAGATTTATTTCAGTGTATTTGTTTTATTTAACATAACATAACACACTGCAATATTAACGATTACGATTTATGATCGGCCTTGCTGTGGCTACCTATAAACTTTTGATAAGAATTCCAAGCGCCACTTGTTGTATATATTTTTTTAAATATGAGCCTGCCAAAGTGACTCTACTCAGCCTGATGGAAAGCATGAGCAGAATCCGAGACCTTCGAGAGAGGTCACCTTCCTCATTGTGAGTGCACACACCGTGACTCACTCTGACGACGCCCGCGGGACCTAAAAGTATAGTGTACACATCACGGTATATTAAATACCAGCTTTCGACGTATTTCGGTTATCGCGGTAAAAAGTAGCATATGCTCTTTCTCAGGCTCTTTACTATCAGTGTACGAAATTCTATATAAATCGGTTTAATAGTTTAGGCGTTAAAGTGCGACAGACAGACAGATTAACTGTCGCATCTATAATATTAGTAAGGAGTAAGGATTATTCGACAAATAATAAGTATTTAATATTTTGAAACTTCCATTCAGATTAGCTATTATCTTATAATATTAATCTTTCAAACATCAGCTTCATCTGTTTCTTGATACCAATATAAAATGCGAATTGGCAAGTATTTTCCATTCACTCAAGGCTAATAAATATTACGGAGAAAACATAATTTTACGTCAACATCATAATATTAATGTTATTTATACTTAAAGATATGATTTATTACTTCTATGTGTTGTATATTGCTACACACATAAACATACGAGATGGTTACCGCTACTCCTAGATTCTACTCACGCTTACCATCAGGCAGAGTAGAGTCTTGTAGGAGGTAAGTGTATTAAAATGACACCGAATATGATGTGACACCACCGCTAATCATCCCATGGGTGTTTAAAGGAGTAAACTACGCAGGGCACCATCACTGCAAAGAGAAGGAAATCTCGAAATAAACCCTTTACGAATTCGTCTGGTCAGTGTGTTACAGTAGGGCATAACCTCCTGGGGGCGGCGTCGGCGTGTGCCGAACGCCGCCTAAGAGAGGGTCGTCGCCGCGTCGTAAAGAGACTGGAGCCCGCACTAGGAGCGGGCAGGCGCTGGGAGGAGTCCAGAAGGAGATATGACCCTGGACTCCTCCTAAAATAGAAGCGCAAAGAAGGCACACCGTGTGGTTTTTAGTCGGTTCGAGTCCGACACACCGCCCCGCCGAACCGAAAACCCTGGGGGGGGACGGTCCGTAGGGATTTCCACACGTAAAAAAAAAGGCTATAACCTCCTTTCTAAAGAGAAGCCTATGTCAAGTGGACTGTGAAACGGTGATAATGAAATATATTATTACTAACTCATGTATTGAGCAACGTCATCATCACAAAGGAGAAACCCGAAATCCATACAAACTTGGGCCTGGCGTTACAGTGCTAAAATTTGGTCATAAATTACAATATCTATGACGATTTCACGAGCCTAATTTTCAGGTCTCCCAGCAATGGCCAAATTGGTAAAATCAGACAATGTTTACATTTTAGGTTATGTTTATTGTTTGAGTTATTTTAATGAAAAATTGGCCAAGTGTGTGTCAGGCAACGCATAAAATAGGGTTATGTACTCACCCATAATTAAATCGTGCCCAATAGATAATTAATAATATTAGTAAATAATAAATATTTCGGACATTTTACACACAACGCCATCTAGTCCCCAAACCAGACAACTGATATAAATACATAAACATACTTTTTTTTTTGTAAATACATACATATTATACATTGTTGTATTTGCTTATTATTTCTTTATTTTTGTACGAAGTTTTTTAAGTCAGCTTATTTCACAAGTTAGGCCTTTATAACTTCTAAAATAAAAAAAGTTATCAAAACCGCTATAGTTTTCTATAACATGAAAAACACGATTTGATACATTTGTGTTTTTCTATGGCATGGTCACATTAATGTAAAAATGCAAAACTACCCTTTCATGCTATATTTAATGCTGCCAGTTGTAGATATTTTGAATTGCCGCCATTGTAAGTAGTTGTGTCACGATTCGATGGCCAGACTCTATTTACATTGATTAAAATACCTATTAAAACAATCTTTTATACTAAGACAAAGAAGTATTATTTATTTATAACAGTATCGATTTCCACTAAATCGATCCTATTTTAGGAATGCTACGTTTGTGGAGCTGGTTACGTATATTGAAATAAGTGTTGCAGAGGTTTACAAAGGTTGTTTAAAACAATAGAATTCTACTTATTTTCTACACTTGGCCATTGCAAATGAAGCTAAGATTTCGATAGGTTAATCAAGCAAAATAGACGAATTTTTTGGTACATATCCCATTCATGTAACGCTTAGGCCCAGAATCGGGTTTCTCCTTTTTATTGCTTTTCGATTTTCGATTTCGATTGCTTGGAAAAGGGATTTTACAACTTGGAATGCATCATCCTCTCCCGATTTCTTTCATTCAACTTTCATTCAAAAACTGCCTTTATAGTATTAAATTATTATAGTCCCACATACTGCGCTCCTCCTTCAAAGGGAGCTCGAGTTTACGAAGCTTGGTTTTAAGAGTAATATACTTTCACCATTAACGACTAAAAGACTAGAAGAAAATTAGTTAGGGATCTAAAATTTTAAATACCAGACTTTTATATAAGATTGAAAATTTGTTCTTTCAGGTATTGCAGAAAGACCACGAAAGGATTGTTTGTTTACTCGTAACTCACTCAACTCTCATTTAATACCTGTGTAGTAGTATGTTAATTATAGGTTTAAACAGAACTGATTCTTTTTATTTTAGAATTTAAGTCGTATAAAAAAATCTTGTAAGGGATTAAAGGATCCGTGAGCCACTCGAAAAAGGTCCTTGATAAGCAGTTAATGACAGAAAAAATAATATTTCATGAATGCATTACGAATAAAATAGTGACATCTACAGCACATGCAGTGTAACAGTGAGTTGGAAACTCTTGAACTTTGCTGTCGAGTTTCCGACACGTAAGACTAGATGGCGTTGCACGTGTAATCCTACCAATATTATAATACAAAGTTTGTTGTACGGATTAATGGATTTAGATGAAACTTTACAATAAATATAGCCTACATATCAGAATAACATATGGGCTACTATTTACCGCAACACGCGGGCGGAGCTGCGGGCAAAAGCTAGTATTATAAACGCGAAAGTTTATAATATATGTATGTATGTTTGTTGCTCTTTCACGCAAAAGCTACTGAATGGATTTGGATGAAGCTTTACAGTAATATAGCTTACAAATCAGAATAACATAGGCTACTTTTTAGTGCAAAAATCGAGATACACGCGGGCGGAGCCGCGGGCAAAAGCTAGTATTAAAATAATGAAAAATTCAATAAAAATATTACGTTAGCAGTCGCTATATTCTTGTTCTTACGTATGTTCGTGTTGTAGCTACGTATGTTCTTGTATTACTACAGAATGTAGTAATACAACAACAGTATCACTTAAAGTAAATAATTACATACTTTCCTGTTGGATTATCCTGATGCGAGAAATAATTAATTAGGTATATAACGTATAGAACACGTATTGAAATTCGCTGAATGCTGTATAATTCTTTTTACCCCTGTTTCAACAACTAGGTAGATTATTCTGCCTGCAGAGTGTTGAGGGTCAAGCTTGGATGTGTTCCACATCTTATTGTTTCAGCCTTTCCGTTTTACAATATTGTTAACTATCAGTCTCACTTAATTACAAGATTTTTGTTTTATTAGACTTGATGGACGAAAACCAGTTATCGTAACGCATGCCCTCTAATATTTTTTATTACATTAAACCTTTTTTTAATGTAAAAAAAACTAACTTTCTACGTTAAAGTTAACCCGTGCTGAACGCATCCGAAAGTTTATGGTAGAGAGCATTTTTAACACTTCTTTACATGAGCACTAAATTATGGTACATACATATGGGTGGTTCTCCAAAATTTGGTTAACTTGGTGTTAGCAGCAGTTTTCACATATTTGTGTCTATTTTATTCAATATTCTTTTTATACCAAAGTGACTCTACCCTGCCTGATGGAAAGCACAAGCAGAATCCAAGAGTGGGGGAAACCATGGCGGCCCACACTATGGCGGCTTAGTGAGATGCTTTTTCACGCCCCGCTTAAAGGACCCGGGATCAAAGTGGGTAGGAAACACGTGAGCTGGTAGTGAGTTCCAGCTTTTGATTGCTCTGCATAAAAAGGAAGAGCCGAACCGTTTCGTTCTAGTGTGTATTTCCTCTACCCTGAGGCTGTGACTTCCAACTTCCTGTGTTGTCCTGTAAAGGAAGGGAGAAGGAGGAACCAGTTGGAAGTGCTCTTCAGAACACTCTCCATGGTAAAGACGATAGGGGACCGCCATAGAAGCGATATCTCTCCGCAACTAATAAGCGACATTATAAAGTCCATGTAATTTGGTCGCTCACTTTGATTTATATCGCAATGTTTTTTATTTCCGAAAATCGCTTCTAACTCCTAATATCAGTCCCTAGCCATGTAAGATCTCCCAAACTTGTAAGATCTCTAACTCTATAATAATACTTTGATTTAACTCGACTTTAACGTCCCATTTGCCAAATGCAAAAATACGCGGCATCTAATCTTACGGCATCTTTTATAACTTACTCAAGGGTATATGAATTCACTAAAATAATAAGAAAAATTTAATGTTACAAAACAATTTTAAATAATAAAAATATATTATTGAAACTCTCACTTAACATAATTATAAAGATTACATCTTTTTCTTCAATGGAATATTTGTTTTGGAATGTTGGAATGAAAATACCCCAAGGTATTTTCTATGTATAATATGGACATTTTGTATTTAGGAAAAAAAGTATGTTTATGTTTTTATATCAGTTGTCTAGTTACCCATACTACAAGCTATGATTAGTTTGGGACTAGATGGCGTTGTGTGTAAGATGTTCGAAATATTTATTTATTTAATATTAATTTCCATTATCAAAAGTATACATACTTTCTCTTTCTTAGTTAAACAAGTCACTCTAGACCGTTAAATAACGATTACGACTTGTTCTTGAGGACAAGTGTACTACTATATTTTTAGGTCAAGATTACTTGCACTATGTACGCACAACGCATAATATTATGTACGTATTTAACCACAATTTCTCGATAAGTTTTACTGGGTTTTGAAAATATATTGTAGGTAACTAGTTATAAATCGTTTATAGGCAACTTGAATAATTATGAAAAACATGATCACAAATATTTGTTTCGGAGTCTGGGTTTCTATGTATAATATGTATGTATGTATATTAAAAATATGTTTATGTATTGATATCAGTTGTCTAGTACCCATAATACAAGCTCTGCTTAGTTTGGGACTAGATGACGTTGTGTGTAAGAATGTCCGAAAATATAAATTTATATTTTATACGGTACTAACATCAAAACAGCCATTTTTTCAATGTTTGTCTGTCTGTCTCTTTGTTTCAGTTAATCTCTGGAATGGCTGGACTGGGAGAAAACTGAGGACATAAGGAGTAACTTGGGCTAATTTAAACTAGCTTCACCCAGCGGCGTTACTCGCGCTTTTCAACAATAAATGCGGGTAACATCGCGGCACTCGGCTAGTCACAAATAAAAACAAACAGTTGTGTATTTATCAGGGATGTTATGGAGCTCCATAACCTTAACCAAAATATCGGATATCCGAAATAAAAATATATCCGTAACCGTATCGGATAGTTTCCCAAAGGGGGCTAAATAAAACGACATCTTTCGTAAATCTTGCAGTTTGCTTGTTATTTCTAGTCATGGCATAACCTCTTTCGTCGGTATATAATAATTACTGACTATAATACCAAACGATAACCTAGACTAGATAAAACCTATAAATAAAACCAAATTATTATATACTAATTGTGTTTATATTTTACTTCAATTTAATATCATTAACCAAAACTATCCGAAACTAACGGATAATCCCAAACAATGACATATCCGTAACTGTATCCGAAACCGACATAATTTGATTCCTATCGTATCCAGATCCAAAATATCATATCCATAACATCCCTAGTGCATATAAAGCCTGTGTTAATGGTTACTTCGTCTAACAAACCACTAACTTTTTCAAGCCTTTCTAACTTTTTAACATTACACACGCATACTATCGAATGTTGCGTGTTTACACAAACTTTTAGTTAACAATTCATTTCTAGTTTGAAGTCTTTCTATTGATGGGTAAATGCTCGTGATCACGGAATACTCAACTTAATACTGTTAGAAATTCCATGTTATCTGTGCTTTTATATTTATTTTACATAAAGAAAACCGCATTTCGAAAGATAGAAAAAGACCTAATGAATTATTTAAGGCTATTAGAAATTGATTGCTTGATGCGAAAAGTCCGAAATGGATCAGAGTGGTGTGCAATGGGAGAGGCCTGTGCAATGGAGCAGTGGACTGCGATGATAATGATGATTAGAAATTGGCCACGTGGAGAAGAAGGAGGAGGAGCTAAAGAATTTTTCAGTGGAGCAGAGAAAGCGGTAACCTACAAAGACTGATGATGGCTAGGGTTTATTCCCGGGAATTCTCGAGCCGAGAATTCCCGGGAAATCGTTGGGCTTTGTTCCCGGGAAATCAAGCTCGAGAAAAGTCGAGAACTCGAGAAATCATGAGTGTTTCACAGATTACGTGATAAATTGAAATCTCACAGGTAAGTCTTTTCACTTACATCATGGCTTTATTATTCATATTATTTTTATCAATAATATAATCTAAATATGATCTTAATTTCTACAAGGTATGAGTACCTATCTGTTCTTTTCTATTATTTTTAGTCAAACTTTAATAATATACAAGACGTATACAAGATGTAAGTTTTTCTTATGTAAGTAATTTGAAATTAAATAATGTGTCATTTTAAATTTGTGAGACGAATATTGCTAATTGTGTTGTGTGTGTGTATCACACATTATTTAAGGGCTTATTATAAATTTGCATTGCGTTTGTTATAGATTTTACCGTCACTGTAACAGTAAAGATGGAAGCATCAAGAGTAGACAGTTTTTGAATGAGCACTGCAGCATTTTTACGTCTTAATGTTGGCTATGATTGGACTATACTAATTTGAAATAAGACCACAATATTATTTGTGGTCTTATTTTTCTGGCCGTTTTTGCAGCGCTTATCGGGAATCTAGTACTACTTGTGATCGAAGCTTGCAAAGGTTCAAATACTAGCAGGTTGGTGAGACATTTAGCACATGTGCATAAAATCAATATTACTAAATGCGGGACCCAAGAAGAGAAGAATCCGAATCTGAAGTATCAACAAGTTCACTACTATCATTGGGTGAAATATTAGCGAAGCTGGCTGCAAAAGACGGCTTCACAATAAATGGAATCACAAAAAGTGAATTCATTTTTAATTCACTTTTTGTTGGCATGGTGCTGTGATTGTAATTTAATTTTAAGTTAAAATATTAACGTTTTCTTTCATATTCATTTTTTGTTTAGTTTAATAGAAGTTACTTTAAAAGTTCTAAATAACCAGTCAAAAATGGTGCTGTCATTATAATTACGAGACTGAATAAAATTATTTGTTTTTTTTTAAATAGCTTATTTATAAGATTATTGGTTTTGAATATAATTACTTAATAAAAGTTTTATAATTAATTTGATACTTTTATTTAAGAGGAAAACCACTGAATTTGTTGAGGTTATTGCAACCAAATAATATGAGAAAACGTACGTAAATGTAACTTTCTCGACAACCCGAGAACATCGAGAAATTAGCCTCGAGAATTCTCGAGACCCGAGAAATTGAAAAGCTCGAGAAATCATGAACCCTAATGATGGCGGGTAAGATAAATAAATAAATATTTTGGCCATCTTACACAACGCCATCTCGTCGCAAACTAAACAGAGCTTGTATTATGGGTACAATTGATGAGGACGTAATCTTGCAGAAGGAGGTGGCGGAGAAGGCCCGGGAGGATTCCATCCAATCGGACCCGATCCGCCGCCGGCGCCCCGGGCGGCGGAGGCGCGCATACCTGCGTCTCATGCCGCCCTGAGAGTGGCCGCGGATGGGCGGGACGGGTTTCCCGTCCGTCCGCAGTAGTGGCCAACCGCGAGGAGGCGGCGTCCGTGTGTGACCGGACGTTGCCCAATTAGAGAGTACACATCAGAGGTGGTGCCCGCAACAGTGCGGGCAGGCGCCGGTTGGAGTCCAGAAGGAAATCCCCTCCCTGGACTCCTTCCAATACACAGGCGCAGAGAGGGTCACACCGTGTGGTTTTAGTCAGTCGGTTCGAGTCCGACACACCACCCCGCCGTAACCCCCGACGGGGTGACGGTCCGCGGGGATTTCCACCCGTTAAAAAAAAAAAAAAAAAAATGGGTACAATTGATAGAAATACATGGACATACTTTTTTTTTGTAAATACGTATTTATTATACATATTTGACTACACGGTTGGCCTAGTGGCTTAAGCGGTCGCCACGCCGCTTCCTACTACGCCAAGTGTCGTGGGTTCAAATCCCACGTAGGACAACACTTTGTGTGATTCACAATTTGTTGTTCTGAGTCTGGGTGTTCTTTATGTCCGTTTCATGTATGTTTGTAAAGTCCCCCGCGAAACAGGAATTTATATTCCTAATGCGGGAGTTGTCTTTTCTTATAGAAATACATAGAAAACAGTCAAACTCCAAAACAAATATTTGCTGATCACACAAAAAACTAGTCCGACCCAGGAATCGAACCCAATACCTCAAGTACAGCAGTCGCATACGCTACCACTGCGCCACCGAGGCAGTCAAGATAGAAGGGAAAAGACCCAGACGCCGTAGCCCTGGTTAGACCAAGTTAGTTCTACTCTCGGCACTACGATCAATGCTGCCCTACACACAGCTTAAGATAGGAACACGTGGCGAGCTTTCACTTGCAGAATGGCTCCAAATACAGGTCACGACCCTCAGAATTGAGGACAACGACGCGAGAAGAAGAAGGAGAAAGGAAAAGGAATTTGGAACTTAAATCTAATTCCTCCTGGAGTGTTCAGATCAGATTAGAAGCAACGCCACGACCCCTGGGCATTTACCAAAATAACAATGAAACGTATACTATATGAAATATCAAATCAGCAGTTTTTTACTAAATGCATATGAAAGTATATACGATACTTTAACAAAAAATAATTTTTAATTTTTTTGTCTATCTGTAAGCTCAGGAACGGCTGGACCGATTTTGACGGGAATTTCACGAACACAAAGTTAATGACATGAGAAGTAACTTAGGCTTATTTTTATTTTAAATTAGATTCGCTACGTGGCGTTACATCGGGTAACACCGCGGGTCCCAGCTAATTCAAAATAAAACTCCTACATTAGGTATGAGTCCTGTGTCATGTCCTGATATTTCGTATATTTAAATAACAGACACAAATAACACATACTAAGGACAACCATTTGAGAACAAGACATTTATTTTCCTAGATAATAGATAAGACATACATTTATTATGTAGAACTAGAATCGAAGTTCAAAAACGGTGCGACATAGCGGTTGACTGTGACCAATTTAACTATTTCGCCATCCATGTCGTCTTCTAGATGTACTGTATTAAGCAAGCCTATACGTAAATTTGATCTGACGTGAATACCAATGAATAGTACAATTGATGATGCTAATACTTATAAAAGAACCACAAACGGCATTAGAAATTTTTTCCTAGTATTTTAGAGCACTTAAAATAAGTACTCAGTATAAACTTACCGAAGCAGGTTTAGTATAATCTGAAGATATATTCCTGGAGCCATTGATAGATCCGTAACCAGTCGATGACGGTGAATTCAGGCTGCCTCCAGGAGAGCTCAAGCGACCAGGTGAGCTTCCCCTGCCGAGCGGTGAACTAGTCCTGCCAGGGGAAACAGTTCTTCCTCCTGGAGAGCTCCTGCCACCTGGACTGCTGACCCGGGCGCCAGGGTTGATTGAATTTTGAAGATCAGCGAGCAGCGCATCTGAAATCAAGTGAGTTTCAACATGAATATAGGGAACAATATGGAGTAGATACTATAACTAATGATTAGTCAGCATAAACAGGTAACATAATACGCAGCCAAGGGTTCATATTGCATCTCTTCAATGGGCTTGAAATTAATTTCTATAGTTAAGATAGAAATGAATGACAATGATAACATGTTCTGAAAACATATTTGCTGTCATATTTCAAAACAAGATTTGAATAGATAAAAGGGTGTTTGTCTCTTGAAGCCCTCTTGTCAATAAAATTCGATGATGAATTCATGAATCGAATTGGAATCGATTGTTTAGTGTTAGAGTAGTAACTTTTTTCCTTCGGAAGAGCAAAGTTAGCCATCTAATTATTATTTGAAAATGCGTGTTACATACTATATTACTTATTATAATGTTATTATCATATTGTTTATTTTATTGTTTTCCTTTTGTATCATGTAATAATATTGTGACATGTAATATATCGTATCATGAAAATGTTATAGTAACAAAACACATGTTTTAGAAAATAACAACAATTAAACAGTGTCATATGTAATAAAAGAACAAAACCCTACTAATTCAAATACTTAAAAACAAAAACCTCTTTTTAACCGACTTCAAAAAAAGGAGGAGGTTCTCAATTCGTCGTTTTTTTTTTATGTATGTTCAGCGATAATTTCGTCGTTTATGAACCGATTTCAAAAAATCTTTTTGCATTGGAATGGGCGTAGCTTACAGGTGGTCCCATAGTCACCATATCGGGATCTGATGATGGGATCCCAAGGAAATCGAGGGAACTCCTCAAATATCATACGCACAATTGTCGCGATTTGGGTTCTCGGAATAGTTTTTCTTTGAAGTCGGTTTCTTTTTGGTTAGAACTATTATTATATAAAATATCATTGCTTAAAAATTAAAAATCAATTTATGTTTGCGGACTAATTGGACCAATAACCACACGGTGTGCCACTCAGCGCCTGAAATGGCTGAACCAAACTCTATCTATACCAACCCGTCTGGCTACCGTGGTTCAGTAGGCAAAATATGCCAAAAACGTTGTCCAGCAGTGGTCTGTTGATGATGATTAAAAGGAAAAAGCTGATGTTCTCGTACATACACAACAATACTTGGTTATACATAAAGTTATCAATTAGCGCGGCGGTATTATTTGATTTCTATCATTAATTTATATAATATAATAACGCTCTTGACATTTGATGTAAAGAGGCTATCGAAATCATTAATGAATACATACGATGACTTTTCAAGTTCATAACAATTTTCTTGACCTTTCAATGTTTATTGAAACAATCTTAATAGGTTGAGAACGAGAAACAGACGCCGCTATGTAGACGTTTTATTAGCCTGTCTGTCTGTTTTCGCTGTGGCAGTAAACCAATAAAATAGCTTTTATGAAATACAATTTTAATGCCAGTGGTTTTGTTTGCCTCTATACGAGCATGCTCTAAGGATAATACGCTACTAAATACCAACACTAAAAGTGAACACAAAACACACTGTTGTATGAATAATTAAAAAAATCGGCAAAGTGCGTGTCAGGTCACGCACAGGAAAGGGTTCCTCAGTCACTCATAATGGTACGTGGATTAGAAATCGTATCCAATTGATAATTGTTATGTTTACGTATTAATGCGCTAATTTTGTATGACTTTTCCAAGTAAGCGCATGGTAAAAGTTAAGCCTCTATAACTCCTGAACCAACAAAGTCATCTAATCCGTTTTAGTTTTCCTTTAAAGTTCATTATATGGACCACTATCACGAATTTTTCCAGATTTTTTGAGCCAGCCGTTTAGCTTTTAGAGGAGGGGGATGCCCGTTTTTACATAAAAATGGCCTTTAAAGTGGAATTTCTCGTAAACGGATACCTAAATCAAAAAATCATCAAAGAAACCCTTTCTTGTTTTTAAAAGACCTATTTAATGATACCCCACATGATGGGGTAGCCGCGAGAAAAAAAAACATCCCCACTTTACGTGCATGGGAGGTACCCCAAATAAAAATATTTTTCATAATTTTATTATCGAACTTTGTCGAAGTTATTACAATACATATTCATGCACAGTTTCATCTTTCTAGCATTTACGAATTCGGTTCGAAGTCATAAACTTCGGAACCCTAAAAGGTTTGTTTGTCATTACATTGTTGGTAACGCATTCGATTCTCCTATAAGACAAATAACTAAACGACAAGTATGATTATAATTTCTCTTATATGCATTTAGAGATAGGTTTATAAATATGTGTATCAATAGCTTGTTTGTCGTATTACACGTTCTGGATAAATTGGGATCTCAGGATCCGTTTGATAAATTTAATATTTTTAATAAAGATTGTTTGGGTTACAGGGTTACAGAAAAGAACTAAAGTAATTTCTTGGAAGTTTCGCGAAGAGTAGTTTTTTTAATGATACTGTATACTAAAAAAAATACTCTCAATCAAAACTAAATACTCTTGCCCAAAAAAAAAAAAAATACACGAGTAAACCCAAACCAACCAAACCAACTAAAGATACAATTAGTAAACAAAAAATAGGCATTGTATCTTTACTTGGTTGGTTTTGGTTGTATCTATCATTGTAGATTGTAAATCTACATAAATATTTAGTACAAGGATAACGTTTTACAAATAAATATGTATATATAGTAATAATATTAGGCTTGCAATATTGTTTTAGGGATAAATCTTGTGAAGATATTGTAAGGGTTTTTAAATAAATAATAAAATATATTTGTACATATGCATATTTTATACCATACATAATGTACATGAATAAGAGACGACAAACATCACATACTAGTGACATCATGTTTTTACAGCTGAACGGGGTACTGTTAATTGGATGGAATTATTATTATGGCACTAAGCGATTACTTTAGTACCACAGACAGTTTTACACAATTGTACATTCAAATAACAACACATGTCTGTAAAGGCCGATATACTATTTTTTTTACGTACCAAAGTCACTACGATGGATGGAAAGCAAGAGTAGAGTCTAAGCGTAGTGGTCACCATATTTATCGCGAACGAAGATAACCCAAAAATCGTTCAAAACCTTTTCGAATTTTTGCAGCGTACGCGAAAAATCTAACTTCATAAACAGAAATTTGTAGAGGTCGATAGAAATCGTCTTTGACTTTTATGTGCACAGAAAGATAAAAAAATCTAAATCCTAATAATAACACTAGCAAAAAAATTTAAGTATCTGGAATTCTAGAACTTGCCCCTAGCCACGTTGCAAATGTTTTTCATTTTTTTTTTTGCTCACGTGACATGACATTAGCCAATGAAACAAGAGAATTGAAAAATATAATAGAGGGTAGAATAGAAAACGAAAAACGTTTGCTACTGCATTCAAAATGTTCAAATGTTAATCTAACAAAACCAGAGAAAAAAAAACTTTTACTGAATTCATCAAAAAAGTTTTATGACGTACTATATATGTATAGGATAAGTATGTATAAAATACTGACCACTTATATGCCATTTTTACTTTACTACGTACTTTAAGTTCTAAGCACAGGAAGATACTTAAGTGTGGTATGGTCCGCCTCGGGTGAATGAACCGTGAGTGATCTAATTCTAGACCCACATTCATATTAGGTACCTATATTAGTAAGATTACGAGACGGTACGGATGATGATTAACAGAGTTAAACCTTATTAGTACCTACAGCCGTTCACTATCACAACATTTTTCTACTAAATAAATAAAAACGTCCTTACATACATGTGTGAATTAATTTACAACTTCAAAATGAATTTTTAGTACAATTATTAGGAATTTAGAATGGTTTTATGATGTGTCAAATATGTTGATTAGACACAAAAAGTTTAGATATGATATGGACAACTTGCTAAAAAGTTGATTGTAGAAAAACTAGTTAAAAAATAATAATTTTACGTAGGTAGGTAGGTACATAACAAACATCTATTTACATAAACATAAGGCAAGAAAAAATTAAATGCAACAAGAACAATATTTGATACTTTACGGCACGTGTTTATTAAAGATTATTGAATAGTATTTTGTAGGCATTACAAATGATTGCATAAAGCTCTTTTTTTTTGTAGAGAGAAGCTTTTGTGTAATTTTTCATAAACGAACGCACAGAGATTTCCAAGGATTTCATGGTCAACCGTCAATTTTAATACTTCGTAAACTGTAAAACGATATGGTGATTTTTTTTTTATCTTTATGCATAAACACTAAATGGCTAATGTATTTTGTACCAGTGATGAGGTAGATGCATTCAATGGGTGAGTACTTGTAAAATTACTAATTATTATTAAGAGTCATGAAATTTTGCAGAAAGTCATATCTTAGAGTAGAAATAAAGGTAAATATTTTAAAGCCATTAACTTGTTTATGTTGTGGTCGAACTACAAAACTGATTATTTTTCCTGTACCAGGCAGGTGTTCTTAAGTGCCACAAAAACGTACTTGGAACGGAAAAAGAAATTATTTTACTTTACTCAGGTTGGGTGGGGTACGGGATGATGACTATGCCTGGGTCTGACGTCTGATGTTTGTATTTGTATGATTTGCAAATATTTGTTTCGGAGTTTGAGTGTTATCGACAATACTCGTATGAATTGTACAAAAAACAAAGGTATTGACGTATTTATATCAGTTGTACCCTTAGTACAAGACTGTTTAGTTTGGGACTAAATGAAGTTGTATGTGAGATGGCCGAAGCATTATTTTTTTATGATATTATGTGTGTATAACTAAAATACTTCGTAAGGGTTCGGTATGGAGACAATACGTATTTTTTTTCTGGATTTAAAAATGTATTGAGGATTATTTTACAGTAGAAATTACTTATTGAATCTAATAATGATTTACAAGGTCATCATTTGATTATATTTCCCTAACGGAAAAGTTAAACAATAATTTTTGTCCTCAAATAATGAAGAGAATAAATTTACTATAGTAAACTAAATTTATACTTAATTAACTTGTAATATAAATGCAGGATTGGTCTTTAAAAAAAAGGAAAGTACTCGTGTCATCAATAATATTTTTCATGAAAGTGAACAAACAAAATGTAGCTAGAACAGCTGTTTTGCATAATTAAAAATTAGCACATTGCTCGGCGCAAGCGCATCCGACCAATACAGTACAAGACTCGTTTGTCAGGAACTAGTTTGCTTTTTGGAGTTCAACGCCTTCTTAAGTCATCTTAAAAGAATACTCTATATCAAACACAGAAGACAGGAATTAATGTCGTTACTCCTTATCGGTCAGTTGCGCAAATTGCCTGCCACAGATAAGAAATTTCACAACGTCTTACTATAATGAAGCCTTTATGGTGGTGGCATGATAAAACACAATGACTACCTTCCTTGAGACGTACTTTACGAATCGGTATTCTGCGGTTTTATTTGTCAATAGACAATAAATGATTCAGAATAAACACAATTTAATAAATACACATTCGGAAATGTTAGCGCAAAAATTTAAAGCAATATCATGATAATATAATATTTTAGTTGGTACCTAATCCGTTACAGACTTGATATACTTCAGCATAGTCACATTCGACAGGTGATGGTATCTTGCGAGGTTTGATGATTCTTCCGTAAATATCATCGTTCACTTTATAATGAGCCATTTTTTATCATAAACTAAAGAGATAACTTAAGGTTGTAAATTATGGTATCACTAAAACACTTTTCTGTTCACAAGAAACTGGCCGGCGAAATCGCGAAGAACGCCATAAACGATCAAAAAAAGTTTTCGCCTCAAGGGCGAAGGAAGGGATTCTAAATTTAAATATATCTCCTTTGCCCTCGTGCGTGCAAGCGCGGGCGACTCTCTTATGGACTAATGCGGTACTGAAACTGATTCACCTCGGCAAGCGCACACCGCAAAAATCGCTCACGGCCTAACACATTGTTAACGTAAATATTTGTGATTCTTTAATCGTCTGTGTTTGTTTGTAATAGCTAAACTAGCGAGGAGAGATGAGGTCACGAATTTGAATTTAAGTCCTGTCAATAACGTATTAGGACAATACACAATAAATACGCTATTCAACTAAAAGGAAAACCGTTCATTGCCTCTTAGCAATTCAGCGCTGAATTGCGCTTGAGAATGAATTACATCAGTAAACTTGCTGACTGTGCTTTGATAATGGTTTTGAGTCGTCATAAGATGACGTGTCTACCATGGAATTTGTCAGCTGGCTCCCTTGGATCTTGGTGCACTTTGTGTTTGAAGGGTTTACGTTTCGTTCGAAGATTAATAAGCCGTGATGGAATTTAGTGGATGTTGAATGATTAAGAATTTCTATGGTGAGTTATAATATTATTATGTAGAATAGGTGCTGTTCTTGTGGTAAGGTCCTGTGTTGTAATTTGTCGATAAAGAAGGTAGTTAATGATGTCCTTCGTGACTAATCCCTTCGGTAAACAAAGGCGTAATGTTTACGTATGTAGATTTACATAAATACAAGTTTCAACTACGTCATAGGTTTAAATACGTACATCGCCATTTTATTGAAAAGATTATTATTGATGATTTTTAATAATTATATTTTTATTACTAGGATATTTTTTTAGGTGGATTAAAGTACAAAGTGTGGTTTAGAGAGTTATTCTATGCTACTAATAGATATTATTATACTTATATTTTAAATTAAAAATAATTAACCTGATAAATAGATATCAATTGTTATAGAGAATTGAAGAAGAAAATTCACTGACAAAACTCCAAAAAATATTTGGGAAATGGTCAAGAATAATATTTTTCATGTAATCCTGATATAGTATACTGTATACAATAACTTAATAAATTAATATTCTTGCAGACTGTTACATAAGCGCCTATTACTAAAACAATGTTAAGTGCCGCTCTGAGACATTGCTATTGCTTTATGCTCAGGCGTTGTTTCATCGCCAGATCAAACAAAATCTAATCTATACAATAAATATTATTCAGTGAATAAATTTATTACACGCTTTTTATTAGCTTCACCTGTATGTTTGTAACCGACTCCTTTGGGTGCGATTTTGACCCACTTTAAACGGCCAGATTTCGTTCAAATTTTGTAGATTTATCGAGGACCGATGACAAGACACTAATTTGAAAAAAAAAAAAGTTTAAACAAATTAGTATTTTTGTCTTATTAAAAAAATAGTTTTATAAAACTAAACAAACACGCTTTTAAACAAAAAAATAGAAAATAATTACAAAGCGTACAAATTTCTGAAAATATTTCAATAATGTCGCTCCACGCTTTTTACATTAAAATTATCTTCTACATTTTAGTTTAAAAACGTGTTTGTTTAGTTTTTTAAAACTAATTTTTTTATAACTTTTTTATCATTATTTATTTTTCTTTAATTTCAAGGTAACAAAATTAACAAATATGTGTGTGATTTGACTGATAGAAAGTGGTTAACCATAGTTAAAAAAGTAAAAACATAATTGTACTATACTAGTGGTTAGCGTATAAAAAAAATGCGACTGCTAGACAAGAGGTCTCGGGTTCCATTCCTGGGTCTGTCCAAATGTTTGTGTTATCCGTAAATATTTTCTCAGAGTCTGGGTGTGTTCTAATATGTACTATGTGTATAAACATCCAAACTACAAAACAATTATTTGGCGGATCACACAAATATTTGGTCCGACCCGGAAATCGAACCCGAGACCGATGGCCACAGACGCACAGCACAAACGCTACCACTGCGCCACCGAGGTTAATTTACAGTTATTAACAGTTTATTTACGAGAACTTAAACGATTTAGGTATGTAACATGTATGAAACATTTATTTATTTCATAAACTTTATGCTAACGGCCCATTCACGACCTTTCCGCTGTGAGCGGCAGCGAAAAGTTATGTCTTTGGCCTTAGACAAAGACATAACTCTTTTTGAATACCAATAAAAAATGTAATTACAAAATTTATGATACAAAAGTGTCACGACGGTATTGTATGTTTCATTTGTTTAAAATCCGTCTTCTGTTCTTATTGATAGTTCTTCACAAATAAGATTAGAAATACCTAATAAGAGTATAGTAGGTACATTTTTCAACAGATAGTTATTTACTAGCTGCTCTCCGCAGTGTTACCCGCGTATTTTCGCGATAAATTAGCCATTTATAAACTATCATTATGGTTGCTATGCAAGTGTGTTATGCATAGCAACCTGTGAAGCTTTGACAGGAGATAAACAATGATGCATTTTGACATCCTCGATTTATTTATTTTTTTAATCACATATCGCCGTGTATCTCGATTATTGCAGTAAATGTGTTATTCTGATGTTTATGCTATATTACTGTAAAGTTTTATCTAAATCCGTTCAGTAGTTTTTCCGTGAAAGAGCAACAAACATACATACATACATACTCACAAACTATCGCTTTTAAAATATTAGCAGGACTATTTATTTTATTAATCACGTAAAATATAAGTATAAAAAAATATATTCTTAACGGCCCATTCACGACCTTTCCGCTGTGAGCGGCAGCTAAGAGCGAAACGCCGAGCGGTCATATCAAAAGTATAGAAATGTACGAGGCACGCCACGAGTCGCCGCTCATAGCGAAAAAGCTAGCGGTTTTTGCCGAGCGAATTGCTACAGCGGCGGGCGGTATGGAGAGCGGCGGGAACAAAGGCACAAGTTCGTATGTGCGACGCCACGAAACAGAGCGGCGTGGACAGCGGTGCAGGAGTGACGGACTCAGCGGCGTTAAATAAAATCAAAAAATTTTAGACGATTTTATGGCGGTAATGGATACCGAGGCTTTTATAACAGAAATTTAAATAGACCGCCTATATGGATGTCAAAATATCCCCAACATAAATATAAAAAGGTTGTGGGAAGAAATTAAACAATGTTTTCCGGAATATAATGGAACTTATGTTTAATTTAAATTGATAACACAAAAACATAGAACCTAGGTACCTACCAAACGAAGCTACTGATATGTTGACAAAACTACTGGTATGTTTACGTAATGTAGGTGGATAGTTGACAAGTTTTAAAAGTTAAATTTTTTCTCTGTCAGTAGGTACCTAATTTTCAAAACAGTTTACATATCAGTAGTTTTGTCTGTAGATATAACTACACACGAAACTACTAGTATGTCTTATACGCAATGTAAGTAGTTGACAAGTTTTTAAAGTTTTTTCTCTCTGTAAGTACCTACTTAGCAAAACACTTGGAAACATCAGTTACTTCTTATAGGTAGGACCTTCGTATAGATCACTAAATCCACCATCTAAATACCGATCTTTATTTAGTTCGTGCACTCATTCTATCATATTTAAAAAAAAAAAAAATTTTTCTAAACAGACAGGGGATAATTTTTATAACGCCATGATTTTTAACACGTTTCGACTCCCTAAATACGTCCACCATCGCCGCTGCAACTAACCGCTACTAGGGTTCTTGGCGTGCAAAACGCACCGCTCACCGACGCCGCTCCGCTTTTCGCTAAGACCAAAACTCGTGGCCAGGCCGTAAGACATTTAAAAGCTATTTTTTTTTCTTTTCTTTTTGGAGTTCTACTAAATAAGAATGTTTTGCTATTCCGTTACACTTCTTCTTCCTAGCCTTATTCCCAATATTATTTGGGGTCGACTACTAGTCCAACCGGTTTCAACTGAATATCAGTTTTTCCACGGAGCGACTGGCATCGGACCTCCGCGACCCTGAGGGAGAACTGAAATTCGTAGGTTGAACTAGTTGTCAATTAATTTGAGGGCACTGACTTCCAAATAACGATTGCCATAGATGTTCATGACAACCGGGACCGACAGCTTTACGTGCTCTCCCAGGCACGGGCGCGAATCACCGTCAAACTCCCAAACTCCGGGCTACTATTAGGAATTTCCTAAGAAAAACCCAAAAACACTTTTTGCCCCGACCCGGGATTTGAACCCGAGACCTCTTGATTAGCAGTCGCATACCCTATCCACTAGACCAACGAGGCAGTACTCCGTTACACTTAAAAACTAAAATTTTTATTGTATAAAAAACTGACTTCTTTATTATCAGAGCAATGAACTTGCAAATCGCTAGTCGAGCGGGACCAAGTGGTACCAAACGGTACGTCACGTCTGTGATTTGCTACAATTATTTCTTACTAAATTTACTGTCGTTTGATTCCAATATTCTATAGTAAATAAAGATCTTTTACTATCAAAGTGGCACGACACGGATTAAAGTAAAGGCTGTCTGTCCTACTAGTCCCATTGTGTAGGTATATGGTAATGGGACTTCTGGGACTGAAATATTGGCACTTGTCCCATGAGACTAGAGGAACTATAGTCATGGGACTAGTAGGATAGACCTAAATATCTTTAAAACAAATGAAGTAGGTATACAATAATTAAGAAGTTTGATTCCACGTTCATCCAAATATTTATATGTATGTTTGCGTATGCTTAATATATAATTACTGGGCAGGGTGCTTTTTACTAGGTCTTATTGAGGTTTCGTTACTTTTGAACTCATTGTAAAATATATTTCATCAATAACCCATAACGTCCCACTGCTGGGGTCCTCTCAGGAGAGGGTTAAGGGCATACGTCCTCACGCTGGCCGAGTGCGGGTTGAGGACTGGCAAGACACGTTGTGGCTATGTATCATGCCGTTGGATAACTGTTTTAGTTATAGAAAATAGAAAGTATCGTTACCTTTTTAATTTTATCGCAAATCATTCCTCTTTACAGTAAAAAAACATGAGTATTTGCCGTTGGATGTTTTAAAACCTCCCAAAGGCCCCCAACTAAGCTTTAAGACTATTATCTTACGATAACAACCGAGACTGACTGCTTAACGTGACCTCCAAATTTCGGAAACACTTATAACATATCATGCCACAAATGGTCACCCATCCAGGTACTGACCGTACCGTCGTTGCTTACCCTCGGTGATTATTTCTAATCACCTAAGGCCACTTGACTACAAACGCTTACTAAATTCAAAAATATATTTATTTCTGATCAAATTCTTTTGATAATGTGTACTTGTGTTATTTAATCATCACATCATTAGTCTATCGCAGTCAACTGTTGGACAAAGGCCTCTCGGTTGCACGATACTCAGATCAATTTTAAGTTGCCCGAATCCAGTTCATGAAGTCATCTTGTGTTATTTAATAAGCACTTAATCATATTCCTAGATCTCTCTCTGTCCCTTGTTCCTATTTCTGAAGATGACTTATGCGTACTGTTGATAAACAATAGGCAAATACTTATTTAAATATTTTTCGTTTAAGACAGCGGTTACACATGTTAAAATCGGAACAGCGATTGCGCCAAACATTTATAAAGAATTAAATTGAATTATAAGCTACAACATTATTATGGTTCTGTTCGTTTCGCCAAGCTTACGCTCCAATGTTAATTTGACATAATTTTAACAAAAAGGAACCGACTTCAAAGAAAAACTACTCCGAGTACCCAAATCGCGACAATTATGCCTATGATATTTGAGGAGTTCCCTCGATTTCCTTGGGATCCTATCATCAGATCCCGATATGGATATGGGACCACCACCGCATCGAATGCAGAAAGAATTTTTGAAATCGGTTCATAAACAACGAAATTATCGCTGAACATACATAAAAAAATAAAAGATTCCGACGAATTGAGAACCTTTTCCTTTTATTTGATATATGTATATTACAAAGAGTCTCTATAGATGCGTGTGTATACTGTGTATGTCAATTACATACATGGTAGTGTGTGTGACGTAATATTTATTGATTTAAAGTATTTTTTATGACTATTTAAAAGAAAATAGCTTGCTGCATTCCTCATACACTAAAACTATAAGTGTGGGAATTTTCATACTCCTCCGTCCACGCAATTTTCGTAAAAAGGGCATAACAATTTTTGCTTCACGTAATAATATATAGATAATGTAGTATAATTTTAACAAAAAGCAACCGACTTCAATGAAAAACTATTCCGAGTACCCAAATCGCGACATTGTGCCTGTGATATTTGAGGAGTTCCCTCGATTTCCTTACGATTCCATCATCAGATCCCGATATGGTGACGATGGGACCACCTGTAAGCTACGCCCATTCCAATGCAAAAAGAATTTTTGAAATCGGTTCATAAACGACGAAATTATCGCTGAACATACATTATAAAAAAAAAAATTGAGAACCTCCTCCTTTTATTTGAAGTCGGTTAAAAAGATACGACATCAGTACATTAAGTAGTAAATATTGCTACCAGATAGATCATTTTGCGGTCCGAACCGCAGTCCGCAAGGTTATCTGACAGTTGACACCTTGCCTTGGTCAACTGATACCAATACTTTCGATTGTTCTTCATTATGACCAAGAACAATTACGCTCCAGACAGATTCTGCTGTATTCACACTAATAATATAAATTGAAAAATAAGTATCTGTCTATCTGTTATGGTTTCACGGCTAAACGGCTGAATCATTTTCAATGAGATTTAGCAAGGAGATACTTTAAGTCAATAGGAAGAACATAGGCTACTCTTTGTGCTAGATTAAATCGCATATTACCGCGATCAGGTGATACGAATCAAAGCGATCAGACTGTAAAAATCCAACCCCCCTAGTCAAGTTTTTCGTTTTCTAATCTATTCTCTATTCTGTTGTTTTATGGGCATATGTCACTCAGTAACGTAATCGTAACAAAATATTAGCCAATGAAACAAGAGAATACAAAAATAGAATAGAGAATAGAATAGAAAACGAATAATTTTAACAAAAAGGAACCGACTTTAATGAAAAACTATTCCGAGTACCCAAATCGAGACAATTCTGCCTATGATATTTGAGGAGTTCCCTCGATTTCCTTGGGATCCCATCATCAGATCTCGATATGCTGACGATGGGACCACTTGTAAGCTACGCCCATTCCAATGCAAAATTTTGAAATCGGTTCATAAACGACAAAATTATCGCTGAACATACATAAAAAAAAAGATTCCGACGAATTGAGAACCTCCTCCTTTTTTTGAAGTCGGTTAAAAACGTTTGCATCTTGGCTTGGGGCTGGTAAGCCTTTCCGGCTGGAGACTCCACGTGCTGGCTTCGCCACCGTAGAGTCGCTTCAGCCGGTCATCGGCGAATGGGCAGTGCGGCAGCACGGGACCCTTACCTTCCGACTGACGCAGGTTCTTTCCGGGCATGGTTGCTTCGGAAAGTACCTGCACTCGGTCGCCAGGAGGGAATTGAGTCCCGCCTGCCACCACTGCGACTGCAGTGAGGATTCGGCTCATCACACGCTGGCGGTCTGCCCCGCATGGGAGACGCAGCGCCGGGTCCTCACTGCAGTCATCGGAGGGGATCTCTCGCTGCCGGCCGTCGTTCGTTCCATGGTCGGCAGCGAGAGCTCATTTACCGCGGTCGCAACCTTCTGCGAGGACGTAATCACGCAGAAGGAGGCGGCGGAGAAGGCCCGGGAGGACGACATCCAATCGGACCAGATTCGCCGCCGGCGACTCGGGCGGCGGAGGCGCGAACATCTGCGCCTCATGCCGCCTTGAGTGTGGCCGCGGGTGGACGGGACGGGTTATCCCTCCATCCGCATTATGTGGCCAGCCGCGAGGGGGCGGCGTCGGTGTGTGCCGGACGCCGCCTAAGAGAGGGTCGTCAAACAGAGACGGTGCCCGCATCAGGAGCGGGCAGGCGCTGGAGAAGTTCAGAAGGAGATCCCACCCTGGACTTCTCCTACTCCTAAACGGAGAAGCGCGGAGAGGGCACACTGTGTGTTTTTTAGTCGGTTCAAGTCCGACACACCACCCCGCCGTAACCCCCGGTGGGGTGACGGTCCATGATGATTTTTCACACACTAAAAAAAAAAAAAAAAAAAAAGGGGCTGGTAAGCCTTAGACCACAGCCCTCGCTACTTTATCGAACTGTCAGACAAATGAGAGGTACCTACTCGTATGTACCTAATTAATGACATTCGAATGTATACGCGTTATTTTCAGAATATATATTTGTTATTTAAACGTTGCGTATGAAATTCCATGTATACAGATAAGACATATAAATAGATTTGTATTTTTTACTTTGCTATCATTTTTAATTACATTAAAAATAATAATTTATGAAATCAAAGGTTTCTACTTAGTACAAGTTTATATGAAAAATATATTTTTGTTGTTTATAACTTTATGTTTCATCATCATCATCAGATTATAGCGGTCCTCTGCAGAACATATTGTGCGCTCTCTAATTGCGCGCTATTTGGTTCAAATCTCGGCTTCTTGCATTCAGCTTGCATGTGTGATAATTTCAATAACATTCCAATAATGATTTAGTTATAACTCTGGTAAAGACAGTGATTATCAAGTTTACCAATTCTACACATAATTAATTAATAACTATCAACATAACCCACGTTAGAAATATCCCGTGTTATTAGTAACTTCCTATTCTATGATAGGTTCTTTTCTATTCTACGTTTTTATTTAAATTATCTGCAATAAGATCTATTTTTGCATTTAAAAATACTGTGTATATTACATCATTAGATACAAAATATAACATAAACCATCGAATCAACATAAAAACGACATTCAGATGTATTTATATCTTTAACATAAACCATGTCTTGGTCTTTCATTTTAATCTTCACTTTTCGGCAGACCACAGCAAACAAATCGTATTTATAAATGACAACGAACAGAAGATCTGACTGATGGAATCAAGAAATGAAAGAAAAACCATAGACACGATTACGCAAGTTTTGTTTACGGAGTCGGGACGACCCAAACGTTCCATTAACACGCAACCAATATAGCGCAAGGCCGTACAATAAAAGCGGCCTGACTCATTTATGAATTAGCCAAACTCCTCGTTTGTTCTACTTACCAAGATATGCACTGAAGTCTGTAAAATATTTCCTCCAGTCCGTCGACTTCAGCTCGGGAGGTATCGAAGGTCCCCGTTCAGCAGTGTACTTTCGCTCCAAAATCGGGGAGAAAGAAACCGATTTTGGGGATGCAGACCGCGTGCGTACGGATGCCATCCCTCTAGACGGTATATAAGGCGGGATGGGTTAAATAGACAGGCAGTCGTAGCTGGACCGCTGCTAAGTGTAGACTGGTTATTTTTGGTGTGATGCAGGGTTATCTGAGGCGCGGGCGACGCCGAGTGATAGCGCGGTTACACTGTGAGGCTGGCGACAGAATTGAGCGACGCGCTATTCCCGTCAGGTGGTCATTTCCGTTAGGTGTTTCACAACTCGCTAACTGACTTCATTATCTGCTTTAAAAAAGCGTTAAGAAAAATATTGGATGTGCGTAGGGTGATACAGTAGGTACTATGTTATGTAAAAGACAAAGTAGTCGGAGACGCACGTGGGCGGGCGGAGGCGCCCTACGTGTTAAGCTCACGTGGTCGCCGTCGGCACTTGTAAACAATCTTATGCCGTTTACCCAACTCTTTTGGATGTGTGATTAAAAACACTTACTGGTTTCTTGATTGCCTATTTTAAATTGTGGAAACTGGCATTTGAATGGGAACAGAGCTTATGAGGTATAATTATGTCATTATAAACGAAGATTACACATAATGACGTCCATATTACTGTGGACAGGAACTAGGTCATGCGTAAATAATTTGTATGTTCAATTTGTATGTGTGTTTAAAATGAATGTTTTTTAAACTATCAATAATTTCTAGCATTGTCGAAAATTGCTGGAGATTTTCTAGTTAGTAGACATATAAAACATGAATCTGTCATTACAAACTTACCGAAATAAATTCTATTCTATAACTTTTGATATTCTGTTCAATATAGTACAGTATTAAAATATTATTATTTTATAAGATCCTTTAGCAAACAAGCTTTTATCGTTTGTTTTTATAGTAATAAGGCAAGGTAAATCTATACGATGTATAATCTATTCATAATAGTTTTAACAATAAATGTATTAAAGTAAACGGATTGCGGAAAATAGACAGGAGTGGCGATTGCTCCACCGACAAGAGACTGACCCTTAAATTGAGAAGTATTAAATTAATCGAACGAAGGTTGAGATTTCAATAAGTAAACTTTTCTATGTCATTATTGAGTAGTATTTCAATAAGCTTTTATAATATCTACTACCATCATAAAGACTTGTTATCACAGGGGGAATGTGTTAAAAGCTAAATTCTCGTAAGAACCTTATCCGCATATACAAGCAATAATATATATCGCAAAAGGAAATTATGTATATAAATCGTATTGATGTATTTCATTGTCTTAGATGTCCGTGTGGGTGCCGCCCATCCGCGTGGGTGTATTCATAGTAATTGAAGGTCGCCAAGCCTTAGACAAACTTAAGTAAAGCACTTCATTCTTTTGTGTTCATTTTTGAACATAAAAGATAATATTGATTGATTTTTTGTGGATTACTTATTGTTTTAGGAATGGTTGTTTCTAGAAGATGTTAGCTAGTCCGGTAAGAACATAACCGCCAGTCTGATCGTGCTTGAAGTGAGCTTCTTCTCAAAGATCTAATTCAGATTGGACCATTATGTCAGCGTTGTTAGTTTAACAGACAGATCTGTTGTTCCTAACAACTCAATGGTTGAATCTGAAGTTCGATAGAGTTTTATATTGGCTCTAGAGCCAACTACTCTGAACAGATGCCAAACAAATAGAACTGACAAGTTCAAGTGGTAAGCGTCTCGCTGACCTTTCTGTAGATGTATCCAGACACGCGTCTGAGTACATCTACAGGCTACAATAAGATTTAATGGATGTCTTAGGCCTTCAGCACACCATGCCAAGCTGATATGTTCCTCTGAGGTCACCAGCGGCATATATCAGTGGCCTAAATAGGTGGCTTTAATAGGCCTTAGCAAGAAAATTTCAGAGTGAAAAAGAATTAGAATACGATATGCATAAGGCCTCTTCCAGCTTTGTAGAAAATTTATGTCAAGGTGAAAGAGAGACTTGGCTACCATGACATAAATGCGGTAAAAATAAATCTGATTATGCTTTTATTTTATTAGGATACAACGGCAATTAATAAAAGCGAGTCAGTTTTTTTGTATAGATATGCTACCACAATAACTCTACTCTGCCTGATGGAAAGTATGAGCAGGATCTAAGAGTAGTGGTACTGGTCACCATTCTCATTGCGAATATAGACAATGCATCATGATGACCCACACTATGGTACACCTTATGGACGCTAAACGGAAATGTTAAAACTTCTTATAATTAATAGCTTGGTATATAAAAAGTAACAAAAAAAATCGGTTTTTTTTACGAATTACGACAGCTTACTATCATTATTAGGATGGTCTTCTGTGTGAGGGTAGTACTGGCCCGGTCCAGCCGGCCCGTTCGTGCTGAAATCAGCGTGGCTCTACTACCTACTTATTTATTTTTAATATTATCAGTCTGTAGAAATGATTTATTGAAAAGTTCTGGGTCACTTTGGAGCTGCTTGGCGCTTGTGGAATACTTGTTAACTACTTACACTCTATTAATCTAACATATAATTGCTGCGTTGCCAGTCGTAAATTAAAGTAGATAGTTATTATAATTACTGACACTACATTTCCTGTTTAACATTTTTGATAGTTTAGAGCTTACATGAGCTCTCGCTAAAAGTATAATTCATCAATCAATTCATTTTAAATTGATTTCATTAATTTTGATTGATAATAATTTATTAATCTCTATGAAGAACTGGTATTAAAAATTGATAAGTTAACTCAATTTCTATTTCTCAATATTCTGATAAAATCAGTATGGTTGAAAAATTAATACCTATTTACCTGCATTTTTTTCTTAATACCTAACTAGCTTTGGCTTGCGGATCCACTCGCGTGAATGTTGGATTATTGCGGTCAAAAGTAGTATACTACATTATGTTATTCTGACATACTGTTGGAGTCTGTTCAGTACCTTTTGCTTAAAACAGTAACATTTATTTAATTTACACACAAACTTTTACATTTTTAGTACTAGAGTAGGCTGTAAGATAATAAGAAGAGAAGATAAATTTTAATACCAGTGTTGCCATTGTCAATAAACGAGTCTAAGCCAAAAATAGATCACATAATGTTCTCCTATGAGTAAGTCATGCAATTAATGGTAATTACACAAACGGTCTTATTGAACGATAATTGTATTTGGCAATCGTTGCTCACAGCTTCTGTGTGGCTATTTAGACGACCAATGAGCTAAGAGAAATTTTATCTTAAAATAGTGGAGTATTTATTTGATTGTGACCTACATATTGGAGGTCAAACTGTGGTTTGCAATAATTCATTAACAGTTTTTTAGTAGTATTATTCTGCGATAGGCTGATGATGATGAATCTGAAATACACGAGGGCACATAGCAAACCAGGCCCGTGGACTGGTGAGGGTAGTCACAAAACAATCTGTCATTTTTGGCGGGCGCAAAACTTCCAGCACACACACATTTACAAAAAAACTCTATTTACAAACACAATCGCCTAACACTATGAACTCACACATAACAATTAAAACAATAAATTCAAAATTACCCACACACACATAAACACATTGTATATCATAACAATGTAATGCATATATATGCCCATTTGGGCTTTGACTGAGGAGGACGGTTGTGTACCAAACCAACACGGCTTTACGTACAAGGTATACGTAAGAGGTCTTACAGCAAGGCTTTGAAGTAAAATGTAATATCAGTCCATACATGACATGGTCTAATACAAGAAGAAAAAGTTAAAAACGATAACCGGATTGTGAAAAACCTGGGCCGCTATTACGAATCTATTGACACCTCATTTATGATAATCGTTTTAGTAATTTAGAAGATACGGCGCGGCGGCGCGGTTGATCATATAAAAACATAGATTGTTAAAACTGGCCTTATTTTTGGCTTAGCTGTAGTCTATACTGAATCCTACTAAATATTGATTCTAACCAAACTTTTTTTCTGTATCAATATAATATATTATGCAAAGATAACAAAGTTGATGAGATGGCAAACACAGGTGTCGATTGATGAAAGATAAGATTGTCTGTACATACTTTTTACTGTTAATTTAGTGTTCAATAATAATGTATGGCCTTGGTCTTAATTAAGTTCTCGATGGAACTTGTTACATCTACCTATGTTCAACAGTGTACATCGTCACTACAGTTGACATGAGCCATCTACTTCAGCAATTTTCCAAAAGCACCTAGACTTATTTTTAACTTACCCCGAAATAATTTAAATCAAAATCAAATGATGTACACATAAGCAATGCATAACAATTGGTCAAAAAACCTACTAAAATCCAACGAATGGAAAATATAACGTATTTATTTACATGAATATTGATTATTGATGTCTGCAAATTGCGATAAATTCAATTTATCTATTCAATGATATCTAGCTATCATAATCTAGAGTACCACGACGTCTTAAGCACTTAATATATATAGTATTTAAAGCTGTGCAGTTTGCTCAGAAGTTGAGCTTTCAACCAGAATGTCGCTAGAACGCTAATGTCAAAGTGCAAGTTCGACGTGTAAAAATATTTTAGTATTTGATAGCTCATTTATCGAGGACCGGTATTATATGTTATATACATCAGGTTTGAACCAATAGGAGTCGAATGTCTATGAACTGAGATTTTATTCCTTCTGTGAGACACAAGCGTAGTAGAGGGAGTCAGCCTAGTCGTCAATTATGACAAACACTTGATATGTTAGGTACAGACAGCTTTCAATTAATCCACAACCATCTGAGCTCTTTCACTGACAACTTTCAATTTGTTACTATTTCGAGCGTGGGATCTGTCAATAATACTATTAGTATCTTAATTTACTAGATGTCCTATCATTGCTAGAAGTTTGATTTCTATTTACGTCAACAGATTTACTAGTCGTACGTACGTATATTATTTTGTAAACATTTTTGTATAGTTTTAGAGGTTTCTCGTGTTGTCTTAAGAATATATTAATTATACTTATATTATAAATATGATAAATAAAATAAATAATCCTACTAATATTATAAACGCGCAAGTTTGTGAGTATGTATGTATGTATGTGTGTATGTATGTTTGTTGCTCTTTCACGCAAAAACTACTGAACGGATTTGGATAAAACTTTACAGTAATAAAGCTTATATATCACATTTACTGCAATAATCGAGATACACGGCGATAGGTGCTTATAAAAATAAATAAATCGAGGATGTCAAAATATATCACTGTTTATCTCCTGTCAAAACTTCACAGGTTGCTATGCATAACACACTTGCATAGCAACCCTAATAAAATTATAGTTTGTAAATGGCTAATTTATCCCGTATAAATTTCTGTTGAAAAATGTACCGACTATACTCGTATTAGGAATTTCTAAATCTTGTTTGTGAAGAACTGAACACGGATTTTAAACAAATGAAACACACTTTTGTATACAGTCGTGACACTTTTGTATAATAAATATTGTAATGATAATTTTTTATTGGTATTCAAAAAGAGTTATGTCTTTGTCTAAGGCCAAGTGTAACACAACATAACTATATAAACCGAGACTATGAAGTTTAATAGTCAAGTCTTAAATATGTTTCAGATATCTGAGACACAGTTTTTTCCAATGGTCTCTACTTCCTTGTCTATGTTCAGCGAAAGTTCTTTAGTGTTGATTTCATTATGTTTTTTTTTTTTTTTTTTTTTTTTTTATTTATACTTTATGCACATAAGAGTGACAAAGGTGGACTTAATGCCGTAGGCATTTTCTGCCAGTCGACCTTAGGGTGATGCAGAGCCAAAAACTAGGTAGATGCACACAACTTTTAATAAGATTTGATTAAAAATAATATATTATATATAATAAAATAAAGGATTCATATTTATACACATACATACCAATACATAGTAATATATACATAAACACACAGTATATACGTTATATATAATATATACCTACATATATATAATATATACATAAATATAATATATACATAATACATACATAACTTCTAGAAGAAGAGAGTGCGATGAAATTACGGTGAATCTGATAAGGCCTTCAGGAAATGATTCTTCACCCGGTCTTAAAAACTTTGTCGAGTTTTAGCCATCTTAACCTCTAGAGGGAGTGCGTTCCATAATAGGACAGATTGTACGAAGAAAGTTGAGTGGAGGAAATCAGAACAGTGTGGGGGGCAATGAAGAAGTGAGTTTTTGGAAGATCTAAGATTTTTAGTATGGTTTGCACCTAGATACTGAAATCGAGCAGTTAGGTAGGAAGGAGAACTTGGGGAGAAAAGTAAAGAATAAAGGGTAGTTAACGCCCGTGTCTCTCTACGTTGGCGAATCGGAAGCCACTTCAAATTAGAGCGATACTCAGACACGTGATCATATTTACGTAAATTAAAAACGAATCGAATGCAATTATTGAGAAGACGGTCAAGCTTATTGAGCAGATCTGCATTCAGGTCAAAGTAGCACACATCACCATAGTCGATTATTGGGAATATTAGGGTCTGGATTAGCATTACTTTAGTTTTCACTGTTAGTAGTAGTTTATTCTGTATATAACAACTTACTACTTTGACAAGTACATCTAATGAGAAAACCGTCATAATTTGAGACTGAATTCGACCGTCTAAAGTTTTATAACTAAAACCTGACTTTTCTTAAACGATTACGTAAAAAATAATAATATAATATATGTAGCCTAGTAGAGTTTCGGTTGGTAATAGAGCCACGTTGATTTCAGCACGAATGGGCCTACTCGACCGAGGTAGTACTAACCTCACACAGAAGACTAACCGAAAATGATAGCATGCGTGCATTTCGTCTTTCGTCGGTGAGTGTAAAACCGGAGGCCCAATCAATCTGAATCATTCTTCGGCCTTCGGAGCACAACTCACAAAACCGTCATGGTGAGGTACACCATGCTGCATTGTATGCACTCACAATGAAAATAGTTGCCCCTCTTCTCGATTCTACTCATTCTTTCCATCAGGTAGAGTGGTAGGCTTAAAAAAAACTATGTCACATGAGCTTATTGCTACGGTTCTATTGATACTTCATTCATTAAAATTGGTTTAGTAATTTTAGCACCACAGTGGATCATAAAAATAGCCTGTCAAAACGATTACCTTTTCTTTTGGCTTTTCCGTAGCCGAGTCAAAGGCTCAAAAGCGAGAGCTACATAAATAATTAAATTAAAATACTTTTTATTCTGTAAGATAAGTATAACACACTTTATAATTGGAACATGCGCCTACAAATCTATTTACACAACGTTCCAGTGTCTGCACAAAACCTAATCAATCATTTTCTTTGTTTTTTTTGTTTATCATCTGACGACTGACGTGTGTAGCAACAAAAGACTAATTAATCTATAGTTTATGGTTAGAACAGATACTGATTTGAACATTACATGAGTATTAACCACATTCACTTACAATTATGGTATGGAATTTTTTTAAGAGCAAGATGTTGAAGCGGGTCTAGCTAAATAAAGATTACATTATTAATATCTAGCTTTAGCCCGCGGCTAGAAAGAGTAGCCTATGGAATTCTTCAAGAATCAAAATATATCAAAGAAGTATAAGTAATATTTCAGCAAAAATATCATATTATGAATTTGTGCCGTTGTTTCAGCGCAGAGAAAAAATTAATGTACCTGCGAAGTTCTACCTAAACTCGAACTTATGTCAATAATACTAAAAAGATTATCGCAGGGTTCTTATGATGATCTTCTTATTATTTTAGTTTGAAACTTAAATAGTTTCAGATACAATCAGTAGTTACGCACATCCAATATTAATCAAATACTGGGCAAAACAATAACTAGTTGCTAAGTAATATAAGTAGTTATAACAATTATAGAAAACGACTAAACTAAGGCCACAAAAAAGGCATAAAATGGTGTTGATAATTATATAATCCAGGAAGCTCGTTCGTAAGTGAACTGAAAACCAATCAAATTGGATCTGTCTCAAGTACACTATAGCATGAAGATTAATCAACAAAGACAGATCTAACTACACTAGCTATCATCCGCTTGCTTTATTTATGGGCAATTAACACTGTCTGGTTGCTAGGACTCATGTCCATTTGATTGACTGTTGACATATTTGGACTACATGTTTGAATATGGTTCTACGCATGCGCAGTATGTTATTAACTCTAACAGGATTTAATTCGTCTAGATAGCCATGGATCCGGAATAGGAGCAATTGTGTTTTTTTATTGCGTAGTGGTATAAATAACTCGACAGTTGTGACAAAAAATACAATGAGATCTGTCTACAAGGAACCGAGACTAAAAAATTTAAAGGATTAGATTTGATGAGTATTCTTGCCAGTGACATATGGCAGTTTTGACTATGACAATTGATGAATATTTTAAAATATGTAATGGCGGTATTTAAAATTAATTTTGATCTCAAATAAAACATAAAAACAGTTAAAATAGAACATAAAGTTTACATATAGCTAGAACAGGAGATAGTAATATTAATCTGTTAGTAGATACTATTTAATAACTAAAAGTGCCTTGTCTATAGATTGTCTATGGTATAATTAGCGTCAAAAAAAAGAAATACGCATTACGCGTGCTCTAATTACTGCTTTGTTACATCAAAGGGACAACTATTCGTCGCCAGCTCACAACACAACACTAGCATAATAAGTCGTATCTAAATTAGTTTCACACACAACCGAGAAACAGTAAATACCGTAATATTTAAAAACGCGGCATTAGTAAACTGGTAATTTCGTATATGTCGATCGAAAACGAACACAGCGCTCGGTCGCAAGCGGTTACATCGAACGGATGTCGTCTTGTAGACTGACAACCGCTGCGGCCTCAAGCCTTACGACAGTGGGACGGTAGCTAATGATCTTAGCTTCATTGTAGTGAGGAATTCAGCTAGTAATGGGTACATGTGGGCGATGGTGCGGGCAGCTAAGGTCCAGGTCTCCTAGTATGGGCTGTATGGAGCCAAAGCGGATAGCAACGTTCTCCGAAGCTGCCACGGATGAAAATGCAGGACGCGGCCGGCTAAAGGAATGCTACCGGCTTGTGCAGATAGTCTCCTTGTTTGCGGTAATCATTGGAGAAACATAGTATTAAAGAACCTTGTCCTCGATACAGAAAATTAATTTTAAACGCATTAATTTTATGAATTTTCTTTTATTTGTTTCAAAAAGATATTCATATTGTAGGTGAGCAAATAAGAAATAAAATTCAAATTTTTTGCTTTTTTTATTGTTAATTTATGTAATGAGTTGCAATGTAAAATATCTACTTATACATATGTATCAAAGAAAGTATCCAGATATGATGTTGTTATAAGTAAATAAATAGTTCATTAGGATTATTAGAAACATTAAAAATAATTCAAATATAGCTTAACAAAGAAATGCCATTAAAAAAGACAGCTACGTAGATTCGAAAACGGAACCACGAAACAACGACTAAGAGGTACCACGACGAATCGCTTGGTCAATGCCATTCATAGCCAACCCAACCCAACGGAGCGTAAAGCACAGAAAAGCGAAACATTTATTGTCTTGATACAAGTTTCTAAAAGGCGGTAGAATGAATATTAAATCTAAAAGGTTTAACTATTTTAATAATGTTAGGTTTCATTTATAATTTCTATGGTATTGGTTTTTCTTTAACCAGTATAACTGAAAAGTATAAATTGAGAGAGAAAATAACTGATACATGTCAATAATACCTTAATAATAATACCAGTATACCAAACAAGTTGAAGTCATCACCTAGTTTTCAACCATATAAATATGATACCAACTACTTATATGGAAGCATAACACACTGTATTACTCTGCTCCAAAACTACTTAGAAATCTCCAATTTACGACATAATATCGTCCCCATAGTGGGAAAATTAAATAACTCTGATTTGTGGTTCTAAAGCAGGCACCACACTTCGTTATGCGCTATTCGTTATTTGTCTGCGCCGTATTCGCCCAAATATTAGTAATGCGCGCAAACAAAAAACATGCCATCCACACTTCGAACTGGTATGCCAAATAAGCATCAAATAAGGCAAATATGTGTGTTGTAGAGATGTGTCATTGTCATTTTTGTGGTGAACGAAACGGATATACTCTCTACACTTCGCCGTATGCGCGCGAATAACCCGCATAACGAATAGCGCATAGCGAAGTGTGGTGCCTGCTTAAGATAAACGCTATTTAGTGTTTTGTGAGAAAAAATTTAAGTTGAGGTAAAATTCAATAACTCATGTTATTTACATTATTAGACATTTAACTTATCATTGACCACAGTTATTGATTTATTTACTAAGTTATTTATTTTTCCTAAAAAAATAGTGTTAGTCTGAAGGTATTTATTATTTCATCTGTCCGACAAAAATGGCTATATTTTTGGAACGGAATACGATACGAAAATGCCTTTATGGCAAATATGCGGCATGTTTTAGGTGTTTTGAAAATAAGGAAAAGTCAATTTCGCCAAAACCGGACTTATTTAATTTATCACTACGGGGACGATATGTCTCATTGACAAATATTCAACTATTTTATTATTTAAGACAAACATATTTAATTCAGTATACAAAGCAAATGCTGACAACAAAAAATACAGTACTTGCTCCTTCGTCTTTACTTTACAGTTCAATCAAAGGAATCGCGGGACAAAACAGACATAGAAATAAAGTAAAAAAAAACTGCTTGGTCAATCAGGTGACTGGTTCTGACTATGCACATCTAGTAACGGGCTATCTCCGGTTATCTAGAAACGATGCGTCTAAATTTGAACATAATTTCCCGATTATTTAGAAGAAAGAGAATCCAATTGAGAGTGTAATTTAAGCAGCCACAAATCAAATTACAAACTACTAATTAATTATTAATCACAATCTACAATGATCGATGCGATATCACTTCCTGTTGTAGTGGGCGATCGCTCTTTTTAGTAAGTGGTCCCCAAACGGTAACTAGTCGCGCAAATTGTAGGGCAACCGTAGTTAAAGACGAATGAGATTGTTATCATATCTGTTTTAGTAACGCATGATGATTACACGGAACGTCTTGCGTAAGAAATAGAGGAATAAAATGCTAATAACTATATGGTTAACGATGAAAAAATGTATAGACCCTGTACTAATGTGGAATGGAAATGCGGTTCTGGTAAATAAAGTACATTTTTTGTGTTAATTGGTATATATTAGCATATACAGTAGTTTCTACACCTATATTCGTTTAGTGGTAATGTTCATTTGATCTTATGAGACCTTTGTAGCAAAGAACTAACTATGTGTTTGTAAAATACTGAATCCTATAAAGTTAATACTAGAAAGGCTATTTGCTAATGAAGACGATTCTGTCATTATGTAAATGTGAATTAACGCAATCTCTTACTGGATACTAAATACCTAATTGAATGTCGTTTTAAGTAGCTTGCACTGGAAATGGTGTGGTCACAAATTGCGAACTTCATATATCTATCTACGCGTTGTTTGACACTAATTATTATAGAGCTTTGTGATGTCCTGTGTGTAATTTTAAGGTTCGTATCAGGAGGCAACCTGGGCTCGTTTTCTCTTTTGATGGACTGTATGCAGTCAAGCATGAAATAGTTTTACAAATCTGTTTTTTTTTCAGTTTCTACCTTTAGTATTTAATTTTAAATTGCTCAGTAAATTATTCCCATATCTCAAAAGGTACTACTCGAATTATTAAGTATGTTATAATTTATTAATTATGCAACGACACTAAACATATGTAGGCTGTTTGTGTCGATTAATAAATAAATAAAATATGATTTACTTATCCGTACAACCGTTAGGCTTATAATCACCTTAAGCGATAAGTTATGGTATGGTACACCCACATCGCAGTATGAGATTATAATATAATCAGAATTATAATCGAATTTTCGCCATTGTAATCTTGTAAACGTTACTCTTAATACAGATCTTTAATTTTCCTCCTCATTTCCATATCTTACGTGAAATATCAATAGTATTGATAAAACAGTTATTTGTATCGATTTTATTTAATTATCTACTGTACACATAAGGGGCATGCGGTGCTTATGTGTAAGAAATTGTTAAACTAGACTAAGAATTCTTTTTATTAGACTAAGAAGTTTATTTGTACCTACTCAGTGTAAATAATTGGTGATGAGCTAATAAAGAAAAAAAAACAGTTCCGCTTCACAGATTCTGGCCAAATTGTACGATTCCGGCAACAAAATGAATGCTGCATTCAATGCAGTGTGTCAAAATCCTATCAAATGCTGTTCCAGCGTCTCTGCTTATGCCAGTCGAGAAAGGTATGACTATTGAGAAGTCAAAACAATACCGTGTCATCTGTTGTCAGAATTCATATTCATCCAGATACACAATAAATGTTAAACTTTGGTTAAAGAAAAAGCTTTCGTTGTTTAATATTTAATTTCTGATAAATCTATTCATTCTACTCCTAAGTACTATAAATTCTAGTCTTCAAAGAAATACAGTTTTAATATCCGTAAAGTATCCGTATTTAGGAGGCAACCATAAGTATATGCACGTCTTCTACAAAATTAAATTTATACAAATAGTTTTACATTATGGCAGTTACAATTTTCGACTTGTTGACTTCTAATATTTCCATATAAATGTAAAGCACTTATCGTCCCAGTTACATATAAGAAATTTGTGTCAAAATACTTAAGTTATTCGTAACGATACTAGTTTATGGCCACTTTTATTCTATACTTTCATATCTTCTTACGAATGTTTTTCTAATGACACGGGGATAACATTAAAAAGGCGAGATTATTTGAGACACTAAAATATTTTAAACATTAACTTCATACAAATGATAAAAGGATCTTGTAATGCGTTACTACTAATGAACTAAATATGTGTGAACCACAAATATTTGTTTCGGAGTTTGATTGTTTTCTATGTATCATCATCAACAGCCTCTAACAGTCCACTGCTGGACATAGGCCTCTCCTTAGAAGGAGGTATAATATGTATGTAATTAAAAAGTATGTTTATGTACTTATATCAGTTGTCTATTACCAATAATACAAGTTCTGCTTAGTTTGGGACTAGGTGGCGTTGTGTGTAAAAAAAGAACGGTAGAACCTCATTCATTGTAAGTCCGACAGTTATAAAGGGATTAAGACCCTAGCCCCTAATAAGTAGAGAATCTGTTTAGGGATTACAATATTTTTATTTCCTAACAAGTTCACGGTAAATATTATCAGTTCAAATTTATTTCTATTAAAATCACGTAATCATTTAAGTGAGTTTTTTCTTTAAAACGCTACTCTCGCAATAGAAATGTCCCTATATCGTGGGGTCTTTTACAAACATACAAAAACGAACACAAATAACACCCAGAATCACTAACATGTTAAGCGTTTTGGTTGTAGAAAGCAGCGAGATAACCGTTTAAAGCATTACGCGATTCAAGCAGTCTTTTATATGCAATAATGCTTGGAAATGAATCACATCTTAATGAAATAATAAAGTTTTACTTAATAAGTGGTCCTTACCATCAGTCGTTTGACTGACACGAGAACTTAGCTCTATTCATTGTGCAGTGAGCTCACTGAATAGAGAATATATTGTACTTCACAGATACTGCACAATTTATTGCACATTGTTCCTTCAGTTATACGACTAATTCTAAACAATTTATAGTTCCCTCGAGAACGGAGGCACTAGGTGCGATTAGCAATATACAGGACAGCTATGCGAGTTATTCATCTCCAACGTCAAGTAATTAATAGCATAGAATTCAATAGAATATGCAGCTAAGTGCATACATACATACTCGTATGTACTTCCAAATTTTCCAGTTTCAAGTTTAAGCATTTGCCAAGTAGATGTTTGTTTTATGCCCATTTTTACCAATTAAACCGTCTCCTTACTAGGATTCCCTAAAGTTTCAAGAGATATCTAAGCACGTAGGTGTCGACTAAAGGGTGGTGAAAACGACAACATTACTAAGGGTTAACTAACTCGCTCTAAGTGGCCCCCAAATTTAGGGGTTATTGGTGATAACAGTCATTACATATAACCAAGCATAGCAGTGGACTGCGATGGGCCGATGATGATGATGAAGCATAGATTTATTTTTGGTACGTGCTTAAATTTCTAATTGAAAAGAAGAATTTACACCTGTAGTGTACGAAGTACTGTACAGGTTCTATGCTCTAGACTCTCACTAAATACTACTTCTAAATACAAGAAAATGAAATAATAGCCTATGTTCTCTTTGAATTCAGCTGGGTTGGGCGGCGTTTGGGAAGCTTCGTCGGGTCTTCTCATCATCGATCCCACAGTGAATAAAGACGAAAGTCTTCAACCAGTGCGTCCTACCCGTCATGACATACGGAGCCGAAACGTGGACACTCACGACACGGCTGGTCCACAAATTCAAGGTCACGCAGCGTGCTATGGAGAGGGCTATGCTCGGAGTTTCTCTCAGAGATCGTGTTAGAAACGAGGTAATCCGGCAGAGAACTAAAGTGATCGACATAGCCCATAGGATTAGCAAGCTGAAGTGGCAATGGGCTGGCCATATTAGTCGCAGGACCGACAACCGTTGGGGTAAACGTGTTCTTGAGTGGAAACCGCGTCTCGGCAAACGTAGAGTAGGACGTCCACAGGCCAGGTGGAGTGATGATTTGCACAAGACGGCTGGCAGGAGCTGGATGCGAGTAGCAGAGGATCGAACTAAGTGGCGTGCAATTGGAGAGACCTATGTCCAGCAGTGGACAGCGATAAGCTGATGATGATGATGATGATGTTCTCTTTGACTCTGATGTAACAGAGTATAACAGAATATATAATAAATTCTACTTTAGGGTAACAACTATCAGACGATAAGAGTTATAGTTTAGTGCATGCAATCTAGTACCGACAGGAAGTAATTAAAGAACAAAAACATCTATCTGAGCATTCTTTAAATGTAAGTAAAAAAATCTGACATGTAGACCTCTCAACTAATGAATTTCGTCACAACTTTCCAACAAGTGGAATGGCCGGACACAAAGAAAACACTATAGTATAAAGTTAATGACTTCCAAATATGACCACGATCATTCAAGTCCTATGAGAAACCTGTTGATAGAATTAAAACAGGTAAGTAACGTTATTTTTCTCTGTTTATTTAAAAGTTGCCAGTTACAAATTGGATGAGAACTACTATTATACCGACTGTTGGCGTATATCGAGCTTAGCCTTGGTTTGCCTCTATTCTATTACAACAATTATTTATCAGTCACTCTAAAGTAAGACATAGTGACGGCAGTAAATCACAATTATCTTATTCCCAATTACTCAATACAGCTGGAAGTTAAACATGCATCAGATTCTCCAAATTGACGACTTAATGAGTAGGTAGCTTTTATAAAACGACATTATTATGTTGACAGACAAGGTTATGGTCCTATAAGTCTAACTGTATGGTCGACTGTTTTGTCATGTAACTGTGCAGTAGACAAGTGATTGTCATCTCATGGCTGTAGCCGTTGCAAAACTTATGACAATTGATATGCAATAAATATATGTACTTGTTCTAAATCCATGATGTATTAAGTACTAGCTTTCGCCCGCGGCTCCGCCCGCGTGTATGTCGGTTATAGCGGTGAAAAGTAGCCTATGTCCTTTCCCAATTTCAGTTCTATCTTCATACCAAATTTAAAAAAATCGGTTCAGTGGTTTATGCGTGAAAGCGTAACAGACAGACAGAGTTACTTTCGCATTTATAATATTAGTAGGGTTATGGTAAACTCAGTATGCAATATGTTATAATAGAATCCAACGAGCATTATCTATACATCAGGCAGAGTCTCTACTCAATTGATGTATGAGTGGAATCCAAAGGTATAAGTAGGTTTTCCCCTCCATCTGCATAAGTTGGCCCTCCGCGATGGGGCGGCGTCTGCGTGTGCCGGACATCGCCTAAGAGAGAGTCTGAAAGAGACGGAGCCCACTGGGAGGAGTCCAGAAGGACATACCACCCTTCCTCTTAAAATAGAAGCGCAAAGAGGGCACACCATATGGTTTTTAGTCGGTTCGAGTCCGACACACCGCCCCGCCGCATAGAAAACTTGCACAAAATCCGTGGGGATTTCCACAAAAAAAAGTGACTCACAGGAAGTGGTCTAATAAGATGCTTCCGCAGTATTGGGCTTCTCGTTTTGCACTCACCAACGAACCACGACAGCAGGAATGCTATTATTTTAGTTAAGCTGGTTGTCTCTATCTAGCCTAGCTATTAAACTATAAATTGCAATCCTAAGTAATGTAAGTGTTGCGTGATAACGAAAAAGCTATAAAACATTGCATAAATATTACTATGAAATTTTATCTATGCGGTGTTGCCACGACATTTGACGATATTTTACTGCACTATTAAAAGTTGTGATAATTGATTACTGACATCAAGGCGGCATGTTGTTGATATTTTTAGTGGTGAAGTCTAGCTTCTATAAACATCACAGGAAATATAGTCAACATGTATAAGGCAATGTACCCTTGCATTCACGATTCATTTTCAGCCCAAAAATGTTTGAATTAACTTGTAACAAGAATACGCAAAGAATTACCGCTGAATAGATCAAGAGTAGTAACTACCTCTTTTTTATTTATAATAAGCCTGCCAGAGTGACTCCACTCTGCTTGATGTTAAGCATGAGGAAGAGTTAGGGTCACCATGTAACATGGTACTCGCACTCACCAACGTAGAACGATGGCACGAACACTATCATTTTAGGTTAGTCTTCTGTGAGACGGTAATACCACCCCGGTCCGGACGGTGCATTCTGTTGAAATCAGTGTGGCTCTGTTGCCTGTATCTAATCCTGTACATCACGGAAAGATATAACACTATTGGTTTCCTAGTTACACACGCCATTTCCTGTACATTTTATAGTTTTACATTGATTGCATGTCGTTACATTACAATTACTTTTAAAGAAATTGGAATAACATTTCCCCACTGGATTACGAAACCTTTTATTTCTATTACTATAGAACCTCTTACAGCGATATCGCAAGTCGTAATTGTAGAAATGTACCTCATAAAGGGCGCGAAATAATGAGTGCGTTTTCCCGTGAGCCGAGCCGGCTCTGCCACGGCCATACTTGGAGAGACAGCGGATCCATGGAGGGATTTGACGCGTTTGACACACTGATTGCTGTTATTTCTCAAAGCTCAGTCGCCGCCGTGACAGGTGGACGTTTATTTATTAGTAGATCGTTATCTTTTATGACTAAGCAATATGTTTTATCTTTCTCTTCGTATAAGACTTTAGAGAGCGAATTAGGAATCTAATGTATGTTCTTATGAATAAAGAAGTTTTACAGACCCCCTTTGGAGTTAGGAAATGTAGTACTTCATAGGTTTATAGTGTAGATTATAATTTTCTAATTAGGAGATAGCAAGGTTATCTTTCGTTCCTAGAAGACCCAAAACGGCTTATGGAATCAAGGCTCATTGAACACATAAAATGTGTGACAAATTTTCGTGAGTTTTTAAGCTATACGATGTTTTAATTTGCTCTGACACCATTATAGCGCAGTTATAGCATTTTAATGTTACATAGTATGACGGTGGTAGTCACAGAAATAACAAATGAATCATGTGTACAAACATAAACCGAAACTATCGAAAAAAAGCCACCTATTCATAAGTATTAATAAAAATATTCGTAGGCCTCGTAAAAGGGCCGAAGGCCCATTATTATCACTCCTAATAAGAAAAAATCTAATAAACATAAATATAATATATTTCTTTTATTATCAAAAAACTGTCACAACTCACCCGCCATTTCGGTCAACGAAGCACTTCCTTTTTCGAAATTTGAAACCTTCACAGATAATATACTAACAGGCTTTTAACGGAGCAAGTAGAAGAGAACTGCGTTATTCCAGAATGTTCGATATGGAATGCGAGCTATCGCCATATGTTTCGTATAAGTCGGGATAACTAGTATTGGCAACCGGGCGTAGCTAAACCATGTAGATATGTACTACCAGCGTTCTATTGAAACGAGTGGGTGTTGAGCTAAAGAAGAACTTCCCGCATATCAAATTCCTTGTAATTGGTTCAGTCACTCGTTCTAACTACTGTACTGTTCAACTCTATACTTTTGGATTGTTAGTAAGCATTCTATTCTAGCCTTAACTTTCTATGAGAAGTATACAACATGTAAGTTCTGTATCGTAAGTTCAAGGATTCGCGACTGACATTGCAGTTTTCCCGAGGACGTGGGCGGGCGGGGGCATATATGACGCGACGAACTGCATCGGTTAATGAACCTATGACGTCGTGACATGCGTTGCAGTGATAACATTGCTTAGAAGGACAACAACATTAAAATTATATTGGTTACTATATTATTCATATAATACACGTGACGTGTATTTATTATTTTAATGACTTGAATTCAAAACAGATCAGTCTCTATTATGGCGTAAAGAACATGAGCGCCATCTAGTTCGTTATGATGAAACTAAACATCGTTGTATGATTTCAAGCCTCGAACTGGCTCTTGGCAATTTTCCTGTAGTTCTGTAAAGGTCTAATAGATGGCGTGCAATAAGTTTTCTGTAGGAAAATGTATTAGAAATAATAAACATTTATAAAATTTAAACAGTTGTTTTTGGATTAGTGTTTTCGTAAACTTCACATATCATTTAGAGCTTCTCTTATTTCAATCGGTTTAGAAATAAAAAGTCATATCAGTTTAAAGAATCAGCGCGATAACACCGACATCTAGACGGGCGGAGACAGGCAGAATATGAATACAACCCAAACTAGTGAATAACCTCATTAGTATTTATATAAATATTCTTGTTGCTAGCTAGCTGTTTGTTGAAGAGACCCTTTATTTTTGTCAACACTCATATAGACCGTCTATTATTAGGTAGAAAAAAACTCAGTAATTTGTAAATTTTCCAGAGAACGTTTTCCGTTCTAATGACGTTGAATAATAGAGCTGTTTATTCAGAAACAAAGTGAAGGGTATATTTATTACCCTTTTTAAATTTAGCTGGTATTAGTTAAATTACACTTGTGGCAGATATTGTTACTTTATTTATTTACATTACACAAATTACCCTAAATAGTAATTTATGGTAATTTACCCTAAATAGTAATTTAGGGTAATTTATGTTTACACGTGTATATACAACAATAGCTTTCACTAACATTTTCTGTTTTCTTATTTCAATCAATCAATCAACAACCCATAATTTTCTTTTGCTGGTTAAAGGGTTAAGACCATACGTCCCCACGTAGAATTAGTGCGTTGGGGACAGTTGCATTTTACCATTGGATTTATTCTAGCTTAAAAGGCTTTCAACTTTTTTTTTATTGTTGTAATGGAATAGGCGTTTGTCTTCCATCTCACCTGATGGAAAGTGTAGATGAAGACGAAGATGGTACACGCCCATCCAAAAGAAACTTGTTCACTCTACTCTTAAAGGCTCCAGAGTTCAATTTATCAGGAAAAATAGACCCAGGCAGGTCGTTAAAATTTTGGCGACTCTCACCAAAAACGATCTGTCAAACCGTTTAGTTTGACTTTCCGGTATGTCAACAACTTATGGATGAAACTTTTGCCTGCGCCTAGTAGTCCGATAAAGGAATGGAGATGTCCCGATCAGTTCGAAGAGAGCTTTCAGCACTCTCCAAAGTGTATCGTATAAAACCCCGATAAGGTGCCAACTCGACGACGAATTAACCTACGGGCTCTTCGATCAACTGAGGCCAAAGCTTCCAGATGATATTTTGCTGCACCGTCCAAGTAACCTTAACGACTGGGAATTATATTAAATAAAGAATATTTTAGCCTAAATACGTTTAGAAATCATATTATTTTTATACTTAACACAAATCTTTTATTGACTAGGGAACCTCCATGTTGACCTTGATGACGTAAGCCCCAAGGTTTTCTATAGACAAACAGCCCACTTGTCAAATGCAAATGACAGTTCTACGGACGTGATTCATTTACTACAATCATGAGATGGGCAAGCCAAGGCTGCGACGAAAGCACATTAACATGACTATGGTAATAAATTGGCTGAAAATATTGAAGCACAATTTTTATGGTTTCTTCTATTTACGACGTTATTCATCCAAAGCTTGCCAATAAAAAATGCTTATTCAACAATAAGGTCATGAGCTATCAACATCGTCGACTAAGGGACAAACTACGCAAAAAAAGATCAATGCAAAGAGAAGGATAACTTGAAACCAACTCTTTGCCAACCCGTCTGGCCAGCGTGATACAGGCTCAAACCTCCTTTCTAAGAAGAGGCCTATGTTCAGCAGTGGACTGTTAAAGGCTGATGATGATGATCATCATCATCAGGTTATAGCAGTCCACTGCTGGACATAGGACTCTGTCTCTTTCGTGAGCTAATAATAATTATGTTATCGTTTGACAACTGGAAAATAGTAACCTATGTGGTATGTAACAGTGGTATACTACATCACAAATTTTAGGAGGCGATTTTGTATTACTTAAATGGTGTATGGAAATAAAGCATTGTAAGTAATATGTGCTTTTTTAATATGATCTGATGAAGCCAGGAGTCGGATATTGAAACTCTTTGGTGGCTGCTAGTAAAACACTTGAATTTGTGTTTATATAAGGTTGGAAAAAACTGGATGCGAAAAGCCCAAAATCGATCAGATCGGTGTGCAATGGGAGAGGCCTATGTCCAGCAGTGGACTGCGATAGGCTGATGATGATGATGAAGGTTGGAAAAGATCCATGTGGAACTGGCTACATGAACCTACTGGGAACAAACCACGTTTAGAGAAGTCTAACCAATTCAGGTGATTGGATAACGAGGGTCGTAAGATGAAGTCAGGTTAATGATTGATCACTTTTTACTTTTCAAATCAGTTTGTCATTGTATTAATTATGTTAAAGTTATAACATGGTAGGTAGGTACTGATAGTAAAATATTTAATGATTAATGTTCGAGCAGAATTAAGCACATTTCATGCAGATAAACGCACAAGGGCCAGATAACCGGCGTTATCGCTAAGAACCGTCACTTCCATGAAACATTAAGATCGACAGGAATTATTGGACCACACTAGTTAATTCCTGGCAACATGTAAGTAATTAACTCTAAATAATTATCATCTCCTGCTCTTATACGGAACACACAAAGTATCTTTGTCTGCTACGCATTCACGGCTATACCGATTTCAATGGCGATACTTTCATTCTTGATAAAGAATGTAGGCTACTCTACCGCTATAACGGACTTACACGCAAAATTTAGTATTTTTCTAAATACAAACATAATTTCTTCAAAACTTTAAGTAATATATATTAACTTTTTAACCGACTTAAAAAGGAGTTTTTTTTTGTTTGTTTGTTCAGAACTTTGGATTGGGTGAACTGATTTTGACAGATAATTCTTTTTTTTATTTGAAAGCTGGTGCCTCCCTGGATAAATCCATGGAACTAATTAAATATCATGGGCACACCTGTCGAGATTTGGGTACTCGGAATAGTTTTTATTTGAGTTTTTTTTATTATAAACTATTTTTGTCATTAATACGGGTATTTACCTAGTTGATAGATATCTCATACCTTTGGATTGCTTCTTAGTTTTTAAACAAAGTATCACTGGCTGTTATCACAGATGGATTAAATGCCAGTTTTAATAACTTCAATATTATATTTATTTTTATTTTTTTCGAACATCTTACACACAACGTTATCTAATCCCAAACTAAGCAGAGCTGGACAACTGATATAAATACATAAATATACTTTTTTTTGTAAATACATACATATTAGACATACAAAACACCCAGACTTCGAAACAAATATTTGCGGATCACACAAACATTTGGACCGACCCAGGAATGGAACCCGAGACCTCTTGATCAGCAGCCGCATACGCTAACCACTAGACTAACGAGGCACTTAATATTGTAATTGAGTAAACGAAAAGGAGATTAGACTCAAAAGATGAACATTGAATTAGTATTTTTTGTATATTGTGAGCGTATCTACCTATACGAATAAATAAAATTGAAATGTCTCAATGTAGTATCAAAACAACAGATTTTTACTAAATGCATTTGGAAGTTCATAAAGTACCGACATCAGAAACGCAATTCTTACATTTTTTGTATGTCTGTCGGTCTGTTTGTGGGTAATCTCTGGATTAGCTGGACCAATTTTGACGGGACTTTCACTGATAAAGAGCTGATAACATTAGGAGTAACTTAGACTTTTATTTTATAGTAGCCTAGCTATGCGGCGTTACTCGCGATTTCCAGTAATAATCGCGTATAACACCGCGGGACTCAGCTAGTTTTCAATAAAATCGATAGTGTAAATAGACCTTCCTTTTCGAAATATTTTAAAGGCAAATCAGTATTACCTTAAAGATTAAATTGAGTAATGGGTAACGAAATAGAAAGGAAGGAAAAACCCTCTTTATACTAATTCGACAATCAATATGCAAGACTGCATTCGATTGTCAATCGATAATTGTCAACGTAACGATTGACGTTCCTTCCGAGTTTCATTGATAGACGAGGTTAGAATACATTGAAACTGTTTTTAAACAGACTCTCAGATAACACAGGCATAATGTTGTATCCAACCCTTTAGATATATAGGTAGACTAGATGACCCAGCGAACTTCGTACCGCCCAACTTTAAAATTCCATAACTTGATCGCAGCGCCACCCACCGGGTCCAATTGCGAATCTAAACCATTCCCAGATCCCCTTGAACACACACAAAAAATTTCATCAAAATCGGTCCAGTCGTTTGAGAGAAGTTCAGTGACATACACACTCACAGAAGAATTATATATATAAAGATAACTTTTTATTGTAGAAACGAAGCTAGTCCAAAATTAGCCCAAGTTACTTCCTATGTTATCGGCTACCTGCCAGTGAAATTCCCGTCAAAATCGGTATAGCCGTTGCAGAGATTAGCCGGAATAAACAGACAAAATGCTTTTTTGATGTAAGTACCTTGTATTCTTTCGTATGTGTTTAAAAAAAACTACTCATTAAATATTGCAAACAGACACTTTACTTTAATTTGTGTGTATGGATGACACAAGGAAACAAAAAAAACTAAATATGAAAAAGTCTACGATAAGCACATCGCTAGATATATACAAAACAAAGTATTCTCTTAAAACTTTAATCGTTATCTGTGGAACTACTATTGAAAACAAAAATATAAATATTATTACTTGGCATCTCCACACATGTCGCAAGATAGAGGAATATTCAAATGATTGTTGCGAATTAAAACCCAATTGGCTTCAAGCCAATTGTAAAAATTAATCTCTATGTAGATACTAGTTCTGATGCCAATGACCCTTCATTGATAGTTCTTTGGCGGCACAAGCATGGACAATTAGGATGAACTTATTGAGTCCGTGTGGCGACGGATTAAGAATACAGAGTGTCACCACCCCTATTCATCCCGGGGGACAAACTACGCAAGACAACTTCAATACAAAGAGAAGGAAAACTTGAAACAAACCCTATACCAACCCGTCTGGCCAGCGTGGTGTAGTAGGCCAAAACCTCCTTTCAAAGGAGAGGCCTATGTCCAGCAGTGGACTGTTAAAGGCTGTTGATGATGATGAAGATGATGAATTGGTCCCGCGGTTTTGCAAATCGGGAATAAAGCCGCAAAGCTAGTCTAAAAAAATTGCCTGACTTACTCCTTATAGGGTAAACTATACTATTGTTGGCATCTCATCAGTCATTGGCACTTTGCATTTTAAACACAAATATTAAGAATTGCTCTAACAAAAAATTCATGGAAATCTGTTTTTCAAATTCTACCACGTCGACATTATGGGAGTTCAACTGAATCATTTTAAAATGTATCCTGGCAACACGTAAAAAGAAATCATAACGCGGGCTACTCGCACCGGTGATTGTCACCGCCGCTTTCATAAAAGATCCAAGAAGGCATAAGGTAAGATTATCTTTTATTTCGAGTTTATCATGAACTGATGTTGTGAATAGTGTTAATATGTTTTGTTTTGAGTTAAATTATCGTTTTGAGTGTATTTTTTCACATTATATCCATTATAAGCCAATGACTGATTGCTATCTGATAATAACTGTACTTTTGATGCCAATTACTGTACTTTTCGGATCATTTTTAAATTTAATTAATTTTTATTTATTATACTGTGTTCATCTAAATAAATGTGTTTTATTTCTAAATTAATAAATTATTGAAACGTTTTATGAAGATTAAATTAGAATCTGACATCTAGTTTAATTTTTAAAAACAAATCTTGGCTAGATAGCCTTATGGTGCCAATCATTGTACAGTTTACCCTATTATGTTATCAGTTTTCTGACAGTGAAAATCAAGAAAAAATTGGTTAAGTCATTCCAGAGATCACCCGGAACAAACAGATAGACAGACACTTATTCACTTTCATAAGCATTAAGTAAATAAACTGTTTTTTTTATATGATATACAAAATGAAAATAGGTCGTTAAGTATTTTTCACACCTAAGCCCTATATTTTCACCTAGTGCTACTATGTTAGAAACGCAAAACTTGATGTTAGGAGATTTATTTATCACTCTTTCACGGAAAAACTGCTAAACGGATTTAAATTAAACTTGACAATAATATAGCTTACACATGAGAATAACACACAGGCTACTATTTACCGTAATAATCGATACGTAGGCGGACGAAGTTGCGGGCAGAAACTAGTTATTTTATAAAGAACAAACAATAAGATAGTTTTATAATCTCTAATAATGTTATAAATGCGTGAGTAACTTTGTTTGTCCGTCTGTTAAGTTTTCACGCCCAAACCACTGAACCGATTTTGAAGAGTTTTGATGGAACCTTGGGAAAGGACACAGGCTACTTTTTACCGCGATAGCCGACATACACGCTGGCAAAAGCAAGTTTTTTTATAAGCACGAAAAGACAGTTGTTCACAGTTACAAACCAATAATTTTGTGTACGTTTTCGTCTTTGAAGGACTATAAATATTGAAAGGATCTACAGTATTAGTAAACATAGTCGAAATTGTCGTATTGTAGGATTTATTTTAATAGTTGTTTATAAATTCAGCTGGCAAAAGTCACGGATCTTCCCCATAACCAGAAAAAATGTATTTCTGAGGCATCCAAATTAAAAAATTCTTCTCTCTCCTGCATATTTTACAGTAAATTGACAGTTTTTCTGTATATCTTCCTAAAATAGGGAAACAATTTATTTGATAACAATTATTTTACGTATTTTTGTAGTATAGGAGCCGTCCATTAATCAAGTGTTCTTTTTTTGATATTTTTTTTAACCTCCCCTCCCCCTTGGTGATACACGGTGAGGTTTGAAACTACCCCCCTCCCCCCATATATCACGTGTATTTTTAGTACCTACAAAGAATCTTCTTTTAAATATTAATAAAATACAGCTATTAGTATCAAGTACTTTTATTATAGAAAATTAACATTATTATAATATTAGAAAACTAACATTATATTAACCGGGAGACTTTTTCTCTCAACGGAGGGAAGTGGGAGTGCGAAATACATTCCCCACGTGATAAAGGTACTAATATTAAGAAAAAAAAAAGTAACTCTGTTACACTTTCACGGCTAAACGGTTAAAATACGGCATGGATATGCTTTGATTTTCGAGAAAAGAATTTTGACTACATTATAACGCGATCAACACAGGCGGAGCAGCACGCAAAACCTATTCACGAGCGTTAGTGTTAATAATTACTTAAAGTCACCCCGAGTTTTTAAATAATTACTGCAATATACGATCCTACTAAAATTAATTAGTTTTATTTTTAGAATGATTAATTATTAAAAACTTCTTTGTTAGCTCAAACAATGCGTGAAGTTAATTTTAGGGGATGTTATGGTGGAAAATTACGAAATAATAAAAGTGTATTACACTATATTTATATAGTACTTTTTTTAATACCGACGTAAGTAAAAGAACTATTCAAATTCCATTTCTTTGCAGAAAATTTACTGTGACTCTTGCTCTGCAAAGTATTACCGCAAACTTGTATGCAAAACATTAAGATAATAATTAGTAGAATACATAAGATGAAAACAGTAAAATAATTCTACTTTTGTCGGGTAAGAAGAATTAAGAAAGAAACTCAAAACCAGCAGAGGACTATGATGCGAAAAAAATCCATCCACTAGCATATATACATACATTCTATAACAAAAGCGAACAGTGTGAAGAAGCAGGAAACAGAGTTCAGGTACAAATTGAAGTTAAAATAGCTTATAGCCGAGGCTTGCATTCCGAGATGGCAAATACCTCAAACTGAGACGCACTAATTAATTCTCGAAAGGAACATTGTACAGAAAGGTGAGACGAACCGATTGATTCATACTTTATTAACAAATTTAGATCAATTACTAATACATATCTCGAAATAAGTGTTAACTATAATAATTAGCGATTTCATATTGCAGCTCAAAAGAAGCAATCTTAAATTGAACGTTTCCTTCCTTGTAAAAATGTTATTCTGCTATTGCAGACTATGATCCATATCAATTTTATTCGGAATAAAGTCGGAGAGCTGTTTGAGGGGTCAGTAACACCTGAGAAACCATTTCAGTATTCGATAATTTTGATGTTAATCCTTGACCTGTTTATTTTAAGATATTTGGACTCTTATCAAATCATCATCTGGTTACAAATTCCTAAAATATTAGTTACTTTCTGAAGCGGGCCGAAGTTAGTCTAAAATAATAATAGCCCAGGATACTCCTTATATTATCGACTAACTGCCAGTGAAAGTCCCGTCAAAGTCGGTCCAGAAATTAGTCGGAACAAACAGACAGACAGACCGCCTTATTTAAAAATAAAGTTTTTTGATATAAGTACCGTATATACGAAAAGCTGTTAATTTGAAATTACAAACAGACACCTATTTTTATTTATTTGTATAGACCTACAAAATTATTTAGAAACAAAGATGTTAGATTATTACGATCGAAGCCATGGAAAAAAGTATAGTTATAAACAAGAATTCAAGAAAATAAAATATAGCATGACAACATACAGAACTGTGTCTTTGACCCTATACTAATTTCTATAATGTGGAAATAATGAGTGAATTATTCCGGTGCGCATGTCTATGATTGCTCAAAATTGAGGTTATATTAAAGTTAGTTCGTGTTTAAAAATAGAAATTTGATTTGTGTCTGGGTGTAACTTGTCTGTATGTAGGTATTTAGAAATACATACAAACACATTAGGCCGTCAGGCCAGCGCGGTATAGTAGGCCAAAACCTCCTTTCAAAAGAGGGCCTATGTCCAGCAGTGGACTGTGAAAGGCTGTTGATGATGATTTAGAAATATATAATAAACAGTATGTTTACCATGGTAGCTTTGTCCACTTTTGGTTCAGACGGCCGTATTTGAGGGCATTAATTCCGGGAAAACAGTACATGGATATTTAATTATCAAAACTCATCACGGTACAGAAGTTCTTTTGGTTAAACAATGAACAGTGACGATTTTTCGAGAAAGATTTTTCTAAATTAACGATTACAAGTTTTTAATATGGATATAATATGTACTTTTAATTTCAAGAACAAGGTGTTTGTAAAATTAAAAATATATTTTCCAATTCATTTGGAAACGCGGTTTCTTCGTGAAAGATACTCAGATTGATCAGTTAAGATTTTGTTAATTATCTTTGCTGGAGACACCCTATGTATTTCTTATATATATACTTAATTATCTAAGTAAAATATCATTCAGCAACCACCATTCAAATATCAAATACCGATTGCACATGTCCATTAGTCAGAAAGTTTTCTAAAAAGGTTAAGTGATTTTGGCGTGAAGCGGTCACAAACAAATTCACATTCTCATTAATAATGTTAGTTAGGTATCCTCGTGACGCTTATAGAGTTGTAGTATGTAAACAACTATTCAGTGCGAGGCCATATATGGACGCTTTGACGCTTTCGTCTTACCTCCACAGAGGACTGACTCAGAGGTCGCATTGTGTACTCTTATAAGGAAAACTGGATGAGTTATGAATACCTAATTTAACATGCAAAATTATATGTTTTATTGTAACGAATACTATTTGTATTTCTGCGTAGTACAGTTAATATTTTTAACTTATTTTACATTTAGTTACACGTCTATTTCAATCTTACAATATTTATAAGAAAAAAATCAAATTTGATGGGATTCTATATAAAATACAGTGTTAATTTTTGAGACGGGACAGTAAGGGAAGGTACCTTAACCGTTATAGTTACAGGAAAACGCTTTTAGGAGACTATGCAAAAAAAATTAAGATATTCTGAACTGCATTTACAGATTTTCGAAAAAATTTAGTCAGCAAGTTTGGGGTCAAAGTCAAGTCAGAGGTTTGAGTAATATAAATGTCAGAAATCGCAAAAAAACTTTTCCGATACATTTTAGAAAAAGAGTCAAACCTCTAAATTAGACTAACTCATTGTTATGGGTAGATCCCCCATAATCCGCTATAAAGAATACTGGCTGAAAAAGTAGGTAAATAAAAAAAAGTTATAATGTCAAACTTTGAATTCGATTCAGGTCATTCTTAAGTTTGTGCTAAGAAATATCTAGATTGTTAGTTGTAATTTATGTACTTTTTGTTAAAAATGTCTTTAAATCGCAAACGTTTGAACTTAATTGAAGCGTATTTTGTAAATAATAGGAACACGGAATCTGCACTGGTGTGGTACGCGAATAAGAACCATTGCGACAAGTACCATCAAGAAAAATAATTACAAACCTTTTGAAGAAACTCAAAGAATATGGTACATTCAAAAAGAAGTTAGTGCGGCAGCCTCGTGTACAGGACGTAGACACAAAGATTGTTATTTTAACCTATGTGGAATCTAATCCAGACATATCGTTCAGATATGTCGCTCTTGAAGCGGGTGTTTTGCAATCACTTGTACTAAAGACATTGGAAAAACACGGACATAAACCCTATCGACAGGGGCGCATAGTTCAAGCAATACATCCAGGTGACAATGTTCGAAGAATTACCTTTTGCAGATGGTTAAGAGGAAAAATAAGTAGAGATCACGAATTTCTTAAGTACATGCTATGGTCAGACGAACAAATTTTTCAAATAACTACTCAGTTATTTGAAAAATTTCAAAAATCACCACTATTGGTTTAGGGAAAACCCTCTCAGGGTTTGGGAAAGCCACAACCAAGTTCGATTCTCTTTTGAATGTTGGTGTGGTGTGATGTCAAACCGAGTGGTAATGGTGGAATTTTATGAAGGTACTCTTAATTCTGCCGTGTATAACGATGTCATTTTAGAGAATCTAAACAACCAGTTGGATGAATGGCTCCTGTCAGAATTGCGAAAAGTTTATTTTCAGCAAGATGGCGCTCTGTCACACAACGGCCGCCTTACGTGTTCCAGTTTGAATAGGCAGTTCGGGTCACAGTGGATAGGTACACATGGTCCAACTTAGTGGCCACCTCGCAGCCCCGATCAAACGCCTCTCTTTTTTTTTGGGGGGGGGGGGGGGAGGAAGGCTAGCTAAAAAAACGAAGTCTACAAAAAGAAATACAACAATATTCAGGATTCAGCTGAAAGATGCATTAACCAGGATTTTAAATAACATCCACCGAAGAAATTTATCGGCTGCTACTAGCTCAGTATAAACACGAGTGAACTTATGTATTTGTGAAAACGGTGGTCATTTTAAGCAATTTATTTCGTAAATCATCTAAATGTAAGTTATGTTTGTCTGTATCTAAAATACATATTAAAATGATTTATTTCCGTTCAAATGTATGGGAAAAGTTTTTTGCGATTTCTGACATTTCTAGTACCCAAACCTCAGTCGGTCCAGTTGAGACTTTTGATCCTTATAAGAAACAGGATCGATTGGCATAAAATAAGTTTTTGTTTAAAATGACCATTTTCTTGCTGACTGTCCATTTTTTCCAAAATCTGTAAATGCCGTTCAGAATATTTAAAAACTTTATGGATAGTCTCCTAAAAGCGTTTTCCTGCAACTATAACGGAAAAGGGACCTGCTCTTACTGTCCCGTCTCAAAAATTCAACTGTATATGCCCAAAACCCGATGTATGGTATATAGCGAATATTACAAACTTTGGCATTTTAGTCAAAATACAGTGATTTAGAAGATTAAATTAACATCAAACTAAACATCAATTCTAGATTATTTCAGATTATTTTTCATCTGAGTAATGGATCATCTTAAAACCAACACTTACTTTCATAATTAGTTCTTGTTTTATTCAGTTATTCTGAAATTAAAGTTATTGGAAGTGTCTTTACTTGTACAATCACAAAATCGCTTTTCAAAAACAATGACTACATGTTGACATTCAAAAATATGTTTGATTATTGGATACAATTAATTTTATATTTAAATAACAGTATACAGGTACAGGTTTTGATTTAATAATTCACTTGAGTTTGAATGTTTAAACTTTAGTTTTTGCTATAAAATACAACATTAACTTGTAAATTTTAGCAAATTCCACACCCCTTTGAAGTTATAGTCTGAAACCAGTTACTTTTTAACTTCAAACGTTATTATGAGATTAAGATTTAATGGATGCTAATTTCAAAGATGATTGACGTGATGTACGATCTTGTAAGCGGAATACTAACTAAAAATAGCATAATTATTATACTTAACACTACGTAAACCATTTAGCTAGATTGCTACTCACGCTGAATTATTTATCGAGTCTTTAATTGAATTGATTATGGTCCTAGCCGATACATAAAAATGAGATGATTTTAATAAATATTGAAATGCAAATATCAATACTTAACTGGTGACATAGCGCAGCAATATGAATTTATTAATGAATGCGTTATATGAATAAACAAATAGCTGCAATAAAACAGTTATGACTTCAAGACTCACATTGGTTTTTAACTTTTTAAACCATAAATGTTTTATTTATCAAAACTAGGTATTATTTGATTTAAAGCCATTCATGCAACGAGAAAGTTGTGTACCTATTTGAAATTTTTGACAAGTCAATTGAAAGGTAGCTTTAGCTTAGTTGGAGTAAATTCATTGAAATTTGGCGAAGTCATTATTAAGTGATATGTTTTAAACCTTGAAGCTGCGATGTAATAAATAGTGTCTGTCTTTGAAAGAAATATAGTTATTCAAATAATTAGCCTTGATAGTCACAGTTGGACATACCTCTTTTTAGAAAGGAGGCTATTCCACCACATTTAACGCTGCCAGATTGGTTTTTGGTAATGCCAAAATAAAATTAGAAAAAAGTAGGCTGGGATAATAAAAAGTATAAAAATAATAAGTAGAAAGGTTCGATGTAAAAAATCGTCATCAGACTTAATTATAACACGTTTTTTACTTGTTTCAACTTTAAACGGTACGTAGCACGTCGCCGAACACGCAAGACAATTAGTAAAAATAATGTTGATTACCTTCCTGAAACATAAACCGAGGGTAAACAACAATTTATTACCAACCAGGTGTGTCAGAGGACGAGCTGCCTCACTTCCATCTGCGTAAGCGCATTATGTGAGAGGACCTCACAAAGGTTGATGTCAAGGCGACTACGCCATTTATATGACATGTTGTTTATTATAGTTAACTTTAGGTATCTACACTTGATTCATTCATTTATTGACGACTTGTTGCCCTCAAGAGGATAGGTATTTTAAGTTTCAGATTTCGTAAGGAATATGTCAAGGTTGATCATTATGGTTTTTTTTATTATTATTATTATTTCATATAAAACAAACTAGAACTAGCATCTTGAATGCAACTATAAACAGTTACCTAGTTATATTTGTCAGTTTGAAATTGTATATTCACTCGTCTAGGACTGTTTTAATAATAAAAAATCAACATACTTAGTCATTTAACACTCGCGAGAATCTTTGACATTTTGTTGAACTTTTTTCAGGATAATTATTAGAGCAATTTTTAAAAACGACCACCATTTTGTCATTAGAAACAAGGTATGTTCTTTTCTTCTTAAATATTGGAATAAATACTTCAGTAAATACCTACTTATCTTTACAAATAATATACATTTAACTCAAAACTCGACAGAGCAGCTGTTGTTGAAGAGTTCAACTAAACTGGTGCACCACCCATGCATACAATTCATTGTAATCAGATTTAATATACACATGATCTCACATACCTACATAAACGTGTAAATTACTGGTTATGTCACCATTTTTCAAGCAATGTTTACAAAGAACATAAGAATAGAATATAATCGTAAGTTTAAATCCTTTAAAACGAAATATTAACATCGGTTGCCTGAATAACATGGCAACATCTTGATGTGTTTTTTAGCACATAGCCACAGATTACCCCCTGTCAAAACTAGTGGCACTACTAGTGGTAGTATTTACTCAAAAATAGTGCCAACCTGGTACCAAAAATAATAAATAAAATTTATTTTTTGACCAGCAGCAGTGACCGTTTACCACCTGGATGTAGACGGTTATCATGTTACTTGGAAATTTAAAGTGATGTAATGCGTCCCTATTCCAGCTAACTAAGGAACTAAGGTAATAGACATCATTTATGCAGAGTTATTTTATTATGCTTAGATTCACATTCAGTACGTATGACCGATATTTCAAAAGAATTTTATCATTGAAAACCCACTCTGAAATAACTGGAATAATGGTATCTGGTATTCCTTACACCATAAATAATGGCATTCAAAACGTATCAAATCGTTCACAACACGAACGTATTTGTCCGCAGATGAATAATTCAAACGCCACATGGCTTAGCTACGCGATTATGTAACGTGAATGACTATGTTGACCTTGCTTCATTGCTAAGTACACAATAACTAAATGGTACTAATTATATCTGAGATATTCAATGATAGTAACACCCCCTCATCCTCCTAGCCATTATTCCCAATATTATTTGGGGTCGGCGCTACTAGTTCAACCGGTTTTACCTGAATTTCAGTTTCTCCACGGAGCGACTGGCATCGAACCTCCGCAACCCTAAGGGAGAACTGAAATTCGAAGATTGAACTAGTTGTCAGTATATTTGAGGGCACTGACTTCCCAATAACGATTGCCATAGATGTTCATAACAACCGGGACCGACGGCTTTACGTGCTCTCCGAGGCACGGGCGTGAATCACCGCCAAACTTCCAAACATACATAGTAACACCCCCTATATATAAAAAAAAAACTAGCGGAATGGTGCCCACTTCGTTGGGCTAAAGCAACACGGGCCATCGAGCACTTTATTGGGCGTTCAGTTTTCGGGTAAATATATAGCATAGCTTATCATCATTATCAACCTATCGCAGTCCACTGCTGGACATACGTATGTCCCATTGCACACCGCTCTGATTGATTTTGGGCTTCTCGCATTCAGCTCCTGCCAGCCTCAGAAGGACATAGGATACTTTTTACTAAGATAACCGACATACACGCAGGCGGTGTCGCGGGCGAAAGTTAGTAGATGTTTATTTGTATACGTAGTTTTAAGAGAATCAGCAGTCAAGACACTAGAGAATGATAGCAGAATAAACGACTCAATAGAAAATAATCCTCTCAAGTCCATAAAAAAACATAATTTGGCATGCCTAACTGGTAATCAATTTATGTGATAAAAATGTTGAATCGATGCGTATTTTATCTCTTTGATTGAATAAATTTAAAATGTGACATTCATACATCCCTACTACATATCCCTACTACTATTATAAATGCGAAAGTAACTCTGTCTGTCTGTCTGTCTGTTACGCTTTCACGCCTAAACCACTGAACCGATTTTGATGAAATTTGGTATGAAGATAGAACTGAACTTGAGAAAGGACATAGGATACTTTTTGTCACGAAAATAAAGGTTTGAAATAGGGGTCGAAAGTTTGTGTCGAAGTTATTTATTATCAAACACAAAATCATGTAAGATTGTTTAATCTACCCTTACCGTGTCGCGCGATATAATCGAATTCCACGCGGGCGAAGCTGCGGGCGGAAAGCTAGTAATATATAATCCCTACTAATATTAAAAATGCGAAAGTAACTCTGTCTGTCTGTTACGCTTTCACGCCTAAACCACTGAACCGATTTTGATGAAATTTGGTATGTAGATAGAATTGAACTTGGGAAAGGACATAGGCTACTTTTTACCGCGATAATCGACATACACGCTACACGCGGGCGGAGCCACGGGCGAAAGCTAGTATAATATTATAAATGCGAAAGTAACTCTGACAGTCTGTCTGTCTGTTACGCTTTCACGCCTAAACCACTAAACCGATTTTGATGAAATTTGGTATGAAGATAGAACTAAACTTGGGAAAGGACATAGGCTACTTTTTACCGCGATAACCGACATACACGCGGGCGGAGCCGCGGGCGAAAGTTAGTTATCAATATTCTTCAACTATAACTAGTCTGACTCCTTAATTATTAGTCCAATAATTCTTTTTTTCTTCTTTTATGTAGACTTCAATCAAATTAAGATTTTCATATAATAATATATTAACTGGTCATATTTTATGAGTACATATATATTTAGATTTTGTTTTTAGAGTTTTAGTCATCCTTTAGAAGAAAATGAATATAATCTATCCGAATAAATAAAATTGAAGTGTCTCTATGTAATATCAAATTACTAACTTTTAAACTTTCGCGTTCCATGATAATTAATATTATTTTACGGGAATTAACAAACACACCACCTCGCTTTTCTGCGCAGTCGGTTAAACACCAGAATAGGGACTCATCGGTTTGCTTACAGAATAGGGACACTGTTAGTGTGGTATATGACGGTACATGGCGACACAAAAACATCAACAATATCGAAAAAGTGCGGGTAGATGAAGAACCTTCTACTTCACGGATTCGACGACGGAGGGCGTGCGCCGATGAACCAGTCAGCCTGTGACCACGGCCGGTGCAACCTGGTCGAAACGTCAGGCAAATCAGAGGTATGTAATACCCTAAATAAGTGATCGCGTTAATTCCCGTAAAATAATATTAATTAATATCAAATTAACAGTTATTTTTTAATTTTTGTCTGTCTGTCTGTTTGTTCCGGGTAATCTCATGAACGTCGGGACTGATTTTATCGAAACTATCACTAGCAGAAAGCTAATGACATTTGAAGTAACTTAGGCTAAGTAATTATTTTTAGACTTAGCTACAACAATCACTGCGGGTAACACCGCGGGACTTAGCTACTATATACTATAATGATGATGATCACGACCAACCGAGTAGCAAAATATTATCATTTCGTTTGTAGGGAATCATTATCATCTATTCATTTGATTATCATCAATTTCGATACGGTATAATTCGATGATGCAACGTGACATTACAAAAAATAAGAATTATTTTACACACTGCGCACCTTAAATGAATTGTCTTCAAAGCAAACTCAAAATCTAGATAAAGATTATTAATATACATATAGACTATTATAAAGAACAATTATTACAAACTTCAAATAACTTGACGTAAATAACATTTTACATTATAATATTATGCGACCTTACAATGTAGCACCGACAACATTTTACACATACATAGGTGTGACTACGAAAAATTTTAATATAAAATCATTTAAATGACGTATAATATGGGTGAGCACATCGAAATATTTGTCGAACTTTACTCAAACAAAATGCTACTTCACATGAACACTTTACACGCCTAGCACTACCTTAGTAACTGCCAACCCAGTTTTACAATTGCCTAAGAAAATATTTTGATCGCAGGTGTTTGTATAAAACATGCGCAAAAGTGTATGAAACAAACTGTTAACAGCAAATAAACCTTCAAAATACACTATAAAACTGCGATAAGACAGTTAAAAGTCCCCAGTAGTTTGGTCACCACCCACTGGGTCTTCCAGGAATAGAAACGGTCGTCATAAAACAACGTAACAAAACCACACAAATAATTCTAATGAAACTAAATTAACCTGTCTCCAAACATATGAAATGACTTCACCCATAAGTGGACCATAACAGCTGAAAGAAGCGCTCATAGCCGAGTGGCCTTTGGTGATTGGAAACAATCACCGAGGGTAAGCACCTACGGCGCGGTCAGACCTAGATGGGTGACCGTATGTGGCATGATATGTTATGAGCGTTTCCGTGATTCGGAGGTCACGTTAAGCAGTCGGTCCCGGTTGTTGTCATAAGGTAACAGTCGTGAAGCTTAGTTGGAGGCCTTCGGGCGGCTTAAAAACATCCAACGGTAAGATTACGTAGCCACAACGTGTCTTGCCAGTCCCCAACCCGCACTCGGCCAGCGTGGGGACGTAAGGCCTTAACCCTCTCTTGAGAGGAGACCCGAGCCCAGCAGTGGGACGTTATGGGTTGTTGATGAACAGCTGAAATCTAATTGGGTAAAGAACTATTAAGCAAACAATTCTCGAGTTGTATAATTGTAAAAACACGCGTTGGCACTTCTAACTAAAGACTCCGAAAATAAATTTAAAAACATCAGTATTACAAAAGAGATGATATACTACATATGCGGTTCACTAAATGAGGTAAATAAACAAGTTTAAGCTTGCTAGGGTTATGCTCAATGCACTCGACCGACATACGAAAACAAACACTAAGATCGGGAAACGGTACCACGTAATCATAATCACTATGTCACTATGTATCACGCGTATGCAGCTCACAACTTGTACGTATTCACACGATTGTAAATACATAAATATACAAACCGCGCATTACACAATTATAATAAACATTAAATCTTTAATATACTCACAGCCGGGCGATATTCCGTTCTCCTTCATGGCGCAGCGGAATGGATAGTAAGTGCCTGGCAGCACCTTGCCATACATTGTTCGATCCATTCTTCGACCAATCACAGCTGTCTTTTGCAATTAAAACACCCACAGGAACTACAAAAGCTGTCAGCGCACCATAATCACTGCCTACACACTATCCGCGTAAACTATATCCTACGCGAAGAAAATGCATTAAATTCAGGAGCTCATCTAATATTCACTACACAATGCATTTACTTTGTAAACAAATACGATTTATGGGATAAATTGATTACTGAAAAGTCGCGATGTGACTGCAAGTTATCGATGATTCGTTATATTAGTACCGGTCCTCATATCGATGATTTTTCCTTTTGTTGATAAGCGAAGTGATAAGTGATAACGCAATGTCACGGGGACGAGGTCGCGGAGCTGCGAGTAGAGTATTCGTCTGCGCGGTAAAGTCACAACTAAAGTGTCGAGGAGTCGCGCCGGCGTCAGCGCAGCGCCCCAGCCGCTTGGGCTTCACGAGTTCTGTCGTGAACTCGTGAATCTCGTATTATTTATATGCGGGGACTTATACAAATCAAGGGATTTGTCAAAATCGATCTGTTTGTTCCGTAATTCACCACAGAATCCATAAAACGATCAATAAACTATTTTAGTATCACCACTTGGATTTCATTTTATATTCCCATAAAGCCCTTTTTTATATTTTTATGATTTATCACTCTTATAATAATAACTAATCATAAATATATGTCAACAATTAGGGGAAGATAAATCATAGCCACTGGCTTGATCAAAAGGAACGTCTGAATCCAAGTTACGGTAATGAAGCCATATGTTTAGAACTTTGTTTTATTTCAACTTGTCTGTGAGCCAGAAAAAGGTCTATTCATCATGCGTTTCTTGGCGGGAAATTTTCTAAATTGGTACGGTAAGCGCCAAATTTCACCGCGCCCAAACCGCATCCGGGCTATGCGAGAGCGTCCCTTGACTTATAACATCCGGCTCGTCATTCCACTCCATCAAACTTCACTATGGCTTTACGATTGTCATTAGATGAAAGGTGGCTGCCGACTATCTTTGATGTATTAGAAAAGAATGGCTCTAATGATATTTTTAGTTTTATTACAAATTGAGTTAATTAGAATTCTCAATTTATTACCGTCATTGTTATGTAGTGTGTCTTTATACAATTAAAACACAGACACGAAGTAACTTATTTTTATGATGCTTGCAAAAAGTGATAGTTTTGGCAGTATAGGACATATTGCAAGAATATTTTATTAAGTCTTTACAGATATGAAAGTTTGCCAACTAAAAAGCATTTCCCATAGTTTACGACTTGTCCATTTTACGATTGAACTAACTGTTCTATTGTTCTGACCAGCCGCTAATAAGGAAGTAAATATTTGAGTGGTACTCGCGGTGCTAACTCGTATGAAGAAGAAGCTATCGCGCTTTCAAAGAAAACAAAACATTCGTTCAGCATTCATTCAAAAGCTGCACCTTAAACGTTTAGAAAGTTGAGGTTTCCTATTTGTTGAATAACAGTAGAATATTCAAGTCACTGAAACTGCACACTATTGCAAAACTGAACACCCACTTAGTATGATTTTGTCACAATTCGTTTCGATCTTCACAGGTCTTGAACTTCAGTCCCTAAACTACGATAAATGTTTGAATTGAAGCCAAGACTTGTTAGAACTGCCAAGTGAATCACAAGTAGTACACGATAATTCGAATAAACACGATATTGAAAAAAAACTTCGGCTAAATTATGTTAATTAAGGCTATAGGAAAAGAATTTGAAAGTCTAGGAATGAAACGTATAAAAATCTATGTAAAATATTATGACCTTATCATGGAATTTTAATTATTATTTTGTATTTTTGTTCTTAGGAAAAAGTAAAATAATGAAATGAATAAAAAGTGAATACACTGCATTTGCACTAGGAAAATCATTCATTTATTAAGGTAAAAATTAATTACTCAATTAATTTTATATTAACAACCTTATTGGTATTAATAAACAAATACACAACAGGATAAAATACACTACAATTAATTCCACAATTAGGGCGAGCGATTACCGTTTTAATAAAGAGCGATATTTCAAACAACTTTCTACCGGTACGTTTGAATTTACGCGTACGACTGAAAGTGTCTGAAAGTTGAACGCACAACACGCAACTCATCGCCGTCCGTGACGTAGTGATGACGTCACCAAATATACATTTACACCCTTAGCAAGTGATAGTCAACATAATTGGCGGACTAAATCACTATTCAGGTCAAGCAATTAAGTTTTATAGTATGCTGATATTTACAGAGGACCGAGATCAGGGCTGCGGTTTTTATTTCGTAGAAATTCCAGTGTTATATGAAGTCACATTTCACAGTATTACCGAGTTGACCATGGATTTACAATGAGTAATAAATTGTAGTAATAAGTAATAAATCCTTCGCTCAAGGTCAAGTGGCCTTAAGTGATTGGAAACAATCACCAAGGGTAAGCAAAAACGGCGCGGTCAGTACCTAGATGGGTGACCGTTTGTGGCTTGATATGTTATGAGCGTGTCCGCGATTCGGAGGTCACGTTAAGCAGTCGTGAAACTAAGTTGGACGCCTTTGGGCGGTTTAAAAAAACATTAACGGTAAGATTTACGTAGCCAGTCCCCAACCCGCACTCGGCCAGCGTTCGGACGTATGGCCCTAACCCTCTCCTGACAGAAAATCCGAGCCCAGCAGTGGGACATTTTGGATTATTGATGACAAGTAGTAAATCTTAATCATTAGTAGGCAAATTAGTCTCAGATTTAAGTAGATATACTCGTTAGTGACACTGACTATAAAGTCTGACGACGTTGATTCGATAGGACAAAGTTCCAACTACCCATACCTTCTACCCAAGTTGCAAAACTTTTTTGTTTTCTATTCTATTTTCTAATCTATTTCCTTATTCTCGTGTTTCATTGCCTATATTTTGTTTTAATTACGTAACTGAGTGACACTGCATTATTAAGTTGACTGCCTCAGGGCGCAGTGGCAGCGTAAACGATTCCCGTGCTTGAGGTCTGGGATTCGATTGACGGGCCAGACCGAGTGTTTGTGTGATCCGCAAATATTTGTTTCGGAGTTTGGGTATTTTCTATGAGTAATATGTAGATATCTACAAATAAAAGTATGTTTATGTATTTAAATCAGTTGTCTAGTACCCTTAATAAAAGCTCTGCTTAGTTTGAGACTAGATGGCATTGTGTGAGGTGTTCGATTTTCACAGAGAGACGCATCTATACTCATATTACGCTAATACCATAACGCTACGAGCAATAGAAGACGCAGACGGGTTAGCTAGTTTATAATATGAGTAAGAATCAAAAAGAATCCTAGAAGTTATTTCATAACTGCTGCGAAGATCACTCATTCTTTAATACCTAAGACTCCGTACACTATCGGTGACATGGATCTAATCCATTTGGTATAGGTGTGTCCTATTACGATCCCCACGGTGCATTACGACTAATTAGATTAATTGTGAAGGCAGGCACTAACGAAACATTAAAGCGTGTCGTGCGTGTATAATTCAGATGTGATAAGTAAGTGAAAATAACGTAACAATTTTGGATGATTGGAGTTTATGGAAGTATGGCCTTAACTCTCTTCTGAGAAGAGAACCGGGCCCACCTGTTGAAAATGATGTGTTGTTGATGAGAATTTACAGAACTAGACATCGAAAGACTCACGAAATGTAGTTATCATCTTCCTAGCCTTTTCCCAAGTTTATTTGGGGTCGACTACTAGTTCAACCGGTTTTACCCGTATTTCAGTTTTTCAGCGACTGGCATCGGACCTCCGCAACCCTAAGGAAGAACTGAAATTCGAAGATTGAACTAGTTGTTAGTATATTTGAGGGTACTAAATTCCCAATAAATGTTGCCATATATGTTCATGACAACCGGGACCAACGGCTTTACGTGCTCTCCGAGGCACGGGTGTGAATCACCGTCAAACGTCCAAACTTCGGGCTGCTATTAGAAATTTCCTTAGAAAAACCCAAAAACACTTTTTGGCCCGACCCGGGATTTGAACCCAAGACCAACGAGGCAGTTAAGTATGTTATGTATTACACGAAATGTAGTAATAATTATAAATATTTCGATCACAGTATGCCATCTAGCTTCAAACTAAGGAGAGCTTGAACTATGACAGCTGAATTCACTGATAGAATACAATACCTTTTGTAAATACATATGATAGAAAACACTCAAACTCCGAAACAAATATTTTGTGATTATATTAACATGTGAGACCTCAGGCTGGCAACTTTTGTTTGCTGCTTCAAATAACTGACAGACAATACAAGCAAATTGTATAATACTGACTGAAAAATATAAATTTGATTGTCCCTTAATCGAGATTTTATTAACCTGCTCTTATTCTATTTCATTTTTGTAACCTTACACAACTTAAATACCATACTGACATAATAGATTATTTTCGTTCTATCGATCGACTCAATATCAATCGAATTTATTCAAATGTCAGTGGCTATATACATTCCATGCTGACACATAACAGATTTCTCACAGTCCCTTCAGATGCTCCTGCACTACCTAATTAATCCTACAGAGACATGTATTTTTAGAACGCGTAGGAATAAGAGTTAGCGTACATCATACCTTGTTAAGATATTGCTCAACCACTTAAAGTCGATTGGTTTTTAATGGAAATTACACTGTGATATAATGGATGCACTGTTGCAATATTAAAATATGCTTAAGTCATTGAAGAAATAAATCCATTACTGTTTGAAGTGTTAACCATAATTATGAAGGGTAGAAGAGGTGAAATTGTCTTAAAAAGTTCTTGATATTTGTACATAGACGACTCAATGCTTAATTTTTACGTTATCTCTTAAATAAATGTTATTATTTTACAAAAGTTTATTTGTACAATACATCTTATTATTGAAAAAGTCGTATGTTTCATACCCTGCTTTGTAAACATGCTGCATTCAACGATATGCTATGCATTATTTATCATTATCATACATAAACAACGTATCAATATGTTAGTCATTTTTGGTTGGTCTCGTTGGTTTTCGTCCAAGAGCTCTCGGGTTCGATGCCCGGGTCTGGGTAAAAATGTTGTTCGGTTTTTCTTGCAAGCAATTAATAACAATACAGAGTATGGAAGTTACGCGTTGTTCCATGGCCGTGCCTCGGAGAAGCGCGTCAAGCCGTTGGATATGTATGATTGTATGAACGTCAATGGCAATCGTCATTACAAAGACGGTGCCCTCAAATAAATTGAAAACTAGTTAAAGGCTACGAAAGTCAATGAGTTGATGAACAAGCCGTATGTTCATTTCTTATTGTTGAAGTTTAAAATCCCAAAAGATTTGTATTAAACAATCCTGCACTCAATAGATCCGAATGAACTTTGTCTTAAACGTGTTCAAAGATCATCTAGATTCAGAACAACAACTCATGGAACACACAAAATGTAAGGATCCAACCCATCACACTCAGGCAGGAACCAAAATTTGTATCTTTTGAAGTAACCTTGACAGGCACGAGTCATCAAACTTCCACAGCAATCTGATGAATGGTCAAATAACCACAAAGAACAGACACGTACGGGATGGGAATTGTAAAAAATAAAATACACCTGTGGCGACTTCCATTTACAGCACCATCTACATCCAAGATTGATAAGATTCTGACTTCAATTCTCTAATTGCCGTAGTGGTAATGTAAGCATTGCTGCACTTAAGCTCTCAATTTCAACTTTCGGAGTTTGGGTGTTTTCTTTGTATATTATGTAATGTATTTACAAAACAAAGTATCTAAGTATTCTATTAGTCAATTTAGCTTTCATAGTACAAACCCTGCGTAGTTTCAAGCTAGTTGGCGTTGTGTGTTAGATTTCCGAAATATAATAATATAGGTAGGTATATATTTATTTATACAATATCATTTCCCTTAACCATACATCTTAGGTTTTTTAATAGTTATCTTAAATGCTGTCTGCGGTTCATGACTGACGATAGTCGCTTTCCATCAGGCGACCTGTCCCTTTGTTTGCCCTATCTATCATAAAAAACAGTCTATAAGTAAGTGTTGCCGTTTAACCTATACAGCTTAGTCACTAATGGCGCTAAAAAATTACAGTTGATGACTCCCCATCAGTTTATTTATAATAGTGATTAATGACCACCTAAGTAGATAGCTCGCCTTGTAATCTCATAAAAGTTATTGGATAGCCACCACTTATTTTGAAATAGTTTACATGTACATATTACCCGACTGCGCAAAAAGAGAGTTGCATTTTTCTTTGACAGGCACTGTTGCAAACTTGCTTGATGGAATTTGGCGTTTGAGTCGTTAGAAGATTACGTTTTGTTACGCCTTATTTTTGGTAGTGACAGCGGGTTTATTAAAAATAAATGAAAATATACGAGTACATATATATATCGGGTTCAACTCCTATTGGAACTATTTGACCATTACGAAAGTTCTGACTAGTATTACTTGGATTTCTATTTTAAATTTCTTGAAATTGTTTCTAAAAACCAGTTAGACAGTATAATATGTTATTAATTTCGGCGGATATTTAAATAATATTTCTATATTTTCCAAGTATAGGTATTTATAGTCAAAATTAAATTATGTTTTAATGCTCGCTTACCAATTTGTATTTTAGCTTGTTTAGACCACATTCCTATAAAACAAGTTCTATATTTATTATAGGTTTTACGTAAATTCATCAAAATCCAATTTAAATGGAGCGACGTAATAATACGAGTAGGTGTAGTAAAAATAACTCTATTTTTTTGCATGAAATTTAAGGTAGAAACAGAGTCTACTAATCTCAAAACTGTCAGAAAAGTTTTTTAGCACGAAATCTCATCTTTCATTCAGTGGAACCCGATTGGACTTATACAACGCGAAATACAGATAACTAAAGCCATCAATTAGAAAAAAAGAAATTGATTTATCTACACCCATTTTTTAATAGTCATTCAACGACGATGCTTCTTTTTTATCACCACAACGTTATTATAAAGAACATCAAATCAAGCTAATGCCGTCCACCGCTAAACGCTGAATGTCCTAACCGAAGGAGCGCCATCTATTCCGGTCTTGGGCAGTCCGCATCCACCCTAGACCAGCTCCTTTGTTCAAATCATCAATCCATCGTGCCTAAGAGCGCTTAAAACTACTTTTGCCAAATCACGTTTGTTCAGCGTACTGCGTACAGCGTACTGCGTACAGCGTACTGCGTACAGCGTACTGCGTACAGCGTACATTCGTCGTGCGATGTCGATTACTCCAGTTCTCTGTTGATTAACTTCATTACGAGTTTTGTCGGACAGAGAAACACCCAGTATCGCACGCTTCATCTGATAATGATGCAGAAGCAAACGTAAAAGAATTCATAAATGGTAGAAAACCACACTTAATTTTCATGTAACTTCTATGGCAAACGCTGAGCTGAGCATCAACAAAAAGTGTTTCAATTAATTATTTTATACTAATAAAATAGCTCCAATTAGCTTTGTCTATGAGTAGATGTGTATAAAAAGAAGTTAGGCTAGAAAAAAAAGTATTATTATTTATTGTATAGAAATTGTTTTTTTACATTTATACCTCACATGTGAGCAACATGACATAGTAACAAAACTTCACAACAACATCTGGAGAACTGGGTTCTATCCCTATCTCTTCTATACTTATTTATTTAAACCTGTGACACAATGTTTTAATACATTAGTACAGGTGCTAACATTTCACATTTAAATGTACCATACTTTATGTTTGTAAATTGTGATTTCAATGTGATAATATAGTGAACCTACATTTCTGAATTAATAAATTTATTATTAAAATTTATTACCTAATGTACATATTGTGCAAAGCCTACCCAACCATAAGGATTGAGGCTGTAGAAATATTTATTTTTATTTTTTGGACATTTGGGTGTTTTCTATGATGGTACATAGAAAACACCCAAACTGCAAAAAAAAACAGATCACAAACATTTGGTCCAACCCGGGAATCAAATCTAAGACCTCAAGCACACCAGTGGCATATGCTACCACTGCACCAACAAGGTAGTTTATGGTAGGTAGCCAATATGATGCAGAAGGTGCAAAAATAGAATATAGTATTTGATGTGATACCTGCAAAATGTAGGTATTATCTTTAAAATAAATTATCATCTATAGGTTGCAGCTACCAGAATATTTTTTTGATCCTGATTATATTATTATGAAAGCAAAAAATAAGAATAAAACAGTAAATTTATGTTGTACAAAGTTTTTATTTTTGGTATAGTGGTAAAGCAATTTCCACTATATTAACATCATCATAATTATCATATTAATAGAAAAATCTTTTCAAGTGGTGAACACAGACTAGTAAGAGTATATAATAAATAAATATTTCCAACATTTAATACACAACATCATCTAGTCCCAAACTAAGGAGAGCTGATATAAATACATAAACATACTTTTTTAGGATACTGGCTTACCCACACAAACTCATTGTGGTCTTGGGTTAAATTAATTGTAAAATATTTCATGATTATCAACAATAAGTTTACAGCCTAAAATTTGGGACTAAAATAATTATAATTAGTAGAATGTGAATAAGTATAACTTTTTAATCATACAACAACTCAGCAGTAACCCCAAAAGGCTTTGAGCTAACCAAATAAAAAGATGTTTATGATTGGAACTGTGTTTATGTTATGTGTAAAGAGGTGTAATGTAATAACCTGAACATTACAAAGACATGAGTCAGACTCAGTGACCAGAGACTAATAAGTCATCAACTCTTTAAAAATAATGAGTTTAAGTAAGTTTATTTTAAATAACAGAATGAGCGAGAATGAAGAATGAAACGTTTCATAACAGATATGTATTTATAAAATGACACAACCATTGATAATTTCAAATTCTCTGCTGCAACCAGTACAAAAATTTGATAATAAATTATAATATAATAATTTAACCGGCCATTGACATTATTTATATCTATTGAGCTTTATCTTTATAGATAACAAAAAGTAAATAATAGCTGTGTTATCCAACTGAACATAAAAATGCTTATAGAAGCTACAGTTTGTTTTATAGACAACTATTAAATTAATTGATAGTCATTTTAAACATTACACATATTTTAAAAATAAACAAAATATTTGAAAGGATAAAACACAAAAATTATGACACGTTATCACTGCATATGTTCCAAAATCTTGCAGTTTCGCTTGACTGCAATCTCGTACATAATGTTAGAATGCCTGGTCAGGCGCAAAATATGCAAATTAACAAGTTTATTTTAGCAGAACACGTCATTTCGTTTACTCAGAACCCTAACAGGTTATGATAAGACTAAGACTAAACTTACCTAAATCATCCATTGTTTCTGTTATACACTACACTACACTACACGTATTCCGTTAACCTATGAATTAAATAAACTTTAAACAATATAAGTGACAAAATACTACAATAATACTGCAAATCAAACTTGAAAATTAGTGCCCAATTACGGCAATTTAGATATTTAGCATAACGGTGTAATGTTGGTATACCTGAGAAAATGTCAAAACATTTTGTCAACATTCATTATTTATTTCAGAACGAAAAATGAGAAAACACACTTGGGGACTGATTCAAAATAATATGAAGACTTTGCAATAATTTACAAGAAAGTAACGATAAACCTTGAACTTTCCGGTTGGCTTTTGAAAAACCTCAAGAAACTTAAATAATTAATTTAGTTATTCTAACGTTTGATAAGTTTTTGAACAAAGCCAGTCACCAAGTGAATCATAGAACGTCACATATGTCAAGTTAGAACCGTTCTAAAAGTATTTTTCGAAACCATCTTAACAAATCCTAACAATGAAAAATTTTGTTGGATAGGAAATACAATTTCCTTGATTTAAAATAATATACTTAAACTTTTTCAATGTTTAATAATCATGAGTCAATTATTTTATATTTAACTATTATTAAAGAACAAAAACATTTTTTCCCAGGACTGATCTCAGTTGAGATAACTTGAGATAGTATTCGAACGTCATCTAAAATTACTTACTGTATCGATTCACTGTGATTACCGACGTATTATTTATGATACGCCCAAGTTTTTTGAACCTGTAACTAAAATAAACGAATAAATCAAAATGAGCAGTTCGGGTGAGCAGCTAACCTTAGCCAGGGACATAAAACGAGCTATTGAATTGCTTGAAAAACTTCAACAAAGTGGTGAGGTCCCTGCTACTAAACTTGCAGCCCTGCAGAAAGTTCTTCAAAGTGACTTCTTAAATGCTGTTCGTGAAGTCTACGAGCATGTATACGAAACAGTTGATATTCAAGGCTCCGCTGATATACGAGCATCGGCTACAGCCAAAGCGACTGTGGCTGCTTTTGCAGCTGCAGAAGGCCACGCACATCCCAGGGTCGTCGAACTTCCTAAGACCGAAGAAGGACTAGGCTTTAATGTAATGGGCGGAAAGGAACAAAATTCACCTATTTATATATCTCGAATAATTCCTGGCGGCGTGGCTGATCGACATGGAGGTTTAAAAAGAGGTGACCAGCTGTTATCAGTAAATGGAGTGTCAGTGGAAGGAGAGAATCACGAAAAAGCTGTTGAGTTACTGAAGCAAGCTGTCGGTTCTGTAAAACTGGTGGTGAGATACACTCCCAAGGTGTTAGAAGAGATGGAAATGAGATTTGACAAACAGAGAACTGCAAGGAGACGTCAGAATTACAACTAAACATTTTCTAGTCATGATTGCAACTTTGTAATGATGTAAAGTTACAACAGCACAATGCTTGAAATATGAAAAGAAGCGTAATAATGAAATGTCACAATGATTAGATAAAACAATATTGTTTTGACAATATGAAGATTCTAGCTTCTTTATGATATATTTCTGTACTTAATCGCAGTTTTGCTATGAGTGTCACTGAATTTATATATTTTGAGATTCCAAAATGCCAAAATAGTTTTATCAACCTTTAAGTTGTACCTCTGTTTTAGTCAGAAATTTTATTAAAATTGAATTTCAAACTGAAAATATGTAAACTAATTTACTATGTGAAAGTCAACTCAATCATAATAATTAACATCTGGTTTCTAGTCACCAACGTAATATCAGTGCAGGTCAGCAGATGCTTTTACAAAACAATTCATATTGTTTACAGTTATTAGCCTTTCACAATAGTTTTTAAGTAGCATGAAATAAAAGCTGTCAAAATAAAGTATTAAGCTAAACAACAAAATTATATGAACAACATTGTTGCAAACAGGTAATAGTGCTAAGGATTGTCAGTATTTCGAGATCCCTGCTGTCGAAAAGTGATATTTTAACAACTGCTGTAGCATTTAAACTCAAGTTGAAGTGCTTGGTATATAGATTTCCATCCAAATTTGCGAGTGTGGTGTTTAGAAAATCCCTAATGATCTATTTACTTTAAATAATGGGAATCTTTTATTTATATAATTTGTTAAACAAGACTTTAAATGATAATTAGTTACTTTAAAGAAATCTAATTGCACCATGTAATTATTAATTGTTATTGATAAATGATATTAAGTGTACTAAATGTTATTTTGGGCTTAAAGGTATGTATGTGTATATGTTCATAAGATATTATAATGTAGAGGCAATATATGATAAAAGTTATTTATGAAATATTTTAGCATTTATTTTTTAATTGTCTAAAACAGTAGTTTTAAGAAATTAAAATAGCAAATATGTTTAAACATTTTTTTTATGTTTTTGGAGCAGTTAATTGTAAAATAAGAAATCATTTGGTTAAATAATCATGTTAATGATATTCTTATTTGACTTTAAATACAATAAATTAGTAAAACAATGTTTTTTTTGCATTTGAAACATAAATTTGTTTTAATTTGGTAAAATGAAGAAATCAAAACATATATAATAAGTTTAACAACCATTTTAATATTGCAGAATAATTCATTGTTACATAAAATATCTAAATTTAAATACCATTTAAACGGTTCTATGATCCCAAAATTAATATAGAAAGTAGAGAATAAAACATCTTTGACTTATAATTTTCCTTACTATATCTCAAAAAAAAAAAATTGTTTAGTGAACTTCTTTACGAAATTTTATAATAGTTTCATCATATTGAGTTTTCGGGTATTAAATTAGATTTAAATACATTGTGCAGTAATGTTTAATTGTCAAATAGTAATAATGCTACATTTGCATATTTGACCTTCACAATATTTTAACTATCTTTATCAAATGTAATATAAATACACAAAGGTATCCTAAGAATATATTCTAAACACATTGAAGGAAGTTTTTTTTAATCATAACAAAAGCAGCTTCTGAGAGGATGTTACTGTCAGTTACATCCATTTATATATGCCTGAAATTCTAAAAAAGTTGGTTTTGGCTTTCTAAACACACACTGACCAGTTCGGTTTATTTTTATTTACACTACATGCATTTATATACATAAAAGTTTGTCCAAAAAACTAGCAAATAAATGTGTTTACATGTTTAATCAATGGTAAAAATCTGGACTCGGCTCTTAAATCGCCAAAATATAGTGCCAAAAATTTCTATTTAATTACTGCAGTGGTTATATTTCCTAAAAGGCCGTGAAACAGGAGAATAGGAAACTAAAACTGTTCTTCGAAAAGGGGGTAGGTTCTGTTCTTCGAAAGGGTTTAGGGTATGTTTCAATTTTCCTTCTCTTTTTGCACTGATATCCGGAGTGATGCTGCTCTCTTGGTCGACTCATTGGATGAATAGGTCACTCATATTTAATCCATTGCAACATGGAAAACATCATTTATGGATGAAAAAAAATCAAACAATTATAATCTTAAAAATAAGTATAATTTATAACTATTATTTTCATTCACATACAACACCTTAATCTACTAATGCTACCAGTTGTCAAAACCACCAAAGCTTCCGCCCTCCTTTTTAGGTTTCTTAGCAGGCACTTCTGGTTTAACTTGAAGTTTACTAGTTGTAGATAATTCTTGTAAATTGAGGTATTTGCCTACACCACTTCTGAATACTTTCAATGGTTGTTGGGCTTTTTTCGGTCTCACACTTGCGCCCTCCGTTTCGGCTTTTCTTTTTAATTCTTCTGTTCTTTCCTTTGCCAACTAGAAAAAAAAATACAGGTCACACAGTTTTCACCTCAAAATTTAAAATTAAGTTATTGCTTTCATAAACATCAAAGGTTAATATTATGGGATTGTATATAGGTATAAAGATGTAAAAAGATAAAGCACAAAAAATGATACCCAATAGTAGGTAACATTGGTTGTCCTTGTGTGCTGCTTCAGTCGTGAAACTTAAACATGAAAGTGTGTAATATCATATTCCAAGTTTTTATTATTTGGGGTCGGTTAGGTATAATTTATGTATGTTGTATTCAACTTCACAGTTATAGAAACACAGGGTTTAGTTAAATGTCTATTAAAAATTTTAATCTCTTTATACACAAAACGTAAGAACTTTTGATAAAATTTATATAACTTGTGTCACCTGGGCCTTTATAGATATATAAACTGCCAAAACTATTACCCTTCTACACTTTTTTTGACGTGAAAACTACTTTTTGTGATGGGTAAAAAATTTTAAAATCGCGATGACCTGATGTAAATTCGTAAGACGGAGGAGGATTTTGTTTGTGTGGATATCTCCTCGGATACTGCCTACTGGTAGCTATGTCGGACTCCAACCGACTAAATCAGCACGCCTTGTCCGGTACTAGTGGCCGGGGAATCAGGTATACCCTAGAAAGGAAAACCCTGGAACTCCGACGGATCCAGGAGGATGCGAAACCCGATGGTCTAATATCAAGAAGGTCGCGCTACCACCCCGACCTGATTCTGCTAGGGCGACAAAGAACTTTATCTGTCAGCCCTAGGATAGCGCTTATAGAGAACGGAGATAGTTCTGCGATCTCCGGCGCCTGATTCTCCTGCGGTAACGGGCCTGTTCCCGAGCCCAGCGGAGCGGGAGAGTTCTACGCCTCTATGGGTCCACACAACAATTAAAACAACATCTTATGCGTACCTGTTCTTCTGCCTCGCTGAAAGGATCAACGAACACTTGGGCTACTTCAATAACGATGTCATGTATCGGCCGGTCTTTATTGTCAACCTCTATCTGTTCCATGGCGGTTAGGGTGTCCATGCCTCCGACCAATTTGCCGAATATTGTGTGTTTACCATCAAGTTGTTTGCACGAGCGGAATGTGATAAAACTGAAATACAAAATGTGTTATTTATAAGTTAAGGATTAAAGATTTAGTTTCGGTTAGTCGCGACGATATGCGGAATTATCGCTCGTGAAGATTTTCGAGAGATTGTCTTTTAGAGTGAATGAGGGAGTCCCTCATTCTCCCAAAAAAAATATTATTTGGCGCAGTAAAGTATCTGACTGCTGGGCTGTCTCGGGTTCGATTTCCAGGTCGGACCAAATGTTTGTAAGTATGATCTGCAAAATATTTGTTACGGAGTTAAGGCGTTTTACAAAAGAAAAGTATATATGTATACCCGTATGTAGTACCCATAGTACAAACTCTGCTTAGTGTGGGAATGGATAAAGTTGTGTGTCAGATGGTCAGAAATAAAAAAAAATGAATATATATACAGTACTACTTACAACTGTGATCCGTTTGTATTAGGGCCAGAATTTGCCATAGACAATACTCCACGACCTGTGTGATGCAAATTTGGTTTAACTTCATCTTCAAATGGTTTCTTCCAAACAGACTCTCCACCTAGTCCTGTGCCTGTTGGGTCACCACCTTGTATCTGAAATGGTGGAATTGAAAATGATGTCAACAGAGAAGGTTCTAGGGAGTGACATGGAGGTTTGTATGAATTTCATGTGTTATACATACCTCGCATTATATTCTTTTTTCAGACATCTTACACACATCGTCATCTAGTCCGAAACTAATCAGAGCTTGTATTATGGGTACTAGACAACTTGTATAAATACATAAACATACTTTTTTGTAATGTAAGTATCATTATGACATAAGTAGGTACATTTTTTTTAAATCAACTTTTAAGGTACTTTTGGCGGTAAACATTATTCTAGACATCTTCGTCTATGGTCCTCTATGGTACTTCAATAATTAAAAGATAAAAAATGATCCAAACTAAATTACTTATTTGACTGCCGCTGTGGCGCAGTGGTAGCGTATGCGACTGCTGTGCTGTGTCGGGTTCGATTCCCGGGTCGGACCAAATGAATGTGATACGCAAGTATTTATTTCGGAGTTTGGAGTGTGTTGTCTATGTACAATGTGTATGTATTTACAAAAGAAAAACATCAGTTGTCTTTGTATCCATAATACAAGCTTTGCTTAGTTTAGGACTAGATAGCGTTGTATGTAAGATGTCCCAAATATTTATTATTATTATCTAATATTTACTTACCATAAAATTACGTATAGATCTGTGGAACTTAGTGCCATTGTAGTACCCACTGTTGCAATGCTTTATGAAGTTGTCACACGCTTTCGGCGTCAAATCGCAATATAACTCGAAGTTCAACGGCCCAAGGTTTGTTACCAATCTCACATAACCTGCAGAAGTATAATATACAATTGTTATTACGTTTTATAGTACCTGTGTGATAGTTTCACACACACTATACTAAACATTATAATAAAATTGATGTGTCTCTATATGTAATATCAAATCAACATATTTTTATTTAATGCATTGGAAAGTATCATATATACACGTTATTTACACCAAAAGTGCAATTTTTAATTTTTTTTCTGTCTGTCCTTCTGTCCGTCTGTTTGTTCCGGCTAATCTTTGGAAAGGCTGGACCGATGTTGTCGGGACTTTCACTTGCAGAAAGCTGATGATATAAGGAGTCACTTTTAGGCTAATTATTTTGAGACTAGCTTCGCTCCGCGGCGTTACTTGCGGTTTACAACAATAACTGCGGGTAACACCGCGGGACAGTAATTATCTGCACCGATCTAGTGGTTATCGTATGCGGCTGCTGATCAAGAGGTCTCGGGTTCGATTCCCGGGTCAGACCAAATATTTGTGTAATCCACAAATATTTGTTTCGGAGTCTGGGTGTTTTTCTATGTATTTACAAAAAAAAAAAAAAAAAAGTATGTTTATGTATTTATATCAGTTGTTTAGTAACCCATAACACAAGCTCTGCTTATTTTTGGGACTAGATGACGTTGTGTGTAAGATGTCCAAAAAAAAAATCAATAAAATTTTGTATGAAGATTGACTGGCTTTGATTCTCGAGGAAGGGCATAAGCTAGCTACTTTTTACCGCGATAACCAATATTAACGCGGGTGTAGCAGATTGTAAAAGCTAGTAAAACTTGACACATGCCATATAACACTGTTACTTATAGCACAGGAATCACTAGTTTAAGTAACAGTGTTCATATTTTTTGTAATTAAATAAATAAATATTTTGCACATCTACACACAACGTCATCTAGCCCCAAACTAAGCAGAGCTTGTATTATGGGTACTGAACAACTGATATAAATACATAAACATACTTTGTTTTTGTAAATACATACATATTATACATAGAAAAAACACCCAGACACTGAAACAAATATTTGCGAATCACACAAATTACTAGTCTGATCCAGGAATCGAAACCTCTTGATCAGCAGCCGCATACAATAACCACTAGACCAAGAAGGCAGTTACACTCTCAATATTATCAATTAATTTAATTGATCCAATAAATGTTATTATTATTATAAACCTCTCCAGCCATTATAAGAATGGTATAGATAGAATACCACTAAATAACTCAGTATGACATATTATTACAATAACTGACCTTTTTTCTTGACTCTGTCATATTTGACCTCATCCTCACATATGATTGCAGCTTCATGAACTGTCTCTGGAACCATAGCGGTAGATGTGAAACTGGCTGCCACCATACCGGTTGAGTAATGTGCTGCGTTAAACTTATCTGCAACCTAGAAATAAAGGGAATCTCATTATTTCATTATTTATTTTCCAGAAATTTACAATAATATGACTAGCTAAGCTCCAATGTGTTTTATCTTTATGACAAAAACTGCAGGAAACTCAGTTATTTTCTTATATCATCAGTAGCATCAGCTAGACGCCAGTGGAATTATCGTCTCGTCACAATCGGTCTAACAGTTCTAGAGGTTAGTCGAAACTTTCAGACGATAGACAGATAGAATTTTTTTTTATTTAAGTACCATATCGTCGGCTTATTGCAAGAAGTCATTAACTGCAAAAAATCACTAAATATTTTTTTATCTTGAATGGTCTCAAAATTATAGATAAAACGTATTTAGTTATTTTTTGCAGTAATTATTATATCGTTGGCTTATTGCAACAACTTATTAACTGCAAAAAATCACGAAATACGTTTTAATCTGTAATTGTGAGACCATTATAGATAAAAAAGTATTTATTGATTTTTTGCACTTAATGACTTCTTGCAATAAGCCGACGATATATTCTTTCAAATTACATTTTGTGAAAAGTTGTTATTTTGAAACAACAAAAAACCACTATTATAAACATAGTCTATTTGCATATAGATTGTATAGATTGTATAGGTATTGATATTACAATCATAATTTATATTTATATATATAAGCCTACCAAAGTAACTCTATTCTGCCTGATGGAAAGCATGAGTAGAATCCAGGAGCATGGTGACACATACCATGGCGGCCTGGTTAAATAGTTCTGCATCAATGATGCAGAACTATCATGATTGGGCCTCCGGGTTCACACTCAACAACAAAATACGACAACAATAATTCTGTTATTATTAAGATGGTCTTCTGTTTGCGAAAAATCATTTTGCTTATGATTATTAAATTAACTATATTACACTAATATTTCACGAACGAAATTTCAACAAGAAACAATGAGTACAGTACATTTTATGAAAATGCTGAGGCATAGTAATGCGTTGCCACACCACAACAATCAACCACCCCTACATATTTCATTGACTATGAAATATACTGATAGTCTACCAGCTAGTTTGACTCTCCATGTAAGGTGTTTTACATCATTATGTGAAAAATCATGTGTCACACTTAATTTTTCCTGAAACTACCCGATTAGCAAAATATACTAAATATAACTTTTATTGTACTTACCTCTTTCTTAAATTCCGTTTTCTCTGGAGCTTTGTACCCTTTTTCCAATTCTTCAAGGATGTCCTTTGTTTCTGCTGATACATGTTTAAGTCTTGCATGAGGATCCTTTCTTAGAGCTATTTCTTCTGCAAAATGTAAATATATTTATGATTAAGATAAGTGTACATTTATTTAAATTTAATCATCCTTATCATCAGCCTACCGCAGTACTGCTGGATATAAATAATAAATACATATTTCGGACATCTGACACACAATCATTACTCCCAAACAAAGTATAGCTTGTATTACCGATACTAGACAACTAATATAAATACTTTAACATCCTTTTTTTTGTAAATACATACATATTATACATAGAATTATCCAAACCTGGAAACAAATGTTTGCAGTTTATCAGACTTATTCGGGATAAAAATAAAATGGTTACGATAGCTCCTACTTTCCGACCTTTCTAACAGGTTAAACCACTCATGGTCACGGGTATCGTAACCATTTTAAATATATCGCAAATAAGTCTCGTTTACAGTTAAAAATATGACTATATCCAAACATTTAGTTCTACCTGGGAATCAATCTCGAGATCTCTTGATCAGCAGCCACTTAAGCTAACCACTGGACCAACAAGGCAGTAAATATAGGCCACTTCATTTGCATTCCACTTGATGCTGGATTCTAAGCTTCTTGAATCAAGCTCGTTCCAGTCATCTAAACGCTATTACTCAACCTAGTCTATGGATGTCTCATGCCATGCATGAATTTGCAATCAGTATGGTAACTACTACTATTAGATTCTGCTCATACCTTCCATTTAGCAGGTTCATATAGGTATAAAAAAAACTAACATATAGTAAGCGCTACAGTGTCCTGCCCCGGGGGTGAAACTAGTCACCCCAGGATGTACCTCAGAAATTGGGGTATGGCAGGAGGGACACCAGAAGCCGCTGATGCGTTCCTCCCGACTGCCGAGGTAGGCAGGCGCGGTGTTTAGTGGGTAGACCAGGAGTCCTACACACGCCCTTCATTTACCTCACGAAGGGTATGGTGTGAAAAGCAATCCCAGGGTAAAAAAAAAAAAACTTATTTAATAAATGAATACATGTTCATACCTTCAGTCTCTACCCTTAAATTATTCTTGACATGATGGAATGTAGATATATTAAACTTTTTCAAGTCATTAGGATCTTGTACTGTAATAATATCAGTCCTTGCAAATGGTGTGTCATTGATAAGGTCTTTCCAGTTTTTCCCTTTGATGTTGAGTTGTTCAACGGCTTCATATGAGTACACATTGCCACTAGTTTTGATGGCAACAATATGAGAATTCTTAGTAAACGGCTTAAACAGTACTGGGCAGTGATAATCTTCTTGTGCGTTTTTGAAGAAATTTAATTTGGTTAGTGATTTAATATCCAGTTTCTGGAAGAACATGGTGCTGAGTTAAGAAACGTTGTTGATAGTGAGTGTTATAATTTAATTTAATTTAAGACATGAAAATATTTGTGACATTATTGAATGGAAAAAGAGATTATCCATTAAATAGTTTTGAATTTTGAGAGTTTGTTAGGGACATATTATGAGGCAATTGATAAAATAGTCCCCCTTAGAGAAGGTAATATCTTAATAAAAATTTTGTATTACTGTTCACTTTTCCTTACTAGATTCTTAATGATTAAGTATATAGTTGTTCATTGATAATAACAATCAATTTTACTTACCTTACCAGTAACAGGATTGACTTTAAATTTCTTCAGGAACTCTAATACAGCCTGTAACTCAAATATATTGCCATCAGCATCGCAATAAGGGTCATCGAAAGGCTGAAGGCATAAGCAGCAATGATCATAAGGTAAACGCTTGAAACTGGTGTCCTCCTCTTTAGCAGTACCAGACCTTTTACCTCCATACAGAGTCGTCCACTCTGTGTATGTTATGTACCTGAAAATATAATGAAAAAAAATAACAATATACACAACCTAAGGAAACACTATAGACAATGACAAAACATAAATCGAATCTCACATTTTATCCTTCTGATGTTGTCTTTTACCCATTTTGATATACTATTTTTCACTCACTGCAAAATCCAAAGAAATCTCTTCTAATTCTAGTTTCTATTCTATGATTTTTAATTCTATTATTTTTTTGATTAATGGACCTTTGATGATTTTTAATATTCCAGTATCATATACATTAAAAATGAAATTTATATTTCTTAGATTCCGAAGTTTATATAAAACTGACGTTTAATAAATATGTCACATTGACATTAAGATTGTGTACTTCCAATCTTCCATAGACCGTTTCAGTGTGTAGTGTACTTTACCCATAGAGTAGGTTTCATACTTTAGTGATATTATATTTTACCATTATATGATTGCTTACGCTTCAACATATCTGATGACAAGGAAATAGACCGGCTCCCTGTCAGCGCCGGCTTACGTAGTAGCTACGGACCTCCCATACTTTAGTGATTTAGTGACTTAACCGACTTCACGATGTGCGAACTGCTTATTAGAATGTAGAATGTCAAAAACTCGAAATGTCGCAATCGCAAATCAATGTTTGAAAAAGATAATTGGACGCATGTAAATTTGCATTAATTTGTAGTTTTGACTTTCATTTTGCATTTTTTTAAACTATTTACAGGGTAGGACAGTCGTATTTAGTTTTAAACAATAGTCTGGTTCAACTGAATTACTGAAGCAATACAGATCGCACTATTTTCGACTGACGACGATTGTTACTAAACGACTAACCTTTATGTTACAAGCTGTGCAATTTCGAACGGGCTAACTGGTAGTTGTCTTGATCAGACCATATATTTATGTGATCCACAAATATTTGTTTCGGATAATATGTATAAATATTGATGTGAAACATCTATAGCCGCACGTAAAACAGATTTCTGGCCTGGCGACGCGTGCGGCCTGGCGACGCGTCGCCACGGCACGCTATACGATGGTATATATATACAGTCTATATGCAGTAGTGTGTACGTACACCGTACACACTACTGCATATAGACTACTATTTTAATAATTAGTAATATTTTATTTTATCATTATGACATATTTAGTTCCTATTACAATATGTTCTTTTCTGCATATTACTTTTACAAAATAATGGCGATGTTTCACATCTGCCAGGCGTCCCGCGACGGCTCACATTTTTTATGTATTAAAAAAAAGTATAAAAGATAAAAAAAATGGTTTATGTATTTATATTCAGTTGTATAATAGTAGTACATAGTATGATAAGGCTGTAATGCAAGCTCTGGTTAGTTTGGGACTAGACTAGATGACGTTGTGTGTAAAACTTTATGATTCCGAAATATTCATTCAAAAATATTCATATTCAAAAATTCATATTCAAGAACAAAATCGTAAGATATACGATATGATGACCTAGAAAGAGATAGATTCAAGATAGATTCTATCTACTGAAAGTGGTCTTGGACTGAAAAGTATTGAAGTAATTTAGTAAATGTTTGAGATATGAAAATTTAATTTTTTGAAAATATTTTTCAATTCCCTTTTTTTAAAAAAATGCTATTTAATTTTCCTTTTACTATTATTATTTTTCAATTTTGGTGTTCATTTGGTATACATCGTACTGTAGAACATCGTAACTATTTAGAACTAGATCCTAGATCCCGCGATAACGTCGCGATGATAAAAAAATAACCTAAGAAACTCCTTATGTGATCGGCCATCTGCCTGTGAAAGTGCACTCAAAATCGGTACAGCCGTTCTAGAGATTACCCGAAATAAACGGACCGTTTTTTTTTAATTGCAGTTTGATGTAAGAACCTTATATAATTTCATACTCATTTAGTAAAAAACTGTTCATTTGATATTAGATACAGACACTCCTATAATATTTATTTGCAGTACTGCTTAACATAGTACCTTCTCATAACGTAAACAGATTACAGAATAGGGACGAAACGTGACCCTTTGTCAACAATGTCAATCGTCAACAATTGGTCGTACCTTACCAGTTGTAAATTTGTTGCAGTTTTGGTAGGTAATTTTAGTAATAGCATAAATAAATTAGTCGTTTTCAAACCTAAATATGACAATGTATCTTCGTATATTGACAATAAATTTGAATAATATAGAGTCTTGTTACCCAATAAAGGCGTAGAATCTAAACTACAAATCTGCACTATATTTTTTAGCAGTCTATTTCGCAGAGAATTGGCAACAATTGTAAAAAATTAAAAAGTTAAAAAATGTCCGAAAGTGGTTGTGCTTCGTGTAGTTTTTCATAATTAATTCTTTTACACTGCTAATATTATTTACTTTTTCAAGTAGATTAGCTCAATTACTTTTATTTATAAGTCTGTAAGTATTACAATATTAAAATTATCAATTTTGATTGTATTGTATTAGGTTTCCAAATGAGCTTGTGTGCATTCCATGAATTTCAGTGGTTGTTTGTGTTGGTGAGGGTGACGGACAAATGGATGAAATGTGGTAGAAGTCGATGCAAGCTCTGAAAATCTTGCCGGAACACAACTAATTCAAGTTATAACACAAATAAGGTAGATTTCATTATAATAGTATACTAATAAACGGTTTATGTGCAGAAAATAACAGGCTGCCTATTTACGCTTTGCAGTGCGGAGCATCCATCTCGGGAGTATCCATTGATAGTTTTGCACAAAATTTGTTCATATTGTGGATGAATTTCTTTAAATTCTATCAGTTGAGTACCGAGAGACATTCTTTCATTCAATTGGGGTCAGTGGTGAATCAAATATTGTAAATTATCGGATAACGCCAGCCCACAAGATGGCCGACTGTTATTCGTAAGGTACAAATAAATCTTTTACAATTACATTTTATCACTATTATTATATGTGGTATTGTTTAGTAAATGTCAGTAGTGTAAAGTATGATTTGTTTATTTCAGTTCTGTTGTTTAGTATACATCTTAGTAGTTCTAGAATGTCTTTGTTCTAGTGTTACTGTTCATGCTTCAAAAATAAAAAAAAATTGTTCAACATTCGTTGATTTGTAACTAAAAGTTCATAGTTTATTTAATGTAGCTATAATTATCTTGTTAGTAAAGTGTTCGTTCATCATTGTGTTCATTATTGCTCTTTACACTGTATCATGTCATTGCACTTTCAAAGATTTTTTGCGCCTAACAATGTTGTGTCATCAAACCTGTTTATTTTAAGAAACATCGTTCTAAGAATGTTCTCATACTATTGTGAACAATGCTAGTGCTAAATTCCATTGATCCCTATGAGAGCATGGAGTTTAAACCATTATTTTAATAAAATCATAATCATTTCACACTCATTACTTAACGAGCTTGTACACTAGCTATTTAGTTTAGCAGCATGCAACATTTGGTGCTTTTAGATAATGTCCGGTGCCTCTGGTTCATCAGGAAGTGGAACGGGACGTGGCAGAGGAAGTAGTGGCTCTAGTGGAGCTGTTGTGGAGACTAAACCAGAAGCAAAAGAGAACAAACCAAATCCCAAGATGTCTAAAGCACTTGGCACATCAGCTAAGAGAATCCAAAAGGAGCTTGCAGAGATCACATTAGATCCCCCACCAAATTGCAGTGCGGGACCGAAAGGAGACAATTTGTATGAATGGGTCTCCACGATCCTGGGACCACCTGGTTCAGTTTATGAGGGCGGCGTTTTCTTCCTTGACATTCACTTCTCTCCAGAATACCCTTTCAAACCTCCAAAGGTACTTTATTTACTTACATATTTTTTTGATTATTACTACTCAACAGGGTTGATCACTTGCTTGAAGTAGATCTGCATAACAATTCATTTATGGCCCATTTCTAAGATCAAAGGAAGGATCTTAGGTAGGATGTAGTCAACATAGACCAAAAGGAGCCAAGCATGATGATAGCTAAAAAATACAATATCAGCTGTTTGATATAACAGTCTATTACTATACTATAAATAATATTTGTTCTTCCTAGCCTTATTCCCAATATTATTTGGGGTCGGCTACTAGTTCAACCGGTTTTACCTGAATATCAGTTTTTCCACGGAGCGATTGGCATTGGACCTGCGCAACCCTAAGGGAGAACTGAAATTCGTAGCTTGAATTTTGTTGTCAGTAAATTTGAGGGCACTGACTCTGACTGACTTTGAGTGCTGCTATTAGGAATTTCGTAAGAAAAACTCAAAAGCACTTTTTGGCTTGACCTGGGATTTGAACCCGAGACATCTTGATTAGCAGTTGCGTTAGCTATTCACTACACCAACGAGGCAGTTACTAAATAAATTTCAGTATGATTATAGTCGTCACAAAATAAGAAGCCCGTTTTGACATTTGTCATTTGACATGCCGCATGTAAGAAATTGAAAAATTAAATTCATAATCCTATTTTATTACTATGTTACCCATACACTATCACAACGCGTATCATAAATAAGCATCAAGTTTAACTTTATATTGTGAAATTGCACTCAAAAACACGAATTAATCGTTGATTATAAACTATGATGACAAATGTCAAAACGGGCTTCTTATTTTGTGACGACTATAGACATAATAAAGGTTGGCTGGTAGAGAATGCCATATGGCATTAAGTCCGCCTCATGCAAATGTAATGCAGAAAGTGTTAAAAATAAAAAAATAAATAAATAATAACGAGCCCAATTAGCAGAATGTCAATAGGCCGCTATAGTGTGAGATACCATATTGAATTGGTTGAAGAGCAATGGTCAGTCATTAGCTTTTGAAATGACTGACCATTGCTCTTGAATGAATTTTGCACATGTTTCCATGAGGAGGAATAGGATCGCTTTATAAAAAAATATTTTAATTGCTAGAAGATATTATTGTATTTACTTGAAGGTTTAATATAACTCATATCTAGATGATTGATACACTTGGTACAAATAAATATTATATTTTGAATCCGTAGGTTATAGGTATCCATAGTTGCTCAAACCTAAAATATTTAATAGTAAGCTTCAATTCTGAGGGTATTGTGTTTAGTCTTTTTTTGCATATCCAATCTTTTACTCAGAAAGGTTAGAGTTTTTATGTTAGTAGTTCAACAAAATGTGTATCAAATTAGTTTTGTGGAATTCTTGTTTATTTTAACAATGTTATGTTAAAATTTGATAAGGAGTGGTTTTTAAGGGATCCTTTCAAGTGATAAATGAGTTTAGAAAGATAATAACATGAACTCTGTTGTTGTTGAATTATTATTTTTTTACGTTAAAGTAGATAGTCTGTCCCCCTAGCCTAATTGCAAACAATTAACATTTTCTATTTTTCTATTCTCTTGTTTGTTTGTTTTGTTTTGATCACAATTTGAATAATGAAATGGAATGGAATATCTTTACTAATATTATAAACACGAAAGTTTGAGAGTTTGTTGCTCTTTCACGCAAAAACTACTGAATGTATTTGATGAAACTTACAATAATATTGCTTACATATCTTAACATAGACTACTATTTACTGCCATGACGGACCAACACGCGCGCGGAGCCGTGGGTAAAAGCTAGTAGAATATAAAATTATAAACATGTTGCAATTGGGCTAGGGGGCTGTTAATACTAGTCTTAATGAAGCCAAAACGAAGGGTAATCTCCAAAATTTCTATAGATAAGTTTTGCCACTATCTTAGTATTTATGTTTTTGTTAAAATTTATTCTAAAATTTATAATAGAGACCAATGACTGGCTCTCATTTATTTTTTGTTTTAATTATTCAACAATTTTATATTCTTATATAATTAGTGCAAACTGGTCTATATGCATGCTGGTCAGTAATAATGATTAAACATCCTCTTGGATCCAAAACAATATAAATAAAAATATTCTGACGAGATCATGGCCATAAATAAAGTTCATAAACTATATATTTTGTCTGTATGTTTGATTCTCTGCCATCATCATGTAAGTGTGTATTATTTAATTCCACTTAAATATTAAGGTGATTTACAATTCCACTTATATATTAGGGTGATTTCGGAGAATAATCTTAGTTTTTGTGTCTTGTAAATTTTTGGAAAACTCAACCATTAGTGGAGTAATATGATATGATCTAATTTAAATGGAATATCATTACTAATACAGTAGGTATAACATTGCTACTATATTGAAGTAAATAAATCACACTAAATGTGATTGTGACACTTTTCTTATTGTATCTAACTTTGAAGATTGAATTTGGTCTTCTTTTAGAGTAGGTATATTTAACCTAATGCATCTTTAGAATTGATTCCTGCAGTATGGTATGCTAACAGAGATTTTAAATTAGATTCTTTTACATGTTTTCAGCAACCCGTGAAAACCAGCACTGTATATATTTTATTAGTTCATTGTATTGTTTAGAGAACGAAGTTCGATTTGTTCCAATGAGTGATTTAAGTACGACCATAGCTGGACAGTGTGCTTTGTTGTCTAACCTCTTATATTTGTGATACACAAAGACTTTGAAGTTTCCATCCGTTTGAATTTCATATACTCGAATAAACATTGAACTTCAAAGAAATAAGAATGATGTAGTCGGACAGTTTTCGTGTTGCAACCTTTTTTTTTACTGGACCGCAGTTTTTGTGCGATGTCGGAATAAAGATCGATTCTAAGAAAACGATTTGGGTAACAAGACCCTTTAGTTCAGAGGTTCCCAAACTTGTTTATTTCGTAGACCCCTTGTAATGTTTTCCTTATTCGATAACCCCTTATTTACCTAATATATTTTATTTCAAGTATAATTATTGAAGTTCTTTCTTATTTATCGAAGAAGAGACTTTCGAAAAGATGGTCTAACCTTTTCGAAAGTCTTTGAAAAAGGACTAAAACATCACGTAAAAGGAAATGAACGAGGGTTTTTGATCAGGATATATTTATAATGGTAATTTGTAACTGGCTGAACAATATCTCATGTATTGGTATTTTTGTATCTACTGTACACTAATTTACTACTCTTGTTATCAAATTGCGAAAAAGGATTTCTTCAAGTCCGTATACTACGTCGCAGGTATAAAGCAAACAATTGTGTGTATGTTGGTTACAAAATGAGGAAAGTCAGTTTAAAATGACGACCTCTTTAAACAAGGTCTAAGGTAAAAACCCCGGTTATTATCTGACGAATCTCATAATTTTGAAGATTTCGTTGTTGATCTTAGATTACATTTTCATTGTCAAGCAACATGACGGTTTTAGAACGTGATGAAAAGTTAGACGAAACTACAGAAACCACACATTCCTTTGTTGACAACATTTAGATTAAAATTAAAACAAATTCATTACTTTCCTTTTAAGTCTGTCATAAATTTTTTGTTTGTTCATTTGTGCGCGCTAATCTCAGAAGTGGCTTAACTGATTTGGATGCGGTTCTATCTTTGTGTTTTTAGGTACCTATTGTGATAATAAAATATATATTAATAAAGTTATATCCGTTTTAGGGATCCTTGACAAAGATAACCGACATTACGCCGGCGGAGTCGTAGGCAATATTTAGTTTTTAAATACTCAGATATAAATTACACCTTGAGACTGAACCAATGATTGTGCTCACCACACAATGTTTCTCTTTGGAATGACTCACTCGGGTTTAGCACCCAGGATCATAAACCACTAGAATTATGTAGACCCATCATTGTAGATAATATTTATCATACTTAATAAACATATTCATAATTTTTCATCTAAAAGTAGCCTATGCCTTTTTTCAGGCTCAGGTTCAGTAGTTTTGACGTGACAGATGGACAGAGTTATTATCGCATTTACAATATTAATAAGGACAAAGATTTAAGATAATTTATGCATAAAAAAAGTGTGACAAAATCTATTGATGTCCTCCGGACTGGTTTTTTTAATATGTTCTTATTGAAATGTTTCAGGTAACATTCCGCACTAGGATATATCATTGTAATATCAACAGCCAGGGTGTGATATGCCTGGATATTCTCAAAGACAACTGGTCACCAGCACTGACAATATCTAAAGTTTTACTATCAATATGTTCATTGCTCACTGACTGTAATCCTGGTAAGAATTTAATTTGTAAAAATCGATACATACTGTTATTATTTATATTTGGTTTATTATATATTATGTGTACCTAGTTTCTAAAGTAAAAAAGTTAGTTCATGGATCTCAAGAGGTCAAAGCCCTCTCGCCCTTTCGTCCTCACACTTGTTTTGTTCGTGCCTTCGTACTATGGTACGGTTTATTTTTATCGATACTAGTTTATCGACGTATCTGTATGCACAATAATAATGGAAAACTTATAGATATAGTTACATGTACGCTATTTTGATGTTCTTCATTGGCTACAATATTTTGTGGTCATATAATATGATTTATGTGAAACATAGATCGCTAAGATGTTACTTTATTTATCACAAACGTTATGCAAAGCATGTTTTCATAAGAATCACACGAATTTCGAGTTGTGGTCTCTTTGTGATTTTTACAGCATTGAGAGCCATTCTGTTGTTCAACAGTTCTTGGTCTCAAACATAAGAAATTTGTGTCTTTAAATTTTAATGCCTTTAATTTTTGTGTGGAATGATGTATCTTTATTCAAGTAAGAACGTTACATTATTAGAAAGGAGTAAAAAATTGTGTCCCAATTATGCAAAGATCCGCTAATAGAATGTGCACTTGGTAGGAAATAAAGTGCAATGAAGGTTGAGTTGTAACAAGGAGAATGTAAACTTTCCAGCGGACCCGCTGGTGGGCAGCATCGCGACGCAGTACCTGCAGAACCGCGAGGAGCACGACCGCATCGCGCGCCTTTGGACCAAGCGCTACGCGACATGATTCACTTGCCGCCGCCCGCTCGCCAAGGAACAACCTGCAGTATCATACTCAACACCGTTCTGTTCTAAATCCATCCTGTTCACATATGTAAGCTTATTATTATAAACTAACGTTACGCGCCCAGTGCGACACCACAGTTAGCTCACTCAATCCTTTAACGATATGGCGCACTGGGCGAGTCATGTTTATACAGCTTATTAATTTTTAGTTGCAAATTAATGTGATGTCGACGTGCTTGTAACGGTCTGAATTATATAATTTTAGAAAGACGAAAGGTTAAGTTACAAATTGAACGATTTCTGTTATGTTTCTAGCCCTGTATTATATATATTACAGTGATAAGTTTACTAATGAAAGTGTATCGTAGGTTTAACCAGTGAATTGAGTCAATTTTGCCGCTCTGTATAGCGATGATCTCATACACTTCAAATGTTACTACTTATGTATAAGGTATATCTGGTGTATTGCGATACCTAAATTTCAGAATAAATCGCATTCGTGTTATGTAGAAGTGTTTTTGATTTCAGGATATTTGTATGAATATTTAGAAAGACAATACTATATTAAGCATTTCAACGACTGTCAGTGTCTCCACTCTGTCAAAATTGATAATTTAACAGCACTACATATTTATTATAATTTTTTATGTGATATACATATTAAACTATTTGATAGTCTTTGAAATACGCAAAATTCGAACAGTAAGTTCTAATTATTCCTATTTTAAAACTTATAAACAACACAGAGAAACAAATATATGTGCGAGAGTTTAATACAATTTCTTCCCTCACCAGTGTGTCTTCAAGCTAGAATGGTTGTAAACTCATTCTGTGAATAAACCGTAATTTTAGTACTTATATTTCTTGGCATAACTCTGACAGAAGTGGCAGTATTGACTTGTACAAATTGAAATGATTGACGTTTCTGAACAAACAACTTTCACTGAGTACAGTGCTTTGTAATTTTATTAAAGTCTGATTTCAAATAAATCAGCTTCATAACTTTTAGTGAGATGTCACATGTTGGCAGAGGTATAAGTGAAAAATATATAGTTTTGGTATGTGTAAGAGTGATGGAGAAGTGTCGGGTGGTCTAAATTGTGGTTAGTCGTGATCAGCCGGTACTTTGATTACTGCGTATTATATTAATGTTACATTAATCAAAATCTAGTTTTGAGTTGATTTCTTTAAAGAAACAAAAATAGTGTATATTAAAGCCTATTTTGACTGAAACCAGGAGAAAACTACATTAGATTTTCTATTTGGTCCATTTTGTTAAGGATTAGATAGCCAAATTATTTAAAATTTATATAACTTTGCGATTAGTGATCCTGGGGTATTGTTTATTTATTTTATATTGTGCAATTGTATGGGGTTTGCTATTAAATCTTTAGTTATATTTTTGCAATCAAAAAAACGTATAAAATAAACTAATGGATAGGTCTGGTACAATTCTATTCATTCTGATAGTAATGATCTTGTAAAGGTATACATGCTGTTGTGCTGTGTTATCAGTGATTTTCTTAAATGCATTATATTGATACATACATTGAGGTAGTGATCCGACAATGTTTAATGTTTTCTGTCAGAGAAGCAGTGGTTTTGATATGTTTTACTCAATATATACAACACATATCAAAGTTCGTGAGAACGAATGTTCATCATTTGTGCTGCCACTATCTTCATGAAGTGCCAAAACTCAGGCACTGCCCTCCGCTCCAGTCTGACATCTCCCAATTTTCTAAAATATTCCGTTTAGTATATAAACAGTTTTAGATGTAAGTTATTTTATTGTCTAGGTAATGTAAAATGTATGTCTTAACCTTAGTACTATAGAAACTTAGCATTGTAATTATTTAGCTAAAAGTGTATGTCGCGCGTATATGAATGTTTTGGTGATACCATCGTAATTATAATTTTTGTAGAAATGAGTGATTTCGTTGTGTCGGAACTGGTGCTGTGAGATTCAGATGCTTGCGACATACAACAGAGAGATGAATACTGATACTCTGTATTCCGGACTGGATATATTTTGTCATTGTGATTTTTTGAATTATTTTATACTGTGACTCGAAATTTGTTGCTTGCAAGACAACAGCCTGTATTTAACGCGACTGATGTTCCTCGAAACTACATGTTCAAGCTCTGATACCTAATAACCATCCTTTGTTACAATTTATATCATGGTATAAAATAGGAAAATAAAATGTGTGTAATAGGACTCGGATTGCTGTTTCATTTGAGGTAATTAAAATACGCTTTAGTCATAGAATCGAAGATTTTATTATAAATATACATGAAAATGTCACAAAGTTACAAGCTGGATTTACGTTTGTTGGACGACACGCAATCGGTAATATCGCGTCATTTGTGACATTGCGTCTAATCAACTAACGAATTGTATAGATCTAATCTATTATCTTGTGCACCACATCTAAATTGGTTAAATATGAGGTACAAATAGTAAAGAGTATTAATTTGAATACTAAAGTTGAATTGAGATTTCGGAGAATATAAAAAGTAGGAAAATTCCAATACGGTTTTGGCATAATGTAACCACTTCTATTCGAAAAATCAGTCTTCTACACTGAGCACACTTTATGGTGACACTAAGAAAATCTGTGCAATGTGCTTAAATCACTTCTTTTACTTGCAAGTATATGGCAAAACTCCACACATTTCAGATGACACTATTTACTTCTGTAATAATTATCTTTATAGAACTTAAACATAAACCTTATATATAAACTCATTTGTATAACGTAAAGTAATCCAAAATATACAGTAAAATACAAAATGAACATTGAAGATGTACTTAATCACAATAGAAGTTGGACACTGCTATGTAACATGTGAATATTGTAGAAAGGTATCATATCTTCCGCTTAAACAGTTTCGTACTGGCTGCGAATGGAGCGTGCGAGACAGCATGCGAATATTACACCGAGGAGCTGCAACAATATAATGTCAATATTTAATAACACAAAAAAAGAAACTTCCAACAGAATTATTCCTTGCAGATACTTCACCTATAATAATGTTAGATACACATTTGTCTTGGTTGTGTAAACTTGTTAAAATGATGAAAACTTTTAAATTTTTGCATACATTTGCAAATGAGGGTAGGAAGGAGGAAATCCGCAAATAACCAAGGTGACAGATATTGCCCGGTGAATTGCCTAACTTAAACTTTGGCAATGTGCAGGCTCTTTGTTGGCAGACATTACGGGATTAGCACCCTTAAGCAGGCACCACACTTCGCTATGCGCTATTCGTTATGCGGGTTATTCGCGCGCATACGGCGAAGTGTGGAGAGTATATTCGTTTCGTTCACCATAAAAATGACAATGACACATCTCTACAACACACATATTTGCCTTAATTGATGCTTATTTGGCATACCAGTTCGAAGTGTGGATGGCATGTTTGTTGTTTGCGCGCATAACTAATATTTGGGCGAATACGGCGTAGACACATAACGAATAGCGCATAACGAAGTGTGGTGCCTGCATTATATCGTAAGACGGAGCGTGGGTAGGCTGCCTACAAGATTAACCGACCTCCTGATGAAGGTCGCGAGAACTCATTGAATGCGGTAGCACAGGATCGTCTATTGTTGTTATCTTTGGGAAAGGCCTTGTCTAGTGAACGTAATTTGGCTGAGATGATAATGAATTTTAGAAATTCATTTAAATTAAATTAGTATACAATGAAATGTATCAAAAGGAACAAAATTAAATTTTATTTAAAAAAGTGTATTGTATCTAAAACAAAAGCGAGTTTTCAAAATTTTTTTTTTTCTTCAGGTGTGATTTTAGATGATTTCAAATTCCTATAGAATTTATAATTACTGTTCTAATAAAAGTATGTGACAACTACTTTGCTGCACATTTGTCTTGAAGACAACCAGTGTGTAATTAATCAAATTTTGGAGCAAACGGCAGACTCCCACCCACGCTTATTAGTTCATCTTCTATTTTCATAGATTTGTATTTGGTCTAAATAAATTGTTGGTATTGGCTTACTAAGACCACACAATACCCTGTATTCTCTGGAGTTTGAAGTCCAAGTGAAACTGTTTCAACCTTACTTAAGTGACATCTTGGAATGTGAAATTTACATTACCCTATTGCACAGTAGTTCTATGCCTTGGTTTTTCAAGGCCTACACTTAATATTAATTTTGTAATAGTTTGGATAGCATGTATTGTGTTACCTGGACAATAGCAACTCCTAATCCTACACCACCGAGCACCATCGCAATATCCTTGAAGTACGCAACCAGCTTGGGCAGGCAGCCATCTTTGTGGAAATGTTCAGATTGTTCAGTGCAGGGCGCTGGTACGCCGCCTGAGATTTCTTGGCCAGCGCAGCAGGTGTTTGGCAACGACATGTTGTTGTTCGCCCAGTCCTTAGGGCTGTTGATACCGCAGCATTGTAACTGGAATATAATAAAATAATACATTAGGTACATACTAAGAACGTTTTGGGAATAGTACTCTGTTTTACTAAATGTTTTTGAAGTCGTTACTAACATAATTACTCTAAGAAAAAAAAAACAATACTTGCTTCTGTTTTATCACATCTTAGTAACAACTCAAAAAGTAAAGTTACCCACTTAATTTAATACTTGCACGAGGTAAACCTATTTTGGTTAGACTACTTCCAAGAAATGTATTTTTAATTTTTGTTATCATTATTAACAACTCATCCCACTGCTGAGCCCAGGTCTCTCTCAGGATAGGGTGAAGGCCATGTCTCCTCACTGGCCTAGTGCAGGTTGGGGGCTGGCAAGATACGTTGTGGCTACGTAATTACTCCTCCAACTAAGTTTCACGACTGTTATAACAACCGGGACCGACCACTTAATGTGTCCTACGAATCAGGGAGCCACGAATGGTCACCAGCTAGGTACTAACCGCGCCGTCGTTTCTTACCCTCGGTGATCGTTTCCAATCACCTGAGGTTACTTGGCTATGAGCACTAATGTTTGTTGTAGATGATCAATATATTGATTGCACGGAATTTAAACCTTCTCAACCAATAACAGTCAAGTTCAGTTATCATTCAGCAAATATTTATCCAATGACTGTATATTTAAGGTTTATTTTATCGGAATAATGTTTAAAAACGAGGTTACTTTTTACTAGATAACATTCGTCCCTTGAAATTATTGATACGGAGATACTTACATCGGTCTGCATAATGTCAAAGCTCTTGGCCACATCCTTATTGGTGGGATAATCTTTCATGGTTTTGTTCAGTCCTTCCAGTATGGAGTTTTCTAGATCTTGATGCTTTACATATCCTGCAATACCGACAGCCAACTCAGCTACGAAGATGATCAGCAGGAACACTGAGAACTGGAATAGAGGATAGACGGATCAATTTAATAACTGGCATGTACATGTATGTTCATGAAAGTAAGGTTTGGAAAACCTATATAAATTATGTTAAAATTGTCATTTATTAACAAGTATGTGTGTAAAGAATTTTGTAACAAATGCCTAATAACTAGTCTTTTATAATAAAAGTAACGTTATAGCTAGCTGCGCCCCGCGTTGTTACCCACAGTTGTTGCTGTACTTTGCTTATTCATTTATTTTCGAAATAAAAGTAACCTAATCTCATGTCACGGTGTTTTTAACTCCTCTGAAATCCGTTTTTCAAGAAATTTTATGTGCATATCGGTTAGCTCTGCGAATCGGCCAACATCTATATTTCGAACCCCTAGGACGCGAGCCGAGCCGCGGGCATCAGCTAGTACGTGTATATATCTATATATCCGTTTCTGCGTGAGAGTCCACACAATCCATCCCACCCTCTCAATTTTTTAAAATGTACAATATTAGTAAAATGTCATTTTCCTAATGTCTAGACCACCAGAACAAAACAACTATAGTTTCTTGTATAACGAGAAGGGATATTAAAACATTTGTTATCCGACGCCAATGCCTACATAACTACAAAGATTGCATAACATATTGGTAAGCATTGGAAATGATTAAGAAAATGTCAGACATGATTCTACCTTTGATATGTCTAGAAACACAAGTTGTTTACTCTGTATATGTTTTGTTTACTCGTTTGTTTTTAGACATCCTACTTTTATATTTTTAGTGTGACACATAAACATAAGCCAGCCATTCAAACATTGTAAAAATAACAAAGTAACAATGGCTAAGGATGTTATTATTAAGGGCTGACGTCACAGCAGCTGGCAGTTTGTTTTGGCCGAATGCCGCATTTAAGAAGTTCGTCGTGATTAGGAAAGTAAGATATGTTCTAATCGGCGGGTAAAAACAGATCGCAGATGATGAAGTGATCATTTATAAATGATGTTTACGATAGCCATCGGTCACAGATATTACGGTGTAGTATTATAAGGACTGTACCTAGTGATATTGATTTACTCCATTATTGTACAGAAGTTGTGAGGTGCAACTTCGTAGTTCGATTTCTTTTGTCTTTTTAATTTGAAATGCAATAGCAAACATTTAATTTTAAATTAAATTGATAACGCTGGTTCCACATGGTTACTGATGTGTCAGTAAAGTTTAAGGACGTAATTAATATTTTAGAAAGAAAAAATATCTACCTAACCGGTTACTGCAGAAACCAGAACAGCATTAATACTGTAATACTTGTGTTCGAGAATGATCGGTGCAGTTTCTTACGACCCGTGCAAGTAAGCGTTTATGGTTAACATTTATATATCAGCTCAGTACTTGTTGGCCATATTCTCAAAATAGATGAAAAACAAACGTGTAACTATTTATCAAATTACCTTCGCAATTTACCTTCACGTTTTTCTCTACGGTTCTAAATCTAAGTTACGTATTTAATGAATTAAATATTTTCTAAAATACATGCCCCATTAAATCAGACCTTCTTTTTAAAAGAAATTCTTTTTACAGAGCTCGGGTTTTATGTAATTGAACTATGTATACTAACCGCAAATTATTCGACAGGTTCTAAATGGTTTCAGTTAATGCACATCACTAATTTCTAAATTAAACATGTTTTGGAAACAGGTAATGAACAAGCCTTCATCAAGGTCAATCGCCACCAGTAAATTAATATCAAGCGAATTGAGACTACCTAGAATTTGCTGAATACGTAAACCTACATGTCAAATAATACCTACACACAATTGCTATTATGATAATTTTAGCTTAAGACGACAAATTCACGATGACGAAACATTCTTGTATGAGAGCTTCTTTAACATAATATATGTTTTCTTATATGCCTAGAATGTAGACAAGTATGTCTCGGATCAGAGAATCGGGAAAAAGGAAATGATAAACTAGCTGACCCGGAGAACTTCGTACCTAACTCCATATTATTTTTTCGTAAATAATATATGTTCTAAAAACTTGTAATCGCCTTAACCTCCCCCGGGTAGTATAGGTAAGAAAATTAAATACTTCTAATTTTCTTTTAATTTTCATCTTTACAAAGCTTGTCCTGACAGTAACAAACACATAAAAGAGCTATCAAATTTAATGCAGTTCATACGAATTTAGCATTTTTAAAAGAAACTCAATGTACTACGCCATATACGAACTAGAATCTGATGAGAATCTAATTCATATATTATCTAAATGCATAATAAAAACAAAACACGTAATTTATCCTTATTAATATTCATCATCATCATCAGCCTATCTCAGTCCACTGCTGGACATAGGCCTCTCCCATTGCACACCACTTTGTTCGATCTTGTGCCTCTGGCATCCAGCTCCTGCCAGCCATCTTGCGCAAATCATCACGTTAATATTATAAATGCGAAAGTACTCTGTCTGTATTCAAGACTTAACTACATAATCGATTTAAATGTTTGGTAAACAGATAGTCTAGAACTCTAGAGCCTGAGAAAGGACATATTATGCTACTTTATATCGCTATAACCGAATTATACGCGGGCGAATCTAGTACACTAATGTTAAAAGAAAAGGCAGCTTGAAATAGTGAAGATATACGTGGTGTTATGAACGTTTGACTTTATATTTTCTGAACTAAGCTTCGTTTCTGTAAAGTTGACCAGGACACACAAATTAAATTAAGCATTAAATTACTTATTTGCCAGCCGTGTTGGCTTATACAACGTCGTCGTATAGTGCGATGTTGGAATATTAATCGACTATCGATCCTTAGTCTTTACGGATAAAGCGTATTTGTTGTCATGGTGTAGTGCTACTGTTCCAGTAACCTACATTCCTATATTCTTTCTTTTCTTTTTCTTTTAAAAAGACAACTCCCGCATTAGGAATATAAATTCCTGTGTCGCGGGGGACTTTACAAACATACATGAAACGGACACAAAGAACACCCAGACTCAGAACAATAATTTGTAAATCACACAAAGTGTTGTCCCACGTGGGATTCGAACCCACGACACTTGGCGCAGTAGAGAGCGGCGTGGCGACCGCTTAAACCACTAGGCCAATCGTGCAGTCTATATGTGACTAAGATTTTCGTTAGTTCCAGAAAAATAAAGCGTTGATTAGAAACTGTATAACTGCGTATGTATGTGTTACATAAGTGGTTTGTGGCTGAGTTTTATGTTAATTTATGAACGTAAAACTTTATTATGTGAAACAATACATTTCCATTTCTCAAGAGCATCGTTTTTAGGGTTCCGTTGCCAAATGGCAAAAAACGGAACCCTTATAGATTCGTCATGTCTGTCCGTCCGTATGTCACAGCCACTTTTTTCCGAAATTATAGGAGCTATACTGTTGAAACTTGGTAAGTAGATGTAATCTGTGAACCGCATTAAGATTTTCACATAAAAATAGAAAAAAAAAACAATACATTTTAGGGGTCCCCATACTTGGAACTGAAACTCAAAAATTTTTTTTTCATCAAACCTATACGTGTATCTATGGATAGGTTATTTAGGTTATAGGTTATTTTAAACACATTGATCAAAGTTACAACGAACTATAAGAACTTTTATATGATACTTGCTGATACGGAACCCTTCATGGGCGAGTCCGACTCGCACTTGGCCGCTTTTATAAAATAATATTTAGTTTCGTTAAAATTTTGAGAATCGTTACTCAAGTGCTTGTAAAGTTTATTTAGTGTTATTTCATTGAATAACGTTAATAGTATGTCTAGATAATAATAACATCAAACAACCTAAGTATTTATTTTCTTACGTTTTCTATCGAAAAGTGACTAATTACTACTTTTGTGAATAAATTACTTTTGACGTGTAGGAAGAAATTAGCGCATGACTATAAATGACACTTATTCGCTCTGAATGAAATCAATAGCATCTCTATTTTAAACGCTATAAATAGCAATTGAGCTACTCTAGTAAATTTTACCAATCAAGTCCACACTACAACTATGAGCAGTATATTATGTTCGATGTATTTGATTCCATCGATTGATCTAGATAGGTACATGAACTGAGTGTGCATGAAATAGTCAACCAGGCTCAGTTCATGTCACAGAACAGAGATTAAGGTATAATAAGTACATATATTATTTCTATGTTCTGTGGTTCATGAAGTCTAGATCAATCCACTGTATGTTTAGCTATTATCGTTCAATTGTTGAGATATCAGCTGTTATGATTGTCATTAATAATGAATAGTGAAATAATCAACGAACGATCGCCTGGACGTCGAAGTTTGGGTAAAAAAAAACATTATTATAATTACATACATATTATGAATGAAATCATTTATATAAGGCGCTGTTTATACGTAATACAGCATCTATATACCGATACAACAAACTGTTTTAACAAGCTCCAAATTTGAAGAACGATTCATTCATACAGTTGCTTATGAGACCTCATCGTGTACTATAGATTCTATAAGTAGATTTTTATTCACAAAAATATGTAATAAAGAATTTTAAAATCATAGCATCGAAGTTCGACTTATAATGGCATTGGTAAAAATATTTCATATTGAAGTGAGTCAATAGCGATGGTTAAACTGTTATTATAGTAAAATACTGTGTGCGACAATGCTTTGGTTGAGTGAATTAAATAATTGTTTAGATATAGTAAATAGTTTCAGGATTTTTAAGGGTTAAAAACAATAGACAGGTTCGCATATAGGCACAGCATAAACACACATTTTAAACAAAGTGCATGTGAAAGTATATTACTACCTTGATTATATATACAGGATAATAAGAAGCAAGTGTACAAAGTAGTCTAACTGATTCCTTACATCATCAGTTATCTGCCAGTTAAAGTCTCGTCATAATCGGTCCAGCCGTTCCAAGATAAGCCAGAACAAACAGACAAATTTTAAATTTTGTATTCTATCTGTAAGTACACCAGGTAACTTTTAAGTATGTTTTATATACTTTCATAAGCATTTAGTAAAAACCTGGTAAAATTACACAATATAATAGACACTTCAATATTATTTATTTGTAGTTTAAATATAGATTATTATCCATGTTATTAGTAGTTATTTCCGTTCCGGGTCAGATGATGTTTGTAGCATCACTGATTTCCTAGAGGATACATTTACATTATAAATGAAATGAACAAAATATTCGTGATAAACTCGTTCTTGATGTTAAGTGCTAACGCGTGAATTAGTTTTAAGCTCGCATCTCTAATCTGCCATTTACTGTATTTTACGTACTGTCAATATTATTCCAAAACCACAATACATAGATACACAGTATTGTACATTGATACTTTGTGAATATTTGCAACTAGCCGATTGCTATTGTGAATGGCTAGCAAACCACAAACGACTAAATGCTTTTGTAAATTTACTTTTATGTAGTTTACATACATTATACAAGGTTAAAATACATTGCATGCATAGATAATAATGGAAAATATATGTTTGTAATTCAACTGTTTGAGGAAGCCTACTTATATGTTAGTATTCAATTTATTTGTTTCTAGTTCATTACACAAGTTTCGTATGATTGAATGGTTGGTAGATTTTAGTTACTCGTACCTAGTTGAAGGTTAAGCGTGCTATAGAGAGCTGAAACAAAATATGTATATGAAAAAATATACAAAAAAAACATACATAATTAAATATATCAGTGAAAGCTATGCTATTTTTTAGAGTCCTGTAGTTCATGACTCGGAACCGTTTTAGTTTCGTCCGTCCTCTACTTACTGTCCAAACGGTTAGTACTAAAAATATGAAACTTTGCATGAATATGCGTTTCTATCACGTCGACAAAGTGCTACAATAAAATCGTGAAAAATATTTCTATTTGGGGTAACTCCCCTACTCGTAAAGTAGGGGTTTTTTTTTTCAAGCATCTACCCTATCGTGTGGGGTATCATTAGATAGGTTTATTAAAAACATTGAGGGGTTGCTAAGACGGTTTTTTGATTGGAGTATCCGTTTGCCAGTTATTCAACTCTAAAGGGCATTTTTTTTCTCAAAACAGGGCGTCCCCCTCCTCTAAAAACTACACGGTAGACGGTAAAGTCCATGTGACGAACTTCAAAGAGAACTATAACCGCTTTCGTACTTTTTTAGTTAAGGAGTTATAAAGACCTAACTTGTAAAATAAGCTTACATAGAAATCTTCGTACAAAACTAACGAAATAATAAGTAAACAACAATTCTATACGACGACGAAAGCCATTACGGATAACTACGGAACTGTATTCTATGTGTGGCCTGACATGCACTTAGCCAATTTTTTTATTAGAGTTAATTCCATTACGTATATACGAATAGGTAAGTGAAACACGAGATATAGTAGTGGGCAAAATATGTGCATTTAATAAGCCTTTGGGTACCTCTATGGGGATACGGGGGTGAATGAGAGCGCATGTAAGTACGTTTTTTATATATATTTAAGCCTACCAAAGTGACTACTCTGTCTGAAGGAAAGCATGAGTAGAATCCAAGTGTAGGGGTCACCATCCCTATTGTGAGAACAGTCAATACAGCAGGGTGACACTACAACGACACTAGGGTGGCTTAGTGAGATGCATCTGCATCATTGTACGTAATGTAATAAAAGTATCAGATATAAAAGTTAAAGTAAGAAATATTGCCAAAGGGTTAGATCGCATAAAACGTTATCAAGTTTTGTATCATCATCATCAGCCTATCGCAGTCCACTGCTGGACATAGGCCTCTCCAAGTGCACGCCAAGTTTTGTATGTAAAGTTTTAAATACTGAAGTACACAGAGTTACTTTCGACTATAATATTAATAGGTATAGATAGAGAATTCTCTATTAATACACCTTATTTCAGATTGACAAGATAAATAATCTCTTGTTAATCTGAAATACGATATACTAATAGAGAATTTTAACCTGTTTAACAATTAAAGTGCTGTACCGATTTTAATGAAATTCGGCATGGATTTCGGATTCGACATTGGCAATTTTTTGTTTCGAGATATTTAAGCTGCAGGTAAAAGGTTGTCTATTAACTTCTAGAAACAAAAACGTAAAAGTTGGAATATATATATCTATTAGGTACTATTAACTTGTTATTATTTATTACCAGAGATACAAAAAAATTGCTCAAAAGTAAAGATAGAACTGCCAGATAAATCACTTTATTCTATTTAGTTGCGTATATAAAATACGCAACTAAACTTTACACTTCGAGACTTCCAGTGATTTCAAGAATACGTCGCACAGCACGTGACTTCCACAAAAGAATTTTGTTTAAAAGCCGGATACACAAATAACAAAGCGTGAATGTGGAGAATTTCAACAGCTGCTACAGTGGTGTTATTCAAAATATTCTATCGTGTTGGATCTGTACTACAACTGGGTTTAGACGACTATGAATTGATATAAATGTATTCAATCCAAAACTATGCTTTTAGAATTCCAAGTGAACTGTAATATATTTTATACAAATGTGAGTAATAGTATCCATTGTTCACATGAAAAAGAAAAACGATACATACCGTTGATAAAAACAGAGTGACTAACTTGAAATATTGATAAAACTATTAAAGAACTTAAGAAGTATCATCTTACCTTTATCTATGAAAATAAATCACTATGGAATGCAAGTATACACATTCCTTACATAAAAATAATAATATTAAGACCTTTTGTCTGCTTTTTTCCCGGCTAATCTCTAGAACGACTAGACCGATTTTGACGTGACTTTCATTGGCAGATAGCTGCTGATGATAGGAAGTAACTTAAGCTACCTTATTACACCAAATTCCCGCAGCGTTACCTGAGGTACATCAACAACTTCAGGGCTCAGCCAGTTGTTAAATGAAATACGAAAAGAGTCCAATAACATTCGTTATATATGGACATTTTTGTTCATAAATATTTAAAATAACTATCACATAAAATGTTAATACTTTTGTAGTGATAATAATTATTGTGTGACAAACACGCAAGTGAACAATCCATGCGAATCGGTACTAACATATAGGTTTCATAATGTTGTTCTCTGTGGTATAAAAGTCTATAATAAATGGACCAGATGGATGAAAGTACATTTTTAGATTATAAATATTAATATTTATTTAAAATTATAAATTGATTCGTTATTATGATGTTCAAAAATGTAGTAATAGGTACCTTCTTTTCAATACACTTATCAAGTTGAAAAAACAAATTGATCATAGAGTATTGAATTTAGACTTAGTGGTTTTTACTTACAAAATGTAAATGTAATTTGAAAAAACAAATTGATCATAGAGTATTGAATTTAGACTTAGTGGTTTTTACTTACAAAATGTAAATGGCAATGGATAATATATATGAATAAATATTTCAGACATATACGACAATACTAGTAATTACGATACACAAAGCGCCAATACATCTTATATGTACATATACAGGATTGTGCGTCAGAGAATGTTTATCCCTTTGATTGTTTAACGTCAGCGAACAAATGTATGTACACATCTATTTATTATATAGTAAGAATATTCTAGAATAGCTTTCCGCTGAAGATTAATCAAAATATGTATTACTTGAAAATCGTGAGTCTAGCAAAGGGAACATACCTGTGTTAATGGTAATTTCTCATTTAGTTATTTTAATAAAACAGTTTTTCTTATTTTTTTTTTTCATTAACGTTTACAAATATAATTACGATATTCACACAATAGTAGCAACTAAAAACCACCAAGGTATTTGTGTTATCTTTCCGAGTCTGTCCATGTTAAACTATTAATTTTTTTCACAATAAACGTTTTTTAAATATTTCGGACAGTTATTTATTTGTAATAAAAATATTAAATCATAGCGCTAATAGTTTCTTTCGAGTTGTAAAACAATGTGATCAATCGAGTTTCGTGTTATTGAATGACCGACCTTAAACATAATAAAATGAAAGCAGGCAAGTGACAAGCGTTTTAGCTCAGACTAGGTTCATAACGTTCTAAATCCAATTAAACAAGAAAATAGAGAAACAAAATAGAATAGAAAAAAAAAACTGACTTGGTTAGGAGGGCTGATCACCTCACTGCTTTCTATTGTGGGTTCAAACCCAACATGGGATTCACTGTGCGCGACTCTCAATTTGAGAAGAGAGATTGATGTTCTAAGTTTGAATTTTTTGTGTCTATTATATGTATGTACGTTTATAAAGTCTCCGCTGGAGTATTTCTAGTGCGGTAGTTGTAAAGAAAACTTTGCGTTGAACCATGTTCTGAGGTGTATCCTAATTATTAATTCGCCTGTATTAAGAAAATTCAGATGAAAAGCCTGAAGGGGTTCTGAAATTCATTGAACTTCGTTGCTCGGTTGAATGGATCACACGCCCGCCCTTTTTTACTGAGCCCCGTAAAAAAGGGTTAAGTTATATTTAGCGAAATATACCGGAGTTAAATATTTTACAGTTTTATGTTATCGTTGGTAGAATGTTGCACAGTGACTCATGTATTTATAGTTTCGATTTGACTCATTACTTGATAGCATACAGAACTGTGAAGAAGGCAACTACTCATCAATGTCACAAAAGGACATAATAACCGGCATTGCATTTGTTTTTTTGTTTGTTTTGCCATGTTTAAGTTTCCAGTTGGCTCCAATTATTACGTTGGTGTCAGTAACAAAAAAAACCCGGATTAAGCACCAGTCTTAAATGAATAGGTCGGTTGCAGTGGCAAAACTTAGGGATGGGGGTGTGTCCATTTGACCTCTTAAGGTGCGCGTTCATTGGCCCGCGCCGGACGCAACGGATTTGCCTTGCTTATAAATGCCGGCGTTCGGTGCGGGAGGCGCGGATAGTGGACGCAACACTATGTCAAATCATACAAAACAAAATAAAATCCGTTGCGTGCCGTGCGTGCAGTGCGTCCGGCGCGGGCCAATGGACGCGCACCTTTAGAGGTCAAATCACACACATCCCCATCCCTACGTTTAGCCACTGCAACCGACCTATTTACTTACAGTAAACAAATTTTAATCATTAAATCATTATCTAAGATGCTATATAGCAAGTATTGCGACATAGATTTATGTCGATATTGGTATAAAAGTTGGCAGACAAGCTTATTCTTCCACTTTATGTTGCGCATGAATCATTTGTTTCAACATAAAATACGGTAAGTGACAATCTATCGTATGATAGGCCATTGTACCATAATAGTTACAGAGTAATAAACACCAGGATTAATTCCGATTAGATAATGCAATGTTTTCGACCGTTAGTAGGTAATCGTCTGAGCAAATATTTCTTGACCAGATATTGGTAAATAAATATTCGTTGATATTAAATAGAAAAGTAGATTGATTTGTTAATTACGACAGCGATATCTTATTTTAATTAGTACATTATAAATATACTATTAGAAGTTTTTTGACTATAAATTTGATATAGCCATGGTCCAGATGTCTATTACACATAACTGAAGGTTTTAAACCCTAATTATGTACAAAACAGTACTTGTGATGCAGTGGCACAATGGCACTATTAACTGAACCGTAGGACACCAAGCGACACGAATGTAATTTCAACAGTTTTTTTTAACAGAAGTAATGACGCAAGAGGAAATTCCACTGCCCACTGTTAAATTGAGTTTAACTGTGATTACTTCACGTCATATCACGTCCGTACATTGTTTTAATGATTTGGATTAATTAGGGGATAAAATGATTTTGTTGGTTGTGCTTGACCTTGCACAAAAACAAACTTGTTATATAGCTGATTAAATCGATAGCTGTACACATTTAATTTATTTACATTTTCGTTTTGCAGTGAAATAGATATTACAGTGCAAAATAGAAAGATTGAGTGCTCTCAGTTCATTATAGACCGCAATACTGTGTGCCCTTTATGTAAAGATGTCATAATTTCAACGTCGTCGAACGAGTAGTGAAAGGTGCATATTGAGATAAAACTCCATACAGGTTTGTGAACTTCATAACTGTTTATTGTTTGCTTTATAATCGAGGTCCACGATATTATAATTGTTTGCAATTGAAGATAGGTATTGTGCAATGTGAGAACAAAGAACAAAAAACTAAATTGCATTCATATTATGTTTAAAATTCTTAACATTGTTTTATGGCGTATGATGCCCCTGTAGAAACACTAGAAACTTTTAAATAATCTCTAATTAAAACGGATTAGAGAACAATTTTCAATTCAAGTTTATTTACTACTTTTAAAGTTTTATTATAACATCTATTGACTGAACGATGGAAAGACGTTCCTTTATGTAAAACTAGGTCGTGTTATGATACAGATGCTCTGTAAAGAACTCTTATGCAGATTTGAAAGCTACATCCGTAAGTGCAATAAACTTGGGTATACACAACATGGACACTGTACTCCTAAGAGCATCAACTACTTACGATAAATTGCATAAAATGTAACAAAATGTCTTGTTTGATAGGTGGATTGCATATAAAAAATAAAAATGTGTATAGGAAAAGTACTGCTTAGTAAACAAGTCATATCATTGTTTTCGTTTTTTCACTACGACTTCTGTTCTTAATCAAGCATCTAGTAGATTTCTAAGCATATTGTAACAGAAATCATAGTCTATTACGAAGAAGCAACTAATAGTTGATACATTAAGTAGAAAAGGATGTACTCATTTAACTGGATGAGACGACTCCACTCGTGTCAAAGGTCGCAGGTTGACTTCATCGCGGTCAATTGGCCGTACATTGCCGGACTTGTTATTAAACAGTATCCTCGTCAGTTGGGCATATCTTACAATTATGTCCGATATTTCTTTAGGATCAATAAACAAATAAAAAATAATGTGCAAAATCTCTAACAGAAGGGGAGAGGGGAGAGATCATAAATAGTTTGAAGGTATGTATCAAACTAGCGATACACAGGTTTACCTGTTATGTTACACTAGTCAGGTAAAGTTAAGTGGAGTAGAGGACATACCTGCATACTAGTGCAACTAGCACGTATAGTTATACTGTACAGGCAAAACTGTCGGTACATCTTAACATGTCTGGCTATCTTAAAGTTTACTATTAAGTGATAAATACAGTTTATTACTATATCTATCTAGCATAAGTGAAGATTTTCTTACTAGAGAGTTTACAAAGAAAACATTATTATTCAGAATTCTGTCATGTTTTGTATTGAAATACAATGACACAAACACCTTGAAAACTTCATTATGGACGATAAAGAAAAAAACAATCGTTTGTTAATGACATCCTGGTTACAAAGCAGTTCTCTTGTCTAATTCCTTGTAAATCTGTATGAAATTCTGCGGTTGAGATTTGTAGCAGTTGTTTAGACCGCGCTAACAATATGTAGGTATACACATATAACATCGTCAGCAAGTAGTACAATGCTGAGTACATAATAACACTGAGCTCACGTGCTGACGCGCTGATCGATCATAATGAGGGGCGTACTTGTTATTTCGCAATTTTCGTGCTCTGGGATTCTTTTGTTATAAGCAAGTTGTAATAATTTTTCGAAGGCATTATGTCACAGGCCAATATGTAGATATATAATATAAAACTGCACTGGACTAACTTTTATTTGAAATCCTGCCACTATAATTCTGGACTACGTGATGGAAAGCATGAGATTGAAAGAGTGGGGGTCACCATACTCGATAAGAATGCAGCATGGTGACCCCACTATGGCGACCCAGTAAGAGGACCGGTTGTTGTGGAGAGGAGAGCCTGGGATGGGGAGACTTTACTACGACAAAACTATTTTTGAAGATACCGAATGCTATCAAAGAGCTAAATACTACGCCCAGGTGAATGAACCAAGAAGATTAACGACAGGCCTGATTAACTTCTTGGCAGTAAAATTTTACTACTTCGCTGAAAATGTCTTTTAAATAAAACAATCCCCTCTTTTACATTTCAATTATGTTTATTGTATCAAGTATATAGTATATTGAACTCGAAACTTTTTTATACTGAAAGGCTTGTATGCGTTGTACACGATAAAGAGGTCAGTATTTTTATTTGTAGGTATGATAAGCTTGCATATTATGTTTTTAGCATAATAAAAATACTTGTTGACGATAATATGGGATATTGACAATACTACTTTCTTTAAAGTTTCTAAAGGGGCCATTTAGAGGAGGAGGGAGGTCGAAAATGCCCACTTAACGTGAAGGGGAGGTACTCCAAATAAAAATTATTTAAAAGTGATACGATACACTTATATATGCAAAGTTTCATCTAAAACTAACCGTTTGGACAATAAGTCGAGGACGGACGGACGAACATGACGAAACTATAAGGGTTCTAAGTCATGAAATAAGGAACCCTAAAACACTTGAGTACTGATTACATTTATTAATTAAGGTTTAATTAATTCCAAATGATTACAATGATTTTATCCAGCATTTTTGTAAACATTGCTAAAAACTGTTACTTTTTAATAAACAACCTACCTGCACTGTCAAACTTTGCTATGTGGACCTTTAAACTTTGGTTTTACGAAATGTTTTTATAATATAAATAGCATAAATAAGGTTCTATTGCTATTTGGTACATCAAAAAAGTCTTAAGGCGTCAGTAAATAGTATTAATACAATCAATATAATATGTATAATATGGCGGTCTACGAACCACGGTTTATACATAGAACTAGTTTTTGTCGTAGTACAGGTTTAGTAGAATATACGTTGTATATGCATATTCGAAACTTAATCAGAATTGCTCTGAGTTGCACCATGATTTCGTTTTCCTTAATTTATGTCAACGATCTTTACAACGCAATGTGGGTGAATGGTATGCAGGTGAATGTACAATGATTACTTTACTAATTGATAATAAGATAGTAAAGAAACAGAATGTTTTAAAACATATGTTATTTTGAGTACAGGCAGATGTTGAGAATCGGTTTTATAAACGAATGAAATCATGTTTGAATGAATACATTTGTTCCGTTACCGTAAAGTGTAAATATCGTAATTCGTGATTCAGTGTTTCGATTTTCAATGCTGGTATTAATCGTCGCAAGGGGCAGCCTTAAATGGTTGCAATGGCAACACTGACTCGTGAAAAACATGGAGCCACTAACGGTTGTGTGAAAAAAAACCTCCGACGCGCGCGCGACTTAGATCGGTCGATATCAGTTGAAATATCGAATCTTCTTTCATTTCCCCTCGCGTGTGACGTACACAAGATCGAAAACCCCTGAATTGTCGACTCCTGAACAAGCGAAGGTGGAAGCTCAACGAACACCCGTGGCAGTCCAAGGTAAGTGCTTGCATTATACTTTGCGACGGGTTATGTCGAGTTATTGAACATCGAAATTACAGGAATACGTATTGTCCCAGTGTGGTGTTAAAGCCATCCAGATTCGGCTGGATGCGTATGCCACATCTTAATGGTGCCGAAACCCGGGAGTTCCACCTAATTTCCCGCCTATCATCGTATGTTTATGGTATTTATGGTCAAAATCGTAGTGTTTTATCTTGGAATACATATATCTATCGTTTTATTCAGCTAACTGCATTCCGAGTTATTGCATCATACTCAATTCTTAACAATTATCGGGCTAACTTACCTACCTACATACAAAATAAGCATATTATCGTTCACAAGTCATCACCAACAGGGATTTATTTCTAAATTCATTTCACACAAATCAATCGATTATTATTATTTTAGGATCTAATTAAGCAATCACTAACATTTATCGGTGCTTAATTCTATCGGCCTACGATAATTCTATCATTAAAATCATTAATCGCATTCACAATCGTTTCTAGTAACTAAATAACTAACATACAACAGTAAAATAATCAGTTTAAAATTAATATTGTAAAATATTTCTTAGTGCATTTCGTTTCTCAAACGTGTGAGGTGGAAGGAAAAAACTTGTTCCTTACCTACCGTCTAACGTCTGGTTATCGTGAATGAACATAATCTATTTATCATTAATTCAAACATTTATCGTTCAAGTAACAAGTTGCGTTGAATAGCGCTTATTACTGTGTAATAAGGTTGTAAATGTTCAGTGCATTTCAAATTCAAATTATTTATTGTGGATCATTTCCCTTCACTCGTAGTATAAATCTTTGTTATTGTTTGCGTTCCGCTTCACTTGTTAGAACCTTTATTAAATAGTATTTTAATAAGTTTTACACTATAGAAATTTGTCTATTAAACAACAATGCCGTTAATAGGTAAATATTCCACTCGCAAACGACCTTCTATAAAGAAAACGAAATCGAATTCCGTAGAAGTTGAGTTTACAATTAAGGACTTATCTTGTTTACGTAGAAAATAGAATAGATAATATAAATAGAATTGCATATAAACGGTTATCTAAGGCTTTGGAAATAGGCGTTTTGACTGCGAGTGATGCCTCTCAGCGCGACTTATTTTTGTCTTATCACCAAGAAGTGGAACAAATTGCTTCAACGTTTGAAGAATCGCACTTCGCGATTTTAGAACTTTTGGATGACCCCGAAAATGAGAATAGTCAAATCCAAGAACGTTTTGATGAAATGTACTATCAAATATTATCGATACATCGTAGTTTATCAAGAGGTGAATCGCCTCAATCGCCCAGTGGTTCGTCATCGAATGTTCGTCTTCCGAAAATCGTACTTCCGTCCTTTTCCGGAAATATCAAATCGTGGCCGGAGTATTTCGACACTTTTAACGCATTGATTCACAACTGCACCTCTATTAGCGATACGGAGAAATTTCATTACTTGATTTCTTCTCTCAGTGGCGATGCGTTGTCGGTAGTCAAAGCGTTTCCCAAGACACACGAACATTATCACGATGCGTATCAAGCGCTTGTCGCTCGCTATAAAAGTAAACGTACCCTAGCTTTCACATGTTGGCGGGATATTTTAAATATCGAATTTAAAAGCAATAATGCGCATGAATTTCAAAAGTCGCTTGACCTTTTCGAGGAAAACTTGAGTATTCTGAAGACTCTCGAATTACCGATTGTACATTGGGACTTTGTTTTAGTATATCATATTTTATCGAAACTTGACAAAGAATTACGCCGTAAGTTTGAAGAAAGTTATTCAAACGTCGAATTACCGTCTTATGAGCAACTTAAAGATTTTTTGAGATCTAGATGCGAAGCTTTATTGCGAGATACTCATTTTTCGGACTCGTTAAAACCGAATAAGCCTGTGCTCAAGTATTTACCTACCCAGCCTCAATCAAAGCGAGTCAGCTCACAGCACACTCTTGTGGCGGCGACTGATAATAATATTTCAACTAGTGCTAGTAATAACAAAACCGTTTCTTATTCAAGTAAGTGTTCTTATTGTAACGAGTCACATCCTATATTATCGTGTCAAGATTTTCTTAAAAATTCGGTTGACGAACGTATGACGATAGCAAAAGATAGAAATTGGTGCTTTGACTGCCTGAAGCCATCACATCAACTAAAGAATTGCAATTCAGTATTCTCGTGCCGCACATGTAAACGAAAACATCACACCTTACTCCATCGCGATAAATCTAGTATCGAATCAAATCAAATCGTATCGTCTTTGGTTTCAAGGTCACAACCGAACATAACCGTGTTGCTGGCTACTGCCATCGTACAAGTTCAGGATGCTTCAGGCAAGATGCAATCTTTTCGTGCTTTATTTGATACAGGAAGTCAAAGTACTTTCATAAGTGCTTCTGCAGTAAATCGTTTAAGCTTAACACCGACTAAAACAAATGCGAACGTTAGCGGACTGGGAGATGCGGCGGCACCGATTATCGGTGACGTCACTTGTTCCGTCGGTACAAATAATCGTGTTTTATTTAAACTAGATATGCACGTCATATCAAAAATATGTGGCGATCAACCTATCGCGCATTTGAACACATCGGGATTGTCACATATTAAATCGCTGCCATTGGCTGATCCTGGATTTGATATTCCAGGACCTATCGATATTTTATTCGCTGCAGACGTTTTCGCGGATTCTGTCCTTAACCAACACATCAAAGGAGGTGTCAACCAACCCACCGCTTTCAATTCAGTATTCGGTTGGCTTCTCTTAGGCAAAACTAGCCTTTCATCTAGTACTCTGCTGCATACGTTGCCTGATGTCGATAGCGAATTGAACTCTTTGGTTCAACGCTTCTGGGAACTCGATTCTCTACCGTCCCCATCGATGTTGACTCCAGATGAATTGCTATGCGAGCGAAAGTTTGTTAACGAGCATACTCGCAAAGCGTCTGGACGATACGTGGTCCGTATCCCTTTCAAAGACAATTCAGAACCCACTTTCGAAGGCTCTCGTGAAATCGCTTTACGTAGGTTTCATGCAACCGAACGAAGACTATCACGTGACCCAGACTTACAATCTCAATACGTGGACTTTATGTCTGATTACATCGAAAGCGGTCACATGTCACTAGTTCCCGCAGACGAAATGAAGTTGGGCAAATATTATATTCCGCATCACTGTGTTACACGTCCAGATTCTGTTACAACACGCCTTCGCGTTGTCTTTGATGGATCCGCGAAGGATTTGCACTCTCTATCTTTGAACGATACGCAACTTATCGGTCCAAAATTGCAACCAAACATTTTGGAAATTCTCTTGCGTTTTCGAGAACACAATGTTGTCTTGATGGCAGACGCTCGTCAAATGTACCGACAAATTCTGATATCGCCTGAGCACCGTGACTATCAGCGTGTGTTCTGGAGGATTTCGCCCAGCGAGGAGCTTAAAGAGTTCCGTTTGAACACCGTCACATATGGACTTGCTTCTAGTCCTTATCTTTCTTGCCGTACCCTGTTACAGCTTGTGAAGGACGAGGGCTCTTCTTTCCCACTCGCGAAACAAATTCTTTTGTCGGATGTATACATTGATGACGTCACCACCGGATTTCCTTCTTTGGAGATCGCTCAAGAGGCCAAATCGCAAACTATTGCTCTTTTCAAACGCGGATGCTTTGAACTCAGGAAATGGGCTAGTAATAAGCCCGAACTCCTGTCTGACATTCCCAGCGAGCACTGTCTTACTGGTTCTGTGTCGCTTGACAATTCAGAAACACAAACTGTGAAGGTTCTGGGTCTCAAGTGGGATCCCTCCTCGGATGCGTTTCTTTTCAAAATTAAACCTTCAGATCGGCCATGTACTAAACGTTCCATTCTCAGCGAGATCGCTAGGATTTTCGACCCGTTAGGCTTTTTATCCCCCCATCACAATTCAAGCTAAATGCTTAATCCAAAAGCTCTGGATTCTCGGTGTTGGCTGGGATCAAACTCCCCCTAACGACGTCATTCGTACATGGAACACATATCAGGACCAATTATCGTTGTTATCACAACTAAAACTACCTCGGCAACTTACTTGCACCGATGCTAAATCATACGAAATTCACGGATTTTGTGACAGTTCCGAAATGGCATTTGGAGCAGCTATTTACCTACGCGTTATCGACGCAGATGATGAAATCCACGTATTTCTAGTCTGTTCTAAGGCTCGAGTAGTTCCTCTTAAACGTATCTCTCTGCCTCGACTCGAACTCTGTGCTGCAGTTCTTCTCGCGGATCTATTCAAATTAGTTCGTGACACTTACCTCTCTCGTATCAAAATCGATGCTGTTTACCTGTGGTCAGACTCCACCGTTGTGCTCTCGTGGCTGCGATCACATTCTTCCCGTTGGGCTACATTTGTCGCCAATCGTGTCAGCCACATACAAGACATTGTCTCTACAGAATGCTGGCAGCATGTTGCTTCAGGCGATAATCCTTCTGATATGTGCAGTCGTGGTCTGTATCCGAGTGACATACTTAACAACAGGCTATGGTGGGCGGGGCCACAATGGCTATCTGAAGATCGTGAATCTTGGCCTATAGGATCAAATCAACTATCGCGCCAAGAGGAGGTAATCGTTGACGCTGAAATACGAAAATCAATCGTTTTAACCTCCAATGACAGTCACAAAACCGAACCTACAATTTTCGAAACTCTGCTGAATCGTTGTTCGTCTTTGTCGAAACTAATCAATGTACTGACATACATTTATCGTTTTATCGGCAATTGTCGCAATCCGAATCAGGCTAATCGAAATAAGTATCTCAATAACGTCGAGCGTCACAATTCATTAATGCAACTCGTCAAACACGTACAGAGTAGCGCCTTTGCAGAGGAACTTCATAACTTGAAAACGAACAAACCATTACCGAAACCGTTTCGCAAGCTTAACCCGTTTATCGACGCTCTGGGTATTCTCAGGGTGGGCGGCAGGATCTCACGATCAGGTTTAGAATACGAACAAAAGCATCCAGCTTTCTTGCCGTCTGATCACTCACTTACAGTCTTAATCATTGACTATATTCATCGAAGCTACTTGCATCCGGGCATTAACACTACTCACTTTCTGCTTTTGCAGCAGTTCTGGATCGTTTCTGCTAAGCGCGCTATTCGTCGTCGTCTCGCCAAATGCGTTCGGTGCTATCGGACTAATCCCCAACCTTTGCAGCCGTTTATGAGCGACCTTCCGTCGTACCGCGTCAATCAAATCAAGCCTTTCTCAATCGTAGGCGTGGATTACGGTGGTCCCTTTCGTATCAAACTCGGCCCGCATCGGGGCGCTAAGATCGACAAAGCGTACCTATGCTTGTTCGTCTGTCTCGCGACCAAAGCGGTCCACCTAGAGGTAGTTTCAACGTTATCGACAGACGGATTCATCGCAGCTCTACGGCGCTTTGTAGCACGTCGCGGTCGTTGCAATGAGATACACGCCGATTGTGGTACAGTCAGCGTCATAATGATATTGGCGTTCCAAGTGGTCAAAATGATGTGAAAAACATTAATTCAATTTGATGTTGGCACGCAAGGTGCTCAAATTGTTGTACGCATTCAAAGTGGTCAAAAGATCTTAGCAAGCAGTTGTCAATAATATGTTAGCTAACAGAGTGTTCATATTGATGTTATCAAATTGGTTGTTCATTGGTTTCTAAGCATGCAAACTAGTCAAAAATATCTTAGCAATAAACAGAAACCAACGTTATCGCCCACAGATAGAGTATACTTTGCAGATTCATTATTACTTTTAAATGTTTGTCCTTTTTTGTCTTCAATACCTTTCTCATTCATTTCTTGCATGACGTAATTGACATGTCTTTTGTTTCGAATGTTATTAAAAAACATAGTCCAATATTCTATTGAATCATAGGTAATCTACAATAATATTATACTGAGAAAAGGAGTATGGATGTAGGTATTTAAATGAGATAAAACCAATTGAAATTTCTTTGATAAAAAGTAGAATTAATGATACGATTATTTATTTTCGGGTAAAAATTCTCATTTGATTCGTCTTCTTGACGAGTACTTTGACACTCTAAGATGGTAACCAGGGTCTGATGATGGAGCTGGAAGGTGGCCATAGGAACTCCGTAATTAGACGCAACCCCATCGAAATTGGGCTCATTTTATTCGTCTTTACGAGTACTTTGATACTATATGGTAACCAGGGTCTGATGATGGAGCTGGAAGGTGGCCATAGGAACTCCATAATTAGACGCAACCCCATCGAAATTGGGCTCATTTTATTCGTCTTTACTAGTACTTTGATACTATATGGTAACCAGGGTCTGATGATGGAGCCGGAAGGTGGCCATAGGAACTTCAGCAAATGAGTCGATGTGGTTGCGTTTTTGTTTTTTTGTATAAGTTACATATTCATCAACTGTTCGGCTTTGTAGAACGTATTTTAATGTCCTACAATGTACGCAATGTATCTTGTCATATCGTAAAACTCGTAGGATTCATTCAAGCTACACGCCGGGTACAGAAAGTACCTATTATAATCGAACGGTCAATTAATATCAAATTTTTACGCAGTTCATTATAAAGTCGCTCGTATTGTCTGTCCGCTCTGATCATTTAAATTACGCAAGGTATTTAAACGCAGTTTTCATCATAATTAAAGTTATCTTTTAGGGAAGATTTATTATTGTGATTATATTAGTGTACTAGATGCGCCCCGCGGTATTAACCGCGTATCATTATGGTTGCTATGCAAATGTGTTATGCCTAGCAACCTGTGAAGTTTTGACAGGAAATAAACAGTGATACATTTTGACATCTACAATTTAATGTATTTTTATAATCACCTAGCTTTCGCCCGTTTATCTCGATTATTGCAGTAAAAAGTAGCCTATGTGTTATTCTGATATATAAGCTATTACTGTAAAGTTTCATCCAAATCCGTTCAGTGGTTTTTGGGTGAAAGAGCAACAAACATACACACATACATACATACATACTCACAAACCTTCACGTGTATAATATTATTAGGATTATATAGTAGGATTATTTTAGTGGAACACATATAAAGTCAATGTTAAAAACATAATATTTTTTATATTATAGCCAATACTGACAAAATTTTACGAGTAACATAAACTACAAATAACCTACAGTAATAATTTATAATAATTTATTTGTGGATTATACCAACACATATTTTGAATAGGTGACTCATTTCTGCATTCTAATTATAACAATAAGCTTCTCAAGTAAATGGCTTATTCACTTGCCTTACAAATATTATAGTCATATATTCAGCTTTTGTGCTAGATTAAGCTAATGTTGGTTGTTTTTTACACTTAAAAGATATGACACTACCACACTTCTTAAATATGTATCCAGTACAAGACTTACGGTCCACAGAATATCATATTGTGTGGACCGTAAGTCTTGTACTGGATATTTTCATATTCATGCCCATTCAGCATTGACATAACCCATAAACGAAAAAACCAAAATGCTTGATTTTTTTCAAGTATTTTAAAATATGTTTTAAATGTTTCCAATGTGTTTCATTGTAATTTTTATTAAACTGGTTCTAGTAACAAACATCATAAAATATATCTGGGCGGATTAACATAGATAAATAAACTAAAGTTCCTATTAATTGCTGGTAAGGATACTGAGTACAATGAGTGTCTCTCTTCTCTAGCTTCAAATTTACTTCCATTGGTGTACTGACTGGGTTACAATTTTTCATGATAAGCCTAGCTAATAAATGATCTACAAATTGCTCCTTATCTACAAAAATCTCATTATTGTTTCATTCGACTCTCATTCCTAAGCATTGTCTAATATTTCCCAAGGCTTTTAATTTAAATTTAGATTTTAACTTAGTCTTAAGGTATTCAGTTTACAATTACAAAAAATAAATAAAATTGACCACATACAAGGCTATATATCATCCTGACATTATCAATATGTTTAACAAATAAACAAGGTTCATTGATTGACTTCCTATACCCCAAGGTTTGTAAAAAATCATCCACACGCTTATACCATGCCCTAACTGATTCTTTCAATCCGTAGATTGCCTTTGAGGGATCCGAAGTTTATGAGTTTGATCCCTGAGTTTGTTTCGTCCTTTCTTCTCAGGGCTAGTCCAGTTAGGAAAGGCCGAACTCATCTGCTCAAAAAAAAAAAGTTTAACTTGCAAAAGTGTTCATGTAACCTAATTGCAGAATAAATTATTTCATTTCATTTCATTTGACTAGGAACCCTTATGGATTCGTCATGTCCGTCCGTCCGTCCTCGACTTTCCGTCCAAAGGATAGGTGCTAGAAAGATAAAACTTTGCATGAATATGTGTTGTAATTATGTCGACAAAGTGCTACAATAAAATTATGAAAAATATTTTTACTTGGGGTACCTCCCTTACACGTAAAGTGGGGATGATTTTTTTTCTCGCGACTACCCCATCTTGTGGGGTATTATTAGATAGGTGTTTTGAAAACAATAATGGATTTTTAAGAGGATTTTTTGATTTAGGTGTCCGTTTACGAGAAACTCCACTTTAAAGGGCACTTTTTAGGGTTCCGTAGCCAAATGGCAAAAAACGGAACCCTTATAGATTCGTCAAGTCTGTCTGTCTGTCTGTCTGTCTGTCTGTCTGTCTGTCTGTCCGTCCGTATGTCACAGCCAATTATTTCCGAAACTATAAGAGCTATACTATTGAAATTTGGTCAGTCGATGTATTCTGTGAACCGCATTAAGATTTTTATATAAAAATAGAAAAAAGGCAATACATTTTGGGGGTCCCCATACTTGGAACTGAAACTCAAAAATTTTTTTTTCATCAAACCTATACGTGTGGGTCTATCTATGGATAGGTGTTCAAAAATGATGTTGAGGTTTCCAATATCATTTTTTTCTAAACTGAATAGTTTGCGCGAGAGACACTTCCAAAGTGGAAAAATGTGTGTCCCCCCCCCTCTAACTTCTAAAATAAGAGAGTGATAAAACTGAAAAAAATATATGTTGTATATTACTATGTAAACTACCAACGAAAATTGGTTTAAACGAGATCTAGTGAGTAGTTTTTTTTTAATACGTCATAAATCGTAAATCGCAATTTACCTTTCATTCAATCAATACACTAGTATGAAAACATCGATAAAAGTTACAACGAACTACAAGAACTTTTATATGATGTTACTTGCTGATACGGAACCCTTCATGGGCGAGTCCGACTCGCACTTGGCCGCTTTTTGTAAAAAATCTGGAAAAATTCGTGATAGTGGTCTATTTAATGAACTTTAAAGGAAAACTGTAGCAGATAAGATGACTTTATTAGTTCACGAGTTATAGAGGCTTAAGTTGTAAAAGGCTCTTCCTTGGTAAACGTCATAAATTAACACATTAATACGTAAAAATAGCAGTTATCTATTGGATACGATTTTAAAACCACGTATCATTATGGGTGACTGAGGAACCCTTTTATGTGCGTGGGGGATTTTTTCATTTAACATATTTATTTAATCAAAATATCTACCATTATTATATATACATTGCTGCCATCTAATAGGAATGTAATTTATGTCTTTGCGATAGAACTCAAGTGATCTAGATTCTACAAACTGTGTCAAAGCATTTTGTACTGCCTCCTAGGAAGAAAACTTTTTATCAAGTAGAAAATTGTCTAAATTACGAAAAAAATGGTAGTCCGTTGAAGCAAGGTCTGGTGAATACGGAGGGTGACGAATGTTTTCTAATTGCAATTCCTCTAGAGTTGAAATGGTTTCTGTCTGACACGCACTTGGCCGATTTTTAGGGTTCCGTTGCCAAATGGCAAAAAACGGAACCCTTATAGATTCATCATGTCTGTCTGTCTGTCTGTCCGTCCGTATGTCAGAGCCACTTTTTTTTAAATTTAATACTTTCTTTTTATGACATTCCAAATTGTATAGTAAACTCATATACACATCTTCAAATGCCCATTCAAAAAAGCTGTGGTTAAATCTAGATTATATCTAGATTTCTGTCTAGATTATACTGTAAAGCTTTACACCATTCTTAGTACTCTGTATTTTTTAAACTCGCTTATTGATACACTGCCAAATGTTTCTCCTGAAAGACTAATGTCTGTGTTTGGTTCTTCCTCTGTACTGTCCTCATTGTTACTTTTCTTAGTTGATGGTTCAGAGTCCGAATTATCAGAAGATGACTTAGTTTCTATGCTAATCACTATAATCAGAAGATGAGTTATTGTTATCAATTATTACAGCTTGCATATTATCCCGTAACGATTCCCAAATCGCATTTACGTTAGGATATACGTTATAGGATAGGATTTACGTTAGACTTTTAAAGGTATACAATAATATAGTACATTATTTTGATCTATCTCGTAGGGTACAGCCAGCGTTTACAATGTAAACGTAAAAAATGGGTTTATTTACGACATCACATTAGAAACCTCTAAAATTGTCAATGTTGCTCCACTATAATATTATGCATGAATTATACATAAAAACCTTCCTCTTGAATCACTCTATATATTAAAGAAAACGGAATTAAAATCCGTTGCATAGTTTCAAAGCTCTAAGTATTTATAGGGACTGACAGAGAGCGGAAGCGACTTTGTTTTATACTATGTAGTGAAACTGCAAAGTATACTCTATCTGTGGGTAATAAGGTTGGTTTCTCTTTAATGCTAAGATATTTTTGACTAGTTTGCACGCTTAGATACCAATGAACAACCTATTTGATAACATAAATATGAACACTCTGTCAGATTACATATTATTGACAACTGATTGCTAAGATCTTTTGAACACTTTGAATGCGTACAACAATTTGAGCACCTTGCGAGCCAACATAAAATTGAATTAGTGTTTTTCACATCATTTTGACCACTTTGAACGCCAATATCATTATGACGCTGACTGTACCAATTTTATAGGTTGTAAAAATCAACTATCATCTCTAATGCAACAGGCTTCTAGCGCGGAGCGGATAGATTTCAAATTCAACCCTCCATCAGCTCCGCACTTTGGTGGCGTTTGGGAAATCCAGATTCGAGCTTCAAAATCTTTCCTGCTTCATGCAGTAGGCAATCAAGTTCTAACCTTTGAAGAGCTTACGACACTCTTCGTGCAAATCGAAGCTATTTTGAATTCACGACCTCTTTGCCCGATCAGTACTGATCCTAACGATCTGTCAGCTTTAACGCCAGGACACTTTCTCACTTTGGAGCCTCTAACGGCTGTTCCCGATCAAGATCTATCAAATGTAAACGTAAATCGGCTTAATCGGTGGCAGCTCATACAAGCTTTTCAACAGAATTTCTGGTCCAGATGGAAACACGAATATCTCAACTCTTTAACGCAACGTGCCAAATGGACCAAAGATTCGAAACCACTGCAAGTGGGTTCACTGGTGATTATCAAGGACGATAATCGCGCTCCGCTTCACTGGCCTCTCGCTAGAGTCGTGGATCTTTTGCCTGGTGCTGATGGTATAGCTCGGATTGCAGTAATCAAAACAGCAAATAATCACATCATTCAAAGACCGTTGGTTAAGTTATGCCCTCTCCCTATCGAGGACTAGCTTAAATCGTTTCAAGTTCTATCGTATCAAAACATCTCATTTAGTATTTAATTTATCTTATTTAAGTATCTTTATGTATCGTTTTAGCATTATCTAAACATATATCGTACTCACAATATCGATCCTTGTCCTCCAAACCTTATTCGTTTAACCAGAAAATACCATAGGCATTTTGGTGGGCGGGATGTTCCGTTACCGTAAAGTGTAAATATCGTAATTCGTGATTCAGTGTTTCGATTTTCAATGCTGGTATTAATCGTCGCAAGGGGCAGCCTTAAATGGTTGCAATGGCAACACTGACTCGTGAAAAACATGGAGCCACTAACGGTTGTGTGAAAAAAAACCTCCGACGCGCGCGCGACTTAGATCGGTCGATATCAGTTGAAATATCGAATCTTCTTTCATTTCCCCTCGCGTGTGACGTACACAAGATCGAAAACCCCTGAATTGTCGACTCCTGAACAAGCGAAGGTGGAAGCTCAACGAACACCCGTGGCAGTCCAAGGTAAGTGCTTGCATTATACTTTGCGACGGGTTATGTCGAGTTATTGAACATCGAAATTACAGGAATACGTATTGTCCCAGTGTGGTGTTAAAGCCATCCAGATTCGGCTGGATGCGTATGCCACAACATTCAACTATTTTACATGGATGTTATAGACGGTAGTTTATAAATATAGACAGAAGGTGCTAAGTGCACGTACGACTAACTTTATAAATTAAGAATCTAAAATAAAACAATGTTATATACAGTGTATATAGTTAATTTTTTTCTCTTGCAGAACAAAATAAAGCCTGTATTGGTCCGCAACTCAATCGCTTCATACCTAGCCCTGAACATCGTAAGTTACCTAATTATATAAGTAGTTATGTGTCAAACAATTTTACGGAGTAAAGCCATAGCAATCTAGGGGTATCATTTACGCGTTATCGAATCCGTGAAAGCAGTTCCACTATAGGTTGTATTAATATCATACTTTAGAGTATAATAACTTAGAATGACCTTTTAATGTATCACTATTTCTTGTGACAGAATTGTTCAAGGTAAACTTGTTTTTACTACGCTAGTTGAATAGCAGGTCATTCAGACACGTCTACGTTTGATGCAAGCAACATTTTTTCGTTTTTATAAGGAACACTCTTCTGAGTTCATTGGTATAGTACTTTTTTGTTTAATCAGAGGGAAGTCCCTTTCATGAATAGACTGTTTAGGTAATATGAGAGGTTTTCTTGTAGATTTTCCTCAATAGTCAGTCGTAAGTATCTAGTGGGTAATTCAGTGGAACTGTTGATTATTTCTAAAAATGTCCATTCCATTCATTTAGGTAAACTGACAAGCGTAGGTCGCCAACAATGAGTCGCTTTATTAACACACTTTATAAGCGAATACGAATTACGATTTAAATGTTTAGTCTTGTCAAGTAAAATAATTATAATCGCTATATTTATGAAAAAAAAAGTTTGCTACCATTAATGTTTTTTTTTCATTATCATTATAATCATAGACCAACAATATATGTCTACTGTTGGAGGCCTTTCTTTAAAATAATTCGTTTTGGCATGTAGCTTTTTTTAATACTACTAAATTAGCAAAGACATAGCTTTCTAATAAGTACGAGTAAGAACACTTGGCATCACTTTCGTCCAGTGTCTTTAGACTTTTATTATTTATACATATATATTAATGTTTCGAGTGCTAAATTTTGTTATATGACTCATTTCGAATACTTATTCCTATCTATGACAAATTTAGTCGAGTTTCTCAAGACGAAGTGCACAAATGACAAACACCCGTATCTTATCTTAACTACTATAACTATTTATTGTCATTTTCTAGACCGATGAATATTTGTCTACCTTCTTAGAGCGTATCATATATTAGAGATTGAAAGAAATATTGTATAACAGTATCGGATAGCACATAAAGGAAGTACTTGGTAACGCAGTGTCACCTTCAGTGAGTTGGAAAACGAATGGGGGTACAATAATAGACGCGTCGATATCGATCGATGCAATGATTGTACCTAAAGCGTCTCTCTGTCGGGGTTGGTTCTATTGAATCTACTTTAGTTAAGAAGCTTAATTTTCATTTTTTTTCTGTTGGTTGAAAAACGAATGATTGTTACATATAATGGAATAAATTGTATTTTTGAGGTATTTAGGTAGCTATTAAAGAGAATAATAGCGATTTTATCCTTTTATCGAGAATACCTGACATTTGAAGTACCTAATCTTTTTCATATCTATCAAAAACAAGATACAGCATAATCTTAAAGTCTCTTTCTTCAGTCACTTTCAAAAGATGTCTTGGGACTTTAAGGTTTTCCGTTTAGGACTTATGAACTCGGGTGTATTAAGCCGACTTTTATTAATACAATCCACTTACAAAGTTATTCCTTTGACAGCTATATCTAAAAAAAACACACTTTAGAAGTAGGTATGTGTTAGATAGATATACAGGATTCATGATTTAATAACGAAAAAAAAAAACATTTACAATAATTAATGACATGTTTATTGCATCTAGTAACGGACAAATACTGTCTGTAATAAACATGGAATGTCGCCTGTTTAAAGATGTGATAATACATAGTTTATTTAACATTAGTAAATAAACATCATTAATTGCACTTAATGTTAACGATGCACAACTATTTATTTCATGTTTTTTTTAGGATTTATACTTATTAATGGGAGAAAACTTGAGTGTTATTGCTAATAGCGATTTTGAGTACTACGACTTAAAGTCAGATAAAATATCGGATGTATGGTACAGGAAAATACAAAATAATAATAATACATTTCTCCTTTATATAATTTTAACTCTCGTGGTTTTATAAGACATACGGTTTACAAGACAATTAGGATTTATTAATATGAGTTGTTGTCCTTTTCGATTGTGTCTCAAATATTTACCAAACATAAACCATTATTGCCACCCTAAAATCCTTGCGTAGGTGTGCGTTACACCGGCCATTAACCTTAATGAAATCCATACAAACAAAAGAACATATAACATTACTGTATGTATGTGTGGTGTAAACAGATAATGAAACAACGATAATTCTATATATGTATGACACAAAAACAGAAATTGAATTGTGCGCTGTCTAGATTATTACCTTTTGAGGAGACAAATAATCATTTAGCAGGCCCAGATTTATAGACAGCTTTTGATAATAATGTAGATTCTTATTTAAGTGAGAAAATCATATTATTGTAGTATAATTGTTTTCTATATTTATACCAATAATTTTTGTGGTGTAATAATATAGGTGTACATACTTGCTTAATTATTATTCTGTATGATCTGGAGATGTATTAAAGTATGTAATATCACGCTGCGACCAATGGGAGTCGAGTATCTGTATGTGTACATTTTTGAAAAAACGGATGAACAAATATTTGCGGATCACACACCCGAGAATCGAACCCGGGAACTCTTGATCAGCAGCCGTAAACGCCAACCACTAGACCAATAAGGCAGTCTACGATAGCAGTCTAAGATAACTTATTCCTTTGAAAATACAGGCGAACTTGAGCGAGTTGGTTGGAGATAATTGTATAAATTCCATTTATATGTAGGATATAATATTTACAGTAGGTAAATACTTTCTACGTAAATATTATGATTTTGGTTCAATGAACTGTCGAACTTCAGCACCCTTGTACTATTAAAACCAAATCAGTATTTCTTTTAAATCTCACATTTTAAAGCCTTGAAATTTTTCCTAAATGTGCTTATAATTTTTAGTTACAGTAGTTTAAATAAATACAATAAATTTGTATTTTTCCTTATACTTCAAGTTTTTGTAATATGGAGCTTAATAGGTATGAATACAAGAATAATAATATAAATAATAATCTGCTTTTCCGATCATTTGAGCAATCCCTGACTTTGTTGCAAACTTTGCAATAAATACGAATGTAGGACAAAAACTGATTAACATACAATCTGTTTCATAAAAAATTGTAGGCATTATATTTATATACATACTGATAAAACTATAGTTATTATGTATGTGTATACAGATTTATTGTCTTAATCTACTAATTCTATTTTCGACTATTAATATAAATGTGAAAGTTTGAGAGGATGGATTGTTTTTTACTCTTTCACGCAAAAACTACTGAACGGATTTTAATGAAACTTTACAGTATTATAGCTTATATATTATAAGACAGAGGCTACTTTTTACTGCGATAACTGAGATACACGCAAGGAGAACCTAGTGAAATACAAATTAACCTGGGTATGTTAGAACTGGATAAGCGAGAAAACTCTAGAAGAGACAAATTTTGACGCGTGATGTTTGCTACCTCTATTAAGCATGCCTTTTAAGTTCTGTCGTTTCCATATTTCCAGGCAATTTTGAATTTGGAACTGTTCTATATTCGAATGTGTTAAAATTTTGAATCTCAAAACAGTTGAAAGTATTAGTAATAATGCTATTGTTTAGTCACAGCGTCGATTAGAATCTGTCAATTTAGGTACGAAAATAAATCTTTGGGAAAATGTTCGTGCAATAATTTTCTACAACTTCAGAACAGGCCTGACACGGCTTCAGTATTTTGAAGAGCTAACATCTGTGTTGAGTGATGAAGCCCCATATCTGCGGAATGTCGAAAAAAGAGACGCATCATCCTGCACTCGTCAAACGATTGAGTATTTGAAGCAGAAAAAAGTAGAAATTCTTGACCATCCTCCATACAGTCCTGACGTAAGCCCTAACGATTTCTTTATATTTCCCAAAAATAACAAAAGTCTTCGTGGTCAAAGGTTTCAGTCCGGTGAAGAAGCAGTCGACGCTTTCAAGTCAGTCATTTTGAACCCTCTTTAGAGTAGAATAAATGTTATATTAACTATTTTGAACGAATGGAAAAGTGTATTATGCTACGTGGTGAGTACTTTGAAAAAAAAATATAAAGTACTGTGAGGTTCTAGTTGTTTTTTTCTTACAACGACAAAACTTAAAAGGCATGCCTCGTATATGCGACTCTTTTTAATTTCGAAGAATTCTTATTCCTTTCATTTTACTAAATGTGCCTCTGTAATTGTTTTCAATAGTTTTAGAAAGTTACATTGTATTCGAAGGACCAAATGTGTCTTTTGTTGTTTTATTATAAGTTTGAGGTTTCGGTTACCAAGGAAGTTTTCTCAAAATGTCTACACGGAAACTCAGCGTGTTGTCTTTAGGGCCCGTCCAATAATCACATGAGGCTCGAAAGGGGGGGGGGGGGGGGGCTCGACAAAAATCACGAAATATCACAAGGGGGAACGGGGGTATAGGTTTATTTCTTCGTCAAACGCGCAATTTGTAAAACGAAAACGGCAGTGTCCTCTTGACTCGCCGTTTCCAGGCAAAATTTTAGGATTTTTTAAGTTACCTGCTACTAAGTTAAAACTACATGTGATTTGTTAGCGGGGGACGGGGGTTAACAAGGTTTAAAAAACATTGCGTGATTAATGGCCCCCTAAATGATAAACTAAAAATTGTGAATGTTTTTGTATCCAGGAAATCATGAAATCAAATACAGAGTGACATTGGCTTATCAGAATCCATCCATCCTACTATAAAATTAAAAAATCAAAGAAACTAAATAGTTAATGTTGTAAGGTTACATAGATTAAACATTTGTGTTCAACTATTACTTCAATAAATAATACCTACACATAGATGCTTTTTTTCCTATTTGCTCACACATTAGCCATATTTAAAGACCTCTATAAGTGAGATAGATTCTTCCTGTAACTGTGTTAGCGAGAAACCTGATTAGAGAAAAATAGATCACAGTCCATTGAGCTCTCACTTATCCAGGTTTCACTGTATAATTTACTAATAATCTTTATTTATTTTACTAAAACTAAGCTACTGAACCATAGGTAACGACAATGGTCATAAGTGTACACACACATACTATAACATCACACACACACACAAATGGACACAAATATAAACATTATAGGGAGAGTGGATCTTTGATAAGTCAGTCCTATGTTATAGAGTATTTTTGCCTCTTCTCTTAAAGGGAAGATTTGAAGGACAAGACATAAAAGAACCTTATAATTAATAAAGTTGATTTCTTAAACTCCAATTGCAATAAATAAACAAAGTGATAAATTCAAAGAAGACTTACCGTTATGATCATGCAGTGGTTTTCTTTAACAGCACCACAGCAACCAAAGAATGCAACAATAAACACAATTACTCCAACAATGATCAGTACAATTGGAGCTGATGTGTAGAAGTTTGAGTCCGTGAAGTCTGTGTAAGGCAATGCATTGATCTCAGCCTTGATGCCAGCAATGAAAATTATTAATCCAGTTATCTAAAAACAGTAAAATAAAGTTAGATTTTAAGTTTAATATCATAATGTTGCAGAATCTTACTATTTTTTTTTTTATTGTGAAATATGTACTAGAGAGGAATTAATTTTCACAATATGGTGGATTAATAGTTGTAATATAAAAATTGCTAATTTTTGAAATTATAGGTGCATACTGAATGAGCAAGAAAGAAATTATAGGTACCTAAGATCATTGTTATTCTAATTGATTCCATATAAATGCAAGATTACTTTGGTAAACATGATGTTAGTTTTACTATATTTTTTTAATAAAGAATTAACTATTAATATTTTTTTTGTGTATCATATTTCGTTATCTCATACAAAGGCTTTTAAAAAAATCTTATATTCATTTTATTACTCATGCATAAACAACAATTATCAGGAAAATCATTCAAAAAGAATTCGAATCTTTTTTTCTTTTTGCGCATATTTAATTGCGCAATTGTATCAACAGTTGAAACAAAAAAGGTGAGTCACAACGTAACGGTGAGGGTAGGTATCCGCATCCCGTTACGTGGTATATTTTAATTAATAATTTGAACAGTACAATACTACAAAATACCGTTCCAATACGTTCTAAAGCCTGTGACACATCTGAGCTAAGAAAACTCATTATCAATGGTGAGTGGAAAGATACAGCGTTATAGAAAAAAAATGCTTACCGCAAATAAGAGATTGAAGAAAAACAGAAGATATTTCACGCACGACATTCCGCCTCCAATAGCCATCTTTAAATCTTGTATTTCAATCTAAGTAATGGTTTAGATCTAAAAAAAAGGTATTTAATTTTATTCCTTTCTCTACGCACAACCGAACAAGGTAAACATCGATTGCAGTGGTTGACACTTGAGTGAATGAGATGAGACACGGATTACATAGTTTCTATTTATTAGAATTGAATTTTTGAAACTAGAATGTACCCGATAATACCATAAAACTTACCGCCAAAATTATTTTTCAGCCGATAAAACAAAACACGATCGACGTTCAATACACAACAAAGCTGAAGAGTGACTGAGTTGCCAGTTGAACCACAACAATAATTGTTTGTTGCGTACTTTTAGTATTGCCAAGTTTTATGTTTAAAATTGAGATTAAATAGTAGCTTTTAAGAGTTTGGTAGCTTTGGTAACATTTATTCTTCTTGTAGAAAGAAAGACATAAAATTATAATTCTGTAACTTTTTAATATTTATTTCAAGTTAATTCTCCTAGTAGATTATATGAAGTCGGGCTTAAAAAAACTATTAAAGAATATAAGGCGCCAGACAAAAAATGTAGGTCCGGCTCCAGGCTTATTCATTAATATGATTTTAATAATAATAATAAAACTTTTTTTTTCAATTTGACTGCCTCGTTCAAAGAGTATGTGTTACACTACGTGGGTATAAGAGGCGGGAGTGCCATAGAAATAATCAATGTATGAAACGTGCACCTACGTACAATACCAACCTTACGGAACTAAGGCGTGATACAATGCTGCCAACACAATGTCCATAATGTCATTAGTAGTGATGTGGTGACCTGCGAAAAATTATCGCTATCGACTGGAAAATTTTGGGCTTTCAGGAAATAAATAAATAAAAGAAATAAATACATAAAATAATATTTAAACTCAGATTGTTAAAAAACATATTTCTTTACAAGGAATTAAACAATTACCAATACTATTGATAATTTTAATTTTAGAGATAGGTTTTACAAACACTTAGGTACACGTCAATAATATAGTCTGGCCACGCTAACTCTGCAGAACGAAAAAAATTATAGAATTTGAAAATCTATAGATGGTAACACCGCCTAGACTACGAAAAACTAATTTGATACTAGTTGTTTTTTTTATTTTAGCCAAGTTATTTTGTTTATATTCTGATTTTTTCTTGGTTAAGAATAGTCATGACTTCAGCACGATGCATTGTCGATTTGATACAGTTTTTGAGGTAGGCCATAAGTAGGTACAATACAGGTTGTAATAATTCTGATTCCTAACTTTTAAAAATCTACTGAGGCTATGGTTTATCTACACATAAATAATAATAAAAGGTAACTTTACTTTAAGATCTATGAAACAACTCAAGGACAGTATAAAAATAACGATAGATTTTTGAATGATAAACATAATTTATTTTTAGGTTTCATCAAGATATACATTAGTTTTTTTTGTTTCTCGTTTCTTAACAAAATTTTTATTATGTATCTATGGCTCCATGCCGCCACATCATGTTTTTCCATAAGAACTGTCCGTTCGTCAATAATAATTTGCGTAAGGTTTCTCTGCAGCCAGTAAAATCAATTGATTGCCTCAATTGAAGTAGTAATTTACGCAGAGTAGGAACTTTTTTTCGGGTCAAATAATACTGATATATTGTATTTCGTTTGGCGCATTGGTCAAAATGATCAATATTAACTTTCGTTGCCCGTGCTGCACGCTTTTTGCCAGGAACCCTCCAGATCGCTGAAACCTGTAGAAATAAATATAAACTTTATTTTGAACTTGTATTCAATGCAATATGTATTGGATGTACGTTGTACCTACTATAATAATCTAACGAAATTTTTAGAAAATAAATACGTAAGTAACAGATTCTTACCAGTCATTGAAGCGATCTTTTTAATATACTGGTTCTCACTATTGATGGTAAACTCTTCAAGAGCCTTCAGCATCCTTAGGGCAACTTGAATATGAGGTTTAAATTCATCACTTATACTACCTGGAATGTCTAAAAATAAATACTTGTTAAGAGTTGAGTATCTATAATTTATGTAAAAGTTGCTTATGACCTAAATCCTATCTGTAGGAAGCAAATCTATAGGTAGATATGTTATTGAAATTGGACGTTAATTTGACACGAGCTTCTTATCAGCATCATGAACAGGCTATGAGTATTTGAAAAAATGTTCTTAGATACATATAATGGTAAAATAAAACGGCGAAGTATCAAAATCAGTAGATTTACTTACACGTCAACTTTTCGATATCTTGTAAACATTGTCGTTTTTGGCTAAGGACGACATCACACTGTGCCTTCACATCTTGGAATTTACTTATCATGTTATAAAATAACTTCCGCACTCAACTTTTAATAGGTTTAACTATTTTTCTTTAAAATATATGAAAAACAACAAACAGCATATGCAATGTGACAGCTCACGTACCACAAAAGTGACATCAGAAAAAGTATACCATATAAAAAACTTTTTGGGGTTGCCCATTTATTCCACTGCAGAGTTAGCGTGGCCAGACTCTATTTTTTTGGAACTAAATGGGGTAGACGTTTCCTATTTGACTACTCTGAGAAGAAAGGCCGAAACAAACTCAGAAGTCACAATCTCTTTAGAAGTTCAGACATAATCTTGGTCAGATCATGTGAAGACTATATATATATTTAGATAAAACAAACTCTATAATGATTTTTTCGCAGTTGCTCCCTCTGTTTAGTGGTGCACTGAGACGTGTTAGAATCGCAGACTTCAATGCACAAGTTAAATGATGGCACATTGGATTTCTATTAGTAGGACAAGTTGACATTGGTTGGTAACTTGGTAACGTAACTTGGTTGACACAAAAAAGCTTGGTGGTAGTTATTTTCCTACTGTATGACTGAAGATAATTCTGTAAACATTAATTACACCATTATAGCAAAGTATTAAATTAAAACCTCCTTTCTAAGGAGAGGCCTATGTCCAGCAGTGGACTGTTAAAGGCTGTTGATGATGATGATGATGATGAATATATTGAGATATATTGATATAAAACAAATAAACTAAATTAACTAACTTTGTTCACACAAAAAAGCTTGGTGGTAGTAATGTCCTACTGTATGACTGAAGATACTTATGTAAACATAAATTACATTATTGTAGCAAAGTAATATATTGAGAAATCAGGATGTGCTTTACAAATCAATAAATATCTCACCACTGCATGAGAGCTGCACATTATCAGATCTTCTGGCTGGCAATGGTGGACTTTTAGTAGAAGTGGTAGTATGTAGTGGAAATCCAACTAAAATGTCATCAGATAATGGTGTAGATGAGATTTCCAGACTCGGAATAGCAGAATAGCAGAATTCTACAGTTGAGTTTTTTTCTTCTTGAAATATTTACTTCGGAAATGCTTTTTACAAATATATTTTAACTGATGCAATTTTTCAATTTGCACATAGACTAAGTCTTCTTTTCCTTATACTTTGACCCATTGTTTGCACCTAAAAAGTGGGTGAAGTTATTTTTACTTAAAAATTATGTAAACTACTGTATTTTAAGAAAGTCACAAAATAACTTTATACAATATTAAGATACGCTAAAATTATATCATTAATCCATATATTTTATGCACTCTTTCGACCAAGTATAGCTTTACATGAAAGGAAATTTATAATGACAAAACCAACTAATTGAGAAAACATTGATTTTACTTCCATAAAACATTATCATCATCAGCGTAGACTATAGATTTCCACTGCTAAACATAACTTTGTCCAGTAATTTCTATAACTAAACATCGATATCGATAAATCCGATTGATGGGTTCTCACTATGCAATGTCATGTCAAAGTTATTTAGACTTTGTTATAATGCACTAAACCTTTAGAAATTGTACAAGAATTGACTTCTATATAGAAATAATTTATCTAATTATGCTTACCGTTCTTCATCTAATGGAAATTTAGCCACAAAAAGAAGTTTGTACACACCAACCCGACATGTTTATACCACAAATTTCACACGTTATTTTTTTCATTTTGTTTATTAGAAACAATCGTCGACAAACAGACAACAAATTTCATCCAACTAAATGATGATATATACACTTTTATGCAATTTATAGGCGAAAATATATCTTTAGAAAATCATAACAAACTAACCATCAAACGATTATGCCCTGATCACACGTACCTAAAAGACTAAAGTTATAGCCATACCAAAACCGGGAAAAGCAACAGATAATCCCAAAAACTTTCGGCCTATATCTCTCTTGTGCCATACATACAAACTTTTCGAGCGACTGCTGCTGACTAGGCTCACGGGTTTTATAGACCCGATTTTAATACCAGAGCAGGCGGGGTTCAGACCTGCAAAATCATGCTGTAATCAGACCTTAAAACTCACGCAACATATCGAGGATGGCTTCGAGCTGGGGAGAATAACCGGGGCTGTTTTTGTCGATCTCACCGCAGCGTACGACACTGTAAACCTCAGGCGACTGCTATGGAAGGTGGAAGTCATGACGGGTGATCTTAAATTTGTCAGGACACTCCGAGAGCTGCTACATAATCGTCGCTTCCAGGTTCATCTTCTTTCAGATCGGAGTCGCTGGCGATCTCGAAGAAACGGCTTACCACAGGGCAGTGTCCTGGCCCCGCTCTTATTCAACATGTATACCAATGACCAACCACCCAGTCCTAACACCTCCCGCTTTATCTACGCGGATGATCTAGCGCTAACAGCTCAGGCGTCCAGCTTTGAGGAGGTGGAGGTCAGCCTCGGTGCGGCTCTCCGCAACTTGGATCGGTACTACGAGGACAACTCACTAAGACCAAACCCATCAAAAACCGAGTCTTGTGCATTTCACCTTCGAAACAACCAGGCGAATCGAAAGCTCAACATCATGTGGCGGGGCGAACCTATTATCCACAACCACCATCCAAAGTACCTGGGTATCATCTTGGACAGGTCTCTCACATACAGGAAAAACTGCGAATATCTAAAAAAAAAGGTACACGCCCGTAACAACTTACTCCAGCGACTACGTACCACCAACTGGGGCGCCTCGCCGCGGGTAATGAGGACATCTGGTCTGGCACTGGCATTCTCTGCTGGAGAATTCGCTTGCCCCGTATGGAGCCGATCCGCTCACACAAGGCTAGTGGACGCAGCACTAAACGAAACCTGCCGGATAATTACGGGTTGTCTTAAACCGACCCCGGTTAAGATGCTGTACCCACTGGCCGGAATAGCACCTCCGGCGATTCGGAGGGCTGTGGCGAGTTCAGCGGAGAGGACTAGGATGGAGAATGACCCGCGGCATCCCATGTACGGCCACACCCCACCCCAACTAAGACTAAAGAGCCGCAAAAGTTTTGCACAATGTGTCGGCCCACTGACCTTGGACCCGTCCCAAGCAAGGTGCAAACAGTGGAGAGAGGGGGTGTCCTTGCCGAATCCATTTGTGGCACCGACTGAGAGCCTTCCGCCTGGAAATAAACTACCGTGGCCAATCTGGAGGTCTTTAAATAGACTTCGGACCCAAGTTGGTCGAAGCAAAGAAGACCTGTTTAGGTGGGGATTTTCGGCCGGTGATGATCTCAGCTGTTTGTGCGGTGCAATCCAAACAATGTCCCATCTTCCATCGTGCCCTGCGTGCCCAGACACCTGCACGCAGGAAGACCTAATGGCTGCCACCGATAACGCCATCAAAGTGGCCGCGTTCTGGGCTGAAAAAATATAATTTTCCCGACACGTTACGTTTGCCATCGAAACGCTAAGAAGAAGAACACGTACCTACACACGTACCGAGCAAACGGGCAAGACAGTGCGGCTGGCCTAGTGGTTCAAGCGGTCGCCACGCCGCTTTCTACTTCGCCAAGTATCGTGGATTCAAATCCTACGTGGGAAAACACTTTGTGTGATTACAAATTGTTGTTCTGAGTCTGGGTGTTATATGTGTCCGTTTCATGTATGTTTGTAAAGTCCCCAGCGACACAGTATTTATATTCCTATTTTGTATTTAAAAAAAAATATAATTTACAGAATTTCATCGCGAATAGTGTGTATTCCCACTTAATAGAAAATTGATTGACAAACTCTAAATCCAAGTAACAGAATCCGCTGAAATAAGCTAGATTATTATAAAATCTCAATGCTATGGGCGATCGTACTGTTTTCGGAGATTAGATGAACGTGTCAAGATAACAAAGATATTGACTCGCTCATGATTGATAAATAGTCATCATCTTATTTTAGTATATTCGTCATTTTCATTGAGTTCATACATGGTTGAGATAGTAAAAAATGATGGCTATGAATATCAAATTTGGTGCTCCAAATATTTTAAAGTCCGTGAAACATGTGCTATTTATTGTGAATGGATTGTTTTTGGTGAGTATTTATCAGCGCGTCTAAAAATCCTAGTGTTCATTTTCTATTTCGTTGACAAATTAAGAAATATATTCGTAGTCGCGTGACCTATGCAGTCTACTAAGTTTGTATACTTTCTGAATAAGATAGACATGAATTTAATTTAATTTAAAGTAAAAAATATGTTGACATACTAAGCCAATACTTATCTCCATATCTTTTAACATAAGAACAAACAATAAGAATAGTTACAGCGTGATCAGTGTTGTAATGCAAAAAACAAACTCTGAAAATTGTCGTAACTTTAGTCTCGATGTCAAGATGCTGATAATAGTAAATTCTGTAGATTAGACACTGAAAAACATGTTTGTTTGTGCAAAAAAAAAAATATATCTGAGTAAAATTTAACATAGTAAAATACAGGAAATCAATTATTTGAGGCCAAGCGAGTCTTTAAGTCCACTACTATTCTATTCACTTCGACTCACATACTCATTGTAAGCTCATAAAAACAGCAACACAGTTCTTTACAGTCTTTCAAAATCTTTATTGCGTAGAATTTTAGAAACAGAGTGGTTTTAGGTTTATTCACGAGTCATTATATATGTTTGAACAATATTATGAAACTTTTTCAGGCAAAATAAAGTGACCTTTTTCTTAAAGATCTTGATTCGGTTTCCAAGGGTTCTTTCGTTAGGCGTTAGACCACCATGCTGGCGGCATACCCGATGGCACTGGCGTGTCGTGGCCGCCTTATTATTCATAACTGAAATAGTTCTCTGCGAGTTACGACCTGTGTTGACGGCTTAAAGATTTATTGGCATACTCGCGTTGCTTATGCCGGCGGCCGGTCCGGCGAGATTTGGCATCGTGGAAATACCGCCCGCGCGTTCAATTAACATCCATAGTCACTGGCATAATCAAGTTGTAAGCATTTGTCCCTAAACGTTGCAGAGTATCAATGATAGAGGGGTGTTGGTGGAGTACACTTTGTGTTCCAAGTTCTTAATGATTTACAATGAAGCCTTAACATCGCCATTGCGGCCATTCTTCGTTCTTTGCCGCGTATCTGTTGGCAAAGCTTTCTCTTTCTTCTTTTCTGATCCAACTCAACAACAAATTTATTTCCTGATCAAGAAACGACTAGTGAGATCGTTTGTTTATAAAGATATCTAATAATAATTTTAACCAAAAGGAACCGACTTCAAAGAAAAACTATTCCGAGTACCCAAATCGCGACAATTGTGCCTATGATATTTGAGGAGTTCCCTCGATTTCCTTGGGATCCCATCATCAGATCCCTATATGGTGACGATGGGATAACCTGTAAGCTATGCCGAATCGAATGCAGAAAGAATTTTTGAAATCGGTTCATAAATAACGAAATTATCGCTGAACATACATAAAAAAAAAAGATTCCGACGAATCGAGAACCTCCTCCTTTTTTCTGAAGTCGGTTAAAAAGAGACTCAAAAATGTTATCGGTCTATGAGCAACAAATATTAGATAAGATAAAAAATAAAGGACAGAGGACTCTTATATCTTAAAACTAGTTTTATAAACTGTTTTTTGTAAGATTTAGTGTATTAGCAAAAGATAACAAGACACAAGTAGCAGTGCTGGATTTACACATTTGCCGCCCCAAAGCTTTAAAATTTTTGCCGCCCCTACTGACTCCTAAAATTAGATAGGTACACTTTTCACAATTAAGTTAAATCCTTTCTTTAGGAAATTATTTAGTTACTAGATTATTTTTACAACTTTAGTTTTTCTAAGCTAAGCAAAGCTTTGGTTTATACTCCACTACTTATAAGGTTTGGTAGGCTCAGGAAGATAGATAAGTAAGACCCGATACTGCTAACCATGCAACTTTTTTTTTTCGCGGGAATGCTTTTCGCACCAGACCCTCCGTGGGGGAGACGGAGGGCGTGGGTGGGACTCCCGGCGATCCGGTCTACCCACTAAACCCCGCGCCGGCCATCCTCGGCAGTCGGGAGGAGCTCCAGGAACGCATCAGCGACTTCTGGAGTCCCCCCTGCCTTACCAAATGACTGGGGTAATCAATAAATTACCCTTGGGGCAGGACGATATCGCGCCTCTCACCGTTTTACACAGTAAAAAGCGGGACACCAAACCGCTCCAGATGAAACCCTTCAGCTGCACTAGGGTGTCGCCTGCTCGAGTTGCTTGCAGTGGTCACATTTCCCCAAGATGTGGCCGCAACGACCCTTAGGCAACGATTGGATACTAGCTGCCTCTACAGCGTCCCCTTCGCCGCCTCCTTCGAGCGGGATCGGCCCTTTCCCGATCCCGCTCTGCGCACTCCTTCTGGAGCATTACGTTCTCACAGAAGGAGACCGCGGCCTCCCACCCTTCATCACTCGCCAGCATTGCCACGATCAATGCTGGCGGTGACAGGGTACGTACGACGCTCGGACTCCCACGCAGGGCAGTCCTCTAGCGTGTGCTGGGCGGAGTCCCCGTCGGACCCGCAGTAATGGCATTGTGCCGTAACCTTACGTCCGATTCTATTCAGATACTCACCGAAACAACCATGTCCGGTGAGTATCTGAGTCAATCGGTAGGTGACACAGTCGGTCCTCTCTATCTAAGCTTTGAAGCTTGGCTGGCACAGCCCTGTGTTTCGAGCCGTGCCCTCCAAGTGCGTGTGTGCGTTCTGCCGTAGTATTTTAGGCTCACGATCGTACGGTAGCCCCGTACGATACGAATGGCCATCAGCCGCTGCAGACTCCTAAGTTGAGCCTTACAGCGGGAGGAACGCACCAGGTCCTTAGACCAGACGTGTGCCCCATAGAGGACCATGGATCGCACGATGCCTATGTACAGGCAGTGAACTTCCTCCCTTTTAGTCCCCGAGATTGGGCAGCAGACGATGGAACGCCCCTGCTACCTCTCGAACCCGGGGGACTAATCGCCCGAAATGTTCTTCAAAGCTCCACCGACTGTCTTGGATGAGGCCTAGGTACTTCATGTACTGGCCCACCTGGACTTCAGTGTCACCCACTCGAAAGCGCGAGCTGGGTGGTTCCTGGCGCTTACGTAGCCCATGGAAACAAATCGACTAAGTTTTCTGAGGCGCCACCCTTAGGCCCAGCTCACGAATCTTTTGGATAGCACAAGCCACTCCCTGCTCGGCGAGCAGAAGCACTTCCTCGAAGCGTGACCCTCTGGCCAGTATTTGGGGTACCGTTCGCATAGTTGACGACACTTAGGCCAGAGGACAGATTGGTGCGAAGGACCGCATCGTATGCGAGGTTCCATAATGATGGGCCCAATACAGAGCCCTGAGGAACCCCGCAAAACACTTTCCATCGATTCTCCACCCCGTTCCGAACCACAAACTTCACCGTCCTGTCGCGCAGATAGGCCTCTATGATCTAACCATGCACCTGTCAACGTCAATATTCCGACCTGTCTAGGTCGTGTCGGTTATCTGGGCCTGATCCTTGACGGTATGGGGCTCTTCGACGCACTTCCAACAGCTTGCTCCGAAGCTGGTCGACACTGCCTCCGCACTTGGACGACTTTTGCCCAATTTGAGTTGAGCCAATGTCGCGACGAGACAACTGTACACGGTAGTTGTCTGGTCTATGGCACTGTACGTTGCACCGGTGTGGGCGGCGGCTCTGACCGCCCAAAATATGGCACGCCTCTGGGGGGTTTCCACACGTCAAAAAAAAGTGTTTTAAGTAGTCGCCACGCTGCATTCTACTGCGCCAAGTGTCGTGGGATCCTATGTGGGAAAACACTTTGTGCAATTCACAAATTGTTGTCCTAAGTCTAGGTGTTCTCTGTGTTCGTTTTATGGTTTTTTTCTGTACCAGTTTAGTTTTTGGGCCATTTTGCCGCCCCCCTAATTCTGCCGCCCCAAGCTTCAGCTTTTTCAGCTTATATGGTAAATCCGGCCCTGACAAGTAGTAAAGATATATAGATGTTAAGTAGTAATTAAAGTTTTAAATAAGATTATGAATTGTTTCTTGAACTGTTTTCAAATTTTCCGAAAGACATTTTATTGAGTACGTATCGTATACATTTATTATGTAAGATACTTGCATCAGTATCATCCTCAGCCCGATGCACTCCACTCCTGGACATAGGCAGGCCGGGCTCTGTTGCTTTTTGCATTCTATCGCTGCGAGTCCTCTTACGATACGTTTATAAATAAATAGTATTTTTTTAAAAGACAACCAAGTATATAAACCCTGTGTCGCGAGGGACTCTACAAACATACATGAAACGGACAAGAAGAACACCCAGACTCAGAACAACAATTTGTGAACCACACAAAATGTTTTCCCACATGGGATTTAAACCCAAGACACTTGGCGAAGTAGAAAGCGGCGTGGCGACCGTTTAAACCACTATGGCCAACCGTTCAGTCAAGATAAACTATGTACTCGCACTAGTAAGTGAAGCGCTCATAGCCCAGTGGCCTTAGGTTATTGGAAACAATAACCGAGGGTAAGCAACGACGTCGCGGTCAGCACCTAGATGGGTGACCGTTTGTGGCATGATATGAACGTTTCCGTGATTTCGGAGGTCACGTGTAGAAGTTGGTCCTGGTTGTTATCATTAAATAACAGTCGTGAAACTTAGTTGAAAGCCTTCGGGCAGCTTAAAAACATACACGGGCAAGATTACGTAACCACAACGTGTCTTGCCAGTCCTCAATCCGCACTCGGCCAGCGTGGGGACGTATGGCCTTAACCCTCTGTTCAGAGGTGATCCGAGCCCAGAAGTGGGACGTTATGGGTTGTTGATGATGTACTCCCACTTTACACGTATCTAAACGAAGCTACACGAACATACATAGATTAATATATTTAGATCCTTTAGATTTCTAAATAAGAGTTATACAATATTGTTTTAGTAGCACCCACCTGTGCTTATCACGAGGGTGTGATAAGAATCGATTAAGGGAGCACATGTTGACAACTGCAAAAAAAAAAGAATAAGTAAACCCTATACTAGTGTTATTATAGTAGTAGTCAGCGAGGTGTGTTTGATTTCATCACTATCCAGTGATGGACTCCTAAAGACACGTGATGATAATCTTACTTATTATTTTCCAGCTTACAGGCATAGTTCTTCTCCTCATCGGTATAACAGTGCTAGTTAGATACTCGCAGTATGAACAACTCATAACAAACAGATTCTTCAACCTAGCAGGATTCGTCACAGCGACAGCAGTGATCATTTTAGTTGGGTCGCTACTCGGGTTCTATGCCGCTATTTCTCGGCATTTCTACTTTGTGTGTGCAGTAAGTGAAACTCTTCATTTTTACTAATTTATAATACTATTTATACCAACAGGAAACCGGTGCTAAACATTTTTTAAACTTTTGACCGAGTGAATGTAGGAGACCCTAAACCCTTACTACCGAATTTAGGAGGAACACTCAAAGGGTATCATTTGAGTTGATCAATCAATCAATCAATCAATCAATATTCTTTATTGTGAATCATAGGTATACATAATGATGTTTACATAAGTGTCAACGATCCGCTATGTTCTGCCATTTAGGCCTACAATAATTTAAAATTTTATTCAATCATGCAATAAATAAATAATATTTTAGAATCTAAGACAATATAGTATAACATTTGGAATAAAGAAAAATATACAATGAATCGTCAATAATGTCAATTTCTATTAAAATTTGACTTTGAGTTATTTAAAACAAAACTATCAGTGTGGTGACGGATCAAGAATACGAAGTGTCACTACTCTTATTCATCCCATAGATATCCTAAGAGCTGACTCAAGGAGCACACTATGTAGGATATTAGCACTGCAAGGAGAAGGAAAACTTGAGACAAACCATGTACTTCTTTGGTCAGCGTGGTATGGAATACCAAATACTCCTTTCTAAGTATTAAGGACGGCTATTAAAGGTGATGATAAAGAATGAAGATTTTCTATAACAATATTTATTCTTTATAAAAGTTAAAAGTATTGTTATTATTGTAAAGTAACTAAATGCACCCTTCGGTCAAAAGTGTCAGCTTGGTTGTACCTAAGTAATGTTTCAACGTATTATAATAAATTTAATGTTTTTCTTACAGTATGTGATAGTTCTATTAGTGATTCTGGTGTTCGAGATCGCAATAACCATAGTTGCTTTTGCGCTGAGTGACGATTCCGCAACAGAGATTAGGACGACGATGGTACAGAGTATGCAACTCTATGGCTCACAAATTACGATAAACCAATTATGGGATGATATACAAAGGGGAGTAAGTAAATAATAGTCCAGATTTATTTTTTAAGTTTAAGTGCTCGCCAAAGTGACACTGCTGTGCCTGATGGAAAGCATGATTGGAAACCAAGAGTGGTGGTCGCCTTACTTACCGCAGACAGTGCAGCATGGTGACCCCACACTATGGCAACCTATCGAAATACTTCTGTATAATTTAGATTTTTGAGAATTACACTTTTGACGGAATTTGGAAAAGTCCAACTTTCTGTAAGTTTGTACATTCATACTTGAGACTATAGCCCCATACTTAGCTTTAATTTTTAATTTATGTGTTGACCAAGGAGTTTTCCCTGATTTAATGAAATACAGTAAAGTAATACCACAGAATACATAATAGTACCAGCACAGAAGACTCACTCCGAAAAGTAAATTAAAGTAATAAATACCCTCGGTGTCAAAAGATTAAGTTCAATTCAGATCGCACAGCGCCGAATCACTACGATTATATTTACCTACAATTGCGTCTCTTTCTATCGTGTAACTCTTAACTGTTCTGACGATGTCTGTTCGACCGGCGTGTCTGACCCGGCAGGCAGCCGGCCGACTATACCTAAACTGCGGAGTGACACCCCCCTGGTAATACCTCTTTTCAAATCCGGGGACAGTAAAGATACTAATAATTATAGACCTGTATCCGTGTTACCAGTTTTAAGCAAAGTTTTTGAAAAGGTAATGCTTAATCAAATGCTCGATCATTTTAACACCAACAGAATCATACATGATCAACAGTATGGTTTCACCAAGGGACGTTGTACAACTGACGCCGGTGTAACCTTACTAAAGCATATATTTACTGCGTGGGAAGAGTCCCAAGACGCCATAGGAATTTTTTGTGACCTCTCCAAAGCATTTAATTGCGTAAATCACGACACATTACTTTTGAAACTTGAGCATTACAGACTAGGAAAACTTGCACTGAATTTGGTTAAATCTTATTTGAGTGATAGACAACAATATGTGCAAATAAATGGTGTTAATTCACAGGGTTTAAAAGTAAAAATGGGGGTTCCTCAAGGCTCAATATTGGGTCCTTTCCTCTTTCTAGTATATATAAATGATCTACCATATTTATTAAAAAATCAACCTCAAAATATGGTGTTATTTGCTGATGACACTTCCTTAATTTTTAAGATAAATAGACGGGCCCAAAATCTAGATGACGTGAATAATGCCCTAGTTCAAGTCCAGAATTGGTTTACAGCAAACAATTTGGTATTAAATGAAAAAAAAACCAAATGCATAAGATTTGCTTTACCGAATGTTAAGAGTAGTGATTGTGATATACTATTGAATAAAGAGAAACTTGAATTCGTAGATAAAACTGTTTTCCTGGGGATTACGCTTGATGCAGGGCTACAATGGGGTTCTCATTTAACATCTCTTGCGGGGCGGCTAAGTTCAGCAGCATATGCTATTAGAAAAATCCGTCAATTTACTGATGCAGATACCGCTAGACTGGTCTATTTTAGTTACTTTCATAGTATAATGTCTTACGGCATCTTGTTATGGGGACGGGCTGCAGATATTGAGTCTATATTTATTCTGCAAAAAAGAGCCATCAGAGCCATATATAATCTTCGTAGGCGCGATTCTCTAAGGGAACTGTTTAAGAATATTGGCATCATGACGGTACATTGTCAATACATCTACGAAAACATAATGTACGTCAGGAAAAATCTTCATCTTTTTCGTAAAAGAGGTGACAAACATAATTACAGTACTAGAAATAGGGACCAACTAGTTCAGCCAGGCTTTAGACTCGCTAAAGTAGACTCTTCTTTTATGGGGTACTGTTTGAGATGCTTTAATAAAATTCCACAAAGTATTCTTGAACTGAATGAGACAAAATTTAAAACATGCATTAAACGCACACTATGTAAGCAAGCATATTACAAGTTGAGCGATTATATCGCTCTTAAAAATGCTTGGCTCTATGCTGGTCCTGCTTCACAAGGACAGGGGCGCATAAATTGATAGCATTAAATGGTATTGTTGGAGCTGCTGAAGATTGAACAACTTTCTTTGCATTGTATAGATTCAATCTCTTTAGTATTATATAATCACATAGCCCATATTGTGTGAGTACTATGTACTAGGAAGCTATTCAAGCTATTATTCACTGGAAACCTACGTCTTTTCTTGACTTGAATCTGCCCTGGCGGTTGAGAGTATGTCATGCTCACACAAATGTCACGCTGATGGTGGCGCGTGTGTCGGATCATTTAATTCCCTTCAAAATGGTTGAGTTGAATGGTGCTGATCCATGCGTCATGTTCGTGAACGGGCGCTGTCAGTTGTGACTGATCATCTCTTAGTTGCCACGGCTTATTTGAATTAATTATTTTATTTTTCAGTTGTGTTTTTGTTGTACTATGGACACTTTTAACGTGCACGTCTTGCTACATCGTTCTCACATAATGTACCATCTCAACATGAATGATGTAACCAAGATTTTGTAAAAAACATTTTGATTTAAAAGAGTGTCCATGGAGTTTCTTGCCCGTTCTTCTCCATAGAGATCTACGCTAGGGAATGGGCAACTACAGTACTTTCACAGTTTTTATGTCTTGTGACTGGGACTGTAGCTACATTTAATTTTCATTTTTGTTTCGACAATTCAAAAGTGCCTGTAACTGGCCTACTTGAAATAAATGCTTTGATTTTGATTTTGTAAAGAAACTATTTTCAGTTGAAAATGAAAATAATAGTCTACTTAACTTATTAAATATTGTTAATGTGCCTGACAAGAATTTTAATTTTAATTAATTAACAATCATGTTCAATGTTGAATAGAGTGTTGACCTATAAATTTTAAACACTAGGTTCCATTACTTTTCAGTTTGGATGTTGTGGTGTCATGGGTATTTCCGATTGGAACTCTATCACTCAAATTCCAGTCAGTTGCTGTTATATAGACTATGGGACTATATCACCATTTGAGTGTACTATGCAGAACGCATATACCACTGGGTGTGCAAGCGCCTTGGGTGAATTCTTGGAGTATCAGGCGCACATCATTGCTGTAGCTGCTGTCATCATAACTTGTATACAGGTTAGTATGTGCTATTTGAGGATGTTATGCTCCAGAAGGAGTCGGGATCGGAGATCGGGAAAGAGGTCCCGCTCAGAGGAAGCGGCGAAGGGAATGCGGTAGAGGTCAATAACTCTCTAATCACCGTGTAAGGGTCGCTGCGGTGATCTGGTCACACCCCGGTACGGCGGGGGAGTGTCGGCTACAGAGGGTGCTGTTTCGACTCTCACTGTGTAGAACAGTTAGAGGTGCGATGATGTCCTGCCTCAGGGGTTATCCTGGGATGTACCTCAGTTTCCTGGCGTTATTCCCGATTACCGAGGAACGGCGCCACGGAGTTTGTTAGGTAGACCGGTCCCCGAACCTTGTTCTAACAGATTACAATTTTTTCCGGAATTTGGACAACTTCTTAGGAAAGAAAATCAACTCCGATGCGGCAGTCCAAACCACCTTCAAAGAGTTTATTAATTCCGCCCCATGTTTGATTAATAAAGGGATCAATGAACTACATATGAGATGGCAAAAGTGCACAGATAACAACGGTGCATACTTTGATTAATTAAATATATTTTACAAAAAAAATACTTTTTAATTCTCCAGTACATAACGCCAATTTCATATGTAAGGACCTAATACCTAAACATACTTTTTTTTGTAAATACATACATATTATACATAGAAAACACCCAAACTCCGAAATAAATATTTGTGGATCACACAAACATGAAGTTCGACCCGGGAATGGAACCTATATTCTCAAGCACAGCAGTCACATACGCTCCCAGTGCCACCGAGGCAGTTTTGGATACCGGAATCCAATCGCAAAGCTACTGCAACAATCTCGACAGCTGTATCCGTATCAACAGATGTTCATACAGATGCTACAACTAGTTCATTGATCTGTTATATTAATATGTTGGATCATAAAAACATCACAAAACAGGTGGGTTTGACTGGCGCCTGCCGACAACACATGCTTTTCTTTTATTTATTTTTTATTTAGGCCTAAAAAAGTGATTCAACTCTGCCTATTGGAAATATAGGAATTCATATAGAAGACTTTTTTAAGATAAATTTTTGATTATTTTGTTGACATTTTCTGTTTTTCTCTTTTATTTTTAATTTTATGCAATGATTGTTTACAATTATTTTTTAGTATGTTTTATGCTTGAAGAGTTGAATTTTGTTTGATATAGTGATCAGATAGACAAAAAAAATAAAATCTACAGTATTGATACGTGTACCGTATAACCTTCTAGTAAAAAGTTTATTTGATATTCCACACAGACACTTCCATTTTATTTATGTGTTTAGGTAGATGTACTAATCCCTACTAATATTATAAATGCGAAAGTACCTCTGTCTGTCTGTTACGCTTTCACGCCTAAACCACTGAACCGATTTTGATGAAATTTCGTATGAAGATATTACTGAACTTGGGAAAGGACATAGGATACTTTTTATCGCGAAAATAAAGTTTGAAATAGGGAACGAAACTTTGTGTCGAAGTTCCTTATTATCAAACATAAAATCATGTAAGATTGTTTAATCTACCCTTACCGTGTCGCGCGATATAAACGAATTCCACGCGGGCGAAGCGAAGTAGTTACTAATAATAATAATATTTTTTGGCTCATTTTACCCTTGACCCAAGTTGTGTGTATTAAATGAAAATCATTTCAATGTTGGCCTTCGCTTGTTTCAGGTGATACTATCAGTATTAGGCGCTTACATGGCTTGGAGGACGAAATATGAAGAAATTGAACTGGAGTCATAAATTAATCTTACACTTGTTATAAATATAGTTTATTTATTAAAGTACAGTATGAATAAGTGGAATTTGAAGACACGAAAAACGAACCGTGTTTATAACCTATCTCTGTAAATAATATGGTGAAAAGTGAAATTAAAAATTTAAAAACCCAACGACTGATTGGACCGATTTCCATCAAACATAGCTATGAACACTCCCGACTAATTCACCATTCAAACCAAAAAAAAAAAAAAAAAACGGAGACAGACAGACAAACAGACACGTCAACCTTATAACACCCCGTCGTTTTTGCGGCAAGGGTTAACAAACATTCAAACACCCATTCATCCATTTATATTATTAGTAAGTATAGATAGTGGTTTAATCGAGAAATACGTATTAATTTCTGCGATAAACACAAGCTATAAGCTTAAGCAACTACATATTTAATATTATTAAGCCCATTGACATAAATGCCCTGTGATGAGCAAAATCAAATGACAGACTGATAAATCGTCTTGGCCAGTGTTAATAAACACGAGTTAGAGGAGGAACCAGTCGAGCCTACCAGCTGGCTTTTAGTAGAGCATTGTCTTCAATACACTTGTTAAAGTTGCAGAATAACGTTGCTCGTGAACAATGCGAACGCTGTTTAATGATAAATTACATAAAGCTGTACGCTTCATCGCCAACTTTTCTACATTGGTAGTGGCAGGTGATCACAATCATGGGATATCAATTTAAAATATACGTAGATATCCTACAAGTTATAAGAAAAACATTCGATTTAAGAAACATTATATAATTAATAAATAAATATTTCAGACATCTTACACACAACGCCATATAGTCCCAAACTAAGCAGAGCTTGTATAGGTATTAGACAACTGATATAAATACATAAACTATTTTTTGTAAATACGTACATATTATACATAGAAAACACATACATATTATATTTTTGTAGTTTTTGCGTATTAAAAACTGTATTGAAAATAGACATTTTTATTTACCAGTTTTAAGAATCATCAGCCTATCGTAGTTCACTGCTGGACACAGGCCTCTCCCATTGCACACCACTCTGATCGATTTTTAGAACGCTGATTTCAGCACGAATGGGCCGGCTCGACCGGGGCAGTAATACCCTCAAACAAAAGACCATCCTAATAATGACAGCATTCTTGCTGTCGTATTTCGTTGGTGAGTGTGAGACCGGAGGCCCAATTATTCTGCATCATTGAGAATGAAGCCGAATTATCTGACCAGGCCGCCATGGTATGGGTCACAATACTGCATTGCCTACCTCACAATGAGGATGGTGACCCTTACTCCTGGATTCTAATCATGCTTTCCACCAGGTAGAATAGAGTCACTTTAGTAGGCCAGCGGTGGACTGCAATAACTGATGACGCGTACTTCGTAGGTAATGAAAAGCATGAGTGGAATCTAAGAGTAGTGATCATCATTGCGAATGTAGACAACGCAGTATGGTGAACCACACTACGGTGGTCTATTGGGATTTTCTGCATCATTGGGTTTCATCTTATGTATAAAATTCTCGTGTCACGGTGTTTGTAATTAAACTCCTCCGAAATGGCTCGATCGATCGACCGATTCTCATGTTGAGAACATATCGGTTAGGTCTACGAATCGGTCAGCATCTATTTTTCGTACCTCTAGGACGCGAGCGGAGCCGCGGGCATCAGCTAGTTGACCTATAAAATTACATTTCGTAAAGTAGGTAACCTAATAAAAAATTTAAATAATGCGAACGGGTGAGTATGAAATTTGGCACAGTTAATGTTCATATCAAGGGGGAGTATCGATGCCACAGCATGGCAATGAATAGGATGACACTTAGACTAGATTACTACACAAGTTAGATGAATTATGTGCGTATTGCAACCACTGCGCGATCACTAGTAAACAATAGTTTTAGATACTGTTTCCTAAATCGTTATATAATCGTTACCTAAAGGAAGTCAATATTAAGTAAGGTTTGATAGGAACCGTTTTCAAAGTTTTTCCATGTATGGACTAAACGACAGGGAACCTAAAAGCAGAGATCAGCAATACGACTTCAGATTGAACCGATGATCTTCTAGCGTAAGTCAACAAATCTTTAGAGTAAGGCTATTGAACCTTCGAATGGGTCTGGCACCGTTCATTTCGAAACGAACTTACACTTCTTCTTTGCTTTGACCCCGGGTAGGTTTTTTCATTTGACAAAGTCCTGAAGAGGGTCGTGGAAACCTAAAAATATTCAAGGATGAGAGGGAGTTTCAGTGCGTTGAGTATGCAATAGTTTTCTGGCGTCGATACACGGTTTCACGCACACGGTTTACAACACACCTTGTCAGTGTCTTATTTGGAGCCAATGGTGGTGGAGGTGACCATAGCGTTTGTGATTCAGAGTAGGAAATTTTTAAACAAACCTAGCCTAGCTAAAGTAGATCAGAACCTACTTCCAAAGATGAGACTTTGTTCAGCAGTAGATTGCCAAGGCTGTAGATGATGAAGTTACGGTGTACCGTAGCAGTAGAACTCAGCTCTTTTTATGAGTGTGTGGGGTTGAATTATATCGCCCTGAGTCATAAGTCAGGCACATATTTACTGACAGTGCGGTCGGTGTCGCGGTGAACCTAGCAGTGCTGCGTCCGAGTGTCATGTTCTGATAATTGGATTCCGTAGAAATCAAGGGAAACTCTTAAACCATCTCTAGCTGTACAAGTGTTGTTATCTCATGTTGTTTAATATGGTGATGACAAAGTCCTTGATTTTAGGAGTAAAAGTTGTTTGTTGTCGGTTCAACCTTTTTTTAAATTAATAGTACAAAATGTATCAACTCCGTTTTCAGATCTTTGGTGCCTAAGAGTGAATGACGTGCGCGTCAGATAAATCCGCTTGACTTTCTTATCAAGATTAAGAATACTTACCTATAGTGATAAAATATATCCAACGATTTAAAACATTTATTCCACAACTTTCTTTTTTAGGGTTCCGTAGTTCGTGACTCGGAATCCTTATGGTTTCGGCATGTTTGTCCGTCCGTCCGACTTTTTAAATATCTTTTTAGTTATTTAGATACACCAAGTGCATAAATAACTTTGTAATCCTATATAAATATATAGGATCACAAAGTTAAGACGATAGGCTGCGGCCTTTACCGACGCCCGAAGAAATAACGACGCCGCGTCTTGTCACGGTGACAAGACGCGACGACAAGTCGGCCAGTTTGCGATGGCCGTCAGAGAAGAAGAGGTTTGGTTTTCCTCGAATTTAAAAATATTGAGACTTCTAAAACTTTTGTGAGAATTTTGCATGTGTGTATGGCTCTGTTTTTGTAGTATACGAGTGTATGTATACTATGTTTAATTTATTCATGTATCTGTGTATGCTTTTCACGACTTTTCCGGATGTACCTATTACTATGGGTATGGTTTAATTATAATATTTTATTATTATTTTTTGTTATATATTACTATATATATTAATATTATTATTATAATATCACGCAAACGAATCCGCTGAAGTAAGTTAAACTTTTATAAAATCTCATGGATGTGGGAATCGTACTGTTTACGGAGATAAAATGTAAATGTCAAGATAACAAAATCGTAAATAAATAGCCATGAACTTATTTTACAAAGTATATTTATTCTTTTCAGTGGGTTTATACAAGTTTGAGGTATTTAAACATCATCATCATCATCAACAGCCTTCAACAGTACTGCTGCAACAGCCACTGCTGGATATAGTTAAATATGATAGTAAAGAATTTTAAGTTTAATGATTCAAAATTTTCGAAGTCCGTAAAACTGCTTACATTTGTGAATGGATTGTTTTTGGTGAGTTTTTTGTTGTAGGTTTGAATGTTTTTATATGTAGCTCGTACTAGCGAATTCATTTACGTGTTCCTTGTCAAATATCACAGTGATCATTTAGGAGATAATGTTTAGGCTATGCAACTCACAAAATAATGTGGCTTTCTATTGATTTTTAAAGTACTTTTAAAATCGGTTCAATAAATCTCATCTCATCATATGCTGCATACGCTTACAAACATATGTATATGAAAAGACACAAAGAACATCCATATCTAAGGGGGTATTTATCTCCATTTCTTTTATCCTACTTATCCTACTAATATTATAAACGCGAAAGTTTGTTAGTATGTATGTATGTTTGTTGCTCTTTCACGCAAAAACTACTGAACGGATTTGGATGAAACTTTACAGTTATATATATAGCTTATATATCAGAATAACATATAGGCTACTTTTTACTGCAATAATCGAGATACAAGGAGAGATATTAGGTGATTATAAAAATCATGGAGTTATACATATAGTAATAAAAATCATTGATATAAAAATACATAAATCGTAGATGTCAAAATGTATCACTGTTTATCTCCTGTCAAAACTTCACAGGTTGCAACCACAATGATAGTTTGTAAATGGCTAATTAAAAAATGAGTTCTGGATAATCACATATCTACCCTACTTTTTATCCAGAAAATACGCGGGTAACACCGCGGGGCGCAGCTAGTACTTGTATATAAAAATGTATATATTATACCTATTTTTAGAATGTGATCAGCGTTGTAATACAGATACAAAACTCAACCATAATTTTGATGTCAAGATGCTGATATAATTGGAGATTTTGTAGATAAGGTATCGACAAACATGTTTGTTTGTGCAAAAATAAAGAAATAATAAGTAAACATAGCAATTATCTATTGGACACGATTTTAAATCTACCTACCATTATGGGTGACTACAGATTCCTATTCTATGCGTGGCCTGACACTTGGCCAATTTTTTTTTGTAAATACAAACATATTTATCTATTGATTTTTTATACGGCTGCTGATCAAGAGGTCTCGGGTTCGATTTTCTATGTATAATATGTAGGTATGTATGTATTTACAAAAAAAAGTATGTTTCTGTATTTATATCAGTTGTCTAGTACCCATAATACAAGTTCTGCTTAGTTTGGGACTAGATGGCGTTGTATGTAAGAAATCCGAAATATGTATTAATTTATTATTTATTTATTTCTATTATATATAGCAAATACCCAAACTCCGAAACAAATATTTGCGGATCACACAAACATTTAGTCTGACCCGGGGTTCGAACCCGAGACCTATTGATCAGCAGCCGCATACGCCAACTACTGCGTCATCGAGGCGAGGCAGTTAAATTAAAATATTGATTGATATAAATCTTCAAAAATCCAAAACGTATTGCTTTCGTTAAAGGTTTAAGGACAATGAATAAATATTAAATTATGAACAATTATTAAATTATGTTGATGTATGTACGTACTTACTTAAATACCTATTTTATTATTTACAGTGCACAGGGATAGCTCTTCTCCTCATCGGTATAACGGCGCTGGTCCGATACTTACGCTATGATGAAATGATAACGATAAGGTTCTTTAACCTTGGAGCGTTCGTCATATCCACAGGAGTGATTATATTATTTGGATCTCTCATATGGTTTTATGCCGCTGTTTCTAAGCATTTCTATGTTGTTTATGCAGTAAGTGAAGATAAATAATAAATAAATATTTGGTACATATTACACACAACGTCATCTAGTCCCAAACTAAGCAGAGCTGTATTAAGGGTACTAAACAACTGATATAAATACATAAACATAATTTTTTTTTGGAAATACATACATATTATACATAGAAAAATTGAAATGTAAATGGCTCAGCAATACTGCTGCGTCGTTGATCTAGATCTAGCGGGTAGTGTATGCGACTGCCTATTAAGAGGTCTCGGGTTCAAAACCCGGATCGGGCCAAAAAGCTGAGGGTTTTTCTTACAGGAAATTCTTAACAACAGCCCAGAGTATGCAATTTTGTCGGTGTTATACGCCCGTGCCTTGGAGTGCACGTTATATCGTGGGTCTCAGTTGTCATGAACATCTATAGCAATTGTTAATAGAAAGTCAGTGGCCTCAAATATACTGTCAACAAGTTCAACCGTCACTAGTTGTGCTGTAAAACAATGAATATTTTTCTAAGTCTAATGTTGTCTATATACCTACGTGAAGCAAAAACTTTGTACCCCTTATTACGAAAATTGTGTAGATGAAAGAGTATGTATATGTATATACACTTATAGTTTATGTGGAGGAGGATTCAGGAAGCTATTTTTTTGAATATGCATTAAAAATACATTAAATCAATAAGTAAAACGTCACACACACTACCTAGTACCATATTCTCTTTTGTCAAATTAACATTGTAGCGTAGCCTTGGCGAAATCCGTGATTAAAAAAGTTATAGTATTTGACAATAGAACCTTAATAATGTTGCCACTTATATTTCAAATTAATTACGGTCGAATTTTGACCACTTGGCGACCACTAATAAGTATGTATTGTTATTAGTGTAAAATAGAAAAAAAAACAATCGGCGCCCTTCGGTCAGACAGTCTGTGCGTGGTTGTAACCTGCGCAGTATAATTGTATTTACCTTATGTTTTTCTAACTTTTTCTTACAGTATGTGATAGTTTTATTAGTGATAGTGGTGTTCGAGATTGCCATAATCATGGTTGCTTTCACGTTGCGTAACAATTCTGTACACGAGATCTCTGTGAAAATGTTACAGAGTTTGGAACTTTATGGTATAGAATATAACTTAAGCCAACCATGGGACGATCTGCAACGGGAAGTAAGTAGCAATTTTTTTAAAGACAACTTCCGCACTAGGAATGTATCATGTATCGCGGGGGATTTTATAAGCATATGTAAATGGACACAAATTTCACCCAGACTCAGAGCAACAATTGGTTCCACAAAACGTGGTCTCATGTGGGATTTGAACCTACAATACTTGACGAAGTTGGAAGCGATGTGGCTACTGCCTATGCCACTATGCAACTAACAGTCAAGCTTGAATTGCCTTGTCCACTGTTTAGCCTTTTAGTTTTCCGTCAAGCCAAAATTAGTGACCGACAAAAAGAATTGCCGATTTTTTGTAAAAAAATATTGAAGTTTTTATACATAAGTCTTCCTTTTGGTTTGAACAAAATATTTCTCTTAGTTAGTGGTAACATGTAGAATCTCAAATCCACTGGGAACGTTAGTAGGCCACATATTTTTAATTGAGTATAGACGTGAGTTGGCGGGCGAGGAGAATATTCTCGCACAATCACTTTATTGAAGCTCTCGATCACAAAATACTAATTCAATTATTATTTTAATTCGTCAATGATTTCCATCCCCACGGTCACCGGTCGCACGCGCCAATGCTCGGTGTTGCGTCAGTGTCTTAACTTCAGACACTTAACAATGCCTTTAGCTAGAATAATCGATACACCGACAAATATTAGTTGGATGTCGCAACCGGTACGACAGCCTATGATATTTCCAAATACTGTGGGTTTCTCTTTATAAAGAAATTTTCAAAATCGGTTCAGTAGTTCCAAAGATTACAATATACAATATCACAAACTTCTAAACTTGATTTTCGTCAAGGTAAAAAATATAGAAATTCCTATTTTCTATAAAAAATATATTGAATTTTTTCTACCTAAGTTTTTCTTGTGATCAAAACACCACCTGTTCCAGGCCGCAACCTCAAGCCTTACGATTTGTTCCTTAACGGTCAAGCAAGTACTAAAATTGTGTATAAGGATAACGGATGGGAATTATCGTAAACTCAAAAAAGAACAACTCGTAAAAACAACAACATAGGTACTTTTGAAAAGTCTCACAATGTTTTTACCTGACTACACTGGTCGATGGCTGAGTCTATGTTTGTGTTTTATACAGTTTTAAACCATAGTAGCAAAAACTTCAAAGTATTACATAATTTTTTCTTCTTCTACTTCTTCTCTTAAATGTTAATTTATATTTTTTTTATTATTTCCTCAGTTTCAATGTTGCGGCATTAATGGTTTTTTTGACTGGAATGAGTCTCAGATTCCAGTTAGTTGCTGTTGGATACCCTACGGGACTGTTTCGCAATTTGAATGTAACAGGGAAAATGCGCATCACTATGGGTGTGCATCTCCCTTGGGTGAATACTTAGCATCTCAAACGTACCTCATTGCTGTTACCGCTGTCATCGTGACTTGTATACAGGTTAGTATGCAGTAGAGCAGGAAGGGATGTTCTATATCTGAATCAAAATCGAATGCCAAACGCCTACAATTGGGCTCGGTTTCGGCTGGGGTGTCCTCAAATAAAGGCCTGTTATGTTATGAGCGATTTTGTGATTCGGAGGTTACGTTAAAGAGTCCGACTGAAATCATAATATAATGGTCACGAAGCTTTATTAGAGGCTTTCGGACGGCTTAAAAACATCCAACGGAATGATTACGTGTCACAAGCTGTCTTGCCAGTCCCCAACCAGCACTTAACTAGCGTGGGGACGTATGGTATTTACCCTTTTCTGAGAGAAGACTCGAGAAAAGTAAATGTCCCAACATTATGGGTTATTGATATGATAAAACAAAAATAAATGTAATAGCTTGCTGACTCGTGCTATCAGGTAAGGTAAGCGCCAGTCGAAGCCACCTGCTGTATTTTATGTCGCTACTTTCACTAACAACTGCATCTGCTTGAATAACATTTGATATGGATACAGTTGCTAGTCCAAATTGCTTTGGAAGCTCCGCCATTGTGCCGTGTCATCTTTAACAGCAATATTGTTGTCCTAACTCAAAATCAAAATCAAAGCATTTATTTCAAGTAGGCCAGTTACAGGCACTTTTGAATTGTCGAAACAAAAATGAAAATTAAATGTAGCTACAGTCCCAGTCACAAGACATAAAAACTGTGAAAGTACTGTAGTTGCCCATTCCCTAGCGTAGATCTCTATGGAGAAGAACGGGCAAGAAACTCCAGGGACACTCTTTTAAATCAAAATGTTTTTTACAATATCTTGGTTACATCATTAATGTTGAGATGGTACATTATGTGAGAACGATGTAGCAAGACGTGCACGTTAAAAGTGTCCATAGTACGAAAAAATACAATTCAAAAATGAAATAATTAATTCAAATAAGCCGTGGCAACTAAGAGATGACCAGTCACAACTGACAGCGCCCGTTCACGAACATGACATACTCTCAACTGCCAGGGCAGATTCAAGTCAAGAAAAGACGTAGTTTTCCAGTGAATGATATCTTGAATAGCTTCCTAGTACATAGTACTCACACAATATGGGCTATGCGATTATATAATACTAAAGAGATTGAATCTATACAATGCAAAGAAAGTTGTTCAATCTTCAGCAGCTCCAACAATACCATTTAATGCTATCAATTTATGCGCCCCTGTCCTTGTGAAGCAGGACCAGCATTGAGCCAAGCATTTTTATCAGTGATATAATCGCTCAACTTGTAATATGCTTGCTTACATAGTGTGCGTTTAATGCATGTTTTAAATTTTGTCTCATTCAGTTCAAGAATACTTTGTGGAATTTTATTATAGTATCTCAAACAGTACCCAATAAAAGAAGAGTCTACTTTAGCGTTACTCTATATTGTTAGTTTCAGTACTTATTCAAAGTAGTCTAATAAGTTAATAGACTGTTTATCGTTTAAATAATCGTTATTCCTTAATAGAGCTAATTAGGAGCTCACGATGTTATGTTGTTATTCTATAGTTTTTAAGTAAAATTACACTTGTTTCCATACATGCTTATATTTTTATTCGGCCGTAACGTTGTCTGTTATGTTTTCACTGCTAAATCACTGCATCGATTTGATTTAAAATAGGCATAGGCATACCTTGATTGAGGAAGGACTCTTTATTGCGATGACCGACATACACGCAGGCAGAACCGTGGGCAAAAGCTAGTACATAAATGACATATTTTTTTACTATTTTAAATCTCTTTTCTATTAATCGTAATTCAAATTTAGATACATCTTGGCTATTTATAGAAACGAAATTTATTTAATAAAACGTATTTCTATAGAAGTACCTACGAACAGCTTGTAGGTAACTATTGTTATAGTTAAAAATACTTTAATATTTGTTAGGTTAATATATAAATTCAAACTTCTTGTCTCTGACAAAGAATAATAATCCATAATTGATAAAAGCTAATAATTTCGGTTAACGGCTGGGCTGACAAAGGTTCATCACTTGACCGCTGGGACGACCCTGGACTCCTCCTAAAATTCAGGCGCACAGAGGGCACACCGTTCGGTTTTAGTCGGTTTAATTCCGACACACAGCCCCGCCGCATAGAAAACCGGCGAGGTGACGGTCCGAAGGGATTTCCACACGTAAAAAAAAGGTTCATCACCTGAACAGCCTATTGTAATCCACAGATGGACATAGGCATAGAAATAGACTAAGAAAAGTTTAAGCACTTATTCATATTTCTAGATATTTTTTTAACCTCGACCTAAAAGTTAAGATAAAATTATAAAAAGTAATTTGAGATAGTCTATTGAGAAAAGTCTATTTTTTTTTTGCAGGTTATATTAACAGCATCGGCCGGTTACTTGACATGGCAGATGAAAAATGTTAAATTCTGAAATATTGAACTGCAGTCACGAATATAATATAAACTTACAAATCCTTTAAATATAGTTTTATTATTAATTATAATATCTTTGACGATCGATTTAGATGCTTCTTATTTATTCACCGACGAAACCCTACAGAACGATCGCTGTCATAGTTTTTAGTTGAACGCTGCAACTCAGAAGACGTGCCGTGCGTGCGGTGCGTCCGGCGCGGGCCAATGGACGCGTACCTTAAACAAGCCTTTGAGCAAGAAGTACGCTTAAAGATTGTACCGATCCGAAAATCCCACAGGGAATAATTTGTTTTACAGAATGGCTGGTGACGTAAAAAGGGTCTAGAAAAGCTCGTAGTAGTAGGATTATGACACATTCGTTATTTTAATCTGTAAGAAACCGAATGAAAGAACCAAATGTTTTGGGGTGTCGATAGACCTTCATAATATTTTCGCCAACCTTGTGTTAGTTGATACCCAAATGTTATAGAAATAATATAGAAAGGAGAAACCCGAAATCCATACAAACTTGGGCCTGGCGTTACAGTGCTAGAATTTGGGCATAAATTACAATATCTATGATGATTTCACGAGCCTAATTTTCAGGTCTCCCAACAATGGCCAAATTGGTTAAATCAGACAATGTTTACATTTTAGGTTATGTTTATTGTTTGAGTTATTTTAATAAAAATTGGCCAAGTGCGTGTCAGGCCACGCATTAAATAGGGTTATGTACTCACCCATAATTAAATCGTGCCCAATAGATAATTAATAATAATATTAAATAATAAATATTTCGGACATGTTACACACAACGCCATCTAGTCCCCAAACTAGACAACTGATATAAATACACTGATATTATACATTGTTGTATTTGCTTATTATTTCTTTATTTTTGTACGAAGTTTTCTAAGTCAGCTTATTTCACAAGTTAGGCCTTTATAACTTCTGAAATAAAAAGTTATCAAAACCGCTATAGTTTTCTATAACATGAAAAACACGATTTGATACATTTGTGTTTTTCTATGGCATAGTCACATTAATATAAAAATGCGAAACTACCTTTTCATGCTATATTTAATGCTGATAGTTGTAGATATTTGGAATTGCCGCCATTGTAAGTAGTTGTGTCACGATTCGCTGGCCAGACTCTATTTACATTGATTAAAATACCTATTAAAACAATAATTTATACTAAAACAAAGAAGTATTATTTATTTATAACAGTATCGATTTCCACTAAATCGATCCTATTTTAGGAATGCTACGTTTGTGGAGCTAGTTACGTATATTGAAATAAGTGTTGCAGAGGTTTACAAAGATTGTTTAAAACAATAGAATCCTACTTATTTTCTACACTTGGCCATTGCAAATTGTAACCCCTAGCCCCGGTAAAGGGGGGTTTTTAGTAGGCCCTAGCCCTACCAGGGGGAATTACTCACCGGTGCGCAGTCAGTAGAAGCAAATGAGAACTATCCCAGGGCGCCTATTCACAAGTAGTAATCAATCAAACAAAAAAAAACTAAAGAAGTACTAAGATGTATCTGTGCATATCGTCGACGGGTGATTGGGGTATTCCTCAAAGAAAACACTTATTCGGTGTCACACACATATATATAATTCCTACCTCATATTACAATAGATACAAGTTCTTAAAAATAAAAGGGTCAAGATACATAATCTAGATTACTTCACAAGTCAACTGATTTCATATTACATACATTTATGCATTAATATTTCTAAGATCTAAGGTTTAAAAAAAAGATGACGCTTCCACGTATCTATGTGGCTCGACCGGAAGGTGAGGGCGTCCACGGGTGACACACGCCCCCCCCGGATGCGTCTCTCTGGGCTCCCTCATCTCTACCACTTCGGGACTTGCACCGGCGGACAAAGAGAGGGTATTAGCAAGTGATATGATTATTGAAAAGCAAAAAACCATACGTGATCCTGTGGCAAGTCTAGGAAGAGCGTGGTACGTGCGGATGGTCTTCCCTCAGGCCGTAGGCCTCTGCGAGCTAGTTCTCCCACACAGAGCCCAAGAAAAACCTCTTTGGCAGGAGATGTGCTACCGCGGAGCAGGCGGCTCTCGAGACTGCCACACTGTAGGCCCAGCAAGTAAACCGATGTACAAATCCTTAGACGGATATCTGGACAAGTCCTTGGACAAAACCTTGGACAAAACCTTGGACCCTAGAAAAAAGATTAACATCCTAAGCAAATATTCTCACAAACAAATAAACCGAAGAAATACATTAAAAAAAGAATTCAATTTCTCACCACTTCAATAGCGGGACAGATCAGCAGAGATTTCTTCACAACTTTTAATTACGACGGGCAGAATCACAGTATGTTCACAGAGAGACAGAGAATGGTCTCTTCGAGGAACTAATACTGGCTTTTATATTGTATTTCAAGGACTTTTCTGGAATAAAAATCCCACCCTCTTATAAAATAAAACAACATCATACGATTTCCAAAGACAAACCAGAACACAGATTAAATATCTACCATAGACCTGAAGATCTTTTTGGTCAAACCTTATTTAACAAATGACATGAACGCCACCTCTCGCTTCGTTAGTGAAAACAAATCAAAAATGCAGTTGGCAGACAGCGGAGAAATAGTTACGGTTTACCAAAGATGGCGCTACAGATACATAAAATCCATTCTGAATACTGGGTTATTATCTTGTAAAATTAAGGTTAAAAAAAAGGTGTTACAGTACCCCCTCCCCCGTGAAATTTCCTGAGCAGGGTGCGAAGGAAATTAAAAGATTGCCTATATAACATAAGAACAAAAAATCTAAAATTACAAAACAGAGAAGCTGGGTTCACCAACGCCAAAACGACAGAGATACTAATCCAAAGTCCCAAGAAATCAAAGTGAATTCTACTAAAAAGTTTCAAAAAAAATTAAGTGCCAGTAATTAATTTCCAAAGCTAATAAAAAAATAAGTCAAAACCAGAGCTTAGCCAAAATATTTTAAAGTTTAAGTTCAAGAAAGGGCTGGTCTAAATATGTTTACAGGAGTAAGTAGCAAGGTATCATATCAATGCAATCTCCCAGCAGGTGAGATATCTCGGGTGATGAGTGTGTCATGTCTTTGGCGAACTTGTTACAGTCACGACCCGCTGTAACTAGAATATCAGACAGGTAGACTTAGAGCCTTAGGCCAGTCATACCCCTGTACAAAGAGAAGAGAAGTGCAACATGCAGAGAAGGATGTGTGTAAGCCTAGTACGGGCATTACCCCACATAAAAGAACGACTGCAACTTGCAGACACAGTTGTGTGCAGGACTAGCATGGTCCTGCCACATCAACCCACAAAGCTCCATAACAACATCATCAACAGCTGTGTCAGGTGACAAGGGACCTGACACAACAGCGTGTAGGCTTGTTTTAATTCGCCAAAGACACACACAGTCACCAACCACAAAATACCATACCACGACAGAAGACACATTAACTGATACTCACTACTACCAGAAGTGTGAGAGGAAGTAACAAAATTATGAAAACAAAAAAAATTAACTAGTAGACAGCAGAAAAAAAACTAAGTTAGTACAGTAAGTACGGAGTAAACTAAATCAATTTAGTACAGGGCAAAAGAAAATTAAAAAGTAGCGGTCTCGATGGGACGAGTCTAATGGACCCCCTATTAGCTCAGGTGAGGTGTAGTGAGAACCGACACCATGGGCAGGTATTGCTCTCCGAATCATCATAATTACAGTAAGTGACCGCTGACCGCAGACACAGACGGAGTTAAACCAAGAGGTCACGGACACCTACTAGTTCGGGGTTGACAAAACCACTACTTAGTAACTCAGTCAGAAGACACCTAAGCATACATTGTCTACCTATGGAGACTTGGTTCCAATAAGCTAAGAATTAAGATTTCAAAACAAATAAATTTAAAGGATCACCTGAATAGGAACTACTTATAGTTCACAAAACCATTAAGCTCACATAAGGACAACTCCGTAGCAGCAGAAGCAGGGACAGGCGCTGGCACTAGTGCTGCCACGCTGAAGAAAACACAAAGCAGTGCGCAGCTCAACCAAGACTGTCACTGCGCCAACAGGAAACTCTGAAAAACCCCATAGCAGACAAATCGTTAATAAGTTTATTCTTTCTAAGTTAATTAATACCCTAACCTACTCGGCCATGATGTCATTCAAAAAATCTTAATTCAAAGTTCATAGTTAAAGTTCAAAGTTTTTAAGTTAAATAGTTGACAATTCATTAATAAGTTCATCTTTTCTAAATCATTAATGAACTCAACTAAATGGGCCATTATGTTATACAAACATTTAAATTATAAAGGTTCAGCGTTAAAGTTCAAAATTTATAAGTCAATAGTAGACCTATCATTAACAACCCACAAAAAAAACTAAGTGCCATGATGTTATACACAAACATTTAAATTCAAATTTCAAAGTTCAAAATTTAAAGTTATAGTTCCAAAATTTAAAAGTTCAAGTTCTAAGACAAACAGAATTAATGCACTAAGTTAATCTTAGAGCTAAGAGATAATATTTAACAGGTACTACAGTTCAAACAAATTAACCAATATGTTGGAAGTTAAAATGATATTCAGAGTTCAAACTTATTTCCATATCTAAGTTTAGAAGCTGCAAAAACAACTATATAAGACTAAAAGTCTATATTAAACAATTCAGTTTAATTGTAAGGCAGTTATACAAAAAGGATTTCTAAGTTCCACAAAAAGATTCTAAATGATAATGTTACAGTTAAAAAATAATTGCAGGTACTTATTCCTGCTATATAATGCAGATAACAAAAAAGTTTCTTAGTTTTCTAAAAAAATTTCTTATTTATAAACAAAAGAAGGGTAAGTTTTATTCGAATTTACGTTCTGAAATAAATTTAAATTATTTTACAAGATATTAGGCACACAATACACCCAATATAATCAAGTACTATTGTAATAAAAGGTTTAACTGTTAGCTACAAAGTTTTCTAGTTGCTAAAAATTTCAATATATTGAGAATTTAAATTGTTCAACAAAATTTAAGGAATACAATATCCTTATTGAAACTAGGTAATATTGTATTTGAATTGAGTGCTTGCTATATAGATAACAAGCTCACAGAATACTCACTTATTTTGTAAGTAGGTACTCTAACAAAGTGATGAAAAAAAAGTTTTCATCAGATATTAACAATATCCATAGAAAAGATATAAGTCTAGATATAAGGAAACTATGTCCTTGTTCTAATTAAATTTAAAATAATAACACAAGTGATAACTTGGTGTGCACTGCTAGCACAATTATTACTACAAGTAGGTACACCTACAATGTGGTGAAAAAAAATTACCCTCACTTATGTGACTTTTCTTCAACACACTAGAAGGGACACAAAAAATATATAATTGTGTGAAATCGAATAAGACAAAACAGACAAAACATAGAAACATAAAACACAGAATTCCGAATAAAAGCCAGACTTACCAAATGTTTGTGCAGAGTAAAATTTCCATTAAAATTTAGAATTTAAGGTTTGCACGCTGCATAAAAGGTGGTATGATGCGCTGAAAAATGCAAACATAGATTAAATTATATGCGCTGCACTCGCAAAACCAATTAGCGTCCTGGGACGTATCGGACGGAAGGTTTCCTTGAGGAACAACCAAAACACCCTGACACAGCACAGACACAAAGAGAGGTTCGGTTTCTAAGCCCCACGTTGGGCGCCAATTTGTAACCTCTAGCCCCGGTAAAGGGGGGTTTTTAGTAGGCCCTAGCCCTACCAGGGGGAATTACTCACCGGTGCGCAGTCAGTAGAAGCAAATGAGAACTATCCCAGGGCGCCTATTCACAAGTAGTAATCAATCAAACAAAAAAAAACTAAAGAAGTACTAAGATGTATCTGTGCATATCGTCGACGGGTGATTGGGGTATTCCTCAAAGAAAACACTTATTCGGTGTCACACACATATATATAATTCCTACCTCATATTACAATAGATACAAGTTCTTAAAAATAAAAGGGTCAAGATACATAATCTAGATTACTTCACAAGTCAACTGATTTCATATTACATACATTTATGCATTAATATTTCTAAGATCTAAGGTTTAAAAAAAAGATGACGCTTCCACGTATCTATGTGGCTCGACCGGAAGGTGAGGGCGTCCACGGGTGACACACGGCCCCCCCGGATGCGTCTCTCTGGGCTCCCTCATCTCTACCACTTCGGGACTTGCACCGGCGGACAAAGAGAGGGTATTAGCAAGTGATATGATTATTGAAAAGCAAAAAACCATACGTGATCCTGTGGCAAGTCTAGGAAGAGCGTGGTACGTGCGGATGGTCTTCCCTCAGGCCGTAGGCCTCTGCGAGCTAGTTCTCCCACACAGAGCCCAAGAAAAACCTCTTTGGCAGGAGATGTGCTACCGCGGAGCAGGCGGCTCTCGAGACTGCCACACTGTAGGCCCAGCAAGTAAACCGATGTACAAATCCTTAGACGGATATCTGGACAAGTCCTTGGACAAAACCTTGGACAAAACCTTGGACCCTAGAAAAAAGATTAACATCCTAAGCAAATATTCTCACAAACAAATAAACCGAAGAAATACATTAAAAAAAGAATTCAATTTCTCACCACTTCAATAGCGGGACAGATCAGCAGAGATTTCTTCACAACTTTTAATTACGACGGGCAGAATCACAGTATGTTCACAGAGAGACAGAGAATGGTCTCTTCGAGGAACTAATACTGGCTTTTATATTGTATTTCAAGGACTTTTCTGGAATAAAAATCCCACCCTCTTATAAAATAAAACAACATCATACGATTTCCAAAGACAAACCAGAACACAGATTAAATATCTACCATAGACCTGAAGATCTTTTTGGTCAAACCTTATTTAACAAATGACATGAACGCCACCTCTCGCTTCGTTAGTGAAAACAAATCAAAAATGCAGTTGGCAGACAGCGGAGAAATAGTTACGGTTTACCAAAGATGGCGCTACAGATACATAAAATCCATTCTGAATACTGGGTTATTATCTTGTAAAATTAAGGTTAAAAAAAAGGTGTTACAAAATGAAGCTAAGATTTCGATAGGTTAATCAAGCAAAATAGACGAATTTTTTGGTACATATCCCATTCGTGTAACGCTTAGGCCCAGAATCGGGTTTCTCCTTTGCAGATTTATGTTTTAGTTATTGCAGGGAGAGTTGGGAAACTTTAGTGGTAGTGGACGGGGCACATTGTTCGTAGACAAGATGGCCGATGGGGTCAAAACGTTATGGAGTGGTGACCGCGTTTCGGTAGTCAGAGCGTCTGTAAGCCCTTTCTTCGCTGATGATGATGATGATGATCTACTCGAACTGTCACAAGACTGTCTTCTGAGCGCCCATTAGTACTGTACTTCTATGTACCGTAAAATTTGACATTTTATTTCCCGCTTTTCAGTGTTCTGTTAATGTAGGCTTATGACAAAAGCCTTTACCAATGTGACTTATTTGTGAGAAAATTAATTTTTACTTCAATTATCAGCCAAGAATATATTAGAATCTTTTGACATCTTTCTTACTTCTAAAATGATGATAAAGCCTTGTGATTGTGATGATGTGATAATGTGATAAACATTATGATGAAATTGTGATAAACACTGGTATAAAACTGTTCCATTGCTGACTGACTGATATACAACGCACAGCCAAAACTACTAGGCGCTGGAAGCTGAAATTTATAATGTGTGTGTGCGTAAGCGAGCACTAAGAGATGATTTTGTTAAATTCCACATATATATAAATAAAGATAAAGACAACCAATGTATAGTCAGAATAACATATAGGTGAATCCGCTAACACAAGCTAGTTCCTTAATAAAATATAATTACAATAAGTTTTTTTTTCGGAAAAGATACCTGTATATCGCAAGTATGTGTTTTAAGCCGTGATATTACAATATCACTAGTGATATTGTAATTTAACGGTAATTCATTTATTACGTAAGACGATTTTCACTACTTTTCTCTGTTGCCTCTCTCCCTTAAATAAGAATAAGAAAATTTCGGACATCTTATGCTAATCAGAGCTTGTATTATGGGTACTGAACAACTGATAGAAATACATAAACATACTTTTTCTTTTGTAAATACATAAATATTATACATGGAAAACACCCAGACTACGAAACAAATAGTTATGGATCATACAAATAAGTAGTCGGACCCGGGAATCGAACCCAAGACTTCTTGATCAGCAGCCGCATACGCTAACCACTAGACCAACAAAGCAGTCTAATTAAATTAATAAACGAAATGATAAATAAACATAACAATTATCTATTCGACCCGGTTTTATAACTGCGTGATAATATGGGTGACTACGGAACCCTATTCTACGCCTACACGCATTGGACAATTTTTTTAAGGCAAATCGCACCATATTGGCCCATAGTTGCTTTTCAACTTCTTTCATGCTATGTCCTGAGAGCCTGGTCTCCGTTAGGCCAATTATATCATCGTTAATCGTTGATATTGAGTGCGTAAAATCTAGTAGCATTTCATGCAAGATGTCGGTTGTCTGGAAGAAATCGCCATGAACGATAAGACCGCTTACTTTACATATACATACATTACATACATTAGTTGTACATACATAGTTTGTACCTCCTTTTTTGTACTATTTTGTGTATCGAACGTCGTATGTGCATATGTACTGTGAGTGGAGTGAGGGATGCAGTCTTTGACCCCCGCGATGACCGACCGTAACGGGGGACGTAGAGAGGCGGCTGTTTTGTGTCACATGTTGGATGTAAGAAATCATCAATATAGGATATTACACTTGCAATACTATCAAAATCCATTGAAATTATAACAATAGCAAAAACATTTCTATTCAAGAAGAATAGTAGATGGTACAGCCACGCTGATTTCAGATCGAATATGCCGACCGGGTCAGCACTACACTCACACAGAAGACCAACTCAATAATGACAGCATTGGTGCTGTCATATTTCGTTGGTGAGTGTAAGACCGGAGGCCCAATAATTCTGCATAATTCTCTCGACCTCTGAAGGCCGGGTGTATGATACAGAAACATCTCAGTAAGCCGCATGGTGTAGGTTACCATGCTGCATTGTATGCACTCACAATGAGGATGGTGGTCCCTACTCCTCGATTCTGCTCATGCTTTCCATTAAGCATAGTAGAGTCACTTCGATAGGATTTGAAATAAAAAAAACATTATACCATCATTGAGAACGATAGAATTTTTACCTTTTAAAACTGATTCATCATCATGAGACTGTTGATGTTATCGTCAATAAAGAGAAAAGAGGAATTTTAGAGATAGGAAAAACAGAGGTTAAAGTATATCAAGACAAAAAGAGAAAAATAAAAAACCATAGTGTGTGTCACCATGCTGCAAAGGTGACCTACTCTTGGATTTTATTTATACTTTGCATCAGGCAGAGTAGAGACACTTTGGTGGGCCTAAATATATATACATATAAGTATATTACGACTACTATTTATCTTAGATTTTTTGTTTTACTATCCATAAATTTTCACCATATCACATCACTACAACAATGGCTAAGAATAAATCAGGAGGAAATAAGGAGTAAGTATTTATAATCCGAGTATATATTTATAATTTATATATAATATAAAAAACTAAACAACCTCGCTTTTAAACTAGAAATAATTTTGTAATATATTTTTTTTAGTTTTTTTTTTAATTCGTTTATTGTCATCGGTCCTCGATAAATCTACAAAGTTTGAAGGAAATCTGGCCGTTTAGAGTTTGTCAAAATCGCACCCAAAGATTCCGTTTCATACATATAACAACCCAAGCTAATAAAAGCGTGGTAAGAAATATTTCGAACGAATGACACACATCATCTAGTCCCAAACAAAGCACTTACTTACAACACTCGGGTACTTACTAGACAACTGCTATAATAACATAAACATACTTTTTGTACACATAGTATACACCCAAACTACGAAACTAATATTTGCAGATCATGCAAAAATTTGGTCCGACCCGGGTATCGAACCTGAGGTATTATATGTATATCGTATACGCTGACCACTAGACTAACAAGGTAATTAAAACTTTTAGAACTTTTAAACTCAAATGAAAAATTTGAACTCACTACACTCACTTGCAGTAGAAAACAGCGAGGTGACCGTTTAGCCATTACACCATCAGAGCAAACTGGTGCAGACAGTCAATTACATGTTTTGTTTTCTACAAAAATTACTGGTAAAAAACTAAAGTTATTAAAAACCATCGTGAACATGGTATCTAGGAGACTAGTCATTAAAGTAGAGATACGCAAATTTTACACGAACTGAAACACTAAACATGCATACTAAAATGGAAATAAAATTGCAAATGGTTACATGCGTGCATTTTCTTATCAATATTTACAGACATTACCTCAATTACTGAACATTGAATCAGGTGAAAAAAAAACGTACTTATTCTAAAATATCAATTGTAAATCACGCGTGAAACTATTGTGTAAAAAACAAAAGAATGAATTAAAATATAAAACAGTTTTACACCATAGTGAAGTGGCATTTGTAACAGCACAACATGTTTCAGTTCAGTCTGTGATCTTTTGTGCTTGAGAGTGAACGACGTGCGCGTCTGATAAATCCGCTTGTTTTTCTTATCAAGATTAATGTACCTACCTATAGTGATAAAAATATCTCCAACCAGTTAAAACTACGATTGTGGAAGCTGTCACGAGAGTGTGCACGTAGCAATTTGGACATTTTACAGCGAAAATGTTGTCTAAACTGTTTACAACTGTGAAATACACCTTAGTGACGGTTAATTTTATATTTCTGGTAAGACAGTAGATTATAGTAAGACGTTTAATGTAAGTGGGGTAAATCAATGTTAGTTTGATATGTAATATTTGCAGATCACTGGTATAATAGTTCTATCGGTCGGCGCTTCGGTACAATCAGCTTACAATGGTTACCATCCGTTCTTATCAGAGAGATTTTTCTCTCTGCCAGCATTCTGCATCGCAACGGGTGTTATTATATTCCTGATCTCTTTTTTTGGATTCTATGGAGCCTACACAGAGAACTACATCATGAATATGGCGGTAAGTGGAATTTATTTTACATCTCAATATTAGTGAATGACCGTGAAAGTGTATGTTATCACATAGAGTCATGAATAGACTCTCCTGATGGCTGTGAACATTGGAGTAATTGGTGTTAATTGAAGCTGATAATGGGCGGCTCATGAATATTTTTCGCATTTATCTACTGAAATAAAGTATGGTAAATGTCAAAGTCAATTTTATTCTATGAAAAACAGTAAAATACTTAATACATAATCGTCTTGCAAGGTAAACATCTCCATCACTTTTGTAAACATAATTATCATGATTGCGACGTTGTTACGTTACATCATTATTTGTCGAAACATACGCTTTTGACATAAACTCGCATTAGTCTGGTCCGGGATGTATAAAATTAGCCCAGTAGTATAAACTCTTCGTAGGTACCAAGCCGGGTGCCCTATTTTCGCGCCATTAAATTTGACATGGCGCCCAGAGAAATGTCACACACACGTTGTAATAAATTATTCCCTGATAATTTTCGTAAGATAAGAACAAAGTAAATGAGGAAGTTATTCGTTTTGTAATTACAGGATTTAAATTATTAGTTTTACAAATCTTCATATTTAATGTGAATAGTGTGAATAAAAAACTTCTTTCTGTTATATTTGAAATATTTTATTAAACTTAGTTATTTTAAATGTGCCTTTAACTATCCGTCAGTCATAAACTTAGAACATCGTGAAATAATTTATTACCTACTGCTTCTCTACACAATGGTTTTCTTCTATATTATGCGCACGGAATACATTATTTTTAAAAAGTACAAGTGAAATTAAAATTAATAGGAACATAATTTAAATTTTTTTGTCACCTCACTATTAGGGTTACCTTTAAAAACTTTAAGTAAGATGGAAATTAAAATTTTTTCTTTGGAGAATGAAGTATATAATTTTTTTATTTTATCTATCAAAGATGTAGGTAAATAGTGCATCTCATTGTGTAACTCACAATAAGGGTTACCACCTTTTTGAAGTAGATTTAGGTAGTGAATAGTTAGAAATTATATGTTATATTATGTACTGCTAAGGTAGTAGTACCACGCTGATTTAGCACGAGTGGCTCGAACAGGGCGGTACTACCCGTTCATCTAAAAGACCATTAAATAAATCACCCAAAACGACAGCGTTCGTTCTGTCATGTTTCGTTGATCTAGTGGATAGCGTATGCAACTGCTAATCAAGAGGTCTCGGGTTCAAATCCCGGGTCGGGCGAAAAAGTGCTTTTGGGTTTTTCTTAGGAAATTCCTAATAGTAGCCCGGAGTTTAGAAGTTTGGCGGTCATTCACGCCCGTGCCTCGGAGAGCACGTAAAGCCGTCGGTCCCGGTTGTCATGAATATCTATTGCAATCGTTATTGGGAAGTCAGTGCCCTGAAATTGACTGACAACTAGTTCAACCTTCGAATTTCAGTTTTCCCTTAGGGCTGCGAAGGTCCGATGCCAGTTGCTCCGTGGAAAAACTGATATTCAGGTAAAACCACTTGAACTAGTAGCCGATCCCAAATAATATTTGGAATAAGGCTAGGAAGAAGAGGCCGTAGTGTGGGTTGCACACTGCACTGTTTGCTTTCGCAAACAATGCAGTGTGCAACCGCAGTATGGTGATCAAAACTGATAGGTTCAATTTATTTATGTTTTTCTATCAGGCAGAGTATAGTCACTTTAGCAGGTTCTTAAATAATATTATAATAATATTTAGTTTAAAAAGTGACCTATTACAAGCATGGTCCATTAAAGCTTCAAATTCTGAAATTGATTAGTCATCAACCAATACAGCAATAAAGCCATACATACGACAATGTCAGTTCTATTTCTTGGATATATAAATTGCTTGGATCAATTACATCACATGGCTTTAACACACTGCTTCTGGACATAGGACGTCCGTAGTGATTGAGGACTTGATTGCATAAATAATTTCTAACTATTGATTTAAGGCGCGTACCTATTGAATTTAACAGCGACTAACGCTATTGAACTTCACAGCTGTCTTAATGTTTTCCGACATCTTGAACAATCATCAGTAATCAATTATCATTAGAAATTGAAATAAATTAAAACCCCTAAATGAACTCAGACATGAAACCTATCACATGAATCAATCAAGGTATCAATTAGCTAAACCCATTCAAATAATCACGACATAAGATTATTTCATAGTTACACACGAATAAAAAGTTAACAATGTAATTTCGCTATTAAAAAATGTCTGTGTGTGGGTATTTTTAGATCCAGGACTGTATTTAATGAGACTTACCTTCGCATTGACCTTCTAATTAATTATTATTAACACACTAACGTGTACTCACGTCAGTTCACAGTTGGTATCAAGGTGGTTGATTACGTCGAATACGATCTTAGACTTTGTTATAAAACCTTATATTTTAAGGCACTTTGGAGCCTTTTGCATAAACCAAGTTGAAGTCGGCTTTATATCTATATGGAACTAACGTGGAGCGACTTCCACAACGCAAGTACTAAGCGATGCTAAAAACTTATTAGGGACATATTACATGTAGATAAAAAAAAATACTTTGTGTAGACGCTTCTCGCTTGACGACAGACATCAATTACAAAAATTTCAAATGGTTTAAACCTTAAATTGAAGATTATTTTACATAAAAGTACATATTTCTAAATATACTCGTATAGTGTTGGCACACGTCTAACGAATTGTATGCTTTATGAACACGGTTTATTAATGGCTTAAAAAGTATTTAATTTATTCTTAAAAACATTTGTTTAAAGAACATTCATTGCTGATTGTATGATTTCCCTACACAATGTCTTTGTCACGGTTTTTCTTTGAAAATAGCAAAACCAAGTCATATTTTATGGACTTGTCTGTTAATAATATATGTAATAGACAGTAGGAACCATGTTTATTGTGGAAATCGATCTCATGAGCATGATTTCATTTCAAATATTCTATTTCATATCTTTATCTTACACAGTGATATGTGGGTCATAATCGTATTCGAATAATCCAGCGTATGCGACGATTTTCGTGCATGCCTATGAATCATTTCAAAATTCTCTAAGGTTGACTTGTTTTTCATTTCGTCAGCGGAATATTAATGATTGTTAAAGTATACTCAGTAAATCGTAATCTATGTGTGATTCCGATGTTTTATATGTGCTTAGTATATGAGTAAAGTGAGAAGTGTAACTTTCGCCTACAAAACGAAATGTACGTATAGGTTTCTCAGAAATAATAATGTTTACATTTGCAGACTTCTCAAAATGTTTGAGAATTTTCTAAAAGTACTCTGAAATGCTAAAATAAAATACGAATATTCCAGTTGTTTTTACTATTTGGTAGGTAGGGTTAATAGTCAGACATTACCTTTATCCTATAATAAAATACCTCTCCTGTATCTGTTATTGTGTTTTTCTACTTTAAATGAGCGTGATGGTTTAAGTTATCGACTGCTAATCTTCAAAAGATTCGGAACATTTACTTTGAGGCAACTGACCTTCTCTCAGTAGCATTTAGTCTACTTTAAACATTTGTTAAACGGATAAAACAAGTAATATTTGACGCACATTAAACAATCAAATCAAATTGGTTTACAACATATTTTGTGAAGTATATATTACGTCATTGGCAAGTGTCACGATGAAATGACTGTTAGGATTGATATCTCTGCCTCTTGCATTTTAATTTCAGACTTTTTATCCTGAACACTGGTAATACTGGTATGATCTTTAATGCAGTATTGGCATATTTATGTAGATTGGAAACATGTGTTTATCATTCACTCCATTAGCAAACTTTAATAAATGGTAAACTATTTAAATATATATAAATACTAGCTGCGCCCCGCGGTTACCCTCGTATTTTAAGGATGAAAAGTGGCCTATTAAATATTCAGAACTTATTTTTAAATTAGCCATTTACACTGGTTGCTATGCAAGTGTATTAAGCATAGCAACCTGTGAAGTTTTGACAGGAGATAAACAGTGATACATATTGACATTTACTATTTGTGTATTTAATAATCATCTAGCTTTCGCCCGTGTATCTCGATTATTGCAGTAAAAAAGAGGCTTTGTGTTATTCTGATATATAAGCTATATTACTGTAAAGTTTCATCCAAATCCGTTCAGTACTTTTTGCGTGAAAGAGCAACAAACATACATACACAAATACATACATACAAACATACTTACAGCAATTATTTCTGTTATTTTGACTCGAAACCAACATCTTATTATTTTCTTACTCATTATCATAAATTGTGTCTACATTAACAAACTCTAAAATAAGACGCAAAAGTACAAGAGTTGTAAACAATTTGTGACGTAAAACTATGAGTTCGTTTTGCGTATGTATACTATTTATGGAAATTAAAAAAAACCTGTTTAATAATTATAATTATTATTATAACTACATCATTAATTTTTTTTACTGTGATAGCTATGTTGAAGTAATGAAGTACTACCACAGAATACATAATAGTACCAGTACAGAAGACTCACTCCGAAAAGTATATAACTAACTATATATATAACTTATTTATTAGCTTCACCTGTATGTTTGTTTGTTTGTAACCAACTCCTTTAGTTGCGATTTTGACCCCTACTTTAAACGGCCAGATTTCGTTGATGTTGTGAATAGCTACAAGTATATACAAGTCTTCGAAATCTGGCCGTTTAAAGTGGGTCAAAATCGCACCCATAGGAGTTGGTTACAAACAAACAAACATACAGGTGAAGCTAATAAAAAGCGTGTAAAAACTATTTAATAATTTACAATTCCATTCTTGAAATAATACCAAAGATGATATACCTCAGCTTCCTAATTACTACAAATATTTAAAGGTATCTGGGGGGATGATTGGCGCTTCGGACTGGTCTGGCCGCATACAAAGGGTCTTAAAATAGTACCTACCTTAGATAATATGTATCAAATTTAGATTTGGTACTATAACGTAGTTTACCTAATTTTTTCACAACTTTCAAGACGTCTGGCAGAAGTAATGGCCCACGGAAAGTGTCTGGCAGTAATGAATTTTAATTTTAAATAATATTCTTAAAAATATTGTAAATACTAGCTTTGCAACTTTAACGTAGGTAAGTAAGGTTTTTATTCATCTGTACTTCGCGCTACCTCAGAACCGGCCCCGTTTTCAAGCTAATGGGTACGCATACATCTTAACAAGACATTGTACTAATAATCCTGAAAATTTCAGCTTTGCACAAATGATGTAGGTCTGGCGGCTCTGGGATCTTGGACTATAATAATTATCTATTGGATACGATTTTAAATCCATGTGACTGAGGAACCCTTTACTGTGCGTGGCCTGACATGCACTTGGCAGATTTATACTACATCTATTAGTGAATAAAATATTTCCCAGTATTATAATTATTTGCTCAAACTGCCTCGTTGGTCTAGTGGTTAGATACCCTCGCTGTCAAAAGATTAAGTTCAATTCAGATCGCACAGCGCCGAATCACTATGATTATATTCACCTACAATTGCGTCTCTTTCTATCGTGTAACTCTTATGCAGGCACCACACTTCGTTATGCGCTATTCGTTATGTGTCTACGCCGTATTCGGCCACATATTTGTTATGCGCGCAAACCAAATAAGGCAAATATGTGTGTTGTAGAGAAGTGTCATTGTCATTTTTATGGTGAACGAAACGAAACCATACGAACGAACGAAACATATTATTTTAATTCCCTTATTATTTTAGTATATTTACAGAAACAATACTTAAATGAAGTCTCATTATTTTGATCATATGAGAGATTATTTTAATCGTTTTATCGATTAATAGTATTTCTAAAACTGTTTTATAATCTATGGTTGTTAGTTATGCACAGGGCACTTCACTACCCGTCTGAAGTGTAGGCAGTCGATGCGTGTATTAGCCATAATCGTGTCCTTTGAAGTGTGTCAAAAAACCGACAAGTCGACGGATACCCGTATTCGCTATTCGGCTTATGTGTCTATGCGTACGAATAAAGCGAATATGGGCGAATATACTCTCCACACTTCGCCGTATGCGCGCGAATAACCCGCATAACGAATAGCGCTAAACGAAGTGTGGTGCCTGCATTAACTGTTCTGACGATGTCTGTTCGACCGGCGTGTCTGACCCGGCAGGCAGCCGGCCAACTATACCTAAACTGCGAAGTGACACCCCCCTGGTACTACACTATACACTCACTCACACAAAAAAAATATTCTTCAAAGGATAGTAAGTTGTTCCAGATTAACACTAAGTATTTGTTCTATGTGTTATTCTCAGAGATCGGAATTAGGTGTGTGAAAATACCTAAAGTTTGCAGCGGGACATAATATGAAGCTGTTACAACCACTTAAGTAAAACCGGGTTTGAATTTATTGGTTTCGTTTTGTTTTTTTTACATGTTCCTTACCTTTGAAACACCGAACTATAAACATTTACAAGCTGCTAATACAGTTCTAAATAAATTTTCTGCTAATACAGTTCTAAATAATTTGTTTTGTACTTTTCCGGTTAAAATTCGGTCTTTTAGTCCCAATTGTTCTTTGTCGGTCAAACACAGAATTTTATATATCTGCAAAATGCTAATGCGGTTTTAATTTCTTTTTTTGATCTGTATCTTAAGTTAAAAAGTTTTGCTACAGGTTGATGCAAGGAAAACGAACATTTTCGCGTCTTTACATAGTTTTGAAGTCGGCTTTTTTTAAATTATTAAAACTGCACTGCATAAAAAATAAATTAAAAACATTTATTTCAATTGCAAGAACAGTGGTTGTAACAGCTCCATATTATTATTGCAAACTTACTGCAAACTTTAGGTAGTTTCACACACCCAATTCCGATCTCTGGTAATTCTGAACGAAAAGTTAGATTAGAGAGTCGATAATATATCACGTTTTGTACGTACCGCCGTCTCATGATTATTTAGGTATACTTACACTAGCTTAATAAGTTAGTTACCTATTAAGGTTAAGTAAAATAGTTTATGAATTTCTGCTTTTCAATTCATTCGGCGGTTATATTTATTGCTAAAAAGTTTTAATTGTATTTTTTTTAAGTCCTAATTTACTAATTACGACATTTACTTACTTTAGCTATAAACTATTGGAAAATGTCAATTTTAGAAACATCTAATCTAAAAGATACCGTATGATCAGTGAGTGACCAATGATCCCTTATTTTCCTACTCTTAAGGTTGTTTTTTAAATTAGTAGAGAACTAACCTCAATGAGTACCTTTTCCAATAAAATAATTTCGAAAACATACTACTCCGTCAAAAGTTATGCGTGGTCATATATTATAGTCCGAGAGTGAACAATCAACCATTCCCTTAGGGTTGCAATTCATTTTCTAAGTCTATATTGGACCAACTTCGTAGTATACCCTTTCAAACAGAAAAATAATTATCAAAATCGGACGACTCTGTAAGTTATGGGTGGTTATATTTTCGTAGTTAATTGATAAACTCCCCTGTTTGTATCGTTGGTTAAAAATAAACTAATTACCTATTGTCTGACAATATATTCGACTTCCTGGTCGGACCAAATGTTTATGTGATCCGCAAATATTCGTTTCGGAGTTTGAGTGTTTTCTCGGTAAAATATGTTTATAATACGTTTACAAAAAGCGGTCAATTGCGAGTCGGACTCGTCCATGAAGGGTTCCGTATCAGCAAGTAACATCATATAAAAGTTCTTGTAGTTCGTTGTAACTTTGATCGATGTTTTTATAATAGTGTATTGATTGAATGGAAGGTAAATTGCGTGTTACGATTTATGACGTATTACAAAAAAACTACTAACTAGATCTCGTTCAAACCAATTTTCGTTGGTAGTTTGCATGGTAATGTACAACATATTTTTTTTTAGTTTTATCACTCTCTTATTTTAGAAGTTACGGGGGGGGGGGGGGGGGGGCACTCATTTTTCCACTTTGGAAGTCTCTCGCGCGAACTATTCAGTTTAGAAAAAAATGATATCAGAAACCTCAACATCATTTTTAAAGACCTATCCATAGATACCTCACACGTATGGGTTTGATGAAAAAAATTTTTTTGAGTTTCAGTTCCGAGTATGAATTCCCATTCCCTTAAATGTAATGTATTTTTTCTATTTTTATGTGAAAATCATAATGCGGTTCACAGATTACATCTACTTACATCTACTTTCAAAAGTATAGCTCTTATGGTTTCGGAAAAAAGTGGCTGTGACATACGGACGGACAGACAGACAGACATGACGCATCTATAAGGGTTCTGTTTTTTGCCATTTGACTACGGAACCCTAAAAAGTGTTTATGTTTATGTATCTACATCAGTTGTCTAGTACCCATGCTCTGTATAGTTTGGGACTAGATAGCGTTGTGTGTATGTGTCCGAAATATTTATTTATATATATTTCATTTGTTTTCAGTTTGCGGCTGCCATGATTCTCATATTCGTGTTCCAACTATCCGCATGCATTGCTGGTTATGCCTTGAGGAGTAACACTGTGCCGCTGGTTCAGCAACAGCTTATGTCAACTATGGAGTTGTATGGTCCTAACAAAAGCGTGGAAGTAACAAGACTTTGGGATCAAGTACAAGAGGATGTAAGTATACCAGTTTACTTTTCAAAACCTTTTTTAAAGTGAACAAAAGAACTATATTTTTAAGGCTGAAAGTTTAATGTTAATTGGATCCACATTCAAAGCAAAGTCATAGCTTGAACTTGTAATGCTTTTTTGATCTGGTAGTCTGCTGATCTCTGGTTCGATTGCCGGGTCGGACCACAAATATTTGTGTGATCTACATATATTTGTTTCGGAGTCTGGGTGTTTTTCTATGTATAATATGTAACTATTAACAAAAAATAGTATATTTATGTTTTTATATCAGTTGTTTAGTTACCCATAATATAAGCTCTACTTAATTTGGGACTAGATGACGCTGTGTGTAAGATAGTCCGAAATATTTATTTATTATTTGACTCCTCCTAGCCTTTATTCCCAAGTTTATTTGGGGTCGGCGACTAGTTCAACCGGTTTTACCTGAATTTCAGTTTTTCCACGGAGCGACTGGTATCGGACCTCCGCAACCCTAAGGGAGAACTGAATTTCTAAGATTGAACAGTATATTTGAGGGCACTGACTTCCCAATAACGATTGCCATTGATGTTCATGACAACCGGGACCGACGGCTTTACGTGCTCTCCGAGGCACGGTCGTGAATCACCGCCAAACTTCCAAACTCCGGGCAGCTATTAGGAATTTCCTAAGAAAATCCCAAAATCGCTTTTTGGCCCGACCCGGGATTTGAACCCGAGACCTCTTGATTAGCAGTCGCATACGCTAACCACTAGACCAACGAGGCAGTTATTTATTATTTGACTATGGACTTTTAATAAAAGTGTTGAATAAAATGTTACGACTATTTTTTAATTACTGCGATCGGATTGGATTATAGTTTTAGACTTAAGATAGGCAGTCAATAAAGCATGATCTAATACAATTTATATTAGTATTTTAGACCACTGACTCTTGAGTGTTAAGCGCATTAACGTGTTGTTTGATTAGAGAAACTAATTGAACATAAAAAAGATTACCCGAAAATAAACATTGCGCATTTCTTTGTCGATGTGTGTGTAAAAGTAGGAATGAATACTATTCTATTTTAACATCGCATTAATCATTGAACGGTTCGAAGGTCATGTTGTTGATATTGCTCTTCATATATTATTAGCTGACCTACGCAACCTCGCCTGCCATTACCCGTAGCGTGATGTTATAACAGAGTGAACAAATTAATCACTACATGTTGTGGAGGAACGAGTGTCGTGTTCCTCCATTACAAAGGGAGGATCCTCCCACCAAGCGAGGTGATCAGGCCTGATGGTTGACGTTAGGATGTTGTATATTCGTTAATCGGTGCGAGAATTTCTCTATCGCGATTCAGGATTAGTAGTTACCCCGTATAGTTTATTCCGTGTTTTCTTCGTGGTTCAATGTTTCTTCGGTAGATGGCGCCGTTGTATGTCTTTCGCTTGTGCTGTATGTGGAAGTCACCAAAATGTTATAAAATAAAGTTCTCAGACGTGTTTGTCTGTCTGTTTGCGATAAACTCAAAACCACTAAACCGATTTAAATGAAATTGTACCCAGATAGTCTAAAGCCTGAGAAAGGACATAGGCTACCTTTTACCGCGATAAACGACATATACGCTGGCGGAGCCGCGGGCGAATATGATATGTAATTACCCCTGTTAATCAATTTTACTGACCCTCTTCTTTTTGGTGTGCCGCTTGTATATGTTTTACACGTTTAAATTACTTATTGCTTATCTATCATGAACAATCATGCTTAAGTGATTGCTTTACCGTGGCAATTGTATAGTAAACAGTTTAGGCTACCAAAGTTTCCGTGCTAGGTAATAGAATCGTCTCAGGTAGAATCACAAAGCCTCGAAGCCATGATAAGGAAAATGTGGTAACAACAATAAAAAAATGAATCATTTCTTTTATAAAATAGACGAAAGAAAAGGAACGAATGAATAGACTCTTCGGCCGATGATGACAGAGACTGGCCGCTAATCAATATTTCTAGTTCGGATTTGATAAAATTTTCTCATAAAGTATTTCTTGGCTCTATTCTCAGTCCTTCTTGCATTCTTACGTCGTTGTCTTGTTTGAAAATCCTAACTATTTTAACAACTAAATAAAATTTAAGTCTGTAACTTCAAATTATCAGTTTTTCTCTAAATGCATATGAAAGTATGTACGGCATTTAAATTAGAAAAGCGTTTTTTCAATTTTTGTCTGTCTGTCTGTCTATTTATTTTGATTTAACTTTGGAATGGCTGGACGGATTTGACGTCACTTTCACATAGGCTTTTAAAAGAACAAAATAGATATAAACACAACTAAATAAATAATTAAACCCACAACATTCATAAAGGTAGCAAGTGCCCTGACGACCGCTTAAACCACTGCGACATACAGGCAGTCTAATCGGGCATTCGTTTCTATGTGAAGTAGACGTATTATATCACCCGCACTCGGCCAGCGTGGGGACGTATGGCCTACGGGTTGTTGATAAAGTTACAAGACAGTTTAATTTTTATTCCTGGATATGTTCGTGGTCCTGGTGTACAGGGGGAAATGTGGTGGTGTGCAAGTGACTAATCCCAAAATATAAATTGGAAGGCAGACTCTAGGTAGTGGAGCAACGCTGATTTAAGTATGAATGGGCCGACTCGGCCAGGGGAGTACTGCCCTCACAAAGACCAACCTAAAAATATCAGCATTTGTGCTGTCGTCTTTCATTGGTGAGTGTGAGACAGTAAACAATGTGGCTGTAAATCAGCTTTGCAGTCCTCGAAAGCTTTATCCTTATGCGTATCAGATATAGCTGCACGTATTTCAAGATCTGCCCAGGTCTTTGGCAAAGCTTTACGAATGATGCAGTTACATTTCACCAGTGAGGGTCAGCTGCATTGCTTGCATTCACAATGAGGGTGGTTATTCTGTATGTCATTCATGCTTTCCATCAGGAAGAGTAGAGTCACTTTGGTAGGTCTAAATATAAATGTCTAATTAGGCAGGTAGTCATTGATTCTTTCAATTATTTTCAGTTCGAATGCTGTGGTGTTGTGAACGCGAGCGACTGGATAATACCCTTGGGTACACAGGAAACGAATGGTCTACCAGTCAGCTGTTGTATTCATGTACCTGGAACTGTCCAGATATTCAATTGTACTATCGATCAGGCTAATAAAGTCGGATGCTCCGAAGCGTTCGGTAGCTGGGTTAAGTCGCATGCTGCTAGCATCGGTGCCGCTGGTGTTTTCTTAGTATTAATGCAGGTAATTTGAAAAAATATAAATTATGATTATGATTATGAAAATATATCGCAATAGATAAAACACTGTTTTGGTAAAATTGTACTTTTAAACTTCGATTTATTATATAACTTGAAAGCGGCGTGGCGACCGCTTTCAACGTCCAACCGCGCAATTAAGTTTTATATTGGAAGTAGTAAAATGTATCTTGACAACAACAAAGGGCTTGTTCAATAAATGAAACCGTCTCCAAGAGCCGGCCTCTAAAAGAGCAAACTAGGTATGGGTCAAAACAACTTGACAGAAACCGTATGAAAACCAACGTGTGTGTATCGTGGTATTCTGTAGTAGGCCAAAACTTCCTATTTACAGCAATGAACCGCCAAACGCTTTTGCAGGTGATGATATCTTCCCAACACGATCCTAATCGATATCAATGTTACGAAATGATGCCATTTTCTTTCTTTCCAGGCTTTAGCTGTGGCTGGAGCGTTATGGATGGCCAAAATGTCCAGAGAAGAGCGAGGGGCATATCCTTAAAGATTTAACAGTATAGTTTAGTAGATTCATACAATACGGACCATCCATCCGTTATTTATTTATGAACAAATTGTTTCACCATTCAGTATGAAAGTGTAGAATTAATTTTATATAGTTTCTTGTGTACTATTTGAAAATGTAACTAGAATTGATAAGATTAAAAGTGTTATGTTTTTGGGTGATTCACTGCCGTAACTGATATGTTATTCGAAGATTATTTTGCGTCTGGATCAATATATTTAAATTTTTACTTGTACTATTACATATATTGATGCTAATATTACTTTTTATTAGGTGCACTTTAATGCATTACAATTTTACTACAAAACTTTTTATGGTGGAAGAAATCAAAACTTACAATTTATTTCACCATTTTAATGTACTGACTTATATTTTAATTCTTTTTATGCATAAATTTATATTTCATTCCAAATGCACTCAGAAACAAGCATGAATTTAAAAAAAAATTGTATACCTACATGATATGATATCACCACCCGAGAGGAAATTAAGTACACATTACTAAATACATAGGTTTAAGCATATTTATTGTGTTCATCATCATCATCATCATCATCAGCCTATCGCAGTCCACTGCTGGACGTAGACCTCTCCCATTGCACACCACTCTGATCGATTTTGGACTTCTCGCATCCAGCTCCTGCTAGCCATCTTACGCAGGTCGTCACTCCACCTCGCCAGTGGGCGTCCTACACTACGTTTACCGAGACGCGGTCTCCACTCCAGAACTCTTCTATCCCAACGGTCATCAATTCTGCGGCTAATATGACCAGCCCACTGCCACTTCAGCTTGCTAATCCGGTGGGCTATGTCGATGACCTTAGTTCTCTGACGGATCACCTCATTCCTCATACGATCTCTCAGAGAAACGCCGAGCATAGCCCTTTCCATAGCAGGCTGTGCAACTTTAAGCTTGTGGACCAACCGTACCGTAAGTGTCCAGGTCTCGGCTCCGTATGTCATGACAGGTAGGACGCACTGATTGAAAACTTTCGTTATTGTGTTATTCAATTTTAATTAAGTTGAATATGTTCACGTATTCCTGAAGAATTATTAATAGCAATATACATAAGCTCTAATAATACACCTTTAAGTGGCTTAAAGTACATCATACTAGAATTTTACAGTTGTATAATAGTAGAACATTACGATTTTTGTGCACTAATACATATAGACCGACGATGAAAAAAAAAAGATTTCCTTCTAAATGCCCTTAACGTAGTCACTAAATATTAAGAGAAATATAAGCACTTAGGTTTTCCCTAATTATTAGTGAAATGAAAATGTCAGTAGGGTTTACGTAACTCTCACTTTCAGTGGCCTTTTTAATTTAGGTGACGTTGGTGAGTATAATGTACTCTATGTGTATTTACATATATTATTCCTTTACCCTGGCTCACCAACACACACGCAAGCATCTTCGTACTTCCCGCTCTTTTCTCTTTTTCACTATATACTCCTCTATAGTCTATGGTCGTCATATGGGCTCGAGACAGGTATGGAACCTTGTTGTACATTGTATATATATATTAGACCTTTACTCATGGATCTACATGCACTACAGTGACAATGGCCATAAGTGTGCTTCTGGCACTTTAAGCCATCTGTTCTATATTCTACAAGGAGTACCTACCTACTACTAGTTCAACTTACAGTCCAGTTGTACTTACTTCAATTAATTTATCGAGTAACCGCCTCACGTCAGTTAATAGTCATCAGTTTTGTTTTTAGATAGTTTTGTAAATAATGTCGAAAAGTAAATGTTATTTGCAAATAATTTTCGCAGAATTATCGCCAAACCGTTTACCCAATTTACCAAGTTTTATATAATCATGCAGATTACTTAAACTTTTGTTATTTTAGTATAATTGTCACTTAATATTATGTGTGAAAGTTCAATTTGTTTTTTTATTCTTATTTTTTTTTTTAAATGGTTAATTAAATTCGAAAATTGATTTTAAAAAGGTTTTGTCATAATAATATAAAAAAAATAACCATAGAAAAGTCCAGACGAAAAAACTAAAACTAACTAAGTCAATAAATACTATTTAGGTATTAACTTTAACTTAGAAATATATAGAGGATATGTTTGAAATCCCATATCGCAACTATAGATACTTGTGTTTACGTTATTATTGCCTCAGTACGGCCGAAGTTCATGATATTTATTTTTCTAGTTTAATCTATTGTTAATATTTGTGCGTATAATATATGTTTACCAAAAATCTTTAATTGATGTTTAGACTACTGTAACATATTGAAATAAAGGCTTTAAGAAACAACAATGTGTTTTAATAGACCCCATTTTACTCAAACATTTTTATTCAATAAATATACTTCGACCTTGATCGAAGAGTGGACCAAAATTTGTCTACACTCCCTCATTTTATTCCTTTTACTGCATCATTTTTAACCAACAAGAGTAAAGAAGAAGATCGATACTCTCCAGAAGAAGTATCACACTGAGGAGTACCGGATGATTTTCAACCTTTACGATAGCTCGGCGGCATCAGTATGGTCTACAACCATAATCAAATGAAAATCAAAAGCTTTAATATCCTGTAGACCTTTTCAGACAATTTCAAAACGTACTTAGCGCCACTGACTACTTGCTCATTAGGTATTTTATTAATGAAAAACAAAAACTATATTTAATTGCAACTGCTAATTCCGTAATCTAATGTATAGATAACCGTCTCTACATATTTGCGTTTTGAAACAAAAGAAAAACAACAATTTTGAAGTAAAAAATTAGAACAAACACATTGCTCATTCTTTAATTCGTTTCGCGTTTTATATCGCCATTTGTTTATTCAACGAGAATTGTATAAATGTTTACGACTGGAATATTTTTAAGAAATTAGATAGGTAGTTGAAAAACGTCAGGATACGATCCTAAGCCTATCAAAGAGACTACTCTGCCTGATTTAAAGCATAAGTAGAATCCTCGAGCAGTGGTCAACATCCTCAATGCGAGTGCAGACAATGCTGCATCTCAGGTGGCGGAGTGTGATGCTACTGTGTCATTGGACCTTCGGTCTAGGTTGTCATTTAAGGTTAGTTTTCTGTGCGAGGGTAGTACCCAGTCGTTTCGGCCCATTCGTATCGAAATCAGCGTGACTAGAGGAGAGGCTTATGTCCAGCAGTGGACTGTGATAGGCTGATGATGAACTTGGAATGTGACCCTTTCGATTACAAAAATATTTTTAAAAACCAGTCCACGATAAATAGTTCACAATTGAGGAAGGACGGGTAACAAATATATAAAAAGAAAACACTCGAATTGTCTCTTTAGTGCTTTCTAGACGATGTTCCAAACAAGGACTTTGTCTATGCAAGAAATTGCAGTGTTTTTCACATATATATAGCGCGTCCAAAAGACAACATTGAGCATGATTAACAGTTGTTTGAGTAAAATAATATGCACGTCACGTGGTCACGTGATGTAACTATAATAGAACGTTCGACTCGCTGTCTTTTCATGTTTCTAACAGTTATTTCTAGCCAAAACACTTATTCAATGATTTTGTTTCTTTTGAACATTCCAATGCGTTGCTCATCAATTGTGGGTAAAATCTAAAGAATAACTAAGACTACCGTTTCAGTTTTCAGACAATGCAACATCATTGGAAAAGTTATAGGATATAAAAAGAGCTTTCGGACAGAGAAAATCACCATGACCATCATTAGCCTTTAATAATACAAAGATGCATATTAGCTTCTTCTATAAATGTCATATCAGTTATCAATTACAACATAATATATGCATTTTAGGGTGAATTTTTTGAACCGAGAAAATGTCATCATCATTATCTTCCTACCCTCCTCCCAAATTAATTTGGGGTCGATGCTACAGGTTAATTTTCTAATCTGAGGTCGGTGCAATGAATTTTCTTCTTCCATTCTTTATCCGAGAAATGAGTATGAACTCGATATCGACGACGACATTAAAGAATAAGTTATTGCAACTATAAAATGACCAATGACCTGTGCTAATGTAATCATTTAATGTGTATTTATTATTGTTTTTCTAATATCTATGGCACAAGGGTACAAGGAACTTATGATAGCTGCTATTACTTTTGTAGATTATATTTCTTAAAATGATATCAGAACTACTAGCGCTCTCAAATGTTAAATGAATAATACAGGGCGGGCGAACACTAGAATCTAATATTCATTCTAATACTAAAAATTTATAATTCGAAAGACACTGACTCTATGTTTGTAACGCTTTCATGGCTAATTCATTCTAGGCTAGGCATTCTATGTAACTTGGCATGGAGATTCTTGACATAGGACATAGGCAGCCGACAAATACGCCGGTGGGGCGGTGGCAATCAAAAACTAGTGTAATAAAGATGACTCAGCAATAGCATGCAAATTTTAGCCTCTACATAAAAGCATAGAGATCTGATTTTTCTAAAAACAGGCCATGCGTGACCCAACAGAACAGAACATGCGTGTTCGAAACACAATGATAAAATCTATAAACAATAAGAGTGTAAATCATACATAACGTGACCATACGTCCCGCTTTCGGCGGGATTGTCCCGCTTTCAAGCTGTCCGTCCCGCTGTCCCCAACGAGAACAAAATTGTCCCGCTTTTACGAATAAACCTCTATACCTACTTACTTATTACTTGCCTACATTATTATATCGCGAAAGACGGCAGCGCAGTGCAGCGTTATACAAAACACAAATTAATATCTCAGTCTAATTTAAGAAAAAGTTAAGATTGTCTTTATATTTGAATAAATAAATATATTAATAGTTCATTTATCTATTGTGCATCATATGTTTATTTAGAGACTTACTGAATACTTGCTTATCCCAATTCCTTATTATATTACATAATTTTAACAAATAGGAACCGACTTCAAAGAAAAACTATTCCGAGTACCCAAATCGCGACAATTGTGCCTATGATATTTGAGGAATTCCCTCGATTTCCTAGGGATCCCATCATCAGATCCCGATATGATGACGATGAGACCACCTGTAAGTTACGCCCATTTCAATGCAAAAATAATTTTTGAAATCGGTTCATAAACGAAGAAATTATCGCTGAACATAGGTACATAAAAAAAAAGAATACGACGAATTGAGAACCTCCTCCTTTTTTGAAGTCGGTTAAAAATACATACTAAAGTAACTCTAATCGGGTTCTTATGTTTCATGCCTAAACCGTGGAACTGATTTTGCTGTAGCAAAGTAGTTTTTTGTTGCGAAATTATTTATAAATATTATTTTTAGGGTAAGTTGGTGTAAGAATTTAGATGCCAGTGAGGATAAGATACAACAATAAATTATTTTAAGTCATTTTTAAACCATAATTTTTATCCCTACTAATATTATAAATGCGAAAGTAACTCTGTCTGTCTGTCTGTTACGCTTTCACGCCTAAACCACTGAACCGATTTTGATGAAATTTTGTATGAAGATAGAACTGAACTTGGGAAAGGACATAGGATACTTTTTATTATATATATTTTTTAATTTTTTTTTTACCGAATTCTACGCGGGCGAAGCCGCGGGCGGAAAGCTAGTATTATATATATTTATATAATTACACCGATGTACCCTATAAATGTATTTATTTATTAAATATAGAAAATTCCGTAGGCGTCCCGCTTTGACACGAAAAAAAAATGGTCACTTTAATCATACAGTGTTAAAAAGGATCAATGTACTCGACCTTATGGTGTGATCGAAATCGGTATTTATATTTCCATGTACCAAATATTCTTATCGGAATAATGTTAAGGAATGCGTTCTAACTACTCAATCAATCGTTATGTAAATATTGCATGCTATTGTTTAGTATTAGAGACACGCTGATATCAGGATTGGTTCTGTACTACCGAGGTGGTACTACTTACTCTCACACAGATGTATGTTAGATACATAAAATGAGAGCATCCGTGCTGTTGTATTTCGATAGTAAGTGCAACATAGCAGGCCTAATGCAGTAGAAGTGTCTCACTAAGCCACCTTCGTGTGGTTCGCCATGCTGCATTTTCCGTACACACAATGAGAATGGTAGACCGTACTCTTGGATTCTACTCGTGCTTTTCTTCGGGTAAGAATAATGCCAGATTCATCATCATCCTCAGCAGCCTTTAGCAGTCCACTGCTGGACATAGGCCTCTCCTTAGAAAGGAGGTTTTGGCCTACTGTACCACGCTGGCCAGGTGGGTTGGTAAAGGGTTTGTTTCAAGTTTTCCTTCTCTTTGCATTGATGTTGTCTTGCGTAGCAATGCCAGATTGGTAGATTCAAACATATATATATTTATATAATCTAGGTGGTGTGAAATAATTTCGAAGCAAAAAATATTGTGTGTATTCCTGTCAATCATAGATTAAAAACTAAATATTAATGTAAAAAACTACGCATAAAAAATTAAATAAATCCTTTACGATAACTGACAAGTCACGCAGGTATTTTAAACTACACCTTACCATAAGTTATATATTACAGCTTACAAAGTGTGGATGCGGAAAGTAAATATTCCTTCTCGTGAACACAATACGTTGCGTCTCAGTCAGCTATCTATCGCCCAGGAATGCTTACAACTCATGGTGACCATCGCGTATTATTTGAGAAAGGAATACAAACACTCTACTAAAAATATCTCAATTATTTTACTTTTACTAGACATTCCGACGCAGCTATTTTAACCACGTGCAGTGCTAAATCGCTGGATCGCCGATCCGCTGTATCGCACGTGTTATTTGAAGGTTGCACTTCCGGATGCACTACGTGCATAAATGTGATGTCTGTAGTAGGTTAAATATGTTTATAGTTAAACAGCGACAAAACAATTCAATAATCAATATTTGTTAATATTTTTTTTTATGATCGTGCGTCTAGAAAATAAATGAGTAAACATTGATAACTTCAATTTATTTCAAAAGCGGTAAACGCAAACTAAGTTGCTGCCTCCTGCGCCAATATCGCTGCACGTTCACACGCAGAAGAAGCTGTGCAATATGTATAGATACTTAACTGCGGATTCCGCCGCCCGCACCTCTCACACGGAATCTTTACAAATAAATAGATAAAGTGTCTATTTATAACATAAAACGAATAGTTTTTTACTAAATGCATAACAAAGTATATACGATGCTTATGGCTATAAATGATTTTGTTTTAAATTAAGTTTGTCTGTTAGTTCTTTGTAATCCCCGGAACATCTGTGTCGATATTGACGGAACTTTCACTGAGTGAAAACTGATGAAATAATTACAAACTCTGAACTCCAATATTCGCTACTTTTCGCTTAATTTGTATATTAAACATTTTGTCAGACTACGTAATATACATATATTACAACAATTACAAATAAATACGCAAACTGACTATCAGTAAAGGTCGTCGGCCATTTTATAGTTTCAATGAACTTCATGTTGAAACTGGATATCAGGAAAAAGTCTACTGAATCGGGGTCTTACGTCGGTGATTAGTATTAGCTTAATAAGTTGTAACTGATTATCATATTTTTTTTTTATTATATAATGCTGCCAAAATGACTCTGCTCAGCCTGATGGAAAGCTCAAGTAGAATCCACGAGTGGTGGCCACCGTCCTCATTACCAATGTGGACAATGCAACACGGTGACCCACACTATGGCGGCCTAGTCAGATGCTTCTTCAAGCCCCGTTTGGGATCATAGTAGGAAGGAAACACATGAGTTGGTAGGGAGTTCCAGTTTTTGATTGCTCGGCACAGGAAGGAAGAGCCGAACCGCTTAGTTCTAGTGCGTATTGGTTCCACTCTAAAGCGGTGACTCCCAAGGCCAGCACGCGTGCGGACTGCTCGCCTCTGCAACCTATCGAGAGCGTCAAGCAAGTACTGCGCGGATATATCGCAAAGATGAGAACAATTCTCCACGCAGGAACGGACCTTGGTCTTATAAAGAAGAAACAGAGCTCCGGCGTGAAGAACCGTCTCACCTTGTTAAGCACACCCAGTTTACGCGAGGCCGCCTTTGTGACGCTCTCAATATACTCCCGTCGGTTGAGATCCCGGCAAATATCCATACCCAGGATACCGAGCTTATCCTGTAGTGGCAGCTGAGTGTTCTGGAAAGAAGGGAGAGGAAGGAATGGAGACCTTTTAGTAGTGAGCGCGCACACCTGTGTTTTTTTGGCGTTGAATTCAACCAGATTCTCATCATCCCATTCAGAAATATGGCTCAGAGCCCGGTCGAGCCCAGCGACAAGTTCCTGTCGTTTTTCCTCAATGTCTGACGACTTAGCTGTAGGATGCCCTAAGTATCGCCCGTGAACTGTGTTATCATCTGCGTAGCAATGTATGTCGCCAACATATCATACAAGTGTAACTGACATTTATACTTGTTACTTGTGAACAAAATCTCTCTAAAAATAACTTGGCAAGCCTAAAGGGTAACAACGAAGTTCCGAAAGTCGAATACAACTAAAATAATTTCACCAGACTTCAAAAAAGCGAGAGGAAATGGAAGTCATTTTGGGTGGGAGGTTAATCTCAGTTGGCATTCATTCTTAATCCTCCACAGTGGCAATGAACGTCTATGTATTATTGGAAAGACCGTGGTCACAAATATACGGACAATTAAGAATTTAGTTCCTCCTCAGGGTTGCGGAGGTTTGACGCCATCACATCGTAAAACAATGAAATTCAGGTAAAACCAATAGAACCAAGACTCCAAATAATGTTACAAAACAACTAAACAGATTTTGATCGGGATTTTGTAAAAGATCAACTACAGCGGGCACTTAAAGGTCTAAACCATCCTTGAGGATATGTCGCCTTGAAAAAGCAATTTTCCTCACTAGAAGAAAATTTATAATTTGTTTCTACTATACATAGTTATTGTTTTAAAATAGTGTGAATTGATACATGCGATAACGCATTGCGTAGTGGTGTAAGAGGTCACTTCGCCACTTTCTACTGCACTAGGTGTAGTGGGTTCACACGTGGGGCAACCCTTTATATGATTCACAAATGATTGTTGTGATTTTGGGTGTTCTTTATTTTCTTTTCATATATGTTTGTAAAGTTATAATCCCACGATAGGTATATTCTTAGTGTTGAAGTTGTATTTAATAAAATGTTGGTAACAAATTGGCCCTGTGGTGAAAAAATACGAAACGAATAATGAAAGAATACGGGGTAACCCAACACCTACGTCTATTACAATGATACAACAGTACAAAACCTGTCCTGGTACAATGGACGAAATCTAGTTCCCATGCTAAGGCCATTGTCGTGCAGTGGTCTTCCAAAAGCTATATAGCAACACGGTACGGCGTAGCTATACGCAGGGGTCCCTTGATTTTTCCAGGCTCCTACCATCAGATAATAGTTTCCTTATCAAGGACCACATGGGAGGCACTAGCTTGGGAAAGGATGGTCAAAATCAGTTCACCCTGTCTATAGTTCTAGGTAACAAATATGGTAAAGGAGGAGTATCGATTTGAATGCATTAAAAAATGCAGTCAAATTAGAACCTCCTCCTTTTTTGAAGTCGGATGAAAATACTCTAGGCTCTGTGTTGCTCTCTGACTAAAAGTTGTTGATGAGTGTTGATGTACAATAAAAACCAAATAAAACAATAAATGGGTGCATACCATGAATGGGTTCGAACAAAGACAACTAAATCAACCAATAGATTAAATGTGCGGTCGGGCGACACTGGGCGACACCAATCATCAATGAAAACTACATTTTTTTTCATGATTCATTTTCTCTTCAATTCACTTTCAACTTCAACCTAACTGTCTAACGTTTAATGTTTTAATTAATAAAACAATTACAGCACCCTTTTAGTGTTTTTATGATTTAAGTTCATCGAAAGTGTTTTAAAGATGCTGGTATTTAAGCTAGTGGCTACTGTATCGATGAAAGTTTTAATTAAATAAATATTTTGAGATAAAAAATATTTTACACTTATCATCACAATGACATCATTCTTGTAAATTGATTTAAATCAGTATTAATTTTTAGGGTTCCGTAGCCAAATGGCAAAAAACGTAACCCTTATAGATTCGTCATGTCTGACAGACATGACGAATCTATAAGGGTTCCGGTTTCCGTTCGTGATCGATCCAAATCGATGATTTTAGGGTCCGGCTACGGAACCCTAAAATCATCGATCAAAGTTACAACGAACTACAAGAACTTTTATATGATTTTACTTGCTGATACGGAACCCTTCATGGGCGAGTCCGACTCGCACTTGGCCGCTGTTTTAGTGCTAGACCGAAGAAAATATAACACCTCTACGGGTGAGAAAATTAAAGGATAAAATAATGAAATTTTCAACTGAAATGAATACTTTCTGTATTCGTTGAAGGGGATGTTTAAACTAACTGAAATTTCTTGGAAAAAGCCAATATAATTACTTACAGTCACTGAAGACAGTTCTGAAATTTAAAAAGTAAGTAAAGTAAATATATTATGTAAGTATCGAAAGATTGTATAAAATCATATACAGTTTTAATATTTTTTCCATTTTTTTGTGATTGGCGACCGCGTATCTGGCGGAAAACGCAGGCCATACAAGGTGGTCCGACGACCTGGTGAAGGTCGCGGGAAGCCATTGGATGCGAGCATCACAGGATCGATTGTTCTAAAGAGCCTTGAGTAGGCCTATGGCCAGCAGTGGAATTTTTTGGCTGAGATAATGATTTGCCGTTTCAAAATAGGTAGTTAGGTAAATTTAAAAAACCGCATAAGTAGAAAGAAACACATCCATAATTATTACAAAAATGATTGTAATTCTTATACAATCACAAACTATTACACCGCTGTCATACACAAGTCCCACAATACGACATTCAAACGCGCAGTGGCGTGACGTACTATTTACCTATTACATTAGCGTTTAAAAGCAGACGCAGTAATTGGCTGAAAGAAAATCGACGTGTTTCCTTTGCCTCTGAATAATATCCAACAGTCATAGTTTGACATAGACAGCGAGCGTTACGTTATCAAGACAAGTGATAACATTCGAGTGAAAAACTTCAGTATACGGTGGATTATCGACTCGGAAACATTACTAGTGCTGTGTTAAATAAAAATGGCGCAGAACAATCTAGAATTCGGAATGAAGTGCATTAAATACATGCTGTTGTGTATAACGGCTATTTTTGTGGTAAGTTAAACGTAAAAAATATTATATTCGACCAATTATTGTCGAGCTCAATTATATTGCGACATATTTCTTGGCATTGTGTTTTGTTATCTGTGCTTTATCCTCTTATCATATGGTGAATAAAAGCGATTGTATTGTCTATAGAATTTTTTGAACTCTCTTTATATATTCTAATATGAACTAAAGATGAAAAAAACAGGTCGATATTTTTTATTTAATTTATGAAAGAATGTAATTAACGAAATAATTTTGACTTTCGATAAATTTATGACAACTGTTGGAAGCCCAGTGTTCAAAATCCGACCATAATTGATTTAATTTCTTAGCTTTCTGTACTCCTAATCCATATAAACTTTAACTGTAAAAGTTTTCATACTCCTCCGTTCCTATGAAGGGTCCTAGGAAGGGGTACATTGTTTTCACTTACCGGAAACGTCATTTAGGAGACAATTGCTTTGATATTTTTTTAAATTAATAGGTTTGAGTATAGTTGATCGTTAAATTGGCATCGTCTAAAAATCGGGCAAGTGCGTGTCAGGCCACGCATAGAATAGGGTTCCTTAGTCATATACAATGCCTAGTTACAAAAACAAAATGTGTTTAAAGTTGAATAACTTACGAACGGATACCTAAATCGAAAAATGGTTTTATCAACCTCGCAATGTTTTTAAAAGACCTATCTGACGATATCCCACACAATCGGGTAAACGCAATGAAAAATAAGCATCCCCACTTTAGGTGTAAGAGAGGTACCCCAATTAAAACATTTTTCGTAATTTTAGTGTAGCACTTTATTATATATCCATTAGATATCCATGCAAAGTTTCATTTTTCTAGCACCAACCGTTAGGGCGGTAAGTCGAGGACGGTCGGACGGACATGACGAATCTATAAGGGTTCCGAGTCATGAACTACGGAACTTTAAAAACATCCCCACTTTACGTGTAGGGGAAGTACCCTAAATAAAAATATTTTTCATGATTTTATTGTAGCACTTTGTCGACGTGATAGAAACACATATCCATTGCAAAGTTTCATATTTCTAGCACTAACCGTTTGGACAGTAAGTCCAGGACGGACGGACATGGCGAATCTATAAGGGTTTTCGAGTCATAAACTACGGAACCCTAAAATTAATAAACTGCTAGGAAAGTAGTATAGTACAATTGTCATAACAGCCAACTTTTAAATAAGTTTAAAAATATATTTATTTTGATGATTATCATTTTGTTAGTGCATTTTATACAGAATTTATTTGCTTTTACAAATACGCAATGAAGATCTTAATAACCATAATGAAAGCATTTATAAACATTTGCATAGCATGTCAATGAAATATATTTGCATAATAATTACTTAACTTTATTTTATGCATTAGGAAACAGTCTCAAGAGTGTTTAAGGCATTTTAAAGTACAAATGTTTTAATTTTAGTTTCATGTTTCGTAATGGTAGTGACTTTATTGGCATTGGAATGTGGCTATAAATTTATTTAGTAAGAGACTGTTTCTATTCAGAGAGTAGGTACAATAATAGAGCATAATTTTTAACCGCGACGTTTTTAGGGTTCCGTAACCAAATGGCAGAAAACGAAACCCTTATAGATTCGTCATGTCTGTCTGTCTGTCCGTCCGTATGTCACAACCACTTTTTTCCGAAGCTATAAGAACTATACTGTTGAAACTTGGTAAGTAGATGTATTCTGTGAACCGCATTAAGATTTTCACACATAAATAGAAAAAAAAAATTGTGAAGGTTCCCCATACCTTAGAACTGAAACAAAAATTTTTTTTTTCATTAAACCCGTACGTTTGGGTTATCTATGGATAGGTCTTCAAAAATGATATTGAGGTTTCTAATATCATTTTTTTCTAAACTGAATAGTTTGCGCGAGATTGTATTTAGTATTGATTTTACGGGTTAATAGCCTATGCTATTATAATTACGTTAATATATAGCCTCGTTGCTCTAGTTGATAGCGTATGAAACTGCTAATCAAGAGGTCTCGGGTTCAAATCCCGGGTCGGGCCAAAAAGAGTTTTTGGGTTTTTCTTAGGAAATTCCTAATAGCAGCCCGGAGTTTGGAAGTTTGGCGGTGATTCACACCCGAGCCTCGGAGAGCCCGTAGAGCCGTCGGTCCCGGTTGTCATGAACATCTATGGCAATCGTTATTGGGAAGTCAGTACCCTCAAATTTACTGACAACTAGTTCAACCTTCGAATTTCAGTTCTCCCTTAGAGTTTGCGGAGGTCCTATGCCAGTCGCTCCGTGGAAAAACTGATATTCAGGTAAAACCGGTTGAACTAGTAGCCGACCCCAAATAATAATTCAAAATCGGTGTAGTAGATCCAGATATTACCCCTTACAACGTCACAAACTTTACCTCTTTATTTATATATTAGTATAGTATAGGTATTCGTTGAATAGCCAAACAAAAGTCGGCCTTATCTTAAAAAGTTATTTTCTAACACAATGCCCTTTGTGATAGAGGAAAGAGAAAAGAAGTCAGTAGCGACATTATTCTGTGTGGAGGTGACGGTACCAAATATTATACAATATTATTACATTATATATACATTATTATACTTTACTTTTATATATATTTTTTATTTATTTATGATGGAAAGCATCAGTAGAATCCAAGAGTATAGATTACCATCCTCATTGGAAGTACAGACAATGCAATATGATGACCTATATTGGCTTAGAAATATGTTTCGGAATCATTGGGTCTCCGATCTTTCACTCATGAACACACCACGTCGCGTCGGTGGTAGTACCGCCCGTGTTGAAGAGAGGCTCTTCTACCTCTGACTAGTATAGTATTACTAAACAATATACATTTTAATTGTTATCTTTAACTTCTGCATAAAATTCGTATTATTTATTATATACGAATTTTATACCTACCTAGTATGGTATATTCATTTTATCAGTCCTCGGCTATCGACCTAAACAGGTATCTTAAATACTTTACGGTATCGCATACTTATTGGGTTTTCTCTTTTGGGTTTAAGTATCGTACGGTAGAGCAGAAATGTTTTGTTTTCCTGGTTTCTGTGAGTTAGATCGATTTTATAAGACAAGGCAAAACAAAACATTATTAAAGAACGACTGTATGACCAACATAAAAAAAGAAATGAAAAGTAAGTTCTAATTTTTCACCGACTTCAAAAAAGGAGAAGTTTCTTAGTACGACTGTATTTTTTAAATATGTTTGTTACCACAGAACTTTCAATTGGGTGAACTGATTTTGATAATTATTCTTTTCTTATTTAAAAGCTGGTGCGTCCCATGTGGTTCCATGATACGGATACTAGGATCTGATAATAGGATTCTAGAGAAATCAAGGGAACTCCTCAAATATCATAAGCATATCAGTCGCGTTTTGGGTACTCGAAATAGTTCTTCTTTGAAGTCTGTTTTTTTGTTAAAATTGTAAAGTGTCACTTCGTTGTTTTTTAAAATAAGCTACCTATTTTATTGATTTTACATCTAGAATCCATAGAGCCTGTTGATAAACGATCTTCTCAATCGTTTTCAATCATTTATAACTTGACGTGATTATAGCGTTGGTGTTTGTGTAAAGAAGTGAATAATTAATTACCAGGAAATCAAACCTAGAAAGAAACTAAGGCAGGCAACATAAACCAGTACTCAAACATGGAATGTGGTAAATTTAAAATGAAAAATGTCAATTGAAAACCAAATAGTAAAATATTATATTACTTTTTAAACAATATAAACATAATATTCTCAGAAACGATACTACACACGCGAATAAAATTAACGTCTACATGATAACAGAGAAGGCTAATTAACATGGCTGCCAACCTTCTGGCATTTAAAAGCGATAAATTGTCTTGTATACTGTGTATGTATTGTAATATACAGGTAATGATGAATAAGTCGCTTATCATTGAACACTTTATAAGCTGGTTACTTTTTAGGCATCCAGCGACTTTCTCTATTACATAAAACTATGTAGTATATAATGTTATAGGTTTTTGTCACCTTGCAGCATTCGAGATGAGGATGGTGGCAATTCGAGGTACTGGTGATGCTTTCAACAAGCAGAACAGTCATTTTTGACGGGCTCATAAGAAAAAAAAGACTAATGCTTATTCTATTAGTGTATTAAAAAAAATACATTTTACTAGTCCCAAACTAAGCAAAGCTTGTATTATGGGTACTAGACAACTGATATAAATACATAAACATACTTTTTTTTTGTAAATATTTACTAATTATGCATAGAAAACACTCAAACTCCGAAACAAATACTTGTAATTTTACACAAATATTTGGTCCGACCCGGGAATCGAGCCCGAGACCTCAAGAACAGGTCACACTACCACTGCGACACCGAGACAGTAGAAAAGTTTTTCTTTAAATTTCAAAGCTTTAAAAGTATTGCTTTTTTTATATAAACAATTGGAATGTATTTAAAACGCTGTGAATAACATAAAACATGCCAAGTACGAATTAAAATAACGCACAGCTAAGATTATTGTCTGACGCGTGAGGCGACTGTTAATGACGCCATGTCAACAACAGAATGTACTTGAATTAGTAGTCTAGTAATCAAATGATCTCCTCTTTAATTAATGTCACATGGTTCCGTATAAAGTTGAATGGAATATTAACTTCTGAACATGTCATTTTCAAATCACCTTTGACACTTAAAAACCTAGCAAGCATTGAAAACTGTTCTTTGTCTTCAGTTTATTTATGTAATAATTAATATAATATGTATGTACAGTGGCGGATTAATCATTTATTTTACGTGTGGAAACCCCCACGGGCTGTCACCCCACCGAGGTATACGGCGGGGTGGTGTGTAGGAATCGGACCGACTAAAACCACACGGCACACCGTGTCACAACCACTGGTCACAACACTCTGCACCTAGGATAGGAGGGGTCCGGGAACTGCTATTATTACTACATCCGGATTCCTCCCAGCGTTTGCCTGAATTAACATGGGCACCATAAACTTTTCTCGGACTCGGACGTTGACCTCCTTCTGACGCAGTAGGGTAAAAAGTGAATTTATATATAATGTATAAATTGTATCTATTAGAGATGTCCGTCGAGTTATTTCAACATAAAAACTGGAAAGTACAAATTTATCGATTGTTCATAAATATAATCTAATCAGGAACATAGTATCATATTATCACTTTGCACAAATACTTTAGAACAAAGAATTCGATGCAGGTTTGTTAAATGTGTATGTAATGATGAGTATAAAGATATGTAGATACATATTATAACGTCATAGTATGTGTGTACAATGGCTTTGTGAGCGTAGAATACAGGGCCCGGTTGTGTGTTGTGTTGATATGATAATCGAGATAACGATACATTGTATGTTATATGACTATGGAAATGTAGAGACAATTTAGCTTCTTTTTTAAGTAGGTACACGTAGGACGTTATTTATTTAAATGTGGGAACTAATAAGCTTTTTGCACTGAAAATGTAACGTTATAAATAGCATTTGTCTCTAGTCTCAGTAGTTTGTTTTGTTTGGGTGTCAGACATGAAGTAATAAATTTTGATATAAAATTTTGTTTCTCATTAAGTATTTACCATATACTCGTATTTTACAAACCTCTTTAAAGCTTGTTTGTAAGGATTTGGTTATCGGTTACAAAGGTTCTTAATTCTTATACCTACAACTGTAACTTTCTCTTAACCTTTGTTATTCAATATTGTTACTATCATAATGCAGCAGGCTGCAGATCATAGAAAGTAGGCCTTTCCCAAGGCAAACTACAGAACTCGATCTGCTGATTTCGCCTTTTAATTTAATACATTACTCTGGAATCATCTTCCTAGCTTCTATAATCCCCAAGATTATTCGGGGTTACTAGTTCAGTTGGTTTTATCTGAATATCAGTTTTTCCACGAAGCGAGTGGCTTGGATCCTCCGCAATCCTGAAGAACTCAATTCGAAGGTTAAACTAGTTGTCAGTATATTCGAGGGTACTGACTTACTAATAAAGATTATTATTGATGTTCATGACAACCGGGACCAACGGCTTAACGTGCTCTCCGAGACACGGGTGTGAAACAGTGCTATTTCCTATACTCGAGGCTGCTATTATCAATTTTTTGAAGGAAAAATCCAACAACCCAGGATTTTAACCTGAGACCTCTTGATTAGCAGTTGCATATGGTAGTCGTTAGACCAACGAGGCGCTATAACTTTATCTAATCTTATCTAAATACTATTTAAAATACTAACATTGTTGCAAGGAATTACATTTTAGCACAAAGATAGGATGTTGTCTGGGATAGACAAGGCTAGTTTTCCTCTGAGAAAATTTATTGACACAACAACGGCAAACAACAAGAACCCATAACATCCCACTGCTGGGCAAGGATCTCCGCACAGGAGAGCGTTAAGGAGATACGTCCCCACGCTGGCCGAGTGCGGGTTGAGGACTGGCAAGACACGTTGTGGTCACATAATATTGCTGCAGTTGCATGTTTTTGAACCGTCCGAAGGCCTCCAGCTAAGCTTTGCAACTGTTATATTATCATATCAATCGGGACCGACTGCTTAACGTGACCTCCGAATCACATCTCTCAATGCCACAAACGGTCACCCATTTAGGTCTGATCGCGCCGTCGTTGGTTACCCTCGGTGTTTGTTTTCACCGAGGCCACCTCACTTTATGGCCTTACCTTAGGCCACATGGCAATGAGCGATTCCTGTAGTTCTATAATTAGTACATATAAGGAGCTATGTCATAGCTAGTCTTTTTATGTTTATAACTGGCGCTTACCTTTATCGAGTACGTAATAGTAGTTTTTTACAAGGCCATGCCATTGTTCAATAACGTTTATCGATGTTATCGATTCTACGTTGTTATAAATAACCAGCCAATAACTCAGGTGACGTCAGGTAAACCAGAATTGGCTTTATGAGAACACGTTACTGGCTAGAGTTCTATAAACGGTTATTACAAGGGTTTGTTACACTTTAGTTCTTCTATTGATTTTTCTAAACCAAGAATATGGAACAAATATGATGATGAGTCAGCGCAAAAACATTCCATTTCTCGAATTACGCAGTGCTCCATAAATAAAAATAGATTTTGAAATTCTTGGGATTGTTTTTAAATCACAGACTCCATATTAGTTTCAGTTAGCATATCTCTTACTTTCAGTTTTGGTTAGCATCTCGGTAATCTTTTCATTTATTTTTATTTCTTTTATACATATTTTCGTTCACAAATTCTTTAAAAGAAGTAGAATCCTTACGTTCATTTTTTTGTAATTTTAGTAAGTGTGGAGGTTCTCGATGTTGTCAAAAAAGTCGCAGAGCTGCAACACATAATTTATTTACCCTAAAAGCGATTGTGTGTTGGATGTCCGTAATATTTATTAATTTATTGTTATTTAAACTATTTGAATTGAAATTGGTTTGTCGCCTGATCAATATATAAATTCAGTTCAACGACCATGGCAGGTTTTGACTCGTCTCTTAAATATCAGCTATGCAGTTATGTTTTACTTTATCTGCGGCTCCGCCCGCGTCTATGTCGATTATTGCGATAAAAGGTAGCCTATGTCCTTTCTCAGGCTTTAGACTATCTGGGTACAAAATTTCATTTAAATCAGTGCAGTGGTTTTTGAGTTTATCTCAAACAGACAGACAGAGAAAACGCGGCGAAGGACTTTATTTTATAACATGAAGTGATACATTTTAATGAGTAAACAACATCAAGTGTATTTAAAATGAAAAGATAACAGAATTTTGTTGATAAAATTAATAACAAATACGTGCAAATATAAGTAGGTAACCTATTCTTAAATGGATTTAAGATAATGTTAAAATAGGTACCTAAATATGAAACAAAATATAGATAATATTATCTGAACAGTAGGTATTCATGAAAGGAATGAGAATTGAATAGGTAAGCAACACGCAAGTGACGTTTTACGATATTACCAACAGTTCAGATGTCAAGGCCTTGACCAGCGAAGTGACCATTCTGCCTGATTAAAATCGATACGAGAACGTTGCTTTTACCTTAACTGCTTCAGGGCAGTGCTAACTGTAATATATAAAAACCTAGTTTCACCCTGCGGTGCTACTTGCGTTTATAGTGGCAGCTTCACATCAACCGTGAGTATAACATCGGAGCGCTAATAGTCTATATCTATACTAATATTTAAAAAGGTAAAGTTTGTGAGTTTGTGACGTTGTAAGGGGTAATATCTGGATCCAGTAAACCGATTTTGAAAATTCTTTTACCAATAGAAGGCTACGCTATTTGTAACACCCTACTTGTCCTGTATGTATTATAAACACGAAAGTTTGTATGTATGTATGTTTGTTGCTCTTTCTCGTAAAAACTTCTGAACGAATTTGGATGAAACTTTACAGTAATATAGCTTATATATCAGAACAACATATAGGCTACTTTTTACTGCAATAATCGAGATAAAGCTAGTAGACTATATATATTATATTAACCCGAAAAATCAATAAACGTCCCTGTACGGAGCCGGAGCAGGTGATTAGTCTAAAATAAAAGTAGCAAATCTTCCATTGAAAGTCCTGTCAAAATAAGTCTAACTGTTCTAAAGATTAGCCGAAACAAATAAAAACAACAGAGAAATAAATAAAAATAATGATTGTTCGTTAGGCGATTAACACACGACACCGCGCAACGCCGCAGTTGGCGGTGAAGCGGATCTCATGTCGTATTGAGGTATACGAAATCCGTTGATGCTTAACACACGTACACCGACCGACCGCGCGGTCCAGCTGTGTTTTCACCGCCACCGCCCAACCGTGCTGACGTCCGCGCGGTTGGGCGGTGCCTCACACACGGGCCGCCGCTTAACCGCGCGGCTCATTTATTTATTTATCGATTACACGCCAATAGTAGACATATACAACACTGAAAAAAAGCATTACAACACAATATAGTTCTTATATGTAAACCAATAAAAGGCATGCATAACGAACACCAATGAAATTGTGTGAGGAGAACAATGTAGTACACAATATAACACTGTATTTGTAATTATACAGAGTAGAAATACAGTGCTTTATTTTCAATTAAAAATCATCGTTGGTGCAGGACGTGTTGCAATTTAAAAATGAAATTTGCCAACAAATAATGAAATAAAGGAGTGGAAAAAAAAGGATATTCGCGTATAGTTCAAAAAAGCGGCCAAGTGCGAGTCGGACTCGCCCATGAAGGGTTCCGTATCAGCAAGTAACATCATATAAAAGTTCTTGTAGTTCGTTGTAACTTTCATCGATGTTTTAATAATAGTGTTTTGATTGGATGAAAGGTAAATTGCGTGTTACGGTTTATGACGTATTAAAAAAAAACCACTCACTAGATCTCGTTCAAACCAATTTTCGTTGGTAGTTTACATGGTAATGTACAACATATATTTTTTTTAGATTTATCACTCCCTTATTTTAGAAGTTAGAGGGGGGGGGACACACATTTTTCCACTTTGGAAGTGTCTCTCGCTCAAACTATTCACTTTAGAAAAAAATGATATTAGAAACCTCAACATCATTTTTGAACACCTATCCATAGATACCCCACATGTATAGGTTTGATGAAAAAAAAATTTTTGAGTTTCAGTTCCAAGTATGGGGACCCCCAAAATGTATTGTTTTTTTTCTATTTTTATGTAAAAATCTTAATGCGGTTCACAGAATACATCGACTGACCAAATTTCAACAGTATAGCTTTTATAGTTTCGGAAATAATTGGCTGTGACATACGGACGGACAGACAGACAGACAGACAGACAGACAGACAGACAGACAGACAGACAGACAGACAGACAGACAGACAGACTTGACGAATCTATAAGGGTTCCGTTTTTTGCCATTTGGCTACGGAACCCTAAAAATGTAAGTTTATGTTGTGTCTAACATTTATAGAAAAAAATTAATGCCCTGTTTAGAGTTCTGCTTCGTAAAAATGGATGAACCCAATATCTTCTTTTTTTTTTTCTAAGAAACAAAATCGCATTAAGTCCGCTGATGCATGTATTTGTGCGTAAAGTAAATAAAATAAAAGCCAGATTGCTGCCACCACTTCAGTCTATGATCAAAATGGTCAAAACCACGTTAAATCTAACAGCGCGGTAAGGCGCGAGAACCGCCTTACCGCGCGGTGCACCGTTACAAAATCCGCTCAACCGTGTGTTAATCGCCTTAATGTATTATAACTTTCATATGTATTTAGTAAAAAAGTATTCATTTGTCATTACAAACAGACACTCCAATTTCGTTTATTTTATAGATAATACGTTCATTTGTTTTTGTTATAACCACTTTAAGATCCAGATAGAGTGGGTTTTTATCTATTGTTTCTCGTACGCATTTTATAATTTTACACGAGTTTTATATTATTACTAGCTGACCCGGCGAACTTCGTACCGCCTTTATATATAAATAAATAAATAATAATAAATATTTTTTTAAAATAAATATCTTTTTTAAATAAATAAATAAATAATTATAAAATATTAATTCTTATTAAAGTACTGTGTTTAGTTATTAACTGATAGTGAGAAATCGACAGCAGCGTCAACTAACGGGCCCCTGCCGGTACCGCCACAATCGCTTTGTTCCTGCATATTAAATCTGTAATATCTTCAAAAGTATTAATTTAAATTACATACTGTAAATGGCCATATTAATCTATATTATATACACAATGTATTTAAAGTACTTAATTGGATAATTATTAATACTGTATTGCTTAAAATCGCTTCGTAAATAAGCCATTATTTCTCTTAAAAATAAAAAATAAATGGTTATTGTAAGTTATCCCTAAGAAATAGTCAAATACCATCGCGGACTTTTTTGAAGACCTTTTTAAGATGTACAATACTGTACATTATTTTGATCTGTCTCGTAGGGTACAGCCAGCGTTTGCAATGTAAGCGGAAAAAAATGGGTTTATTTACATCACATTAGGAACCCCTAAAATTATTATTATACTATATTTTGCATGTATTATACATAAAAACCTTCCTCTTGAATCATTCTATCTATTAAAGAAAATGGAGTCAAAAATCAGTGCGTAGTTTTAAAGATTTAAGCATACATAGGGACAGAGAAACCACCTTTTTTTTATACTATGTAGTGAAAAAAGGAAACCTATGGCTTGTTTAATTTTCTATGTGTATACAAATAAATAAAATTAAAATGCCAGTTTCTAATTTAAAATTAACAGTTTCATCTAAATGCATAAGAAGGTAGACACAGTACATTAAAAAAGCATTAATATTTTTATCTGTCTGTTTGTTAGAACTAATCTCTGCAACGTTTGGACCGATTTTATATCGCATATAAATAGCAAATAACGGAGCTATTTAGGATAGTTATTTTTCAACTAGCTTCGTTCCTAGTCGTTATTGTTATAATTGTGGCGGTTATTGTTGGTAACCGGGGGTAATATAGTTTATACTGTAATATTTGTGGAATTAAGAGTTTTATCGTAGAGAAACTTCCAAGGGCTACTCAAAGTTATTCGATTTGGAACATATTATAACTTCACGGTGGTTCGATACGAACTGTCCTATTGCTTAGCAACAGTCCCTAGCCAAGTTGCAAACTTTTTTCGTTTTCTATTCTATCATCTTGTTTAATTTTCCCTTCTTCTCTACTTTCAATACACCAGACACTACCCTACATCTCCTCCAAATCGTGTTCTCTCCATCTTATGGTTGCCTGTAAGAGATTGCCTCCGGGCGATAAGGCCGCCAATTGTACCTACATACCTTGTTATAAGTACTTTGTAATTACCTGGTGTACAATAAAGTTATTATTATTCTCTTTATTTGATAATATTTACATATAAATTACATTTTTAAATATAAATATAAAAAATACATTTAAAAATATAAAAAATAGTAGACCACCGACTTCGGGTACAGGGACCAAGAAACCGGTGGTTAGGACTCCAAAGACAGGAACCTCCTCACTATACGTGCCGTGTCAAGGAGGACCGCCTTCTGCATCAGACCCTTGATCCAGCCGTCCAACGTGAGCCTCTTAAGGTGTTGGTCGAGGCTCTTGGCTATCAAACCATGAACAGAAACGACTATCGGAACAATGATCGCCGAGTCGACATTCCACATATCGACAATCTCGTGAGATAAATCCAAATATTTTATTTGTTTTTCTTTTTCAACCTTCACGAGATTCTCGTCATGAGGAACAGCGATATCGATAATCATTGCGCGGCGCTGCGATCGATCTATCATCACAATATCAGGCTTATTGGCGACAATAGTCCTGTCTGTGATAATAGATCGATCCCAATATAATGTAGCACGACCATTCTCGAGAACTGGGTCGGGCACATACCTGTAGTATGGCACCTCCAAATTTACAAGTTGGTATTTAAGGGCAAGTTGCTGATGTACAATCCTGGCTACTTGGTTGTGTCTGTGCAAATATTCACCGTTAGCAAGACGAGAACAACCAGAAATTATATGCCTGATAGATTCCCCGGGTCGGTGACATGCCCGACATATGTCAACCGTACCGTACTTCAGTATATATTTCCGATAGTTATTCGTCATGATAACTTCGTCCATAATTGCACAAACAAAACCTTCGGTTTCTCCAAAGAGATCACCATACCGTAGCCAGGAAGTCGATGCTTTAAAGTCTATATCGGGCCCGTTCAAAGCCCGACAAAACCGACCATGAAGCTCTTTGCCCTTCCATACCTCCTTGCGATCATCAGTACTAAGTACTACAGGTTTGCGCCAATTCTCTTTAGCCAGACCGAGTGGAGTGAGTCCGTTATCCACTGCAACTACATTGCGATGCAGCCCCATGTCGGTATTAAGAAAATATTCTCTGAGATTGTATATCTCGCGATTATGTAGGGTCTTGATATTTAAAAATCCACGACCCCCAAACTTTCGCGGGATGTACAATCTCATAACCGATGAACGTGGGTGGTGCATTCGGAATGCAGTCAGTAAGGTACGAACTCTCCTGTCAAGGGCATCTAATTCGGTCTGAGTCCATCTAAGTATACCAAAGGAATACATCAGAACCGGCATGACCCAACCATTGTAGGCTCGCACCTTGTTACCCCCTGACAAAAGACTTTTAAGGACTTTTTTCAGGCGGCCAAAGAAGCGTTCCCGCAACGTTTGCTTCACATCAGATTCTGGTATTCCCAAGGATTGTGAAAAGCCTAGATATTTGTAGGTTTCGGTGGCAGAGAGAGACCTAAGTTTTGTTGAATCTGAAAGTTCTAATCCTTCAGATTCCACAATAACACCTTTCTTTACATACATGACTGCACACTTGTCTAAACCAAATTCCATTTTGATAGAATTACTAAAGTTTTCAGTAACCTTTAGTAACTCCATCAATTGTAATTTAGTGGGAGCCAGTAGTTTCAAATCATCCATGTAAAGCAGGTGTGATATAACCCGGTTACCTCTCTGCAACCTATAGCCTAACCCTGAACCCTCTAAGAGAGTGCTAAGAGGGTTCAAGGCCAGACAAAACCACAAGGGACTCAGACTGTCACCTTGAAAGATACCCCTCTCGATCTTTACAAATACGTCGTTTACCGCAGTTCGGCGGCATCCAGGATAGCAGAGGACTGTCCTCCATTGCCCCATACATGACTTCAAGAAGTTGCACAGAGTTGCATCAATTTTATACAACTCCAGCACCCTCAAAAGCCATGAATGGGGAACCGAGTCGTAAGCCTTCTTATAATCTATCCAACATGTCGCCAAACCCTTACGATTACGACGTACTTGTTGGCTAATGGTCATATCAACGATAAGGAGCTCTTTAGTGCCACGGGTCCCACTTCTACATCCATTCTGAGAAACGGAAAGTATCGAATTATTATTTACATGTGTAGTAATTTTGAGTCTCAGAATAGATGTAAGAAGTTTATATAAAGTTGGTAAACATGTAATGGGCCTAAAGTTTTTGGGCCATTACATGTTTACATGTTTATTATTATTATTGTTATTATTATTTATTGGCTAATATTTTGTTCTGATCACGTGACTGAGTTACATTAGCCAATGAAACAATAGAATAGAGAAATAGATAGATAGCTATATATATAGATAGCCAGTTATAAAAGTACCTACGTATACTTTCAGACTCAACTTTTAGTATATTTTTCTTTACAAAAACACGCTACCAACGTAAGTGATATAGTTAGAGTAAATGTCTCAAACGACCTTTGAGTTTATGTTACAGCGGACAAGGTCAGCCCACAAGGTCGCTAAACGATTTTCATGGATTAAATTTGCTTACCAAACAAAAGGTTATTGTGAAGAAACCCTAAAAGATAGAGATATAAATGAAACAGTTATTTCATAGATTATTTGTAACTTTAACTATTAACTCAGCGTACGGTGGAAAATTATACTCGAAAGGAATAATTTCCCCCCTTTATGCAACATTTCTCATTGATACTCGGCTACTTTTGGTGGCAGTCAATAAATAAATAAATATTTCCGACTTCTTACACACGACGCCATCTAGTTCCAAACTAAGAAGAACTTGTATTATGGGTACTAGACAACTGGCAAACATACTTTTTTTTGTAAATATATTCTTAGTATATTATACATAGAAAACACCAAAACATCGAAACAAATATTTGCGGATCAAATAAACAATTGGGTCGACTCGGGAATCGAACCCGAGACTTGATCGGCAGCCGCATACGCTAACCACTAGACCAACATAGACTTTTTTGAAACGGACCAGTAGTTCTTGAGATGATCGCGTTAAAACAAACTCTAGCTTTATAATATCAGTATAAATTACACTAAAACAACTTATTATCTAAAAGTTTAATATCCTTGTTACTTACTCAATTTATTTGGTGCCCGTCTCGTCTTCTGATTGATATATCCTAGTCTTCCACAGTATGTACCTATTTAGTTTCATTCTATAACGAGTACAATACAAATACACCTACATTTAGAGCCTGGGCTACACAATTGATAATAAAGGGGTTTGTATACACGTCGTATTCTCTTCTGTGGAGTGTACACAAAAAGAATACAAAATAGACTTTACTATAAAATAGAATAAAGGAAAACTAACCAGAAAAAGTTATTTATTAATTAAGAATTAAAATAAAATAAAATTGCTAAATTCTTAAAAGATAAATATTCGTATGAAGAGGCAATCACTATCGAAATCTGAATCATCGATATTTTTTATAAACAGTAACTAGTAATTTCACACTAATTCAATACTATTATTATCAATTTAAAAGTAAATTTGCCTGTTACTCTATCACGGCCAAACCTGCTGGCCTACACCGGTTTCGGTGAAATCTCTATCTACATGGCAGCATGTAGGTACTATAATTCTTGAGTGAAAGAAATAGGCTCCCTTTTACTATGTTAACCAAAATAGGTACACAAAACGCTAGTAATATACTCATATATCTATTAGATATTTTACGAAAAGCACAAACGTTTCGTTATGTGCTATCTGTTGTTTTAACAGTAAAAAATAATTAAAAGTAACAAAATTTTTTGTAAGTCATGATGTGTACGTTATCTAAACCTGTCTCTTTTCCTTTTCACAGCTAACATCGGCATTAATCATCTCCGTTGGCACCACAATCTACGCCATCTACCATGACGTGGCGTTCTTCCTGGACGACCACTTCTTCTCCCCGGCAACTTTTGTCATCGTCATCGGAATCATGATGCTGTTCATCAGTCTGTTCGGATGTATCGGCGCCCTGAAGGAGAGCACCTGCCTGGTTAACATTGTAAGTTGTAATTTATGTATTGATATCTGGCTATGGATTAAAAATAGTGTCTCTACCTTTATTCACTCTGTGGGAGCCGACTAAGGTAAAGAGAAATGAGGTAGTAATGAGAAGCGATCATAGCCTAGTGGCTTTAGGTGATTGGAGGCAATCACCGATGGTAAGCAACGACGGTGCGGTCAGACTAAGAAGGGTGACCGTTTGTGGCATGATATGTTATTAAGGTTTCCGTGTTTCGGTGGTCAAAACAGTCGGTCCCGATTGTTATGATAATATACCAGTCGTGAAGCTTAGTTGGAGGCCTTCGGTCGGCTTCAAAAACATCCAACGGCAAGCTTACGTAGCCTCAACGTGACTTGCCGACACGGGGAGCGCATGGCCTTAACCCTCTCCTGAGAGGAGACCCGAGCCTAGCAGTGGGACATTATGTTGTTGCTTGAATGAGATTGAACTTCAAACAAACAGTCTGGCCCCAATGCTATAGTAGTCCAAAAGTACAAGGAGGGCTACGTCTGGTAGTAGACTACTAGAAGTTGTTAATGATGTTTAAATATGTTACGTACTTGTACAAAAGCGATTAATAGAGTAATAAATCTGAAAGCCTAAGAAGGTACCAAAAATACTCGAGAAAACACTCCCTCAATTTAGAGAGAGGAAGGAAATTAATATTTAGAATGTATAATAAACTCTGTGAATAAAACTACTGCATAAAACTATAGCTCAGGTACAGAAGTCAATGTGGCAGGCTTCAATATAAAAAGATAGCTCTGTTGCTTGGTAGTTTTCTTGTTTGAGAATGTGTAGGTTGCACGTCGATGATTGAGATATTTGTACGAGCTTATATTTCATTAATTAACTGAAAGGTTTAAAAGCGCTATTAAATTTAAGACTCGTAAGATTTTCATTAGACTTCTTGCCTTTTACTAAAAAAAAATGAATAAATTACCATTCAAAGTCGTAAATCTTCTGTTAATTGCTTTCATCATTCACCTAAATTGACCTTTAACGAGGTCACTCACTTAAATTTAAGTATTATATTACTTAATACTACAATGACATAATACAATACATGTGTGTACAGAATATATTCTGAATCTATTAAGAATTGCTTGCTATAGTTGCTGATAATGAAATTTGGTTAACAAGTCAACGACATCGTTTAGATTGTTATTATGTCTTCCTACATATTAGTATGTTCATTGTATTCTTTGCAACGTATATTAATTAAACCACGTGACATTTATTATTATTTAGGTATTATTAATGTTTCTTTCTCAATCCTAGAAAAATGATAGAGAACAAAATGCCGGTTTTTTTATCTACAAAAAAGCATGTTCTATTTATGAATGCCAATATTAAGCGTAAATTTCTCCTTGAATAATTTTAATTGGTCCTAAGTATGAGTAAAAGAACGTTGAATGATCTCATGAGTATAATTTTATTTCTGTGAATATCATAATTAGGTACATGCAGCAGTTCCGAGTATTTCAAATGATACATTTAGTAACCAACCGTAATACCTAGAGGTATTGTGATATATTTATTTAGGAAAGTAAATAAATAACTACTTTCTTTTGTATTTACTTTTCAGTTTGCAGTCATTCTCAGCTTAGTGTTTGTCCTGGAGATAGCGGCTGCCATAGCAGCCTACAGTCTTCGCGGCCAGGTTGCCGTCATGTTGGACGACAAACTGAGAGTCACACTGCCACTGTACAAAGAAAATGAGGAGGTCGAAACTGCTTTCGACTTTATTCAAAGCAGAGTGAGTACATTTATCCATTAGTTCCTTTTTTTTTAAACGGCGTATCATAGGATTATAAAAAACTAACTTTCAATACTGATGTGAAAATTATTTTATTAAATACTGGTGAGCCGGCCTCGGCTTTGCACGGGTAGATTTAGGTATTTAAAATAGTTTAAACTTAACAAATGTTACACTAAAACCTTTCTCGAGAATCAATCTATCCATTGCTGAAAACAGCGTGAAAATTGGTGCAGAAGTTTTTAAGTTTATCGTGAACAGACAGACAGACAGACGCGATAGAGGACTTTGTTTTATAATATTTAGTAAAGATTTTTGAGAATCAAATAATAACTTTTATTCCACTTGACAGTAGAAATCATTTAACAAACCACATAAAATTATTTCTAGCACAAGACCGAGGAAAACAATATTCCTCATTGTTGTAAGTCTGTCATTATTTAAACAATATTGTTTAAAGAAAATAAAAACTACCTCGTTTTTATAGCAGATAGTGTTTGCGACTGCTGATCAAGAGGTCTCAGGTTTGTATCCCGGGTAGGGCTGTTGTTGTGTTTTTCTTACCATAAATTCTCAATAGCAGGCGGGAGTATACAAAATGGCGGCGAAATTAAGGCTAAATATTATAAATGAAATTCAGGTAAAACCCGTTGAACTAGTAGCCGAACCCAAATGATCTTGGGAATAATAAAGGCAAATAATAAAGGCAAGAAGATCAAGTTCATGACTTTCTAAAGAAAAAAAAGTCCTGGAAATAAGTTCATTATAAAAAAATCGTATGATTTTTATTTTAACACAACATCGATATTAGTTTCTTTATGATTCCTCCGGGATTCAGAATCCATCAGTGTAGAACCAATAAGTTGCGAAAATCAAAATTACTCAACGAATTATTTGATACTTTTCAGTTGAACTGCTGCGGTGTCGACAGCTACATGGACTGGAGCGTAGTAAACTTCAGTAGTGGCATCGCAGTCAGCAATATCACCGTACCCAACTCCTGCTGCGCCGAGACCCGTACCGAGGTCGTCGCTGACATAGAAGTTGACGCTTGTGTAAAGCTTTATGCCAACGGATGTCTTCCTAGAGTATTCTTCTTGATATACCAGAGCGCTGGTTTACTCGGCGCTGGAGCCATGACTATTGCTTTCATTCAGGTTTGTGTTTGTAATAATGATAAAACCGTATATGCACGCCTTTATTCTGACGCGGTATTACGTCATCGTTTAGATGGAAAAATGAATGAATTTTGAATCTTAGTCTAGTGTGTTGCATAGTTTTTGTACGGAACTTTAACAATTTTCTTTACTTTTCTTAAACTGGCACTTTGCCCTACATTGATGATGCATTTAAATTGCCGGCGAGGTGGCCTAATTGGCCATATCTTTTGATTGCATTGGCACTTAAGTTTGATTTAATAGGGTCATAATAAATGCATTTAGTATTTTATATTCATTAAATCGATATCTTTATGCGTTCTCTTGAACTATTTTCTTTTTTTGGATTAGATAATCAGACAGAAAAAGAAAACGTTTAAGATTTTTAAAATGCCATTTTTAACCCTAAAATACTGTAATATCGAAATATTACAGTATTTTAGGGTTAAAAATGGCATTTGAGTTATAATACAAAATTCATCTTTTTCTTCTTTTGGTGAAATGGCAACCAACCGATTATCAGCTATTTCTGCCAATGTCAAGTAGTTAAAGTCTTCAATTATAAAGTCTTCTAGTCTTCAAGTCTTCGTCGTAATGAATTTAATTATAAAAAAGTGGATGAGATGAAATGGGGATTTTCTTTCGAAAAAACAAAAAAAATACTCCATACAAAATTCAATTCTACGTCTTACAGTTCTAGAATATTCTTTTTTTATATAGATTGTCATTCAAATGACGTTATAGTATTGACACATCGTTTACTAATGCAAAACTGACTTTCGTTTAGCTGTTGATAAGATAATAAATTTCCTTGTTTAGACTACAAGGATGTTTTTTTAATAGTAAATACTTAGTTTGTAAAGTATTTATCATGAACATTAAATCAGCTTCTAAAGTATGTTAATATTTCTTTTTTTAATTTTATCTATACAAATGCTATAACTACTTCCAAAAAATTGAGAGCCTTTATGTATTTTTTTATTTGAATTTATTTTGTCTTTTTCGAGCATCGAACTAACTGGCGTGCAATTAGAAAGGCCTAAATCTGGCAGTGGACTGCGATAGGCTTAGCACAGTAACAAACCAAGTGAAACGACAAAACATATTTAATAAATTGAACAAAAAATATTTTTTGGATGACTAATTTGACATAGAAAATGAATGCAGTGTTTGCTTTTCATAGTGAATAATGTTCATATGAAATATATACATTTATCTAATCTAATCTAATTCCAGATAATCGGCGTCGTGTTCTCATTCTCTCTGGCCAGTGCTATCCGTAAAGCGAAAACAGAACGCGAGCGCAGACGTTGGGAAATCAGAGAGCAAATGGTCAACGCTTACACATCGCTCAATCCCACCGACGAGAAAAACCCAGCACCAGTTGTCTATGTCCCATTCCATGGACAATTAAAGGCTTAAGTCTAACGACGCGCTGTCAACTGTCAAAAAAGGTTTTAAAATAAGTTTTGAAACCAGTATTAGTGCCTAGCAAATAAACTGGAGTCAATTTTAGGTAATAACGAGTTTTAAACCTTTTGCAAAATCTATTTTATTCTTACTTAAATTAGTAGTTTAAGTATGTATAGTATATAATTTTGTTTTTACTGAAAGTATGACATTTCTGGTAGGGGCTATTATCCCAAAGCACATAGTAAGATATAAAAGATTTACCTAATTAATTTTACTTAACCACTCTCCAAAGAAGTTTTAGACCTTCATGTTATTTTCCAAGTTTAATAATAGTTAATAGGTGTGCTTTATTTTAACTATTGTTTCTTAACACAAAAAATAAATAAAAAAAAGCCATAAACAAATGAAATCCTTACTAATATTATAAATGCGAAAGTAGCTCTGTCTGTTGGTCTGTCCGGCTTTCACCGCAAAACTAATGAACCGATTTAAGTGAAATTTGGTACATATATATATATAGTGTAGAGCCTGAGAAAGGACACGGGCTATGTTTAACCGTAAAAACCGAAGGCGGAGCCGCGGGCGAAAGCTAATCTAAATATAAATCGTAAAATAACTACGAAATGAGTGAGTGTCTTGTTTCGTTTGTGAAACCAAACAAGAACTCTTTTTATATATTTTTCCAAAAAAATGTAGTAGTATGTGAATGTAACTGCGTTTTCACTTATTAATGGATATCTTTTTGGCACAGATTAAATTATAATTCTGCTCTTACATGCACTAAATTTATACTTATCATGTGATTCTATTATAAGTTAACATTCCAGTTAATACTTAAGTTTTACTTTCTTCTATTCGTACTTTTAGAAAACTGTTAGTAATTTAATATTTTGTATTATTTATATAAAAAAATATTTTTGATTTAAGATTAATTTTCGAGTGAAATTGTTAGAAAATATTGGTTACTTAATTGTTCTTGTCAATGTTTAAAAATTAAGTATTATAATGAGTATTGCAAAATATATTTTTATTTACAATACTTTTATTGTTTTTTATTTATTATTCCACTTCTTAACTTAATTTTTAATATTTAAATATCATTCAGTATTAGTATTAGGATTTTTTTATTTTCACCTTCAAGAAATATATCTCTTACATAATTTTTTAAACTTAATGTTACAAAAGTAGCGCGCTCTCACGTATTATAAATTGTAGTTGGTAAAAGAATTGCGAGGCCATAAGAAATATAAAACGTAGCGCTTAGGCACAATGGTTCATATTTTAACTATCCTTCTAGTTCTGACCTTCATAGACCTTTATAAGATGTTTTGAAAGACCTATTTTGAAAACATTATAATTATGTGTTAGTGCTGCGTAGATTATGAATATAGTGTCACCACCCTATTCATCCCATGAGTATTGTAACTATGATATGAGTGTTGTACGAGAGTAAACTACGTAGGACAACATAGCTATAAAGAAAAGGAACACTTGAAACAAATCCCATACTGATAACTGATGATGACTTAAATCGTTCTCCAGCAAAGTGCTCAAGTGATATGAGCGTACGACCTGCTGAATGTGTGCTGCTTCGGGTAACACCCCACTCAGATTGAAGGGCAACCAAGCTAATCTAGCAGCAACAAAAAACGGTATTCTCGCCTCACCACAACGGGATTCTAGTAAATCTAAACCCATTCTAAACATTCTAAACAGATTCTAAACCCCTCATCAGATAGGCAAACTCGACTGCCTCCACTGCTTTTCATGAAAACGTTAATAAAGAATGTCATGACCGACTTCAAGGCTATGTCAATAGACAAAGCTTCCTCGGGATAATGCCAAGTAGGAGTGGTCCTCAGCAGGTAATTAATTTTCGGGAGGGCGAGGCACGACAGAACTATTGCAACATATGCGGACCGATTTTTGTGCTCGTTCATGTGCTGTACGAAGAAGATATACATCTTCTAAGGAACTGCACTGGTGAAAACGGGAGAACCGGAGGATGAATAAAATTTAATACGAACACCAATGCTGCGGGTAAAAAATTGCGATTTGAGGAACAGATACAGACTGAGGTTTTTGAAGCGAGGAACGAGTAATGCTAAATACTGTAACACGTTCCACGTACCTCACGTTAACATTTCTTACTTTATGAATAGCCAAAAAAAAATAGTCCCAATAGGTCTCCCATCTGGGAAATAATAAGATTAATGTATATAAAAAAATAGATGGAAGACTTTCAGTCTACCGAACCGAAAGTCTAATGACACCGATTGTCTATAGAATTCACAGGTGTTTGAGTGGGAACCATCTCAGTTTGTTCACAGTACACCTAGCTGCCGCGGCACTGCCTTAATGAATTCGGGTCGAGATTTTGATAAATATCTACACCCAGGATCGAGCTTATCCTGTGGTGGTAGTTAAGTATTCTATAAAGTGCAGAGCAAAAGAAACAAAAACTTTGTAGTAAAGAACAAACCTGTTTCCTTAGTGCCAAACTTCACAAAATTTTGATATTCCTATTTAAAAATCCGATTTAGATTACGGCCAGGTCGAGCTCGGCGACAAGCTCTTTAGGTTTTCACATAACGACTGCTATAGGGTGTCCAAAATATCACTCATCAAAATACTAATACATATAGCCAAAGGCTAACATATAAACAGGTGATAGGACGTAGCCATAAATCAAAAGCCGCACGCACCATAGCAAAGAACTCTAATGTGGCGCTTGTGCGAGGGAGTAACCCAGTTGAAAAGTTTGGGGGCCAGTCCGAATGTCGGATGTCTAGAGAGAAGTGAATGGTGTCAGACCATTACGAACGCTTTGACGATGTCGACACTGATGGTCAAAAATTCCCCATGTCTTTTACTAGCGCCAAAGTTATGTGGCGTACTCTAGAACTGAAGATCGGTTCGGTCTAAATACATATTGCGGATCTTTAAACAAATAGTGATACTCCTGCAGTGGGTAACGAGGTGGCTGATTTATTGTTTATTGATTATTCATTGTGATGGCGTTCAAGTGATGTCGGTCGGTGATGGGCTGGACCGGAGCGGCGGAGAATAAATTTAATTGTACGCCAATTACTACAGTTAACGTTTAGGACTATATTAGTTTCACGACCAATTTCCATTTCTTAATTTTTTATTAGATTTCTTAGTATTAGATCCATTTCTTAATCTTGATTATATATAACATTTATGTGTAGAAATTTGCCTATTTTATTTTGACCGCGCCTTAACCAGTAGGCGCTAGGGTGCACACGGGCACTATACTTACAATTCACAACTCGACAAGTTCAGATCTTCTTATCCAAAGTTTCAAAGATACGCCACGTTTTAGTAGTGACTATTTCTCAAGATATACAAGGTCTTTTCTTTTTTCTATGAGCCAATTCTAAGCAATTCTTTTGAATACCACCGTGGTGGTTACATCAAACTCGAATCGAATTGAAGTAAGTGTACCCAAGAAAGAAAATCAGACGATACAGAAAGCAAATTTCTGGTATAAATTGCATAATACAAATATAATCAGATGATTCAGTGTTCAGTCTCTCTTCAAGGTGAATCATCACCTGAATTATTTATTACCTTTGTTGTCTCATAAATATATTCTAATCAGTGTTTACTTTTATATAAAAGTAAAGATTTTAAGCCAGAAAAGAATTGTAATATTAGTACAGTCAATAGCAACGTAAACGAGATGTTTTCGTTTAAGTACAGTGATGAGCAAGGTATTAAAATGGACATTTATGATAAGTGATTATATTCTCCGATAACCATTAGGTACGTCGTCATCATCGTGATTTATCGACAAAATAATGTGTACATAAAACTGATATTAACAAAGTCGAACTATATTAAGTTTTTGCTCTGGAATTTTTCCCTAATATCTACCTACATATGAACAGGTAGAGTTTGGTTATAACAGTTTAAAAAATAGGAACAGTATTGAAAGTGAAAGATGAGTAATTATGTAGTTATATACTTAATATAGAAATGAAGAAATACAAGGGAACAGATATTGTTTTTAGGGTTCCGTAGCCAATTGGCAAAAAACTGAACCCTTATAGATTCGTCAAGTCTGTCTGTCTGTCTGTCCGTCCTTATGTCACAGCCACCTTTTTAAGATTTTTAGCCAAAAAAAAACAACAATTTTTGGGGTACATGGAACTGATACTTAAAAATTTTTTTCGTTAAACCCATACGTGTGGGGTATGTATGGATAGGTCTTCAACAATTTTATTGAGGTTTCCAATACCCTTTTTTTTTAAACTGAATAGTTTGCGCGAGAGACACTGTAACTTCTTCCAACGAAAATTAGATTGAACGAGATCTAATAAGTAGTTTTTTTTAATACGTCGTAAAACTACAAAGATATCACCAAGTTATAGATCACAAAGTTATCGAAGTCGTTTTATTTGTCCCTGAAAGTTCATCACATGGACTATCATCATCATCAGCCTATATCAGTCCACTGCTGGACATAGGCCTCTCCCATTGCACACCACTTTGATCGATTTTGGGCTTCTCGCATCCAGCTCCTGCCAGCCATCTTGCGCAAATCATCACTCCACCTGGCCTGTGGGCGTCCTACACTACGTTTGCCGAGACGCGGTCTCCACTCCAGAACTCTTCTACCCCAACGGTCATCAGTTCTGCGGCTAATATGGCCAGCCCATTGCCACTTCAGCTTGCTAATCCGGTGGGCTATGTCGATGACTTTAGTTCTCTGACGGATAACTTCATTCCTGATACGATCCCTCAGAGAAACGCCGAGCATAGCCCTTTCCATTGCACGCTGAGCAACTTTGAGCTTGTGGACCAACCGCACCGTAAGTGTCCACGTTTCGGCTCCGTATGTCATGACAGGTAGGACGCACTGGTTAAAAACTTTCGTTTTTAGGCACTGTGGGATCGACGATGAGAAGACTCGACGTAACTTTCCAAACGCCGCCCAACCCAGCTGAATTCTTCTATTCACCTCGTCCTCGAGGTTATTCCTACCCAACTGCAATGTCTGCCCAAGGTACACATATTTTTGAACAACCTCGAGAGCGGTACCGTGTATTGCAATCGGTTCCGGTTGTACATGTTGATTGAACATGACCTTGGTTTTATCCAAGTTCATCCGTAGGCCGATGCGCATAGAAGAATCAGCTAGGTCGTTCACCATCTGTTGCAGGTCCTGCAGTGTCTCTACCATTATGACGATGTCGTCCGCAAATCGCAAGTGAGAGATGTATTCGCCATTGATGTTAATGCCACGTCCTTTCCAGTTCAGCGTCTTAAACATATCCTCCATTGCATTAGTGAACAATTTCGGGGAAATAATGTCCCCTTGTCTCACTCCTCGATGCAATGGTATGGGCTTTGTTTGCTGGTTCTGTACTTGGACGGACATGGTGGCGTTATCGTAGAGACATCTCATCACTTGGATGTATCGCCAATCTACCTGGCAACGCTGCAGGGACTCCAGAACAGACCAGATCTCAACCGAGTCAAAGGCCTTCTCATAGTCCACGAATGCTAGACACAGTGGCTGATTATACTCTTCGGTCTTCTGTATAATCTGCCGCACTGTGTGGATGTGGTCTATGGTGCCATATCCGCTCCGAAATCCGGCCTGCTCCGGTGGTTGAAATTCGTCGAGTCTTCGCGCAAGACGGTTCGTGATGACTCTTGAAAACAGCTTGTAAATGTGGCTTAGAAGGGAAATGGGTCGATAGTTCTTCAGCAAGGTCTTATCACCTTTTTTGAAGAACAGCACGACCAAACTTCTACTCCACATCTCCGGAGTTCTCCCTTCGAAGAGGGCAGTGTTAAAGAGCTTTTGGAGCTCCCTCAGTACGGGTTTACCTCCAGCTTTTAAGAGCTCTGATGTAATACCATCCTCTCCAGGGGCTTTTCCATTTTTAAGCTGTTTAAGAGCCATCTCGATTTCATCAGTGCTGACTTCCGGCAGGTCTTCGGTATAGTGGCGCCTTAATGCAGCTCTGGTGTCCTCATTTTCGGGATCAGGTCGCGAAGCATGCGAAGCGTATAACCGGCAATAGAAGTTTTCCACTTCCGAAAGGACCACCGGTTTTGAGGCAACAACTTCTCCACTTGTTGTGGTCAACTTCGTCAGTTGGCTTCTTCCCAGAGGTTGTACGAACACTTTTGACCCCCGATTCTGCTCAATTGCTCTTTTGATGGAGAGAGTATTGAAGCACCGGAGGTCGTGTCGTACGAGCTTACTAATTTCTCTGTTCAGCCTCCTCTTTGCCGACGAAGTGACGGGTGGGTTTTCACGCCGTTCCCTCATCAACCTTAGAGTCTCCTCCGAAAGTTTCGACTTCTTGCCTTTACGCTGTAATTCGCAGAATCTCGCGCCTTCCTCCCTGAGGATTTCGACCACATTTTTGAGGTTCTGGTTTACGTCTGTTGTGGTTTCCACGGCAGCGAATCGGTTTTCCAGGTTTAACTGGAACGCTTCAGATCCTGCGATGGTCTGAAGCAGAGTAGGTCGGAGCCTGGCCTTCATCAAGCGGGCACGTTCAGCCTTAAAGTCGATATTCAGAGAGCCTCGGACAAGTCGGTGATCGCTTCCGGTATTAAACCTATTAAGCACTGAGACGTCTCTGAATATGTGCCTCTTGTTCGTCATGATGAAGTCAATCTCATTTTTAGTCATAGCGTCGGGGCTTTGCCACGTCCACCTCCGTTGGGGCTGTTTCTTGAAAAACGAATTCACCAAGAAGAGCCCCTCGCGTTCGAGGAAGTTAACTAGCATTTGCCCCCTATGATTCCTGACTCCAAGTCCATAGGATCCTACTACTGATTCGCTGCAAATCTGTACTCCCACTTTAGCGTTGAAGTCACCCATAACAACGTTGTAGTGGGTCTTAGTGGTAAAGTGGAGGGCCCTCGAAATGTCGTCGAACATTTCCTCCATCTCGTCATCCGTGTGCGCCGAGGTCGGTGCGTACACTTGCACAACTTTGAGGCTATACCTCTCAGTGAGCTTGATGATGAGGTACGCTACCCTGTTCGACACACTGGAAATTTCTACAACGTTGTTGGATATTGACTTGTTTACCATAAACCCCACGCCACCTTGGGATTGTTGGTCTCCCTCTCGGAAGTACATTAGGTGGCCTGACTCGAGGGTTATAGTGTCCTCCCCCTCTCTTCGGACTTCACATAACCCGAGGATGTGCCACCTAATTTTCCCAAGCTCTACCTCTAGTTGTGCCAGATGCGAGTCTAGCCGTAGCGTGCGTCCGTTGTAAGTAGCCAGGGTCAGTCGGTTGTGGTGGCTTCCCGTAACCCGGAGATTCTTAGCACCCCCTGCCCCACCGTTACCGTGGTCGCCACCATAACCAGGAATAGTGGGGCTACCGGGAACTGGGGGCCATGGCCTTAGTTGCATCTGCATGGGAGGATATACCCATAATCGCCACGCTGGGCAGGCGGGTTGGCGATCGCAGGGTACAGCTTATTTTACCGGTGATGCTGCTGCCCATCACCGGTCTGTGGTATTTAGCTGCACGTATTTGGATGGTTATACCGCCATCAGTCGGTCGCCAGAGCCTCGTTCGTCGATCAGCAGGACGTACCGCGTGCAGGTGAGGTTGGCTTGAGGACAAAAGATGGTGTTTGCCTCCTTACATCCCTGCCTCCTTACATCCCATGGACTATAACCATGATATTTTTAAGATTTCCGGAACCAGCTGTTTAGCTTTTAGAGGGGGAGACGCCCTATTTAAACAATATAATGCGATTTAAACTTGAATAACTAGCAAAAGGACAATTAAAACAATCAAATCGTTTTAGCAACCTCTCGATATTTTTTAAAGACATCTAATTGTATCCCGCACGATAATTAGACGCGAGAAAAAAAAATCCTACTTTACGTGTTGGGGAGAGGTGTTATGTGTTCAAATTATTTTTGTGGTTTTATTTTAGCATTTTATCGGCGTGATAAAAACACATATCCATGCAAAGTTTTGTCTCTTTAGCACCTTACTTGTTTGGAATAATTGGAAGGTAAGTCGAGGACGGGATTCACCTGACAAACTATAAGGATTCCGAGACGTGAACTACCGAACCCTAAAATACCAATATATAGCAGAGTTATTATTAAAATGAAAGTGGAAGAGTAAGTTTATCGCTACACTACAAATATACATATTTCCACAAAATATGTTTGTTTGTTTGTTGTATATTCTTGACTTCTTTTTCTGTATGTTCTAAAAAAATATCATACTGTATTTCTTTTGTATGTACATACCTCTTTGTTTATTGTCTTGGAATTACCCAGTAATTAGATTAATTTCAGTCGCTTTTGTTTTTGCAAAATACCTATATTTCCTTTCAGCACAATGTACTTAGATGTGTGGCGTTTACTTGTAATTATTTGTTATACTTGAATAAATGTCATTTACAACTGTTTATGTAAAAGTTTAAACAGATGTTGGTAAACCAAATAAACAAAGTTGAACTGTCTGTTTGCCAACATTTTGGCTAATATTAGCAAACAATAATGTGCACAACAAGCAACAATTATGATTGGCTTATTTAATATGAAATGTTCTTGTGTAAACTGGGTTTAAAGAATTTATTCTCATAAGAACATACAATTAGTTCACTTACAATGAGATCTGTAACAATTACTTATAACTAATATGTACAATATTCCCCTTTGGCGTACAGGAAGCTACAAGGTATAAACATGCTTCTTCAGATTGCTTAATAACTTATACTCTGCAATCAGGGAATCTCTTCATATCTCTTTAGAAGTTTTACTCTTCTGCAGATCACGTAATCTGAATAATAACATGAAACGTACATACAATAAAAATATAGTAAACGTATAAAGTTTTATGATATACGTGTATACACGTGGTGGTCAACGTTACATACACATGATAAACGAGCGACAGTACAGTCTTTATGCATGCAGGGCTTCAGCGAAACACACAACACTAATGGTAATAAAAAATAAAACTAGCGGTTAGCCTATGCGGCTGCTGATCAAGAGGTCTCAGGTTCGATTCCTGGGTTGGTCCAAATGTTTGTGTGATCTGCAAATATTTGTTTCGGCGTCTGGGTGTTTTCTATGTATAATATGTATGTATTTACAAAAAAAGTATATTTATGTATTTATATCAGTTGTCTAGATACCCATAATATAAGCTCAGCTTAGTTTGGGGACTTGGTCGCGTTGCGTGCAAAATGTCTGAAATATTTATTATTATTACTTAATTTAGATAAGCGCTGTATAGGTATCAAATAACCATACTACGGGAGTCCCCTAGCAACTTATCACAATGTAAATATGTTACCGAGTATACGTAAAATTTAAAATTCTTTGTTATATATCTATCTATCTTAACGATTTATTAGAATATCGATTATATGCGACCTAACTTAAACATGAGTTCTAAGTTCTTAGAGAATCGAGATATTCAACTACTTTTTCATCTCGCAAGGTGACTGTCTGATGAAAAATATGAGTAGAAGAAAGAAAAGTTCAAAATAAAAACAAGGTACGAACGAATGAACTCTTTGAATCAGTTTTTAAAACTGACCTTCAGGTAAAATATACTGACAACTAATTCAACCCCCGATTTCAGTTTGCTATCAGAGTTAAAAAGATTCGTTACCAGTTCTTGCGCGGTGTTCAGGGAAATCCGGTTGAACTAGTAGCCGAGCCCTAGTAATCTTTGGAATAATAATGTCTAGGAAGATTTAGATGTATTTCGAGATCTAAAATCGAACTAATGTGCAGAAATGGAGTGAATTACCTCTGTAAAGATTTGGATAGTTCGTAAATAGATAGAAATGTTTAAAGAAATGACGCTTTGTACATCCTACTAATGTTATAAACGCGAAATTTGTGAGTATCGATATTATAAACGTGAAAGTTTGTGAGTATGTATGTTTGTTGCTCTTTCACGCAAAAACTACTGAACGGATTTGGATGAAACCATACAGTAATATAGCATATTTATCAGAATAACACATAGGCTACTTTTTACTGCAATAATCGAGATACACGCGGGTTTAATAAGCCTAACTGAGGGGTCAAGGTTTATAATCGATCTGTCTTTAATCGTTGCTATAGTAACCAAAATATAAACAGTATACTAGTAAATTGCGAAGGACATAAAACGCGGCAATTTATGTAGACAGCCATTAATAGTGCCTTAATGAACATGCACATACACGTATCTTAAGACACTGTTGGTTTGTTACGATATTAATCGATTTAGAATATCTTATCGATTTGCGATTACACAGGTGAGTGTGTTTAACCAATTAAATATAATTATACAATAATCAATCTTCGGATTTGAAAAGATATATGTGTTTATTCCTAATTAAAGTACCAATTTTCTTTTGAATTTTATATTATGAAGTAAAAGTCTGAAGTTGGATTCGCGTTATGTCGCTTCGAAGCTGAAGTGTGACTCGTGTCTCTAGTATGAAAACCTGTCGTATCACTTGGTCGTACATAAAACAATTTGTTATCAGATTGTGGTGGAGTTATCAACGAGATATTCGAGCTATAAGGGCGTTGTGTTTCGAATCGTTAAGTCGTTTGTGTATTTTTAAAAATGGCCGCTGAAGAGAATAAGCAGGCGAGTCCGACTCAAAATCAGATGAAATTTACAAAGACGGATACGGAATACAATATGAAATCTGTTAGGTTTCTGTTGTTGACCATTACTGCGATGTTCATTGTAAGTATTAAAAGAAATTGTTTATGGTATATCACCTACTCAAATAGATATATTTACGCGAACCAAGTCCCTATAGCGTAAATTAATAAATAAACATTTTGTTTTATTTCACTCTCAGCGTTTTGAATACTTGTAACGGAAATCTGTACATATCAGTTAGCTCAGTTCTTCAGGGGCGCTATCAATTAATGTATAAAGAGATCGATAACATGATACAACATAGTAATGCAATTAAACCCACCCAATGTTTTTTTGCTATGAGTATGTACGTGAGTCAAGCTCTCTTTTTGAAGGTTCCAGAATGATTACCAAGAATACAATGTTTATTTCACAGAACCAGTTGAAAGATTTATTAAACAGTCCAGAGTTATCAGATATATAGACACTTATCGATATTTATAGTGATTAAACAATAGATACGTGTCACAACATACGCACATTTTCACAAAGTGCATTCTTTAAGAACTTGTTTTCAAATTTCTATATACGACTAGCTTTCGCCCACGGCTCCGCCCGCGTATTGGTTACCGCGGTAAAAAGTAGCCTATGTCCTTTCTTAGGCTATAGACTATCTGTGCATTAAATTTCATTTAAATCGGTCCAGACAGAGTTACTTGCGCATTTAAAGTATAAATCATCACTAAATATAAAATTAGTTGAAACAAAAACATTTTTACATAAAGTTTTATCATAAATACATCCATATCTAAACACTTGAATAAAGAAATGACGGATTACGTTCTTTGATCGATTACTTACCTACGTCTTTGACGCAGACTACGTCCATTTATTTTCTTTGTGAATAATTAAAGTAACCTTACTCTTCTACACTATTCTCATTGCATATTTTCGTTGTTTTATGTTTGCAATGCATGTGTAATAGAATGCAATTCATATGCAATACAATGTTTTAGGAGTTCTCGAAGCGAAATAATCCGTGCAAGATATTAATATAACGTTTAAATAAACACTTTATCTTTAATCCTCACTTGCATATGTCTGTGACTATAGAATTATGTCAGAATTTCGACGACATCCATGATAAGTCCACTGTAAAAATCTAAGGCACTGTAGTCACATTTATAAAAGCAAATTCTGGTCGTTTTATTGGATTCGTTATCCACCCAATCTCGAAATTATATACCCTTATATGGAGCTGTCGAATATCCGGTCAAATATTTTATCGGGTGATTTTGTGAGGGGTCGTCACCCTTAGGACTTTCCCTCGCTAACCGCACTCGCATAGAAAATTTCATTCGAAAGTTATAGTATTATCTACATTTATAATGATAATTATCACGGATTGACTATTGGTTCCTTTATGAACAAATGTTTTACATACTGATTGTAGTTAAAATTAAAATATGATTTTAAAAGTTTATTTTTTTTTCTTTAAAAACAGCTCTCGCATAAGAAATATAAATCCTGTGTCGCGAGGCATTTTACAAACACATGAAACGAACACAAAGAACACCCAGACTCAGAACAACAATTTGTGTGCAACCGTGCAGTCATAATTATCAGCACGATTAGCCTTATGGTTTAAGCGGTCGCCACGCCGTTTTCTTCTGTGCTAAAAGTTGTGTTGGGTTCTAACCCCTACGTAAGACAACACTTCTTGTGATCTACGTATTGTTGTCCTGAACCTGGGTGCAGTGCTCTGCGTTTATACCATGTAAAGACCCTGCACAGAATATACATATTTCTATTTCCAGAGTGGTCTTTCTAGAAAAAACTTTGTTTTTAAAGATTCTCCTATGGTTACTCGCTAACCGGAATATTATTATCACGATTAAATCTCACTACACATTTAATAACATTAGCTAAAAGGTTTTAGATTACACCACCTTTTGGAAAATACTATCTGTTTGTAATCAAGTATAACATATCTTATCTGCATTAACTTGCTTTGTGCATAAAACACTCCGTGATCTTTTCAAAAGGGTTTTGTGTTACAAATTTCTATACATTATGGTAATATATTCAATAGAACATTATAATTTCTAACGTTTCTACGTGTAGTCCATGAAGGTTATACAAGTACACCGAAAGGCGTATGGAAAAATACATACCTACCTATGAATATAAAGCAAGAGAAAAATATTTACTTTGTAAGAGTCGAGCAAAAAACAAACAAATAAGAAAATAACAAAGCTCTTCAGTTTTATAAAATGTTTGTATGTTCCGTAAATATTTGTTTCGAAGTCTGGGTGTGTTCTATGTATCATATATATGTATTAAAAAAAGATTTTATATATTTTTATCAGTTATCTAGTACCCATAATACAAGCACTGCTTAGTCTTTGACTAGATGATGTTGTGTGTAAGATGTCCGAAATAATTATATATATAAAATTAAGGACTAACCAAATAAGAAAGTTTAATGGGGTTCAAACACCTTCCATGAATATGTCTTGGCAATGTGTCTTGAGATGCTTAACTGTGTTTAAAAGCAGTATCTATACCCTAAACAATATTTGTCGAAGGTTCCAATAAAAATATAAATAAGGAAATCAACATTATCAATCCGTTATCGTTTCTTGAAATAAGTACTTCAGACATAACAAAGATAATCTAGTCTTGGATTAAACACTTACTTTTAGATATTTTACCACTGTTTGAGAACCTGTTGCTCTACTGGTTTAAACAGTCGTCACCCCACTTTCTATGGTAGTGTTGTGTTCAAATTTTACATGAATAACATTTTGTGTAATCCACAAATTGTTCTGACTCTAGGTTTTCTTTGTGTCTGTGTCATTTATATTTGTAAAAAGCAGGGGTAGTAAATTATAAAATTATTGTTTCAATTTGTATGGACAAGGTTAAGTTTGAATACTGCTAAATTCAAACTTTGTCTCAATAAAAAGGTTGCTTTTAGGACGGAGTTAAATATTTTAAGTTTATAGAAGAAACACTAACAACTCGATCTAAGAAAAAACTACTAACTTGTCGGTACAAAATACTTACAATGGATTAAGTATGTCACCGCCCTTATCCATCCGTGTGGTGGTGCCGACTAATGGAGCAATATAGTTATGGAAATAGTACTGAAAGGTAAAAGGAATCTTGAAACAAACCTTTATATCAACCCTCCTGGTCAGCGTGATATATATAATACTAGCTTTCGCCCGCGGCTCCGCCCGCGTGTATGTCGGTTGTCGCGGTGAAGGGTAGCCTATGTCCTTTCCCAAGTTCAGTTCTGTCCTCATACCAAATTTCATCAAAATCGGTTCAGTCGTTTAGGCGTAACAGACAGACAGACAGAGTTACTTTCGCATTTATAATATTAGTAGGGATAGTAGGCCAAAAGTGCCAAGTAGGAGTCTATGTCCAGCTGTGAAGTACTACTTGTACCGATATCATCACAGCAGCCTTACTCTTGATCGTAATTTGAATTTGGAATAGGATTCTGAAGATATTTGACGTCGAAATCATAGAACGGTAAATAGTACATTGTTCACCGAGGGAGGAAAGGAACCGATTACTAGCGAGGGAGCAGATTGTGGCCCGAAGGCGCAGCCTAGGGCCACAATACTCCCGAGGTAGGAGTGGGACTTTCACCCGAGTGCTACACAGTGCTTTATACTACACCTGTGAGGAACATTTAAAGTATTTATAAAATAAAATCAAAACGTAAGACACCATGTAAGACACAATTTAGCTTAGAATTTGACATAATATTTATAAATATTTCGTGTTTCTTTTTTTTTTTTATTCTTCACAAAAGGATGTCAGTGGCACGGAGATTCCATATTTAAATTATTTGAAAACTCTTTGGGCAGGCGCGCGCCATAGATAAGATAACACATGAGAAATGAAAATTCATACAACTTTCTCTCCCGCTAAAACACGTTAGAAATGGATTTTCAGACATTTTTTCCTCCCGCTTATTTAGGTCAAGGAAAAGACTAACTTTCTCTTTTCATTTTCAGGGAATATTGACTACTGTTCCGATCAGGTGTAGTATAAAAGTTATTTTCTAAGCGTTATTTGACAAAGAAATGAAACAAGAAGGGCAAATAGTGTTCCCAACTTAATAGACAGACATCATAGACAACAAAATAAAATGATTGCATTCTTATTTACTAACAGATTCGTATTAGATTGAAATTGGGTTTGAATTCATGAGTGAAGTGAATTACTGCAGGTGTTAGTGTGATGAGGAGTATGAATTACGTTTTATGATCGTTAATTCCTCCCCATAGAATATTGTAATGATGGTAATCTGCTACGTACCTACGGATTATAGAACAAGCAATATAGATAAGAGATTGACTTAATACAGTCAGAAAACGCTGCCATGTACCACACCGGAGCTCGAAAACGAGAAAATTAATCGTTATCTTCCAATAAAATGCTTTGACATATCAGGTTCATTGTTAGCTACGAAATTAGTCAATATTCAAGGCATTCATTTAATTAAAATATACTCCCGATTGTTGAGTCTTGATGGAACTTGTTAAAATATATTTCAGAATTAAATCACTTGTACTTATTGCATTATTTAATCCACTTTAATATAATTGCCATAGAATGAATTACTGGCCAGGATTTAACTGAATCAAATAGTGAAATAAGGTCAAATGAGTTTAATTATAGAATGAATACAAAGGATCAATTAGCCCATATCAGTCCGATACAGGATAGCCTTTCTCAATTTTCACTAAAGTACAGGGCCTTCCACATTCAGTCCACATAGACCATCTCTCTGGGGGGTAATCTGCGGTAAGCTGCGGTCTCCTTTCTAGGACCAACTTACTTCATAGGCCATCGGTCTTAAGCTAGACTAAATTACAGCATGATTGTTATGCTAGAGTTCTTTGTTGGCAAAAGTCATAATGAATTTTACCCACTAAGGAAACTGTTATTAAAGATTGCTCCAGAGCAGGCTTAGCGAGTTTTAATTTGTAGACTACGGTACTGAAACATAAATGCTAATGATCCGTTAGTGCCAACGTCTCGACACCACAGGTATTATGCTCTAATCGAAGAGTTAGTTTTGGGACTAAGATAAATTATGGGAGGCGTTCTTCGCTTAGTTGCTTTCGGTGATAAGAAACAATGACCGAGGGAAAGCAATAAAGGCGAGACCAGTTTCCAGAGGGGTGACCGTTAGTGGCATGATATTAATGAACGTCTCTGTGATTCAGAGGTCACGTTAAGTTAAGTCGTGAAGCTTAGTTGGAGGCCTTAGAGTGGCTTAAAACATAAAACGTCAAGATTACGTAGCCTCAAAGTTGTCTCGCCATTCCCCAATCCTCACTCAGTCAGGGTCGGGATGTGTGGTCTTAACCCTCTCCTCAGAGGAGACCGGCGGTGGGACATTATGGCTTGTTGATGATAAGATAAATGAAAAAAAAAATTATTCACTTTTTAACAGGCAGGTTAATAAAATCTATAACAGAACATTCTAATAAACAAAGATCTTTATCAAGCACTTATTTAGTTCTGTCACCCTAAAACACTTAGCGTTTAACTTCCTTATCATTACATTTCATAAAAGCACTTGTGATAAGGAAAGCGCATTAATACAGTCATAGAACAAAATAGCAAAATGAAATGCGCTGAAAATTTAAAACAGGTCTATATTAGGACAAAATATTTCTTCGTAAGAAAACATTTAATACTTAAGATTTGGAAACTTCTACCGGTAGTAGAGTCACGCTGATAGAGCAGGTGGTATCTAGGGTGATATGATACACACAGCAAAGAAAAAATAAAGGTACTATGGATTATTTACCCTACATTTTCAGTGCGTTACCTATAAGAGACTACAGTCTGATTGAGATATCCTTTTTAACCGACTACAAAAAAGGTTCTCAATTACGGATATCTTACACAAAACGTCATCTAGTCCCAAACTAAGCAGAGCTTTTATTATGGGTACTAAACAACTGATATAAATACATAAACATACTTGTTTTTTGTAAATACATACATATTATACACAGAAAACACCCAGACTCCGAAAAAAATATTTGTAGTTTACACAAATATTTGGTCAGACCCGGGAACCGGAGACCTCTTGATCAGCAGCCGCATACGCTAGCCACTAGACCAATCTTTTTTTTAAATCAGTTTTGTAATCTTCCCAGCCTCTATTATTCTCAAGACTATTTGTGTTCGACTACTAGTGATAGAAAGAAAAATTGAGTAGAAAGTTGATATTAACCTCATATTCTGTTCACAGGCAATTGGTCTATTGATGATCATACTCGGCAACAGCGTATACGCTCATTATCACAGCTTCACATTCTTCTACGAGCATAGAGTGGGAAGCTACGTCACACCTTCAGCACTTTGTGTGTTCGTGGGCCTGGCGCTATTAATTGTCTCCGTGTTTGGTTTCTTTGGAAGTCTTAAGAGGAGCACCTGTATGGTCAACATTGTGAGTGATTTGCTTTATATACTATATTTTTTTTAAATTATTTATGATGCAGAGGTTGCATTCCCTTGAAAATCTTCCACTGTTTAAAGTATCTATATAAAACCACATTACATTGTTAATTTGATAACTGGAAAGTCCACCGAAATGACTGAGACTACAGTAAGCCCAAACCTCCTTTCCAAGGAGAGACCCATGTTCAGGAGTGGTCTATTATAGGTTGATCATTTATGTATTAGCTCTCCCTATTCCTATATATCCTATTCTATTCTTCACTATTCTATTCTTAGATCATATGAGATAGTGCGAATAAAAAAAAAATCAGTAGATCCATATTTTGAAGTTAGGATTTAACTCGAAAAAATATACTAAGATCCGTCATGGATCTGGAAAGGATCTTCTGACAATGAACAAAAATTAACAACACGGTTTTATTTTACCTTCAAATTTTTTTAATCTTTTTCAGTATGCTGTGATCCTGTCTTTGGTTTTCATCTTTAAACTAGTGATCGTATGTTTGGCATTCACAATGGACGCAGAAACATTGATAAATAGCTTTAATATTCCTGTCTGGAATGTGGAGGATCCCGAAGTTCAGGCTGAAGTGGATTATCTACAAAGCAGTGTAAGTAATTATCTCGTAAGATTGCTTCGTCCGTTGATAAAAATCCCTATCGGCGTTGTATAATTAGAGTTATCTTCCAAATTAAGAATGGAGAAAGAAAATGAGAGATTGATTCAGAGTAATAGACCGATTATGGCTAAAGTCTTGAAATCTATTCTGTTCGGTAAGGTTACGGTTAGGCTATTTAAAATAGGCTAAGTATAATTTGTGTCCCAAATAAAAATGGGATCCTCAGAAAATGAAGTAAATTAGAAAATCTTTTAAAGACAATATTGTTGATGTCTTTTTATGCGAGAGATGACAGATGGGCAATATTTACCTACTAGGTATTGTATACCCTTCTTTCATAAAATTTTGGAAGCTGCTACTAGATTGGATATTTTGAACATGCTTATCTATTAGACTGAAGCTACGATCAATTTAAATAACAATTATTATTTTTTTACTTTGCTCTTCTAGCTCGGATGCTGCGGAAGCAACGATTACACCGATTATATCGGTGTAGAGTTCCCGAGCAACAGGTCAACCGTAGTGGCGTCAAAACTCGTCAATGGCGATTTAATCTCCATCATCTTACCGGCCAGTTGCTGCTTAAACCAAAACGAACATTTCTGTTCACGAATGTGGTCTACAGGATGCAAACGCGCGTTAGCTAACGTGATGGTACAGAATGCCATTGTAATCGGTGTCCTCGGAGTGTCGGTGATGTTCATTAACGTAAGTGGTTTAAATATACGAGATTGAAAAAAAGATTGAGAAAAATTCCGAGATAGTAAACGTTCAATTGTTCATTGCTTTGTTTGAAACAACATTGCATTAATAGTGTAGTGATTTAAGCAATCACCTCTCCACCTTTTAATGCGAAATGTTGTGTGGGTGCAATTCCTACATAGGACAACACTTTGTGTGGTTTCTTAATTGTTATTCTTAGTCTGGGTTCCTTGGTAGTGTTCTCCTTTAAAATACATGTAATATGGATTAGAAGCTGTTTCGTGTTATTATTTATTTTGACGTGCCGTCCGTATTACTTTCCAGGGTTGTTGTATATATCTTATCGATCTCCAATATTTTATGTTATAAGATTTGTTTTGTTGGTTTAATTAAGGGGTCACATTTGAATCGTTATCAGTCATTGTACGGAATATTAGGAGGTCGAGATGACCTACTTCTGTATTTTTATGTTTACTCATATCTTAGTGATATCAGGTATGTTCTAATGACCTTGTTTCTGTGTTAAGTACAGGGTGGACCAAAAGTTCGTTTACATTTCAAATGATGATTTAAAAGAAATTAGTTATATGAGATAAAAACTGTTTATTCATTATTGAAGGACACAAATGGGGATTTTTTTAAATTACATCATCCATATGTGATTCTTGACTATTTTGACACTGCTGCAACCTGGAGCGGAAATTTTCAATGACTGCCTCACAAGTGTTTCGAGAAATGTTTTGCATTTCCTCTCGAATATTTACCTTAAATTCCTCTAGGGACTCTGGGTTGCCCTTAAAAACTTTACTTTTAAGGTATCACCAAAAAAAGAAGTCCATTGGTAATTTGCATCGATATAAATTTAAATCTTTGTGAAGAATACGAATCAACAATGTTCTGGGCTCGCCTAAGGCTTTAGATAGTTTCCTAGTAGAGAGTCCAGGGTTTTCACGAATAGATGCTCTTACACGCTCAACGTTTTCAGGATCTCTTGATGTTCTAGGTAGCCCGGAACATCGGTGATTCATTGTTGAACCTATCTCCTCGAACTTCTGTACCAATTTTCTAATCAATTGAATCGATGGAGCTTAATTTTTATGCCGTACCTATGTTGTAATGAGCGTAATATTTTCGTTGCACTAGAGTAAAAGAATTGTTATTGAGGCAGTACTCGCGTACACAGAACGCACGTTGTATAACACTAAACTTCGTAGCCCCTCCGCCCCGTCCCGCCGTCGCTGCTCGTTACAGCTACCTATTCAAATTTTAACGAACTTTTAGTCCACCTGTACATATGTACATGTTTGTTTCGAACATATATACCTACGACTTATCTACACGAGAAAAAAATAGTCTTGTCTAGTAAAAGTTAAATAAATGAGGTGTCGTTAGTTTATGATTCTCTAACCTAACTGAATGCAAATATGTACCTAATTATTCAAATGATATTGAAAAGGACAAAGAGACTAACCTGTTTGTTACTAAAGTACCTACATCATGACGTAATTCACAGAGCATTATATAAGTACGTAGGTGACAATAGATAATTAATTTAGACTGTGCACTAGCACAAACTCTCACTTCAATAGATAGCTAGGTACCTATTTAGCTACGTACTTACTAACTTAAATCGAAGCGTCTAGCTTTATTTTTTTACTGGTGGAGCAAACAATTCAGTCCATCACCTGAGACTCCTTTTATTTATTTTACGTGTGAAAATCTCCACGGATACCGCTGGGGTACTATGAGCCGAGGAACCAGGTTTACTCTCGAAAGGAAGCCCATGAAACCCCAACGTACCTCAAGTTACTTACGGGTTGTAGGTAGCCCCCTTCTGTGTGGGAATCCCGATATTCCCTTTAGTTCTCCCCAAAAGGAGCGCGCGCATACTCCGTAGCGCTCACGCCGACACCTGATACTCCTGACATTAAGTGACTACCCATAGGTACCGACGTCACACGTAAAATTGTAGAATCATAAAGCCCGTTTTTACCAACTATAATTTAATCGTTTCTTTAACGTTGGAAGCCGCTAAATTTTACGAAACATCAAAATTCTTAGGCATTCCTCAAAGTGTTGGTGAAAAGATCACCTCTCTAAGTAGCCCCTTGAATTGTTCGTGAATACGGCTGTAGTGTAGCATTTTAGGAGAAGTAAATATGTAGTGTATATAAGTGTAACTATCTTAACTGTAGAAACGCTTTAAAATACCATTTACTATTAAATTTTTCAGTTACTGGGAATCATATTCGCTCTGCTCCTGGCTCGTAGCATCCGAAGAATGAAGAGCGAGAAAGCTATGATGGTATGGAAGATCAAGGAGCAAATGATCATGGCTCGCCAGTCCGAAGAAGAGCTCAAGAAGGAACAACCTGACCACGTTTATATTACGCCTCAAGCTACTAGCGTGGCTTAAGTCACAGCACAATTTTATTTTCATGCAAATATTCAGTATATTATCTGATACATAAATTTAGTAAAATAAATTAGTATAAAATAAAAAGGTCATAGAACTTGCAACCTTCATATATGACTAAGTGAAAGTGCACCGAAAGCTTTACTAAAAATGATTCAGAAACTTAAGGTCTGGGTATTTCAGTAATACTTAAATTTACGTACCTAATAATAAATGCTGAACAACTTATCACATGATATCCGAGATTAATTTTATTTAGGTAGAGGAACAATCATATATCTATGTATATATGTATTTATAGCCTATATATTTTTACTGTAAATATATTTGTAAATAAAAATAAAACCTAAAAAAATGTTTCACTTTTTGGCAGCAAAAACTTTGATTATAAATCCTGATTATGAAAACAGATGTGCTATGTCTTGAATTGTGCTCTAAGATTATTTTTTGAAAACGAAGAGGATTGTAGGTAAACCCTTTGGTGCTTTCCCATAATTCTCTCCTTAACAGGTGTTCGGTTTTACAAAAAAATGAAAATGAAACAACTGATTGTAATGGAAGCCTGTACCCTTTATGGATAGGATCTGTCAAGTCAAATCACTATGTATATCATTACCTAAAAATAAAAAGGGCCTTTAAGATAATTTTATATACGCCACGCCCAATTTATCATCATCACTACTACTAAACAAGGTGAGACAATTCTTCTCGCTGGAGTATCTGTGTCTTCTCTATAAGACCCAGGTTAGCTCCTGCGTGGAGTATCGTTCTCTCTTTGCGATGGATCCGCGCAGTATATGCTTGACGCTCTCGATCGGTTGCAGAGGCGAGCATAGATAGTCACGAAGCCACCGAGTTCCACGAGCCTTTTAAGTTGCTAAGAGATGTCTAGTGTTCTGAAGAGCTAATTCAACTGATCCTACCTTCTCTATTCCTCTACATAACATCACGTGTCGATTCCCATCGATTCCCGGGTCGGACTAACCTAAGTGACATCGAATTTTTCTTTAAATTTTTTTTTATAGCAGTCCGCAGTATAGCGTTATTTCACGCCCGTGCCTCGAAGATCACATTAAGTCGTCGGTCCCGGACTAGTGTCATAAATATTTGTTGCAATCTTCATTTGGAAGTCAGTGCTTCAAATAAACTGACAATTTGTCCAATCTTCGAATACAGTTTGCCCTCAGGGTTGTGGAAGTCCGATGCCGGTCACTCCATGGGAAAAATGATATTCAGGTAAAACTATTATAGTTGAACCAGTAGTCAACCCCAAATAATCTTGGAGATAAGAACATACATAAGTAAAAATTTCATTTGAGGTAAGAAATAAAAAAACAGTAAACTTATTAAGTTATTTATTTTTTATTGTACACCAACCTGTTAAGAAGATATGGCGAAGCCACAGAATATTAGTAGTTTAGATCTTTACACGGCTACGATCTATGGCGAAGCCACAGAATATTAGTAGTTTAGATCTTTACACGGCTACGTGATTAAATAATTGTTTTACTGAAGTCAACGTACGTGCCGTCAAACAATAGTAATATTATAATATTATAAATAAGGAAGAACAAATAACATATTGTCAATTAAGCAATTAAGTAAATAATATTTCTTAGTAGTGCCCCACCTAAACCTGTACATATTACATTGTATATAAGCTTTAGTTTAAGTTAAAATAGATGGAGTCAATACGGAGTCTTACAGTCATAATGTAGTCATTAATAAATATTACAACCAACGTGTCGTCTAATTGGCTCCCTGGGTAAACACGCAATAATTGGTGACCCCGACGTGATCTATTGGTTTCTAGTGCTGATATAATACCGGGACGACCGGAACCCTATATGGTGTTCAGCAGTGAATCTAGAGAACAATAGCATTACGAAATTATCACATCCCAAAAATGGCTCCAACAACAACACCTTCAAGAGGCGACACGGGTGCCCACCCAGCGAAAATAAGTACTCCACCATCAAGGAACGTCTAATAAACTGCTACGAAGAGAGCGAACACCGACGTTTCCACAGACTACTATCAGAAATGGATCTTGGAAACCAGAAGCCTTCCCAGCTCTTGGGAAAAATTAAGGAAGCTGGATGTGGAAAAATAAACGACGACACTATTCGCCTGCTGTGGCTAAGGCAACTCCCCGCTTCACTAACAGCGATATTATCAGTCACAAACAATATGTCGTTAGACAACTAGAGCGAGTTAGCCGATAAAATATACGAAAACTTGACCTACAACAAGAAAAATACTCAAGAGACAGCGGTTGACATTAACCTAGTTACAAACATATCGTCACAACTTGAAGCCATGCGAGTATAAATACTAAGTATAAATCCAGAAGTGTTAAGTTCATTGGAATGGCCAATGTCATATATAATCCATTCAGTATCTGAGCGACCGAACTTTGCTCGGTTACCATATTTTATGTTTAACAAAGCCATCTATTCTTTCAAGTTGCTGTGTTAGAAGAGATTATTATAGAAGTCACAAGCAACATTATGAGTTATCAAGAAAAACACGCGAAACTCGAGTTTTCCCGAACGTAAGATTAATCTAGAACGATTTCCAACCCCAAAAACCCCTAAACACATAATTTTAAAAATCGAAATACTTTGAGTCGTTTCTGAGATCACAAATATATGTTTATAAATAAACATATTTACAAGAATTATTCGTTTAAAGATATTAGATTGGAAGGTAAAAAACGCTTCAGTGTTTCATTATCAACTGGCTACAGCCCAATATTCGTTGTCCGTGTGATATCGGATTAAGAATAGAGTGTAACCGTCCCTATGGATTCTGTCTGTGTCGATTAAGGAACAAACTACGCAACACAACATCACTGTAATGTGAAGTAAAATTTGAAACATACCCTATACAACCCGTCTGGCAAGTGTGGTATAGTAGGTCAAAACTCCTTTCTAAGATAAGATAATATTTATTTGCATAAACGTGTGTACATACAGTCCAAGGTATATGTTAAATAGGTATATATAAAAGTTAGTATATGTCTGCCATGTCAATTGGCGTGCAAATATTGTTGAAATATTTTAATATTAAACATTCAATTATTTTAATTTTTAAAGGTATGTGCCGCTATAATACGCTTTGTAGACCAAAAACGATTTAACTTGAGAACACTGAGAAGAAAACACGGAACGAACCAAGAACTATACGGAGTAACTACTTATCCTGAAATCGCGATAGAGAAATTCTCGCGCGGATAGAGATATTTACAACATCCCAACATCAACTATTGGGCCGATGCCCACCAGGCATGATCACCTCGTCTGGTCGGAGGATCCTCCCTTTGTGATGGAAGAACACGATACCCGTTCCTCCACACAACCATAGTTAAATCGTGCCAACTATTAGGTTATTTATTATAAAGTACCTGAGCCATTGAAACCACTTTTGCGTACTACATGGCGCATTAGAATTAGAGAGGCCTATGTACAGCAGTGGACAGTTGATGATGATGATCACACTACGAGCGAGGCGCATTAAGTTTCTAAAATAAAAGTAGCCTGAGTTCTCCTTATAACATTAGCTTTCTACCAGTGAAAGTCAGACAGACTGAAAAAAAAATTAAAGACTGTTTTTATGTAATTTTGTCAAAAAGTAGGTATATATAGACATTATGTACTTTTACAGACTTTTTTTTTCGTGCGGATTTCCCACGGGGTACCACTAGTTGGTGGCTATGTCGGACTCGAACTGACTAAAACCTCACGCCGTGTCGGGTACTATGAGCCGAGGAACCAGGTATAACCCTCAAAAGGAAGTCCCTAGACCCCGACATACCTCGAGCCCCGGCCCCAAAATGGGGGAGCGCACGCTCCGTAGCGCTCACGCCGCCACCCGGACCTGCTTCTGCTAGGGTGACAGATGGTCTCAGCTGTCACCCCCAGGCATGCGTTTATGGAGGACGAAGATCGTTTCCCGATCTCTTGCGCCCGAGTCGCAAGCGGTACCTGGCCCGTTCCTGGGCCGTAACCGAGTTACCGAGCTAGAAAATTCTAACTCCGATGGCTGCCACGAGATCACACCTCGGCTCCCCCCACTCCGGACATTCTGTCAGCGTTTGGAGAGCCGTGTCCGTAGTCTGGCCATTGTAGTGGTGGCACTCAGACGTTGGCTCCTTACGGATCAGACACAAGTGATCAACGAAGCATCCTTTTTCAGTGATCACTTGCGTCAGCCGATATGAGAGGGTCCTGTTACACCGTGATCCACCATAACGGGTCTTACCGCCGCGCCGCAATAACAGCGTGACCAATTACAATTCTATTCAATTCAATTTTATTTATTTATATGGATGGATTTTTTGATGTAAGTATCTTCTTTCATAAGAATCTTTTGAAAAGCAGGTATAATAAAATTTCTAATTACCGACACTTCAATTGATTTATTGCCTATATATACAAATATATTAATATATTAACATATAGATACCTAAATGATTTAACATTCTACTTCTTTCTTAAACCTCTCCGTATGATTCCAAAATATTTTAGCTTCATTCCTAATGATATCACCAATTTCATGATGCTTGCCGTTGGTTAAATAAGGAGGTGTGAACTCTCTGTATGCTATGCACACTCTTCTTGATACAATATCTTCTCGAAGGACACAATGCTCCCAGTGGTAACGGGGCTCTCCATAAAGTACTAATAATGACCTCCTGAAAACAGATTAATAGGTGATTTAGTTATACAAGACTACATTTAATTATTATAATTCAAATAATTTGTGAGATTTTACACCCTATTTTAGTGTATTGTTTACTGTTTATAGGTAGTGGTGTAGGTAGTGGAGCGAATAGATTCCGCTCAACCAGGGTTGTACTATCATCACACATTAAATGACAGCATTTGTGTTGTCGTATTTTGTTGGTGAATGTCTGACCAAAAGCCCATTAATGTAGAAGCAACTCACTAAGCCGCTATTGGGTGGGTCACTATGCTGCATTCTCAGAATGGGGATAGGGACCCCCACCTGTTGGATTCTACTCATGTTTTCTATCAGGTAGAGTAGTCACTTAGGTAGTCTTGTGTGAAAAAAAAATCAGGTATACCCTCAAAAGGAAGCCCCTGGACCCCGACGTACCTCGAGCCACGGCCCCAAAATGGGGGAGCGCACGCTCCGTAACGCTCACGCCGCCACCCGGACCTGCTTCTGCTAGGGTGACAGATGGTCTCACCTGTCACCCCCAGGCATGCGTTTATGGAGGACGAAGATCGTTTCCCGATCTCTGGCGCCCTAGTCGCAAGCGTTTCCTATCCCGTTCCTGGGCCTGGTGGCTCGCAAGAAGAGATCTATCATGGCCGCAACCGAGTTACCGAGCTAGAGAATTCTAACTCCTATGGCTGCCACAAGATCACACCTCGGCTCCCCCCACTCCGGACATTCTGTCAGCGTTTGGAGAGCCGTGTCCGTAGTCTGGCCATTGTAGTGGTGGCACTCAGACGTTGGCTCCTTACGGATCAGACACAAGTGATCAACGAAGCATCCTTTTTCAGTGATCACTTGCGTCAGCCGATTTGAGAGGGTGATCCTCCATAACGGGTCTTACCGCCACGCCGCAAATACGGCGTGGCCAATTACAAACAGACACTTCAATTTTATTTATTTATATAGATGGATTTTTTTAATTAAGTATCTTCTTTCATAAGAATCTTGTGGAAAGCAGGTATATTAAAATTTCTAATTACAGACACTTTAATTGATTTATTCCTTATATGGGCGATTCTCTGTAACCTCGTAATCGGCTGTCCCGACAGATTTTTTCAAGACGTTATTAAATAATTTAAAAAAAAACCACTCCGAATGAAACTCCAATTCCGAAACTTTACGGACCCTTTGTTTTTAGAACCATAACTATTTTCAGTTTTTTTCTAGACGTGATAGAAGCTCTAAAAATACAGTCCCCTGGCTGTCCCCATCACTGTATTTCCACCTAGAAATGAGATTTACGAAGAAGTGAGTGATAAATGAAGTATTAGGAAGTCAATATCATTAAGAAGAATAAGTTAATTATATTATTTTCGAAAAACAAGGTTTTATTACGAATTTAATTTATTTAGTAAACTCCTGTAAACTTTGTCCCTAGAATTTTTATACAGTCCCCTGCCAAATATTTAAATTCATAATTAAAAACAACTATCATATTTACGATAATTTTTTTAAGTCACACGAAACGTAATTGCTTTGAAGTTAGCAACCTTGCCGAATGCGGCGTTGATATGTCATTTTGTTAAGTGTCAGAGCGTCATTTGTGAGGTGAACAAGGCAAGCGCTTGTACCGCTACCACGCACAGTCCTCTGGTAAGTCATAATATGTATTTTAATTACTTTAATAATATTCAAATAAAGATTATTGTTGCATTATTTATGTCTCAATTGATCGGTATATTCTTTAGAAAATATTTTACATCAGTTTTGTAAATATTGTTAAATTTAGCCGAAAAACACAGTCCCCTGTCTGAAATTGCAGCAGGGGACTGTTTTACACAACAGGGGACTGTGTATTTTGCGTATTGGTTATTGTTTTATTGTATTGTTTATGTAAATGTATCCGCTAATCTGTCTGACGTAAAAGCGACGGGGTGTTATAAGTTTGACGGGTCTGTGTGTGTGTGTGGCATTGTAGCTCCCGAACGGATGAACCGATTTTGATTTTGTTTTTTTTTATTTGAAAGATTAATTAGTCGGGAGTGTTCTTAGTTACGATTGATAAAAATCGGTCCAAGATGGCCACCGTCACAAAATGGCTGAATATATATTTTTTAACAACTACCTCAATATGGATATCAAATGAAAGGTCTTGAATAGTAGAATAATGTACACTATACTGAAAGGGGATGAGGAAAGGAGGCAGGGTTTTTTTAAATTTATACTTGTATTAATGTAAGATTCAAATTATTATTGATCGCTTGGCATTATTTTTAGCCTTTATGAACTTAATTTTCCACAGGCTAATTTAACGCACGTGACAATTATGGCTCCCACAAAAGGAAAAGTTATCCCGAGAGGAATTGCTACAGAAAAAGAGAGAAGCAGAAAGATTGTTACCAAAAAAGAAAAAATGACCCTTTTTAAAGAGAAGAAATGAATGAAAAGGAGTACCAAAAAGAAAAAGATTTGCGGAAGTTAGTAAAGGATATGACACGTATACTGAGCCAAAAGAATAACACTGAAAAGCATCACTAACACTATTGTACGAGAAAATACGCCGTTATCAGACCTAGAAGCAGATACTCCGCCTTCAAGACCCGCCAGTCCAGATCCAGTGCAAATATTTCCAGCTCGAAGCCCAGCATTTTCCAGTGCTAGTCTACAGCAAAGAAAAAAAGAAGCCAAATAGTGACGACAGAAGTTTAACAGGGAAAGAAATGAAAAGATCGCACGCTTAGAGAAAAAACTTGAGAAGTACAAAAAAAAATAGCGAGATAAGAAAGAAAAAACAAAAAGAACGTTGAAGATACGCCTAAGACAAAGATGTTAAAATGTTAGACGATCCTGACCAAACAAAAGAAGTAGTCAAGAAAGCGTTGTTTGGCAACGTTATTAGTAAGCAGTTAAAAGAAAATTATTCCACATTGAAGTGTACCAAAGAGAGACAAATCTTTAAAAAAGTTGTAACTGGTAGTGTTCTTCAAAAGTACAAGCACTGGATACCTAAAGCTAAATGATGTAAAACACCTGATAGTTATAAAGAAAGTTGTTGTTTCTGTTCACTTTTCATAAAGAAGTTTTATTGACTATTGATGCGAAAATATTTTATAAAAAGAATAAATAATTGATTAATGTAATATGACTTTTTTCTAAAGTACAACAGTCCTCTGTCTCACTTAACAGTCTCCTGGCATATTTTGGAAAATCGCTAATAACTTGGAAAATATAAATAATTTCAGTGGGCCTCTTTATATACTTAAATAATAGTTTATTATCTTCGAAAAGGAACACACTTTTTTAGCAAATGTTAAAAAAATTTGCCAGGACAGCATTTGTATAGGACCTGTACGAGCTTACAGAGAAATGCCCATATATACAAATATATTAACATATAGATACCTAAATGATTTAACATTCTACTTCTTTCTTAAACCTCTCCGTATGATTCCAAAATATTTTAGCTTCATTCCTAATGATATCACCAATTTCATGATGCTTGCCGTTGGTTAAATAAGGAGGTGTGAACTCTCTGTATGCTATGCACACTCTTCTTGATACAATATCTTCTCGAAGGACACAATGCTCCCAGTGGTAACGGGGCTCTCCATAAAGTACTAATAAAGACCTCCTGAAAATAGATAAATACGTGATTTAGTTATACAAGACTACATTTAATTATTATAATTCAAATAATTTGTGAGATTTTACACCCTATTTTAGTGTATTGTTTACTGTTTATAGGTAGTGGTGTAGGTAGTGGAGCGAATAGATTCCGCTCAACCAGGGTTGTACTATCCTCACACATGAAAATGACAGCATTTGTGTTATCGTTTTTGTTGGTGAATGTGAGACCAAAAGCCCAATAATGTAGAAGTAATTCAGCCGCCATTGGGTACGTCACTATGCTGCATTCTCAGAATCGGGATAGGGACCCCACCTGTTGGAATCTACTCATGTTTTCTATCAGACAGAGTAGTCACTTAAGTAATCTTAAATTTGACAAAAATAAACCTCCATTTGCCAGCCTTCAGGTATCTAAGTAATTCTATTAATTTACATACTCTTATATGTAGCAATCAATATATATGTACCACAAACTATTTACTTATTCCAAATAAAACAAAATAAACTTATTGAACACTAAGAATGAAGTAAATACATATTTCAGATAAGTAACAACATCATCTAGCTTTAATCTAAGCAGAGTACTATGAAAACTAGATTCAATTGTTAGAATACTTATATAGTTTATTTGTAAATCCAAACATATAATACATAGACAACACCCAAACTCTGAAACAAATATTTGTACATCATACAAAAATTTGGTAAGACCCAGGATTTCAATCAGAGACCTCAAGCACAGCAGTCGCATACACTACCACTGCACCACTGGGATGAACTGTTTTCTTAACTCCAAACACGAACAAATTTGCTGAAACTTTATACTATAATGCAATGAAAATAAGCAGAAATATACTGACATACATATATTAATAATTATTTAATTACCTAGGCATTGGAATTCTAACAATCACATCTCTATCAATAGTTGGTCTACTCGTATCATATGCTGATGGTTCATCTTGACCACTGTTCATAATGAACTCTCCATCTTTACTAACAATTGCTTTAAATTCCTCAGCACTCTGCAAATTGTATTTCTTTAAATCACCCTTGTATGGAGTCATTGTGAGGACAGAGTCGCTTAAACAATTAACTGTGACAATTCTTTCACCCCAAATCCAACAGTCATCTATGTGAGGGTCTATCGACGCTCCTTTACTTGGATCATATTCTAAAGAACATTGTTCTATGACTTCATAATTTTTCAAACAATCTACAGTGTCAAATCTCTTTTGTAAATATTCCGAGAACTTGGGATATCCATTAAATTGACCAAGGACAATTTTTTTCTTTTTAAAATTAGTCTTTGGACCAAAGTTTTGCTTCCTTCGGCCACTTTGTGACGTATCCCAAGGCATTTCATCAATATTCTTCATGAGTTCTGTTTCCTCATTTTCAGAAATAAAATCCAACTGGATATATACACCTGGATAATCTATAGCAGTTCCCGAGTGATTAGGATGTTCCTTGTACAAGTCTACATCCCAACCTTGCCAAGCTTTGTTGCACAATGGGCAGTAAACATAACCTTTACTTTTGTCTAACTCCAATTTTAGCTTAAAATTGTCGGCTCCATACTGCGTTTCGCAAATCAAACATGTTCGACAGCCCTTACAACCACACGGACGAGGCTTAGTCATTCTTTTTGTAATAATAAATAGCAATTCCTCTGCAAGACTCTTGAAATCTTGACAATCACAAAATTCTGACGTACTCGGTACTACACAAGTCTGACAAGTCTATTCTGACTTACAGTTGACATTGACAATTACTTGAGGTAGCCGTAGCCAGTGTAAATAGCAATTATTCTACCAAAGATTTGTTTTTCAGAATAAAAAATACCATCTGCTAAGCCATCTGCCGATAAAAGAATTTTATTAGATTTTTACTATTAAATAAAGTTCAGGATGTATTTATATTAAAAACTATACCGTGCTGCACTGTACGTTGTGGCAGTGAGGATGGTGGCCTTCACTTCTGGATTCTGTTCATGCTTTCCATCAGGCAGGGCAGAGTCATTTTGGCAGCTAATATATAAAAAAAAAAACTATAAGCATATTGTATTAGGTATGTTTTAAAAAAAAAAATACAAATTCATACTTTACCACCACCACCTTGGTCTTAAACCGGCTAAAACCGGACGCCGTGGCTGGTAATAGAAATCGAGGAACCATCGAAAAAGACAGTCTGTTTTATAATAAGAAAATTACATGCTTACAATTTTCCCTTTTCATATTATTTATTTATGCTGTTATTTTAAAGTAGTTAAGTTAGTAAAGCCGTGAAATGTAACAGACGCAGACAGAATTATAGTAGTAGTAGTATAGTAGAATTATAGTATTAGTATAGATATCTGCTGACTTATATTCGTCTACTCTGATAACATCATTCTCCGGCCTTCGGAGGCAGGGAGAATGATGCACAATGATTGGGCCTCCGGTCTCACACTCACCAACGAAATACGACAGCGAGAGTTACTACTACCCTCACTCTTCTGTGTGAGGGTAGTACTGCCCGGTCGAGTCAGACCATTCGTGATGAAATCAGCGTGGCTAGCAAAGTCGAACTTTGTTTTTATAGTTTGGTTACACCGCGCACAATTTCATGTTGTACACAGTAATTGTCACCCTAAGTCTTAATATAACAAAAAGACAATTGTACCACTAAAGAGGATATAATAAAACAAAGTGAACTGTTATAATTTTATTAATAATTATGTATATAAAAACAAAACAAATTTAGCGAAAGTTCTACTAAATATAAATAGACGTCGTTATGCTTCTCTTCAAGTATGTATAAAATAAATAAAAATCTAATTGCATTTTTTGCTGCTGAAAGTTTTGCTAAATAAAAATAAGACAATAAAATATGATCGTTTATGTATAGTTGTGTTGAAAATTTAAATCATCACGGTTTGTATCATATACTTACTTATTACAGGTGGTTTTACTTCTTCCGAATAAAATTTATAAACTTATATTAATATAATGTTAGGGTTTTGATAAAGGATAATCCGTTTTATTCATGTGTGTATTTCGGAACCGCCTGACAAGTTTTCCCCTTTTCAAAAAGTAAAGCGATATTACCGATAGTGACACAGTCACTGCATTGCCGCAATATATACGTAAGCAAACGGTTATCCGTAATAAATATGCCTACTAGTCATGAGTTTTTCATTCCAATGACATTTATTCTTATTATTATTTTAATAAATTTATCGTTTATGAATTTTATGCTACTAACTTGTAAGGTGATTAAAGCCGGTGTGTTGTGATGTGTGATTAATTTTGCTTCGAAGTTAAAATTTAGAGAAATGCTACAATAGTATATTAAATGATGTTTCTAATTATCTTGTAAGATAAAACAAGAGACTAATGAAGTTTAGCAGAATTTTAATATTATCTATGTATATATTTAAATAGTCTTTTTTAACAATACAAGTTTTTTGTTTTTGTATACGTAATATTTATTTACTGCGTGAAGTTTTGTACTTAAAAACAATTTTTAATAACTAACTAAAAATATGTATAATGTAGATATTGAAATAAAAACATTTCTACAAAAAAATTTAGTGGCCAGCCACGTTTCGGAAGTCCTCAAATCACATATAGTCTGTTACACTTTAATCTAATGAATATGTTATTAGTGTGCCTTACAGCAAACTTTTTTAACATTTTTTTAAATATTCTTGTTAAAATTTTCATACACATGCTGTGATAAAATGCCCAAAGAAGAGTAGTGTTATTACCGTGAGATGTATGTTGCTAAGATATGAATATATATATCTCCAATTACTTAAATTACCAGCACCAAGAGGTAACCCATCTTATAAAATGCTTGCATTCCATACCTATTCATTTTATCTTATTTTTTTTTTTTTAATAATTTGTGTGATTTGAATCTATGCATCTAATACGTAACATAGTTAATTCGTAATGCAATTTTAAAATGGCAGTGTGTCATTTAAATCTACAAAATTAAAAAGTTTTTATCTTCCATAGAGTAATTTTATGTTTGTTCATTTAGGTCGTGTCATAGATTTATATCTCAAATAAGTAAATTGAGTGTATATCTTTGAAGTAATACGTCCTCGCTAATACTTCGTCACGAGCTCTGAAAACTTCAATCTGCTTTAAATTGATAACCCCTCAAATGAGTTTGTAATTTCCTCAATCGAGTTCATCAAAGTCAAAAATGACTTTGAAAGTGGGGTGCACTTGGGGAGGTGGAGACGGCGTAGGTGGCGCCACCACGACGGCGGGCGGCCGCGGTGTCTGCGCCAGCAGCTGCTAGTCGTCCACCAGGTCCCACAGCATCAGAGCAGCGTCGGTTCCACCCGTGCTGATCAGGCAGCGGTCGTTGAAGAGAAAGCGAGCGCTGTATACGGCTCCGCTGTACACTTTCATTTCATTATATTCCGCTTTAGGGCTGGCGCATGGGTACCTGAAAAGAGTATTTGGTTTTCAAATCTACTTGTACTCATCAATAATGACTTTGACTATTCTAGGATATTTATAAAAACAATCTAACTTTTATCTTATCATTAAAATAAAAAAGGTAGAATTACCTAAAGAGTCTCAAATATCCATCCGTATCACCACTGGCCAAAAGGTCATGGGCAGTAGATCGACTTGCAGTAGAAATCAGTGTCGTCATGGGGTAAAAACGATTGTTCCAGATACCTGTAAAAATATTTTTCTTATTAATTATATTCTCCGACTTATAACACAACCCATTCTATCGAAAAAACGAGACCAGCTTATGGATTGTACAAACTTTCAGATATTTTCCTACTCCCTACTAATAATATTAGTTGTTGCGGTAAGAACCGAATGGACTCCATTAATCCCTCCAGCGCTTAGAGAGGCCATTACAAATCTGGACATCACATCTACATTTAATAACTTACCTGATACAAGGAATCCAACCGTTGAGTTATATGTTGACCATTTCGTGTCTTTCATTGCTATCGGGCTTTTTTCAGGAGATAGTGATTTGATATCCCCTGTAAAAAACAAGTGTACTGGTTAGAGAAAGTTATAGAAACACTCCGAAAAAGATATCGCAAAAGTTAATATTAATCTGTGAGCTTGTTTTTGTTAATGGAAATACTTTATAGAGGTAATCTCGAAGTTATATAGAAGCAGTTTTATACCTACTTCTACTTAGGTCTAGTATTTGAAGAATTAAAATAGTGAAATAACATAAATAATTATTAGACACGCTTTTTGTTCTAAAAAACTTATACGTGATGTTATGTCTTATCGAGTGTGTGTCAAATTAAATATCATTTTCTTTCTTTCTAACTTGGAATAGTTTTATCACACTGAATTTCTAGTAAATTATGTAAAATTGTTGCGATTAGAAAAAAAAGTTTAACTAATGCAATAATTAAAAAAAATAACAGAAAGTGGCATGCAAGAAATCGAAAACAAATAGCAATTACAATGACAAGTTTTAAGAATGACATAAATAGAGAGGAAAATTAAAATAACAAACTTACAGAATGCCAAGTCGTAATCAGCAGTGACAGTTTGCAGGTAATTGCCATCAAGACTCCAGTCGAGCTGAGTGAGGGGCTGAGCACCTCGAATTTTGTTCGACTTTTTGTAAGAGAACCCATCCCGTGAAACGCGGAATAAGTAAATACTTCCATTTTGCGAAGCTATCGCCAGTGTGTCTCCGGCTGGAAAATACCAAAAAATATGACACCGTACTGAAATAGACATGGTATCAATTTGGTAGGCTATAAATAAAAAAAATGTCACAGTAGAATGTATGGTATTTTCCAAAACTCACTTACGAATAGTGCTTGTTTCCATTATTACTTACATAATAAAATAGTTTTTTGTCAACCTATAGGTACCTAGGTTGTGTATCGTGTAGCAGGTTGTAAGTCGTGGATAAATATGATCTCAATCGGTGCAGACTATTAGTCTTTTCAGATGAATTAGTATGACTTAGACGTAGACAGAAGAAAACACAGGGATACTATTAAGAGTCCAACCTAATATCATCATGATTACTAAACTATACGATATGAAAAGAAATCAGTGTAAATGCCTCAGAATGGTTTATTCAATGATAAATTAATAGTTTTTACATTACCGCAATTGCACAATCATAAAACAATATTTCTTACCAGAATTATATGCTAAACAGCTGAGAGGAGAACCACAGACCCTTAGCGTTGCTACATGGGTCCCAGCATCCGCATTTAACACGACCAGATGACCTTCTGTACTACCGCCCGCTAGAGCTCCTCCACTGGGATGCCAAGCTAATGACACGCATTCATATCCAACCTGAAAGAAGTAGTCGGTACACTTCATGCAGTTGCTTGGAGTTTTGTTACGTCGTTTATAGGTATAGTTTTCTACAAATTATTTCAGCATTCAACAGTCTTGTGTGAGTCTATTTGTGATCTATTTCTTTTTTATTTTATATTCTTTTATACATAAAACACGACAGTACGAATGTTGTCATTTGGAGTTAGTCTTCTGTATCAGCCATTCGTACTATAATCAGCGTGGATCTACTACGCAAAAGAAAATATCGTTATCCTTTCTTCATTTTCAAAAGATAGCTTTTATAATAGAATAATCAATCATACGATTTTAAATGTTACTAGTCTAAGAATAGGGTTTAAAGGGTATTCTACACTTTACCTGCGTTGCAAACATCAATTTGTGGCCTTTCCATAAAGCAATATTTTTATCATGTCCTGCTGATGCGAACATTTCATCGTCAGGATGAACAGCGATTCCCATAAGTTGTTTATGGTGTCCGAACACCACCTACGATACACATAACAAAACTTTTTAGTACACAAGTCAAAATATGGAAATATAGAAAAAGTTTAGAATTGAAAGTACCTACCTGATTAAATCTTCTCTGTAAGGATCCCTCCATGATGTTGTTCCTAGTTGTTCCTACATAAATATTGCCATCATTTCTGCCTGGCCTTTGTGGATAAATGCTCCTCACCCCACCTGCAGTCTCAGGAAGCTGTAAAGGATGTATTTTGTGATGTCATAAAAATAAACAATTTTTTTGATCTTAATAAACCGAGCCATGTCCACTTCTATAAAACTCCTTCTATAAATACATTAATATATTTTTCTTCTTCTTTTGCTGAAATGGCAACTAGCCGAATAATATCAGCTATTTCTACCAGTATCAAGTATTTAACGTCTTCAATTCTAAAGTCTTCTAGTCTTTAAGTCGTCGTCGTAATTAATTTAATGATAAATAAATGGGGATGAGATGAAATGAGCATCATCTTTTAAAAAACCAAAAAATCGGGCAGGTGCGTGTCAGGCATAAAATAGAATCATCTTTCTAGAATTAACCGTTTGGACGGTAACTCGAGGACGGAGTCATTAACTATGGAACCCTAAAAACGATTTCCATTATTATGTTTATGGCAATTATTACCATTTCATCTTAAACGCAACGCGTCAGAAATTGACACATAGGGATAGATTCACATTTATATACAAATGTTCTTCATAGATCAATACAAACCTTTGCTTCAGTAATCCTTTTATAATTTTGTAAGGAATCCCATGCCGCTATCTTCCTATCCTTTTCACCGCCGGAGATAAGAGTACCTTCTGAGAGCATCACCAAAGAACTTATTCCTTTGATGTGGGCCTAGAATCATAAATAAATTTCAATGCGAGTTTAGAAAACATTGTCAAGGTAAATATGAACTTAAAGATTTTTTCTTGTACCTCAAACTCCATTCGTACGAAATAAGCACCATCGCTGTCCACGCTGTAGATTGTGATAAAGCCGTCATTATCAGCAGTCACGACATCTCCGTCTTGTTCAAATTGTAACGCCGTGACGTGTGTTCGAGAAGGCTAAGAGAAATTAAGGTAAGTATATTAGAGCTGGAACGAATCTGATCAGACCTGTGATTAATTTCTGATCAGGGCTATATCTTTAAGCCCATCTTTGTGATTATAAAGTAGAACGCGACTCCTAAAGAAAATCAGACGTTACTTTGTAATAAAGTATTATTTTAAGAAATTCTTCACATTTAAGTAAAACTAAAAACATTTTCCAATCGTCAAACTGTTCTTGAAGTTTGTGAACGTTCCACTGAATTAAAATAAAATTTATTATTATCATCATTATTCGATATTCGCTCAATCATTTGCCTTGAGTAAACATTGAACTCACTATCTCAATGGTTGTCATAAGTACCAGTTATTTCTTGCTAACGACAAAAGCTGTAGTAGGTATAATTATGTCAAATCCTGTAATTCTGATAAGTCGTATCGTAAGTGCATCTAGCATCTCTTCAAGACGTATACCAAACGACAACAAAGTTTTTGCTATAGTGGTTATACAGAAAAAAAATCATACCGGTTTGATAATATCAGTACGTTCGAAGAATCCATCTTTCCTTCTGTTCCAGAATGCTAAGTGTCCCTTTCCGTGTGTGATCAGAAGATTGTCGTCGAGTGGATGAAATGCAGCGCCAGTTAGTTCCTCTTGCAGAGTCTGCCATTTCAAGAAAGTAAATTAATTATTACGTTACTTCATCATAAGAGCTGAGATTGATAAAAGCAATATACTTATTCAGTTTTCAGTTATTTAGTATGCCTCGTTGGTCTAGTAGTTAACGTAGGCGACCGCCGATTGAGAGGTCTTGGGTTTGATTATCGGGCTGGGCGAAAAATATTATTCAGTTTTAGTGACTACTGAACTGCTTAATAATAGTCCAGAGTTTGAGAATCAGTCCTAACCCTTGTGCTTTAGAGAGCACCTAAAGACGTCGGTCCTGATCCTGATTCCTGCCTGGTCGTGTCGGATAGCCGTCATAACGTATTATGAGAGTGAGAGGTAAGGAACAGAGTGCGCCTTAGTTGGCTAGTCTTCGACGGGACTTGTCTGATAATCGATTTATTTCGTTCTATATGCATTATATGTCGCCTTCTTGTTAAAATCGTTTTTTATAGATATTAATATCATAAAGCATTATTAGGATTTCATGCTTATAAATTTTTGCGATTAACTCTGAATTTGAAGTTGAAAAAAGACTACTCCTTAAGAATTAATATGTTTGCTTACAAACGGGTACCACAATGGGATGGCTGAAGGGATTGTGTCACTCATTTCACGTTTAAAAACTACTAGTCAATATAGGACAAACCTTGGCAGACCTGCTTTTACAAAATAATTCTTTAAGTTTAGATTGAAAGATTGTCACAGAGTGGCACTTTTAACTTAGTAAAGCTTGCTATTGTTAGCTTGTTGTTACGATAATTATGCTAATAGCTAGCCACGAGCTCCAAGAAAAGCTCCATTACAAAAAGTCAATTGCAAAAAAAACATATTAAGCGATACGCTTTTTTAGTCGCACGTAAACGTGTAACGTGCTGCCTTTCTCGCGTGACTTCGATAAGATGGTACCTGATAATTATGAAGAATTATTACTGAGGGTAGTGAGAAAAACAATATTTTACTTCCAAGAAAAAAGGTGACCATTAAGATTGATGGTTTTTTGCCGCCCGCAAATTTGAAATTTATTTTAAATATCTGTATGCCAGATAATTGTAATAATTTTTATAGGTCACTCAGGTATTAAATTATCTTAAAATAGTAATAAATAGGCATATACGCATATACTTTAAAGAAGATTCTGCAACTTTCTCAAAATATTGTAGATGTTTTATTTAATATTAACTTTATTATTTATTTGTTTGTTAATTATAGTAGTATATTTCGATTTGCAATATTTTTGTTTATCATTGTAACATGCAATCTTACGTTATTCGAGTGATTAAAGTGTAAATTTTAATAAATATCTCAATAACGATTTTAAAAATCGAATTCGAGTTTTTTCATTTTTTGGATTTTCTGAGAAGATTTACTATGGTAATATATATATTTTTACACCATTGGAAAGTAAAGATTTCATCGGACAGAAAACACCCTATTTTTTCAAAAAAAGTTGATATTTTGACGGATGAATTTTCGATTGAAAATTAGGGTTTTTTTTCGGTATTCCGTTAAACTGAGGTGAAAAAATAAATATTTCAAATCAAATAAATTACGGTGTATTCAGGACATGAAAAGCTAAATTTCCACAAAATTTCGTTAAAAAACAATTTTATTTGTTAAAGATAAAAATAAAAAACCAAAAACTTGGTTTTTTGAATTTTTCACATAAAATTTGACGTTATCTGAAAAAAGTGTAAATGCAAAAGATGTAGATCTTTTTATTACCGACAACTTTGCCATTTAACTTTTTTCCATAGCACTTGTAGTCTTGCAAGAAATCGAGATAAGCCATTTTTTTCCCTTTTCCCCCCCCCCCTCCCCCTTCCCGACCTCAGATCACCCGTAATTTATTTTTCCTTTAATTTTTGTACTATTCTCCTCCTTTTACAATTGGTTTCATCCTACTATAATTTATTTTGATTTCAAACATTATAAGCACTGGTCTACACGTTACACGTTGTACAGTGAAGTTCATGGATGGCTATTGATGCTTATCATCACATCGTAATGTGTGCATAGACCTTGGTCATTGCAAGGTTGTAGACGGGAAAACATAGCCGTTGTTTTGTTTCACAAGTTCAACTAAGGTTATCTAGATAAAAAATTTGAAAATATAGAAGGTCCATGAACTTTTTATATATAAGAACTAAAAACAATAAACTCATACAGTTTAGTCATATCCCTACTAATATTATAATGTGAATGTAAGTTTGTTTGTCACGCTTTCACACGAAAACTACTCCACCGATCATTATGAAACGTTGTACACATATTCTTGGACGTATTAGAAGTAACATAGGATAGATACTTTTTATGTAAAAAAAATCCGTTTTTTTTTTACAAATCAAATGTTTGTGTGTTCCGTAACTTAAACAATTTAGATAATTACAGTTGTATATCAGTTTTCAAGTACCCATAGTACAAGCTCTGCTTAGTTTGATGAGATTAGGCGTTGTGTGACAGACATCCGAAATATTTATTTATTTAACTTTAAACGTTTATCACATTATACGACTTACAGCGACTTTGCCAAGTAAATGACCCCACTGCCATTGCCAGACTGAGAGTATGCTTTCTCGGCCAGCGTCCACAGCCAACACATAGCTACCACCATTCTGTTAACACAAAAAGTCATTACCATCATTAGTTCCCAGAAGTGACAATGTACAATTGACAAGTCACAGTTTTTCATTTATGAAGTAATGTAAAAAAAATGTTCTTGTGCGAGTCGTACTCACGCAGCAATGGTTCCGTACCATTATCTATACATTTCAAGCGTCTACTGGATGCCTTTATTAATATTGAGCAAAAACAAAAATCACGCTTGTTGTATAGGAGCCACCTCTTTTTTTGTTTTACAAGCAGGCACTTTCCAAACTTTACATTAATGACTAATTATGGGGTTCCATAATCCATCCTACGGAAGGGAACCGGTAGGAATCTGCACAAATCACTCTTTTTTTGGAATAACAATATTTCGTCTACATTATTATTTATAAGGATAAAAAATGTTATATTATACTTTACTACTATATATATTACTATACTTACAAGCTGCGAGAAGGCAACAGCAGACACCCCAGTTTCGAATTCAGCCATACCAAATACATGCAAAGTCTGCAATGTGTCAGTACTCCAAATCCGCACGTGTGCCTGCGCGCGACGTCCCCGACCCGCGCGCTGACCACTCGCCACCAACTCTCGTGACGGGTGCAATTCCATACTGACAGTAACATAAAATTGAGTTATGTTAATACTAGCTGACCCTGGCAACCCCATCTGCCCCTATAAACAATGGTTATCATGAGCGAACCGTAAAAGATATACATAATATGCTGTTGTAGACTTATAAAGGGGAAAAATCATTTAATATATTACTTTTGTGAAACTTTAACCATTTACGCAGCTCACGCAATTGAAGCACTCAAAGGAATAATTTTTCAATATTTTTTTTTGCTATTTTGCTCCTTTTGATATAGGCTTCATGATATAGGTATAGCCTATACAATTCCTCGAAAGTTGAGCCATCTAACTCTGAAATATTTTTTGAAATCGGACCGTACCGGTCCGATTTCAAAAAATATTTCAGAGTTGGCAGTTCAGAGTCCTGAGATTGGCACTTTCAAACAAAGAAACTAATTCTTCAGCTTTATATATTAGTATAGATTTACGTGTGTAAGATGTGATAGTTAATCAAGTACTTACCGTGACGTTTCTGTTTGAGAAATCGAATATGTATAGAAGTCGCTAATGCATCTAAACAATGAGTGTGACAACAATAAGGTCACAGCTAAACTAAATGATTCAATAACAATGTTTATTACCCGGCTACGGCAAAGCCAGAGGAGGATTATGATTTTGCCAGTTCGTCTATTCCTCATAGCTCCTCAACTACTCATTAGAACTTGACAATTATAATATATCGTTAAAAGGGTCATAAAGTACTGTGTTAAAAAATTAATTAGAGATAAATATGCCGTGTTTTGTATCACTAGAAAAAGGAGTTACCTGTATGTTTCAAAAATATGTGTATTAAAAGCATTTGCTCCTGACTTTGTCCGTATTTCGTCAAAAATTTTAATATGTCTATGTCCTGTTCTCACAATTTATTATGGTCGGCTTTGTTTGTTAATTAAAATATACTTTGCAAATAAATTAATATTATAACGACACCACAACATTTTAAGTAAAAAAATAAAACTAAAACCTAAGTACGACAAATAACGACACTGAAAAAGTTTAAAACAAGATTTAAACAACATAGAACTCGTACACAATCAATGTACAGAGATACACATGAAAAGCATAGTCAAGCGTTTTTTAAGTATATGGTACGTTTCTAAGTAACTCGTGATTACGGCTTTTCAGATTTGAATATGATTATCAGACAGAATTGAATATAATGTTCAAACTTCAAACATGCGTCAGCTTTATTTCAGGAGCCCCGGTTAGCATACTGCTTGTCCGTGGGTACCCTTACAAAAAATAAAAATGAATCTGTAAAACTGCAACCCAAGTTGTTTTAACAGCTATAAATTATAGAATGTAAACGTAACGATAGTGCAACTTAATTCGATTTTCACGCCATCTAGGGACGAGAAGGCATAACTGAAATCAAACTTACCATTGAATGTCTTCGGTATGGCCAATGTAATGTCTCTGGGAATCTTCATCCCTGTCGAACATTATCGCGACGGCAGCCACGTAATAGAGAAGTTCTCCGGTTGGTAAAACCCACAGATTGCGTCGAGTGTCAGCACCTCGATATCCGTAACTAAAGTGAGGATTAGAACATTACTTGTAACACCGGTAACTAAAGATACGATGAGATTTTGTATATTATTGAAAAAATAATATTCAATAATGAGAAATCATTATAATACATAGTTAGTTCAGAACTAGGTTTAAAATTAAATAGCTGTTAATGTATTTTTAAAAGGTTAATTACTTATTAAGTGGAATGATGTGATGATACTGAATTCATTGAATGAATTTATATGAATAAAAATCCCAATTATATTAGCAAACCTAAATATTTTAAATAACCTTCACATTTTTTAAATTTTCAATCACTAATTCAATAACACAAGCCGTGTACGCTTCAAATATTCAAACAGTACTGCAGAAATTGAGTTCAAATTTTTTCTCGATATACCTTACATACAACCCCCCTTCAAAGTTGGTTTTTATCTGCGTCACTTCTGGTCCTCATTGTTTTTTGTTCCCTACTGAAGCGTATCAGGGTACAGTTAGGTAATTATAAAATGTGTATTAATATTAGTATTTTTTTTGGTATTTATGTGTTTGTATTTTCTGATAGCCTCGTTGGTTTAGCATTAAGCCCGTTAGGCGACTGCCGATCAAAAATGGGCTTGGCCATGATTCCCGGGTCGGGCTAAAATGTTTTTGTGTTTTTTTTTTTAACCAGAATTTAGTTCGCACTCAGAGATTACGGAGGTCCAATGGCAGTCACTTTATATCTTTACTCAAATAATCTTAGGAATAATAAAGGCTAGGTAGATATGGATAATGTGTTTGAATTTCATCTTACTTACACCCATTCGAGCTGCAGTTTCTTCTCCGGTGGGGAGTTGTCGATGGGTGCGTGGTGTATGGGCGGATAGAAAGTGCGCCGCAGTCCTCGAATCGTCACGCGGATTGGTTCCTCTTTAAGTACTTCTAATAGTGTGTAGTCTGCACAACATTCAATAGAAATACTGTTCTTGTAATGATTAAAATTTAGACTTAGGGCGTTAGGAAAAAAGATTAGTAGGTACCTGAGTTACGAACTATTTCTCCTTCAGGCGCATACAGGACTCGAGGTCGACTTTTGCTTCGAGCCCGTCTTCCACGCATGTCTTCTGCCAATTGTGGTGCTGCTACATTCCCTCTTGAACGTGATCTGACATTAAAGAAAGCTTATAGTTGCACATTGCAGATTAAAAAAAGGGTTGAAGGTCTTGTAACATTACGGATTTGAAACATACTGATTAATTACCAACTGCATTAATTGTGAGTTATTTTTTTAAGTAAACATGTCCTTTGTGTTTGTATACTTTTGTGTATGATTATATCATTACTTTACATATTTTAAATCTTTCGTTTCAGGTTAAGTTTTTTTAGGTAAAAAATTTGGAATGTACACAATTACAATTCAAATTTCGTTGCCTCGTATTTGGAGTAAAAAGGTGTATAACTCTAATTCCCTTGAAAAGGAACGTATAATATCGATAACTGTATCTAATGTACCATTAAAATGAAAGGTTCAAAACTTTGAATTATATCTCATTAAAACTCAACTCCATTTATTGAAATACAATAAAAAACGATTTAAAAAATATATACCTCTTCAGTAAATAAATAATTTAATAAATTACCTTCTAATGGGTGACTCTATAGGCAAAGGCGCACTGGGTCCTGGGCTCAAAGCAGGAGCCACGGCAAGAGAACCCAAATAAAATGTCTCCACATCCGCAAACTCGTTCCGAAGTTGAGAGAAACTACGCACCTGCAACATGGACCGCTAATTTACCATCGTGTTTTGTTTGGTTATATTTTATACAAGTAATAAAAAAGGAACTTAACCATCATAGAACAGAATTAAATGAAAAACTTTTTGAGCTAAGAAAAGCGTGAAAAAACCTATTTGAGCTGGTTCGGAATGATGCCACGGCATCGCAAAAAAATAATTCATTGACTACCAAGGTGGCATGGCGCAGTGGTAATGTATGCCACTGCTGTACTTGGAGTCTCGTGGTGGATTCCCGACTTAGTCTAAATGTATGTATACTATGATCTGCTAACATTTGTTTTGGAGTTTGAATGTTTTTTATGTTAAAAGAAAAAAGTATATAAAAATTATATTAGTCAATACAGCTGTTAGCTATGCTTTGTTTGAAGCTAGATGACAATAAGTGTCCGAAATATAAATTTATTTATTTTTACCGAGCTAGTGAAGCTACAGGAGCGAAGCCCTAGTCTCCCTACCCCTTCATTTTGAAGACGCACTAGGGGGAGCAACGTCTTAGGTTTTTCATCATCATCAACATCATGCGACCGGACGGAACGCAACGTAATGGAATCAAATAGGATAAATTTTAGTATGCACCAATTATAATAGCATAATTTAGTATCACAAGAATATGTACATATGTACAATGTCCAGCCATATTGTCATAAGCAACGATAGAATCGACATCGTGCTAGGCAATCGACGAAATCTTGGCAGATTGAGAGTTATAAAGCTACAGCTTCAAACAACAAGACTAAGGTTTCTATGTTATCTAATATGTATGAATCTATCTTGGAAATATCACCGCTACTCGTATTGTAAGTCTGTACAATCATATGTGATTAAAATGAATGTTTAAAAACAACAGCAATCTCATTCCTGATGAATTCTATCATGAAAGTGTGTTACCTCTTGTCCAGTTATTGTGTACATTCTTTTCGCTCCACTCATCTTTAGAACCTGTCCCAAATCTTCTAGAACCTCCTCGAATGGTTGAGTTGTTCGTAAGTTTAATAAAACACGGCACTGCAACATAAATTAACAATATTACTTATAGTAATACATACACAGTAATACATTATGCTGGCTGAGTGACGCGGTGACCTGTGGTTATTGTTGAAAATCGCGAGTAACACTACGAAGCTAGTCTAAAAAGAAATTAGTCAAAATGACTCCTTATGTACTCAGCTAACTGTCTGAGAATCCCGTCAAAATCGGTCCAGCTGTTCCATAGATTAGCCGTAACACACAGGCAGCCAGACAAAAATGTTAACACCATACACCGTTGGGATTCCATTCGGTGACTATCAATCAACAATTCGTCGTAAATGTTTTTATCATTTTCGCTCGAGGTGATGGAAACGTTTATGATCCAAAACAGGAGTAACTATTTCATCATAACCATCATCAGCAGCCCGTGTCAGTCCACTGCAATCAGGCATACCACAGAGCCCAGTCTAATGCTCACTTGAGTTATATTAATACTGTACCATAGTGGTATACAATGTTGTATACCTCTAAGTGGCTAAAGTCAAATTTTACGGGAGAGGCAAAAATGCGCGTAGTGAAATTTTGAATATAATTTTGAGAAGGTTGTAATAAAGGCAGAGTAATTAACTTAGCTGTATTTTTATAATAAATAGAGGGAAGTATCATGAATTACACATAATTACGATAAATCTATCTATTATCTAACATCATTTGAGATCCTATACCCTGTTAATATTTGTATATCTCTTTTGTGATAGTTTGTGCATTGTATATTTCTTTTCGTAGGCGACGTAGGACTTAATGCTTCATACCATTATGTAGAACTGATTCTTGGGAATTTAATGGTATAATAAATGTAATTTTGACAAAATTTTGATTTACTATTGTCTACCTCTGAGGTGCAGAATGTGTAAAAGAAATCGTTATTCTAATGCGCAGGATACATCACGGCAAAGTTTCATCTAAATCGGTTCAGTAATTTTTGCATAAGACCAATGTTCGTTAGAGTTCTCTCTCTTCTTCTCTCTCTCTCTTCCAGTCGCAAAAGCATTTATATAATAATATTAGTAGAAAGTAGAATGATGATATTATTTCTTACTAAGAGTTCTATCTAAGAAAAATCGTAATAAATTATTACTCTAGTGTGAATCTGAATTCATACGAATCCATACTTATATATTAAATTCTAAAGTAACACTATCTGTCTGTCGATCTAGCTGTCTCTCTGTTGTTGTTGTTGTTGAGGAACTTTGATTCTTGTGGAAACATATAGAATACTATCAACCGCGATCTATACTCTTTTAAGAATCAAAAGTACACTAAAGACTGTACAATCACGTATAAGATTAAAAAACCCTTTTCAGACCAGAATATACTAAAAGATTACCTATTATTAAAAGCTATAAAAGTAAAAGCTGTTATTCTAATACCAGACTATTAGAGCACTTTGCACGTGTTCTTATAGGTACTTAGGGCATATGTGGCCTCGGTCGAAATTTCGCCAAGCTTTCTGAACAATCACTGGTGTTTACCTGCCAAGGCCTTTGCATTGAAAGCGTCTTATTACAGCACCCACAAATCGGAACAATGAATCCGCTTTTCTAGCGATTACGGTACAATCAATGCAATAACATTGAAAGCGACATGAAAATTATCGTGTTTCCGTTGATTTTAAGTACTTTTTTTAACTCAAATTTTAGTTGTATAATATACCTAATATATGTCTATTAACAGTGTTTATATAATGTATTATATACTTATTTTATTTACTAATATTTTGTTTTGATCTCATGCCTTAGCATAGAAAGACGAAGTTCTCATATATTTGTTACTTTTCTATTAACGTTTGTAGAATGCAACTTGGCTAGGACAGCTGATGTTTTATATGTATATATTTATAGGTACAACCTGGAAAAAATCAGCTTATGGAGCGTGACGTGCTAGTTATGACCACCTTGCAAGCGCGGAAATTAGCCTTGGGGAAATAGTATCGTATAGTGTCACCTGTATCGAATGATCCATGTTATTAATGATCCTGATGACCCGTCCGCTAGCTGGCTTACCGCCACCCGGTGGAGGTGCATCAGACTCCGCCACTGATTGCTTGCGCGTCCCAGATCGACTCCACGCACTGGTCCCAGTAGTGGTCCCACCGTACCACATACCGTTCTTTTTGCCGTAACTTGCTGCCTGTGAAATTAATTATCTTACTAATTATATGATCTGTATTGGTAGTTAAGAAAGTTTAAAGATTAATGTAGTGCATTGTACAATCCTCGTTTCCTCCATTCTTATTTGTAATTTTATTGTGATATAATACCAATAAGATAAATTTAGTTGTATCTGTGGGTCTTCTAAACCCCACTACGGTGTCATTTGTATCGTTTAGCAATTTTTTTTATTTATATTTTTTAACGATTTTTTTTTATTTTTAAGTCTCAGCTTACATGCTGCTAAAATTCAGCATTTTAGCAGCATGTAAGCTATCGCAGTTCCAATTCCCAAGAATTTTCCGCGAAGCAGATTAAACGTCAGAATAAATAATAATAATATCGATTTATTGTACACCATATCCATTGCAACAATATCTTAAAGCTACTTACAAATTAAATACTGATAAAAAACCTTTAACTTTGTAGTAGACTACAAATATTTTTAATTAAACTATTGATATTCGTTGCCTCCGCTTACAACCTGAGGCACAAGTTTCTTTTTGCCGTCTACCAATATTTTTTTTTTACTTTTTATAAAACATAAACAAGGAAATTGACTATGAGACACTTTTTAAAGCTCAGTATAATGAAAAAAATGTTTATTATTCATTACAGAATACAGTGAAGTGGTTTTTTGACAGCCGAAACCACAGGACAAGCATAAAAAAAAGTACCTATTAAGATCAATAAGAGAAGTAGAATTTAAAAACTCTACTCAGTGAAAATAATTGGACTAGAGCAGTGCGTGTTAATTCAAGCTTTAGACATAAGGTAAATATATGGATATAAGGATATATAAGAATTTGAACATAATATGTTGTTGACGAGAGTTTAAAGTGCACCCTGTTTTAAAATTACCTTATACGTTTTCGTTTCACTCGGTATAGTTGCAACGGCGAGATATGAGTTTTTCTGTTCCAAAAATAAGATTGAATATGATTATAAATAGATTCGAAATTCCCATTAAAACGATTGTAACGAAATATGAAATGGTCATAAATTGTAAGTCTTAAGTTCCTAAATAAATAATATGTTGCATAAACGCAAACTTCTTAGTCAACTCCTTGATTAGGCTACTTAAAATATTAATGATTTACTTCTAGCTATTTTTTACAGTCACGCATTGCTTACGTTATATTTGCGTACTAAATACCAAAAATAAATCCAAAGAAATTCAGGTCAATGTATGCCCACTTTAAGTTGAACTTAGGACGAAAATTACAACATTTTTATAGTTTCGTCAATAAATTCTTTTGCTTTGCGTTTACGTCAGAGTAAGCTTAGAATTTCGATGATTTAAAACCTTATGGGGGCGACTTGAAAACAAGGTCTTGCGTCCCTGACACATATTTCTTATTTGATAAATATATTTGAACACCTATAAATTTAAAAAATGTTTGATAGACACTATGATTTGTTGAAACAGCATAAAAATGTAGTAGATTAGGTAGAAAAGGTTTTTTTACGATGCTATGTGATTCTACTTTAGTGACGACATATATTCAATAAATTTACTATTTCAATTTTTACTAATTTACTATTTCAATAAATTTACTATTTCAATTTGTAATTGTCATTTGGTTTTTAATAAAACATGAATTAAACATGTGTTCATTGAATATCAGTGTTCTCATGTGTCGTATTGACGTTTTTCTGACTCACGTAAGAAAAACTGCAGTATTCACAATGCTATGGTTGTTTTGCTAAATTCTCTCGTTTCCTTCAGTCCACGAACAGTATTTTTTTCATTTCCCGCAAATACTACAGTTTTAACCTACTTTTGTTATGTGACCCCAATGCTAAGTTTATGAATGTTGTAGGATTTTGTAAGGAATCGTTTCTAGATCAGTAAAGTAAATGTATAAATTTGTATATATCACTTCAAAAAAGAAGTTTATTATTTAAACACAATGAACTATTCGTTAAAACAGCTAATGTGAACTAGTTAGATGTTCTTATAAGAAAAATCTGTTTATGACCATAGTGACCTGGTTTACTTTTCAAATACTTAATTTAAATGTGTGGCAATTAAACAAAAATGATCGAGTTGTTATTTCAAGTAAATTAGTATTTAATTTACTATTGTTTAACAGCTGTTGATAATTAGACTTTATAGAGAGATTTATAAATGATATATAATGTTAGTAGTTGTATATTATAAAATTGAACGTAATAAGATCACGTAAAAATTGTTATTGTTCTATTATTCTTATGCATCTGTAAATTACAAATGAAAATTAAAAACGTTTCTTACACAGTGCATAAAATAAAATAAAAACACTTTTTATATACCTTTAGATACCTATATTTCATTTAAGATAAAATTGAATCCACTTGTTTATAACTATCATAATATCCATTACAGTATAGGTGAACAATATTCATTATTGGCAATAACAAAATGTGGTCAAGACAATTTAGATTGAACAGTGATGAATAACGCAATGATATAACAAGCTCAAATAAAAGCTCACCATGACAGAAACTCTCAACTCTTCGTCTTCGTTCGTGCAATATCGAACCTTTACGCGCGGTATTTTCGAACAAGCACTCGGTGACATCCACGACTCGCGTTCGACCGACCACTGCCCCCGAAAACAGAAACCTGGCTTCATCCAAATTATGTCAAAGTCCTTGGACGGAGGTACTGACCGTCCACCAAGGACAGACTTTATCGCGAGTCCTATGCGTGCAATTAGAATAACGTAACCAGTTAGATTGGTCTACCATCCCCCTCGCGATTGTTCTGTATTCAATTGAACCAAGAGGTCAGGAATACACTGTCAAGGGTCTACAGTGGTTCGTACACATATCGTCTAATACGTGTTAGCAAGGGAATCGTGGAGCGAGGTCACGTCTTAAATTGCTGCATAACAAGTCGACTGCGGTGTTTGAAATTAATATGTCTTATAATGTCAGCCATTTTGTCGTTTACGTAGAAATTTGTATTTCATGTCCATAAGTCAGTTGGATTACAAGCGCTCATATTTAATTGTTATTTTTTAGCTAGCTTATGGTGGAAGTAAAAATTAATTGATACACATTATGAAGTAAGAACTAGTTTGTTTTATTAACTTTTTTGTTAGTTTCATAAATTACATATGTTTATATGTTATATGAGGGTTAAGGCCATATGTCCCCACGCTGGCTGAATGCGGGTTGAGGACTTTACAGGCTTAACGGGAGACCCGAGATCAACAATTGGACATTATAGGTTGTTGATGATGATACGTAATATGTATATATTTTTTATCCCTCATTTCTCGAATAGTAGTCAAAGAAATAAGTAACATGTTTTTCAGCCAGCTTTCTAAACTGAAGAAAGTTTAATAACGATGTAACAATTTTTAATGGAACTCTAACAACTTTTTTTTTATTTTATAATAATATTTTCTTGCATAAAAATATTTACAAACTTTGAATCACATAATTTTTACAAAATAAATATTTTTTAAGAATTTAACTAGTCACTCAAATCTGAAATGTCCACAACACGAAAAGCCACTGACGTCATCGCCTGATTAAACCTACGAAAAAAGTTTCTCTGTCACCATGTATTTAATTACCAACATTAGCAACAACAAACGGTGAAATCATTTAAATATTACACATTCATTAAGATATTTGTAATATTATACAAGTTGTTACGCAACGATCGCGAACTAAACACGCAACACATTAGAATATTCAAAAAACAAAGGATTATGTTATTGATAAGACTCCATTACTTGGCCCACTTCCCCAGAAATGAGTTTTGTAAGAACTCTTTGTATGAAATATATATATATATACATTTATCAAGTAAAAATTAAGGATTTTCAGGGAATAGCGCTCGCGACTATATGTGAAAACATTTCAGATTGTACAGTGACAATATAAATATTTTTCTTGATTTTTGATAGATAAACTACCAATGCATACGTATTAACCATTACGTATTAACCAACTAACTTACAAGTAAGTTATTACTTAACTTGTAAAATAAAACAAGTACAACCTAGGCAGTGGCATTAGTTGTAGTGGATTTGGGCACTAATTTCTCTCACCAATTGACATAATCAATGGCTTTTCAGGTAATTATATGGGCGACATTCGTTAGCTATAGGCTGACCATTACGTAATTTAGAATTGGCTTAAGTTTAGTTAAATGTATATATTACCATAAAATTGATCGCACGATTTCTATGTTTAACCTAACTCTACAAATTTAGTTAAGAATGGAAAAATTACGCTTTAATTTTAACGGTGATTCAAATATCGTAATGGCAGACCTCGCTAGTACTCGATACAGAACAAAAATGTTTAACTTATTTAATGCCTTATTTGACTTATTTATTTATATTAAATCTTTTTTAAATGTTTACAAAAAATCCTTGTATGTATCATGTAATTTCTTAATCAGCATCAGCACTTTACGAAAGATCTAGGTTCAAACTTATCTTAAGCATTTTCAATTGAAAATATTAGCGGATATTTTGACATTAGATGAGAATTAAAAAAAATCTGATTATATAAATACCTGTATGTTTGAAATTGTTTAAACAAGCAAAGGCATGCCTTATGTGCGGTAATTACTAAAATTTAAACTTTATCTCAAACTTAATCATTCTAAATCTAAATGTTGGGAAATATAAATTGATAGTTCTAGAACTTACGATAGGCTCGTGGTTATATGATGGTAGAGATATAACTACGAAGGGTGACTCTTCCTCGCTGTCCAGCATCGAGGTATCAGCAGCCAGCAGCCACCGATACCGACTAGGGCGCCACACTTTTGAAACTTTATTAACTTCTTAATAATAAATGCAGTCGAGCTAAGACTTTCACTTATAAGTTTCTTATGATGCTCTTTTATACTTCAATGTTCTCGATTACAATTCCGAATTATATGCTTTTACTAAATCTGAAATTCTTGTGAGATTATATATAATAAAACCCTTCATGTTTTCCAGACACCATTACGAGAAAATAGTCGTGAAATCGATGTGGAATTTTTAGGGTGAGTTACGTGAATTTGATTTAATAGTTTCATTATGGAGTCAATGGTCATTACTAAAGTTTATCCAAATTTTATTTCATAAAATTAAGTAATGTAATATGGTTAGTCACTTACTGACTTGAAATAACCATTTAAATTGCTTAACTGTTACTTTAATAGCACTATTTATTTTCCTAATGCGGGAGTTGTCTTTTATAAAAAAAAATAAAAAAATATTCAACAAAATTTCGTCAAAACAATTTTTAATATCAAAATCCGTATGACGTATGTAACGTCTATACTTGTTTCTTTTATATTTTATTCTATCCTTTTCTAAATTCGCTTAGGTAGAAAAATATTATTGCTCAAAAATAAGATTATTATTACATAATCATGTTCAATGACTAGAAGTCGATGTAAGAACGACTTGTAACGAAATTATAATCAATCGCCTAGTTTACACAGCCCCGGATCTACGGTTTTTTCGAACCGGGGCAAAACCTTGATAGTAGCGGGGCAAAACCCCTCCCTTCAGTTTTCCCCCTCCCGTCAGTCCCAGTGGTGTTTGAGAAAAACTGTTAAAACTGCCAATGAGCATTTTTGTGATACTACTACGTTTTGCGTTTATAGATCACTTAGTATGTGTTCAAAAACTAACTAGGCGTATGGAAATTGAAGTTTGTTTTTCATACATATTGCATTAAGATTCCATTACTTGATAAAAACCTATGAGATTGTAGGAAAAGATTCTTCATTTGTTAGATATTTCGAATTCTTGTCTCAAGATTTGGGGCCCTCCATTAAACTGACATCCGGGGCAAGTGACCCGGTTCCCCCCCCCCCCTTAGAACCGGGGCTGTCTACAGTCTGCTTCTATGGAGTCAAAGACTTTGAAAATGTCATTTGCGTTCAGCAACACGAGTCAAGTTCAAGTACCTAATAGCTGAGAACTCTTCGTGTTATTATGCAGTTAATTAGCATACTGTGATAACAGTTGCAATACGGTGACGTCTGTCCGGTCCAACCTGCATATATTTGCATAAACTTACATATATAACAGCAGATATAAGAATGGCAGGGCGATAATAATATGCTTTTTAAGCTTTTGAAGTAAATTATGTATTGAATAGGTGTTGTTTAAGGATTTGATTTGTTTTTCTTTCGGTTAATCATTGAAGCAACTTTCAATCACTTTTAAATTAAGGCATGTTCATATTTTGTTGCTTTATCTTTTACTACCTTTATATTATTTCAAAAGAGAAGAATATTTTTTAATATAACTGTTTGTTTGTAATGTTACTCAATAATTTGGATTCTTTTGTCGTTTGAATATACTTGATCTTGGTACTAATTAATTTAAAGAAAATATTGTTTATAAAATATGGCGACTTTGACAGACTCGTATTTTGATAAAAACTTTCATTTGTCAACTTATAGATAACTAGCTTTCGTCCGCGACTGCGCCCGCGTATATGTCGGGCATTACGGCAAAAAGTAGCACGTCTCAGTTCTGTCCTTTCTCAAGCTTTAGATTATCTGGGCACAAAATGACATTTAAATCGGTGCAGTGGCTTTTGAGTTTATCGCGAACATAGAGACAAATAGACGTAGCAGAGAATTTTATTTTATAACATGTCATGACTATTATATTTTGTAGTTGAACTTAGGTTTGACCCATATATTTACATATTATAAAGTAATATGTAGTAGGTACAACAATATTGAAAAAAAACACAACTATTACTTAGTTTTAAATTAGTAAAAGAAATTAAAAATATGCAAGGTAATACACTAGTTATTAAAAAGAGAAATAAACTTAAATTAATACAAGTCTTTAAACGCAAATGCACTTCATAAATATTATTATGAGTTTTTTTTTTAAACTGGGCCACGGCAGCACTAAGCAGTCGGTCTGTCACCAAGATTGAACTGTACACGCTATGGCTTTTATGACGACGCAAGAAAATGCTAGAAGCCATTATTATATACTTACTATTTACGTTAGCGTGATCTCGTTATTTAATTACCCACTCATTATGTTATTATAAACTGAAACGCAATTATGGTTTATTGTAAAAATATGAGTACATATATGTAATATACCTCACAAAATTGGGCAGTTATAGCTATTTGGCGTTTATTAATGTAAATACAAATAAAGTTAAACTTGGCTAAGGATGTTTTGCAGTTGAGACTGACCTCTAAATTCGATAAGGGTGTTTTCTTGTTTGACGGTATGTTTATTAGCATCTATTTATCTATAAAATTTCAATATCGCTTAACAATTAATTTGGTATTGAAATATGCAAGTGTAACCGTCAACACATTGTGTGTAAATGTGGAATTACAACGTGGAATACTATTTCAATTAAGCGAATGTGGATTAAGTTTATAAACTTAATCAATTTAGTTTTTGTGAAACGAAATAGGTTGTAGTTTACTAATTTCTAATGAGATGTAAGGACTAAAACTTACTGTAAGATAAGAGAGTAAGATGATCGTTTCACGTTGTTGTACACTATAAAGTTCAATACTATCTAACCGATTTCTCATGTTTTGCTTGCATATCTACCATATACACTAGTAAAATGATCTTGTCACGTTGTTGGTCACTCTGAAGTCCACAACTATCTGACCGATTTATATGTAATGTAATGTAACACACATTACCTAAAATGGAATAGTTAATATCACGCTTAGACCAATAGAAACCGATCATGATTAATAAGAGACCCAAACAAGCTACCTTAATTTCAACGCTATATTTTCGAAATAAGTGTTTGAATGAATTTGACTCTAAAGAAATTCACAGATTAGTAGGATTTGGAAATGCGTGCTTTGAAAAGGTTGTAAGAAGCTTATATTTTTTTCTACTTAATAGAGTAGATATAAAAGTAAGCCAATTAAATTTTAACATACCTTGAGTAATGTCCATAGGAACCTTTGACGATACCTCATGATTCAATCAATTGATGATAATTTTCACCCCATTTGCGAATTTATTAGGACCTGTAATTTTTCTAGAGACTTGTTTGTTTGCGCTAGTAACTCTGTCTGTCTGTCTGTCTGTAGTGCTTTCACGGCAAAACTACTGCGCCGATTTAGATGAAGTTTGGTACACAGATAGTCTAGAGCCTGAGAAAGGAAATTGGCATATTTCTTTCTTACATACACGCGGGCATTACTTTATACTATATAAATTAGAAAACAGTGAAACACTTAATCTAGATCATCTTCTTATTATTCTTGTTTGTATTTTATAAAAAGAAGTTTTGAGAAAAGTAATAAAAAGTTCTTGAATGAATTTTGGTACCTCGGCATATAACAAATTTTCTTTTCTATAATTTATACAATACTTGCTGACTCACGCAACTGCTTGTGCGTTTTCTTTCAGTTTGGCTCTAGTATTATATATTGATCTAAGTGTGATGTTAACTTTCCCATCTCAGGCATGCCAGTAAAACACACATTGAATAACAACGTGAAAATCGGTAAGACAGTTTCAGAGTTTACCATGAACAACCTAACGACACGAGAATTATAAAAAAAAAAACTCAATTTTTAAGAATCATATTATTGATTCAGAACTTAAAGTTATTTATATATTAGTATAGTTCAATGTAGTAGTATAGATTTAGGCACAAGTATAATAATTTAAAGTTAATAGTTCGAAATTTATCTGAGGACTAGCTGACCCGTGCCCACTTCGTTGGGCATAACTTAAATGTAAAAGTTTGACATATGCTGTCGTTGACTTTTTTGTAGACATTTTCAAGCTCCACATCTTTTCTCTGGAACTCAAAAATATATCTTTCATAGTTAAGGCAGCATTCATAAGAAACGCTTTCATTCGACCGTTTTTTCTCCGATTCACTTTGCAAAACGGACTACCACGTAAAAGCCTTTTTATTTTTCGGTTTTTTATATAACCTATGACACTCAGCAATAATGTGGCTTTCTATTGGTCAAAGAATTTATAAAATCGGTTCAGTAGATCCCGAGATTACCCCTTACAATTTAACAAACACACAAACTTTACTTCTTTATAATATTAAGTATAGATTGATAGTAGCATTGATAATATTTTGTACAGGGTACATATGAAAACGTTTGAACTTCGAATTCACCAAACGGATTAAAACTAGGTCACACAACCGACTCAAAAAAAAGATGAAGGGTTTTATTATACCTTTATCACTTTTCATTCGCACTAAGTTTCAAAGGAGTTTTATAATTATTATTTTCAAAGAAGTTTTTTTATTTCACGGTATTGCACGTCGTTGTTCTCAGAGACCATGTATGCTACTAGACCCGCAACAGCTGACTAATTTGCAGCACCAACAAAACAATAGCTCTTCACAACCATGGAACAGCTTAACAGACACGCGAAGGCCACACGAGAAGATGCTTTGCAACCTCGCAATAAGTTTTATGTTACGCTGAATATAAGAGGTACGAATACCGCCGTTAAATGAAGCAGACTAGTTGAAAATTTCATACGACGATGAAGGAAAACGTTTGGGCGGGGGGTGCCAAGGTCAATCTCAGTAAAATCCACGCAATGTAGCTAAAATACAGTCAGATATGCATCAAGCCCGACGTGACTTAAGCCCTTTCTATTTCAGGTGAGGTAATTATTAAGCAATGGGCGATCACGCGAACCGATAAGTATTTCGGCTCTCATTATTTGTAACGTAAACAAGAAGGATTGGCGGCTTTCTGGCCTTGATCTATTTATTATTATTTTCTGTTAATAGTTTTGTGTATTAATCTGATTATGCTGTTACATAAGTTTCGCATATGAAATATGTATTCTTAATAACACGTTTTTAAACTGTGTCAAAGCCATATTTTGTTTAGTGATTTTTTTTCTACATTTTACAAATTTTGCACATTTTATAAAGTACAAAAACATGTTGATTTTTGAGAGGGTTATTTTTACTGCTGATTTGTAAATTGGCATGATTATCTTACTGCCATTTGCTGGCTAAAGGGAATCCAGACAAAAAGTCTAGCTGTAACTATTTTGATAGTATTCGATGTATGTTAGTAGTATTATTATACTATAATTAACATAAGGGACGTGTTTTCCTAAGAGTCGAACTTCGGTACGTTTCAGTCGAAAAAATATTTTTCTAAAGCCCATTTCGGGATGACTTAATTATAATTAAAATAATAGCTAATAATATATTTCTATTTATTTTTATGGTACAATATCTTATAGATTACAGTCGGAAAAAATTCTAAACGAAGCAATAATAATTACATATTTATTTAAAGGGTTTTCTCGCGGTTTTGATCACTTTAATGTCATTTTTGTCAACTTACTTATACAACTTACTTACGAAACAAAGGTACCGAGTTTTATTTAGAATTATTTAGCAGTTCTAGTATGATTACAAAAAAAAAAACTTTCAAATATATAATGGTAGAATACTAGTTAAAAGAAGGTAAAACAACTGCTATCTATATACAACTAAAGTTCATATTTCATTGGGCTTACCAAAAAGTTGTCAATTAGCATAAGATTAAATCCCCCTTATCCAACGTATTCAAAAAGAAAAATAAATCGTTAGCCCTGAAACATTACTTTCAAGTAACAAACGCTTGACCTATATTCGTTTGGTCAGAACATCCGCTAAGTTTACAATGCTTCGACACGGCGAGTGAATCACGAACGACGTTCAACGGAAGAAAAGTGCAATTTAGACATTTCCTACAACATTGTGTACAGTCGGCAACATATAAACCAGCACGCATTCACTTGATCACGGTGAAGCCGAAAGAAAGGGTAATAGTTTTGGCAGTATATGTATGTTCACGTATGTTACCACCATGGCTAACCTATTGAACCAATTTTAATCCGAGTCAATAGATTTAAAATGAAGACCAGATTTTTTTTATTAGAATTTATAATTATTTTACCTTTTTCTTGTTTTTCTTTCTGTAACCATCTTGTAACGTTATATTAATTTAATAAGAAATCAATCAAATAGAATTCAATAAACTTCGAAATAATGTAACAATACCGACTTTAGTTCCTCGGTTCCAAAATGTCATTCCTATGGCGAAAAACTGGGAGAAAACTCTAAGTGATAATAATAATAAACTGATGATGATGATGAAATATGGATTGTCTTGGGGAATATTTGTAAAATCATTTCAAGGACGTCAGTTCGTTTCTAATGAAAAAGATTAAATGAGTTAATTGAAATTTATTGTAGTTTATTAAAATTGCATACATTTACTGGTAATTGTACGGTAGAGTAGTTTGTTCTCTAATTAATATATGCAGTAGTATTTTTAATAAGTTTAACTACAATACTGTAAGTAACAACTGTATGGTATTCAATTAAAACTTCACGAAAATTAATTTCCTTCATTACATTATTACGGATTCGAAAAAATATTGTGCCAATTTTTTCTAAGAAAACCCGTGTGCATGTGTAATTTCGATCGTGACTGTACACTCCGCGCCCAGGTCGTTAAAGACTCCGCATTATAGTATTAGCTATATGAAACAGTGCTTTTATTACCTATTTCCTAAACGTTCATAATATAATGAAAACTGTTAGGTAAAAAGGAATTGATGGCTGTCAGGAAAGAAGCAAAACGCTCAGTTATGAGTATTATTTAAGTTTTTTATAGTAAAAGTGAACAAAAAATTATTTCACGGTGAGTAATATCTATATTTATCACGTAAGATCATAAAGTTCCCTTCTTTTTGAGTTTTGAAGATGCTACGCAAGTGCTACGGACTGCTACGCATTAGTGACGTAGTCCTGGTTTATTGCCAATATAGTTAAAATAACAAAACTTTACAACTCACATGTGGTCGTTTTATAAACACACATCAATGCTTCTAGATATTTATGTACCAAAGATAAATTTTACCCATGAAACGAGCAAATTATAGTATTTGGCCTTAGGCCTCCAACTTAGTACTCGAAACCTCTATTTACTGAACAATATGTCTATCGATTAGAAGTTGTATTACATGTGGGTTACATTAAGAAACATACATCTGAGTTATGCTATATTAATATACTTTTATGTAAAACTTAACTTACAGTTTACGACTTCAATTAATATAAATATTGCATGACGTAATAAAACCAAGGCCGGTGGTGATATTCATCTCAATATCAAAAACTCACACTTATAAAGCACTAGTTGTAAAAAGTTAATAGAAATATTTACGGAACATTCATGATAACATTCATGAAAAATAGTTTATGGTCACTTCATACTAGGGTTGCAACATTTCAGAAGACGAAGCTTGACCACCACTTTAAAAGCGTTCAGGAATAGAACTACCGTAACACCGATGAGCTGTCAGCTATTCAAGCGGTTTAATAGCTCGGACATATGGACTCCCCAATAAGATAAGACTGATAAAAAAGAATTTAAACTACAAAGCATCCTTTGTAGTTGCAATTCTTTTTTTTAGCAACCTTAAATCGCACGGCATACTCATAAATTACACTGTGACCCAGGCTTAAAGCTTAGTTTGAGCTCTATTATCAGATAAATCTTGTGTTCACTTGTTAAACACACACGTTCATGCAGAAACATATTATGCAAAAAAATAAAATAAAGATAGGTATGCGTGCGCATGTACACACGCATAAGCACAGGAACACACACACGTACAGGCCCAGGATTGTATATACTGAATGATAATTAATAAAGTCGATCTCATTGATTATTTATACACATAAAGCAGTAAATTGAAACGTACATGGACTCGAAAATCAAAAACGACTAGTGAAGCCCCCAAATACGACTGACATCAGAAACAGCTGCTAAACGTGGATAAAAAAACATAATTAAAATGAGAAAAAACAAACATAAATGTACCCATAACTTGTATCATCACTAAACTTTATGTGTATTGTTTAATTAACTTATTTGAAGTAATAAAAGATAATTAATAATAAATATTATTGCCCCAAAAAAGACAAATTAAACGAAATATTTACATTTTAAACTACTAGCAACCCTAATGAAGAATCTCATAGTATTTACGTAATATTCATTTATACAGTCTTTATCGATGGTGTTGATGGTAAGAGCTTAGAATTTTCGCTGACTTGTGACACGTGAATCTAGGTTAGGTCTTTGAATAGTGTGAAATAGGGTCATGTACGTAGTGTGTAATTAAAGGCGTTTGACACCCGTCCCTTGGAGGGCACGCTAAACCGGCGGTTCTGGTTGTCATGAACGTCTATGGCAATTTATGTTTGGGGAAAACGCGAGTTTTCTCATTTTCTTTCGCATCAATCATTACTTTTAGCATTGATTTCAGTAACACTTGGTTAGTTATTGCGACGTTACTGAAAGATTTTCAGAAAGCACCCTACGCTTTGTTACATTAAAATTATTTTCTACTTACTAGCTTAAAAGCGTGTTTGTTTAATTTTTTTAAACATTTTTTTTCTAGGCTAAAAGAGACTAATTTGTTTAAATGTTATTTTAGTTCCTTTCTTTTTAGTTTTTTTTTTCAAATTAGTGTATTGTCATCGGTCTTCGATAAATCTACAAAGTTTACATACAGGTGAAGCTAATATAAAGCATGTAAAAAGAAAGTTCTTTATTCGATTGCATTTGTTTAATGTTTGTACTGTCATAGTTCTGTGATTTAGGAAATTCTTTTGTGGTTTAATTAACAGTGAAATATACTAAGACGCCATTACCTTCATAGCTTAAAATTTATAAGTTGTATACTAAAATATATATAGATAAATATTCATCATCATCATCATCAGCCCATCGCAGTCCATTGCTGGACATAGGCCTCTCTAATTGTACGCCACTTAGTTCGATCCTCAAATGTATATACAATAATACATAATCTACAATTTTCTTTAATAAAAACCAACTAAGTGCAAAGAAAATATTCAAATCTGTTTGCTTTTGTGTCGTCTGTAACTGTTTAAAGAACTATTTCAAAGTTTTGTTATTAAAAACTCTTTAATTCCAATTTCAAAATATCATAATCTATGACGTATTTTTTTTTAATTTAAACAGAAATGAGATTATTTATTGATACAGAATGTTTTATGTAGGTATTACCATAGAGTGTAGACGTATAAAAAGTTAATGGTTTTAATCCGCACGTTGCCTTGATGCATACTAAGTGCAAGGTGGTGCATTGCCCCTTTGATGTGGTTTCATACGAACTAAATGGTTAGTTACGAACTGTGGTCTAAGGTCGTAGGCATTTGACACGAAAACCGTTTCTAATCTATCGACAACTCAATGATAAAGTTATGGTGTTTATTTCTTTGATTATACGTTAATTTAGATGTTAAAATATCAGAATCATATTTTTAACTAATCTCAAATTACACACTAATAATAATATTACGAGTATTATCCAGATAGTAATATTATCATTAGAGTATTCAGCATGTATAATTTTTGTGTGTAATTTTATATCTATTAAAAATAATTGAACTGCAATATTCTTTATTTAAAATATGTGAATGTAATAAAAATGGCATGAGTATTTTAAATGCTTCATAAACTTCATATTTGTAGAGATGAGATAAAAGCTGGATAATAAAGATAAGACAAAATTGATTATTTTCAGAAATCTGAACCTCCTTGCTGTGTACTACATTTCTAGAAATGCAGTTTACTTATTACATTTATACTACTTTGGTAGTTATTACATTTATATACAATACATACGTATTCATAACAATTTTCCACATGCAAAAGGATTTAATTAAAACAAGTAAAAACTGAAATTGTTTTTCGCAAACGTGCTGTAGCAATTATTGTAGTTTCCCTCGAAAAAAATTAATTACATATGAAAATAACAAACACGCGAATCTCAAATTTCTAACCGCCAAATATTCATCAATTTCCTAACTAAATATGTATATTGTGGCAAACGTAATTTAGTTACATTTTGGTTCTTTTATCGAAAAGCCGAAACAGTACAAGTACTGTGTAAAGTAATCAAAATGCAAATATGGAGTCTTGGAGTGCGTGGGCCTTATCCTGCGACCCACATCTACAAGGCCGTGGTGGCCCTACGACAACGTTTACGAAACACATATTTACACAAATCAAGAGTTAATTATATTTAATTTCATAAAACAATTAGAACACGTGTTAACGATATGTTTGCGATATTTGAGTGTTAAATGTGAATGTGAAACTGTAAAGTGGGTGTTTTTAGTTATAAGAAAGCAAAATTAGTCAAAAGAAAATATATCGCGTCGATGTATAGCTTAGATTTTTAGAGAGTATTAAAGTAATTTAAGTTAATAGTTAATGTGTATTGAACACTTTTATGTTGAATATATTTTAAATGTAAACCTAAATGAGGAATCCTAATTTTTCATTTTCTACATACAGTGAAGTACAATATCAGCTATGGATGTTTTTAGGTAATGTGATAGGCTTATGTCCAGTAGTAGACTGCAATTAGTTGATGATGTTTTAAAATATCATGTGGATATGAAAAGAAGTTTATTTACCCTACTTTCATGGTATTTGGTCGTAAAGAAACTGGCTTCAGGTGGACGTACGCTTAGCTGTACGCAACTTTGTTTGAATCCGGTTTGAATCAGTGATATGCAAATCATTGATTCCATTAGGGAATTATACTAGCCTTTATAATGTTAAATAGTGCCTGAAAGGTTCCAGCTCTTGATATTATCTTTTAGTGGCAAACTTTAATTATTAATTATTATCTTAATACTCTCTGTGCAAGCAAATATTACGGTGCGTAGACTCAAATTATCAAAATAGAATTCTATGGAATATGCAAGGGTATTGGGTTACTTAATGTAATGTGTTTTGAAAATTTTAGTAAATGTTTTTATAAGTTTTATAGATTTTCTTCAAGATTCGTTCTGCTAAGCCTAATTACTTATATCGCTAATAATGATATACTCGTATATAAAGATGTATCTTAGTCTATCAAATAACTATGACCACATCTTACCTTAAAAGTTTTGTAGGATGAGACGACATAAGACGCTCCATCCTCCAGCTCCTCAAGCCTATACTTTCTGTCACCGTCCATGCCAAAGATGAACCGCGCTCCTCTCGGCAGTTCCAGCCTCTCTGATAATCTATCAAGTAGCGCATCCATTGACGCCAGATCTCTTCCCGGTTTGAAACGAAACTCAACACCAGGGTGAAAAGGGTCACCGTTACGGTAGAAAGTAACACGTCTCGCCTTCCAGTAATTAAGATTAGCATATCGGGATGCTGGTTCTGTTCGATTGGGACGTGTTGTGTTCTCAGAACCTTCAGAGATGTCGTCAGTACGTTGTGGTGGGGATGCCGGTCGAGATGAACGCCAGTCGCCGGGCTCTCGTTCATCATCTGAAGGAGGCTGTTCGGTGATGGGTGGTGGTTGAGGGGGCGCTGGATCTGGTGGTGGCGGTGGTTCAGCCTGCCGGCAAGGACGCGAGAGTAGGCGCGGTCGGGGGTGCGGGCGACGCGACATACCTCGCACCGGACCGTCCGCAGACTGGTCGCCGCGCACCCCCGCACCGCCTACTGCCAAACAACTGATACCACTGTCTATTGGAGTCCATTCATGAAATGAACACGTGGTTGATTGATTGGTTGCAGGCGGGAGTGATGATATTTACAATAAGCTCTACAATATGTATAGTCTCAAATCTAATTAGTTTTCAATAGTATTTTAAGCTTCCCTGAACATTAAACCATAACTACAATCTTTATCTAAATATGCAATTATGGGCTAAATCTTTATAATCATGTTAAACCTTCATAGTTGAGTAATCTTATATTATACTACGGTTGCTATCTAAATTCTCGTAATTTGTTAATAGTTTAAAGTTAATACTTACAGAGTAATCAAATAATACAGAGATCATTGTAAACCTTGATTTCAGTCAACACCTTCAATGATGCGAGTTTTAACTAAACTAAAACTTAGATGCTCCGAAGATAAGGTTTAACGAGCTGTGGCCGTTGCCGTGACTAAGTTACACTAGTCACGACTATCGACTAAGTTATAACTAAGTAAAGTTATAAGTGATGAAAATAAATGATTCAACTTGACGTTAGTCATAAAGAAAATTATTTACTTGTAAAATAATTATGGAGGTTTCTTATCGATACTAACTTAGATTTGATTGTAGCCCTTGAAAGTAATTTACAGTTCGTAGAAGTCGTTGACGTTTTGTTTTGTTTTTTCAATGTGACTTAATATTTTATATTTACATGATTTTTTGTTTTTACATTATATTTACTTAAATATTTTAACATGTACTAGAAATTTATACTTCTAAATATTATATAAATATGTATGTGTACTATACTTTAAGTGACTTCACCAAAAAAAATAAGTGACAGTAAAGAATATTTAATTCAAGATTCATATTTAGAGCTATTCAATTTTGTTATATAGGCTCAAAATAATAAAGAGTTCAAAAATGAAATAATTATAAAAATTAAAAATAATTAATTAATCAAGTTTTGTTACATATTCTAATATTATCAATCAACAGGTAACATAATATAATTAACACAACAACATATATAATTATTTTTCACATATTGTGTTAACTCTTAATGAATATTCAATACATTTTTTAACGGAATATGTTAATATGTCACTAAATATTTAAAAAAGTAAACTCACCACTGCTGTAGCTGGCATTGCTTCTTCAGTAGCCATCGCCGATCAAAAAGACAGGTACACGATCACAAAATCACTAAATTATTAAGTTCAATTGAAAAAAAAACTAAATCCGAGTATGCATTAAACGTTCCAGTCCTCGTGTCCACCGCGTCGTAGAACCCGGAAATTGGCATAAATAAATTAAAAGCATTTCATTACGTCACGTCCGTGCATCACTTTACATAAATATTTGAAATTTAAATAATATGTGAAGCTATTTTAAAATTGTTTTTGAGTAATGGATAAGTTGTTTTTGTTGTGAATGAAGGTGGTAGTCGTCCGGTTATGTTTTGTTAGCGGAACAAAGTGAGCAGAATGACGGCAGTTCGAATGGACGGCAACGCCGGCCAGCGGGCAGCGCACCCGTGTGCGAATAGGTGGCGAGAACACTTACAAAGGCACGTTCTTAATTAATCGATATTATTTTTAGGACACGAATTTTAGTGTTGTTTGAGACACATAAAAAATATACATTAGTTGATACGTTATAGCACTGTTATAAAGATATATAACTGTTAAATTTCCATTATTTTCTATTATATTTTTGAAAGTTATGAGCAATCCTTTACTGTTTAAAAGTCTATATTAAGATTGTATTTTACTGGAACCAGTAGTAAAATATGTAGCATTTATTCAATTTATAAAATTACTAGAAGAAACTTGTTGAAACTACCAAACATATTTTGAAACCATGTCCATTTTCTTACGATTGTTGATTGATACTTTTCATGAATATTCATTTAATAGTCACACAGCTAATTTTATGTTAGATCTAGTAGTATCTAGATCATCTAGTAGATGAAGTAGTAACTAGTATAATATGAATTATAAATAAATTATTATTATTTTAAATGAAAAAAAAATTGCATTTTTAAGTGGTCTCTCTAGCTTAACGTACACCGGTCGGCCGCCGGTCAATGTAGCCTTTTGCTGAAACGTATTTATGTAGGTTAAGACTATATTTTTTCACCTCTCACACTTTTCGACTTGTATTATACCATTTATGAGTTCTAATTGTTTTTATAATTAGTTATTTATGTTTATACGCATAATATTTTATTGTGTAATCGAAATATTATTTTACTCTACTTTAAAAATGTATATTTTATACTTGAAGGTATATAAGCCACATTAACTTAAAATACTCGTAAACTAAGTGTAGTTTACTGAAAATAATAGGCTGGTTTGTGTAAACTTCAAAAACTCAAAAAGTTCGGCATCGAAAAGCTTATATTTTGAGAAATTATACATACTGCTTGAACATTTACTTTTATATAATTTTCGCGTCGTTTTTTTTACATTTTACATTAATATAGTTACAATAACGTGGAAATGTAGAGCTAGTATTTAACATATTAATAAATTAGCTTTTTCCAGCGGCTCTCCACAATGTTGGTTATCATTACAAATAGTAGTGTAAATGTTATTCTGATGCATAAAATAACAACTGAACAGAACAGTAATGTATTACTGAGAGGTTTTATATATTTGTTCAGTTATTTCTTAGTCAAATGATAACAAAGATTTATACATCCGCACAATCTTTAATATATTTTATTAGTAGGATATATAATCGTAACATCATCCATTCTGTCGAATTTCATTGGTGCGTGGGAAACCGTAATACCAATGATCCAGAAGCATGTCAATAGGCCGCCATTGTACAGGTTAATATGCTACATCGTCGGCATTCACAATGAGTATGGTGAACACTACTCTTGGATTGTCTCTTGGCTTTTCATCAGGCAGAGTGAAGTCAGTTTGACAGGCTTAATGAAAAAAAAAAAAACAAAAAATAGTATTTGGTATTTAAAGCGTCAGTGTTTCTTAATTTTAAGATATATCATTAAATGTTTTATTTATTACGTCAGCTTATAAATAAATTAAATGAAATATTTTAGGCATCTGACACACATCGCCGTCACACTCATCACACATCGCATCTAGTCTCAAACCAAGCAGAGTTTGTACTATGGGTACTACACAACTGATATAAATGTATAAAAATCGGCCAAGTGCGTGTCAGGTCACGCACAGGAAAGGGTTCCTCAGTCATCCATAGTGGTACCTGAATTTAAAATCTTATCCAATAGATAACAGTTATGTTTTCGTATTAATGCGTTAATTCTGTATGACGTTTTCCAAGTGAGCGCATTTTACCAGTTAAGCCTCTATAACTCCTGAACTAACAAAGTCATCTAATCCGTTATAGTTTTCCTTCACAGTTCATAATATGGACCACCATCACGAGTTTTTCCAGATTTTATGAGCCAGCCGTTTAGCTTTTAGAGGGGGGGGGACGCCCTGTTTTTACAAAAATGTGCCCTTAAAAGTGGAATTTCTCGCAAACCGATACCTAAATCAAAAAATCGTCTTAAAAACCTTTTACTGTTTTTAAAAGACCTATCTAAAGATACCCTACACGATGGGAGAGCCAAAAGAAAAAAAGAACATCCCCACTTTACGTGTAGGGGAGGTACCCCAAATAAAAATGTTTTTCATAATTTTATTGAAGAACTTTGTCGACGTAATTACAACACATATTCGTGCAAGGTTTCATCTTTCTAGCACTTACCGTTTGGACAGTAAGTCGAGGACGGATGGACGGACGGACGGACATGTCGAATCTATAAGGGTGAGTGATAAACTTCGGAACCCTAAAAAAGCCCAAAAAAATGATTTTCCGAATACTAATAATAATATATCAACTTTATTAATACACCAGAATAGTCACAAACAACGGTAGCAAGGCAATCTTTTGAAGGCAACCGTGGGATGGAAAGAAAAATATGGAAAGTATATGGTAGTTCCTGGTGTATTCAGAAATTTGCAATTTAGAGTAATTAGGTAATAATTATACAATATATAGGATTAAATAGAATACATATGGAAATAATAAATAAGTGTAATAAACAGGTATTCCATAAAAAACTATTAACGATTGACGCTTTGGAGATGTATTTCTACCGACGTATGCTCCATATAGGCTGGATTCATCGAGTCACGAATGAGGAGGTTCTCCGACGTGTACGAAGATCCCGTGAGCTACTCCGACCATCAAAAAGCGTAAGATTGGCTACCTGGGACATATTTTCCGTCACCCACAATACCGCCTTATCCGCCTAATTATGATGGGAAAAATATCCGGAAAACGCCACGTCGGAAGACGAAGAAAATCGTGGCTCAGAAATATCAGAGAATGGACTGGGATCGCCAGCGTAGAAGAACTGTTTCGTCTGGCTAAGAACAGAAAGGAGTATGCAGAGCTGACGGCCAACCTCCATTAATAGAGAGGCACCGTAAGGAAGGAAGGATATTCTCCGAGTAATATTCCTTTACCAGTCTCTTAGAAAGAAGTAAATGTCTGCGCACGACCGATTGCAACTGGTAAGGCGTTCCACAATCGAACTGCTTGGACAGAAAAACAATGGTCGAGGAATCTAGTGGTATGTCTTGGCATTCCCAATTTCGGATTCTCTGATGATCTCAAAAATTTGTGGCGCGTGTCATGCAGGAAGGTAAACTGAGGTATTATTCTTCTATAATTTCCTATTGATTCATGCAATTGGAATTTTCATAAATTAAATTGATCCTGTATAGTTTTACTTTTACATTGTAATAGTGTTTATAGGGTCATTAGGTCAGTAAAGTCTATAATGTATATAAATGGCAATACTAAACGCTTTGATATCATCAAACTTCCGGAATTAGCATAAACAATACGATCATTAAATGCTCTCGCGTGATTTAAGTTCCATGTAGGTTTTGCAAATAAAGTTATTTATTTATAGAAAGATTTACGCAGTCATAACTGTTTTATTAAACCTGGTTTTAAGTTTTTAAGTCTTAGGATTTCTTCTACTATAATTCGCATGTAGCACACATATAAATATAGGTAGAGTTAAAAATAATGTAACACACACACACACAATATAAATATTGTATGTATAAATAAATCTTTGTATGTGATATCATCATCATCATCAACAGTCTTTAACAGTCCACTGCTGAACAGCTCTCCTTAGAAAGGAGGTTTTGGCCTAACTAAACTATTTAATGATTCTTTTACTTATTTTTATAACTTAGGTATAAGATGAAAATGTTTAGGTTGAAAACAAAAACAACTGGTAAATATCTTTTTAGCACAATTATTTAGCTGTGTAATTGAATTCGAGGTAAGAAAATGTATGTATGTTAATGAAAACTGGAAGTTCAATAAAATCATAATTTACTATAACGTGTATATCATTCATATTGTGAAGGGTTCAATAATTTTGTATCCCTTTAACTAAAGGTTATTTGCAGATTCCATGTGTCTTATTTTTATTCTTTCTGAATTGAATTATTTTTGAAATATCTAAAATTATAATTATAAAGAGTTTATGATAGTTAAAGTAGTGAGATAGTCTCCAGGTAGTAGAGTCGGCCAGCCAGGTAGTAAATGGGCAGGCTCGACCGGGGCGATACTACCCTCTCAAGGAAGTCCAACCTAAACTGACAGCCTTTGTGCTATCGTGTTTCCGAGACCGGAGACCTAATATAGCAGAAATATATCAGTAGGCCGCCATACTGTGTGTTATCATACTGCACGCAATGTGTGTGATGACAACTACTCATGGATTCTACTCATGCTTTCCATCAGGCAGTGTGGATTTACTTTAGCAGGCACATACATGAAAAGAACTTGAATTAAAAATAAGTCTCTTTGACATGCAGTCAGTATTGAATCTTAGAAAAACATGTTCGTGTCGACTGTCGGTGCTACAGAAATGTTTAATTTTTTTAATGCTTGTTCCTTACAAACAAGAGCTTATTAGGTGCAATTACAATTAAACGCCATCGTTCATACTTGACCTGCTTAATAATTGGCATTTTTGTCACAAATAAGTAATCGTTTTGACATTTCCTTAGTTTCTTCTAGTAGCATAACGTAGCTGTGTAGCATACGCTACGGAGCGTAGAGCAGCTACGAAAGAGACTTGTGTAGCGCAAAATCTCTTTTTATTTAATACTGAGTCCCGCGGTATTATTCGCGATAATAGTTGTAAATCTCGAGTAATGTCCCGGAGTGAAGCTAGTCCAAAAAAATTAGTAACTCTAATCGTTTAGACGGTAAGTCGAGGACGGGCAGACGAATGGACGGGCTCTGGAATGGCTGATCCGATTTTGACGAGACTTTCACTATCAGAAAGTTGATGAAATAAGGAGTAACTTAGGCATTGTTTTAGACCGTGGGTATCACCGAGAGACTTAGCAATTTATTAGCTATTTATTTAGCTTGATATTTAATTGTAAAACTCTTTCAATTAATGACGTCACAAATTTGTACACTAGCCACTATTATTTGGGACAGTGAAATATTACATAATACATTGTATTAAGGCACTATGTCAGATTGTTCGCGATAACTGACCAGCGTTGTTTATATGAAGGGCAACACGCACTAATAAAGCGAACTCAGTTCCTCATTACTTTTTCTTTTAGTAGTACTCACACATACACACACACATACGTACACATGAACAAATTTTCAATAGTCCGATCTGGAAATGAGGTCTTAGAAAATTGCCAGGTCATTGCACAATTGTACTAACTTGTGAAGGGCATGACACATAAAATTGTAGAAAAATGAACATTATTATTTGAAGAAAATGAAAAATTCTAAACCCTTTTTTTAACTATGCAAGAAGTATTAGTAATATAGATCTTGCGTCGCGGAAACGGACACAAAGAACACCCAGACTCAGAACAACACTTGTTTGTGTGTAGAAGAAAATACATTAATATAGATACATTTTATTGAAGGTCAGTCCCTTTTCTGGTAAAGCTGCTATGCTATCAACTCTCGAAAGTGTAGGTAAGGAATAATGTAATTATTGCTTTGTAAAATGACAATTTCTTTGAACATATTTTATAATAGTAGTACTCATTTTTAATTCAATGTTCATTCAACGTTCATTACGTTTATTCACTTATGTCGATTTAAAATCTAATAAAAGTTGTCTATGGCATTATTCTATGAAAATACTAGCTGATACCCGCCGCTCCACTCGCGTTCTAGGGCTATGAAAAATAGATGTTGGCCGATTCTCAGACCTACTCAATATGCACCCAAAATTTCATACAAATCGGTATAGCCGTTTCGGGGGTGTTTGGGAACGAACATTGTGACACTAGAACTTTATATATAAGACTAGCTGATACCCGCGGCTCCGCTCGCGTCCTCAGGGTATGAAATATAGATAGTAGCCGATTCTCAGACTTACTGAATAGGCATAAAAAATTTGATAAGAATCGGTCAAGCCGTTTAGGAGGAGTATGGAACGTACATTGTGACTAGATAATCTTATATATAACATAGAATTAGACACAAAAAATAGACATTTGAATCTATTGGTTCACTAACAATAATTGTTACTTTACATAACAACGACATCAATAAACACAGCCAATTACAGAGGCTCTTATCGCAGTCAACAAACAATGCAAAATCAATCGAATGACTTGAGTTTAAAGTTTATTTTACTTTATAGACTTTATCAGTGACAGGCACTGACTGACACGAATGTCATAATAAAGACCATCCGGTCCCTGATTGGTCGTACGTATATTGAGTAGGTTGAGGCGCGCCCGCCTAAAGAGCACGCCCAACAGGTCAAAGGATCTCTCACTTAGGTTGCTAGGCAACAATTGTTTATAAGAAAGTAAATGTTCCCTTTATAAACTACGTACAACCAGTCAAATAAAAAAAAATAGCATTTCTTCGTTATTTAATAACAAAGAAATACTATTTTTGTCATTAGGTAGCAATTGTAAGTTACCCGTGAGTAATGCCGCGGGGCGTCAACAAAATAGCCTGGGTTACATCTTATCATCAGCTGTCTAAATGTGAAAGTCCCCTCAAAATTTGTTCAGCCGTTCCAAAGATTAAAAGTAACAAAAAGACAGCCAACATTTTGAAAATTGTTTAATTTTTTTTAAATTACAATCTTTTAAAATAAAATTCAAAAAAATGTTTAAAATAAAAAAAAAAAGAAAACTATCTTATAGTTTTGAGACATCGGTCCTTGTTAGGGTTCATTCTCGGCTCGAGAATTCCCGGGAAATCGTTGGGCTTTGTTCCCGGGAAATCAAGCTCGAGAAAAGTCGAGAACTCGAGAAATCATGTAACTATATAGAAATTAAATCGCCGATTGTTATGTTGCTTGGAGGCGCGGGCCAAACGGCACCCTTGATCTCGCTGTAAGCGCACTGCGGCGTCGTTTTTACACGATAGTTTACGTAGTGAGTGTTTCACAGATAATTATATATGATAAATTAAAATCAAACAGGTAAGTCTTTTATCTTTTATTCACACATCATGGCTTTATTATTTATATTATTTTTATCAATAATGTAATCTATACATGATAATAAATTTTACTAGGTACGAGTAGGTACTTATGTGTTCTTTTCTATTATTTTTAGTCAAAACAACACACAAGCTTAGTTTTTAATTATTCTGATATGTTTTTCTTATGTAAGTAATTTGAAATTAATTAATGTGTCATTTTAAATTTGTGAGAATATTGCCAGTTATGTTGTATGTGTGTGTGTATCACATATTATTCTAAGGGCTTATTATTAATTTGATTTGCGTTTGTTATAGATTTTACCGAAACGTCACTATAACAGTAAAGAGGGAAGCATCAAAAGTATGGAAATATTTTTTTTTTAAAAAGGAATCTGCAAATGCGCAATGCTTTAAGTGCCTAAAAATCATTGCTTGCAAAGGATAAAATACTAGCGGGTTGGTGAGACATTTAGCACATGTGCATAAAATCAATATTACTAAATGCGGGACCCAAGAAGAATCCGTATCTGAAGCATCTACAAGTTCAGGTGTGAGTGCACCGAAAAAAACAGGCCTGGGTATGAAAGTATGCAGCAACAGAAACTAAACTTTAAAACTCGTCCGATACAATCATTGGGTGAAATATTGGCGTGGCTGGCTGCAAAAGACGGTTTCACCATAAATGGAATCACAAAAAGTAAATTCATTCGTGATTCACTTTCTGTTGTGCTGTGTTGAATTTAATTATAAGATATGATATTAACGTTTTTTTTCTGTTGATTTTTTGTTTAGTTTAATAGAAGCTACTTTTGTTCATAGTACTAAATAACCAATAACCTGCCAAAAATGTTTGTCATTATAATTATGAGTCCGAATAATATTATTTCTTTTTTTTTTAATTTAATTAGCTTATTTATAAGATTAATGTTTTTGAATATAATCAATAAAAGTTTTGTAATTAATTTAATACTTTTATTTGTGAGGAAAACCACTGAATTTGTTGAAGTATTGCAACCAAATAATATGAGAAAACGTACGTAAATGTAAATTTCTCGACAACCCGAGAAGACCCGAGAAATTAGCTTCGAGAATTCTCGAGACCCGAGAAATTGAAAAGCTCGAGAAATCATGAACCCTAGTCCTTGTACAAACTGTAGATTTTAGATAATAATATGTCTTTTTTGTATTCTATTGCTTATTAAGAATTAATTATACTTTGCAACAGTCAATATATTCAAGAAACTACTTTGAGAATAATTACCTAATATCGACTGAGCTTATGTCTACAAATAATTTCAGCTTATAACTTTATTATAAACAAGGGCAAGTCACGCCTCTTTAACACCAAAAGTGTAATAAAACAGAAAATTTCACAGCTGTGCCTTAGGTAAATTAATCAATGTTGTTAATATAAGCAATTCATTGGCCACTATTTAATCGATTTGACTTTGGTTGTTCAAAATATTACTAAGTAGTTTTCCAATTAGCCCAAGGCTAAAAGACGCGATAAGGAAATTTACTGCATAATAGTTAGGAGGTTGACCCACTAAATACTTACAAAATCGTGATCGAAGTAATAGAAGCGATAGTGGGTGAAAATTAACTTTATTTTTTTCCCACACGAAAAGTACCTTCTGCAATACACGCAGTTTCGTTTCGTCTTTATACGCACAAACAAACAAAGTATTCCATAATGAAAGACTTTATTTAAGAGTTAAGTTTTTAAAAAATTCTATAGGGCCAACCTGACTGAAGTGAGGTGTGGAGGTAATCACGGAGTGAGTGAGGCTATCGGTTGCACGACGGTACCATATGCTACCGCTGTGCCTGAGTTCTCGGGTTCGATTCCTGAGTCGGATCGAATGTTTGTATTATCTGCAAATGTTTCTTCGGAGTTTGGCTGTTTTCTATATATACTACTAGCTTTCGCCCGCGGCTCCGCCCGCGTGTATGTCGGTTATCGCGGTAGCCTATGTCCTTTCCCAAGTTCAGATCTATCTTCATACAAAATTTCATCAAAATCGGTTCAGTGGTTTAGGCGTGAAAGCGTAACAGACAGACAGACAGAGTTACTTTCGCATTTATAAATATAAGTAGGGATTAAATGTTTAAAAAAAGGTATATGTATATATATATATGTATGTATTACATATTTATGTTATATCAGTAATCTAGTACCCGTAGTTCTGCTTAGTTTGGGTCTAGATCGCGTTGTGTGTCAGATGTTCGAAATATTTATTTATTATTATTTAATTACAATTCTGGCAGGCACTCTCTAAGGTCGAAAACCCACTTGTGACTCTTAAATTTCAGATATCTTGGGCAGGTCAAGCACTCTTGATTCCCAAAAAATGAGAAAGAATATGTTCATAATTTTTTTCCCGCTCCGGTTCATAAAATTCACCGAATGATGCTAAAAACAGTTCTTGAAGAGTCTGCATACGATAGGTGCAAATTTTGGTCATGGAGAATTTGTAACCCTTAGCAGTTTGCTGCCTACAAATTATATAATAACCCGAATTATAAATTGTGCAAGTGTGTTTGCTCTAATAAAACGAAGTGACCATGTACACAATTTTTTCAATTAACCTGATAAATACAAGATCTCGAAGGAAATAAGCGTCACGTCACGCCAACGGTCTCGACATTGTATAAAACGCAAGTCATTTTTATGGCAAGTTTCAGGTTTATAATTGTAATTTTATAACGGATAACTCACCTTACTTAGTACTTAAATTAATTTACTTGAAAAATATGTTAATAGAAAAAACTACACGCACGTATCTAGATTATCTTACTACGTTTTTTCGATAAAATATTTTTAATTTGAATTTTTATTTTCTACTCTTTCGTTATGGTAATTGGACCAATTTTTATATGACATAGGTCCTTGATAATCTCACCTTTTGGAATGGGCAAACATCGGTAAATGCATATATACAAGTACATGTAGAGCTAGAGGCGTGTTAGAAATATACCTACCAGTAGGCCAAAGTTAGGTTTTATCTATCAGTTAAACGTTGCCTAAATACCAAAGCCTACAAACTGTAATTTCATACAACCGGCAAAATATGCAAAGAAAATAAGGGCGCACGTGTACATTCGTGACAATATGGCGTGTACTTACAACTGTCATTCTTCACGCATATGTAGCTCTTACGGCGCGCGATAATAACGTTCAATATCGTTTGTGACATTTGTAACAATGGTAGTATTTTTTTTTTTCTTAGAAACTGTGACTAGACGAAATAAACGTCGTATTATGACGTTCGCCCTACTTTGTCTAAGATTTATCGACTGAAGAAAGGTGACTCCCTTTTTGTAAATATAAGTCTAGACGGCATGAATGTAAATTACTTTTTTGTTAAATCACTTTATTGTCTTGAGTGTTCTTGCCTGCCTCGTGGTATAGCGGTAAGCGTATGCGACTGCTAATCAATAGGTTTAGGGTTATAGTTGTCAGTATATTTACGGGGACTGAATTCTTAATAACGAAGGCCATAGATGTTCATAAAACCGAGACAAACGGCTTAACGTGGCCTCCGAGAGAAGAGCGTGAAACACCGCCACATTGCATATCTACTTCGGGCTGCTGTTTAAGAATTTATTTTAAGAAAAACATATAGTCCGACCCGGTAAATGAACCCGAAACATCTTGATCAGCAGTTGCATTCGGTAACCGCTATACCAACGAGACCGTAACATAAATAATACTTAATAATGAATAGTTTAATAAAACTAAAAGAATACGATTTAAACTAAAGGGCAAACCTAATTAAAATGTCAAAAACCAGGCCAAGTGCGTGTCGGGTCAAAGAGCAGCGTGGGGTTACGTAATTTATTATTAACCTTTTTAAAACAAGTCACAATTTCACCCAGGCATTTTTGTGAGTAAATTATATTTAGTACTAAATTTAACAAATAACTCTCTATACCCTTTAAAACAGATAACTATGAACTGTTTCAGAGTTTCGGTAGATGAGGCCGCTATACTTTCTAAACATTCTTTTCCAGGATCAGGAATTGTCTCTGATTAGGAAATGATTCGATTAATTGTCTCTGATTCCTCTCCTCTCTCAGAGATCTAATAGAAATACTACTTCAAAAGATTGAGATAATAAAACCATCAGAGACCACAAAAATATTAAACATTTAAAATTAATTCAGTCTGCCTCTCTGTAAGCTTATAACCGCTGATATGGATGAATTTAGGTAAAGAGATAGACTGACATGACAGACATTGGGGAAGGACAAAGGCTACTTTTTGCCACGATAACCGACATACACGTGGACTAAGTCACTGACAACAGCTTGTTAACCATATCATCAACATCAATCCATCGCGGTCCACTGCTGGACATAGGCCTCTCCCGTTGCAAACCGCTTTGATCGATTTTGGGCTTCTCGCATCCAGCTCCTGCCAGCCATCTTGCGCAAATCGTCACCCCACCTGGCCTGTCGTCGCAGTCTCCACTCCATAGGGATCGTATCAGGAATGAGGTAATCCGTCAGAGGACTAAAGTCATCGACATAGCCCATCGGAATAGCAAGCTGAAGTGGCAGTGGGCTGGCCATATTAGCCGCAGCACTGATGACCGTTGGGGTAGAAAAGTTAACCATATACCAACAAGAATTTAGTTTAAAGGCAGATACAATTTCAGAATAGGACACAATACTTCAATGATTCACTTCTACAGGCGCCATCAGCACTTTAAACGCCTTTTAACTTCATAATGACGTATTGTATTTAAAGTAACATCTTAAAGTATATTATTGACTGATTTTTATGTCTATCTACTTAATATATATGTATTTCCAAAAAAACAGTATATTTGTGTTTATATCACTAGTCTACCCATAGTATGCTTAGTTTGGGACTAGATGGCTGAAATATTATAATTTGTGCATAAAATTGCATTTTGCAACATATTCACTCGGCACATTAAAATAAGTATTTTAGGAGATTAATGCCGGTTTTTTTCAACCGTCTCCTTATTAGGAGCCTTTTAACGTAGGTAGCACCTAAAGTTTAAAAGATATCTAAGCACTTAGATGTCCCCTAAGGGTATGAAAACGAAAACTGTTGTTCTTCGCAAAATACATGCAATTATATTCGTAATATAATATATATATTCGCAATATACAGAAGTATATTTTTCAGCTATTGAAAATGAATATGAATATATATTGTATAATACAAAATATATTGTAAGTATGTATGAGGACAGGAAGAACTGTTCATAATATCTAAAATAATAAACAAACAAATGAAACAGTGTTGTTATGTTTAATAAAATAAAATATAAAAAACATCACAATGTTTAAAATCTATTCAGAGGCGTCTCTAAGAATTTTTCTGATTTTATGATATAGTTTTCTAAGTAATGCCAAACAATGCGAGGAGAATTTGGTGTTAAAATGAGGGTCATATATAGATCGCAGATTCTTTTATCTTCCATAATCTTGAGATTTAAATTTTATTTTAGACTTAAGACTTATTCAGATACATCAATATCTATTTTTTTATATTTCTTCTTTTTTAGTTTTTTTGTTGAATGTGGTTCCGTTTGATTTGGTTCTGCTTCTTCATTGGTGTCAATATGCCTTTTACGTTTCTTTTTTTTAGTTACTTCTTCAGAATATGTTATAATATCAGGTGAAATATCCTCTGCATAAGAAACGTCAGGTTCACTTTCCTTAATCTTTTTTCTCTTTTTAGGAACTTTCTCTTCTTCCTCCATGAGTAAATCATTCAAATTATCAGTAATATTGCCTAATGACTGACTGTCGTCATCATTTCTACGTTTCTTTTTTCTACGCTTTTTATCTACTTTTTTTAAATATTCTTCATTATCATTGTTCTCTTCAAGTATTGACTCGTCTACTTTTGTCTGCGATTCAGTTGTTTCTTCTTCTTGAATGTCAGGTTTAGCTTCTTCTTCAACTTGTATATTATTTGACTGTTGATCAGATTTAGCAGCTTTTAACTCTTTCCTTTTTGCTTTCTTTTCCTGCCTTTTACTTTCTACGTTTTCTTCCTCCCTCACTATCGACGTCATACCCTTACTCTTGGAACGTCTATCCATTACAGCCAAAAAGAAACCTTTTGTTAAGTCAGATTCTGGTTTTGCGTACAAGCACCTCCCAGCTATAGTATGAGCTTCACCTGCACCAAAGTTGTTCCACTGATTATTAAGCAACTCTCCTACAGACAGAACGTTCCATTTGCCTTGTGAAGCTTTCATTACGTTGGCAACTACTCTTTCGTTTTCCTCCGGCAATAAAGAGCACGTACTGTATACAATTCTTTTGGCTCTAGGAAAGTTAGTCGTGGCATGTCTTAATAACTTCTCTTGTAAATCAGTAAGTTTTTCTAATTTTTCTGACCCTGCTTCTTTGTAGTCGTACAAGTCCATACCTTCAACAAATACCATGTTTGAATATAAATATGAATACTTCGTAGAATATACAAGTCGGGATACAATAAGCTACTCTGGCTTATCAATCTAGTTACTAAGAGTGTATATATAAGTTTGGGTACATATATTCGCAAGTGCGCAACAATAAATACTCGCTAGGTGGAGTAACGATAGTGTATCGTATGGTCGAAATTTTAAACAAAGGATTTTAATAATAATAAATAATAATATTTCAGACAACTTACACACTACATCGTCTAGTCCCAAACTAAGCAGAGCTTGTATTATGGGTACTAAACAACTGATATAAATACATAAACATACTTTTTTTGTAAATACATACATATTATACATATAAAACACCCTTAGACCATATTCACATTTAAGTCAGAAATTATTTAATTGTCTGTCATTACGAATAATATAGTTTACTAAACTTATAGATGACTTGAAAAATGATTTTTACGCATTTACTACGTAATACAACTTAATATCCTGGAGGGTTGGCTGAAAACTAGTCAATGGTTTAATGCTAATCGATCAATATATTTTCTTTTAATTATTGTAAACAATTACCTGATCCTGAACAGCTGGGATCCAAAAGAATGTACTCCACATCATCCATCATGCCTTTTTTTATTTCGAATACATCTTTAGCAAGCACTTCTACACTAGCGCCGGCTAACTTGATGATGTTATGAAGTGTATTTTGCCTCTCGGGATCTCTTTCACATGCATACATTTTGGCCTGGAAAATAAAAAACAATGGCAATAAGCTCATATTATAATTATTATTATCTATTATTAATATATTATCTCTTGAAATTAGTCTAATATAGAAATATGTTGTGTCAAGGTTGTTGTCGCACACCTCCAAAACGGCTCGACTGATTTTGTTTTTGTTTTGTAAATTTTGTAGGTAGGATTAAAGTATGATTAAATGGTAGATTCATCATACAATAAACTAAGGGATGGCACTCCGAAACCCGGTGATGACGTAGGTGACACAAGACACGTCATCTCCTCTGTCGAAGGCTCTCATACTTTATAATTTAAGGGAAAATTTATCACTTTGGAGAATTTTTTTTTAGTCAATACTATTACTTATTAATAAGTAACTAAAATCATTTTTTTTTTGCATTTTTTTTTTCAGTTAATAGATAAAAGTATGTTTTGTCTTCCTACTTCCCCCCATTATTTATCGTGATTTCAGTATTTTTATGTTGTAATTCATTCCTTCTCTCTCCCTCTCATCAATTCAATCATCATCAAAACAGGTTGACTTGACATAAATACTAATTATAATTATTATAATTTAGCTTACACTATTATTGACATAGGCTGCTACTTGCGTAGTCTTCATACCGGGAGCGGCACACATATCGAGGATTGTGGATCCCATTTCCGGAGCCAGTACCTCCACTGCCAAGGCTGAGGCCTGAAATAAATATGACGACTATTTACATGGTAAAGTCTTGACTTTACCTAACAGTGTAGCCAGTGTTGATGCTTGCATCATCAACAGACTGAAATACTACTGGGCCCACAAGCTCGTTATAAAGAAGGTTTTGGCATACTTTGCCATGCATGGACGCGTTAGTATAGGACTTGTTTCAAGTTTTCCTTCTTTATATATTGATGTTGTCTTGCCGATGAGATGAATAGAAATGACACTGTTAATAAGCACTGTTTCTTAATTCGGATAAAACCCTTATACTTTGTGTTGTGGACGAACGAGTGTTGTGTCCCTCCAACACAAAGAGATGGATCATATGACCAGGCGAGGTGATCGTGTCTGGTGGGCCACAGCCCAGCGGTCGATGTTGACCAGATGTACATACATATATATTCTGCTCGAGAACTTCAATATCACGATTCAGGATTAGTAATGACTCCAAGTAGTTACTGCATATTTCAATGTTTATTCGATAGCTGGCGCTGTAATGTGCTCTGTGTTCAGCGGTATATGGAAGTCGCCTATAGATACAAATATATAGGTCTGTATTTAAGAATTCCCACTAACCTTATCCTGTAGAAAAATCCTTCCGTCTGTATACAACTCATGACCATAGAACTTCGTGTCAGTGTGGAATACAAAGATGCTCTTGATGTGATAATCTTGGAGGAACTGGCTCTCTGTCAGATTTCGTACCTGTCTCAGATAGTCATTATATGTGCCCATCGTACAGGGGACATATTCATACCCCTCATACTCAATCCACGAAATGAACTCTTGAATGGATAGTTTAAGTGTGTTGACACGTACATATCTGGGTCGGCGCGGCCCTGGATCAAATAAAATGAAGCAATGATTCAATGATATCAATTTATTAATATTGGCTGAATAAAGCTTTCACGAAAATATATTTAAAAACTATCTTTTGCCTGCGACTCCGTCCGGGTGATGTCGGTTGTTGCGTTAAAGTGTAGCCTATATCCTTTCTCAAGAATTAAACTATCTCCATGCAAAATTTTAATGAGATCAGTGCAGCGGTTAAGACTTGAAAGCGTACCGGATAAATATATTATATTTCTGACATCTAACACACTACATCATCTAGTCCGAAACTAAGCAGAGCTCGTGCTATAGTACTAGGACAACTGATATAAATACACATTATATATACAATACTTTTGTAAATACATACATATTAAGCCACCTAAACTCCGAAGCAAATCATACAAACATTTGGTCCGACCCGGTAATCGAACCCGAGACCTCAAGCACAGGAGTCGCATACGCTACCACTGCTCCACTAAGTAGGTATAGTATAGAAATGGACTAATATTTATTAGAAATAACAAGTTATTACAACATTACGGAAAGATTTTAGACTATATGCGTATTTGCTAACACTGCATAAATATTTCTGATATTTGTGTAGATTTTGTGTCAAATGATGCAGTTGAGCCATCTTTCTATCTTTATCTACTACAGGTGCAAATATAAGTGCCTACGCATATCGATATAGTATAAGCTGAGGTATTATCCGATCTCATCTTCGAAAGACTCGTGATAGCATCACTTTTTTGGATTCCACACCTAAAGGGTAAAACGGGATCGTAATGTCCGTAATGCTAAGACCCCACTGTCCGTCTGTCAATCTGGCACTTGGCTGAAGGCCGTGATAGTTAAACAGTTGAAATTTTCAGATGTATTTCTGTTGCCGCTATAACAACAAATACAGAATGAAACAAAAATTTCACGGGGCTCTCATACAAAATATGGTTCTTTTTGCTCGTTATTGATAACGGCAACACGTAAACGTTGAAATGTATAGATAATGAATGGTACGAAACCTTTTTTCGCGGCCGATTTTTTTCGATGTTATTATCTTCGAAGCTAGCTGCTGCAGTTAAAGATGTGAAAGATACTTTAAAGACGAGAGCACACGACAAATATCTTTCTTACAAGCTTTCTTCTAGCGGACTCGCACTATTTCTTGAATAAATTTGTATTAATAATAATGTATATTAATATTACTAAGATAAAGAGCTCTTTTTTTTTATTATATAGCCAATTTTTTTTTTTATTTGTGTAAACAGTTGTAAGCCTATGTTTAAATTTAATTTCACACCATTTAATTTGTAAAAATTAAGAAGATTATAATTAAACACTTCTGAGTTGTGTGTTAGGTCTGAAACACGTGAAGAGATGCGGTCTGTGTTTCCGTGGATAGAGATATCCTCTTTCAAATATGTTATTTTTGCTTTTGCTTTAGTGGTTGACGTATGCAACTTCCCAATAAAAGGTTCAAATCCAGGTTTTTCTTTAGGTTGGTGTTCCGTGCCAGGTTAGTACCACCCTGGTCGACCCTTCTGTCCTCAAATCAGTTTGTCTCTAATACCGTGAATAGACTTTTGTTATAAGAATTGGCCTTGTTTTTTTTATTATTATTATTTGATGCCTACCAATATGACTCCACTCTGCCCGGTAAGCATGAATAGAATCTAAGAGTGGGGGCCACCAGACTGACAGGAAGTATGGCAATGCCAACCCAGACTATAGCGGCTTTGTGAGATGCTTTTCCACACCCCTCTTAAAGGACTCGGGATCATAATGGGAAAGGAAACAGGTGGGATGGCAGCGAGTTCCAGTTTTTTACCGCTCGGCACAGGAAAGAGCTAAACCGTTTAGGTCTAGTGCATATTTCGATTCTTGGTATTTATATGTTTGCAAATATGCCTAATTGCAATGTGTTACAACATATTTCCCAGTAATACATCTCGGACTTCAGCTGATATTGTATCAGTGGAAGTTTTAGAATCGTAGAGGAATAATGTCTAGAGAATTATAAAAGATAAAAGAGTTTTATCTACAAAGGTAGGATTTCATGATAAATAAACCTTCAACAATTATGTTTTGGCTGTAAGCCAATTAGTTTTTATTTGTTTCTAGCACAGATTGTGGCAAAAGGTACACATTGTAGGCCAAGTGTCAAACCTTGAAACTCCGTTTTTTTGTCAAATTACAGTTAGATACTATTGCAAACTTGCTACTTAATAGTACCTATCAAACTGTCCTTTGACAAAATATACATTTATAAACATTTTGTATAAGTAATGTGCAGTCAATACTTTGGTAAGTACAATACTTTAAATGTCACTTTTTTTTAAATTATATGCAAAAATGCATGCATAGTAGGAATGTTATCAAATACAAATATATAAATTTTAATCTTGTTTTAAATTAAGACTACTCTTCTCGGCTGGAGTAGACTCTGCAGGCACTGGGTCATATTTGTGCTGATCTATCTCATTACCATGCTCATCATATTCTTTCTCATGATAGGCTTTATAAGCATATGCCAATATAATAATGTTCACTACTACAACAGCAGAAACAACAGACCATACATTCACTGTAAATGTATCTAAATGATAATACTCATAGAGTGCGTGCCGTACACCAAAGAATGCAATAAACGGAAGAGTGAACATAGCTACACTATACATAAACAAATTTGCTAATACTAAGACAGCCTGTTTTGTCTGTTTAGACATTAAAGGGCCTTCATCTGCTTCAGCCATTGTGTTTACTCTATTGCAGAATTAGACCTGAAAAAAAAAGAATAAAAAACATAATTACCTTTAAAATCGAAGAGCTCGGGATGTTTATTTGGGAAATTTTCAATCTGTTCTTTATAAGCGAGTAATGTTTGCTCTGGCTTGCTGTGACCAGGTAATGCTTTTTTGCCCAAAAGAATTTCTGTTGTTAGAATACGGGCAAGCCATGGGTCAAGGCGGGGTTCTTTCTCTAATAATTGTATTTCGGAAAATAGGCGTGTAAGGGCTCGTGTATTTCTGACTGCAGTAGTCACCAACGCGTATAACGAGCTTACGTTCTGCAAATATGACAAACTAAGGATAGAACAGGTATCGAAACATTTTAACTAAAGAAATAGAATTGTGTTTGTAAATACTTACGAAATGTCGAAGTTTATTGTCGTAAAGCAACGTTTTAATACTTCCACCTTCAGAACACACTTTCTTTAAAATATTAGCAGCTGCTTTGTAATGTCTAGGTACTTTTACAGAGTGCTCAAACATTTTATTTTGCACATACCGTTTGTGAAAACCTCTTCTAACGATTACACCAATAGATATTCAAAACGAACAGTGTCACGAGTTTCGCTTCTAGGTTAGGATGCGTTCGTAAACAGTGGGTGGACACTGAAATTTTCGTTCATTCGTAGTAGATAATAGTTCTGAATAACGCTATGCACGTCGTCACTTATTTATTTACGTTTTGAATACGCTTTTAAAATCAGAATGTGTGTAAAAGTAAACTTTGATGAGCTCTTTTATAAAAATATATAATCTATATGTAAAATATATATCTAGTATTTGTAAGTTTATTAAATCACCATATAATGTTACTTATTAATATTTACATTCGTAGTGATGGGAAAGATTGAGGGGAAAAGACGCGTCGGAAGAAGGAAAATGTCTTGGCTTCGCAACGTGAGACAATGGACCGGGATTCGCCAACGTAGAGGAACTGTTTCGTCTAGCGAGGGACAAGAAGAGATATGCGGAGCTGACGGCCAACCTTCAGTAGTGGAGAGGAACCGCAAGAAGGAGAAGTTCCTTCAAAAAACGTATGCGTCTCGGGACGCCCGACAAAAGCTGTAGGTCACTACCTACAGCTACCGCTGTTGTATGCGTGAAAGAAGGGAAAGAAGTAAGGGAACCTAGATAGACTGGCGCCGTAACGCGTCTTACCCTCCCATAAATTATCTCTTTAAAAAGTGTCTCTCAGATCAGTCAGATCCGACTCACGACTGTAGTTTACGTCACGCCACTACCACATTACGGTGGTGTGACGTGATGACTATTTATTATCTTACACACAACGTCATCTAGTCACAAACTAAGCAGAGCTTGTATTAAGGATACTAGATAATATAAATACATAAACATACTTTTTTTTGGAAATACTTATGTATCATATATAAAAAACACCCAAACTCAGAAACAAACATTTGAAGGTCACACGAACATTTGGTCCGACCCGGGCCCCGGGAATCGAACCCGAGGCCTCTTGACCAGCAGCCACTTACGCTAATAAGTAGACCAAACAAGGCAGCCAAAATGAAAAAGAAAATCCATTAAGTACTTCAAGATGCAGTTTTTCTATCCCAGCAAGCAATGTTTTCGCGAAGTTTTTCCCCAATCGCGATAAAGAAGAGAATTTCTCTGTCGCGATTGGGGATTATTAGTTACTCCTTAAAGTTTGTCACTCCATGGTTCATTGTTTTTTTCAGTAGACGGTGATATTGTATTTTATTCTTGCCTTGTACATATATGGAACTCGTCACATGTCGTTGAATCGTTAATGCTTAAGTCTAAGGTTTGGTCTTCGGTTGCAATAAAATTCCTATACAGATGCCTGCTATCATAACACTCTATATAATTAAATTAAATAAACTTTTACAATATAGTAAGATTGAACTATTAATAGAAAAAAATTTTTTTGTTCAATTAAAAGATGTAATCGTGATTTTGTTCCCAACTTAATTTGGTCAAAATGCCTTATTTTTATGGTTGACTCTCATCTTCCTCATTTGCTATTTCATCTTCTATTTCTTCTTCATCTTTTTCACCGTCTTCAAGCCATTGAAGCATCAAAGTCTTCGCTTCCTCTCTGTAAAAGTTAAATTTCAACATTAAGTATAGAATGTTTTACGTAACCTTAATTAAAAAAAAATGGGTGACATGTATTTTATTAGTTAGTATACTACTCTAACTGGCTCACCTTTCTTCAGGTGTTACAGTTCCTTTATTTATTCTTTTTAGTCGTGGCAATGCGGCTAATATCTCCACACGAAGCTCATTGTCATCTTCTTCTCCACCACCTCCTGCATCTTCTTCACCCGTTCCTCCCATGAATGGAGTTCCTTTTAGTATTAGCGTTTCAATTCCCTTCAATACCTAAAACGGAAAAAGTAAAAACAGTCATAAAATTTCTTTGGCATCTTCATTGATTAACTTAACTCGGGTCAACCAGCAGCTCTATCTATTTATAAAGTACCATATCTAAAAACTAATAATATATCTAAAAACTAGTGAAGCAGCGTTCTGCGGCAAAATGCATGCATTTCCTGTCAGAACAGAGCTAATTCACGCTCATTCGCCCGTGCTATGTTTCACACTTTGGCAATTTTAACTAAATATGTTAGATTAAACTGTCTAAATAAATACATATCAAAATAAGTAGTAGTATTAGTACAAAACAATAAAATTGGAGTGTACATTTGTAATATCGAATGAACAGTTTCCTACAAAATGCATTTCAAAGAATATGCGAAACTTACATTGCAAAATCCAATTTTCAAGATTAAGGGGACTTTCAAAGCTTTTGACATATGGAGTAACTTATGATAGTTCTTTTTAGACTAGCTATGCTACGGCGTTTCTCGTGATTTACAACAAAAACCGTGGGATACACCGCGGGACGCTGCTTGTTTTCAAGAAATCCATACTAAAGGCCGCTGCATACGTGACGGGATTTAACACGGACGGAACGGGACGCGAAGTTTTGGAAACATCGTTACATACAAAATGGATAAAGCCGGCTCTACACTCGCGTGTGACGTCGCGCCGTGAATTCACGCCGTGAATAAAAGGCGTGATCCTTTCACACTCGCAAAGCTTCACAGTCTTGTTCGCGGCTTGTTCCCCACACTGATCGGGGAACGGTGCGAAGCGCGAACGAGAAGGTGTGAACAACATCTACACTCGTGGTTCGCAGTTGTCGCGGGCTTTCGCGGCCGTTCGCGCCGCGAGTGTAGAGCATACTTCACAGAGACACGGACGAGGCGGGAACGCGGCACGCACGGGACGAGCTAAATATCGTCGCCGACGAGTCACAGTCACGGTGCGTATGCATTTACATCACGTCGCCGTTTATAACAAGGCAACCACGTCCACGTCCCGTCCGTATTAAATCCCGTCACGTATGCCAACGTATGCAGCGGCCTATACACATTACTTCCTACAATGGTTATTGGATAAACTTACCCGCAATTTTTTTACTTGTCTAAATGTTGTTACTTTGCAATTTCGTAAATTAATATAACTTAGCTTCGTGTGATTTTCATGGAAACCGTCTAACAGGCGGATTGGATTATTACGCACATGAAGTATTCTTAAATTAACTAATCTTTCTAGACCTGCTAATGAAACTATATTGTTATGCGCTAAATATAAACTGTCTAGCTTTGGAAAATTTAAATCTGCAATTTCTATTATTCGATTATTTCGAAAGTCCAAGCACTTAATGTTGGGCATAGCATTTGTGAAATGCAGTTTCTGTATTTTATTAAAACCGACTTCTAATGTACTGAGTTCTGGTTGAAATACATCGTGCACTGTAGTTATTTCATTGTTATTCAAGATAAGCACTTGAAGATATGGCATACGGAATAATTCTGCCCCATTCAGATTGTTCTTGTCTGCTTGAAGTAAAACTAAATAAGGTAACTTGGTGACAACTTGCAATTCCTGTAGTTGGAGATTGTTATTAGATAAATCAATAAATTGAAGATGTTTGAAACTTAATATTGCATCAATATGTGTAAGACCCATTCCTGTAAGCGTCGCTTTAAGGTACGTATACCTGTGGACAAATTTTTTTTATGATATTCATGAGTATTTACTCTTAGGATGCTAGGACTAAATAATGAACTATTTCATTATTCGTATTATTTACCCGTCACCGTCAGCTGTTTTCCCCAGGAAACTTAACCGGACGCTGATCTCAGACTTCTTAAGATATCTCTTTTCGGAATCTAAAACGATAGCCTCTTGTTCCACTACTACCGATTTTTCCTCTTCCTCAACTTTCTTTGCATCTTCTTCTTCCTCTTCTACTTCTGTGTCATTTTTATGTAAAGCTAGATGTGATTTTAACATATTTATTTGTTGTACTATTAAAAACCTTCACAACTAAGGACCTACATTTCTAGGGACCTTTAGACGTTTTTAATACACTTGCATAATACTTTGTTTTCTTTTTCATCTTACCATAACCAATAGGTGAGCATCAAACATCAATGAAACTTTTTGTAAAAATAACGTAGGATTAAGATTGGAGTAAAAAATTTAATGTTTAAAAATAAATATTCAAATAAATATTTTGGACATCTTACACACAACGTCATCTAGTCCCAAACTGAGCAGAGCTTGTATTATGGGTACTAGACAACTGATTTAAATACAGAAACATATTTTTTTGTAAATACATACATATTATACATAGAAAACACCCAAACTTCGAATCAAATATTTGCGGATCACATAAAAATTAGGTCCGACCCGGGAATCGAACCCGAGACCTCTTGATCAGCAACCGCAAAAGCTAACCAAGTCAAGTCATAGTCCACGAATGCTAGATACAGGGTCTGATTATAGTCTTTTCAGTTTTCTGTATAATCTGCCGCACCGTATGGATACAATGTAATATGGTCAAGGGTTCAATTTCCACTCCGAAACCTAGCTTGCTCCGGTGCTTGGAATTCGCTGTGAATAGCTACGAACCCTAAGAAGGGAAAATAAAAGTATTGAATGAGACGATCGAATATGGTACGGAGCGCACATGGTCTTGTCATTTACATAAAATTTAAGATTTGTGCACTGGACGCTGCGGTACGTTGTCCGATCATCTGTTACGCCGACCACACTGTCACTGCACTGTGCGATGGTGGGCTCACATGCGCTCAGGACAATTATCGATCGTCTGGTTCAATTTTAAATTTTTAGTCTTTGGGTAAATTTTTTTGGTGAACTATTAAGCATCATTTAATACCGACAAATGTCTTAAAAAGTATGTATACTGTAAAATTACTATTCATTATATAATCATTTTTTATTCTGCAATTTTTTTTCCTGCTAATGACAGAGACATAAAATGCAATTTTATACCATAGACAAGTTACAGCTATCATAGTTTGTTGCACGTAATCTTTATTTACTGTTCCACAAAAACATACCTATTTTACCAATTTTGATTCGTAGATACGATTTTTTAAACTATGTGAACATTTTATGTGATGGTAAATAATCAAGTATATTTACAAGCATATGTTTTAGTGTTGTTTTGTGTAATATTATCGTTGACAGTTTCGTTTCGAATGGCGAAATGCTCCTCATAAAATACCAGGAAATGCTATGATTCAACATCAGTGCGATTTCAACAACAGTGACTAATGCAGTTTGTGTATTATTTTCAGTTGCAGACAGTGACCGGGTCACTGCAGACGTGAAGTTATTAGTGAAAGTTTGTAAAATGTCGCGGGGGTAATTTGAGTAACCTGGGAAAATAATACAAAAACAATGGTGCCTGCGCCTAGTTGTCCGTTTACATACGACTACTGGACGACGTCGCCGTCGGAGCTCGTAGAGCTCACATGTTTGTTGCCAAACTCAGTTTACATTCCTGTGAGAATTAATTGGGATGCCACTATCCAGGATGTTAAAGTGGTAAGTGTCTGTTGGATGTTCTTACTCCTTCACCCTTGCGTGAGTCATTCGCCGACAATGTTTTGATTGCATTTCAGGAAAGTGGGTCAGATTATTGAGTAACATGTTTACAAAGATAGATTTGTTTGGTACATTTAGAAAGTTGTTTACATTGCAAACATTATCATATCTTCATTCTGTAGTTAAATTTTTATAGGTTTCTGGAACTGCAAATTAGAAAATGTAGGCTGGTTGATGCTTTAAAAAGGAACAAGTTTTTGCTACTTTTAGCAGGCGCCAAATACTAAATAGCCATAATATTCCTGTTCATTAGGTGTTATCAAAAGTAAATAGTTCTTGTACTTTTGTTCTTGTGTAAAATAATACAAAACTCAATATATCAATTGAGTCTCGGTTTTTATCCAAATATGATGAAGCCAAGAGTTTATGTATGTTAGTATGTTTAAAAGTATTACCTTAACTGACTGATGTCAATGAAAGAGGCTCTTAGGCTTTTTTCACACTTTTTTTTTCTTTCTTTTAAAAGACAACTCCCGCATTAGAAATATAAATCCTGTGTACTACTACTGTATACTATCCTGTATACCTGAGTATACTATCCTTTTATACCATACATATACTTATTTATGTATGTTGTCTTACTAATATTATAAATGTGAACATAAGTCTGACTGCCTGTCTGGCTTTCATGCCAATACTACAGAACCAATTTGAATTAAATTTGGTACTCAGACAGTTTAGAAACCTGAAAGAAGACAGGCTTATTCTAAGGGATCGTAGCTGCGGGCATAAGCTAGTACTTATATTAACAAAATCATACTTTAGAAAAGTATAACTTGACTATATAAATATTTTGTCTAGCCTATCTTATCTAGACCATATTATCACAAATCCATAGACACCTTTTTCAGTAGTTCAGCCACTATGATGGAACTTACAGTTATAAATAAACTGCCAAATTTATTTATTACCCTTCCTTTTGATTTAAGCATAGTCAGGTAAAGAGTTTATGTTTTTGGTCTGGCCTGTTAACCTTATAGTCAACAAAGGCCAGACCAAACATAAACTCTTTACACCAAGGGACGCTGTTATTGTCCCTGAGTGCTGAGCTGGAAGTCGTGTATTCAAGTGTCGTTTATTGTAATCAAATTATATTAAGACTGTATGTGAGATAGATAAAGTTGTTATTATTCTTATAATTTTGTAAAATACATAATATAAATAAAAATTTGTTTATTGAAAAAAACATTTTAATTAAAATATTTTATTTTTAAAAACCACTTGTACAAATACCAGATTAACACCAGGGGGTAAAGCTAGTCTAAATAAAATAGCCTAATTTACTCCTTATGTCACCAGCTATATGCCTGTGAATGTCCCGCCAAAATCGGTACAGCCATTTTAGATTTATTTTTTTATTTATGTAGTGTAAATACTTTCATATGCTTTAAATAAAAAGCAGTTAATTTGTACAGATTAATACAATAATTTATTATCTTTCACAGGAATTATGGGAGAGGGCCGTCAACTATCCCTTGTTTGGCATGTTGCACGAGATGTCAAGTTATGTGTTCCAATTTGTCAATTCACTTGCTGTAGCTGAGGAGATTGAAGATGAGTCAAAGCGAATCCGTGATATTAAGCCTGTATGTGGCGTGTTTATCATTGTGAAAAGATCTTTTGAAAGACCCGGAGAACAGTTGTTGAACACACACATAAGCCATCTAATCGGAAAACGTAAGTAATTTATACCAATACATAAAAAGCGAATGTAAATCTGTGTGTCGGTCTGTCAAATTTCATGGTTAAACTGCTTCACCAATTTCAATGAACTTTCTTGTGAAGACACTTTGATATTTGAGGAAAGGACATAGGTTACTTATAACCGTGATAACTGACATTCATGCGGGCTCAGCGGGGCAAAAAATAGTAACATTATAAATTCGAAAGTCTGTCTATTACGCTTTCTCAGTTAAATCACTGCACGGATTTCAATGACATTTGTTGTGGAGATATTTCTATATTTGAGGAAGGGCAAAGGTTATTTTTACAGTGATAACTAGTATACACATGGGTGAAGCTGCGTGACAAAGCTAGTTTAAGTAAATCAAATTCCTAAAATGTCCCACTGCTAGGTTCGAGTTTCCTCTTAGCAGAGGATTTAGGCCATACTTATCCCACGCTGGTTATGTATTTTCCCACACTGTAAACAAACCATTCTCCTTTTTATATTTCGTTGTCTGTTAGCTAAGAGATGTTAAGCACATAAATTACGACTCTTTGTTGCGAAGTAGAAACATATGTAACAAAGAGGCATGTGATGGGTGTAAATATAAAATGTTATTATTTATATATATTCTCATCCAAAACATTAAATAATTACTAGTTAACCCATTCAGCACCGTCTGCGTATTCTATTGCCCGTTGCTTGATTTTATGCTGCGTAAACTAAAATTGTTTTCCATAAAAAAGTTTATAGTGAGCCAACCTTAAAAGATTGACATATGCTGTCGCGGATTTTCTTATAGAACTTCAACAAATTCTTACACACATTATTTTCACGAATCTTTCCCAGTCCAGTCCCAGTAACATCAGTTACCTGCCAGTGAAATTCCTGTCAAAATCAGTTCAGCCTTTCTATAGATTAGCCGGAACAAACTGACTGACAGACAGATAAAAAATTTAAATACTTAGGTTTTTTATTGTATTTACTTTCTTATAATATTATATGAATTTAGTAAAAAGCTATTAATTTGAAATAGCAAACAGACTCAATTTTATCTATATGTACAGATATGTGTTCCTTTCAAAAAAAAAAAAATAAGATTACAGCTTATGGCGTCTAATTAATTTTGCGCGCCTTTATTTCTTCAATAATTAGCATTGTTAATGAAAAATGGACCATTATATTTACGTAAATTGAGGCTGTTGACCTTCCATCATGATACAGTAGTACATTTAAATGTGTGAATGTAGTTTCCGTCCATTTATAGTATGTATGTAAAGTTATCTATTGCCTATCACGGTTCAATAGATTACAATTGGGTGACGTCACGTATTTTGTTGGTGATAGGTTTGTGTTAGAAAAATATAGCATTATCTAATTTAAAATTGTTATTTCCTGTTAACCTTTTCGGTTAAAGTTTCGAAATACGTCACCTGATTCTGGGGTTGTGAGTGGTTGGGGGGGAGGGGGGGAGGTGTCGGAACCCCCCCTCTCCATTTTTACCTGCCGGAAATACTTGGTTCCCTTAGAAAAAATTAAAAACAGAAATGGTAAAAATTTCGAAATACGTCGCTATTTTAAGGGGTTGTGAGTTTTTGGGGGGATGGGGGAGGGGTCTGAACCCTCTGAACCCTGCCTCACCATTTTTACCCGCCGAAAATACTTGATTCCCTTTGGAAAAATCAAAAACAGAAATTTGTACAAACATTATTTATACCACTTTATATGCATGTTTTATTGCTTTATGCATTATAGTCGACGGAGCCCCGCTACGCGGGGCTCCTATTTCTGGGTGGTTTAAAAAAAAATAACCACGATGGGTAAGGCGGCAGCTTCGCTGCGCTACGCTCCCGCCTTACCCATCTAACCTAACCCAATGAAGTCGGATTGTGCCAATATAATTACCTTGATTAATTAATTACAGTAAAGCAATCCAAACAGAATCCAAGAACGTAGCCAAGTCGTAGAAAAAACACAAATCGATACGGAAGAACACATTCACTTAAACTCGAAAGCAAAGGAATGACACATAAATTTGAAATTTGCTGTCAATTAGTGTCAAAATGTTGCGTTTCGTTTCACGTTTTTCATATAAAAACTAAAAATTACATTTTAAAAACTGTACTAAAGCATAAAAATACGTTCCGTTTTGCATAATTGCAATTGTATTTAAGAATTTTTGATTTTTTTTTTTAAATATTTAGACGCAACTCCGGCAGCCAAAATTACTTGGGGGGGATTAAGACTAACTCCCTTAAGCCCCCTACACCACCAAAACCCTCAGATTCAGGTGACGTATTTCGAAACCCAACCCACCTTTTCTAATGCTCAATGACTGCTCATTAAATTGTTTATCAGCTACGGCTTAATTTAGCCATCTTAATTTATTTGAAGACTATTGAATGTATCAATATATAAATTAAGTTGGATTTTTTTTTCTTATATTTAAGTCTACCAAAGTAACTCTACTCTGTCTCATGGAAAGCATCAGTAGAATACAGGAGTAGGGGTCACCATTCTCATTGTGAGTGTAGACAATGCAGCATGGTGACCCATACCATCGCGGCCTTGTGAGTTAATAATAGGGTCTCTGGTCTCACACACTATCATCATAGCTTGGTTTTCTATATGAGGGTAATACTGTCTTGGACGTACCGGTCTTTTCGTGAAATCAGCGTGAATACTACCTTGAATATCTAAAAAAAATGATAAACACTTATTTTTGTAGTCATAGACAGCAGAACACTTATTTATATAACATCAGCTCATAATTTATGATCTAGAAATAATTGCTAGCTAACTAGAACCTTAATCTTCATCAGGTCTAAATGAATTCGACAACATCCGAAGTTCAGAGGTGAACGATTTTCGTATGAGGATGCGGTACTTAGCTGAAGAAAGCCTTATTAGGCGAGCGCAAAGCACCTGGCTGGAGAGACTGCGATACCAATGCCCACCGAGACTCGCCGACCACAGCGAGACACCGACCACACTGAAAAGCCACCTGAATAACCATTGTTTTATACTTCTCACTAAGTTCGATAATATAGAGGTAAGAATAAATAAATATTTCAAACATCTTACACACAACATCATCTAGTCCGAAATTAAGTAGAGCTTGTATTATGGGTACTAGACAACTGATATAAATACATAAACATACTTTTTTTGGTAATACATACATATTATGGAAAACATCCAAAGAGCGAAACAAATACTTGTGGATTACACAAACATTTGGTCCAACCTGGGAATCGAGCCCGAGACCTCAAGCACTGCAGTCGCATACATTACCACTGCGACATAGAAATTGTTTTAGTATATTGATGTTCTTATTTTAACATATTATAAGTTGTATTGGCATATGTCCCACTAATACATAATATGTATTAGTGGGACATATGCCAATCTTTACTCCAATGACTGTAAGTTTTCAGTTTCTAAACGTGAATTAACTCATCTGCGACTGAATACCTAAATAAACATCAATCCATCGGAAATACCTCGAATAATTGTTATTCAAAAATACCAAATGAGATATGTGGGTTTTTTGTCTATTATTACCGATTATGTCCTCATAATAAAACATACAAGCTTTATTTTTTACCCGCATTTATTAATGTATTTTATAACAACAACCGTTGAAGGTAGTATTAAAAAAGTAGCCAAAGTGTAATATCTATCTGTTATTGCAAGTCTTATGATAATTCATCTAGCTTTTACAAAGATTAACCGGAACATACAAACAGACAGACAGACATAAAAAAAATAATGTTTTTTTATGTAAATTTTATACATATATACTTTCAAATACATTTAGTGTCAAAATAGTATCCTATGTTACTTCTAATACCTCCAAGAATATGTGTACAAAGTTTCATAATGATCGGTTGAGTAGTTTTCGCGTGAAAGCGTAACAAACAAACTTACATTCACATTTATAAAATTAGTAGGATGCCATGTTGATAGTATTCGAGTGAACTGTACAGTTGATATTTTCATCGTTTTAAGTAATTTGATGCTTGAATGTGTACTAAGTGAAGCCATTGAATGTTTGAGAAATCGAACAAATGATAATGGAGCATTCATTTTCAATTTCTTTTCAGTTTACACAAACATACGTGTTAAAAGTTATTATTCCACGGTCTTAAATCAACAACAACCCAATATCCCACTGCTGGGTTCGGGTCACTTCTCAGAAGAGGATTAAGGCCATATGTCCCCACGCTGGCCGAGTGCGGGTTGGGGACTGGCAAGACACGTTGTGCCTACTTAAATTTTGCTTTTGGTTGTTTTAAGCCGACCGAAGGCCTCCTTCCTACTAGGCTTCACGGCTTAACTCTATCTGTCTGTCTGTTACACTTCCACGCCTAAACCACTGAACTGATTGTGATGAAATTTGGTATGAAGATAGAACTGAACTTAGGAAAGGACAGGCTACTTTTTACCGCGATAACCGACATACACGCTGGCGAAAGCTAGTCTTATAATAAGAACCGGGACCAACTGCTCATCCATCCAATGGTCATCCATCTAGGTACTGACCGCGCCTCGTTTCTTTCCCTCGGTGATTATTTCCAATCACCTGAGGTAACTTGGCAATGAGCACTTCTAGGTTTGTAAACCAAAGGAATATTCATCATATCACATGAACAGCTTTTAATTATTTAAGGTCGTTTTCACCAGTCTCCTAAATTGAAGGGGCCACTTAGTGAGTGAGAGAGAGTTAGGTAATCCTTAGTGATATTTTCGCTTAAGGTTGCAGAAGTGTCAAAATAGTCACGGGCCATGTCGTGTGGTGTTCCACAGGGGTCTGTCCGCGGATAAACTGATATTCAGGCAAAACCGGTTGAACTAGTAGCCGAACTCAAATAATATTGGGAATAAGGCTAGGAAGAAGATAATTATATGCCATATAACTCGAATAATGTATACCAACATAATATACGATATCGTAATATCGGAGCTGTAAGCAAAAGCTTCTGTAATGTAATGTATTAAAAACATCAATTGTTGAATAAAAATATAGAATAGAATCACCCAACTGTCGCATCATAAATCTTAATTGTAAAGTGATAAGATATACCGTTTATTATTTGACTGTATATAATAATATAAATAGCACAATAATTACACTTGGCGCCTCTCGTAATCGTTGGCAATGGCAATGAAATTTAAAAATGTTTCAGAATACTAGAAACCTCATTTAATAAATGTAATGGCCATCGCATACTTGACAGTTTTATTGAGTTAGGGCCACCGCAGACTAGCTACTTTTAGCATCGGCGATCGGCGATTTGGCGACTGCTGTTGCTGTTTTAGCGACTTCCTGCGTTCGATCGCGGTATCGGAAACGCGCGTTTTAGCGACTGCTCAGATGCCAAATCGATGCTACCGGCATCAGTCGCGAATTTCTGCGTTCGAACGCGGTATCGGAAACGCGCGTTTTAGCGACTGCTCGGATGCTCAATCGCGTCGGCTGTAGTGTTGACCAAAGTTTTTCGATTTGTAACTTTGATTACTTATGTGTGTGATTTGCAATGATATTGCAGTATTCTGTAATCTGTGGTTTGGTTTACAAATAAAAAAAATATACACTTCCCTTTTAAATCTATAGGAGGGACACGATTCGGTAGCAGAATGAAATAAAATATGACATTAACCCTTTAATTCGCAATGTTGTATGATAACAACATAAGAAATAAGAAAATATTTAAACAAAATAAATAACTATTTCAATGGTTACAATTTCCAATATCGTAGCAAAAATGAAACACTACCGAAAAAAATATATGTAATGTCACTATCGTCGTATTTTTAATTAGACGAAGCTACCTGACAGTAGCTAATGTCACTTAGTAAAATAATGATGCCATATTTAAAGTAATAGTGATGCGTTAAATTCTCATTCACTCAGATGAATGAACAATGAGTGTGAATAGTTAATCATTTCAAACTATAAAAGAATATTATATCTAATAAAGAATGAAATTGTATAAAAGTGCTCTGATATAAGATACTAGTAGTATGTAACAACAATCAGTTTTTTGACGGCTTAACGCCGCGCATTATGTTTTTTGACCCAAAAAACAACTATCCTCTTATTATATTTTTATTAAATAGATAAATTAATTTAAAAAGAAAGACGAGAATTCCTGATGTTCAAATGTGCTTTGATCAAAGGATTTGTTTTTTGGTAAATATTCAAAAAAAAAAAAAAAAAAAATCTTAGATCCCATATGAGTTTCTGTAAATCTACTAATGTCCTTCTTTGCGGCTTTAACATACACAAATAACACAAAAATATAAACCATAACATGAAAAATTCGGGAGAGAAAAACAAAACAATGTTATTTCAGGTTTTTTTTTTTTGCAGCTATATCTTGTCTTAGTTGGATTCAAAACCTTGATAAATAACTAGCCTACAATAGTACCAGTAATACAAAAAAAAACAAATCCTAATCATCCAGGATCTTTAAGTTACAAGCTTCTCGAGTTTTGTACTTTTTTCTTTGATTTTAGGGTTGTTAATAGAGATATTACTAGTCTGTGGGCAAAGGCAAAGAAAACAGGAAGGGTATTGGCAGCAGTATACATGTCAATAAATTTCACTCTAGTCTTTAAATTACTGAACATCAATAGATTCGCTCTATTGTTTTGTTTGTTTGTTGTACTTTCTTGCACTTGTGTTAAAAATAAACGAATCGAATTGAGTGACAGACAGACAGAAAATTTTGCCTATTTATAAAAAAATTTAAAAAGAATCAATTGTGAAAGTCGTATGTAAAAATTAAATCCTTACAATCTTCAAATAGATCATTTAAATCATCTGGTTCATTTAAATCTGATGTTGGTATTTGATATGGTTGGATCAGTTCTAAAGCCCTTACTGGTAGTAGCTTATAGTCTAATTTTTGTAGCCTCTTCTTCACTCTTACATCAGAAATGTAGGGGTCAGACGACACAAGTGCCCTGTTAAATAGATCTGTCATGTGTTTTTCGCGGCCTGACTTTCTGGCATGGTGTTTCCGGTCATATCTCTAAAATTTATTTCTAGATTCACCAGCCTGTCCGAAAAGCATGCCTATTGGAAGCGCCGAATTTCTTATGATCTCTTTATCTCAAACCAATATTTTATATAGAGTTACTGTCATCGGATACCAAGGATATTCTGTTACGTATCTGATGGCTGAGGCGCTATGCACAGCTTTTTAATTTGCCTATCACATACCAACAAGAAGGTTGGCACCCTCTTGTCCTCCTTGCATTAAGTCAGCTGGTCGGAGCCCAGACTGACATCACTCAACAGGTTGGATTAATTCCTGTTGAGGCAAAGTGGCAACATGGGTCTGTGACGGCTCCATGGTGCTTCACCCCCGTTCCTCCAAAAGAAATGTTTAGGTATAAGGTTTTAACCAAAGTCTTACGAGGGCGGGCCCCTTCCCCATACCACATTTTTTCTTTCATTGGAAAATTCCGGCTTTGATTTATGTCAATTAAAACATGACATATAAGTTTGTATTAATAGAAAATACAAGAGTTCATAAACAACAAAGAATACTTTTTTATTTATAATTATTAAATAAAAAAGTATTTTTTATTGTTTATGAACAAAACTGTTTATGTTTTTAGAACAGAGGTTCCAGTGTTGGTAGATTGAGTTATAGCAGACGTTCTTCATAGGACATGTTTTTCAAAGAGAAGACCATTTTAGTTACTCTTTTTTTGTACTCTTTCCAACATTACAATATCTTTTTTTATATATGGATTCCATATTTGAAAGGCGAATTCCAGTAAGGGTCTAATGTACGTTAAATAGATGCTGAGAAGTAATTCTTTATTAATAACATAGAATGCCTTTCTAATTGTATACAACAATGAGTTTGCCTTCTTTGTTATCATTGTAATATGCTCATCCCACTTCAGGTTATGTGTTATGATAACTCCGAGGTCTCTTTGGGAGTCCACTGGTTGTAATGGCACAGAATTAATTGTGTACTTGTGTTTAGGATTGTTTTTAAATTTTATTAATTCATTTTAATTATATTAATTTTTATTAATTTTATTCATTCAGGAGTTTTTTCAATCATTCACTTTGTCACAACACTATTTTTATTTCATCAAAAACTGACAACACAGTAAACGTCAGTGGATATCGTCTAATTAAAAATCCGACTATAAGTGTCATTGTAATGTCATTTCTTTGCAAATAGTCGTCGAATATTCATACACAACGAATCATTACAGTAGCACACAAAGATTAGAAAATTTGGACGAATCGACTTTGGATGCAGTATTTAGCCCTCACTCTAGACATGATCAGTCGAATCCAATTGTCGAAGATGAAACTCGACCAGGGAGGATGGATGAGGATGAGGACTCTCCGAGTACACAAAACTCTGAATCTCTAATAGAAGATATGTTTGGATAGCGATTTCTTTTTGATTGTGTACCAAAGAAATGAGTTTGTAAGATTTAACGATTATAAAAAAGCTAATTTAAGCATCGACGATCGGCAACTAGTCGCTTTTTAGAAGCTAAAAACGATCGACCGAACGCTCCACACCGCACACTTAAAAACGCCAAACGCGGAGATCGAGTCGCTTTTTAGAAGCGCGACACAGCAGCTGCACGCTACTCTCCTAACACATTCGGATGCCAGTAGCATCGATTTGGCGTCGGAAAATTATAGACAACACAACAGCCAACGCGATCCAGCCAGTCGCTAAAACGCGCGTTTCCGATACCGCGTTCTAACGCAGAAAGTCGCAATTGATGCAACATGACGCGCGATTTTGATACCGCGATCGAACGCAGAAAGTCGCTAAAGCATCGATGCAGTCGCAAAATCGCCCATCGCCGATGCTAAAAGTAGCTAGTGTGTTGTGGCCCTAAATCTAAATTTGCGCTTTATTAAAGCACCTAAAAGTTAGTATTAAAATTGTTTCAGTATTACAAGATATACATGAAAATAATTCCGTTGTTTATCTTATAATTTTTAATTTATTAAAATAACGATCATTTTTGTTGTACACCGGGACTTCTCGCAAAACAACTATTTAAAAGGTTACGATACTTTCTGAGTATGGAAAAACGGCGGTGTTTGACGCCCGTGCCTCGGAAAGAGCACGTTAAGCCGTGGGTTCTGGTTATCAAGAGTATGACGGCCGGCAGCGAGAGATCTCCTATGACTGCAGTCAGGGCTCGATGCTGCGTCGTCCAGGGCGTGTGTGCTAAGCCGAGTCTTCACTGTAGTCACATTGGTGACAGGCAGGACTATCGAGTGCAGGTACTTCCTGAAGCAACTGTGCTCGGAAAGAACCTGTGTCAGTCGGGAGGAAAGTGTCCCGTGCTGCCAGCACAACAGCACTTATTGAGTCGTCAGAAGTGTGGCATGTTGCCCCATTTTGTAAATGTGTAAATGTAAATAATTGTGAAGAGTACGTATCAAAGATGTTCTGGTCACGCCTAAGGCGTTAGACCGCTTCGAAATGAGTCCAGGATTTTCACGTATAGACGCTCTTACACGCTCGGGATAGTAGTAGATAGTGCTAGGTCACACGGAACATATTTGATTTATTGTTGAACCTGTCTCCTCGAACTGCTGTACCCATTTTCTAATTAATTGAATAGATGGAGCTTAATTTTTACGCCTTATGTTCTAATTAGCACATAATTTTCATTGCGCTAGAGTAAAAGTATAATTTATTAGTTCATAAGATTAATATCAATCCTTCATTTATATTACTCACCTAACATTTATAAACAAAACAAATGTTATTATTTACCTAATGTAAACAATAATTGTAAAGTAGTACGGATTGCGTGGTTCGTTTTTATATATTTATTTTCAGTTTGCATGTTTTAATTATAGACAATAATATTTTACGACTATCAAAGTTGAATACATTACGTTATTATAATCTGCATGTATTAAATAAAAAAAGTAAAATAATATTCATATTCAAGGTTCCAGGCGGCTACTCTAATTGTTTGTAATAATATGTTTTTGTAATTAAATATATTTTTTCCATCTTCAGTTCTCCTTCTCATCAAGCGTACCTGCCACTCGGACACCACAACAGCACATTGATGTCATCCTACACAAGTTTGCCAAAACCCTGAACATGAGAGTGGAAAAACCAAACAATTATGTCCTCAAGGTTTGCGGAAGGGAAGAGTACCTGTTTGGCGATTACCCTCTCATCCAGTTCCTTTACATCCAGGAGATGTTGTCCACTGATGGAGTACCACAAGTGATGCCTGTGGAAATGAGCCAGTTGATGCTTACTCGTGAGTTGGTGTTAAAATTTAAACTTTTTTTTTATCCTTACACATAATAACACACGGCTGTATGGTACCAAACTAGGCAATGCCACGTATACAAAACGATATTGAGCAACGTGTTAAATAGAATTGTTATATGAAAGACTAGCCTTTACCTGCGGTTCCGTGTGTCTCTGTGTCGTATATGGCAGTATTTTTTCATAGCCTACGACACTCATATGTAATATGACTTTCTGTTGGTAAAAGAATTTTCAAAATCAGCTCATTAGAATTGTAATTTTTTATCATATATAGGTATCTTAAACATCAAAATATTATAATTCGTTGAGATCCTATTTGGCGCAATAATTTGTAAAGAAATGTCTACCTACATTCATTTATTTAGTTTTGACATATTTGAACCAAGTGAAAATACAATATCATCAACAACCCATAACGTCCCACTGCTGGGCTCAGGTCTCCTCTCAAGAGAGGGATAAGGCCATACGTCCCCACGCTGGCCGAGTGCGGGTTGGGGACTGGCAAGACACGTTGTGGCTACGTAATCTTGCTGTTTTGGATGTTTTTAAGCCGCCCGAAGGCCTCCAACTAAGCTTCACGACTGCTATCTTATGATAACAACCGAATATAAAAATACAATATACATAATATTTATTATATTCAACAGCAAAACGTGAACGACCTTACCCGTACTGCTTGCCGGAACGTCGACGGCTGACTTCGGATCACTCAAATACGATGAGAAAGAAGAAAAATGAGTCTTCGTGGAATATAAATAAGGATTACTCTTGTATTGTGCAGAGCGTCAGTAATCTCAACGTGGATGCCAGCCGGCTTAGTGTTGAGGTCGGTATTGCACAGCATATTGTCTGGTCAAGACTGATTATTTTCAAATTAGTCAGTTAATACTCAAGAGAATGTCAAGGATCTCTCTTATTATCAAATAATTACTTGGGATAATTATAAAACAGAAATACATTTGTAACTAAAATAGGCAATACTAAAAGTCATATATTATCTTTCTCTTTCTAACTTATTTCTTCTTCTACATCTTAAAATTTGAAGTTGTACGGTTTACGTACACTTAGGCAACTATAACATTATTTCGCTGATTACGCAAATCGGTCGATTCCTTGCCTTTTCGCCGTAATAATCTTTGTCGACTCAGTGTGCACTTTAACTCGGTAACGTTCGCTACCATGTAAGAATCTCTCTATATTAATTGGTGTAACTAATAAATAATAAACCTTTTAATATTACGTGAAGAATTTCTTCTCACCAGCACACTCACAACTTAACTAACTAACTAACAGTAATGTACAGTTCACGACACTGTACATTAAATGGTCCTTCGAGACGGATGCTGAGTGATCTCTGTGTCTTCTAAAGTGTGATAGCGAATCGGTTTGGCTGGCCTCCCACAAGCGGGTCTCACCAGTGCAGATTGAGAGTCGAGTGTCATCACGAGGGCACAGATAAACTAAGCATCATAAACTTCAGTTTTCTACAAACGCTCGGTGACAAGACGAGTAACGAAGAAACTTTGAAACTGAAGACTAGCGGGTCAGCGGAACTATACCTACAGTCTTCTTGGTATCCAGGAAACAACTATCTTGGAACTAATTCACCTAACTTAAGGTAACTAACTAGTACATACTTTTACTACATCTAACAAAAAACTACTTAACTTATCTTTATACAAACTTAACTACTTACCATGGAACTGCAACTTACCAAACAAGTCGGCGTCTTTGAAGACATCAAAACTTTGTGCACCAACTATAAAAAGGACAGCACAACCAGAAAAACTGTGGATTACCTGGAGAAACGTTTGGCTAACTTAGAGAAACTATGGGTGAACTTTGATGAACAACATCAAATACTGGAACAAAATATTGAAAACAAAAAAATCGGATATTTTAACGACTGTGTCTACGAGAAAACTAAAAACTTGTACGACTCTACAAAGAAGAATATGTTGGATTTACTGTCCTTTCAACGGAAACAACAGCAACATCCTTTAGAGTTTGATTTAACTGGCCTTATGGACGAGGACACAGAAGATAACGTAAAAAAGCTGATAACTCAACAAGAACGTAATTTTAAGGCTTTGAACAAGGCTATGTCAAAGGTAAATATTGATTTCATCACTGAGAAGTGGGAGTTCGAAGAACATCTGACCACCTTGAAATGTAAATGGGAATTGATTGACAAAATACACTGGGAGCTAGAAGACGAACTTAAAGCTTCTAGCTTGAGCACAGATTACAACGAAAAATACGAAGCTATTGAAGAAAGGTACAATAACGTCAAACGAGAGTTAAACAGCAAAATTTGGTCTACTATACATTACCAGCATTCCGCGCCAAAAATCGATGTACCAGAGTTTTCTGGAAACTACATTCACTGGATTACTTTTAAGGACATCTTTCTCGAAACAATCCACAATAACCCGAGCATTTCTAAAGCGCAGAAAATGCAGTATTTAAAAACAAAATTAAAGGGTGAAGCAGAACGTCTTGTTCAACATCTGTCTATTAGTGCGGACAACTACGACTCCTGCTGGCAAATATTATCACACCGATATAATAACCGTCGGCTTCAGTTCACATCGTTTATGAGTACCATGCAGCATTTACCTACTATTCAACAACCTAACGCCAACAACTTGAAACGCATGTATGATGAAAAGAGTGCTTAAATGGCCTTAGCAACATGGGAGTTGACGTATCGAGTTGGGGACCAATCATTGTTTACAATATGTCACAAAAATTGGATTCGACCACTCTTAACGAATATACCAAGGAAACGCAGAATAACAGGGAATTGCCAAACTTAGAGGAATTCCTTAGCTTCCTGGAAGTCAGTTTTCTCGCTTACGAAACTGCAATAAGCTGTATTAAAGAATCTACTGAAAATAAAACTCAAAGGCTAAACAACAAGAACTGGAACAATAACCATAAGCCCAATAATTTTTTTAATAAACAACAAGACACGAAAAAATATAACTATTCTAAAATTTTCCATGCGTCTTATGGGCAATGCCCTCTTTGTCAAAAGGAGCACGTGTTGATGCAATGTGATAAGTTCCTCGAAATGGACATTGCGCAACGAAATAAAACAGTTGCGAAACTAAAAGTTTGCAGAAATTGTCTATACAGCCACGGCAGTGCCGCTTGTAATTCGAGGAAAACATGCCACGAATGTAATCTGAAACATCATACGTTATTACATTTTAATAAACTTTTCTACAATGAACCAAATGTTAAAAGGGATCATGACCGGAATTCGAATCCAAGTCCTTCAACGTCAACTCAACCCGGCGCTCACCATTTGGCGGCTGACAGCACTGAAGTCTTATTAACTACAGTTCAGGTCAAGGTGCAATCTGCCGACGGAAACTACATAACTTTGCGGGGTCTCCTAGATCAAGGATCCCAAACAAACTTAATATCGGAAAGCGCAGCTCAACTGCTACGCTTGCCTCGAAACAAGTTTGACGCCGCTATAACTGGAATCGGATCAACGTCACGTAACTGCAAGGGTCTTCTTCATCTTAACTGCAAATCAATACACTCTGAATACATGTTCAATGTAAAAGCATTGGTCCTGACTAACTTAACTAATAAGTTGCCCGGCTGCTCCTTTCATAGCACAGGCTGGACACATCTACAAAACTTAAAGCTTGCAGATCCTAACTATAACGTGTCCAGCTCAATAGACCTCCTGCTGGGAGCTGATGTTTACGCAGATATCATCCTAGATGGAGTCTTGAGAGGTGACCAGCACTCACCCACCGCCCAGCAAACTCGTCTTGGTTGGATTTTGTGCGGTAAACTGAAAACTTTTAACTGTTACCTAACTATAGCAAACACGTCTGATCTGTCGAGATACTGGGAGAGTGAAGATATTGCTCAAAGTTCTCAAGACATACAACGAGATGAGCAATGTGAAATTTACTACAAGCAAACAACTAAGAGATGTTCTGACGGCAGATATATAGTAAAAATGCCTATGGTCCAGGGCTATGAACAACAACTCGGATACTCAAAGTCAGCTGCCATTGCACAATTTTTAAAACAAGAAAAACGACTACAAAAAAAATAAACAATTACTAACTATGTACAAAAGCTTTATGAATGAATACTTAGATTTAGAACATATGGAGCCTACGTCTGAAACAACATCACCCCAATCTGAATATTATTTACCCCACCACGGCGTTTTACGGGACCAATCTACAACCACCAAATTACGAGTGGTGTTTAACGCCTCACAAAAAACTTCTAGTGGCAAAGGTTTAAACAGCCTAATGGAGAAAGGCCCCAACCTACAAAAGGACATACAAGCACTCATCTTAAAGTGGAGGACTTACCGATATGCATTTACGGCGGACATAGAAAAAATGTACCGCTGTTTATGGATTGATGACGACCAGAAACATCTTCAAAAAATTGTATGGAGGAATTCGCCCTCTGAAAAATTACAAGAATACACTATATGTACAGTTACATATGGTACAAAGTGCGCGCCATGGTTGGCATTACGAAGTTTGCAGCAGTTAGCGACAGACGATGGTCACTTATACCCCGAGGCCGCCAACCTATTACGCAACGAGTTCTATGTTGACGATTTGACTAGCGGGCATAACTGTCTCCAAACCGCCAAAAAACTGCAAACGGATTTGATAAAACTTTTACAACGAGGAGGTATGAACCTCAGAAAATGGTCTAGTAATTGTGTCGAGCTTTTAGAACAACTGAACGAAGACCAAATTTCCAAAACTAACTTTAACTTTAAACACGAGGACTCCATGAAAACTCTTGGCCTGGGCTGGAATCCTACCTCGGATACATTTACGTTTAGCTGGAACTTCAAACCAAATTCTAAGAAAACACTAACGAAGCGATTACTACTATCGCAAATTTCACAACTATACGACCCCCTTGGCTGGTTCTCACCGGTTACTATACGTGCGAAGCTTATTTTCCAACGCGTCTGGACAGAGAAACTAGCGTGGGATGAGTCATTACCCAATGACATACAGGATGAGTGGCTGAAACTGAAAAGTCAACTCGAACAACTTAAAACTATAAAAATAAGTCGCTGGATTGGGAGCACTCAAAACAACATTGAGCTACTAGCATTTAGCGACGCGAGTGAGAAGGCCTACTCATGTGTGATTTATACACGAGCTTTAAATGAATATGGTCAGCCTGTACTAAGTTTGCTCGTAGCGAAAACTAGGGTTGCCCCACTCGCACAAAAACTATCTCTGCCACGACTTGAACTAAGCGATCGCCCCCTATACTACGAAACTATTGGGAAAGTACAACTGATTCATAACGAATGGAGACTGCTGATGTACTACAATTTATCCACCTACTGGAGTGGAGTTATCAACTTACAAAGCACCAACGCACCGTGTGAAGCCAAACTATTAGGACATCAATCCATCAATCAACTTTACCCTGTATCACAAAGAAAACGGAATGCGATACAACCTGGGTTGAATTACACAACACGAATACGTGGCTGGTGACGTGCTGCAACTGTGTGCGAAGGTGACGTCAGAATGCACGTCATCAATACATCATCAATTGTATCTCTGAAACAAGGTTGTCTTCTTCAAACAAGTTACTTAAAAATATATTCTCATAATCACTATTATAGCAATGTCAAACTGGATTACGACATTCAAATTCCTACCCTGGATAGAACAAACAAGGACTCGGGATGAAGCGACAGCGACCGTCCCTGCTACTACACGTCGAAGCCTACACTCGATGTTGATTTTTAATTTTTAACTATTTTTTGCTATGTACGGGTGATTCTTACATGGTTAGACTATTATTTTTGCTACTTTTCCCGGGTTGGGAATATGTACGGTTTACGTACACTTAGGCAACTATAACATTATTTCGCTGATTACGCAAATCGGTCGATTCCTTGCCTTTTCGCCGTAATAATCTTTGTCGACTCAGTGTGCACTTTAACTCGGTAACGTTCGCTACCATGTAAGAATCTCTCTATATTAATTGGTGTAACTAATAAATAATAAACCTTTTAATATTACGTGAAGAATTTCTTCTCACCAGCACACTCACAACTTAACTAACTAACTAACAGTAATGTACAGTTCACGACACTGTACAGAAGTATTCGAATTAATGTTAGTGTATACCCCAAAAAAAAAAACTAAACCTGATACGTAAATTTTTGGTTAAATTTATATAGATAGCCACCCAGCCAGCCCCACTAGCCAAGTTGCAAACGCTTTTCATTTTCTATTCTGATTCTAATATTTTGTTTTGATCCCGTGACTGAGTGGCATTAGTCAAAAAAAACAAGAGAATAGAGAAGTAGAATAGAAGGGGGGCTGGCCATTATTACGAATCTATAGTGATAATACACCTCATTCATTCACATTGTTTCACTAGTTCAGACAGTGTAGTGGAATATACATAAAACCATAGACTACCAGAACTATTGCATTCTTTTAGCTTCTCCTTGGTTGGATAAAATTAAATGAATCCGGAGTGTTATGAGTGTTTTTATAAATATACATTAGGTCTTGTCATTTGTGTTAGACTATGACTGTAGTCCCCGACTGTACTTTGAAATTTTCTCTACTTTTGTATTAGTAGATGCTATTGTCTTCTCTTAATTTCTAATTCTTGTTTTCACTAGATTAGATCCATTGAATTTGGAACTGAATCGTTGGTCATTCCACTACCTTTAACCAACGGATTCCATTACTGGTCAGTGAGAAAAAACAAAACTTGTCGAAATTATCTTTGGACTTTTTAACCTCGTGTTTTGTAAAAGTGATCACTGAACAATTCAAGTTCCCACCTCTTTTAATAGCTTTTTCGGATTTCCCCTTAAATAGCAATGTTTTAATCTGCAACTATTTTAAGAAGATTCGTGTATTTCTCAATGAGTAGTCAAGATTTTATTTATAACAATAATAGTAATAGTTCAATATTTAAGATTTACTGCCTTGACTGCCTTACTGATCTAGTGGTTATCATATGCGGCTTCTGATCAAGAGGTCTCGAGTTCGATTCCTGGGTTGGACAAAATATTATTTGTGTGTTTTGTAAAATATTATTCATAAATATTTGTTTCGGAGTCTGAGTGTTTTCTATGTATGATATGTATGTATTAACAAAAAAAAGTCCGTTTATGTATTTATATCAGTTGTCTAGTACCCATAATACAAGCTCAGCTTAACTTGAGACTAGATGATGTTGTGTCAGATGTCCGATTTTTTTTATATCATGTCATATTTTCTTCACGTTCCAGTCATAAGTGATTGCTTTTCGAATATGACTGCATAAACCAAAATATCTTTAATTGTACTGTCTACAAACTCAATTCTTGTTTATTTGATATCTTGTGTACGTCCATTGATATATTCGCTGGGTTTTTAACAGTTTCCAAACATGTTGTAACGATTTTTGTAATATTCAGGTGGTTTGCCAAGCTGGTATATTTCACGGAGGCAAAGCTCTCTGCGAGACACAAAAAACCCGGTCGGTGGTCGTCTCAAGTGATGGAGTTGCTCAATGGGATCAGGAGCTCACATTCCCTATCAAAGTGTTCAACTTGCCAAGAATGAGTAGAGTGTGTTTTGGTGTGTACGAGATAACTAAAAGCAAGGGAAAGAGAAGAGGGAAAGATGCTAATAAGGTGAGACTTGTTGACAAACAATTTTATTTCTATGTATAAAATCCATTTCGTCGTAGTTCTGTTGTTAGAACAACCGACAGACAGTCTTTTACGGGCACGCTTACAATATATTTATCTGGTTTATGGAATTATTAGAATGTCAGTTGCTTGAACATATTGAAAAAACTGTTATTTTTTTTGTTTTTTAAATTGTTAGTATTTCATTACAAATCCATTCATTGGTTTTATCGTGAAAGAATAACAAACATCCATTCTCACAAACTTTATAGTACTGCTAGCTTTTGCCCGCGGCTCCGCCCGCGTGTTTGCCCGTCATGGAGGTAAATAGTAGCCTATGTGTTATTCCGATATGTAAGCTATATTACTGTGAAGTTTCGTCCAAATCCGTTCTGTAGTTTTTTCGTGAAAGAGCAACAAACATACATACATACTTTCGCGTTAAAATATTAGTAAGGGTTAGGATAATCCTAGTAGGATTTGTTATTGGTCGTCTTACCATTTTATCAAGGAAAAAGTAAGATTATGGGAAAATGTGCAAATTTCTGTGAATAATAACGGTTTTAAGTATGAATAATTTAAATCTCCACCAATATATGTTACGTCTTTACTTACATTCGGTGTAGTTTTCTATTCAGAGGATACTAAATTCACACAAGATAATGTTTATCATTGTTTTTGCAGGATGGTATTAACCGCTTGACGTGGGCAAATACAATGATATTTGACTACAAAGAGCAGTTACGAACAGATGGAGTGCTGTTATCCATGTGGACTCACGTTGCGGACGACACGCAGGGTGATGACCTGGTACTCCATCCATTGGGTACCATCGTCTCCAACCCTAACACGGACTCGTGTGCGGCATTGCAGGTTAAATTTTCCAAGTAAGTGTACAACTTAAAAGTTAACTGACATTGATAAAAGCTTGTCTTTACTTTTCATTGAAACTCCGCTACCATTGGTCGTACCGCATAGAAATATCAAATCAGTCCAGTATATCTTGAGATTACTGCGTTTAAAGAAACAACCTCTTCAGATTTATAAAATTAGTATTGAATAATATAGCTGAACTATAATAGACTGTGTAGTATATCCTTTTATATTGTCGGCTCACAGAAGCACGCGCCCACTCGTTATCGTCGCTAAAATTCGACTGAACTGTGTCACGACCGCACGTACTCTGGAGATGACATAATGCTTCCTTCTCATTCATTCATAGGGAACGAGTGAATGAATAACTTAGTGACACATACACTACAGACTGAATTTAGGAATAGGTTTATACTTAACTATTTACAATTTTATAATTGTTTATATTTTTAGCTACGACTGTCAAATCCCAGTGCTGTTCCCTAAAGAAGAAACAATAAACGCATACTCCGAGCATATAGAGAGCGCTTCACCTGATTTCACGGAAAGACTAGGTAGAGATTACGAGCAGTTACGGGCCACAGCCGGTAAAGACCCGATGTATGAAATGCACGAACAGGAGAAGAAAGCCATTTGGGCCTCCAGGTACAGTATACCAATATCGTATAATTGTCTAAGCTGTCTCCGCGCCGCTCCCTGCTGGGCAAATCTTGTAGATGTAAGTCACATTATATACATATTTTTATTCATAAAGACCCCGTGGGCATTCAGAAATTGAAAAAAATAGAGCCAACCACGTTATTTACTTTGGATCTTGTAGGCGGAGTCAATTTTCATTCGAATTTTTAGTTGTTTTGAAATACACGACTAATTTTTAATGTCCAGGGAAAAAAATATGTGGTATTCAGCTTTCGATACTGACTGACTGAACTGAATTAAAACAAAAAAAAAATACTTATTAATATTTTCCCGAAAACTAGCAAATTTTTGTTCATAACGCATGATATAATTCACGACATGATATTACGTAACAAGAAAGTGTCAATGTCCTAGCCTGCGAGTTGCGGGTGCGAGCGGGGTTCCTAATACCTACGATGCGACGCGTGCGCCTAATGGCGGCATGCTTTGAACTTTGAACTGATTTGACAGTATTGGGCGATGCGTCGTACACATTGAAACAGAAAATGTTATTCATTGATAATTAAAATACACGTGTAAAATATTTGGGTGACAATAAATTATGGGGGTATTTTAACATTTTTAAAAGCATACAACTCAGTTATTTTTGTTTTTTGGGTATTTGTTCTATACTGTTTTATGTTAGTATATAAGTTCTGTATCTGCCCCTAGTTTTTCTCTGGTAATTAAAAACTAACCGTGTATTTTTCACAAGTTTTTGGGTTCCGTAGTTTATGACTCTGAACCCTTATAAATTCCTCATTTCCGTCCGTCTGTCCTCGACTTACCGCCGCCCAAACGGTAGTTGCTAGAGAGATGAAACCTTGCATGAATATGTGTTCTGATTACCTTGACAAAGTGGTTCAATAAAGTTCGGGAAAAAAAAAATTATTTGGGGTACCTCCACTACACGTAAATTGGGGATGTTTTTTTTCTCACGTCTACCCCATCGTGTATATTAGATAGGCCTTTTAAAAACTAAAATGATTTAGGTATCCGTTTGCGAGTTATACTTTAAAGCCCAAAAAAGTGCTTTCCCCCCTCCCCCTCGCTTCTAAAACCTAAACGGCTGGTTCAAAAAATCTTTAAAAAATTTATGATAATAGTCCATATATTGAATTTGAAAGGAAAACTATAGCAGTTAAGATTAGGGGCCTAACTTGAAAAATGCGCTCACTTGGAAAATTTCGTAAAGAAATATTATGTAAACATAGCAATTATTTATTGGATACGATTTTAAATCCATGTATCATTATGAGTTACTGCGGAACCCTATTCTATGCGCGGCGTGACACGAACTTGGCCAAGTTTTATCAGCTTCACTTGTATGTTTGTATGTAATCGACGACGATACGGTTGTAGTGTATTTTTTTCATATATTTAAGCCTACCAAAGAGACTCTCCTCTGAGTAGGGGTGATATATGTTGGTGATGTACGGTAAGGTATGTGTGTCGTGTCGCAGGGAGCGGTTCCGCACAGAGGCGCCGGAGCTGCTGCCCAAGCTGCTGTCGTGCGTGGAGTGGGGCGAGCGCGGCGAGGCGGCGGGCGTGCGGCGCATCCTGGCGCAGTGGCCGCTGCTGCGCGTCGAGTCCGCGCTCGAGCTGCTCGACTACGCCTATGCAGACGCCGCCGTGCGCAGCTTCGCCGTCAACTGCCTCAGCAAGATCAGGTACCCTCATCTTATCCACCTTATCTACACACGGACCTCGCTATACCTACCTCTATACCTAGTCGTTTATTACTGGTTTGAGCTGGTTGGCAGGATCTGCTGGTGGTCGGCCTCGTGGTAGGTACGCACTAATAAGATTGGCACCACTGTCTATGTAACACGGCGAGTTTCGAGTTTTTATTCACTCGCGTGGTTGTCTGTGCAGAATATCTTTTACAGTTCACTACGCCACGCGTTCGGGGTCCACACTCACACACGGTTTTTTGTTCAAGTCTACGCGAAACGTCACTCGTATGTCAGTTTCACGTTTTGCTTTCCGTTTCTGCAGGACGTCTCGCTAGTCGCGGAAACAGTTACATTTTATTTAGTTATAGACCTCTTAAGTGTTTATTCTGGTAGGTTTTTGAAACAGCTTAATCGATTTTAACGGGATTAACGGGTATATAACCTGAATAATATAAGTGTAACAGAGGCTTTGTTTGACTAGCTTCGCCCCGGGACTTAATTCCTAAACATTCTAGTTTTGATAATGTCAATTGAAATGTTAGTCATTAGAACATTTAAAATAAAATAGCTTAATTTACTATACTTAAATTGTAAGTATGATTTTTTTTTAATTTTCAGCGATAATGATCTCCTCCTCTACCTACTTCAGTTGGTACAAGCTTTAAAACACGAGTCGTATTTGATGTGCGATCTCTCTATATTCCTTCTGAAGAGAGCATTCAAAAACATGACTATTGGACATTACCTCTTTTGGCATTTAAGGTAAGTAAAGGTTTTTATAACTTTAAACTAGACACTTCTACTACATCGATTCTTTGATTCAAGCATGTTAGGTAACAAGCTTAATTTGGGTGAATGTGAGTGTAACTGGTTGTATTGTATAGTAGATTTCTTGTTTCATCTTCAAAATTTTCTTAAGAGATTCCATTGGAGACCCTAATTTGAGACGCGAATAAAGCATTTATAATAGAACCCATTAAACATTGTTCTATTCAGAGGGTGAAGTTGAAGCCCACAGACTTAGTTTTGTTATACAAAGTACAGTGAAACCTACGACATCTATATTCTCTAAAATCGAAACGTGTTTTAATCCACAAAATTTATGGTTATTATACAAATAAAGCCAATCAGTGAAATATCCAAAACTATTTCTGTAATGAAAGACTAGTTAATGTATTTTTGATAAAAAAAAATCAACTTTAAAAATACGTGTTATTGTGGGTAGATTATAAAAATGAAATAATAGTTTAGTTCAACTGCAACTTGTAAATGGTTTGTGAATTTGATTACTTCTAAACAACGCGAAGCAGTTGTCTGTGACATATTATAGATGTCGTTGGCGGGTTTGATAAAGTGATTACACTTAGCCAATGCTTTCTCAAACTCTACTACTACTCTATATTTGTTTTATATATATTATATACATTAAAATAATATATATATAGCACTCACTTTTCTCGTTTCTCCCACAGATCTGAAATGCACGTGCCATCAGTGTCAGTGCGGTTTGGTTTGCTACTGGAAGCATACTGTCGCGGCTGCCAGGACCACATCAACAGTTTCACCAAACAGATCTCATGTCTTGACAAGCTCAAATGTACGTATATTTTTACTCGTAATATATTTAAGGCCTGTTTCGACTTGTCCCTGATAGACTAGTGTGAATTATCTGCCAATTACTTAATTATGGATTTAAGTTTCACAAGTTTTGAATGGTGGCATATTTGTCAGTATCCATACATATTACATATATATCAGCAACGTTTATTTGTCAAATAATGATGTATTAATATGAGTATGTACTACTGGTTGCTATTATTATAGCTACTGTCGATGTCATAGTATCATAGTGTCGTGTCTGGGTGGGAGATGTGTGAAGTTATTTTTTTTTTTTTAAATACAGGGGCGAGTGAACGCGTGAAACAAAAGAAAGAAATCCGGCAAGCCCGAGCGTTGCTCATAGAACACTTGCAGGAGAAACATTGCGAGGAAACGCTACACGATTTCGTTTCACCGCTTAACCCTACATTTGTGTGTAAAAGTATAAAGTGAGTATTGGTCATAAGCCTAGTGTGAGTTTATTTTAAACACCTTAATTTGAAGTGAGCACATTTGACCTTGCGATTGGTGAATATTTAGTGCGGGCAGATCGTAACTTTAAAGGCGAGTTACGAGTTCTACTTATAGTAGAAACTCGTGACAAATAATTTATCGATAGACGACGGCCGTCTTTAGCTGTTTCTATTATATAGACTGTTTTTCGTCATTGTGTCGTCGAAATGAGTTATTATTCAACGAATAGATCTTGCTGTATATATTCGAACGTGACGACATTTTTGACGGTTCACTGCAGTTGAGTTGACGTTTGCACATATAATAGATGTAGATGAAATTTTAAAAATGCATTACTTTTTAAACGATAGATATGTAGTTGCAAATACGAATTACGATTTGCCGCTACGATAAGTAGTTAAGAACTCGGTTGCGTGACGATCGAGTTATTATGTAAAATAAACTCACTCACTAAAGGTCCTGTGAAAATATAAAGCGGTTATATTTAATATTAAATGAATGTTTTACAAAACAATATTTTTATTTTCAGGCCTAAGTCGTGTCGAGTCATGGACAGTAAGATGCGACCACTATTGTTAGAGTTTGAGAATGTAGACTCCATGGGGTCAGACATTCGCATCATATTAAAGATCGGTGATGATCTGAGGCAGGATATGTTCACTTTACAAATGCTGCGCATCATGGATCGACTGTGGAAGAATCACGGATATGACTTTAGGTATATAACTCTTTTTTCTAAAAGTATTTTATCACAGAATATCAATTAAACCAACCAACCAACCAACCAACAACAAGGAACCAATCCACACACATGCTAAATTGACAAAATTATTTTTGTCTCCTTATAGGTAGGGTAGGACTTTATTTCGATTTCGGTATGTTGGTTGGATTGATTGCTTATTACTAGGGCTCGGAATAGGTAGTTTAATTTTATGTACTTGCGATTTTGTGACATCAATAGTATGGATATGCCTGTGAAATCCCGGGGAACTTACTATTTTCAGAGATTGTAAAAACTATATGCCCTTGCCTCCAGAGCCAGTTATAACTCGGTGGGGTACACGGCTAGAAGCTGCTTTTTACTATAAAAAATATTTTAATGAAATATCACATATTCTTTCTTTATTTCATGATGAAGAAGTACAATCTATAAAGAAAGTGAAAGAAGTATTGCAAAATCCTAACCTTCGACGTGATCTAACCTATAATGAAGAACATTTTGGAATAATCAGTATTGCAAATTTTATGTTATGGTTTATCCATGTTATGCTTACGTTGACTTTATTTCTGCAAGTACATAAAATTAAACTACCTATTCCGAGCTATACTTATTACATAAATAGGAACAATTTGTCTAGGTAAATGTTTTTGTGATAAAGTAAAAATTTCGAAGAATACCTGAAACTTAGAAGCTTTTTGGTATGTATTTCTAAACAAGAGTAAACATTTTTTTGAAATAAGTTAGGTTGACGGCAATAGAATGAAATTGTAGACGGACAGTTTTTTTATTATGATAATCCTTCTTATACTATAAATGTACTATCCACGTTTGTAACTCTTATACGCATAAACTACTAACCAGGTTTATGTGAAAATTTACAGTAATATAAGCTCAAACATTAGAATAATATTATATTGACTTCTTTTTACCACGAAATCTGACATACACGCGGTCGGAGACGCAGGCAAATGCTGGTGTATGATCAAAATAGGTTAGATTTAGGTCATTAGAATTTATCATAATTTAGTTGTGTTAGATGCTTGAAACTTTCTAATGTTATTTTTGAATTGAATAATGTTACATTATACAATGTTTGTTCACAGACTGAACCCTTACAACTGTATATCGATGGACTACATGATGGGTATGATCGAGGTGGTTGAGGACTCGGAGACAGTGGCCAACATTCAGAAGCAGAGTGCTTTGTTCAACGCCGCCTCTACTATGAATAGGTCGACGTTATTACGTAAGTATTATCAAAATAAACCATAACTTTTTTTTTCAGCTTCTGTGGCACCAAATGTTTGAATGGTCAGCAGATATTTATTTCGGTGCTTGGATGTTTTCATATGTATGTATTTACAAAAAAAGTTTATTATATGTATGTATATCAGTTTTCTAATACCCATAATTAGGGACTGGGGGATGGCGTTGTGTTTCAGATGTCTGAGATATTTATTTATTTTGTACTGTGGCTAGACCACTTCTAATATATATCACTTAATTGGTTTACGAGTATATCAGTTCAATGCATGAATAGTGCACACTGAGTGTAATGGGTTCACACCCCACATGGAACAACACTCTGTATGATCAACAAATTGTTGTGCTGAGAAACGGAAACATAGAACACCCAAATGTTCTATGTATTTAAAAACATTTATCGCTCTGTATAACTTCGTATGGAAATTTACATATTGAATGTATGATCGTAGAATGGATCCGAAAAAATACGGAGAATAACGAGTTGGCGTTCAATAAAGCCGTGGACGAGTTCACGATGAGCTGCGCCGGGTACTGCGTCGCTACCTACGTGCTGGGCATCGCAGACAGACACCCTGACAACATCATGGTCAAGAAGAGTGGACAGGTATATTTCTATTAATCAATAATGTTTCAGATTTATTGACTGCACGATTGGTATACTGCAATGAGTGTTTTGGGTTTAAATTTCACTTGGGACAATATCTTGTGTGATTCACAAATTGTTGTTCTGAGTCTTGGTCTTCTTTGTGTTCGTTTTATGTATGTTCGTAAAGTTTAGCACAGTATATATTAATATATAATTATACATCCTGGGTCGAAGGGGAACTTTACAAACATAAATTACTATTGCAGACTATTGCAGGAGTGGTCTTTATAAAAAGGAAAATAAAAAGCAAGAATTACGTTGATATTCAGTTGTATATAAAAATTACTAAATTCTGTACCAAAAGCATTGACACACACATACACATATTTTTCTATTTTTCATAAACTTCGTTCGGTTGTTTTTTTTTATAAATTTGAGTCTGCTAAAGTGACTCTGATTGATGGAAAGCGTAAGTAAAACCTAATAATAGTGATATCATCCTCATTGTGACTATAGCCTGCAGCATGGTGACCCATACGGCCTCGTTAGATACTTCTGCATCATTGGACCTTCGTGTGGCTGTCATTTTAGGTTGGTCTTTCGAGCCGTCTCAACCGCCCCGCTCGAGACGGCTCGAGTATACGTATAGTATACGAAAAAATATTTGTCTCACATGTTCTTTTTATTGTCAACAGCTATTCCACATTGACTTCGGTCACTTCCTAGGCCATTTCAAACAGAAGTACGGGTTCAAACGGGAACGAGTGCCGTTTGTTCTGACACATGATTTTATTCATGTCATCAACAAGGGCCAGAAGGGCTCCGGAGACAACTTGCCCATTGACTTCAAGATATTTAGGGAGCATTGTGAAACGGTACGTACCATTTTCTCTATTTGATTTTATATATACTGGTTTATTAAAATTATGTAAGCAATAAATTGCTATATTAATGAATAAGGCGTTCATAAATCAGTTGTCCTATGTGATTTGAAACTATAACCTAGCGTAAGCAATGACGCCGCGATGATTTCTGGTTATTATAATAGGATACACTTGTGTAGCTTAGTTGGAGGGCTTCGGGCGGTTTTAAAAATTTCAATGGGATGATGACGAACCCACAACCTTGCTTACCAGACCCCAACCCGCAACGGCCAGTGTGGTGACTCACGGCCTTAATTCTCTCCTGAGAGGAGACCCGAATGAAAATGTGCTATGTTGATGAAATAGTGATTTGATTCCTATGTTAGTACTTTTTTGTTTTCCTGAAAGTCACTGAAAAAAATGATTTCATCTTTAGATTTATTAGAAAAATTCTTAATGTTAAGGTTCATATTAGAAAATAATATTTTTTTTAGAAAGTTAACTAAACTTGTTTGTTGGGAAGGTTGGAATTATGAACTTTACGTTATTAAATTTTATGTTGTTCATATTTTGGAAGTCAAACTAGTCAACCATGCATTAAAAGTGAAACAGAAATAGGTTCTTTGTAATAGTTAAACATAAATTCTCTACTAAAATCTTTGTGCTTCGACAGGCTTTCAAAATCCTCCGCAAGCACGGCCATCTGATCCTGTCGCTGTTCTCTATGATGATCTCAACCGGTCTACCTGAACTTAGCTCCGAAAAAGACCTGCAGTATTTGCGAGAAACTCTAGTAAGTACTTATAATAAATGAAGACCATACGCCATAGCTCCTGCATTGATCACTCCCCGGTCGTGTCACCATGGCAGGCATTAGTTAAAAATAGAAAAAATTAAGTCGACGTGAAGGAACAGAGAGTGCACCTGTGTTGGCGCACACACTAGTGCACTATTATATCGCCTGCGCATAAATCTCCGTTGAGACAAGCCGCCCTGACCGAAATCGTCTAGGAGGACATTAACATCACGTATAAAAAGAATTTCAAAGGAAAATTAGAAAATAATTCGAAATTTTAAACTCTGAACGCTTTACTATACGCACAATATATCTTCCAAATACCAGTTCTGTCTTTATGACGAAAGACTTGACTCTTTCACAAGCCATGCACAGCCATGTTCCAGGCCAAATGAGCCAGCTTGAACGGAGCAATTCTTACCGTTATTAAGCTTTTTTTTTGTGATTTCACTGTGTTACTGACATTACTGGAGGTCAAAATTCACACACTTAATATCTACGGGGGCCAAGGGGAGGTGATACAAATGCGAATATCAATATCCTCTTGACTGCGGTATTCACTAACACTCATAATGGGAACCGTCGTCTTGAAGGCTTTCTCCACTACATACCTCTACAGGAGAACATGTGCTGGCCTTGAAAGGTACCGCTTCAGAGTGGTAGTAATACGTTCTCGAACTTTACGGTTCGGCATTTTCTCTGTGCTGAGTAGTCAATAACTCAATACCAGCGGCCTTGTTTAATCCGACTATCCCAGGCCCTGTAATGGTGCGTAGAAAAGCATCTCACTCGACAGCCATAGTGTGGGTAGCAGTGCTGCATTGTCATGCATGGTAGTGGCACACACTCTTGGTATCTACTCATTCTTTCCATCAGGCCTGAGTAGTCACTTTGGCTTGCTTTAAAATAAAAGTCGAGTGGCACTCGGGGACTGCCGCGGTTGATTAAAAATGCTATGCAATAGCATTTATTTATTTTTTATTTATGCAGTTTTTTATCTTTGATATTTAATTCAAGTTTACAAAACAATATACACAGTCTTTTTACTAACATACATTCTAACAATATTATTGCCAAACAATATAATCATCCTATTAACCGAAAGACAATGACAACTAAACAGAGAGCATAACAGTATTAAGAGCATATCTATGGAATAAAAAAACTAAATAAAAAAAGAAGAAGAATCATAGAATGACTGTGTTGTCAAGGCAACGGATTACGGTCGGTGGCGTCAGCACGCATGCGCTAATCTGCCTATGGAGCACGGCGCCGCCACATCCTTGTCGCACTGCAGTTACAATCATATTCTCTATACTTTTTAGGGTGTTAGGTTTTTTCGTTACGGAATTTCTTGATTCGGTGGCAGCGCTCAAAAGCCCGCGATAAAAGCTATACATTAGCTTAAAATATATGGCAGTTTTATATTTCCACGTTTGAAGAATTACTGTAACAAAAAATTTTCTAACTGCTATATTTGTCTTAGGTAATGGATTTATCCGAAGAAAAAGCGATGGAGCATTTCCGTCAGAAGTTCAACGAGGCCATGAAGAATTCGTGGACGACTTCGTTCAACTGGGCTATACACAACTTCGACAAGAACAACTGACAGTGACCGGTGGGCAGGCGGCTCAAGCGACAGCCGTCTAAACATACCCCACAGACATTGTAAGCGCGTCATATAACCACCCAACAATATTGTACGAACGTCAATATTACCGCTAGCACTTCATCTATACTTAATACACTATATACATATATGTATGTGTCTAGTGCTCGTGACATTACATACCTAACAAATCATGTGAATTATGATATTTAAATGTTGTAAAAAGTGATAATAATCTGCATATGTTATATGTTTACTTCACTTTGGAACAAGATAATAGTAATGTTTATCAAGCATGGTAGGGTAAAAACATGAGCCATGAAAGTATACAACAGTGAGTCATAAAGAAAAAAATATGATCACAGTACCTGGTAGGGAATATAACTTGTTTTAAAAGATCTTTCTTTACGTCGTAAATACACTAGCGGTAATATTGAGCAATCATGCGGTAATATAATTAAAATAGTTTGCCTAACGCGAGATATATTGTACCATTAAGATTCATTAAAACGTAAGTAAGTCGCCAAGCTTTCACATCGATAACGCAACACGATATAAACTAAGACATCAACTAATTGAAAATTAATTATCAGGAATTTGATTTCACTTTTCCCGTCGATCTCTACAATTTAGATTGAGTCTTCTCCAATCAAAATTGTATTAATTATCTAGTCGTTTGTGGTTAGTACAATAGCTTTGATGACGAATTGCCACAAGAATTGTGCAAGAATTGTTACATACAAAAGATAATCATCCTCTCGAAAACATTTAGAAAACAGCATGATTATTGCGCAAGCTCAGTAAAATAAATCATCATCATCATCTCATCCGAAAAAAGTCCTCTATTGTACATATGCCTCCCTCAAGGCTCCTAAAAAAACAGGTTCCTTAGAAAACCGCATCCATCGAAATACCGAGGAAACGGATGGATGCGGTATGATAAATAAATTAAAATCTGAAATAAAACTTTAAACTTCACTTATGTAAATTTGAGGTATATACTCAAAATTTACTCAAAATGGGCTGGCCATTACTTTTTATCCATTGTGACTGAATGGTATGTTATTGTTTTTAGACATTTGCGACTTTTACACATATTTTTTGTTGTGTAGCAGGGCTATACCGCACGTGGTCACGGGTAGACTATAGACAGTCCACCAGTGACCACGAGCGGTATAACCCGTACGAAACGTCGGATTATAGAAGGTATCGTAATCGCGAATTATTGAAATATATACCTTACACATCACGATGTAAGTGCACAATTCCTGTGGCCATGTCGTGGTCAATCTTTCATAGTCATCAATGTAAGTCAATTATTGCAAACATTGCCTAATAGTAATAACTGTCGTTATATCGGAGCGAGTGACGAGTTTTATGGGTGATGCATTCTAATTATTTCATGAAAATGCTAGCATTTTTTGTTATTAGAAAAAGCTAGAAAAACGTTTTGAGAATTAAATGGTGGGATGATAATTTGGGCCTACTCTCATAAACAAACGAGGATTACGAATACGAATTCATGTTTGAATTGAATTTACTAAAAGTTTTTGACAGTAAGTGCTATAAGACATCTATGTATGAATTAACTCGCTTATGATATTTGTCCCGGTTGTCATGAACATCTATGGCAATCGTTATTGGGAAGTCAGTGCCCTCAAATATACTGACAACTAGTTCAATCTTCGAATTTCAGTTCTCCCTTAGGGTTGCGGAGGTCCGATGCCAGTCGCTCCGTGGAAAAACTGGTTGAACTAGTAGCCGCCCCCAATTAAATTTGGAATTAAAGGCTAGGAAGAAGAAGTATGAATTAACTGGCTTAGCATAATCATCTTTGGTCCAGGTATGTAGGGACCCGTAGCAGTGACTGGCACTATCTGAAAAATGATCATTTAACGGGCAGTTGTTGCTCAAAGACTGATAATATTATGAATTCGGCAGTACGGAGGCGTTATGCTATAGCGATGGTCACATACTAACTTTCAGACATGTTTAGTCACCATGCACTGTAAGTACGCACAGTGCACTTGCAACATCTTTGAAATCATCATCACGTGATCAACGCTCCCTTCGTCACTTGAGCCTGTAGTGAAATCATTCATAGTAAAATTAGTAAATATGTCTTAGACATAATGCATTTCTAAAATGTTACCCCATAACGTTTAAACAGCGTGTTAGGCAATACTTTGAAAGCTCATTTTGTTTAGAATATCGTATTCTAAGTTAGCATTTGCCGCGAGCAATTGCGGCCATTATGAGACTAGGGACAGTCGAGGAGATTGGCCACAATCGTTCCTTATGACGTCATAACTTTATCTTAAGGCATCATCCGATAGAGGCATGCGGCGGCCGATTTGGCTGTGATATATTTGGGCTGGGTGCGCGCTCATTAGTTGATGAAATAAGTAAATTTAGTTTGAACTCGATAGGTATTAGTTGATATTATATATTTAACTATGAAGATGGTCTTAGTATAAGAATCATGAAGTAGGTCGATAGTCTCCAAATTGAAATGTTTTCTGTATAAACACATGTCGTGAATACACGTACGTGATTGGCGAGTGGAATGTAGAACAAATCAATATTTGATAAAATTGTGTTTAATCTTAGGTTAATATTCGGATCAAAATTTTATTTTAGATTAAGGCATGCGTATACTAGTTAATAGTAATTAGGAGACGTGGAATTGAAAGAAGGGATAGGATAGACCGCCGCATAGCTCATATCTCTAATATAGCACTCTCATATAAGGCTTTACATTTCGATAATGCACGATATGCTTACTAATATTTAATTATAGCGAGCGAGAAGAGTTTATTAGTAATAAAACATAAAAACCTGATGCATCACTTTAGTGAAATATAGGTTTGTAGAAAAATGTAATCACAATAGCTATGATAGCTGCGTTGTAACCGATACATGTTAGGTAATTAATATCGTGTGTTTTCAAAATGATATCATTTACATACAATTAGGTGAATTGCTCTCATGTAAGTAGGTATATTTAGTGAAACCTTAACTATTCTGAACACGTTTATCTTGAGAAGTCCCTTTGTAGCGATAATATTTATTGATATCAACGTTATAAGATTTTCTAACGTGTTTGCACGTTACTGAACTTTATTTTGTGTTCTTAGTAGGATATTTCATTCGGTCGTATAATTTAATCTTAGGTTTAGCAGTATTATATTGTGTGTTTGTAATCAAGTCGATGTGTCGTTTAAGTTTTTTTTTATAGCTTTATGCTACCTCAATCTTTCTTGTATTATATTTAGTTAGTCGTTCATTGCTCCTTCTAAACCTAACTAAACGGTCTTGGTATTGCGTTTAAACGTTTATTCAGGTAATGTATATGTCCTATATGCTTTGAGGTAACATGTAAAACTGACGTTTCACCTAAAAATATTTACATTGCCCGAATTATTAAAATTTCTTACTAAAATTTTCATAAAACCTGTAATTATATATAATAAGGGCTCCATTTGTTTAGTGTTAGTTCTGCGTCACATTAGCAAATTTTTTTTTTTACCAAACATTCTTCATTTGTTAATATAGATAGTGTACCGGAATAGAATATTATTATTTTTATTAAAGAATTCACAAGCAGGTTAGCCTGTTTAACATTAAAATGAAAGTAATTTCAATAAAAAAATATTCTATTATTTTAAAATAATAATTTATCATAGTATGTTACGATACAATTTGTAGTCACAGGACACAAAGAAAACATTATAGTTGAATCAATAAATTGTGTATAGGTCTTATAATATTGTTGGTCAATAGGTTATAGTTATCATAATCGAATATAAATTATAAAAAGATACGGAACAAGTTATGCAATTAACAATCGTTATCGATAATATCAATGTGAAATAAGAAAAAATATTTTAGTGCTTTCAATTTAAATTTCAAATTCATGTTCTATAGAATTTGGCCTTGACTTTATCACATTATCAAAATCATTTCGAATGCTAATAAAAAACTCAAAATAGATTATATACGCCGTTGGTTGTCTTTAAAAAATCTTTAAACAATTAAGATACACGTAATTCATATTACCTACATTGTAATAAAATAAAGTTTGATGATTGTAAGCGAATGAAAACATTTAAATCTATATCATTGATTAAAATACTTTATAGACAAGAATGGTAGTGGACTAATAAGATCGCTTCCATAAAAAAACTTAGTACAGACTTGTTTATTGTCTCTGGTTTTTTATCAACAGGCTTGTAGGCTACACTCGCCACATGTTTACTCGATTTATACAATCTCTAAAAGCTACAAAAGACAAATCAGATGTACCGATTTTATTCTCGAATAATATGGAGACATATCATGCCATTCAAAACTTTTTAATTCTTGAGAGAATTTGGCTATCGAATAGTTGATATCGATATTTTTTAAATCGATTAACGGTATCGTGTATATGGACAGATTGTCATAAAATTTTGAGACTCGGAGAAATTTTGCTGCTCCTTGCCTGCAGTTCAATTAGCATACCGGAATCGTCGTATGTCATCCGTCTTTTTAATAATAACAACATCTAAGATCGACTCAACTCGATAAAACTATTCGATTGTTAAATAAAATCGAATTATAACACAAATGCCTTTACCACAGTTAATATAAACTCAATGTACCAGTTGGGCACAGAGTCTTATCGAGTGCTAGTTACTTGTAATGCGTGAACAATGTTGTACTGTAACTTGAGTATAGTATTGCGGTTGTAATAGATCTCTGAGATCGAATTATTAGGTCATACTGTCTTCTAGGCGCAGACCTCAAATAGGGGAAGTTTTATGACGTAGGCATTCTGGTACGTGTAAAAAGAGCCAGCCAAGTTGACTTTCTATAAACGTAAACGCTTATGGAAAACTAACAAATCTTAACGCTTAGCCAGGTGTTCAAAGTAAAACATCCCTACTAATGTTATAAATGCGATAGTAACTCTCTGTATGTTACGTTTTCACGCTCAAACTGCTGAACGGATTTTGATGAATTTTGGTATAGAGATAGTTGGAATCTTGGCTATTCTGCTTTTTACCGCGTTAACCGACATACACGCGGGCGGAGCCACGGGCAAAAGCTAGTTAGCCATATGTAGGAAGAGAATAGACGCAAAACACTTCCTACTTGGCTAAGAGGCAGACCCAATAAAAGTGTTTAAATCTATATTCACATATTCTACATCAGCTATTGGTAGTCTTTGATCTTTGAATTTATTTAAAATAATAATATACTGTATATGATAATAGGATTCTAATCTCGAATTTGGCATAATATATGTTAGGGTAGTAGAGCCACGCTGATTTCAGCACGAATGGGTCGGCTCGAGCACGGCGGCACTTCCTTTACATAGAAGATTAACCTAAAATGACATTCGTACTATCGAATTACTTAGGCGAATACACTAAGCCTCCATAGCAAGGGTCACCACGCTGCATTATATATCATTTTTACAGGAAGATGACCCCTTATTCTTGGATTCTACTTTTGCTTTCCATCAGGTAGAGTAAAGTCACTTTGCTAGGTTTAAATGTAAAAAGAAATGTGAGTGGATTGGTTTTTTATTGCATAAGCAAGTTCATTTGTAAGTTGAATTCAAACAGATCCTATCCAACATCTAATTAAGTAATCAAGACGGACACACATGATGTATTCTAATCAATCAAATACAAAGCTCATGTTTCACTCGTGTGTTCTTCACAATGAACAATTTGCTGTAATTAAAACTGATCTATAGATCGTCATGAAATGGACGAGATCAATAATCAAACAAGACAATGCGGTACTCAAATAATTTATATGTCGCTAAAAGTGATATACTTTTTTGTAATTCGTCTTTTTTCTATTCCAAATATAAATACGCGGGGCCCGTCTGTAAATATTTTAAGGGATAATGTCATAAATATATGAGGTCCTTTATTCATTTGTGATTAAACAATACCTATAAGAATAATTCTACACCCCGTCGTAACGAAATATTAAAAGAAAACAATCCTTAAATTTTCTTAAATCTCAAAACTACTTCTAAATATATTCATACTAATTTTTCCCTCGGATCCGTTAGCGTACACGACGGTTATCGTAACAGACAGTAGTCCTTCTTCAAGGTCAAGGGTCAATCTATTTCTATACCGAAATCATCTATATCAATTCAGTTGAGTTCTGGTTCGAATTTGTATCTAAAAATCGTTAGTTTCTCAGTATACTACTGTAACTATGCTAGAAGTCTAGGGAATCAGATGTTTAACTTCTCTTTTGAGGTCTAATCATGAAAGCAATTGATATAATGGTAATAAAGACTCTCGTGCACCAACTCGCTACGTCATACAATCCACACGACACTGCCAAGTAAACTAGACTGATCACATCGTGTTAGCAATAGTTATACATATATACATACATACATAATAGGTCAGGCTCAGTTAATATTATTGTAGGTACGAATTTAAATAAATATTTCTACTAGTAGATAGGAAAACTGCATCATGTTTACAAATTGAATAGAACATTTGTTACTAGGGCTCAATGATGCTGAAGTATTTCAATAGGCCATAGTGTCTGTCACTATGCTGCATTGGCTATATACGCAATGAGGATAGTGACCACTCCTCTTGGATATTACTCATGCTTTCCATCAGGCAGAATAGTCCCTTTGGCAGGCACATTATTAACGAAAAAAAGTACCTACCCAGTATATATGTATCTAGAACGTATCACAAAATTTTCGGGAACTCATCATTATTTCAAATAAACGTTTTACGTTCAAAGTTCTAAACTAACAACTTAACGTTACGTAATCTCAATGTTGCTTAACCGCTCTGTTCGACCTTAATATCTTTGAATTTATTTATAAAGTTAACCATCAAACTACTTACCGTTAAGTTTCGAAACTCATGGAAAAAATACGGATACTTCTTAGTAGGCAACATTAACGAGTTCCCGGTAAACTTGTATGACAGCATATTAGACGGCCTCGGTGGCGCAGTGGGAACGTATGCGGCTGCTGTGCTTGAGGTCTCGGATTCAATTCCCGGGTCATACCAACTTTTTTGTGTTGATGTTTTCTATGTAGAATATGTATGTATTTCCAAAAACGAGTATGTTTATGTATTTATGTCAGTTGTCTAGTACCCATAATACAAGCTCTGCTTAGTTTGGGACTAGATGATGTTGTAAGTTATCTGAAATATGGTAAGGTGGTTGAGTTTATAGGTTACATACAATTGACACACTAGAAATAACGCACACAAACAAAACACACAAATTTTACGATACTTGAGTTGCCGTATACATATTTTCTAAAGCCAATTGTAACTCAATAATATAAGGTTATGTAATTTTGAATGTATGACAACAACAAGATACAATTTTCCTAAACGAAACCGTAGATAAACAGAAGCCTCTCATTGCCATAACGTGCTTATAATACTTCTAGAAATTATAACTTCCTCATAATGAAATATAAAATAGTATTGAATGTGTAAAGTAGAAATATAAGCATACCAAGTCATTGGAGTCACGGTAGACTTCCTGAAGTCATAATGTAATAAATATAGTAAAATACAAGAGCTTCAAGATGTAAAATTTGCATTTAGAAATCATCTCTAAATGTAGCTTGCTTCTTCGTAGTCGAATAAAACAATTCGACTAACATTATTTTTTTGTTTATCGAATTATTGTATACTCCAGTTGATGTATAATTCCTTCCTGTACACAATATTATATATTGGTTTATAACCCGACCCATAGGCTAAACAATACGCAGCTGATTATAATATTAAATGATTTTTTCCGTTTAGTTAGATATCGTGTGTATCAGGGATAACAGCCGATAATAATAATAATTATTTTTATTTTATGATACTTTTGTCTTTAGTTATTTAAAGACTAAAATAGTTTTTAAGTCGCACGGTGTATTTTGTCATAGGTAATAATTTGAGATTCTTTATCAGAATATTTAGACTTCGTATTCTGAACTTTAGTTTTTCAACCTTTCAGTTTCCTACACCAGTTTGAATTAATACACCGGGCGAAATCTAATGCTTCCTATGTAGAGTTAACTTGAATAGATTTATTATTAACTGACGTTGCGCGTTGGGGGATTCATACTTACACAGTTCGATGTGTACCTGCTAGAGTTAATTGATTTTATGAAAATGATTGAAAATGCCTTTACCTATATCGTGTAAGTTATTTTCGAATCGATTTATAGAAAAAAAGTAACCTAATGTTGAATGTAAAAAACCCTTGGTGTAATCTTACCATTAAATGTATAAAACCTAAGGATCTGTCTCCATGGGCGGGAAAATCTTTGTACACTCTGTAATATTGTATATCTGTACACTCGGTGATACCGTCACAAGTCGCGACGATAACTAAACTGGGCTAAAACCTAATCATCGTTTGTTGAGATTTCCCTACGATATAAGCACAGATCCGTCGCGTTTTTCTCGCTCGTTGAGACGGCCCGTTAGTAAAGGAATACAGTTTTATCTCCTTAAAGCTAAGTCGAGTTGTTGATAGGCTGCTATCAGCATGGACCCGGTGACGCCACGCGCCGCGCAACGTCAAAATACTTTTTAGTTTACACAAGTTCCGTTTGTGCAATGTAAATAGAACCGTTGTATTATTTATGTGAGAGATACTGAGAACGTTGTCTTGAGCTCTTGTTCGCGTAAATGGATGTTTTGACTTATATATTTAAGGTATTACGCACGGCGGAAACGTTAAGTTGGTTATTGTGATGTTGTAAACGCGACTTTTGAAAGTAAGAAAGCTCGCATATGTGTACTAATCTTTACCATATAAATTAAATAAAAATGTAAACAATATTATTCACATTCGAAATATATACCCGTAAATAAATTTTTCATTAGAATTAGACAGATGAGCAATTTAAATTTTTCTTTTTCTTTTCATTTCATTCGAGACATGAAATTGTTTACATTTTTATATAAGCGGGCTGAAAGATGTTGTAGAAAAGTAATAACCAAATATTATTAAAGGGTTAAGTGTTAGAGAATCGTCATCGAGTATAATGTTAATGTAACAAATTAGCCATATTCCTAAATCATTGTATAGTTACATCTCAAGTCTACATACAATAGTTCCTTTGTCATGTGTCATCGTAATCGTACTACTAACGAAATGTGTAATAGAATCGTTTATTGTATAAAGTTATTTACTGAAAAATAATTGCATCTATCTCAAATGTCATTTTATAGAATAAAATTATTATATTACGCTTACTTTTTGTGTTATTTTGTAATCCCTTTTTCTCTTCAACGTTTTGATTTCATTTATGGTATAGTTTGCAAACGAGTGGATGGGTCAAGACATAAATATCCTCCACACAGACCGAGTCGGAAAGGAGTCCCACCCCCTCTAAAAAAGCTTAACGGTTGGCTCAAAAATTAATGATTGTCGTCCATATATTGAACTTTCAAGGAAAACTATAGCGGTTTTGATGACTTTTATTTCAGGATTTATAGGGGTCTAACTAGTACAATACACTCACTTGGAAAACTTCGTACAAAAATAAAGAATAACAAGTGAACTTGGCAGATTTTAAATTAGAATTCTTAAAAGCCGTAGGAAAAGAATTCGCTAACAGTAAAATAAAAAGTCCATCTAATTAGTCTAGATATTCATACGTGCAGCTTTACTGGCGACTCTTTTTAGTATTTTATACGGTTAACACATATTGAGACTTCTTTGACATAATCGTCTGACCCCAAACTAAGCAGAACCAGACTATAAAATCTTTCCATAGTACAGAAACGCCGCAGTCTGTTCGCTTAGGTCTTTTCAACTACTTAACCGATTTTGATGCTGATTTCAGCAACAGATAGATTGATTAAAGAGGAAGGTTTCTATGTATAACACATTATAGTAGAGGAAATCCGAGTATTTCAAAGACATCCGTATGACGCCAGGCTGGGTCGCCAGTGTTCATAAAAATATTTCGAAAGAAATATTAAAAAATTACACCCAGTCGAAAAAATGTAAGATCATCGAGAAAAGGACCACTGACTACCAGACCAAAAGATGTCATACAATCATATCGATACGTGTAGAAACTTCTCATGAATTGTAATTTCTGTAAATCATCTTCCTATCTTTCATTATTCCCATTTATCAATTAAGGTCAGCTACTAATTCAATCGGTTTTACCTGAATATCAGTTTTAGCACGGAGCACTTCCCGCAAACCTGAGACCTCTTGATCGGCAATAGCATACGCTAACCGCTGGACCAACTACTTTTTCGTGAAAATAGTAACAAAATATAAGAGTCATCTTGTTCGAAATTAACATAAAGTCCCACACGTTAATAGAACTACCAAAAATGAGCCTTGACTTCAACCGCGCATGGACGGATTACACCATTCGGCCTACACCCATTTTACGTTGGTTATCAATACCTGTTTTACCAAGCGCTGCATTCATTTACAATCAACTAAAAATACTTTGTTTTTCCATGTAAAATTTATTCCTAAATCTCTTTAGACGCGCATGAATCGTGATAAAGGTATTGTGTTCTTGAGAAAAATAGATAATGAAACTCAGATTACACAAGACTAGTTAATTAGCTAGTAAATACAAAAGTTATACATCTACCTATCCGTACAAGTAGAAGTGTATCTCTAGAACGGCTGCGAAGATTTTGAAGGGATAAAAGGCTACTTTTATTTTGGCAAAATAATATCTATGAAATAGTGAACATTTAGCAGTTGAATATACAACAATAAAAACACAGGTCACAGCTAGTGCTAAATATAACAACTATAACGTTATTCGCCCATTGGATGTTCGTGAATTACTAATACATATTTTGTTACGAAGCTAACCATATCCCAGTTCATTAAGCCACTGGAAAATAAAGCAATCATTGAACATAATATATAATAATGCATACAAAGTTCAGTATACACTTAAGGTAAAAATAAACGCTGTTATCATTATGCTATAAAGAAATTCTACATTCTTTATATTATATTAAAGAATGCGACGCAACTGAGATAGACCGAAACAGTAAAGTCGAGCGAGCATGTTGATTAGTCAATAGGAGTAGTTTAGTATGTCCGTCCATACTAGCGCAGCAACACATCGCTAGCCGTTTCGTCTTTTCGCTTGATATTTTTTTCCCGCCATAATAGTGACGATTATATTGGATTTATGTGTTTATTCCTGTGATTGTTAAGTTTTTTTCCCGACTGTTTTAATATATAAAAATGACTGCTGGAGGAGAAGAGCACGAGCCCTTGATCACATCTTCGGTTGACAACCAACGTGTTACCTACAGCAATACTCCACATGTAAGTAACTTTTTTTAATTTATGGAATCGATCTTAAGTCTCGAATAAGCAGTGAAACATTTTTAAGTTTTTATTTTGTTTAAAAATAATAATCATCTCATAAAAATGTGGTAACATTGTTTGTCTATTTGTATAAGTTGCATAATCTGTTGTAAGATTTAATTTAATTCTCCTAAATATTTACATTTGCATGTTTTTGGGTGCATTTCTTCTGCAAGACAGAAAAATTGATAACACATCTTAATATAGGTAGGTACTATCTGGGTAGATTACCTACATAATTATCATTGTTTACATGTACTCTACCTAAGTAAATATAGCTATAGTAAATATATGACAGTAGTAAAACACACCTAATTAAATAATTTTTTTTTTTTTATGGTTTCTGAAAATACCATTAAGCGTACCCACTAATCAGTATAATTAATATGATAATTTGAATGGAATGCTATTTAATATTTATTAGTTAGTTTGATAATTGAAATGATAAAATAAGAGCTTCTGGTTCATTAGTTCATCTTTTTGTCCAATGTAGATTCGTTTGTTAATTTATGCATGGCCTCGAAAGAGTCAAAGGCTTAGCGACGGTTCGTTTTATATGGAAAAATTCTTGTTTGTAAAGCTCTGATAACTATTCATTTGTCTTTGAACGTGTTTTTTAAACACACTTCCCATGGTTTTTTGATTCAAAGAAGCTTAATATGGTTTATATGATAGTTGATATAATATTTGTTACTATATTATTAAGAAATCAAATGATACTTTACATGTGCATGAAATAGTCGGCCGCTAAAACTGGTTTTATTTTAATCATATGTAACATAGAACATGCTATTTTTGTTCACAGCCTTTTAGTGGTAATAGGTCAACGTATTGAAATAAGAAGAAATTTAATGATTATGTTTTATCATGTCTGTGGTTTCCTGTTCCTAAATGAAAAACGAGGTTTTTTTTTACTTAAGTCATTGCTTTTAAATGAAGAATATCATGCCTGGATATACATACAGTCTTTGTCTCGTTCATACCTTTATTGATTCTAAAATATTTTACCAATAACTAGCTAGGCTCCGCGGTGTTATGACGCAGAGTCAAGCTTCCACGTGCATTTAGTGAAAAGCTGGTAATTTGAATGAAAAGCTGGTAGTTTGAATGAAAAGCTGGTAATTTGAATGAAAAGCTGGTAATTTGAAATTACAAAAAGACATTTCAATTTTATTTATTGGTATAGAAAACTCTACTCTTATTATTAGCCTACTAGAGTGGCACTGTCCGTGTGGTGACGGATTAAGAATACAGAGTGTCACCACCCCTATTCATCTCGCGGGTGTCGTAAAAGGCGACTAAGGGATAAACTACGCAAGAGAACATCGATGCAAAGAGAAGGAAAATTTGAAACCAACCCTATACCAACCCGTCTGGCCAGCGTGGTATAGTAGGCCAAAACCTCCTTTTTAAGGAGATGTCCCTATGTCCAGCAGTGGACTGTTAAAGGCTGTTGATGATGATGATCAGAGTGGCTCTTCTCTGCCTGATGGAAGGCATGAGTAGAATCCAGGAGTAGAGGTGAAAGCAGACAATGCAGCATGACCCACATTATGGCGGCCTAGTGAGATGCTACTGCATCATTGTTTACAAATGTCACCAGTCTTTTGTCTGTCTGTCTGTCTGTATGTTTTTTCCGGTTAATCTCAGGAACAGCTTTACCAAGTTCAACGGGATTTTCACTGGCAAAAAGCTGATGACACAAGGCTATTTTTTTAGACTAGTTTCGGTCCACGGCGTTACTCACGATATACAATACCCCATACCCGCGTGTAAAATCACTGGACTCAGCTAGTAAAAAAATAATTATCGAAACCGGACTACACTGTAAAAAGTTAGGCGTGGTCATTATTACAATCAATGAGTACACAATCAATCATCCCCTGTTTTGCTGTCCTTAGAGTTGGAACTCTTTTTCCAAATTTATATATGACCTATTTGAGATATAACTTTTTCTTTTAAAAAATAATTATCAAAATGGGACTACTCTGTAAAAAAATATGCTTGATCATACATAAAAAAATTACACGTCGAATTGAAAACCTCCTCAGTTTATGTCGTAGGTTATAAAGATGCTAATTTGTAATTACAAACAAACACTTCAGTTTTCTTTTGTTTTTTTGCAAAGATTGCCCTGCATTTCGGTCTCTTATTAAATTGTCGATGGTTCCTACATTGGTATTTCTAATAGACATAGTCTCAAGACTATTGCGTAAGCCCAGCCCTATATTCTACATCTCCACGATCACCGTTCATTGATCGCCTTCAATCCAAAGCAATAGGCTACTTCCTTTACTACGTGTAAAATGTTTCTAGACATCATACTACTACAGGCTAAAGTGATATACACTTGTAATGAGATAAAAATGTTATGACGTAACATTCTCACGTGTTCAACTTGTTTCTTATTAATTTAGACTAAAATAGTTCATTTAAGATAAAACTTGAAATAAATACTCAAACCATTATGTGTATTTAGTAGATTTCTATATGTTACATATGTTAATAATTAGTATCAGTTACAATGTTTTCTGAGTCAAAACTCTTTTTAAAACTTTTTGTGAAAATCGAAATATAAAATATGATACTTTAGATATAACTAGAACCATTAATCTTGTGATTGGTATTTCACGTCAAGAAATAGTGATAAAGCACTAAACCTGATCATCAATAAAAAACCATTAAACTATCAAGAGGTCTCGGGCTTTATTCCCGGGTTGGACCAAAAGTTTGTATGTTATGCAAATATTTGTTTCAGAGTTTGGGTGATTTCTATCTATATGTATGATTTATAAAAAAAGTATGTTTATGTCATTACATCAATTGTCTAGTATCCACAACACAAGCTCTGCTTAGTTTGGGACTAGATGGTATTGTGTGTTTAGATGTCCAAAAATATTTATTTTATGTCCAAAATATCTATACTGATTTCATAAAGAGGTTAAGTTTGCGCATTTACGCAGTCCCCAATTTGCACTCAGTCCCCAACCCGCACTCGGCCAACGTGGTAAAGTCTCGCCTTGACCCTCTCTTAAGAGCATACCCGAGCCCGGCAGTGGGACATTATGGGTTGTTGATGAAAGTTAGTGAGGTTGTAGGGGGTTATCTCTGGATCTATTGAGCTGTTGTTGAAAATTAGATTTACCAATAGCAAGCTACGTTGTCATAGGCTACATATTAACTCTAGATTTTTCGTGGTAGTCGGATTTGCTTAAGAATGTTTAACGCCCAAAGAGATGGGCACCGGTCACTAGTACAATACACACCTCTTTCATAATAAAATTTTCTGCTGTGTTTATAGAGAATGTAGTGTAAAAAATCGATTTTGAACGTGTATAATTCTTTAAACACAGAAAGATACATTTAGAAAAAATAACAATGATACAACAAGTTTTTCGCTACGGCAAGCTACGAAATACACATTTAAAAGTGTTTTACATTTTATTGTGATTTGGTTGCAAATATACTAGACTACAAAGGCCTGTGTCTCGAGTATTTACTTATACTTTTGTAGGTAGTAGAGCCACGCTGATTTCAGCACAAATAGGCCGGCTCGACCCGGGGCAGTATTACCCTCACACAGAAGACCATCCCAAATATGAAAGCATTCTTGTTGTATTTCGTTGGTGAGTGTAAGGCTCAATCATTCGACATCGTTCTCCCGGCTTCAGTATGCCGAGAGAATGATGCAGAATTATTTGACCAGGTCGCCATGTTATGGGTCGCCATGCTGCATTGCCTACCCTCACAATAAGGATGGTGACCCCTACTCCTGGACTACTACTTCTACTCATGCTTTCTATCAGGCAGAGTAGAGTTACTTTGGTAGGCTTAAATATATAAAAAAAACATAAATATATTTTAAAGACAAATGCGTATATTGGCAATCCGTCATTACCCCTACCTTCGTCAAGTTATTACTCTGAAAGCTTGTCACGCCTTAAAATCTACTAGGTTTTACACTCACACGGTAGGGAGAAGCGTTGAATTGTTAACATCGATTTTCTACGAGGTAATCCGAGGCCTATGACTATGGTCACGTGTGCCATTTTGTGTTAATGCATATATGGCTGTTCTGCATGAATCCCATGTTTTATTTCTAAAAATTATTGCCTTATATCCAATGACATATTTCACGTTGTGACTTTGATATTTCGATACTTTGTCTAGTTTGCTGTTTCTTTATAGTTTAGTAACTAAAATGAATCTACTCATCGACGAAATGTAATAACACGAATGCTGTCGTTTTTAGGTTAGTCTTTAATTACAAATGATTCCTTCTTGCAACTCCAGGAACACAAGAACACCTTTGGATAGTCGTGTTTCTGTCTTCTGCTTCGTTTTGGAATCCTGTGTACTGGCGAACTTTACACATTTCCAAGATATATTAGGGGTTAAAGTATGAAATTACCGATTTGTACTGAAAATTTTAATTTTTCATTTAAAATATTTATTTCATCAAAATATCTATCATTCTTATCTACACATTGCTGCCATCTAATAGGGAGGTCATGCCTTTCATAGGTACGATTTGAAAAAAGTTTCACTCTAAAATGTTTCACTCAAGCCATGAAGGTTCATGTCAATTCGAAGAACCTATTACGATAAAACGGTAATTTCATACTTTATTATATACACTATTGTGATTCTGAAAACAGTTTATAGATTTAGAGTAACATACTTTAAATAAAATATTAAATATTTTTGGACATCTGACACACTACATCATCTAGTCCCAAGCTAAGCAGAGCTTGTGTTATGGGTACTAGACAACTGTTATAAATACATAAACATACTTTTTTTTTGTAAATCAATACATATATACATAGAAAACACCCAGATTCCGAAACAAATATTTGTGAATCACACAAATAATATTTGGTCCGACAATCGAACCCGAGACCTCTTGATCAGCAGCCGCATACGCTAACCACTAGACCAACGAGGCAGTCAAGTCTTTATTTATACTAAGATTTGAGGAAGGTGACTGGCGGCGGATGATGCGGACTGCCCAAGAGCGGAATGGTTGGCGTACCTTGGGGGAGACCTTCGTCCAGCAGTGGACGGCGATAGGTTGACACTACTAGCAGTACTCTAATAACTTATTTTCGAGAGTGACCATAACCGTCTACACCCATAGTGAGAAGGGGATTATCCTGACCATGATTTAATTTAACAATGATTTAAGCCCGTTGTTCATGAGGTTTTAGCATCTGAATGACACAGAGTGTTTTATGTAATTATGATGCCACGAATATATTCATATAAAAAGTTTCGTGGCATTTGTGTAAATACCTACTGTGGACATTTGTTATTCTCATCAATATTCTACTTTATTAATATTTATTAGGCTTTTTATCTTATTAGTGCGTAAGTTCTAAATGAAATAAATACATAGAAGATTAAATTACCAGATTTGAAATGATTAGAGGTACTGGTTTGCTTGGCAACGCACGTTAGCCAAACCACAGCCTATCTGCTCCTACACAAAGATTTATATTTGGCGTCGAATTCATTTCGCTACTAAGAAATATATATGTACATATAGTTAATGAGACCGTGAGAAATACGACGCCATACAGCCAGCTCGTGTCGGCTAAAGGCGGCTTCGATGTGTCGTAAGGAATCGCGTAGTAACCAAATACCTCGTTCCGGATATCAAGCACCCCTAATTCCGTGTGGTAATTAAATACCGAATTTGTAGGTTTCCTATAAGAACTTCTTTTGTAACGGTTTAATATTATATACGCTTTGATGGAAGTATAACAAACGTGTTAGAAGTTAGAGGGTTTCGTTGAAATACTTATCTATTTAGGTTTCTGTTATCGTCATTTATACAAGAGACAACGAGTTATGTTATTTAGTTTAAGTAATTAAGAAACAAGTTAAAATAGTACCGTTGGTCACTTGCAGACTGGAGCATCTCGAGTACCTTCTGATTGAATGCATAGGTACTATCTTCTCAACTTTCTTTGCACCAGCTTTAAATAAATAATTATTGCGGACATCTGACGCATAAAATCATCATCAGTCGCAAATTAAGCAGAGATTGTACTATCGGTACTAGACAACTGATATATACATATGTATATATATCAGTTTTCTACATACTATACATAGTAATCACCCAAACTTCGAAACAAATATTTTCAGATACTACAAACACTTGTCAATCCGACCAGGAAATCGAACCCGAGACCTCTTGATCAGCAGCCACATACGCTAACCAGTAGACCAACAAGGCTTTAGATCATGAGATATTTATTTTGGACATCTTATACACAACATCATCTAGTCCCAAAGTAAGCAGAACTTGTGTTATGGATACTAAACAACTGATATAAATACATAAACATACTTTTTTTTTTTGTAAATACATACATATTATACATAGAAAAACACCCAGACTCCGAAACGAATATTTGTGGATCACACAAATATTTGGTCCGAACCGGGAATCGAACCCGAGACCTCTTGATCAGCAGCCGCATACGCCAACCACTAGACCAACAAGGACCAACAAGGAGATATATTATGATTTAATTCGAAAGGCCTTTATTAGTCGCTAAGAAGGCGATTTGTTCAGGTTGAATTTGAATCTGAATATAGTCTCCGCAGTCGCGATTCTGTTCGGGCCTTTTTAAGGAGATCAATATCATGACAGTTCCTTGTCAGTACATCTATGAAAACATAATATATGTTCGAAAAAATTTACATCTCTTCAATCAAAGATGTGATAGTCATGGGTATAATACTAGGAATAAAGATAAATTAATTCAACCACGTTTTAGACTCTCAATAGTGCATACATCTTTATGGGGTACTGTATTAAATTTTATAATAAAATACCTCAAAACATACTAGATATAACAGAGAAACGTTTTAAAAATGTTGTAAAACGCACACTATGTAAGCAAGCATATTACAAATTAGAGGATTACATTGCCGACAAGAATGCTTGGCTTAATGCTGGTCCTGCTCCACAGCCACATGATTAATTCTCAAATTATTTAGAAGTTAGTTTGTATTTCTGACAAATGTTAATTTTATCATAATAATTGACATTTTTATATTTCTATTTCTTTATTTATTTTTATTTTTTGACATTGGATATCCATATTTCTGACATGGATTATTGCTATTTTAATTGTATCTTGTTGTTTGACATTATATTTTTATTATTTTTGTAATATCATTATTGCATGATAAATTACTTTTTATTGACATGATCCAAATATTTATCGCATTCTTAGAGAGTAGCATAATTATAAATGGTTTTTATTATTGTAGTTATACAATAATAAAAACCATTTTGGCGAACATTTTGAATTGTACATGTGAGCACTTTGTAGTCACTGGTAGCATAAGTTTGTTGACTGGCGGTTGTGAGTATGTCATGCTCGCTCAAAAGTCCTGCTGGCGGTGGCATGTGTAGCGGGTCGTTCGGCTCCCTGCGATATGGTTGAACTGGACGATGGCTGGTGCATGGGTCATGCTCGTGATACGGACGCCGCCAGTCGGGGCTGGTCATCTCACAACTTCTATTTATTGTTTAATTGTTTTTGGACACTACATGTGTAAATATCAGAATTGTTACATTGTCCTCACATTTAATAAAATGCCTTAAACAATGTATTTAAAAATTGTAAAAACAATGTTGGAAAAGATTGTCCATGGAGTTTCTTGTCTGTTCTTCTCCATAGGATCTACGAATTGGAACAGACGATTAGCTTCACGACTGACTACTGACTGACTACTTGACGTTTCAAAAGTGCCGTTGTATGGTTTATTTGAAATAAAATGGTTTGATTTGATTTGATTTGAATCCTAATTATATAATCTGACAATATCTAAATAGCTTCATTAGATGAGTTTCTTACTTGTAAAACTAGTTTCACAAGATACTCGTTGAACAAATATATTTAAACTTTTAATGTATTAATATACGAGCTGAGTCCCGCGGTGTTACGCGCGGTTACTTTGGTAAATCGCGATTGACGCCGCGGGGCAAAGCTAGTCTACAAAACTAGCCTAGGTTACTCCTTGTGTCATCAGCTTCCTGCAAGTGAAAGCCTCATCAAAATCAGTCCAGTCACTCCAGAGATTACGGAACAAACAGGCAGACAAAATTATTAGAAAATTTCATTTTGGGTATCAGTACCATATATAATTTCATATGCATTTAGTAAAAAACTGTTCATTTGATATTACATACAGACACTCCAATTTATTCATTTGTATATACAGATGTTTCACGGAATTTCATTCCACTACACTTTGGTTCCTTGCGTATAAGTCGAGGGTGGTGTAATGTATAGCCGGTAACAATTTTCCAGTCAATTTGATACAACCATTGCTAGCAACTGATACTTACCGAGGGGCATGCAAAAACGTTAATCGATTACAACCCCTTTCTTTCGAATATTTGCTTAAAGATAAGTTCGTTATTTCCCAATATTGGTTATTCACTGCCTCAGTGGCGCAGTTGTAGTGAGTGCATCTTTTCTGAGGTCTCGGATTCAATACCCGGGTTGGACCTTTGGCATGATCTGCAAATGTTTGGTACTGAGTTTCTATGTTTAATATGTAGGTATTTACAAAAAAAGTATAAAAGTATTACATCAATCAAACTAGCTGTCACAGTATCAGCTGTACTCAGTTTAATTCTAGATGGCGTTGTGTGTCAGATGTCCGAAACATTTATTTACATGTTATGTTATTACGATACAATTTACTTCAGGTAATTTTAATTTCTTTTTTACTAAATGTAACATACTTTACAAAAAATATCTGGAGAATATTGTACGAATTATTAAACGAGCTCAATTTAATAATTTTTAAAAAGGTATTTCTAAAGATTTCACCGAACAAAGGCTGGCAATCAGTCGATAATTTAACATTACAATCTTGAGAGGAAATAGTTCATGAATGAGACTATTGAGAAGTTTTACGTTAACATGTCTTTAAAGAGATACATACAATTGGGTACATTTTGTATGATAGGTACATATATAAACTTTTGATAATATGATAAATGATGCACAGTCAACCTACGAGTATATTGCTGTTAGTATTTATTAACTTAATTTTTAATGTACACTGCGACGCAACTGCACAGCAAATGTTTGTATTGTGTTTTTATTATATGTATTGTAAAAATAGAAGATGATTTACTTGTAATAATGCATACTTGGTTACATCATTAATATTACTATTAACGCAATGCCACGTAATATCAAATATTAATTGACTGTTTGCAATGTCATTATAATAAACGTTTTCTTTCTAAATATAAACACGGACAGTACGGATAATACATATGAATTGATATTTAATAACTACATAATACACACAGAGCAAAGTAATACTAAAAATCGCATCAAATTGAAGAACCAGTACATCATACAATATAAAATTATTTATTAACCTAAAACTTGCAGTTTGGTAAAATTGTAGATTTCAAAGTTATTTTATCGTTTCACTTTAAGACTATTTTCTTTGGCTAACTTGATAAAGTGTACTATTTAATATTTCTTTAGGATATAATGTACTTCTTACTGTCAATTAAACATATCTACAATTACATGCGAAGTGTGTATCTATAACTAAAATCAGAGAACTAAATTTTTTAGGAAGATGGATCACCAGTTTCCACGCCGCGCGGTAGTGGCGGCGAGACTACTCTATCGCTGCCCAGACCTCGTAGTAACTACGGAGCGATAGGCGGCATTGAGAAAGTAACCTACACATGGTCAGATATTAATGCCTTCGCCACAGAGTCCAGATCTAGGAACAGAAAATTCTGGAATTTCTGGAAGCCTTCAACAAGCGGAATGTTTCAGCAACGCAAACAGCTTTTAAGGAATGGTAAGTTAAGACTGTTTTAATGAGAAAACAAAACTAAAAGTAGATTCTGGTATAACATGTTCTATTTGTAAAGACTAAACGATAATACAATAATATATTGTATTATCGTTTGTATATCGTTACCAGCGATAAACACTAAATACCCAAACTAAATATAGGTATATATACCTATATTTAGTTTGGGACTAGATGACGTTCTGTGTAAGATGTCCGAAATATTGATTATTTTATTTTATTTATATTACGTATGAACTAAATTACTGTAGAAATTAGTTATTTCGAGCCCAGGTGATGGGAAATTTCTTTAAGGCGTAGAGTGACCATCCCGTTTGTTGTCAACTGTAACTTATTTTCTCATTGGAGTTTCCCCCAGCGGCACACTACATTGTTTTTCTTTTAACACGTTGTTATTGGCTTCATCTATATATTAGTTTTTTTATGAATAAACTTATCAGCATAAAACCACGTCGTATGATTCTCCGAGATATTAATACTTTTTAATTCTACGGATGTAACAATACGATCTCGCTGAGCCGACACCATCATTCTAGAGTTTGTTTTCTTTTTTAAGTAAATGGTGCTGCGTATCCTGGCGAGCTTCTCGCTATCATGGGCTCTTCGGGCGCTGGAAAAACTACACTTCTTAACACTTTGACGTTTCGTACGCCTTCAGGAGTTATATCTAGCGGTACTAGGGCCTTAAATGGTCAGCCAGCAACACCGGAGGCGTTAGCTGCTCTATCGGCCTATGTACAGCAGCAAGATCTATTTATAGGAACTTTAACTGTTAAGGAGCATCTAATATTTCAGGTGAGTTTTTTTTTTCTTTGTTATGTAAATATTGTTTGTTTTGGAATCAATGAGGTGAAATTAGAAGCTTACAGGTGAGGCTTTAAGTTGGTAAATACAATTATCTTCTGATGAATTGATTCAAAAGTTGGTACATCGTGGCAAGATTGTTGAAAATTGTGGGGTATTATGTTAGTAATAATAATACTCAACCGAATCAATTAAATATTTAATATTTTTATATAATGTAGCTCTTACATAATGTGAATATTTAGAGCCCTCTCTCAGAAGCTCCCTGTTTAACTAAACAACTTTAAAAGGATTCTGTACATACACTGATACGGTTAGTGTTGGAACTAAAAACAGCATTCTGAACACCTGAAACTTTTATCCCGGACTAACCACTAAAAAGAACGACTGTTACATTTGTTGTCTCTTTCCAGGCCATGGTACGGATGGACCGGCATATACCGTACGCTATGCGCATGCGTAGAGTACAAGAAGTCATATCTGAGGTAAGTACCTACATAAAGAACTTACATATACAAGGAGGTTACATATTATGTAACCTTCTTTTTAAGGAGATGCATATGGCCATCAGTGGATTATTAAGAGCTGTTGATGATGATAATGATACATCTGAATTTAAACTTTTCGAACTTCCAATCATAGTTAAGAATGGCATTCAATTATTATTTTTAAACTAGCTTTTTCCCGCGGCTCCACCCGCGTGTAGGCCCGTCATGGCGGTAAATAGTAGCTTAAGTGTTATTTTAATATTTCGGCTATATTATTGTGAAGTTTCATCAAAACCCAGAGTAGCTTTGCGTGAAAGAGCAACAAACATAAATACTCATAAACTTTCGCGTTTTTAATATTAGTAAGGATTACATCTTTAAGCAGTAAAACTTTTTATCCATTATAAAGTCCAAAAGTTTTGTCTTTTATCTTAGGACAAAAATTTGGGAGCACGTTTTAATTTCACTAACAAATAAAAACAAATTGTGATAATTATTCACTAAATCCTAAAACAGCATCATAATTAATTTTCAACCGTTTTCTTCCATCGCAGTTAGCACTTTCGAAATGCCAGAACACAGTGATCGGCATCCCTGGACGCCTAAAGGGTATTTCTGGAGGAGAGATGAAGCGCCTCTCCTTCGCCAGCGAGGTATTGACAGATCCACCTCTCATGTTCTGTGACGAACCCACCTCCGGTCTTGACTCCTTCATGGCACAAAATGTTGTTCAGGTTTGTTGATATTTTATATACCTAACATTTCGTTTCGGTTAACATCGTAGGTAACGATATACATAATTATAATATATAACTGCTAACATAGACGTATAAAAAGTCAGTCGGAATTCTTGAGACACCGTGTCCTAATGTCTGAGTCGATTCATAGATGACAAAATAAATATGTTATAAAAACACAGTATTTTTCCATAGATCACAACACTTTTTACACCATTTTTACTATTTTATCACACAAGACAAGTTGTAAGTAGGTATATTTATATTTTGTAGCCACGTAAACCATCTCGTGGTATGTTTGTATGTATAAACGTAAGCTGGCCGACTCTGAAGTCTGAGTCACTGAGTGATACCCTTTTTTGTTTGACTATGTTCGTATTTTTTTATACGTCCATGCTAACACTATTTACACATATGCTACTAACAAATTATTTTCATTGGAAGATTCATAGTTTATATTTTGGTCATATGTTATTGCACTATTAACCTATGAGTATCGTAAGTCGAACTCTTGAACGAATGTACCTGTATGTTGTAATAGTTTTACGAAACAAAAGTCTGAGTAAGTCCATGCATGCTTGTTTCGCTAAGCTTCTAAGCGAGAGTAAAAAAGACACTTGCATAGTGTACTTTGAATAGTCATTTTTTGTGTAATGTTGTAATAACTATTCGAAACATTAAAGTTATCAGACAGGTTAATTTCATTGGTTTCAAAGTTCAGTTGCTGCATTTTTTAATACACCAACATTAAATAATTAGGCGGACACAATATGTTTTATAGAAAAACTGTGCATGCAAATAATTTTAGTATTGCAGAAAATACACAGGAGTGGCGATTGATCCACCGACAAGGGTCTTAAATTGAAAAAGAAAATTATTTCTGTATGGATTGTATTGTTGTTAACTAACCTCAATTTCTCGATACAGGTATTGAAGGGCCTCGCTCACAAAAGCAAGACAGTAGTGTGCACTATTCACCAGCCATCTTCGGAGTTATACACGATGTTCGACAAGCTGCTCATCATGGCTGACGGGAAAGTGGCTTTCATAGGTTCACCGGACCAGGCCAACGACTTCTTTAAAGAGTAAGTATGATTTACATACCAGAGCGAGTTTAAATCATATCAATACCTTTACGTAAAAGCCCGCTTCTGTGTATGGCCTCTCCTCAGCATAGTTTTGGCCTATTAGAAAGGTTAAACATCCCCCCAGATAAACATAAAGTGAAATAATTTAAGAAATTGAAACCTAAAACTAAAACAAATTAAAAAAAATCTCTTTTTTTCCGGAGCTTTCAAGTGTCCGGTGATGGTAAGCGTTGACGAAAAGTGTCTGTCGATAATTATTATTAATTTGTGACAAAATTGTCTAAAACAAATATGAAAATCAGTACTGACACTAATAAAAGTGAGTAGTGTAATTATCGACCTGCAGCATCTGGTACCAATGTATTGGCTGTCGACCCAAGCCAGCAGGGTGCGCACACACTCATAGTTTATACTATCTATGAGAAAATAAGTAATGTCTGGAGGCCCTGGGATCTTGGACTATTAATAAGGTATAAGGTTGAATATACATTAACAATTTGATTGTAGACGCTCTTGTATACATTTAATTCTAGTTTACTAAATTGTAGGCTTAATACTCGTAAATAGGAATAAATGTGGTAATGTCCACGATCGTGAAATAGCAATAGCACAACTCGATTGCCTTTAAATTAACCATGAATTATTACTCTATAGGTTGGGTGCACCTTGTCCACCCAATTACAATCCCGCCGACCACTTCATCCAACTCCTCGCCGGAGTACCGGGCAGGGAGGAGACTACCAGGACGACCATCGATACAGTATGCTCGGCTTTTGCAAAATCTGAAATCGGTTGCAAAATCGCGGCTGAAGCTGAGAATGCACTGTATTATGAGGTATGTATAAATAGTTGACTGGTCACATATCTTTTTTTATCTTATAGGAATATGAATCCTGTGTCGTGGGGAACTTTACAAACATACATGAAACGGACACAAAGAACACCCCGACTCAGAACAATTCTGAATCACACAAACTATTATCCCACACGGGATTGCCGAAGCAGAAAGCGGCATGGCGACCGCTTAAACCTCTAGGCCAATCGTGCAGTTAATTACTATGTGTACTATAGCATAGCGCGTTGAGTACTATGTGTACGTACGTAATCCCACAATATAAAGCTAGTAAAGACACGCAGATTTCAGCACGGATGGGCCCGGTCAACCGGGTCGACACTATTCTGGTACAGAAAAATAAAAACCAACCGAGTTAGTGTGAGACCGGAGGCTCAACGATGTAGAAGCATTTCACTAGGCCGTCATATGTGGGTCACCGTGCTGCCTTGACGACTATCGTCACTACTCTTGGAATCTACTAATGATTTCCATCGGGCAGCGTAGTGTCACTTTGTCTGACTTAAATATGTAAAAAATCGACCAAGTGTGTGTGTGTGGATGAGAACAAATTTATGCAAAGTCTCATCTTTCTAGCACTAACCGTTTGGATGGTAAGTCGAGGCGAAACTCATAGATTCCTCACGTACGGACGTGACTAATCTATGAGTAACAATGTACTCTTTCTTTGATTCAAAACTGGTTAAATTGAGGTTGGATGTTCTGTCTGTTTCGTGCATGGTTATAGAGTCTTCCTCGACACAACATGTAAACTTATTGTGGGAGTAGTCTTGTAGTGTTTTTTTAACCCACTTTTTTTTGTTTTTAATACACTTTATTCAAAATTACTTAAAAAAAAGAAAATTCCATAAAATAGCAGCCTGACAGCGATAGAAAATATTAAAGTCAATTTTCTGCAACATAATTTTCAGGGATAAATGAAAAAAGAACGTCTATTTTGCTTTTTACACTACTAATCAACTTTAACCTTACAACAAATATGATATTATTTTAAACAAAATACCGGAGAAGAAGCATATTATGCATTAAGAGGTTAATAGGATCTCAGTGCTCACGGCTGACAACGTCAATCAATGTCGAGTGTATAATTACAGTCGCAGAGTAGGAACGCAATATACGGGTATACATAATATATTTGCAATCATAACAAAATATGATGTTTATAAAATAAAACCTAATAACCTTTTAAAACATAATAAACTGATGATTCTTGTGGGGTTAAGGTTAAACGAATTCTTTTTGGTTTAAGATAACCGTAAAAGCATGACTAAGGTTTTAAAAGAATAGGAAATGACAATAGAAAGTAAGAAAATTGAAATTATTACCCGTTTTTAGGGTTCCGTTGCCAAATGGCAAAAAACGGAACCCTTATGGATTCGTCATGTCTGTCTGTCCGACCATGTGTCACAGCCACTTTTTTCCGAAACTATAAGAGCTATACTGTTGAAACTTGGTCAGTAGATGTATTCTGTGAACCGCATTAATATTTTTACACAAAAATAGAAAAAAAGTAATAAATTTTGGGGGTCCCCATACTTAGAACTGAATCTCAAAATTATTTTTTCATCAAATCCATACGTGTGGGGTATCTTTATATAGGTCTTCAAAAATGGTGTTGAGGTTTCTAACATCATTTTTTTCTAAACTGAACAGTTTGCGCGAGAGACTCTTCCAAAGTGGTAAAAATTGTGTACCCCCCCCCCCCCCCTTTAACTTCTAAAATAAGAGAATGATAAAACTAAAAAAAATATATGATGTACATTACTATGCAAACTTTCAACGAAAATTGGTTTGAACTCGATCTAGTAAGTATTTTTTTTTAATACGTCATAAATCATAAACCGCAATTTACATTTCCTTCAATCAAAACACTATTACTAAAACATCGATGAAAGTTACAACGAACTACAAAAACTTTTATATGATGTTACTTGCTGCTACGGAACCCTTCATGGGCGAGTCCAACTCGCCCTTGGCCGCTTTTTTAGACTTTCGTGACTTGGAGACTTAGTATTTATTGTATAGCGGGACTTATTCGCGATAAAATATTTAAGAGGTTACAATACTTACTATATTACGATGTTACGGACGAGTTATACCGCTTGTGGTCACAGGTAGACTCTAAAAACTATGAAAATCTTGTATAAATTTAAGTATGGTCTCTATGAAATCAGTTAAAATCGACTAAATGTATTTAGAGTATTCTGTTTGTGCTAGCAAACATTTAAATTTATCGTAGCCGCCACCGACATACCTATTGGGCTACTACCACCAGGGAGAACTACACGTAACTAATTTGTCTTCTAACAATTTTAAAAACTACCGCTTTAGGAACATCCATCCTGTGCCGCGTGGACCTTACAAACATACATGAAACGAACACAAAGAACACCCAGACTCAAGACAATAATTTCTGGATCACACAAAGTATTGTCCCACGTAGGATTTGTACCCATGATACCTGGCGCAGTAGAAAGCGGAGTGGCGACCGCTTAACCACTGGGCCAATTGTGCAGACAAAAAACTAAGGTCTAAATCGTTTTTACGTCTTGGTTTAGAATTACGATGTAATTTGTAAAAAAACAGAAAACTATCTTTCTAGAAGAGTTTTGTTCATATTTCAAAGATTATGTCTTAGTTCAAGTAAAAGAACTATATATTTGTAGATACAAATTTGTGCAAAATACAGTATCAAAGATGCAGAAGCATCTCACTAAGCCGCCATAGTGTGAGTCACCATCCTGCATCTGTACTCACAATGAGGGTGACCCTTATTCTTGGATTCTATTCATGCTTTCCGTCAGGCACTTTGATAGGCTTAAATATAAAAAAATAGCACATGAAAAATTTGCGTTTACTATTTTATCTGGTTTATATTATAATATATTGTCATTTCTTCCATCAAAACTAGCGCAAAATAGCTTCAGGTTGGGCCGACCAGCCCTGGTCCGAGGTGACTGCGTTCCGAGCGAAACGGTCTCCGTACAAAGCGTCGTGGTGGGCGCAGTTCCGCGCTGTTCTTTGGCGTTCTTGGCTCTCCGTCACCAAGGAGCCCATGCTCATCAAAGTTCGATTCTTGCAGACCATTGTGAGTATAAACTTCCGTTTATAATATAAATTATGAATTTCATATTTATCAACTTATCCCATTGTACAACAATTATATGCATAAATGTGAAAGTTTGTGAGGATGGATGTATGTTTGTTACTCTTTCACGCAAAAATTCCTAAATTGATTTGGATAAAACTCTACAGTAATATAACTTATATATCAAAATAATACAAAGGTAACTATTTACTGCGATAACTGTGATACACGCGGGCGGAGCCGCGGGCAAAAGCTAGTTGTAAATAATTAAGCGATATCCCATACAAACAAAATATTTGGGGACAATCTCCTACCAGAATCCTACGAAGTGTTGAAGAAGATGAGGAAGTAGATTAATTTCAATGCTATTACTTTTGTATCGAGTACGTCCCTGGTCACTTATTAAAACGCTTCATTTCAGATTTTATTGTTTAATTTCTTGTTAGAGAATTACATACATACAGTACTACTAGCTTTTGCCCATGGCTCTGCCCGCGTGTATATCGGTTATCGCGGTAAAAAGAAGCCTATTTGCTTTCTCAGGCCTATCTGCGTATCAAATTTCATTAAAATCGGTTCAGGAGTTTTGGCGTGAAAGCACCACATACAGGCACAGTTACTTTCAAATTTATAATATTAGTTAGGATTTAATTGCCGATAGACCCTGAACAGGAAATCCTGACATGGTCGAATCGAAATGATCAACAAACAATTTGTTCCAGATGGTGTCAATTCTTATCGGTGTCATATACTTCGGACAGCACTTGGACCAGGACGGTGTGATGAACATCAACGGCGCCATCTTCATGTTCCTCACAAACATGACCTTCCAAAATATCTTCGCAGTTATTAATGTAAGTCTTACCTTCTTTAATATCTAAACTATTTAGTTCTGCTCTTTAATCTTATATTACACTGCTTTGTAGAATAGTGGAAGCGTGTGCGATGCGCATGCTTGAAGTCTCGAATTTGATTCCCGAAATGTTTTGAATTTCGTCCCGGACCAAATGTTTGTATGATCTACATATATTTGTTTCGGAGTCTGATTATTTTTCATATATACTAAATCGGGAATCGAACCCGAGACCTCAGGCACAGGAATGCTACCACTACGCCACCGAGGTAGTTTTCATTCATTCATCGTCATCATCAGCCTATCGAAGTCCACTGCTGGGCATAGGCCTCTCCAATTGCACGCCACTTATTTCGATCCTCGGCCACTCGTATCCAGCATTCATTAAGTAGTTACAATGTTGCTGCAATCTCGATTCATATAAAGTATCATGCGATTCTATCAGCCAATTATATAAACATTAAACGAAGTACATTCCTAATTGTTAGATAATTTATGCTCAAGATTCACAAAGGCAAATGATAAAGGTAGGTACATACGTAGTAAGTGGCTGCGATGCCGGAGGCCGTGGGTTCAATTAAAATAGAATAATATTTTGTAATGAATTTAATCTTTGTTTTCGGTGTCTGTGTGTAATCTGCACTAAATAAATATTATGACGCTGAAGAATTTGTTTCTTTGTTTAATAATTATTATTTAAACTGAAAACGGTTTACATAATAGTATGAAACATGAGCATGAGATGTTTGATTGAAAGCTATAGTCCAATTTGAAAAAAAAACATTCCAAGTTCGATAGTTTATTTATGAAATTATGCAAAAAAATTGTCGTAATAATAGCTAATTATATGTTTATGAACAGGTGTTCTGTTCAGAACTTCCGATCTTCATACGAGAGCATCATTCCGGAATGTACCGAGCTGACGTATACTTCTTATCGAAGACGTTGGCTGAAGCGCCCGTGTTTGCGACAATACCACTAGTCTTCACCACCATAGCGTACTACATGATTGGCCTGAACCCTGATCCGAAGAGATTCTTGATAGCTTCAGGATTGGCAGCGCTGATAACGAACGTCGCTACTTCATTTGGTAAGTGTAAATCATGATAGCTATCTCATCAACCTTGAGAGAGTCAAGGTTCGGCAAGGCGGCTAAAGGAAGGTGCCGCCGGAGTGTTACCCTGGTTTTGTTAAGCGATGTAAAAATAGATTGCAAGGGTTGCGTAGTGGTTTATGCAGTCGCCACGTCATTTTCTACTGTTCTGAGTTTTTAGGGTTTAAATCCCACATGGGACAATACTTTGTATAATCCACAAATTGTTGTTCTGAATCTGGGTGCCGCGCTGAATCCCCTGCGGAACAGGATTTATTCCGAACGGGAAGGGTCTATTAAAAAAATAAAGAATTATTTCGTTGCTTTTCATCGATTCGGGATACTTGACCTCGAAATCCACCTCCACCAATTTTTTTTTAAATGGAGGACCCATTCGTGACTATCTGCCTTATTCAAAGATTAAGTAGAATCCTAGAGTTTTGGCCACCATACTCATTGCAAATCTAAATAGGCCGTCATAATGTGGGTCACCCCACATTATGATGGACGATGACTCTTAGTTGTAGGGATAGTCACTTGCTGTCAGGTAACAGTTCTATTTCTTGTCCTCCTTCTTCTTCCTAGCCTATTAGCTAGCTTATTAGGGGTCGACTACTAACTACGCGAGTAGAACCCTAACCAACTCGAGTTATTGCTTGACCTCACTACTCTATTACCAATGTTCGCTTTCTTCCTTACCTTCACCTTATTCCTTCCATACCACGTGCTTTCAGTAATGCTTTTGCTTATCAATAGGCTTGCCTGCTGCTAGTTTTTAGAGGGTAAAATAAAAGGTATTTTAATCGATTGCAAAAGAAGGAGGTTTGTTTTACTATGAATGTAAGAGCCGCCGCTAATAAGTGAGTCACATAGATTCAAAACAATTACTTTTATCACAAGCTGTTGAAACTGGACGGTTTTCAAAATTTAGGTAAATATAAAAAACATCTTTCACACAACGCCATCTAGTCCCAAACTAAGCAAGCTTGTATTATGGGTACTAGACAACTGATATAAATACATAAACATAGAAAATACCAAGACTCTGAAACAAATATTTGCGGATCACACACACATTGGTCGGACCCGGGAATCGAACCCGAGACCTCTTGATCAGCATCTGCATACGCTAACCACTAGACCAACAAGGCAGCCAAGGCATATAATTCAATTATGCTTTAAGAGACTCTAATACCTTTTATGTTAACTTGGTGCATTTATTTTTATTAATTACCTATTATATTCATTCTGATAAAACTTACTTTTCATTGTAAAGGTAACTAAGTCCCCCTTTCGTGAAATATTCTCGTAGAAAGATATGAAAGATTTTACTTTCATTCATTCAAATGATGTGCCCTAGACTGTACAGTCATGGCAAATCATTTGTTAATTTAGGGCACATTAGAGTTAATGCCAGATATCTAGCATCCCGAAATAAGTTTCTCTTTGACCGTATTCGATTTAGTTACTGTGACATCGACTGTCCATGTGAAGATACAGAGTGTTATCACGCCTATTCTGCCCATGCGTGTTAGAGACAAACTAGGGTCAAACTACGTAGAACAATATCATTGCAAAGAGAAGGAAAACTTGTAACAAACCTTATAACCAAGTTTGGCTAGCGTGGTATAGTAAGCGAAAACCTCCTTCTAAGCCTTTCGAAGCCTATGTCCAGCAGTGGACTGTTAAAGGCTGTTGTAAGCCGTTCAAGGCGATTGACGTAAATCGTTACAGCCGTCTAGTAACAAGCAGATTATAAAATCTTAACTGCTGCAAATAACACTATTTTATAAGTAATCTGTTACATTATTGTAGACGGCAAAAAGCAATTACTGACAGCCTAGAAATTTTGGTCAGTTTTTTTTACGAACGTCTTGCGTCAATTGAGGAAAAAAGTAAACATTTTTGATTGATACTAATTAGCTAGTTCTTTGACAGGATCGGTTGACAAAATGGAAAAAAGGGTACTGATCTATTTTATTTTTTCATTCTGGTATATTACTATTATAAATTTCAAAAAAACTGTCTGTTTGTTTGTTACGCTTTCATAGCTAAACCGCTGCACTGTATCAATGAAATTTGATATGTAGACACTTTGCTTCTTGAGAAAGGACATAGGCTACTTTTACTGTAATAACCTATATACACGCGACCGGAGCCGCGTGCGAAAGCTTATCCATTTTTAATTAAGTTCAAAAACTTAAATAATAAAACACGACGTTAATCATTGCACTTGCGTGTTATCACTTTTCTTATAACTCTGTATATTATGTGGCCTTCAACTTTAACTTGTACATTAAAACGTTACAAGGTGCACGGAACATTTATTAGTTTACGAAGTTTGTACCTCCTGTACTCATTATGCGAAATAATCTTATTACCTCTAATCTATTACTAATCTATTACCTCCTATAAAAGTTCTTTTACGTAAAAGAACTTTTATACGAGGTAATAGTTGTAAGAGGTAACTAATGTGTATGATTGTGTATGATTTAAAGCTTAAATTACCTGCGCTGTGTAAACGGTTGAAATTTCACAAAAATCCTTATTAATATTTTAAATGCGAAAGTAAAACTGTTATGTGTCTAGCTATCGCGCTTGCGCCAAAACGCCTGAACCGATTTAAAGGAAATTTGCTACACATTTAGTATAGTCTGAGAAAGCACATAAGCTAGGTACTTTTAACTGACATACTCGTACACGGGCGTAAGCTAAATAATACATATAGGAAATAATTTGACCAATGTTAAGATTGGCTCACTGTTACCTCTTTTTAACCAACTTAAAAAGGTGGAACTTCTGAATTCGTCAGAATCTTTTTTTTTTATTTGTGTTCAGCGATAATTACATCGTTTGTGAACCGATTTCAAAAAATATTTTTGCGTAGGATTTGCGTGGTCCCAACGTCACCATATCGGGATCTGGTGATGAGGATGGAAAAATTATACAGTAAACAAATATGTTCACGCTTTATAACATCACGCCACGGGCAGTAGGAGTCGCTAACGAGGTGGTTATCCAAGATTTGGGCACATCATTAAACCACCATATAACGGGCATGAGGCTAGTTGCCACACAAGTTAGTAAAAAACACATAGCTATGATGTGACCAAGGTCAGTAACGAACGAAAATATTTCCACTATGGTGCAATATTATGTAATGTTGCGTAACATATAAATAAAACAATGATACCTTAGTAATTTTATCTTAAATATTCCTATGAGATTATAATATTTCGTCATGATGAGGATTCTGTACAGAGAACAACGTATTATTTAAGTATAAAATTCTACTGTTTTATAAATATATGCTTTATCCGCCGAGTTGTCGGTAATAGCCCAGTCATATTAGGTAAAAAAAGGGGTCAACCTCGGAATGAAAGATAATAAGCTGCAAATTGGTATGAACCTTTGTTTTGTCATTCTAAATGTTGTCTCAAAAGTCACAATCGTTATCGTGTCCGCGTCTCAAGATATTCAAGGTCAAAGGTCACAAAAATCGGTTTTTCGCGAATATCTGGCTTCCTATCGGTTAAATGAGATTTGCATTTATTATAAAAGTTGTAGGCTATAAAATTCCCTACAACTTTTGTTTAAACTTTTTTTTCATACGACCAACCGTTTTGAAGGTAGAGCGCGAAGAGTGCACATCGTACAGTCATATACGGCCTAATGCAAGGTCAAGCGTGAGTTATGGTTATCAGTACGTTATAAAGTCAATTATTTACTTGGAAATTATAATTATTAAACAATGCCTATTATTTATGTACTAATTATTAATTATTCCTGGAAAAAATTCCTGATTTAGATAAACTGGTGGAAGTATTTCAACAAGAAAACTGCCCAAAACAAACATTATTAGAAAATGGAGTGCGCATCTTGTTGGCATTATATAATGCTCCAAAATCTGAGGACAACATTGATCATTTCCGCTACACGCAATTCATCAAATTTACAAAACTAAATAAACCTGTACAACTGTCAACACTTCCACCAACAAGTGTAGCAGCTCATCAACACATAAAACGTGTCTACTACCAGATTCAAACGTGGTTAGGGAAGGACTTAGAACCTCAAGAATGGGGCTGGATGCTTGAAAATGAAATCCTGGAGCCCATACGAACGTTATTACCTCCAGCACCAGCCGAACTACTAAACGTAATATTTTGCAATTGCAAAAATGGTTGTGGTTCCCGCTGTGGATGCAGAAAATCAGGGCTACAATGTTCTTTAGCTTGCGGCCAGTGCAACGGACAAGCTTGCCTCAACGCTTCACTGTATCCAAGTAATCCCGATGAAGAAAATACATATGATCCCGATATTCTGGAAGGTTTGGAGATGAACATGACAGATAATGAGGATGATGACAATGAATCGAACATTTTTGAGCGACAAGAAGAAGAAGACGACGAAGAAGAAGAAGATAATTAGCTTCCATTTCCAATTTCATTACAATTAAAATCAACAAAGATACTTTTGATATTTGAACTCACATTTTGATAAATGTATATTATGCCGTATTTAATAATAAATAAAAATATGTGTAAAATATATACTCTTACTATCATTTTAACTTAAAATAAAACTAAAATATATAATCCAGAATTAATAATATTTTATACTTAAATAGTTAAATATGAATAATTATATATAAATAATCAAGTTACTTACTTTAATTAAATATAAATAATTAATAGTTAGTACATAAATAATAGGCATTGTTTAATAATTATAATTTCCAAGTAAATAATTGACTTTATAACGTACTGATAACCATAACTCACGCTTGACCTTGCATTAGGCCGTATATAACTGTACGATGTGCACTCTTCGCGCTCTACCTTCAAAACGGTTGGTCGTATGAAAAAAAAGTTTAAACAAAAGTTGTAGGGAATTTTATAGCCTACAACTTTTATAATAAATGCAAATCTCATTTAACCGATAGGAAGCCAGATATTCGCGAAAAACCGATTTTTGTGACCTTTGACCTTGAATATCTTGAGACGCGGACACGATAACGATTGTGACTTTTGAGACAACATTTAGAATGACAAAACAAAGGTTCATACCAATTTGCAGCTTATTATCTGTCATTCCGAGGTGAAAGCCCTAATATGACTGGGCTAAAGTTGTGAATGCAGGTAAAACAAAAAGAATATGAATATTTAAAGCAGTTGTTTAATCCTTTAGCTAGTACCAAGGGGTAGTATTCAGACCTACTGAATAAATACACAAAATGTCATAAGGATCGATCTAGCCGTTTTGCAGGAGTATGACAACCAAAATTGTGACACGATAATTTTAACTATATATTATGAATTAATCACCTTTAGGCTTGATGGATACATCCCGTATTTTTAGGACGCTATTCCCACTTACTGCTTATACTCAATTGCCAGAACACCCAGAATTAAAACAACAATTTGTAGGTCACACAAAGTGTCCCATGTGGGATTTGAACCTTTTTTTTTTCGCGGGGAATGCTTTTCGCACCATACCCTCTGTGGGGTAGACGAAGGGCGTGTGTGGGACTCCCGGCGAACGGTTTACCCACTAAACCCCGCGGTGACCTACCTCGGCAGTCGGGAGGAGCTCCAGGAACGCATCAGCAACATCTGAAGTGCCCCATAGCGTCAAATCAAGTCACAAGTCCTAGTGTCATAGGTTCAAATCCCACATGCCTGAGATGTACCCCAGTCATGTGGAATTTGAACCTATGACACTTGACGCAGTAAAAAGACGACGAGGCCAACCGTGCAGTCACGAATTTATAACATTCTTGCCTTTATTTTGTTACTCCATTCCCTTAGCACAAGACTCAACTACTTAGAAACATCCAGTTATATATCTACTTATACAAATACTACTTTATCTTTTACCCTCAATTTACATGTGACCAAACATCCCACGGTGTCGATCTCTCTTTGTGTGTCTTATAGTATATTTATCTGTTTAAAATGTGTTCTGTTAAATCTTATTGATCATGTGCTTTTGTAAATGTCTTAATGGTTTTTAAAAAGACGTTAAATAACTACCATGGCTAGCGGCAAACTATACATACCACAGCAAAATTGAACACAAGGACTGGTGTTTGTTTTTTACTAATAAAAAACATGAAATTAAAAAAAAAATGTTTTGCGCAGGTTACTTGATATCATGTGCTAGCAGCAGCGTCAGCATGGCGGCGTCTGTGGGCCCACCCATCATTATTCCCTTCATGTTGTTCGGTGGCTTCTTCCTCAATTCTGGGTAAGTGATTTTTCTGCATCTTAACAGCAGTAATGGAGTACTAAACTTTATAGTTACAAGAGTACATCTTTGTAAGTAGTGCCATCTATTTGTAAACCACCAAACGATTGGCTACGAGGATCATAAAAGGTAAACACACTGTCCATGATATGTCATACTGACTTCCACAGATGGCGTTGTGCCTACCAGCTAAATGTCAGTATTAAGACTCAGTTGTAAATTATGAGTTTATGTAATCCAAATAAATTTAATAACATTGAAGTGTAAATGAAATAACTAAATGTAAATGAAAGTATATACAACACTCACATTAAAAAGGTAAAAAAAAGTTTGTTCTTCCTAATCTCTGCAACTAGATGACCGATTTTGATGGGACTTTCACAAGCAATTATCTGATGATATAAGGAGTAACTTCACGAGTTCACGACAACCGTGAGAAATACCATGGGACTGAGTTAATATAATATGTAAATGTGTAGCTCGCCTTATCTCAATTTCGAATTCGTATCTTAATGCCTCATAAACTGATACGGATCTGAACTATTCTAATTTCATAGTATTTAATAGCCATGTATTACTGTTTGTATAGTTCAAGTTCTGATACATATTTTTAGTATGATATCGTAATTGAAAAACCGTTTGAATATTTTAGAATTATTGACTGATAAGTAGAGGACATATTAAAATAAAAACTTATAAAGCACCTTTGATTAAAGTTCTTAATTTGCATAACGTTTTCTAAAACCTTTAATTATATACTTACTTTTGAACTCCATTTCATACTTATAGCCAAGTGTGAAATGAAGTTCAGGATTACTAAATGCAATAAGTTTATATAGTATTAAATGGTGAGTGGTGGTTAGATATTTCCCATAAATATATACTAATATATAAAGGTGAAGAGTTTGTTTGTTCGGTTTAACGAGCTAATCTCAGCTACTACTGACCGGATTTCATAATTTCTTTCAGTGTTAAATAGTCTAACTTTATGTTTCGCTCGTTATTACCTATTTATAGAAAACATATTTTTTGCTTCCGCGGTATAACAACACGCTACAGGTAATAGAAGATGCAGGCGGGGCTGCGTGGGTTAGCTAGTCTGCAATAAAGGTAATATATTGTGTAAGTTTACGTTACACAATAAACAACCTTCGTTTACTTTACTGTTCTCCTTGACATTTGAAAAATCGTCGTCGGCCTAAGAGCATAACTTCTGAAATTATTACCGTGATATACTTAAAAATCCGGCAAGTGCGTGTCAGGCCACGAATAGAATAGGGTAGTCATATACAGTGGCAAGTGGAAATAAAATCGTGTCCAATGGATAATTATTATGTTTTTCGTTATTCTTGTACCTAGTAGGCCTCTATAACTCTCGGACTATCAAAGCTATTTAAGTCTGTATAGAGAGGGGTGGGAGAGGGCTGTTTTTATTAAAAATGACATTTAAAGTTAAACAACTCGTAAAGAAATACCCAAATAAAAAAATCTAATCAAATAAAAAGACTTATTTAACGATATTCCACACAATGGGACAGACACGAAAAAATATATTCCCACTATATGTGCAGGGGAGGTACCCCAAATAAAAATATTTTAGAACTTTGTCGACCTGATAGAAACAAATCCATGCGAAGTTTTATCTTTCTAGCACTAACCGTTTGGACGGTAAGTCGAGGACGGACGGACGTTATAAGGTTTCCGAGTCATGAACTACGGAACCCTAAAGACCGGTTAACCGTTTTCTTTTATAAACAAATATTTCATTAGTTTAATTGAAATTAGTACTCGTAAATTCTTAATAATCTTTTTAATATTCTAATTTATGTATTTTGTTTGATCATTTTATGGTTCTTAACAAGATAATAAATGTTTTAGTTAAATTCATTTTGTTTTCTAAATTTATGGTTTAAAACTCGTTTTGTCAACAGGTCTGTTCCTCCATACTTGGCTTGGATATCGTACCTATCTTGGTTTCACTATGGCAACGAGGCTCTATTGGTTAACCAATGGTCTGGAGTGGAAACCATAACATGCACAAGAGAGAACTTCACCTGTCCTGCTTCGGGAGAAGTCGTTCTAGATACGCTCAGTTTCTCTGAGGTAAGATTAATCACCGTTATATGTATATTATCTCTAGAACCATATCGTGTGGTTACATTTTTTCTACATACATAATAGCCAGCAAAAAGTTGAATAAATAAAAAAATATTATTAACATGCCATCAGCTGTGTTTTACATTAGCTGTGTGGTTTGATAGTTCAGGAAATTTTGTAATTGTGTTACAAATGAGGTGAAATTTGCCAATTAATATACAATATGACGGTTGGCCTGGTGGCCAATGGTGGGTTCAAATCCAACATGGGACAACGTTGTATGTGATTCACAAATTTTTGTTCACAAAGGTTACATTCCTACTGATTGTCTTTAAAAAATATAAAAATATATAATTCATTTATTTTTAATTTCGATTTTTTAAGGCTATGTAAATATATTCCACCGTTCTGCCTAAACTACTGAACAGTTTTTAACGAATGATGTGTCAAGAAATAATAGCCCGGGTAACATAATGTGTCCATAAATAAAAATCTTTATCTTTTTACAGAGTAACTTCGTAATGGATATAGTTAATATGGTTCTGCTCTTCATCGGCTTCCGGTTCCTCGCGTATCTTGCCTTACTCTACCGTGCGCGCAGGGCCAAGTGACCACACAATTTGTCATTGTATAGATATTAATAATACTATAAGTTTTAAAAAAAAACTTGCCTGAAGCACTGCCAAACGCCAATTGTATTATTGGTTGTAATCCCTACTATCTAACCTTGTGTTAACCGGTATACTATTTTGAATGAATGGTAATTAAGTTTAATTGTAAAATTTCCTAAATATGTAATGAATGGAGATTGTAAAATATACCTACTGTTGTTTTATTACTTTTGTTGTTTTATTATATAAACAAAGAATAATTGAAATATAATCAGTGTTTATCAGCATTCAGTGTTTCATTTACTCCAAAATATGTAATATGTAAAAAAAACATTATAAAACAAAATGCCCGAAAGTAATGAACTGAAAAGCGAAAAACAAGTATCACAATCCCTACTAATATTATGAAAGTAACTCTGTCTGTCTGTTACGTTTTCACGCCTAAACTGCTAAACTAAAATGACTTTGATGAAATTTGGTACACAGATAGTCTAGAGTCTGCGGAAGGACATAGACTACTTTTTACCGCGATAACATATACGTGGGCGAAGACGCGGGTGAAAGCTAGTATCTATATAAAATTGGAATGGCTAATGCATTGTTCTGTAAGCCTACTAAACACTTTAAGGGGCCGCATACGGGGACAAATGTTGTTTTGATTGATGATCCTACCACAATCAGAATTTCTAGCTCTATAATATATCTAAAAAATTTATTACAGGAACAAATATCATTTTCAAATGATTACTTTAAAAAGAAACAGGCCAAGTACGTGTCGTGACACGCGCTTCCGTAGCCAAATTTAGATTCGTCATGTCTGTCTGTCTGTCCGTACGTCCGTGTGTCACAGCCACTTTTTTCCGAAATTATAAGAAGTATGCTGTTGAAACTTGGTGACTAGAGGTATTCTGTGAACTGCATTAATATTTTCACACATAAAAAATTGGCGGCTCCCGTTACTTAGAATTTAAACTCGATTTTTTTTTGCATCAAACGCATACGTATGGATGGATAGGTCTTCAAAAATGATATTGAGGTTTCTATATCATTTTTTTTAAGCTGAATAGTTTGCGCGAGAGGAAAGTGGTTAAATGTGTCCGTCCCTCCCCCCCCTGTAACTTCAAAAACAAGAGAATGATAAAACTAAAAAAAATATAAGTACGTACGTACGTACATTACCATGCAAACTTTTATCGAAAAATGGTTTGAATGAGATCTAGTAAGTAGTTTTTTTTAATAGGTCATAAATCGTAAACCGCAATTTACCAGGCATTCAATCAAAACACTAATAATAAAATATCGATCAAAGTTACAACGAACTACAAGAACTTTTATATGATGTTACCTGCTGCTACAGAATCCTTCATTGGTGAGTTCGACTCGCATTTGGTCGCTTTTGTTTTAAAGGTAATGACGCTAAGAATGACGATAAGAATACACTCAAATAGGGATCTTCCCCGGTAAATGAATAGTTCTGTATGTATTATTCTTAAAATTAAAGAACTAACTTAGTCACTTACTGCTAAGTTCGTTTGCTCTCCATAAATGCATTACAGGGGTGTCAGTTACCCTAGCAGATGCAGGTTGTATTGACTTGTTGAAAAGTAGTATCTATTGCTCAATATTCTTAAAATAGCAATGTGGAAAAGTACTTAGATTGTCAACTGTATTGTACATACTAAAAAAGTTGATCATCATATTTTTTCCGAGCTTTATTTTCCAAACTAGGCCTGTTTCAAAATGAGACCAGGCCGTAATATGTAATGATTGGCATTGGCCACATTGTTATTGGTCTGCCCAATAGGTAGGAGGGAGTCTTTGCGGCTTCTAGTTTAGAGCTAAACCGAGGAGGACCTGAAATAACATGGTCTGGCTTCTCCTCAGAGTAGGGTGCCTGAAACCGAGAGCTCCGAATGGATTTTTCTACTCCGTCAACAAAAAAATGTTGTGTCGTTTCATCACAAAGCTCCTATAACCTAACCTCATAAAGTTTTCTAAGATTTAAGCCTGTAAGCTATAATATAATAGTATAATATATATAATATAATAGACGGTTAGATAGACAGACAGACTAATGTGATATAAGCACTGTTTATACTTTCATATAAGTACATTTCGTGAAAAAATGACAACTATGCTTACACATTTTATTAATTACCTTTACAAAATATTGAAATCTAACAACTTAGAAAAAATAAACTAGAAAACAAGAATGTAATTAATCTTATAATTTATGCCTTACATTTTATTATCTACTATACAATCTGTAAAACTGAAGTGTCTTTTATATGCTCAATTAATACGTTCATCATCATCATCATTATAACGCAGTCCACTGCTGGACACGGGCCTCTCCACTTGATTATTACTTTACATCCTTACTAATATTATAAACGTGAAAGTTTGGAGTATGTACATATGTTTGTTGCTCCTTCACGCAAAAACTACCGAACGGATTTGGATGAAACTTTACAGTAATATAGTTTATATATCAGAATAACACATAGGCTAGTTTTTACCGCAATAATAGGGATACACGCTGGCGGAGCCGCGGGCGAAAGCTAGTACTTAATATAACAAACGCGAAAGTAGCTCTGTCTGTCTGTCCGGCTTTCACGCCAAAACTACTGAATCGATTTAAAGGAAAATTGATATAAATTATCTTTAGTTACAATATTAACTTAAAGAATATCTACAATATTTACAAACATCATCGCTTACTGGTAGCGTTCCCAAAAGACTGGCAGTATTGCCACGTTGACTTGCACTGCTAATTCTCTGTGCTATATAAGGCCAGCCTTTCAGCATCAATCAGCTTAGCTGATTAGATTGATTTAGATGTTCTTTCTTATATTTAGGTGTATGTTGTTCTTATTCTAAGACCCATATTAGCAAATAAATGTTGATTGATTGATAGCCATTTTACACGATTTATATTAACTTCACCTGTATGTTTGTTTGATTGTAACCGACTCCTTTGGGTGCGATTTTGACCCACTTTAAACGGCCAGATTTCGTTCAAATTTTGTAGATTTATGGAGGACCGATGATAATACATAAATTTTATTATTCTAGAAAAAAAAAAATAGTTTAAAAAAATTTAAAACTTTAAACTCAAAAGTAGAAAATAATTTTAATGTACCAAAACGTCGCCCCACATTATATTAAAATTATTATTTTGGTTCCAATAAAATATCATGAAACAACAAAATTATATAGATTGTTTTGTCTTTATTTACACATTGATTAACTAAGCGTTAAGCCGCGTTTTCACAATAAGAGTTAAATAAAAAAAATAAAAAATAAACAATCTAGAGGGGCTGGATCTCTTGTTGATAACATGATGATGATAGCATGGTACGAAATTGTAGACAGATTTTTATCTGATGTAATCGCTATTAGCATATTTGCTACAGCTTCTAAACCTCGCCGCAGCAGATAAGTCGACGACATCTTGATTGTGTAACGAGACAAATAACCACAATACGAGTGCACTGCTATCGTGTGTAAACCACTATCCGAGTACACTCGTATGAAGCCGACTCGTACGAGTGTACTCGGTCCGAGTCAACTCATATTGTGAAAACGCAGCATTACGGTGACGATGCTATATTATAATTATATTTGTGACACAGCGTGAGTTACCTACTACATATTCGTCGTGTTATTAATTATTGTATGAATTGGAATTAATATGATCGCGTTATCGATTAATCCAAATCAATTTCAAATATCTTAGTGCCATTATAAAACAGCTTTATCCGTCCATCATCTCTGCTTTTTAATAAGTTTAAACGATAAAAATCATGAATTTCATTAATATAATAAAATGTTTTGTATCATTTTTGGCAAAACCTTACGAGTAGGTATATTTAAGGGTACTTGTATCATCATCATCATTATCATCAGCCTATCGCAGTCCACTGCTGGACATAGGCTTCTCCAATTGCACGCCACTTAGTACTTGTATACATTTAGTTATATGATGTACTAACTGAACTATGTCACCCGCGGTAGTTGTGTAGCATTGCGGGGTGAATTTAGTCTAAGAAAAGTAGCCTAAGGGACTTTACACTGGCCACGCGTTCACGCGCGTGGCAGCAGATGCTAGGCATTGTTCAATTTCGTATATAAATGTGTTTACTGCGGGGGCAGAATCTGCTAGCGGCACGCGCTCACGCGCCTAGGCGCGTGAGCGCGTGCCGCTGATTCTGCTCCCGCGCGCTTAGGCGCAGCAGTAAACACATTTATATACGAAATTGAACAACTCCCAGCAATTTGGGATATGAAATGCAAAGAATACAGACGACGACGACCCAATGGAGTACTAACCTTTAATTCGGCGCGGGCCGCGTACAAAGCCGACAGGTGCGTTGGCGCGGTAAAATCTGCTCGAACGGGCAGATCTGCTCCACCGTCGCCGCGCGCGTTATCTGCTGCCACGCGCCTAGGCGCGTGGGCGCGTGGCCAGTGTGTGAAGTCCCTAACTACTAGTGAAGGGGCCGACAAAATCGCTCTAGCCATTCAAGACATTAGGCGCAACAAATAGACAGATAGACGGTTAGATAGACAGACAGACTAATGTGATATAAGCACTGTTTATACTTTCATATAAGTACATTTCGTGAAAAAATGACAATTTGAAATGGAGAACAGACAGTTCGATTTATTCGTATAGTAATGTTACTACTACTTTTTGCATCATGAAAAGCCTTCATAAGATAATTTTAACAAAAAGGAACCGACTTCAATTAAAACCTATTCCGAGTACCCAAATCGCGACATTGTGCCTATGATATTTTAGGAGTTCCCTCGATTTCCTTCGGATCCCATCATCAGATCCCGATATGGTGACAATGAGACCACCTGTAAGCAACGCCCATTCCAATGCAAAAATAATTTTTGAAATCGGTTCATAAAAAAATTATCGGTGTAAGTATCGGTTGAAATTATCGCTGAACATACATAAAAAAAAAAAGATTCCGACGAAACGCACCTCCTCCTTTTTTTTGAATTCGGTTAAAAATAGACTTCAATACGAAACGTCGGCAGACCAAAGACCAGTGTTGTTTATTGGTTATTTTGAAGAGTACGGAGTATGAATAAAAGATAGATGAATAGAAAATTCTATATTAGTACACCGTGTTGCAGATGGACAAGAACACAGAATAGAAATAACTGATATTAAAATTAAATGTACAAAGTGTAGTGGCCTCTGGCTTGATCTACCCATGCTTTCCATCAGCCAGATAAGATTAATTTTGGTAGGCTTAAATATAAAAAAAGATGGGTGACCATGCCAGAATTTTGATTAGTGAACTCCACTCTGGGATTCTACTCACGCTTTCCATCACTCTGAGTAAAGTCACTTTGGCTGGCTAATAAATTAAAAAATGTAAGTCATGGTAATAGATAGGGATAGGAATCTAAAAGCCAGAGTAATAAATAAATAGTCAAGCATCTATTACAAATGATTAAAATTGAAGTATGTGTTTGCAATTTGAAATTTCAAACAGTAAGAGTTTTTCACTAAATGCATATAGCAGTATATATACTCGTACCTAGTATACTTCCATAAAAAACTATTTTCAAAATTTTGTTTAACTGTTACGGTTAATTTCTGGAACGGCTCTACAGATTTTCACTGGCAGATTAATAATGATATTAGAAGTAACTTAAGCTTCTTTTATTTTAGAAAACCTTCTACTCGCGCTGTTACCCGCGGTTTCTGTAAAGGTACAACATTAACCAGCTACTCGCTATCTAAGTAGAATTTTTAATACAGAAATGTAATATAGAAACATATTGCATTAACGGTTACAGTTCTAGATCATTTACATACTTTAAATGATTTAATTTATAACACTAATTAACTTAAATAATATCCTACTAATATTATAAACGCGAAAGGTTGTGAGTATGTGTGTATGTATGTTTGTTGCTCATTCACGCAAAAACTACTGAATGGATTTGGATGAAACTTTACAGTAATATAGCTTATATATCAGAATAACACATAGGCTACTTTTTATTGCAATAATCGAGACAAACGGGCGAAATCTAGGTGATTATAAAAATACATTAAATAGTAGATGTCAAAATGTATCACTGTTTATCTCCTGTCAAAACTTCACAGGCATGCATAACACACTTGCATAGCAACCATAATGATATACGCGGGTAACACCGCGGGGCGCAGCTAGTTTACAATATTTAAATATAAGCGTCAAAAATTCCACCGCATCATCACTTACTTGCAGCATTACAAAAGACTTGCAGCATAGCAATGCTGCATAGCATTTTGACAATTATCTCTGTGCTAGAAAAAGGCCATCCTTTTGGTCATGAAACGTCAATCTGTTGCTTAGCGTCAATCTATTGTTCAGTTTAAACATAGCACGGTCCTGCATAACCAGCTGTACTTAGAAGATGTGATGGCGCGAGGGTGTCGACGCATGTTGCGTCCCACACCAAAGGCTTACCCATCTTCCATGGCAGTAACGATGTACCATCTGGTCTTTGACCATTGGGTTCACGTACTGTTGGAAAAACCTTATGAACATATTAAGATATGATCTACTTCGGTAATGGATTCAAAAATTATTTCTTGTACTACCCAATTTAAGAAGATCTTGCTAAAGATATCAATTAATAATTTTAACTTGGCGATAGGCCAAGATATTTTATCAATATTTTATGGAAATCATGAGTGTTTGTTGATCAAATCAGTTCTTCGAAAACATAAACTAACGTTTCAATTATGTTAAATGGGGTAGAATAACATGCCATGTAAACTAGTAAAGCAACATCATTTAAGATCATAATCATAGGTATTTTTCACTACATTTAGATTTGTATACGAAGGTTATTGAAAAAAATACCCTGATACGTAATTTTGTACTTACCACCTTTCTTTTGATAGGTCTTCAAAAATGATATTGAGGTTTCTAATATCACATTTGTCTAAACTGAATAGTATGCGCGAGAGATACTTCCAAAGTGGTAAAATGTTTCCCCCCCCTGTAATTTCTAAAATAAGAAAATGATAAAACTAAAAAAATATATGATGTCCATAATCCATGCAAACTTCCACCGAAAATTGGTTTGAACGAGATTTAGCTAGTAGTTTTTTGTTAATATATCATAAATCGTAAACCTCAATTTCCCTTTCATTCAATCAATACACTAATATTAAAACGTTGATCAAAGTTACAACGAACTACAAGAACTTTTATATGACGTTACTTGCTGCTACGGAACCCTTCATGGGCGAGTCCGACTCGTACTTGGCTGCTTTTTTTTAATGTGTTGTTTTTGTGTTTTAATAATTGTTAAGCAGTTTTGCTGGTGTATAAACAAAACAAACTCTAAAAAATATTTTAATCTACTATTGATATTGCAAGGTAGTAGAAAACGCGATATTAACAAGAATAGGCCGACTTCTCGGAGCGGTACTACTACATCATAAAAATATAAACTAAAATTACAGCATACGAATATCATACGAGCTAATGTGTTTCGTTAGCGATTGGGCGACTGGAGATATTTCGAAACCCTGTTCGAAAGAAGAAGGTATCGTTACCTTTCTAATTCTATAGCGAATAAGTCCCGTTTACATTAAAAAACAAAAGTATGTTTAAAGAAAATATCCAAACTCCGAAACAAATATTTGCGGATCACATAAACATGTGGTCCGACTATGGAATTGAACCCGAGACCTCAATCACAGCAGTCGCATACGTACAACAGTAATTGTGAGAGATATTTAATTATTTTGAGATTAACAAACATTTTTGCGATAAAAAAGTGAATGAAGCAATGTACCAGTTGATAGGGTAGTGGTGCAAAATCGAAAATAGTTGATCCAAAATAGGTATAAACAAATATATTTAGAAATCAAAATTATCATTTATCCACGTCTTAAAATCAGGATCTAATGAGAAAATCAATTCTCAACGATCTGTATAATGGATCTGGTTAGTGGATCTGCTGAGAATGAACTACGTAACATAGTTCGCCTACGGTGAACATATGATGATACTAGCTGCGCCCCACGGTGTTACCCGCGTATATCATTATGGTTGCTATGCAAGTGTGTTATGCATAGCAACCTGTGAAGTTTTGACAGGAGATAAACAGTGATATATTTTGACATCTAAGTTTTATGTATTTTTATAATCACTTAGCTTTCGCCCAAGTATCTCGATTATTACAGAAAAAGTAGCCTGTGTTATTCTGATATATAAGCTATATTATTTGTAAAGTTTCACCCAAATCCGTTCAGTAGAATTTGCGTGAAAGAGCAACAAACATACATACAGATATACGTATACATACACACAAACTTTCGCGTTTGTCATATTAGTAGGATTGTGCAGGACTCCGGCACATTTTCTACCGAAATAATAAAACGAAATATAATAAAAGTCTAAGATGTTTGTCAACGAGCAAATCTGTAAGAATAAATTAAACAGGGTTGTAAATTCAGTATTGATTCTTTATCGTAAAACGTATAGAATACATAATTTTTAGATGATGTCTGATAAGTGATAGGCACATTCAATACTCACGTTTGTACCACGGCATGCACACGTGAACAAAACTGTTTATCTTTTATCTCATCACTGTAAAATATAAAAAAAGCTTATTTTTTGCTATTTTTATCAAAAGCAAAAGTTTTCAATTATTATAATTAATGTCGCTTGCCACACCTCTTGTACTAAGATTTATCTGCGGCTAATGGAAGCTGATCTAAAGTAAAATAAAATATATTTCACTTCTAAAAAAGTAAAACATCACTACATATTATAAAACAAAGTCTTCTGCGTCTGTCTGTTCGCGATAAACTTAAAAACTACTGCACCGATTTTCATGCTGTTGTCAGCAATGGATAGATTACATTGATTCTCGAGAAAGGTTCTTGTATATAATTTGTCAAGTTTAAATTGTTTTTAAATACCTATGTCTAACCGTGCAAAGCCAGGGCGGACCGCTAGTATTAAGGGTTAAAGTATGAAATTGTCGATTTGTACTGTTTTTTCTTTCTTTTAACATATTTATTTAAACAAAATATGTAACTTTCTGTTTCTGCAGCGTTAGTTACGCCAGGGGGGTGTCACTCCGCAGTTTAGGTATAGTCGGCCGGCTGCCTGTCGAACAGACATCGTCAGAACAGTTCAGAGTTACACGATAGAAAGAGATGCAATTGTAGGTAAATATAATCGTAGTGATTCGGCGCTGTGCGATCTAAATTGAACTTAATCTTTTGACACCGAGGGTATCTATAACTTTAATTCACTTTTCGGAGTGAGTCTTCTGTGCTGGTACTATTATGTATTCTGTGGTTACACGTCGTAACTCGTATTTAAAAATCACTCGAATTTTCCGAGTGTCTATTTTTCTTGTCTATGCTGAATAAAAAAAACGACTGAAAGTCAATAATCGAATGATGCACATTTTTTAAAATAAGAACCTCATAGGTACGATTTGAAAAAGTTTCAATCAAAAATCTCAAACCATGAAGGTTCTATATGAATTTGAAGTACCTATTACAATAAAACGGTTATTTAATACTTAACCCGTATTATATATAATAAAGTGTAAATATAATACTACTGCTTTTTTTTCACTATATTAGTCTGAACATTTTTAACCTATTATATTTTATACCATTTGTAGTAGTTAGGAGACTTGTTACAGTGACTGATATAACGAGTGATCGATTACATTATAAAATTTCATGTGTTAGTTATATATCCAGCAGCACATTTGGGTAGGCCGAGAAAGCACTCAAAACCACTGGTGGACCAAAAGTTCGTTTACATTTCAAGTGATGATTTAAAAGAAATTTGTTACGTGAAATAACACCTTTTTTACACGGATTAGCTTCACATGTTTTCTTTCACCATGTTTGTATGTTTGTAACCGACTCCTTTGGGCGCGAGTTTGACCCACTCACACAAAAAAATAAATTTTCTAAAAAAAAATCGTTTTAAAAAACTAAACAAACACCATTTTAAACTAAAAAGTAGAAAATAATTGTAAAAGTAAAAAACAACAATGAACACATTGTTTTGTAATTCTTATTTCTTGAAATTGGATTGGTAAAATCGCGCACCCCGAAAAAGAAAAGACTTGCCTTTTGTCTAATGTAGTGGTTTATAACACGTTTCTTTATTTCTAGTGCTGACATCATGAACATCGTCAAAACTTCGTGAATTCTTTACATGAAATAAATTTCCTTAAAAGTATTGAGATGCAACTGTCAACCGAACACAACAAGTGGAGCAGTTATTACACTGCTCCACTTGTCAAACGAACAGTTTTTTTACTAAATACTACATTGTTTCTGGTAGAAACAATGTGTCACCAATGGTTCTTCCGGAACGCATATTGTAGCTAGAAGCGTCCTAAGGTTGGTCACGCCGTGGCACGCGTGATACTATAAGTAATAATATTTTATTTAAATGTGCCATTTATTTTAAAGTAATTATTAATTCGCTATTATTGCAAAGGCTAGAAAAATGTCAAATAAGTTGAAAAACGTGAAAATGTTTGTCTTTGACACTTTATATAATATATTTAGGTTATTATCGTTATCCTGAGGAGGAACTAAAATAACATGGTCCGGGTCCTCCTCAGAGAGACAGGCCGTCGGGGTGTTTTTAGTGGAATCTCCCCGAGGAGCCGGAGATCCGAAGGGATTTTTACGCCCCGTCAACAACGAAAAAAAAGGTTATTATCGTTATTCTTCATTTATAGGTCACAGAAAAAGCTGTTCATTTATAATACAAACTAGCGAAAAACGGTACGTAGCCTAAAAACAGCGTTACAACGCTGTTTTTAGGCTACGTACGTACGTACTTTTTTACAAAAAAATACACAATCATTAATCCTATTTGGTTAAGATATCATTTACACAGAAGGTCATTTTTTTCCACACATTTTGCACCTGCCAAAGTGACTACTCTACCTGATGGAAACCATGAGTAAAATTTAATAGTAGTGGACACCATGCTTATAGCGAATGTAGATAATGCAGTACACCCACACTTTGGCGGCTTATAGAGTTGCTTCTGCATCACTGGGCCTGCGGTCTCGAACAGGCATCTCGTGCTATGAGTGAAAATAAGAGAGTGAGAATGAGCGTGGCTCTACTGGCTTAAATAAGTAATTCAAGCTGTAAGTAAACATTGGATCTAAGTCTGATATTAATTCATTCCAGTAGCTTTCACCTTAGCCAAGCATAAGTCGGTCATTCGGGGGTTAAGCCTCCTGATCTTTTTAGCCTGCGGTAGTGCTCATCGACGCGGGCGCGAGTGGCCGCAGGACAGTATCACATGTCTCATATACATTACGTGAAAACCGAAGCCTTTCAACTTCGCTGTCACATCGTTTTCCGCTTACGCCAATTGCTAACCGCTGTACACCATATGCCTATGATATTAAAATTGCCCGTAAATATGCCCTACCTAATATAAAGCAGCAAAAGTAGTAAGCATCAAGTAGTAAAATAAAGCTTATTTGAGGCACAGACCCCTAGAAACATTATTGAAATTAGTTCTTTATCTCGAAATCTATTATATCTGCAAAAAAACGAATAATCAAGTAATATAATCAAAATGATGTCCTTATCTGATCCAATTAAAATAAATGCCAGAAAGTCGTACTAACATTTCTATGTTAAATATGTGTCGAGACTCAATAATTAACATATTTATCATGTATTTTATACCTTACCTAAGAGCATATATCACAAAAAACACTGGTCGCGTACAGGCTTTGATCATATCGCTATGGACTGATAACGACGGGCCAGGATGTGATAAAGACACACTAGCTGTTATAAAAAAGGTTCTCAGTTCTCCTTCGAACAACTGTGGCTATTGTTAGAACAATAACAAAAAAAATGTATTTGATATGTGTAAAGAGTAATTCAATATTTTTGAAAAGCGTCTTTTAAGATAAATAAATATGTTGCTAAGCGCCAAATCAAATCAAATACCGCCTGGCCAAATCGGTTATTTTTTCAAATTTCATTAAGGCAGAACTACGAATAAATAATAAGTCAGGAAGTCTAACTCGGAACAAATTTCACACAAAAAGTGGCCCAACTTGAAACCAAAACGACTTATGAAACAAAAAACAATCATAACCGAGGTTAGAAATAGACATTGTTTGTGATTGGTTTGAATTCAAAACAAAAGCAGGGATTGGTTCATGCGCTTGCTGCAATGTCTGCTATGACAGCAGCGTGAACGATGATAAGTAATAAGTCGACCGAACAGTTAATAAAATAATAAAACAATATAATTGTATAATTTTTATATATTTTTTGTAATAAACTCTATGTCCCTCGAAATATAATTAATTTATTAAGTTTTTGCCTAGAAGACATTAAAAAAGAATCTTTTTTCGCAATATTTATGGATAGGTCTTCAAAATGATACTGTGGTTTCCAATATCATTTTTTTATAAACTAAATAGTTTGCGCGAGAGGCACTTCGAAAGTGGTAAAATGTAGTGAAGACGGATTCTGAGAAATTCAACGATTACACATTTTATAAAAAAAAATAAGGAGATGACGATGAACTACGGAATCCTAAAAATAGAAGTAAATAAATCATAATAAATATTTTGGACATCTGACACACAACATCATCTAGTCCCAAGCTAAGCAGAGCTTGTGTTATGGGTACTAGGACAACTGATATAAATACATAAACATACTTTTAAGTCATCACTTTTTGATCGGGCTGAATAGATTTCAGATTTAGAAGAATACAATACAATAGAATACAATAGAATACAATCATCTAGAATAGAATATATAAGAATAGAATACAATCATCTATATCTGATTCATATAATAATATTAGTTAATTTCAATTCGAGATCACCACTAAGTTTGACAAGTTCAGATTTTTCTGAAATTTGTTTTAATAGGTGTAGTAAATAGAAATCCACTATTTTTGCATGAAATTAACGGTCGCGTGGTCGCGAGCAGGTCGTGTGGGGGCAACAAAAGGCACCACAGTGGACACCGGGCAGTGGTCAGAGAAGTCTAGAGGGGCGAGGGCACATGAACTATCATAAGATTTCTTTTTCAGAATTTTCGAGTCAGCCGTTTAGCATTTAGAGGAGGAGGACGACGTGTTCTAACAAAAAAATGCCGTTTAAAGTTGAATAACTCACAAACGTATAACGAAATCAAAAAAAATCAGTCTGAGCAACCTGTTGATGTTTAGACATGACCTATCTAATGATACCCCTAACGATACAAAAAATCACCAACACTTTACGTGCAGGGAGGTAACCCATTTTTTTTTTATTATTTTACTTAAGCACGTTGTCGACGAAATAAAAACACATATCCATGCAAAGTTTCACTTTTCTAGCACTTACCGCTTTGACGGTAAGTCGAGGACGGTCAAACGGAGGTGATGAATCAATCATTTTTTAAGGTTCCGACTCATAAACTACGGAACCCTAATAAACTGATTAAAATTAGTGAACGACGCTCGTAACAATGTAAAAATATACGAAAACTAAATACGTAAATGTTTTTATTTTATCCTTTCCTAAAAAATGCTTTTTTTTATTTGAATTAGACTGAAATCCGGTCGACCGTCTCTGATACGAATCGTGTATCCTGATTTTTTTTTCCAAAAGGTGACAACCCTGCAGTTTCAGCAGCTTGACGATTAACACATCCATTTCTTGTTGTGGTTCCAAACACAGATTCCATATCTAGTTCTTCAACCAATTCCTTCGCGTTTAAAATAGCATTTATAAAGACTTTATTCTAGCAAGAAAGTGCAGCTTTTTTCAAAATTTGTGTGCTTTTGTTTACTTTGACTGCCTTTTTGGTCTGGTGGTAAGCGTATGCGACTGCTGATGAAGAGGTCTCCAGTTCGATTCCCGGGTTTGACTTAATGTTTGTCTGATCCACAAATAATTGTTTCGGAGTTTTGGTGTTTTCTATGTATTATATGTGTGTATTTACAGAAAAAAGTATGTTTATGTATTTATATCAGTTGTACCCATTATACAAGCTTTGCTTAGTTTGGCGAATAGATGGAGTCGTGTGTAAGATGTCCGAAACATTGAGCTTCGGCGCTGGTTCTGCCGGCCAGAGAGCATGAGCATCATCCAGCAGTGTAGTAACCGTCCTCATTATGAGTGCACACGATGCAGAATGATCACCAACACTATGGCGGCCTACTGAAATGCTTCTTCCTAAAAATTAAATAGGTATTATTAGTACGAAAATATTATTTGAGATTGAACAAAAATGGAATTAGAGACTAGGTTTATTTAATTTTAATTGTGTAACAACTTTAACAAATAATTCACACTATTATATTAGTAAGTATAAAATAATAGCTTAGAACTTTATTGAAAGTAGGTATACAGCTGTAAGAAGTAAATTTATCTTTATATTATCATTTTCAGAATAAAATATTTGTAAAAAAATCTGCGTAATCTAATTTGACTTATCACGCAAATATATTCACAGAGTAAGTGAAATTTAATTAACTTACATGAAAATACTTAATGACTTCATTTAAAAGAAATAATGTTATCTGGCCCGTTTTCCAGCATACGTTTAAAACATCGCTTAGATCGCCTACATTTACTTCTGATGTTAATGAAAATGTATCTTAATGTATTCAAAGCATCCATCCTTTTCTATCGAGCTAAAGTGATACCAAACTCAAACTATCATCGAGGCGCACGATGAATGGACGCGCGATGTTGCCGCCAAAATTGTAACACCCTTCGGTAAAATGAACTCGTGCTCCATACGAAATACCCTAATCCAAATTCAACTTTAGTAAACCTTTTTTTTTTTAATTACAACTCAAAACGCTGTGCTGTAGTGGTGGTACTTTGGGCATCAAGAAGACAAAATAAATGAAGAAGTCAGCCGTTGCATTCGTAAGTGAATATTTAATATTTTGTAATGTGTATTTGTAATGCGATGTGTTAAAATTAAACATAGTGCATTAAATAATTTTTTTTCCAAACGTGTTCAAGACATAAGTCTTAAAGGAAAAATGAGTTTTAAAATGTTCTTTAAAATTATCTGTGCGTGATGTGAAACTTTAGATAAGAGTTTATGAACATATTTATTTAGTTCCGCGTTCCGTAGGAAACATTTTTCTGTCTTCAGCGGTTTAGTATCGGAGAGTTGTGTAAATATTAACATATTCATTTATAATGAATAAGATGAGTAATTGTTTATGATGCGAGAAACATTTTGTGTTTAGGTGTAGCCACTGAATATTAAAGTTTCGAAGACCAGTGTAAAGTAAGTTTCTGAAATAACTCAGAGCTCTACAAATGTTTTTTTTATTGTTTTACTTTGTTGAATAGGTATTTCAATATTTTGGGGACAGTAACTGTTTTATATGAGGACGAAAGTGTATTTCAATATTAATAATAATGTTTTTTTTTTTACTAATTATTAATATTATAATTAATTTACTAATAGACACCTGTCCTTACTTTTAATTGAATTTAAAAATAACATAACCTCATCAAGTTTTCATGTAAATAAGTTTCATATGACGTTATGTTAATTAAGTCCTTTCAATATAACTAAAGATTTCAAGTTTCAAACAACATTTTAAAACAATCTCAGAAGCTCATTCGCTTTAAAATATATTTTTATGAACTTCAAACATGCACACATAAATTAATGAAAGATGGCCTGGCCAGACAGACTTTTAAAGGTAAGATTTTTTTTCTGGAAGAACCTGGTCCATGTTATTTCAAATACTCCTCGAATCGAAATCACACCTAAATATGCTAACGGAAGAAAATATTTCCAAAATTCAAAAGGATTCAACTCTAATGACATTTTGTGCCATAATTTATCTACAATATGTATGTATTCAGAAATTATCACCGAAGTTATCACCAGTCTATTTAGGATAGTACCGGCTCTGTCTAGTTTGCCATGTGTAAGATGCATGTCATTATAATTATTTCTTAAGAATTGTCACATTGGCATTATTTAAAAATATAAAAGAATCTTAATGGAGGTCATACTATAAAAAAATATTACATCAATTCTGTCATATTTCGTTGGTGAGTGTGAGACCAGAGACCCATATTACACCAGTCTGACGGCCGCCATGGGGTGGTTCACCATGCTACATCACTCACAATGAGGATAGTGACCCCTACTCCTGAAACAAAAAAAAGCGGTCAAGTGCATGTCAGGTCACGCATAGAATAGGTTTCCGTAGTCTTATACAATGTCTTAAACAAGTGGAATTAAAATCGTCTCCAACAAATAATTATTATGTTAACTTATGATTTCGTTATTTTTTGTACGAAGTTTACCAAGTAAGCGTATTTTACAAGTATAGACCTCTATTACTCCTGAACTATCAAAGCTATCTAAGCCGTTATAGTTTTCTTTTAAAGTTCATCATGGTTGATTTCATTTTAGATTCTATCGTGATTTCATTTTAGATTTTTCGAGCCAGCCGTTTTGCTTTTTGAAGGGAGGAGGATGCTTTGTTTTAACAAAAAAAATGAAAGGAAATTTAAATAACTCACAAACAACTACCTAAATAAAATGGTCTTAGCATCCTCTCAATGTTTTTAAAGAGCTATCTAATACCCCACACACAAAAAAAAACTCCACTTTACGTGTTCAGGAGGTACTCCATGTGGCCTTGTCATATTTATATAGGTACGAAGGGTAGGTAAAGTGGATAAGGCCGAAGAAAATTTATTGCATAATGATATAATTCTTCACAAGCTTTTGATGCTAATTTATTCTTAAAAATAAAATATTGCTTAATTAAATAATATTTAATTTAATAAAATGTTTAAACCATAAGGCGAAATCGGTCAGATAAAAGTGTTTGAAGTTTATTTAATAGTGTAATAGAAGTACAAATGAGTTATTTATTATAATATTTCTTATAATATATAATTTGTACTTCTATTACACTATTAAATAAACTTCATACATTCAACTTCATATACTATGGATTAAGTATAAACTGCAATAAAACCAAAATTCTAATTACCTCCAAATCTCAATCCATAGCCAGCCATATTGAAATTCACAACAATCACATAAAACAGGTAGAAAGCTAGTATCTAGGAAGCCGAATAACACAGGACTCGAGATGTTCTCCGGACATAGTAGAGAGGATAGCAATCGCGAAACAAGCCTACAACCGCAAAAAACATCTACTTAAGGCAAAGATCAACATAAACATAAAAAAACAGCTCATCAAAACCTATATTTGGAGCATTGCCCTTTATGGCTGCGAAACGTGGACGCTGACTCAAAGAGACAGGGATAATTTGGCAGCATTTGAAATGTGGTGCTGGAGGCGGATGATGAACATCAGTTGGACAGAGAAAAAATCCAACGAGGAAGTCCTACTAATGGTTGATGAAGAAAGGAGACTTCTGAATACTGTTGACAACAGAAGAGGCAAAATGGTTGGCCATTTGATAAGACACGACAACCTTTTTAAAACCATTCTAGAAGGAAAGATAGAAGGTAGAAGAAAACACGGAAGGCCTAGATTGGCGTACAAACAACAACTAAAGGAGAAAGTAGGAGTCGTGGCCTATCAAGATGTCAAACGGATTGCGGAAAACAGACAGGAGTGGCGATTGCTCCACCGACAAGGGACTGACCCTTAAATTAAGAAGAAGAGACTTCTATTACACTATTAAATAAACTTAAAACACTTTTTTCTGACCGATTTCGCCTTATGGTTAAAACATTTTATTAAATTAAATATTTTTTCATTATGTAATATTTTATTTTATTAAAGTAATTCTTTATTGGTTTATTAAAAAGTTTTAATAATTAAGTTTATTAAATAGTGGAATAGATTTACAACTAAGTTAAATTTCAAGAATTTATTTTAAGAAATTCCATCAAGCGCCGACAATCGCGATTTTAAATTACATAGAAGCTAATTTACGTTTCAATATTTTTGTAGTTATTATTTTTCACTGACTTAGACTGCATACGCATATTCTTTTAAAAGTATAGGTATTTACATTTCGTTAAATAATTAGACTTCTGATGAGTTGTTATAGAACAAATAAAAATATATTTCATAGTATAAAGTGACTTCGACTGCCTCCTTGGTGTAAAAAACTCATTATGTTAATCTACTCCAATCAAATTTAAAAAATAATTACAGTCTATACAGTTTTTACTGTAAAATAGTTGACGATACAGTATATTTAAAGAAGAAATACTGTTGGCTAACAAAATCAAATGCATTAAGTATCTTGTATGCCGCGGTACTGTCCTGTAAAAAGCAATCTTTTAAATGCAATCGAACGTCTCGCCTAATACTCAGGAACCTGTTCTTTGTGTATGTGAACGTGCCTTACAATATGCATGAGGCACAAATAGCCAAATTGCCCTAAGTGATTAGAATTAATTGCAGATGCTAAGCAACGACGTTACCGTTGGTTCCATGATACCATGAGCGTCTCCGTGATTCGGAGGACACGTTAAACGGTCAGTCCCGGTTATTATCATAGTATAACAGTCATGAACCTTAGTTGGAGGCCTTCGGGTTGTTCAAAAACATCCAACGGCAAGCCCAACCCGCACTCGGCCAGCGTAGTCACGTATGGTCTTAACCATCTCCTGTAAACAGTCCCGATCTCCGCGGTGGTGCATTATGTTGTCTGATTAATTGAAATTAATCTAAATGTTCTCTAAAGGTCAATATCCTATGAATTTAATATAAGGGAATATATACTTTCTGCCAGTTTGATAAAAATCTCATTACATCTCCCACTTCAAGATAAAGTATCTTAAATTTGTTTGCCGAAAACCCGTATGTCAACGTAGGAGGTATAAAACGAATTCTTTAGATGCCATACGCAATACCTAGGATTACACATTGTTACGCAACATGTACATAAATAAAAATTAATCACGGAAATGAATATACGCAATTAACTTCCAATCTGCTGAACCTAATTGGATATTTAGTTTTAATAAATCACTTTTAAAAACTGTGTTTCTTTTAAATCTCATGATATGAAAAATGAGTGAAGATTTAGCAAATATTCGACGGTACGAAGTGCGGCGTGTTAGCTAGTAATTAATAATCTTATTAAGATGCCTCAGCATTATAGACACATATAGACGAGAGATATAGACGTAGTTAAAAAACATATTTTTACAATGGCAACAACAAGCTATGATCCTATTAAATATATTATTAAAAAGAATTAGAAATGACAGTAAGTCGCAAGTTTCAAATATATGATTTACGGAATGTTTTTGTAAAAAAAATATAACGTGTCTAATGTGTTTTTAGGGTTCCGTAGCCAAATGGCAAAAAACGGAACCCTTATAGATTCGTCAAGTCTGTCTGTCTGTCTGTCTGTCCGTCCGTATGTCACAGCCAATTTTTTCCGAAACTATAAGATTTATATTGTTGAAATTTGGTCAGTCGATGTATTCTGTGAACCGCATTCAGATTTTTACATAAAAATAGAAAAAAACCTTCCTTTTTGGGGGTCCCCATACTTGGAACTGAAACTCAAAAATTTTTTTTTCATTAAAACTATACGTGTGGGGTATCTATGGATAGGTGCTAAAAAATGATATTGAGGTTCCTAATATCATTTTATCTAAACTGAATAGTTTGCGCGAGAGACAATTCCAAAGTGGAAAAATATGTGTCCCCCCCCCTCTAACTTCTAAAATAAGAGAGTGATAAAACTAAAAAAAATATATGTTGTACATTACTATGCAAACTACCAACGAAAATTGGTTTGAACGAGATCTAGTAAGTAGTTTTTTTTTAATACGTCATAAATCGTAACACGCAATTTACCTTTCATCCAATCAATACACTAGTTTAAAAACATCGATGAAAGTTACAACGAACTACAAGAACTTTTATATGATGTTACTTGCTGATACGGAACCCTTCATGGGCGAGTCCGACTCGCACTTGGCCGCTTTTTTTATAGTCTGTTCATGTCATAGAATCATTAGACTACAAATTGATTGATACGATAAGCTTAATATATGATAATATATAAGATATAAGATAGCACTTAATAGTTTGTGTTTTTAGGGTTCCGTACTTCAGGAGTCGGAACCCTCATAGTTTCGTTATGTCCATCCGTCCGATCGTTCTCAACTTACCGTCTAAACGGTTCATGCTAGAAAAATGAAACTTTGCACGGATGTGTGATGATTTTTTTTGTCGCGTCTGCGAGAACTTTAAAGGAAAACTATAACGGCTTAGATAACTTCGTTAGTTCAAGAGTTATGAGACCTAACTTGTAAAATACGCTTCGTACAAAAATAACGAAAAAATAAGTAAACATAGCAATTATCTATTGGATTTTGATTTTGAATTCACGTGCCGTTATCGGTGACTACGGAACCCTATTCTGTGCGTAGCCTGACAAGCAATTGTCGTTTTTTTTAATATGTTTAACATTTTTATGTTCTTTACCTTATTTACAAGCTTAAAACAATTTTTTGTAGTTTGTTTTTGAAACTCGAAGTTTTTGCACGCGATCTTTAATCAAATATGAAGAACCTTATTTGTTAAGATTGTACTACATTGACCGCAGCAACCATGTAGCTCTATGACATTAACACATCATATATTATAGTCATCATTGAGGTTGAGCGTCGACAATTGGCTTCTGTAAAGGATGTTCTATGGCTGGAATGATGATAGAATGAGTTACGACTACCTATAAGTATTATTGTAACCGGAGATGGGGGCTATTTCTCAAGCAATATTACAGTAGCGATACTTTAATAAGGTGTCAATCACCTTGGCTTTAAGGTTTCTTTTTATCAGTGAAATTTTATATGAAACTACATCGTGAATATTGTTTTACAACTTTGCCGTCAGTGGTTTTTATGTACGTATTTATATATATTAATTTCAATTTCATCTGATTCAAATGTTAAGATGACATTAACCTAACTAAACCACAAAAGAGCCGATTTTTTTACGTCATTATATGTACCAATTAAATATAAATGTATTTTGGTGACGTCAAAAATGCTTAAAAAATAAATTGAAATGTCATTTGGAGCCAGAAATGTTAAAAGAACAAAAACTTATTTGCAAGTCTAAATAATATATGTAATGATATTATTATAAATATAGATTTGTTAATTTAATTTATACGAACAGTAATTCAGATAAATCCAGGCTGGACCAAAAGTTCGTGTACATTTCAAATGATGATTTAAAAGAATTTAGTTATGTGAGATACAAACTGTTTATTCATTATTAAAGTACATAAATGATGATTTTATTTTTTGTAAATTATACACGTTCCCGAAGGATCGCTTGATGTTCAAGGTCGGCCGGATCATAGTTAATTCATTGTTCAACCTGTCTCCTCAAACTTTTGTAGCTATTTTCTAATCCATTGAATAGATGGAGCTTAATTTTTACCCCGTATGTTGGTCTTGCTGAACTTTTGGTCCACACTGGATGTATATACATGTTTAACTAAAATGTTATAACTGAGTAATGCACATGCCCATTTGGGCTTATATTTTCCATAGCTGTATCATGAGGAACGATCCTTTATGTCTGTTTTGTTAGTATAAAAAATAGTTTTGTTCCAGAAACAAAAAAGGGGTAAAAGTTTGTTGTTGGTTGTTAGTTGTTTGTTGAAAAAAGAAAATCTATAGAAATACGAGACACGAAATTCCCCGGGTCATCTATATTAGTTATTTATAAATTTATGGAACCTTTGATTTATTTTTCTCGCAGTTGTGTTCTTTGTGTTCGTTTCATGTATGTTTGTAAAGTCCCCCGCGACACAGGAATTCATATTCCTAATGCGGGAGTTGTCTTTTTAAAGAAAGAAAGAAAGAAAAGTTGTGTTAATTACCAATTCATAATCGTTCTCCCATGATAAGGTCCATGTGTTTTTTACTCGATACAAAAACCCAAGTGGTTCTAAATTATAAATTTATGTAGGAGAGTAAAAGAAAAGTCAAGGAGATAGTTAAAGGGTTGGAATATTAAGAAACACCCTAGTAAACACAAAGTAAATAATCGTAGGTACGGTTCCCGTTCAATCTCCTTTTTTAAATTATTACTTGTTGTTTCTTTCAATAATTGATTCTTTATTTATAGGAAATGTTCTCAACGAACACCAAGACTGGAAAAGACTCACCGTTCGACTACCAGATCCCGGAGCTCGAAGAGGTATTGGGGCCGACTTCCACAAAATTGCCTTGCACACTTGTATGGACAGATGTAACAGTACACACAAAACTAAAAGATGGGAAACTAAAGAGATTAGTTAATAGCGGTAAGTAAATCACAAACGTTACATGTAAGTTATACTTAGTAGCTAATTATAGTTGTATTTACACAGACACCCATGGGACTGAATAGAGTGGTATTCAGTCCCATGGGTGTTTAAAAAACGTGTAATAAAACTTTTTAGCAATCAAAATTCGTCAGAATCGAACTTAATTTGCTCTAAATAGTTTGTAAATATTAGACGAGCCGACATACATGTATTGGTTTAATTGCTTGGTTTTAAAGATTTTTTTATGTATTAGTTTTATTGCTTTCTTATAAAACATTTAATTTAATTTTACAACTTCATTGTACACCAATAAGGTGAATTTTGTACACAGACATAAATAAAAAGTAAGAATTTGGTATTACAATACGCAGTCTTATCGCTCACGGCGATTTCTTCCAGACATAATTTTAACAAAAACGAACCGACTTCAATGAAAAACTATTCCGAGTACCCAAATCGCGACATTGTGCCTATGATATTTGAGGAGTTCCCTCGATTTCCCTGGGATCCCATCATCAGATCCCGATATCGTGACAATGGGACCACCTGTAAGCTACGCCCATTCCAATGCAAAAAGAATTTTTGAAATCGGTTCATAAACGACGAAATTATCGCTGAACATACATAAAAAAAAAAAAAAAAAAAAAAAAAGATTCCGACGAATTGAGAACCTCCTCCTTTTTTTTGAAGTCGGTTAAAAAGGTTGTCTGTACCCAAAATGTAATCCGTCAACATCCTTACAAAGGTGTAAGGATGTTGACGGATTACATTTTGGGTTGACATGATACATGTTATTAATAATATTTAAACCTACTACATTACATACTTGCAATGGCTGATGGGTGATGATGATGATGATGATGAAACCTACTACATAGATCTACAGTAGTTTTTAGTTATTTGGTATAATTTTAAAATTTTGTTATAAAGAATGGTTTATCTTGTAACAAAATAGAAATAACTTGATAATTCCGTTATTTTACGGTTACGGTTATTAAGGTTGTGCGCGTGTTACGTTTAAACAAAGGTGTTTTCTCTTCAAAAGTATCAAATGTCATAAAGTATCTTTCAGATCAAATGGATTATAAGGTAGGATCCATCAATCAATCCAACAGCTAAAGTAAGATGTACCTTTTTTGTTGCTTTAATCTACTAATAAAATATAGTAATTAGTAGAATACAGCTACAAAAAAATTGATTGCAAAAAATCAAGACATTAATAAACCATTTTTATTTAATCTTAAGAATTGTGTATGTTCTTAAACTAAGGTAAGCATACCTAAATAATTTTAAGTCGGTGCTAAACATGACAATTAATTAATAAAGTTACTGTCAGAGAAAGAACATCGCTTTATGTGATCATGCAGAGCGTATTTTTTGGAGTGCTTATGTTTACCGCTGAAGATTTCAAGTTGCATTTTTGATTTAGAATTAATTAGGTATGCTTCCATTACTTTAAGAACTTCGTTATTAGGATTAAATAAAAATGTTTAATTTTTTCCTGCTTTTCACTTTGTCTAGTCATCTGATTTTTTTTAAAGCTTTTATTAAAAAGTTTTATTAATTTACACATTTTATTTAACATAACTTTGGGGTTCGTTGTTGGGACTATAATTATCTGAAATTTTGTCAATATGCTGCTTTTGTAATGAGTATGGTGACTTCTGAAATATGGAAAGACCGTAACATTTCCAAAAGAACAATAATAACATTAATGTTTCAGTTATAGTTTTAGTGGTGTAGTAATGAATAAGCCTATTTTTGTAACATGTGTTCTTAACCGCCTACAGTTTTGAATAGATGTAAAATTGCCTCTACTGATGGTCGTCAGGATAAACCTAACGACTACCAGTGGTGGTAGTTTTAGTTGGGAGTGATCATTATTTTTACACTTAAATGACTTTTATTTTTGTTCCCAACCATCTTCGGTTGTGGTGGTTCAAAATTATGTATCAAAGTCTGTGACTGAAATTTATTTTTAAAAACGTGGAACGTCATTATTCTATGACTCTTCTGTTTTATCAAATTATCATAAAAAAAAATTAATTAGAAGTGAGATTGGTTACCCTTTAATTCACTGAGGAACTGCCCGACTGAGATCAACGCTACAGGAATTCATTAATTATCTAGTATTGTTGTATTATATTTTTCCAATTAAATAGTTCAAAAAGTTGATATAAAAAATTAAAGTACATTGTAAAGTTAACTAACAAAAGGGGGAAAACCTTAATACAGCATCATTTTCTACATTCGATACTGTTTCTAATATGTATAGTTTTTGAATGTAGATGGTTTATCTAATATATAAAATTCTCGTGTCACAGTTTTCGTTGCCATACTCCTCCGAAACGGCTTGACCGATCTTTATGATACTTTATATGCATATTCAGTAGGTCTGAGAATCGGCCAACATCTACTTTTGATACCTCTAAAACGCGAGCGGAGCCGCGGGCATCAGCTAGTCTAATATATAAAATTCTCGTGTCACAGTTTTCGTTGCCACACTCCTCCGAAACGGCTTGACCGATCTTTATGAAACTTTATATGCATATTCAGTAGGTCTGAGAATCGGCCAACATCTATTTTTGATACCTCTAAAACGCGAGCGGAGCCGCGGGCATCAGTTAGTAACAATATATATTACTTATTATTTCCATGGTTATAAGTTTAACATTTTGTAATGTGAATTTTATCGTTTGTTGCAGTGAGTGGCATCGCAAAACCCGGCACCATGACAGCTCTGATGGGTCCTAGGTAAGCTCTCTTCATTACAGGTCTTGATAAATTATGTAAATTGTTAGTCTTATCTTATGGTGGTGAATGTGGTGGCGGATTAAAATACATAATAAAAGTAAGTAATATAAAGTGAAAAGTGTGGAAGAAGAATTATAAAAAAAAGGAGTGTCAGTCTCCTACTCGTCCTACGGCTATAAGATGCGGTTAAGAGACAAACTATGCAGGACAACATCACTTCTGTGACAACGAAAACTTGAAACAAAATCTAAATCAACAATTTTGGCTAGCGTGATATCTGACTCCTAAACATCCTTACTAAGGTTAGGCCTAAGTCTAGTAGTGAACTATTGAAGTCTGTTGCTATTGAATGGATAACTTAGCAGAAGATACCTCAGTCATCTGATGATAAGTTACTTGACAGTTACTCCTCTGTAAGTCCACACCTCCTCAAAAGTTTTCGAGAGTGATATCGATGATTCCATGAGAAGCAACACAGGTATTCATTAATACATTGTTAAACCGTGGCAACTCCTGTTGAGTCTAATCTATAATTAACCGAAACATGGCTTTCTCACGGTTGAAGTTTACTTTGCTCCCCCACACAAATACGAACGTTAGATACTTAGCTTTAAATATATTATAGACAAAATCAATCCATCCGCGATTTCCATTTGATTGAAATGGTGTCAAACAAATAATAAGTCGTGTGGAAATGTAACTATACATACCACTACACGTCTCACGTTACACTCACTGTTCCGGGGCTGCGTTACTTGTTCAGGGTTGCTACTGGCCGAATACTGTTGTAAATATGCTCATAAATGCAAAAAAGAAACCTTTTATAACTCTTCCGCTAGAATCTCGATCTACCTCTGGCTACTGATCTGAATTCCTTCAATCTTTCTTTTAAAAAACCTAAATCGACTCTTAACTTCTCACTATTAAAATAGATTTTTATGTTTTATTGCTAAATGAAATTTTCACCGGATCAAAAATGTCACAAGTGTGTTGAATTTTTTAACCCACGATCGTAGACCCAGTAGAATGTACGATACTCGCTTTGAACTTATTTAATCTTCAGGATTCTTTCATTGATAAGTTTATCACTGGTGAAACGTAATACTTAAAATAATCGCATTTTAAGTTCCTTTTTGGTTTTGAAACGCCGCCCGCTATTTCACGTTACAGTTTATATACAGTTACAACAATATTAACTCCTTTTACGTTATTATAATAATATTTGTAATTCTATTAAGTAACTAGTTGACCCCGCGAACTTCGTACCGCCCAACTTTAAAATTCCAGAACTTGATCGCAGCGCCACTTACCGGGTCCAATTGCGAATCTAAACCATTCCCAGATCCCCTTAAACACACACAAAAAATTTCATCAAAATCGGTCCAGTCGTTTGAGAGAAGTTCAGTGACATGCACACTCACAGAAGAATTATATATATAAAGATATAATAGTGCTAAGGGTGGTAGCCCTAGGTATGTGTGTCTTCTATTTATGCATGATAGATTTGTACGTACATAAATACCCTTGGTAGAGGTATCAGATAAAGTTGGGAGTCATTGTCACCGTTACGCAACTAAAGTATGGGATTTAGGTTAAGGCTGAAGATAAAGAGTTAATAAATTTAATTTAGTTCAAAGAATTTACTTTGAAAATTTTAAAATCAATAAAGTCATGAAGTAATTGCGCTGCGAGATCCTGCGGATAAAAGTAACACTTGACTTGATTTTATCTAAATACCTGACTCTTTCTAGAATTATTTCAAAGTTTATAGTTACTAGTTTATTAATATTGTATTTCTTGGAAGGGCTCAGAACGTAATCAACTTACAGTTTGACCAGGGGATTCAACTACTACTGTCTCTCTGCAAGATTTGATCCATCCTAAGGTTGCGTTGAAATTGCATTTAGCAATAAGGCCGCCCTTTGTACACTCGATATTTGATCATTGTGTTACTTTCTTGTAACTCTGTAATTTAGTGTGCAAATAAAGAGTTATCTATCTTCTTATTCCTAACCTTTATTCACAGGTTTATTTGGGGTCGACTACTAGTTCTACTGGTTTTACCTGAATTTCAGTTTTTCCACGGAGCGACTGGCATCGGACCTCCGCAACCCTAAGGGAGAACTGAAATTCGAAGATTGAATTAGTTGTCAGTATATTTGAGGGCACTGACTTCCCTATAACGATTGCATCGTAGCATCTTGATTAGCAGTCGCATACGCTAACCACTAAACCAACGAGGCAGTTAGTTATCTATCTATCTATATGATGTACACCGTGCAAACTTCCACCGAAAACTGGTTTGAACGAGATCGAATAAGTAGTGTTTTTAATTCGTCATAAATCGTAAACCGCAATTTACCTTTCATTCAATCAATACACATCGATTAAAGTTACTACGAACTATAAGAACTTTTATATGATATTACTTGCTGCTACGGAACCCTTCATGGCCGGGTCCGACTCGCAATTTGCCGCTTTTTCTAATTCGGATACTTTAATAAAAAAATACCGGTTTTGTGTCACCTCACTTTTTTATATACCTATTATGTTAACTGTGGCTCTAACATACTTTATTTTAATGGCACCTAAAACACCTACAGTCACAAATTCAAAAACAGGAAACATTTCATTCTATTCAAAAATTAGTTACACAGCCATATAACACAGTTTTCTAGGGTTCCGCAGTACACATCTCGGAACCTTTATAGTATCGTCATTAGATAGCTTTATTAGTTCAAATAGTTAAAGAAGCCTAACTTTTAAAATGCGCCTACTTGGAAAATATTCTTCCAAAATTGATAAATATTGAAGATTAAAATAATTATAATCATCTATTTGTATGTATATGTATAACTATCATATGCTATTATGGACGAATACGGAATCCTGTGCGTATAAACCATAATCTATGCGTGGCCGTGACGCATTTATTCGATTCTTTATCTGTCAATTTACAGACCACCAAGTTTAGGAATATAAAAGTGAAATTAGACGAGTGATATCTACATGAAATATTTTGTTACAGTGGTGCAGGAAAGACCACACTAATGACAGCAATAGCACATCGAAGTCCACGTAAGTTCAACTTGTGAATAATAATTATAATAAGTATAAATAAATAAATATTTCGGACATCTTACACACAACGCCATCTACTGACAAGCTTGAATTATGGGTACTAGAAAACTGATACAAATAATTTATGTAAACATACTTTTTTTGCTTTTTTTGTAATTACATACATATTATACATATAGCAAACATCCATACTCCGAAACAAATATTTGCGGATTACACAAATATTTGGTCCGACCTGGGGATTGAACCCGAGACCTCAAGCACAGCAGTTGCATACGCCCAACAGTAATTGTGAGAAGGCTGGTGGCTACATTGAGCAGTACACGACACTTTGCCTTTGTGAAAGACTTTTACGATAAAAAAAAAGAAAGAAGCAATGTATGGGGGAAGCGGTCAAATCGAAAATAGTTAATGAAAAGGAAAAATAAATGTATTTTATAGATTAATTAGCACTTATCCACATCTTAAGATCTGAATCTAATGACAAAATATATTCCCATTACATCCATCATAGATCTGGACACTGGATTTGGAGATGGAATGGAGAATGGTTCCCCTTTAAAAGTTCAAAAAAAAAAGTCCGCGACGGAATATGTCTATCTTTTAAGGTTGGCTCACGTTAATATAACTTTTTTATGGGAAACAATTTTGTTTCTGTGGTATAGCGTCATGCTACGGGCAATAGAAGACGAAAACGGGACTGTATGGGTCAGCTGGGCGGTAATATCTAATATGTGGCTGGAGAACGGTGGCCTTATACACAACGAAATAATATTCCGAACACAAAAGCTCATCAGATTGTATATGTAAGGAACCATACGTGCCTTATAGTCAGTTTCGAAGTTTACCTAATTAGTCTCGTGTTTTATAAATAAAATATAAAGCCTCTTAAGTCAAGCTAGATTGAGCCTTTATCGTCTTTTATACTTTTATTGAAGTAATTTACAAGAAAAATTTAAATTCAGCTTTCAATTTAATGTTTTTCTTATGATAATTTTATTTATATATATATATATATAGGTAGGATTAGTGATCAAAGCTTTCATGTATAGCTGCTGTAGAGATAAATAAATTTAACAGAATTTAATGGTCTAAAGGTAGCAAAATATTATATCAAGGTTAAAACAAAAATAATTTGTTAAACATTGAGAAGGTTGGTTGAGTTGAGAAGTTTATCTCTACATACTTACAAATAAAATTGAAGTATCTGTATGTAATATCAAAATAACGGTTTTTTACTAAATGCATATGAAAGGATATTCCGCAGACAAGGAAAATAATGCAAAAACATTTGAATATGATTAAAGAGAGTTAGTGTCAAATAAGTCGCTATAATCAATTTCAAATATGTCGGCATGGCTGCCTATGAGTCATTTAATTCTTTAAGTAATTTATATCAACATAGATTCATTATATTGATATAATGTGATTATCCTTACTAATATCCTTCTAGCCATTATTCCCAAGTTTATTTGGGGTCGGCTACTAGTTCAACCGGTTTTACCTGAATTTCAGTTTTTAAACGGAGCGACTGGCATCAGACCTCCGCAACCCTAAGGGAGAACTGAAATTCGAAGATTGAACTAGTTGTCAGTATATTTGAGGGCACTGACTTCCCAATAACGATTGCCATAGATGTTCATGACAACCGGGACCGACGGTTTTACGTGCTCTCCGAGGCACGGGCATGAATCACCGCCAAACTTCCAAACTCCGGGTTGCTATTAGGAATTTCCTAAGAAAATCCCAAAACACTAATATACTAATATTATATGTATTCAGAAAAGTATTTATGTACATTTATCTGTTGACTTATTACTATAGTACAGTGCTTGGTTTGGGATCAGACTGCCGAGTGCAAGATGTGTGATTATTATTATAACTAGCTGACCCAGGAAGCCCTGCCTGCGTCTTTTAATGCCCGTAGCGTGACGTTATACCGAGGAAACAATTTCTTTTCCCATAAAAATGTTGTGGTGAGCCAACCTTTAAAGATAGACATTTTATTCTGTCACGGACTTTTTCCTTTTTTTAGAACTTTTCAAAAGGAAGAATTCTTTCTTACAATATTTTCGCGTACATATCTTTAATGATTTACGCAGCGCACGCAATGGAATTTCTCAGAAAAAAAGAAAAATCCTCGTTTCGTTTCAAAAAACATTTTTCATTGATACTCCGCTCCTATTGGCCGTAGCGTTGTCATATATAGCCTATAGCCTTTCTCGATAAATGTAATAACTAACAGTGATATTTTAGAGTTTTTCAAATCGGATCATTAGCTCCTGAGATGAGTACGTTCAAACAAACTCTTCAGGGTTATAATATTATATGGAAATTATGTGTTTTTGTTAACAGTTGGAACAATGGTAGACGGCAATATTATAATGAACGGAACACCTGTAGGCGAGTTTATGCACGAGGAAAGCGGTTACATGCACCAAGATGATTTGTTCGTAAACAACCTAACTGTCATAGAACACCTTACAATCATGGTAATCTTTTTAAATTACAAGGAAGTAAATATTCTATTTACGAATATTATGGCGCTTATATACAAGTATATTCTTCTAGGCTCGACTACGTATGGATAGTAGAACATCGTACTTAGCCCGAAAAAGAAGAGTGAATCAATTACTTCGACAACTGTCTCTATACAGATCCAGATTCACACAAATTGGTGGACTAGATGGGAAGAAAACGTTATCAGGAGGAGAAAGGAAGAGACTGGCTTTTGCGACGGAGGTAAATAAATTTATACTACATGTTTGGGGTTGTCTTATTTGGTATTGTTCTAATTGTTAAGCAATCTCGATTGTCTTGCCCCCTTATTCAAGATGTCAGAGTTTCGAGTTGATTCTGTTTCTGGAATCGCTAATGCTTCTATTTTCTTGTTTTATGGGCTAATATTTTGTTTCGATCACATGGCTTAGCGTTAAGATTTGGCCTTCCGGCGGTGCCGCGCGCTCGCATAACTTACTACGCAAGGCACCGCTGACGCGCGCTCTGCGTACACCCAACCTCATAGCTGACGAGGTGGATATATTTTATTGTACTCTGAGTGAATTCACAAAAATAGCACTTTGCAAAATTAGTTACCAATAAATGTAATTAGTTTTTTAGAAATAATGTTACTACAATATCGAATTGGATTAGTCTGTAAGGATATTGTAAGAAAGATATAAATAAATAAATAAAGTTAACGTTTGTTTAACGTAACTTGGCTAGGGGGCTTGACTCGCTGGTAACTTTACCGTCGCTAATAAACCTATTTTTATTTTCACTAAAAGCACTTCCGAACTAGTTTTATTTTAATCTATTTCTTTATGTTATAATTATTCTTCCTACTAATATTATAAACGCGAAAGTTTGTGAGTATGTATGTATATATGTGTGGATGTATGTTTGTTGCTCTTTCACGCAAAAACTACTGAACGGATTTGGATGACACTTTACAGTAATATAGCTTATGTATCCGAATAACACACTTTTTACTGCATTAATAGAGATACACGGGCGCAAGCTAGGTGATTATAAAAATACATAAATCGTAAATGTCAAAATGTATCACTGTTTATCTCCTGTCAAAACTTCACAGGTTGCTATGCATAACACACTTGCATAGCAACCATAATGATAGTTTGTAAATGGCTAATTTAAAAATGAGTGGATAATCACATATGTAGGCTACTTTTTATACCGAAAATACGCGGATAAAATCGCGGGGCGCAGCTAGTTATGTTATAATTAAGCCGAGAATCGAACCATGTGGCGTGCGAATAGGAAGGTTTATGTTTAGTGGATTGTGATACTTAGGCTAATGATGATCTGATGATCATTCCGAGGTATTATTATTTGTTTGAGGGTATTTTATACGAAATACATAACTAACATAACTATAAAACTGGAAAGAGATGGGAGCAGTTTTCCTTTTATAAAACGACTGTTTCATTTGTCATTGCTATAGATTCTTGACATTCTTGTTAGTTTTGTCGAAAAATTGTAGTAAGCTCATTAGCTGAAACCTTATACGTGTTTAATCCGTCTAGGGCTCCTTAATCGATATCGATACACACGTGTTGTTACACTTACACCACTTACATTTAACTGATTACTATATAGATTCATTTATCAACATCGTTATATTATAATGTCCTATAATAGTTATTCCTGTAGTAGTAGATACTCCACACGTATATCACTGCATTCTACTATTTTAAAGGCCAAATGCTTGATCGATCTTTTCCCAATGTGTAATATATCAAAGTAACATACTTAACAACGGAACCATGTATGTATATAATTTTTTTTTTTTTTTTTTTGAAATAATTGTGACAATATTCACGAGGTCGATATTTAAAAAGATTAAGATATTTATCACGTACATAACAGGTTTATATCTAAATTTCTTCTTCCAGCTCCTAACAGATCCTGGCCTTCTATTCTGTGATGAACCCACAACCGGCCTGGATTCGTCATCAGCTCAACAGATGATGAGCCTCCTCCGCTCTAATGCAGCTCAAGGCAAAACGGTTATATGCACAATACATCAACCAAACACGGAGTTAATGGCCCAGTTCGATAAATTGGTTCTCCTGGCTGAAGGTCGGGTCGCCTTCGCTGGAACTGCTAGCCAAGCCCTGACGTTCTTCGAAAGGTAAGTTTATTCAATAATTCATATCTGAATTTGTATCTGAGTGTATCGATTATCACGGTAAAAAGTAGCCTATGTCCTTTCTTAGGCTATAGACCAAATGGGTACCGTATATCATTGAAATCAGTAACGGACAGAAAATTCAGACATATAGAGTTATTTTCGCATTTATTAGTAAGGTTTTTTAATGACGTATCCAAAATTTCAAGATTATGATTCAAATTCGATCATATTATTTTCTTTAATATCTACATATAATTTCTTTAACACAAAATAAATCTTAAAACACTAAGACGCTAGACGTTTATTATGTGACTAGTAGTACGACGTGGTACCTATATATCTGTGATAGTCCAATAACCAACCAATACAATTGCTTCTCGTTGAGGGCTAGTTAACTGACCCTAATAGAACTTTCCGCCTTAGCAACGTTCTTTGAATAGTATTGTCAATAATGTCCCTGTGATTTTTCTTCTCATCGGTTCATTCGAATTTCAATATCTCGAACATGTTTAAAATAAAATTCCACTACGTAGTTCCTTTAACTACATAGTGGAATATTTTTTAAAATATTTTCGAGATATCGAATTAGGGTTAATTAAAACACATCGGTTTGTTCTAATTTCAATATCACGTACAGGTTACAAAAATATTTTGCTACTTTGTTTCTTTAACTTAGTAGTGGAATATCTTTTTAAACATTTATAGAAAATTTTATATGCTTGATGGAAGTTCTATCAGAATATATAATATATTAGATAATTGTAAGAAGTTCTGATCTACATAACAGTTTTTTTTTACTCGTCAGCATCCACTCATGTCCGACACGTAATAAGGAATTTACGGCTACTTACTTATTAATTTTTTACGCATATTCTATAAAAAACGCATTTCATTGATTTTCGCTATTTTATTAATAAATAAATAATAAACATCTGACACATAACATCATCTTGTCCCAAATGAAGCAGGGCCTGTTCTATGGGTACTAGATGATGATATACATACATATGTACTTTTTTGTAAATTCATACATATTTAGCTTAGAAAAAACCCAAACTCCGAAACAAATATTTTAAGATTATACAAACATTTGTTTTGATCCGAGAATCGAACCCGAGACTTCTCGATCAAAAGCCGCATAGGCTAACCACTAGACCAACAAGGCAGTCAAAGTAGTAGAGATCAAACAGATATGACGTCACATTATCCCATGTTGAACCTATCTGACCTTAATGTATGCCTTCTCACGGTAATAACTGGCACGAGGTCAATTTGCTATAGGGTCCATACTGATCTCTCCAACACAGTCAGTAACAATGTCAACCTGAAAACTAAAATATAGCCAGTGTGCAATTTATGAAACTGCTGTTTTATACAATCTTTAAATACCTAATGGTATTAACATTATACAAAGAGCTTGCTTCTTCATTTCAGTAATCACTTCCAAGCAGCTTTTGGATGTGATTTAGACAAAAAAATTTCTGTCCATATAAGAATCATTAATGAAAAACGTAGTTTCTTATAAACTCTAGTTATTTATCAGAATATAAATGCGCATAAAATATATGGGTTAGTTAATATAGTTCAATGATTAATCCAGTTAATGTTTTTCTGTGTCTAAAAAAGTTCCTTCATGTTTTCTCCAAGTTTACCAATTTTCCGGTTATCATATTACAATGTTATTCGCATTTATGGTTTTATGTATAAATTTGTATTATAACTATTGATACAATTAAGTAATTAATTCGTGTTAATAAAGGTGTTGTTGAACCGGTTAAGACGTAAGTTATCTGCTTATGACATACAATATTTTATCTAATTAGATCATAAAACTGGCCAAGTGCGTATAAAGTCACCCATAGAATAGGGTTCCGTAGTTTCAAATCATGTCCAATAGATAATAAAATTGTTATGTTTACTTATTATGTCTTTAGTTTTGTACGAAGTTTTGCATTTACCAAGTGAGTGCATTTTACAAGTTAGGCTCCTATAACTCCGTAAATATAAAAGTTATCAAAACCGCTAAGTTTTCTTTTAAAGTTTAGTATATGTACTACAATTATGATATTTTTTAGATTTTTGGAATCTTTCGAACCAGCCGCTTAGCTTTTAGAGGGGGGACGCCGTTTGGTCGTTAGCACCAACCGTTTGGGGGTTAGCACCAACCGTTTGGGCGGTAGGTCGACGACGGACGGACGGACTCACAGACGGACGGACATGACGAATCTATAAGGGTTCCGAGTCTGCACTACGGAACCCTTAAAAAAAATAGTCAGTTCTCACGGTGACAATATTTTTATGTGTATGTTATCGTCATCATCTTCCTGCCATTATTCACAATATTACTTACTACATACTAGTAGTTTAACCGGTTTTACTTGTGTATCAAGTTTTCCATCGGTATCGAACCCCCGCAACCCTAAGGGCGAACCGATTTGGAGATTTAACAAACTTTTTGTCTATTAACTTTTGCCAAAAGTGTTTATGACAACCCAGACCGACGGCGACGTGAAACACCACCATTTTCCACACACCGGGCTGCTATTGATAATAAATGGCAACCGACACATCTTGATCAGTAGACAGTTTGCGTAATTTAATCAAATCATTTTCCAACAAGCCTGAGATGAGTATTCTAATTCTAGAAGTTAAAAATTTGACTTATTCACTGACATTGGAAATTTGTGACAAATATATGTAAATAATATTAACAAATTAGTTTAAAAATTTCTGTAACCTGCACAACACACGTACTGGACCTCACATCTAAAACGAGAAAAAAGGGAAGGAACGGAAATGTTCTCATTTTAAAGTTCCATGGACTTAAAAAGGTGAAGTCATCATTTCGAAATAATCTAATGATCCAAATAACTTTAGTATCAAATCGAATTCCTGAAAAAAATACACAAAAACCCTTGTTCAAGATCGATGTCTTCGTTTAAACGTATAATGCGTCATGTATGTTAGAACTAACCTTCTCATATTTTTGTTCACAGTCTTGGTTACTACTGCCCAATAACCTACAATCCCACCGACTACTTTATCAAGGTTCTTTCCATAACTCCTGGCTCCGAGGCAGCCTCCCGCAATGCCATCAAGAGCGTTTGTGACAGGTTTGCTGTCAGCGATCCAGCTAAGGAACTAGATATGGAAATACAATTGGAGTTTCATTTGATGGACAGTGTGGACTCGGTGAGTAAAAAATCTTTTGAAAGAACAAACAAACGTTAATATTTTATTTAACACATTAGAGATTTATTATTGGACTCGATCATGAAGTTTGTAAAAAAAGTATTTATGTTGATCATATAAAATAATAATTTTAATAAAGTAGACTTGTGGCCCATAAGCAATACAGCAACCCTGCATACACGTACGATGTGAATTTTTAGAGAAAATTCAATACGTGTGTACTTTACTCAAGGATAATATTTTATAGTAGGGATTAGCAGATATGCAAATTGTCAGTCGTACTGCGTAAGTAAAATAAGCAGTAACGACTGTGACAATTTAATATTATTTCATTTAAACTACATTTAATAATACGTTGTGTGTATGATGGCCGAAATATTTATTATTTATTTCATAATAATCACTTATGGTTATGCGATTATTATGATATTTTAGTTTAATGTAAATAAGAACACAGCACCGACACAGTATTAATGGATGTTGACAGCTGGTTCCGGTTCACATCCAATCAAGTGTATGTACTGTAATATCTAGCATTTTGTACATACTGTTCATATTATTACTTACGTTAAAAACCGGTAATCGACTTCAACTTACCTAAATCATGATGGTAACCAGCATTCCTTAGCTCTTAGATTATCACCCTACCAGCAACTAAATAGTGCTTTGGACACAATAAAAGTGATTTGAACTAAATAAATACACTAATCGTTATAGTAAATATTTCTGTGAGTAGAACTAATCTATGGAGAACTGGACCGATTTTGACACTTTCACTGGCTGATGATGGAAGTAGTGATTAGGCTACTTTTTGGACTAACTACACTTGATGGTTGTAGGTAGTACCGAAGGCTCAACAAGTATAGATACTACCTATAGAACTTCGATATCATTGAGTACTTGGGTTGTTGAGGTATATTGGTAGTCACTCCTCGTAAAAATCGAATTTCAACGGTCTCATAAGTAGATAACAACAATGTGTATGTATACTATTGTAACTGTAATATGGGTTGCAGATAAAGAGATTTCTATTATAATCTAGATTGTGGAAAGGCTAGGATATGGATAAATGTCGTGGAACTCCGCCGTCTTTTTCTGCGAGCAAGTCATGCTTGCGAAGGAGATGGCGGAGCGGGACCGGGAGAGGCTTAGAACTGTTCCGGTCCGCAAGAGATCGGAAAACAATCTCCGTCCTCTAGAAGCGCATGCCTAGGAGTGACAGATGAGCCCATCTGTCACCCTAGCAGAAACAGGCCCGGGTGACGGAGTGAGCGCTACCCAGCGTGCACGCTCCTGTTGTAAAAAGGAATATCGGGGTTCCCACACAGAAGGGGTCATCTAGAAGCCGTAGGTGGCCCAAGGTACGTCGGGATTCCAGAGACTTCCTTTCGAGGGTATACCTGGTACCGCGGCTCATAGTACCGACATTGCCACCAATCGGTGGTATCTGTGGGGATTTCCGCACGAAAAAAAATAAATAAAAAATAAATATGGAGTACGATGAATGTGCTGGTCATTAATATGCAACAATTTATCCGTGTAAATGTACGTCACAAACATACCAATTAGTTCGACATCATGTCGATAGCATTAATTAATTCCTATTAGCTTTATTCATGGTTCTATTCTAATGTTCAGTTTCTGTTCTATAGCATATTTGAATATCTCACACCGTATAAATTACTGTAAAGTTAGAGCCTAAAATTTATTTATTATCGTGTCCACGATAAAATGGACTACAAATTGCTTATCAAAGATTTCTTGTAATATAATCTATTTTATTAAAATTTTGACAATATTTATATAGGTACATTGCTCGTTTGTCTATTTTTATTTGTATTAAGCCTAAACAAGTTACAGATGTTAGTAGGGAACTACTTCTAAAAAAATTGTAAAATAAAAATGTTTATCAAAATATTCTGTAACCACTTAAAAGTCATAGAATAATCAAGTTAAAATCATGTAGGGAATGATTGGTTTTACGAAGTTCGTTACGTATAAGTACAATATTACATAAACTATCATAATGAGTACTTTCCTCACGTTTAATAATCAAAATTATGTATATAGTACATGTAGTTTATCAATACTGTTCTGATTTTTTTTTATTTTTGATACAATGTAAATTGATGTCAAATTTCTCATCCCTGCTATTTTTTTTAACGTTAACTTAAAGTACCAATAAACACACCCACGATGGACCGCTGATGTACTGCTCTAGAAAGACCTATAATTTCAGGTCCTCCTCGAATCTCGGCGCTATGCCTTCCTAGATCAAGTTCCGGGGAAAATGATTTTCCCCTAAACTTGAAGTACCTACTCTACAATATAGGTGATCTCTTCTACTAGTTACTTAACATTGTTTCCGACTCCGAAAAAAATTGTTGTTCGGCTCATTTAGTTGCATTCGTTTTGTGTCGAGGATTTATCTTATTCAGTGTTGTGTCAAATCTCACTAAATTAAAATTTATTGTTACTTTTGTCCCAATAGTAGCTGCTAATTTACTTGTATGTAGCTGCTGTAATTTATTATTTACGCGCACGCTACCTATATACAGGTTTCTGCTAAGTGCTATTTCTACTAATAGTTCCTGACATTTAGCCAATAATCTTGACATCTGATGAGGCTTCTTTAACTAAATAATATCTGTAACTTAATATATAAAACCTCCTGTTGGTTTTATTTTCAATTATAAATATCTCGAAAGCTAGGTTTCGAGATAAGATTCTTTGAATGTTTTGCACAGTTTTTATCGCTGCATTTTTTTTTAACACGTTCACTGCGGGCCACATTTTGAAGAACTTTCAGCTGGTGCGGCTGAGGTCGAATCAGCCCCAAGCTAAACTTCCTTGTATTGCGGTTGAGGCCTTTTCTGCCTCATGTTTCAATCATTTGGTAAATGTGTTGTAACTTGATCAGGAGCGTGATTCGATGTTTAATTTTATGCTAAAATTACTTGCATGGTATTGTTTTATGTACACCTAGCTTCGCCCCGGGTTCTGATTTTTAGTTTTAGAGAAAACACTTAAAATATATTTGAGGTCGTTTTAGACCACACATCGCACTGAATCGGGGCGGCATTAGTGATGGGAATGAATTTATATCGATGAATGTCTATGTCTATATTATATTTCTTTTACTTTTTTATATTGTTATAGTATTGTGCATAAAAGTATGGGGTGTTGTTAAATAAAATACAAACTATTCGTTCATATAATTTATTCTATATTACTTTGCATACTGTTCGTTAAAACAATGCAAGCACATAGCTTTCTTACATTGTGAACAATTAGTCATAAATTTTTTTACTTTCTTTGCAGCCTGCATGGCACATAATGTAAGTCGTAATTTTGCATAGCAAATGACGCAACGTTTCCTTATTTGACCCTTTGCAAGGATGTGCTGAGACTCTGAATGGTTATGTTATGTTTTGCAGAAAGTGTAAATAAATAAATATATAGAAGAATTTTCAGCTTTTATAATATAACTAAGGTATGGGTGTCACGGGCTCTGATTCTATAAATATATAACTGAACACACACAAAAAAACATTAAACAAAAGAATTTAACAAATTAAAAAACAAACAATTAACACGATTGCGCAAAGACACGTGCTCCAGTATCGACTATGGTAGCGTCACTAAAGTCGACTTACCTGCTCTCACGCCGCCCGCGCGTCCCGACGCTGGAGGTCGAAATCGGCCTCAACCCGCACCTTATTCAATAATTTTGTGATCAGTGCGTTTGAGGCGTATTTCGACCTCAAATATTTTTTTTACAATATTGAGTCAATGCTTCGCAGACATAAAGAAAGCTATATTTGTCTTTGTCATACCTCATACGGTTGAGTGTAAACAGCCGCCGCACTAGAGAGAAAACACAGTTTTACGCGCCGCACCAGCGTAAAGTCTACCATGAGGCTGAATCAACCTCAAGCCGCAGTGAACGTGTTAATCTCCAAGGTCAAACTGTTTAGCTGCTAGACACATCAATCGTGATCGCACATAAATATATGCATAAAGTATAATATATACCTAAATAATAATAAATTCATAACACATAGTTATAAATTAGAAGCGCTCATAGCCGAGTGGCCTTAGGTGATTGGAAATATACACCGAGGTTAAGCAACCACGGCACGGTCAGACCTAGATGGGTGACCGTATCTGTTATATGTTATTAGTGATTTCGTAATTCAGAGATCACGATAAGCAGTCAGTCCCGGTTGTTGTCATAAGATAGCAGTCGTGAAGCTTAGTTGGAGGCCTTCGGGTGACTTAAAACTATCCAACGGCAAGATTACGTAGCCACAACGTGTCTTGCCAGTCCCCAACCCGCACTTGGCCAACGTGGGGACGTTTGGCCTTAACCCTCTCCTGGGAGGGGATCCAAGCTCAGCAGTTGTACATTATAGATTGTTGATGACATACCAAAAGTACTCCCGAAAAAATAAAGAAAAACGACACATTTACATCCGAATAATTAGCCGTGTGGTAACGGTTTAAGAATACAGAGTGTCACCACCCCTATTCATCCCGCGGGTGTCGTAAAAGGCGACTAAGGGATAAACTACGCAAGACAACATTGATGGAAAGAGAAGGAAAACTTGAAACCTATATCAACCCGTCTGGCCAGCGTGGTATAGTAGGCCAATACCTCCTTTCTAAGGAGAGGCCTATGTCCAACAGTGGACTGTTAAAGGCCGTTGATGATGATGAATTAGCCACTGTATGACATCATAAGTTTAGATTAAAGTTAATTGTAATCTAATTTTAATCCTTCTACCCTACCATTGTTCTAAACTTCTCCTGAGAGGAGTGGTAAATTATGGAATGTTGATGTTATAAATTTACGGTGTAAGTTAATTAGAGGCTCACTCGTCATGCATATCTGTTTTATCACTAATGTAACGTTTATAACATATCAATTTGACTGAAGGTAGATTAATTTAAAAATTCTTGCAAAAATTTGATAAAAAAGTAGGTAATTCATAACATGGGAGACCTTGGAAATTTCTGAAGGTCGTATCGTACACATGCAATTGCTGTTGCTTGAGGTCTCAGGTTTCATTCCCGATCGCGTCTAATTATACATCGATAAATCTAATATGAATGCCTTTATGAAAAATTATGTACTCTATATTATATATTTAAATTAGGGGTTAAAGTATGAAATAGCCGATTTGTACTGAAAATCTGAAATTCGTTTTTTTTTTCAACATGTTTATTTAATCAAAATATCTACCATTATTATCTATACAATGCTGCCATCTAAAAGGAAGGTCATTTATGCCTTTGCGATAGAATTCTAGTGATTTAGATTCTACAAACTATGTGAAAGCATTTTGTACTGCCTCCTGGGAAGAAAACTTTTCATCATGTAGAAAATTGACCAAATCACGAAAAAATAGTAGTCCATAGTAACACGGTTTCTCGTACTGTATGAGGTCCCGCGTTATCGTGGAGCAATAATGGTGAAGATCGATTCATGAGTCAGGGCTGTTTCACTACAAATTTTGCTATCATTGTTCGGAGTTCGCCACAGTAGACATCTGCCGTTATTGCTTGACCAGATAGGAAAAAGTTAAAGTGAATAATACCATGCTGAGCCCACCAAATAGTTACCATTACCTTTTTATTGGTAAGATTTGTTTTAGGACATTGTTCCGGCGTTTGACCTGGGGTCAGCCATTGCATTTTTCGCTTACGGTTATTTCTTTTCATCACATGTCAAAAATGCGCTTTCATGTTGAAAAACTCGCAAACGGAAACATAAATCGAAAAATGGTTTTAGAAACCTCGCAATTAAATTAAATTATTGTGGCACTTTGTCGACGTAATTACGACCCATATACATGCAAAGGTTCATCTTTCTAGCACCAACCGTTTGGGCGGTAGGTCTAGGACAGACATGTCCAAATTCATGAACTACCCTACCATGTACCCTAAAAACCAAGGCGATGTTTAGTTACTAAGCCATATGCATTTTTTTTAATTTTAAATAGATTAAAATAGATAAATTCTAAATAGATCTGTGCGGATAAATAAAATTAATGTTTATCTTGACCGTAAATCTGTTAAACAATATATTTACATGTGTATGGTTTAGATCGTTATCGACACCTTTATTTATTGGTGATAGATAAAATATAGATTATTTAATTTTATTGTACAAGTATTGCTCGTTTAAAATATTTATTAGATATGTATCAATGTTTTATGGACATAAGTTCAAATAAAACAAGCCTATAAATATTTTGAATAAGATTATTAGAAAATTAAAATCTATCAAAAAACCAGTCATCAAATATTTGCATAACTTAATCTGTGATCTCAATTAAATAAATTTAGATATCGAGTTACTATTTGACAGAAGCGTATCTTGTATTATACTTACATAATCTGAAATGTGAAGAATGGGTTTATTCATGAATTAGTTTTTATATCGACCTATCCAATTTTTTTATATGTCTCAGCTGACTTTGAAATTATTAATATGCTCTCAACTCTATTTCTTAAATCTTTACCAGTATTTTATAGAGATAAGTTTGTAAGGTTGTAGTTCTGGATTTACTTAACGGATTTAAACAATTCTTTTAACTATAGAAAGCCACATTATTTGTGAGTGTGAAATATGATTATCGTGTTATTTGAGAAACAGGCTGTCTGGCACAGGCTAGTGGAGAATATAGCAATAGATTGTCTTGAAGGAAATAGTTCAGAATGTTTTCTTTTTCAGACGCATGCAGTATCTCCCCGTGACGATCACGATAAGTTGCAAGCTCCTTCGTTCTTAACAAAACTGCTTTGGCTGATATATAGATATCTAATTATAATTATAAGAGACCCCCGAGTTCAATTTGTCCGGATTATACAGAAGCTTGTGAGTATAAAGCTTTTTAAAAGTACGCTTAATAAAAAAATATACCAGAAGCACGTTGAGCATGCTTAGCATGAAAAATATTGGACGCTAAATATTATAATTCAAGACCATAAATCAGTAATGAATACTACTGGTATAAACTGAATAAGTTATATAGACTCCGATTAGTCATATTAATCCTTACTAATATTATAAACGCGAAAGTTTGTGAGTATGTTTAAATAAATAAATAATAAATAAACAAACTAAATTACAAACATTAAAAAAGTTAAAATGTGAGAGAGAATGTGTAACAAGTCTCACTCAAGTAAAGATAAAAGAAGATACTTCTAGAGAACAGTATGACTCTAAGGTACCCACGCACTGTCATTTTCAGGCAATAGCCGTAACAGCTGGTCTTTGCTTCATGGGCACCGCAAATCATACACAAACAGGCATTCAGGACGTGCAAGGAGCGCTATTTATCATCATTGCTGAGAACACCTTCATACCAATGTACTCCGTGCTGCACATGTTTCCCGAAGAGTTTCCACTGCTTAACAGGGAGTTGAAGGCTGGACTATATTCAGCTACTGTGTACTATCTTGCCAGAATGATAGCTTTGGTGAGTTAAGTCTACGTGATCAAAATTATACTAAGTAATGTCTACTCGAAAAACGGAGATCCAGCCTTTTGCTGTCTCCCTGTCCCGTCTCAAAAATTCACCCTGTATATGTATTTTATATACATACTGTTACATATACATATTATATTGGTATAGTATGTATGTATATATATGTAAGTATATTTATTGTAATAAATATTCAGTATAAATGTAAGTAAAAATCGCAATTATTAGTTGATAATTATTTAAATTCATAAGCAAATAGTGGGTTCAAAAATGCATATTCAACTACTACTGTCTCTATATAACATTTTGATCCATCCTAAGGTTGCCCGGAAGAAATTGCTTTTGGCAATAAGGCCGCCCTTTGTTCAGTCGATATTTGCTCAATGTGTTCCTTTCATGTAACTCTGTAATTTAGTGTGCAAATAAAGAGTTATCTATCTAACCCGTCAGCATGATATAAGAAGACCAAAAGAGTTTTTTAGGGAAAAATCTAATAAAGACTTGCATTTTTTGCAATTATGATAATATACGAATAAAGATTACAGAAAAGTATTGGTAATTGCAAGAAAATTAACAATGCATATCTACTTACTAACGTGATTTACAAAAACTAGGATGCCATTAATCAAACGAAGAATAATATGAATGGATTTAAAATATTATGAACTCCTGAAATTAAAAGTTGTTGTTGGAGTTGGGAACTGGCAAGAAGCGTTATGGTTGTGTAACCTTGCCATTAGATATTTATAAGCCGCCCGAAGCTCTCCAATTAAGCTTCACGACTGTTATGCTATGATAACAACCGGGACCGACTTCCTGACGTGACCTGACAAATCACGAAGACCCTCGTCCTCAAAGTGGTCTTGTGCCACTAACGGTCACCTCGGTACTGACCGCGCCATCGTTGCTTGCTCTCGGTGTTTGTTTCCAATTACTAAGTGCCACCAAACTATGGGTTCTTCTAAATGTATTGCAATTAGTATATTAATACATATTTATTATAAATAATAATACACAGTTTATAATTAATACATCCTCATTTTTTAGTTACCAGGCCTACTGATAGAACCGACACTGTTCACCCTGGTTGTATACTTCTTGGCTGGACTGCGAGGATCTGTGTACGCGTTCTGCTTTACTGTGTTTATTGCCACATTGGTACTCAACGTTGCTATAGCGTGTGGTAAGTTACTATACTTCATGAATTTCAAAAAATATTTCTATTTTTAGTATATACAAATATATATATATAGGCCTACCAAAGTGACTCTACTCTCTTTGATGGAAAGCATGAGTAGAATCGAGGAGTAGGGGTCGCCATCCTCACTGTGAGGGTAGCCTTTACCCGGCTCTAACGTCTACGATCTTGTCTATTCTCTTAATTACTGGTTAAGACGTACCTGTGATTATACTTTAGACTACACATTTCTACGACATAACGTACTACTGTCGTAGAGAAGTGTTTGATCTGAAATAGTATAATTGACATATTCAGAACAAGTTTTCTTTACAACAACTACAAGTTTACTTCAGATCAAACACCTACTTACGACCTTAGGCCCATAGCACACCGCGTATTTTAAACGCGCAGACGACGCGCAGATTACGCGATTCAAACGAGATTCGATCGCCACCTTGTAACTAAGCACACGGGGCGATCGTGAAACGCGCCTCTACTGCGCGTATACGCGCAGATACAGCGATACAGACGCGTTGTAGTCCCTCGTAGATTTTGCGTTTTTTCAGATCAGAGACTCTTCTTCAGTTGTACAATGGCGTCGGTTGAGACAACACTGCTTACGTTGGCTTTAGTACTTCTTTTAAAAAGAAAAAAATGTAAAAAAAAGCGAATCTATTGGATAGACCCATTTACGAGTGAAAAAAGATTGAGTGGTCATTATCATACAACGTTTAAAAAATTGGTATACATAGAAGATGGAAGAAATTTTATAAGTGTTATCGAATGTCATATTCGTCGTTCCAAGAACTTCTTTTGATTCTAAAACCGGGGTTAACTCGTCAAAATACAGTAATGAGATCATGTATATCGGCAGAAGAACGTTTGCTCATCACATTGAGGTAAGAAAACAACTAGTATTTATTTATTATGTATTTATTTATTTATTGACCTGTTACAATTTTAAATCAATTGTAAAATGTTATGAATACGAGAAAAAGATTTATTCAATATCATCATACATGTCAGATATTATATCGGAGTCATTTGTAACCGATTCATTGCTATCCAAATTTTGAAGTGAACTGACGGATTCGTTTCTTAGCGCTGATTGATTACTTGGATATTGAGGCTGAAATTCAGACTGATATCCAGACTGGTATCCCTGCAGATGTTCATATTGAAATGCACCTTGGTATCTATTTTCATGTAATGTTCTCAATGACTGTCCCATATTTTTATATTTACGAATTAAATTTATCATATCAGCTTTGGCCTCTAACTTAACTTCCTCTTTGATGGCAGAAAAATCTTTAGCTAATGAAACTAAGAACAGCATGTCGGGATTTTCATATAAAATTGTATTATTCGCTTCGTTAGACTGTTTGAGATTTGCTGTCAGTGCTTCATATAATTTGTCTTGTGGGTCTTCATGTTTTGGAGTCTTTTTAGACTTCTTTGGTGAATTTGGCTTTTGAAAATCTACAGTCTTGGTCATGCCCCAGTGCTGCATCATCATTTTGACTTGGAGATCTTATTTCGTAAAGCGGGTCTAAAAAAGTTAGCAAATTGGAATATATGTAAGGTCTTCTAGGCTTAGCTCCAGATCCACTGGAACAGTTATTGTTCTTCGCTTTGTCTCTTTTATAAGCGTCCTTAATACTCTTCCATTTTTTTTGAAGTTCTATGACTGAAAACAATAATAATGTTAATAGTTTAGTTGTTTATTGGATTAATTTTAATTTATTTGAAATAAGTAGTTGTAGGTTAAATTTAATGAAATATGTAAAATTTACGATGACAATAGAAGTTTTAATAATGTTATTTTTTCAGGTATTTAGCTACGGGTTGCTATTTCTCAGATATTCACTATGACTTTAAGTGCGGACAAACGACGGCAGGCATTATAGTCCGTGAAACAGTGAAAATAATTTGGGATAAATTCAAAAACATCTGTATGCCAGAACCAACCGAAGAATCACATCTAAAAACTGCTGAAGGATTTATGAAATACGCAAATTTTCCCAACCTACTTGGGGCTATCGATGGCAAACATATCAGAGTTATAAAACCTCAACATAGTGGATCAGAGTATTTTAATTATAAAAAATATTTTTCCATCGTATTGCTTGCAATATGTGACGCAAATTACAGATTTATCGATATAGATGTTGGATGCTATGGAAAGGCTGCAGACTCAACAATAAATGAATGTAGTGAATGGACCAAAAAGATAAGGCAAGGAAATTATAATATACCAAATGCGAGACCAATATCTAATAATGGCGTGCCAATACCATTTACATTTGTTGGAGATGAAGGCTTTGCATTATCTCAACATTTACAGTGACCTTACGCTGGAAAAATCTTACCACGAGAAAAAAGAATATATAATTACCGCTTGACACGTACCAGACGATACATTGAATGTACATTTGGTATAATAAGCAACAAGTTTAAAATCTTTAATCGACCACTGAACGTTAGCGTGGACTTCAGTGTGGCCATTGTGAAAGCCTGTTGTGTACTGCATAATTTCATACGTGAACGTGACGGTTATAATTTTCATAATTCTTTGAGTATAGCTGGTTTAGAAGATCCTCCTGAAGATGCAAGTTTGATTTCGATTGGTACAAGACGGTCACAGGGACAATTAAACGGAACTACGATACGAAATATGTACACTGATTATTTTACTAGCGATGAAGGTGCAGTACCATGGCAAGATTCTAAAATTTAGGGTAGCTACCTATTTACATGTTTTAATGTTTTACTGTTCTTTTTACCGCCGCACGATGGGCCGATATCTTTACGGCGATGTTTTATATGTAGACCTAAAACAAATACATTATTTTTAAATAAATATAATAAATCTTACCTGCCAGGTTTTTTTCCTTACTGGTTTTTTCATTGAAATTGTTATAAAAAAATTGGCACAATTCATCCCAAGCATTTCTTTTTAACACTTTATTGGAATATTCGGGCAGTAGTGGATTCCATGTAGCGGGACGATTGTTTATTTCTGTTATAAAGCGGTCGGTGTCGAAGGGTTCCATTTTAAACCAAATACACGCGCAGCACACAATAAACTATTATTGCAACTGAGGCGCGGGCGGTGCAGTGGTGGCATAAGCGAGCCCCTTCCCACCCTGCCTTGCCCCTACTCCGCTCTTTTGTACGCGCGTTTGTATCGCTTCAAACGCGCGTAAAGGCGCTTCAGTCGCGCGCTTGTATAATCAATGCAAACGCAACAATCAGCGTCTACGGCGCCGAAGACGCGCGTTCCTGAAAAGCGCGTCTTCTGCGCGTTTAAAATACGCCATGTGCTATGGGCCTTAAAGTACTACGGCTGTGGAAAAGTGTTTGATATGAAGTGAATAACATAATATTCGGAACAAGTTTAATTAAACCAATCTACTTTTTCATTTACGTAGATATGTTTTAACCATAATAATAACACATCTATCAGCGATTGATATCTGTAATAACTAGTTCGTTATCTGATGAATAAACCTAAATACTTCCAAGTAGTAAACTAGCTACAAGGAGATTTTATCATTTTATGTAAAATGTTGAGTTAAAATTATTAATAATTTTCAGGTTCCTTTTTCTCGTGCGCATTTGGTTCGATGCCTCTAGCAATCGCCTACCTGGTTCCATTTGACTACGCCTTGATGATAACATCTGGAATATTTGTCAAATTGAGGTAGGTACTTAATAAATATTATTACCATTATAATTAGATTAAGAAGTTTAAAAATAATAATTTTAATAGTGGGCATGTTAAAATGTGAACTCTTAAAAGAAAATACAGATTTGTTGCGTGAGAGCTTTGCTACTTGCACCGCTTAAGCTTTAAAACTAATTTTACTGTACTACAGATATAAAACTGTGGTGATCTTTATTTTATCAATCATCATACATCATCATCAGCCTTTCGCAGTCCACTGCTTAACATAGGACTCTCTAAACCTCTTAGTTCGCCCCCAGAAATGCCCCACACGATGGGGTGGGATCACTTCACGTACATCCCAAATAAAAATATTTTTTATAATTTTATTGTAGCACATTGCCGACGTAATTACAACACCTATATGTACATGCAAAGTTTCATCTTTCTACCGTTACTACCAACTGTTTAGGCGGTAGCTTAAGAACGGACGGAGTGACGGACCGACGGACATGATGAATCTATAAGGGTTCCGAATCATGAACTATCGAACCCTAAAAATTATTAATTAAAATAGTAATGTACATTATTCTTATTTTCAGTTCAATACCCAAGTACGTGTCCTGGATCCGTTATATGTCCTGGTTGATGTACTCCAATGAAGCAATGAGCATTATTCAGTGGAATGGGGTTCAAAATATAAGTAAGTATAAATACTGCTGCTATATTATGACAGCGTTTAGTTTTAAATAATTTTATCGCGAATAAGTGCCGCTGTACAACAAAAATATAAACAGACTCCGGGATACTCTTACAATAATAAATAGATTTTTTATTAGACAATAGATATATGCGGAGGTCCGATGCCAGTCGCTCCGTGGAAAAACTGAAATTCAGGTAAAACCGGTTGAACTAGTAGCCGACCCCAAATAATATTGGGAATAAGGCTAGGAAGATATATGCAGAAATAAAAAATATAGTTATAGAATTGCGAATTATTCAGTGCTAAGTTATATAAAGACCAGACCAGCGTGAGGACGCATACCGTGCAGAAGGGTCCATAGCCTTAACCCTCTTCTCGCGTGCGAGGTGACTCGAGCCCAGCAGAGGGACATTAATGATAAGTTATTTAAAGCAGTTTAGATTCAGTAATTTAGCCACTACGGTTGAAGATACACGTATGTCTACTAAATTTAAATTAATACCCTTTCCTGTGGCTTCGCGGCTGTCGCTTAAAAATGGGAAGTTCTAGAGACTTATTGAATAAAAGCATATTATGTATGCGTGATCCATTTGAATCGCTTAAGGTGGCAGATGGCAAGGTATAGTAAAAAAAGCCAAATGTTAGAAATGTTTCTCATCGGAAAGTAATATTCGTAAATTGGCCATAGTGTGAAAACTGATACTTAATCAGTTCTTGTAATATACTGATTAGAATCAAGTTTCCGTTTACTCAATGATATTTATTTTAGTTTGTGTATTGTTTATTGCACTAATTAACGATGTTTCCTGCTTCTCATTTCCATAAATACCTTTACGAATAGACAGAAATTCTATACGTTTTAACTTTACCGCTTTTATGCATACAAATCATCTACTTAGTTGTGATCTATGAATGGCGTCAAGTCATTCTTGATAATTTTTAAAGGTGTTATTCTGATCACGTAACAACGGAAGCATCTCCAAGCACCGTTTTAAAAACTCATTTACAAAATTCATTACGGAGACGGCCTAAACACTCTTTTGTTATGTACTGTTTGAAATACGAAAAAGGTGTCGGTGCCATAAATATTATCATTGTTTTTTTTTCATGGTTACCTGTTAATGTTTTTGTGGGGAATCCCTGCATAGCGCCATATGTTTTACCTGGATAACTGTATAAAAGAGGTCTTAACACGCAAGTTGTCTAAGGAATGTTTCATTCAAACATTTTTTCTTTGAAATATGTCAAGTGAAAAGATAATTTTAATTGATTTGTAGTCACAGTCGTATAACCTTGGCATGAAGTGTAAAAAGCTCGAAGTTATCATGATATTTGCTTTTAACTGTCTTAGAACCCGGATTTCTGTTGAACTGAACTCTTCTACTTAGATACATTTATTTAATTATTTCTCGTAATTGTGACTGTCATTTAAAGCTGTTGCTTTGTTACAGCGTGTACGACAGACCGCCCCGAGATACCCTGTCTGGACAACGGCGATGAGGTTCTCGACACCTACGACTTTGTACCCAGCAACCTTTGGAATGATGTGCTAGCTCTCTTCGGTTTATACCTATTATTCCATGCCTTAGCACTTATAGCTCTGCGATATAGAACTAGGCGAAAATAATTTAACACATAAGGATATTATAAGTAAGTTGTTTATCTATTGATAAACCAGAAGAAATACAAAGAAAATAATTTTCTTTAAAAAAAATTAACAATATATTAATGTACGTGGACTGTATCGAAATATTAGTACACAGAAATCAGACATGATTAGAGTAAGTTATTAATTACCTACTACTGACTGCAGGAATCACGAAGGTTTCGGCCTTTATTTTGCTTTCTGTCATTCCATAATGTAAATCAACAATCTGAAAAGTTAACGCAAAGTTTGAGTATACTTATCATTATTTATTGTATAAAGTATATGTTGCTATTATTAATATTCAACAGAAGAAACATTTGAATATTATAGTCAATATGTTGAAGGAACATTAGATAAATACCTGCAAAGCTTGAAAATTATAGCTTTTAAATTTTTGCTTTGAAAAAGTAAAAAACAAAGGAGTTCCTAAAACTTTAAATTGTTATGTAGTTAGTGTAATTGAATTCTCTGGTCGTCTTTAAATAATTAAAAGTCAATTTAAAACTATTAAATAAGTTGTGTGTTAATTTTTATAGAATGGTGTCTATTACGATAAATATATTATTTCACCAGATGTATATATCTTCAATAAATATATGTATTGTAATTATAAAATGCGTTTAATTTTTGACTAATTTATTTTAATCATTAGCATTCTTTCATTCTTTAAAATATCCGTACTGATTTTAAACATTTTCTGTCCTGCCGTCTCTGCCTGAAAAGTGCCCCGGAAACAGTCATTCGCAATTCTCAATTTTTACGTCATTGTATTACCTAATGATCGTTTAAAGAGGCAATTGAAGCCATTGTCATTAGCAACTACGTGATTGAAGGTGAATGATGGAAGTTTTGATAGAAGCCCATTGACAATCGCAATGAAGTAAAAAATTGAACGTCTTGTTGTGCAATTAACCTATTTCGATCATTCGCTTGTCGAAAAAGTTAGCGGATATGGCGCGTCACGCCAGATAATAAACTAATATGGGCGAGCAATTGACGATTCGTATAAAGCTCCATCATTCGCAACTTCACTTGAAACGGTCAATGACGTAATAATTGTCAATTGCGAATGACTTTATCCAAACGCAGCCGTAACCGATGGGAAAAGCTAGCATTTAGTCGAAGTGACAATGGGCTAGTCACTGATCACACACGCATGTCGCAGAACCGATAACCTTTGGAAGTAAGACAGTTCTGGAGTGGAGATCGCGTTTAGGCAGACGACACTCTTTAGCCAGATGGTAGGAGAGCTGGCTGGCACCGATTACATGCAAAAAGAAATTGGCCCAGTGTGTGTCAGGCCACGCACAGGAAAGGGTTCCTCAGTCACCCATATTGGTGCGTAGATTTAAAACCGTATCTAATAGATAAATATAAATAAATAAATATTTTCAACATCTTACACACAACATCATTTAGTCCCAAAGTAAGCAGAGCTTGTGTTATGGGTACTAAACAACTGATATAAATACATAAACATACTTTTTAGGGTTCCGTAGCCAAATGGCAAAAAACGGAACCCTTATAGATTCGTCAAGTCTGTCTGTCTGTCTGTCCGTCCGTATGTCACAGCCAATTATTTCCGAAACTATAAGAGCTATACTGTTGAAATTTGGTCATTCGATGTATTCTGTGAACCGCATTAAGATTTTTACATAAAAATAGAAAAAAAACAATACATTTTGGGGGTCCCCATACTTGGAACTGAAACTCAAAAATTTTTACATCAAACCTATACGTGTCTCATATCTATGGATAGGTGTTTAAAGATGATGTTGTGGTTTCTAACATCATTTTTTTCTAAACTGAATAGTTTGCGCGAGAGACACTTCCAAAGTGGAAAAATGTGTCCCCCCCTCCCTCTAACTTCTAAAATAAGAGAGTGATAAAACTAAAAAAAATATATGTTGTATATTACTATGAAAACTACCAACGAAAATTGGTTTGAACGAGATCTAGTGAGTAGTTTTTTTTAATACGTCATAAATCGTATATCGCAATTTACCTTTCATTCAATCAATACACTAGTATAAAAACATCGATGAAAGTTACAACGAACTACTCGAACTTTTATATGATGTTACTTGCTGATACGGAACCCTTCATGGGCGAGTCCGACTCGCAGTTGGCCGCTTTTTTTGGTAAATACATACATATTATACATAGTAAAACACCCAGACTCCGAAACTAATATTTGTGGATCACACAAATATTTGGTCTGACCCGGGAATCGAACGATTGTTATGTTATGTTATGTTAACGATAATTGTTATGTTTACTTAATGTGTTAATTTTGTATGACGTTTTCCAAGTAAGCGCATTTTACAAGATATATATATAACTCCTGAAATAACAAAGTCATCTAATCGGTTATAGTTTTCCTTTAAAGATCATTATATGGACAACCATCACGAATTTTTCCAGATATTTTGAGCCAGCCGGTTAGCTTTTAGAGGGGGGACGCCCTGTTTTTACAAAAAGTGAGCTCAAAGTGGAATTTCTTGCAAACGGATACCTAAATCAAAAAATCGTCTTAGAAACCCTTTATTGTTAATGTTCCGTAGCCCAATGGCAAAAAACGGAACCCTTATAGATTCGTCATGTGAGTCATGTCTGTCTGTCTGTCTCTGTCCGTCCGTATGTCACAGGCACTTTTTTCCGAAACTATAAGAACTATGCCTACTGTTGAAACTTAGTGAGTAGATGTATTCTATGAACCGCATTAAGATTTTTACACAAAAATAGAAAAAAAAGCAATAAAATTTTCACATACTTGGTACTGAAATTCAAAAAATTTTTTTTTCATCAAACCCATACGTGTATCTATGGATTTATGGATAGGTCTTCAAAAATGATATTGAGGTTTCTAGCATCATTTTTTCTAAGTCTAGTAGTTTGCGCTACACACACATTTTTCTAATACAGTTTTTTTTTAATACGTCATAAATCGTAAACCGCACTTTACCTTTCGTTCAATCAATACACAATTATTAAAACATCGATCAAAGTTACAACGAACGAACGAAGAACTTTTATATTCATGGGCGAGTCTGACTTGCACCTGGCCGCTGTATTATAAAAGACCTGTCTAATGATACCCCATACGATGGGGTAGCCACCAAAAAAAAAAGTCATCCCCACATTACTTGTGGGATACACGTAAAATATTTTTCATAATTTTATTGTAGCACTTTGTCGACTTAATTACAACACATATTCATGCAAAGTTTCATCTTTCTAGCACTTACCATTTGGTCGGTAAGTCGAAGATGGACGGACGGACAGATGGACAGACGTAGGTACATGACGAATCTATGAGGGTTCCGATTCATAAACTTCGGAACCCCAAAAAAGCAGGTTAGGTTCTGTGGTAATCCTTGGGAGAGGCCTATGTCGAGCATTGGACTGCACTAGACTGATGACGATGAAGATGACGAATGACGATATCATAGGTTTTTTCACGGATTAGATCGATAAACTCCGTTGTCACAGATTACTTTTTAAAATTGTCAAGGAATACTTATTTTTAAACTAGACAAAATCCCATATAAATTATTTATTTATCCAGAAAAGATATTACCTACTTCGTAGAAATTGGTAGTCAGAGAAATCAATAACAGTGCACCCTATTAATTGTCTTTAAAACTACTTAGTACATGTAACGTTACGAACACTAATAGTTCATAACAAAAATAATAGATGGCAGCATCTGCGCCCTTGTTTTGTATACCTGCCGGCGAACAACGGCTCTCGCCTTGCTTTATGCCGCGCAAGCGTAGTTCAAATTCATCCGCCATATTCGTCGTGTCAGACGGAGTGCAGTGCACGGCTGTGACATGTTTATTCGTAAACTGCATAAAACTTATGACATCGAGTCCTCACTGGTGCTTGTTTAATTTAGATAATTCGTCAAATATGCGATTTGATGGAGTGTTGAATGGAAACTCGCGTCGTTTGTTGAAATATAAACGTGCATCGAACTGTGCATTCGTGTGTTTATGATAACAGCATTAACAGTAATCCTCGGTCGTGTATTGTTTTTTGTAAATCCCCACAGTTACTTGTGTTGTACTTGTGAAGCTTAGTGATATTATGCAATATACCATAACCGTGACCTTCGTGATTCGTGACCGTGCAATAGGTGTCTTTTGAGGTTAAAATGCAGCTTGGATCATGAGTGACTGCGCCGAGCCTTCAGGTTAGTAAGACGTCCAGTTATTTATTGGCACACTGATAGTGTGATGTTTATTTAATTACTGCCCTATTTTCGTGTTGATACTATTATTTATATACTGAGATAAATTAGTAAGGAAACTACCGCTTCTTGTTTACTTTATCGAACTAAACAAACTTACACTTATCACTAAGTACATAAGAATTTCATACAAACAGATTTTAGGCGGGAATTTTGTTTACTTCTGCGACTTTATTTACAATTACATTTTCTTGGACAATGAATATGAATGTATAACTTAAATGTAAGTTGTCGTTAGAAAACCGTTGGTTGGCACTGAACTCGCCAGGAATATTTTACGGGCGGCGCAGGCCTTCATGCACCTTGGCGAGCGCGGGATCGCGCCGTGCCACGGAGAGAATGCAACCTCGCCACAGGAATTACAAAGGGACCAAAGTAAAACAAGGACGAGTCTTTGATTATCCGAATGCTTTTTTCGGTGTACGGTGTTAAATTTTTATGGTCGATTTGAACCATGAGTTTATTAAGTATATAAATATTTTTTGGTAATTATACAACCTTTCCAATAAGGTTAACTAAGAAGTAACCTTAGTGGAAAACATATTAAAGTTTTCGTATTTACGTCATAGCTGTTCATTTTACGTGCATAAATGAAACGAAATATATTATATAATTAGCATTACAACAATATGTAATGATCGGTGTAGGCTACAAAAATATCATTCATTCTATTTTTTACATCCAAACATCCTGTCTATTCTCTTTTTAAAATCCCTAACGTCACATGTTAGTGTAGTTTTGTAGTCGACAGACTCGCCAGATTGGGTACAATGTTTATCGTTTAAGAGTTCATAGATATCTTTTTACTGACGAGGATATCTTTCTACTTATGAGGTTATATTACTGCACACATCAGTAGCCACATACCATGGCTCAGAGATTTTTTCATGTGTTGAGCAGCCTTTTAAGTAGTAAATATGTAAACTCATCTTCAAACGTGTTACAACAGAAAGTGGTAGGTACTTCTCGTACCTACATGCCTTCTTAAATCACCTAACTTTTTTTGACCTACCTATGACATGTTCAAATTTTTTCATACTTAAAATGTTAAATCACAAAATTAATTAAGTTATTATAAGGTACGTGAAAACTAAATATATCGTAGACTTGAAATGTAAAAACTCCAATTGTGTATTGTGAATGGTAACAGAAAATATACTATCGTATGAGAATATTATGAATATTAAATAAGTCGTCTTTTCGTAAAAAGACAGTCACCTTGCAGCCCTGCAGGACAGGTTGTCGCTGTTTTACTCACATAGTTTTGACGTCAATTGCAATAAATTTTATTTTTAGAAATAAAATTAGCAGACAATCACTAAGATGATGCAATTACTTAAATTATCTAATTATATTGAATGACAATTTTGTAGAGGCTTTTGTAATTTTCCAAAGTAAAGTTTTCTTTTTTGCCGTTAAAGATAAGGCCTCTGGTTTTTTTAAATTTTCTGATTTAGAAATCCTACGAATATCCTTATCTAAGTTGTTATACGTCCTTAAGCCTTTGTATAATTTTTGTCTTGTAAGTATCTTGCCTTTTTTTGTGACGGTGTTTGAGCTTCACGACTGACTACTGACTGACTACTTGACGTTTCAAAAGTGCCGTTGTATTGGTGTATTTGAAATAAAAATGGTTTGATTTGATTGGACGGTGTGAAAAGACCCTTCGATGACTAAGATGCTCTGGGGAGGACCCATCAGGAGGGCCATGTCAATACACGTATCCACCAGGATCGCCGCCGCACCTAGTTTTAGAACTCTATCCTGGCAAAATCCTCAACTCCCTTCTGGCTTCGTTTGAATGAGATGTAAATTGAAAACCGGGATGATTTCAACTTAATAGCAACGTTGCACATGGAACAGTTTTAAAACTTAGCACAAAATTTTGACGTATTTTACTAGTGACCTAAGTTGCATTCTACATTCTACTAACGTAAACGTTGTATCTGAAAGCTGACAAATTTATGGGAATCACGTCACCAAACGTCAAGCCACATACATGATCCAAGAAAAAAATAGCCAATAATACATGAGAAGCGTAAACATAAGCGATGATAGAAATAGAATCGACGTAAAACACTTACAACATTTTTGTATATATTTAAGCCTACCAAAGTGACTCACTTGGGTAAGGGGGCGGGTTCCCCCTGTGCACAGTTACCAACTACAATGTTACGTGCTTAATCAGTCATGCTCGTATCTGCTGTACATGTAAGTTGACTAAGTCATGGACTAATTAGGTTTTATGGTCAACCAGTTAATTTTTATAAGAAAACCCGACTGCGTGAGAATGTATCTAAACTTAACATTTTACAAACGGTTGAGCACGGCAGTTGAGCCTGCCTACCTAACCTTTTGTTCACGAACTAAATAATTTGATGTGATTTGTAGTTATTTGGTAAGTATACATTCCTAAACTTTCATACCTTATATACACACGATATTATAAAATGGAAAGTATAATAACTCTTATCAGTCTTGTCTGTTGCGCTTTCATGGCTAAGACGTTGCACCGATTACAACTAAATTTGGCATAGATTGAGATTCCTACTTTGATTATTGAGGAAGCACATAGTCTATTCCTTACCGAAAGAACTCTCAAATAAACCCCTAACTTAGAGGCTAAAACCTCTAACAATCAATTCTTTGAGCATCGAGCTGGTAAAATATAGCAAATCAAATCTTTTAGATATAACTTGCATGCTAGTCATAGAAATCAGACATTAGTATTACAAAGATCATAAATAATAATTTACAATAAATAACCGTCACACTACAACATCCGCACAACTGGTTTTCACCGTTATTGATTACATCGAACTGTACTCTTTCCTTCATATCTACCTACTTATCGGAATTTACCAGTATTAAGTACCCTAACCTGCGGACAACACTCGTGTTATCATGCAGATAAAAGCCACTATAGATTACTCCGTGGACGTTCGACAGCTAGCCAGTGACGTCATTTTATTAAACATTGTTGCGAATCATAACCATTATCCATTTAGTTTTTACTATAAAAATAAAACCTGTCTGGAAAATGTTGTTTTACAAAATAAACATAGTTACTTTTCAAGAGACACATTACCATCGCACTGTATCGTTACTTATCTATTACTTAGGAATTTAGTTGTATTTCTCAAAAGAAATTTCTGTAAATATTTCGGATATCATACACTCGACGTAATCTAGTCCCAAACTAAGCAAATCTTATATTATGGGTGACAACTGATATAAATACATAAACATACTTTTTTTGTTAGTACTAACATGTTATACACTGAAAACACTCCATGACTAAGAAACAAATATTTGCGAATCACACAAACCTCAAGCACAGCAGTCGCATACCCACCATTGCGCCACCGAGGCAGTCAAAGCATTGTATTCATATATGTCTTTTCGTATTTATAGTTTTTTTGGGTATCTTTAGCGGTATAAGTGATAATTTATTTTATTATCATATTAGGAAACATTCACAAAATATCTAAGTAGTTAAGAAGTCAAATGGGCACTGAATAGGAAGATTAGTTTTCTCACAAAAAGCTCTTTGTTAACTCTAATTCTTTAATGGAATAGTTAAATATCGTTTAATGCGAGTTTACCTGTCTATCGTAATATCTACTATAAAGTAGTGACATGGTTGTAGATAAATCTCGAATAGTAAATTTTTCTGAACAGCAGCTGAAGAGAAGCAATAGCACGTAAATCTAGATATAGTCGGACTAATTGCTAATAGTCACGACAGTCACTAGCACAGAATAACCGACAAAGGTCGCCTTAGTTGTATCCTAGTAATGGTTGCGTGTCGTATCGTCGCCGAGGCGAACAGCATTTACCAACAAGTGTGTGTGAACAACACCAACAGATAAGGAGTTGCGACGTTTGTATTTCTAAGAAATTGTTCTTTCAATGTAATATAATATAAGTAGGTACATTATATTAGGTCTTCTTTAATATTACAAAGGTTACAAAATAGAAGGTATCGTAACCTTTTTAATTTTCTCGTGAATAAGTCCCGTTTACAGTAAAAAAACATGAGTATGTGTAAAAGTCGCGAAACTCTAAAAACAGTTATTACAAAACTTCAACTTCTCGGTAAATTTTTTGAACGAACGAACGCGTTTTCCTGATATTTTTATCAGTTGCGTAAAGTTGACGCAACCACAGACTGTAGAAAAATGTATTGCCTATTGTTTTCAAAAGTTATAAGACGAGGCGATATTGGCAACCTATCTTTCAAATACATTTCTGCAGAATGTAGGTACATACCCTTTTTTACGTCTACAACAACATAAAGTAGATGTGGATTAAATTAACCGTTATCGTTGAACGTTTTAACACATTTTCTAATGCCACAAACGCCATATCTATCCTACATAATAAATTTTATTAACATGAACTAAACCACAGAGGCCTCAATTTATAATTACTAGTTTCCCTTTCCGAAATTAGTTTTATATTGATGAGAGGTGGTTGACAAAGATTGTTAGGAAGAACTCCTTTAAATCTGCCGCAAAAACAGGTTATTCTGCAAGTTATCGATTAATAAGGCTTCTTACCTGTTTGTCCATCGACGGTTGAGAGAGCCGCGGATGAGATTCATTAAATCGGTGCCTAGATTTCCGTTTTAACCTGTTATCTCGGATTTAACTGTCCACATAGCCATATTTAATATCAACGTTGTTGAAACAGTTCAGTTATAATGAGGTACTCGGCAAATAATGACGATAGTTTCAATAAGGAAGAAAAAGTGGCCTGCAGTGAATCACAATGAGTTTCTAATCTGGTACCTGCCTTTGTCTTTATAGTACAGTTTTACGGTATATCGAATTAGTTTTACTAAACCACATTTAACTATATAGCTGTAAAGTTGTAAGGGACGAACTGTTGTAATTCCGTGCACCAGTAGGTTGCCACCTTGATAATAATATCCTTTTCTAATGCTTAAAACAGCATCACGTTTCTACAAGCGTGACTCCTAGCGGCTTAGGCTCTGACTCCGTACTGCAAATAATTTTATGTGCGCAAACTAATGTCAATATATTGGTTATAAATATACATGCCTACCAATGTAATATATTCGAAGTTTATTGCCAACTAGATGAGCCCCGCGGTTGTTGTGAACCCGTAAAGCGGGGTTGAACTAGTAGGTAAAAGGTAACTCTATGGTGCACCGGTGTGGGCGGCGGCTCTGACCGAGCAGAATAGGGCGCGCCTCAGGCGGCCGCAGAGAACTCTGGCGGTCAGAGCCATACGGGGTTACCGCACCGTATCGACGGAGGCGGCGTGCGTCCTGGCCGGAACACCCCTGTGGGATTTGGAGGCGGAAGTGCTCGCCGACGTTTATCGGCGAGTGGCTAACTACCGGGCGGAGAGTGGTGGAGTTGGACCTCCGCCCGAGGACGTGCGCGAGTGGCGCGAAGCCGCTCACCGAGCCACGATGGATCGCTGGTCGATCCGGCTGGAGACTCCACATGCTGGCTTCGCCACCGTAGAGGCGCTTCAGCCGGTCATCGGCGAATGGGCAGTGCGGCAGCACGGGACCCTTACCTTCCGACTGACGCAGGTTCTTTCCGGGCATGGTTGCTTCGGAAAGTACCTGCACTCGGTCGCCAGGAGGGAATTGAGTCCCGCCTGCCACCACTGCGACTGCAGTGAGGATTCGGCTAATCACACGCTGGCGGTCTGCCCCGCTTGGGAGACGCAGCGCCGGGTCCTCACTGCAGTCATCGGAGAGGATCTCTCGCTTCCGGCCGTCGTTAGTTCCATGGCCGGCAGCGAGAGCTCATTTACCGCGGTCGCAACCTTCTGCGAGGACGTAATCACGCAGAAGGAGGCGGCGGAGAAGGCCCGGGAGGACGACATCCAATCGGACCAGATTCGCCGCCGGCGACTCGGGCGGTGGAGGCGCGAACATCTGCGCCTCATGCCGCCTTGAGTGTGGCCGCGGGTGGACGGAACGGGTTTTCCCTCCACCCGCACTATGTGGCCAGCCGCGAGGGGGCGGCGTCGGTGTGTGCCGGACGCCGCCTAAGAGAGGGTCGTCATCCGAGACGGTGCCCGCATCAGGAGCGGGCAGGCGCTGGAGAAGTTCAGATGGAGATCCCACCCTGGACTTCTCCTCCTCCTAAACGGAGAAGCGCGGAGAGAGCACACTGTGTGTTTTTTAGTCGGTTCAAGTCCGACACACCACCCCGCCGTAACCCCCGGTGGGGTGTCGGTCCATGATGATTTTCCACACATAAAAAAAAAGTAGGAAAAAGGTACCCTATCAAAAGTAGTCACTCCTTTATATCATCAGTCATCCCTTTAAAGTCCTGTCAATATTAGCCGGAACCAAGAGACTGACACGTAACAATTTCAAAATTAGATTTTTTAAGCATCGTATATACTTTCATATTCATTCATACATTAAAAAAACGTTCTATCAAAATTGTAAATAAACACTTCAATTTTTATTTACTTTATTTAGGTATTTGTATATATACAGTTAAAGTATAGAGTTTTGCTCTAAAAATGGCATTGGCATAGTAAGCGCTAATAGCCACTAACTAATAAATCTTTTAATCTATGACAGTTATTATTTTTATCGTTTTTCTGTATATACGAGTAGAAGCCTAAAATTTCACGTTCATTAAAATCAATTCCAACATATTTTAGATATTGGTCTTTTATTTAACATTCAACGGTATGAGTAATTCAGTTCCTATTAGTTATCCATTTACATTCTGTTATTACATTTACAACATACAGGGAAAGTAGGTATACTTATCCAATTACTTACTTATATGAAATATTATGTTAATTGCTTAATTTTATCTCGCTGTTTATGTTGTTATTAATATTCATATCATTACTTAAGTAGTTAAGAAATTTCTTTCATTTATTATCCTTGAGTGTCGCTTATAAAAGTTATAAATAATTATGAACATTTGTTGTCACATTGCTAGACTTCTTGAATACGAGAATTAGTTACCAAAAATTTTTACCACATCACCTTTTCTAATTTTTACTTAAGAATTTCGTCCTTTGTTAAGACATTTGTATTTTTTTAAAAGTACAATAAAATGGTGTAGTTCAGTTAACGTTTTTAATATGTGAGCGAGAGTTTCATGATTAGTAAATAACTAATCGAAAAATTTCATTTCATAGTCACAGGTCCACTTAATATCGTGTACGAGTACGATTCGATATTACTTAATTATGTTTTCAAATGTCACTTGTACAATTTAATTAGTGCACGGACGACAGGGTTACGATCGCGATATGATTTCTGCTTGGATGCTTACAAAACAAGCAGCAATGCTGTTATACGTTATCTAATTAATTAGTAATATAATTATCGTTTTAAATCCTTCTGCATGTATTCGGAGACTAAAATGGAATTAATAACCAGTTCAGATTGAGTAAGGGACGTTTTATGTCTGTAGCAATTTTATTGAAATAAACCATCTTTGGTATAATGGGGACAATTTTGTAATTTTTTTGTTCGGTTCCTATTACTTTGGCATCTGTCAAGAGAATAGTGAAAGTCGGTAATAACTGGATAAAAGCTATGAGAAGATAATTAAATTTATAAACCTCGTGTAATCACTAATCATACACACACAAAAACTAGGCTTAATTTTATGATTACACCACTTATAGTAATTAGGTAAATCTTCTTACAATGTGAAGTACTTTCTGATTCCACTTTGTGCTACAGTCTTATCAAGACTATCAGTAGAAATCGCAAAGCTTTTAAGCTTTCGAATATTGTTTGAAATGAAACCTTATTTTTATATTCAGTCCAAAATAATGCGGTCATCAGGCCAGAATCGAATTTATCAATTTGTAATAATCCTGTGAGAGTTTCTGATCGAATCCTAATACCGATTTTGTATTAAACTTCTTGCTGAGCATTTATTTGTTCTGGTTCTGTATCGAAAAGCATACTCTAGCCAGAGAGATGTACATGATGTTTTTATTTTATAACAACAGTTTTAATTTTTTGTCTGACTGTGTGTTTGTGTAATTTGAATGCGGTTTTCTCTTAGATATTGTGGTAAACTTCCCTTATCATTATTATTATTTTCATCAGTTGACAAATGAAAAAAGTAATATCAGTTTAAAGAGTCTTGATAACCGACATAACATTAACACGTGACATTATATTCTCGCTATTTATCAGAAGACAAGATGGCTTGACAACATAATGTTAGAATAGTAGTTATTTTAGCACGAATGGGCCGGATCGACCAAGGCAAGTTACGCTCACACAGAAGGCCAACCTAAAAACTACAGCATTAGTGCTGTCGTATTTCGTTGGTGAGTATGGGACCGGAGGCCGAAAGATGCAGAAGCATCTCACTAAGCCGCTATAGTACGGGTTGCCATGCTGCCTGTTGTATTATCTATGCTCATAATGAGAATAGGGACCCCTACTCATGTATTCTAGTCATGCTTTCCATTAGGCAGGGTAGAATATAAAAAAAACCCTGTTAAGTGGATTGTACTGTGACACAAACGCAGTAATATGAAATGCAGAACTAGCTCACTGAGTTCTCACTCCCCTCTACTGTTCCATTGAAGTTACAAGTTTAGAGGACACAACTTAAACGTTCGGTCACATTGTTATCGAAAAACTACCATAACAAACGTGGTGTCAAAGTATTTACTACCAGGTTAGGCATGACGTGGTGATATGTGGAACTGGTTTAATGCTCGTTAAGACGCGCCGTGGAGTCTCACGTCTCTGAACAAAAAGAGCCGGGAACACGACCGACTTGTTTTGGACAATACACGCACTGACATTTGAATGCCGATGCGTTTACCATGTGACATCACATAGCTACCCTAACATGGAATGCTCTGAAATGTAGGCTGCAGAGAAACTCCTTTAATGGTATGAAATGTGGCTGAAATATTGAAGTATGTGATATGCGTAAAAGGATTTCTAGCTGATCGAACACTGACAATGAATAAATTTAAATAAAATAAAAATAATGTTTAAATGATAAACTACCACACTACTTATGAATCTAGGCAAACTCTTTGTATTAAAGGGTTTGCCGATAGTGATTCTATATGATTATAACATTAGTACCTACCTAACATTATTTAAGTACTTTATTACCAGTTGAGTTTTCAATTCGCAAAACACTAGAATACGAAATTGAAACTAGGATTTCGTACTTTTTACAGGCTTAGTAAATTATCGGTCACAAAAATATTTTTAACCGGTATTGGCCAAGGCCCGGACAAAAGTAGTTTTAATCCAACAGGTCATTCGGATTTATTCGGACTAAAATGACTGGACCAATTTTGACTGCAACAAATAGATAGTATGACGTGTTTTAATTTTAATAGACTTCTGAGGTTTTACAGAGTACCATATTTCTCATTAAAAAACATTAATATAATTCAAAAGAACGTAACGTAAAGTCAACTTATGAATATCATAAATAAACCGATTGCGCAATCTTATGTGTCTGTTTCCACAAAAAATGCTACACTTTGTACTTTAAGTGAATTTGACAAAAACTGAACAGATAATACTATGACTCAGGTTAAGGAGAACCCGTACTATGAATTTTATGGTAGGTACGTACCGAAAGCTTACGTATTACTAGTGTTTTGTGAACATATATACTTCGTTATGTTTATGTTTGTGAAATTATAGTGTTATGGACCTGTCTTAAAACTATTGAATTATACGGTCACTAAACTCGTGTTTAGTTAGGTGGTGAGTTTTAGTACTGGCTCTCTTTGCACAGGGTCGCCGACCCTTAATTATCCTGCACAACGCACCGCTGCAGTGCAATGCTCCAGTAAAATTCTACATAACAAGCCTTTATTAGTCTCTTACGGTTGCCATTTCCTTGACGATATTAGTTTGAAAATGCTATTCTAAAAGCAAATTAACTATTCCTATTTTGGCACAGATTACGTGGGATTGTATTGCAAAGTTAATTTGCACCTAGTTGTAGCCAAATTTAAAAAAAGTATCCTTTTAATTCTTCGAAGTTGTGTAATATAAACCGGATAAACTTTAAAAACGAAGCCGGTTGCTTAGATCCCTATCGGGTGTCCGCATTGAATCACTTTAGCATGTCCACAATTACGGGTTGCGGTCCGAACCTTATGTACACTGTTTTTTAAAAAACGAACACGATGGCATCAGCATATCGATTTACTCGATGAAACAAACGAGTATTCCTTTCGATTGATTGTTACCTCTATATTGTATTGAGACAAAATAATCTGTATTTGAAAGGCTCTTTCTGGAAGATAGATTGTAGGAGTAAAACTTTAATGTTTCTAAAATTCGAATAACTATTTTTATAATTGCCAGGTTAAGAGATTTTTTAAAGCAATGGTTACAGTTCTTATTGTTGTTAATAAATAAAACCTTATCTAATGTAGGTGTGAAGCACTATTGTCAAGTTAGGGTAAATAATGAACGTTCTTGCTGTTGCTTTGGCCCAAACAAGGAAGTGTAAATGTGGAGTAATTGGTTGGACCAGGAAATTACTGAAAGGTTTCTTAGGGCCGTCGATCATTTGCGATTTGTGTTTTAACGGCTTCCTTTTTTAGTTGGTATAAAAAACGTGTTGATAAAAGTATACGTAGCGTAGTTTTGCTATACCTGTACATCTATTTTTGTAGTAACTGAGTGCTGAGACAAGTTCCTTTATAAGGTCAATTATAAAAGTGATTTACGTAAGCCATGACATGCACACTAATGTGTTGCACTTCTTGTCAGTTGTCATACAACGCCAATCAGTCGATTGGAGACTTTAAATTAAGATATTTATTATTATTTAAGTTTTGAAATACATTGTTACACCTAAACCTATTAAGCCCATAATCTACTGTGGCTCCTGTTAGAGAAGCTACAAACACAATACTTTAAACTTTTCTTGTAATCTGACCCTTACGAGTACGAACGCGTAGCAGAAATGTGAGCTTGTAGAACGTCTTTAATTACTTTGGAGTGGTTTGTGTTTGTACTATTATTGATATAAATCATTAATCTTTTACACTGATATGGGAAGATCGTGCATCGCCATTCACCATGCTGCACCGGTAAGAAAAGTGTAATTATGCATTAATGAATGCTCGCCAAACCGTAGAGAGAAGGTTGCGTAGTGGAAACACAAATACAGTAGCCGAGTTTGTCCATTCTGTAGTCAAGCGGCCACGTGCATGTTCGTGCATACTGTAAACAGATATAATTAAGGTCGTGCCGTCCATGTTAATACAGAGCCGATCAATATTCATAACGAGTGGCCCGTGGGTCAGATGGTTAGATATACATTGGCGCCCAGTTTGCCCGGGTCAGCTAAGAATGAGTTGAGATTGGCGATGCTGTTTCGTTAATATATAGTTTAATGTTTAGAATACTACTTAATTAATTGTTAGGCTTAACTTTTAAATTCTTTGAAACTTGATTATATAGTTGAGTCATAAATATACTCTTCTCCACCATAAGCACATATTTAGACAGCCTAAGGTTTGAATTTCGATCGTCAGTTTATGGGAATCGTTTTCGCATAACATTTGCTTTATGTTAGTTAAAGTTTTTAGGTGCAATACTTTTACTTACTTTGCTGTTTAGAGTATTCTTCTCATATAAATTTAAAAAGTCTATTCTTTAGAGTAGTGTATAGTCGTGACCTTGCTACGATAACGCTGCGCGGGCGCAGCGATTATCATGGTGCTGCGGTAATACCCCTTTATTACTTTAAATGCTTTACGCCATATGGTGTTGTAACATGTTTTTGTACAATTACAGGTGTTTCTTCTATTTCACAGATCGTTTGCTTTCCACTAACAATTATTTGTTACGTCACTGTTTAAATTTGTGTGTTAAGTCACAGTCATAACTTATTTTGCTTTTATTTTTCGAAGAAATCTTATTGTTGGATATTTCGTCAAGGCACTTAGTAAAAAATTAAAGTAAAGGAATGAATGTGACGTTTGCTAACAGTATTTTGAATGTTCTGGTGAGCATTTGTTGCGTCACTTTGAAGTTATTTGGCCGATAATTTGAGTTTCGTTATCGGCCTGTTGGGTTACGTTACCATGTATTCAACGAAGTCAGCTCATGTCTTTACATGTAGAAGCTTAAAATGTATATGTTTGCTAAGATTAATAAATACATGCAGTGGAACATAGAACCTCCTCCTTTATCAAAAGTAGTCCGCTGAGCTTACGTTCCTTTTTTTAAAATGTTAAATCATTCATTAATTATTTTAGTGAGTAATCCTTCTATACAGTTGTATAAATATTGTTACAAATGTATTCGTTGCACAAAATCTGATTAAATATATCCTAAAATATGTGAAATACCCGATTTCAGGTTTTAACAGTTTTTTAGATACCTAAATGCAAAATATCGTGAAATGTAATACTTTGTATAATATAATTATTTTAAGTAAGTACACTCAATAGAAGGACGGCGATAAACGATGTTGAAATGCGTAGGTTGTATGCCTGTAATTTTTCTTTCTAACGTACGTCTGGAAAACATACCACAAGTCAAGACTAACTAGTAAGGTAGGTTACTGTATCTAACTATTGCAACATTATTTATTTACTGGGACATATTATACATTATATGGTGTGGCAAACAATTTTCTTTGGGGAACGCGTGTCTGTAGTATATTAGATGGCAGTACAAACAAATTTGTTCTTACACATACAATACGTATAGGATCACAGTTTTTAATAGCTTAAACTAATCCTCAAATCGTGTAAGTACCTAACTAGATTCTGGAAAACTGTTTATATGACTTGGCTCGCTGCCCTTACACTAAAATGTGTTTTTGTTTGATCTGAGCTGTCGACAACGATGGTCATATCAATCCGTCAATCAAGTTTTACTGATATGTAGGAGTTAAATTATTATAGTTTGAATCTACATGTATAAATCAACACCTATAACTTAGACTGTCTTCAATTTATTAATATTTTTGTATTACAACTATTCCTAGAATAATTGGATCATATAGTAAATACGACTATCTGATCAAATGTTTTATTTGACAAATAATATGCACAAAATTGTTACACACATGCTACATAATTATACAGATATCTTTGAATTAAGGTAGATTTCTTTGCAAGTCAAGGAACCGCAACAAACGTACAAGTCTGATGCATAGTAAATACCAGTACAAAAATAAATTGCAGCAATTGCTTTAATAGCTAGTAAATTGCCATAAGTACAAACCGTGCCGGACTTCATGTCAACGTTAACAATTAACTAAGAAACTGCAGAAATGTTCATTTCCTACGCTGTAACTGTGAATACTCTAGGAATTTAATCACATCTGCTCAGATTACCGCTCGGTACAGTTGAGATTACGCTGCTTTGCCCTAGGAAAATATGTATCCGCAATAAAATCTAACTTTCAGGATTTAAAATGTCTTCGATTTTAAGGATGTTGTCTAATACGATTTTATTGTACCATTTCATTTGTTAATGAAAATTTCAACGCCCGACACCGTCGAATTAGAATCGTTTGAACGCTAGGAATGTATATTTAATAAGTAGACTCTAAATTGTATGGTCCCTGAAGCGTGCCGTTTTCATGTAAATGTTCTAAGTGTCTCTTCAAAATATAGATAAGCATTATAGAGATTTGTTGTCATTGTCTAATATTAGGAAGAAAGATCATTTATTATGTACAATATTGGTATAAACTAAAACAATGAACCTAAAACTAAAAACCTTAATAAAATATTATATTATAAATAAAATATATCATTAAAAGGAGTCCCTTTAGGCATGGTTCCGAAGATACTGGCAGCGTTCCCCCTTTGAATTGCTAGACTAATTCTTTGTCCGAGATAACTGCCAGCTCTTCGGTCTCCTGTGATGTCGACTAATCTTTTTGCTATGTCCTTGAAAAGCTTTATAGCGCTAGGACCCCACGGCCCAAGGGTCTCGACACCGAATGGGACAAAATCATATTCGGAGCCTAGACCCCTGTATTTGGATGCCTTAGCTTTTTCAGCCGCTTCACATGCCGCACCAGCTCTGTTGTTGGTTCCATGTAGATGGGAAGGGGCCAGCGTGTCTGAACAGGTTGCATCCCATACCAGCACCCGGCCCATCTTCCATGGAATCAAACTCATACCGTCCGGTCTCTTGCCATCGTCTCTTGCAATTCCAGTCGGCTCAAGTAGACTTGGCACGTTGACGGTGGCAAGGGACCGGCGTATGATATTGTTAAGTGCGGCATGTCTCGAAAAGCGGCCTGCACTTTTTTGGCAAGACAATCCGTGATGTCCTAGCTTGTCAACATCACTGCCACAGGGACATTTATGAGGAGCGCAGACCGGAACCCCAAGCCGTAGACAGGTTGCGATTCGAAGCGTGTCAGGCTCAAGAAATAAATATAGATTGTAGTATGTCTCTCTCTACGTCCTTCCCGCCTTCTTTTTTTAAGTTTTATTAATAGTTTAAGTCTAGCGGTTACAAATAGTTAATCATCTTTCAACAGAAATTTCCTCAGAGACTTTGTGCTTCATATATTGAGATTAGATCAATTTTATTGGCCACCACCTACGTAGGCAATCTGGTTAACCGCGACCTCCAATCCCATATTCTTTTAACAGTCTAATATAAACAATAAAATGTTTTTAATGTAGTCGGAGGTCATTTTAAATACAGTTAAGTACAACATAAATACTCCATTATTGTCCATTTTGAAATCAGAGACATATAATAATAATCAATGTGTTTCGAAAACTGGGTCGTTCGGTGCGGACGGTGTCTCTCATTAGTCTTTGTCACCACTAAAAGGTCAATTAAGACTATCATAGCATTAACTGTACATTAAGTCAACTAAGAGCTAAATCTTACCAGAGCGTACATTTAATAAGCACTTCATAATGGCTTTTTCAAATGATGTTTATTTTTGTCTAAAAATTTTATGCAATCTTAAAACAAGGAAGTGGTTTTGCAGTTATTTGAAGATAACGTTGTTATTGTTCAGTTGCACTTTGTCAAAAAGACTGTCTGTGCTTCTTGTGAATAGAGGTGACACAAAATATTGTACACCTTCTACAAAAAAGTATGTTTATCGTCTAAAATTTATTGAGTGGTTAATATGTAATTTCAATTAAAGAAACAATTTTGTTGTAGGCAAAACAATAATACACATACCTTCATTATGTCAATTATAGTTTCTAGTGTAGCTTCTCTGTAACTTATGGTTTTTAATCTACTTTAAAAAAAAAACTGGATTCTTTCAACATCACAGATAGCGTCACCTCATCGCCTAAATCCTCAGTCATTGTAGTAAATTGAAAACATTTCATTTCAATGTTTCTTTAAAGCAATCCAATCACGAAGATATTCGAACAGTACATTCATACATTTTGTTAGCATCGTGCTCGGCGTAAATTGGCCTTCTGTAAACCACTCAATAAGATTTTAGAGTTGGGTCTCAATAGATCAGATAGAGCCCATTGTGAGCCCGTTACAGCTATTTATAGAGTTCGATGACTCTCCGTTTTATCTAATAGCCTTATGTTATTCCTTAAAACCTTATCGTGTAGGATCGCTGATGTATGTAACTTATTTTTTTTTTATTGCATCTTAAGGACGTAATCCAAAAACAGGTATTATAATAAAGTCACTACCTTCATTTCAGACCTAAGATTATATGATTTTAGGTTGTGAATGTAACAAAGATTCTTCCTCATATCATTGTGTGTATATTTACTATCTTATCTGCTCTTCATATTAAATATAACTTAACTATACAAGTCAATGCATTTGACCTAAATACCGATGCGTATTGTAAATCAATTTTAATATGCATTTGAGGTCCCAATCAAGTTTTCTTTCTCATTGTATCTACTCTTATCGAAATCATGAAAGGCTAATAGTTAGAAATAATATGTATATATATAGAAGTAATATGTAAAAATCACACTCCTAGTTCAGAAATTTATTTCTATGAATTTACACAGCTTTATTGCAACAAAAATTATAACTAAAGTTTCGACGGAAAATTTTGTTTTCATTATCGTCAGGTTTTTGGCGTTCACTGCTTTATATAGGTGATAGGCTTTTCTAATTGCACGCCACTGGGTTCAATTCTCAGTGTTTATGTTTTACACGTGTTTTTTTTTTCTAAATATGCACTTCAAAAGATTTTATCGCCATACTGATTGTGATAAAGACTTGATGCAGTTTTTCGACCCACAGTCGAAAATATTGACATGCTTCTGCATCATTGGGCATCATTCAGATTTCTCTTAACATAAATTGTTTCGTAATATGAATAATTAAACACTTTCAATATTTGAATCCAATACTTCACACAATGATACTAATAAAAGATTAAATCTACCGTCATAAAACAATATCTTCGCATGACAAGATTGATTCAATTTCTCATACAACATTGTAATGTCGAAACGAAGATGGATGATTGTATATTCAAAATGATGGAAATATTATCTTGTACCTAGTTGTTTTTTAGGCATTGCTTTCGCTTTCACGTGCTATAGGATGAGTGCAGTATAACTCCTACGCATGCATTCTGACATACTTTTATCAGAACTTAGCTGGAATCTTTGCCTTTTAATAGAAATACATAATGGATTTCAATTGTTTTATATTTAGATTTTAGGTATGTGATATCTAAACAGCACTGCGAGATACGTGTATTAATACAATACGCTACGTTTATCTTCTGTATGTTATATCACTGAAATCCGATATTTTTCTATACATTACCCATTAGAAAGATAGCTAGACTAATTTGGGAAATATTCTAACCCTACATTTAACTACTAAGTATCGTCTTTTGGTCCGAAAAGGTAGTCACGGTCTTTATACAGACGCAATGTTCTCGTTACATTTATAAATATTTTCACCAAATCTGATTGATTTGTCAATTCTCTACTTAAGCACGCTCGCTCGCTTGATACTAATCTACAGACACTGTTTAATATTCAAAAACAAATTAGATTATGTATCCATATAAAGTATCAATTGTAAACAGTGTTGACATATGTCTAATTAACAACATGTCTGGAGTTATGCCACTGCGGCTGTCAAGTCACTCTCCATTTACATAGCAATATAAATACTACAAAGCGTTTTAAGTTCTATTATTGTGATATAAAGACGATTTTTCTGTTAAACTTAAAGTTTACTATTACTGTTACTATTAAAGAAAATTATACTTATGTTTTATAAAACTAGGCTAGTGTAACTATGATGCGGTTAGATCAATTTCAAGGTTCGTGGTTAGTACGACAAGGCTTACTATCACATTTGGGACGTTAGGGGCCATCCATAAATTACGTCACACCTTAAGGGGGAGGGAGGGGGTCAACGAAGTGTGACATTGTGTGACAAGGGGGTGGGAGGGGTCCTAAATAATGTGACGTCACATTTCAAAATCTATTGTAGTCTAAATCTTAAAACACGAACTTTAAACTATTACTTTACGAAAACCTCAAAAACACATACAACTATATCTGTGTACATATAAGGTGACCACTCGCTCTACTAGTATTACGCGTCGACCACCTAGTCGCCCTTTGATTGCGCCTAGCGGACCTAGTGGTGATTTGTTTCTTTGTTTCTATTTCATTTGACCACTGTCTTTCGCGGATGAAACAACGTCGTTCTTAGTTCTACTATTTTGTGATTAAATCACCAATGTCGAATAGTCCATCCAAAGGTTGCCTGGAAGAGGTTGCTTTTAGCAATAAGTTTGCTAAATTGCCGCCCATTGTACATATCTTACAGAAACTTTCAACTGCAAAAACTGTATTTGGTGTACAATAAAGTATATTCTAATATAATATAGTCGAACAAATAATTAAATATTTGTGACAAATTTGAAATTGATTTGTAGAAGACAGGGCCAATACATTTACTTTTCTAGAGTATATTATATATATTTACACTTTTTTTACGCGGGGAATGCTTTTCGCACCATACCCTTCTTGGGGACAACGAAGGGTGTGTATGGGACTCCTGGGCAACCTATACCGACTAATCTCTGAGTCACGTTGAGAACTGGATATTAATAACAATAAAACTTGGATTCGTTTTTCATTTTGTTATTTTCTCTAATTATCATAATCGTTTTCAGGGTTCCGTAGTTCTTGACTCGGAACCCTTATACATTCGTCAAAGCCTTCCGTCCGCCCTAGACCTACCGCCCAAACGGTTGGTGCTAGAAAGGTGAAACTTTGCTTGAATAGGTATGTGTTGTAGTTATGTCGATAAAGTGCTACAATAAACATATGAAAAATATTTTTATTTTAGAAGGTCCCCTATTTGTAAAGTGGTGTTGTTTTCTTTTTCTCGAGGCTACCAATCGTGTGGGATATCATTGGATAGATCTTTTAAAAACATTGCGAAGTTATTGAAACGATTTTTCGATTTATTTATCCGTTTGCGAGTTATTCAACTTTCAAACGCATTTTTTTGTAAAAATAGGGAATCCCCCCCTTTAATGCTAAACGGCTCGAAAAATCTGAAAAAAATCATGATAGTTGTCCATATATTAAAACTTAAAGGAAAACTATTGCGGTTTTGATATTTTTTTTTCAGGAGTTGCACAGGTCTAACTTGTAAAATGCATTTATCATTTATGCACTGTCTTGGAAAACTTCGTACAAAAATTAAGAAATAATAAGTAAACATAACAATTATCTATTCGACACGATTTTAAATATACCATACCTATCATTATTGGTGACCACAGAACCCAATTCTATGCGCAACCTGACACGCACTTTGAAAAATTTTTGATTTATTATTTTCTCTAATTTATATAGGTAATTAATAAATTTTTGTTTTAATAATTGTTTGATTTGATGTTAATTTGATTAAAAAAGAATTTAAATGAAAATAAAACTGATTTCGGAACCTGTTTTCATTCAATGATTACTAAATGTAAATTTGCAAATTATGTGACGTCACACTAGGGAGGGGGGGAGTCTCACAAATGTGACCAACTGTGACAAGGAGGGGGGAGGGGCAAAAAAATCATGAAATTCGTGTGACGTAATTTATGGATGACCCCTTATCATGAATTATAGATTACTTACTTAACAAATAATATAATTAGTGTAGTTTTGTAACTGGTCAGAAAACATAATTATAGGGTATACCTGTCAGGTTCGCACAGATCAATTTTACAGGTATACCGGAGTGGGTGTGTCCCACAACTGTACAGGTATGTCCTCTACTCTGTAAGCTTACCTGGTGGGTGTGACTGTGCAAGTTAATCAGGACACTCCACCTTGTATGGCCAGCTTAACGATCCTTATAATATCTCACTGTCAGTATAGTAATCAGATAATAGGAAATTACTCAGACATTTGGAAACCACTGCTGAAGAGAAGATAAATTTTCTTTCTGCTTTTCTGCTTACATATCAGGCTGTTAGAAATAAACTAGTTACTGCATTAAATTCCACTATTTATTTCTTTCCTTTCGTAATTTTTATGAAGTTGTATTTGTATGGTGTCAGTATGCTATCTCGAAATTGATGATGTGCTAAGAGATGGTTAGAACAAAGTCGATTAATGAAACTATGCTAATTACATTGTATCTCTTGCAGCATGTAAAACACGGTAATACCCATAACATACCACTGTTCGTAGAAATTAGCAGAATTGATTTACTTAGAGTGTTTTACAATTCGCAATGTTCTTGGAAATATTTTATTATATCAGTGGTTTGGTTGCATGCTTAAAAGTAATAGAATTTACAGTAAAATGTAGATTGACGTTTTGATTGTTAACCGTTATGTTACTTCTTCAGGGTCCTCAAACTTTAGTTTATACATACTTTTAGAAAAAATATCAAAATGCACCGTTAATGACACTCAATAATATTTCTAGGCCTTACGATAGCATGCGATTTAGACAACTTCCTTCATAACGTTGTCATACGCTCGAGGTACGTCGGGATACCTGTTATTTTTTTAGGAGGGCACCTGGTTCCCCTGTTTACTCGATACGGCTTGCGGTTTATCCGGGGAGATTTTCGTACACAAAATAAAGGTTAGATTACTATTACGTAATGCAATTCATGAATTAAGTTTACAATTCATGAATTGCATTACGTAATAGTAATGAATTACAGCAACGGTTATGGATCGAATTCATTCTATATTTTCGACATCAAGACCATTTCATTAGTTGGTAGACTGCTAGAGGTGATAAATATGCTTTTGCTCTTTTAAACCTTAGATTATGAGGAGTTTAACCTAAATCTTAAAGTTGTTCTGAATTGCTCATGGCCGTCATTATTTTTTTTTTATATAATGTTCACAAAATAATACTAAAATGACTTTATCAATGACAGTGACGACCAATTTAAAAGAAATTGTACTCCTCTTAAGTATATTATAAAACTACACTTGTCAAACAGTCTAGTACTAAAGTGATCCGCGTTGGAAAATTAATTGATATGTTTAAAACTGTTAACTTAGTGTAAAAGTACTGTGATTGTGTGGAGGAAGTTTGGGAACGCTTGTGGTATTGTTGGTGATCGGATCCGAGTTCTATAAAGTTATTAAGATAATTGAAATTCAAGATTGCTTAAATTAACTTTTTTAAATGTGGGTAGACATGCATGACAAAAGAAATTTTTATTGAAGTTGTTGACATTTGAAGAGTGACAGTAAGAGGTTTAAAGTGACACATTAATTTGATATTGTCAAACTTGGATACGAGTCTTTTTGCTTTAGAGACGTTTGGTAGAAATTGTAGTGTTGCTAATTATTCAATCGTTTCTTTTTAGTAACATTACTTATAGTTAAAAAATATTTCTTTTCAATCAAAATGACTACCAATGTCACAGTAAGACCTGGCAAGAGACAAGCTTCAAGTTCGCCGCGGAAGGTTGACTCCGGAGACCAACTTACACCATCTCTGGTTAGTGAAATCGTACAAAACGCTGTTGCAAAAGAAATTAATTCTTGCATGAGTAATTTGATGGGAACCGTCACGGATATTTTGAACAAGGAATTGAAGGCAATTAGGGAAGAGATAGGAGAAATGAAAGAGTCTACTAGGTTCATGAGTAATCAATATGACAGTATTGTGAAGGAGCAGGGTGAAGCAAAAGAGCTGGTCAAGCGCCTTGAAACTGAAAATATACTATTAAAAACATCTCTCCACGATTTAACAAAACGAGTAAATTTTTATGAACAGCACGCGCGCGCCAGTAATGTTGAAATTCAGTGTGTCCCAGAAAAGGCGAACGAAAACCTACTCGACGTGGTCTCAAACCTCAGCAAATGGGTTAACTGTTCAGTCAAAGAATGCGATATCCAAAAGTGTACACGCATTGCTAAACAAAACCGTGCTAGTAATAGACCGCGATCAATTGTCGTCCAGCTGTCTTCACCGAGACTGCGGGATAGTTTTCTTTCGGCTTGCATAAATTATAATCGTACCCACCCTAAAGACAAGCTTAAGGCCAAGCACCTTGGATACCATGACTCTCAATCTCCCATCTTTATCTGCGAACATCTCTCTCCTACTACTAAAGCTTTGCACGCCGCGGCTAGATTGAAGGCTAAGGAGAAGAATTATAAGTTTGTTTGGGTTCGGCATGGCCGAATTTTCTTAAAGAAGGAGGAAAACGCAGAGTCCATTTTTATCAACGATGTAAGCGCATTGGATAAACTAATTAAGTGAACTTAGTTTTAATATATATGTTTTTTTCTTTTCTTAAACTGATTAAAGCAAGCATTAGTAGTTAAATTATGTAATTTTCGATAATTTAAGTATATACTACCAAAATGTACGTGGGTTAAGGACTAAAACTCACAGTTTCTATACCAGTTTATGTTGTTGCAACTACGACATCATATCATTAACGGAAACCTGGTTGAATGGTAGTGTCTCAAATTGTGAACTCTTTGATGAAAATTATATTGTATATAGAAGAGATCGCGAAACCTCTGAATTTTGTATAGATAGTAACAAACATGAGGGTGGGGGTGTATTGATAGCTGTAAGTAAAAAGTACAGATCCAATCGTTTAGAATCAACGCAAAGTAAATGTGAGGACTTGTGGATAACTCTTGATGTTTTAGATGAAAAAAAAAATACTCGACAATTGGCAATTTGTATAGTATACTTACCTCCCCCAGTAAAACAACAAACTCTAGATAACTATATGACAAATTGTAATCAGTTCTTTGACAGTTGGAATGGTTCCACTTGTATTATGGGTGACTTTAATCTAGGCTCCATAAATTGGAGTCATATATTGAACAGTTCTCCAAGTGGAAATAACTTATCACCACTTTGTCAGTCATTTATTGATTTTGTACACATTAATAGTCTAACACAAATTAATAAAGTACTCAACCATAATAATAGGATTCTTGATCTAGTACTGTCGGATGTTGAGGATTGTCATGTGAGTGTATCCGATGATATTCTGTGTTCTATCGATCCTCATCACCCGCCACTTAATATTTCTGTTGCCATGACCGGTGATGCTAAGTTGGAGCGGGCTCATTTTTGCAGACTAACCTTTCGCAAAGCAAATTACCGCGCTATTTGTGAGCATTTGGACGAGATAGATTGGCTTGCGGTGTTGGATAATGAAGATGTTAATACAATGCTTGCAAGATTTTATGATGTTATATATAGTGTGATTAATGAGTTTGTTCCATACTGTAAACCAAAGAGTAATAGATATCCAGTCTGGTATAATAGACAACTTATTAAACTACTAAGAAAGAAAAAAAAACTGAGGCAACGTTACAAATTTTTCAAAAATCCTCTCGATGAGTGTGAAATTAGAGTGTTAAGAACAGTCAGCAAAAAGTTATCCCTAAAATGTTACTACAATTATGTCAATGCTATTGAAAATAATATATCTAGTGACTGCAAAAGTTTCTGGTCATTCTTAAAGGCTAAAAGGGGTGGGACAGGTGTTTATCCGGCTAGTATGAGCGATGGAGTTGAGTTTGCTAGCGACGGAAATGAAATAAGTAATATGTTTGCTAAGCACTTTGCGTCAGTATACACACAAGATAATCAAATTAATTGCTCAGATAATATATTATCATCTTCTTTCGTAAATGAAAATTTTGAGAATGGTGTGCCAAATAGTCACTGTTTTACTTCATTGACTATTACGGTCAAATCATTGCTAACTAAAATTGAAAACCTAGATGTGTCAAAGGGAGCCGGACCGGATGGCATCCCTAACTTGTTTTTGGTTTCATGTGCTAAAAGTCTTAGTACCCCTATTCTTATGATCTTTAATAAATCTTTAAGTACTGGTAGGTTTCCATACGTTTGGAAAATGGCTAGAGTGGTGCCCATACCTAAATCAGGCAATAGTGCACTAATCCAGAATTATAGACCGATTTCTATTTTATCCGGTCTTGCAAAACTCTTCGAGTCTGTAGTAAATTTACATGTGCAGCATTTTTTCAAGCTCAGTCTCACATCTCATCAACACGGTTTTGTGAAGGCCCGCTCTACTTGTACAAATCTTTGTATTTTTGTGGAGACATTGTCGGAAGCTTTAGATAAACAGAAGCAAGTAGATGTAATATATACCGACTTTAGTAAGGCTTTCGACAGAGTTTCCCATGAAGTTCTTTCAATAAAGTTATCACAAAATGGATTTGGGGGAACCTTTCTTAAGTGGATCCAATCATATTTGACGGATCGGAACTTTCATGTCGTATTGAACGGCTACTCATCAGATACGTATAGAATTACATCCGGTGTTCCTCAGGGCTCACATCTGGGACCAGTGTTATTTAACATATTCGTCAATGATCTTCCCAATTGCCTTTTAAACTCGACTTCATTTATGTTTGCTGACGACCTCAAAATTCTTAAAGTAATTAACGGCCCAAATGATGTGAAACAGCTTCAAACGGATTTAGACGAACTCTCCAATTGGTGTCTATCTAACAAGATGCAGTTGAATGTATCCAAATGCCAGCACATTAAATTTACTCGAAACCACAAAATCATCCCTACGGCTTATTACATTCAGGGTACCAAATTACAAGAGGTTGATTGTGTTAGGGACTTGGGTGTAACCTTGGATAGGAAACTGACGTTGGTGCCTCACGTGGAGAATATAGTTGGAGCGGCCTCCAAAATGCTAGGTTTTGTAATCAGAAACAGCAAGGTTTTCCGGAATCCGAAAACCAAGATACTACTTTATAACTCTTATGTTAGGAGTATACTGGAGTACTGCAGTGTAGTATGGCGCCCGCACTATTGCATCCATAGTCTCCGCATTGAACGCATACAAAAACGCTTTATGTGGCATTTAATAAATACATCTGGCATGCAAAATACGCTTAAGAAGTCTTCTTATCATTATAAACTAAATCACTTCAAAATGGATACACTTGAAAAGCGTAGGAAAGCACTAGACCTTATTTTCTTGTATAAAATCGTAACGAGTAAAATAGACTGCCCAACACTTCTCGATAAAATTAAATTGCGGGTTCCATCAAGATTTCCACGTTCATTGATCACTCCTTTCTACCCACCCCTACGAAGAACTGTTTTAGGATCAAACTCTCCTATTTGTCGTATGACTAAGCTTGCTAATGAGTACAGCTCACTGGATATATTTAATGATTCTTTGTACTTTGTGTGTAACTTCCGAAAATGTATTTACTCCCTCATTGAAAACTAATTTGCATCACATTGTAAACACTAAAAACCTTTCTTTTTGTTTTTCCTTGTTTTAAGTATGCGGGCGGGAGTCATCACTGTTTTGGAAATCGGCAGTTTTGATTCTCGTTCTTGATATTTGAATCCAACGGGTGTTAGTTATATTTTCCAATTTTTTGTGCATGCTGTGTTTGCTTGAAAGTGGTTGTACATTAGCCTTAATTTTAGTAAGCATATGTAATCTAGACTAAGTATTAATGTATCGACTGTAAGCAAACCATAAATAAATAAATAAATAAATAAATATTAAATCGTAATTAAAAAGAAGGTCGCTAAAAACGAGAGCTTTCATTCGCGTCTGAAGATTTTATGGGAACATTCGACCTCAATTTTTTATGTTATAAATTCCTAACATAAAGTCAAGAAAAATAAAATCGACATTGCAACTGGACCTTGAGTTAGACTCCTACACAAGATTCCTTCACGTGATTTATAGACTTCCGTTTACTTCAAGTTTGAATAGTACATTATCTTTTGTCTTAGAAACTGTTCGAAATAACATTCTTTTATAATAGCATAGAGTTGGATACATTTTGAAACCTACCTTAAAAATATTTTACGGTTTTTTCAATACCTGTGATTCAATTATATTATTGAACTACTACTAAGGAGAACACAGAGGACTATTTCTAAAGTCGTTCTTAAGATACAATTAAACGTTTATTCACAAAAGCACGATTTATTTCTCGTTCAGAGACGCGTACTCCTTTCATTGTGACCACTATTGCATCACTAGTCTTACTACTGCGAATAGCACGTAAATCGGCCGCACCGGGAATAGTTTGTTTGATCACGCAGGTTTAAAGTTCGACGGCCGCACGGGGTGGTCCACCAACTTGTTCTTTAAAATAAATTAATTTTAATGTTGTTTCTATTTAATCTGTCTGTGAGGAACAGGTGGCAATATGTTTGAATTTGATTTACGAACCTAAACGAAATACCGGATAATACATGTAATAATAACTGTAGTTATAGGAGATTCCTATCCAACTGAAGTGCAAACACTTATGCCCGGACAAAATCCTCTCTTATGTCATAGTAACAACTTTACAGGCAATGTGTGCATTTTACTTAATTTTGTTGACTTTTAGACTTAATCGAGGACGATCTTCTTATGAAATGTTAGTTGAATATTTCAAATGCCAAATCTAAAGAAAGGTATATTTATAAGTAAAACTACTATTGAAATTAGGTACAAATATTTAAAACCAAGAAACGAGACAAGAACAAGAAATTAAGGCGAAGAGATTTGTAATTCACTACCGTGTATTATTTATTATACACAAACCTTCCTCTAGAATCACTCCGTCTATTCCTGAAAACTCCAATAAAATTCATTGAGCAGTTCAAAAGATCTAAGCGTTGACAGTGAAAACTACTTCATTTCATAGTTTGCAAAAATAACTATAGGTAGGTACCTGAGCACTATAGGATCATGATTGTACATTCTAGATATATTTCCTTTAAAATAAAAATAAAACTTTTTATACTGATTGTAATAATGAACATAGTGGCATACATTATTGTTTTTTTACAAGTGATGCCAGATTGGTGTATCACAATACGACGAAGAATCAGGTTACAATCATTTGCTAATGCAGTGTAATGAGACACTTGTATTGCAAGACGTGTCATTAGTCATCAGACTCGTCGGTTCTGCTTATGAATGGTCGTGTCATCGGTATTACGATCGATGTATGAATTCTTATTACCTACCTACTTCTAAAAGTAGGTTATGTATTTAAGAAATCAATCTTTGCTAATATTATAAATGCGAAAATAATTCTGTCGCGCTTTTACGCCAAAACTACTGGACCGATTTAAAAAAATAAAATTTGTCACACAGATAGTCTAGAACTCTAGAGCCTAAGAAACGACATTGGCTTTTTTTTAATGCGCTAAGAGACTAAATTTGTTGACCACTAAAATAGTATTGTAAACATGTACAAAAAAGAAGTATTTTCTGAACCTCAAGCCTTACATACTCCTGCAAATAAAAAAAAATGAAAACCCATATTTAGCCAATTTTTGTTTAGTAGTGTAAGTAATCATCAATAGTCTTTAAAAGTTCACTGTTGGACTTAAACATTTCCTCTGAAAGGAGGTTTAAGGTAAAAAATAGATGAATGGGTTCCTACTCTTTGATAAATAAATGTCAGTTATCGTTACACCTCAATATTTCTTTTTAGTTTGATGAGTCCTGTTTTTTTTTTGTTGTCCTGGGCGGTTTCCGCACTTAGTCCCTACTATTGGACCATTGTCCTGTAACTAAGTTAACTGAAACTTACTGAATCTATGTCAAAAGAAAAAATAAACAAGATATGGCCTATTTCAAAAAAAAATACAATCACTTCTGAATCGCTAGTCTGTCTATTAGAAATGAACTACTAACAATGAAATTGAAATCTTTCCCAGTTTTAGTGAGCGTTTTATGTCGTAATTATTTTCATTATACAGTTTTGTATGCTTAAAGACGACTCATATTCTTTGAACACCTAGACATTGTTTGTATATTTGCTGAGGATTAAGTACCTGACCGCTAATATTTCTTTATTGAAATACTGTCACACTAGTGTAAATTGATGATAATAGAATAACGGCTTTATTTGCGTTAGGCATAGTGTGCATCTTGCAATGTATCAGCGAAATTTGGTAATTGCAAATGTGGTAGAAATCTATACAAATAAACAAAATTAAAGTGTATATTTTTAATTACCAGCTTTTCATTTAATGCATATGAAAATATTCAAAGTTAAGATAATCCCTGGAACAGCTGGACCGATCTTGATGTGACCTTTTCTGGCAGATATCCGATGATATAAGGAGTAACTTATGATACTCTTATTTTAGAAGCTTCGGCTTGCGGTATTACTAACGTGACCATACGTCCCGCTTTCGGCGGGATTGTCCCGCTTTCAAGCTGTCCGTCCCGCTGTCCCCAACGAGAACAAAATTGTCCCGCTTTTACGAATAAACCTCTATACCTACTTACTTATTACTTGCCTACATTATTATATCGCGAAAGACGGCAGCGCAGTGCAGCGTTATACAAAACACATGTAACTGCAAATTAATATCTCAGTCTAATTTAAGAAAAAGTTAAGATTGTCTTTATATTTGAATAAATAAATATATTAATAGTTCATTTATCTATTGTGCATCATATGTTTATTTAGAGACTTACTGAATACTTGCTTATCCCAATTCCTTATTATATTACATAATTTTAACAAGTGGGAACCGACTTTGAAGAAAAACTATTCCGAGTACCCAAATCGCGACAATTGTGCCTATGATATTTGAGGAGTTCCCTCGATTTCCTAGGGATCCCATCATCAGATCCCGATATGATGACGATGAGACCACCTGTAAGTTACGCCCATTTCAATGCAAAAATAATTTTTGAAATCGGTTCATAAACGAAGAAATTATCGCTGAACATAGGTACATAAAAAAAAGAATCCGACGAATTGAGAACCTCCTCCTTTTTTGAAGTCGGTTAAAAATACATACTAAAGTAACTCTAATCGGGTTCTTATGTTTCATGCCTAAACCGTGGAACTGATTTTGCTGTAGCAAAGTAGTTTTTTGTTGCGAAATTATTTATAAATATTATTTTTAGGGTAAGTTGGTGTAAGAATTTACATGCCAGTGAGGATAAGATACAACAATAAATTATTTTAAGTCATTTTTAAACCATAATTTTTATATTATATATATTTATATAATTACACCGATGTACCCTATAAATGTATTTATTTATTAAATATAGAAAATTCCTTAGGCGTCCCGCTTTGACACAAAAAAAAAATGGTCACTTTAGGTATTACCCACCGATAAATTAAATAAATAAATATTTCAGACCTTTTACACACAACGTTATATAGTGCCAAACTAGGCAGAGCTTGTATCCATTAAACAAGGTTTGCTTAGTTTGGGACACTAAACAACTGATATAAATACATCAACATACTTTTTTTTCTAAATACTTACATACTTATTATACATAGAAAACACCCAGACTCCGAAACAAATATTTGTGGTTCACACAAATAGTTCCAGTTATCAAGTCTAGATTTGATGACGGTATCTGCTGGGGATACTGACAGTAACCCTTAGAAAGGAAAGACAGATCATATTATACAGATGTAGTGTAATCATTTTCTTAAAATTAAAGATCATGCACATTTGCATGCATTTGCAAATACACATGCAAAATAGTAGTAAATACCCATTGCCTTACCAGTTAATTGACATTTGACCAGTAATAAAGCTACAAAAAAAGCAAAATAAACATTACCATTTTATTATGTTATGTTTTCATTGAGTGATTAGGTTTCGTAGGTCAATAGTTATCAAAGTATAAATTTGGAATTACAATTAGTAATGATGTGTAAATTGTTTGAACATATAAAGTATTTGGAATGCGATTGAAGTCTTTGTATACACTTGTTATTAATAATACAAATACTGCACCACTACAGCAGTAATACGTCGATATTTAGTACTCACTTAATATGTCTATTTGTAGTCCAGTCAATTAAAGCTTAACTTTGCCATTTTGGTTGAACACCTGCAACCAACGCCAAAATTTCCGTAAGCCTTTGTAGATTAATATACCAAAATTGCAGGGTGCTGCATTACCGGCAAAGGGTGCAAATAAATTGCAAAAGGGTACAAAAACAACTTTTTCGTCTATATCTCTTGATTGGCTGGAAAAATAAAAAAAGACACTACTACAAAATTGTAGAAAATTAAACCCCTACAAAAAATTGCAACCGTATTTTCGCGTATCTCTCATAATTTTTGCACAAAATGCATTTAAATATGCAAAATTGTAAAAATATTATTAATAATCTTTTTTTTTCATTTTGAAGCAATCCTACATGTTTCTTTGGGACTTAATTAATATTTTTCAGACATTTTTTTTTACTTATTTATACCTTTTTTCGTATACCTAATAATCTTGGTAAAAATATCATTTCAATTTTATTAAATGATAGGTATTTTAATTTAATATTTTTTATTCCATCGGATTCAGCGCAAATTTGCAAATGTTCAAATTTGAGAGGATCGTCATTTAATGAACCGGAGGCATGTAATATGCCTGATAGCAATGTTATATACGCTGGTGATACAAGAGAAATGCCTAAACATAGTTTACTAGGATCTGCATAGGCGATGTTTTTTAATTCAGAAGGCAATCACTCATCATAAATCTCATCGGTTATATCTGTTGTAGATGCTAATTGCGCTGCAGATTTTTTTACATTTGTTAGGAGTTCTTTCATATCAAACACTTAACCTATCCTTAACCTATCAAACTTCGGACGACAGATTCTCGCACTCGTATCCAATGTTGTCCTTGAAGGTTTCCAGGGTCTCGGGCTTGTTCGCATGAAGGGAAAAATGAAGGATGCATTGTTTCCTGTATCCTATAGATCTTCAATGGGACTATTTACGTCGAGCGCAAAGGTCTCATTTTTGTCTTATTCCCCCTATTCACTCTCTTACGCTCGCATTGGAATAATTGTAGTCTAACTCGCACGCATGTTCGCTTCATGCCCATGCGTAGAAAATTAAAATCAGTGGAATTAAGAGAGTAGAATAGTAGTAGAGAGAATAATATAAAATATACCACGCTCTTTCTCCACCAGTGATGTATTATTATAAATGTCCCCTGATATGAAATTTATAATAGCACAGGTAAATGAAGAGGTAATTTATACTGCAAATATACTTTTCAAACGAAATTTTGCTCTGAATCCAATGGAATAAAAAAAAACTAAAATTAAATTATCACTACATAGTATAAGCCAAAGTCGCTTCCACTCTCTGTCTGTCCGTATAAATGCTTCGATCTTTAAAACTACGCAACGGACTTTGACGCCGTTATCTTTACTTGATAGAATGATTCAAGAGGAAGGTTTATATGTATAATACATGCAGAATATAGTAGAGGAACATTGATAATTTTAGAGGTTTTTAATGTGATGTCGTTAATAAACCCATTTTTTTTACGCTTATATTGCAAACGCTGGCTGTACCCTACGAGATAGATCAAAATAATGTACTACAGTATTGTACACCTTAAAAAGGTCTACAATACTTTCTTTCTTTTTACGAGAATTAATAGATTATTTACGAAACGATTTTAAGCAGATTAATATGACCCTTTACAGTATGTAATTTTAATTAATATTTTGGAAGATATTACAGATTTAAAATGCAGGAACAAAGTGATTGTGGCGGTACCGGCCGGGGCCCGTTAGGTGGCACTGCTGTCAATTTATCAGTATCAGTTAATAACTAAGCACAATATTTTAATGATTATTCTGAGGCGGTACGAAGTTTGCCGGGTCAGTTAGTCATATAATAAAATTTAAATGTTTTTTTTGCCATGATTATTAGGTAATTGAATTAAGATTATTATTGAATCAAGATTATTAGGAATTTATTTGTTATTCGTAGAGAGGAGCAAAATGTAGTGAGGAAAATTTTAATAGCAATATCTTTTTAATTTTGCACCTGTAAATGCATTTTGTGCAAAAAATATGAGAGATACGCGAAAATACATGTACAATTTTTTGTAGGGAAATTAATTTCCTACAATTTTGTAGTAGGATTTTTTTTATTTTTCCAGCCAATCGCAAGATATAGACGAAAAAGTTATTTTTGCACCCTTTTGCAATGTATTTGCACCCTTTGCCGGTAATGCAGCACCCTGCAATTTTAGTATATTAATCTACAAAGGCTTACGGAAATTTTGGCGTTGGTTGCAGGTGTTCAACCAAAATGGCAAAGTTAAGCTTTCATTGACTGGACTATTGTTTGTTTTTATTTTAACTTAACTACGGCGAAGCCGAAGCCGTATGTTGTAATTCTACTTTAGAGCCTAAAGTACTGAATCGATTTTAATGAATGAGGTGTCAATAGATTTATAATAATGGCGAAGGTGTATTAGGCAATATCAGTTTTATAATGATTTTACGTAGCGGGTTGTAGATTTTTTCAACTTTTTCTTGTATTATTATTAGGAGTGAAAATGTAAGGATATTTCACGTTCTCGTATGTGCATGTAGATGTGTACGACAATCTAACCAATACATAGACGTTCCCTCGTTGGTCTGGTGCATAGCGTGTGCTACTGCCAATCAAGAGGTCTACGATTATATATTACAATTATATATAATATATTGTCTCCTGCGTAGTTGGCTGGTCCGTTGATACTTGAGATTGACCATCGTGGCCGAAATCGACTAACGAACTACATTCAACCGAGTTAAAAATGGGGACACACGTAAATTTAGTTTTATTTCGTTGTTGTTAATATTTTTGTAAAAATTCACAACTAGGTCATCTTACTACTAAAATGTTGAATTTCATGCCTTTTATAAGCTGACTCAAACTGATTTAAAGGTAGTAAATTATCTTCTATCTAGAAATTCTAGTATAAGAGGTTTTTTCAAGCTTAATCTTCATTTAAAGAGAAAGATAAACATAAACTCATGTATAATATCTTCACACGGAGGGTGTAACTGTCACCGTAGTCACCTTACCTTACATGGAGAGAAAAGGACGTTAATGATAAATGATAAATGATAAATGATAAATGATATTTATTTCTGTAAGTAAATCTTTTCAGACATTTTTACAAGTCGGACTTATAGCTAGAAGACGCCGGCATTTCCTACGACTCGCTCTGGGAAGAAACGCCGAAACAAACCACAGAGGTGTCTTTTTTTCTTTTTTTTTTTTTAAGTCCGTGTACAATATTAAAGAGAACTATGTGAGTGCAGTATAGGGTCTGGGTTGGCCTTTTGAAGAAAGAACCATAGTTTTGAGTCGACCTGTCCATACAGACGGCACACGGGCCCCAGCCATCGTGTAGCCTAACCGATGTAGTCAGGATCCACAACCCGGAACACGACACTGCCGCCAGCAGGACACTTGAGTAGGCCGTGGAAACACTCAAAACCACCAGAAAATTACTAAAATATAAACTAACATTACAAGCCTACACTATACTCACATTTACAAACTTACACAAAAAAAAAACAAAAAAAAAATAAAAAATACTATACAAAACAAAAATTGTGGGAGCGAGCAGCATCAGTCCCAAGCAAATTTATCATTTAAAAAATCAGTAACTGTGTAGTAAGCTTTATCACACAGTTTCTGTTTAACCAAGGACTTAAATTTGTTAATACTTAATTCATGAAATTTGCTTGGAATCTTATTGTAGAATCTCACACCCTGACATCGAAAAGACTTGCTTACTTTTTGTAGTCTAGTCGTTGGCAACACGAGTTTATCTTTATTTCTAGTGTTTATATTATGAATGTCGCTAAACTTTGTGAATGAATGTATATTTTTCTTAACATACACTAGATTTTCATATACATATTGAGATGCGACTGTCATAATTCCAATTTCTTTAAACTTATCCCTCAGTGACTGCCTATAACTGAGATTATAAATTGCGCGAATAGCTCTCTTTTGCAACACAAAGATACTTTGAATGTCAGCAGCATTTCCCCACAACAAAATACCGTATGACATTACACTATGAAAATAGCTAAAATACACCAGTCTTGCGGTGTCTACATCAGTTAATTGGCGAATTTTATAAACCGCGTATGCTGCAGAACTGAGTCTATTCGACAAGCCATCAATGTGTGGGCCCCACTGCAATTTAGAATCTAGAGTTATACCCAAAAACTTAGTGGTGTCCACAAGATCCAACTCCTTTCCATTTAACAGAACATTAGTTTTTACCTGCTTAACATTAGGTGTAAAAAATCTAATACATTTAGTTTTTTTCTCGTTTAAGAGCAAGTTATTAACGTTGAACCAGTTCACGACCTTGGAGAGAGTGTTATTCACATCGTCAGTAACTAATTGCTGTCGTTTTAGTCTAAATAAAAGTGAGGTGTCATCCGCAAATAGCACTATCTCCTGATTATCTTTTATCAGATTAGGTAGGTCATTTATATAAACGAGAAACAAAAATGGGCCGAGAATTGAGCCCTGCGGAACCCCCATAGTGACCAGAGACCCGAGGGACCTCTGTCCATTAACTTCCACTCTTTGGGTCCTATTACCCAAATAAGAGATAAGAAGATCCAAAGCAGTATTCCTTATTCCATAGTGATGCAATTTCCTGATCAATGTTTCATGAGAAACGCAATCGAATGCCTTGGATAAGTCACAAAAAACACCCAGCGCATCCTGTTTATCCTCCCAGGCACTAAATATATTTTCCAATAGTTCAACACCAGCGTCACTTGTCGAGCGTCCTCTTCTGAAGCCAAACTGTTTCTTGTGTAGAATTTTGTTTGCGCTAAAGTGAGTTTGTAACTGATCCAGTATAATTTTTTCAAAAATTTTACTGAAAGTAGGTAACACCGAAATGGGTCTATAATTTGTAGGATCGGACGTGCTACCCGCCTTGAACAAAGGAATGATCTTACTGTGTTTCATTAAGTCAGGAAATACACCACACTCAATGCACTTATTGAAAATTAAGGCCAAATCTGATGCAACTACGTTAATAATTGATTTGGTTATTTGTACAGAATTACCCCAAAGGTCAGAGGTTCTCTTTACACTAAGAGCACTGAACGTTTTAACAATATCTCTATCGGTGATACAACTAAATCTAAACTCAGTATTACAAATGTTAATATTTTCTTTCAATAATGATTCTGCAATAGTGGGGGACGAATTCAATGACTCTGTGGTCGAAACTGGAATGTCTGTGAAAAATTTTTCAAAAGCTGTGGCAACGTCTAAATCGGAATTTATTTCTTTATTATCAACTAAAAGACTGTAATTATTACCTTTGTTCTTTACTTTTCCAGTTTCGGCATTAATTATTTCCCATGTCATTCTAATTTTATTTGAACTATTACTAATTTTAGATTTTAAGTAATTAACCTTTGCGAGATGACATATTTTTTTAAATAAATTGGAATATTGTTTAACATATTCTCGAAATTCTACACTAGTGTTATAATTTCGTTCTTCATAAAGCTCATAAAGCCGTGTTCTACTTTTAAATATTCCAACCGTGGCCCATTCACTGAAGGTTGTAGTACCCCTAACTGATAACTTCTTAGGAGTAAAAGTTGACTCAAATTCTGAACAATACATGTTAAAAAAAGCATTATATAATTGATTAGGATCATCATTATAACCCAAGCACGGCAGTTTACTAAGCAGTTTATTTTTAAAAATTTCCATACGAGTTACAGTTTTAGGTACCACAGTAATATCTCGTGTTACCACTATTTTATTTTTTATATCAAACGCACACATCTGTCCACAGTGATCAGAATGTAGTTTATTTATTATTCCTTTAGTGTGTGGCAATAGGTCAGTAAATATATTATCTAAACACCTGGCTGTGGTGGCAGTGATCCTGGTAGGCTCCAGAAAGATGTTATCAAGGTTGTATGATCTAAATAGGTTTTTAAACCTTGAACTCAAGGATGTATCTTCCAATATGTTTACATTAAAATCACCACACACAACTACATTTTTGTTTGATTTACATACTTAACACACACCTACTGACCGACGAGCGGTGACCTTTACAGGCTGGTATTCCGTGTAGTCCATATGTTTACGAGTCGGAAATGGCAACTTTCTACACTGTCTTAGTTAACAGATGTTTCACCAAAAAGGGAATTACGATATCATTAATCGAACTTAAAAAAATGCTTTACCCAGTAAAACAACTAATTAATACTTTGGTCTTTTCTCTTTAGCTCATTCAAGAGGAAAAGGTATAGCAGTTAAATGACGCTGAAATATATATTCAAACTCTAAAATTCTTCTAGATATATACTTGCTACATAGTTTGATAGGGAGATTTGTGGGAATCTAAATTTGTAAACAAACGAGTAAAATGCCATATTTCAATCAATCAATCAATCAATCAATCAATTCTTTATTGTGAAACATAGGTATAAATAATGATGTTTACATAAGTGTCAAGGATCCGCTATGTTCTGCCATTTAGGCCTACAATAATTTAAAATTTTATTCAATCATGCAATAAATAATAATATTTTAGAATCTAAGACAATATACTATAACATTTGAATTAAAGAAAAATATACAATGCATCGTCAATAATGTCAATTTCTATTAAAATTTAAAACTTAATTTACATGCAATTTACAAAATGTGAAAAATAAGATACAATAAGATATTTATTTATTTATTTATATATTTATTTCAGAATAAAGGCCTAACTTGTGAAATACGCTGACTTAGAAAACTTCGTACAAAAATAAAGAAATAATAACCCAATAAAACATGTATCTATTGGGCACGATTTAATTATGGGTGAGTACATAACCCTATTTTATGCGTGGCCTGACACGCACTTGACCAAACTAAAGGAGAAACCCGATTCTGGGCCTAAGCGTCACACGAATGGGATATGTACCAAAAAAATTCGTCTATTTTTCTTGATTAACCTATCGAAATCTTAGCTTCATTTGCAATGGCCAAGTGTAGAAAATAAGTAGAATTCTATTGTTTTAAACAATCTTTGTAAACCTCTGCAACGCTTATTTCAATATACGTAACTGGCTCCACAAACGTAGCATCAGGGGGGTGTCACTCCGCAGTTTAGGTATAGTCGGCCGGCTGCCTGCCGGGTCAGAAACGCCGGTCGAACAGACATCGTCAGAACAGTTAAGAGTTACACGATAGAAAGAAATGCAATTGTAGGTAAATATAATCGTAGTGATTCCGCGCTGTGCGATCTAAATTGAACTTAATCTTTTGACACCGAGGGTATCTATAACTTTAATTTACTTTTCGGAGTGAGTCTTCTGTGCTGGTACTATTAAGTATTCTGTGGTAGCATTCCTAAAATAGGATCGATTTAGTGGAAATCGATACTGTTATAAATAAATAATACTCCTTTGTTTTAGTATAAATTACTCTTTTAATAGGTATTTTAATCAATGTAAATAGAGTCTGGCCAGCGAATCGAAACACAACTACTTACAATGGCGTCAATTCAAAATATCTACAACTGGCAGCATTAAATATAGCATGAAAGGGTAGTTTTCCATTTTTATATAAATGTGACTATGCCATAGAAATGTATCAAAAAACACAAATGTATCAAATCGTGTTTTTCATGTCATAGAAAACTATAGCGGTTTTGATAACTTTTTTATTTCAGAATAAAGGCCTAACTTGTGAAATACGCTGACTTAGAAAACTTCGTACAAACATAAAGAAATAATAACCCAATAAAACATGTATCTATTGGGCACGATTTAATTATGGGTGAGTACATAACCCTATTTTATGCGTGGCCTGACACGCACTTGACCAATTTTTATTAAAATAACTCAAACAATAAACATATCCCTAAATTGTAGGTAGACATTGGCTGATTTTACCAAACTTTATATTCTATCATCGTAGGATTGTGAAGTATTAATTATTATTTTCATTAGGTACTTTGAAGTAGTGCAATAAGTAAACAAAGTCAAATGTAAATAAAGTAAGATGTAAACCTTGTAATAAAAGATATGATTATGAACATATAATAACAAGTACAATTATTTTCACACCGTATAATTCATGTTGTGTAAACGTCTTGCCCAGTTTTGTCGACGTTTCGTAATTTCACTGCAACTGTTTTTTATTAATCTTATAAGACGCAACAAATGTTCCATACTGCTTCAAACAAAAGTGACAGTTAATTTTTATGTCGAGGGAATCGATTTTTTTTAATCAGTATATTAGGGAAATACTGATTTAAACATAATGAGCTACCATATATCGTAAATAGTAGAGGATTTTTTTTATAAGCGGCCGCTTGTATGTCACGATACTTTACCTTTTATATTGTCAATCAAAATCAAAATCAAAATCAAAGCATTTATTTCAAGTAGGCCAGTTACAGGCACTTTTGAATTGTCGAAACAAAAATGTAGCTACAGTCCCAGTCACAAGACACAAAAACTGTGAAAGTACTGTAGTTGCCCATTCCCTAGCGTAGATCTCTATGGAGAAGAACGGGCAAGAAACTCCATGGACACTCTTTTAAATCAAAATGTTTTTACAAAATCATGGTTACATCATTCATGTTGAGATGGTACATTATGTGAGAACGATGTAGCAAGACGTGCACGTTAAAAGTGTCCATAGTACAACAAAAATACAATTGAAAAATAAAATAATTAATTCAAATAAGCCGTGGCAACTAAGAGATGACCAGTCACAACTGACAGCGCCCGTTCACGAACATGACGCATGGATCCGCACCATTCAACTCAACCATTTTGAAGGGAATCAAATGATCAGACACACGCGCCACCATCAGCGTGACATTTGAGTGAGCATGACATACTCTCAACCGCCAGGGCAGATTCAGGTCAAGAAAAGACGTAGGTTTCCAGTGAATGATAGCTTGAATAGCTTCCTAGTACATAGTACTCACACAATATGGGCTATGCGATTATATAACACTAAAGAGATTGAATCTATACAATGCAAAGAAAGTTGTACAATCTTCAGCAGCTCCAACAATACCATTCAATGCTATCAATTTATGCGCCCCTGTCCTTGTGAAGCAGGACCAGCATTGAGCCAAGCATTTTTATCAGCGATATAATCGCTCAACTTGTAATATGCTTGCTTACATAGTGTGCGTTTAATGCATGTTTTAAATTTTGTCTCATTCAGTTCAAGAATACTTTGTGGAATTTTATTATAGCATCTCAAACAGTACCCCATAAAAGAAGAGTCTACTTTAGCGAGTCTAAAGCCTGGCTGAACTAGTTGGTCCCTATTTCTAGTACTGTAATTATGTTTGTCACCTCTTTTGCCAAAAAGATGAAGATTTTTCCTAACGTACATTATGTTTTCGTAGATGTATTGACTATGTACCGTCATGATGCCAATATTCTTAAACAGTTCCCTTAGAGAATCGCGCCTACGAAGATTATATATGGCTCTGATGGCTCTTTTTTGCAGAATAAATATAGACTCAATATCTGCAGCCCGTCCCCATAACAAGATGCCGTAAGACATTATACTATGAAAGTAACTGAAATAGACCAGTCTAGCGGTATCTGCATCAGTAAATTGACGGATTTTTCTAATAGCATATGCTGCTGAACTTAGCCGCCCCGCAAGAGATGTTAAATGAGAACCCCATTGTAGCCCTGCATCAAGCGTAATCCCCAGGAAAACAGTTTTATCTACGAATTTAAGTTTCTCTTTATTCAAAATTATATCACAATCACTACTCTTAACATTCGGTAAAGCAAATCTTATGCATTTGGTTTTTTTTTCATTTAATACCAAATTGTTTGCTGTGAACCAATTCTGGACTTGAACTAGGGCATTATTCACGTCATCTAGATTTTGGGCCCGTCTTTTTATCTTAAAAATTAAGGAAGTGTCATCAGCAAATAACACCATATTTTGAGGTTGATTTTTTAATAAATATGGTAGATCATTTATATATACTAGAAAGAGGAAAGGACCCAATATTGAGCCTTGAGGAACCCCCATTTTTACTTTTAAACCCTGTGAATTAACACCATTTATTTGTACATATTGTTGTCTATCACTCAAATAAGATTTAACCAAATTCAGTGCAAGTTCTCCTAGTCCGTAATGCTCAAGTTTCAAAAGTAATGTGTCGTGATTTACGCAATCAAATGCTTTGGAGAGGTCACAAAAAATTCCTATGGCGTCTTGGGACTCTTCCCACGCAGTAAATATATGCTTTAATAAGGTTACACCGGCGTCAGTTGTACAACGTCCCTTGGTGAAACCATACTGTTGATCATGTATGATTCTGTTGGTGTTAAAATGATCGAGCATTTGATTAAGCATTACCTTTTCAAAAACTTTGCTAAAAACTGGTAACACGGATACAGGTCTATAATTATTAGTATCTTTACTGTCCCCGGATTTGAAAAGAGGTATTACTTTACTGTATTTCATTAAATCAGGGAAAACTCCTTGGTCAACACATAAATTAAAAATTAAAGCTAAGTATGGGGCTATAGTCTCAAGTATGGATGTACAAACTTTGATAGACATTCCCCATAGATCTTCGGTCAGTTTGATTTTTATTTGCCGGAAAGCCTTAATAACTATCTTAGGGTTAATGTGTTTAAATTTAAATTCAGCCAGGCAGCTAGACACATTCGCCTTTAATAAATCAATTGAGACATCAGGTGAGGAATTAAGAGCCTCTGTAGTTTTTGATGGTATATTGGTAAAGAAATTTACAAATTCTTCAGCTACTTCCTGATTTGAGCTTTTAGGACCACATGCTGTATCTAATGTGTAGCTAGTGTTACGTATTTTCTTCCTGTTAGTCTCGTTATTTATGACTTTCCAAACTGTCTTTATTTTATTTTCTGCTGATTTGATCTTGTTGCTAATGTGCAGGGCTTTAGCAACCTTGCATGTATTTCTAAAAGTTTTTGAATACTTAGCAACATACTTGTTAAAAGTTTCAGAGTTTATAAAAGGCTTAAGGCCATAAAGCTCAAATAGTCTTTCCCTACTTATTCTGATACCTTTAGTTGCCCAATCACTAAATATAAATTTAGGGCAAATACTTTTTGTCTTCTTTTCAAAAGTTTTGTTGAATTCCGTGTGAACTATTGAAAAGAAACGCTCATACAATTGATTTATATTAATATCGTCAAGGCTCATAAGACTTAATTTGTTTTGTAGGGAATTATTATACCTATCTAATTTGCTGGAAGTTATAGGTCTAAATTTAATCTGAACTTTTTGCAATGGCGTGTTACACCTAAAAGTTACTGTTTGTCCACTATGGTCAGACGGTAGACAATTTACTATGGCTTTATCTAAGTAATTACAATTGCAGAAAACATTATCTATACAAGTAGCAGAAGATGGAGTGACTCTAGTAGGTTCTATAAAAGTGTTGGTCAAGTCAAATGACTTAAAAAGATTTATTAACCGACTACTATTTGAATTTTCTTCTAAAATATTGATATTAAAATCACCACAAATAATTGTATATTTATTACTGGCTGCAAGTTTTGCCAGGACATCTTCCATTATCGATTCAAATAAGGTAAAGTTTTGATAGTTTGGGGGTCTGTACACACACACAATTACTTGCTTATCTAGCTCAACACAGGACAGTTCGACACAATGTTCAACCGAAAGATCCACTATGTCAATACGTTGCTTAAATTTAAAACTATTTTTTATTAAAATTAGGGAACCTCCACGAAGCATAGTTTTACGGTTAAAGCAGCTACCCACCATATAGATCTCAAAGTTAATAAGCATTTGGTAATCCTGTAGCCAATGCTCAGTAAAACAAATAATATCAAACTTACTATTTTCTAAAAACAATTCAATTTCTAATAATTTGGAAGAAATGCCTTGGATATTTTGGTGGAATAATTTTAAGGTGTTCTGATGAGGCCCCTTTTTGCTAACTAATTGAGTGCAAGAAGGTACCTTACTGTTGGTAGGATTAACAATATTGTTAATGGTACCTTCCATTGTCTCACTTTCTAGTTTAAATTAATATTAATATTTGGAGTGAGGCTGGAGACTCCCGTGCCATCCTCAGACAAAAAGACCCTATTACTAATAGATACTAATTGAGGATTTTCCACGGTGACACATGGATTCTCCTCAGTACAATGTTTGTAAACATTTATAGCACTAATGCTATATTCATTTAAAGTCACCTGTACATTACTATTATTACTAATAGTCGCCGTGTTAATAATATAACTAAACTTAGACATACTACTTATGTCTGTGTGAATATTAAAAGCTAATAGCCTAGCTATTTTGTGTCTACAACTAATAGGTAGATGCACTTTACCCCGAGTTGATCTAAGTTTATCAACAAAAGTGTTGATATCAAGATATATAAGTTTATCACTATAGTGACCTACTAAAAAATGTATATGATTATTTAACATGTGAATGTAATTGTTTTTACTATTACTTAAATTTTCAAAATATGGAAAAGCACACAAAATGATTTTCTTACAATTCAAGTTCAACAACTCTGAAACACAGTCAGTGATGTCTTCCTTTTTAATCTTAGAACTATTGCCAATACATATACTAATGGTGGTACTAGGATCACAAACAGTTTTTGTTACTGATGCCATAATCTGTTTGTAGGTTGACCCGGGCATACAATTGTTTTGGGTACAATAACTCAGGTTATTACTAATTAATTTACCTAGCCCCCTACCTATACTGTCAGAGAACATAACTGAATGATTACAATCATGACTATTAGGTGAGACAAAATTATCAATCTCAGGCAGACTATCATATAACTCAGGCTGTACCATGTGTGAATCTTGTGTCATATTAGTTGATTCTTGGTTCAGTATACTGTCCTGAGACAAATTCTCAACCTGGGACGGGTACTCCATTACCTCAGGCTGGACAGTATCATGGTTGGTAACTGTCTGACAAAAACATTGACACATTACCAACTCCTTTGCTGCAAAAATATGTTCTTTAATTTCGTTCTGAGAAATTTCATACCTACTAGAAAGGGAACGTAGTGAGTCCTGAAGTACCTGTATTTCAGACTGCAAATACTGAGTATCAATTTCATATATTTTTATACTGTCTTCTAACTTTATTTGGTAATTATTTAACTTATTAACTAATTTAACACGCTCTTTCCTCAGTGGAATATATTTGGAAAAGTGTTTGTGTTGTTTCCTAAATTGATAACATTTTTTAATTAATCTATTCAGTTTTGCATACTTTTTTATTTTCTTATTGCTAACTGAATAATTCTGTTTCAGTAAGGAATCTTCAGTCAGATCAATAGTTATTAAGGAAGGGGGGTTACAATCACTATTTAATAATTCATTGTATAAGAGGTTTGTTTCTTTAACCTGATTACATGCTTTTTCTTTCTCTAACTTTATTATACAACTATTGGCATGAACTAACTCATCTTCCAAGTCCCTAATTTTAAATAAAGCCTGATCATATAAAATACTACAATTACTGAAACCATCCGTGACCACCTTCAGCTGGTCCCGTTCATCAACAACGTCCAAGTATTGCTGATGTAGGTCTACTAGCTGCCGTTTTAAGCTTGAGTTTTTGCTATTAACTTTATCAACCTCCACCTCACTCTCTTCTCTCTCCTGCAACAATTGTTGGACTTGGAGGTTTGATTCTTTGAGCTCTTGGAGGGCCGTTCTCAATTTTAGCTCCATAGCCTGGGCAGCAGCCTTTCGGGTCATCACAGGCATGGTTTAAGAATTGGTTACTGAAAATTTAAAGTAAAGAAACGGTGAGAACTGATAGAATAGAACACTAAAGGAAAGTTAGCGAAGAAAGGGGTAAAAAGACAGATGAAGCTTTCAGTTCCATGAAACTAAATGAAGTATATTAGCTTTAAAAGATTAATTAGTCCAATGTATCTAAGTAATTGAATAAATATTCAAGTTCAAAGGTTTTATTCTCTTAAGGATTAACTTTTTTATAAGTGGGTATGTTGCACTATAAAATAAAAATTTAAACTTAACTAATTAAGATATCAATTAAAGACAATAATGCACAACAAACGATCTACACGTATCTAAATCACTAAAGAATAGATCGATTTGGAAATAACAACAGGAATTTCTATATTTCAACTATGTTTAGTTGTATAATGATCGGTTCTCAACAAAAAAAAATTTTAGGTAATAAATCAGCAAAAAAACTATACTAGAAATTGGCATGGATGTTTATGAGAGTTAAAGTGACGATTGTGTGCTGTTATTAATTAAAAGTAAACAATACTTCCCTGAATTATCCGTCTATGTCCGTAGTTAGAACGTCAGCTGATGTTTCTAGGTTACCGGTATTGTTGTTTTACCGAAAAACTTTAACAATTCTAAGGATAACAATTTTATTATGAGTATTTACGCATTTATGATACGTTTACACAAATAATTACACCGTAATCTAACTTATTTACTAATTAAAATTAATTTTAAAATACGGAACAAAATTTTTACATGTCACTCGGGCAGTGTTGCCACTTCATCAACAAGGTTTCATTTTTATCGAACTGTTTACAATAAATACATACGATGAGCATTAAAAACACATAACTGTCACGATATACGCGCAGTTAACACACAATACGTATATTTATATGCATTTCGTGTGAAGAAATCTTTAATTTACTTGCCATTGTGTATATATCTTCTGTGACTGATGAGTAATTTTGAAAACATGGGTGTGAGTAAATATTTTTTTGTAGTTGACGGTCACACATCATATCTATAATTTGTCATTCAAAGACATCATTTCTGATTGAATCTAAATCACACAATTGATCAGGGCCGGATTTACCATAGAAGCTGAAAAAGCTGAAGCTTGGGGCGGCAGAATTAGGGGGGCGGCAAAATGACCCAAAAAATTAATTGGTACTGTTTTTATTTTTTTTAAAAGACCATACTCGCATAAGGAGTATTATAAGTCCTGTGTCGCGGGGGGCTTTACAAACACACTTAAAGGAACACAGAGAACAACCAGACTTATGACAACAATTTGTGAATCGCACAAAGTGTTTTCCCACGTAGGAGTCCACGACACTTGGCGCAGTAGAATGCAGCGTGGCGACCACTTAAAACACTTTTTTTTTGACGTGTGGAAACCCCCTCGGGCCGTCAACCTACCGGAGTTTGCAACGGGGCTGTATGTCGGCATCGAGCAGACTAAAACCATATGGTGTGCCACTCTGCGCCTGAAATAGCAGGGGTCCAAGGAACCTGTTATTACGCCCTCTGAACCCTTCCCAGTGCCACCTCTCACTGAAGCGGGCGCCATCAATTGCTTTTCTCCCCATGGCAACGGGCGGCACATGTGGACGTCGCCTCCTCTGAAGCCACTGAAGCGGATGTAGGGAAAAACCTGTTCCGTTCATTCGCGGCCACACTCAGGGCATGGCATAAATGATTTCTTGTATAGCTCTAACCGCCAATATCCTCTGGGGTCACCAAAGGCATTGGCGTATTTTGGGCAGTCAGAGCCGCCGCCCACACCGGTGCACCGCTTAGTGCCATAGACCAGACAACTCCCGTGTACAGTTGTCTCGTCGAGACATTGGCTCCACCCAAATTGGGCAAAAGTCGTCTAAGTGCAGGGGCAGTGTCCACCAGTTTCGGAGCAAGTTGTCGGAAGTGCTCGTCGAAGAGACACCTACCGTCAAGGCCCGGACCAGTACAATTACCGAGTTGACCAGGTTGGAGGCGCCGGCGAGTGGCGTACGACGGGCCCCATGGAACAAAAGGGTCATCGTCTTATCCAGGCCCTAAGTGGTGGCTTAAGTGCGGACGATACCTTAATACTGGCCAGAGGGTCACGTTTCGAAGAAGTGCTTCTGCTCGCCGAGCAGGGAATGACTTGTGTTGTGGAAAAGATTCGTGAGCTGGGCCTAAGGGTGGCGCCTCAGAAAACTGAGGCGATTTGGTTACATGGCCTACGTAAGCGACAGGAACCACCCAGCTCGCACCTCCGAGTGGGTGACACTGAAGTCCGGGTTGGCCAGAACATGAAGTACCTAGGACTTAGGAACTAGGACCTAGGACCTACCTCATCCTGGACAATCGGTGGAGCTTAAAAGAGCATTTCGGGCGATCAGTCCGCCGGGTTCGAGGGGTAGCAGGGGCGTTACATCGTCTGCTGCCCAATCTCGGGGGACCAAGGGAAGAAGTTCGCTGCCTCTACGTGGGCGTCGTGCGATCCATGGTCCTCTATGGGGCACCCGTCTGGTCTAAGGACCTGGCGGGTTCTTTCCACAGTTAGGCTCAACTTAGGAGTCTGCAGCGGCTGATGGTCATTCAGATCGCACGGAGCTACCGTACGATCTCGTATGAGGCAGTGACGATCCTGACGCGATCTCCACCCTTCGACACTGACCGAAATGGATACGATTTTCTACGACCAAATTCGTTCTGTCGGTCGGAATGGCGAAGGGACAGCGCCGGATTATGAGCCTGAAATGCTACGGCAGGACGCACACACGCAGCTGTGCCAGCCAACGCGCTCCGTTCTGCCAAGCTTCGAAGTTTGGATAGAAAGGGCGGATTGTGTCACCTACCGATTGACTCACCGGACATGGTTGTTTCGGTGAGTATTTGAAAAGAATCGGACGTGAGCTTACGGCACAATGCCACCACTGTGGGTCCCACCAGGATTCGCCCAGCACACGGGGGGGGACTGCGCTGTATGGGGTCCGAGCGTCGAGACCTGGTCGGGCAGATCGGACGAACCCTGTCACCACCAGCATTGATCGCGGCAATGTTGGCAAATGATGAAGGATGGAAGGCCGCGGTCTCCTTCTGTGAGAACGTAAAGCTCCAGAAGGAGTCCGCAGAGCGGGATCAGGAAAGGGCCGATCCCGCTCGAAGGAGGCGGCGCAGCTAGACCCCAATCGTTGCCTAAGGGTCGTTGCGGCCACATTTTGGCGAAATGTGACCAGCGCAAGCGACCCGAGCAGGCGACATCCCGGTGCGGCGGGGGGGTGACGTCTGGGGCGGGTCGGTGTCCAGCCTTTTACTGTGTAAAACGGCGAGAGGCACGATTATCGTCCTGTCTCAAGGGTAATTTATTGATTACCCTGAGATGTACCCCAGTCATGGGGTAAGGCAGGGGGGAATCCAGAAGTCGCTGATGCATTCCTGGAGCTCCTCCCGACTGCCGAGGAAGGCCGCCGCGGGGTTTAGTGGGTAGACCGATTCGCCGGGAGTCCAACACACGCCCCCCGTTTCCTCCACGGAGGGTATAGTGCGAAAAGCATTCCCCCGCGAAAAAAAAAAGGTGTATAGCAGTATCGGTCCTTACTTACCTATCTTCCTTAGCCTACCAAACATTATAAGTAGTGCAGTAAAAATCAAGCTTTGCTTAGCTTAAAAAACAACAAAAGTTGTAAAAGTAATCTAGCTACTAGATTATTTCCAAAAGAAAGGAATTAACTTTATTGTGAACAGTGTATCTAATTTTAGAAGTCAGTAGGGGCGGCAAAAATTTTAAAGCTTTGGGGCGGCAAATGTGTAAATCCAGCACTGCAATTGATGTCAACACCTCTAACTGCACTTATCAACATTAAAATAACGGTTTTAAAGTTTTATATACCTGTTTAAGAAACGATTAACATTTTAGGAAAACATTGATATCATTGTCATAGTTGATCAAACTCCGTTGATACAGTTATTACGTAACAATTTATGCCCCAAGATAATTATGCAACTTCGGAATTTTTGTGATAAATAACTTGTAATAACTACATATTGCAATTACAAACTAAGTAATTGGTCAATAAGGCGTTATTTTTATCTTAATAGAACTGAGAAGTGAATGTACGAGTAATAGGTATATCCATGATAAAAGAACTGACAACCAAACAAGTTTGAACGATCATATAATGCTGTAATGTAAGGTCAATAGTAAACTAATAGTATTTTATAACTTCGCTATTATGTGCATATGTACGAAAGATGAAGTCCTTAAAGCAACTGCTTTAAGGACTTCATCTTTCCATGAATTCATGGAAATTATAATATATGTCTCCTTAAACTTAGAGGAAACCCAGTCACTGCAAGTATTGACTTAAGTCAGACGACTTAAGTTAAAATTATCTTTACAACACACTTTCTAGACTTCTAGACAGTAAGTGTGTGGTAAAGATAATTTTAATAGCTATTGATAACAGTCAATATAAATTTCCATTATTAATTTTTTAGCACCTGCCAGTAAAGGTGATGATGAAGTGCCATTTTATTTGGGAAATAGATTTTAGTGGGTACATTCTGTGAATATTTCACGACTTTGAATGCGTACATTTATAGTTAGATTTTTATGGTAAGTATGACAATACAGAGAGAGTACATATTATTTCGTGGAAAACGTTGCATCACTCGAGTAATTCCTTATTTGCGAACGTCCGTAAAGTTCAATTTGACATTTACACGACTACTTGAAGTGTAACGTTCTAATATATATTCAGTCACGACTTGCTCCGGTCAAATGTCGATACAAATTAAGCGATACTTTATTGGTGACTGTATGACTATGCATTAGGGCTAAGTTGTCAATCAAAACTAACACAACTTGTGAGAAGTTGGTTACAATTTTGTATGCGGTGTAGAGCACATGATTTAATTTGAAGTTAGGTTTTAATAGAGAACACAGGGCAAATACTTCACATCATAAGCGAGAAATATTTAACGTTTTATGTAATATAATGCAAAAGAAATATACATGTTACTGTAAAAACCCGAACTACGGTAAATCCTTAGATTTTTCAGTACCACCATCCACTTGTTAAATCTTAGTTTTACCGCAGAGACACGGTAAATGTCGAAAAATAGACACGTATAGACGTGTTCGGTGCATATATGTATATATTCGTATATATCTCTACAGGCACGGCTTAACTGATACTAATCTTGGACAACGTTTACTTCAGCATTGGTTTTGATATTGTTTGATATATTGATATTGCTATTCTATCGAGATAAGTTGAGTTACGTTACACAAGTACAGGAAGTATTTACACACGACTAGGACCGAAGACCGTTGGGTGGTCCTTTCCTCGTATTTCTAGATAACCTTACGTGGTGATGGACAGCAAACCTCTTCAGTAGTCTTGTGTAGCTGGTGTTACCTTGTGCCAACAGCATTGACAAAATAATGTTAATTACAATTAAGTTAAGAGTCTTACTTTACACGTGACTATACCGACTGTGTCCATTATTTTAATCTTTATTCACATTTTGAGACCTTCCTGTTTATTAAACTACTGTTTATTAATATTCCAAACGCAACATAATATAAACACCTACTATTTACGTTATCGATAAGTATAAGCAGTACGAGAAGCTTTTTAAATGTTATGGTAATTTGGTATCTGGTTTTACAGTTCCTTTTATGAGAAATGCCTTAAAACGACTAGTTATATAGCATGAATTTAATACAATACACAGATTATCGATTAAGTTCACACTTTATGTTATTGATTATAAATTATGGGTCAATTATAAATAATCGAAAATGTCTGATTCGTGATATGTCATGAGGGTAAATCTTGACTACCGTTTACATCATGTATACCGATGTATTTTTATTTTGTGAGCCAAGGATAATATGGATATTTATGTAGTCGATAATATGGTTTATCGAAATATTAGTCATTACTGTTATGGTCATGTCGAGTTGATTTTGTTTTTAACCGACTTCAAAAAAAAGGAGGAGGTTCTCAATTCGTCGGAATCTTTTTTTTTTTTTTTTTTATGTATGTTCAGCGATAATTTCGTCGTTTATGAAACGATTTCAAAAATTCTTTTTGCATTGGAATGGGCGTAACTTACAGGTGGTCATGTCATTACACCATATCGGGATGTGATGAAGGGGTTTCAAGGAAATTTAAGGAACTCCTCAAATATCATAGGCACAATGTCGCGATTTGGGTACTCGGAATAGTTTTTCATTGAAGTCGGTTCCTTTTTGTTAGAGTTATAATTTTACCTAGATTGTTGATGATTTTGACTTGTTCTACTAAATTGGGGTCTAATTTTATGTATGTAAAATTTAGTCGTTTTGACACCAATTTAATAATAAACTCATTTGTGAATGTATTATAGATTGACGAACTGTTGAATATAGACTAAAGATAACACAGACCTACATTATATCGTGGGGTTGAAAGTTTATCTAATTGGTAATACGACGTATAATTCAATATTATATACTCTTACTATTTTATTTATAAACTTATATGTCAAAAAACAAACATCCTTGTACTTGGTTAACGTGACGACTTCAAAACATTTCGTTGTACTACTCTTATTTTTAACCAAATCTTCAGTGACCCAGTAAGATAAAACCGTCTCTTGAATACTTTGTCTTTCTTGTCTATAATTCTGTCTCTTTTCAAGGAGAACATCATTTGGTAATGTTGCCCTCAATTTTATTCACTTTTGCATAATGTTTGCTTCACAAACACTTTAACACACTAAAAAATAAAACTATTTGTTCGATAAGTACTATGCTAAGTATTTTTAAGCATTTTGTTCCTAACTTTTTATTTCTTCCATTGTTACGTGCCCATTTTCAAATAATTTGTGACCTTATAGTTTAAGTGACCTTTAATTAACTTTCCAAAATCTATTCCCAGCTGATCGGAAAGAATTACAACTTGTTTCTCAGTAACAGTATTATCTAATGATTGTGAAATATTTAACAATCCGCAATCACAATCAGAGTCACTGTTAGTACTGTTATGCAAATTTGATGTATTTGTGAGTGTATTCACAATGTTTGTGGGTGTAACAGACTGTGGTAGCGAGCAATTGTAGCAAAGATTGTTTTTGATAAGAGAAGTTAATTGATCTGTATTCTCTCTTGCTACTTTGGCTACTTCCTCATACTTGAGAATGTATTGTTGTGTTTCTGATTCGTGTTCAAGTATGAGTGATGACAGACGTGAGTGCAAGTTGGTAATTTGAGCATTGAGCTCCTGAGTGTGTTGGTCATACATCAATCTGCTGGCAACCAATTGTTTGTGACAGGTATCTAACTGTGACTGCAGTTTTTCTTGTAGATTTAATGACTCAGGTTGACTCTTCGACAAAGTTGTAAGCTTTCCTAACCGACTACACTTAACTTTTAGATTCTTAATTAGTCTATTTAATTTTGAATATTTCCTACGTTTTTTAAGGCTAAATAATTTAAACTTATTTTCACATATAACACCTAAGAGTTCGCTAAAGAGATTTTGTGTTGCTTGACTGTTTGTTGCCTGTATTGTTTCTTCTAAAGAAGTAATGGTCATTTGAGCTTCTTGTAGTTCGTGTTCCAATTCTGCCATACGGCTCAGAGACCTTGTATCTAGATATAATTGCAGTCACCAAAACTTTCCACTTCTGCTGCGAGACGATCACGCTGGTCTTTGATATCCAAAGTTTGAATATGCAGGTCTGTCAATTGATTTTTCAAGTCACGTACTATCTCATTGTTCCTTACAATCTCCTCTTCATAATCGGAGCGCTCGGTCAATAGCTGCATGTTGTCTTCTTTACATTCTTTCAACTCAAGCAACGCTAATTTCAGCTTGTTTTCCATGTCCCTTACTGTTGCCTTACGTGTCATGATGTGCATACTCATGGTCATAGCTGAAGATTTTACCACTAGACTCCTGTAATACAATAAAGAAAGGTAAGTACAAGACAGAAAAAAGTTTGAACTATAAAAATGAGAAGGAGGTAGGTAGAAATTATTTAAGATTATAAACTAAATACAAAGGGAAATTGAAATACTAATGAATTCAACTGTAGAATATAAGCAAGATGTTAAAATATTAAAAATATATTATAGACTAAAAACAACAAAAAAGTTGAGGATTCACAATACTAGTGGATTAATAAAATTCCTGAGTAGAAGTATGCATTTCAATACTTACTGAACTATTGAAGACTTAAGCAGTGCGCTGACGGGTGACTTTTGTCGCTGCGACAAAAAAGTTTTTGTCATGTCGCGTCGCGTCTTAAAATCTGGGTGCGCACACGGCGAATGACAGTCACAAAACATTTTTGTAAATCCATGGTTCATTTAACGATATGCATTTGGAGGAGACAGTCATTATTTGCGAATTCATACGGCGTAAAAGTTTTCGAATGAGTGTAGAAAGTTTTAATGAATTACTGCATATTTTCAAAGTATTCACCACATAGTTTAGTACACTTTTCCCTTCGCTCAAACCACTAATTATAACATTTATTCCACTTTAAAGAAGGTGTATTTAAAATGTTTTGAGATTCAATATTTAAACACATTCGAATATAGAACTGTTCCAAATTCAAAACTGCCTATAAATATGGAAACGACAGAACTTAAAAGGCATGCCCAGTATTTATCATATGTCAGAATATTCTTTTAATCTTTTCTCGTAAAGTGCTGGTCTTCTTTCCACTTCTTCTATATACTATATATATTTGCTTATCGCCAGCGGGCATCAAAAGTAAGCGGAGAGCGGGGCACGGAAAATGGCGTTAGGATAAACTATTTTGTACGGATTTTTGATTCGATTCGAATCAGTACATGAAGAATCGATTATTGAAAAAAACGATTTCTAAAGGATCGATTCTATATCTTTTCTGTATTTACAATATAAATATAAATCCATGTTATGAAAAACAAAAATATTCATTAAACAATCTGTGGGATCTCTTATCAGTAAAATCATCGATTTTTTAGTTCAAGGAATTCGATTATAAGAATTATTTTTATTACCTATCAAATTAATACATTCAGCTAATTGTAACTATTGTAAATATTTTTTTATACCAACACAAAAAATCGACAGTCGATTTTCAAGGGTAAAAATCGATTCAGTACAAAATTAAATTTTTTGGGCCGAAACATTGAATCTTCGATCATTGTGTCATTCTCAAAATTAAATAACATCTGGAATCTTTCAACCAGTGTTAAATTAAACAAATTATATCATATTTAATTTTCTCTAAAACAATTCAAGCTCTAGTAATTTCGAAGAAAACCTTGAATATTTTATTAGAACAACTTCAAGGCATACTGCTTAGACCCTTTATGATAATGTGATGATTGAACGCTAGGAGACACTTCTGTTTTGATTACAATGCTATTTCAAACAGAATCCCCTGTTGTCTGAAAATATTAATAAAAAGTTAGTCCTTTCCGCTTTCCGCTTTTGGCTTAGGGCACGGGCAGAAACTGTTTCGTCACTCGTGCGCGCGCTTGTATCTAAATCTAGCGGCGCGGTGACAGTTTTGTCGCAGGCTTGTTCGCAGGCACAAAACAGTTTTGTCATCCGATTGTCACGTCGCAACGTGCGCGCATCTCCATTTAATTCTACAGCCATCATGAAAGTGACAAAACAGTCACAGTGACAAAAGTTTCCCGTGCGCGCAGGGCCTTACATACAAAGTTTTATATTTAAATGGTAAAAATAAGGTGTTAGTTGCCTATTTGTTTAGTAATTTTGTGTGTAATCGAATGTGTGAGGCAAATTGTTTTCAGTCTTCAATTCTACTTCCACAATTTGTCAAGCAGAAAGAGATAAAACTGTGCCAATGAGTAAATGAAGAAGCTCATGCACAGATGAGACATGTGTTTATGTGCTTGTGGAGTATTAGTTAGTATCAAATAAGTCAAATACTCCCCAGATTGTAATGATGAACTTTTCAAATTCAAATTCATCCGTTGGCAGCAGGGATGACCGGCAAGTTAGTTTGTTTTTCGGAGATGACTCACTTTACACACAGATTTTAACAATTGACACTTATTTTTAGTTATTAATAATCACAAAGAACTACAATAAAGACTTATAACTAATTTAATTACAAATAAAAGTTAATTTTAATTTTAAGATTTACAAAGTTACGTCTGACATTTTACAGGGTTACAAAAAAAAAAAAAGCAATAATAATATTTAGCAATGACTCAAACGCAATGATTAAAAAAAGAACCAATCTACAATGAGTCAATGACAGCAGACATCCTGCTGTCCTGTTTACTTGGTGAGTGAAATACCGGATTCTCAGTGATGCAGAAACATTTTAACAGGGTGCCATATTGTGAGTATGGTGACCACTGCTCTTGAATTCTACTTATGCTTTCCATCAGGCAGAGTTAAGTCACGTTGTCAATTCGTACATATAAAAAATTATTACCATTCTTTGTAGGAAAGAATAGATTTTGCTACCATAATGTTCGTTGTTAAGAAAATATGAACCTTATCATAATCAATTAAAATTCTGCTAGTACTACAAAAAAATGTGACTGACTTGGATTGTTAATAAAACACAGTTGAGATTGTTATTGTAGCGTGAATATAATATCGTGAATTGTATTCAAAACATGAGTAGTTAGTATAGTTTTTTTGCTACTTTGCAATCATCTTTATCGCTTAAAATATCTGTCAGTTATCTAATCGTCTGCCATCATTCTTCTAATTATTCTTAGTTCAAGTATTAGACAATTTGGCCTTTTTTTTTAATAGTGATATGCTACATACATTTATTTTATTTTATTGCAGGTAAACTTGGCGGTTTTGGTCATGGTTAAAATAAGTTATGGAAATCAAGTAGTAAGTATTTTCAAGGAAAAGATAATGCCATCTTGCTGTAATTTTCTATTATTTTTTTGAATTATTTTTCTCATTTCATGCAAGAAAGCCGTAGGTAGATGGCCCGAGGTACGTCGGGGTTTCAGGGATTTATTTTTTTAGGGTACACCTGGTTCACCGCTACTGTTACCTGAGATGGCGTGCGGTTTTTGACCGCTTTGAGGCCGACATAACCACTGCTGGTGGCAAACCGTTAGTTATCCTAGACGTGTCTCGTTTTTATCATGAAAGCTCAGCTTACACTGGTCCGTTATAAACCTACACTTTTCCAAGTTAATAAATTATAATCTGAACTCGCCAATCAGGCCACCTCTAGTAGCTATTAATAGCGGAAAAAATTGATGGAATTTTGTTTATGTGAACATACTAATCTCGAGTTAGGTAGGTATGTTAAAAAAAAACAGTACATTCCAACATCTATCACGTCTGTTTCAAAACATGCTTTCATGTTAAATAGCCCGTTAAATGAGGATGGTTTAAAGAACACGATGGCTATAATGATTTACATGCTCACTGCTTACTTCAGACAACTGTGACTGTTGCTGTTGTTGGATACTTTCATCTATATCACTAAATATTTCTATCTCGATATTTATTATAATAGCATAAATAATATATAAGTAATATTAAAATAATATCCAAAAAAATTATATCTTTGCTCAATATTTGTGTTGTTCGCAAATATAAGACTTAGGTATCTCTACTTTCATATCCTTAAATCATATTTTCATTACTTTCTAATAACTTTACCTTTTTTTTTCGTGCGGAAATCCCCACGGATGCCACCAGTTGTGGCTATGTCGGACTCGAACCGACTAAAGCCGCACGTCGCTCCGTCTCGGGTACTATGAGTGGAGGAACCAGGTATACCCTCGAAAGGAAGTCCCTGGAACCCCGACGTTCTAATGATGTACCCTAAACTTTGATGTTAACTTATTTTCTATCATTTTAATGAAACTATTTTAGGCCTGCCAAAGTGACTCTACTCTGTCTAATGGAAAGCCTGAGTAGAATCCAGGAGTAGGGGCGATCATCCTTATTGTGAGCAATGCAACACAATGTGGTGTGATCCAAAAATATTTGTTTCGAAGTCTGGGTGTTTTCTATATATAATACTAGCTTTCGCCCGCGGTTATCGCGGTAAAAAGTAGCCTATGTCCTTTCCCAAGTTCAGTTCTATCTTCATACCAAATTTCATCAAAATCGGTTCAGTGGTTTAGGCGTGAAAGCGTAACAGACAGACAGACAGACGGAGTTACTTTCGCATTTATAGTATTAGTAGGGATAGTAGGGATGTATGTATTTACAAAAAAATATGTTTATGAATTCATATCAGTTCTTTATTACAAACTCTGCTTAGTTTGGGACTAGATGATGTTGTGTGTAAGATGTCCGAAATATTTATTAATTTATTTAGTGAGATGTTTCTGTATCTTTTTGATGTGATTGATTGATTATGCTTCCGGTCTCACACTGATCAACGAAAGACGACAGCACGAATGCTGTTATCTTAGGTTGCTCTTCTGTGTGAAGTTAGTACTGCCCCGGTCGAGTCGACCCATTCGTGCTGAAATCAGCGTGCCTCTACTACCTAAATAGCATTTGCAGCTTCCATCATTTTTATTTTGTTAAAAGCATAATCATTATTATAAAATCGACATTCCAATATAAACTTTAGAAAGCAATTTACAATATAATATAAACGTTATGACAATTATACGCTTCAGAAAATATTCTAAAATGTATTTACACCTATATACTCTTTCTATGTAGTATAAACTAGTAACTCAAGCTCGTGCCCAGGACAACATCGGTCCGAGCGGGAAGCGCGTCTATTTTGAATTGTTTACTGCCGTCGCCATTCATGGCTAATAAAGACGTGAGCCAGCGTACCCATTGTGACCGCAACATACCCGCCAGTTTGAGGGAGGAATGCCCTCTCAGCCTTGTTACACTGTGTTAAGTATTAAGTTATGAGTGGTTATATTTTATAGCATGTAGACTAACTTTGTTGATCTTAGTAAGTAGACTTTATATAAAACAAAAAACATTTTTAATAGCTTGTGCAGAGAATGCAAACTGTTGTGTATATTTTAAATAGTAATAAATAAGCAGTATGTGCTACTTAAAATATTTATCATCTTCATTACACGAGTTCTTAAATAATCTTAACGGTAAATTTGCCTATCACTTTTCCTAGAAAATATATTTATAATAGCTATATCAGCTCTATAGGTATCGTGTATTATCTTGTTGTAATAACCGGAAACGTACAAGACTAACCTTGCGGACAAAACAAACACGGTATAAACGATAATGTATCGATATCTTGGTGTATTATAGACCTAAATTGTAAAACTCCTCGGTTCTTTAGTAGCGTAATGTCGCTTCTATATTTGTGTCCAATTGTTGGCTGCACGACATTCCAATAACAGTTTCAACCGTTGTAGTATAGCCCCCATCTGCTTTCTTTCCAATTTATCACATTTCATGATCGACAACCCATAACGCCTCACTGTTGGGCTCGGGTCTACTCTCAAGAGATAGTTATGACCATGAGTCCCCACGCTGGCCGAGTGCGGGTTGGGGACTCGGCAAGACACATTTTGTGTCTACGTAATCTTGCCGTTTAATGTTTTTAAGGCCTCCAACTAAGCTTCACGACTGTTATCTTATGATAAGAACGCTCATAACATATCAAACCACAAAGTAAGTAAGTAACGATTGCGCGGTCAGTATTTAGATGGGTGACCGCCATCTAAATACTGACCGCGCAATCGTTACTTACCCTCGGTGATTGTTTCCAATCACCTAAGGCCACTTGGGCTAGAGCGCTTCATCCGCACTCACATTTCATTCGAGTTCGTTATATAGGGCGTTTTGAAGTAAGCCATGTCATAAAGATGCAGAGTATGTACACACGAAGAATACAGTCAATACAAATTGAAACCTTATCATTCTGCATCACTCTTCAGACAATATCGGGTTACTGGAACTTAATTCGTCACGCCAATGAAAGGGCCCATTATTAAAACGAATGCATCCTCATCTAAATACCGCTGCCGCAATTGGAATGACCTAAATATCACTCCCTAAATGGTACAGTTTGTCGAAATGGTACAATTTTGCGCTTGCGCATGAGATCATAAAGGAAGCGTGCGCGCGCGCATTCAATTGTCAGTTGTCACTGGTATATGTATCCGTTGACTACTTGCACTTGATGGGTTTATTTATGGCAAGGTGTTTAAATAATAGTTTTGTGGAATATTAATGTTTAGGAATATTGATTAAAATGTTTTAAATCCACCTAATGCGATAAACTCATTAAGTTACTGAAGCTTTATATATATATTTTTTGCACACATCTCACAAACGGAAGGCTTATTCCAAAGTAGTGAAGCCTGTTATTCCTGTTTATAGTAGCCAAACTCTTAACAAACAAACCTACTTAATTAAAGACATACTTAAAAAGAATCTCCATTGTAAATTTTATCTAAATGGGGGCAGCAGTTTATCCGATAAAGCGTGATAGATAAACGGAGTTACTTTCGAATTTATAATATTAGTATTTATTTAAAATAAATTATACAAACTAAAAAAAAGGATGAATTTAGGCTATATTTAAAAGAAAAAAAGTACATAAGTTACCTAAAAAGGTATAAACGGCGATATGTTTTGCTACCTTCCACAGAGTTTCTTACTTAAAGCCATACAACCATATTCAATAAATCACAAGAGTATTACATGATAATGGTTTCTATGTTCTAACATGTCATAATACAGGATACGCTTTGATAACTTTGATCAATGGTTCATTGACGGTTTATATAAATCTAGTTAGCTCGCATATAAAATAGATAAACTTTCACCTGTAACTTATTCTTGAAGAATGTACTTATGTTTCATCTTGTATGTAAGATGTCCCAAAATATTTATTTCTTTATGTTATTTCGACCAATTATGAAAATATTGGTTCGAGTCTGTTCTGACGACTACCCACGACGCGACGTCGGCTAACGTTAATCGCTGAGGCGGGAAATGACAGCACACTCTGATAAAAAATCGGCCAAGTGCGAGTCGGACTCGCCCATGAAGGGTTCCGTATCAACAAGTAACATTATATAAAAGTTCTTGTAGTTCGTTGATTAAATGAAAGGTAAATTGCTGTTTACGCTTTTTGACATATTAAAAAAAAACTACTTACTAGATCTCGTTCAAACCAATTTTCGTTGGTAGTTTACATGGTAATGTACAACATATATTTTTTTTAGTTTTATCACTCTCTTATTTTAGAAGTTAGAGGGGGGGGGGGGACACACATTTTTCCACTTTGGAAGTGTCTCTTGCGCAAACTATTCAGTTTAGAAAACAATGATATTAGAAACCTCAACATCATTTTTGAACACCTACCCATAGATACCCCACACGTATGAGTTTGATGAAAAATTTTTTTTTGAGTTTCAGTTCCAAGTATGGGGACCCCCAAAATGTATTGTTTTTTGTTCATGTTTATATGAAAATCTTAATGCGGTTCACAGATTACATCTACTTACCAAATTTCAACAGCATAGCTCTTGTAGTTTCGGATAAAAGTGGCTGTGACATACGGACGGACAGACAGACAGACAGACTTGACGAATCTATAAGGGTTCCGTTTTTTGCCATTTGGCACCGGAACCCTAAAAAGCTGAATTATAGGTATACTCGCAAATCCAGATCCAATGGTAACGTTTGCATACAAAGTTTTAGAGATTATGACAGACTTGCTTTTAAAAAGTGAAATCTTCAGTCAGTAACTGAATTATATTTCAAAAAAAAAATATTTGTGACTTAACAGTGTTTTTACCTCACTTCATTTCATCCTTGAATCCTTTTATATATTTTATATTACTGGGATTATAGTTTCCTAAACCAACAAAAAACTTAATTTTGTCAGTGTGCTACTTCAGCTAACTATTGGAAAATGTCAGCATGACGTAATCTCCAGCCATTTTCTATCTGAAGCATATTAAAGGGAGCTGAATGACCCAACACATACGCCAACATCTTTCTTCAATACTATTTTGCCGTTGATTATTTTTGTTACATCTTTATAGCTTATGGAAGGTAGAGTAAAGCTCCAAAATACACTATACAATTAAAGGCGGGTTGATAGAAAAGTGTTTTAAATAAACAAACTAGAGGTTTCGATCAACAAACCTGACGTGTATTTATGTTGTGTTGGAAGGTAAAAGACTGATGTGAAGCAGCTTTAGTATTTTACCTGACATATGTGATGAAATATAGATAGTTTTGGTTTCGATTGCGTCATAATACCTGAAATTTCAATATTGATTAATTAAACTACACCCTCACATCTCTCGATTTAGATGCTCCTGTACCTATTACAATAGTGTAAAAAATCCTAATACAAATGAGAAAATCTCAAAACTAAATTTCAGCATGAACTCCATTATTACAGTTATCGGATAATAAATTACGCATATAATTTAGTAATCCATTCGTAATAGTTTCTATAAAGTATGTAAAGCTCAAACGTGTTTTTATTAATAACATTGCCCATGTTTAATAAATAACTACATTTACGTTCATGTTGTTTATCTTCCTTACCTATTAATAATTTTGGTGTTTATAATTTGTATGTGTAGTACTTTCAAGGCGTTAGAGAATAAATCTTAGAATTCTAAAAATACTTTAGAAAAACTAAATTAGCTGTTAAAAGATTGTGATTTAAGACACCGGTCAAGCCACAGAGAGCGGGGAAGGCTCGCGAACAAATGATGCCGTTACAACGGAAATAAGATTGCTTTCGGCGAATGAAAGCAAATGATCGGACTTTAGGGCGAAAGTACGCTTACTTTCGCTTTTATAGTTGCTTTGATTAAAAAAACAATATGTGAGATTTATTGGTTTCCCCTTTCAGAAAATTTTTAAAAGATATATAGAGTACACTAGCTTTCCGCCCGCGGCTTCGCCCGCGTGGAATTCGTTTATATCGCGCGACACGGTAAGGGTAGATTAAACAATCTTACATAATTTTATGTTGTTTGTTTACAAAAATTATTGTTTTCAAAACACGTCATTTACAAACTATAATTATGGTTGCCATGCAAGTGTGTTATGCCTAGCAACCTGTAAAGTTCTGACAGGAGATAAACAGTGATACATTTTGACATCTACGTTTTATGTATTTTATAATCACATAGCTTTGGCCTTTGTATCTCGATTATTGCAATAAAAAGTAGCCTATGTCCTTTCCCAAGTTCAGTTCTATCATAATACCAAATTTCATCAAAATCGGTTCAGTGGTTTAGGCGTGAAAGCGTAACAGACAGACAGACAGACAGAGTTACTTTCGCATTTATAATATTAGTAGGGATTAGTAGGGATTTGTTACTAAGTACTAATGAGAGGTGCTGTTAAAGAAAATGTTAAAGGTCTAAGAAGCTATTCAAGTTCAACAATACTAATGAATTATGGTCACAATTCCGCTATAGGGTGATCTCTTATACTTATATTAAAAATAATTATCAGTATCTAATCGAGTATCAATCATAATCTAATCTAGTGGACAAAACCGTTTTACGAGTCATCTGTGTTTAATTTTGTGGAGTATATATTACTTCTTACATAATATACATTACAGTTTATTTTTAGAGTTAAACTCGTAGATTCGTACCGAGAATAAAGTCTACTTTGAAACTTAGAAACATTAGTATTACGTCTGAGAACGAGTTTTCAAACAATAGTTTACGATCAATAATAAAGTTCATAATGGAACCACGTCAGTGTCGGCAGCTGTTCCGAACCGAGCTAAAATCGTAAATACTTCGTAATGAATGCTCGGAGAATACAAATAGCTGGGCGTCATAGCTTTCTGACAAGAGCCGTTATCAGTCTGGCAACACTAGCAGAAAAAAGTTATACTTTCATTTAAATAATAAAGCACTTTATAACTTTCAAGTCTTATCGCGCTAATGCATTTTCATTCCTTCGACTTTTCAGTGAAAATGTTTTGTTTTGTTTTAATTTGTTTTCTCCAAAAATTATTATTAAAATCCTATTATTAAAATCTACTTACTCAAAATAAAAAGAAAAACATAATGTAACATCTTGACTTCCAATAAGTATCTGTCTTATAGTTACGGTTTTTGTATTTTTATTGGTATTGAATACGTGATTTGCCAGATCTCTTAAGAAGAATGAAAGAATAGAAGGTAGAGTGCCAATATTGGAGTTCCCAATTTGTGATAGCAGTATAAAGGAGTTGTGATACTATTTGCTCCCTTTTAGTATAAATTAGTGATATAAACAGGAAGCTATCACTAAATTATTTAGTAATATTGACAGTACAAACTGAAGGTCGTAATTATAGCCGTCATTTGTCAGAAATTTGGAAATAGTTCGAAACAGTGTCTAACACCGAGTCTTTTGTATTCTACTGTAGATGATTCATGGCATTCCGCTTCGTTTTGTTTGAGAAATTCGATTTACGTTCCAGATACGTCTTTGTTTATCTTATTTTAGATGTCCCTAATATGACATGTCTATCTTTTATCAATCAATCCATATTCATATCCTTTTCATTAAATCTTTATATATATAATTCTTGTGTGAGTGTGTATGTCACTGAACTTCTCTCAAACGACTGGACCGATTTTGATGAAATTTTTTGTGTGTGTTCAAGTTGATCTGGGAATGGTTTAGATTCGCAATTGGACCCGGTAGGTGGCGCTGCGATCAAGTTCTGGAATTTTAAAGTTGGGCGGTACGAAGTTTGCTGGGTCAACTAGTATAATATAAATATGGCGAACTTCGTACCGCCCAACTTTAAAATTCCAGAACTTGATCGCAGCGCCACCTACCGGGTCCAATTGCGAATCTAAACCATTCCCAGATCCCCTTGAACACACACAAAAAATTTCATCAAATTCAGTCCAGTCGTTTGAGAGAAGTTCAGTGACATACACACTCACAGAAGAATTATATATATAAAGATGTTATTTTTGTTTCTTAGTTATGACATAATTAACAATTTAGAACGTGTCACGTGTCGAACTACATCATCCTATGAGCTAACACAAGACACCTGTCCAGGTGGGCGGCGACGCTTGAGTTGTCGGAAAATTCTTTAGTTAGGTACGTTTGTGTTGCGAAATAGGTTTTTGGAATTTATTTCATGGACTGTGTGGGTGGTTTATGATTAAAAGTGTGTTTTATGAATATATATTTAAATTTTTAATTTAATTATTTCCATTTCAGAAAAAAGGGACTGGCAAATGCGAATGTTGTCTATTTAACTGTTCTAATTCAAAAATAAAACGTTAAAAATAAATAGTTACTGAAACTGGAAATAAATTGAATTGGCGTTTTTAAGTTAGTTTGGAGTTTGTTTGAGCTGGAGTATAAATCTATATAGACAGTTGTTTTCATTATACGGTACATCATACATTTTCATGACGGCAAGTATTTCTTGTGAAGATTTTATTGAAACTTCAGTCATTTATCCTCCTTCTAAAAGAATCATGAAATACATTTTTTTTTATAATTTGAAAAAAAAGAGACAATGAAATGGAAACTCTTGATCTGCTCTAAAATACAAAAAAGCGGCCAAGTGCGAGTCGGACTCACCCATGAAGGGTTCCGTATTAGCAAGTAACATCATATAAAAGTTCTTGTAGTTCGTTGTAACTTTCATCGATGTTTTCATACTAGTGTATTGATTGGATGAAAGGTAAATTGCGTGTTACGATTTATGACGTATTAAAAAAAAACTACTCACTAGATTTCGTTCAAACCAATTTTCGTTGGTAGTTTGCATGGTAATGTACAACATATATTTTTTTTAGTTTTATCACTCTCTTATTTTAGAAGTTAGAGGGGGGGGGACACACATTTTTCCACTTTGGAAGTGTCTCTCGCGCAAACTATTCAGTTTAGAAAAAAATTATATTAGAAACCTCAACATCATTTTTGAACACCTATCCATAGATACCCCACAGGTATAGGTTTGATGAAAAAAAATTTTTGAGTTTCAGTTCCAAGTATGGGGACCCCCAACATGTATTGTTTTTTTTCTATTTTTATGTAAAAATCTTAATGCGGTTCACAGAATACATCGACTGACCAAATTTCAACAGTATAGCTCTTATAGTTTCGGAAATAATTGGCTGTGACATACGGACGGACAGACAGACAGACAGACAGACAGACAGACAGACAGACAGACAGACTTGACGAATCTATAAGGGTTCCGTTTTTTGCCATTTGGCTACGGAACCCTAAAAACCCCACCGTTTTTCTTGATTTGAAAATAAAATTGCTCATAAATAAATCGCGAGGCAGAGACTCGCATTTTATTGCGAATAAACATATTTAAAAAGATAACATTCACAATTAAACAGTAATTACAGATGTATAAGTATCGGTAAAATAAGCATTTTTTTTTGCCGGTAATTGAAAGGAAAAACTTGACAAAGGCGTCGTCTCTAGATGACGGTGCGTTTCCGGTCTGACACGATGCAGTCATTAGCTTTGTCATAGAACGACGTACAAAATTCTACGACCCCCTGTCTGTATGAATTTATAAATAATCCCGGTTCGCCAGTGGCGGCGGCGGTGCGGCAGACCGCGGACGGCGCGGGCGCGCGATTCGCAATGAGCGCCCGCCCTCATCGTCTATTGCAAACCGACAATACTATTTGTTAGTGGTTAACATTGAAGACCCTGGCTAGCTTAGATTTGAAGTTTCATTCAAAGTTAAGGTTATTCGTCGCGAGTGCAAATAATATCTAAAGTGACCTGGCTTGTGTCATCAACGTCGTCTATGATAAATAGATGAGTTTGTTGTAAAGCAAGTGCGAATTGTGCGTTCTTTAAAGCTGGTTTTGTATTTAACTTGACAGGAAAAGCATATAGTTTACTTTCAAATGTAAGACTCTTTACATAATGGTGTGATGTAGTCGAAATTTGAAAATTTTGTTCAGGCACTGTTAAGTAAATCAGGTGTCACCTTTCATTTATTCGAAAAAAATATCTATAGGCGAGATTTGACTCATAGTTCCTTTCGCATGTATTAACTCTATTTGCATTCTTAGAAGCCAAACCTTAGTCTTTATTAACTTAGTGTTATAGGAATTTTACTTGATGACGGAGGGAAGATGAATTACTGCATGTCTACATCTAATTTTATCCGGTTTTAGTTGCTTAACAAAAAGACTAAGAGAGTGTTTCAGACGTCTAAGTATGTCAGTAATGCTGATTTCTAAACAATCGTATTGTAGTGTGCATGTTAAATATTATGTTGATTTAATAGAAAAATATAGTATCGTATCTATCTCCTTTCTATCTGTTATATTATTATCCTGAATACGCGAATATCTTTAAAACAGACTTTTCTGTCTGATTTTTCAATGAATTGTTTGACTTTGTTCATTTTTCTACCAGTTTTGTTTACCTTACACATCACTTTTCGCATATTTGTGTAACTGTCTCATTAGTGTCTTCATATAACTTAATGTTTGTGAAAAATCTATTTTTACCGATGGCTCAATGTAACTGTTCGGAGAGAATATTGGTCGGTGTGGCTGTATTAATCGCCACGCTTTGTTTTGTGCAAAACTCGGTCAAGCAAAACATTTTCAACCTTAGTGAAACTTCGAGAGAACTAAAATATTTGTTTTCACTTCGATTTTGTGATTATACTGATTATCTAGTCTTATCGATTTGTGCTTGAGATTACTATTGTTTATCATTTTATCTTGAGTAATACGTCTCGGTACATCATGGACTTCATTTGTTCTTTTATTTTATCTATTTCAAAGTAACATTTTTAACTTTCTACTTGATCTTTGATATTTAATGACTTTTTGTATTTTAAAGCACACTGAACTGAATAGTAACTAATGAATTTTTAAAACTCGTTAAGTCATAACGAAGAAATGATAAATGATTGTAGGAAATGCGAGTAAAGTTTGTTTTGTAAACTCGAATAGATGCCAAAAATATTAATTTTTAAGTATGCTTTTTCATGAAAAAAAAATTACCTTCCCCGTATTATGCTTTAAATGCATCGCATCGATGTCTGCAATGCTAATGTAATACATTAACGTAAAACAATTGCAATTATCATAAACCTTGCAATATACGTCTCGAGTCTCGGAATATTTTCTCTCTAAAAGTTTCTTCATGAACATGTTTATTAATGATAAACTCTCTAAAGAGTACTTTTTGACCCAAATTCGAAGACAAAGAGTCGTATCTTGATATTAGACCTGTTGCAATAAAATTTACCAAGAGCCCGCCTACAAACACCATATGTTTATGTAATAGAGTCTTCTGGTCAGTTCTCGTTATCAGGATTGTGGGCGTAACATCTCTTAAAACCTTGAATATAAAATGAACTATTATTTTCCCTACATTTAATAGTCACCAAGGTCAATTTTATCTTACAAGATATCAATACCGTTACCTACATATTTCGTGGTGTACTGGTATTTAGACACCTAACCTTGTATGGTCTTGATATTCAATAACTAGATCACATTTCTTTTGTCCTTAGGTGTAAACATTATACGTCGCATTCCTTATAACCAATCATTTGTTCCAATCAAGTAATTGCTAAGAGATTCTTACGCAAATCTGATTGATGATAAAGATCACAAGTTACCGTTACTTTAATTTGGCCACCGTGTTGTCTATCAGGTCGTTCACCTTCAGATGTATCTTGTTTTATAACTTCATATCTTTTTTCAATACAATAGATCTGATCTGGTGAAGATGTGGAACTAATTAGCTGTCTGGTTGACTATTCAATTTTAAGTATTACCGCCGCTTGTTATTTTCGAAGATTTTGAAGTCGATATTGTTCAGTCGTAAATGTAATTGTTTATGGAGCAGTATAGATATGTTAAGTGTTTTGTGATGTAATCAGTGTAATCAATTCAAGATGATGCAAGGATTGTTGGACTCGCTGTACAAAATCTATACAGGTGAGTATATTTACTTCTTAAAGCTGCTTAATTTATAAGAGTTCTAAAATATTAACTTAGTAGACAAATTCTGGCCCTGGACCTCGACCTGGTAACATCCAAACTTCATTAAAAACAGTATTTTTATCAGGGTATTTCTTAGAAACTATGTGAGCTTATCTTTCTACAACGAATATTTCATGGTCATGGTTTTAAATGTTCGTATGGAGGACTCAGGACTATTTGCGTTTGCTAACTCTGTTTCACAATAGAGTAAAGTTGGCATTTTTTTACTTCAAAAACTGTACATAATGTGAAAACCGTTCAGATACAGATACATGTGAAAATAATTACTCGTAGAATTTTTGTACATATTACATTATACATTGTTTGTTACTGAATAATGTTTTATACTACAATGTGATTTCTTTTATGCAAAATGGAAGGTAACGCGTTGTGATGACCACAACTTAAAAACTATAAACTATAAATAAAATTCATAAACTTAAAAAAGTATTTTTCAAAAACAATATGTTGGTTATAAGTTGGGTTATAGTAATTAAATTCACAAGTTAATAACGTAACAAAGCTCTACAAGTTTTGAAATAAATTTTACTAGTTGATGTTCCAATTGCTATCTGTATAATGAAGCTCGAGGCTAATTAATCCATCTCCATACTCTTTAACCCAGTTGAAAACAAAAATGTCCTACTTCCTGACATGAAATTAGTTTTATTTTTTGTTCACGGGTTCATACTTCACAGTTTAATTAACGAAGTTTGGGACCAGTCACGATTCTTTCTTGTTACAAGAACGTTTTCTTCGGGAGGCGGAGCTTTGTGATGAATTAATGTTTAGGCAGTAATTTGCTATATTTTTTGCTGCATTGTTGCCGAATTATATTTTGTTAATGGGTATATTAACCTCTGAGATGAAAGAAACCTTTCGTCTTAAGAAGTTACGGTACTTGAGAGTACACTGTGACTTCAAGTAGGGATAACAATTTATAGCTGCAGTTTCTTATTATTTAAACCTATTATATTAGCTTTTAAACCTAAAAACCTTACAAAATAAGAATATTTTGGCAAACCTAACAAAATGGCACACTTAAATTGTGAAACACATTTTTTTAAGGTAGGTTATCCTGTCCATTAAATGGGATGTTATTGTGTGATGAGAAATGATGAATTAGAACCTTTGCGAACCTTAGCCCTAATATTATATTGGTAATAATTAAGTTGTAGAAAATAATATAAGACCAAATAATAAATTTACAAGTTTGCACATTCGCTACACAAGACATTTCGTAAACAGTTCATCAAACCAGCTGAGTAATACGTTTAATTCACGCCAAGCACCGACAATTGCCCGACATATCTCTCATGCAAATCCGAGCCATCATTACAATGTGTAGGTACATCAAACAACACAGCTGTACTGTTTGCCAATGATATTGTTTCATAATCGCTTGCAGATAGCACATAATGTTCGCTTGCAATGATCAACTGTGTGAAACTTTGTCAATGTCAAGTTTGTTATTGTGAGAAATACTAACGAAATTATGTGGAGTGTGACGCACTAATCGACGCGTCATAACTTTTGGATTATTGGTGTCATTGGACTTCCATGTCTTTTGTCCTTCTTAAATAATAAAGTAAACATGGTACCTGGTTGTTACTCGTCTTATATCATCAGCCATCTGCCAGTGATAGTTCCGTTCCAGAGATTACCTGGAACAAACAGACAGACAGACAAAAAGTTTAAAAACATACTTTTTACACATTTGGTAAAAAAAAAATCATTTGTTATTACATACATACACTCCAATTTGATTTATTTTTATAGATAGAATTTATTATTTCTTTTTCATTTGCTAAGTTATAACTACTTAAAAAGGAGACAAATTATTTCAAAAGTGCTTTACTGTTACGACGTCTAATGATCACGAAACACGTATTACAACCAAAACCAGGACATTAAAAGACGTGGAATGACACTCCATGGCATAGACGGTGCACGGGTTAGATGGTGTTATGTGATAATCGAGTGCATGATAACCGCATAACGTGTAAGATCAAATCTGCTTGTGAAAACTAAGTTAAACTGCGCCTGTGTAACATGTACATTGTAGAAATCCTACGTTTGTTCTGTTCTAACATAGTTTCATATTGCTAGATCACATCACGTAGACAGAATGATTTAGATTCTGTTGAAGTCTAAATATCTAGACTTTACGGAACAGTTCTTGAAACTAGCTTTTCTTCAGAGAAACGCAACATCATACTAATTTTTTGCGTGGTCACTATAAGAACAAATCCTGTAAATATCATAATAGACCCCTGCAAGTGACCCCTACTCCTGGATTCTACTCATGCTTTCCATCAAACAGAGAAAGTCACTTTGGTAGGCTTAAATATAAAAATTGTTTGTAATGACTTTTTTATTTTTTTATTCAAAGAGTAACATACAAGTTTGCTTACATTGAATGCATTCACAATCTCATTGAGAACTACTGTTCATCAAGATTCATCGATTATATTAAATAAACCATGTTACACTGTCATATTACATACACAAACGCACATCTTAGGTAGACGTGAAGTAAAACCCGTATCAAATATATAAACTCTTTTGCAAAAAAAAAACGGGCACTTTCGGCCTCACTTGGAATATTAAGTGGGACGTCACGGGATTTCTTGTGCGTTTCTTGTATTTAAGTCTAATTTCTTTTTTCTTCCTGTTTCTTTTCTTTTTCTTTCTTTCTGAGATCTTCATGGGGCTACCCCCCATGAAGATCTCCGTGTTCTGGGTGTAAAGGGCCCTGATCACGTCCTCGTCGTCCCCATCGACATAAACATCTTTGAGGACGACGAGTGGATCTTTGTTCTTCATAGGGGCCACCACAAGCCCAATACCACTGTTTTCAATCTTCTCATTCAATTCATCAAAATATTCAATCCCAGAATAACCGTTTGGTTTTTCGCTTTCCTGGCCTTACTTATTTTTAGGCCGGTGCCCCTGGCGTCGACCACCTTTTTCACCTTGGCGAGCACCTCCTCGGCAGTCTCAAGACTGTCCGTGGAGGTGACCGCCACCGAGTGAAGCGCTGGTCGGCGCCCGGGTCCGGCTGCTGCGGCTCTGGCGTATGTCATGGGGGGGGCCGGGGCCGGGAGGCTCTCGGGCTTTTGTAGCTACAAGTTTAGTATTGAGTGTGACCCCCTCTTGCTGAAATCAAAGCTTTTATTCGTCTGGGCATGCTAGCGAGTATATATTTTATGGTTACTTGGGGAATACGTTCCCACTCTGCGGTAATTACATTCTTTAGCTCTCTAATGGTCTGCAGAGCCGGCTGCACTGATCTCACTCGTCGCTTCAGAACGTCCCAGACATGCTCTATGGGATTGAGGTCCGGACTTCTAGCTGCCCAGTCCAAACGACGAATTCCGACTTCTAGCATATACGGTTCCACATCGCCAGACCGGTGGGCGCGAGCGTTGTCGTCCATAAAAATTGAGTTTTCGCCAAGAGTGGTTAAAGCGGGTTGTGCATAAGGAATTAGAACTTCCGTTATGTATCGATGTCCAGTCAGTGTACCGTTTTCGATGAACACTAACTCCGTACGATCCATAGAATTTATTCCTACCCAAAACATAACAGAACCCCCTCTATAAGGTGTGATTTCTTCAAAACATGCCTCTGCAAAGCGTTCTTATCATCTACGTAGCACTCGCCGACGTCGGTCTTCACCATGCAGAGATATCCTGGCTTCATCGGAGAACAATACCCTATCCCAGTCTTCATGAGTCCATGACACACAATTTCGAGCGAAGCTAAGCCTGGCAACTAGATGTCCACGGAGTAATTTAGGGCCGCGTGCCGGGACGATGACTGTGTATATTAGCAGCGAGAAGCCTCCTCCTGACCGTCCATAGACTAATTTGCACATTCTTTGTTCTTGAGGTCCACATAAGAAGATTTGCGATTTCTCAACGCTTGAGTAACTAGAAAACGATCATCCCGTGGTTCAGTACATGTCTTTCTGCCAGAACTAGGCCTTCTCTTGACGGAACCGGTCTCTTGATAGCGCCGCCAGGTCCTTTGAACTGTCGACAGACTCACATTTAGCCTCTGAGCCACGAAGCATTGGCTGCAACCTTCTTCAAGCAGTGCAATAATTTTGCTTGCTTTTATCACTTTATCTAACATTTTCGAGATTGCTAAACATCAATAACAATAGTTTTAAATGTCAAGGACAGCAGATAATTTAAAAAAAATCGATAAAAAGTTAATTAGAGTCGATACTATAGGTTAATACTACAGGGAATTCGCGCCACAAAATGTAGTTGAAAGTTGTTTTCTTTGAAAACCAGGCTCAGTCAAAAAATTGAATTTGGAAGGTACTCTTATAACCATTATGGCACTTTTATAACTGGCCAGTAACATGTTCAAATGATTAAAACCTTTTTGGTATTTTATTTTCTTCAGCCAGGAAGAAATTCGAAACCGCCCGTTTGTTTTTGCAAAGAGTGTATATTGGCGCATACCACGCTTGCTAACCCCACTAGCTACTTTGTCTGCGATGCGATGATGTCCTACTAATATTATAAACGCGATCGTTTGTGAGTATGTATGTATGTGTGTATGTGTGTCTGTTGCTCTTTCACGCAAAAAGCACTGAACGGATTTGGATGAAACTTTACAGTAATATAGCTTATATATCAGAATAACACAGGCTACCTTTTACTGCAATAATAGAAATACACGGGTGAAAGCTAGGTGATTATAAAAAAAAATACATAAAATGTATCACTCTATCTCCTGTCAAAACTTCACGGGTTGCTATGCATAACACACTTAGCAACCATACTTATAGTTTGTAAATGGTTAATTTAAAAATGAGTTCTGGATAATCACATACATATATGTAGGCTACTTTTTATTCCGAAATTACGCGGGTAACACCGCGGGGCGCAGCTATATATATATGTATATGTAATATACTAGCTGCGCCTAGCGGTGTTACCCGCGTGTTCGTTTGGTATCCTTTCCTTTTCTTAGAACACAGTCTCAGTACATATTTCATTGAAATTCATTCCGGGAAATGTTACCATATGTGAAACATTCATAACATAATCCTTAAACGGCAGTAACAATATAGAAATTAAAGTTATTTAATGGTTCATAAACTCGACTCGATATGGTTCTACCCAGAAAAAGATAACGTTATCGGAGTTGACCTAACCGGACTTAAGGAATTCGTTTCACATCCTTCCTTGATCGCAAATTCTTCTTAAGGGGGAGCGCTATACCAAAATACGGACCTCTACTACCATTAGTTCTTGGTTAAAAACTGTTATTAGAAGTTACTGCGCAAGAATTATTCCCCGAAATATTATACAAAATGTATAATGTCATTGACTTTAGACTATTTATTGGTACGTGATACATTTCAATTTTATAAAAATGCGCAGGTAAAAAACCTGTTTCTAAGTGAAAACTGTGTTGTCAATGAATAACTTTATTTTTATCTGAACAGAATGATACCGATCTTATATATAATACATACATACAGACGTAAAATATATTAAATATAGGGAAGGGCACTGACAGTTGCGCGAAACGATGCGCCTGGATAAAAAAATTTTTCGTAAAATATTTTCTAATGACTTGATGTAGTACAGCAAGCCGTTTTTCTTGATGTCTACGAACTGAAACGCCCTTTTATATAATAAAGTGTGATTTAAATTTGACTCCTAATTAATATTTAATTATTAGGTGGTCTGACAATTTCGAGAACCAGTCGTAGTAAAGCTTAAAGTGCGCAGGTGTGCGAAGTCGTGATCAGAACTGCCAAGCAAGGTCGGGAGTTGATGCCGTATCCATTGTGTTGCTATAATAATAATAAGCTTGATCCCATACTTGATTTACAGTTGAAAGACCTACGATAGAGTAACACAATTGATTGACGTCACATACCTACAAGATTGTTCTTCACTTAAATACTGAATATTATCTTATTATTATAAACCTTGCGCTTTCTAAAATCATTGTACAATTGTAACGAAAGACATGGAGATACTTTACTTATTGATCGGCTTTCTTTACCGCGATAATCGAAATAAATTTACAAATCACCTTAGTGTAGGGTTACATTTTTTTTGATCACATATCCGTCGCAATATTTCATACAGTATCAATTATATTTTAAATTTGTTTTCGTTTAAAATGTTTACTCAAGATAGGTACTATGGCGATACAATCATGACTTTCAATTGTGGATAAGACCTTATAATAATTATTGAATTGAATGCTACGAAATAGTGGAAAGTATAAATGGTACTACTAAACGATACGACCTATACGTACAATAATATAAATGAATTAAATGCCAAGGTCGTTCTGCGGTTGACCTGTCTGTTATATCATTGCACTTTGTGGTCATTGCTTCTACATTCATATGTTAAATAATACTTATAATTATTATAGCCAAAGTTTGGAACGACCTGCCTGGGTCTATTTTTCCTGATGAGTTGAACTCTGGAGCCTTTAAGAGTAGAGTGAACAGGTTTCTTTTGGATGGGCGTGTACCATCTTCGTCTTCATCTACACTTTCCATCAGGTGAGATGGAAGACAAACGCCTATTCCATTACAACAATAAAAAAAAAAAAAATATATATGCAATGACATTTATTTACAAAGAACCATAAGACATTTTGAGGGTCGACATAGTAACGATGTGACGTTTGGTATTTACTATCTATCGAAATTTCGCGATAATCGATATTTTGTTTTACCAATATTTTTGATTTGACCAATAGTAATGGCGAATATTGTACTCGAATATAGTTTGTAAGTACTCACATAGTTTTACGTCCGCCGGTCTAGAGAAAATGTTGCCAGTGATCATGCCCATTATTACTTCTTGAATTTCAAACGCATATATGTATAAATATACCTCGAATAAAGGTAACACTGCAATATAAGTTACCCCATGTATGGGTTACCCTGTCGAAAGACAACTCATAACCGGTGTTAGCCAGTCACTGCCTCTAACTTTAGTAGTTTCTATATTTTTGAGAGAGTCCTACACCAAATCCTTTATATCACATTACTTATATATTTAACAAAAAAATATAAATGTAATATAATACTTTATTAAATATGACTGAATCAGGAATACCTTAAAAAACTCTAAATTTGAAACCAGCTCTAAATACTCCTAGGAACCTTCTTAGGGTTCCGTAGTTCAGACTCGGAACCCTTATAGATTCGTCATGTCCGTCCCCATCGTCGAAAGAGCCCCCCCCCCCCCTCTAAAAAGCCACGGTAGTAGTCCATATATTGATCTTTCACGGAAAACTATAACGGTTTTGATAACTTTTTATTCCTAACTTGTAAAAGGCACTCACTTGGAAAACCTCGTACAAAAATAAAGAAATAATAAGTAAACATAACAATTATAATTGTCTATTGGATAATTATCTATTGGACACGACTTCAAATCTACCTACCATTATGGGTGACTACGGAACCCTATTCTATGCGTGGTCTAACACGCACTAGGCCATTTTTTTTTATCTGTAATGTAATGCTTCGGATGCAAACTACTGATGGTTATGTCGGACTCGAACTGATCGAAATCAAACCTAGTTTCAAGGTATTAGTTGCCGAGGAATCAGGTAAACACTTAAAAATAAAAAATTGGCCAAGTGCGAGTCGGACTCGCCCATGAAGGGTTCCGTAGCATCATATAAAAGTTTTTGTAGTTCGTTGTAACTTTCATCAATGTTTTATTAATAGTGTTTTGATTGAAAGAAATCTAAATTGCGGTTTATGATTTGTGACGTATTTAAAAAAAAACTACTTACTAGATCTCGTTCAAACCAATTTTCGTTGGAAGTTTGCATGGTAATGTACATCATATATTTTTTTGAGTTTTATCACTCTCTTATTTTAGAAGTTACAGGGGGGGGGACCAACATTTTACCACTTTGGAAGTGTCTCTCGCGTAAACTATTCAGTTTAGAAAAAAATGATATTAGAAACCTCAATATCATTTTTGAAGACCTATCCATAGATACCCCACACGTATGGTTTTGATGAAAAAAATTTTTTTGAGTTTCAGTTCTAAGTATGGGGACCCCGAAAATGTATTGCTTTTGTTCTATTTTTGTGTAAAAATATTAAAGCGGTTCACAGAATACATCTACTGACCAAGTTTCAACAGTATAGCTCTTATAGTTTCGGAGAAAAGTGGCTGTGACATACGGACGGACAGACAGACAGACAGACATGACGAATCTATAAGGGTTCCGTTTTTTGCCATTTGGCAACGGAACCCTAAAAACCTTTAACTACTGCATTGAACCTAGAACCAAACCCTTTTCGATTTTTTTTATAAACTAGAAGTAGGTACGTACGAGTGTGTGTTTTCATTGACACGGAACCCTTAATTAGCTAGTTTTACGTAATCTTCGTATACGTGCCAATTGACGTCACAGTGGTGGGGCAACTAATCGAACTTAGGGCTTTCGTCTTACTGTTTGACATCTGCACGTGCGTCGCTCCATTTGCTTACAATTACATCAGTAAAAATGATTTGATCGTATAGGTATTTAATCTATGACTTCCTTGGATATGGTTTGGTTGTAATTAGAGTAGAAATGCTGATCAAGCATGTTTATCAGAATATGCGTAAGCGCATTGTGAAATTTACATTTGCTGACAGTTCATACACGTTCTAAGTCTTGATTATATTGGTATTTGTGTTGGTCGGAAAGCGACATAGATGTCAACATTCTCGATAGAGTAGAAAAAGTTAGTTCATATTTCTTGAATTGTACAAATTTTAATCTTTCGTGTAATCTAAACTTTTATATTAGGCGGGGACGAACATAAATCGTACATAAATGAAGTAAATATTTAATATAAGAATAAGTATGGACAAAGAAGAAGAATTTTTGCATGTTTATATACATATTTATATAAGGATGGAAAGACAATGTAAAGAAAGAAATTTAAGCAATAGCTCTAACAAGCTAGGTTCAAACACCAGAAACGCAATTCGTAAAATCGAATTACTATTACTATTGCCGGAAATTTCGCCGGATATTAGGGTCTGCATAAAAAAACGTTGACCAAATATTTTTTGCTTATATCGAGTGGATTTTTAATATTTGCACTCAACTGTGGTAATTATGACAAATAACAAAATTAAATTATTGAAATGAAATTCTCTCAATCGTCTCGATATTAATTTTCAGTATTTTGGTTTCGTATATTGAAATATTTTCCTAAGATACAAATTACTTATTTAAACAGGCACAGCAGATAGGCATGCTAAATAAGTAATGGGTAATTTAGTGTGTAAAGTATTTTCACTATACAAAATTCCTGGCCATATTTTCTCGGAAATAGGTCACGCATTAAGTCGAACGAATTGAGTCAAAATAAATTTTAATTCAATATTACTTCTAAATTATTATTTTTATTTGCAATTATTACTCTTGTAGGCCATGACATTTCGGTACTTTTAAACATTATACACGTTTTAATGATAATGTTTATTAATTCTCAATAACGAAGGTTAAATGAGAAACAATAAAATATGTAAACATAATGCCAGGTTGGAAGGTCGAAATTACTTTCAAGTCAAACTCATGTCACTTTAAGTTGCTTATTTATTGAACCGTAATAATATAAATGCAAACCATTATCTTGTTAATTAAAATGCTTTATTTCGGATAGTTAGATAGATCACAGAGTAAATTGAGAACTAAACCTGCCATTTTTTACTAACAAGCACTTACACGACTTTTTACAATTTTTGGTAATGGTCCTGTCATTTTGAAGCAGTGCTATCACATCGTAAAATCTCATCCGATGACGTAGTGTTTCCTATGCACAATGGTATTTCTTTAAATTTAATGAGGTAATTCTGTTAAGAAATTTACTAAGGAACGTAGAATTAATTGTTTATTTTCGGGGTTTTCAATGCGCTTAAGCCTGTATCCCATACATATATGGTACTAGGGGAGCCGCACCAAATGTAAAATTTTTGTTCCAAGACGTTTCCTTATAAAAAAATATATTTGGAAGTTAAACTGTTATGGCAGATTAATATTCGTGTATTTTTGATTCGACACTAAAAGCCTACACATGCCCATATCACAGAACCGATTATCAAATAGCAAACAAAATTGATAAAGTTTAACGACTATTTACAAGATAAGATATAAATACGTCTACAAAATTATCGTTTACTTAACGATGTTGTATAACGAATGCAGTTATCCATAAATGGATAAAAAGAAGACGGAGGATAAATAAGGCTCGGTATACACTAGTTATCACCAGTAAGTTTAAAATAATTGAGAAACCTAGGATTCGTAAAGTCTTAAGATTTGATCCTTTCTCTTGACAGAACCGGAATGTTAGAAAACTTATCTTCAGTTTGTTTTATTTACTTTTTCCTGTGTGTTTGCAACTACCACTTGTGTGGACAAGGGTTAAAGGTTTTTATCGAGTGCGTAAAGTAATAAGACTGTTTACCGATTTAAGCGCTTGTCGGTTTCACATTTCTTACTTTTTGGTCTTGTTTTCTACAAAATGCACTTTCATGTAAATACTTGATTTACACACGAAAGTATCGATTTATACAATAAAATTTGTTCATTGATGTCATTGATTGATGTCTTAATTACTACGTTGTTTTCAAAGATATAGACAACAGTATTTCAACATTTAATATGAATCTCCCTAATTATCGGTATTTTTATTCAATTACCGAAGGTTAAAAGGAGAATTGACAAAGGTTCAACGGGTTCACTAGACTTTGGATGGCCGTATACCTACCCAGACCTTTGACCCAAATCGTAAAGTTGATCGGTCACGTACGTCAGCTTTGCATGAATCAACGGGACGGTTTGATTTATTACTGTATTTTTTTAGTACTGATGGATTCGGTCAAACGGTTTCAGAAGAAAATATCGTTCTGTATTATAAAAATAACGCCTTCCCATACGCAATTTTTTTCATGTTATTAAGATATCGTAATGACTAATTAGTGAGACCACATGCCTTTTTTAAAGTGAATATTATGTATATGCTTTTAACCTCTTTAAAAAGGTTACCTGTTTGATTGTTATACATTTAAGAGTTTGTTATATCATATAAATATATTGACCAACTTTAAATGGGACAAGAAAGTGTTCATTTCAAAAATAAATTTATTAAAAGAATGATAGAAATTGAGAAAAAAGCGAATTACGTACTTCAAATATAATTGAAATTTGTAGCGGAAAAAAAAAACTAGCTGATAAGTAAAAGTGAAACTTGCGCGCGTTCTTATATAGGTACTCGATGCAAGTCATACAAAAATAATAAATAAAATTAAGAAGTAATGAAAAGCTGATGATTAGATGTCAAATATGAAAGTAATCTGATTAGGTACAAGTAAAAACTGTAACAAAACATACATCTTTTTTGCCCTTCCTTTGCCTAAAATGTTTCTTATTTTTATCGAAGGGAAGTCTCTATAAGTAAAGGGCGGTAGGTATATGGTATAGTCTATAGTATAGACTCTACACCATATACCTACCGCCTGTAATTTTCTGGCGATCATTTATCCTAGTGAGTGGTATGTGACCACAGGAAAAGCAATGTGTGAATGAAGTGAGTGATTATTTTAAATGAAATTTTTAATAAGTGGAACATAAATATGTCATGTTTTATAATCCTGTTTTATGTATTTTAACTAGTTTATGTAAACAACATATTTTTTTTATTGTTGTAATGGTATAGGCGTTTGTCTTCCATCTTACCTGATGGAAAGTGTAGATGAAGACGAAGATGGTACACGCCCATCCAAAAGAAACCTGTTCACTCTACTCTTAAAGGCTCCAGAGTTCAACTCATCAGGAAAAATAGACCCAGGCAGGTCGTTCCAAACATTGGCGACTCTCACCAAAAAGGAGCTGTCAAACCGTTAATTCGTCTTTTGGGTATGCCAACAACGTATGGATGAAACTTTTGCCTGCGCCTAAAAATTTTCCGATAAAGGAATGGAGATGGCTCGATCAGTTCGAATAGAGCTTTCGAGCACTCTCCAAAGTGTATCCTATAAAAAACCGATAAGCTGGCATCTCGACGACGATGCTCAAGGGTGTGTAGTCTGCTATTTGAGAGCTTTTCGTTATCAATTATCCTACGGGCTCTTCGGTCAACTGAGTCCAAAGCTTCCAGATGATATTTGGCTGCACCGTCCAAGTTATAGTTATATTATTACAGTTATAATCTTTATACATCCCTACTAATATTATAAATGTGAAAGTAACTCTGTCTGTCTGTCTGTTACGCTTTCACGCCTAAACCACTGAAACGATTTTGATGAAATTTGGTATGAAGATAGAATTGAACTTGGGAAAGGACATAGGTTACTTTTTATCGCGAAAATAAAGGTAAAGAAGGGTTTGAAATAGGGGACGAAAGTTTGTTTCAAGTTCCTTATTATCAAACATAAAATCATGTAAGATTGTTTAATCAATCCTTACCGTGTCGCGCGATATAAACGAACTCCACGCGGGTGAAGCCGCGGGCGGAAAGCTAGTAAATTATATATTGAAAAATGTACTTATTTACTCTATATAAAATGTCACACTATATTTACATTCAGAATGTATATTACCGAATTGCTGTCGACGAACGCAAACTTTATCCGGACGTTAAATGACCTGACATGGAGGCAAATGTATTATGCATTGGTACACTGACCTTAGTACGAATGAATAAAAATGCTTTTTATACTATCTCTGCTTCAGTAACGTCTCGTTGCAAGTTACGAGAAAAATAGAATGATAAAAACATAAACGGTAATATTGTTCAAACAAAAACTGCTATGACTGAGACTAATTGATGTAATGATGTGTGACAGTGTAATGATAATGTCAATTACATGACAATGTATGAACAGTCCCTGAGATACTCTTTGGTATCATCTATCTCTTTTTAAAATTACGCAATTAAAGTTATTGTGGCTTAGGTGATTGGATACAATTATCGAGGGTAAGCAACGACGGCGCGGTCAGCACCTAGATGGATGACCGTTTGTGGCATGATATGTTATAAGCGTTTTCGTGAGTCGGAGGTCACGTTCAGCAGTCGGTCCTGGTTATCATAACAGTCGTTAAGCTTAGTTGGAGACCTTGGGCTACTTAAAAACATCCACCAGAAAGATTAACGTAGCTACAACCTATCTTGCCAGTCCCCAACTCGCATTCGGCCAGCGACGAGATGTATGGCCTTAACCCTCTACAGAAAGGAGACCCGAGACCAACAGTGGGACGTTAGGGGTTGTTCATGATTTTATTTTTACTAAAGGAATAGATAGATTGGTAATAGAAATATTATTAAATGTTTTCTTTTTTTTGTCAAAAAAGACAACTCCCGCAGTAGGAATATAAATTCCTTTGTCGCGGGGGACTTTACAAACATACATGAAACGGACACAAAGAACACCCAGACTCAGAACAACAAATTGTAAATCACACAAAGTGTTGTCCTACGTGGGATTTGAACCCACGACACTTGGCGCAGTAGGAAGCGGCGTGGCGACCGCTTAAACCAGTAGGCCAACCGTGCAGTCATGTTTGGATGTAATTTGATGAAAATATTTTTAAATAACCCCTGGACTTCATTTTTTAAATAACAACATCACAATTTGAACTAACCCGACGAAACAACTTCGAACTTTACACATTTTTCGTCATTTTTGTACACTTAATTTCCTTTCGCCCAGATGTCAATGGCCAGAGCTCCAGTTGTGAGCGCTTTCGTAACGTTTTAGCGATACGTATCGACTGCTGCCAGCGATACATTGGTGTAACTTAAGGCTTTTAGGGATTCCAGATAATACGTAGCGATTTGTCAATGCCATCGATACTGTCAGTGCAACAAATGCAATATTCCAAGCTAATATTATAAATTCGAGAGTAACTCTGTCTGTTTGTCACGCTTTCACTGTTATACCGCTGCATCGATTACAACGAAATTGGGCATACAGATACTTTGATTTTAAAGAACGACGTCGGCTTCTCTTTATCCTCAATAATACATGAGGGCGGAGTCGCAGGCAGGCATGTTTTGTCATAATATGCATTGTCGAATAATGTTAGGTAGGTATATTAAATTACAGAAAATTATTTTTGCGTGTCTGTAGGATTTCTTCAATAAAAGTTACGCAGCAGTTAAATATTTCTTAATAGGCATTATTAAAAAATCTCTAAATAGCATTCAAATGCAACAGCTATTAATAGTTATAAATGTTTAATTCTTTCACATGATTTTAGGGTTCCGTAATTCATGACTCAGAACCCTTATAGATTCATGTCCGTCCGTCTGTCCTCGACCTACTGCCCAAACGGTTGGTACTAGAAAGATGAAACTTAGCATGAATATGTGTTTTAATTAAGTACGTCGACCAAGTGCTACAATAAAATTAAGAAAAATTATTGGGTACCTCCCTTTTTTTTTAACGCGGGCAATGCTTTTCGCACCATACCCTTCTTAGGGAAAATGAAGGGTGTGTATGGGACTCCCGGTCAACCGGTCTACCCACTAAACCCCGCGACGGCCTACCTCGGCAATCTGGATGAACACCAGGAACGCGTCAGCGGCTTCTGGTGTCCCCCCTGCCATACCCCAACACCGGGGTACATCCCGGAGTGACTGAACTCACCTCCGAGGCAGGACGCTGTTGCGCTTCTCACCGCTCTACACAGTAAGAGGCGGAACCTAGACCCGCTTTAGACGACACCCCCGGCCGCACCGGGTTTTCGACTGTCTCGGGTCGTTTGCAGCGGTCACATGTCACTTACCCCAACGATACCTCCCCTACACGTATAGTTGGGATGCTTTCTTTTTCTCGCGTCTCCTATCGCGTGGGGTATCATTAGACTAGTCTTTTAAAAACATTGCGAGGTAGATAAAGCCATTTTTCGCTTTCAAGTTGTTCAACTTTAAATCGCATTCTTTTGTAAAAACGGTATCCCCCCCTCTAAAAGCTAAACGGCTGGCTCGAAATATCCAAAAAAAAATGATATCATATAATGTACCTCACTTGGAAAACGTCGTACAAAAATACTAATTAATAAGTAAACATAACAATATTATCTATTGGACATGATTTTAAATCCACGTACCATCACGCGTGACTACGGAACCCTATTCTATGCGTGGCCTGACACGCTCTTGTCCAATTTTTCGTTTAATAGAATGGAGTGTTTTAAATTACCAAAATATTTATATAAGTTGTGACATATTGCCCTGTTGAAATTAGTGTACTACGTTTGATGTATTACTCATTTCATGAATGACGAATAGCTCGAATAATTTATACTTCTATGAATACCAATGAAAATAAATTTCTGAGCTGTGTTTAAATGTGTATGTACGCGACGGGAAATACCAATACCAATCTGACAGCAGCTAATGATATTTTATAAACTAAACAGGTGTGTGTGCTAGACGTAGAACACTATTTTATGCATGTAATTACATGAAAATCTCTTAGGAATTAAATAGTGCTAATAATAACTGTGGAAATAGTATTTTTGGTAGATGCGGAACTATTAACTATCAAAACGTCCTTCTTCTACATGCGTGTTATTCGTACATTCTGTAATATTCGTGACGCTTTTAGAGAACTTAATGAATTATAAATATATACTAATATTATAAATTTGAAAGTAACTCTGTCTATCTGTTACGGGCGAAGTCGCGTGGGAGAGCTTTAATTTTTCTGCAATATATGCGTATGTCCATAGAATTAATATAAGTCTGGTCTGGACCACTTCAAAATGTTAGTTTACTATGATAGATCTACGTTCGCCGCCGGCGCCCAGCATTGACCTTTACAACTTTGATTCGTAAATTGTGCTCCAATTGTCAGTTATAATTTAAAGAGAAATGTTTTAGTCGGTTTTTGTTTGAATCATTTCCTTGTCAAGCAGCGGTTGGAGTGCCTACGGCGATGCGTGATGGAATGCCCCAGTATGCCGATACGAGTTGTTGCCAAACAACTGTTGATGGAGTACTCGCAATTTGAAGTACGCTTTTTGTTAGCCCTGATTGCTTGCATTGTGTAGGGAGTTCAATAATATTGTTGTAAACAACGATGATGGTAGTTAAACAGCTTTTTTGATTGAGTAACACTTTGATAGCTCCTTTTGATTGCTTGATTACTTATATCCAAAGAGGGTCTTCACTTTCGCTGTAAACGTGTATGGCGTCACTTAATTGTTATGTAGATTGTGAAATTAAACGAGACTAAGTGTTCAAATTAATAAAGTATATACAAAGAGATGGTTGGATAGATGATGTATTGTCTACTGATAGAGTACTACTTCAAACAATTTATTATAAAACAGATGACGTTGTCTGAAAAATTAAAAGATTGGACACAATCAGATTGTAACGTGGTAAGAGTGAGTTCATAGTTTTACTTAGATATTTCTCGTATTTTTTTTTGTTTCAGTTATAAAAATAATATGTAGCTGTGTGAGGAAAGAAATGCATTCCCATAACACAGTTTGTAAACCCCCTTATTAAACTTATTAGTCACCGACGAACTAAAGTGGTTTATAATATCATAATCACATCGACAGACTTTGATAGTCCAGTGCTTCTCCTTAGGAAGGAGTTTGGCCTATTATACCACATTGGTCAGTTGAGTTGATATAGAGTTGGTTTATAGTTTTTCTTTTTTTGTAATGATGATGTTGTGCTGTTTATTTTGATGCCTCTTTCAGACGCCATGTGTGTATTATTGTAATTATATGCTTAAAGGTGGTGACACTCCGTATTATTCATACGGAGAACTGCTCTGTTTTTGGCTTACTAAGTATATGATAATAAAAAGAAGACAAGACAAGAAATCAAAAACGATAAGAAATGCAAAATACATACACTTTTTTTCAGTACGTATAGAAAAATAATGTAAATTACGTTTGTTGCAGGTATTTATCGATGATGAATGTGAAGCGTGAAGCTATTAAGGTGAAGTATGTTGAAGCAAGTTGCGGCCTATTATAATATCATATACCTAAGCTGAAGTTAAAATATGTTCTTTTTTATTTACTTATGGGCTACTAACGGTTCGTATACTATTAGATTATTATTCCAAAAATATGGTTCTTAAAAGTAAGCTTATCGCCACTTACAAGTAAACAGGCACGCACAGCTAAGAAGCTAAACAAAACTAGTAAAAAATTATCGAGTGTACTTGTCTATACCTACCAATTGTTAATTTACGACTTTACATCAGGAACGCTGTTCTAAGTATTTTTGCGCTGTTTTTTTAATTATTAAGAGACAATTATTACACGTTCTACATTGTCCTTTATGGTAATACACTGTGTATGATTAGATGAACAACTTTTATGCCTAAGTTAGTAGTTCGTAGAGAGCTACCATAGATATTATTTTAAGAAATAATTTATGTGCAAATGTGTTAAAATTGGACTTACAATGGACTTACAATAATCGTTTATTAGTTTTGTATCCGTTTGTAATTGGCATTTAAAAAGTGCTCTTTTCTCTATAATCTACCAATAATTATACTTAGTCATTGATTTCAAATACAAGAATGCATCAAAGAAATCAATACGAAGATGTTTTTAAGAACCTTTTAATCCGTTAAACATTGCTTACCATTATGTAAAGTCTGTGAAGCACACAAGCCTTGACCTCAAAGTCTCATTTTTTTTAAGTAAAATGTCTTGATTCATTTTTAATTATAGTATTCGTATTGATTGATGATTTGTATAGTATATCAAATAACATTAGCTACTTTGAGAGCCGTTTGTTAATTGGTTAAAAAATAACTTCTTGTTTGCGTGACTATGCTCCGTTTTGTGAAGGTCGTCTGATTGTTTATATTGTTTAATCCATTATTTATGGTTACGCTGTGTTCTATTTTATTCTTAAAATGTATAAAAAACTTGCCAAGTGCAAGATAAACTCACGCGGAGAGGGTTACATACGATTATTTATTTTCAATTTTTTCATATAGTGTATGTTTAGGCGAAGAACATTATTTTAAAAAGAAATAACAAATATGTATCAGTTAAATTCCGGAATGTTCGTTTGCCTATTGCCAACGGTAAACAATACTAGACGCGGTTTAAATATGCTTCCTATGCTATACATACATAAAGTCACATCCTTAATTTGAGAATAAATTTGCCGTGTATGTTATTTGTTACTTATGATTATGATGCAATGAAATTTCATTACTAAACTGTCCCCAACGGTCATACAGAAGATGCTTGGTTTAACTAAGCATCTAATCTTAATTTAATAAAATATCTAACTCAATTAGTTTTTATAGATTACCTCTTAGACAACACTGGAACTTGTTCAAATCAGAAAAATATAAATCATGCAATTACCTTGCGTATGTGTACCTACAAATTGTTCCTAAATCGGCAGTTGATGTATAAATAATCCTTATCTCAGTCGTATACGTTACTGTTATGAGTTGCTATACATCATAAAATCAAAACTAATGCCCCATACATACATTGACTACAATCTTCATGACATTTCTTATTACTGTAGTGATGTATGCATGCTTATGTTTTCATACAATAGAGTCGTAACTTATAATTCCATTCAAGGCATGTCCATAACGTCCGCGACAGAAGTTGCGTTTTTACAAGATTATGGTTTTGGCGTTTTTGATTTGTCTATTAAGGTTATTTTAATTATTAGTCATTTGTATTAGGATACAAGACTACGAATAACTAAGCTTTGAAGTCTGTACGAACGCACATTAAACTTAGACATTCTTTCTCTAATAAAATGTAACAACAAAAATAGTCAGATCTTTCGAATTATTACAGTTAGTCAAACCAACAGATGTTTCCAAGTCATAGATCTACAGCTCTCTAGAATTATAGATTAATCTATTCTAAATTCTTCACATACCTCAATAGAATTGGCGATATCTCATTCTTTAAACCAAGTTCTCTCTCTCTGAATCGAGTTTATTGTTTAAAATTTTAAACGTTTCAATCATAAATCAAATTCACTAGGTCTAGTGCCGTTTTACAAAGACTTTCATTCGTGAGAACAATTCTAAATGTTCGATAACCCATTTAATTCGTACAGCCTTGAGGTCGATTTCATGGGAAGCTATAAGCCGTACGACTTCGATGCGTTTTGTTTTAATTATTATAGCGGTTTATCACTGTCTTACTTTTTGAGGTTTATTGTATAAAATGTGTGGAATCTGTTAATGGCGTTGTAAATTTAGAGAAGGCTATTTGAGAGTAGTAATAATAGTAAAATGGAAAGTGCTGTACACTATTAGATTACTGATTTGGGACCAAACAGCAACAATATTTAAAAGATACGAGACCAGATAGAGCAATCACGAAAGATGCAAAAACTATGAATTAACGAATAGTCTAGTTTGTGTAATTAATGCAGTCCGCTGGTAAACGACAGTAAAAAAGCCTCTGACCAAGTCAAAAGATAGGTTATGATTTGTTTCACAATTAATCAAAATCGTAGGAAGTCGTTAAGACAACCAATTGAACAAGTTGACATTTAATCAAATCTTTGATGATCATGTTCATTTCCATGCCATCTAAACAAATAAATAAAATTGAAGTATCTGTATGTTATATCCAAATAACCGTTTTTTATAAATACGGTACTTACCGTACCGTAAATACAAATATGCAATTTAAAAAAAAAGGCTGTCTGTTTGTTCCGGCTATGGAACTGCAGGACCGATTTTGACGGGATTATAACTGGTAGAAATCTGATGACACAAAGATGATGACGCATTTAACCATGTCTTAATATTTAGGTAAAAACCTAGATGTTTTGTGTTTCACCCTTATTTACTTATGATCGCCCCTACTCCTGGATTCTACTCAGGCTTTCCACTAGGCAGAGTAGAGTCACATTGGCAGGCTTAAAATCGTTTCATTCACATTATAGAAATTAGCAACCATCAAAGTTTAGGGTACATTATTAGAAAGTAAAGAAAATATGATTGATGAACACAAATATTGAGCATAGATATATTTTAGTTTGGTTTTCTATGCGAGGTTACCGCCATGTTCGTGCTGAAATCAGCCTGGCTTAACTATCTTGAGAAAAACAAAAAAAGTAGTTCTAAAAAGTTAAAAATTTAATGGGTTTCTCTTGAATAAGTATGTGTCATCTTGACATCAGGTGTGGCATGACGACAATCTAAAAATTATGATTTCTTAATGCGATGTGTGTGGAAATTAGTTATCTCATTTCTTATAAAACCACTTTGTAAAAACATTTTTTTCACACGGAGATTAGTAGATTTGATTTTATCTTGGCGTGCAGTTAGTACTACATTGTAATATTCAACGATACGTAATATGATACTCGCTAAATAATATCTGTAAAAAATCAATTTAAAACTATTGTTGTAGGTGTCATAACAAGTTTCTTTTTTAGCAGTTAAATATTAATAATGGTAGTAAATTATTTCACCAAGATCGGTACGTGAGTAATCATTTACAATTCCATCTAAGCAACAAGAAGTTTATAGCTGTTTTTATAAGGCGAGCGATTATATCATTGCCAATCATTTTAATAAGGAGAGACACTAGCATTCGATTTAAGTATAATATGTTTTTCATGAATTCTGGCCTGTACACTGTCTTTTTTTTTAAAGTCAAAACGTAACATAGTTCTCCTTATAGGTCGTAAGATTCCGACTAGAGTGAGAGTCTTCATAAAACCGCCATTAAATAATATCCAATAGTTGTTGCCATAGTTTTATTCTTATTAGTAATTTCTCCAAAATATCAGTGGAGCGAGTGTTATTTAGATTTAGGCCTAAAATCTTGCCTTTAGTCTTAAGATTTTTTGACAACTTTATTTTGCCAAATTTTATTATTTATGTAACGCGTGATGTATTACGGCTATTATAGGGATATCCTTTCCAATAGATATAGTGATGACTATAATGTCCAAGTGTATACAGCGGCTGGGCGGCCTTTCATGCCAGCCTTTTCCAGTACAATTTCTGTTGACCATTAAAACTAAAAGAACTAAGCTACATTAAATACATGACCTTGACGTAATTTATTATTGTGGATTCAATATGATTAAGACATGTACATATGTATTCACACATCTTCATATATACTTCCAAACAACATCCGTATAATTATGTTAAAGTTTTTATGCAAATAGCTTGTAGTACACATTGTAATCACAAAGCGTTAAAATTATCAGTGCTTTTGTTACTCGACCCATACTCGTAATTGGTCACTTATTATTTGGTTAACAAAAAATACTCGTTAGTTATTGCGTACGTACGTAATAGGTACTATTTTTTGCCATGGTCACGCTTTGAGTCACATTTTGACATCAAAATGTATTATTGTGTTTGGTAATCTCGTATTTCGTAACCTTGTTCTCAAATACGTATCTCGGTGTGGTTGTCTAATCAGGTGAGAATGAATGCTGTCTTATCTTTACAAATATATAATAGTTATCAAGCTCTGAAGATGCTCTTGTAGTTCTGTGATATTGAGTGATTTATTGTATTTACCTAGTTGACGTGTATTATCACTTTTCTAAGAATTTCGTTTTTTAATGTTTATAGTCATTTCAAGGTAGGTGTGGAGATCGAATAGTGAAATCAAAGGAAATCGATTAACATGAAACAGTGATCTAACCAATCTAGCTAAACGGTGACTGACGTGGTATTAATCACGCAGTTAAATGTAATGAAAGCTATAAAAATACACAAAAGCCATGTAAAAAAGAACAACGTAATTTAAATAAAAACAATATCATTTATAAGAAGACTGCATTGTCAGATAGCACAAGAATAAACCTGTGTGGTTTTTAGTTGCTACAATTGTGTAAGTCTTTTAATTATTATTTGTAAACTTTAATAAAATAACAAACTATCTGTCTTCCATTCCTACAAAATCCCACAAAAAATGTGTGGATGCATCCCTACTTCCTAATACTCATAAATCGTACCAGTGATTCCTCGAGTTGAAGTCACACAATAGCTATCAAAATAACAGGTAATAACAATATATAGATAGTGTTTGTCATATCTTTACACATTTTTAAAATCGTAAAAGTCAATAGGTACATGCATTATTTCCACAGTGTAAGCTGTTTGTCATTTGGAATAGTAGTTTTATATCATTCACTAAGTATAAAAGTCAACATTTATTATATTTTTATTTGCGCTATAACAACAATCAAACACTGAGTTCCACTCAAGCGCGACTTGAAGTGATAAAATTAGCACTTTATGAGCATACTTGTGATTATTACTATAGGAAGGAACACATATTGCTGGAGATGGCGGAACATAAATAACGTCCAATAGCCGGTTACCGGATTCCGGTATGTTCTTGCGGACTCGTGTAACTATGTGTAATTTTAGGTTTGCCAAAAGTCTCATTGGGGATTATTTAGCGTGTAGTAAGTTTTTAGAAGGCCCAAAATCGCCTTTTCAAGGCCTATGTCCAGCAGTTGACTGTTAAAGGCGATGAGCATTAGCTATTACTCCGTGACACCAACAAATAGGTCATCCGTGACACTAGCATCTTATTAACACTATATATATATAGCCGGTTCCAAAAATAACGGGTCAGTCACATAAACCAATAACGGGTCAGTCACATAAACCCGAATATCTCCCGAACTACGTATGCCATCCTAATGAAACGAAGACTGTTCAATTGAGAATTTAATTATACAGATAAAAAATAAAATAAAACTTAGTTACACCCACAATATTAATCTTAAATTAAAAAAAAACTAAAGTAGTCATATTTTTCTTAAGATTACATTTTTTTTATGATTGTTTTTTTGCTGTTTTTCATCACTTTCTTCATTTAATACTTTGTATTGCCTCCACGTGATGAAGCCTCCAGTGATGAAAAACAGCAAAAAAACAATCATAAAAAAAATGTAATCTTAAGAAAAATATGACTACTTTAGTTTTTTTTTAATTTAAGATTAATATTGTGGGTGTAACTAAGTTTTATTTTATTTTTTATCTGTATAATTAAATTCTCAATTGAACAGTCTTCGTTTTATTAGGATGGCATACGTAGTTCGGGAGATATTCGGGTTTATGTGACTGACCCGTTATTTTTGGAACCGAGTGTATATTGTTTGTATTAATATATTGGTCTATATATTTATTACAAGTTTATTTTTTATTAATTCATCCGTTATTATCAAAAAAATTTACCAAGGGAACAGTTTATACTGGTTTCGTCATAAATGATTCCAATTTGTCATGAGATATTGAATGATAGAAACATTGGCCCCCTCGATTAATCTTATTATCGGCTTCCGGATAGCTAACCGGATATCCATGTTGCCTCTTATATTACGTTCAATGACCGTTGTACGTGTAAACTAGTGTAAGTGCATTACGCATTAAACTCGCGAGTGTAAGTGGATTACTGAACAGTCTAATTGGTGCCAATCTTGCAACGCTAATTCAATATACCTTACCCTGTTTAAGCAACGTATGAAATAGTCTTAAAATAGTGTAAATAAGTTTAATTATTTATATATATGGTATTATACCGCTAGATATCTTTTATCCTTACGAATATTATAAATGCAAAAGTAACGTTGTCTATCTGTTGTGCTTTCACGGCAAAACTACTGAACTGATTTAAATGAAATTTGATACAAAAATAGACTAGAGCCTGAGAACTGCGACCTTTTTACCGTGACAACCGATATACACACCAGCGGATCCGCGGGTGAAAGCTAGTCCGACCAAAAAGTCAGCAGAATATTCAACATTACCGTATTTTACTGAAAAGTAATGGAATTAAATTATTTCCTAAGGTTCAACTAAAATATATATATCAGTATTATTTGCCTTACATATGATTGTCTGTTGTCACCTATATTATTTTCACCGACTTTCAAAAGAAGAGGTTCTCAATTTGATTGTTTTCTTTTTTAAATAATATAGTAATATGTTAGAAATTATATACCTTATCGATAACATTGTAATGGAAGCTTCAAATAAAAGAGGACACCAGAAAATGGTTTCCAAATGCAAATTAACACCAACAATGAATTTAACGTGTACACGGAACAATAAATTGTACGGTGTCCCACTGTTAAATGTACTAGGAAGTTTAGTTTCCTGGTAACTAATATGACTGTGGGGTACTGATTTTACTTGAACACAGCTGTGCACTCGTGCATATCATCCCACACACCACACACCAGTTTAGCTACTGATGTTTACGTAATTTCGTCGAAGTTGTAAAATATCATTGTTTGGAAGTTTCAATTATGAGTGATTTCTGTTGCTTCCCGGTCGCGGTGTGCTCGGGAACAAACAATTTCCAAAATCCAAATTTAAACCCTTCGATCAATAATAGTACTATTTGTGATCGAAGGTCAAACCGTATACGATTGTGTTATAAGTCTGTACCAAGCTGGCTAATAATATTCACAATTAACATAATGTCGAATTTTACGAAAACTATCGGAGAGTACGGAAACCCTCAAATCCTTATTATTAATATTAACTAAATAATATTATAAATGCGAAAGTCTATCTGTCTGTCCTCCTTCACGCCAAAACTACTGAATTGATTGAAATGAACTTTGGTACACAGGTAATATAGAGCCTGAGAACGGACATAGACTACTTTCTAACCAACATACACGCGGGCAGCGAAGCGAACGAAAGCTATTGTTAATATTTACATCGATTTTTACTTCTTCGTATACATATTATTACACATTATATAACAGTTTGTTACAGAACACCCGCCGTGTTCAACAAGTAGTAGGGAAAATTATCTATTTCGATCACTGCTTCTTATAACTCTACAAAAGCACACTTGTCACGTTTTAAATTGAAGTTCTTAAGAAATATTTTTTATTTCCGTGTTCTTGAATGATGTTTACAACCAATCTCTGTCACACAAAGCCCATTTGTACGTAGTGTATGGCGAATTAGTTGTAATAATGGTTGCGGAACGCCTTCAATAGTTATTTTACGGTGTCATTGACATGTATCTATCACTTTAGTCTTTTATAGTTGGTATAGGTATATGCTATTGTTAAACAGCCAAATCAACGTACACTACAAGCCTGTATAAAGCTGTCACATGTGCTTTTATTTTTATGTTTGTTTGTTTACTAAGCATAGACTCGATTGTTTAAAGACACTTTCTAAAAAAGGTAAAGATATTTTTTGAATTTTTACTGTAAACCTATAAAAATATCTTATATGTACTGAATTATACCTAGAACTTAACATGCGGCAGATGTAGGTACAAAAAGTGACGTAAAGTTCACATTACAAGCTTTGCATCAAATCTTTAAAAACTCTTAAATCATAACGCTACACCACAACACTGATTTCAACCATAAATATCTATAAGTTTTTGTGTCGTATGATGTCACCCTGTCGTATTTGGAGCTAAATTATTGTATAATGGAAGGTAACGAACGTGACAACGTATTCAAAGTAATAAGAGAGTATATGTACTTAGAATATTAAGTTCTTGTACACAGGTGCAGCGTCTCAAACTAGTATCATAACAATATGTGTTATCTTCGAGCTCATCAATATACTTTAAATTGACTTTCTAATTAACCATTCATTACTTAAAAATTCAAAGAATGATACCACCGATCGATTTGTTTTTATTTGAATACTTATTAGAGGTACGTATTGCAACCTGGCTTTTAGTCATAAACATAAATAGATACAGAAGTAAGTTTTTTTTTAAAATCTACTAGATTTCGAGTTTGGCTTCACTCGCACAGATAGGCAGCCGCTAGAAGAATAATGTGATTCTATGAAAATTCCTGTCTCTTATTGAAAAACAAATAAAAAAAATCCTTTCTCAAAAAAATAAACAAGAAAATTAAGATTCTTTGCCACTGAGTACAGCGTAGTCATAATCGAGACAAAACAACGTGTATAAGTAGACCATTATCGTATAAAAAAAGTACATCAACACGATTTGCCGCAAGTGGTATTGCCATAGTAAAAAATCAATACAGTCGATTTAGCGGCCTTGCGGCCCATTAAACATAGTACTAGCGATCGGAGCAGTGTGGTGTGATTATATCTGATAGATAAGTAAGAATACTCCATTAATCATCTATTTATCATAGTATATTATTCCTGCTATGGTGTATTATATAATAAAATTAATCCAAACGTAATGAGAACATATTAACATTTATGGTGTAGATTTTTGAGTATTTGTAAATGAAATGTATTTTTTTATAAATCGTGACGTGCTGCTTAGTGCAGTCAGTAGCATTAGACGGTTTGGTCTATGGAGCACTATTCTTATAAAGAGAGAAGAATATAAATCTTAACACTAAAAGCAAGAGAATTTACTATCTTTAAGTTTTTAAGTTTTTTAAGTTTTTAACTGAATATAGGATAGCAAAAGGCCAGGAAACCGGAGGTTAGCAGCTATAACGGTTTTTACGATACAAAATAGTCTTTTATTTTGGAGGGGCGAGGGGGAATCTTCACACATACACATTTTACCCTCACATACAAAAACAATCGCCTGTCTCTACGAACTCACACATAACAATCAAAACAAAAAATTACAATTCCACACATATCTAAACGCATTCTGTGTCATAACAGTATGGCTACTACCTACCGTGTTGCACTATGATGAGTACTTAAGCAGTTACATATTGTATTGGTGCACGAATAGGGCGAAAGGCGTTTTTATCTCCTATTAAACAATGTAAAATTCTTACTCAGCCTCTACTGATTTGCAATATGTATTTAACTTCTCATCCATTTCCTACCTCTTGAGATGCTTATCTTATCAAATGACCCAAAAAGCTTTGCACTACTTATTTATCTTAACATAGCTAATCCAAACAGAATAATTATAATGTGACCAAGTAATAGGGCTTCCTCGACTTTATGACTGTTTTACAAACTGGTTTTGATCGGTGCAATTCGCAAGATTTCGAGTTAGACAAGACCGTGTTCTAAAAGTCAAATCCTAAATCTGATACCTGTATCTATTCATCGAACTTCCTTGTTTTTTCTCATCAATTATCCGATTAAATTTCAGAGTGAACTAAGTGAGTTTCGAAAATCTATGCAGGGGGTAGATTTTCAGAACTCACTTCAATTAGATTAGATTCAATTTAATACGTCTGTATATTTTCTTTGCGACTAATTGATTAATAATGCAGTGCCCATCCCATTTTGTCATTTGAGTCTTGCGCTGTCTCCCTCCAAATGTCTTTGTACTATCGGTATCCTGACTCTAATCTATCGTTTTTTTTTGAACCAAGAGATCACGGAACCTGGATAATCCGGCAGATATTTTTTTTTCCCTGAACACTTTCTCGTTTCTTAACAAATGCTAGGAAAATAAAATCAACGATACTTTTATTGCTCACCACTATTTTTAAATAAAAGCCAGGTCAAGCCATCCAAGTTTTTTTTTTCTAAATAAAAGTGTAATCCTTGATCCTGTTGTAGATGATTATGAGGAAAACACGTCAGAGTAAAACTAATAATCACGTCGGGCGGGCGTTTCCTTTTGTGATTGTTTTTACTGCTACTACTAGTATTCCTTAATAACCAAAGCTAAATCTAGGTAATAAGAAGATTTTGTAACCTTTGTGAAAGAATAATAAATAAATTATATTAAATTAAATTGATAAGGATCTAAGAAAGAAAACAGTTTCATAACTTTTAGTTTTTGTTCTTGACAGAGACCTCACAGCAGCAGGTTTCATATTTTTTATAATTTACACACATTTACTCAGGGAATCGGCACGGCTTTATGACGTCATCAGAGATTAATTCTCATTCTTGGTATCGCGGCCCTCGAAGAATGTTTACTAAGTAAACAATTGGTTGGAGTCGATGAAATTATTACATTTTGAGCGTTAACTATAATATCCCAAGTATTGAAGGTAAATAACTGATGTTCTTAAATCAGCAAGAGAGATTAGGTTATTTACTATGCATAGATTACTAGTATGTTGATGTTATTTTTCAAAGACAACATATTGCACAAAATTATCTGAACTCATATTTTTAGGGTTCCGTAGCCAAATGGAAAAAAACGGAACCCTTATAGATTCGTCAAGTCTGTCTGTCTGTCTGTCTGTCTGTCCGTCCGTATGTTACAGCCAATTATTTCCGAAACTATAAGAGCTATACTGTTGAAATTTGGTCAGTCGATGTATTCTGTGAACCGCATTAAGATTTTTACATAAATTTAGAAAAAAAAACAATATATTTTGGGGGTCCCCATACTTGGAACTGAAACTCAAAAAAAATTTTTTTATCAAACCTATACGTGTGGGGGTATCTGTGGATAGGTGTTCAAAAATGATGTTGAGGTTTCTACTATCATTTTTTTCTAAACTGAATAGTTTGTGCGAGAGACACTTCCAAAGTGGAAAAATGTGTGTCCCCCCCCCTCTAACTTCTAAAATAAGAGAGTGATAAAACTAAAAAAAATATATGTTGTACATTACCATGCAAACTACCAACGAAAATTGGTTTGAACGAGATCTAGTTAGTAGTTTTTTTTATACGTCATAAATCGTAACACGCAATTTACCTTTCATCCAATCCACACTAGTATAAAAACATCGATGAAAGTTACAACGAACTACAAGAACTTTTATATGATGTTACTTGCTGATACGGAACCCTTCATGGGCGAGTCCGACTCGCACTTGGCCGCTTTTTGTGAATGCATTCACTAATACATCTCTTACCAACTTTATGCACTTCTTTATGATTGCTTTAACCACTGAGTAGACACTATGAGTTCTAATTCGGTCTTTTCAGTATTTCTTATTGGTCGATATTAATTTACTGGCAACATCTTTTACGAAGTAACAATGTTTGAAATGAACATTGCCTAAGCGTCACATGCTGTAACAAGATTATTTTATATGAATTCAGTTACAAAAACAACACGGATGTCAATCCTCGATAGATACCTACTTATCACCACTTCTTAGGACTTGCAAAAACAACCGATCAACCAGGTAATTTTACTTTCTATTACTGAGAGTACACTTCATGATTATGTATGGTCGGTGTAGTCAAACCGCAACTTGGAGATCAACTCACTACACAGCCTTGGATCGAACCGCAAGAGATCGTGATGGATAGAACGAACATTTTATTGAAGATTTCTAAATGTTTAATGGTATAGAATATTTATATTGCAATTGTTTATGCCTAGGGGGTTTCACCTGCGTATATAGTTATTTGTCTGCTATTTTCTTGATTTTAAGAGATTAAGGTGCTTTGTGTTTTTTAAGTAAATGTAATCAAATACTGGAGGTGCCATCTGTAAAATTTTGATATTATATTGATATTATTTGAAATTTTCATTTATGGAAAGCTTGAGTAGAGTTGAAGAGGGGTGGACAGTTCTCTTGATACAATTTTTATATGGTAATGACCCGTAATGTGTTAATCCGTTTGATGGATGCCATCACGCATGGAAACATTGTTTAGAGAAAATCAAATCAGTCCGTTAATTTCTGCAATCAGCACTATCTACCCGTAGTGTGTTATCTTCAACAGATAAATAATAAACATGCATGGTTTTATTGAAATAAGTGAACGATAAATGAAATCATGCATAATTTGTGAAAACCACTTTTATCTTTTCATTTAGAAAATTGTAACCGATGCTACTGTCGTTTATATAATATAATCTATTACTTCTCTCTTTTCATATATAATTCTATATATTTATTCTATATATAATTCATAATCTATTCACTTATAATTCTAAGTTACTTAATTTAGTGTTATGAGTATCTCACAATCTTAAGTACGGCTCATTATATGGACCTGACAAAATATAGTATTGAACTTCGAAGAGGCCTTGTTTCGAAACGCGTCGACTCACCGCTTTGGGGTTAATTAAATCGACACTGAAGTCAATTTATGTTGATTATAATGCGTAGGACTGCTACCTTATTTAATGAGTGGAACCAAATGAATTTTATCTTATTTTTAAAGTTAAGAAAACACTTTTCTTATAACGATAGAACAAAAATGCATTTCTGTCTCTTTAACATCGATAAGTACCATACATACTGGTATAAATAGATATATATATAGTTCATATTATTATATATGTATATATATTTTTTCTAAATAAAAAACATTTTGTTTTGAAAAAAAAAACGGTTTTTTAATGTTTAAAAGAATCAAGTTTTAAAAGACCCTTGACTAATTAAGTTCCATGAATAATCATTTAATTATAATCGAAAGCGTCTCTTCTACTAAACTTATTCACAATTGTATCTCCCTCTTTTGAGAACCCCACATTGCATAACTTTACAAACAAAAATTACAAAACTTGTCTTTTTAGGGTTCCGTAGCCAAATGGCAAAAAACGGAATCACAGCCAATTGTTTCCGAAACTATAAGAGCTATACTGTTGAAATTTGGTCAGTCGATGTATTCTGTGAACCGCATTAAGATTTTTACATAAAAATAGAAAAAAAAAACAATACATTTTGGGGGTCCCCATACTTGGAACTGAAACTCAAAAAAATTTTTTTTATCAAATCTATGCGTGGGATATCTATGGATAGATGTTTAAACTGTGACACGAGAATTTTATATATTAGGTTACTTGTTGATACGGAACCCTTCATGGACGAGTCCGACTCGCACTTCGCCGCTTTTTTATTTGTTGAATATAATTATTTATGGCGTAATTTTAACGTTTTTGACATCTATTTAGATGTCAAAAATACTGGTAATTAGTAGCTTCTTATGGTATTTCGTGTACGCCAATTCTGACTGTTTACGTGGCCCAACCCGTGACCAGCGTGTTATAGTAGGCCTAAACCTCCTAAGGACAACCACTGCTGTGATTATATTACAACATCAGACATTAAATTACAGTATTGAAGAAAAAATATGTATCAATAGGTGAAGGTATGAGTATCTAATGGAATAATTAACGTACGATTTTATGTTTCTTATTTAAGTTTTTAAAGGGGATTCAAGAATGTTGCTATTAAAACAAATTGTATTTCTTGAACCAAGTAGATATTAATTCGTTTGGAATGTAAATGCAGAATTTCGTATATCGAGTGCATTTGAAATTCCAAGTTTTGTATGAGTCACACTACCGTTTAAGGCGGTGGTGTGGGTGTCCAACGCTTTGGGATAACTGATATCATTTTTAAGGAACTTATTTATGTTTGTTGTATAAGTGATGTCATCGAAAACACAATAAAATGGAAAGTGACACATATTTTCAATCGTATAAAGTTGTAAATTGCTTGTTGAGGTGTCCTTAATTTTTAGGTTCTTACATGGTTCAGAATACATTACTATCATTCAGAAATTGATTTATGAATTGTTATATTTGAGTGTTTGTTATAAGATTCTTTTTTGCTTGGCGATGTATTCATAAATATTTAGGCAAACAGATGCTCACGCTTGAAGCTGGCTCAAAGTGGTTTGGTTATAACAGGAAACTTATCAGATTTACGTACGGTTGTGTTTCGTTTGTTGAACTATAAGTTGCTTAAGGAGGTGTTTAGACAGCCTCGAAGATATGAATCGATTTTATGCATGCATCTTATTAAGTCAAATGTTGAAGGCTTTGATGTATTTACTGTACTGTTGTGTTACGGGGGTGGAGAGCTACAGCGTGGGTCTATGGTACTTCATTGTACGAAGATCTTTCTAAGAATGAATGGCTTTATTATGTCAGCTCTGTTGTACATGTTATGTTGGATACGCATGTATGAATGCCAATGGTATGAAAAAAATATTACCAAGTAAGACAAAGTTTTCACTCCGGCGTTGGCATATTGACTAGATTATAATATACCAATTTATCCATCTAAATTACTTACCTTTCTTGTGATTACATACTGAAGTGACAGTGAATGATGCGTGTTCTCGTTACGGTGACGAGTTACTATTTGTCTGCCGAGTTATGTATAAGGATGTAGATAAACTTTATTTATCTTTTATACTAGTAAAATCTTTCCACATGATAAACCAGTCATAGCTTGAAGGAAAACTGTCTGGGTAATAACCAGAGGAAGATTACGACTTATAGAAGATTATTTCTCAAAAGAATAATACAATTATTCGACTACATGAGAACCTAAAACTCTAATTAATAATATATGTTTTGACAAAACTGGAAGTTTGTTCCAGCTAAAAGAGGTTCTAAACATCAAAAATTTTCTGAAATTAGAAATGTAATACTTTTTATGGACGTCATCTAAATACATACAAACAAGAAATCAATTTTGGATATGATTATACTAAAATAAGAGAAATTTTAGTTATGTAACGTGATAAAGTGATAAGAGAATTAGCATCGATGTAACTCTACTTAGCTCAAGTTTCATAAAGTAATGTCGGTCGTTTGTCACACCGTTTATAATGGACCCATCAACATCTATGAACAACTTACTTATTAAATGTCCAACAAATTTCAAGTTGGTAAACTCTTGTCTGAATTCTAGACTTTAGTTAATCATTTTCATTTGCGATTCCATTAAGTTGTATGCTGAAGAGTTTCTATTGACTCGTATTCGCTTGACTGCGTCACTTTATGTAACCGAAACTATCATGTAAAACGCAAGTGATACTAACAGAGCAGAGATCGAGCGATACTATCTCAAACTACCGAATAAAACTGTAGTTATAGTAATATGTTCAGAAAACAACATTTAACTCGACCAGTGTGGATACTTATGGCCTTAACCTTCTCCTGAGAGGAGACCTGGGCTCAGCAGTGGGACGTTATGGTTTGTTAATGAAACTGTAAAGTTAGATTAACGAAAATAATACTTTTCCTAAAGAGAGGTATCGCGGAGAATTTTTATGCTTTCTGACATCTGTTGCTCTTGGCAACAGTTAGTTTTTGTGACGTAAGTTTTTAATATCTATGGTTAGATGTAGATGACGCTTACTCCAGACCATGACGCCACAACACATTCATGTATAATTAACTAAACGTTTATACAACTCCCAGAAATAACGCCGAACTTTTATAAATGATTGAATTATCATGATCTCTCACTACAGCTACCCAAACAACTTGTAAACGCTACTACTTTTAAATGTGTATTAAATTTAAAACAAAATTAATGCTAGATCCTAAATTCTAGTTTTTTTCTCTCTTAACAATTAATTAAACTATAACTACGACGGCAAAGGCGAGTCTTTATTCATAATACAATCATCATTATCAACCCGTTGCAGTCCACTGATGGACAGGGGTAAAGACTGGATGCCCAAAGCAGCAGACCGGGACCTGTGGTGTTCTTTTGGAGTGGTCTATGTCCATAATTTAAGATATAAAATTCTCATGTCGGGGTGTTTGTTACCAACGGACCAATTTGTGTGAAATTTTGTGTGCATATCGGGTAGGATACGAGCTAAGCCGCGGGCATCAGCTGGTGTTTCGTTAAAATAATATTGTGCTTGTATGTACATCCTTTAAATTTTATTTGTAATACGAAGGTCGACAGTTCTTCATTTACATATATGTAATACCCCTACTCCTGAATTCTAATATACATAATATTTATTTATTTCGGATCACCAACAAATGATAAAACACTCCGAAACATATACTTGCGGATCACACAAACATTTGTTCCGACTTGGGAATTGAACCCAATACCTTTAACACAGCAGTCGCATACGCAACCACTGTGCCACCAAGGCAAAAATTATTAGCTTCAGAAGAAAAAAGGAAAAACTATCTTAAATATAGTACAAGAAACTTAGCTATTTTGGTATCTGTGATCAATATCTGTTACAACTACTTCGTCTATATAGGTTTCATATACCAATTGTTCCTCAATGACTATTTCTAGCTTTCACAAGCGCGATTACTGCCAGAGGTTGAAAGCCAATCAGTACGGGATTGAGATAATGATGCGCGTGAGTTCGTTAAATAGGCGAACGTCTGTTGCAGCTTAATTAAGGACCATCAATGCGATCTGATAGGCATTGGTAGCTGATCCATGGCCATTCAGATCACTTTGCAACTCAATAAAGCTTTTTCATTTTGTTATAGTTTCTTACTTTGTTGAATAAGGCAATAGCAACCTTCCTGCATTCGTTCTGATTGAATGTATATTTAGTGGTTAATCTATGGATAGGTGTTCAAAAATTATGTTGAGGTTTCTAAAATCATTTTTTTCTAAACCTTAATAGTTTGCGCGAGAGACATTTCCAATGTGGAAAAATGTGTCCCCCCCCTCTAACTTCTAAAATAAAAGAGTGATAAAACTAAAAAAAAAATATGTTGTACATTACCATGTAAACTACCAACGAAAATTGGTTTGAACGAGATATAGTATGTAGTTTTTTTTTAATACGTCATTTTACTTTTCATTCAATCAACGAACTACAAGAACTTTTATATAATGTTACTTGTTGATACGGAACCCTTCATGGGCGAGTCCGACTCGCACATGGCCGCTTTTTATTTACAACTGTCTGTTATCGGAGAAATCCGTGTAAAAAAATTTTTACAGTGAATGACAGAATTTTAAAGCTATGTTAATGAATTATATTGTCTTGGAAAGCTGAGAGATATCGACGGTTACCGGAAATTAAATAAGTTACTTAACTATGTCTGTTCATTATTATTATCTGTGTAATAAAGGTACGTAGTGTAACAACACGTGGGGCTCTCCGTAACTTTCATTAAAAGTTACATAGGCACTTTAAAAAAAAATAGAATCTATCAAGTTAATTTTTATCGTCAATTTCAGATTGCTATCAAATCATTGATTTATCTGGTTCGGATGAAGCTTTTAATTTGGGGCCAATTCAATACATGATATACGGAGTAAGACTAAAGTCTCTAAAATTTGTTTGTAAACGCTGATGCCTCTTCGTCCAGTATAGTGTTATAAACCAAAGGAATAAACAAAAAAACATCAAATACGTTGATATATATGCTATATGCTCATTAGAAAGTCACGTTCTAAGTGCAAAAGTTTGTATTAACAGAAACATTTGTTCACCAGCGGAAAGATAACTAAACGCTTACATCGCATTTCCATACAAAAACAAAGGAACGGGGCATCCCATGATTCTCATGCACTAGATACAAGTATTTCCCGTTGGTGGCGCAATCAACGTAAGCTGGATAATTGTTTCGCGAGTCAGCTGGTTATTACGATATAGGTGCGCGTGCGATGTCGCGACCAAACGACCACCGGAACAATGCTATGTCACAATATATCCACAATATATAAAATCCGATCCGAAGGAATATAAATTTCTAAAGTAATTTTTCTCATGAAAATGAAATTTTATGTATGGACAGTTTATTATTGACAAACCGGAATCGCGTTGAAATAGTCAGACAAATTTGAGCTTTCAGTATTTAACGATCTTGATGTTACATACCATTGATCTCAGTGACCCAATTTCATTTTAATTCGTTGGTTTAACTCATGGTAATTTTTATTGCATTTCATTTTATTATTAAATATAGCTTGTAAATATTCTTAAAGGGATAGAAAGCACATAACAATAAATATTGCTAAAAGCAAAAAAGCTAAAAAAGTTAACGTTAATATAACATAACGTTAATATAACTAAAAAGTTAAAATTAAATTTATTTAACAAGATAGCGATAGTTCAATGTTTTCATTTCTTTCAAAATAATAAAAATCTTGTAGCTACATTAGTGCATGACTTTTAGTTTGTTAAAAAGTTGTTATTGTTCATCATTCATTCATTCATCATATTGGAACGTCATAGAAACAAGTCAATCCATCACCCTTATTCTTTGACGTTACTATAATATGTTAACTTCCAGAGAGTAGTTATCAAAAAAGGAAAATGTTGAGCATTCGTGTTTTCTTTATCATTTAAACAGTTTTAGATATCAAAGAGATAAACAATAATAGTCAGAAATAGTGTTTAGTATTTCGAAATTAAAGATTGCGTCGAGAAGGGAATAATTTTAACATTATCTACGTTTATTGAAATTTATCCGGCACTGTTCTAAAAAGTGATCCTTTTCTCTGAAATTAACTTGCATTTTTAGCATCATATACTACGGTAAAGCCTTCTTTCTAAGAAGTATTTATCCAACAGTGACATATTGAACACTGGTTCAGGTAAAAAGACAAGGCATGGGTAAACATAGAGTAGCCGCTATAGTTAAATGTTTTTTAAGATGCTTAAAACGTGTTTCTAATAAAAAAAATCTTATCTTTAGGGCTCTGTACGTAAAGGGAAAACCGTACTCTAATAGTGACACTCCGCTGTCCATCTGTCCGTCTGTCACCAGGCTGTATCTAGTGAACCGTAATAGTTAAACAAAATAAATTTTCACGGATTATGTATTTCTATTGCAGCTATAACAACAAGTATAAAAATATAGGATAAAATAAAGATTTAAGAGGACTCCCATACGAATAACTCGATTTTTTGCTCTATATTGATAATGGCAACATGTTGACGTTTTAAATGTAAAGATAATGGTATGGAGCCCTAATTAATCGAGTTCAATTTGAACTTGACCGATTTTTTCTTATTATATTTCGCTTCTATAAGTACATACACTATTCCATAATAAATTGAAAATACAGATGAAGATGATTGCCAAACAGAATTAGTATTTGGAATGCGTGTGGCATACTTTCTTTACTGACGATAACAATTAATAGTATAGTAAATAGTAACTGACCTGATGACTAGCAATATAAAGCTATATTGCTAGTAATTAATCAGACACGGGGTCAAAGGCGAAACTCATTTCTATATTTAATACATAGTGAGAAATGAGACACACTTTACTATTATATGGTTTAGACAACTATCGTAGTGGTACCACGTATTTGATATTAACCTCTAAAGTAAGGCTCTGTGTGTGTTAAAACTGTTTAATAAATCTTGAGGTATCAGGTTAATTTTGAACGGAATATCAAATACTTCTTCGACTCATTTTCTGATTTACTCATACTTCGTTTTGTACTCCTACCAATCCATTTTTACAGACTCTTTTCGATTATTTTTTATAAATCCTAAGAATTGATATAAATGCATGTAAATATAGTTTAATTTATACACACGTACATATTATACATAGAAGACACCCAAACCCAGAAGCAAATATTTGCAGATCATACAAGCATTTGGTCCGCCCCGGGATTTGCACCACAAAAGTCGTAGTAAAAAGTAACAGTCGCATACGCTATTGCGCCACCGTGGCAATTACAGTCGTAATGTGAATTATATCTAATTTATTATATCTATCTGTAATCAAGCTAATTTTCTTATTTTACATTCACTAGTTAACTGGGGTTTATGACAGGTGATACAGGATTAATCTGCAGTTTATATGATCGATGATCTGTCGCTTTCATCGTTTTGTGCACAACAACTCTGTGTTTGAAGTTCAATCAACCCTTTATACAGGGATTATAGTTACTCAAGAAAGGGTTGTGAACCCTTTGAATTGTACTAATGACGTAATACTGTATTCGTGTAGGGATTAAACTGACAAAGGGACATTGTGCCTCCTGTTACCATTGGCTTAATTGAACTTTGTTTGCATTTATTTGAAAGTCTAATTTCTTTATGCGTTTATTCATGTTTGTAGTCTGATTAATTTTGGTTTTATAATATTATTAGAGTGCTTTGTGCTCTTGTTTGCAAATAATGAAGCAAAAAAAAATATGCCTTACGAGAACAACATAGAGCATATTTCTCCACTATTTTGGTCGGCTAACTAAACAACCTCCACTTGCACTCTACAGAAGACTGAACATAAGGTTTTACGAACGTTGCTGTACTGTTTTTTATTATTTTACTACGTCAGAAGGAGGGTAATGTTTTTCGAGCGTGTGTATATATGTATGTATGTCTATTTCTCTGGCATGTCCTACAGCCCAAACGGCTGGATAGATTTTAACATATGTGGTGTCGGTGATTTCGTTAGATTTGTGGTAGTTACATACCTAGGCTATATAAATTTTTAAAATAGCGCCCGCAAATGAAAATCTGGGACGGGGCTGTGTTTGACTTTTTCTTTAACCGTAACAAAATGGGTATCAAATAGAAGATGTAATCTTGCGCGAGTCCGTCTTGGTCGATTTTTATAATAAAATAGATATGTGAATAGTTTTTTAGAATAAATAAGCACGAAAAATCAATAAAATGTTTAGTAAACATTAGCTCAAACATTTGTTTTGATCGTAATCTTTTAGACTACTACATATATCTTACTTCCTTTACATATCACACATACCTTTGTTTTAAAGTGAGCGTTATGAAAAGTACCGTATTTTTTTCAACATTAAAGGACATGGGGTCACTCTCCTCTATCGACCAATAACTGTACGTATAATAACAAGGTTTTTGTTTTGCCTGCAAGTATTGTTTGGTATAGGGTTATCAAAAATCCTTATGAAAATATTCATATTAAATACCTATCTAAATATTCAACTGTCTGTACAGGTACGGCAGGTACCGTATGTTTGTGAATAAGGAAGTTTGTAATATCATTTCTTGCAAAAAGATCTAAGCGAACGTTTACACTATGAAACAACAGTCAACAGTCTTTGTATATCTGTAGATTGGTATATATGTATACTTATTTATATATGGAGATTCGTTATAAATGCGTAAAACATAATTAATGGCAAATTGTCTTCGTTATTGTAAAAACCTGATGAGGTATTTGCATTTTTTGTTCTTTTAGTCCTATTATATTTGTTTCTTAGCTTATGCCTGTGTAGGAAACAAAATTACGTTGCATCAAGCCCTGCAGCCAACCCTAGTAAGGTGGAGGTGCAAATGCCAAAACTTGCAAATTATCCACGGTCGTGACTGAAGTTTGAGCAATCATTTGGCAACGCAACACTCGTCATATACCTCCGTATTTGCCTGTAACACTGTTGCACATCCTCCCAGTGTTATTGTGTGCCCTAATGATTTATTGTGAATGCGATCCACCCAGAACTCAAATTGCACACACTCCTTTGTTTGAACGTCAATGCGTACCTAACCCTTACTAGTACCCTAAGCTAGTGTTATTTCGAACCTAAGTACTTGTTAAACTTACATAAGTTTTTTCTTTTTCATAAAAAATATTTAGATCTACAACCATACAATAATTTTAATGATTCGTTTCATAAGTATTCCTTTGGTGTCACTTCAAGTAATTAAGAAACAATAACATCATTAATTAAAGAAAGTAAATATCATAATTTCCTCGCCAGTGATGCAGATTATTCGATCCACGTTTTTTTTTTTTTTTTTTTTTTTTTTTATATTTAAGCCTGCCAAAGTGACTCCACTTTGCCTGATGGAAAGCATGAGTAGAATCCAGGAGTAGGGGTCACCATGCTTATTGTGAGGATAGGCAATGTAGCATGGTGACCCCTACCATGGCAGCTTGGTTAGATTATTCTGCATCATTCTCCCGGCCTTCGAAGGGCGGGAGAATGATGCAGAATGATTGGGCCTCCGGTCTCACACTCACCAACGAAATACGACAGCAAGAATGCTGTCATTATTAGGATGGTCTTCTGTGTGAGGGTAGTACTGGCCGGGTCGAGCCGGCCCATTCGTGCTGAAATCAGCGTGGCTCTACTACCTACAACGTTAACTAGTACTACTATCATCACAAATCAGCGACACCTTCACGCTTCGTGCTTCGAATGCTGAGTACCTGGTGCTACGAAAGTCGACGTGACTGACATCACCGGCCATCGGATTTGAATAAATAAATCACGCCCGCATCCCAAGTCATTTGTTAGCACTCGAGAGAAAGGCGTTCAATTCCACGCCTCAGCTGCAATCATAAACCTAATCTAACTTTTACCACTTTACGTGAAGTACGTGTGTATTTCTCTGATGGCCAGTTTCCACGAAGAAAGCTCTCTAATTTCACTTATTCTTTATCCTTTTGCAGTAGGTACATGACGTAAACTTGTAAACGCAGAGAATCTTATAGTTAAGAAAAGTTATACGTTTATTGCAATTTGTTACAAAATTAATTTGTATTGAAGCTTAAAATAAGTTTTAATTAAGCGACGTATTAATTATTGTATTCTCATAATAACTTTCTACATTCTTAAGGGCGGGCTAGTAATAGGTTTCATTATTGATCGTAATGATATCTTCAATACGCAACGACATTAAATTATAAGACGACGTTAATTATAAGTGTGCATTGAAATTATTAGCATATAGACACTAGTGCCACTATAACTTTAAAAAGGTTCCCATACGCATCGCTATTCCCTTTATGCTATTCTAGCAGCAGGACTGGTTGTTGACAAAGAAATTAGTCCCAATCCTGAGCAGTCAGCATTAAATCGTCGGTTCTGCGGCCATTATAGTACATTTCGGCTCCAACCACCATATGGTTCGTCTGGAGACGTGACCGGACCACTTGCACTTCAGCGTACATGTGGTATCTAGAATTAGACAGTCTTAGTGAAAATAACGTCTTAAAGATTTTAACAGTTCCTGTCTGAATCTATCACGTTACGATATCGTTACATATAATCTATATTTTGTGATACGATCTGTAAGTCATTAGTTCCCACACTTCGAATAGAAAATCTTCACATGTATCGGTATAATGACATCATATGTAAACGTCCAATCGTTTATTAGAGGCGATTAATTGAGTCCCTTAACCTCTAATTAACTCCCTTAGTATATGTTATTGTTTGTTTAATGATGCCTTGAGAAATATTGATAAGTAGCTACGTATTAATTATTATCATTATCATCAGTCTATCGCAGTGCCCTGCTGGACATTATAGGCCTCTCCAATTGCACGTTCGACCTTCGGCTACTTGCATCCAGCTCCTGCCAACCGTCTTGCACAAATCGTCACTACCTGGCCTGTGGACGTCCTAAACTGCGTTTGGCAAGACGCGGTCTCTACCATAATTTGCATGTGTATCTTTAGAACGGTGTGTACCGATTAAACGTCACTTAGGTGGGTGGGTGTTCGTTACATGGATTTATAGATCCTTATTGTATATAATTGCTTTACACCTTTTAACTTTGCGGTTTGATTCTATAGATTCCGGGCGGAATCGTCAATTTGTGATGATCTGGAATAATAGTTAAAGTATTTGATTTTAATATAAAGGGTCTATCAAGTTACGTTAAGTAAGTATTGACCAAAATATCGTCATAAGTAGCATATACACTTATCTGAAACATACTATGATACATACAGTAAGAAAATACATCTATGTAAATCTTGTGGAAACGACATTGAATAGTTCTCACTTTGAATAATTGTTACCATATTTGCATTATTAGTGTGATTAATGAAGCATGACAACCCGTATTGCTGGTCTGAACACCTGATCGAGGGCAAATAGTTGTCATATTCTTCTTTACAGCTGTCACATTACTTCATAATATATCATTATAATTTGCATCTAGTTAAGGAGCGTTTACATCGCGATATGTATATCGCAAATTATAAACAAGACAACATAAAATAAAATTTATAAATCCAGAAATGACAAACAAAACCTTGGATCTACAGACTTTTAGCAGTAAAGGATTTATTTACCAACATTATAACTAAATGTACCCTAAATTAGTTCATTCGCTCAATTGGTACATTTAGTTACTTATATATTTTTATAGAATTTTTTTTATGTATATTATTTAAAACTGCCAACATGACTCCACTCCATTCGATGGAAAGCGTGAGCAGAATACAAGGGTAGTGGTCACTATGCTGCATTGTCTCTGGTGTCGCACTCACCAACGAAATACGACATCACCGAATTGCTGACAATTTCGGTTGATCTTTCTCGGTCGAGCTAGCCCGTTTGTGATAAAACCAGTGTGGCTCTACTACTACCTTGAAAATTATGAACTTCTAAGATAATCACTTCAATAAATATTTTTCATTAAATAAATACGATAAGTGTACAAATACGTCAATCCTTAGCAATTTAAATCCTGATATTGAATAAAAAACATTACAACTGCATCCGTGTAAACGAACCTATTGTTATTTTTTGCATCCAATTCATTTATTTCGAGCCGGAAGCTTCAAATTGTAACCATTGAAGAGGTGATTCATATACGTGTAATATTCGTAATAGGTTTAATAATGGCTAAATATAATTGCTATACGTTTTTGCTATTATAAACCAACAGCTAGTTAAGCAATGTTTTGCAAAACGTTTCATCACGTCTCTGATTACTTCCGTAAAATATTAAGGCTAAGAGTAGATATGCTAATATAGTATTCAGACGCAGCGTTTTTCTATATTGCTGCTTAAATGTGTAAGTTAGAGGCATCAGCTTTTGTACTTCAAGAATTTTGAAAATAATCTAAAGTGACAAATACTCGTATGTTCATTACGATGATGATGATGAAGTTCGATTAGGTTTGTTCTCACAGAAGTCCTACCTACAATTACAGCATTCGTCCTGTCGTGTTTCATTGGTGAATGCGAGACCCTAGATCCAATGTTGCAGAATCATCTCAATAGGTCCTTATAGTGTGGGTCACTTTATTGTCTTTCTTCGCAATGTATATGGTACCTTAGCTTCTACACATGCTTTCCATCAGGTTGAGTCAGATTGACAGTTTGTGATACAATAGCACGGTATTGTTAGCCAAGTGTAAAATTTATATAAAAATATACATTTTTGGCAATTAATGTTAAACTTTCTTACTACAGATTTACTTAGTCTTTTCTCTTAGCCGTCATCGCAAGGCCAATTACTAGACAAATTATAACAGCAATTAGAATAACGATTTTAGTCAACTGCCGGATTTTGTTGAAAGACTACAATTTTATTAACATGTAAAAAAAGAGAATAAAACAAATGACCTACATCTGGGTGTCTTAATCATACAACATTTGCCGCCGAGGTCACAGCCTATCTACATCTGTTTTTATGTATGGAGCTGTTAATATTCGCCGTGCGACATCTCCTTTGTCGCACCGACTGTCGCCTTCTTTATCCGTGCAATCATACTTTGCACAGGGCGAAATGAACACTGTCTACATTCTTAACATGTATGCATTTTTTTTATAGTTATAGTATAGTAAGCCTACCAAAGTGACTCTACTCTGGCTGATGGAAAGCATGAGTAGAATCCAGGAGGGCCACCATCCTCATTGTGAGTGCATATAATGCAGCATGGTGACCCACACCATGGTGTATTAGTGACAATATTTGACACTGACAACTTAAAAAGCAGAAAGCCACTAAACGAAGTAGTTATAGCAACCCGACGTCTTTTAAGTGTTAACTTTGTAATTAGTATAAAATTTACATAACAATATTGTGATAATATTAAAAAAAAAATATTTACTTAAGATACAATAAACTTCAGGAGTAATATTTGAGTACTGCAAAAAAAAAAACAAATACAATTTTAAAACGCATTTTTTTTACACGTCATACATATTATAATACTACCTTTTGCTTCGTTCTCGTAAAATTACCCTAAAACAGCGCATAAAAGCTGAAGAAACATTTATATCACGTAGACAGTTATTATTTTGATTTCACCTTCTAACCCTTCGTCCGCCGCAGTGTCATTCGCCCCGTCTAATCTCTAGGGTGGTCGTCTATGCCCCCATTAATGCGCATCGAACGGTATGAGCTCCAGCGATAATTACCTGTGACATGAATACAAAACTCGTTCTCTTTAATTTATTAACAATGGATGTATCTCTTTGAGAAGTCCATCACGTATTTCAAAGACTTTTTTTTATTTTTAAGCGTTCATCTTCCCACATTTTGGTATTATCTACACTACTAAGATCTTATCATAAGCACGGTTTTGTACGTGCTATTACTGAACGATCCCACATTTTCAATCTGTAGTTTCTGTTTTTTTACAATATATATTTAAATATATATTATGGTTTTGTACACACTATTGAATATTGAACTCAATTTATTGAACATAAGTTCGAAATTTAAATAATAGTTACTTGTAGTTTCTTGGTATTCATGAATCCTTAATGATTACGATTATCAGTAGGTATTTCAATCAATAAGGAGAAATTACTTAAGTTTGTATGTTTTTCATCTTTACTAATAATGCTGTTTTATATAACATGTGAGACAGAAGCCATGTACACATATACTTGGCGCATAGCCACATTGCCCTAGGTGATTAGAGCCACAATGGCGTTTTCAGTACCTACATGGGTGACCGTTAGTGGCATTATACCACCATAAGCGTCTCCATGATTCGGAGGTCACATAAGCAGTCGATCCCGATTGTTATCACAGAATAACTGTCGTGATATTTATTTCAAGGCCTTCGGGCGGCTCAAAAACATCCAACGTTAAGATTACATAACCACAACGTTGTCTTGCCAGCTGCCAGTAGTGGGAAATTATGAGTTATTGATATTTAATAGATCTTCTTTACATATATAATTCTTCTGTGAGTGTGTATGTCACTGAACTTCTCTCAAACGACTGGACCGATTTTGATGAAATTTTTTGTGTGTGTTCAAAGGGATCTGGGAATGGTTTAGATTCGCAATTGGACCCGGTAGGTGGCGCTGCGATCAAGTTCTGGAATTTTAAAGTTGGGCGGTACGAAGTTCGCTGGGTCAACTAGTACCTATTAAAACACTGACAATTTCTTACTTTAAGTCATTGCACTGTGAAATAAATGTAAAACTTTTTTTGTTGTAGATACTTCTAGAAAATTAAGGAGTTATTATAGAACTCCTGTTTAATTTTCCGTTCATTTTATGGTTTTAAAGATAGATAGCTTATTCTGACAGCTCTTTGGTACATTCGACTTAAATCCTAGAGTAAGCAAAATTTACGTTTTTTTGCGCTACGTTACATAGGGGAAGGTGGGGACCCTTCGTACGGTTTTTACATTTTATTTTTATTTATTTTTATTTTTTCATGAATCAGTCAACTGACAGCTTAAATTTATAGTCTAACTATCTGAGATTCATATAAAAAAATTACAGATGATTTCATCTGATGTTTTAACCATAATTATGATTTAAAGGAAATCTGGAATTTGTACGAATCTGCCCCGACAACGGGGCACCTATGTACAGTGTTACCTTCGTACGCTGTGGGGTAGTTCGTACGTGCGATTAAAACAACACATATAAATCAAAATTCTTTTATTAGCAATGAAATTAAACACAAAAATAAAGTTCATTTTTTTCCATCCACAGCTTGTCTACTTGTCTTTATTGGTTTATAAGTCCGCACCATGTTTCTGAGAAGAAATATTAAGAAATAGGTATCAAAAATATATACATACAGGACAAAGTTAATGCAAGAATTAGCAATCAGCACACTAACACACTAAATCATAACTACCTACCAGTTGGACCACATTCGTACGCGTTCAAATGTGCCCCATCTAGTTCTGTCCGAAAGTACCCCACTAACTGAATAATAACAAAATATGACCTCTTTTAATATTAATAGGAAAAGTCATAAATTAAGTATTGAAAACGTATATTAAGTATATTTTGCTACTAAGTAATAGAATACTCTACACGAAAACTTATTTTATCTACGGTAACAATAGACAAAAACATTGATCAAAAAATTACTTACCTAGCGCGAAAACACGTTCGTGTCTGTCACTTCACTCTCACCGGTGCGAATGGCGCGATACTACGTTGACTTAAAGTTGGTACCTCCACTCACGCACACATACAAAAGCAAGACCGTACGTTGTTTCGTTCAAGTTTTATTTTGACTGTATGAATGTGCCCCGCGTACGAAGGGTCCCCACCTTCCCCTACGTAATGTACGTTATTCGTTATTTGTACTCATTGCTTTTTACTTTTGTCCTCGCCTCTGTTAGACGGAAAAACAATAAATCAAAGCTCAGGAATTAAAATTACTCAAGCTCTTAGAGAATTAATCGTAAATAAATGCATGTGTAAGTGAGGTACTCAGAATATGTGAATGTACTGAAATTTGTATTATATTTAAACTTTAGTTACGTTTTTGTAGTGACACTTATTTAGATATGTACCTATAAATATTTACCCGAATTCTTAAAGGAACTCAATTTAACTTTAAAAAAAGATAAAAACTTTCATTACAGTATAAAAGAGAACGTCTAATATCTGCCCCTTATATTTTGCCGCATTTATAAAGGATTTCTTTATACTCTTATCTGCAAAACGCGGGGTGCGCCAAAAAAAGTAATTTGGTTGCAAATTTTGTAAGTAGATTACAGAAAACACTTTTTAATCCGGCATTGGATATTAATGTGTTCTATATACACAGTCAAATACAATTCTGAAAATACAGATGCAAAAATTTCATGTACATATATTAAGCATAAAGTCATCATCATGCTTAATATGCGCTCTTGCATGGACTTACGGTAGTTTATGCAAGAGCACAATGTCTGACAAGCGGTAGTATGGAAATGATATTAAAAAAATTGAACAGTAGAAAATCTGGAGTATTTCCCCGGGTGCAATCACCTTTACATATCTATACATATTTAAAATAATAATACGAAAATTGCTACTGCGGGGTATCACAGGAATGAGTTGGCGTGGGGTAACACACGCGACCCTCAACAATTGACAGCTTAAGAAGTGAGACCCTACAAGCAAGGTAAAAGAGGTAGTTTTTGTTTGTATTATATGCATGAACATTTCCAGGGTTATGGTGCGCGCATGCGTTCATTTTGGAGGGAAAATGTTGTACTGTGTTGTCATGACGATGTGCATTGCATCACTTAGCTAGTCTAGTGGTCTATGCACTTGCGATAGGCTGGTTAAGATATCGTGCAATAGTGTAATTTATCAGTGATCACACTTCGTGGCTGTGTAAATAGCGTAGTGAGCAGGTCTTTGTTGAAGTATTGTGATTGAACTCTGGCAAGGTTTGTTTTGTGATACATTTTATCTGTGTCTTGTATCGAAATTGCAATCTAGTGTAGTATATCTCCTAACGTCTTTGTTTCTTTTAATATTGAGACAAAGAACAGGAAATAAGCTTTTATATTGTTGTATGTGTCCTTGTATTTATGTTTATTTATAAATAGGTTATCGTACTAGTATTAATTTCTCCTACGTGTAATATATAGCGATATAACTGCAGATACACTTCAATGTAACATAGCTATTTTTAGTGTTTGAAATGGAAAGATTGAACCGCCCCTGCAAGGTCTTACATATTTTATCGTTCATTTATATGGTTTTTGCGATCTAGTACAATAAAGCCTTTATAGCAGATTTTTCTTTGGATGTTGACACCAGTTGAGACAAAGGAATTATATTTACACAACAATGTAAAAATTTTCGACATTGCATGAATTTATTACCGGCTCATTTGCAGATACATATGACTACGAACATGTACAGCAATGTTTCAAATTGATATCAATTGTGGAGAACCCTTTAAACGGCGAAATTAATAATTAACATCCATATCGCTTCACTACTCGTATAATTACATTATACAACAGTCATATGTTTCAAAGAACAATACATTTGAGTTTCCAAACATTCAAAATGACGGTCTTAATTAGTAACTAATGAACCCTTCTACATTTCGAACTTATTTCAGGTGATTCTTTAAAGGGGAGACAGTGAGCATACTCAGGATGAAGTATTGTGCCTGTCAATTAGACCTTTCCCCGGTTAATTGCTGGCATCGCTTTTATCTTACCTGTTATTCCAGTAGCCGACATCACCCTTTCTTTTTTTTTGTTATAAATTAATCGTAACCGGTTTTTAAGTTTGAAACTGTTGTGTTAACCTCAACTGTTTTCAATTTGTTTCTCTGCCTTTAAACTATATTATATAACTTATTTTGCAACACGGGAGCAATGATCACGTATGTGTAATAGCTCTTTAACCTTATATTTTAACGAGGCAAGGTTAGAGGTCAAAATAATCCCAGAAACGTCCCTAGTCGGCTACAAAAAAAAAACTTTCTTAGTTCTTTTGCTGATATCTTGTCTATATCTTTAACCGAGGTTGATATAAATCATGTCAAACGATAACGTTCATGAGAGTGAAAAAATCGATTATGGGATAATAAATCGTACGATTTATTTGCCAATATTTTTATTTTACAGTCTTCGCCATATTTGTTATTTATATAATTGGTATACTTTTAGTGTTATTTTTATGAAAAGAAAATAACGTTTAAGCAATAACGCGAATTCTGAGAATTGGAGAACACAATTCTCAAATTACTGTATAAAAATGTACCATACAAACATGAAGGTTGAGAGGGACCCCATGGGATTAAAGGTGTATACCTTTGTACAACATGTTCATGTGTAAAAGCATCTCACAAGGCAGCCATAGTGTGGGTCACCATGCTGTATTATCTGCATTCGCTATGAGTTTGGTAGCTATTACACTTCGAGTCTACTCAGTTATTTTGACTACCTTTATAGAAAAATATGTAATAAAGGGGAAACATAGTAGGTACTTCTTTGTAAGATGAATGTAATGTTTATTATCAGTAGTCATAGGTGTACTTGATGTATTATGGTATAGTTATTCTTATACATACATTAGATAATGTGTAATTAGAGATAGATTGAAGTCAATAGGTCCTGTTTTTTTTACGAGAACATTTAATAAAGCAATCAAATGTTTACACCATATCCGCCATTGTTGTGCAATATTATGCTTGTCTGACCAAACCCAGACCCTTAAGTTGTAATTTCGAAGTAGTTTATTTTGATGATCACTATAGCTCTATTCCGGCTTGTTATTTATTAATCACTGTTTGGTTATATTTACGTGAGGTATAGGCTATTCCCAGTGTCAAAACCTACTCTTTTAGTCGAGCGATTTTGAGTTCGGTATTAACCACTATCCTAAAACCTTGAGTCATACAGATTTTATAAAAAATATCTACCAGAAAATGAATTTTAAGTAACAACAGTCTTTTTCGTCTTTTTTATTAGATAGATATAGATAGACAATTAAAAATAACAAACATAAAATACATTGTATTTCACACTATGTAACATAATTACTTGTAAAATCCGAACGAAATACGAATGCAAATACCGACTAATGATAACAAAATAGCATACAATGAATTACAGTCACAACCCGTTATGTAACATTCAGCATGTTTTATTCATGTTAGTTATTAGCAACACTGAATAAATGCTATCTCTTGATCTATTTTCGCACTATTGTAAGTGTCTTAAAGATAGTGTAGGCGTTCCTGAATGAATAAGTGCGCCTACAGTACTGTGGGTATACTTAATCTACAACCTCTATTCTGGGATAATTATCAAGAAAACTATGATATGACCTTTGTTGTAAGAAATGTCTTCTTCCTAGCCTTATTCCCAATATTATTCGGGGTTGGCCACTAGCTCTACTGGTTTTACCTGAATATCAGTTTTTCCACGGAGCGACTGGCATCGGACCTCCGCAACCCTAAGGGAGAACTGAAATTTGAGGGTTGTCGAGTTGTCAGTAAAGTTTAGGGCACTGACTTCCCAATAACGATTGCCATAAGAAATGTAAATAAACAAAATATATAAGGGTCTCATCAATATATTGATGAGTGCCTTATATATTTTTTTTTGTTTAGGTCATTATTTATTAGAGACTAGCTGAGTCCCGCTGTGTTACCCGCGGTTGTTGTGTTTAAACCAAAATCATTTAAGAACAAAGATAGTCTTAATAAAAATTAGTGCATAAGACATCAGCTTACTGCCAGTGAAATTCCCATCGTATTTACTTTCATATGCATTTACTAAAAAAAATATATTTTGACATTTCATACAGATACTTCAACTATATCTATTGGTCTAGATAATAAAATTCTTGAGACAGTCAAGGCACGAAGTAAGAAATCACAAGACACAGTGTCGCCGACCACTTAACGTGACCATGCGTGTCCGTAGTAAAAATCACTTAGTATACTGCCGTACTACCGAGTTCCACAGTTCACAGCTAGATGGCGCGCTATTCAATATTTAGTAGTTGACAGATGTTGGTCTTTGTTGTTTTTTTTTTCATTATGTTAATTGAAAAAAAATATGACACGTCTCTATTTTATAACTTCCACCACTTGGCGTAACATAACTCAATGCTGTAATGTGCATTGATTGTTTAGGGGAAGCGTGTTTTGTAATTAATTTAACGCAACGCTTGTCTTTCTTCGTTTGATTGATGGGCTAAATTCATGACATTTCATGCATTTAGCGGTAGGGTCAGGGGACATTAATTAAAAACAATCAATTAAATAAAAAAAAAAAACTAACTATAATAAAAATACAAAAGTTATGCTATCAATTTGTTAACACGCATATATGTATTTGTAAAATAGAAATTTATTGATTTATTATTAATATCTTTATAGTGCACTTAAATAAAATAAACCCAAAAAGAATAAGTTACAAAATATGCAAATCTAACAATCGGCGGTATTATCGCTCACGGCGATTTCTTCCAGACAACTTTTATATGGATCTTCGGAATCCAATAACTTTAAGCAGTTTACATACAAGTAACACACTTAATATGAAATTGATTTAAAGAGTAGGTAGATATCTACTATAGATATAAACCACAAGTTTCTTTGCATTACTTTTTGTGTAGTAGTCTGAGTGCGACCTTGTCAATAAAAATCCTTGAACTGGAAAATTTGAATAATTTCTATATACTATTTTTTTTGTCAACAGATTGGCGCGCACCGATGACGGACGAATCGGAGGCGGCGAGGGCCAGGCGCGCCCCGGCGCCCCCGCCGCGTCAAACCGTGCGCCCTCCTGAGGCTCGCCCGCGCTCTCATATCCCTGAACCTGTAATACCTGGCATTCGAATGCCGGCGCCTCCCCGCCTCATCCGACCGTCAGAACACTTGGCAATTGTGGAAAGGCAAATGGAGCGACGGCCTACGCCGTTGATGCCTATGGTCACAGTGGTTCAGGGCCCTAGGCCGCCACTCCCACCTCCACAGCCACCGGTTTACAGGCATGTGGCACCACCGCCTTTAAGGATGCCTGCGCCACCCCCAGGGAGAATGCCGCCCCCTAGGAGAGAAATTCAGGTAAGTTTGATAAACTGCACTCAGTTGACATGCTAGTGTAGGTTGCCAACTATATCATTATTATCAATACCACTAGTATAGACTATTCCCCGGGATAAGCTTACTGATTTTTGTTGTCTATTTAATAATTAAATACCTTGATTTGTAGGTTATCTTTTTACAACATTAAGACAGACCTTTTTTTTTTTTTTTTTTTTTAACGTGTGGAAATCCCCACGGACCGTCACCCCACCGGGGCTCTCGGCGGGGCGGTGTGTCGGACTCGAACCGACTAAAACCACACGGTGTGACCTCTCTGCGCCTGTATTTGGAAGGGATCCAGGTAACTGTTTTCTCCTTCTGGATCCCTCCCGGCGCCTGCCCGCACTGTTGCGGGCGCCATCTCCTCATCCTCTCTGTTTGGGCGACGTCCGGTCACACGCGGACGCCACCCCCTCGCGGCTGGCCACTACAGCGGATGGACGGGGAAACCCGTCCCGTCCACCCGCGGCCACACTCAGGGCGGCATGAGGCGCAAATAACATTAAGACAGACCTAGCTTAACCCTTCGGGTGCCTGGTACCTAAAAATCACTTCGCATGCCTGGTGGGTCTGTGAGACCCGTAAACTAAATGCTTGGTTTTCACCTACTTAACGAGTCAGAAAGCTAAATACATGGTTTTTATTAATTTTCACTGACATTTAAATTATATGATTGGAAAAATTAAAACTAAAATTGTTTTACAAAATGTTTATTACCTAATTTAAAATTCTCATATTTTACGTAACAAAAATTCACAATTATCCAATTATCTAACCAGGTCGCCATGGTAGTATGGGTTTCCATGTTACTTTGCCTACCCTCACAATGAGCATGGTGGCCCTTACTCCTGGATTCTACTCATGCTTTCCATCAGTCAGAGTAAGTCACTTTGGTAGGCTAAATTATAAAAAGAAAAAAAATCGACACGTGAGACAAATTACTCAATGGCTGAGACATCTCAACATCACATCACTCTTATTGGGTTCAGCATGGACTTCTGCTACTTCCTCAGCACTATCTTACCCATGTGGTACATCCAAGTAGACTGATTCATTTCCACTATCATCAAAAACCACAGTTACGTATTCATATTCTTCTAAATCTCTCTCCAAAGCTTGACAGATTTCAAAATTCGTTACTAACCACTTTTAACTGATAAAATATTATTTTCGTAAACAATTTACCCCACAAAACGTATTAAACAAGAAAAAACAAAAGTAAGTACTTACGGAATAAAAGTTACGCCGCGTGCCTGGTCGGGTCCCTGAGACCCGAGCGCACATAAAACACCTCTTATCTGAATGCGTGTGCGTCGCGGATTACGGGAGAGGAGACAAAATGGCTGCTAGTTCATATCGCGAAGCTACTGAGAAGCGCAGCGCGTTAGGTTAAAAAACTAAAAAAATATCTTCGAAGTTTTGAAGTGATGGGTCTGTCAGACCCACCAGGCACCCGAAGGGTTAAAGAAACGTTATTGGCTTCGAATTCAACATTTTCCATAAAGGCATAAAACCAAGCATACGATATTATACCATGCATTATATACGGCTTCGTTTTAAGTATTAAATGTGTCGCGTAATACGGGAACCCGACTGGTTTAATTCGTAACGGACGCCTTAAGCGCCTTAATCGACTTGTTTTAAAAATAGATGAGCAGAGGTACTAAAGTGAAAGTCAAACATTAACAAATTACATTAGAAACCTTTAAAAATATATAATATCGGGGATTCGGGGAACTTATTATTAGACAGGATTTTATAACAGGCACCAAGTAAATGTAAGAAAAGAACCAGTAAATCCGTAGGAAGGATATAGACAGTTTTATGTGTTTACATGTATGTTATAGCAGAGAAATATCGAGCCGTCGCCCACTGTTGAACGAGGGTCCTCAAGGAGCGTCAGTCATTTATTAATACAAGTTACGAAAAATTTTTTTTTTAAATTAAACATTTTAAAGAATTTATTATTTATATAATAAAGTTATTGGTATAGAATCATATACCAACTTGTTACTAATTCTAACTTATTTACCTCCTGTATACTGTCTCTAACTCAGTCATATATCTCATATCATAATAATACTGATTCCTGTTGGTTACATAAATATAGTACTAATGTCGATCTGTCGGCTGAAATATCGATATCAATAATATGTGGGTGTATTCTCCTCGCTACGTGTTATGCTAATCATTACTTTGTTTACCGTGACGTGCAGATATTTGAGGCATGTGTATCGGCCTAAAATGATAGCTAATAAATCATGTGTATCTAACAGACAATAACCTGAATGGAAACATTTTTTTTTGTATTAAGTATATACGAACAGTCAGAACAAAAATGGTGGTGATCCTAATATATACTACAGCACATAGGTACTACAGTATAAATGATATAAGTTGCATGGTACTTGCAGTAGATTGATTGTTCAGGAAAAAATCTTAAACACTGTTGCCCTTTTATTTTTATCGTTGCTGAAATACCCTCGGATAATACCAGTTGGTGGTTATGTCGGACTCGGACCGACCAAAACCGCATGGCGTCTCAATTTCAAATAGCCGGGGAACCAGGTGTACACTAGAAAGGAAATCTCTGGAACCCCGATGTACCTCGGGCCATCTACCTACGGCTTGTAGACTCTCTTCATAATAGTAGGGCGTTTTTCAAAATTTTGCTCCGTTACGTACAGGATGTCCATTTATTTTCATACTAAATCACGTCACGTCTGGACGTTACGTATAACGCCGACTTGTCATCACATGTTTCTTTGGTATAAAAAAAGTTGATTATAGTAGTTTACTAGTACACATTCATTATCTACAACATATTTACTTATAATTTAACACGAGTAGTATATAAAATTTGTGGGTCTTACCTTTCAAAATCAATGTTCGTACCGGACAAACAAACTGACCCGTTACGTACGTCACGGACCGCAAGTGTTGCCGATTGAATTTCTTCAGTTTTAATTCAAAGGAAAAGAACGAATGAATGATAAAAACATTGTCAATGCCAAAGCCAAAGACAATGTTAGTGTTATTCTTTATAAAATCATACCGTTACGTACAGGACTGTCCGCTGTGGCCAGTTTTTTAAATCCGATAATTTCAGTATTTATATTAGAAAAATATACTACAACCTTATTATATTTTATTTAAAAACAAATAAAATGAGTTATTTCATTCGAGTAATACTAAAGATATCTAAATATAGCTTATATATTCTCCAAAATACGTAATCAAAATCCAGGATATTATGAAGGACACATAAAAAAGTAGGATAATATTTGGTATTTTATTAAATATTAAAATATGTTTTCCGCATAAGTCTTATGTTTATCTTTTTTTTTACAGTAAGTTAAACATTTTACCCTAACATAAAATAATTTGATACTCACTTCCTACATTTTTGCCTTTTAATCAATGGTCAAACTCGTAGGACATAGCAAAATAGTCCTGAGCAAAATTTTGAAAAACGCCCAGTAACGCATGGCGCATCAACCCCGGCTTGCTTCTGCTAGGGTGACAGATCGCCTCACCTGTCACCCCCAGGCAAACACTGTTATCCTACGTTCTATCAACATGTCTTTTTTCCAGAGTACACCGAAATACATATATAATGTGGGTACCTATTAAAGGTAGGTAGGTAGAAAACCTTTTCATGAGAGTAGGAGTCGTTGGCAAATTTTATTTTTGTGGGAGTTTTATAAAGTAGAGCTTCTTAATTGCATTACATTTTAATTTTTTAGCCTACCTTTTGAAATTATGGTAAAATATATGACTGGTTAAGTTATTATGTAATAACTCGTGGATTTTCTTAAATATTTTGACACCATTTTAATTGAATGATTCACAAGAGGACCCACTGTTCATAAATCAGTAATTTACGAACAGTAAACACCATTGTTCTTGTTCGGACATATTCGACATTTAATTTAAAACTCCTTGACAAGGAGTTGCTTTCCAGTTGAGTCATTGGCCACTCTCTTATTAACAGAAAGTTTTTGATAATGTTTAGCAATTAAACGATGTTATAAATAATTATTTTATAATAACACTGTAAGACAATTAAGCGACATTATTATGTATGTTACTGGTAACTAAGTATACTGGCAACTTCATTGCAAATCCTCGGATTAATCAATGTGTTAGAATATAATAATATGTACCTAATCATCACGCTATAAACAGTAAGAACTAAACAGATCAAAAGGAACATTGCTTTTTTTTCTAAGTTAGAGCACTATTATGTATTCTGTGGTTAGAGTTACATAGGGTGTAATGCTTTGATTAATAAATCTATTATACAACTACTATAGCAAATATAATACTACTAACTACAGCAATTGTAACTAAACATAAAACTACATAGTTAACGATTAGTGATTAGAAAATTAACTACGCAAATTATTAGGTAAAAAATAGGCAATTGTTTTAAAATCTGTCTTTTCTCTGTTAAATCTAGAAATAATCACTACAATATTTTTTTAAAGCTTACGTTCACAACGTAAGCCATAATGCTATACAAAAAGCAACAGTGCACTTACAGACACGTATTACCAATCAAATAAATTCCAGCTAAGTTCTTATTCTATCTTATTGCACGTCTCATTTCCGTAATCTCTCAATCACAGACGAAATTATTACAATAGTCAATCGACCTAGTTAAGGGACTAATGACTGCAGCATTCGACCTACATTGCCTTGATTGAGTACAGGTTATGGACAGGCAATCAATAGAGATATGAGAGACGTAATTTGTTAATTTTATTGAGAGTATCTAGGGTAAACCGTATGTTGTATGTAACGGTAGTTAGTAAGTTTAGGTCCATGTTGTCAATTTTTTTTCAATTGTTCATTTTTTTTAAACTAAAATTTACACGTAATTCAGACAGTATACTAACACGTGTCATTTTTTCGGGTTAGGAATCAAACTCTGGCTCACTTTTAAAATTTTTTTTAGTCTACAAAAGTGCCTCTACTCTGCCTGATGGAAAGCATGAGTAGAATCCAGGAATAATGGTCACCATTGTCCTTAGTGCAAACAATGCAATATGGTGACGCACTCCGTGACGGCCTACTGGGATGTTTCTGAGCAGAAGGATTGATCCTCCGGTCTCATAGTCACCAACGAAATATGAGAGCACAAATGCTGTCATTTTTAGGTTGATCTTATGTGTGAGGGTAGTACCATCACGATCGAGTTGGCCCCTTCGTCTTAAAATCAACGTGGCTCTACTACCTACAACTTAACCAATAGACCTACAGGCAATCTCTCAATTCGAACAACTAATCTAGTTAGAAAACTTTAATGAGAGTAAGTAATAGAATTTATTTCTACATTTTATCTCGATCGAATTCTTAAAGTTCGTTTCCTATTTCAATTACTCGCTTGTTTGGCTGGCGTTAACAGAAGTCGGTAGAGACAATTTCTCGCTATGTAATTACTCGTTGGATTCGAGAGAATCTCGCCGTCCAATTAACAGGACCGAGTTACCAACAGCAGCCAATTATAAATACCAAGCTTAGATTCCTACTGTACAATGTAGCCAATAAAAACAGATATTGTAGAAAATTATTAATTGGATTTCCGCTGCGTTATCGAAGAAAAAAATATTATTTACTTTTATAGGTTGAATTTAATTGTCAGATAACATTATATTGCTTCCAAACATTGCATGACATAATTGAAGATACTCTGGTTCGTAATTTTTTACATATACGTATTTACAATAATATGACTAGTCCAAACTAATATAGGTTTTTTCTCAAAAAGTGACTCTACCCCGCCCGATGGAAAACACGTGCAGAGTCCAGGAGTAGGGGCCACCTCCTGTGAAAGAGACAATGCAGCATGGTGACCTACATGGCTACTACGGCGGCCTAGTAAGTTACAACTGCATTATTGGGCCCTTCCGTCTCACAGTCACCAACGAAATACGACAACTCGATTATTGTCATTTTTAGATTGTTCTTTTCTGTTAAGGTAGTACTACCAGGTTAAGCCGGCCTATTCATGCTGTAGTCGGCATGGCTCGACTACCTTTAGATTTATTGCCATTTATGGAAAACTTATGAAATAAGATCTGGAAACTCCTCGTTAATGAATTACTTTTAGTTCTATAGCATCAGTACATCACTGAAGTTTAATTTAATTTCGTACATACTTATTAGCTGTTCCCTGTCACACTGTTCGTTGTCGAATAAAAATCGAATAAAAAAAAATATTAGATATATGTTTATTTACAAATATAATTATGTACACGGAACTACATCATAACGTGAGTACGAGCTTTGAATTCGACAAGCAGATCGCCTGTTAAGCGTAGGCGATGAATAGAACATCGATTACTATTAGATACTTTGTCAAGATATTGATATTTGTATCTACTATTCCATTAGTGGGTGCATTAGCCTTTTAATTGTAGATTATTGAACATAGTATAACACCCACACGTTACAAGTCTGTTATTGTTTAGAAATCTGTGGTTAGTAAAGGTGACAATACATTGATCTTATGCTAAAAGACGTATTATATATACTTGGTCTAGTGGTTAGCGTATGCGCCTGCTAATCAAGAGGTCTCGGGTTCGATTCCCGGGTCGGACCAAATATTTGTGTGATCCACAAATAAAAAAACATGTACGTTTATGTATTTATATTAGTTGTTTAGTACCCATAATATAAGCTTTGCTTACTTTGGGATTAGATGACATTGTGTGTAAGAAGTTCGAAATATTTATTATTATTTAAAAAAAAGAGAGGTCTATGTCCGGTATTAGACTGTTGGAGAGTACGTTTGGTGGTGAAGCTTCGAACATACAAACCCCGAATATTATAGGCTTCATCAACGGCCTGGACTGGCGCGGTGTTACATACCTTCATTTAAAATTTTGTCCATAACGTTCAGCGGTTTAGCTGTGAAAGCATAGAAGACGGAGTTAATTTTGAATAATAATATTAATATGAATGAGATGAATTGCCTAGTCCTCAAAAGTATCACGACCTACGAAAAGTCTTCGAAATTCTTAATTATCTTCATAATTATGACTGAGTCCGCCGGTTTTACCCGCAGTTGTAGTTGTAAACCGTGAGTAACACCAGTGGGCGAAGTCTAAAAAAAGTAGCCTAAGTTACTCCTTGTAATATAAGCTATCTGCTGGTAAAAGTATTGCAAAAACGGTCAAGCAGAGATAAGCTGGAACAAATAGACAGACGGACACGCAGATTTTTTTTTTTTAAATTGCTTGTAACAGGTAACGTATGTAAGTTTCATAAATGAATTTAGTAAAAATCTGTTGATGTGAAATTACAATCAGACACTTAATATTTATTTATTTCTATAGATAAGAGATTTTTTGTTACGAAATTGAAGTGAATGTGTAGGTGTGAAGCTACCTTTATATAGTTTGACGTGCCTATTGCAAAACAACTAAACAATATGTCTGTCGGTTGATATATTTAGGTCGTGCCGGCGCCTCTTTTAAAGTATCAAAGTGACAAAACGAGTAAAGTTTATTACGTAAATGAAACACTGATTGTCATGTCATGTGTTATGCCAATTAAAAGCTCTTTGATCAACAGAGAAATGCCGTCTCGACATTTCTTTATTAGCCATGAGATCCTTAACTTCAATATTAATTTATTATTGTTGTCTTACACAGTCATAAAATTGCAATTTACTATTTGAAATAATATAATAATAATAGATAAGTACAATTTTCAACGTACAGTTGATGATATTGAACCATATCCTCTATCTAATAAGCGTGTTGAGAAAGTGCACCGAGATCTTTCAAGTAATTTCCTTTGCAGTAATTCATCGGTTAAATTCTGGGCTGACAGCTGCAAGCGCTATTGTTGTGGTAACCATTTGTTACGCAAACCCAAAGATTTTTTCTAATGTATAATTAATTTTTTCTTAAAGTTATAGTGAAATAATTTGAAATTAATCAGCTGTGAAACTGTAAAAAAATTAAACTGTATTTAGGATACGAGAAAAGCTATGGCAATAAAAATATTACAAACCTCTAAAAAAACCCATAGAAAACTTTGTCCAATCATTTTCATAAATACAAATAAATAATATTAGGTTCTTGTGATCGTCGTCCTACTGATTAGTGTTAATATTGCCCTTCTGAGGGTCGTCGCTTTCGCTAAAAGTGTAAGGAGGGCAGGGGGAGTGGTACAAGCCTCTTGGCGCTTCTGATTTATGACGCATTGGCCGATTCATTATTATGTTATCACTTGGTGCGCGTGCGCAGCAGGTTTCTATGTTAAGTTCGCTGTAGAGAAAACCAGATATAAAAATTTACGAAGTTCTCTTGTTAATATCATTAGGAAATATTAATCCTGTAGCCCTTGACTTGAACTTTAGATTCATTGCGAACCCAAGGAATTGCTTCAAGTAATCTCAATTGTCTTTTGTTATTTAAGTCTCATGTAGAGACTTGTTTTAAATTATTTCATCAACTTTTATGTAATAATATTTTGCCTCGACAGACCTTAAACGAGTAACAGAATACAGGGATTACCGAGTATTACACGCTCGGGCAGAAGAAAGTAGGCTTTATACGAAAATCTTCTCATGTTGTGAACAACCAGCCTGTAAATAATATCAGATTACAGATGTCTTATGTACTTAATAAACTTTTGATATTTTTACATAAAAATAATCTTTTGTAATATCTGAGTATATCTATGTACTATGTTATGTGGGTGGTTTCCGCACTTAGTCCTTTAAGTGGACCATTGTACGTGTATCTGAGTATATAACATAATAATTTATGTTGGCTCGACCGATTGAGGAAATTTACACTTGCCCCCGGTATAATGCATAAATTCTGTGAGAAGTTCCGATTGTTTTTTTCAGTTTAAAAATCACACTAGCTTAGTTTCTGGATCATCACGACACGTCAGATATTCGACGGATTTTCCTTTCCGTAGCCAATAAAATGTATTAGTACAAATAAATATCATCATCATCATCATCAGCCTATCTCAGTCCACTGCTGGACATAGGCCTCTCCCATTGCACACCACTTTGATCGATTTTGTGCTCACAAATAAATATGTTTTCAAAATAATGAAAGTATTTAAGATATAATATAGAATTGTACCGTTTTATTAAACTTATTTCACGAATCATTACACAAAACAGATATATACCTATCCATATTTACATATATATCTATCTATCAAAATGACTCTCAGCCTGCTGCAAAGCATGAGTAGAATCCATGAGGTAGAGGAGGGGGGTCACCATACTATTTTACGTGCAGCAAAATAGTGACATGATCCAATGTACAGTTTATAATGTCTTATAATTCATGTACCTACAAATTTAGATCGTATACGTTAACACAAATAAATTAGCTATTTTAAGAGCGCAAATACCACAAGCGCATACATTAACAGTAAAATGTTTACGCGACCACTTTCCAATGTCAACGTACAATCGACGCCCACACCGGCGCGATTGTGATTGACAGCTGACTGCACTTGGAGTGTTTCCATTTGATGATACGATACGTGATTTATTTTTATATTAATAATTTTGTATTGCTTTGATTCCTTTCTTTGATCTATATAAAGAAAAAATAGCACAAACTTCCAGTAAAGTTCCGGCAAAAATGTAGTAAGACTAACCTGCATGTAACCACAGCAATTAAATCAATATTTTTCGTAGAAATTCTTTACAAAAAGGCATAGCCTCTAAACATGTATTGTATTATGCAGAGTCGCCTAAAATGGAGCGGGAGAAATTTTAACTGGATAAAAAAATATTTATTTTTCATCCTTATCCTTCTATTTCAGATTTTAATTTTTAAGTGTCTTACAATATTCGTTAAATTATTTGTATTAGTTCTTTATATTCGACATTACGTCTTTGATTTAAATCTATAATCCAAAATGAATACTGTGTACTGGTTGGATCACAGCTTTAACTGTACCAGGTGCTGAATAAAGAATCATGTCGTTAATTACAGACTCTGTAGTGGTACGGGCTAGGCTTCGACATTTACTAATGTCCAATAAATCCAAAAACCACTAAGTTTATAAAATTGATTATATGTTCAATTGAATTGAATCCCAAAGCTTAACTAATTTACTTATTGTTAAAAACTTAGAATACCTGTGTCAATTATTTTTAGTATTAATTTTGTTACTTTCTTTTATTAAAGAATGGTTATTTCTCTTTTTACTGTATCTGCATCTTTTCATATACATATGCCATGCCTAGTTAATGTTTCTTACAAACATACTATAAGTTAAGGTTTCTTACAAAAATACTTACGAGAATTCTTATGAAATCAATCAATCAAAACTTTACTTACCGTTTCGTGTATGACAATGGAGAAAATCTCTATAGAATAAATGTACCGCTTACGTGATGATTATGCAAATATTTTACTTTACCTCTGACGTCCATACATACACCTTTACAATACCCATACACAACTCTGCTCACGGGTGAAAACGCTTTTGATATGTTAATATAATAAATGTAAATGAAAGTAGTTATTATACTCGTAATGTACGTACTTTTTAGTATGTTTGTTTTACTTATCATTTTGATATATGTACTAAAACGTTGCATTAAAGATTTAATGATCTTACCATAAAGTTAGCTCCTCAAGTAGTTGGAGGGGAGGAACAAAATATGTCTATAACATTTGCGTTTGGAAACAATTGTGTTCTTAAAATTATCAATACTCAGCAATTCGATTAGTTATAATAAAGTGCATAGTAATACTGATTAATCAAGCGCTAATTGTTACAGTTGTATGTGCTGTATCAGACTTGTGTCAATAATAACAATAAATGTTTATTATTTCAGAAACGCAACTAACCATACATGAATTGAGGGCTTAGACCCCACACTCTGAAGAAGTTTCAGCCATTGAGCGCTAATGTAATTGATTAAATTAAGGCTGTCATGAAAGTTTCGACGAAAGCTGGTAATCAAGAAATAATATTAATGGGTGTCTTATTTTGTATGAATCCTTCTATTACTGTGAAATGTGAGCAAAAACTGAAAACAGAACTATGCTGTCATAGTTTAAAAGTTTTTGACTGAATGACATCCATCGACTTGGTTATTTTGTAATAATTTATGTTTTAACCATGACAGCAAATATATAAATACTTTGTCATCCAGCACTAATTTTTGAAAGACAAATGAAGGAAATAGGTTATTTGCTGGGTTCTTTGGCGACAGCCCAACAATTTGTCATCTTTTTACAAACCATTGTAATATTTTTCTAGCCTTTCTACTATTAAAATAGGTGTATTGCTTTACATAATACGTTATCAAAGAAGTTATACTTATGAAAAGTTCTTAAAACGAAAAACTTGCTTATTCTGCATATTTAGTCTCTAGGCTAGGCTCAGCACATACAAAAGGTTACGTCCATCGTCTTTTTCTAGCCTTTATTATCCCCAAGTTTATTTAGGGTCGGATACTACTTCAACCGAGTTTTTAAGGTACGTCTAATATTTAAAAAAATGATATGTTTTATAAAGCGTTTGGCCGCTTCTGGTAATTTAATTAAGGCAGTATATCGTCAGTTTCAAATTATATACCCCTTTACATCTGTGTGCCTTCTAGTTATGCTTAAGATCTAAGTTCTGCCTCATCTAGATTGAAATCATGGCTCATACAAAAGTGTTTTTATTGGCTGAATGAAATGTTCGAAAGAGCCTGATTGATTATTATTGTTTTTATGTTACTTATATTATGACATGATTGTTTATTTTAACATAGTATGTTATTTAATATACATCTTTTTTTCTTTTTTTTTCGTTCAAAAACTAGACTGTAGTGACTTATTGATTAATAATACCGTTTTAATTTTAAATAATAAGTTTAAACTTATTAATGCCAGTATGACTAACGGCCTGGCCACGAGTTTTGGTCTTAGCGAAAAGCGGAGCGGCGTCGGTGAGCGGTGCGTTTTGCACGCCACGAACCCTAGTAGCGAATAGTTGCAGCGGCGACGGTGGACGTATTTAGGTAGTCGAAACGTGTTAAAAATCATGGCGTTATAAAAATTATCCCCTGTCTGTTTAGAAACAATTTTTTTTTAAATATGATAGAATGAGTGCACGAACTAAATAAAGATCGGTATTTAGATGGTGGATTTAGTGACCTATACGAAGGTTCTACCTATAAGAAGTAACTGATGTTTCCAAGTGTTTTGCTAAGTAGGTACTTACAGAGAGAAAAAACTTTAAAAACTTGTCAACTACTTACATTGCGTATAAGACATACTAGTAGTTTCGTGTGTAGTTATATCTACAGACAAAACTACTGATATGTAAACTGTTTTGCTAATTAGGTACCTACTGACAGAGAAAAAAATTAACTTTTATAACTTGTCAACTATCCACCTACATTACGTAAACATACCAGTAGTTTTGTCAACATATCAGTGGCTTCGTTTGGTAGGTACCTAGGTTCTATGTTTTTGTGTTATCAATTTAAATTAAACGTAAGTACCATTATATTCCGGAAAACATTGTTTAATTTCTTCCCACAACCTTTTTATATTTATGTTGGGGATATTTTGACATCCATATAGGCGGTCTATTTAAATTTCTGTTATAAAAGCCTCGGTATCCATTACCGCCATAAAATCGTCTAAAATTTTTTGATTTTATTTAACGCCGCTGAGTCCGTCACTCCTGCATCGCTGTCCACGCCGCTCTGTTTCGTGGCGTCGCACATACGAACTTGTGCCTTTGTTCCCGCCGCTCTCCATAACGCTCGCCGCTGTAGCAATTCGCTCGGCAAAAACCGCTAGCTTTTTCGCTATGAGCGGCGACTCGTGGCGTGCCTCGTACATTTCTATACTTTTGATATGGCCGCTCGGCGTTTCGCTTTTCGCTGCCGCTCACAGCGGAAAGGTCGTGAATGGGCCGTAAGTATTAGATCTTAAGACGCTGAGTGCAGCCAATGACCTTGAGCAATGGATACACCCCTTTTTGTTCGATAAAGCAGCGCCACGTTTGAGACGCGGTTCGTTATCGGTACTACCACAGTCTCCGAGAACTAATATTCGTCTTTGAATTTGCACGCTGCTTTTAACACAGGGCCTTAGAATATTTTAGATAGGGAAAAATAAAAATGCTATCGTAATGGTATGATAAAAAAAGTCATGTGGCACTCGGAGACTGCCGCGGTAAAGCTATTGCATAGCATTTTTTATCAACTTATGCAATTTAATTATTTATTTATTTTTTATTTATATAGTATTTTTTTATTTAATATTAATCCAAGTTTACAAAACAATATACACTGTCTTTTTACCAACATACATTCTAACAATATTATTGCCAAACAATACAGTCATAGTATATAATATGAAACTATTCTGAACGCGACGATACCGTCAGAGCTTAGCGAGAATGTGATTCGTGTATGATGCAAAACTACATTCTGCGGTCCATCTCCTTCAGAGCTATTTTCCAATAGTCTTCTTTTGCTGTAAATAAATAGTCTATGAATTGTTAGTTAGATTTGAGTGACATTTCAAGACGTGCAGTATTTTACACTGTTCTTACCTTGGAACTTCAGAACATTGAACGTTTTGTGAGAATTCCACATTTTGCAACCTGTGATTAAATAATAGTATTTATTTAATTTAATATCTTTATTACTTAATTATTATGATGATAACATTATGCGGTTAGATACACTATCAAAAATGACTATGCATAAAATAAGGCCATCATAATATGATACATTGTGTAACTAAAATGGCAGAGTCTACGACTTTTGTAAGTCTATGTACGTTACGATCTTCAAGACAAAGCTGGAAACACATTATCGGACGCGGCTGACGAACGCGGCTAACAGCCGCCACTGTAAATTGTACATTATTTTATTAAAACACTAGTAGAGTGCCTTGGTAATATATTTTTATTCAATGTATTAAAATATTGACTCAGTAATATACATATTTATGATAATTAATTGATTTTAGTGGAAAAATAAGTGTGCACAGTCGGACATTCGGACGCTCAAGGTCAGTCTGTCCACGACTTACGTCCGATAGTTTGCACAGCTGAGTGTATGTTCATACTCTAGATCACGGCTATCAGCCGCGTCCATTAGCCGCTTCCGATAATGTGTCTCTAGCTTAAGCTTGTTCCACTACACAGTTGACAGTTTTTAGGGTTATGAAACTACATTACGTCTTTGTAAGGATATCTAGTTATATAATCTTACATGTCAATCAAATTATAAGTTTATTAATAAAATAAATTATTCTTACCTAATAGCCTCCATCATAATATGATTTTGTTTTGTTTTTTAATAAAGTTTTTTAGATTTATCAGCTAAATATAGCGCGCGAGTCGAGCGACATAGGTCCGTTTAGCAAGGCGCCTCAGCGCTCACTGTCGTTCTCCATAGGAGTGACAGAGAAAAAGCGCTTGAAATAGAAGGGCGTAAGTGCCAAACCACAAAATTCGTTATTTTTTGTAAATGTTGCAATTTTTTTAAAAATTAAAGTTAACCATTTCCTTCAGTTACATATGATACACAATTTTACTTAATTTCATTTACAATTACTTAAAGCACAACTGTATAAAGTGAAAATTTAACTATTTTCAGAGGCTACTTTGATTATTTTTTTTATCGAGTGAAGTTTTTCAAATCGTGTTTTGGAAATAACCACTATGTGAGGAATATGTTCAATTATAAAGACATTGATTTTGGTAATGATATGAGCGATAGGTTTTTATACAAGACGATCTTTATTTACCTCTATTTTGGTTTTCAGCCCCTTAATGTTTGTTTATAACAACTTACGTACGACAATTAATGGCAAATTCTGATCAATTCTATTCTGTTCTATGTGTATTTTAATATATTCGACTAGTAGTTACTTAGCAGCCTAGAGTAGTAGTAAAAATTGTTACAGTTGGCATGCGGCTGACAGTAACAATTAATAACCGCAGACAGAAGTTGACCCAAATATTTATTCACATATATTTTAGTTCAATGACATAATGTCATTTCAAATGTCACCCTATGATGTGTATGAGACTATCATGGTCACATTTATGGCTCTTTCACATACAACTACTTTGTAATGAAAGCGAGTATTGTTCAAAGATACTTTAATAAGTACATTAACTTTTTATCATTACAAATATCGTAACCATTTTTTTACTTTGTAAATTCATTATAAGTGTCCCGTGAATAATATGTTTGTGAGTAAAGTTCTGGAACTTATTAGTCATTTCATACCATAAACCAGTAACCCGCCGAGGCTTTACTCGTAAGTCTCTGAAATTCTCAGAATACCTCAATTATAACCAGTGGCGGATTAACCACGTAGCAAGAGTAGCAAATGCTACAGGCCCCGCGCATTTAGGGGCCCCGCGCTTCAACGATTTCTGACTGCTAAAAAGTATTTACTTAAATCGAATCGTAAAAAAGCGGGAAGTTTTGTGGGATACACATGACACGTTCTCTCTGGCGGTGTGATAGATCTAATTACAATCAAAACAACATGATGAAATTGTTAGCTTCCATAGCCTCTATTTTTTGAAGCTTTGACATGCCATATTTATTGTTTGAAATACATTTAGTTTAAAAAAGAATGTTGTACATATTTTAACTTAATAGAACCATTTGCTTTTGTATATACATAAGTATATCAACAGTCTAAATTCTAGTAAATTTACAGGTTGCTTTTTCTCTTTTTTTTTCGTGATTTCTTTTTAGCAGTTTGTCGAAGCGATAAAAACATTCATTTGCAAATTAACTATTTGCACTATAAAGAATCGATGGGTTCGAACTATAAAGAATCCTATAAGTCGTGAACGAGGACTCGACACTCTTACTCCAACGCAGGGCAGTCTTGGCTGCGCGTTGGTTAGCATAGCCCGGAGTTCCGAGCCTTGCCTATTAATCCCGCAGAGCATTCGGGCTCGTGGTCCAACGCTGTCTCTTGGCCATTCCTACCGACAAAACGAATTTGAGATCGCGCCAGGACCGTTGCCGCCTCGTACGGAATCGTGCGGTAGCCTCGTACGACCCGTATGTCCATCAGCCGCTGCAAACTCCTGAGTTAAACCTGACAGCGGGTGGAACCCGTCAGGTCTTCAGACCAGATGGGCGCCCCATAGAGGACCATTGGAGGATAGCCTTTGCGCTGAATTATTGCAGTTCAATGCATTGCTGAACTCTTTTGTAGGTAGTGTAATTAACAGCAAACAACAAGAACCGCTGGAACGTCAGATTTACAAGCTATAATATAATCATTCCATACAATCTTATTACCCGAACGTTTTTTTGTAGCAGATGTTCAGCAACTACAGTGGTTAATGATATTGGACAGTGAAAATGAACTCAGAAACACGATGAACCCAAAACGCCTGAATCTTCTCAATTTGACGAATATTATATTTGATTAAACTGTAAGTAATTGCTGGTCTCGGTATAATCAAATGGATATTTCGTCGGAATCTCAACCCTTGGGAGGACATTGATAGAATAAGGTGAGATGGTTCTCTTCACCCAAGGATCTCGTACGCAACTCATAAGACACAAGCTGGTACGTGAAGTACTATTCTCATCACTGATGAAGTGAATACGCTCAGTATTTGCTTGATGCTCTGGATCACTTGCACCAGCGAGCAGTACGCATACGTACGGCGGCCCACACTCTTGAATTCTACTCATGCTTTCCACCAGGGACCAAAATCAAAAACCCAAATCAAATAATCGTCTTAATGATTATTTGATTTGGGTTTTGTTTACGAGTTATTTAACTTTAAAGGGTATGTTTTTCTTAAAACAGGGCGTCCCTGCCCCCCCTAAATGGTAAACGGATGCTTCAAAAAAACTTAAAAAAATAATATGATTGTAGTTCATATGCTGAACTTCAAAAGAAAACTATAACGACTTGGATAACTTTTTTAATTCAGGAGTTATAGAGGCCTATTTTGTAAAATACGCTTCCTTAGAAATTTTCGTACAAAAATAACGAAAAAATTAATAATCAACAATACCTATTAGACACGGCTTAAAACCAATATGATTGCGTGATTGCGGAACCCTATTCTATGCGTGGCCTGACACGAACTTGGCCGATTTTTAGGAACATAATATCCTGAAACTATCCAAGCTCCCCGCGCTAGAATTTGCTACAGGCCCCGCGCTGGCTTAATCCGGCACTGATTATAACATGAATTATATGTCGCATCAGGGTGGCCGAGATGCGAAACATCGGGTCTTCATCATGATCCGACATAGTTTTTGATAAATGTGGGCACTGACTTGGATACTCGAACGAAAGATAATTTAAATCACAACAATAACTTTATTTTACTAACGGTTTTTTTTTTACAATATGGAAACAGACACGTGCGTTGGTACTGAGCGTATGCCAAGACTGTCCGAGGTAGAATGACCACCGCCATATCTTCCCGCCAGTCATCGCTGCATCCCGTCTACCGACGATCGTGTCCAAGCGGGAGGGCGCCACTTGCGTTTCCGTTGACGATTTATTAGTTCACTGAAATAATTCTTAGATGGCGCTGTCCGTCGCACCATAGCATCAATCCACGACATTTCCGGTAACGATTTATTAGTTCACGATCAATCCACGACACGGCCATCTCTGACTAGCACCCGTCCTCGGGTGTAGCACCTGTGGACAAAATATACTCAGAGTAAACTGGCTCGGCTATCCTGCCAATAGAACTAAAGGTAGCAGTTTCTCATTGGTACTTAGTTTCTCCTAAATCTAGGTACAATCATCAACTTTCATGACTTAAAATAATTAAGTTTACATACACAGTGCTCCCTGCACTATATCATTCATTGCAATAGATCCGACCAACAAGTCCAAATGACCAAACATGGTAATTCTAACAGTTCTGTTATTCTTTACCATAATTCATAAGCAATGCATACTCAACTCCTGAATCTTTCACTATCATCGCACCAACGATTTGTTACGGATCTGCCGCCACATATGCTCCACACATGAGGGGCTCCGCGCACCAACACGGACAAGAATCGCCCCAACGACTCTCAAAGATCTCACGCAACATCTGCTCCAACACATGAAACGCTCCGTGTACCAACACGGACAAGAATCGCACCAACGACTCTCAGAGATCTCACGCAACATGTGCTCCAACACATGAAACGTTCCGTGCACCAACACAGACAGAAATCGCACCAGCGATTTCGTGTAGATTTCGAGTATGAGTATACAAGCCATTCTTACAACTGTGACATCTAGTTCTCGAGGAACTTGGTGATCGGGGATCTTTCTCACACGATCATGGGTACCCCCCCATGATTATTTGTACATTCGCTTATAGTCAAGCGCCTTTGGTAAGTATCTGTCCCCCTACATGAATAATCTTAAATGGACCTGGAATGTTTGATTCCTTTCCTCGTTTTCAATCAAAACACAATCATTGATCGCTAGCTTAGAAACCAATTATCATAATTTTCATAACCATAACCAATTATCATAATTGGCATTTTTCTCAATAATCTGTGTCGCTTGCTCTCTAATCTCATCTAAATTAACGTCACTCACATCATCATCAGCGGTCACTAAACCAAGTGGCCGTGCTACCTTTCCTATCATCAACCCGAGAGGGCTAGATTTAGTCACCCCATTAATAGTAGAGTTAATAGTCAACTGAACCTCTCAAAGCGTCCTGCCAAGAGCGGTCACAACTAGTCTCGTAATTTGTAGGGTACTTTTTACACTACCATGACCGATACCTGTCAAACTGACAGTGTTATTCACCCGCTTTCCACTAAGCTTTGACGCAACAAAATCTTTGATGAGAGAGCATTCGGCACCAGAATCGTAATAAAATGAATATGACCCACCAGTGATCATCAGCGTACCGCTGGGATTGCGTTGTTCGCCGCTGCTACAGGCACTGCTTCGCAACTGCTTGCGCCTCCTGCTGCGCCAGCTCCTCCACTGTTGCCACGTAGATATTTCGTTGCGAAATGTACGGCGTTGCCGCGTCGCAGTTGTGACATTTCACCGTTGCCGACTGAAACTTCGTTTGATTTATTCCAACACGGCCATCCTACGGGACACACTTCTCTGTGTGTTACTCTGAAACAAAATTCAATAAGCAGTATCATATAGCTCTGTCTCTCATGACATCAAATCAAGACAATTTCAGAACCCTTAACATCAAACCAATGATTTTCTCATCAAATAATAGCAAAAACAATAATCGATACACTCAAAACACAACTGACTTGATTATCACGTTGTCTCTCTCACTAGAGACATCAATCGTACTGGGCAAACCAAAATACTTAAGCTCTACATGTGATTATTTTGCTATACCATAGCACAGTAACCTCCAGTTACTCATTTTTGTGCGAACCCCACATGGGAACGCCGAGTCTTCCCAGGACTCCACCCGACAACCTCTGATACGGTCCAACCATCATGCAAACTTAAGTTTAACACTCCTCAAAATCACAACTACTTTGTTCTACATCGATCTCGTCAGTTATGTTCTGGTAGTCCGGCATCTGTTTTTTTTTTTTTTGCAACTTGTCATGAGCGTATTTAAAGGTACGATTACAGTTACGGGCCTTTAATAGATAGCTGTCACTATGTCATCCGTGATGAGACACCCTAGAGTGATACAGCACCCAGAACACCACCCAATTTGCTTACCTGATAATTATCATTTAGCTCATGTTCCGAAATAAACAAAGAGAACATTGAAGTAATTTACCCAGTTTCGTGTTAGAATCCGAAGCATATACTTTGAAGAAATGAAATAATTTCTTTTTTTTTACTCATGGGCGCAAGCGTGCATTCAAGCGCCCACAGACAAGGGTCTATCTCTAAGTGTTAAATAGCTTCAGACTCAACACCAATAAAAATAAAGGACTTCCATCACCCGCCATATACTGCTACACGACAGAGGCCAAAAGTTTGCTTGTCGTTTTCACGCATACATGTCATAGACTTTAACGATGGCAAACTATGAATGTGTGACACTTAAACACTTTCTCAATAACAGCAAAGCTGTTAAAACAGACCCATATTCTTGTATGTTCTCTATGTGGCTTGAACACATTAGTACCACTGGCGTAACTCACTTCTCTCGAAGAAGGCTGAGCACGCATCCAGCTTTCATTTGATAGACGGTGAACAGAACAAAGGTTTTACTTCCCTCAGACAGTGAGTAGCCAGCAAGTTGCGCCTCGCGCACAGCATGAGACGGCCGTATGCTGCATGTCACGCAGACGACGCGCACACCGCAGGTCCACATCTCACGGAGCGGCGTGCAGACAGCAGGTCCGCACCTCAGCAGGCGGCGAGTAGACAGTCCGCGCTGGCCAGGCACCAGGCAGTGGCAGACAGCATATCACAGCACGCGCTCAGCTCGCGTAGACAGCGAGAAGATGCTGTGATAGGCATTAGGCTGCTTACGATTACCGTCACTAGTCTGCAATAGAACGACAATATGATGACTAATCTCTTGTCACGGCGGCCAGTCTCAACGAAGACAAGCCACTTACTCAGAAGACACCGTAGTACACAAGTGTTTGTAAACACTCAAACACTGAGGAAGGAACGATTTAAAATAACCAGCAATAGATCACTTGTCAAGCTTTCAATAATGTCTTTACAAACCTTTGCTCGTCATCCCGTATAGTAAAAACTTAAGGCCATTAAACTTAACACAAAATAGACAGCCAGTTACAGAAATTGTCCGATGACTAATATGGGCAAAGCCATAGCAAAATAGTAGTTTAGATCTTTGCACGGTTACGTGATTAAATAATTGTTTTACTAAAGTTAACGTACGTGCCCTCAAACAATAGCAATATTATAATAAGGAAGTATAAACAACATATTGTCAATTAAGCAATTAAGTAAATAATATTTCTTAGGAGCGCCCCACCTAAACCTGTACATATTACATTGTATATAAGCTTTAGTTTAAGTCAAATTAGTTGGAGTCTTACAGAGATAAGAGAGTCATTAATAAAGCATTACAATCAACGTGTCGTCTAATTGACTCCCTGGGATAACACGCAATAATTGGTGACCCCGACGTGATCTATTGGTTTCTAGTGCTGATATAATACCGGGACGACCGGAACCCTATATGGTGTTCAGCAGTGAATCTAGAAAACAATAGCATTACGAAATTATCACATCCCAAAAATGGCTCCAACAACAACTCCTTCAAGAGGCGACACTGGGTGCGAATCAGTTGCTGCAATCACGGTCACAGACAAACTACCGCAATTTTGGACAGACTCCCCACGTTTATGGTTCGCCCAGTTTGAAGCAATAATAGCACCACAAAAACAGGGTGAAGATTACAAATATAACATGGTAATATCCAAACTACCAAAAGAGGTCGTCCATCAAGTCAGTGACATACTAACTAACCCACCCAGCGAAAACAAGTACTCCACCATCAAGGAACGTCTAATAAACTGCTACGAAGAGAGCGAACACCGACGTTTCCACAGACTACTAGCAGAAATGGACCTTGGAGACCAGAAGCCTTCCCAGCTCCTGCGAAAAATGAAAGAAGCTGGATGTGGAAAAATAAACGACGACACTATTCGCCTGCTGTGGCTAAGGCAACTCCCCGCTTCGCTAACAGCGATATTATCGGTCACAAACAATATGTCGTTAGACAACTTGAGCGAATTAGCCGATAAAATTTACGAGAACTTGACCTACAACAAAAGAAATATTCAAGAAACAGCGGTTGACATTAACCTAGTTACAAACATAACGTCACAACTTGAAGCCATGCGAATAGAAATAAATGCATTACGCAGCATACGCGAGCATCAACCTAGGCAACGCAGCAAATACCAAACACGACATACGCCACATTCACGGTCAAGGTCGCGCCACAGAAACTCACATAATGGGTTATGTTATTTCCATAATCGGTTCAAGCAGGATTCATATAGATGCAATAAGCCTTGTTCATGGAAAAATAACAGGCTATCGGAAAACTAAAATTAGCACAGAATACGACGGGCCTCTGTGCTATCCACCCAGCAAACCGTCTAACTATAACTGACTCAAACAGTGGTTATAGATTTTTAGTCGACACGGGTGCTAACATTTCGGTTATAAATAGCACAAATAAGAAGAGCCAAGCATGCGAATACCAATTATTCGCCGCAAACGGGACCCCTATAAATACATACGGGGAACGCACTTTAACGCTTAACCTAGGACTACGCCGAAGCTTTAAATGGACATTTACCATTGCCGACGTTAAGATGCCAATCCTGGGAGCTGATTTTTTGAATCATTATCAGTTATTAGTGGATATACACGAAAAAAAACTGATCGATAAAAAAACAGGTCTGAAAACGCCTGCCAAAATAGTAAGAACAAAAATTGCATCCGTGCGATCTATAAACGCTTCGCTACAGGAACCAATAAAGGGATTATTAGAGAAATATGAAGATATTACAAAGCCTAGATCAATGAATCTACAGACTAAGCACCAAGTACAGCATCAAATAATAACAAAGGGTTTCCCAGTATTTACGCGAGCACGTCCATTACCTCCTGACAAATACAGGATTGCAAAACAAGAATTCCAAGATATGATGGACATGGGAATATGCCGTCCTTCAAGCAGTCAATGGGCATCGCCACTCCATTTAGTCAAGAAGAAGAATGGCGAATGGAGAGCATGCGGAGATTACCGCGCACTAAATAAAATAACAGTACCAGACAGGTACCCGCTGCCAAGGCTACTCGATTTCACGTACGTAGCAAGCGGAAAAGGAATATTCAGCAAGATAGACATAAAGAAAGCTTTTCACATACTGCCCGTTGCTGAACCAGAGAAAACAGCGATAATAACCCCTTTTGGACTTTTTGAATTCATCAGAATGCCTTTCGGGTTGCGAAATGCAGCACAGTCCTTCCAAAAATTTATGGACTCTATATTCAGAGACTTGGACTACGTATTTGTATATGTGGACGACATATTTATCGCTGACAAGAAAAATAACCTTAAGGAACATTATGAACACTTAGAGGAGGTGTTTAAGCGCCTACATAAAAACGGCATAACAATAAATACAAGCAAATGTGAATTCGCCAAGTCGGAGATTGATTTCCTCGGTTATCATATAACGAGCCAAGGGTTGACTCCTACTATGGAAAAGATTCAAGCTATAAACAATTACCCTAAACCACAAACGGTAAATGAGTTACGACGTTTTTTGGGTATGATTAATTTCTACAGAAGCAGTATTCCACACGCAGCAAAGCATCAAGCACCGTTAAATAAATATTTAATTAATAGTAAGAAAAATGATAAAACGGTTATCCAGTGGAATACTGAATCAAACCACGCGTTTGAACGCTGCAAGCAGGACATTCGACAATTAACTACATTGGCATATCCGGACAGCAACGCACAAATAGCGTTAATGACAGATGCTAGTCTCAAATGCGCAGGCGCTGTACTACAGCAGCGAAGAAAAACAAAATGGGAACCAATAGCTTTTTTCTCCAAATCATTTAGTGAAGCCCAAACAAAATACTCTACCTATGATAGAGAGCTGCTAGGAATCTATATGGCTATAAAACACTTCAGAAGACTAATAGAAGGACGAGAATTTACAGTCTACACGGATCACAAACCACTAATGCATGCTTTCGACAAGAAGCCATCATTGGATGATACCCCTAGACGAATCAGATATCTGGATTATATATCACAATTCAGTACGGATATCCAGCACATCAGTGGCCACAAGAATGTGGTAGCCGATGCCTTATCTCGAGTTATCGAGACGATAACCTTACCCTCTGCAATCGATTGGCACGAGGTAGAAAAATATCAAAAGAATGATAGCGAGTTAAAACGACTAAAAGCCAATAAATCATTAAAAATAGAATTAATACACTTTCCAAATGAAAATATTAAGATTTATTGCGATATATCAACAGGAAAACAACGCCCTTTTATACCACTCAAATTCAGGAAAACTATTTTCGAAAGCTTTCATAACATTAGCCATCCTGGTAAGAATACTACGAGGAAACTTATTTCAGCTAACTATATATGGGAAAAAATGAATAAAGACGTAAATGAGATGACGGAGACATGTTTACAATGTCAACGAGCAAAAATACATCGTCATACAAAGTCACAATTCGGAGAATTCATGCCAACGGGAAGATTTTCCCATCTGCATATTGATTTAGTAGGACCTCTACCCACTTCTCAAAACAAACGATACATACTCACAATGATAGATCGTTGTACTTCATGGCCAGAGGCATTCCCCATAGCTGATATAACTGCAGAAACCGTAGCCAGAACGGTATACGAAGGTTGGATAACCCGATTCGGATGCCCCGAATACATTACCACAGACCAGGGACGCCAATTTGAATCTGAAATATTCAAAAATTTAGCAAACTTAATGGGAGTTCAAAAAATTCGAACCACCCCATATCATCCACAGTCAAATTCTAAAGTAGAACGATTGCACAGAACATTAAAAACTGCATTGATAGCAAGAGGAAACACAATTAATTGGACAAAAGAGTTAGCTACCGTTTTATTTGGCATACGTACGAGTTTACGGCAAGACACAGGATTCTCGGCAGCTGAACTAGTATACGGTTCAACAATTAGACTGCCTGGAGCATTTTTCGAGACACAAAATAACTCAACGTACACAGATTTTATCAGAGAAATTAAGGATAACTTAGAACACATGATTTCGCGTCCACAAAGACAAAGCAAGAACGACAAGATATTCGTACACCCACAGTTAGCGGAATGTAGGCACGTTTTCTTACGTTGTGACCGACTACGGCCCAGCCTCACACCACCGTACGAGGGACCTTATCTTGTCATCAGTCGCAATGATAAGATCTTCACGATCTTGATAAACGGAAAACAAAAAAGTGTAGCTATCGATAGACTCAAACCAGCATTTATTTTAAACAATAGCAAGATAAGCGAACGAACAGTCAGAGACAAGATAACAGAATCTTCACAAGCAGATAAGCAAACAGAAAAAAGGACACGTTCTGGTAGAGTCTCCCACCAGACGGTTAGATTCCAATTATAATATATAAACCAGAACTATACAACAATAGTATATAATAGTAATGTAAGGATGTTTCTTCTCTTTAGAGGGGGAATATCTATGGGCAAAGCCATAGCAAAATAGTAGTTTAGATCTTTGCACGGTTACGTGATTAAATAATTGTTTTACTAAAGTTAACGTACGTGCCCTCAAACAATAGCAATATTATAATAAGGAAGTATAAACAACATATTGTCAATTAAGCAATTAAGTAAATAATATTTCTTAGGAGCGCCCCACCTAAACCTGTACATATTACATTGTATATAAGCTTTAGTTTAAGTCAAATTAGTTGGAGTCTTACAGAGATAAGAGAGTCATTAATAAAGCATTACAATCAACGTGTCGTCTAATTGACTCCCTGGGATAACACGCAATAACTAACACGACTTAGCATTCTTGCACTGACTAGTGCTTATACCTTTTATAAGCTCGGCCTAACCTGACCCTTATAAATTGTCTCACAAACAACACACTGCTGTCTAGCAAACTTAACACTTTAAAAGTTCATTGAAAACCTGGCACTTAAGGGTTTTTAAAACTTTCCATAATGTCCTAATAACTTTAGCAATAGCATGAAAGAACTCGCGCTACCAAGATCGATAGACAACACAGTCTTTACCGGTGTCAATACTTTGCATTTCGATAAACATGACCAGTAGTACTGCGGTTTACATGTTCGTTGTGGTATACACATTGTATCTTGTTAAAATCTTACCTCTATTTTCCGTCCCCATAAATAAAAATAATTCAAGTAATCACACAGCGTGGTGGGTGTTTTATCTTTTGCATACTTACTGCGTTAATACTACTTTGTTTGATATTACGTAAATCGATTAAAAAGTTACTTTACTTTTAACTAAAAGGTTAGCATTGCATTAGACAGACACTATAATTACCACTGCTATTAATTCATCACCCATTCGGTAAACAATGCGTGATCGTAATAAGAAACGCCTAGTTTATTATGCACAGGTGGGGTAGTTATAAAAATTCGTTTTCATCACGTTGTAACCCCTAGCCCCGGTAAAGGGGGGTTAGTAGAAGGCCCTAGCCCTACCAGGGGGCGTTACTCACCGGTGCGCAGTCAGTAGAGCTATGTGAAATATCCCAGGGCGCCTGTTCACAAGTAGTATCTATAAGCTGAGAGAATAACAGACAGAGTTCATATGTGTGCATATGTCGATTTGGGTAGCCAGGTATTCCCCAAGAAAACATAGGTTCAGTCTCACACACATTTATTCATTACACACATGAAGCACAAATAGATCCACCTCTTACACACTAGAGATAATACACAAAGTTACAAAGGTGGGTTGTTCAACATTATAGTTCTAAGATTCTTATATCTAAATATAAATCTAATCCTAAATAAGAGGGTTGCTATACAAATAGTCTATAACTTAGGCTTCCCTGGATCTCTGGGGGCTCGACCGGGAAGAGCAGACGTCAGTGAAGTTAATACGGGAGCCCCGATGTGGTCCCTGAGGTCCGTCATCTTATGTCCTTGGGGATTTGTCGTACAAGAGGAGGCTCTCCTGTACCCCGATCGCCTCTGCACGCTTGATAGCCAGCACACTGCCAATGGGATTCGCCTATTGCACCCAAGGCACAGCCGAAGGTAGACCAACGTTGGTTGAGGTAGATCTCAAACCAAATCTTGGAATCAATCCTTGGAATCAATCCTTGGAATCAATCCTTGGAATCAATCCTTGGAACCCACTTTGCAGAGCGGGTTAAACACCAGGAATTCTTCACGAACCAATATTACAACGAGCAGAGTTTCGCCTAGGACCGCAGTAGAACTAAGAGTGCCTTTTCCGGGGAATTAGGGCCCGCTTTATATATATTATATCTCAAGGTCCCACTGGAATAAAACTCTTACCCTCCACTCGTTAACCAAAAAATATCACCTGATTCCCATAGACAAATAATAGACTTGTGACCAAAGATAACATAGAACACAATTTACCACAGAGTATCAATCTCATCCGTGCTACATTTAGGAGAAATGACGCCATCTGACGACTCGAGGTTGAAAGTTTATCTAAGACCAAGGAAGAAGGAGTGTAAGAGCTACCGCTAACCTGATAAAGATGGCGCTCACCTAAACACGTCATCTTATTGCGTTACCAATACGAATTATTTATACTAACTAAAAAAAGTTGTTACAACGTCAAAAAAAAATATTCACAATATAAAACTATGATAGAGACAGAGCATGAATTTAGTCTTAAAATTCAATCAACTACGATTACTATTAACCCCTTTGTTAAGCCACAGCTTTACACCAGCCTTAGGCAATTTCTTGCACGCGTTATCGATCGTTTTATCGCTATAAATTGCGCAAACGATTTACTTTCGTACACAACACACAAAAATTACGTAAAAATAAACCAAAACTTGATATGAAAATATGATTCGATCTTACCAGTGTAGTGATAATTACAACTCACAAGCTTTTTCGGTAACCTCACATATTACCGTATCGGTATTGGTGAACTGCATTGCACCTCTTTCACATAGCACTCTCTGGCGATCCCGTACAAAGCACGGATGCAGATTCCATCGCTTGGCACAATGTTTACTAGCTGGAAAGAAAGCGTTATACACACGAACACACTGAAACATAGCGTGAAGTACCCGCATTTTTTTTTTTTTTTTTTTTTTTTTAATGTACCACACGTATAACAACATTCCTGAAAACTAAAACGATTTAAATTCGTTTTTTTAACTGTTACTAAAAACCAGATATGGGCTACATGTCAATTTATGATTTCTATATACCGGCATCTTTAATTAACTTTCCATTTTATTTTTCTTGTTGCCGTTAGTTATTTTTGACCAAAACTTTATCGATTTGAATGAACTGATTTTTTTTTTTTTTTTTAAAAAGACAACTCCCGCATTAGGAATACAAATTCCTGTGTCGCGGGGGACCCCACAAACACACATGAAACGCACACAAAGAACACTCAAAATACTTTAAATAATTTAGATAGGGAACAGTCTTGAACACATGGTAATCCCAACTTCTGATGTCGCATCAGGGGTGGCCGAGATGCGAAACATCGGGTCTTCATCATGATCCGACATAGTTTTTGATAAATGTGGGCACTGACTTGGATACTCGAACGAAAGATAATTTAAATCAGAACATTAACTTTATTTTACTAACGGTTTTTACAATATGGAAACAGACACGTGCGTTGGTACTGAGCGTATGCCAAGACTGTCCGAGGTAGAATGACCACCGCCATATCTTCCCGCCAGTCATCGCTGCATCCCGTCTACCGACGATCGTGTCCAAGCGGGAGGGCGCCACTTGCGTTTCCGTTGACGATTTATTAGTTCACTGAAATAATTCTTAGATGGCGCTGTCCGTCGCACCATAGCATCAATCCACTACATTTCCGGTAACGATTTATTAGTTCACGATCAATCCACGACATATATATATTATACATATCAACCTGTCTCAGGAATCACTTTATCTATTCCTGAATACTGAAATTAAATCCGTTGAGTAGTTAAATATCTACTTAAACGAAAACAGTGAAAGCGACTTCATTTTATAGTATAATAAAAGTAAGTCTACGTCCTTTCTTAAGCTCTAGAATATAGCTCTATATACCAGGAATGCAGTTTTTATTTAAGCTGCTACATCGGTCCATTACAAGTGTGTTTAGTATTAAATAAATCTTCAAACAATTCGAAAATCATCAAAACAACGAAAATAAACTGTTCTATATCTATCTCCGTCATGTCATTGTCAAATGACTTTATAAATTGAGCTTTTAGAGTTCTATTTGTTTTTAAATGTATCACCTGCATAAGTATGGTGTACCGCCTGGTAAATAGTCAACGATAAATCAGTCTGTGTCTTCAACGCCCACACGACAAGGTACAGGTACCAAGCGAGTATAATGTATTAGATTCTAAGTCTTAGACAGGTCACATCCTTCTGTATTTTCCCTGTAAGTGCTACTATAAATTGTCTTTAAGCCTGATGCAACTAATCGAACATTTGAATTTACATATATTTATGAACATTTATTTGTCTGTAGTTAATTTATGTTCTTTCCTTTGAAATGAATCCGCTTTTGACTTTTAAACACAGAATTGACGGAGTGGTTTAGCGTATCTGAATTGAAATTGTACCTCCTATTCCATTGGTACTAATAACCTTGCACTGACTGCACATTTGGCCTAGTCGTTTAAGTGGTCGCCACGCTACTTTCTTCTTCGGCAAGTATTTTGGGTTTAAATCTCACGTGAGACAACACTTTGTGTAATCCAGAAATTGTTATTCTGAGCCTATGTGTTCTTTGTGTCCGTTTCATGTATGTTTGTAAAGTCCCCCGCGACACAGGATGTATATTCCTAATCGGGTGATTTTCAATAAAACAAAACCTCTAAACTTTGTTCTCCAGTCTATGAATTTCTGATGAAATAGACACTTTTCAAAATAACAAAACAAAAATAGTACCAACAAGTACAATGTTGCCGCATGGTTGAAAACAAATCGTGAACAAGGTTTCTGAACTTATAGAATAACAAGATCCATTGTCTTTCTTATACATTAAATTCGTTATTATGCAACAATCAGTGAAAGGATTTGGTGTGAGATGCGTCGGCGCATACGTCAGCGTAGACGGGAACACGCGCCGCGGGACTCGACCTCACGAACTTGTTGATAAATCTATAGACGAATCAGTGTGCTTTCTATAAGTCAGCAGATTGTTGAAATGTGAAGGTTTTTTTTTTTTATTTTTGCCCAATGATTATTTGTATGGATTAAGTATTTCTCAAGCAATTGACAAACCCAAGGGATGTCTTGCAAGTGAGGTATATTAGACCATTAATTTTTTTCCTAAGGATAGGCATATGATATGCCGAGCAGTACATATGAATATGACGACGTTGAGTAAATTGTTCAAATATTATAAAATATGTTTGGTAAACAGCGTAGTGGCACAGAATACTTAATAGTAGGTATAGTAGTCGGTGTGTAGTAGGTATTTGTTTGATTCCGAATTCTCAATGTAATAGTGAGATATGCATTAATATCGCCGGCTTTTTTAAATGTTCTATAGCATATTTCACAGCGGTATCTAAACCAACGCAAAATAAGAAGACCACGTAAGCGCATTAAGGTGAGAAACTTCTCAATCTAAACTACCACTACGTGTCGGAGATTAAGTCGGCTATGACGATCCTGAGCATAGTCTGAGTAATTGCAGACTATAATACATTCAGTAAAATAAATAAGTGAACTACCATGTCTACCATCTATGGTAGTTAATATACTACGGTTGGTTGCTGGTATACTATGATGGTTCGTTTGTTTCGTGAAAAGTTAAGTCTATTTAAATATAGTTATATATGTAACTTTTTAGGGTAATGTAGTTCATGACTTGGAACCCTTATGATTTCGACATGTTCGTCCGATCTCGCCTTACCGTTGAAAAGGTTAGTGCTAGAAAGATAAACCTTTGCATGAATATGTGTTTTTATTACGTCCATAAAGTGCAAAAATAAAATCACGAAAAAAAATTCTTTATGGCTACCTCACTTACAAGTAAAGTGGGGATTTATTTTTTTCCCTGTGTGGGGTATCATTAAATATGTCATTTATAAACATTAGGAGGTTGCTATAACGATTTTTCGATTTATTCAATTTTAAAGCGCATTTTTTGTAAAATCAGGGCGTGTGTCGTTTCCCCTCTAAAAGCTAAACGGCTGGCTTAAAGGTTTTGATCCAGATTAAGCAAAATATCAAAATATATAAAAAAAGTATGTACATTTTTTACAAAAACTGAAGAATCCAAGCGGAAGTAGTTTACGGTTACGTTTGCATAAAATTAGGCTTTAAATATTAATGGCATCAACGTGACTCAACGATTATATAATAAACGTAACCGATAACTGAATTTTATAATTTAAATAATCAAGCTCGAGGCTAAATCTCAAAATTACTATGGCGCCACTATTTACGAACTATCATATCAATTTCTGTCGCGTCCACTATCGATAAAATCAGAACGCAATTACAATCGAATTAGAAACCGAACATTAGATGAAATCATATTATCAGTTATGTTGCGAATCGATTGCATAACCTGATTAGTACGATTTGTTTGTAAAGCAGAGAGTCCAGTTCAAACTATTTGAATCCAAATTATAAAAAAACTTTTTTAGTCTAGAAAAAAAAAATAGTTTTAAAAAACTAAACAAACACGCTTTTAAACTAAAAAGTAGAAAATAATTTTAATGTAACAAAGCGTGGGGCGACGCGACGTTATTGAAATATTTTCAGAAAGCACCCCACGCTTTGTTACATTAAAATTATTTTCTACTTTTTAGTTTAAAAGCGTGTTTGTTTAGTTTTTTAAAACTATTTTTTTTTTCTAGACTAAAAAAGTTTTTTTTTTAAATCTTTTTTTTTTTGAATTTATGTATTGTCATCAGTCCTCGATAAATCTACAAAGTTTGAACGAAATCTGGCCGTTTAAAGTGGGTCAAAATCGCGCCCAAAGGAGTCGGTTACAAACATACAAACAAACATACAAACAAACATACAAAGAAACATACAGGTGAAGCTAATATAAAGCGTGTAAAATAGGTACACACTATCTTACCCTCGAAACTTCTGCGCCTTTCAAAAGCTTTAATTTTTCCGGGTTTTTGCAACATTTTTGATTGATGTTCGTTTTTAGCCTTTAACATCCTAGATAAATGAGCTATCCAGCACTAAAAGAATGAACTAAATTAGTCCAGCAATGTACGCGTGTACGAGTATACACATATAGATAGAAATGATGGAATATAATTATTTAAATTAGGTATGGATTCCTAATACGAAACCGAGAGTATGAAGAGTACTACGAGAACTTAATTTGTTATAAGAGTAGAATCCAGAATGAGACATGTGTGTTCATTTGCATTGTTTTATGACAAGCTTAAGTTAAATTTTTACCTAGATTTCTCTTGAGAAATGTGAGTAGGTATATAAGAGTATAGTGTATACACAAAACTGATGCGTTTGTAAAACAAAATAAACAAAAATACTATAAAATGATTCAAATAAAATTTATTAAAACTTACAATGTGTTGTGGCCCATATTGGCCACAATGCGCCTACGTATGTATGTTTATATTTACTAAGTACCAATGTCATTTGTAAAACCTCAGACCACAAATGAATGACACATAAATGAAATTCTTGTACGTAATATATTATACTAAAGCCGGTTCCAAAAATAACGGGTCAGTCACATAAACCCGAATATCTCCCGAACTACGTATGCCATCCTAATGAAACGAAGACTGTTCAATTGAGAATTTAATTATACAGATAAAAAATAAAATAAAACTTAGTTACACCCACAATATTAATCTTAAATTAAAAAAAAACTAAAGTAGTCATATTTTTCTTAAGATTACATTTTTTTTATGATTGTTTTTTTGCTGTTTTTCATCACTTTCTTCATTTAATACTTTGTATTGCCTCCACGAGCTCTTCTGACAGCTTCCAGGCGATTAGGCATGCTGTACACCAAATTTCGGAGCCGGTGCTGAGGAATACCTTCCCATTCCTCCACCAGTGCTTGTATGAGCTCGGGAAGCGTGATTGGTGGGGGGTTTCGACCTTTCACGCATCTCTGAAGCTCGTCCCAGGCGTGCTCGATGGGGTTTAAGTCCGGGCTTCGCGCTGGCCACTGCATGAGTTCGATACCGACCTCTTCAAGGTAGTCATGTACAATTCTGGCGGTATGGGGACGCGCATTATCATGCATTAATATGCCATGCCGGTCCATCCTGGCCATGAAAGGACCTACATGTTCATTGAGGATCTCTTCCACGTACCTCTCTGCATTTAGAGTTCCATTTTGAATGAGCACCAGCTCGGTGCGGGCCTCAGCAGAAATCCCAGCCCAAACTTGTACGGAGCCTCCACCGTACGCCACTTTTTCCTCCACACACGCTTGATGGAAGCGCTCCCCTGGTCTTCTGTACACCAACTGCCTACCATCATGCTTATAAAGCATGAATTTAGACTCGTCCGTGAACATTACCCTAGACCAATCGTCTAGTGTCCAGTTTAGGTGTTCGCGCACGTATCTCTGTCTTGCAATTCGATGTCCCCGTTCCAGTTTGGGGCCATTTGCGGGCCTCAATGGTTTCAAATTTGCTTCAGCAAGACGTCTTCTTACTGTTTGAGCGCTTAAATTGCCACCTCCAAAGCGAATAAAGTGAGTTTTTAGACCAACAGCAGTTTGAAAACGATTTCGGAGCATTGTAGCCACCAGTTGTCTGTCTTCCCTGGCCGTTGTGCATCTTGGTCTGCCATTTCCTGGTCTTCTAAGGTGTGATCCGGTCTCTTGGTACCGCTGGACTACCCGCTGAACAGTCGACAAAGATACACCAATGTTTCTGGCTGTTTCACGCTGGCTCCGCCCAAGTTCCAAAAAAGTTAGGATTCTGGTACATTCCTCTAGCGTGACTGCCATGCTTCACCTCACAGAATAATAATTATGCACGTGGAAGACGTTCACGATATTTTTTTTTGTGACAGAATAGAAATGGAAAGCATCCATAATGACATGAAACAAAAATTTTGTTTTTAAAAATAGTCATTTTTTTAAATTTTGTTTTTCTAATGAAGTTTTTTTCATCAACCAGTTTAAATAATATGCTATTAGAAGCGCAACTAAAAAGTCTTTATTCTGTTTTTTATTTCATTGATCTAGCTTTTACAGTTCTGGAGGTATTTCAATTTTTGTGACTGACCCGTTATTTTTGGAACCGAGTGTAGATCAATTATGCAAAAATTGCAGCCAGTGGATAATGTCAAGAAATTAAATGTAGAACAGTCTTCATACAATTTCTTTTATCTTATTTATGTTTGATATAAAATTTAACAACGGGAAACTTGGTACAATTTACGTATCGTTATTATGTAACGCTCATTTAGATCTCTGAAGATTTTCGTTGCATTGTGACTCAAACGATGATGATACCTACCCAAGTTCACGAAGCGATACTAATAGCAGATAGCTCTATCCGTAATACATCGCGAGCATCTTAACCAACTAGTGATGTTATAGAATATCCGGAGCTCCGGACAGCTACGTAGATATTGATCAACTTCGTTATTTTAAGCTAAATTATTAATATGTTTAAACATCTCTTATCTAAAAAGAGCGCTATGATCATTATTTTGATTGTTATGTGGCTATATTATTATAGATAAAGAACATATTATGTAAACCATCTGGATTTTTAATCGAAATGTTTATTCAGTTGCGAATATTCCTGATAAAATTAGTTTTTTTTAAACAGAGATAAAATATGTTAACGGTGTTAGCGCGAAAAAAAAAATATCAATGATAGTAAATGTTTATAAAAAAGAAATTAGACATTTGTTATAAGTTTCTCAATTACAAGAATCATTCTGTTCAGTAGAAGCTTATAAGCTGACATACAAATCTATGTCCGGAAAACAATCCCCACGTCTCTATTGGCAACATCATTACCTCATTTACATCGGTTATCTGGATAACATCTGTGAGCAAGCGCAAGGTGATGATTTGCATTGTTACATAATCTTGTAACTGTAATGTGAATAATAGTTTTAGTTTGCATAAATTGACTGGTGCAATTTATTCCTTTTGCTTAAACTATGCATGTAATCTTTTCGTGTAAAATATATTGCAACCCTTCTACATATATTTTACGTCCAAAGAGGCATATGTTTAATAATACGCTTGATTTATTGATGGATGTACAAAATGTACAATAACTTATTACTAATATTCAAAGGTAATTAAGGTTTTAGGGGTAAACTCTGGCTCTACTGAACCGATGTTGAAATTTTTTTTACGTTGGTCTCGTCTTAAATAATGTGGCTTTCCCAATAAAATAATAATATTTGTCAGTGATATAGGGTATAAAAAAAAACTTTGGATGCCTGAGAGTCCGTGCCACCGGAGAGGCCACTTTGGTTCAGACGCCCCATTTATGCCGAAGCATGCTCTTTCACGTTAAAAAGGAGAAACCCGAAATCCATACAAACTTGGGCCTGGCGTTACAGTGCTAGAATTTGGTCATAAATTACAATATCTATGACGATTTCACGAGCCTAATTTTCAGGTCTCCCAGCAATGGCCAAATTGGTAAAATCAGACAATGTTTACATTTTAGGTTATGTTTATTGTTTGAGTTATTTTAATGAAAAATTGGCCAAGTGTGTGTCAGGCCACGCATAAAATAGGGTTATGTACTTACCCATAATTAAATCGTGCCCAATAGATAATTAATAATAATAATAAATATTTCGGACATTTTACACACAACGCCATCTAGTCCCCAAACTAGACAACTGATATAAATACATAAACATACTTTTTTTTTGTAAATACATACATAATATACATTGTTGTATTTGCTTATTATGTATTTCTTTATTTTTGTACGAAGTTTTCTAAGTCATCTTATTTCACAAGTTAGGCCTTTATAACTTCTAAAATAAAAAAGTTATCAAAACCGCTATAGTTTTCTATAACATGAAAAACACGATTTGATACGTTTGTGTTTTTCTATGGCATAGTCATATTAATATAAAAATGCAAAACTACCCTTTCATGCTATATTTAATGCTGCCAGTTGTAGATATTTTGAATTGCCGCCATTGTAAGTAGTTGTGTCACGATTCGCTGGCCAGACTCTATTTACATTGATTAAAATACCTATTAAAACAATCATTTATACTAAAAGAAAGAAGTATTATTTATTTATAACAGTATCGATTTCCACTAAATCGATCCCATTTTAGGAATGCTACGTTTGTGGAGCTAGTTACGTATATTGAAATAAGTGTTGCAGAGGTTTACAAACATTGTTTAAAAGAATAGAATTCTACTTATTTTCTACACTTGGCCATTGCAAATGAAGCTAAGATTTCGATAGGTTAATCAAGCAAAATAGACGAATTTTTTGGTACATATCCCATTCGTGTAACGCTTAGGCCCAGAATCGGGTTTCTCCTTTGCTAATTTGTATACCAACCTTCTTACCACTACTTTGAGAGCTTTTTGCTGTAGTCGATTCTACCGGGTCTGTTAAACTTCCGTTGTTTACATTTTTCCTTGACTCCGAATTCTTCAATGCATTACCAAAGTTCTTGCTCTTATATCTGTAATTGACTAACTTATAAAAAATATAATTTAGTAGTAAGTACCCGTGGCTACTCGGTTGTTATCATAAGATAAACCTCGTGAAGCTTAGTTAGAGGCCTGTGGACCAATTAAAAAAACATTCAAAAGCAAGATTACGTAGGTACAACGTGTTTATTGATTGATACTAGTGTATTGATTGGATGAAAGGTATATTGCGTGTTACGATTTATGACGTATTAAAAAAAAACTACTCACTAGATCTCGTTCAAACCAACTTTCGTTGGTAGTTTACATGGTAATGTACAACATATATTTTTTTTAGTTTTATCACTCTCTTATTTTAGAAGTTAGAGGGGGGGGGGGACACACATTTTTCTACTTTGGAAGTGTCTCTCGCGCAAACTATTCAGTTTAGAAAAAAATGATATTAGAAACCTCAACATCATTTTTGAAGACCTATCTATAGATACCCCACACGTATAGGTTTGAAGAAAAAAAAAATTTTGAGTTTCAGTTCCAAGTATGGGGACCCCCAAAATGTATTGTTTTTTTTCTATTTTTATGTAAAAATCTTAATGCGGTTCATAGAATACATCGACTGACCAAATTTCAACAGTATAGCTCTTATAGTTTCGGAAATAATTGGCTGTGACATACGGACGGACAGACAGACAGACAGACAGACAGACTTGACGAATCTATAAGGGTTCCGTTTTTTGCCATTTGGCTACGGAACCCTAAAAACGTCGATGAAAGTTACAACGAACTACAAGAACTTTTATCTGATGTTACTTGCTGATACGGAACCCTTCATGGGCGAGTCCGACTCGCACTTGGCCGCTTTTTTTCAATATTACACACGCGACTTTTTAAATCGCATTAAATATCATTATGTCCGATCAGAACAGATGGTTAAACCATCAATCACGAGTAAGTAGCCGTCTTGGAAGGACAGTGTGTCATTTTAATAATAATATTACACTCTTATGCGACTTTATAATCGATTTGTTCATTGTTTTTTTATTTTTTATGGTAATCTTTACATACAATAAAGATTTTAATATAAATTGTCTCTTTTAAGATACACAAGACTTGCGCAATTAATTTTGATAAATATTGATGGAAGCAGTGATGCGTAAAACTGTGTGTTATAGTATGATATTCTGACATTTAAACTTGTCCAGATTATGATATTATATAATGAGGTATAATGACTTGCCAATGTGAGATATAATACTGTAATGAAGGTTAAGTTATGTGCAGTAGCCGTTATGAATTTTGCACGTATCATTAATGTTAAAAGGATATTTTTTTTTTATTTTAGTTATACAATTTGTTACAGGGTATGTTTTATTAATCCTTCTATAAGTATTATTTCTCTTCTATTTTGCATACATATTGATACACATATTGACTTTGTGAATGGCCTAGTGGCTTAAGCGGTCGCCAATACACTTCCTACTGCGCTGAGTGTTGTGGGTTTTAATTCCACATGGGACAACACTTTTCACATTTCTTTTCAAATAAGTTAATTTACGTATGCCCTTTATAGGCACATAATTTATTTATGATGAGTTGGTAGGGTGAATTCATTAATGTAACATTTTGAAAGTGCCTGCAAGGATCTAAGTGTATCTATTCCAAATTGTATTAAATTTAAATCAGTATAGCGATTTAGCCTTTAAAATGTAACCAGAAAACAAAGTCATACTTACATTTTAATATTAGCTAGAACAAGCTGCTAGATTAGTAAAAATATTGTCTAAGTTACCTCTCATCATGAGTTATCTTACATTGAAAATGTCGTCAAAATCGGCCCAACCGTTCCATAGATTATAATTATCTGGAACAAACAAGTGCACAACCAAAAATGTAAAAATATCATTTGTTTATAAATGTAAGTACCATATATCTAAACTTTCATATGCATTCTCATGTTTTTACTGTAAACGGAACTTATTCGCGATAAAATTATTATTTTTTTGGTATAACCCGTTCGAATCGTCGGAAAATAGAAGGTATCGTAACCTTTTTAATTTTATCGCGAATAAGTCCCGTTTACAGTAAATCATGAGTATGTGTAAGTCTAAAAACTGTTTCATATGCATCTAGTGAAAAGCTGCTGATTCGAAATTACAAACAGATACTTATATTTTACGTATAGATAGATATGAAACATTCTCAGTCATTTTAGAGCCTCCATTCCTCGCTTTTATGTACAGATGAATTTATAGCAACCCGTGAAAGCTTAGCAAGCTTTGAATTATTGTTCCTTTTGCAATCAGAGCGCATCCGAGTTTGATTTATGCAATTTTCACTTACTCTTCATGGTAACGGATAGATCGTGGCTCTCACTGACCTATAACAAATCATTTGTTAATGGAATCTATACATCTATAAATAAATAAAATTGATGTGTCTGTTTGTAACTTGAAATTAACAGCTTATCATTTAATGTATTGAACGTATATACAGTATCTACTTACATCGTAATAGTACATTGTTCACCGAGGGAGGAAAGGAACCGATTACTAGCGAGGGAGCAGTTTGTGGCCCGAAGGCGCAGTCTAGGGCCACAATACTCCCGAGGTAGGAATGGGACTTTCACCCGAGTGCTACACAGTGGTTTATACTACACCTGTGAGGAACATTTAAAGTATTTATAAAATAAAATCAAAACGTAAGACACCATGTAAGACACAATTTAGCTTAGAATTTGACATAATATTCATAAATATTTCGCGCTTCCTTTGTTTTTTTTTATTCTTCACAAAAGCATGTCAGTGGCACGGAGATTCCATATTTAAATTATATGAAAACTCTTTGGGCAGGCGCGCGCCATAGATAAGATAACAGATGAGAAATGAAAATTCATACAACTTTCTCTCCCGCTAAAACACGTTAGAAATGGATTTTCATACATTTTTTCCTCCCGCTTATTTAGGTCAAGGAAAAGACTAACTTTCTCTTTTCATTTTCAGGGAATATTGACTACTGTTCCGATCAGGTGTAGTATAAAAGTAATTTATAAAATTGTTGTCTGTCTGTCTTTCTTTCTTTTTCTTTTTAAAAAAGACAACTCCCGCATTAGGAATATAAATTCCTGTGTCGCGGGGGACTTTACAAACATACATGAAACGGACACAAAGGACACCCAGACTCAGAACAACAAATTGTGAATCACACAAAGTGTTGTCCTACGTGGGATTTGAACCCACGACACTTGGCGTAGTAGGAAGCGGCGTGGCGACCGCTTAAGCCACTAGGCCAACCGTGCAGTGTCTGTTTGTACTGAATAATTTCTGGAACTTCTTTCTCTGGCAGAAAGTTTGATGACACAAAGAGTTACTAGGCTTTTTTTAAGCTAACTTCGCTCTGCGGTTTCTTGTGTCTTATAACAATTACCGCGAGTAATACCGTATGACTCAACTAGTATAATTATAACATATTGCGCTTTCTACCATTATCCTTCAGACGACTTGTGAATACAAAGATTGTTTTGACTATAACTTACATTGTAGAGACATACCAATTATGACACCAATTGATTCTTTATTCATCACTGAAGATTGTTTACGTTAGTATGAGAACTCCTTTGTAAATTATTAATAACTAACTGAGACCTGCGGTGTTGTCCGCGCTTATTTTTGTAAATCGCAACTAATGCCGCGGGACGAAGCTAGTCGAAAAAAATGGCATAAGTCACTCCTTATTTGATCAGCTTTCTGCCTGTGAAAGTCCCGTCAAAATAGGTCCCTCCATTCCGGAGATTAGTCGAAACAAACATACAGATGAACAACCAAAAAATTTTAAAAAATGTTTTTATTTCTGCAAGTTTAGTAAAAAAAAAAACGTTTAAAATGACAGACAGCTCAATTTTATATTCGTATAGATTAATATACTCATATATCTCTGTAATGATTATGAATTGAAAAGGTATGCCTTCAGTGTGGGAGGTCAAGCGACAATGTTAAAGCAACTGGATGACAGTGCCTTGTACAGAAACGCTACATACAGTAGTGCAATGAGATGGGTGTTGTGCCAGTGTTAGTTTTCAGTCTGTGTTTACGAAGAAAAAAATTGCAATTAAGTTAAAGTAATTAGTTTGTTTCTTTATAAGTAGTTTAGTAAATCTGTATGTGTATGTTTAAAAGTTAAAATATATTACAGATACTCCACATTCAATATAAGTATGTAAACTGTGTAAACTTAACTATCAAGACATCGTGGGATCGGCTGAATCGTGAAAAGTTACAAAAGTTGATATAAAGGTAATTTGTTCTACCTACCTAGTACTTAATTAGGATTTTATATCTTTCTATATATTATGATGTTTCTATAAATAAATAAAATTGAAAGTCATGTAATATCAAATGAGCAGTTTTTAACCGACCTCAAAAAAAAGGAGGAGGTTCTCAATTCGTCGAAAACTTTTTTTATTTTTTTTTATGTATGTTCAGCGATAATTTCGTCGTTTATGAACCGATTTCAAAAGTTCTTTTTGCACTGGAATGGGCGTAGCTTACAGGTGGTCCCATCGTCACCATATCGGGATCTGATGATGGGATCCCAAGGAAATCGAGGGAACTCGCTCAAATATCATAGGCACAATGTCGCGATTTGGGTACTCGGAATAGTTTTTCATTGAAGTCGGTTCCTTTTTGTTAAAATTATTATAAAATGTATACGAAAGTACACAAACGATTTACAACACTAACCGCGGGTCACACCAGGGGATCCAGCTACCATTAAAAACGAATGGAGAGTATTTTTATTATAGTAACAAAACTCAAACCAACTGTTTTTAGATTATCGTCTGTTTGTCTGTGTGTTTATGGACGCTAATCTCAGAAGTGATTTAACATATCTGGATACGGTTGTCTCTTTTGGATTGTAGTAAACTTATCATTAACCGTTTAATACAATTTGATTGGTAAACAAATAAAAAGTCTATATCAGTACAAAGAATAACCGTGATAATACGCGACATATAGCGAAGCTGCAGGCAAAAGCTATTAGTACGTAAAAATAGTCTCAAGCACTTGTCACTGGCGCCAAAGAGATGCTTTAAATATCAGCTTTTGCAGGGTGACGATCAATCGCATATCGTTGACGCATAGGTTTAATTTTGGTACCATAGCCGCTTTAGTTTTGTCATTAAATGTAAAAGATCTTCTAGATTTTTCTTGCTTTAGTATCTTCATCGTATTTGATCTTTTTATGTATCAAACACTGCTGTCGCTCAGTTATCAAATCGCGAGCAGCCGATGTGAGATCGAGTACCCATTTATAACCGAAGAAAACTGAAAAATAAATCTATTAAGATCAGTGCTGTACGGTCTGACCTGGAATCCGAACTGGAATTTTGTAGAAACAGCGATGTATAAATAATGATGTACGGTGATAAAGTAGGGGTATTGAAATATAGTGCTTTTACGCCAAGTTTTTTGGGTTCCAATCCCACAGCACACTTTGTGAGATTCATAAATTATTGTTCTGAATTTGGGTGGTCTTTGTGTCCATTTCATATATGTTTGTAAAGTTCCCCTCGATACAGAATGTACAGTTTTCTGTACGTTAAAGGAGCTAAAATCTTTAGCTTGAGTGTGGATTAGTTGCTACAAAGTACTGGAAGATAAATGGCTACTAACAAAATACACATTACCTGTAATGAAAAACTCTTGGTAAACATTCTTGTAACTTGATACTTTTGGTGTTAAGAAATTGTGTACTTACATTGCTCTAGCTTTATATTGCTCGAGTATTATCGTGATTTAGTACCTATTAGAAATATCTTAACAACTAGATTTTTATTTTTATTGATCAGATAGATACCTTTGAATCCTGTAACTGTGCGGATCTTCGTATTCAGGCTCCTGTTTCCACTGTATTTTTTATTGAAAATGAGGAATGTTAATAGTGATTGTGGTTGTCCTTGAATAAAACTTGTTAATTCCATGTTAATACCTATACGTTCGTGTGGTGACGCATTAAGAATACAAAGTGTCACCAACCCTAATCATTCCATGTGGGTGTCGTAAGAGGCGACTAAAGGAACAAAATAAGCAGCTAACATCACTGCCAAGAGAAGGAAAACTTGAAACAAACCCTTTACCAACCAGTCTGGCCAGCGTGGTATAGTAGGCCAAAACATCCTTTCAAAGGAGAGGCCTATGTCCAGTAGTGGACTGTTAAAGGCTGTTGATGATGATTGTTGACTATAGGCGTCGTAATGGCCCTACTAACTGGGACAAAGTCATTGCAAAGAGAGAGAGTGAAAAATTGAAAGAAACCCTATATGTGGCCAATGTAGCACCTACTCGTATAGTGCCAAAAAGTTATTTTTAGTGAAAGGCCTAATGTCCAGTAGTAAACAGTTAAAAGCTCTTATCGAATCCATTGATTTCTGGGATTTTGTAGCATATCTTCTTTTAAAAGAAAATATAAACGAAAGCGGTTCATGGTAAATTTTATTTATTGAGTCTATGTTTTAGGAAACGGGGCGTGAAAAAGCAACAAAGCCACTATACTTTATTGTCTGCATTCGCAGCAAGTGTGATAGCCTAGCTCTCACTCTTGGATTCCACTCCTGCTTTCCATCAGGCAGGGTAGAGTCACTTTGGTAGGATACATATAAAAATTGTGGAGGTAAATATTGGTGGCTTTAATGTTGTTTCTTAGAACCAATGGCAGTTATGCTTTGAGGTTTCTACATCTGTGTCATATATTGCTTCTACGTATAAGGTTCCTTAAACTTTCTACGTATAAAGAAAGTTTATCAGAAGTTATGAAGATAAGCAAAATAGTAAAAGTAAATAGCAAAGTAGTTTTGTGAAAGATTACTTTGTTAAAACGTTTAGTCAAAATAGTTACTTACGAAACTACGACTACATCAGTATCATCATAGACAAATTTCAAATAGATTAGCAAGAGTTTATAAAACTTATAATAGGGATCTATCACAAAAACTTGTGTTAAAAAATTAAAAATACTTTCTAGTAATAATACTTTTAAGTGTTTACTTTTCATTAATATGTGTATATCGTGTGTATGTCGGTTATCGGTGTAAAAAGTAGCTTATGTGATTTGTAGATAATTTAATTTTACATTCGTTAAAAAATAATAATATTGGTGTAGTGAAATAATATCGATGTTGAGGCATGAACGTGTATCAAAGGAACAAACAAACTTACAATCGCAATCATAATCTATAGCTAAGTAAGCTTTAATTCAATTGTAATTTATAACTACATATTTAGTCATTAAATATAAAGATATATTTAATGACTAATTATAGTCTAATAAGCTTATTCTAGATTCTCATAAATTATAGTCTAATAAGCTTGACTCCGTAAATCATCGGAATCTTTATTCGCTTGTCTTTCCTATTCTATTTACAAAGTATCTATAATTGCGATTCGCTATATTCAATAAAAGAATTTTCTACGGACGTCTGGCTAGGGAATATAAATAAATGGATTTGCAACATTGTGCACACTCGGCGTCGTTTAACTTCACGGTGTGTTAGTAACTGTCGTAAACGGAAATATTAATAATAGCTAAGCCTGAAGACCACCGCGTTGTATTATTGACACGTTGAAGTTCAGAAAATATATACATACCTACGCAATATATTTGAGTAGCTGAGTACCGCGGTTTTACCCGCAGTTATTAATGTGAATAACGGCGCTGTGCGAAGCTAGTCTAGAAAAAATGTTTAAGTTCCTTGTGTCATTAGCCATCTGCCAGTGAATGTCCCGTCAAAATCGTTTATTACTCCTTAGTATTGCCTGCGACATCTATACTGCTCTTTCAATAACACTTAGTTGGCTGCTGGTCGGTAGGTACTTCAACACAGCAACACTACAGCTACTTGAGAGAATAGATGGCGTTGTTGAATAATAAATAGTATTAACCGAGCAAAACTCCGTCACCCAGGTACTTAATTATGCAACATCAAAGTAATATATATAGCAAAATTAGTGAATTTTCAAAATATAAAAACCGTCCAAAACAGGATTCAATAATCTTTACTTATCATCATTTACTAAGATTTACGCTGTTGTCACATGTAATAGTAGAGTAGTACCCAAGGGCTGTAAGGCATCAATATTGCAGCCCGAGATATTTAGGCGCACGAGCGCAGCGAGGGCGCCTATAGTTCGAGGGCGCATTTGGTGCTTACACCCGAGGTAACTATTCTGCTTTACATCTCGATTGTGAGGTAAGTAGAAAAAAACCGGCATTATAAAAATAAAACATTGTTAATTGCTGCTTCAGCTTCCATTTTCATTGAATCGGGAGTGCAGCTTATATCTTCATCACTTGAAGAATTCATGTTTTTTCCTAATTAGCGCGTAATTATAAAAAAAAACAAAAAAAAAACAATATTTAAATTAAAAGGTTTCTATTCTCGCCTCTTTTTAACCGACTTCAAAAAAAAGGAGGAGGTTCTCAATTCGTCGGAATCTTTTTTTTTTTTTTTTTTTTTTTTTTTTTTTATGTATGTTCAGCGATAATTTCGTCGTTTATGAACCGATTTCAAAAATTCTTTTTGCATTGGAATGGGCGTAGCTTACAGGTGGTCCCATAGTCACCATATCGAGATCTGATGATGGGATCCCAAAGAAATCGAGGGAACTCCTCAAATATTGTCGCGATTTGGGTACTCGGAATAGTTTTTCATTGAAGTCGGTTCCTTTTTGTTAAAATTATCATTAAAAAGAAACAAGTAAAGAACTTTTAATTGTTTTTTTCAAGAATGAAATTGAGCTTCGCCGTTCGATATTTAAAATTGATGACTAATATACTCACACGAAGACAAGGCTGAATAGCAAAGCGACCTCTTTGGTCATTGGGCTGAATGCATGATGTCTTTGCCAGTAAGATGGTTAGATGTACGCCTTAGACTAAGAATGACCTAGACCGGTCATATGCGTGCACCCGTAAGGGATAGCAACAAAGTACATTAAATATTAATGTTGCCAGGTTAAAACAATTCCCCACTAATAAGGGAGAATCGTTATTCCGTTTACTGTTCCAAACGTTTTAAAAATCTGTCAAATATGGTTAGATTAGAATAGAAGGCCTTCAAAACGAAAGCTGAGGATGTAACCGGGATCAAGATTGATTACATTAAAAAAAAACATTTTTTAGAAGGTTATAGTATTTATTGGCCCTTAAATAAAATAAGTATGTTGAAGAAATTAGTTTAGTTTTCTTGTCTCTAGTTATCAGCATATTTTTGTACTGTAATATATCCTTACGTTCAAATATTTTTACATATAGCTTTGCTATTGCCACACCTTGTCGCCCAGTAGCCTTCAACCACATTTTACGCACATTTTCATCTTTTGGAAATCTGGAGGACATTATAACACAAATCAAATCAAATCAAATTAAATTTCCTCACCATATGGGGTAATTTCAAAAGGCTGATGCGTTATCCCTAAAATGCTGGTAACCTTGCAAAATTACCTTAACACATTAATGGTCATTCAAACTTTAGCTGTGACAACCTACGCAATTTGGTCGGATAATTACAAAATTTTCACACTTTAGAAACTAGTTTTTATCACTTATTTTCAATTATTTCTGCACATTAACAAACAAAAATTGATGTAATTAATCGTAGCTAATATTAAAAACAATATTAGGCCGATAAAACGCTATTTTTTATACTTACGTGTGAAAGGTTATATTTTCATATTTGCGTTCACTACGGCTTTTGCAGCCGAAAACACAACACTGTACCATATTTGTTAAAGTATCTGGGTTGAAAACAATTAGTTAAACTTAAAATCACACAGTAATTCACTCAAAAAGCCTTATTTTCACTCCTGATAAATTCCCGCTTTGAAATTTGTTTGACACAAATGTTTTGTGACAAACCTATACGGCGATAAGGACAAAAAATACGTATCTCTATTTTTCTCTAACACACTGGAAAATGGTATCGTTATCTCACTCTCTCGTGGTAACGCTTGTTGGCATGTCAGGTCTTGGTCATTCTTAGTCTAAGATGTACGCGCACTTTTTATAAGGAAGAAGCTTTTTTTTTTTAATTACTTACCGCCCTAGGGCTTTTCTAGCTACATTATTACCCTAGAGCGCTAATAAGTCACATACAAGCCCCATTTGGAGGTAATAAGAACCTACTTACCGAACATGAGAGATGTAAAACGCATTTATAATTGATAAGTAAAATCGAAAGTGCATGAACGGTACACTAGGTAGGTATATCTTCCTAGTTACATTGTTTTTTTCCTTAAAACTAAAAAAAAGTCTTCTCCATTGTATTTTGTTTATTAATTTATTCAACAGTTAGTTAAATAATTATGCTAAAATTAAACTGCAAATAGAAAGTAATCATAACCTTGAATCTCCACAAAGATGACAAGACATTTAAAGTTGATAGGCGTATCAATGCATCTTCACGCTTGTAAGCGTCTGTGATGCGAGCGCTTCAACATAATTATTACTATACAATGCGATTCTGTTGACCTAGGATTGCATTGCATGGACTAATATCATGGTTGCAAATAATAGAAAGGTTATTTAGAAGACACTTACACAATCAGGATTTTTTGTGTGTATATTGTCAGAATGAATGTGACATGTGATGTGAAACCATCGCAATTAAAATATAATAATGAGCCAACAGACATACCTAGTTTAGCACGCTGATTGCCAAATCTTAAATTTTGCTTCGGCTGTGGCAGTAACGATCCAACATAAAGCCTAATATGTATTTACATATTAATCTGTTGTCTGAACATGATCGAAACGCATACGCAACGCAAGTCGTTCTCGATATAAACAGTGAGTCTTTGTAATAATTTAACTTTGTGGCAATTAATTGTGGTCACTATGACCAAAATAGAGAACCGTAAATACATTTAAATTGAATATTTTTTAACAATGCATATTTTACAATATTTATCAAACACTTATCAAAATTGATACATTTGTCACTAAGTATTGAATGTAGATAATTTGGACGAATAGTTTTAACTCATATCATATCACGATATGACTGAACCGAATGAAGCAACGTTTCCGTCAGATTTTAATGAAATTTGCTATGGAGATAATTTGATTCCAAGGCGGAGCCGAGGGCAAAATCTAGTTGATATATAACTTTTATATTAATTTATTAACTTCAGCGTCAGTTTAAAATTTAACAGAGATAACCTGTAACTTTTTAAAATGTGAACATTGACTAAAACCATTGTTAAATAAACGAATACAAATTACACGCAAATTCCCTCATCATCAGAACAAAACAAAAAAAAATGTAAACCGTTTGGCACCCAGTTCCCATATCTGTGTTTTCGTATCACCAACGAGGTAAACGAAATCACTTCTCGGGGTATAATTGCCTGTAATGCCCGTATCATTTTATTCATTCACGATCTGGTTTACTTGTGTTACGCTTGCTCCACTTGCTTTACGCTTGCGTAATTATTTACGCTCGTAATTGACGTGCCGTCTTGTCGATGATATGAACTTGTTTTTATTAAGGTAACCAAAAGTACTGCATTTATCTGAATAAGGCACAATACTAAATTGTGATTCGTGGGTTTCAATTTGAATTACCTAAAAATATCAAAACAACTAGACAACAAGTAGACTATCTCAAATTAAATTAAATCACAAGGAAGATAACATCTAAATAACAAATACGTTTTTTATGTAGAAATAGTCTATCCTTGAGAATTTTTGTTAAATAAAATATTACAACTAGGGCAATGAATGTGTCGTTTCCCTGTAAGTTTTATTCTAAACTTGTTGATTACTTCATTTATATGTTATGATCACGATGTAATATCCTTTCTAAAAGACCTTCATAAAGCATTGAAGAATTTTTTGTTGGAAAACACGATCAATTTGAATGGTTACTCTATTGTATATGTACAAGAAAAATCGTAGCACAATCGTGCCTGACTAGCTGTTGTTTTGTCTTCACTCCAACAGTGTCATTATTTAACTATATACTGATCGCAGGCATCAATGTACCTACCGTCAGATCACCCGTCAGATCACCCGTCAGCTTTTTCCCTGTACCTTATATATTTACTAGTTATGTAGGCTATTGCCGTGCACCGTTGGATGAAAGCCACAAGTCCTACACGACTTGATATAATTTGTCTAGACTGCATTAACAAAAAACATTATCGCTTATTACTCTAGTAAATATAAATTCCTGTTATAATAATCTCGAACATTTCCGAACTCCAGTGAACTGACGTGAATAATTTTTAAACTGTTGTTAGTTGCACCGTCTAATATTTTTTATCACTTCCTATGTATTGATCAAGGATATTCGTGATAGTTCAAGTGTTAATTTTTGTACTAATGTGTTCTGACTTACGTTTGATACCTATTTCTAAATATGCAAATCACCCTTAACGATTCCTGCGGTCTTCGAGGTTAGCGGCATTCAAATGGCGGAAGAAAGAAAATTGGTAACCGTGACGTACTTGGTGTTAGGGCGATTTGTTTACGTCACATTCAGGGAGTAAAACTGACTGCTAAACCAGCTACGGTGAGCCTCGATACTGTATATTGTGTTCCTGAACAAGTGTCACAGATGTTAGTCGTGAGCGACGGTGGCATCTTTAGTGGGTTAATTTGCTACAGATAGCGGCCATGATGGATTGTTTGACGCGGCTGTATGCGCACGACCCACGCCCTCGGTCAGAGGTTAAACGCCCACTTTATGCACGATCCCTTCGTTGTATTGATTTTGCAGTCGATCACGATCATAATCTTGTGCATATCTTATGTTAAATATGGCGATGGTTAATAATATGCATAAATCTTCTAAGAATCAATGAAGATGTCTTTCAGTTCACCAGTTATGCCGTGCAGTTCAGCCAGTTTTCAAATAAGACATCACCAGAATGTCATAAATTAAAAGAATATACATAGTTATTTGTTTTCTTCGTTAATAAATGTTACGATACAAAAGGAAGCATGTTGTTTGCTATACGTATGAGTTTCAATATGCTTCTTTCTGCGGGAAGCAGTTTATCGGTACCTTCTCCACTGGCATCACGCGCAACACAATAATTGTTACTACTAACTCCTCTATTCCTTTCCGATTGAACACTGGAGACCTCTTTTCGAAATGCAAAAATATCACAATCTTCACACAGTTTTCTGAGGGCGTTTCTATAATCGAAGTTGGAATCTTCCGTTTTACTTTCTTTTGCAACGGGATTAACATTAAATAAAATTGTGTTGTAAATGAAGGCTGCATTTTATTACTTAATGACTAGTAATAACTCAGTGAGCAAGAGGATGTATTTACTAGACACCAGAGTAAAATTCGCAATTTTCTTTATGGATATATTATCTAATGACGGACGTAGCGATTGCAAAATCTGAGATTTAACATACGATAAGAAGAAAATTACTATCGAAGGGTCCTATTAAAGCGGTTCTCTCATTTCCTTAGTCGACGGCACTGACAAAGTGTAGGCCTAGTTGTAATGATCAGCTTAATGTTGACGTCCGTTAATCATTATCATGAATGAAACACTGTGCTTTCATTATCAATTCAGATACTACTCCTACTAGTATAAAAGTAGTTGAAGGAGAAATTGATTCACGGATGGTACAATTGTTTTGTGCACGTATCACTTTATGTCTGGAAAACTTTTGTAAGTATGTATGTTAGCTTCACAGCATTAACTGTCAAGAAAATCTTTAATCAGAATTATATGCCTAAAAATATAGCTCACAAATTGAATTGAACTTTTGTTAAAGCCACTCAACGCCTTTCTCTTTGCTTGAGTGGCTTAAAAAGGATCTTATCTCAGTGACCCGTCTCAATTGCGTTACTTACAATTTCGATTTATAACAGTCGCAAGTTGTCGTTGCACACAACGGTATTTTTGACCGGTACTTCTGATTTACCATTGGCCGGTTCATTGTTCGGTAACCCCACGTAAGGAGAGCAAAATGTCCCCTATAAAATGAAACGATAAATAAGTAATATTATGATGTCGACATAGTCGTAACTACCGATTTTAATATGTGTTCAAGTACATTATTTACTGACTATTGATATTGCAATATTTGAATCAGATTGTATTTAAATCATTGGCTGTCTGCAATCGTATTTGTGTTTGACAAATTTATTGGTGTTATCACATTTGCACCTTCCGAAACATATTTCAACAATTGAATAGATTCTTTATGGAAGTGCCTTCGGTGCTATCTGGATTTAATGACTCACTTCATAATAGTGTCGTTACTATTGTAATGTTATGACTTATTTTACCTTATTCAGAAACAGCTTTGACGTGTTCGACTGACTACAAGATTGGTCTAGTGGCATAGCGGATATCACGTCGCTTTCTACTGCTCCAATTTTTTGGGGGTCAAATCCCACATAGGACACCACCATGTTTGATATTCAAATTGTTGTTCTGCGTCTAAGTTTTCTTGGTGTCCCTTTCGTGTATTTTTGTAAAGCCCCCTGCGACGCAGGAGGTTTATTCCTAATGCGGAAGTTGTTTTTTTTAAACTGTTTTACTTAAGTTACTAATCCTAAGTAATGCTGAAGTCGATTTCTTTTGCTACCAGACCAATCAACTTGAAATTTTACATTACTTTTTACCGGGTTTCAAAAATATTCATAGTAATAATCTTAATTCTACACTTACTTTATCACATAAAGAAACTGAATTACCAGTAGGCAATCGTCATCAAATTGGCCAAATGTCTTAAATATATCCATCTCTTAATATTATTGTTACGGGAACTAACGCGATCACTTATTAAGGTATTACATACCTCTGATTTGCCTGACGTTTCGACCAGGTTGCACTGACCGTGGTCACAGGCTGACCACGGCCAGTGCAACCTAATTCCTAATTCCCGTAACAACAATATTAATTATCATGGAACGCGAAAGTTTAATAGTTAGTATATCCATCTCTATCAAAACTTAACCATAATCTTTGCTTAGCAGTCACTAAAAGGATTTAATGCACACATTTTAAATGATTTTAAACGAGATAACATAATTTCACGTAATCGTACTAAACTTGGTGTGTCATTTGTTTTTAGAGCCCTAATCTAGAAAGTGTAGTACACCAACCATTACACGACGAGGCCACCCCCGTTTTGCAGCCGCTATCTAAGCATGTACTTTGTATTTATTTCCTCATGCAAATGATTGCAAATAACTGCTTTCGTCAGCATGGTAGCTAAACCTGGCCACGTGCATGATCTTTTATATTACATCTATTGTACTGTATCAGTTTTGGTGTTATTTTAATTTAATCTTTCCGTTCTGTGATAATACGCAAATTTCATACAACGTTAGTTTGAGTTATACTGAGTATAGACTCAAACTGTGTCTGATCATTTAATTCCCTTCAAAATGGTTGAGTTGAATGGTGCGGATCCATGCGTCATGTTCGTGAACGGGCGCTGTCAGTTGTGACTGGTCATCTCTTAGTTGCCACGGCTTATTTGAATTAATTATTTTATTTTTCAATTGTATTTTTGTTGTACTATGGACACTTTTAACGTGCACGTCTTGCTACATCGTTCTCACATAATGTACCATCTCAACATGAATGATGCAACCATGATTTTGTAAAAACATTTTGATTTAAAAGAGTGTCCATGGAGTTTCTTGCCCGTTCTTCTCCATAGAGATCTACGCTAGGGAATGGGCAACTACAGTACTTTCACAGTTTTTATGTCTTGTGACTGGGACTGTAGCTACATTTTTGTTTCGACAATTCAAAAGTACCTGTAACTGGCCTACTTGAAATAAATGCTTTGATTTTGATTTTGAAACATTTGACGCCAACAAAGTAAATCAATAAAAACCAATATTGAACCATTAAACATATACCTATACAGTACTGCTAAACACATCCACAAACTCTTTAAAAACTGGTCATTTGGGCAGGAAACGTTTTATAACATCCTCTTTCCGCTTTTAAGGTTATCCAAATATATTTTCAAACTGTAAATGTAATATAGACGACCTAAAAAAAATTTTTCAATTGGGCATCGCAGGAAGGATTACAATTATCTATATATACATTTTACACTTCTACCTCTTGCCGTTTGCCTTTTGTTTTACGGGAGCCTCCTTAAATAATTAATATTTTATTCTGTTTTTTAGTATTTTTGGTTATAGTGGCAACAGAAATATATCATCTATGAAAATTTCAACTGTCCAATTATCACGGTTCATGAGAAACAGCCTGGTGACGCACAGACAACGAATTCTTAGCAATAGAGTTCCGTTTTACCCTTTAGGTAGGGTCCCTAAAAATTACATGCAATTTGCAGACTTGTGTGTGAACAAAATGTTCCTCCGTGAATTTACAGTTGTGGAAGGATCACGGATTACTTGCCTATACATCTTAAGTTTCTGGTTTACATGCATAGGTACTTTGGAAATTGGATAAACGGCGGTTCAGTGAAATGCGCCAACGCTTTTATCTGAGGCAAGCTTTTTCTTATCTCAGGTTCGCCATTCTAACTTTTCAGAGTCAAGGCTTTTGTAGCAATCAAAGCGGTGAGCGGATTAAAATTAAACTTCTGACTAATTGAATTCTTCCGTCTCGTTAAGATATTGGCGATTTTTTACCGTTCTCATAACGGAGATTGGTCATTAAAACCAGCGCTATTACCGGCTGGTATATTTTGGAAGACATCAATATATCAAAAATAAGAATATTATTTTTAATGCTTCCTATGTTACAAGGTTAATAAAATTAGTTCTACAATAATTTTAACAAAAAGGAACCGACTTCAATGAAAAACTATTCCGAGTACCCAAATCGCGACATTGTGCCTATGATATTTGAGGAGTTCCCTCGATTTCCTTGGGATCCCATGATCAGATCCCGATATGGTGACGATGAGACCACCTGTAAGCTACGCCCATTCCAATGCAAAAAGAATTTTTGAAATCGGTTCATAAACGACGAAATTATCGCTGAACATACATAAAAAAAAAAAAAAAAAAAAAACGAATTGATAACCTCCTCCTTTTTAGGGTTCCGTAGCCAAATGGCAAAAAACGGAACCCTTATAGATTCGTCAAGTCTGTCTGTCTGTCTGTCTGTCTGTCCGTCCGTATGTCACAGCCAATTATTTCCGAAACTATAAGAGCTACACTGTTGAAATTTGGTCAGTCGATGTATTCTGTGAACCGCATTAAGATTTTTAAATAAAAATAGAAAAAAAACAATACATTTTGGGGGTCCCCATACTTGGAACTGAAACTCAAAATGTTTTTTTTCATCAAACCTATACGTGTGGGGTATTTATGGATAGGTGTTCAAAAATGATGTTGAGGTTCCTGACATCATTTTTTTTTAAACTGAATAGTTTGCGCGAGGGACACTTCCAAAGTGGAAAAATGTGTGTCCCCCCCCTCTAACTTCTAAAATAAGAGAGTGATAAAACTAAAAAAAATATATGTTGTACATTACCATGCAAACTACCAACGAAAATTGGTTTGAACGAGATCTAGTGAGTAGTTTTTTTTTAATACGTCATTAATCGTAACACGCAATTTATCTTTCATCCAATCAATACACTAGTATAAAAACTTTTATATGATGTTACTTGCTGGTACGGAACCCTTCATGGGCGAGTCCGACTCGCACTTGGCCGCTTTTTTTGAAGTCGGTTAAAAAGATGAAGACAAAAGAATAAAACTTTAAAAAGTAAAAATAAATCTACTTTGAAAGATTACAATAAGTAATGTTATCGTAGGTTTAGGATAATTACAATCTAATGATCATAGGTTTTAACTTCCTTCCTTCTGTCCTGACAGTCAAAACTTAATATTCAAAGTCAAATAATTTAACTACCCTGACTGCCTGGTTGCTTTAGCGGTAAGCGCGACTACAGATCATGAGGTCTCGTATTCGATTCCGGGTTGGACTGTTGTTGAGTTTTTCTTACAAGAAATTTTTAGTTGCAGCCCTGAATATAAACAATGTCGGTGTTTCATGCCCGTGCCTCGAAGAGTTCGTTAAGTCATCGATACTGGCTGTCACTCTATGGAAATTATCATCGGAAAGCCAGTGCCCTCAAATATACTGAAAACTATTTCAACCTTCGAATTCTGATTCGCCCTTGGGTTGGCAAAGGTCCGATGTCAGATCCTTCGTAAAAAACTGATATTCAGGTAAAATCTGTTGGACTAGTAGCCGATCCCAAATAATATTGGGAATAGTAAAGTCTAGGAAGAAGAAGATAATTTATATGATCTACCATAAACGTTATTGGTAGCAAGACTTGTAGTCGTTAGTCAAATGTTCGTCCTACTCAACGGATTATTAGATTTCTCGTTATGATCGCTATTCGCTAAAGCTTACTTTCTGAACGTTTCTTACACTTGAGGGAACTGACCCTATCTTATAGAGTTTCCTTTCGAATTGCCCTTGATGGTAATCTTCAACTAAGTGAATGTATTCGCAGTGAAACTTATGAAAGTCTTGGATGTAATAATGATATGCAACAAGGAGTGCCTTTGCTATCTGTTATTGTCCGTTTTCAGTTGTTTATATCTAACATGCAACATTAACTGCCGAAAAAATATCCGCATGTGAATTATTATCAGATGAAATCATATTTCACGTGAAGTAATTACGTTGGTAACTTAATAAATGAGTTCATCCAACGTCGGTTTTCCTGAAATTGAAACACACTTTTTATAAATTGAAACCATATTTCACGTGAAGTAATTACGTTGGTAAATTAGTATATGACTTCATCTGACGTCGATTTACTTACCTGAAATTGAAACGCACTTTTTTAAAAGAAAAAATCTGCATTAGGATAGATCCTGTATCGCGGGAGGCTTAATAAACGTTTATGAATCGAACACAAAAAGCACCCAGACTCGGAACAACAATTTGTGGATCACAAAAAGTGTTATTCCCATGAGGGATTTAACCCCACAACAATTGGCGCAGTAGAAAGCGGCATGGCGAGCTATGCTAGCTATGAAATACATTTTGTTTTGTATATATAAGATATTCTAGTTACGTTACTAGATATTAATAACATAAATAACATTACCCTATTACTGTCAAATTACGTCCGCTGATGCAACTTATTTATTTACATAATTTATGTATACTATAAATGCTTCTATTCCTTCCTGTTCCTAATCAATTTCTTTGCAGAAATTATTTGATATTTTTGTAGTTTAATTAATTAATTAAATAATTATTTATTTAGTTAATTTATTAATTGTGTAAGAAGATATGGCTAGAGTGGAAGGATAAAGCATACTGCACCAACCCCAAATAAAATTGGGATAAGGGTATGCAGATGAATAATTAAAAAAATCTAACAAAGTATTTCGTAAATAAAGTGTTAGGTATACGAGTAATTCAAATATGAAATTTAAAAAGTAATAAATAAAAACTTAAATAAAAATCTAGTAAATAAACCATCCAACACATGACGTATTTAACAGTGAAATATAGCCCATCATTACAATACCATTAAGAGTAAAAGCATACAATAGGTGAAGTTACCGAGTTCTAATAACAAATCACCATACCGTGAACACTTCATCACTGCAGCTATTAGCATTACCTCCGCCTAACATTTATCTCCTGGCTACCTGTCACACATTGCACTCTACCGTGAACAGTCATGCTGCGTGTTGGTCGCAGTGTGGGCGCGCCTTTGTTAACGAACAGACATGACGATTGTGCTTAAGCGTTCGATTTTATTGGATTATAATTTAGACACTTGACTAGATTATTGTTACAAAATATTGTACGAAAAAATAATAATTACTCAAATAAGCGTTATTTACGCTTATTTTGACAAACATTAGTTTTTTTATTTCAAAAGCTTTTCGAAGTGATTCTCTGAGCCTGTAAAATGAAGAGAAGAAAGCAACCTCAAGCAATAAAACTCCCTTGGACATCTAGCGTATAATATGTACTTAATTAAAAGCTAAAATAATGTTTTATATTAAAAAATACAAAGTAACACTGTTTTTCAAAACAGAAAAAACGATTGAGATTGGAAACTGATTTTAAACTAATGCTGTATAAATACACTATTTCAATAAAGATAAATTATTACCCTCGTATATACAAGTTAGAGATATTAAGTATATATTTTTGCGATAAGAATCCGCTGTAACGAAGAAAATATTACAAACATTCCCGCCATAGGAATCCCAATTAGATCTTACCTCATCGCTTCAGGGTAGATATTGGCATAGGCTTTCTAAATCTTCCTTAGATTTAAGTCCCCGTGGGTGGGCCAGGAAGTATCTGTGGTACACCCACGGGCTTTCATCGCCAGTGATTCATATAGGCTAGACGCCAACTATATTACCGTCGCGACCATCTGTCTGAGCACATTAGCTGGTTTACTCCGAGGTGCCGGTGGCAGATTTATTTACCGGAAATTCTACCAGTTGTTAATTGCAAGGTTATTACTATTTCCATTTCGAATTGAATTGATAATAGTAAACTTGCGCGGAATGGTCTTCTTCCAAAGAATAATAAATAAATAATTATATATTTCGGACATGTAACACAACCGCCATCAAGATTCAAATTAATCAGAACGTGTACTATGAAAGCTAGATTGACTGACAAAATATTTATATACTTTTTTTGTTGTAAATATATACATAGTATACATAGAAAAAACCCAAACTCAGAAGCAAATATCTGTAGATCATACAAACATTTGTTCCGACCTATGATTTGAACCCCAGACCTCAAACTCGTAGGAAGCTGTAGAAGTACCACTCTAAAAATATGAAGTTTTTCTGATTAAGGAGGTGTGGGACATTGCATCACTCAATAATTAAGACGGAAAGAACCTTGTCACGTAATGATCTCGGGTGTTAGGGTAACAAAAATGTCATTATCTCGACATAACATAAATAATTCGTCACTAACTTCGCGTATGATATAAATCTCATACCAATCAATCCTTTTCTTTAACGCCTCTTTAAATAAATTGTCAAAGCTTTCGACACATTATTATCATTTGCGCTCAAGTTATAGTAAGTTGACGCTAACGGCGCTTTATCTTAGTTCACGATTCTGATAATCTGATATCCATAGATATAACTCATGTTTGCCGATAACGGAAAACGGGTGTAAGCAGCCCTAAGGATATTTTTCACTGTACGACTTAAAGGCAAAATTATAGGCTTTTTACAACTTAATATGGTCGTCGTTGGGTTCAAATCCCGGGTCGGGCCAAAAAGTGTTTTTGGGATTTTCTTAGGAAATTCCTAATAGCTGCCCGGAGTTTGAAAGTTTGGCGGTGATTCACGCCCGTGCCTCGGAGAGCACGTAAAGCCGTCGGTCCCGGTTGTCATGAACATCCTATGGCAATCGTTATTGGGAAGTCAGTGCCCTCTAATATTCTGACAACTAGTTCAATCTTCGAATTTTAGTTCTTCCTTAGGGTTGCGGAGGTCCGATGCCAGTCGCTCCGTGAAAAAACTGAAATTCAGGTAAAAGCGGTTGAACTAGTAGCCGACCCCAAATAAACTTGGGAATAAGGCTAGGAAGATGATGATGGTCGTAAATAGGTGATTAACATCACTTGCTGGGGTGTAGTAAGACCTTGTAAACGTAGGTTAAAGTTAAAAGATCTTAAAGTTCCTTAATAACGATAGAATACCTGCTACACCAAGTTCACCTTTCTTCTTCTGTATATCTCTGCCTGATGGAAAGCATGAGTAAAATCCAAAAAGTATTGGTCACCATCCTCATTGTGAGTGCAGACAATGCAGACCATGGTTGTCTAGTGAGATACTTCACATCATCATTAATTAATCAATAATTATATTTGTCAATTTCAGTTTATTATGTTTTAATAGATCAGGGTCACGTCCAAATATTAATGAACTGAAAAGTTCCGCTATTTATTCCAAACGAAGCATTACTTCAGTCTACATTAGATTGCCATTTGTTTACTTTTCAATAGTTATTTAAATATGTTGGTGTATTTTAATTTCGGACTCTATAATAGTTAAACAATGAATATTTAGTTAAAACGCTCTCGCTACCGTTATTGTATCACACCTTATGCCCAGAGCAAATCAAAGCCCAGTAGCGGTACACTTTCACTGCGCGCCCCGGGAACACGAAATTCGACTAATAGTTTGAATTATTACTACATCTATACTTATGGTTGCGGCTGCGCATGTCTAGGATTGCGGTGAAAGCCTCATTCCGATATTATTACCGACTCTATACTAAGTCTTAAACATTTCTATTTGTGTTAAATTATCACTACATAGTAACTTTTGAGAATACAATTATTCTCGTATCGACTCAAATTGAAGATGAATTTAGATGTTGTTGTTTTTAGGTTTCTTTATCCAAAGGGTACAACGAAACTCTGCCGTCTTAACTTGGCATTTATTTAATGACATTAGATTTATTAGTAAATAGTTAAAATAAATAGTTTTTATTTTGTAATGTGCAAGTATGTACCGGTAAAACGTCTACATTCTTCAAGAGTCGTACAGCAATAAAATCATTCCCAGTATGTTTCTTTTTTAATTTTCAGACAATGGTCAAGTTGCCTTAAAATGCCTTTGCTTCCTTTTTATAGTGCATTCATTGAAACTCGGTGTTCTTTATTTGTATACTTTAAAAAATGCAGCACTCAGTCACAATTTGCATCCACCATTGTTTCCAGTAGGTTATCCATTATTTCCTGTTCCTGTGTTTCGTATTGGTTTTTAAATTACGATTCTTGTAAGACGTGGTTATGTTAATGAAAAAAATAGTTATAACAAATTAGACTGTACTTTTTTTAAAGCTTTACTAGAAGGAGTGGGGTACCTATAACTAACTCCATCTTAATATTAAGTAGGGATTTAAGCCAAGGTGAAGGAAATTAGAACTCTTTATAAAATTTTGCTAGCTTCAAACTGTTGAAACATAATTATAACCTAACTCAATTTAAACTAGTTGAGCCCTACGGTGTTGTCTATACTGTAAAAAGTACAACAACAACCGCGAGAAACTGATATAAAAGAAATGTAGCCTAATTAACTCCTTATCTCATCTGTTATTTTTTTTATTTAAAATTATAATATCTGTGTGTCGTAATAAATATAGTATGTAGCTATATTATTGTGGCGGGAGTCAAGGACATTAATCTTCATAAATACATGCGAGTTACAAATAGCAAGTACGATTATGGCTTTGTTGCCAAGGTTTAAACGGCTACTATCGCATTGCAGTATAACAAAAATGCACAATTATATTTTTCTTTCAAAACTGTAATAATTAAATAATTACTTGTGATTACATCTGTTTTTTTTTAAAGAAACATGTTGGGAACAGTACGATCAGACAATTTTTTATTAACAGCATATTATAGTATAGAAATAATTATTGTTTATAGATTTCAGTCACACATAAAACATACATCAGTTTAAAAAGCGGCCAAGTGCGAGTCGGACTCGCCCATGAAGGGTTCCGTATCAGCAAGTAACATCATATAAAAGTTCTTGTAGTTCGTTGTAACTTTCATCGATGTTTTTAAACTAGTGTATTGATTGGATGAAAGGTAAATTGCTGTTTACGCTTTATGACGTATTAAAAAAAAAAACTACTCACTAGATCTCGTTCAAACCAATTTTCGTTGGTAGTTTACATGGTAATGTACAACATATTTTTTTTTTAGTTTTATCACTCTCTTATTTTAGAAGTTACAGGGGGGGGGGGTGGACACACATTTTTCCACTTTGGAAGTGTCTCTCGCGCAAACTATTCAGTTTAGAAAAAAATGATATTAGAAACCTCAACACCATTTTTGAACACCTATCCATAGATACCCCTCACGTATGAGTTTGATGAAAAAATTTTTTTTGAGTTTCAGTTCTAAGTATGGGGACCCCCAAAATGTATTGTTTTTTGTCCATGTTTATGTGAAAATCTTAATGCGGTTCACAGATTACATCTACTTAACAAGTTTCAACACTATAGCTCTTGTAGTTTCGGAAAAAAATGGCTGTGACATACGGACGGACAGACAGACAGACAGACAGACAGACAGACTTGACGAATCTATAAGGGTTCCGTTTTTTGCCATTTGGCACCGGAACCCTAAAAATGTATGCCTCTTTCTTAACTTACATATTTAGTTTAAAAAAAACTTAAACAGGAAATTCGTTATTTAAATCGTAAGAATCGCTTCCGAAATGCACGAAACGTATGTACATATCTTCTTGCACTTTTTGAGTTATAGTTCTAAATCAATCATAAAATAAATATTCTCGAACATTATTTAACTCTATCAAAACGCAACCCTTAGAATGATCAGTACTGCACCGCATCAATGCTAACAAAAGACCAATTGATTTCTGATGTAGGGCTTGGGCGTTTTACACACAAAAACATATTACAATTTAAATCGTCGAATTGATGTATTGGCTTGGTGTATGGCTGAGGTTCTTCTTCGAATATAAATGAATCGTTGTGTCAGGGTCAGGGTGGCCAGTCGCCGTGTTTGTAGTACCAGTTTTTGTCAGTCATTTCAAGAAATTTATACGGTCTTATTTTTTGCAACAATTCGTTGATTCTGTATTGTTTTATTTGAATTGTGCGGTAAATTACCGTTGCGTACTTTTTGTGATCGAATTGTGGGTTTAAATTCTGAAACTGTGAGTTTTTACACTAAATATTTAACTGTAAACTTTGATATTGTGAGAAACGTGAATTGACAGACTGAAGCGTAACCTTAACTTGTAGTTAGTAACGCTGGCACTCAATACCACTAATATTAAGAGTGTTTTTATCTTGTGAGGTATGTATTTATTTGATGTCCTTTCTTTTTGAAAGCGTAATCACTCTTGATTTTCAAGCACCGCGCAATATTGACTTTCTAGATCACGTTACTAAGCAACACTCTAATGTATGTAAGGGGGGTTACTTTCTGGAATAGCGGACTGTAGTTAATTTAATAGATGTTGCCTTGGCCCCAATGTTCGTAGCCATAAACTCAGTGTTATATCCCTCGGCTGCCATAAAGGTTAGTCAAACATTGTAAAGGGTAGTAAATATTAACTATTAGTTTGCTAGAAGGAACTACTCTATTGTTATTTGAGGTATTAACTTCTGAAACGCGTGTAGATCAACAAGCTTTTTAAATAAATTTCTTTTCAGTGATGCCAGCTTTTTAATCAATATTTTTTCTACTAATGTGCACAACTCTGTCCTCAATCAATAGACAAAAAACATTAAAGTGTCGGGTGTTTCTGACTCGATGACTCGTGTTTTTTTTTCTATGAAATAAAGCACTGTCGAGTGATGTGATTTTTGAGAAGCCATTAGGTACTAACAAGTGTTGTAACCCAAATGACGATTCCAATTCAAATTTTCTGCCAAAAAAAAATTTATAGATAAATTTTAGGTTTTTATAATAAATGAACGAAATTCATCAACACTTCTATATAAATAAGTAAATAAAATTGAAATGTCCGTTTGTACTGTCAAATTTAATGTATGGGTATTTCTACGTTAAGAGGTACTATCGACGGCCACATGAAAAAATCATACATAATTTGCAAATTTGCAGAAAACATCAATCATATTTAATAATAAGTAAAGTATACTTTTTAACCAATGAATTACAATATCTACATTAGCTTAGTTTAGTCATAATTTCATGTTTACCTAGAAAAAAGTATCTACCCTGGCCTGTCCCTTTACTGTTTTGTAACAAACACTTCAAAATTTAAAATATTAGGATTTCATTAAACATCTAAGCGTTATTTATTACATAAAGTAGTATAAATGACAATGATGAATATTAAAAAAAAATGTGAAATTACTTTATTTTTCTATTTAAAAAAAAATATCAGTTTTTGTCCCTCATATATTAAGTCTCCTCCCCTGCCTATTTTTCATCCAATATAAATGCCGGTTAAATACATTGGCGCTACAAATTTTAATAGGCAGAGCATTGGTTTTAAAGTAAAGTTAGCAGTAAACGTCGCGATCGTCATTCGCGTGCTCTCATTGGCCGACACATCGACCGCGAAACTCAATTCACTAGGACGTGTCAGTGATTGCAGTATCTCCACTGGTAAGTTTTATTTACTTGTTATTTACATTTAAAGTTTGTTTGTAATATTTATTTACTTTAATGAAGGCTTAGTTTACCGTGTAACTTTGTTTTTTTGTTTCAACATAGTTTATCCTGAATAATCTTAGTTTTTTCATGAAAATGTCTCTTCCCTGCCGTATTTCCCCTGCTTCATAAGATGCCAGGGTAGAGACTTTATGTCCAGGGTAGATAAGTAAGTGAGATATTGCTGCTTTCTTAGTATTCATATATTTTTATTAGTATATAAATTTTGTTTTACGCTAACTTTATACTATGTAGCAATTATTTAATTGTATTTTCGAAATGTTTAAATAAGCCGTCTCATTTTTTTAGATCATGCCTTCTCAAAAAAAAACTAACTCGTGAAAAATGTCTTGGAAAAAGCGTCAGGCAGAACTATTGAGATACCAACGCAGAAAAATGATCCCAAAAAGTATTCTCTACAGAAGGAAAAGGTTACGCGTTAACGCGTTACTTAATTCACTAAACTCAAGAGATACTGTCAAGAAAAACTTATTGTGTGGAAAAGTTATTTCTCAAAAATTAAAAGATAATTTTTCGTATCTTTCGACTCAAAAACAGAAAAGGCTGTGTCAGAGAATGGGAAGTGGAAAACTGTTTCAAAATACCGAGTGTTAGAAGAATAAAAGCTATTAAAACCTATTCAGAAAAGAAAAACTAAATTAACTTTAATAGAAACAAAGAGAAACACAAGAAAGAAATAGATAACTTTGAGAAAAACGATTAAAATTTTCACGTAAGAAAATTCAAACAGTAGAGTGTGTGCTGGTAAAAAAAGATGTAGTAACAAAACAAGAAGTAAGAAAACAAAAGCGAGTTATGTTGAACACCACAAACTCATGCAAGCTTTTTATGGAAAAAACAAAGATAATAAAGATATTTCTTACATGGGTCCAGGTTATTGAAAATTTACCAGCGCCAAATTTTAAAATGAAACGGCATAGGATTATTAACGTATTAACGTCTTTGAAAAAGCGTGATCTCAATTGTCATATTTTTTATCTTTATATTTATAAGTAGAAGTTCTTGTTTAAGTTGAATCTTTTGCATTCACAGCGTTGAATCTCATATTTCCCTTTATAATTTTATTAAAGACAGTATTCAAGTTAAGTAGTAGTAAGTTAGTTTTTAATTATCCATCGGAGTGGTGTGCAATGGGAGACGCCTATGTCCAGCAGTGAACTGAGATAGGCTGATGATGATGATGATGAAGTTAGTTTATTTTATTTTAGAAAAAGATGTTACTTTTGTGATTTTCGCAAGCAGATAATAATTATTTTTGGTTTCTAAGTTTAATTCCTAATACAAGTTACAAAAAAAGACTATTTGAAAATCCAAGTCTGAATTTCTATATTATTTATAAAATAAACTATCATAATTAGTGACTAATTAAAGTTGATTCTTACGACATTAAGGTTTTCTTTCAATCTATCTTGCCCCTGTAAGTAAGGTATCCTGCCCTGGCCTTCATGTCTCTACCCTGTCTAGATTATCTTCCCTGATCCTTTAAAATACTAGTAAAAGTAGATTGATTAACTGGCCATTCATCTACAGCATACAAAATACGTGATTACACAGTATAATGTAGGAAAATAAATAAATTATTAATATTTTTTATGGGGACAACCTGCCTTACATCAGAGGACCTCTTAACGTAGAATAACCCGTATACTGTTCACTAAATTTATATGAAAGTATATTCTACAAAAATAAGTTTTTAAAATGTTTTGTCTGTTTGTTTGTTACTGCTAAACTCTGAACGGCTGTACTAATTTTCAGGGGAATTTCACAAGCAGGCATCCATTATATAAGGAGTAACTTAAGCATCGTTCTTAAACTAGCTTCGTTCCGCGGCGTTGTAAAAGTTGAAAACCGCGGGAATCTGCTAGTTTGAATTGAAACTGTTCACAGATAGTTTAAGTCTGAGAAATATGTGAATTTTTTGCTCCACTTGGCGGGGACACTACTGTGCCCCCAGATAGTATTCGTAAATAGCAAAACAACGCGTGGAGTTCCAAGTATTGGTTTTCCTGTAGAAGAGCGTGTTGCAAAGCGGGTACGTGTCGGTATGCCACAAGTTAGGTCCTTCTTTCTCGTACACGCTCGTGGAACCTGTCTCTCCAAAATAGGGCATCATGTCTACCGATCCCTGTATAGTAAGATCAAGCATATAAAAAGCTAGTTTTTAATTCTTACCCAAATTTGTAACTAATTTTGTAAGAATATAGTCCCTTTTATTTAATTTATTACTTATTTTATAGCATAAATAAATTGGGAAAAAATTTAGTAAGTAAATATCTTTGTTGGTTCAAAGTAATGCAGCCTGGTACTATTGACGATGTTCTAGTCTTATAATGATTCTGTTACAGAAAAGAAAATGTTCTAAATCTTTTTAACAGCTGTCATTGTAATCTAGAAAGGTGCACTTTACATAACATGCACACTGGATGCGAGAAGCATAAAATCGATCAGAGTGGCGAGCAATGGGAGAGGCCTAGGTCCAGCAGTGGACTGCAATAGGCTGATGATGATGATGACACACGACATTATCTAGTCCCAAACTAAGCAGAGCTTGTACTATGGGTACTATACAACTGATATAAATACATATATATACATTTTTTTTCTAAATACATTACATATTATCTATAGAAAACACCTATATTCCGATAAAATATTTGCAGATCATATAATCATTTGATATTCGTATGGTACGACCCGGAATCGCAACCGCACTTGATCAGCAGCCGCATACGCCAACCACTGGGCCAAAAAACAGTCAATGATTTTCGTTATAGTTATAGGAATAAACTTGAAGAATGACATTATGCTACTTTTTGTCGCGAGAACTGACATCACATCAAAAACTAGAATCTCATCTTTCTCAATGTTATGCTGTATTAACAACTTTAACTAGGTAATAACAATTGAGTTATAATATAAGCTACTTTGAAGTATGTTTATATCAACGTCCATAAAATATTTAAATGCTCTTATCAGGAGTACCCACTCTAGATCCTCCCGTGACCTATTTACGGCGGCCTGTAGCAAACGACCCATCCTTGCGCCGGCTGTCCTGACTTTGACCCGAGCTTAACATTATTATGTCCTTGACATGAGCGTTAAGTAAGGACCTCGGCGAAGCCTTTGATTACAGACAAGCTTTTATTTATAAGATGTTAGGGCAGTACTAGAATACGAATACATTTTATTCAGGTGTCCGCAGCTCCGCCCACGTGTGTGTCGGTTATCGCGACAAAAAGTTGCCTATGTCCTTTTTAGGGTTTCGTTGCCAAATGGCAAAAAACGGAACCCTTATAGATTCTTCATGTCTGTCTGTCTGTCCGTCCGTATGTCACAGCCACTTTTTTCCGAAACTATAAGAGCTATACAGTTGAAAGTTGGTCAGTAGATGTATTCTGTGAACCGCTTTAATATTTTTACACAAAAATAGAAAAAAAGCAATAAATTTTGGGGGTCCCCATACTTAGAACTGAAACTCAATTTTTTTATTTAATCAAAACCATAACTATGGATAGGTCTTCAAAAATGATATTGAGGTTTCTAATATCATTTTTTTCTAAACTGAATAGTTTGCGCGAGAGACACTTCATAAGTGGTAAAATGTTGGTCCCCCCCTTGTAACTTCTAAAATAAGAGAGTGATAAAACTAAAAAAAATATATGATATACATTATCATACAAACTTCCAACGAAAATTGGTTTGAACGAGATCTAGTAAGTAGTTTTTTTTAATACGTCATAAATCATAAACCGCAATTTACATTTCTTTCAATCAAAACACTATTATTAAAACATTGATGAAAGTTACAACGAACTACAAAAACTTTTATATGATGCTACGGAACCCTTCATGGGCGAGTCCGACTCGCACTTGGCCGCTTTTTTAAAGTTTGATTTATCTTTATACCGAAATTCATCGAAATCTATTCAGCGGTTCAACCGTGAAAACGCTGATTTACTTTCGTATTTTTAATAATATATTTGAATAAATTGTTTAGGCTTAGGTTTCGATACAAAAAATACACGTCTCACTATCGTAAATCATCATCAGCCCATCGCAGTTGACGTCTCTAATTCTATACCACTTGAATCGATGCTCGGTTCTTGTTGAAATAAACGTACATAATGAAATTTTAATTTAAAAAAAAATGGCATTAAATTGTCTCTTTTATTTAAAACTAGCTTTCGCCCGCGGCTCCGCCCGCGTGTATGTCGGTTATCGCGGTAAAAAGTAGCCTATGTCCTTTCCCAAGTTCAGTTCTATCTTCATACCAAATTTCATCAAAATCAGTTCAGTGGTTTAGGCACAGATTACTGAATAGTTAGTTTAGGCGTGAAAGCGTAACAGACAGACAGACAGAGTTACTTTCGCATTTATAATATTAGTAGGGATTTAGGTACTGTCATGGATACGAATATTGTAATGGAGATAATTTATTATAACTATGACTTACTTTCACGTCCCTAAAACATCACACGTTATTGGTCTATCACTCCTAGGTACATATTTATATAAAAAATCCATACCAATAACTCATGACCAAGCCTCGGTAAATCAATACAAATACCACGATAGCTGTGACCTCGGCCATGAGCCTTGAACTCGACCTTCAACCTCGTCCTTCGCGTGACCTTTGTGCCACACCAATCACCCGTGTTTAATCATATATAGGTTTTTTAATTGTACTTTGTAGGGTTAGTTCTAAGTTCATAATAGCTATACATTTAACATTTATTTTCATTGTTTCAGGTACGTTTTTAAGGTGATCAAAGTTAGGCGTGACAAAACTACATAGAAGTGTGAAAATAAAGTAAAAATTGTAAAACTACTTACCCTTACCTCTACCAATCTACTGTAAGGTAATGTTTAACTTTATTTAAAGTATTAGTTAATTAAGTTATGTTTATTAGTAATAATAATAATTGTTTTCCCAATGACATTGGTAAAAAATCACTTACAATAGTCTCATATTTTATTTATTTCCTTGCAACATAGCACATGGGTAGATAAATGAACTCTGGCACTCACACATAAGATTTGAATTGATTCTTCGACGTATATGTCAAGTACATATTCGGGTATAAAGGTAACAAACAAAGCGAATTAAGGAGCAAAACCTTTACGTATTCCGTTTCGAACCTGTCTTCTAACGAAGAAGAGCAATCCATACCAATATCATAACCGCTCTAAAACGACTTTAATACTGTTTTCTGTCTTTAATTTTTCACCCTATCTGTAAAAAACACCTAATAGCTATGTTACCTGTGATTCTTGTCCCTTGACATCATCAGTTAACTACCAGATAAAGTTCCCTCAAAGTTAGTGTAACCGTTGCAAAGATTAGCCAGAACAAACAGACGGACACACACAAAATTTTCAAAAAGTTTGTTGAAGTACCTGTCATATGCGTTTAGTGAAAAGCTGTTAATTTTAAATTACAAACAGACACCTTAATTTAAGTTATTTGTATAGATACAATTTACTCGTCAATGTGTTAAAAAAGAGGTCATATGTCAATACCAAGATTGGTATGATCATAGACTCGTTCGTACGTAGACACCCACACCTCGCGTCTCCGATAGCGATCTATGAACTATCTCAGCAGGGCATCGAGCGATTATACAACGAATTATCGATGACTGTTGATAGCGTAACAACTTGCGTCACAGTTTCATTGTGTTGGACAATGAGTCAACGAACTTTACTTTTTGCATGGTTCAGCGTAACTGTTCTAATACTATGTGATCTAAATTATATCGATGATAGTAATTAAGTTACAACACTAAATTGGTTTTCTAGGCCACAAAGTGATATTTATGAGCTATAATATATATCTTCCAAGTTTCGCTATTTATCGGAATGTTTAACAAACGAAATTTACGACACTTTACCATCATATTGATTTTCCATCAGATCGTTAATGGAACAATGATTTGAGAAAAATGGCTGGTTGCGGGTGGATGTGAACTGCCCAAGACTGGAAGGCGGTCTTTGAAAGAAGTCTTCAATCTCTAGTGGACGGCAAAAATCTGAAGACTGATCTTTTGTCTCATAATCTTATTTTAAAATATATGGCACTTCCAAGGTGTATCAAAAACAAAACCGTATTTGTTCTACAATTAATGTATAATACTATGATATCGACCGATACTCATTCTGTTATTTATTTCAATCCTTACTGGTTCTTTAGAAATCACCATATAATTTGTACATATCACCTAAAGACTGGATGACAGACTTTGGTAAATTGTTATTAAGCCATTGCGTTTGTCATTGTGATTCAGTTCTTTTCCTTTTTAGTGTTCGGTTTGACGTAAATTTCGTCCGTCCACACTAAATCTCACAGACTGATAATGAGAAACCTATAATGTCGTATTAACAACCAACGTAGTAAAATAAAGACTTGAAAAGTGTTATTTTCTGAGTGTACCTCTTATACCTTAACATAGACGCCGCTGTAGGACATAGGACTCTACTTTATAAAGGAGGTTTTAACCTAATATACCACGTTGACCAGATAGGGTATAGATTGATTGAGTAACTTTAAAGTGGTATGTTTTTGTACTCTTATTGATTGGGATTCTCTTGATGTGGGAAAATAATTATTTTTCATGTAGACAATATTTTGCTTTGTTTGAGATATTCATTGACACACCCACTTAATGGCCTGAATTAAATTTCATTACTGTCATAAATACTTGATACTGTTACCTACGAGCACCAACCACTGTTTTAACTTCTAAGATATACACATATTATCTAATTACACATATTTAACGACATAATAATGTAAATAATTGTAATTATGATTTTTTGTGCTCATTATAATTATGTATGTACAAGTTTGAACTTTATTTTTTAAATTAAAAAAAACCTTATTAGAGAGCTCTGGCAACCCTACTTATTAAATAAATATGAGGTCTGTGCTTAACACTCGTGACAGCTACTTATATTCAGGTCCATAATTTGTAATGTTTTATTAACAAAAGCCCCTTGTTGACCCTTCCTTCCCGTTCTACTCTCCGATAGAAATCTGTGATGCAAGATATCATTTATCATAAAGCACTTTCACGATGATAAACATAGTAAATAATTGTAATTAATGCAATTCATGTTTACCGCAATTGATATTTACTACTTAATAGAAGACATGAACTATTTATTCTAAGTAGACTGTATATTGCATTTATATCAAGAGAATGTTTGGTTTCAGAGTGCCTAGTGCTAGTTTTTTTACGAATTTACAGACTATACGTATTTTCTTTTGTAGGAGCCTTTATGTAATTGTCAATTAAACAATTTTTAACACATTGGTTTATGGGTTTTTGGGGATTACATGTTTTGAATATGTTTTAGAGGGTCAAAGATGTTTTTATTTAAATAAAACTTTGATTCTTCTGGTCTTTAAAGTCATGTTTCTGATTCATTTAATTTCGTTTTCATCTCTTCTCAATCGTTTCGCTCTTGGCAGAGCGGTCGTGGTAACGTTGAGACATCCACTTCCGTGATAGAGGTGGACACAACTCTTCGGACGATCTCACACTATCGGCATCTCACACTGTCGGCAGCTTGTCTTGCACAGACAGACACACGGTTACCCATTGCGTTATTTTTCCATTTCGTTTTACTCATACAAATAATATAGCAATGAATGTAAAGAAAAATGGTTTTGAAATTAAGATTATAAAACAAGAATGTAACTATTTGTATAATGGTGGATCATATAAAGACAAAAAAAAAAATTGAACAAGACTAGTGTTTTTAAGAAAAACTTACTTCAATTGAAAAATATTTAAAAAATGTGGTGTAACAGAATGACTAAATTAACGAATCCAACGATTTGTCCATAATAAAAAACAAAAGTTTCTGACATACTTATTAAAATACTTTACTTAATAACTTTAAGAGTAATCAATTTTACAGACACGGATTATTAATATACTACAAGTTAACGGTTCTTTAGTCTTTATCTTCACTAATTTAACCAGACCTCTGATATAATTCAAAATTAGCGTTTTTAATTATAAATTCTTTTCGTCTTTAAGGGTCGGCGAGATCAAATTATGCTGGTAGATTTAATTATGCATGGCCCACACTGCCCTGATTCTTCCCACACTATTGTCTTAAACTCGATTGAGAAGAACAATGCTTTCACCCCGACTTAAATATTTGTGCTAATTAACGAGCGTGTGAACAGACATGAGATTAGCGAGTTACATACAGCCATATATGATTATGTAACACATACAAAAAGTAGATTATTCTGTCATGTGTCTATAAAGTAAATAGTTGCTTATTTTTATGATCGTACTGATAATGACATTATGATATATTATTTCTTTTGAAAAAAAAAACCACAAAGTCAAAAAAGTAAAATACACAATTGCTGATACATATTGATTCAGGTATTACTGGTAGAATTGAAATTAGTCATCATCAGCCGATTGCAGTCCACTACTGAACATAGGCCTCACCCAAGGCACACCACAGAAGTTGCATATGTGGAAAATTTTAAGTTCTCGTTCTGGTTTTTTTTAACTGTAAGAAGTAGGACAGTATTTTATCGCTATAGGCGAGAGAAGCAGCAGGGTATAGCCATAACTGGTAAACTAATGGCATCTGATACCCGAACACTTGTGGCTTTAATAGCGTGTGTTCATGTATTCAAAGCCTCATAAAATATTGAATGATATGAAAATGAATTAAGGAAGCTATAGAAGATATTTTCAGTTTATGTTATTTAATTACGTCTGGGTGAAAGCAGGGATCATTATTATTTTATTATCCATCAATTTAGTAGTAAATGACGCTGCTATCTAATGTACTCGTAAATATAATCGTTAGTTTTTCAAGAATATGGGTTTTTGTGAGAAGTCTTCATTTAGTTGAAAAATGTCAGAAGAGCTACCATTGGTGGTGCAAATTGCCAATCTTTGTTTAATCGAAGTGGTTATAGGTACTTTGTGTTCAGTCTTATTTAATACCCTCTTTCCGTGAATAGTTACTTTGCTGATGATTTCGATTGCTATCTTAAACGTTATGAAGGAACTTTATATAGGATATAAAATTAGTAGTACTATAAATGTAAAAAACTAAAATTCTATATATAAGTGATGCCTGACCTTTTTATTGAAATCTTGACTTAGTATAGAATAAAATCGTTTGCCTTTGCTGTAGTTAAATCTTCCAAACTTGGCAATCGCATAGAAACACAATGTATCTCACAAGTAATACATGTTATATTAAATTAGATTGTTTAGAATGCGATTGCCAAGTCAATCTGTTTGTTTATTTAAACCATATTAGATTTTTAATATTTTCATGGTCACTATAAGATATTGTTAGGTTAGCTAATTACATAATAACTTAAGACATAAGTTCTCTGAAGTAGGGACTGAATAAATAAAGCCACTTCGCATTATAATATATTATGAATCTCACAACTTTTTACTGTAGAAGACCTGGGCTGTGCTCGACTTGTTTTTTTTACAAGTAGTGTTTTTGATCCCATTTAATTAGCTTCACGTACCATGAAGGATGGTATGTGTACGTACTTAAAATTTTAATATTTGATACTACAACATTTTGATACTGGATTTAATATAATACATCTGTATTTTGCACCTTATGCAGTGCTCGTGATTAATTGAAGTACACGACCTATTTTGTATGCAACATGAAAGAAAAAAATTCAAGGTAAGAAAGCAATTTACATGAAATTTTACTTTTACTACTTGTGTACTACCTGATTTTTGAATAATAAGAATTAATTATATTCCTCTTGATAATTTATTGAGTAGGACTGCAAATCACAATCTTAAAGTGGCTATAATTTAGCTTTAAATGCAACTATAAACGGCTGCTACAAAACGAAATTGCCAGTAGCCCTAAGGCTTTACTTTTGTGCTAACTAACTGCATCGTGAAAATAATTCACGAATAGTGCTTCGTTATGCTTTCTCACACCTTTTCATATTTATTTGTATCAGTTTACGATTCAATGTGGTTTCATCTCGTTGTCCGCCCGCAACTAGTGCAGACGCAAACCGCAGTTGCATTAATTATTGTGCAGCCGTAGTTGCGCCCACGCATACGTAGAAAGTACTCGACCCGGTTGGATCTGTGTTGTAGTTAAAAGCACTGTCAATATATTGGTGAAATTACCGTTTAGGTACCTGTTTAGCTATCGACATTAGATAACTATCAAAGATTACAAACGTTAATTATCAGTATTGGTTAAAGCTATTTCGAATTATTATTGACTGAAGTAAACGCTAATGCAAGATCTTAACTTATTCTATGAAGTTTACGGGTAATAATCTGGCTATTAAAGACTTTGTAGCAATCGAGCTATTGGAAAACGTTGGTCTTCCTTCCTTGAAGTATAAAACGACTCTACTGCGCTTAATCAAAACGACTGAATGTTTTCAGAACCTAAGACCACGTAACTAAAACATTCAATCATTTCGATTTTATGTTTTAATCGATTCTAAACTTGTAAGGAAACTCTACTTTTTTTTTTTTTACGTGTGGAAATCCCCGCGGACCGTCACCCCGTCTGGGGTTACGGCGGGGTGGTGTGTCGAACTCGAACCGACTAAAACCACACGGTGTGACCCTCTCTGCGCCTTTGTATGGGAAGGAGTCCAGGGAGGGGATTTCCTTTTGGGAGGAAACTCTACTACCTTAACCAATTTAGAATATTATTCGAATTAATTTCTGTGAGTATATAAGTAAAAGGCTGTACATACATAGTTGGTATTGACGCAGATGCATACACCGTCTCAAAATAGTTGGTAGTTGTAGTGATTTACAAAAGGAAGGAAGTTGGTGCCGTGTTTCAATAGACGGAACGATATTAATACGATTGGTCGACATTAGCAAAGTGGGATAAAATTGATTATATTAACCATCTAACACCTTACTAACTAGAGAAACGAACGGGTTCTAAGCTAGTAGAACCATGTAAATACTAATCGTCCTAGCTAACTGTCGCATGTTGCGAACTTGCAAATTGACATCAAATTAATGGCACTGCAAATGGTGGCAAGCTAGGGTTACCAGGTTACAGATTTTTGGCTGGAAAGTCGTGATATTAAATGTATATATACTCGTATGTATGTTTATCTACATGCCTACTTTACATAATTAACTGCTTAGGTGGCACAGCGTATGGGAATGTGCTTAAAGGTCTTGATTTTGATTCCTGTGTCGAACCAAATATGTGTATGATCTGCTAATATGGGTTTCATACTTTGGTGGTTTTCTATGAATAATCTGTATGTTTTTAGAATAAAAAAGTATACATGTAGTTGTCTAGTAATCATAATTATAGTAAGTATAAGGCCAATATAGTAAGGAGAGACATATGACCATTACTGGCCATATGTCTCTTCAATTAAACGCCGCAAAAAAGACTATACTAGAAAATTATACTTAGCAAGTTAGCAACCCTACTATTCCTATGTAATCTTTTCATTGCACTAGCTATCTTAGTGTCATCCTAGTATTATCTTAGTAAAATCCAGTAAAGTAACTTTGTTGAAGAGATAGTCCACTACAGATAAATAGAAATGTATGAGATGGATGTGGCTAGTCTATTTACGATAATCCATTATAGATAAATGTACTAAATAACAACAATTTTGATTCCAAATCAGAAGCAAAGAATTTGGCGACATGTTAATATAATTAATGAAAGGTCTTGAGTGTTCTGTTATAGCTTTGTTTTATTATTTGTTTTTTTTTTTAAGTAGACGCTGTAACACATCTTATGATTTCGTAATGATAGTGTCCCAAGCATTTATTTACTATTCAAAATGATTAAATGTAGTATCTTTAGTTATTCTGTACAAATTGGATGGTCACTGCGTATTCTAAAAGAAACGATGTCCTTATGCGACTATGTGAGTACTAATATTTCCATATTTAAATAAAAAAAAAGAATGAGCCCTGGAATAGCAAAATTTTACGAATGGAGCTTGTTTTCAAATATGGAGAAATGAATTCATTTACAAGAACTTTTAATTTCCCTTTTAAGTTTCGCTACTTTCAGTCGATAGCTGTGGAAGTATTATGTTCCCTATTTTTTCTACATATAAACATTACAATACCCCAATATAAAATCGTTGCATCACGACTTTCTATTCAAGTTTTTCTTTGGAATGTCAAAGTGTCTTCCACACTTCACTGATCACGAACCTAATAAATATAATTCGTTTTGACTTTAAAAATCCCAATACAAATTTATGGCGCACTTTGTTATTATAATAAAACATTACTCTAATAAAATACACATAATGCAATAAAACAAAAGGTCACAGATTATAAATTACACAATATAAAAGTACTAAGTCTTAATCTAGCACGACTACTTTCTACAATAAGCTGATTATACCATTAAGGTCTTTGTCCACGTTACCGGTCTTAAGACTGTGTCAAATTTTTTTATCATAATTGTTCAATAACAAATATGAATTACGAAAACTGATCTAGGTACTTAAAATATATTATATAGGTGTATGACCAAAGGAGTATATGTGTGTGAATGTGAGTAAATTCTTTCTTCTTTTTCAAATTCTTATGATTACACTGGATTGAGACCTAACCAGGTTCCATAACATTACTTTATTTTGTTTCACTACTGATGTCTGGTTACTCGTGAATTACTCGTATCGCTTTAATATCGATCCATTTTATCGATAAAAGTGAAAATTATATTGATATTAGTAGCCGTTATACACCCGTAATGCACCGTAAAATGAGTTTGTTCTGTTCTTTGGAATTGTTATTGCTCTCTAAATATATAGTTTATGATACGCAAACCATTAATGTCTTGAAACTGATAAAAATTGTTAAATTTATGACTCGGTAATGTTTGCTATTAAAATTGACAGTATTATTTTTATTTATTGTAACTTTAAGGAAAACCTTAAAAAATACCATACTGGTCCAGTAGCCTGTTTATTTAGGTATCTACTTACTTTTTTTATTTGAAAATCTCGAAAAGTATTGCTGAAACATGAACACTTTTAATACGTAAATCTGTAACTGACGTTACGGGACGTGAATATCTAATCAATCTGACAACAGTCTTTCTACAGAATTTAGATTTTACAGTTTTGGATTGTATTGCAAATATAGTATGTGACAAAAGCTTGAAAAAAATATGAAATTAATTTCTAGTACGTTAATTTCATGATATTTTTTTAAAGGAAAATAGCAATATATTAAAAATCTAATAAGGTATATTTTTAATTTCCCTTTTTAGGGTTCCGTAGCCAAATGGCAAAAAACGGAACCCTTATAGATTCGTCAAGTCTGTCTGTCTGTCTGTCTGTCTGTCTGTCTGTCTGTCTGTCTGTCTGTCTGTCTGTCTGTCTGTCCGTCCGTATGTCACAGACAATTATTTCCGAAACTATAAAAGCTATACTGTTGAAATTTTGTCAGTCGATGTATTCTGTGAACCGCATTAAGATTTTTAAATAAAAATAGAAAAAAAACAATACATTTTGGGGGTTTCCATACATGGAACTGAAACTCGAAATTTTTTTTTACATCAAACCTATCCGTGTGGGGTATCTATGGATAGGTGTTCAAAAATGATGTTGAGGTTTCTAACATCATTTTTTTATAAACTGAATAGTTTGCGCGAGAGACACTTCCAAAGTGGAAAAATGTGTGTCCCCCCCCCTCTAACTTCTAAAATAAGAGAGTAATAAAACAAAAAAAAATATATGTTGTACATTACCATGCAAACTACCAACGAAAATTGGTTTGAACGAGATCTAGTGAGTAGTTTTTTTTTAATACGTCATAAATCGTAACAAGCAATTTACCTTTCATCCAATCAATACACTGGTATAAAAACATCGATGAAAGTTACAACGAACTACAAGAACTTTTATATGATGTCACTTGCTGATACGGAACCCTCATGGGCGAGTCCGACTCGCACTTGGCCGCTTTTTTTATTGCTGGTAAATAGTGGGCTAGCGCCCGTTTATGTAATTATTCAGTTAATATGGTAGCTTACGGACATTACGGAAGTTGAACATTTGAAAGCTGCCATATTATCTAATCTACATCAAGTATCCTCTTAGCCTTTGGTCCTTAAACCTTTGTAGAACATCTGAGATGAATAGCTCGAAGAAATGTTAACAAATTATCGCAGCATGTCAACTCCGTTTATCTCTCGGTCTTGTAGCTCTCTGTAGGTCAACGTGATTTATTTAATCATGTGTTTCCTTTGTTTGTTGTAAGTATTATGCACAGGTAAGATCTAGCTGACATTTTCGCACATGTTAAAGAAGGGTTTATAGATTAGAAGATTGACAAAAGTTTATTATTAGTTTAAGATATGTTTATTTAATTGACTAAATTATCAACTTAGCGATACAATTTTTTAAGGGACTACAAAACTTTTATAATTTTGTTTATCCATAAATAAAGTTAATTGGTATTTGAGTGTCGGCTGGACCGATTGTGACGGGGCTTTCACATGAGCTGATGACATAAGGAGTTCTTTTAAGACTAACTTTGCTCCACGGCGTTACTCGCAATTTACTATAATAACCGCAGGTAACACGGTGGGACCTCCTACTTTAAAATAAAAAGACTTTAGAAACTAAGGTGACCGTTAACTAACTAGGAGGCTATTTGTGTTTTTACCAATTAAGTGGTATTGACATATTGACCTATTACTTATTTACGATAAAAAAAAGGGTTCTATGTAGCTGATTTAGTGAAGTAGCGTTACAAATGTGTCAAAAGTGCATCGTAAATAGTGTAAGTGTGCAGTGGTCCACGTAGTGTATGTAAGATCGTGACTTGATGCCTGCATTAACATATTAACGCTATACAAACGAGGGCACTCGCTTCGGTTGCCTCCAAATGGCTACGATTATCGAGCATTATCGACTATATCTTGTCGAATTCAGCCCCTCCCTACGATACGTGATTGGTTTTTACAGCTTATTTTACAGTCATTGTTTTTGTCAAACAGCTTTATGTGTTTATAAATTATTTAAACTGCCTCGTTGGACTAGTGGTTAGTGTATGCCACTGCTGATCGAGAGGTCTCGGGTTCGATTCCCGGGTCGGACCAAATGTTTGTGTCTTCCACACTTCACTGATCACGAACCTAATAAATATAATTCGTTTTGACTTTAAAAATCCCAATACAAATTTATGGCGCACTTTGATCCGCAAATATTTGTTTCGGAGTTTGGGTGTTTTCTATGTATCTTAAGTATGTATTTACAAAAAAAAAAGTATGTTTAAGTATTTATATCACGTCTAGTTACCCATAATACAAGCTCTGCTTAGTTTGGGAACAACTAGATGGCGTGGTGTGTAAAATGTCCGAAACATTTATTTTTATTTTTTATTTAAATTATTAATTTAGTAAAATAAATAATTATATTTATTTAAAATAATTATTTTAGTAACATAATTTTATTCATATCAAGTTTATTGCCATCATCAAAATCGTTTGCTGGACAGAGGTGAAAGAGCCTTAGAAAAGAGGTTTTGGCCTATGTCAAACGGATGGATATAGGTTATGTTTGAAATTTCATTCTCTTTGTAGTTCAGTTTTTTTTTCAAATGTAGGAAATTAAAGTTTGTATAAAAGTGAACATCAAACATGGTAGCTTACTATAATTTGCTTCATGATAGTCATGTACTAATAAAGCATACCTAGTAATAAAGTCCTATTCATTAATTTAAAAAAGTAAAAAAAAAACATAACCAAAACTCTTTCTTTTGGCTTGGCCTTAGACGGGTAGAACTATAGAAAGACAAAATACTCTCTAAAACAACATTATGTAACGTACAACAAGACAAGAAAATGCAGATAAAGACACATAATAAGTTTCCGATGGCGACATGTTGTCGCTTAGTTAATTAATTTGGAGTTTGACTTGTTGCGGACATCCGTTACATGCATATGCAATGTTCTATTTGATAATGAAAGTGACCGAATAAAATTTAACTGGAATTAATTACAAAATAATAATTTATGACTAAATTTCAATAAATCAGCGAACTGTTACAGAATGTTGATGGCAATTTCTTTTTTTTCATACCTGCTAGGAAGAACACACTCAGCAAATTGCGATAAATAATTAAAAACTAAAAAAAGATAATAAAATCAAAACTCTGGCCATCTAATACACAGCGATATGTAGTTCCAAACTAAGCGGAGCTTGAACTAGGCAACTGATACAAATATATAATTATAAATACTGTCTGTAGATCATACAAACATTTGGTAAGACCCGGCTATCGAACCCGAGTCCTCAGGCGCAATACTCGCACGCGATACCACTGCGCCACCGAACCTATTTTTAACTACACTTTACCCTATAATATCTATGTAGAAACTAATATCATAAATTCTAAAGGAACTTCATCAATCTGTTACGCTTTCACGGATAAACCGCTATACCGATTTAGATGAAATTTGGGATGAAGAGACTTTGATTCTTGGGGACAGATATCAGCTACTCTTTTTTTTTTTTTTTTTTTTTTTTTTTATTTTTTTTTTTTTTTGAGGTCTTTTTCTTTTGACCTCGCCACTTTTCCCCGTCCGTAGGAACGACAGGATCTTTTATATCTGATAATATATATAAGCTAACTTATTTTTAATTAATTAATTGGGTATATATTCCCAATTTGTTTACATTTGTTTATCTACACTATTTACATTATATATATTTTCTTGTTATGTTATTTACATTCTCCTCTTTGCATACTGTATATATTTTTATTATTCCTTAATTTGTCAATCTGACTTCATTTCCATTCAGAGTTTAAAAGCTTTCTTTATTGTCTACATTTAAAGTTTTCCAACTCAATTAATAAATTGTTTACATTTAATAATTGCAAGATAAATTTAAATAGAATAAAACGAATAAGATAAATAATTAAAATTAAAATAAGATAAATAATTAAAATAAGGATAGTATGCAATTTTACTTTTGAAATTGTCAGCTTTTTTGGTCAATTATTGCTTTCAATAATTAAGAACAATTTAAAATAGAACAATTTAAAATAGAATAAGTTAAAATAGAATAAATAATCAAAATGAATAAGTATATTATGTATTTCAATTTTCTGAACATAATTGTATGTAGTGTGTAGAGTGTTTATTAAATATGTAGTTAGCTAAAAGTCTGTCATGTTTGTATAATACCAGTGGGAGTGGTTTTTCCTGTTATTTTATTCTAAGTCTGTCTTGTATGTTTGTTTCTTCTCACCGAGACGTTCCACTCCGATATTTGTTCCAACTCGCCATATTTATGACTCGTGTATTTGTGTATTTGTATGTTTGGCTAGTGTTTATGTTGTGTTAGTTCATATTCTGCCTATCTTTGTCAACAGAGTGTTTATATTCTAGAATATAAACAACTGTTGACACCTCTGTATGAACGATTTGTATTTGTACGTGTTATATGTTGTATGCATGTTTTTGATGTAATCATTTATATAATTATTATATATTTCATACATCAGTGTCTATGTATGTGTATGAGTGTACGTGTTACTGTTATGTGTGTGTGTACTGTGGGTGGCTAGTCATAAGTATGCCGTGTTGGACCTGGCCAGGTAGTCCCACTTAAGGCGGGTTGGGCATTCGGCGCTATAGGCGTTGTGGCCAACGTTCCTTAGCCCAGAGTGCGAACAATTGCAGCAACGTGGTCCGGCCCCCGCAGAGTACTCGGGGCACTTCACACGCAAATGCGGTCCTCCGCAGTGGCTGCACTTGTCCACACTCTCGGTGCAGTACTTGCGGCCATGGCCGAATGCCAGGCACCTTGTGCATTGGACCACCGGGGACTGGTCCTCCACCCTGACCCTTTGGAGGTCGAGGTAGAGGGTTCCAGCCCCGGTCATCCGTTGCCACACTTTCGGCCTCACCTGGAGTATCAGGTGGGACGCCTCGGGATTTTTTGTCCTCTTCTTGTACTTTATTTTAAGCTCTTTTTCTTCCTGTGGTAGCCCCATGAAGATGTCCGTGTTCTGGGTGTATAGGGCCCGAATCACGTCCTCGTCGTCCCCATCAACAATAACGTCTTTGAGGACGACAAGTGGATCTTTGTTCTTCATGGGCTCTACCACAAGCCCACCCCCACTGTTTGCTATCCTCTCCCTCACTCGATCGCGCTCCCCCACGGTGTCGCAACCCAGAATGACCGTTCTGTTCTTTGCTTTCCTGGCCTTACTTACCTTTAAGCCGGTACTCCTGGCGTCGACCGCCTTTTTCACCTTGGCGAGCACCTCCTCGGCAGTCTCCAGACTGTTCGTGGAGGTGACCGCCACCGAGTGAAGCGCCGGTCGGCGCCCGGGTCCGGCTGCTGCGGCCCTAGCATATGTCATGGGGGGGACCGGGGCCGGGAGGCTCTCGGGCTTTTGGAGCTTGATAGCCTCCCCGATTGCCTCGCCGATGTGGGACTTGGTCTCAACAACCAAGTCCCGAGCGACAGTCCCGATCAGGTCTTCGATCTGGGACTGCGCCCGCACCACGATCCCCTCCGTTGCCACGTCCATGTCAACTTGGACGGACTCCATCTTCTCGTGGATCTTTTCGACTACCTCGGCGCTTTGCTGTTCCATTTTTGTTGAGGCGTCGGTGATTTTGTCTCGTAATTTATAATAAGTTTCATTGAACCACGTGAAGATGGAGTCCTCCATCTCCGCAAGTTTGGCCAGGATCGCGATCTCCGGTAGTTTTGAGGCGGCGGTCTCTGGGTCTGTGTCCTCGATCACCGTCACGCCGGCAGCCTCGGCCACCTTCTCCTCCAGGCTCTTAACTCGCCTGCTTAATTCAAATAGTAGACGGAGACCCCTATCCGATGTTGACTCCAGGAAAGCTTTGATGTCCTTCCGCATTTGCGGATACCCAGCAGTCTTTGAGGGAATCTCCTCAAAGACTATCATCACCTCCTGGAGTAGGTGGTCACTCGACAAGCTAGCGTAGTTGGTCTGCTGCTTTTTAAATTGCTCCATTTGGTCGAGTGACCTTCTCTTTGTTCCGGGTCTCCGTATAAAAGTTTTTGCTGCGTCTTTTACTACTATTGGCGAGGTGGAGGTACCGGGAGCCGCGCGTGATGTTGGGGGGGTTTCGTACATGTTAGGCATGTTAATTGCGAGAGTGAGAGAGTGACGGGGGAAGTGTGTATGTGTATATGACCCTGTATAGGGGGGTTTGTGTCAAAAATTAAAAAGAGCAATAATAATCAAATTAAAAACAAACTAAAATTTAAAATAAATCTGTGCTCTGATTTGAGCAAGTCTATAAGAGAGGTGTAAAGCCTCTGTCAAATAGTTAAAATCTAAGCTAAAATATAAACAATTTAAAAGTCAATAATTACTTAAATAAAAGAAAAATTTAACAAAGTCAATCTGTACAGTTAAAATTCAATAATTAAATTAATATATATTCAAATTAAAATTTTAAAACTAGTTGTACTGTCAATAGACAGAGTACAAGTCAAATAATATAGTCTATAACTCAAACAGCTACTCTTTTAGAATCGATTTGAAAAATAATTTTGTTACACGTTAAAATGTCTTCAAAATATGTACCATACTAAACCAAATAGTCAACCGGGTCAAATATTATGTGATGTTTCGTTTCTAAATACTAGTATTTGATCAAACACAAACAACATTAGTATTTGACGCTATCATCTTTTGAAAGAAAACCGGCAATCAGTACAACTTATTCCTAATTACATATGTAGGTACAACACTATTACTCGTGTAGACACGACATTATTAAAGCTGTTATTCGTGATGATGGCGAATCGAAGCCCTGTATCAAACTATTATACTTTAGCTCCAAATATAGCATAGCTGTTAAACGTCAATTTATAGGCTTTTGGCGTCCTCGCCCACGCCCGCCTCGCTTGATATCCATGTAATGTGTGCCCGATTGGATTGCCCGTTTCTACAGGGATTATTATACCGTAGGGTTGCCAAGTCTCTCCACAGTTCAAAAAATATTATTAATTGTATTTTGTATACATAATTACAGTAGGTAGGTACACGCCTGTGGTAATAAATCAATTGGGTAAAAAGTTTTATCTACACTTACACTCCTTAGTGAGTAAACATAAATTGTTGTGTCCCTATTATACTCGTACTTCTGTGTATGAGAACGTCATGGCATGATTTTTATCACTATATTCCACGCTGCAGATTTAAAACCTCATTTTCGATTGAAAATTGGATGCATTTTGATTGCAATCTTTAAGTTATGTTCGGGGGAAACACTTGCGTAAGTTAAAATTCAATCGAATGATCTGACACCCTTGAAATTCATATGATATATTTGCTGATCTGGTAGTGCTTTATGGCAGCGATCATGTTGTTTGACAATTCAGGCAACAATCTTTTAATCCAACACTCTGTTTTATTCCAATTGAACTTTGTAAAAGTAACTGCAACTTGTTTTTAATTTATAGGCACGTGGAGTTCAAACGGTAAGATATTCTTGAGTGTGCTTTTAGTGTTGTGCAATTTAAACCTAGTGTGCATTTATTCTGGAAGATTTTTTTCTTTAGCAATTTTAATCCTGTCCGTTATTCACCTACATGTAGTTCAGTTCCTGATACTTTGCTTTTATTATTATTAAAACGTAAGTATGTATATTAAAGTATACCACTTCTTAGTCTGGTTATTTAATATTAGGCCTTTTACATTTGTCGCAAGGTTATAATTTTCAATAAGCTTTCAAAATAAAGATATATGATAACCCTATTATAGAAAGGTTGAATCTCTTCCGCCATCCAGCATATCGAATGTCCGGGATAACTTGCAATAAGTATAATGATTGTTATTTTTCTTATTTTTATGTATTACGATTTTACTTTTAATATTTACTTTGTGATATACTGTAGTCATTAAATCAGTTTGATTTCAGAGAGAGCAGATTGTCTCCGAAAATGAAATGTAGATAATAAATTTGAATAACTCGTAACATATAGAAGTAAGTGGTATAAAAATAAAATATGAATGAAGGTAACTTTTTTTTAAAACCTTTATATTTCAGAATGGTTTGTTGATAACTTATGAATAAATGCCCTCATGTATTTCAAAAATAATCAAAGCAGCTTTTCCTCAAGTAGTAAATTCAATGACCATACCAACCAAGGACCAGACCAATGACATTGGATTGACTCTATAAAATATACAACATTATCATCTAAATGTTAAGCACTTCGTTAGCAGTTGACATGTAGACCATGCCTAATAAGTATTCCCTTATATGTATCGTTACTTATTGGTTGGCGTATGCTACAAACTTTGGTTACACCGTCATAATGTTTATCTGAAAAATATTGCTATTGCTATATTTTTTAAAGAGAAAACTTTCTAACTTGAATTTAAAACATTGGCGATACGTCATTGAGATCGAAGTTATTTTCTTTACATTTTAGAACATATAAATCATTTTATTGCCCTAATGAAATGATTGCTGAAACATCATTATTAGGGTAATAATAATTCTTAATCTAATTCGTAATAATTCGTATGTATAAGCGCTGTGTTGTCTGAAACTGTATACGAATGCACCTTCGTTCAAATGTTTCGTGTGAGTGAACAAAGTCGCTTGTCGTATAAGATTTACCAGCAAATGAGCCGTGATGGTTAGCACATGCCTCATATTAATTTGTTATGATAATATTTTACCTGCGCAGTTTTGATAGCGGTCCAAGTGATTTTAATGGTATGGCAATAAAAACATGTATTTTTATTTGATAATTATTACGTTGATTTGATTTACGAGTGTTTTTTATACTTTAAACGTATATAAATAGTAGTAAAATTATTATTTGTTCTCGTTGCTCTGTCATATGTAATTATGTATATAGGTATTACTGTAGTGGCATATTTAATGCTAACAAGCTTTTGCCCAGGGTTCCGCCCGAGAGTATATCGATTGTCCAGTTGAAGAGTAGCATAAGTCTTTACTAAAGAATCAAGGTATCTCAAATTTCAATGAAATCGATGCAGCGGTTTAGCCGTGAAAGTGTAAGAGCCACACAGGCAAACACTAACTTTTTTATTATTTAATAGCCTGCCAGGGTGACTCTACCTGATAGAGACTCTACATGTAGTAGTAGAAGTAGAATCCGAAATAATATGTACAACAATATTATTAAAACATATTTTCAAAATAAATAATACATTGGAATAATCGTCTAGTATTTTAAATTTCTCTTAGTAAACTGCAAGTTATAAAGTGCTGAAAGTATTGCTATTGCTAAAACTTACCTAACAGATGAACGGGCCAAACTTTTTAGACTTTGTACAAATACGTATGTACACTATATTTTTTATCATAATCATTTCAATACTTATACCTTCATTGTTACAAGCTACAAGAAATGGTTCATTTCACTTTCTCCTTTGTTCTGGCTTAATGTCACTTTTTTTTGTTAAAGTATCATGTCAGACAATCGAGACGGTGGCTGTCAAGATAATGTTCGATTTCTATCTGTATCGATGTTGCGTCTGCGAAGCTTAGAGGTCAACGGTTCAAACATTCTTGGTATGTCACGGTGAAATTCCATTTCTAAATAGAATTTTAGATTATATTTTTAGGGTTCCGTAGCCAAATGGCAAAAAACGGAACCCTTATAGATTCGTCAAGTCTGTCTATCTGTCTGTCTGTCTGTCTGTCTGTCTGTCGGTCTGTCTGTCTGTCCGTCCGTATGTCACAGCCAATTATTTCCGAAACTATAAGAGCTATACTGTTGAAATTTGGTCAGTCGATGTATTGTGTGAACCGCATTAAGATTTTTACATAAAAAAAGAAAAAAAAACAATACATTTTGGGGGTCTCCATACTTGGAACTGAAACTCAAAAATTTTTTTTTCATCAAACCTATACGTGTGGATCTATATCTATATCTATGGATAGGTGTTCAAAAATGATGTTGAGGTTTCTATTATCAGTTTTTTCTAAACTGAATAGTTTGCGCGAGAGACACTTCCAAAGTGGAAAAATGTGTGTCCCCCCCCCTCTAACTTCTAAAATAAGAGTGATAAAAGTAAAAAAAATATATGTTGTACATTAACATGCAAACTACCAACGAAAATTAGTTTGAACGAGATCTAGTGAGTAGTTTTTTTTTTAATCCCTACTTAATATTATAAATGCGAAAGTACCTCTGTCTGTCTGTCTGTTACGCTTTCACGCCTAAACCACTGTACCGATTTTGATGAAATTCGGTATGATGATAGAACTGAACTTGGGAAAGGACATAGGCTACTTTTTACTGCAATAATCGAGATACAAAGACCAAAGCTAGGTGATTAAAAAAATACATAAATCGAAGATGTCAAAATGTATCACTGTTTACCTCCTGTCAAAACTTCACAGGTTGCTAGGAATAACACACTTGCATGGCAACCATAATGATAGTTTGTAAATGACATATAGACCAGTAGACCAGAGCAGATAATTTTTGAAAACAAATAAAATTATAGTAGGATGAAACCTATTGGAAAAGGAGGAGAATATTATAAAAATGAAAGGAAAAATAATTTACGGGCGATCTGAGGTCGGGAAGAGGTAGGGGGGGGGAGGTTTTCGGGTCCTTTAACCGGGGCGTGAAAAAGCATCTCACTAAGCCGCCATAGTGTGGGCCTCCATACATTATTGTACGCATTCGCAGCAAGTGTGGTAGCCCCGACTCTTGGATTCTGCTCATGCTTTCCATCAGGCAGGGTAGAGTCAGATTGGATGGCTAAATATATACAACAAAGGGTAAAAAACGGTTTATCTCGATTTCCGGCAAAACTACAAGGAAAAAAGTTAAATGGCAAATTTGTAGGTAATTAAAAGATCTACAACTTATTAGGGTTCCGAAGTTTATGACTTCGACTCCTTATAGATATGTCATGTCCGTCTGTCCTTCCGTCCGTCCGTCCGTCCTCGACTTATCGTCCAAACACTAAGTGCTAGAAAGATGAAACTTTGCATGAATATGTATTGTAATTACGTCGACAAAGTGCTACAATAAAATTATGAAATATATTTTTATTTAGGGTACCTCCCCTACACGTAAAGTGGGGATGTTTTTTTTTCTCACGGCTGCCCCATCATGTAGGGTATCATTATATAGGTCTTTTAAAAACATTAAGGGGTTGTTAAGACGATTTTTTGATTTAGGTATCCGTTTGCGAGAAATTCCACTTTAAAGGCCACTTTTTTGTAAAAACAGGCCGTCCCGCCCGCCGAAAAATTTGTGATAGTGGTCCATATAATGAACTTTAAATGAAAACTATAACGAATTAGATGACTTTGTCAGTTCAGGAATTATAGAGGCTTAACTTTTACAATGCGCTTACTTGGAAAAGTCATACAAAATCAACGCATTAATACGTAAACATAACAATTATCCATTGGATACGATTTCTATTCCACGTACCATTATGGGTGACTGAGGAACCCTTTCATGTGCGTGGCCTGACACGCACTTGGCCGATTTTTTACATTTAGGGCTTCAACCTATTGCACAATGCCTTATTTCTACGTGGTTCTCTTATACTCGTATAAATCACGCCACCAGCACCGATATCCACAGAGTAATATTATACAATTGGTACATAATGGTAACGTACTAGTGAATTACAAAAAAGATTAAAGATGATAAAAATAGCAAGCTACAAAGCAACAAAAAGAGAGAGAGAGAGAAGGCCTCTCAAATTTGTATCATTTCTAAAAAGGTGACTTATTAAACATAGTTAAACAATGTAAAAGATATCATAAATCAAACGAAAATATACCTACATACATACTTATAGATAAAAGTGAATGGAGATACAACATAAATCATTTCATACTTCGTATGTAGTGCGAAACAACGTAAAATTTAAGCCTGTGCCACACTATAGTTGAATTCGCGGTAGTGTATTTTCATAGTTTACAAATCCTTATTTTAACAATAATAAAAATTGGAAAATATTTAATATTAAAGTATGTAGTTAACTACATGGTGTGCAACACGGTAATATAAGTCTTACTAACAGGAAATAAAGGAAAACAAATTGAAATGTCCATAAAACACATATCATTTATGTATATTGTACCTAGATACTGCAATTAACTAAGGTTTCAATTAATATACTCATAGGCGATTTCAACCCCAGCAGCTACTCTCGACGGTGACCAGCCAACTACGCAGGATATATTATAGTGCACCAATGTGTGCGCAAATACAGTTGTACTTACTCTCTGCTCCCTCACATTCATAATCCGTTGAGACGGCTATTCGACACGACTGGGAAGAGATCACACGCAGGCGGCCAATAACCTATCACTCATGAAACTAATCTAGAAAAAAATGCAGAAGACCCTCACATTGTTCACAATATATTTTCAGACTTTCGCGACTGTTACACATAGTTTTTTTTTGTATAGCGGGCTACCCGTGACCACGTAACTTTTTTAATAATTGTATCGCGATTAAGTCTTAAAATTTAAGAAGTATCTTAAAGTGTGGCTTCAACCTAAAATATTTCAAGTATGACTAGCCCTTAATTCACGCTTATCTCTCGATCTAAATCTCATATTTATTAATTGCATATTTAAATGAAACCAAATTCTGTTAATCACTTTAATTAATAGTATGAATAAATATGGCGCTGTTTGGTAGGAACCTGCTCAATTTTGCAATAGTTTCTATATAAATTCGTTATTGAGTGTGTTCATGTTTCATATGAAGGAAATGAACCTTAAAGACATTATACATTTGATATGTTATTAATATACTGTTAGTTATGTTAGTTATAACAACCTGCTTTGAGTTGGCCTATAACATTGTGGTTGCCCTGATCGAAATAAAAGTCGAACAAAAATGCATAAAAACATACTGGATATGGATAGCTTGACCGATTTTACTATTTTTATAGTGTTGAATAGATCATGTTGCTTTATTCAATAAAATAAACGAAGGCTAAAGGCAAATCTTAGTACCATGCTTAGGATCCGATCATCAATAAATTATAATAAATATCATCAATAATAATAAAAATAATTTTGAGAAAACCGAGGCAATTTATTTCTTTCTCTCAAAAAGATAGATTGTACACGAAGTTGCGCGGGCTACCTAGTTTTCAATAATTTTAGAAGGCGTTAGCAATATTCAAAATATATTATGTCTTTATGTTTTATAATCTTAATGTCTTATAAAGTAATACAGTGTTAAATACAAATTATATATTACTTAAGCCGATTACAGCGAGCTTTATGTCAACAATAAAATATTGGAATCTGAGAAACTTCCTGTTGCGAATTGAGACACACGGAAATTATACCATTAGTATAAAAATACTGCATTAGATTTGTGTTTTTTTAATTTATTAATTAGATAACTTTAAAACTTGTAAGATGTTTCGCAACTTTAAATACTCTCGAAGTGATTTCTTATGTTAACTTTTCTTAGATTGATAAATTTGAATACCTGTTTGTGAGAAGAAATACCGTATCTATAAATTATATCGACTTTATTATTTACTTTTAAAAGGTAGTACAGCCTCGCTGATATCAGCACGAAAGAGCCAACTTGACCGGAACGGTACTGTCCTCATTTACAAGACCAACCTAAAAATGACATAATTATTAGTGCTGTTTTCTTTCGTTGGTGAGTGCTAGACCGGAGGTGATGCAGAGGCATCTTACTAGGCCACCATAGGATCGTAACCATTACTCTTGAATCCTGCTCATGCTTTCCACCAGGCAGAGCAGAGTCATTTTCGCTGGCCCATATAAAATAATATTTTCTTAAGTTTATACCATAACAAGACAGACTCAAACTATTAGATTCCTAAAAGCGGTTTTATTCTAAAGATAGAATACGATTCTCTTTGGCTATTTTATTTGTTATCTTAAACAATTGATAACGAATCACTTATTTCTAATAAAGCAGTCTTGAAAATGGCTCCTGATTGATAAAAAATATTTCAATAGCCAAGAATTTTATGAGACACGCTTTGCTCTACTCAATTTATACAAAATAATTACAATAATTCTCCACTTAATTTCAATCATACGTGTATCCCTACAGTTAAATTGCATTGGCAACCGTTATGCAGATCTCAATCTAACATCACGAACTGACCACTTAAAGAGTCGAAACCGTTACAGATCAAATGTTGTTTTGATTGCAGTATCGGAAAAATTGCCAATCATAAATTGCTTCTTGTCAAATTAAATAATTTTATTGATATAATAAAGCCACTTTCTGTAATAGTAGCTAAATTAATAGAAACATTCGTCATAAATAAATCAAATTTAAATTAAATTCGCCAAAAGAGAAAGGACACAAATACAACTGCTTCCAAGGCGTTATATTAAGTATAAAATAAATTTATGTGTTTAGAAATTTTAAATTCGAATGACAAAACTTGTATTGGTGTTTCCGCAGTGAGATGCGCATGAGTTGTTTTGCACTGATAAAATTAATTGCTGGTCGATTTAAATAGCGATTACCTTTCTAGCAAAACCCATTGGAGTTAGTTGTGATGTTATCAGTTTAATGGATTCGTGTTAATATCTATTTAGTTTTATAAATCATTTTAGAAAATAATACTTGTGGAGAAGTAACATTGTTAGTAATGTGCTTTCTGCTTTCAAATAAGAACATTAATAATTTTATAGAAAGTGAAACCAATAATTAATTCGATAATCGATATATTGTTCAATTTCTTAATTAACATGGAATGAGTTTAAATGATTTGGGCAAATCGATTTTAAATCGCGAGGATTTAAAATACGTCACAATGACAAAGTTTTAGGTTGTTGTACTTAAGCGTGACCCTCTGTACTCCCAGCCTTCATTATCACATAAATCTATCCTAACTGCTCACTGATCATCCTCAGGACCCTAGTTTATCTCGCTGGGTTTTGTTACCTATTAGCGGCCTAGGTTCTGTTTGCTGCTTTGGCTATCGATTAGTCAGATGTTAGCAGAGCTATAACGGTAACTTTAAATAATTCATGTATATCGTTCCTATAGAAACTTCAAGCCTACCGATCACTCTTTGATCGGTAGGTATTAATATCAATTGATTAATGGTGCTCGGAATATCGGATGAAAGTAGGTAAGCAAAATTACTGAAAAAGTAGTTATTGCTGATATTGACCAGTTTCAAATTGTAATTTAAGAAAAAAAATATTAATCAAAAAATAGAAGATCAACCTACGAACTTTATTATCAGGTTAGCTTACTTCGATACATTAAAAAAATTAAATAAAAACCATTAAAAAAATATATGTACATAGAACGATTCAACAAAAAGAACTTTCTGTTCATTTCATTCCTTTAATACGGTTCAATTTACGAGCATGTAAAATATTTGTACCGCTCAGGTAGTGATGCAGTTCATACTAGGAAGACACGCCGGCACTTCGACATCTTTTTATCGAGACAGTGAGCGCTGTTGTTTATAGCATGTTAAACGTCACCCACGCTTTATTTATCTATATGAAAAATTATTGTCGTTCCGTGTTCATGTCATCCTTTTACAACTTTTACATCGATTTTATGTTTATAAGTGCAATACGGAATCATGAGTTAATCATTTTAGTAGAGTATGCCAACGCGATAATTAAATTTACTTTATTGTTTTCATCTTTTTCTTTTATTTCTTTTAATAAAGACAACTCCAGTATTAGGAATACAGACAGTCCTCGTACTTACGGCATGTTAGGTTCTCGATCGCAACGACGTAAATGGAAACGACGTAAGTCGAGACATATTTTTGTATATGTTTACATGTAAAACTCAACGTTATCATCCACACTCCATTGAAATTGTCTTTCTCACTTCTACTTAAAATTCACTTAAATATGTAAGTCAAAAGAAAAACTGTCAAAGATGCAAAAATACTATTGTATTACGTCTTGATTGTCCGTTGTTCCTGATCTAGCTAAACAAAATTAGCAGCATGTGTGGGGTAATCTCCGCTCGCTGACACCCCGCCGGCCACATGGAAATTGACCTCGCGACAAGTGAATTCTCCTTATGCCGGAAATCGAAACAATGGACGTATGCTTGAGGAATAGTGTCAAAAAATTGTTCAACGTAACTTGAAACGACTTAAGTCGAGGACTGCCTGTATATATGCCGTTATTTTATATGTAACGGACATCTAGACTCAGAACAACAATTTGTGGATCACACAAAGTGCTATCCTATATGAGATTGTATTCCATCAAAACTTGGCAACTTTTTATATGGCCAAGCTAAGTTTAATTTAATTTATTTAATTCATAATAAAAAATTTACAATTGTGTCTGAAATAGAAGAAAAAATAACAATAGAAACGAAATAAAAAAACAAAACAAAATTATCATGTCAATATCGCTACACTACAATTTCTATGTCAAATAAGTAGTAGAATCAAATATGAGCTTTTCGATCCATACTTGTGACTTTTTTATTAAAGACCACCTGAAAAGTCAATAACACCTCGATTACATCATTTAACGTTGCTATCCACTTCGATTTTTGCTACGTTGCGACTCCGCCTAAAACTACCCTACATAATCAATATTTGTGAATAACTGCCCATTATTAAGCGCCTGAAATATCCAAATAGAACTTAGTGCGTGAGTCTTCGTAATACGTAACTTATGTATATGGCATTAGTTGGACATAGTATAATCCATGGTGAAAGGAAAGTAGCGCTTGCATTTAAGTATAACAATGGCATGTAAGCTGACTGTCAAATGCAGGCCCTGTCCAGTGAAGTCGCTTCTGAGTAGGGCTGTCCAAAAAGAAAATTTACCTTTGATTTACAATTCACTTGTAATTCACAAAGAAATAGAATACTTTTTATTGGTCTGAGTAAGCATGTTACAATGTATCTATAGCCGGTTCCAAAAATAATGGGTCAGTCACATAAACCAATAACGGGTCAGTCACATAAACCCGAATATCTCCCGAACTACGTATGCCATCCTAATGAAACGAAGACTGTTCAATTGAGAATTTAATTATACAGATAAAAAATAAAATAAAACTTAGTTACACCCACAATATTAATCTTAAATTAAAAAAAAACTAAAGTAGTCATATTTTTCTTAAGATTACATTTTTTTTATGATTGTTTTTTTGCTGTTTTTCATCACTTTCTTCATTTAATACTTTGTATTGCCTCCACGTGATGAAGCCTCCAGTGATGAAAAACAGCAAAAAAACAATCATAAAAAAAATGTAATCTTAAGAAAAATATGACTACTTTAGTTTTTTTTTTAATTTAAGATTAATATTGTGGGTGTAACTAAGTTTTATTTTATTTTTTATCTGTATAATTAAATTCTCAATTGAACAGTCTTCGTTTCATTAGGATGGCATACGTAGTTCGGGAGATATTCGGGTTTATGTGACTGACCCGTTATTTTTGGAACCGAGTGTATGATTAAAATGAAGGATGAACAATTTTTTCGTGTTATGATGATGATAAGGTTAATTGATCTACACTCTTTTATTCCTAGAAATCAAAATCTGAAAGTTTTTACTTCAAGTAGGTATTTTCAGGTACTTTCGAAACGTTACATTACTGACCCTAGTTTGGCAATTCAGTCGAATATTCGAGTATAATATAGCGTGCAATTGGAGAGGCCTATGTCCAGCAGTGGACTGCGATAGGCTGATGATGATTCGAGTATAATCGAATCGAACTGTCGGTATTCTAACTTATTTTCAGCACTGAATATCACTTAACGATAATAAAATAATCCAAGCTCTGCTTAGTTTGGGACTAGATAACGTTGTGTATCAGATGTCCTTAATATTTATTGATTTACTTCTTTAGATTTAAAAAGTTACAATCTCATTACTACAAGATTTGTACTCAAACTTAACCTAACAATATCTTTCGAATTTATCGTTACTGGACAACCATAACTGGAGACAATCGATTGTAATCGTATATTCGATATCACAAAATGTATTTCGCTGAACATTATTACGTAATGTGTTAAACGTAACAGGTGCTGCTGTGAAACTCTATAAATAGTCCAATCGATCGTTATTCACGACTATTATGGGAACAGTGTTATCAGCATTATCCGATTGATATCGATCATTTCTTTTATAGGTTATATATATTGATAACTCTGAGAATGTAGGCTTAATTTTTCGACATGCATTGGGTAACTTGAACAATTTCCTGTAGAAAATCAATGGTATAGAAATCAAGCATGTAACACTCGTTATGTATGCTACTTGTGGTGTTCAGTGCCAAGCAACGGAGCTTGGAAATTTTCTTTTTCTTATAAATCACGACGGTCCTTGGTTAGTTGCCTCCGCTTTTAATAGTCTGGAACTATTAACTTTAGCCGCAGCTAAACGAATCAATTAATCTCATTTAAGTACTGAGGTTCTTTATGGCAAAATGGTGATGGTAATAATGTGTCTTTAGTGCCAATTAACTAGGGGATTGTAAACAATGGTTTGGCTTGATTGATATCACTTAGCTAAAACAATAAAAGAAAACCTCATCAGTGCCCATGGAGCCCTATCTTTGGCTATTCACGTAACCTCGTCGCGTCATCAACGAGCCACCCGGAAAAGGGCCGATGTCGATGTGCGACGTGTCAATAAATCAGGCCTTATTATCTCGAAGTCAGGTAACGATTCCATAATGATCGAACTACCAGGGCTATATTTAATATCTGTGCTCGTAGCTTTTTCAATTTATCAGTGTGTACTGTAACGAGCGGGTTATACGGCGAGGTATTTTAACCAACAGTAGCGCCAACATAGCAGATTATATTTCGAAAATGTAATTGGTTCATAATCGTGATAGTACTTTATTTTAGTACCTATAGTAAGAATAAAATAATTCTATTTTGTTCAAGTCACTTAATAAATATTACAATATTAGTGTTTTGTATTCAACATTGCTGTAAAAATTTGATTTTGGGTTATGATTAAGGTCTAATCCTTTCAAAAACCACTAGCCTGTTGGCCTGTTATTTATTTATCACACATCATGTACACCAGCAGTGACTGTTAAGACTATTTAGGTAATGTGATATACTTTTGGCGAACTTAATGCCTAGGTCATTCTTAGTAGTCAACCTTTGTGTGATGCAGAATAATTAGGAAGTATTATCCTATGCTGATAGTAATCCCTTATTAGCATTAAATGAAACTGCCTTCTGTATATCTCCGTCCAACTAAAGTTCAACTTGCGTACTAAATTGATGATCCGTGTGTCTATCTCGTTAATTATATGTGTCGATGGTATCACTTTTAAGGCGTATTGTCTTCGTACTTTCGAATTTCGTCCTCCATACGAGGTCACGCTAACGGAGGTCTCAGTTTAGGGACTGTCTTCATGATAAACTCGGCTATCTGGTCATAAAGTGCATACGTCTCAAACTTTCGAAACACTTCAACAAGACAATGCGGCAAACAAGAACGTATTTCTTTATTACTGACACAATATGGTATGGTGTCGTTCACTTCAAGTTTTAAGATAATAGATCAAAGATTTATTTTAATATATAAATAGGTATATTATATAGGAAAGTAACTAATTACATAACATAATTATGCCATCATTTAATTTAACTGAGCTGAGTACTTGACTGTCCGATTTTCTTGTGGGATCCGGTGTAATGTGAACACTCTATCCGTCTCCGATCTGCCGGTCCGGCGTATTGAGAAGCCGGCCTAAGTTGTTTTTATTATACATAAGAGGTAAAAGGCAGACGAGTGACCTAAGTAACAGAGGTTCCTGATATTAACGAGGTCAATCAAAAAAACAAACCCTTAAGCTTTATTATTTCTAAAGAGATTTATTTTGTCTCTCTTATAGATTGCTGCTACTATTTTGTAAACATCTTCAGTTTCAAGTGTATTTAAAGGTTGTATGATAAATTAAACCCCCTTTCGAAGGAGATGCCTGTGTCCGGTAATGGATTATTAAGAACTGTTGATGATGTATTTCAACCTATCAACTATTATAGGTGTTTCACCAAGTCGTTTACAAAATAGCACTAACACGTAGTTCAGACAAAATTGGAAAACGGTATCACGTAATATATTACCAGCACTGAGAACAGAAATACGAATTAATTTCGTAACGGATTTTTTTAATCATTTATGTAAGTTTTCAATATTCAGTAAAGTGCGAAATGTGGTTTATTGATTGCTGTGTTGATTGCGGCATTATCATAACATAATACATTATTTACGAGTTTTGTTGAGTATAGTGTATTGTAAATATTATTTCGCTCTCAAGTGAAATAAAACTAATATCTTTCCTATCATCAACATCAGCCTATCGCAGTCCACTGCTGGACATAGGCCTCTCCCCTTGCACACCACTGTGATCAATCTTGGGCTTCTCGTCCTACACTACGTTATAACATTAACAACTGAACATTATTAACTGAACTTGGGAAAGGACATAGGATACTTTTTATTATTACTTTTTTTATTTTATTTTTTATAAGGTAATATGTCGCGCGCGGGCGAAGCCGCGGGCGGAAAGCTAGTGATTTTATAAATATGTCATGTAAATACTTGTAGAGGGAGATTTTAATATCTATCTGCAAATGTAGTGAAAAAATGAAAATCGATTGTTTTAAATGCCAATAATTTGCCAATGCTTTCACACTTCTACAAAGAAGACGATCAAGCTTCTACCCTCCTATTGATTACATAATATGATTGGCGACTTGTTAACCAACTAGTCACTTGTATTGTTTTTTTACAAACAGCCCCTTTCACCTTTGCGACTACACCTTAGGGCTTGCTACGACTGTATTAATAACTGTCGTATTAACGTCTGCACCAAGTTCAAGTGCGATAACAATAAGCGTATTGTCTGCAATGCCTCGAAGATTTACATATGCATTCATTGTGCTTAAAAGCGTGGAGGCAGAAAGGTTATTACATATCTATAATTTTTTGTATGTTTTTGAGAAGCGCTCATAGCATTGAGTGGTAAGCGCTTTAGGTGAATGGAAAAAAAAAAAAAAAACTTTGATCTTTTACCTAAAGAAATTGGTTAAAGTATATAAGTTATACCCCTGTTCTTACTTGCGGCCCTAATTTTACTAATACTTAATTGATGTCACTATTTTTTCAATTTTTTTACTGACTTGAGATTATTTTAAGACATAGTTGAAGCTTGATAACCAAGCATCATTAATCGTTTGTCATGACTAAAAATGATATCTTGTGATTCATCCTTACTTGCGACTCGCTGAAAATTTGTCGACCCGCAGCGAGATGAATAGTGCCTGCATACGGGTGTCGAACGATTTATTGGTATCTTGTGGTGCTCCTATGATTTGTAGACTGTCCACCGGCTGATAGGGAAGGATACCAGAATAGTTAACAGAAGAAACTACCGTAATTTATGTAGCTTTCCTACTCTTGAACCAACTAAGATAAAGTATTGTATTTCAAAGTAAAACATTGCTTCATGATTCTAGCCTACGATGTTTGTCCCTTTTGTTGGATTAAACGATGTAGCGAAACCAAAGACTAGAGGTATGAATGTTTAGAAATATACTTGTTAGAGCAACATTGTTACCAAAGTTAGGGATGCATTAATCATAATTGTTTTTGAGTCCTCCTGCAAAAAATACGATATTCTTATAAACACAGTTGAAGCTAAGCCGTAGACAGACAGACAAATGACTAAGCATTTGACTTTCGCCGGCTGTATTTCAATTAAACATGAAAAATAAATATGTAAATCTATTTTTCACAGTAAAAGTTCATAACAAAAATAAAGTCAACAAGACTAGAACGTCTATAAAAAGCGTTATAAGGCTACATAAAAAAAATATGTGTGTTGATATAACAAGATTATAGGGCAGTACGAACGTCGCGACACATAGCGCAGGCCAGTTATTGCGGCCATTGTTAGTACATAATGAGCAAAAAAACTACTGTCGTTGCACTGGACAATGGCCATAAATAAACCAGTTTTGATATTTTCCCTTGTCTTTATTTTAAAGGCAGACGACCCTTCTAACAATTTCTGTATAGTAGAAATTAATCCAACAGTGGACAGTTCCTAAATTTTTCCCTTTTCATTTTTAAAACAGCAGAACTTTTTGAAGCTGAATTTATTCAAAACTTTTTGATTAAAGTATAGTTACTCATGCAAAAAAGTTTACGCTTTATCCATGTGTCTTTGGTTAAATGGTCCTTCGACCGACCATACAGATGCCAATAACACAGAGAGGCACAACGATGAAAAGAATAAGTCACAAAGTCTGTCCAAGTATAAGACTTACGAACCCATTCATTCATTCTTAATTCATTTATCAATTGAACTGTACTGCCTAATGAAAAAATTAACAACTCTGAATTTAAAAGTATCAAATTTGATATGATATTACACGGGAAGGTATATAATTTTCCCTATGTAAGCACTATATAATTAAAAATGTGCTAGATTCATATCGATATCTTGGAGTATCCTACTAATATTATAAATGCGAAACTTTGTGAAAATGTAAACCGAAAATAAAAGCTACTGAATGGAATTTGATGAAACTTCACAATCTAGTAGGCGGCAAAAGCTGGTAATCCAATAAATTAAATGTAGGTCAAAAACGAAAGAGGTATTTTATTTGCAATACCGTGTCATTTAATAAAACTCATAGCCGTTTCCCATTGTTACTGGCATTAGAGATATCATTCTGACCTTTCTGCATTAGGTACCTAACGTTACGAAAACAATATTTTGCCTATATTCTAAACTATTATTTCGTTCAAATTGATTCTTATTGAGAAATGATAGCGCAATATTTAATGGTATTTTGTTACGAATGAATTAAAGGTCTAAACTCGACCTATTCATATTTAAAGCAGACTGTTCTATATCAGGCAGGTGTATGTGCCGACGCATGCAGCTTATGGATTTAGTATATGTTTTAATACATCCTCTGACCTACAAAAGGATATTCAAAGTTCCTTTAAAGACATCAAAAACTGTCATAAACTGTAAATGTTATAGGCATAGAATATATGCCATATTTCTTAAGTCACGTATGTGTGTCCCGCGTGTCTATGACTGCTACAATATTGTTGACCTACTAATCATAAAACAGACAAGATTGCGAAGATCCTGTCACGCGTCAGTCCTAATCACAAAGTCAGTCATGTAAGTGAAGGTGATTGTTTCTTTCGTTTGAATTGTACGGAGTTTGAATTTTAAAGTCATCCATTAACTACGGTTAGAATGCATTCATTCGTTATAGATTACAAATCACTTTTAAATAAGAAATAAACACAAATCAATAAAATACCTACTCATTATGTTCAAGTATTACCTAGATTATGTGATTGAACTGTAGGAACAATACTTGTTTGAAAGATTTAAAAATAGTAAGCATTACAAAATTGTGCTAAATGTTGTGCTAAAACTTGGAGTTTTCAATATTTAGCAAAGTATTTCAAAAACACTATTCATATGGTAGATTCTAAGAATGCACCATGGGCGAAGGATTGAAAAAATGGTTTTGATAGATCTGGAATAGATGCCAACATTCTGAAGAATTCCAAATGCTTCAAAAAAGCTAATAAATTTTGATTTCATTACATAAAATTTTGTTTGAAACTAAATACTTTGTAACATTTGTCCAAATACCATATGGTAAATATCATTGGTGTGTGAAAGAAGGTGACAGGCGGCAAATCGTCAGCCCTTAATAGGAGCGAGATCGCGCAATCTGCCGGAAAAGGGCAGGGAAAGCGAGCAATTAAACTTTATGATTGACTAGTGTGGTCTTCGTACTAGTGGTCAGATAGGCTCACGTAAAGGCAATTGTATGCTCTAATGAGTGGTAATTTAATATTTCTTTGAACCTCAATCGTAGATTCATTTTAGCAAATTGGTGTTGATTCTACCACTTCTGTTTGTTATGTAACTAACTTTTTATAATTTTATCAAATAATAATCGTTTCTGACAATATTCTACACACAATTGAGTGTTTTACGTGTTTTTTTTACTGTGTCTGTGAGTTTACCATTACAGTCAAAGAATACTGTACCTAAGACTTTTTGAACGGTATTCTTATGCAATATAACTTAACTGCTACTTAATCTGCAAGAATACCAAGGGCCAGTTTTACGAGTCTCTGATAAAGAAATATATCATTTATACATATCAGCAACTTCTGTCACATAATGTTATATTTATGTCAGATAACTATCTGAATCTTTATCAGTGACTAGTAAAACTGGCCTTAATGAATTTACTTTAACATTTATACTTAAAATATTATAAAGAGATTTATTTAAGGGAAAACAATCTCATGGAGTTTCTAAAAGGTACTGGTACATATTCTATACTGGCTGTTTACTAATTTTACGCCCATTGCCAGTTTATAAGGTATGATATTATTCCAAACAAAGTGACTGTCTCTATAAAACCTTTCTTGCATAAGTTATTTTAAGCCTAAAGGCCTCATTGTTAATTGATAGTAATCTCTTAACCGCTTACACAGTAGGTTAAGATAAAAATAGCCTGACATGGAACCAAGTTCGTATGAAGTCTCTTTCTCATGCCCTAGTCATCATCCGAAGCTCTAAAAGACGTACAATAACTTAATCGTACATTGTCACTTTCAAATTCTTTTGTTGGAGTTTATTACGGTTAATTTCGATCGTGACCGGTCGATGGTTTGGTTGCCGACAATTTTTATAGGTAATCAAACCGACACCACCAACGATTCAGTGAGTAACCTCGTAACTTTTGGCCGTACTTGAAATATATTATTATAAGTTTATAATTTTTAAGAATGTTTTGTTTGGATTTTGTCGCGATAATTATGAGATCAGCGTATCAGATATATAAACATATGTAAGCTCTACTCATAATACCCTAATTATGACGTATAGTAAGTAGTACAACAAAAACTAATATTTTTGTAACAGTTGCTAGACGTCTAAACGTGTTGTAATTAAGTCTAATTTTATAAGGCGACACAAAAAAACATTTTAATTGACCACATATTTTTCCTGTATGTTATTCACAAACAAATATATTAGGTAAATTATCTACTCACACATGTCGATCATTATTCATACCATAGTCGATATCTAATGTAGTTTTCGTAGAATTATAATTTAAGATCGAAAGTGCGTACATTACACTAAAAATTCGGGTAATTGTTGCTTCCTAACACTTCTTCAAGTTGTGTTTGTAAGGTAAACTCGTAAAGCATATCTTGCTACTAACATCAGTATCTCGTACGTACCTTACACGGAACAATAACTATGTTAAGAAATCACTGCACTTCTAATCTCCATTTAGGTTAAGCGATTTTAGAACGTCACATGGTCACAAAACAGGGCGTCTTGATGATATTCTTTTATTTTTTCAAATCTTAAGCGGCGAGAAGTAATTGGATGTCATAAAATTCGGTTAAATTCGTTTTTGTAAACCAGTAATTACAATTGGAGAACATTAGCCGCTGTAAGATGTTCGACGGTTTATAGTGTCGATCATAATTTTATTTTCTAATGATATATTTGTATTTTGTTGTCATTTGAAAATCGTAAACAGTACTAAGGTTTAGTTAAAAAATCACAGATGTTAAAATTTTCCCTATTTTCATTTAATAACTAGAGGAGCATCGTAACCGATAGTACTTACTATTATATCGTGTTATGGGGTTTTTCATGAATAAAAAAAAGTTACTAAACTAGGGTTGTTTAAAGGACTGAGTTTTTTTAAAGGATATATATTTCCGTTACTTACGAAATACTTCATAATAATATCACTTTACAATTCCAATGTGTGTGTGTATGTTCAAGTTTTTTATAAGTACTTGTTAGGTACAAGTTTATTCAATGTTTTTCGTTCTAAGTTATTTTTAAAAGGCTTACAAGCTAATTAAAAGTGACAATTTTCAATTCACTTAATTCATTTCTCATTTGAACTCAAACATAAAAAAATTAAAACCGCAATCCTTGTTTCATTCTTATAGAACACATTAATCTGACAAGCAGTCAGTCGATAACGAACTCACGACATACGGAAGCAATGCGGTACCTTCACGCAAGATAAAGCTCTTGTCTTTTGTAGTAAGTCACTATTTGGTAACACACAACATAGGAACAACTTAGTGTCACAAGATTTTGCTGCAAAATAAGTCTTAACAATCAAGTTTAAAACTTATAAAAGTTTTAATACATTTGAGAGAGACAGACAGTGCCAAGTCTGTTCAACAAGCACTATGAAATTGTCGGACTAGTTGGTTATCGTTCTAAACCTGATATAATAAATAGCTTTAATCAAAGAATAGAGAATAAAGGTAGAAATTAAAAGCACGCTAGAACTGAGAGAGCGATCGCACATTGTGATCAGCACTGCTGTAGTGTAGATCTCTGAATACGATCACTCTAAACCGTTGTACTCTAATGAAATCTAATCTACAACAACAATTGCGAATTTAATTTGAGTACTAACTACATTGTTGTCACGAGAGCATGTAACATATTTTATACAATGTGTAAGTATAATTGTATAAATACATACAAACAAGATAATAAATGACATACGACGCTTCGTGTTGCTCCAAAAACGGCATGCGATGAGACGAGGTACGTTTTTGGCAAAATGTTTTATTCATGTGAAAGAATATAGCGGATTGTTTTTACTCTGCGTGTGTTCTTTACCATAAATGTTGTTTCGCATAAATAATGTAGTATAACAGTGAACTTGGTTTTATACTAACCTCTGGGTCTAATCGATTAGTAATCGATATCAAACCTTTTAAATGTTTTTGGTAATTTTAATTCTTAACGTATTTCTTTGAGATTGGTAATAAGTATACAAAGTGGTAGTTAGTTTTAAGTTAAGCACTTACCATCAAAGCCCAATTGTTTGTAAACTTGTACAGGATCGCTGTTTCAGTAGAGGATAAAAACACCATTCAGTAGATGTTTGTATTACAGGGATAGATCCTGGTAAATAACATTATTGCATCAATTAAAGATAACTTAGACCCCATATACTCCTTGTGGGCTTATTTATATGCCATTCACATTTTGTATATGTCAAATATTTTTTCTTTAAAATACGGACAGCACGATTTATTTTAGTTTGTAGAATAGGTACTGTACTGATCTCAAGCTCAAAAATAATTTCAGCATTGTTACATATTTTAGTTATAAAAGGCAACGCTCTGGAAGTTAAAAGGTAAAAAGTTAAACGAAACTGTTGGGGCAAAGTAAAATATATTTTATTGAAAATAATGCGTAGCGAATGCTCGCTGACAGTGCATGTGCAGTCGCATGCCGATCGTGACAGATAAACCGCAAGCAATTTGCTTTGTTCGCAGTGTATAACTCGTGCGAGCTAAGATGGCACCTGGCTCAAAACGAAACATGATACCGTTCCCCCGCGTAATACCCCTCTGTCATCTTGCGAGTAACGTTAGCATCACTATTACCTTTGCACGAATCTTTCCATAATAATTTTAGTTTATTAGGTATTACTTATATCATATAAATCACTCCACGAATTTATTTTATTAATATATCATTAGATTCGTCTGGATAACACAATTGTTTTAAGAAAGGTCACACGAAAAAAAACCAGCATGACGACGATATATGAGACGCAATAGTTTAAAATAAAGAATATCCATATACACATGATATTTAGAAACTTCGATTAAAAGGCTTATCATGATGATTTAAAATTGTATTTCATAACCATATTTCAGTTTTTAATTTCATTTAAAATGATATTAGGTATTACCTAATATTATTTAAATCACTACACGAAGAATGCATTCGGGTAAATAATGAATGAGGCCTGCTTCCTATTGGTATGCATATGTATTTTCTTAACTCAGGTAGTAAAGTACCACTTAAGATAAAGAAGTATGTTATGAGAAACTACTTGAAGCAAAATAATTGTTGAAATTTAAAATAACTAGAATAAATTATATTTTTCTTGCACTCAGTACTTCAAACGACTGACATTTGAGTCAGGTGCCATCTTAGGTCGCACGAGTTATATGAAACTTTTTATATTATTTCAACATTTATTATTATTTCACTATTATTATTGTTTGTGAAAATCATTGACTATTATCACACTTTCTTTTTATTTCTTTGTCTTTATGGTATACACAAAATAGTACGAAAAAAAGAAAGAAAGGAATAACAAAGTATGTATAATGTACAACAATCGGCGGTATCTTATAATAAAATTTAGTACATTTTTTATATTTATATTTAAACTTACCAAAATTACTACAACATGATGTAAAGCGTAAGTTGATCCGAGACTAGGGGTTAATATCTTCATTGTAAGTGCAGACCGTGGCGGCCTAGTGAGATGCTCTGCATAATTTTGCCTACGGTCCTACACTCACCAACGAAATACGACATCACGAATGCTCTTTTTTTTTTTTTCTTTTTTTTTTTCTATCTGGTGGATATCTAAATATCAAGCGAGAAACAGATCGGTTTTTATCGGTATGTGCACGTTTAGTTTCTAAGATAGTTTAATAATGTGAACTTTATATTTAAGCAGAGGTATCGTGTCTATTTTAATTTATTACTTTATTTTAAGCGGTCGCCATGCTCTTTTCTACTGCGCTGAGTATTCTGGGTACAAATCAAACTTGAGACAACACTGTGCTATCCACAAACTGTTGTTCTGAGTCTGGGTGTTCTTGTCCGTTTCAGATCGAAATCAGTCCGACGCAGAATCCGATAGTGTGAGCTCTCTTTATTAACGAAAAATAATCTACGAGTAAATATAATATTTTTATTGATATCCGAAACTTTGAGTTATTTTTTTTTCTTAAACAATAAATGGGCGTATATATATAGTGATTTCAATCAGGCAACCCTGTACCACTAGACTGCAAGATTCCTGTTCCTATCCTGTTAACATGTAAATGAATTAAAGTAATATTTTTTTTTAAATCAAAACTATCACATATATACGCCTTATCCTTATTCTATTACGTTCCTTGCTTCGACTGGCAAAAAATACTGATTACATTCCGAGCCTTATTAGCCAAACTTGTAGGAGCTAGTATACATTATAAATTATGCAATACTTAGAAACATTTCAACAAGTGAAAGTAAGATTGTGGACAGGAATGCGAGCTATGCACATCCTTTCTGACCGTCTGTCACGACGTAAGATGTGGCTACTGGTCTGAGGCTACTTTCTTAAAATTAAATAATGAAAATTATTTTTGAGTATGCACAAGGTTAGGACACAACTGGTATGGCAGTTTTCAATGTACCTAAATTAATAAAAGTGGTGGAAGAATATATAATATGTACATATGGGTTACAAACGATATAGGTTCCTCTTCACGCTTGGCCTATAAGCGGTCGCAAACGCCGCTTTCTACTTCACCAAGTATCTTGGTTTAAATCCCACGTGGGAAAACACTTTTTGTCATTCACAAATTGTTGTTCTGATTCTGGTTGTTTTTTGTGACCGTTTCATGTATCTTTGTAAAGTCCCCCGCTACACAGGACTTATATTCCTACTTGAAAATACATAATTATATTAATTATCATAATCATCATCTCAGCCAAACTACTGGACATGAGCCCTTCCCTAAACTTTAGTGCGATATTGTTCATCTTGAAAACAAGATGGAGTATTGTTGCATATTTCTCGTTTGTGTATTTTAAAATAAAACTAATAATAACGACAATGCTTTCAGATATTTTTCTTTCACACTTTCACTTTTTTCTTCAAATAATACGGTCGTGCCGTTTCTAATGCCTATTCTGTACTTTTTGTTCATAACATTTTATTTAAAAAGGTTGTGAAAGTTTGTATAAAAATATCATATTTCAAAGATATGTATAAATATTGTAGGATGATTATGCAATCAACATTTTATAATGCTACATAACAATAAAACCACAAAATTGTCTTATATTTCAAGTAGCACAATTTAAATCCGTTTATTTTAAAGGAAAATAAAATTGATCCAGTAAACAAATTCTGATTTTAAAAAATACTGAAATAATTTTCTTCGTAAACGTATTATCAATAAAAAATACAATTAACCAGCTAAATAAATATAAGACACCAATCGCCATAACGTCACCAAGAAGAGTCACATGACACATAAAGTACAAAAATTACTGAATGATTGAAAAAATAAATCGCAGGTCAGACGATAAATTATGTCTGTACATATAGATGGAGTGGGTGTGACCTTAACAGATCACATTATCTTAAAAATTACATATTTTATACTCGTAGGTATGTATATATAACGTATGGCTACACTGAAGTAATGAGAGTAGTATTTTTTAGAAAAAATATACTTTTTATAGTTTTTATGACATAGCGGCTCAACTCATTTTAAGTTCAAAATATATTTTTTTTAGCAAAAAGTTCTAAATAACTTGTTTGCCACGTCTTGCAGGATTTTTAAACGATACATGATAAAAACGAATATAAAACATGTCTTCCTTAAGCTATCTAAAAACCAACCATCACAACTAATTTGTCCTTTCAGAATTCTGTTCATAATAATAATAATATATCTCTTTATTGTACACCAGAAAAGAAACATAAAGTGGTAGCTTAAACTAGGTGGTACAAGTGGCGGCCTTATCGCCCGAAGGCAATATTCTATCCACAAATATAACATATATAATCTCCGTTCTTAAATTTCCTCAACCTTAAACTTCCCGTGTTGTGGGAATGTCGTCAGCAAAATTAAACACTAGTATATTCTGTATCTTGAGCACTAAGAATTTAGTCGTAAGTAACTTGCATATCTACTAGCGTAGTCTTTAATCTTATCGGGGTTAAACTAAGGAAATACCTACTGTTTATTTAAATGTGCCAGTAGTTAGCATACAATGACAGTGAAAGCCGACCAATGATATTTTAATCGTGGCAACGATTATCCGTGAAATCGATACGTTCCTGGAGTATAGTGTTACCAGCTTCAAATAAAGTTAGGTAATTATTTACAAGAAATATTTGTCTTGCCAATGCTTAATATGTTCAACGGATCAATTTAGATATGCAAATTATACTGTTTCAATTCTGATATCAGTTTTCATTTGTTGTTAAATCAGATTAATTTACTTTTAAAGTCTGTTAGACGTATTGGTACTTCATTAACTTAACTGTTTGAAAATTCTCAAGATTGCTATACGATGCACTAACAGGAGTCAATAGTTTTAGCAGTTAAAGGAAAAAAAATATTTACTCTATTACGAAAACGCACAATTAAAAAAAAAGCGGCCAAGTGCGAGTCGGACTCGCCCATGAAGGGTTCCGTATCAGCAAGTAACATCATATAAAAGTTCTTGTAGTTCGTTGTAACTTTCATCGATGTTTTTATAATATGTGTATTGAATAGTATTGATTGAATGAAAGGTAAATTGCTGTTTACGATTTATGACATATTAAAAAAAAACTACTTACTAGATCTCATTCAAACCAATTTTCGTTGATAGTTTATATGGTAATGTACAACATATTTTTTTTTTAGTTTTATCACTTTCTTATTTTAGAAGTTACAGGGGGGGGGACACACATTTTTCCACTTTGGAAGTGTCTCTCGCGCAAACTATTCAGTTTAGAAAAAAACGATATTAGAAACCTCAACATCATTTTTAAATACCTATCCATAGATACCCCACACGAATAGGTTTGATGAAACAAAATTTTTTGAGTTTCAGTTTCAAGTATGGGGACCCCCAAAATGTGTTGTTTATTTTAAATTTTTATGTGAAAATCTTAATGCGGTTCACAGATTACATCTACTAACCAAGTTTCAAAAGTATAGCTCTTATGGTTTCGGAGAAAAATGGCTGTGACATACGGACGGACAGACAGACAGACAGACATGACGAATCTATAAGGGTTCCGTTTTTTGCCATTTGGCTACGGAACCCTAAAAAGGCGTTCTTGCGAATGTTGACAGGTATTTAATAATACACCAAGTTCTTTTTAGGGTTCCGTAGCCGAATGGCAAAAAACGGAACCCTTATAGATTCGTCAAGTCTGTCTGTCTGTCTGTCTGTCCGTCCGTATGTCACAGCCAATTATTTCCGAAACTATAAGAGCTACACCGTCGAAATTTGGTCAGTCGATGTATTCTGTGAACCGCATTAAGATTTTTACATAAAAATAGAAAAAAAACAATACGTTTTGGGGGTCCCCATACTTGGAACTGAAACTCAAAATTTTTTTTTCATCAAACCTATACGTGTGGGATATCTATGGATAGGTGTTCAAAAATGATGTTGAGGTTTCTAATATCATTTTTTTTTAAACTGAATAGTTTGCTCGAGAGACACTTCCAAAGTGGAAAAATGTGTGTCCCCCCCCCCTCTAACTTCTAAAATAAGAGAGTAATAAAACTAAAAAAAATATATGTTGTACATTACCATGCAAACTACCAACGAAAATTGGTTTGAACGAGATCTAGTGAGTAGTTTTTTTTAATACGTCATAAATCGTAACACGCAATTTACTTTTCATTCAATCAATACCCTAGTATAAAAACTTTTATATGATGTTACTTGCTGGTACGGAACCCTTCATGGGCGAGTCCGACTCGCACTTGGCCGCTTTTTTATGTTATACCAAAGTGATGTCAGAGAAAAATTTCCAAATATTGATAGAATTAGACTCAAACCACGAGAATACCACTAGTGATGTTTTTTTTCGTATAATGGCTAAGGTCACACCGTGCGCAGACACTATCGTGATACCAGGGCTGGAATCACTCAGTATTACAATTGCTTGTGTTCCGTAACCATGTGGTGCACTGTCCATGTTACAATAAATGATTGTTGTTTTCTATTTGTAACGCAAAATTAAGATACTTACAGATAAGACACCATCAATTGCATAAAATAAATATACTTTTATACGGTACTATAAACAATAAAACAATTAATTGTATTATTATATTATCACAACGATATCCGGAGGGATCACGTGTTTCCTGTTTACTATTTCGTATTATGTACTTATCTGTTACCTGATAAATGTAAAACGCAACAAAATACAAAGAATGAAATTTTCCATTATCTTTTTTTTATGAAATGCTTAGATAACCTGATTTCTAATCCCTCCTATGAGTACTAACTACTCTTTTAATTTTTAAACTAGGTGCTCTTTAACAAATATACCTCAAGTGATAATAATTCTTGGTTCGGAGTAGGGTAATGTAACTTTACCAGATAACCCTTTAACCCATTTCAAATAAACCGCATGATGTATTATTTCCTTATTTCCAAATGATTAATTCAAGTACTAATATTATTCGACTTCAACGCATGTAATGTTTCCTGAGCGATTTAATCGTATAAGTTGCAGCGATCCGACGCGACCAAGTCTATTACGGGTTTTAGAGTATCTAACTTTGATTTACGACTAATAGCCGCGACGGACCACTTCCTAATTTGTGAACTTATGACTGAAGTAATATCCAACTTATGTAGTGAATAAACTTTCATATATAGGTATATAAAGCAGCAGACTGGGCTCTGTGTGAGAGAGAGAGAGTTGTCCAGCAGTGGACTGCAACGCTCTGATTATGATGATGATACTTGTTCTTGTAATTTTCTTGTTTTAGAACATCCAAAAATTAAACAAAAATATGTTCAACAGGTAGATGTTCAATAAAAATAACTTCGCTCGACTCCCAGAAGAACGATTTTTATTTAAAATTTATTTAATACTTTTTTTTTTGGACATCTTACACACAAGACCCAAACTAAGCAGAGCTTGTATTAGATTAGAGTAGATTAGAGTAAACTTTATTGTACACCAGATAATACAGTTTACATACAAGAATACATTATTATACTGACCATGTACAATTGGCGGCCTTATCGCTAAAAAGCAATTTCTGCCAGGCAACCTTAGGATGGAAAAAAGATTATGGGTAAAAAATCGACATAATGGGCAGTGTTGGTGCGAGTTTTTTTAAATAATAAAAAAAAATAATAATAATAAAAACAAGGTGATTTAAAAAGTAATATTTCCATAATGAAAATAAATACACTCGTATATACATACAAGTACACCCAAGTACACACATACATAAATATATATATACACATATACATACATACATACACATACATACACCTACACATATACATACATATACAAATACATATATAAAACATACTAAAATGTTTTAGGTACATAATTATTAAGATGAAAGGTAAAATTCTTTGACCATTTTTTTAAAAACTGGCAAAGATTTGGCACGTCTTATAACCATTGGCAAAGCATTCCATAGTCGGACAGCCTGTACAGTGAACGACTTATCGTAAAACTTGGTACAGTGAGGTGGTACTGCCAGTTCCATAGATTCGGATGACCTCAGGGATCTTGAATGTGTGTCACTGAGGAACACAAAACGTTCCTTTAAATAAGTCGGTGTAAACGGATGAAAGAGAATACCATAAAGTATGGAAAGAATATGAGCATTCCGTCGAAGGCGAATTGGGAGCCACTTAAGCTGGTTGCGATATTCAGAAACATGGTCATATTTGCGTAGTCCAAATATGAATCTAATACAAAAGTTTTGAAGGCGCTCAAGTTTATCGAGTTGCTCCTCGGTGATATCGAGATAACTGACATCAGCATAGTCGAGTATAGGAAGAAGGAGGGATTGCGCAAGTGCAATTTTAGTAGCCGTTGGGAGAAAGTTGCGAAGTCTTCGTAGACATCCTGCCAATGCAAACAGCTTTCGACTGACTTCTCGGAGTTGAGGTCCCCAGCTTAATGTGTTGTCAATATAGACTCCTAAATTTTTAACCGAGGTACTCACCGACAACGAAGTACCATTGACTGTTATGTTAGGAAGTTGTGTCCAGTCTATTCTAGATACCATCCTGGCACTGCCCACAACAATAAGTTGAGTCTTGGATGGATTCACCACAACTCCATATTGTTCACTCCATTCACAGACACGCGCCAGATCCCGATTAACAGTTGAGAAGGCTTCAGCTAATCTATGTAACGGTGCCTGTGTATATATTTGAAAGTCATCTGCATAAAGGTGGTAGGAGGAGGATAATGATTTCGAGATGGAATTTATAAATATAGTGAAAAGTAAAGGAGATAAAACGCCACTCTGTGGGACTCCAGCAGACGTTTTACACCAAGAAGATAACGATTCCTCTAGGCGCACACGCTGCCTTCGTCCAAACAGGTAACTTTGAAACCAATCAATTACCGTTGGAGATATGTTGATAGAGCGCAATATGCCAAGCAGAATGTGGAAATCTACACAGTTAAAAGCATTGCTGAAGTCCAGCAAGGAAAGAACCGTAAGATTCCCATTCTCCATACCTAGTCTGATGTCGTCCGTAACGTTGATCAACGCACTTACCGTACTATGACCTGCCCTAAACCCTGACTGGAAAGGATCTAGGAGTTGGTTTCTATTAAGGAATGAATTTAATTGGGTATGTACAAGACGTTCTAGGACTTTTGAAAGGAAGGGCAATATGGAGATGGGACGATATTCGGAGAAGGATTTGGGATTGTTCTTTTTGGGTAGTGGGATTATTAATGCCTCTTTCCAAGTCTCCGGAAAAGTACTTGAAGAAAGGGAGTAATTTAAAATATGGCATAGGGCAGGCAACAATTCATCGAGAATTGGTTGGATCATGTTACGGCTCACACTATCACTTCCAACGGCGTTCGAAGTTATAGACATAATGCACTTCTTAACATCACAAGCAGTTAATTGATTAAAACAGAACGGGGGATAATCAGGAGCTGGAAGTGTAGAAAGATATTGTAAAGTATTTGCCTTACTAGTCTGATTAAGTTTAGACGAAGAAGAGAAATGTTGGTTTAGCAACTCGATGTCAATCTGTTTGGAATCTGAATATGAATGTGACTTACCAACTCCTAATGTTTTGAGAAATTTCCAAATTTTAGCTGGGTCTCCGTTCTCGACCGAATTATGAATATGTTGGCGTTGTGCTTTCCTACAAGCCTTATTGCAGAGACTTCGGATGGTTATGTATTTTTCCCGATTGTTAAGGGTTGGTCTAGATTTAAACTTGCTTTTGGCTACAGCTTTTTTTGATATTAATTTTTTTATATCATCCGTTAGCCATGGTGCAGGTAAATATTTATGTCTTACAGCACGAATCGGCGCGTGTATGTCATAGAGACTGGTCAGTGTGGCATTAAAAAAGTTTATTTTATTGTCAATGGAGTCCATTTCTAGCATAATATCCCAATTGATTCCAGTGGCATCTTGGCGGAGCGCGTCAAGGTTTATGTCCCTAAAATTGCGTTGCATAAGGATTTTGGCTTTAGGCTTAGGAGAGCGTAGTTTATAGGATAGGAATATCAGGTCATGATAGGAAAATTCAGCAGCTGAGCACTGTCCATGCTTAGCAACTGAATTTAGGGAGGAGACTAGTATAAGATCTAGAAGGGACGGAGTAGAATTAGGAAAGTGATGAGTAGCATTTAAAGGGAGAACAGACATATTACATGACTCGACTGTACTGGAGAAGGAGGAAGAGCGGTAATTATGTTTTAACAGGCATGTGTTAAAATCTCCCATGATAATACAGTGACTGTAAGCGGGCGTTATTCTCTCCAATAATTTTTCGAATGATGGCAAAAAATTTATACGAGAAGAGGGACAGTAGTAGACACCAAGCAATGTCCTTATATGGTGCAGCTCTATTTCTAAAAATAAATGTTCACCTGCGTTTGGTGGTGGAGGTTGTGGTGACAAATCTATGATTTTGAAAGGAATACTATTGTGTAGATATATGGCAACACCTCCCCCAACACCATTCGCACGGTCGTTTCTTACTAAACGGAAGTCAGGAAGACAGTAAGCCGTAGAAGGGAGACATGGCTTCAGCCACGACTCTGAAATAAGTATTGCATGGATACTCTTACAGTCAAAGTTAGCCAGCATCTCTGGGAAATGGGCCGGAATACTCTGGGCATTTATGTGGACTACATTAAAATTCTTGATTACATCCGAAAACTGGGTCTTTAATGTATCAGAGAGAGAAGGTATACTAACGAAGCTGTCGTTATGACTACTCGCTGATTGAAAGCTATCACCATCGTCACTGCTGATATCTAAATTTAACATTAATAAATATAAACACTGATAAAAAATGCAATATATATATATTATTATAAAAATAAATATATATTATTTATATATATATATATGAAAACCGTAGATATACGTCTCCCTTTTTCTACTTCAATACTTTGTCCACCCGCCAGTTGTGTGTTGCTACAAATAATATTAACTCTATATTTTCTCAAAACAGAAACATTTGAAAACTTTGAAGAGAAATAAAAAGAAATAGAACAAATAAAAAAAAAAAAAAAAAAAAACAATAAGCAAGATACACAAATAAAAACAACAATTAAGAAAAAGAATTGATAGCATATACAATGAAGAAAAGCTACTAAACTACCAACTACTAAAATTTTACTGAAAAAAATGACAGATCTATTTCAGTTGTTTAGTATTATGAGTACTAAACAACTGAAATAGATACATAAACATACTTTTTTTCTAAATACATACATATTATACATAGAAAAACACCCAGATTCCGAAACAAATATTTGTAGATCACACAAATATTTGGTCTGACTCGGGAATCGAACCCGAGACCTCTTGATCAGCAGCCGCATACGCTAACCACTAGACCAACAAGGCAGTCAAAATACTACTACTGTTGATATGTATGTTCTTATTGCAAAAGGCGGACTATTTTCTTCCTGATGTTCTTTTATTTAATAAACAATACCTTACTTTTGTGTGGTATGTAAGTAGTTCACGGTGGAATGCGTCTTACGCAGCAACCAAAGAAAAGTAATGCATTTAAAAAAAAACTATCCAGTGTACATGAATTTATATTTTAGGGTCTCGTAGGTCTAACAAAGAAGCCTTACACGTGTCTGATCTGTCTATTAGCGAGCTGTAACTTTGTATGGATATGTGTACATTAATCACGATGACAAAGTGACTTTATGGTACTTTTCTACGCCTTTTCAAATATTTTTCAGTATTAAGCCCATTTTTATCTATTAACCTAGAAAAAAAAATTTTATGTTCTATGTTTGAGCTTCTATTACTGTTTGTTTGATAAACCTTAAAAAAATATTTAATAAGAAAATATCATAGTTGAGTTAGCCCGTTAATTCGAGGGTGTTAAATAGTTGCTATTCCGTATTTTAAAATACTGTTTTAACACGAGTAGTAATAAACTACGGAACCATACATTGCACGACGCCCGACACATACTTATAGTTTTTATTAACGTATTTATCGCAACAACATCATTATATTATGTATTACATATTCATCATACTCATAACAGTACGGTAACGCTTACACTCAAAATGCTCTAGTTGCTGTATAACGTTATTAATGCGTTCATTCGTTTATAAATATTTAAGTATACATAAACTGGTAGGTGCGATGTACGAATAAATAATCAGTCATATAACATTTACAAATAAATTATGGAAACTTGATTGTGTAATCAAATAAAGTTCATTTATTATTAACATGAACGTTCTCTGCTCTGTCGTCTTTGCTTTCTGTCTTAACTTTCGCGTCCTATTTGTCCATCTACTGCTAAAGTATCAAATACTTCCAGGATTAAACCTGGCACTTATTACAAAAAATGAGATTAACTAGTAATTGCCCTAGTCAATACGCTCAAGAGAAACTTAAACCACTTTTTGTTTCGAAAGAAGCACCAACTTTAAAACCTCTACTAAAAGTTAAAGCATAGCAAGCACACGGCAACATATCTCAGGCATACTTTTTGTAATTGATGTTGTGAGTAGAAATAAATAAATATTTTTTTATTAATTTATTATTTTGTTTTTACAGGTACATTTCTTCAGTTATACTTGACACACATTAAAAGTGAGTAAAGAATACCAATTTTCCAATTATAAGGAACTTGGAAACTGAAACTAATCTTAATAGTGTGTGTTATATCTACGAAACAAGTTGCCCATGTCCACGTAAACGGACTTAAAAAATAAGTTGCTTACAATTTTGCCGCTTACCCATAAAATAAATTGGCCATGTGAGTTCACGTATGCCAAAATGAGAACTTCAACCTGAATATAAGCACTGTTAACCTACTTCGAGTGCCAAAATGGTATAAGTAAATTAAAAATATAGACTAAGTACATCAACATATTACTAGAAAGAGTACTGAATATACTTTATAAGTTTTTAACAATAGACAGGGCTACTTATACCGATATAAAGAAATAGTCTTATATAAGACTTACAACTTGCCTGGAAAATGAAACGAAATTTTGCATTTTGTCATGAATTTTGAATAAACGTCAACTGTAAATAAAATTTACGTTGTGAGTAATTAATCCTCACTGATATTGTAAGTTTGTGAGTGTGTATGTATGTTTTTTGCTCTTTCACGCAAAAACTACTAAACGGATTTGGTTGAAACTTTGAACTAATATAGATTTAAATTAAACGTAAGTTTTTGTGCATAAATGTAAAAAGAATTGTTTAGTAGAATACCACGATGCTAATCTTAATGACTAAGTTTATATATTTTCATTTTTATATAGATTATATATCAGAATATGCTACTTTTTACTGCAATAATCGAGATACATGCGGGCGGATTCACTGGCGAAAGCTAGTAGTTTCATAAACCTATAAGTTAATAAACCTCCTAAGCATTATTATAAATGAAAAGTCGTTGGCATAATAGTTTGTAGATTAGCATCTTCCAATAGTAACGTAGGAAGGATACACAACGATGAAGGTGCTATCCCATTTCAATTACTTATACATTATCTAATGCTATAAATACATGTCAGAGGAAGAAATAACCTCTCAGCAGAACCTCTATTTTCAGAAAATAGTATTACTTTATCGCTAAGTATGGCATGAAATATGATGACTCCTGAGACAAGACGTTAGACTGCATCTTTGAATGACTCTTGATGTACTACGCTTGTTTAGTTTATAGTTAAGCATTGACTGCATTGACTGTACTGCTATTACTATATTATACTCCCTTATTTTTTTAGAAATTAATATAAAGTTGTATTGTTATATATACATACTTTCTTTATACAAAGAAAGTATTGTTGTTTTACTAAGGCATATGTTACTCAAACAATATAAATATAAAATGTTAAAATTGAAAACATAACATATTTATGAACATATAACATGGCGAATTAATTTGTTGAACTTGTTTTAAGTGGTTTGATTTCAACCGTACAGTACATAAAATTAAATTTAAAATGAAATGAATGAAATGTAGAATGTAAGGAATACTGCACCGACCCTAAATAGAATTGGAATAAGGACAGGCAGATGTTGATGAGTACTTAACATAAAATGGCTCTTAATAAATATGATTTTTAGTCACTTTACTTAATTATTATAAAAATCAAATATAAGTATCATCCATAACATTAATGACACCATCTGCTCCTAGACACGCACTTAGAGATTGATATAAGTGCTATCACGTTCAACATAGTAGTCCCTCCTAATTTTAAAGTTACTCAGTCGTAGTTTACCTATCAGAAGCTTATAAGTAAAAAACTGTAAATTATATAGTCGCTACCGATTGATATTGGAGATTAAGTTTCTTGAAAATCGATGTGTACGTCGAATGAAATCGATATCCGCACAGCAGCAATTTAAACCCGCCGATAATGATCATCCAGCGACCAGACCTCTTGTAGTAAAGCCGTATGAAGACTTGATGCAGCAAAAATAATTCGATGCGGTTCTTAGAAAATGAACATTATTAAAGTGCATTACGAATTATCGTTGGTAAGGTTTCCTTCATATTGAACAAACTTGCTTTTTATTATTCAATCTTGGGTTGATTACCGAAGTAACTTCTACTAAACCTGAAATGTATAAGTGTAGACTACGGAATTTATGTTTTAATTAGATAGTGAACAAAATATCGATTTTTTGTGATGCAAACAGTTTAAAATATATAATATACATCACATCTACAGATTTTAGTAGTCCCCTGATAATAAGCCTCTTTTAGAAAAGACGTTGTAGCCTGCTATACTGCGCTGGCCAGAGCTAATATAAGAATTTTCGTTCAGGTTTTTAAAGCCATTAATCTTAAGACAAGTTGGATTAAAAATGTATTTGGTATAGGCCGCAAGTAAATATCGCGACAGATGTATCGTAAGCCAATAATCCCCATCATGGGAGCGAATACTTTGCACGTTGACTGTAAGTTAAATAACAAGTTATCTTATGTTATTGTCTATAAGTTGTGTCTACGTTGATATGTCTATAAGTGCCATTCTAATGTGTCACAAATTCATGTCACAGATACACCAAATACTTGATGTCAACTTTCAGAAAATATTATTTTGTGATTACGATTGAATAAACTTGAAAATGATACTACGTGACCTGAAAGCCGTAGACAGCCATTGCCAAAATTGACAGCAATAGTAGCTACAAGCCAGTACTTGTGATGACAGAGTAAGCAATAACAACCAGTCGTTTGCGCAATTACACGACTTATACGAAGCTAATTATTTGCTTAGAGCATTGATATATGATATCAGACGACATTTCATAAAGCTTAGAGGAAAGCGGACTGAAACCTCAGACCTATTCAATCAAAGTTGATTCAATTCAAAGGACTTTCTAAATGATGAACCAAACTCATTTGTAGTATGACAAGTGAAATTACCATCGCCATTTTGTGAGACTTTCACGGGCGAAGGCGCAGTGACATTCTGCTTCTATCAGATGGACCCAGATTATCGCTTTTAGCCATCTGCACACTACCGGACCGACTTTATCTGTTTATTTAATGTCCTGCAACGAATTCTAATGGGTCCATTTATGCTACGATGATCGTTGAACATTTTAGACCTAATGGTTTGAAAGTTCAGGTACTGGGATGAAAGTAATGGTTAATATTATGTAGACTGGCTTGAATTAATAGTACTATCGTGCAAAATTAAAGTAACGTTGTTGTCAACTATGCGTGCAGGACATTATAAAACAACCTTTTGATATCGAAAGATATTTGAAGTCGAATGAAAAATAACAAAATATGTCGTTTGAAAATTTGCTGAATACATTTAATGAATATAATTTGTATGAGTCAGTCAATGTTTTGTAGATTCCTGTCCATACAGAAGATGTTACATGCGTCAAATACAAAATCTGTGAATAATCCGGTCATTCATAAGTGATGACAGTTGTTACGAAATGCGCATGGATATCTCTAAAGGCATCCATAGCGGTGGGCTACAAATTTTCGTAAACTGTAATCACTATCAAACAATTCTATGTATATCATATCTTGAGACTTTATTATAATAGAAGTTTGAGAAACAGTATACAAAATAAAACATTTAATCTGTAGTATTAATAACATGATCGCCTATTTGCATGGAGTTATCTCTAGGTTTTTAATTAATGTTTTGGAACTCCAAAACAAATTGTAAATTATAATGAACTGAAATGTAGAATCCCGAAATCACTGCACTCACCATCTTTATATATAAATTTGAAATCAGCTATAATCAATAACGCAAGAAGCAAATGGCAAATACCATATCAGGATTTTAACCCCAAACGATGTACGGCTCTGAGACCCTTTATAGGGTTTGTTAATGAGCTTTGTCTGAGTTTATAAGTCTCTAATCATTAGATTTATGGCTTACTACCAAGTTGTTTGGATTACTATCAATCAAAGTCCTACAGGTCTTGTAAACAAGTTGTAAGCACATATATGGAAAAATTAACTATTTTAAGCTCTAATACGACCGCTTTTGCTACTTGTTTACGTAATGTCCTGACTTGACCCATCAGATTAAGTCATACAACTGACTGAATGACATTTCGTATCCCAATAAGGGCTAAAATATTCATACCAATGTAAAATATTAAACGCTTAGGGACACTCACTTTTTAGTAATCTTGACACCTATTGTTTCTAATGTCATGTTTTAGAAGTCTTTGAGTTTTGTTGTTTCTTCTCATTTAGCAATACACATATTGAACATAACCTAACTTTGTACCATATTTAAAAGACAACTGACAAAGGTAAAGAATACAGAAGGGAGCTGAGTAACGTCAGAGTCCAGGAGTACTATTAATAAATAAACACGCGTTACAGTAGTATGTTTACAAACTAACACATCCACTTTTTACGTCTTACGTCTCGCGGAACACAATCTGTCTGCTGAGCACGCGTACCACTTTGATCTCACCGATTTACGATAAAGATCTTGACGCGTTATATTTTGACATAATAATATTATTTTCTTCCTGGTGTCTGGTTTTAAAAATAAATACCACTTAATTTATCTCGTGCATATTTAGGTACTCGTTTAATTATCCGTTGGTGACTCTTTGATTCTGTGACTAATTTTGGGCCATTTGTTTTTAGATGAGCACTAGCTGGTGCCTGGGGCTCCGCTCGCGTAATAGGGTTATGAAAAATAGATGTTGACCTAGTAGCAGACCTGACCGATAGGCACACAACATTTTATGCGAATCGGTCGAGCCAGTTCGGAGAATTTTATATAAAAGATTAATATAACTTAATATGCTCGAAGTTATGACACCCAACGTGACTAGAGATCACCTTTTTTATATATTTACAAAATGACTCTACTCTGCCTGATGGAAAGCAGTTGTGGAAACCAGGAGTAGGAGTCACCGTCATTATTGTAAATGCAAACAATGCAGCATGGTGACACAAACTATGTCGACCGAGTGAGATGCAACTGCATCATTAGGCCTCTGGTCTCACTGTGTTCCCATTAAAATAATTTCAAATGTTTTTTTAGCTGTAACGGGACATATTCGCAAAATTCACGATACCTTCTACTTACCGACGTTTCGAACGGGTTGTAGCGCTCACGAGTGTGTTTGTAAAAGTCGCTTAAGTCTAAAAACAGTTAATAATAAATAAATATTTTTGGACATCTGACACAACATCATCTAGTCCCAAGCAAGCAGAGCTTGTGTTATGGGTACTAAGACAACTGATATAAATACATAAACATACTTTTTTTTTTGTAAATACATACATATTATACATAGAAAATACCCAGACTCCGAAACAAATATTTGTGAATGACACAAATAATATTTGGTCCGACCCAGGAATCGAACCCGAGACCTCGTGATCAGCAGCCGCATACGCTAACCACTAGACCAACGAGGCAGTTAATGTCAAATACATTGTATTTATGAAACGAAATCTATGTTTATGAAATTCTTTATGTTTATTATTTACAGCAATAAGTTATTCATTTCCATTAGTCTTTAAATAATCCCGAAACAAAAGGAACAATTAAAGAGCCACTAAAACCCAAACCACTTAAACCAAAAAAAGCCATTGACCTCTTTAATATTATAAAAATAACTTCTTTGAACAAAAGTAGGAGAACGTAAAACCTCAAAACCCATCAAGAATAGAAGTTTTTACACCATAACTGTGTTCAAAGTGGCTTTAACAGGCTGCCCTTGTGATAACGAGATCAATGGCTTTTATGGACCATTGTTGCTCGCTAGTTCAAGTTTAGGTCTTATTTCCCTATGACTTCATTTATGTTGAATGGCCAAGTCGATTTTATAGCTAGAATTGTTGGTTTACATAAATTAGTTTAGTTACAAACTTTCAAATTCTATTAACGTTACTGAAAATCTGAATGCTCGTGCGCATTGTAGCAGTAGGTAAATGATTTGTATGAATTAGTATGATAACTACGCTATATTGTCTGGCATGAGCATGTTTACACTATTCACATATTTAGAGCGTACCATTTTTTAAATACTGTGTATATTCGATATTCTGTAGAAACTTCTTACCACTGTAGAATTACATAGCTTTACTCGTATTACGAGTTATATAGATACTTATTCGAGAATAAGATAGAAGTTAAAGCGGGTTTATGAAATAGAATGTCATCAAACGGTAATATCCATTTAAATATCTGTAAAGAGAGATGTTGCAGATATATTGATTTCGCACGAACGGGAGTCTTTAAAATTAAACACATAACGTGTAATGATTGAAACTAATAACCATATTATTCAGTAATGATGCCTGAGATATTAACGAATAGAATTAGCATTGGTAATTGCCTGTATCGCTTAAGTTGTCCAGAAAATGAGATAGAAGCCATCGTAGATGTTTATCAAGTTGGCTTTGACCTCAGTTAATACGAGATTTGAATAAAATATCATTTATCTTGAACATTTTATCTGTCTTCTCTGTATGCTATAAACACTTGTACTTAACCTGAACCTATACGTTTACTGCTTAATATAGGTGTCCTAAAATATTTTCTTTCGGATTCGTAAAAAACAACTCGTAATATTGTAAATTCATAGGATTGGACGTAGGGTACTCCACTTTACCGCTACAACCTGCCATTTGCTGTTGCGAAAGCTACTTAAATTTTATAAAAAAAAATGTTTAGGTTAGCGTAACATACGGTGGGTTATATTAATTATATATTGTTATAAAATACTTTCCTGTCTTCATTTTGTTTTTGAGGTGCATAATCTTAATTAGGCTATAACCTTTTCAACATTTGGCATTTAAAAAAATACAACTTTTTTGCAATACCATGTATAAGGTGGAACTAACAGTAGATTTTTTTTCAAGTATTTTCTTTATTCACTAGTTTAGGTTAAACGTTTGACTTTGCGAAAATCAATTTACAAATTAGTAAGATGTATTTATTGCTAACACCAAAAAAGTAGCTATTTGTGAATCCGTTATCTGACATTTATTACTCATTCGGTCGAGTTTTTATAGTAACTACGTGGGTTTTTATTAGGGTAAGTCGCAAAAATGAGAGTAAACATAAGAAATGGGGATTGGGCTTTATTTTTTGGCATTAAAGGATTTTCAGTTTCATTAGTAATTACGCGAAATAAATTTGAACTTCTTGACCTCGAAACGAAATACAGACCGTATTTGTTTAGCTCTCATATAGTGCGCTGCTTCAGTAGTAAAGAATTTATCAAAGGAAAGCTAAAAATGAAAAACCATTTGATTCAATTTCAATATAACCTGCGATCCTAATGTCCGATTTTTATGACAATGTTATTTCTTTAAAGTACAATGCATCACTTTAATCAATAAGGCCAACATCCCAAATTAAGAACTTTGACTCCCTCCTATGTAATAAAGTGAAATTTACCTTTATATCGGCACGGACTGCGACAATAACTCTTGGACTGCGCATCTTATAAATCACATGTCAGACGTTTACTTAGCAACGACGGTATAAGGGCCGCTGAGCAAACAATAGGCCGACTCATCAACAATTGGTAGTGTACACCAATTTTTCTGTCAGCGCTCATCGTTGAATACCTTTTAAGGTTTTTGACGTATGTCATTTTTACAGAAATAAATATAGATATATTCGGATGACAGATCGATCGATGTAAAGGTCGTTTCGATTACTTTAATCGAGACATCTCGAATCTTATTGTTTTTAAGTTCCGCGATTTTCGAAACGACTTAATCGGTCTGCCATTTCTGGTGCGTCATATTTTATCTGTGTTCTACGGTTGGACAAGAGTGAAGGATAACAGTGATTTGGTATGTAGATGTCACTCGTAATTATATAGCCTCTTTGGGTGGTTGGCCCGACGCAACATTGTAAATAATCGGTTGACAAAAGAATTACAAGATTTCCATTTATCTCAGTCCGACTTTGGCTTTAAATTAAGACGTATCTGATTTTATACTTTTTTACATACTTTTTTGCAGATCGAAATATGTAAAAAGCTCTATGTATTATATATTTTGTTGTAAATACAAAATACGAATGGTCATAGTGTTCAGTAATTGTGATAATATACATTTGTATTTAAGTTAAGTTTGTATTTTAGAAACTGGAAGTTTTAGAAGTTATAAGAGTAGTACTTTAATACTGTTTAAAATATTATAATAGCAAGTAAATGTATAAAATGATGATCCTAGATTATATGACAGTGAGATAAGTTGGAATTAATGTTGCACTTGCTTATATTTTTAATACATATACGAGCTGCATTAAATACTACACATACGTCAACTAACTGCATGATCATAAGTATGAGTAAATCAAGAAATTTCAATCATCATCAACAATATTATCGACAGCCTACAGTGAGCTGGACTTACGACCCTAGCCAGACGGGGTGCTATAGAAACTGTTTTAAGTTCTCCTATTTGCAGTGATATTTTCCGGCGTAGTCTGACTTTTTCAATAAGGGTAGCGATACTACGTATTCTTAATCCATCGCTACACGGACAAAGTAAAGTAAAGATATATAATTCTGAAAAATGAAGCTCTGAAAATCTTTGTCTTTGATCAACATAACTCATCTTCCTAGCCTTTATTCCCGAGTTTATTTGGGGTCGGCTACTAGTTCAACCATTTTTACCTGAATTTCAGTTTTTCCACAGAGCGACTGGCTTCGAACCTCCGCAACCCTAAGGGAGAATTGAAATTCGAAGATGGAACTAATTGTCAGTATATTCGAGGGCACTGACTTCCCAATAACGATTGAATTTGAACCCGAGACTAACCACTAGATCAACGAGGCAGTTGATTTTTGATCAACATAACTATTAAATAGAAATTAATAAACCGAAAACAGCTTTAAAAACTACTTAAAACGAATCATAGATAAGTTATACGTTCTAACTGCATCTAACGTAATCAATCGTATCGTAACATTTACGACATCTAGTCCTTAAAAGGCAGATGACTCGACCACATTTACATACACCGATGCCTGTTTGACCTGTCAGAAACACTTTCATTAGTCATGTTCAAAAATCGACAAAGCGACGAAGCGACTACTCAATGTTATGCAAATGTGGGTAGTCAACAAATTTGGTACTAACTAGTGTGTGCCCATGCCTATGCGTACATGCTTTCACTCTCCGCCGACCGGTCCGCGATGCGTTTCCGCCGGAAGGGCGGTCGTTACAACCATCAATGTTGACCTCTCTATTTGTCTTATTTATCGATATAGATCTTGTTTAGTTTATGTACTTACATAATAGTTGTTTGTTCTTAGATAAGTTTTTTGTTGATTTATCAGAAACCGTTCTATGATTTTCATTAGATTTATGGAGATAAGATTTATTATCTAATTTATTATTTCAGTAAGAATGATTTTGTTCTATGGTTTGAGTTTTAACTAGCTTTCGGCAGAACTTTATTAATTTGTGAACTTAATTTCGTTATAGTATTATTATACTGACTTAGCTACCCATAATTATTTTACTTAATGTAACTTATAGTTAAATGTGTCTTTAATATAACATTCATGACAGTCTTCAAAAGGACCTATTTCGTTTTCGTTTCGTTTTTTAAAAAGACAACTCCCGCATTAGGAATATGAATTCCTGTGTCGCGGGGGACTTTACAAACATACATGAAACGGACACAAAGAACACCTAGACTCAGAACAACAATTTGTGAATCATGCAAAGTGTTATCCCACGTAGGATTCGAACCCACGACACTTGGCGCAGTAGAGAGCGGCGTGGTGACCGCTTAAACCACTAGGCCAACCGTGCAGTCACTTTCAGATATAACATTTTTCAAAAGAACTGACTATGTTGTTAAAAACTTTATGAAAAAAAACATTCGTTCCAAGTGTTTGTATGATCTGTAAAGTTAAATTTGTTTCGGAGTTTGGGTGTTTTCTATGTATTATATGTACGTTTTAAAAGAAAATGTATGTTTATGTATAAATATCAGTTGTCTAGTACCCATAGCACAAGCACTACTTAGTTTGGGATTAGATGACGTTGTGTGTTAGATGTCCAAAATATTAATTTTATTTATTTAAATAACGTGACAACTTTCTTTACTATTTCGCAAAGCAAATAATACCACTGACTACAATTGAATGTAATCGATTACCAAATTTTCGATGATAATGTCGATAATTTACATACAACACTGGCTTGTTTCAAAGTATTAATGTGGACATGTTGTCTTGATTCTGATTCCAGTTCGATGTGTAACAAGGCGTGGGAGGTCAATAATCGATATTAGATAATCGCATTAAATTTACAAATGTTAAATCGATATCAAATATTGAGTCATTTAACAGTTACATCATAATACATTCGAAACAATGTTTATAGATTTGTGTAATGTTAGTTGCATTTATATTACACAGTGATTATCTTCAGCCATCATTTAATCGCTTGAACCATAAACCATATCAGCAATAACAGTCACGTCATGAAAACGTGTCGATGATGTCGACCCTGCATGTCAGTGGGATAGTGCATTCGATTCTTATTGTATGTTACTGATCTTATCTGTAATTGCTTAGTTGGTCTATCGGTTAACGCGTGCAACTGCTGATCTTGATGAAGAGGTCTTGGGTTCGAATCCCGGGTTGGGCTCTTGTTGGTTTTTCTTACAAAACATTCTTAATAGCAGCCCGGAATATGGAAAATAGTGCTGTTTCACGCCTAGCACGGTAAGCCGTCGGTTCCGGTTGTCATGAACATCTATGGCAATCGTTATTGGTAATTTAGTGACCTCAAAAACACCGACAATTAGTTCAACCTTCGAATCAGTGTACCCTCAGGGTTTCGGAGGTCCGATGCAAGGCGCTTCGTGTAAAAACTGGTATATTAGGAAAAACTGGTTTAATTAGTAGCCGCCCCGAATATTCTTGATAATAATAAAGAATAGGAAGATGATGAACTGATCTTATCAGTATAGGTGAGTGTCTTAGAAAAATCGACAGTTAAATGTTCCATCCTACCTCTTCGCTTCTACTAAACTGTTCATAATAAATAGTTTTCACATCTGACTGTTAATTATTCGTTAGTTATACAGTCTATATAACTTGATTATCATCAAGGGAATATATCACTCAGTATAACCAACAAGGTGGACTCACCAAATAAAAGACAGGTCGTAGTTCAATCCTTACAAACGAGAGACGCGAAAAACAGAGACCAGTGGAGGAATCCGTCTGTTACTATCCTGACGAACCACGATTCTCATCTTATGTCTGAGCATAGAGAGTTAACTTAAAAATAATTTGGGCAAGAACCATTAAAAATAAACACTTCTAATATATTCCGTTGTCCCACTCACCAAAATCATTTGAGTATTACAGTTATACCAGTCGCAAACCTGTCTAATGTAAATGTGGAATATTTGAATAAGCAGGTTATCAGACCAATTACCCAACCGGTAAAAGGACGAATAATGTCAGAACAATTAAAAGGAACAATGACAAATGTTGGGCTTTGTTTCAGCCCGCACGGAACCCGGTAGCGCTGTGCAGCCACGAATTGTGGCGAAACTTTGCGTGGGCTGTTCTGTCATACTTAATTTCGATACAAATTGTTACTTAAACCTGGACACAAGTAGGGGTTTAGTATAATGATTTTAGTAGCGAACATAAAATTGTGGTAACTTTCACCTAAAGTACTAAATTTCCTTTTAGGTGGAGTATGTTTACTAGGAGACCAATGGCTCCAACGCATGCTTAGGTTGTTATTAGCAAATGGTTTTCAATTTTAATTTTAAATATCTTACTAACCTTTTGTTTAATAGTAAGTATTTATGTATTATAGTAGAATATGTATGTGTATTTATTGTCACAGTTCAAATATAGCACCTACACCTTTCACACAACCTCATATTGCATTCCATGGATGTAGGATATTAGAACATATGTAAATTGACTTCAAATATTAAGCATTAGATTGTTAGCAGTATATGCCTGACCACACCTATAGTAATAAATGAGACCTACGGGCCGGGCAAAGGTTAATCTGCTAAAACTACATTTGTCATCGCATGCGGCACAATAAAGTGTTTAAAGCTTACAAAAGTCAGTCCAGTTTTATATAGAAATACTTGTTTTTCTTTTTTCAGTTCATTGCTGTTAGGCAGTCGGCTATTTGTTTCTATAATAATTATTGAGAAAAGCTGTCGGCTATAAAGTAAATTGTTTTGATCTAATTTGTGATTACTTTGAAATATTAGGAACTTACTAATTAAATTTTAATTAAATCTATATTGAACTAAGTATATAAAATTAACTAAAAACTGGAACGAACGCAATCACCTTTCAAATCTAATGATTTAGTACTGCATTCCTGCTAAGAACCACGTACAATACAATGGGTTTGCTGAAAGTTGCACACTGGCACTATTGTGTCTTAACGTGATTCAATTATGTTCCAAAGCGGCCTATTCTGTTGTACTTCGATTTAAATCAAGTCTAACAACCTTTAGTTGAGACTATCTGAGTCCCGCGGTTATATTCATAAATCGCGAGTAGAGCCACGGAGTTAAGCTAGTGTAAAAAATTTTCCTAAGTTACTCATTATGTCTTATGTGTGTCATGTAAATCAACCATCTGCTAGTGAAAGTCCCGTCAAAATCGAACCAGCCGTTCAATAGATTAGCCGGCACAACCATACAGCCAGATAGACAAAGATTTCAAAATTGCCTCTTTGCTGTAAATACTTCATATACTTTCAGTAAAAATAACTGTTCATATGATATTTCAAACAGACACTACGATAGTATTTATTAGCAGAGATGCTATACCTCAGACCCTTTTTTAACGGGGACTCTTCTGGAAGAACATTGAAACAGAAACCGTTAGTTTTATAATTTTTCTTTTATGGTATTGACTTACTTAAAGTAATAATATGAATATACTCAAGTGTGTGTAAAAACATAGCATTATACAAATGTGCAATGTAATTAAGAATATTGCTTGTATAAAACTTGGTAGATATATAAGTACAAGATGACCAAAGAAAAGATGGTAAAAATAATTAACAAATGATAAAGGAGAATGGAAAAAGAAAACTTATTATACTGATCAATATGAACAAAGAAATCGAAATTAATAACTAATAGTTTTAAATAAATCCTACTTCTTCTATTGAAGATGTTTAAATAGTGTCATGCTCTCTAAAGGAATGATGGTAATGGTTTTATTTTCCTTTATTTCAAAAAAGGGCTGAGCTTTTCGATCATTCTATCTTTAAAAGATTTTGCACATTTAATGTTTAATTTATTATTAACCAGTTGTAGTTCGCGACTCTGCCCAAGTGTTATCACAGCAAAAAGTAGTGTCCTTCCTCAAGAATTAAATTCACCTTCATGCCAAATTTCGTTAGACAGACAGACAAAACAGAGTTACTTTCGAATATATAATATAAGCATGAATGACGTTGTACTCGTATATGAGAATCGACACCATGGATACTAGTATAAACAAGAGTATATATTGGAAAACGTTCTTTGAAAGTAGTTGCTATTAATTGGGTTTACACCTTCAAAGATTTCAATTGCTGTTACTGAGATAACGTTAGTAACAAATCAAGAAATGCTATTGTACACAACATTCAGTTGATTGTTTCAGGATACTTTTTAATTTACCGCGGTCGCAACCTTCTGCGAGGTGCCCGCAGCAGTGCGGGCAGGCGCCGGGAGGGGTCCAGAAGCAGATAACACCCTGGCCCCCTCCCTAAACACAGGCGCAGAGAGGTCACACCCTGTGGTTTTAGTCGGTTCGATTCCGACACACCACCTCACCGGCGGAGTGACAGTCCACGGGGATTTCCACACGTTAAAAGAAATACTTTTTAATTTGGTTTATTAATACATATTTTGATCACAATTAATGGGTTAGAACGAAACACTCGCTGTTTTCCGATCTGTGTGTATGTATTTATCAGACACTTTATTAAAATAATATTACCGTCAGTTACTAGACACCTGATATCAAAACTTTTTTTTATAAAACATACAAACATATTATACATAGAAAACCTCCACACCGAATGAAATATTTGCTTATCATTTGGTCCACAACAGTCGCATACACTACAACTGCGCCACTTTGCTGCTCACTGTGTATATATTTTGAACACAGAATACTCATTCTAAGCAGACATCCACATCATAAATCCAAAAACAGTTCTTTTTGACGTTGTATTATATTAGTTTGGTTGACTATTGCCACAATCACTTCTATAACTTGCGCAATTACCTATTGCTTTTTCCAAGTACTTGTTGCCCTGTTTATTTTCATTACTCAGTACTTATTAATTATTACGAGTTATTAGAGTTCTATCAAGGCCATTATTTTCGAAACATTTTTTATCTGTTCCGAGAAAAGACGAGTAACGAAATCGCCCTTTAGTCACGCTACGCTAGATTTTTTGTTTTTAAGCAATTGGAAGCGCTTCTAATAGTAGGCGGCTAACAATTATTTAGGGGCAAAAGATTTACATGAGTTATTTCAACATTAACAATTTTTTTATATAAGGGTTTTTTTTTTTTTTTTTTTTTTTTTTTTTATTCTAGCACCTCCGATGTTCTTCGGAGCCTATTCCTACTTTATCCTTTCATACAAGTTCTCGCTATTGCTACCGCTCGTACTGTCATTCCGCATACTAATTCTTTCTGTCATTCAGCCTTTCATACTTTTCCAGGTGGGATTCCTGTTTCCTATTCTGTTACTAGTTGTTTCTATTTCTTTATTTCTCTTTTTCAATGGGGTAATGAATGGTACACAACGTTTATTTAAACTTTTCCTAATCTTATGTACTATTGAAATTTTTAACATTATTTACAGTCAACTTACAACTATTTAATTAATCTATACAATCTTACGCTAAAGTATTGTGCAATTTGCTGTCTTATTTTATTCTATTTATACGTTATGATTAACATTAATAAACTTATTTTATTATGGAATCATAATCCTAATCTACTTTATTTCTTTTATTAACTAACTTAATTATATCTGTACAATACTTTATAAACTTAGGTCTATTCTTACTGTTAACAATATTGCTTAAATTCATAGTCGTAATTTTTACATCTAATTCGCTTTCTATGTCATGCCTTTGCTTGCTGTATGCTGGACACTCTGTGATAATATGTGGCACAGTTTCCAGGACATTCGGGTCACAAATGCACGATGGGTTCTCCTTACACTTGAATCGCGTCAAGTATTCGGAGAACCCACCGTGCCCCGTAAACAGTTGTGTAGTAGTGCCGGCGATATCCATCTTGCGAACAATGCTGTAAGCAGTCAGCGCGCAGGGGAAGAAGAGCTTGGTAACGGAGGCGGTCTCGCCCTCTCTGTACCTTCTGTTCCACTCGTCAAGCGAGGCCTGTCGAAAACTTCTCTTGACGAACGAAACAGGGCACAGACCGTAGTCCGGTGCTTTCTTCAACCCCAGAGCCTCCTTGGCCAGCTGGTCGGCCCGCTCATTACCGATCAACCCTGCGTGGGCCCTGACCCAGAATAAGGAAATATCCTTACCCTGGGTCATGCCTTTTTGAATGGCGACTCTGGCCTCCACCGCGAGGGGATGCAATATGTGACAATTAGTCACTGTTTGGAGTGCGGCTCTGCTGTCGCTGAAGATGCCGAACGTGGTCTCGCCTCGCCTGAGAATCTCACTGGCCGCTTTGCATAGAGCCAAAAGTTCAGCCTGGTAGACGGTGCAATAGGGCGACAACGCAAGTTTGAGGGCCTTGGTTTCGGCTTCGCTATTCCATACGGATAACGCCGCGCCGACCCGGCCCTCAATCTTGCTCCCGTCCGTAAAAATGCGTACCTGGATGTTATTGGTACTTTGAATTTGTTCCTCGTCTACCAGACTCTCGAACTTCAAGGCTGTATGCTCCGCGGGGTGAGGTGCCTCAATAGCCGGAGCCATTCGTTCGACCTCCCTGTCCCCCAACCATGGCTGGCCCACCCCTCTCTTGGCCTCGTATAAGGAGGCCACCTCGCGAACTCTGAGGTCCAGAGGGAGCAGGCCAGCCAAGATCAGCGCTGAGTGCAGGGAGACCGTCCGGTAGCTCTTGCACAGCTTCTGGGCGAATCCGCGCTGTACCACGTTCAGCTGCTTTCGGACACCAAGCCCTCCTGCCGCCGCGCCCCAACTGCTAGCACAGTACAAAATGGTGGGCTCCACAGCAGCAACGTAGATGGTCCGGATCACCTCGGGGTGTAGACCCCAGCTGATCCGGGCCATCCGCGCGAGCTTGTTGTAGATCCCAATCGCCTTTCTGCAAATGTTCGTTACGTGTTTTGTGAATGTGAGTTTGTGGTCGATGGTGAGCCCCAGGATTTTGATTTCGGTACAATCCAATGTCTATCCCGCCCATGCTGAGGCGCGGGAGATCGTACTTCAGCCTCCGCGTGATTACCATCGCACAAGTTTTGTGCGGTGCGAATTTCAGCTTCATTCCGATCCCCCACTCCCGCACATGCTCGAGAGAGGCATTGTCTTGTCTCTCAATCTCCAGTGCCGTATCACCATCGAACACCAACACCACATCGTCCGCGAATGCCTGTACGTACACCGCCCTACTTTCTAAGTCGTGCAATAAGGGGTCTAACAAAAGATTCCACAACAGGGGTCCTCCTATTGACCCCCGGACACAGCCCTTCTCCGTTGAACGGCTGTACTCCTCACCCGCGTACCTCACTCTTACCTTCCTGTCGCTGAGGTAACTGCCGATTGCCCGTCTCAAATTCACTGGACACTTTTCCTCAGCCAGACGTAGCTTAATAGCTGGCCACCAGGCGCTATCGAAGGTGCCCTCTATGTCCAAGGATACCATAGTGACTATTCTCTTTGCACTGAGCTTAGCCCTTATGTGCTCCATTAGGTCATAGAGGGCGTCTTCGGTGCTCTTCTGGGGCATAAAGCCGTACTGGCGAGTACTCATCCTCGGCAGTAAATAAAATTTGAGGCGGGCAATCAACATCCTTTCGTAAACCTTCCCCAGTACAGGCAAAAGCCCAATCGGCCTGTATGACTTGGGGACGTCGTAACTGTCTTTCCCCGGCTTTCTCAGTACCACCACCACGGCCTCCCTCCATATTTTAGGAAAGTAGCCGTGATGGAGGCACTGGTTAAGCAATCCCAAGAATAATGTGGGATCAGCCCCTATGGCGTGGGAGCAAATATCTGAAGTGAGGCCATCTACCCCGGGGGCCTTCTTCGGGTTGAATTTTTGTAGTGCATCGATCAACTCGCTCATCAAAAAGGGAGGGTCATCATCATGGTCATTTATATAAGGGTTACGTACCACAGGAAAGTTACGAAAATTACCTAATGCAATGAAGTGCTGTGGACCCGATCCCGATCCATCGAGGTGTCCTAGATGAAAAAGGAAGCAGACTTGTTAGTTACTAACAGTAAACTTTTATATATTATTGTTTAATGGTTGCCTCTGTGTTTGTAAATATAGTAATTCATTATCGGATATATGTATAGTGTTTTGAAATAATAATTTGACTATAAGTCTATTTTAGTCTATTTATAAACGTTTACAGTTGTGTTAAAATAAATAATACATTAAACTTAATTTATTATTTAGAAAGTTATTTGTAATTTATTAATGGAGCTGTTATAAAATAAAATTTATCTATCAAATAGCCATTAACATATTACTAATAACATGTTTATTTTTGAGAGCAAATATTTAAACGTTTTCGATCAATGACTTCTTTTGTGATAGAATATTAGATTAACAATAGATTGTAAACCTTACAACTTGTTTGAAGTATTACATGTTTATTATAATTGTTTTCTTAACATTTACAAAATATACATAAAATAATATGCTTAGGCATGTATATATGTACTTACTTTTTGTAATAATACATAAAGATATTATTTCATCTTCAAGTAATTCAAGTATTGTAACCTACCTTATACCAAATCAGGTATATCACTATCGGAATATATAAACTGACATTCAAATAACATAGTTATAATATAATACCTTCTAAGTTTATAACGTTATAAGCTCTATCTCTACGAAATAAAATCGTACGTTTCAAGTCTATGACATATAAACTCGTTTTTATAAAAAGTGGCCAAGTGCGAGTCGGACCCGCCCATGAAGGGTTCCGTATCAGCAAGTAACATCATATAAAAGTTCTTGTAGTTCGTTGTAACTTTCATCGATGTTTTTATACTAGTGTATTGATTGGATGAAAGGTAAATTGCGGGTTACGATTTATGACGTATTAAAAAAAAACTACTAACTAAATCTCGTTCAAACCAATTTTCGTTGGTAGTTTGCATGGTAATGTACAACATATATTTTTTTTAGTTTTATCACTCTCTTATTTTAGAAGTTAGAGGAGGGGGGACACACATTTTTCCACTTTGGAAGTGTCTCTCGCGCAAACTATTCAGTTTAGAAAAACATGATATTAGAAACCTCAATATCATTTTTGAATACCTATCCATAGATAGGTATCACACGTATAGGTTTAATGAAAAAAAGTTTTTGAGTTTCAGTTCCAAGTATGGGGACCCCCAAAATGTATTGTTTTTTTTTCTATTTTTATGTAAAAATCTTAATGCGGTTCACAGAATACATCGACTGACCACATTTCAACAGTATAGCTCTTATAGTTTCGGAAATAATTGGCTGTGACATACGGACGGACAGACAGACAGACAGACAGACAGACTTGACGAATCTATAAGGGTTCCGTTTTTTGCCATTTGGCTACGGAATCCTAAAAACTACGTAATCTTGTCTCTAACTGTCTATCTAACAGCTGATGACCATCGACATTAACTTAAGAATAGACATTTCAAATTACTCGTGTGGGTCATTGTAAATCACTCAACGGCTTCAACAATACATTCGGCCGTTCGTAAATAATAAATAATGGTTGAGCTTTCTACAGCATCGCCATCTATCATTAGGCCGTGCATTAGCATTCGTGAGACGATTCCTCACTTTCACTGATCATTTCGGTACCAATTATGCAATTTTGGATACTTCGCGTCAGGGATCGTGTATTTGGATTGCCTATCTGTACTATGTTTAACATTAACCCAGTCGTGCAAAAATATCTCGCATTTTGTGTCAATTTTTTTCTTCTATGCTCATGGTTATTGAAGCTTCTATTTTTACCTGTTCGTTTTTTCAATAAATGTTTTAGATATAGTTTTTTCTTGCCTGTTATTCAATAAAGTACCTCGATTTTTTTATACTATTCAAAAATCCTATTTAATAACTAATACGCTTCGCAACAAAGTGTCGCTGACGAAGTGTATGAACGCTGTAAATGCTTTACTATTGTACATTATTTGATAACGTAAATGATGTGAAAAAACTATACTTAGCAACTTAATGCTTAGCAAATATGAATTTAGATTCTTCGCATAGAGTTACGGCACTTCCAATAACAACAATTTCGAAGCTTTTATTATTTTCATCTTTAGTTCCCAATATTGACCCTTATTATTAATAAAATATATATGGCACATGGCATTATTTGTTCAGAATTTATGGCTTGCATTGTCAATTTGATATTATTTATTGTATTGATAACAGCTTCCACTGGTGTTGACATTACATGCAATATAACGGAGTAAAATTCCTCCACAGCCCTGTTCCTGTCATGTTCCCGTCTTAGTAGTTACCATTTGAACAGCTATTTTATCGATGTCAACCATTCTTGCTTATATCAGGTTCACACGAAGCGACGTGTTGGCGGTAAAATTCATGTCGACTTATAGACGAATTACACTTGCAAACACATTCTTTCTTTATATTTTGCTAATGGTCATTTAGTGTAGTACCTACTCATAGAGGATGTGTTCGTAGTGGATATTTTAAATTTTAAATTTAGAGCCTTTCATTTAGACGAACACACAAGCAGAAGGGAGTAAGAAATTAACGGTTTTTTTGTGGAAACACTTGTAAACACATAGTCGCGTTATGTTTACAAGACACTATCGTGATTCATATGACCCAAACTTCGAAGATTAAAGTTGACCAGGCGCTTGAGTGTGTGGTCTCATTCGTGCTAATTACTTCTCGTGTCGTGGTCATTGTCGTCGAGATCACCCTGTTGATTCGTTGAGGAGTGGCCACACATCGTGAGATCACAATCGAGCCGATTGGGAAACGACACCAATTAAGGAAAACTGTCGAAAACCCGCTTAATGATTTATATTGCACGGCGATACAAAGTTGTGGTAATTAGTAAGGTGTATAAGTTGCAGTATATGCGCTTGCGCTGAACGAACTTTTTCGCACATCGTTTTCCATTTATTTTTATGTGGGAGGTCGCGTGCGAGTACGTTTTGGCAGGATTTATTGTTGAAAGAGATGATAATCTAAAGTGGATTTCTCTTACTTCATGTTTCTGTTTTCAAACTGGGATTCGGTTAATTAATGTTTACTTTGGCTCCAATGTAATGGTTCCTTACATGTTGACGAATACCAGAATAGCCAGAATTTAATTATTTTACACCTCTATGGCAACATACTGCAAATTGCACGTTACAGAAAACATGATCAGTCTTCTCAAGTATTTCTGTCCCTTAATACTGTAACTAATCGACTGATTAAAAAAGTGTATCGATGCACAAGTGTCCAGGACTTACTATGCCTTGCTGCCTACTGTCTAGTATATGTTTGCTAGTGTTTAATCTTTCTTCTGTGATAGTTATATATTTCTTCTACTTTTCCGTTTACAAGTAAGTTTTAAAACGAATATATTAAAATAAAATAGAAATTGCGTAATATATTATAGCCCAAATATTGTGCGATTGAAGCCTAATAAAATATTTCTAAACTAACAATGAGAAATAGTTTTATTAACCAAATGTTATTGCACCTATCAAGTTCAAACAGACTTTAGGTGACAGTGAAACCGATCGCATAATTTTACCTTATCCCACGCAACCCATGAATAACAATAGTCGCTGAAGGAAATACATTTTGAAACTTACACCTTATTGTACAATAGCTAATAGTGTGATTTTCTTTCTGTTGCGTTGTGGAATATATATGATATTGTTTTAAACTTTCAATTTTACGGTTACGTTGTAATATTTTCTTGTGTTGTTAATAAAGTAGCTCACACATGCATCTCTTTTTACGGAATCTCATTTGCAAGGAGAAGGAAAACTTACCACAACCTCTATACTAAAAATTTGGTGGTGATGTGGAAGTAGATAGTAGTAGTATTAGCTGCCAAAATGACTCTACTTTGCCTGATGAAATGCATTAGTAGAATCCAATACATACTTGAATCACATCGTTAATGCACTCTGTGATGATCAAAAGCCCAATGCTTAAAAGCTGCTCCAAAATCCTTCCTCATTACCTCTTCACTGCTGTGATGTGTTAATATACTACTATTGTTTCTGTGTGTAGTATGTATGTGTGTGTGTTTGTTTCTTATGCGGGATTAGTTGCTTAGTGCACTCCAACCTTTGGAAGCAGGAAATCGTGATTCGTGAATAGCTCGTATAGTACATTTAGTGACCTTTTAATGTAGTGATTAATTAAAAACAATAAGAATCTCGGCGAGATCACGCCGACGATACCCGACACCTCACCACTGACATATCACGCGACTGTGGCTCTTCGCGTCTGTGCACGGGCTTATCCGATATCACGGAATAAAAGCCAATCGTTGATCTACTAATTAAACTTGGAACTGATGGCGTGGAACTTTTGTTCATTACATACAATGTATTTATGTAATGATGATTAGTTTAGTGTATTTTTTTTGGGCTGTTTGGTGTTTCAGTGTATTATTAAATTTAATAAAGTATTAGAGTTATTTAATTTCGGGTTCACTTTTTATATAAAATACTAATTACATATTACTTTAATTCCAATAACACAGTGTCATTCCAAGCTATCATAATAAACAGACGTAAAAACACATTCATTAGAAATTACAACGAACTAAAAATATCTCATTCTTTGATGCCCTGTAACAATCTATACATGAACACCTATTTAAACATTTTATTCATCGTCATCATCATCATAACCATTTCAAACGTTTGTATTGTCTTTAACACCCGGCAATATTACTGCTCTCTATAGATTGCACAATGGCAGAGCATATCATTGCTTGATTATTAAATTCTATCCTACATAAAACGTAGATAAAATAATCGCAGTGCTTAGTTACGTACTGAGGTAAGCCTTAATCTTCAATCATCAACGTTTAATAGACGACTCCTGGAAATAGCTTTACGTCTAGGAAAGGAGATTTAATAGTTAATAGGCAATCACTATTGCAAAGGTATAGGGAGTAATTTATAAATTAAAAGCATAAAGCATTAAAAATGATTATTAATATTTTTAGTAGTAGTAGTATATTTTTTATTTTTATTAACTTAAATTTTGCATTCAGTTTCAGATTAAAATGGCAATGTAAACATTTCACAAACAAATTACATCGAACACCATTAATTAAATATTGTAAAAACGTCTGACATAAAAATAAATTAAATAACTGCTGTCGGTGTGTCCTGAGTTTGAGTTACCGCCACACTTTCAATTATCTGACAGCCATTCGTTTACAAGTTCCTGAGTCGTACACAACTCATATATGTAAATATTTACATATTTTAGTGGGCCATAAAACATTTGCGACACCTTATTTTAATGTAGACGAATATGTAATATGATTTGTATTGAGAGGGTCGTCAATATTTATCTGCTTATTTATGGTAGTAATAAATAAGTAGAGAAACACTAATATCAGCACGAAAGGCCGGCTCGACCGGGGCGGTACCACCCTCTCACAGAAGACCAACCTAAAATAACAGCGTTCGTGTTGTCGTGTTTCATTGGTAAGTGCGAAACCCGAGGCCCAATGTTCCAGAAGCATCTCAAAAGGCCACTATAGTGAGGATCACCAGGTATTGGCTGCATTTGCTATGAGTATGGTGACAATTACTCTTGCTTTTACTCATGCTTCCCATCTTTAATTGTAGATTCACTTTGGCAGGCTTTAAAAATATACATTTTATTTGAGTTTTCATACGTAGTGTATAGTATTTAACAGAATCATTTAGTTTTTTCACATTTCATACAAAATTAATCATCATCAACAGCCTTTAACAGTCCACTGCTGGATATAGGCCTCTCCTTTGAAAGGAGGTTTTGGTCTACTATACCACGCTGGCCAGACGGGTTGGTAAAGGGTTTGTTTCAAGTTTTCTTTCTCTTGGCAGTGATGTTAGCTGCTTATTTTGTTCCTTTAGTCGCCTCTTTAATTATTCAATTAAATTAATAATATAAATTTAACTTTTAATTAATTTGAAAAGTTTCAAACGAGGATTTGCAATGTACCTAGAATAAATAAATCTACTGACGAATAACATTTCGTGGTCTGTGGCTGATATAATTATATGGACGGAAGTAAGAATGCTGCTTTATGGGCGTTATTTGGCAATAAACAACCATACCAATCGTAACATCTGATTAATTATCGTATACATAGCATATGCCGATGAATTTCTCCACAAAATAATTTTATATAAATTCTTTGCCCATACAGCGTAACTTGAAGCGACTGGAGTAGTTAAGTTATTATATTGTTATTGTTTAAGGTTCGAACACTTTAAATGGTATGTTAAAAAAACTAGTCGATTTAACTTGCCTATAGGGCAGTGGTTACAATTTGTTGATTCAGTACGCCTCAAATTGGTTGCATTGCGAAATTAAATTTTATAGCTGTTTGAGGTATTCAGCTCGTTTTTAGGGTTCCGTAGCCAAATGGCAAAAAACGGAACCCTTATAGATTCGTCAAGTCTGTCTGTCTGTCCGTCCGTATGTCACAGCCAATTATTTCCGAAACTATAAGAGCTATACTGTTGAAATTTGGTCAGTCGATGTATTCTGTGAACCGCATTAAGATTTTTACATAAAAATAGAAAAAAAACAATACATTTTGGGGGTCCCCATACTTGGAACTGAAACTCAAAAATTTTTTTTTCATCAAACCTATACGTGTGGGGTATCTATGGATAGGTCTTCAAAAATAATGTTAAGGTTTCTAATTTCATTTTTTTCTAATTTGAATGGTTTGCGCGGGAGACACTTCCAAAGTAGAAAAATGTGTGTCCCCCCCCCTCTAACTTCTAAAATAAGAGAGTGATAAAACTAAAAAAAATATATGTTGTACATTACCATGTAAACTACCAACGAAAATTGGTTTGAACGAGATCTAGTGAGTAGTTTTTTTTTTTAATACGTCATAAATCGTAACACGCAATATACCTTTCATCCAATCAATACACTAGTATAAAAACATCGATGAAAGTTACAACGAACTACATGAACTTTTATATGATGTTACTTGCTGGTACGGAACCCTTCATGGGCGAGTCCGACTCGCACTTGGCCGCTTTTTTTATTTAAATGTAATGTTAATAACAAGACCGCCTTTAAAAATATGTCTTGATCTCCACCTTATGTATTTAAAATAAAGATAATATTACCTTGTAAATGAATAATCGTAGACTGTAGCAGTCTGTTGCAAAATCAATCCTATTGTATAGTGTTAAAAGATCAGTCTTATTTCTTTTAGATTGCTCCTAGAAGTTGGGCTGCATTCTTTTGCGTTTGACATTTAGATGCTTGCGGCGAGACTGAAGTAATTAGCTGAAGTTAGCTCGAACGCTAACCTCGAAAGTGTCAGAAGAGGTTATGCATCACTACCCACGTGATAATGAATGAGTGCTCAGAAAATCTCCTGACTGAAGTTTAAAGGTTATTCTTAAAATACTTTCAGACACGTAGGTGTAATCTCGTGAACTCTAGGATTAATAGGTGAAAAGCACCATTAATCAACACTATGATATTATTAAACATTGCTTCATAATTCACAGTGTATTGTCAGTAGTTTACTTAGCTAGGGGTTGTCATGCTACAACCAACCTTCTCTTTTAACCCGTAAAATGTTTAAAACCCTTTGATGTGTCCAAAAAACTGACATTCGAGTTATCACTTATCGTTTAACGGCATTATTAATGCAATTTCTTTTTAACGCATTAAAACGATGGCCACATCTACGTGGCGCCTATATTAGCGCGCTAATTAACGCGTTAAGACGCAGGTGGAGCAGTAGCTTAACTCTAAAAATCTTATGAAAATATTTTTTAATAAGAAGGTTATTCTATCGTTGTAAAGTTTTTTTATGAAACTGAATGGGCTAAAACACACATGGTTTGAGATTTTCGAGTGCAATTTTTTTGAATGATGCTATTTTTACATATAATATATTTTTATTCAGATAAACCACTTGAGTGTTACCTCGACGATATTGATTGTACGTTAAGTGAAATCAAGCGCTACCCGGTTTGAAATGAGAGTGGGCCGAAGGTGAAGTTAAAAAAAATGTTTTGTAAAATGTTTCATAAATTACCGTCTTTCATTCCCAAAGTCAACGATAATGAAGTTGCTGTTGTGGGCCAATTTAAATATTGTAATGTAATGTAATGGGCTACCTATATTAGGGGCAATTCCTGAGAAGTTGAGTTTAAGTACCTATAGTTTATGTAAACGGGTATCACTCTCGTAAATAATAAGTATAGATTTATAGAATTCTTTGGTCTTAAAAAGTTTATAGGGTACACGTTAAATGCACTATCCCCGCTTTTCCTCCATGCAGATTTGCATATTGTACCAAATATAGAACAGTTTGTTTTGTACAAAAAGTTGTAACAATGGGATCGACGTCTCGGTCACTTGTACCGCTGTCCATACTTGTGAACATGTCTGTCTCTCTGTAGGCGGGACATAAACTTGGCGAACATAATGTTGAAATCACTCTTTGGACTGAAATGCGATCATATAATTTATTGACTAGGGTTTGAATTCTCTTGATCAAAAACGTAATGCCCATTTTGTCACATGTCTTCTTCATACTGTCATACTAGACAAGCTGTATATTTGTTTCGGATATTATATATTAGCTTTTCGAAAAATGTACATACAGTTCCATAATCTACCCTTGGTCACAGATTTACGAGCACCAAGATCTACCGAACAGCATAAATTAAATCAATAATTGTTTAATCTGTTTTTTTCATCCAATTCTATTTTTGAATGAAATATCTGTATATATAAATTATCATATTTACTCCATAATTTTACGAAATAGAAACGAATATAGATACAGTTTTCTTTTATTCGAGCATTTTTTTCGAGAACTTTTCGAACATTTATCATATTATCCGTTATTTCTATGAAGGTCGTGTTTATTTTATAAGATTTTGTCTCGTCTTCCTGAACATGATATGGCATTTTTGATCTAATCGTATCAATATGTTTGTAATTAATATTTATTTATATAAAATCAGCAATTGATTTACAACTCTATAACATCCTCAGTATATCATGAACTGCGAAAGTTTCACAGTTATTAAAAACATGTAATACAATGATTTATTACTCCACTTCCATAATTAAATAAAATTGAATTTGTTTTGAATTGAAATAAAATATTAGAAACTGCCAATTTATGCAAGATATGATGCAACGTGGCCGGATTACTGTAACACACGAACGTATTAATCATCGCGATATGACAAGATAATACATTTAATTTAACACATTTAATTATGTATACAATAGTCAACAGACAGACATAATTACTAACAAAATGTATTTTTGAGTGTTATATAATACTTATGCAACAGTTGAGTGTCATTCGTGAAATAGATATGGATAGCCTTTGATTAGGACGTAATAAGCAATAATTGTTCCGGTTATATCATCGATATCTTTCGTTGTTATATTAATATGTACTTATATCGTAATGCAACATAATCGAATGTAGATAATCGACTAATCAAATATCTTTAAGGCAGTGTGTGTGTGTTCCAATGTTATTCGGTATAATTTTAGATTTAGGCGTAAATAAATTAAACGTAGGAAATGAAAATATAGGTGTATGGAATTAAAACATTAAATTGAATAGGAATGATAGAAAATGATAATTGCTCTTTTCTGAAAAGCTCTATTTCCAATCAAATTTCCAGCCAAATTTTCTAGTAATTTGTGTAAAGTATCTCTTCACATAATACTTTGCGATTGATAAATTATTTATATTTGGTTATGTAAAAAAAAGCAAGTAAGATCGTAATTTGTTTCTTTTTAATGCGTTATATTAAAAACTAGTTTCAAAAAATATGTTATATGTATTCTTCCTTCCTATGTAGAGCAGTCTTGTGTAAAGCCTGGAACTCAAAACATCTTATTAAGCTGCCATAGTGTGGTGAGTATGGTGACAGCCACTTTTGAATTCTACTCATCAGGCAAGGTAGAGTTGCCTTGTCAGATGTTAAATTAAAAAAAAAAACTATACCTATTGTACGTCAGTCGGGCAGGCAGGTAGGTATTCTACGTACATGAAGATCTTGTGACGAAAAAAAAATAATCTGACTTTTGACATCAATGCCCTTTCATTATAATCATTTCCATTTCATCGATCATAATGCGAAAATGAAAGTAGTAGGTATGAACGACGGCTAATGATAATATCGTAAAAATTATACCGCAAAAACGTATTAAGTATGTTTCCGGATGATAGACACAAAAGAATGAATTTTGGTTTTGTCTGTCTAAAGCAATAACCATCCATATTAATAGGGTTTGGTACAATTTCTCTCTTGTTTACTGTTGTATATTGTCCATTAAGCAACTTCGCAATTGATATTCAATTACAATTTGGTCGGGTGGGGTATTAATATACCTACATAAATGAAAACATTTGCTAGATAATGTAGAAAATCTTACCAAATTAAATGTATTGAAAATATGGTTTTCGTGACGTTGAACACTTTTATGATCATTCGTTTGCATAAAATAAATAAGAAATAACATAGAATTTCTGAATTAGGTTTAAAATAGTAGTAATCTTGAGACTTGTTTGTTGATATCTCTGCACTATACTTTAACTCTATAATAATTATTTTTGTGTTCTTGTTACAGGTAATATAACACGACAAGCATCTCGTTTGGAACAAGAAAGTGGTAACTGTAATAATTCTCTTTCGGGTACTTCTATTCTGTCAATTTTTTTCTTCTTTTTTACTTTTCTCTTTTAACTGAAAATTAAGCAGAGTAATTGAGAAAGAAGGAATCTATAAAATCTGATCTGTTCAATTTGCAACACGTCTTCAAAGAACAACTATTTCACTAGATTATTCACGTGTATGTTATGTATAATAGTACCTTACTGAATGCTTTAATGGATTTATTAAAAAAGAAAGGAATATGGTACAAACATACTTTATATCAGCTGACATCCTTCTAACGCGTTATCTTGATATATCTGTCATATGTGTGAACGTCTTAGCATCAAACAGTTGGTATAATTAACTAATAACAGTAAATGAATCCCATTAAAGAAACTATTTAGCAATTGTATTGAGTGCTCATAGCACCGTGATGTCCAATTAAATGGGTGATATCGGTCGGTTGGTGTTAAATCTGCGACCGTGCCGCACGACTTGGTTCGCTCACGATTTTAACTTTATTGATATTAATGCACTTTTTGTTTGAAATAGGAAATACACCCTTTAAAAATAGACACGGGCATCAAGGTGAGCTTGTTTTCAATTTTATCTGGATAGATGTTAACAGGTAAGGCATGAGATACGAGTGTGCACAATGGCTAGAACAAAACTTACAATTTTGATGACTGTTATCGTTAGTTTCAGTTTTTTAATGTACAATAATATATATTGATGTATAGGTAGATCTATGATGTTCTCCTAGCAGATTTCGGCCACGGTGGCCAGTCGTAACTGAGACCAGCCAATTACGCAGTAAATTTTATAGCGCACAAAAACAGGTGCACTCACTATAGACTCTAGCACTATTGTCTAGTATTACTATCTTTTTAACATACAAAAAGCGATTCCCTACAGTAAATTTCTGTTGTTTGCGCAACTTCCTTTCTCTATATCTCCGGTTCTTATTTTAGATGCGCGGTTCGCTTTAGTCAAGAGCACTATATCTGGAACGAACTTTTTCATTCGAACCTTTGCTTCTTCAATTAACTGTGGAATGGTTAGATATGAAAAGCACGAGTTTTCCTTGCAGCTTGATAATTTTATTCGGAACCTACAAAATACTTATTTACTATCAGGTATCAAACAGGAACACACTTTTTCTTGAATATATGATAATGCCGATAAGAATCCAGTTATAAAGTATGCTAACGTAAATAAGTAAATGTTCGAACTGGAACTGTCCCACTGATCCAACTGAAGTTCGTAGTAGTAATTTTTTGTATATAAATAGGGCCATTTCGGTTCGGTAGCGTGCCGTGCAAGTGATGTGAATGTTTTGTGTAAGTGAAGCACTGTGTAACATGATACATAATCTAATAAGTGGCATTCTTCTTCTTCTTCTCATATTAACCTTAACTAAAATTTCTTTTAAATTATTTTCTATTTTTTACGTGTTTCAGTGAAATGATTTCTAAAATTTTATTTTTGTTTTTGTGTATTTAGGTGACTCCATTTTTATTGTTACAGTTCTAATTTAATTTGATTTATACTTAATCTTTGAATTTTTTAAATGTCAACTGACATGACTGATGTCAAAACTCATGCTTACTGATTTTAAATTTAGTTTAGAGTTTTCGAACAACCTAATTAGCACCAATATCAGTTGGAATGACTGTGTCTAATACATATGCACATGCTATAAATAGTTGACTGTGGTGCCTAACTAACATGCACCGTTACGTCACAGCTTGAACTATTACTCTGCTATCTTAAATCATAACACAGTTTAGTTATCCCAATCGTCTCATGTATAAGGTCACGTGATGTAACCGGCTTCCGTGCAGCTCCGGCGACGTAAGACTACCTATGTAAATATCAATTAATGGTTCGAAGTGTTCCGGCGTTGCTACAAGCTCTACCGGTACTATTGTTAATTGGTTACTAGTCGTCTGTGTAAATAGCATAACGAGATTTAAATTTAAGAATTCTGCGTATCCACGGTGTATCCATGTTTAAGTAAAAAGATTTTCTCTCATTCACTCGCTTCTTCTCTCATTCACTCACTCTGTTTATCCATGTTGAAGTAAAAGGATTTTCTCTCATTCATGAAATTTACTTCATATTTAGCACATTGCATGTTAGCTAAGAACGCTATGTCAGCATATTCGGCTTCGGGTTTGATCTGTTCGTTAAAGAACTGAAAGCTGTCGATCAGCATAAGAATGAAATAAAAAACACAACTCCTTAAAATATGCAGTTAATTATGAAGTAATTATTTAATTGAATATTAGATCGCCATAGAATATGTAATGGTTTTTTTCTAACACCAAAACTATTCACCGAAAATATAAATAGTTATAAATATTTTTTGAGATATGCAAGTAAAAAATGTATGGATATTTTTTTAATGGCTACAGCAGCACCAAATACTAAAATCTAGATATAATATAAATGATCCGCTATTTATTAACCCCTTTAGTTATTTTTTTGATGTTGTGACAGAAATACTTAGGTCATTCGGTGTTAAGACCAGTAGAACATTTTATATTTTTTATCCACTATTAACATAACACGATAAGATTCCTGTTTTAAGTAGCATATTGTAGATAAGGATAATATTGCCATTAAATAAATACACACAAACTACAATTCCGTCTTGAGTACAGTATATGTCACATAAATGTATGGCCACCTCCTTTTAACAACACCTTCGCAAAACACGTCTTTAAACAATTGAATACGCTTTAAATTACAGCAACAGTATCAGGAGTGAAACTTGTTTGTGCCTTTGTTAACGGGGTTCGATTCCCGTGTCGTGCAGTTGTCGGACGATGCCTGGCGGTAAATCGCAACTGACACCTTCGGTACTACAATGGGAAAAGAGAAAGTTTCGAGGAAGTGTAGCGAGATCAGTCAGACGGGTTACGACAAAAATACGCGTATATCTTGCGACTTTACTGTCTACCTCATTACTACATTTATACGAGTACATTGTATTGTTTGTATAATATTTGCCTTCGATGGTCTCCAACTGCTCCAAAAGAAAATGCATGAACTATTCGTAATAGCCTAGCAGGCCACAATTAGATGGTGTCCAAATAAAAGCGTTCACACTCCCTTTCCTTTCGAGGCGAAAAGAATTTTTACGACGAAATGGCTTGTACATTCTAGAAACTTGTAGGTATTACAAACATCCTTACTGTCAACCCTTATGCGTAGATAATTTATATCAAACGTAGGCGGTTGATTAACAAGTTCACACAGAAAGTCAGGAAATCGTAGCGCATCGGAATGTTTGCCGGATTCCCTCCACTGGTCATGTCGTGACAACCGGCCATATGAAGTAGCTCCCTAACTAGTAACACATCAATTAAGAGTGCAACACCATTATTTTATAGTGTTACACTTGATTAATAACGACAATTTACTGACCGGGTCTTCTAGATTCCTTTATAATTGTATCAGCTTTCTTCCATCTGAACCGATTGCTATCTCTAAATTCAATCATTTTCAGTCGATCGAACGCTTCTTATCTTGTTTTGATATTAATTACTATCATAATTGTGAAGAACGAAACAACATCAATAGTTTAAGTAAATGTATTTACAGTTCACTATTTGTTCCAGTTATGAAAAACTAATTGTACAACATTTGTGTCAGCAAACATTACTCGTGAGATCTATTATTTTCCAAGTACCACGAAGTAATAATAATGACTGCTCTAGAGGTCGTTATCTCTCCGCAAATCATCCCCGGATCACGGAGTCGTCAATGCGACGATTATTTAAATAAGCCCAAGTGCATGGATTCGCAAAGACATGGTACCGTTGGCTCTACGTGATCCTAGCATTGCACCTAGCGGCACATCGCTGCCCATCATTATCTGCACATTAACTCGATTTCAGGATGTGGCACACTTTCGCGTTAAAATATACAATTCTGTTTAAGATGTTTATTGTGTTGGATTAACGTGAGAAAGGAGAACGGAGAACTTAAAGGACACGTCTAGAGCGAAGCTAAAACATATCATGGAAATATTTTAACTTTAGAGATAAAACATATCTCCAATACCATGAAAACATCTACTTTGTTAATTCAAAATACCATACAGAAATTTGAAAAAATATATTTAAAAAAACATTCAGACTCCGTAGTAGCACTTGTCTGATGAGAAACTCGCTTTGTGTTTCTTCTAAAACAAAAAATATAACTTAAAGCATTCGGGGTGTAAAGCTCTCGCTTCGGCTGGTCACTCTAGGGGTTGGGATGCGACGGCGTTTGAGAACTCTCCGCTTGCGTCAGTCTCGCTGTGCCCTGTGCGTGCAGCGGTCGTGGTAGGGAGGCGTCCTCACGCCGTTCGCGTTTTCTTGTTATACGCGGTTCGCCGTCGAATGCGCACGTGTTGTCAGCATACAACGCTGCTTTATTTACACATTATACACCTGTGACCACGCAAATATTTGACGTGATGTGAAAGACCACTTTTGGTTCGATCTGTTGGTGTTTCTAAACCTCGACTCCCAGAATTGTGTTCGTTCAAACGTGCTTCATTAGTGCCAAGTTCTGTACTGTGAGTTGTGTTATCGACGTTTCTTTGAGTTTGTAAAACTCGTTGCATGTTTTGAAGTGTTACAAATACGAATTTCGGCGACAGCCAAGGCGTCAGTACCGAAAGTTGGATGAACGCCAGCATCTCCGGTGCTAAGGTAGGGTTTTTTTAAACACACATATTACTTTAAATACTGAAACATAATTAGCGTTATCGGCGCCAATGCGCCTTATCAGAAACGTTCTGCGTGAATAAAATCTTCCAATAAGTAATATGCTTTTATCGAAATTTTCAACTTTAAAAAATAAAATGTAATCATGTCTTTTCTGTTTCTCTAACAAGTTATTAAACTTACTAAATTATTTGGGTCTATTAGCGATAGTGTAGATAAATGAAAATAAACTGATACCATGTGTGAACATTGTTGTAATTTTGTCTGTAATGTATTTTAGCAAAATATTTACCAGATGTGTTCCGACAGGCGAATGTGTTGATTAATGTGACCAACACTCTGGTTCAATTGCGGTTTCAATTGACGAATGAAAGAACAGCTGACAATATTAAGACTCACTCGAAACAAAATACTATGAATAACTCATAAAACTTATTTGTGTAACAATACAAAATATTATTTCTTTAAATAAATACCTAACTATTTATAACATCGAAGCTGATTGATTTTTGAAAATTGATGTCTTTAAAATATTCCACTACTCAAACTCATGTAAGTATGTACTTTAATCTGTCAAGTTTCGCTATCGTTTCTTGTTATCAATTTCTTTGTCAAGGACATCAATATCTAGTAAGGTTTTATCTATTCGCCCGTTTGAGTTGATACGAACCAATGGAAGCAAATAATATTTTTATTTGCTTCCATTATTTCGGACATCTTACACACAACATTATCTAATCCCAAACTAAACAGAGCTTGTATTATGGGTTCTAAACAACTGATTTAAATACATAAAAAATATTATTTTTTGTAAATTCATACATACCGAAACAAATATTTGTGGATCACACAAATATTGTTCCGACCCAGAAATCGTACCCGAGACCTCTTGATCAGCAGCCGCATACGCTAAGCACTGGAACAACTTCTATAACAAGTATGAAACGTTTCGCTGCTCTCATACCAGAATATTACATTTTGTGCATTAATTTTGGCCGCTACACTTGCAGTAAGTACTTTTTTCCACAATGAATTTACTTATTAATCAATTTTCTTATTTAGTCCAACTCATCTAATGATCTGTTTACACTTTGATTTGTTCACGTGCTAAGTTATGAATGCATTGAAGTAGTCTTCAATGAATATTTGGTTGTCAAAAGTCTACAGGCAGACTGCGCGCCGCGTACAGACCTACGTATCGGTAAAACGGACCTTTGCAAACCCAGTCACGTCTGACACACTCAAAGAACCTCTTTCACTCCTAACAGTTCGTCAATGCACTATACAAATGCGGCTACACTAATCTAAAATATTTCAGCCGAATACACGGTGCTACTATCGTGAACAGACACCCATTTCCTCTAGTTCAGTGAGTGCGAACCTCAAGTGCCAGAATTGCTTCTGACTCAGGTACTTCAGAAAATTCGACCTCCCAGAAATAGATCGATTCGTGTTCGTCTACCCCTTTTATTTTTTGTTTGCTAATCGTCACTCATTCAATTGCTCAGTTGGCCTTTCGCCAGGACACGGATGCCAAGGTTTGATCCACTTTTACGTGAAGTTGTATTTTGGAAATGGTAGCATAGCTTCGGTCTCGGCATTGCTATGTTTAGCAGGCGCCAACAAGAGTATTCGTTGACGATTCACATTTTTTCAAACTTTTTATACACATTAATCTACAGAATCGGACGTGATACCATAGCTGTGCCAATAATATGTATCACAAGATGTATAGTAGTGTGTAGTATTTCCAACTGTTGCACCAATAATTATGTGTAATCGTGATTATTTTGTTTCTTTTATCGGCAATTCATTTAAATTTTACCCTACGAGTAAAAACTTAATTGTCATGTAAGCACACATTTATTTAAACTAATAAGATAATATCTACTTATTTATGTTGAATGTTTAAATATACATTTTTTCATAAGCTTACAATTTTTGTAAAGTATTCTCTACCTATAGAAATAAAGGATATCAATTTTGTAACCGGATAAATTGAAAGCAGTCCCTTTTATTACAGATTATTTTATTACTAGTACGACAACTGGTAACTAACACTGAATTTATTTTACGATTACTGACCGCAGTATGACGTATTTCCTCACATCAAAACTGAGCAAATGATTGTTACGTGTTTATTATTAGTTCTCTTGCACGTTCGTGTATTATTTAGGAATCGTTAGTTTTCTTAACCTTGAATTTTTATTTGTAATTATTCGGGATTGATCTTTTTAAGACGATCAATATTGTCTAAATAAAGAAGCTGTAACAATACTTAGAAGATACGGAGAACGATATAATATATCCGTGTCATTAGGCCAACGAGTGTTTAACAATGTGCACGGCGAAATAATGTTTAATAATTCATGTCATGTCGCCAAAAAGTGAAGCGAGAAATCCGAGTAGACCGGTCTCGGTGACCTATTCGTGTTCGACGATACAACTAATCAACTAAAGATTTAGTTTCACTTTTCATACTTCGAATTAGGATAAAATTAATCCGTGAACAGCCTTGGCTTCGTTTTTGTTTTGCCATCTAGGTTTAATTAGGTGCTGTGTTCTAGATATAAATAAATGTGTTGTAAGCTTAAGTCTTACTTTTAGATTGTAGGACAACAAAGTGAGTCATTTGAGACTGCGTAAGAAGGAGGAGAAGCAATACTTTGTTACCTACGGGCAAAGAAAGATCTACCAAAGTTTCGTTTGTCACCGCATCCGGATTTTTTCTTTAATGAGTATTTTCTTATTTAATTCAAGGATTTGTCGAATTAAGTTAAGCCAGTTACTTGCTTGTGGTAAGAATGTACTATAATTAACTTCCATTCAATCCAGTACTAAAGGGTTTTCTAACAAAAACTTTGCTTTCTAAAGCAAAATTACACAAAGAATTTATATGAAGATGATTCAAATTTTTATTGTATTACGAAGAGAAAAGTATGGTAATTATGAATGAAAAATAATATCGGACAAATGTCCACCACGAGCTGATTGACAGATGTCGATTCTTTCTCGTGATCCATTGACCGTTATAGCATTCACATCAAATTGAAGTTACCTATACGTACCTGAAGTTAGATTACTTTATAGTTTGTGAACTTTTTACTTACTTCATTGTTAGTCATGATCAGGCTACCTCTTTCTTCTGGGCTACTTCAAAAATCTTTTTAAAGAAATTTTTACACTATCCTTCAACCCTGAGATGCGAGTATTCATGGTCAGGTCGAGGATTCATGTAATTACCAGTGTCCGGATCGCCACCTATTTTAATTTATAGTTAAAAAGAAACATAATTAGAACATATCTCTGAAATCGTTTAAAAAAGGCAGTCTGAAACAAATATACATATATGAGTTATACAAAGGTTATTTCTTTGTAATTGTCATCGTTGTCACACAAAGTACCGCCAATAAACCAAATTTTCCGAACCAACTCTCAATGAATCGTAAACAAACGCGAAAACGTGCAAATGTGGCAAACCTTATGAATAAATGAATTTCAATTTTATTGTTGCATTGACACCAAAATGTCATACAGTTAAAGTACCTATATGTGTAAGGAAAAAGTTTTAAACCGATGAGGCTAGAAAATCGGAACATGATCCATCGAATATGGACAAAGATACAGGTTCTTAACGATTGCCGAAGTCATCGAATAACGGGCAGGTAAGTAATAAAAAATCTTTCAGCATTTCTCACGTAATTGGCAGGTCGGATGGTCAGACTCGGAATCAGACAAAGACATCGGATGCCTGTATTGAAATAGAATTTCAATGAGCAACATCTTTTTCGAACGAAATTGAAGATATGTCCTAATACCTATAGATTCGGCAATCGTGTTAGAAATTTACGATCTAGGCAGTATATTTATAAATAAATTTATAGAAATTAACTAATTTCTTTTCCATTTACTGTAATGTAATTCTTAGGCAGGTATTTACTAATTCTCTGATTAATGTTAACGGTTGTGCACACTAAAAAATGGCAGTGTTACTTAAAATGTTTTGTTACAATATAATATATGTATGTTCAAAATACAAAATATATATTTTCGATGATGAAATAGCCCACGAGTAGTGATGGGTCGAGGGCAAAAACAAATACGGGCGGAAAGGCATAAACTGGGCAGATTGGGCATAAATAAGTTTACGCCCGAATAAATGCCCGAGCACTGGGCAGAAAAAACGAATACCTTTGTTTTGTGAAAAACAAATGTTTCCTTAATCTATTTTTTCTTAATTTAAATGAAAGTCAGTATGTTGTAAATTAAAACTTATAATTAATTATACATTTTTGTAATAAAAATGACAAATAATCACAGTTCATTTCATTATTTTTGTCGAAAATTCGTAAAAAATTAACAAATATAACTCTTATAAATATGTATAATAATAATAACATTTTTAATTTCTTCATTCCATGTTATTTTTTATATTTTTAAATGTATTTTTTAGATTTATATATTTAAAAATGTAATGAATAAATATTTTGATTTTAATAAAGAGAACAATAATAATAATAAGTGGCAGCTTGGCAGTGTAGAATAAAACGTATTGCTGAGTCCAGAACACTCATCGCCAAATTAATTGCCTATGAAACAGGCATTTTTGGAGACTACCATCAGTCCTCAACAGTATACATATGTCAAGTGTCATAAAGAGAATAATAATACATCTTTAATTTCATTATCATCGTCATTTAAGTCGATGTTAGACGTTACATCAAAAAATTCGGTTCGACTGGTTGATTTTGATGGTTGAGCATCATGAGACGTATTAATTTGACTCTTATCATCATCAACATCATCGAAAAATCATCAATTATGAATCCGACTCGTTCAAGTTGAATAATGGTAGGTTGAGCAAGATCAAGTCTTAATTTACAACATTTTTTATTTGATGCCTACCATTGTGACTCCACTCTGCCTGATGGTAAGCATGAGAGGGGGCCACCACACTGCCTGCGATGGAGGAAGTATGGCGACGCTGACCCAAACTATAGCAGCTTTGTGAGATGCTTTTTCACACCCCTCTTAAAGGACCCGGGTTCATAATGGGAAGGAAAGACGAGGGATGGTAGCGAGTTCCAGTTTTTAACCGCTCGGCACAGGTCTTTCCTAAACCAAGTTTTTTTCGGTATTAAGTCAAAATGAGGTGAAAAAATAGATATTTCAAATCAAATAAATTACGGTGTATTCAGGACATAGAAAGGTAAGTTTTTACAAAATTTCTTGAAAAAATAATTTTATTTGTAAAAGATAAAAAGAAAAAACCAAAAACTTGGTTTTTTGAATATTTCACATAAAATTTGAGGTTATGTGAAAACAGTGCAAATACAAAAGTTGTAAATCTTTTTATTACCTACAACTTTGCCTTTAAATTTTATTTCATAGGATTTGTAGTTATGCCGGAAATCGACATAAACCGTTTTTACCCTGAAAACCTCCCCCCCTACCCCTTCCCGACCTCAGATCGCCCGTAAATTATTTTTCCTTCCATTTTTATAATATTTACCTCCTTTTCCAATGGGTTTTATCACTTTCATCCTACTACAATTATTTATGTTCACTTTTTATTATTTTAAGACGCTTCTACCCTGGTCTATTATGTCAGTTTTACATGTAATAATCGACTATTGTTATCGAAACAAAAATACTGTGTTTATGTCACAGATTACTAACTATAACATATAAAGAACTGCTATCATTATAATACTCAGTTTGGTTTTTTTTATACGCCCATGACCATAGATTTAAAGAAAAAACTAAAATAGTAACATATTTATATCCAGGAATATATTATATTTTTTTGTTAATTAGTCCTTGCTGCATACACATATATTTACACACAATATAAATTAATAAAATGTAAATTGAAGTTTTTGCTCAGGTAACGGGCATTTATTCGGCATTTACGGGCATTTATCGGGCGCTTATTCAATGTGCCCAATCCGCCCGGTCAGAAACCCACCTCTACCCACGAGTCTATTAGTTATTTAAATGTACAACTGTACTAATAATAATTATAATTAATCTATAAACTGTCGACTGTAAAAAAATATTCAATAATCTAGTTTATCAAACGAGTTTCATATAAGCTTTCCTTAAATGGCGTGAGAAATTATCAGAATTATTTTAATTGGAAATCTGCTTTTTAAGGCAGATACTAATAGCTAAATGGTTAACGGTAAGGTAATCATAACTATCCTAGTTTAGACAACATACTACTCACAATCCGTGTTAATGGTATACAAAGATCACTAACAAAAGTATATTGATACGTCATACTCAAATATACAACGCCTATACCATACATTTGTGAGTAACTTTTGAATTTTGACAGCCAAGTGATAAATTATAATAACCTGATGTTATTTTGCATCAGATAATTGAAAAATAATAGTCTCTATAACTAAAGAATTATAATTTGCCATTTAGATCTCAGTATCGATAACTTATAGGTAAATTCTGCAAATGTTTCTGTGGTTTAAGGTGAAATAGAGAGGCGAACAATTTTCGCATGTCTGTATTAGTTGAGATAGTAAGTATTCCATTTCTATTGTCGACATTATAAATACCTACAAATGACATCATACTTTGTTGTGACTCACCATACCGGGACCAGAACTAAACGACAAAAACAAGCCTACGTTAATAGTACTACATTTTTACGCCGTCTGTTATCCATGGAATGTGTGTTAAATGCACTCTGCTTCTAAGAACGTGGAACGATTTGTCCTCATTTTTAAGACCAAAGCTCCTTCATAAAATGTAAAATTACTTAAGACAACCCCATCACAAAAATATGCCAGGAATATAGAGGTGTGAGGTCCGTCAGAATCCAGGTGGTTTGTGTAACTCCAATGGACATACATCTAACTTAATCGTTAACGTCATTTAAGAAAACTTCAGATAACTCTGTTTATTACGTAACTATTCCATTTCACATATACCTGAGTTTGTTCGTAGTTCGTTATGCAGTTTTACGCCTCAACTATTCAATTCATCATAATGAAATTTTCCACACGTATTGTAGGGGGGGACATAGGTTTTCATATAGTTTCATTTTGTCAATTTCTGGAATTCAATATTCTAGAAAGCAGAAGTTTGTAAAAATTGGTCAAAGTTCTTCGAACAGAAAATACAAGATACGTATTTTCTATTTTACCAGCTTTTTTAAAAGCTGTAGATTAACAAGCTAACTTGAAAGCTTATTGATTCTTGCTTGAAAGCAAATGCACACAGAAACCTTAATAAATATTATTGTTATCGCTTCTTATAGATACAAAATTTACGAAGCAATGAGTCGATAAAAGAAAAACTTGTGTGTCATAAGCACGACAGGGTTGAGGACCTGGTGTGCAGTTAAAAACAGTGATCTAACCGCTCCGTAATAGTCATTACTATATTATTCATGTAGAAATCGTAGGAGTGCAACAAACTGAAGATAAATCTTCGTTCTGTGCGTGCTGCTGATTAGCGTATGTCATGCACAGACGCATTGATGTTGTGCGCGCTATTGTCACCGATCGTTGCCGGCGTCACGCTTGCATAGATAATATTTATTTATGTATTACATGTGACTGAGTCATTTCAAATATGTTATATAATTAGATAGTATATTAAATATATAGTATATTTTAAATCGACATTTAAAATATTTCTTATATAAGTGTATTCTGTTATCATTATAATTGTTCAAATAGTTGTATTCTAAAATTAATTAATACTACGAGTATGATACATGTTTTTATACCCTAGTAAATCATTTGTAAAGAAGTTTTCAAGTTGTGAATTAACATTTAACTAACAATATGTCTATAAAAATAACTTAATAACATTCTAGGTAGAAGGCGTCACCTAACAACTAACAACCCACTTTTTTTCGTAATAGTGTTTAATCCACTCAAAGGTCGGTTGGCCATTGATCTATCAGCGTACATTTAATAAAATCGTTATTTACTATATACGGCACTGACTGACCCTATAAAACCTGTGCTCGGCGTCTAGAGAATCTATTCACCCACTTACGGGTATACAAAGTATATGTAGATAAGTTGCAATGTTTACGACTGCATGTAGAAAATATCAAGTAATGGTGACATTCACAATTTGTCTGTGTAATATAAAGCTGAAGGAAACTGTACAGGTGAAAGATATAGTTCTAGTTAGACGGCTTTAGTCAGTATGTAAATCGTAAATCATTGCGTATTGCAATTTATAAATTTTGAGTCCTTGCTGTTTGAGTTTACTAAAACTGAATACTGAAACAAAAAGAAATTGTTAATGTGTGGCATAAGACTTTTCGACCCTACTCCCTATCTATATACACATATACGAGTTTAATTCTTTTAAATTTCTTTAGTTTAGTATTTAATTGTGTTTTAAAATAGCAGTATGCTTACTAGTAATAATTTTGAGTACAGCTTCTTAATTTTTAACCGACTTCAAAAAAAAGGAGGAGGTTCTCAATTCGTCGGTTTTTGTTTTATGTATGTTCAGCGATAATTTCGTCGTTTATGGGTTCATAAACGGTTGATTTCAAAAATTATTTTTGCATTGGAATGGGCGTGGCTTACAGGTGGTCCCATCGTCACCATATCGGGATCTGATGATGGGATCCCAAGGAAATCGAGGGAACTCCTCAAATATCAGGCAAATTGTCGCGATTTGGGTACTCGGAATGGTTTTTCATTGAAGTCGGTTCCTTTTTGTTAAAATTATATAACTAGCAACCCGGTTCGGTTTCGCAAGAAAATCTACAATTACATACACGTACTCGTATTACAAATACAAACCATTCTCTTGAATTTTCCTATCTATTGCTGAAAACTGTATTAGAATCCGTTGGGTATGTAAAGATACTGAATGTTGGAAACACAAACCAAAAATCTTTAGATATCATGTTTGGAGTGTGTTATTTTTATAATACACTCTAAAACACAAAATATAAATATTTATATGTAGCTGTCTATTTCATATAATGCTAGTGAAGTTCTGTTTATACCCCTTTTTATAGTTTTTGAGTTATTCGCGAAACGTTTGCACAAAAAGTAGTAAAGGCCAGGTGAGCGATACATTATGGAGTTGAAAGAAGACACCTGGCTCTCCCCACATCGAATCGTAGCAATTGGAATGTAGAAGATAGACGACTTAAGGGTTTTTTATGTGATGCCAGTTTATAGTATTATTATGAACTGCCACTAAATTAAATTAAATTTAAAAATATGTGATATGTACATATGTAGATCTTGTGGTATGAAATACGTTTAATTAGATTAACTTTAAATATTTTGAGTGTTCTTCCCGTGCACAAACTTTATTGTATGACTAGGAAAAGTATTCATACATTGCATCTCCATGTGAAAATTCTGAAGCTATTTAAAAAAAAATGTAGTGATTTTTTTTAGTATCACCGCGTTAAAAGAGTTTTAGTTGCATTTTACTGTGGAATAAATGTAATTCTCATCATATTGTTTGCAACAACAAAGTCGGAATTACCATTCGTTGCGCCTATGACTCACAAGTACCTCTTACAGTAAATATGTACCGTTTGTCGTACATAATAGACCTCTTATAATTTACATGAATTTTGGTATTTGCGCTGACAAAAGGCATACTAGATGATTTCACTTGTATTCTTCTCTACTGAATCTGTACTATATTCCAGTCCAATTTTAATTTAATTTGGATGGCCAATAAATATAATATATATTTTGGAAGCCACTATAGTGTAACCTCTGTAACTAAACTAACAACTACGTAGATTAATAAATATTTACATTTATAGTCTTATAGCATACGGTCTTCGTATTGCGAATGTTGCTGTGAATACAGGTTTTAACATAAATGAATTGCTAGTTTCTTATTGGCAACACTACGATTGAATTATGGCAATTGAAAAGCTGTTGTTGATAGTAGTAGTGACTCGTAACGTTATAGATAAAGGAATTATTTTCGTTTGTCATTTAGCAGTCACAGTTGTAGTTAATAATAAAATTCTTGAGCCTTTTTTTCCTGCACTTGCAACTGCAGGCAAAGAGAGTTTTTTTTATATTGGACTATATTGAAATTCCATTAGAGTAGTTTAACATGCTTATAATGTTCCCGGTATTCACAGACAATTGTAGAGTGAGCTATGGATTATAAATTACAGAAAATAATATTTAAGAATATAAGTACAATTGGGTCTTTTATCTTAACTGATCATTAATGTTTTGAATTTTCACTTATAAATTAACACCGAACATCATCCTCTTCCTAGCCATCTTTCCCAAATATAACTTAAATACTACTTACTATAGTTAGCTTTCACAATTTTTAATTATATATTTTATTGACAACAGTTAGCGCTATTCTTAACTGAAAGACTTGCATAAAATCCTCAGGACTTAGCGACAGTAGTAACATTTACACGAATTTTACATTTAAAAATACATACGAACATAATAAAGGCACAGGAAATCAGAGAGAAACGAACATGAAATGGAATAGTTTCGTTTCTCGTAAGCCGGGACCTCAGTGAAATAAATGAGTTATTACCTTCTATCCATTATTCATTGAGGATACGATAGAGGCCACCATAACGGACCATCCAAGGAGTTATGGTGGGTGCACATCTTAATTTAATATAATTTATGTGTTTAACATAAAGTTCGAACGTTAAGACAAAGCGTTGTTTCGTAATAAATTGAAGCGAAGCAAGTTTATATGAGCTTAGAGACAGCAACGACAAACATTAAAAGACAGCAAAATATCATATTTGTTGTATGGGAGCCCCCCCCTCATATACCTAGTTATTTCAGTTTATCACTTCACATTGTCCCATTTTAGGTGCGGAACCCTAAACAGCAACATAATCGAAAATGTCCACCTAAAACATGCTCGTTGACATGGATTGTTTTTGTTTGTTGAATATTTTAACGTCATTTAAGTCAACTATCCGATACCGGTGTTTTATATGTTATCGGTGGCGCCATCAACGTAGCTAGCTAGCTGAACTGAATAACAAGTTTTAATTTAATCATAAGTATGAATACAAATAGGGTTATCATTATTAGTCAAGTAGTCTTTTTGGTACAAGTTACGTTTTGTTTAATGGAAACTTTCTGTACTTGTATTTAAAAGACCAGGCTGGATCTACGACATTTGACAGATTATATTTAAGTTTGTATATAGTATTTTATCTACTTAAAGTATCGGTAAATGATAATTCTTTATCTTTTTAAGGAATCATACATGAAGGTTATTACTAACCTGTTTCGAAATATACATACCCAAAGGTTCATCATTTTTGTAATCTATTTATATAGTATCTTAGAAAACTATACTAATATCTAAAGTATGCAATTACCTTAATTTCAAAAGGTAATATATATTTTACTATAATATAAATTTTGATTCCTAAATTAAATGCACAATATCGAATACCGTTTGTGAGACATGTTATGAATTATTATAGAATGGAATTTAACACAAAAAGCTATAGGTTTAACTCGTTCAAAACGCCCAGAAAAAACCCTTATAACAAATTTTGTTAGGAGCAAGTTCCGCTATATATATTATCTAAACTGCTAAAATGTGTATGTGTAAAAGTCGCGAAAGTTTAAAAAAAACAGCAAAACGAGTCTTCCTTATCGAATGGTTCTCAAGCTCTAGAATTAAAATTACATCTAGAAATTGAAAGTGGCCGCATATCGGCAGGCACGATGGCTCCTCTTCCGCATAAATTTGAATTATAGCGGGCTATTTACTGACCTAAGAATGCAAATTCAAATTTCCGGCTTAAGTAATTTATTAACGATCTTAAGGCACTGTTGTTTGATGTTATATTCTATTATTTTCACATATGTGAGTTGGAGTTACTATTAACATAAGAAATAACATAGCCCCTATTTATGGACACTATTATATCACAAATTACAACACATTCTTTTTCGTTTCATTTTATTTTTCTAAATCACTGAGAAGTTCTTAATCAAGTATTTAAATTACAAACCAAATACGATTTTATATAGTAGTGGACCTAAATTGAAATGAGTTTTTAACGGTAATGTTACTAAAAGCAATCACTCACTATTTCTTTTGCACTTAATACAGTTGCTTTCAATAACGAAGCGGTTTCTGCTATTTTATCACTTTATATGTTTATAAAATTAATTTTAATTCACTTATACACGATACCAGGTCAAAGAATACACGACGGTTTAACATAGTGGTTATCTCCTAAGTTTATTTTTTTAATTGTAAACCATCTAAAAAGAAATCAATTTTCCTTACTGAGACTAATACTAAATCACGTACATTACGAAGTTTTGACATCCGCGAAATATACAACGTTTCTCTGAAATATGCTTGAAGTGAAGCCAACTAGCAGGAATTATGAGTTACAACAGAAATAACTAGACTAACATGACCGTATATATTTGTTTCATGCATTGATTTTATTTTATTTTTTTAGAAACGGTTGCCAAAATATTTGATTCAGAGCTTTTATTTTACCCAAAATACATTGCGTATATGTAAATTATATTGACAAGTATTGAAGTCGCCAATGAAATTTGCTAACAGCAAATATAATAGAGTATATAACTTTATAACCTCCATGTCTCTCTTTAATCATGCCCTCTCGAAACGTGAAAATGTATTAATTAAATGTATTACAATATTGCTATTAAATATCTCAGTTATTTTTTGTGTTCTTGGCATAAACTAGATCCTTATGGTAATACATTGTATATTGATTCAGTATTTAATAACAAATTTCTAAACCATCTGTTAAGATTCAGACTGCAACTACGCATACGTGAGTCCGATCTGGGTCATTTTATCGAGAAATCTAATCGAATTCGCATGCCAACCTTGAAATCTCAAGTTCTCGGTCAAACATCACGCACTGTCAGATAGTATCTCCTATGTGTACGGCGATCTGAGGTCATGATACGTTCGAACTACATTTCAGATATGTCTATAGTTGTTGAGGATTCTGCTTTGCACTTTCCTCCTTTAAAGGTACTGCCAGGTTTATAGGTACACCTACACAAATGTATAGGTGTATTGACCATTCTATTATTAGTGTGATTGGCTCGTTTTTTCTGACGGTTAGTCATCCTGAATGTTAAACCTGAATATTTATATCCAGTACGAAATATTTACTTTATAAAATTAATGAGATAGTATTTCAGTATAGGAGCATATTAGTCAGTGGCTGACCCGTGCTTGTCACAACGCGTCAGCCATAATGTTCGGGGCCTTATCCATCATTTTATCTATCTTCACACATCTATTGCCATGCAGACCGTGTATGTGGGTCTTTACTTTTTACTGCACACTTTCTCCAGAATGCCCAAGTAATGTTGTGTGTAATTGGCGCTCTTGTGAGGTCAGGTTCATGCTTGAAACATACTCTTTATTTTATCGTAATTGTTTATTATTTGTATAAAGAATCAATACAACGCAGAATTCTAAATCTATACGTCTAGAAATTATAAAAACAAAACTTAATTTTACTAAGTCCCTCAAGACTACGCACGTATTCTCGCGCAAAAAGTTGTGAGATATAATTACTACTGCGTTTTTGAATTATTTATGTTTTATGGTGGTCATAATAATATAAAACTTTTAAATAATTTTTTAATTTGATTTTTTCGAGGGATTTTAAATCATCTTTGCAAAATAAAAAGAAATAGAAATGTCTTCTCACTGACCCAGTCTCTGTCAATTGATTAACAACGTTTAATTACTTTGTTCTTTTAACCAATTTATAATTCTATAAAGCCGTCCATTAATCAGGTCGTAATCAGAAAGTAGAGCGTCCGCAATTACTTACTCTTTACTGTAAATAAACCAACATTGCTTAGGTCAAACTCTGCATTGCATTTTTTTTTGTAAAGTTCCTCATAATTGTTGTAGTCAAATTTTCATTAGATCAAAGGCAGGTCATAGGATGTGATATGTTTATATCACATATATGTTTATATCACATATATGTTTATATAACATTAACTCTCACCAGTTAGATAAGTCAAATAGTTTCATCTCTGTCACTCATATGAAACGCGGGGACGCAATACAGTAGACGGCATGCATTTACAAGATCGATTGAATGTCAAGGGGAGCAAGCTTAGAGAAAATGAGAACAAATTATTCAGATTAGTTTTGTTTTGCACTGGTTGTTGAGTCGCTTAAATTATTCGTGATACGAATAATTTAAGAGCATCTTTATTTTGGATTGTATACCTACTCTATAATCCCTACATGCCTTATCTACTATCCTTTTACCTACACAAATAAAAAAAATTGAAGTGTCTGTATGTTATATCAAATTAAACGATATTTTATTATATGCACATAAAAGTATATACGGTGTTTACACCAAAACAGCAATTTTAATTTTTTTGTCTGTCTGTCACTTGGTTCCGGGTAATCTCTGGAACGATTGGACTGATTTTGGCGGGACTTTCACTGGTAGAAAGCTGATGATCTGAGAAGTGACTAAGGCATTTTTTTTTAGAAAATCTGCTAATAACCGTGGGTAACACCGCGGGACTCAACAAGTTCACTATATAACTTTGCCAGCTCCGTGGAAGCCAATTGGAATATTTCAAGTATGTATTTATTTTCCTCTGCATTGCAGTGGATACATTATAGGACTTGTGATGCTTTGATATAGTTCACAGCAAATTGCGAGAGCAATAAAACTAATCTTTAATCAGCAAAAGAATGCAGCAACACTACAACAAGCATGTTTACTATTTTTCTCTTGCCATTTTGCTTGTTATCGTTGGAATGTCGCGCACATTATCTCCTTATCGAATATACTATGGTTTACAATCGAGTTGACAATCGTGAGTCCACTTATTCAATCTCCATTGAATCTGAACCGAAGCCGTTGACATGCGGGCTACAAATTATACGGGGCGGGATACGGCCGGGAATATACAAATTAGTTAACAACTATTCAAATTATGGCTGATTTATTGAACGTCCGTGAATTTTATGCTGTGATTGAAAGGTTAAGGACGTTATGTATTTAAAATTAAATTCGTTGTTTACTTGTACAATAATGGTAGGACATTTTCGTGAATTGTGAAAATAATATCTACTACTTACTAATTTATTATGTACTTGGATTGTAAGTAAATATATATATATATTATAAATATATATGTAGCTTTATATATCGGACGTCTAAAACAAGGCCATCTATTCTTAAACTTCTAGAAAACTGATATAAATACATACATATCATGCAGTAGAAAACACCCAAACTCCATAACTAATATTTGCGGATCACACAAACATTTGGTCCGACCCGACCCGAGACCTCAAAGCACATCAGCATACGCTACCACTGCACCACCGAGGCAGCCAAATGTTAGGTTTTTAGTAAATTATGAATAGAAAGTTTACTTAGACCTTTTGTAAAAAACGTCACGTTAGACATCGTCTAACTTTCGTAATTATACTGCACAGTACAAATACTAATTACATACATAAAAGGTACGTTTAAATGGCCTTATCCCATTATGTTACACGTGCACCTAGTGCTTTCATCGTCACTTTCCACTTAAATGGTTACTTTGAGACTTTATGACCCATTTTGTTCATGCCTGTGCTCAGTAGAGTGTAACCACAAGCCTTCAGGGATATTTTTACACATGAAGCTTGTAATACCTCCCTTGTGAGCCCCTGCAACCTTTCAGTGTTTACCCTTTTATAAACTGCGTGTATAGGTCTCGTGTGTTAGCGTAAAGGTCAGTATCATTAGCTTAAAATAATGAGTTTTTAAAAGAATACTTTTTGCGTAGAGTACCATATGGTTAATTTGTTAGTAAAGCTTTCTGTATGCCCATCGACTCCTTCCATAGCTCGTTTGTTTATTATTTGTAATGTGCAGGTAACTTACAGGCCATTTCTTCATTATAGACGGTCGTTTAGCCTTGCACTGTCTCAATAATTTTAATATAGACTGTAACAACTATAGAACTTTTTAAATGGATAAACATTAACGTAACTCAAACTCCTGGATTTCCAACAGGAGTTCCAAGCCATAAAAACGGAATCACGATACCGTACAACGTCATGTAGCTATCTCATTAAGTAGTTCAAGACAGTACAGCTTCTCGCTTAAGGCCCCATAATCACTAATCACTCAGTCACTTTTGGTATCATTAATAGTTCCGTCCAAAATTATGGTAGATGCTTAAAGCTATTTTGTAACTGTAGATTTCAACCCTAATTAGAGTTGTTATTTATTTTTAAATGGGTTAAGGTTTTTACAATTTTATATATCTCTTCTCAAATTGATTATTTCATTAGATAATGTCATGTTATAGCAATACGGGTTTTGAATCACATCGGTAGAAAATAATGTTGTATTGCGAGCTGTACTGAAAAAAAAAGTGGTATATCAGACCATATGTTAGGCGTCGATTCAATAAGCGAAAACTCGAAAATGACACCTCAAAAATGTTCTCATTGTTTCTTTTTTCCGACAATTGTTGGTATCAGTGTTGGCTATTGTCGCATTTCGTGTGTTTGCATAACCAACCACATAGTGTTTTCAAAACATCGATCATGCTTATCTCACGTATGAATATTTATGATAACGATTCATGCTCTGGCAATCCCTTATCATTCTATTTATTAATATCTTTTACTTGAGTGTCAATTGCAACGATATGTCTTGTTCTTCTAAAACTTACCTCTATCTACAAGTTATATTTTTTGAATAGTGCAGTACTTCATTTCAGAAAATTTTTCAGTGGCTCCACCAGCTGGTGTGTTGGTAATCACGGTAAAGATAAACTTAAGTTCTGCGTCAAAAATCAAAATATCTCCAGGTCAAATGTTATTAAAATCAGAGTAGCGGTTTAATTAGCCATGATATCAAGACATACAATAATGTTACTTTCGGATTGATAATTATGTATTATTCGTAATTGATAATTGAAATGAATATGGATACGAATTTATTATTAACTGTTAAGCCAATGTATGTCTATAAAGATTTCTGTATATATAAAACCTGCGAATACCAGTTGTCATATTTAATTAGCTTTATGTTTTGCTATTCTTAATAATCAATCTAAACAGATTTTTCTGCCGGACGTATGTGAAGAAATAACATTACGAGTTTTTATATATATAACAGATAAAATATAAAAGAAGCGCTCATAGCCGAGTGGCCTTAGGTGATTGGAAACGATCACCAAGGGTAAGCAACGACGGCGCGGTCGGACCTAGATGGGTGACCGTTGTGGCATTTTATATAATGAGCGTATCCGTGATTCGGAGGTCACGTTAAGCAGTCGGTCCCGGTTGTTGTCATAAGACAGCAGTCGTGAAGCTTAGTTGGAGGCCTTCGGGCGGCTTAAAAACATCCAACAGCAAGATTACGTAGCCACAACGTGTCTTGCCTGTCCCCAACCCGCACTCGGCCAGCGTGGGGACGTATGGCCTTAACCCTCTCTTGAGAGGAGACCTGAGCCCAGCAGTGGGACGTTAAGGGTTGTTGATGATGATATATATAACTACGAAAATTTTAAATAGTGCCCAATGTTAATAAACGTCGTATCCCTTGTTATATACACTGTATGTTTTCCGAACCAAATACACCAAAATACCTCTATTCCAGTACTTAAAAAACAGTTTTAGTTACAATATGTTCGTGACCGTTACAATTAAACAAACAAATTTTACTACGCACTAATTCCAAATGGCTATTAATTCAAACGCTGAATAGAAATTTCAATTATGTATTGCCCGTAGCTAATCCATTCAACGTTCTCGATATATGATGTAGTATACAACAATGTACAGTTATTGGCATGGCGAGTGCGACAGGATACAAACGGTGTACGTTAATAGTGCTCAGTGCGCATACGCACGCAACACTTCCGTTGCAGTAACACACTTACATACCTGCATACATTTGTATGTGCCCAATGTTTGTTTGTTGGTGTAGGAAGGTAAGAAGCCAATATTTTTGTAATGACTCCTTATTGACTTAAGTCATAAGAATCAATATTTGCTTGGTGCGTTTCTTAGGGTCTTGACATGCTTTGTTGTAACTATGTATAAGGGTACAAGATAAAATTGTGGAAGAGTAATGCTTCGACAAAAATAAGCTCAACGACATTGATAGCCAGGTCTTAGGGCCGTAAATGACTAGTCTGCTTAAATATCCTTCTAGGCCCTATACCTTTTATGGTATAGGACCTATAGGAGGAGGACCTCAAGCAGCTCACTGAATAAAAATCAAAAGAATGATTAAAGAAGAGGTACTAACCGCTTGAGTGATGTTGCTGAGCTAAGCAAAATTCCGTTGAGTGAAGCGGGGGGCGTGGCGATTATGCGATGTTGACAAACACGCAAAATACCCTTGAGTGATGTTGGTTTCGGGCGTCCCCGGCTCGCCGCCGCACCGCGCTCGTATTTCATTTTTTTGGCGGGTAAATAGTGGCAACCAACGCTTCAAGTGGTATTATTCTAATAGTTTATTAACGAGGCTATGACGTAGAACTGACAGTTTGTTGAAATTTAGTAAATAATTTCATTTAGAGGACGGCAAACATTCACTATGGTTGAAAAAGTCACTATGTGCACTTTGAGTTCAATTATTATAAAAAGTAAATGATAGCATGCATATTTTAATACTTTTATCGATGGAATGGACCTATCTCCACGTAATAAAATAAAAAAAACACACTCCATAGTACAAAAATATAAAATTACAGGCATAAGACTAACACGAAACATTTTCAAACGGTGAACATTTTTTTTTTCCGCATATCTAGCATTTTTTTATAAATATACGCTTTCACGTAAATAAAAAATATTATCATTATATTATAGCTACGCTCATATACTACGATATTATGTTAAGATTTCCTTGGTAGGTTTGTAAAATACAGAAAAATATGGAATTGAATCAAGCCGCCCAAAATTCTCTAAACGGTCGCAACGCGGACCAAAAACTTTTATAATTGTCCTTAAACCAAAAAAAAAATAAGCGCTGTACAGATAAAGAATTACAAAATTCACTTACTTATTAAATACTTACTTAAATTAAAATGATTACTGATGTCGTAAATTGATTGTATTTAATAAATTAAAAAAAACGGATTCTTTCTTTTTAAAGTCCGTTATTACTGTTTTGTTATGCAAATATAATTGTCCGAATCGTCCCCCTCACCTCCTATGGCCGTGTTCACCCCTATCTTTATAAAATATTACATGTGTTGCATCAATTCACCTCGTACTGTTGTCAAGCTCCCACAATGTTAAAAAGTTTATTCGTCTACTACAATTTTTGTTGCAAATATCTTGGAAAACCTTGTAGAATATTGTAATGTTGTATGTATATTGAAATTGCGTCTTTCGAAATTCATTAAGGTCGTTATTTTTCACTTATTAATACTCTCGTCTTCCAAATGCAAAATTGTGAGGATGAATGGATGCTTGTTATTCTTTCACGCAAAAACTAGTGGACGGATTTACTTGAAACTAATGCAAAAACATAGCTTACACAACACATAGAATACCATTTATTGCGATTACCGAAATTTAGTGTTCCATTAGGCTAAGGTATCAGTCTACCTCATAATCGCATCATACCATAGACGTTAAAGCTTTTCAAACAAGACTTTGTTTGAGACGAATAGATTTAACGAATTGCAAATTAGCATATATATACAATTTCAAAGACAGTCGACGATAAAGACGGACGGAAAGGTTTTTAAATTTAAGTGTATTAAAATAGCTCTTTAATGATTTTAAAAATTCCCTCTCATATATTGTAAATGAAGCACAAACAAATTAAAATGGTATAATAAAGTCTATTAAAAAGTCTTCAAGCATTTATGGAGCAATATTAAAAGTAAAAGTCCCTTTACGCGACGTCAAAAATAACTTTGAAATATGAAGGGTTGTAGAAAGTTCCCCTTCTGTTGGAACTATATATTATGTGGCTACGGCTCGACAATTTATTGGCTATTTTATTACAATAGTAGAGAAAATTTATAGCGTGATAACTTTCGTATTCTATAGGTTTATGAAGCGATGAGGCTTGTTGCAAATCCGCCTGGATTTTCGTTGGCTATTCTACTGCGGGATTATTTAAATAGACGTACTTCTATTTACTAGCTCAGTGTAACATTGTTTGGCATGTATTTATCGTAATTACTATTGGGGAATTTATCTGTTGGTATTGTCAGCCGTTATGTTTAAAGTGTTACATATTTGTTTTGTTTGCTTGCGTAATACACTTCATAGTTTCTATGTGTGAGTTTAAAAAAAAAACATGTTTCCTATTGATTTAGGATTATAACTGAGTTTTTTTAAACACGTATTGTAAAATAAAACAAGTGATTGATTGTAATAAAATAATTAAATTAAAATGACATGTAATTATACAAATCACCGCTAAGGTATTTTAAGTGTAAATAACATGAATACCATTTTAATAAATAAACATCTATTGAGTATTCTTACATTGCAAAAAGAAATACATTACACTACCTACATGCACTGAGGAATAATTGGGGGGTGAATCTTGCATTTGTAATAGACAATGTTGCTGGGGTGACCGAAGGGTGTCTTTGTCCCCCAGAGGGTTGTAGACTGTGTATGCAGAGGGCAGGAGGGCAGAAAGCGCGTGCCAGACGCGTGCTAAAGTGAAGCGTGCATCCGATTCACAAAGCCGCATGCATGATGTGTTTATTAAAGACTAAGAAAAAATGCAATTTCATCATTCGACTCTTAGTATATACATATAATACGTATATGTACTTACGCAAAGTAGATAAATGTATAATATAAATTGTAATAATTTAAAAGCACACACATGTATCTGTTTGCGTGCAAATATGTATATTTATTATTATTTATTGTTTATCTAATACAGTTAGCTATTAACACGAACTGAAATTGTGCATACATTGTGTCAAACAATGTTTGACGTAATTTTTGGAAAGTACATTTAAAGAAACGTCGAAAAAACTAATTCATTTAGTTAATTGCCCGCGACATGTTATCCAATCAAAAAACTTGTAATATACCTTTTAACCTACTATTATAATTGTCTGCAAAAATACATAATTACTTATTGTTAAACCGATTTCTCAATGATTGTTAAAGAAGAGGAGAGATTTATTATAACTTGTATAACAGGTAAACGTTTAAGTGGTCTGAGAACTGATAACGAAGTTCATGGTTACGTAAAGAATCTCGAGGAAGATCAATAAAATTTACTTTATAATTGCCGATCACTTTGTCATAAAAGCGCACACGTTGTATCTTATTTCCTGACATGATTGCTTTTTCTCCTTCTTTTTATCATTTTGTAGTCCACTGCTGAACGTATGCCTCTTACATGCTCTTCCATTGAAGTCTATTTGCAGCGCCTCTAATCCAAGTCGACCCTGCAGTCTTTTTAATGACGTCCGAGCAGGCAGTTGGTCTGCCTACGCTTTGAGTTTACATTCTAGGCCTCTGCATGAGCGTCTGGTATCAACTCAACTCCCATCATTATATCGGCACACGTTCCCAGCCCAATTCCACTATCGCTCTTTGGGTGACTTTCAGCTGGTTCACTCTGTCGACGGTGAGCGTCCACGTCTAGTAAGTGTAAGTCATAACTGGTTGAAGACTCTTATTTTGAGATTCTAATGCTCAGGCAGAAAGTAATGATCGTTGTCTCATTGAGTCGCATTTCTAGTCATTACTCAAGTCCACGATAGCAAGACAAGATTCAGTCACCACCGCCAGTTTCATAATCGTTAACCGAGAACGATGTAAATCTAAAAAAGACGATTAATTTCATCACTATATTGTTATTGGTTATACAGCGTGACCCGTATTACTTTGTTGGATAAAAAAGTCTGCCAAATACATACAATGCAAACGCATGCGTATTATTCGTATTGTTCGAATAGGGCGGTAATCGCACTCCCTTACTTTACACCCCTTTGCCTGTATATTTGTGCTATTACGTCGGATCATTCTCACGGGATTTGCTTTTGGATAATTTAGTTTCTGGACATTAGTTCTGGTTATTAGATTTCCAATTTTTTTTATATCCATAATCATATTTGTCTGGCTTATAATTATAATAATAACAATTTGTAAACTGTGGTTGTATGCGCATAAAATGTCTACATCATATGATGGTTATTTATTGTACCATATATTTTGTATAACTAACACAATTACAATTTGCTACAACTTCTCTCTCCTTCATTATCATCAACCTATCGCAGTCCACTGCTGGACATACTCGTAGGCCTCTCTAATTGCACGCCACTTGGTTTGATCCTCGGCTTCGCTGTCCTTAATGCAGAAAAAGTATTTTTGAATGTATTTATTTTGCATAATATGCAAGTTTTAGAAAACAAGTTAAAATTGTAAACTTAATAAATCTATAAACGTAGGTACCTCTTAATTTGTAATATTGCTAAAGTATCTATATAGTATTTATGTATAATTTAATTTAATGCAAAAAAAATACTTAAAAAACTTTAATGCATATATAAATAACGAAATAGTCATTTGTCATGACTAAAATGTAGTTTGACTACTGCAGAGAGATAAAACCGGATTTGGTTTTTTTCTACCCCTGGGACTCTTCAAACTTTGTCAGATATCTGCCCTTTCATTTTTTTATGGCAGGGTATCGTATTTTTATTGCTAGAAGCGCATTGTGCACTATTTAAAATAGCATGTGCCTAAATAATGATAAATGATTGCAGTATTATGATTTACTTGCATTACAAATAATTGGTCTCTACAAGTTTTTAAGGTTGGTTAAACAAGTCACCGTTTAGTTCTTCGCATTGAAGCACTTTGCACGGTATAAAATATGTGCATTCATATTTTACACAATACCGAGCATAGTCAAATTGAAACGTTTTATTCATTCCTTTGAAATCTCTTTCTGTTAGAAATAATAACAGGGAATAACGACATCTCGATTCTTTCGGATATATCAAAAATTAACAAGCTTTTAAATCAATTCTACTATTAATATAACATTGCACTTTTACGTATTAGGGTGTAAGACGCTCAAAGTTCCACACAAGTTGCACACTTGCGCAGGGGACACACTCCGGCGCACACCCTCTACAAAGTGCAGGAATGTCCCCCTTCCATTGCACGATGGTACCTTACTCACGGCCCGTGACTACACATGGCGTCCCGACAGTCGGTATATCACCTGTTGTCTTTGTTCCCACGAATGTTATTTAAAGTGTACACTCTCCATACATTTTAGTACCGCCATACAGCGAAATGCAATTGTCATATTTCACATTTAAAATAAGAGCAACAGTCACAGTAGGTACTTGTGCAATTCTAGGGAAGGCATTGTTGGCATTTATTGCAACGAAGTTTCTGTTTTTCCTTTTTTATTGCTAATTGCATATTATTTTTAAAAGAACTAGTTTTTGTTTCATTATATTGTTTTTTGGTACATTGTGTAAAGGTATCATCAAATTTTGTTATCTTTTTTTTTTTTTTTATTTGTTGCCTACCAATGTGACTCCACTCTGCCTGATGGTAAGCATGAATGGAATCCAAGAGTGGGGGCCACCACACTTCCCGCGATGCAGGAAGTATGGCGATGCTGACCCAGACTATGGTGGCTTTGTGAGATGCTTCTTCACACCCCTCTTAAAAATGTAACTGTAATTCTTCTGTCATACTCAATGTAATGGCGGGTTTTTATACGAACATGAGTTAATGTGTATTGAATCATAAAACGTGTAGGTACGGAATTACACGTTTAGTAAAAAGGCTGTCGGGAAATTCCAAACGTACAGCTGTTGGGATCTCCCTATTTTAAAAATGCGTAGTAGACAGACTGAGTCTGCCGAATATTCGATCTGATAAGAAGCAAATGATATTGTCCGATGTATTATTAATTACTAAATAAAACAGTGAAAAACACAATCAAATATGTAGCTGTATGTAGACATGTGTAGAAAACATTTAATATTAACAGAATAAAAAAGTACTTCTGTGCTACCAATCACGCACACGAATTAAATATATTCGCTAGAATCTCACGATTATGTTCTTATAGTCAACATAATAAGTTTTACAGTTACGTTATTCTAAGAATTTAAATCGCGTTTTGTTTTGAAACGATTTTAATAGTATTGCACAAATTAATTAATAAGTATTCAAATATTCAGTATGTAGTATATATATATATATATATATATATATATATATATGCACAATTAAGTCCTTTTTTTTAATCTTTAGCAATTTTGCCTCAGATCCATCAACAACCTAACTGTTCGAATCGTGTTCTTCAGTGATCACGACATTTGACCATTCTCATGATTTGAATTAAGTATTACTATTCCCACAACTAATTCAGTTGTTATCTTACTGTCTGCACTATAGATAGTCATATTTTATAAACCTCTAACAGCTTCAGTCATAACTTTACTCTGTTTATTTTGAAATCTAACGACACTAAAAAGATCTTTTACGACCGTTCAATAACCTATCGCTAGTTTCAACTAGAGATCAGTTATAGAAAATGGTCTGAATTTACCTTAAAAAAAGTATTTGTTCTTTGCTTTGACAGTTAGAACTTAATAAAAAAAAAGAAAATATAAATTGATTCTGCATATTGAAGCAACCATATTGAAAAATAAAATATTTAGAGTGTCTCTAGTTTTAGCTAGAGATACATTATTATAAACGACTATTAGTAATTTAGGATACGTATGAATGGTCACAGAAAATCCGCAACACTTGATTCGTAAACATTACGCTGTGCCAGACACGAATGTAAGAATAATATAATCATTTTCTAAAACAGATATACACCACTCAAAGTCGGCAAAGATAATGAGTCAACTACCTACGACTTACCTCAGATCTTGATTTATCTCAGCAATAATGTTCTTTTAAGGTGTACTTGATTGACTTTATACATTGATGTATTAAAAAACCCTAGATACACACTCAGCGTCGCAAAACCGTCCTCATAAAATAAGCGCACTATTGAAAATGATGCTCATATTTCAAATAGTCTCGCGTCGCTCGCGTCTCTGTGCGCTCGTTAAAAATGCCTAAGTGTTCGATGCGGAATTGTAAAAATATTAGGTCAAGAACGTTAAAAAAGGATGGGATATCGTATTTTCGGTGAGTAAAAGAGTTTGTTAATTTGTTTTTGTTGTTTTTATGACTAAATATCGGAAGCAATATGTGATTTTGATTTAATTTGTCTAAAAACTTCACTTAACGGTCCAAGTATAATACGACAAATTTCAATGGCCGCTTTTTCAGTGTAAAAACGACTATTACACAACCTTTTATTTTAGTCGCATAATCCAAACGACCCTGTTCTGAATTTAATGGAGTCGATTTTTTTTTATTGTGTTTAATTTTTATATATAAGTTTATTTAATTTGAACTTTTTTGTATTTAGTTTTTAATAAGTATGTATACGTTACAAAATATATAATAATATTATTATAGTTATTAATCGAATTGCAAAAGGAAAAGAGGTCGTCCAAACGGTGTTATTATTAAAGTTCGTAAATATTATATTACCTATTATATCGATTAATTAGGGGACAACTTATGGGTTCGCGACATACAATTTTTTTAAGCCAAATAGTGCATGCGTCGTTTGTTCTGAACATTTTCTGGACGAAGATATGAATGTCACTGCTAAAGGCATAAAACGTCTTCTTAAAACGGCTGTTCCTAGTATAACGGTAAGTAGTCGTTAGCCAGAAAAATAATGAATTTATCAAATAATTTCGTACCTACATTCAAATAATATAATTATTTTTTACAGGATGTCACTGATATGATATGAAAAAATGAAATAAATGATTTTAAGAGTTAATATTTGTTTCATTGATGTACACATGTCCTACCCAAAAACATATTTACGCTAAGTATAATTATGGGCTTAGAACACAATTTAACTATACTCATGTTTTTACTGTAAACGGGACTTATTCGCGATAATATTATAAAGGTTACGATACCTTATATATAATATTATACTGATACCTTATATATTATATAATATTATCGCGAATAAGTCCCGTTTACAGTAAAAACATGAGTATGTGTAAAAGTCGCGAAAGTCTAAAAACAACAATTTAACTAACTCTTAAAATACTAACTCAATGTATTATAATAAAAAAAATATACAAATATTCCTCTTCACTCCATGTCCTGTCCTGCCGGCTAGCTTCGGTCATAAAATTTGATTGGTCATTGTACGCTACTTTGTAATAAAAACTTTAAACAATGCGCGTAAGGTTGAATGTGCAAAAGATGTGTTTATAGCTTAACTAAAACTACCCACATTGATATTTTTATACATCAATGACTAAGTGGGACAGTTTCGTATGCGACTTTTGTTTGAGACTGTGCATCTAGGGTTTTTATATATCAATGACTTTATAGCTTAATCTCGCTATTGAAAAGTTGCCAACAGATGTTGCAAATAAAATCTTGCGTTTTACACACTATGGAAACAATCAATAAATTGTAAGAGCAATATTTACTTTATTTAAACGGTTTAATGCAACTGTCAGTTCTAGTAGTTGTATTCTTTAGTTATAAATAATTGTGAGAACAAATCCATCACTGTAACAGACAGGACGGAACTCAAATAAAAATAAGACCTTTTTGTGGTATTTACGTCTTCAGTGTTCGTTTTGCGGACTTTGCTAGCATAATTTAGATTTTATGTAGGAAATACTCGTACACTTCTTATGTTGTCAAACTTAGTTTAAGTTCAAGTTAATTTTGAACATACTTCTGTTTATCGAACAAAATTTAAGGACAAAGTTTCAAACGATAGTATTTAAATTAGTTATAAACGTAAGGAAAACTTTAGGCAAAATATAATAATAATAATATTATGTGTTTGGAGCTATGTAGTCAAAAACATAAATTTTGTTCAATTTCAGACTTCACTGTGCGTAAAATATCATAATCCATAATGTTCTGGTCTTCAACTAGACATACTTTATGCAAGATACATTTAAACGAACAAATTTCGCTAAATATTGGATCAGACTAAAAGGAGCCATAACGCCTGCATTGTAGTGCAATTTGTACTGATCTTGCGATCCCTGGCGAGTGCTGCCTTGACCTAAATCGGCGCGCGCGCCGCCCGCGGCGAGGCTCACGCGTGCAGTCGTGTCAGAGGTCCACTGTGTGTACATATTGTATGACGTATATCGATCATGAAGATGTATTATCGACAATGCTCTTAACTCGTTAAACACAGCACTTTTTGTTTTATGGTGTTTGTATTTAATGTCTATGTCATGTACTCATGTTGTATTTGTGTCACGATTATCGTGTGTGTTTTCTTTATCAAATTATAAATGACCCCACAAGTTTTACCAATCACCTGATACTAAGAGTATTTTGCTAGTTATATTACTAATAGCATAAATGCGTTTATGAACCAAAAAAGGATTATTGTCTTTGTTTTTCTTTTTGTTATTGTAAGTAAGATGTATGTTTTTTATACACTTAAATTAGTGGTATAAGACAAATGTATAAGCTAGCCTTTCTATCACATTGGGTCTACCTGTAATGATAGTGAGGGTAATGTAACTGAAATAAATAAATAAAATAAATAAATACAGTAATTCGTAGAATAATAGTTGAAACTTTAACTTATAATGCACTCTCTCAGTATTGTAAATATCGTGGAAGCAGACAACAACAAAAGTTGGTCTTGAATAAATTGCGCTCCACAAAACATAAAGGAGCTAAATTCGTCCCAGATAACGTTTACGTCTATTAGAATACATGTAGATCAGTCTAGAATAGCAGTTTCTTTTTTCTCGCGATCAATTGTGTCGCTAAAGTAACGGTGTTGCAGATTTATCGCCAGGAATCACGCTTGGCTCGCGGTGCGCTTGAGTGCCTGGCAACACAATAGCTCGCCCATTTCTACTCATAGTTTAGAAATGATCCACATCTAGCTGTGAATGTTTCTATTGAAATTTCAGTTTCATTAAAAAGTTTATTTCATTTCTCTTCTTGGTTTAAAAAATTACTTTTTAATAGTGTTTAAAGAAGCAATAGAAAAAGAACAGAGATTCTATTGTTTTATTTTTCCTTTTTAGGGTTCCGTAGCCAAATGGCAAAAAACGGAACCCTTATAGATTCGTCAAGTCTGTCTGTCTGTCTGTCTGTCCGTCCGTATGTCACAGCCAATTATTTCCGAAACTATAAGAGCTATACTGTCGAAATTTGGTCAGTCGATGTATTCTGTGAACCGCATTAAGATTTTTACATGAAAATAGAAAAAAAACAATACATTTTGGGGGTCCCCATACTTGGAACTGAAACTCAAAAATTATTTTTTCATCAAACCTATACGTGTGGGGTATCTATGGATAGGTGTTCAAAAATGATGTTGAGGTTTCTAGTATCATTTTTTTCTAAACTGAATAGTTTGCGCGAGAGACACTTCCAAAGTGGAAAAATGTGTGTCCCCCCCCTCTAACTTCTAAACTAAGAGAGTGATAAAACTAAAAAAAATATATGTTGTACATTAACATGCAAACTACCAACGAAAATTGGTTTGAACGAGATCTAGTGAGTAGTTTTTTTTTTAATCCCTACTTAATATTATAAATGCGAAAGTACCTCTGTCTGTCTGTTACGCTTTCACGCCTAAACCACTGTACCGATTTTGATGAAATTCGGTATGATAATAGAACTGAACTTGGGAAAGGACATAGGCTACTTTTTACTGCAATAATCGAGATACAAAGTCCAAAGTTTGGTACATACATTTTGTCATCTACATAAATCGTAGATGACAAAATGTATCACTGTTTACCTCCTGTCAAAACTTCACAGGTTGCTAGGAATAACACACTTGCATGGCAACCATAATGATAGTTTGTAAATGACATATAGACCAGTAGACAAGGGTAGATAATTTTTGAAAACAAATAAAATTATAGTAGGATGAAACCTATTGGAAAAGGAGGACAATATTATAAAAATGAAAGGAAAAATAATTTACGGGCGATCTGAGGTTGGGAAGGGGTAGGGGGGGGAGGTTTTCGGGTCCTTTAACCGGGGCGTGAAAAAGCATCTCACTAAGCCGCCATAGTGTGGGCCGCCATACATTATTGTCCGCATTCGCAGCAAGTGTGGTAGCCCCGACTCTTGGATTCTGCTCATGCTTTCCATCAGGCAGGGTAGAGTCAGATTGGATGGCTAAATATATACAACAAAGGGTAAAAAACGGTTTATCCCGATTTCCGGCAAAACTACAAGTCGTATGGAAAAAAGTTAAATGGCAAAGTTGTAGGTAATTAAAAGATAGAAGAACTTTTTAAGGTTCCGAAGTTTATGACTTCGAATCCTTATAGATATGTCATGTCCGTCTGTCCTTCCGTCCGTCCGTCCGTCCTCGACTTATCGTCCAAACAGTAAGTGCTAGAAAGATGAAACTTTGCATGAATATGTATTGTAATTACGTCGACAAAGTGCTACAATAAAATTATGAAATATATTTTTATTTAGGGTACCTCCCCTACACGTAAAGTGGGGATGTTTTTTTTTCTCACGGCTACCCCATCATGTAGGGTATCATTATATAGGTCTTTTAAAAACATTAAGGGGTTCTTAAGACGATTTTTTGATTTAGGTATCCGTTTGCGAGAAATTCCACTTTAAAGGCCACTTTTTGTAAAAACAGGCCGTCCCGCCCGCCGAAAAATTTGTGATAGTGGTCCATATAATGAACTTTAATTAAAAAGTATAACGAATTAGATGGCTTGTTAGTTCAGGAGTTATAGAGGTTTAACTTTTACAATGCGCTTACTTGGAAAAGTCATACAAAATCAACGCATTAATACGTAAACATAACAATTATCCATTGGATACGATTTCTAATCCACGTACCATTATGGGTGACTGAGGAACCCTTTCCTGTGCGTGGCCTGACACGCACTTGGCCGATTTTTTTATTTATTGTTGTATGTCCCAGTTATTCGAAATTTGGAGATAAGACGACATTTCAAGTTATGTGTACAAATAACCACCATACTTGTGGAGTGTATCTAATGTTAGTATGTCTAATATTATTTATTTCCCGTGGATATACTCGTATTGTCCAACTGTCTGTTGACTGGCCAAAAAGCCAACTGCAGGGCTGGTAGTAGGCGGTTATGTCAACTCGTGGGTAAATTCCCAACCTGGACAAATAGTTATGTAAAGTTCACAATCATTTGATAGTTGAATATAACAGCACGCGTGATGTAAGAATTCAGACTCTAACACATTAAAGACGTTACCAACATTCACCTAGGCAAAATACTGATGTATACGTGCCTTATAATCATCGCTCAACTATATCAGTGTTACGTATCACTTTTAAATTTAGATCGAGCGATGTATTGATGAATGAACCTACGCCACATCCGAACCCAATGCTTTACTATCTTCTTAGTTCTTAACCTTTAACTCCGACATCAGTTATCAAAACACATTAATTCACGCGATATAATTTGTTTGTTCTCATCACATAGTACCCGAGATTAATGAAATTCCATGTTGTTGATTGTTATGTCATTAAGATAATAGGATAGGTCGTCATATTCGTCATCAATACTGATAGGATAATATCTTTTCAATTAGAATTAATTTCATACATCCAAATTTTAAACGTTATAGAAAAACCTAATTTAGATGCAGTTTATTCTTACAGTAAGGATGTTTTAGGGTTAAGCCCTTGAAACTAAATAACAATAATATGGTTTATTTTATGTTTATTAAATGTTTTTCATGAAACACATACGTGTGTGCTATCTATGGATAGATCTTCAAAAATGATATTGATGTTTCTAATACATAGATGTCACATTTAATCCACACTTTATTCATTTTACTGATTGCAACTTTCAGTTTTGGCAAGTTGACTAAAACAGCTTTAATTACGAACTTATGTACAAAACACCAAGTTTGTCAGATCTTATTTCTATAGAAAAATCCAAATATTACCAGCCATATTGTACAACATTGCGTAACATTTCCATTAGTTTACAACATAATCATCACAATAAGGTACAAAAACACCTCCCTACAATTGTTTGTGAGATAGGCCGTGGATGTACAGCAATTAACATGTCCACATTACCGTACTGAGCGTGGCGTGAGTCACGACCGGCTACCGTGCGCGCGTGCACTTACTAACAAACGCGTTTACCAGCCGTTAAATTCCAGTTTCCATACAGAAATTAATCTTCAACGTTATGTCAATATTTGTACAGTATTTTGTCAATACATTGGAGTGTTTGGGATCGAGTGGGCGGCCTAATCTTTCTGACATTTCATGCGCGTCAGCGTAGTGTGTGAACTTGACCTTAAAAATTATTGCTGAGGTGTCAATAAAAAGTTAACATATCAAAGTCATGCGTTTGATGACCACGTGGACTTAAAAAACGTGTTTGTTTTAAATAAGAGATTTAAGTGTTCTCAACGTTTGGTAGTCAAGTAAATAGAGCGAAGATCATTTTGCATTTTAAGTTCTATAATATATTTTTATACAAGAATTTGAGGCTACTACGAGGCCATGTACTAAACGACCTGCAATTTGGTTTATTATAAAAAAAAATTAATGTGTACACGTCGCATGTTACATAAACGCCTGATTTTAGTCCAAAAAGAGTAGCCCTATTTATTAGGACACATCAATTATTCGGAAAAATAAGAGGAAAATTGTTTCTGCATAGCACGTAATAATTGGTTCTTAATGTGAAATAAAATATTTATGTCCCAGTAAAGCAACTTAAATCGTAAAACGAATTCCACTTTAATCTAAACCAGATTGTCATCGTGTAAAAGAAAACCAGTTCGAAAGAAAGCTCAGCGATAAAACTATATTTACGTAACAAAACATTTTGTTAGCCAACTGTGGTGCTTCGTCATCAAAGCATCTTGAAACTGTGATGTTATCGGTTACATTTCGTAACCGATTGTACTCTATCGGCCTAAAAAGAATCGACGTGGACGAAGACACAAAACATGACGTAACAGTACAATTAACCCAATAATATAGTTTTAACGCGCATTTAAACCCATCCGATGAATTAGCCTTCTTCATAAACGAGCACAAACAAAAGGAATGAATAGTTAACCTTCAATGCTATATGGCTATCACACATACTTAACCAATGAAAACGTACGGTTGACGTAATATGTATCAGAAATTTACCTTATTTTACATCCTTCCTACATTCACTAACGATTTGATGTTAAATCATTGCTGAATATACTCGTAGTAAGAATGTTGAGATTACATACAAAGAAGTTTGTGGCATAATCAAAGGCCAAAGCCTTCAAAGACTGCTCAGTGAGTATTCCGTGAATTCAGTCTTCATCATCATGTTTGTTTGGTTGTCTAGTCTTGTCTTAACTTTGACAAATTGAAGGGCTAACCACTGGGTACAGCTTTTTATCTGTGATGGCGTTTTATTTTCTGGATATTTAAAACTGGGAGAAATTCGAGTAATTAAATCCACGCAAGTGAAAGTTTCAGTAAATCCAGCAAATAATATTTATTACGATGCTTTCCGAAAACTTTCATAGGTCTAAGAGGTATTATGAAATAATAATGAGCTGGGCTAAACTGTTAACGAGCATTTGGATATTATTTGCATCGGAGTATTAGTAATAAGGTTCTCTAAGCATAATTTAGTACGGAACCCAAAAAAAGATTGCTCTTAAGCGTTACATTTTTTGTAGATTATTATGTCTACTCTCTCACCTCTTAAATCAGACTAGTATGTAAATGTGCTCTATCTAAGAGATCGAACCAATTAAACAATTCTTTTGTTGCGATTTGTGCCTTTTTACTTTTGTATTTTGATTACTGATTATATTTGATTACTTTTGCTTTCTATTTTTCTCAATTCTTTTATTTCTTTTAGACATTACAAAATGATTTTTTAGGTGTAAAATGTTGTTTGAAAAGTTCCCTTGAGTTAAGTATCTCTAGTATTACTGTAAGTATTTTTACTGTTTAATTCGGGATGGGTAGAAATTTTAAATAATAAATGTTAAAACTTGTATATTTGCTTTCCCAAATCAAGTACTTGTCCGATTCTATTGAATCATGATAGCAAAATATAGTTTAGTTATTGAACGCAGACTAAAAATACAATGTTATGTAAAACACCAAAGCAATCTGCTAAGATCCTTGGTATTGGACAAGAAAAGTTTAAAGAAATGAATGTTTAAACTTTAATTTACCTAGTAGATAGATAACATCAATAAATCGCAAACAATCGTTGGAATCTGACAAACTAATTTTATTTTGTAATAACTTTGTAAAATAATATTTTGTAATAACACAGATTACATCGCTTGTTGGTTATTTTGCTGGTATTTTATTATCTAAGTCTTATTCAGTTGATTCTGAGGTATTCGCTTTATGCAGTAAACGACATTATCTGATTTGAACAATGTCTATCTATTGTTAAAGCTGAAGTCATTTAAACGATTGTTGTAATGTAAAATTCTTGTTTTATTGTGCAGTTGGCAAACAATGTACTGGTTGCAGTCGATTTCCTGACAATATCCTTCGAGAATATTATTTACTGGAACGAAATTTTAGCAGTTTACGTAATCAGAACACTATTGCAATATTGTTAAAGTATTTTTTTCAGACTTTCCAACTTTCAGTACTTTGTTATTCTTAAAGATTGCATCATAAAATCATAATTAAACGGTTAATAAAGCTTTTTGTAAACGCTTACTTTCTACTTTATTTATTCAGGTCTGAGTTAGCAATAATTACTGGTGAAGACGACCTCTAGTCCATCTAGAGAACCTAGATGGACTTGCATTAGTTATACCTCGGGCACTCCTGTACACCTTACAGATAGGTATGGTAACCGCATTTTAAGAGAAGTGCATGTGTTCACCTTTAGTAATGTTAATGTCAACCGTCGACAATTAATATAATATCTCTATCATAAAACTTTCTCAATGTATTCAGGCAGTATGGCTACTTAAGTTACTTTCTACGTTCAGTGTTCAAGTAATGAATGAAAAAATTCAAAACATATTTAAAGTTTAGGTACTCATGTTTATGTATATGTCATCACAATCATTCATCTTCTTATGATCGAGATCGTGTACACAATACCCTTTGTTTATTCGTTACCAATCTTATCTAACAATTTCATGTTTCCATTTTTCTTTTGACAGTCAAAAAAAATGTCAGGTTCTATTTATTTACATAAATGCAAAATGCATACAATTTATATCTATAATGTATTTGTTAATAGAATATAAAACTATGTTTATCTAGATATAAAACTAAGCACTCTGTGGGTGGTATTAGACTATTCACTGTTACCTAAGGTGGACTAGAAAATAATATATTATTCGAAAAACGTGGTCGTAATTATACGCTACTTGTTACTTCTCGAGGATAAAACAAACTCAATGAAATCAAATTCAATGAACGTGGTACACAATTAGTAAATACGTCGATAAAAATATGAAAATTTATAAATGTTTGCGTCGGTTAAGAAAGTGCCAGATGTTAGTTTCCCACCAAAGTGGATCGATAACCCGAAGGAAATGGTTAGCACTTTAGATTGCCTTGAGAAAGCACTGTTTGGCATTGAATATTGATTGCGCGGGTCGATACGACTTCTACAAAAACATTTAGTTTATGGGGAGGTAACTTACATCTTATGTATTTTCACAACAATTTGAGCTGAAACTCACGTAAATACAAAAATCTTTATGAGATAAGAGTTTCTTGGTATATAGAATATAGTCTACGCACTTTACTATATATTAAATAACACAAATTGTTCCGAACACAACAAAGAGATTAGAATTGTCACAGTTCAAAGTAAAAGAAGCTAACTTTGTTATTATAATTAACTGATAAAAGCACCATTTACTTTCTGTTACGTAGTAGGTACAACAATTCTTGTGTCACAGTGTTAGTTGGCATACTCCTCCAAAACTGCTAAATCGATTCTTATGAAATTTAATGTGTTTATTCAGTAGGTCTGAGAGTAGGATTTAAACTATTTTTTATGTCCCTAGGTAATAAAGGTTGAAACGGACGCAAACGGAGCCGCGCGGGCATCAGCTAGTATCTGTGTTAAAACATAATTTAGGTAATTCACCTTTGTGTACATACGCTACAAAACGTCTATCAAAACATTTTATTGAAAGATTGCAAAATAAATTTTATCATTTGATAAGAAACTGAAACTTATAATAATGAATATTCTAGAATATCTTCGTACATTATGACTTCAGATTAGTTGTATGTAATAAACATTACTTTGCAGATGTTTCTTGATACTAAATTGTTTAACCAATGCCTATAAACACGTATTCTCAGAAAATTTCTCCTGTTGAGTAACTTTATGCAATAATAATAAAAATCATAACTCTTAAGCAATGCTTTCTAGAGAGTGTGTGTTTTTACAGACCAACTTGACAGTGCCTTTTCACGGAAGTACTGTTATTTATAGTTTAGCATTGTTCCGAGTGTTATGCTGACTTACGTCCGTTACTTATCGTCATATTTACGGGTTAATTATGCTTTTGTCAATTATTTAAACATTAACGCCACAGTAACGCAGCCGGGTCCCGTATGGTGGTGTGGGAACCAGAGGTTGTGAACATAATTGCATTCAATTCTTCTCATTCAGTAGAAATAGAGATTTAATTAAACGAAAAAATAAACACTGACTACGGTAAATTTAAGCACTAGCAGTGTATCAGTGTATCTTTCACGTTGCACATCATTTGTCTACGGCAATATATTTACAATACAATACTAGCATATGGTCGTCATCAGCTGAATGCCCTTAAAGCGTTTTCGATGTATAATATTATGTGTGTACAAGAAAATGCACATATAAATTTCCTATAGCTCAAGCTCAGCTTCTTCTATGAAAAAAAAAGATAGATGCCGTTCTATGACTTATCTGCTATTTTATGAAGCTAAGAGAAATGTTGGAAACGCGTAAGACACTTAATGCATTGTTACGTAATTGTGATTCAAATCTCTAAAAAGCAATAAATATTGTAAACGCTGTTTACTACATCAACAACAGGTTACATCATCAACTACAACGTAATTTGTTATCTACCCTTTTAAGACCGTTGGCACAATCCCTGATATCTTAATAGACACACAAACGAAATACAGACGGAGTGACTGGCGGCTTGATATCCTAATGAAGAGTGATCGTCGGAACACGTGATAGCGTGTAAATAAGAACGTTCAACTATTTGAAGCTGATTGGTTGCTGTCCTTGTTCTGGGAAAATTGGGAATATTAAGGGTATATAACTTAACACACATGAAATAAATATTGGATAAATCTATTTACACAAAAATATTATTTTGATTTGTGTACGCTTCAAAAGGTGCTTTTGTACCGATTGTGCTCACATTTTGATAGAATAGATACATCGCTCTTAATTAATTACTCTTCTTACACTCAAAAATTGTTGTAATAGGTGATCTAATTAATATGAAATATGACAGTTATTGATGTAAATATTGAATGCCTGAAAATGTTACTAAAAGGATAAATTATTTGGCGACTATATTGTGTTGGTCAGTCTGAAAAAAAATCGCATGAAGATACTTAAATTCTTGAGGAAGGACTTCTTGCTCTTTACCAGGACTTTACGGAGGACTAGCAGCGGACAAAAGCTTAAATTTCGTTTATTTGCTATAAGCTCAATCAACTGCAGTTTTAACCGACTTCAAAAAAGAGGAGGAGGTTCTCAATTCGTCGGAATCTTTTTTTTTTTTTTTTGTGTGTATGTTCAGCGATAATTTCGTCGTTTATGAACCGATTTCAAAATCTTTTTGCATTGGAATAGGCGTAGCTTACAGGTGATCCCATAGTCACCATATCGGGATCTGATTATGGGATCCCAAGGAAATCGAGAAAACTCCTCAAATATCATAGGCACAATTGTTGCGATTTGGGTACTCGGAATAGTTTTTCATTGAAGTCGGTTCCTTTGTGTTAAAATTATGTCAAACTAATATTGTAGCGTAGCCTTGGTGAAATTAGTGATTATTCCTTATAAATTATTCTTGAATTTGAACCACTTGGCGACCACTAGTTTATCTTATGATGTGTATTGTGTTTATTTAATTTAACCCATAAGTTCAATTTAAGTATTTGTTGAAAGTCTCTCATATTATAAAAATCTAATACAGACGCCTATGTGTAGCAGTGGACTGTTAAGGGCTGCTGATGATGATGATATAACATATTTGAAAATGTATATATATCTTATATTTATATCAGATGATAGATTACGGCAACCCATATTTATATCAACATTTTCTAGGTCTTCAAGGTTATAATGTAATTTTAGATCTCCACAAACCAATTGCTTTACCTTTGTGGGTGCAAAATGCCAAATGTACATACAAAATTATTAGTAATAATTGCATATTAAATCTGCAGACAGATTTAGTGCATTATCGTAATTTATCGTAAGATAAGTTTCGAAATTAGCTAATAATTTGGATAGCCTTCGAGTACATGTTTTGTTCTAAGATTATATAATCTTTTCGATTAAATACGTAAACTATACCTACCTTCCTGAGGGGTATCTTGATTGATCGTTGTTTGTCTTCAAAATATTATGTAGTCTTACAGGTATATAGATAATATCTAAATAAAATCACAATAAGCCACCCGTGACCAAGATATTCATTTTTTTCTTGTAGTTGTAATTAAAGAAGTTAGTGTCTTGATTAAACTTGGATTTTTCTAAGTTAGTAATTCAGCTTTGTTTTATTCTTTTTTTAGTGTCTTTATCTTGTATGATATGAAGTTAATGACAGCAGAAAACGAAAACTAATTCATTTATTATATATATAGTCATTTATTTCGTTTTTTTTTTTTTTTATGTAATAAATACAAAAATGTCTCTATTCTGTTTTATGCAAAACTTGAATAGAAAGGTTTTGCCTTTGTTGAATAGAAAGAGAATATTGTGATCTTAGAGATACGTAATAAAATTAATTTGAAAATGAACTAATAACATTTTCTTTTTGCTTACAGGTATGCAAACCTATTTAAGATACTGATGCGGCGAAGTATTGTAAACATTAGCAGACCTCAGACACAAGGTAGGAAGTTCATATACAGTTCGCTGTGAATTCTTCATCTTATCTCCTTTTAAATCCTTTTTACCTGTACGGTTATTGGTTTAAATTTTGGATAGTTCTTCTTCCTCAGTTAACCAATGTTATAGAGGACTTTGATACAATGAACTCTACTTAATATTCTGAAGTTTTAAATTAAAATCGGGTTATTCCTGTAATTAGAAATATGTATTGGTCGTGATGCCATTGGTAACATCATTAAACTAATCTATACTAAAAGTTTGTTTTTGGATTTATTTCATTGGTTTACACATTTTTCGATATCTTAAATCTTAGCAAGTCATGTCAAAATGTGTAGCCAAGTGTGGCGTGTAACGTAAAACTAGAAGATTCGCACTAAAATTAAACTAAACCAAAGTCTATGAAAAATTCTTTTATTTTTGTGGATTTATCAGTCAAAATCACAAATATGTAAAGTTTACCTACGTAATATACGTATGTGGGATACCTACCTATAGCAACAATTACTGTGGTTACAAGATGCAATGTTAGATAGATATTAGTTAATGATTTTTAAATAATAAACAAGCGTGTTGTCTCCGATGAACTTTTGGTTCTATAATAAACAGTATTACGGCTAATGCCCAACTCCTTTCCGTTATGGTAGTGAATAATTTGGTTTATTCTGACTACTAGTAATTTAAACAATAAGGAATTGGTGTTTCCCTTCCCACATTCGCATCATGATGTTATGACAGTATTCCACCTATGAGTCACGTTATCGCCTTTTATTTTAAACCATTTGTATTCTGCACCAAACGAGTAGTTTCATGAATCACTGTCTTGGATCTGCGTGACTGTGTATAAATAAAATAATAAGTATACATATATGTAGGTATTTGTTTCGAAAATACCATAGCGACTCAAACGAAACATAATATTCTTTATCAACATAATGTAGAAGCGAACTGAAAGTTCATTAAGACGAATAAAAAAATAGTTGCATTTTGTCTATGCCAATTTTAAAGGTACAACTAATACCAGTCAGGGCTGGTTCCTGTGGATACATAAAGTTGTATCACTGTTCACTAAACACAGCTCACGTAACCATGATACACGTGATCAGTACCTACTAATTTATTAAAAAAAAAAACAGACGTATAATGTATTGGTTATTAAAATTACATAGAATTTCAACACCTTAAGAAATCTTTCTCGTAACTTACGACATTTTCGGACCAGTAGGTTTGTGGTTTGCGGTATCAAAACTACTAGTGGGACCTATTTCATCTGTAATTTTAAGTAAATTAATCTCTACTGGACTATTTTTGTTCTGGTTAATACAAAGTTTAAAAATGCGTGAAGATCAAATATAACCGTTTACTGCTCGGCATTCTTTGTTCGAAACTTACATCCGATATAAAAAGTTAAACAAAGATATTGCAAACCAATCAACAGATTGGACACGTCACTCGTCATCGAATTAGTACGCGTTTTTATGTCGAAACTTGCCGACCTATAAAGCTGATATCTAATCGTCTGCCGCAGTAATGTCCTTGGTTTCACCGAGAAATAATTTTAGTCATGGCTCTGAGTTTATGATTTATGAGTAAGTGAAAGCGTTCCGATGCAACAAACCGAATAAAAACCCCTTTTCAGCGCAACTTCGTGATTGATGAGGGCCTATTCAAGTGTTAAGTCTTTTTAGTACCTTTACCAAAGGTCGTGGCACTCGATTGTATAGAATTAAGATTTATATGATTACTTCAAACGTAGCAAGGTAAAAATGGCTTGGAGGTCAATAACTTCATAGCGCCTCATTTCGTTATTCGCAGGAAATTACATCATTTGTATCAATTTCACTCCGATGGAATGTGTAAAATTTCGAGTCAGAGGTGCAAGAATATTTTCATCAATCAAGTTTGGTGATGATAAATTAATTACAGATGTGTTTACGACGTACGGTAAAATATTGTTGCAACACGTATTATTTATTGTACTAATAAAAGCTACTGCTTCTAAAACACGTTTAAACGTTAATTATTATAAATGTAGTCAGTAGTCATACTTCCCTATATCTAGTTTTGTTTAGATCTATAACTTGTTTTTTTTTTATTTCATCACACCAACGGCCTTTAACAATTCACTATTAAACATAGGCCTCTCCTTAGAAAGAAAATTTTGACCTGCTATATATATATACCACGCTGACAAGACAGGTTTTTTTACGGTTTATTTCAAGTTTTTCTTTCTCTTTGCAGTGACGTTAAATTTCGTAGTTTACTCCCTTAGTCCCGTCTTACGACACACTTGGGATGAATAGGGGTGCTGACGCTCCTAATTCTTGTTCTGTCCGTAAACACGCGGATAATTTTAAAATTCAGTTTTCAGCCAGCCAAAGCGAGACCCCGCGAGAGAATTATCGTTGTATTATTTTTTCGAGTAAGTGAAAGAGAATATTAAAATACGTCTGCATATAAACTTTGCACTTGTATGTTCATCTTATTGAGGGTCCTCCCGGTTCTGTTTTAAGAAATTTAAGTTTTATATTACAATGTCATCTTCTTCGATGTCACGTTATTTAAAATGTTCTATGTTGAAACGTTTGAACTGATTGAAGTTTCAACATAAAGTTGCTTTGTCTTAAAACGGTTGGTATTATGCAATGATAATGAGTTTCGAAACAAATAAAGGAACGGATACACTTACGAAGGGCCTGCGCAAGAGTGCAACTATTAGTCACACTAAGCAGTCATCAATTTACAAGACTTCACCAATTCCGGTATTAAGGTTATGTAACAATTATACTGGTGTTACTTTAAGTGCTGGGAATCTGTTTATCTTGATTTTTCTACCTACATACTTTAAAATGGAACTTTCTTGAATAAGTTAATATTAATTAATTCTTCTAAATTGATATAAGCGGTATCCTTACTAGCCTTGTATTTTGAATTGTAGAATGAACACAGCATATTATATTTAAAAAAATGCCCGAGTTGGATACCCTTTTTTTAAATGTTTTTAGTATTTTAATATAACCATGTCACAGAATGTTGGTATGGATTTCTAACTATTGTCACACATGTAAGAATAATTAGATATCCATATCACTCTACAATTTGCTAATCATTATATCAGCTAACGAAAAAAATTCTGAATGAATCTAAATCTAGTTCTTTGTCATAAAATTCTCATACGTTTGCTTTTTTATCGTTTTCTGACCGTTAACAATGCCCCTGGATACATAATTCATAAACCTTACTTCGCTGTAGTGGATTCTTTTGGACGAGTGCCAAACATATGTACTATCTTTGCAGTTGTTGGTCTGGTTTCCGCCATAACCAGCGTAATGTCTTTAAACTATTGTTAACGTTAAATCATTTACTTGAGACACATATACGGATTTAGCCTTGCCGCAGCTCCGAAAAACCATATAAACCTACTTAGTTGGTGGTATGTCTTGCATCATCCACAACACATTAGCATGTATCAATATGATTATTATATTATGTATTAAATGTTGTTAATAGTTATTTTAATGTTTGTTGATGTTTCCTTCATTGTAGTTTTTCCATACAGCAAAAATCATTTTAGATTTAATTTGTTACCTAATTTTTCATTCAAATTTGCATTACATTAAATGATTGGTAAATAATTTAATAGTTTCAAAAACTTAAATCAGATACATTACGTTATTCATATCAATAAAATGTATATTTTCAATTGATTTCTCTGAAATGTAGATATGAATAAGTTATACACTCTAGGTGTAGTAAGTATTTCTTAATATCACCGAGTAGTTAAAATTATTTCTTATAGGTACAGTATACAAAATATTTTTGACTCATAGCTCATAAACAAACTACAATAAAATATTTGTAGTTAAAAATCATCAGAATAGGTATAACTTTAAGAACGAATATTAGTCGTACATTGCGTAGTAAGAAGCTACTCGTGACACGTTAACCACAACAAATTCCGTTACAAAATGGTACCATACAAACCTCTCAAAGAACATACAGTGTCACTGTGTGCGTACTGTATAAATAAAAAATTAACAAGCAATTAACTTGTCCAAACAGTGAGTTGTGCAACCTGTGCTACCTAGAGTCATTGCACTTGAGAGTATTACGGCGCCGTGACTGGCATTTCTTCAACGAGATACAGCAAAAACAGAAGAATAACATTCAGTTACTTTTGGGCTTGTGAGAGAATTTGTACAAGCCGTGTGGACGAAAGTCGTAAAGCCAAGTCAATCTTAATTCTACCGGATGGATCTTGGAAGCTCATATCTCGACGAAGAGATAAAAAAGCTATCTTGTCTAAGTTAATATTGCTAGAATGACAAAACTGTTTTTGCGATTATTTATTTTCCCATACAATTATTCAGACTAGTTTGAAACAGGTCGGTCTCCTGAGCTCTATTATACACACGATTAGAAAAAAATACGTTTAATTGACAATGAATTTATAAAGGCTGCATACATAAAACATTATAATAAAAATAAATGAGGCAGTAGCTAGAAGGCATTAACATGTAAAATAAAAAGAAAAGAAAAGGATGTACTCGTCTAGTCGATGTCTTTTTGTTTTTTTAATTGCTGCATTAACATATAATTAATTTTCCTGTTTACCTTTTTAGTAGGCCATATAATTATAAACAAACTTCCGTTTTACCCAGTACTGACTTATGAGGGTAATAAAACAGGAGAGTGGCGTGGTATACGGCTAATATCACTTTTCAAAAGTCAAGTGAATAATATCGTGATATCTAATTACTGATTTTCTGACTCGAATAGTAAAATAGATATCGCCATAAAACTAGACCTCAGTCTAAATATATTTTTTCTGTTCATTTCTAGAAAATAAGAATAAGACGTTTAACATTCCAATATAACTCTACTCTGCCTAATGTAAAGCATAGGTAAAATCCAATTATATTTCAATATGTTAATATTAAATGGAACGAGATAAGATCCCGGGCAAATTCTTGGCACAGGTAATATATTTAATATACAAACATATATTATGCCTAACCGGCAGTATGGAAAAAAATAAAATAAAATCAATGCGAAGAGAAGAAAAGCTTGAAAGCAACCCTATACCAACCCGTCTGGCCAGCGTGATAATATAGTAGACCAAAACCTCCTTTCTAAGGAGAGGCTAATGTCCAGCAGTGGACTGTTAAAGGCTGTTGATGATGATGATGAAATGAAATCGTGAAATCAACTAGATTTCAATTATCTTAATAACCTTCGACATATATTATGATTTTAGCGGCTTTTTAGTTTTAATTTTAATTTTTAGTTCTGTTTAATATTCATTGGAGTAGTTTGAACTCACGGCACAGATGAATAAATAGTTACTACTCAGGGTTCGTAGAAACATGAATTAAGCTTAATTGGCACTCTAGTCCATTAAAATAGGATTGACAGCGTAATCGCTAGAGTACATTCGTACAAGATAGCTCTAAATATATTGCGCCATATTTTTTTACTTTTTTATAATAATCAGATAACGTAATTACTCTTAGTAGGCATATTATTACGCTAGTACTTTATAAATGAAAAAAGCCGATTAGTTATAAAAAGACATCTATATTGCCTGCTAGTTTGCCCTTTGCACTACTTAAGATATTTTTAATAAATTTTCGTTATTTTCTTTTTATCGTTTAAATACCGAAGATGATGATAATCCGGAACGAAAACCGAAAAGTCAGGAACATAAACCATTACTAAAAAAAACAAAGATTATAAGTAAATGTTTTTGTGCATATTTTATATATACCTGAATTCTTTTTGCCTATTTCGATCTATCAATAATATACTATTATTGTTAGTAAATCTTCAGTAATAGCCCTGATTTTCAGCTTTAGCCTTCAGATTTGGCCCTGATCGTCATTGAGCAATAACAGTTTAGTTAACAATTTCAGTTATGCCACGAATGAACTATAAAAACTGGTACGCGGCAATGTCACTATTTTCTAAGAGAACACATCTTGAACTTCTCCTTATACTTGAGCTATTTCTCATACTAAATATATACCTATACATGACCTTTGACCTCAACGCAAGAGCACTCCATACATAATATAGAACCGCCACATTGTAATAATTAAGTGTATTTAGATACTAGCTCACACACGCAATTCCCGTCTGCACCTTCTATTGCTCGTATCATGATGTCAAACCGCGGGAACTAATTTGTATCCCATAAAAATAAATATATTTTATTTTAGACATCTTACACACAACATCATCTAGTCCCAAAGTAAGCAGAGCTTGTGTTATGGGTACTAAACAACTGATATAAATACATAAACATATTTTTTTTTTTCTAAATACATACATATTATACATAGAAAAACACCCAGACTCCGAAACAACTATTTGTGGATCACACAAATATTTGGTCTGACCCGGGGAATCGAACCCGAGACCTCTTGATCAGCAGCCGCATACGCTAACCACTAGACCAACAAGGCAGTCGCAAATGGTTATAGGTAGACAACCTTAAAAGATAGTCATATGTTGTCGCGAACTTTTCAACTAGGACCAGAACTTTTCAAGAGGAACAATAATTTCATCATATTATTTTCACGAATCTTTAAACATTTACACAACGCACACTAGAACAACTATAAGAAATATTTTTTAGCTTATAGCCTTCCCCGATAAATCTAACATCATCTTTCTATCTAACACTAAAAATGTTGTTATCGGATCTGTATTTTCTTGAGATTACTCGAGACTGAGATTAGCGCATCCAAACAAACAAACTCTTCAGATTTATAACATTAGCATAGATTTATTTATCAAATCTGCTTTTTTTTACATCATAAATAAGCCGTTTTGGAGAATTCTGTACTTAGTAGTTTAAAAGGGTTTATATCCTCAAACCTTACTGTAACCGCATATGCAGATGTATTAACACCTACGTTGTTACTTCGAGACCCAAGGTGGTTAACCCAACAGAATTAGCATTGCTAACGGAGCGTCAGTAAATTTCTAACTTCCGTAGTTATGGTCTGTTTAGTGCGTACTACTCTTGTTTGCATGTATTTTGTTGCACTATAATCACATACAAGTACGTATGATTTTAGGTAAAAATGTTAAGAAATGACCGTGTTTACAGCGAATCCAGGTCGAATGCCAATAGAAATACTATTGCAATTGTTTCGCGCTGATTGCTGTAATAGCACAATTAATAGATCCAATCCAAGATTCAAAAAGAAACCTAGTTTTCTTTTTTTTATTCACTTTATGCTCTCAACTTTCGTGGTCTATAAAAGAAAGTTTGGAAGGATTTCGGTCGAATTTTCCGCGTGTCTAAATAACAGGAGTTCCCGAAACCCAAACCGTATGGTTTAAGTCGGCCAGATTCCGGCACACCACCCCGCCGAAAACCACAGTGGGGCGACGGCCCCTGCGGGTTTCCGGTTTTTTGTAGGTAGTAGAGCCACGTTGATTTCAGTACGAATAGGCCGGCACGACCCGGCCAGTACTACCCTCACACAGAAGACCATCTTAATAATGACAGCATTCTTGCTGTCATATTTCGTTGGTGAGTGTGAGACCGGAGGCCCAATCATTCTGCATCATTCTCCCGCCCTTCGAAGGCCGGGAGAATGATGCAGAATAATCTAACCAGGCTGCCATGGTAAGGGTCACCATGCTACATTGCCTACCCTCACAATAAGCATGGTGACCCCTACTCCTGGATTCTACTCATGCTTTCCATCAGGCAGAGTAGAGTCACTTTGGCAGGCTTAAATATTAAAAAATAATAATAAAAAAAACAGAAATCCATAAGAACATCTTCGATCGAGTGTGTGTGTGTGTGTGTGTGTGTGTGGAGTGATTTTTATGGCGAATCACAGCTTACATATTTTTTAAATAATAATTTGACATCCTCGTCTTTACACTTACATTTTTAAGTTAATTTTTATCTACTTTGCAATATATTAGGTAAACAATTGCAAATGTATTAGGTAAACAACATATTCCCTAAGATTCTTCAAGAAAATTTTATAACTTCTTGAACAGTGAAGCAAATAACTTAGAGTACAATGCGCTCATAACATTTGCATATGTTTACACTAACGATATTAGTATTTAACACGATACTCTGTTGTAGGACACCGCGGATGGTCAACACGTGCTACTACTTATGACGTCAGCTCTGATTCACGCCAATAGTAGAATGGCGATCACATGTATGAAGATATATTTAGTCTTCGAAGGAACACGGCATGCGGAAGTTTTAGTTTAAAACTGCATTTGTCTCTGGCTGTGAATGAATATAATGTTCCTTACTAAAATCGTTACGTTTGTATGACGAATACTGTTAACGTTTTCCCTATTGGTCTTCTTTTAAACTAGGTTACATATTATTTAATTTCCATAAGTAGAATCTCTCCTCTTTATACTCATTTTAGAAAAAAAAGGATCCATGATCGGAAAAATCCAATTTAGAAAACCGTAGCTTATTATCTTTCTTTAGAAGAAGTCAAGACAAACCTGCAGAAATTACGAATGACTACTTACTATTCGTGCGTTGCTTGTATTTTATAGTCTCCAGTTTACTGGTATACGCATCATATATCCAAATCATCAATAACCATCTGACTTATTTTACTACGTGTTAGGACTATTTCTGGACGTTTGTTTAAAGAGCCTCATCATCATCAACAGCCTTCAACAGTCCACTGCTGGACATAGGCCTCTCCTTAGAAAGGAGGTTTTGGCCTACTATACCACGCTGGCCTGACGGGTTGGTATAGGGTTCGTTTAAAGTTTTCCTTCTCTTTGCATTGATGTTGTCTTGCGTAGTTTAGCCTTTTACGACACCCGCGGGATGAATAGGGGTGGGGACACTCTGTATTCTTAATCCTGCCGAACTTAATTTTAATAAAAAAATTTTCATATCTACCGTATACTCTCCTGTATGATTCAACCGATTCTCACCTCTATCGTTATGAGTACGTCGATAATAGGTTTTATTAGCGGTGTCATAAATTAACAAGCTCTCATGACACAAGTGATTCATTCAGTAATTGCATCAGCTCAATACTCTTTAGATACATTTTGATGAATGAAAAATATATTGCATGTCTTTCAAGTCATCAAACTGAAAGATGTAGTAGTGGACGTATTTCGGCTGATATAATGATGATTAAACTAGAAGATAACATTACAACAGTGTTACTAGTGTGTATTCATCCTAACTCACGTGTAAGGCTCCGGCCACTCCTGAACAGCAAAAGAACTTTAGGGATTATGTTATGTAGAAATACTATCTCAATGATCGCGCAGCGGTAGGCATAGGAATGTTGCCCAAAACTGATATTAAGTCCCTTAATTTGAATAAAATTTCAATCTATTTAAAAAAAAGTCAGTTTCAAAATATCGGACAAAATTCAGTCAGTAGCCGATAAACTGACAGTCAGTGTCATAGAACGTATAAATGGAGCTAATATTACTTAGACTAAGAATGACCAAGACCTGACATGCCAACAAGCGTTACCACGAGAGAGTGAGATAACGATACCATTTTCCAGTGTGTTAGAGAAAAATAGAGATACGTATTTTTTGTCCTTATCGCCGTATAGGTTTGTCACAAAACATTTGTGTCAAACAAATTACAAAGCGGGAATTTATCAGGAGTGAAAATAAGGCTTTTTGAGTGAATTACTATGTGATTTTAAGTTTAACTAATTGTTTTCAACCCAGATACTTTAATAAATATGGTACAGTGTTGTGTTTTCGGCTGCAAAAGCCGTAGTGAACGCAAATATGAAAATATAACCTTTCACACGTAAGTATAAAAAATAGCGTTTTATCGGCCTAATATTGTTTTTAATATTAACTACGATTAATTACATAAATTTTTGTTTGTTAATGTGCAGAAATAATTGAAAATAAGTGATAAAAACTAGTTTCTAAAGTGTGAAAATTTTGTGATTATCCGACCAAATTGCGTAGGTTGTCACAGCTAAAGTTTGAATGACCATTAATGTGTTAATTTAATTTTGCAAGGTTACCAGCATTTTAGGGATAACGCATCAGCCTTTTGAAATTACCCCATATGGTGAGGAAATTTAATTTGATTTGATTTGTGTTTTATTGTCCTCCAGATTTCCAAAAGATGAAAATGTGCGTAAAATGTGGTTGAAGGCTACTGGACGACAAGGTTGGGCAATAGCAAAGCTATATGTAAAAATATTTGAACGTAAGGATATATTACAGTACAAAAATATGCTGAAAACTACAGACAAGGAAACAAACTAATTTCTTCAACATACTTATTTTATTTAAGTGCCAATAAATACTATAACCTTCTAAAAAATGTTTTTTTTTTTAAATGTAATCAATCTCGATCCCGGTTACATCCTCAGCTTTCGTTTTGAAGGCCTTTTATTCTAATCTAACCATATTTGACAGATTTTTAAAACGTTTCTAACAGTAAACGGAATAACGATTCTCCCTTATTAAAGGGGAATTGTTTTAACCTGGCAACATTCATATTTAATGTGCTTTGTTGCTATCCCTTACGGGTGCACGCATATGACCGGTCTAGGTCATTCTTAGTCTAAGTAATATTATGAAACCAACTGACAGCTGTCAGCTTGTTTAACCGCTAATGACATTGAGTATTGGCAGTCACGTGATAGTATCTATTTAAGACTATTTTAATCTGTGTGTTTTATTCTTTAGTCTGATATTAAATTATGATAATAATATTATGATGATAATAATGATTTTAAATTATTACTATATATTTAATAATTAACTATATAATAATAATTTAAAAATAGCCTGAGTTACACCTTAAGCTTTCTGCGAGTGAAAGTCCCGTCAAAATCGGTCGGCCGTTCCAGAGATTACCCGGAACAAAATGAGAGACATACAGACAAAATTTTATTTTATTTAAAAAAGTAACGTAATATTAAACTTTAATTTGCATTTAATAAAAAGCTGTTAATTTTGTATAACATAAAGACACTTTAACTTTGTTTATTTATATAGATTACATTTGTGATTAGTGTATTAGTAGTGTTCGTACCACAATCATTGCTCCAGTCTTGTTTTTTGGTCTTTTGATCCTGCTGAACCTCTGTAGTTACACTACGTAATAAACAGCCGTAAAGTACTTATAAGTACCAACAAGTACAAACAGACATCCAGTGATTGCGTAAAATGTAACGCAATTTTTATATCTCGTCAAGGTCAGTTGTATATGATTCCTCAACCCACATCCTATTATTTTCCGGCAACTCACACGTTATGTTTATTACGAAGCATGAACGAACATGAAACTGACCAAGAATAGTGAAATAATCCACTGTGCGATTTATTGTAACAAATTGCTTCAAATAATACCCAAAGAGCCTAAACTATGATTTTTTTTTTTTTTTTTTTTTTTTTTTTTTTTTATATTTAAGCCTGCCAAAGTGACTCTACTCTGCCTGATGGAAAGCATGAGTAGAATCCAGGAGTAGGGGTCACCATGCTTACTGTGAGGGTAGACAATGTAGCATGGTGACCCCTACCATGGCAGCCTGGTTTGATTATTCTGCATCATTCTCCCGGCCTTCGAAGGGCGGGAGAATGATGCAGAATGATTGGGCCTCCGGTCTCACACTCACCAACGAAATACGACAGCAAGAATGCTGTCATTATTAGGATGGTCTTCTGTGTGAGGGTAGTACTGGCCGGGTCGAGCCGGCCCATTCGTGCTGAAATCATATTTACATGGAAAACCCTTTTAATAACATAAGCAAAGAGTTTCGGAAGAACTCGACAGCTAAGTTTTGCACCCTCGGCTTTGATTATCCGGTAACAGAAGTAAGATTTTAATTTTCATTATGTGCAATAATATTTTAAATTTATGAAGCAAGCAGCAAGTCTGTACTTCGACACAATACTTACCGCGTAAAAGTGTATCAACATGAAGATTATATTTATCACCTGATCATTTATATTCCTCTCAGATGCTTTGGCTTAGGATAGACGCAAAACCGGATACATGATCGTTCATTATTTTTACAATCATACGAGTAAGTGTATTGTCACAAGTCAGTTGTGTCTAAGTCTGTACAAAATTACTATTGTGTCACGAGTAGAACTTATCCGGTTTATAATTAAACATATTCATTACTAGCCGAGTCCCGCGGTGTTGCCTGCGTATCATTATGGTTGCTATGCAAGTTTGTTATTCATAGCAACCTGTGAAGTTTTGACAGGAGATAAACAGTGATACATTTTACATCTACGATTTGATGTATTTTTATAATCACCTAGCTTTCGCCCGTTTATCTCTATTATTGCATTAAAAAGTATCCTATGTGTTATTCTGATATATAAGCTATATTACTGTAAAGTTTATTCCAAATCCATTCAGTAGTTTTTGCGTGAAAGAGCAACAAACATACATACACACATACATACTCACTAACTTTCGCGTTTTTATTATTAGTAGGACTAGATGAGTCCCGCGGTGTTACCCACGGTTATTGTTGTAAATAACGAGAAAACGAGATGAACATAGTTCCGTAGGAGCATGATTTATAATTTTGTAAAACTTGTGATGATGATATTTCAAACAATTTTAAACAGCCTTTATTCAATCTATCAATGGCCAATAATAATAAAAAGCTGGTAATTATCTGTCTATCCGTAGAAATGAACCCTTTCAATCGTTTAAATTAACTCGGATTATTTCACTCTGATAGAGACAAAAAGTACATTATAAATATATGTCCTATTGCTCAGTTTTATTGGCATGTAAATAATTAAAGCGACGTCGAGACGCGACGCCGTACAGATGAATCCCCAAGTGGTAGGACGAGGCCTCATCTCTTGAATAAACCATCTGACATGGTGCGTCTTTTGTGAAGCTTATGTAAATCACTCCAAGGCTTATTTTTGATCGACAAGAGTACAGAAATAATATTGCATCTTATTCTAGATTCGCTTATGCACATTAGTTTTAATTAATGCAGCTAGTTCAATTGCACTCATATTAATTACACGTTAAGATCTCATTTTCAGTGTCAACCTTAAAAATAGCTTTAAATGTATTTGCGTTAGCATGAGAAACGAGACGTAAAGGTCCAATTAAATGTTTGTTTGTAAGAGAACTGAGACATTTGAATAGTTAGTGAACCCTTTGGAAAAAGGTCTCCAAGAATCGACAGTGGAGGTCTTTTTTTACATACTCTTGGTATGTATCTAATACTATAATTGGTAAAGTCCTCAGTGAATGCAGCTTAAAATAAGAAAAGGAATTTGTATTCAGGACTGTTTTGTCTTGAAGAGAACGAATACAATACTTGGAAAAATGTAGGCTCTGCAGTATTGTTGCAGTATTTTTGGTTCATAATTGAACTAATCCATATATGACTTGCAGAGAAAACCTTTCATCACCTTCATAGATGTGGCTTCATAGGCTACTGTGAGATTCAACACCGCCTTTGTCACATCAGAAATCTAAAATAGTGTCTATTGGCGAATAGTTATTTTGTAACATATTTAATTACATTTTAAGCTTCTCCTGTCCTTAACCGCATTCCAGTTCAGCTGTAAAGGCAGCTGCATATTGAAGCTTTATAAAAGAACAATCGAAAGATACCCAACAAGTTTTAGTTCTGGAAGTGAAGTGAAGAAAAGTGAGTAAATAATAGCAAAAATGCAAAAGTATTGACTTAAAAACTAAAATTGTAAGACCAAACAGGGTAAGATGACTATTGTCATTGGCTTACTCGTTACGGAGTGGTAGTAGTTAGGATAGTGTGTATGACTGGAGTATCATTTACTCATGATCACGTTCGTCCTCGTGACTGGTGGCTAGCGGTGTCTCTATTTCATTAAGCGTTCATCTAAATGATCAAGACTTCGCCCGGTAGAATACCGTTATTATATGTAAAAATGTATTGATAATTATAAGTTCGGTAGCATTAATTGGTGATTATACATATGTGGAATTGCACAGGTTTGATGTTGTTGAAACTTAAACGTTTTGGTTTGAATTAATTACTTCAAATGGCTTGTTGCTATAGTGGTTAAAATTGCTGACTGTTAAACCGGAGTTTGTGGGTGCGATTCCCACCCAGAACATATTATAAATAAGGTTTGAATTAATTACTTAAAATGGCTTGTTGCTATATTATATACGTGTAATAAACGTAATCATTTGCTCTGTGTCTATGTGTATTTATGGATAACAATAACGTGATACTTCACATACAGATGTATCGGAAATTTAAATCTCAAAAATATTCCAAATTATTCTTAAGCGGAATAGGTAACTAAAGTGTTACACGTATAGTAACTCAACAAAAGATGAAAGAACATCTATGAATGTTCATTTATTTATTTAAAAAAACTTGACAGTACAAAATCACTCGACAATTTTTCTTTTACCATTGCTAACTAACGCCTTTTTTATTATTGGCGAATATTGGTTTTGATGCCATTTCCATACATTTTTTAGTTTTCTAAGAACGATTACATTTGAAGAATATCAATTTGGCTAAGCTGGAAGCTTTTGATTTAATATTGACGATATGTTTTATATATACAGAAGTCATAAAACGCTGTTAGAGGTAAGATCGTCTGGACGAAGCTCAGTGAATATAGAACATAACAAAGATCCATTCGCATCGCCTCAGTAGGTGTGAGTCCTGTCTATTTGTAATTTACCGCGTTCCAGTTCAAACATCGCTGTACAGCTGACCGCATTTCATTAAGAGCTTTCTCTAAAATTATAATGTTAATTAAATAAGCTCAATCTGCTGTGAAATTAAGTTTTGTTATGAGCGTCGCTATTTAAAACTATTTGAAGCATTCGTACTACCCGTACTAATATTATTAATTTGAAAGCAACTCTGTCTGTTAGATACGCTTTCACGCCTAAACCAATGAATTTATTCCAATGTATTTTGATATAGACATAGGTTGGACCTTAGAGAAGGATATAGGCTTTTCATGTATGTATTATTCATTATATTTTACTGTTATTCTATGGTTTTCAATTATGCTAAACATGTATGTTCACCTCCATGTATTTTTTAATGAACATCACGTTTTGACTAATACTTAATGTTTTGTTTTTTATTATCTGAATTTGCAAATGTGTAGGTATATAGTTTACAAACTGATCCGACTTAGATGATAATAATTGTTTAGAGTTCTCGTCTATCTTAGGTCCTGCCCACGCTAAAACATCACAGTCTGATGGTGTAAATTGATAAAGTCTGTCACAGTTGTAAGATAGTCTATAATATTTTAACTAAAAAATCGGGCAAGTACGTGTCAGGCCACGTATAGACTAGGGTTCCGTAGTCACTCAAAATGGTAGGTATAATAGAAAATTTTTACGTTTACAATTATTTCTTTATTTTTGGACGAATTTTTTTAAATGAGTGCATTTTACGAGTACATGAAATACGGAACCCTAAAAATGGAGATTCTTTATTTTTAATATAGGTCTGATTTTGCTTAAAAATTATAATTATTAGACAGCTCAACGTAGAACTTTTCAATAAGGACTTTAAAGTTACATAAAGAAGTCGACGTGTCGTGGCACAAAAAATGTTTTAGTTTGTTTAAAAATGTGAATTCATCAAACGAACTCTTAGTTGTGATTAGGAGCCAGTTTGGTCCTATGAAAATTTGTTATTGATAAATGATGTATTAATGTAAACGTATGGCCTTAACCCTCTCTTAAGAGGAGACCTGAGCCCAGCAGTGGGACGTTATGGGCTGTTGATGTGATGTATTAATAGTTTCAACTGTTTTCCTGATGCTTAAGGTGGTACTTTTTAGCACAGTTAGCACTACTAGTATTAAAAATTGAAATACCTTAACATCATAGTAGGAACTCACACTTCACTTTAAAACAGTAATACGAAAATAAAAAGAGCATAGTATTTCTGTACTGAAAACTGCCGAGCTTTACATGACAGTGAAATAATGATTACAGGTAGTAGTAATTGCATCGATTCACTTAATTGTATGTTGATGTCTCAATCCACCTTAATAGCAGTTATTTGGCGCAATGCTGAACACCGATTCAGTTAAGATAGGGTACATAGTAATTATAACAGAAGCTGATGTAGTTCAAGTAATTATATATAAGATAACGTAGATCTCTTTGATACTTATATGAAACCGTTAATTCATATCATCTGTTTTGGCATAAAGGCATAAATAACGAAGGCAATGATATAAGAACTTGCACTTGAAGTCCTCAGCGAGTTCCAAATGAAGAAATTGATTCATATTGGAAATGCAAATATAAATTAGAATAATTTATTTTAATTTGGAGTGCTGCCCATTTTAAAAACACTCTTAATTAACCAACTAGGTACGGAACTTTCTATATTTTTATTATTATGTAACGATTATTTATGGCAATTTTCCAGCTGTCAAGTATACGCAAGGGCATTAATTTATGACATCGACAGACACTGTTACGTACCATTTCCTGTGTAATCTCTTGCGTGTATCAAATTAGAAGCGATTCCAAACTCGCCGACAAGCCGTCTCAAACAGTTCTATTTTTGTCCACACATAAATATCAAATGCAAAAATATACATCTCACATATGCCATAAAAACTGGTATATATTTATTATGAGGGACTGCACTAAATTAATAAGAAGAATGCACCAAGAAATAAAGGTACTGGTTAACACGTTTAAATTGTGACGAATTACCATACTTGGTAACTTCACTGCACAAATTGTGAGTCCAGTTTTATACTTTCAACTTTATTATGTCTACGTAGCTATTTTTTAATAGTAATGGTCTCATAAATTGAGGCTATTAGCCTTATTTACTAGTTTTCACACATTAAAACGCCCTCGTGAGTGTTCCCTGTTATGAAATGGTTAGACAGAGTTTTAACTTGCGTTTCGGTTCCCGCATTTTGAAATATTTCAACAGAGTTTTGACTCTGACTTGATATTTTGGCCTACCAAAATGGCTCTACGGTGACCCACACCCACGCTAGTGAAGTGCTGCTGCATTACCAATGATGACAGAAGGGCCAACCCATCGGTCTCACACTCACCAACGAAATACGACAGCAAGAATGCTGTCATTAAACAAATATTTGTGTTATCCACAAATATTTGTTTCGGAGTCTGTGTGTTTTTCTATGTATAATATGTATGTATTTATAAAAAAAAAGTATGTTTATGTATTTATATCAGTTGTTTAGTACCCATAATACAAGCTCTGCTTAGTTTGGGACTAGATGACGTTGTGTGTAAGATGTCCGAAATATTTATAAATTTATTTATTTTTGATTTGGTCTTCTGTATGAAGGTAATATTGCCACGGTCGAGCCGGCCTATTCGTGCTAAATTCAACGCGGCTCTACTTCCTTTTCAGTAAACTCAACTGAAAAAACGCAAGTAAACTCATTGAATACACACAAGTAACTTGTAGTAGTCTATCCAAAAACAGTGACTCATAAGTTTGTTCAAGGTTGTAACTTCACTGCACCATGGTCCTTGTCATTTATGTAGTTACAAAATAAAATTCACAGCCGAGTAATTTTCCTTTCTTAAGATTTGACTTTGACGTTAACGTTAATCAAAGCGGTACAACCTTTCTTAAGTGAAAAGATCTCTAACGTAGAACTTTTTTTATTCGATTATTCATGCGAGTCATCTCGTTCAAGGATTAGATTAAGAAAGAATTAGTAAGTCTCAACATTTAAAAGCTTGAATTGCTTTTGTTCATCAGACAAAGAAAACTTTGTTTACTTCAAAATGTTACAACTTTATGAATATCTTTTTCAACCAATGAGTTGTACTTACAAAGGCGTCCTTCAACCTGGTGGTAACGTTAAACGTAAACTACATTCTCGTGACTAAGAGTGCACTAGAACCCATTTTTATTGGTTCCAGTTTTATTTACGAGTCGGTCTAATTGCCGTCCTTTGGAACTTTAAACGTAACTTAATGATAGAGTGAAAAGTGCATGCACCATAAAAGCGGTGTTATTACCTCTAAAGGTACCAACAATCTTTGAATATGGGCATCGCTTGTCTGATTGATATTCCATTTGTTACTAAGTAAGATCAAAAAGGAATATTCAATTGACTTTAAGATTGACGTAATTCAAGGGCTATTTACTAGAATTAGTTATGGACTTTTAACTCTAGTTCTTTCCATTGCAAAGGCTAATTTTTTAGTCAATCATAAACCTTTAAAATTTACTTTTTTAGCAAGACATAGCCATTGTTTACTAGTCTGCATATACTTATTGGGATGGATAACCATCCTCCGTTTTCGCAATATTTTTATTGTACCTCCACTCCTTTTGATCCTATCGTGATGATATACATACAGCTTATAGCCTTCCTCGATAAAGTAATTGAGCTATCTCACACTAAATTTTTTTTCAAATCGAATGTACTTCCTGAGATTAGCGCTTTTAACCAAAAAATCTCTTCTGCTCTATGATATTAAGTATAGATAAAATTTAAAAAAAAACCCGCTGTAAACACCGACGCAGTCAAAATAATCATAATTGTGTGACAACACTAGACAATGATATAGGTTTTTTTAATATTTATTATTTTAAACATACAACATTTATTCCTCCGTAAGAGGATTTCAGTTTATTGACTCACAATTTTTCGTTAGAATCAAAATAGGGACTTATGTCATATTTGTAACTTGTGCAAAACAATATTGTGTCGTTTTTTAAATGTAAAATTAATTGTACACATGAAGTTATCTAGGATATGGGATGTTGCGCAATAATACGAGCTCGTTGACTAGTGGTATTTAAAGCTAGTTCAATGCCAAATCTCGTTGATAAAGGAATACGAACCAGTTCACACGATATATTTCCTGTACCTTCGATTATTATCTAATTAGTATGAGACCAGAGGCCATGTGAGCATCTCACTAACCCATAGTGTTGACTTACTCATGCTTTCCATCAGGCCGAGTAGAGTCACTTTGGTAGGCTCAAATGTATTAAAATGGAAGTTTGCGGTCTCCTCTCGTGCGTAAAGCCTTGGGACATTTCAAGGTTAAAGGCTACCGTCTCGTCAGATTGTGAGAGACGAACAGAGAATGCATCTGTGTTTACGTACACACTATATCTATATATATTCTACTATAATATCTCCTGCGCAGTTGGCTGGTCTCTGTTGTCTCTGAAATCGGTAGTAAATAAATTTTAGGCTCAAAGATTCCTAAATTTTATCACTAATGACTTCACATACCTACAGTGAGATTATTCATAGGCCAAAGAATATACGTGTCTTAAATGGTAAAAAATAACAGTTGCCCCATGAATAAACTGATATTCAGTAAAAAGTTATAGAAGTAGTAGCCGATCCCAAACAATATTAGGAATAATAAAGGCTAGGAAGATGTATATAGAAATTGGGGAAATAAAGTCGGTATAAAATAAAAGACATGCCATGGTACTGATACGTATTGATTAAAATTATAGTAAAATAAATTCATTCATCGGTATTTATTTCAATTTACAAAATTTCTAAAATAAGGCTGATAAGTCTAAATCGTGATCAATTTGACCGTTAAAAATAAGATTTAAATATGCTTTGTTTCAAATGTTACGGCCACAATTTACATATTACGTTCTCAGATGCTATCTTCTATGTAGTCATGTTGACCTTAAACCGTCTCAAACGTACCGTACATTGAGGTCGTGTACTTTTTCTGTTATTAAGCCACCGCATTTCATATGTAATAGGCGGTTATATGCGTCTACTGTCACGAGACGGCATTAATTCACAATTTACTGGCTCGAGACGCGTTGGTGACTAATTTCACCAAGGCCAAAGACGATCCATTATTATTTATTACCTTATAAAATCATTGCTTTCATGAACATTGTATTTAAAACCTTACTTTGTCACAGATAGTGTTCTATTTTAATTGTTGAGGTACAATTGAAATCTCATTCATACCCTTTTGCTACAACTGTGAGTCACTTATGCGAATTAATGTGTTACTGAAAATAGTGTGAGTGTAACCAAGCTATCTGCAAACAAGTACAATTGTGAGAAATTTTCTTTGTGTCAAGTATCGAATGACATTGGGTTTATTGTAAATTATTGACACAATATGAACTGTTTAGTGTTTCTTTGTATGCTTCTTTCTGCTGAAGATGCAATTCAAGCAACCGTTGTAATATAAAACAAACGAATCTGTAAATAATCCTTAGAACTGTCGAACAGGTACTATAAATATAACGTAGTAAAAATTGCCAATGGATATTGTGGTGTTGTAACAATATTTATTAGCTGTTGATAATGTCGTCTAGTTATTGAGATTTGACCAGAATAGATTAAATTCAAAGTATATTATTTTTTATGGTATGGTGGACGCTTGCACTCACAATTCAAGAGTCACAAGTATATATTATTAATATGTCAAGCATTGCTTGCATTTTAATATGAAAAGTAAACTCTATTTTTTATATTGAGAAAGTATACAATGCTATAAATTCATTCCTATAATTCAGAAAACTAGGTCATCATCGAAACGTGTAACGCGTTACTGTGGCTAAAAACGCTGAGTGTGCGGTGCAGTGACCATTGCGGTAGCTATGAGCGATGCAATGTGTACATAGCTTTATTATAGACGTTTCTGGTATTCGTCTGTCAGCAAAATTTGTTTATCTACTGCGCCGACTAACAATTGTTTACAGTATTACAACATTTCTTCTAAATAGGGAGTTTCGAAATATATTTCATTCAAGTTTTTTTTCTGATAATCTGTACTACTTACACTGTCGGGTGTCGATATAGGTCGAAAAAAAATTACAAACACACAGCCGTATTATTTTTCTGTCCTTTTCTCAAAGAAATTTACGACTTTTTAGACTCCCTGTTTTTTCTCTGTGGATCGAGTTAAAAACATATGGCCATGTATCCGGATATTACAATACACCTAGTATTGAAATTAGAAGCATTTCTTATGTTAATATTTACAATTGCTAAGTTTAATCAATATCAATGTAAATCAATTGTTTTTAGAAATTCATTATTACTATACACTACGTAGTACACACACATAGCTTAATTTATATAATTTAAATTAATTATAGTGATTATACCATTGCGTTACGTGTACTCAAACTGTTTACTATCAGTGTAGCTATACGTTTGTTTACAACTTGTGTAAAAGTAAACAACGTATTGGTTCCAGCTATATTTTTAAAGGTGTTAAAATAGTTCAGTATTGCGATATGACCTGTTTCTCTTTTGAACAGAGCAGTATGTTACATAATAGTTCGTCATGTAACAAATATAAAATGTTTTATCAAATAGTAAATTTACTTGAAACACGTTTATTAAAAAAAATACAATAACTCGATTCTTTGTTTCGTGTAAGTAGTACTCAAGTGTGTCATTGATATTTTTTACCATTCTCATTAACAGAAGTGTACTCATGGACCATATCGCACCCCTTTTTTCGAGTTCAAGTGTTCTACAGTACCATTGTTGCGACTGTAAAACTCATAAAATAGGGGTGCCCTTTTAAAAAACTTCGTTCAGTCATATGCCAATTTTCGAGTATTTCGTCATAATACTATTGTAAACTAGAATCTCCAGTGTGATAAAAGGAAAAAAATTGTTTTATTATTTTGAATTGACAGAACAGAAGCACTAAAATAAAAAACATCACCTGACTAAATTGCGAAGCAACGATCCAGACGATGTTCAATTAGATCAATGATTTAGAAATTGCAAAGAAACGACAATGAGTGTCTCATGTCTGCGTATTGTATTTCAAACCCTCATTAACTGTACATGTGTAATTTGTTTGTTTACAAGTGTCACTGAATGTTAAAGAATGTTTACGAGCAGTGGTTATGTATCTTATTTGAAGAAAGGAATAGAGTGATGTACTAATAATGACCAACATAAGCAAGTTACATGGCTATCATTGACCACCATTAATAATGAAACGTGTGAACAGAAAAAAGGTTTTTAGGTTAAAACCTTTGAAGAGGAATGACACATAAGGATTCTGTAAAAAATGTATAATAAGCGCCATTTCTTTGTGCACGTCATTATATTTTTTTATGATGCGAATGCACTGCAGTAAGTCAACAATACGCTTTGTGTTGACGATCCCCTTCAAAACATTGCTTTACCCAGGTCTGCACTCCACTGGCCTCCCGCTGTGTGCTCTCCTATTTCTTTTTAATCTTTTATGTGAACTTCACCTGCTGTGGCTCGCACATGAATAACGAGGGCGATATTAAGCTGTGAATATTTCAGTTGGGGCCTAACGTTGAATGATATACTGGATTTATTTTTAGATTTATGAAAGCGTTGTAGAATATAGGTGCTTTTAGTTTTCTAACCCTTCGTCTGGATCATTTGAAGTTCAAATTTGATTTCTACAACCCACTCATACATTTTGTACAACATTAATTAAACAGATGACAAAATGTCTGCAAAAAATATTACTGAAAAGATTAGAAAAGTTCTAAGCTATTTCTTATCGTGTCCTCCCAAAGCCTCTTGCGGGGCACAATATCAATTGCAAGGAATCAGGATGAACGTACCTACTCTAGATAGGAAGTCTCCTAGATATGAAAACAAGATGGTGCTAGAGTGTTTGTTGTGTGAACATTATTCTCTGGCTCTTAACTTAATTAAAGTAAGCTAGTCGTTTCACTTCTCTGTGGTCACTGAACTTCGCTCCAGCTCCATGACGTCACTAAGACTTAGCCTTTAATCGCATTTGGAGACTATCCTTACTATATACTTATTATATCTTTACAAACTTATTGTTTGTAATCTAATAATGAATGAGTGTGATGTTTATTAAATATATTACCGTCTAATTGACGTCACGTTTGTGCTAACTTGATAAACAAACAAACATGCAGTGAATGTCGTAGTAATTCTATTTGATGTCTTCTATTTGCATAGAAAGATAGATAAGATGTTATTGTGCTAAATGAACACGTAGTTTGATTATAAATAGTATATTTAATCATTAGTATTTTCTTGAGATTTTAACTTATGTAAACTTTACTTGAGGGCTTCAGATAAGATATAATAGTACATTGTTCACCGAGGGAGGAAAGGAACCGATTACTAGCGAGGGAGCAGTTTGTGGCCCGAAGGCGCAGCCTAGGGCCACAATACTCCCGAGGTAGGAATGGGACTTTCACCCGAGTGCTACACAGTGCTTTATACTACACCTGTGAGGAACATTTAAAGTATTTATAAAATAAACTCAATTTAGCTTAGAATTTGACATAATATTTATAAATATTCCGCGCTTCTTTTGTTTTTTTTTATTCTTCACAAAAGAATGTCAGTGGCACGGAGATTCCATATTTAAATTATATGAAAACTCTTTGAGAGGAGACCTGAGCCCAGCAGTGGGACATTAAGGGTTGTTGATGAAAACTCTTTGGGCAGGCGCGCGCCATAGATCAGGTAACACATGAGAAATGAAAATTCATACAACTTTCTCTCCCGCTAAAACACGTTACAAATGGATTTTCATACATTTTTTCCTCCCGCTTATTTAGGTCAAGGAAAAGACAAATTTTCTCTTTTCATTTTCAGAGAATAATGAATAATGAATACTGATCAGGTGTAGTATAAAATTAATTGTTAAATACAATGATAATATCTACCACTGTTTTATCGTTTAAGCGTAATAAAACGTTTTAAACATAAATACAATAGAGTTATACATAGGCTGTTTTAAACAACCTGTTTTTTAAAAAAAGGACAATTATTCTTTATATACTGCATCATCAACAACCCCTAACAGACCTGCTAGACATAGGCCTATCCCAAAAAGAATGCGAGAACTCTTTGATTTTGTATGTTACGCAGGTGAGAAACAGGAAAAAGCAAATTAAATAATCAAAATATGAAACTACAACTGTATAGCATCAATCCCTGTCAACATCAAATTGATAACATTGTCTAGTAATTGCTTGCTTTCAATACTTGATAAGATCGATATTGTCACCTTTCAAAATGTTTTGCTCTAGAACCTACCAGTGTTTTATCAGACATTCACACAGCGATTACCACTATTATCGCCTAACAATATTCTTGCCTAACGACAATCTGACCTAAGCCAACGCCCAGTTCATTCACCCCATCTCCTACTTTACAATCTCCCCAGTAACAACCCTCGACGATGTTCCGCCCTGAGCTGACGAGACTGCATTCAAGTGCCATCGAGACTCGGAGATAAAACTGCACAAAGCTCCGTCAAGTATTCGCAGCGTACGCGATTCTATTTTTAAAAAGGGGTAGATGCATTTTTGCCGCAGTGCACTTTTCAATTAGTGCAGACTGCCTACTAACGACTACACACTATGCTTTTAAAAATAGATTGTACAAACTCTTGATTTGTACGGTAATTATGATCCTACTAATATTATAAACGCAAAAGTTTGTGAGTATGTATGTATGTACGTGTCTTTGTTGCTTTTTCACGCAAAAACTACTGAACGGATTTGGAAGAAACTTAACAGTAATATAGCTTATATGTCAGATTAACACATAGGCTACTTTTAACTGCAATAATCGAGATGCACGGGCGAAAGCTATGTGATTATATAAATACACTAGTTGACCCAGCGAACTTCGTACCGCCCAACTTTAAAATTCCAGAACTTGATCGCAGCGCCACCTAACGGGTCCAATTGCGAATCTAAACCATTCCCAGATCCCCTTGAACACACACAAGGTCCAGTCGTTTGAGAGAAGTTCAGTGACATACACACTCACAGAAGAATTACATATAAAAAGATAAATCGTAGATTTCAAAATGTATCACTGTTTATCTCTTATCAAAACTTCACAGGCTGCTATGCATAACACACTTACATAGCCACCATTATGATAGTTTGTAAATGGCTAACTTAAAAATAAGTTCTGAATAATCAAATACGTACGCTACTTTTCTTCCCGAAAATACGCGGGTAACACCGCGGGGCGCAGCTAGTATGATAATAAAAACAGAATACAAATGCAATATCCACATTTCTTAAAATATAGCCTGATTGATCTCTTGACATATTCCGGTGAAAGCGACGAAGTAACTTTTAACAACCGATATTATTTTGTACCATCTATATGTTCATTCTTTATAAGCCAGTTTTATCACAAATGAAGACATCGTTATCAACAACCCATGACGTCTCACTGCTGCGCACGGGTCTCCTCTCAGGAGAGGGTTAAGGCCATAAGAGTCACACTAACTGAGTGTAGGTTGGAGACTGTCAATAATCTGGCTACGTAATCTTGACGTTGGATGGCTTTAAGCCGCCCGAAGGCCTTCAACCACTTACATTAAACTGGTGACAAATGTCACAAAGTTCAAGTTATGTTTAAGGGCTGTACTCGCAATTTCATTACAAAACAGTTTTAGTACATAAGTGTAGCGTAGCGAAAACCTTTTAAATGTATGCATTATTCAAACCTTAAGTAAATTGTGTCAGTTGCAGCACGACTAAAGAATATATAAGTGGTTCTGTATTAACATTGCAAAAGGTAACACTTGTATAGAGGGCTTCCGTTCTATTTACACATACTCTGCGTACCAACTAATGAATTCACTACCGTAGCAGATCAAGAGATATTTACGTCCGTACCTCGGTGTGCACAAGCACCATTCATATAAGGCACGCAAAAAGCTTTTTTATTTATATCTAAGATAGAATTAATAATATAATAACATTTATCAAAATACTATATTCTATTGCGACAACGATACAGAGAATTCCTCCAAAATAAAGCCTGATCAACGTATTGGTACACCATTGTACACCATGTAATATAGTATATTCGCTACCAGAACTATTGAAATATGTATTGCACGAGAACATCTATGGCAATCGTTATTGAGAAGTTAGTAGTCTCTTATATACCGATAACTATGTAGTTCAAACATCGAATTCAGTTGGCCCTCAGGGTTACGGTGGTCTGAAGCCAATCACTCGTGGAAAAAATATTTATTTAAATTCGCTTGAACTAGTAATAGACCCCAAGGAATATTGGGAAAAATAAAAGCTTGATAGATGATACCTCAGTATTTAAGTGGTATCATTTAAATATTAATAAACTCTCGTTATTGTATCAATTATATCCTATGTGTGTGTACCTTCAATTACTTTATATCACTGCTGTTGTAATGGTAGGGTTATTATTTTAAGTGTGCCCAGCACACGTTACAAATACCAGCTTAAGCTACTACAAAGTAAAACAGCACGCACATTCCGAATTCCGCTTCATTGCCGACGGTCAAATTGCCAAGGATACAAAATACATGGTACTTTGAACCTAATGTGCAGCACGTCCTGCCAGCTTCCGGTGCGCCGGCGCCGTCCCTCCGGCACTCAGACACTGACCCGTTCCCACGAGTCCGTCAGGAAACTCTTCACTTATTTATGTCTGCAATTACTACTACTCTAAGTAACGGAGATTATCATACGTATACATCTAGATAGTAGAATTGCTGCGCACCTGTTTATAAATCCTCCTAAATGAATGAATGAATCCTCTTAGATTACGTTGCTTGATAATTAGACTTGAATAGATTTTTATAGAACTCACGAAAAGCTCGTGTTTAATAGCTATTAGTTAAATGATTTAGATTTTTTTTATTATGTGATAGATGTTAATTTTGTTGAACAGTATAATACCTATATGCTTGTCAAGATTTATGGAATGAAAAATTTGATTGCTGAAGACTCACAAGGTATATTATGCATGATGATGATGCAGAGACATCTCAGTAGGCCGCCATGGTGTGGGTCACCATGCTGCATTGTATACATTCACTATGAGAATGGTGACCCTAATTCCTGGATTGTTCTCATGCTTTCTATTAAGCAGAGTAGAATCAATTGGGTAGACTAAAATTGAAAAAAAAAACAATTGGAGAAATATTTATTTATTTATTTATTTTCTGTACATGCAATCTTATAAGCTAACAGACTTTATATCCAAAACACTTACAAGACTAAACTTTGGAAACTAAATTACAGACTATTAAAATACATTTATTGATGTCAAAGTTTGAGATTGTAAAAAAAAAAACTAAATGTATTAAAAAGAATTAATTATAACAAAATCGAAATGTCAATGAAATTATATAAAAACCTAATATATGTCGTTATTTAAAATTATACTAAATTTATTACATAAATGTCCCAATCCGTCGGCAAATAGGTCTAGTTCGTGGTGCCGAGCAAGTATGTCACCTATATTGCGCAGCACACGGGTGGTGGGCGCGTTCCTCCCCCGCTCGGTGCGTGCGGTGGGCTGCTCCAGCAGCCGCGGGCGTCGGCGCGGCGCTATCTGTCCTTCCGCGCTCGCTGATATGTTCCCGGGTACCAGGATGCGAACTCGCTCTAATATTTGGGGACTATCAATTTTATTATAAATGATCGACAGATACTGTGTGACTTGAGACATAGCCCTTCTAAATTTCAACGTCTCCATGTCCACCATACCCAAGACAAATAAAGATGGGTAGAGGTAGGGATAGTATCCGTACTGTTTCTTATACATCCATCGAGCAAATTTACGTAGAATTTTTTCGATCATGAGGACATATTTTTCCTCATAAGGATTCCAGACAACAACACCATATTCTAGTTTGCTACGTACAAAAGCATTGTATAATACTTTTGCAACCTCTATGTTGTCAAACTGCGATGCAGTCCTCATGACAAACCCTAAAGTTTTATGTGCTGATTTGCAAATTTGAGTCATGTGCGCATGAAAGTCCAATTTGCAATCCAACAACAGTCCCAAATCCCTAATTTCATAAACCCCATTCAGAGAAGCGCCTGCTAATTCATAATTTGTGGTCAAGGGCTGTGATTTCCGTGAAAAGGTTATTATTTTACACTTGAGGTTGTTAAATGGTAGGTGGTTGTCTTGACTCCACTTAGATACCGCATCAATATCTCTCTGTAATGCCTGCGTGTCAACCTTAGTTTCAACACCCAAACTCAATTTAAGATCATCCGCATATAGCAGACACTCGGATGTCAAAACAACCTCCGGTAGATCGTTGATAAATATCACGAATAACAAAGGTCCTAACGTACTGCCCTGACTTACTCCCGACCTTGTAAAGTAGTCTCCAGAGTCATATCCGCGCAACCTCACATATTGCCTACGATTATTGAGGTAACAGGAAAAAAATCTCAGGAGCTTTGGCGTAAATCCCATAGTTGCCAATTTTTGCAATAGTCTATCATTGTCCACCAAGTCGAATGCCTTTCGGAAGTCAAAGTAGGCTGAATCAACCTGTTTACGCCTATCCATCTGCAAGCACACATAGTCAGCATGCGCGACTAAGTTGGTGGTAGTGGAGCGAGCGCTACGAAACCCATGCTGACTGTTGTGTATTAGGTGACAGATTTGACCATTAATGCGATCACTTAGGATAGCCTCAAAGATTTTGGCAAATACGGACAGGACTGCAATAGGCCTGAAGGAACAAACATTCGTGCCTTCCTCTCCCTTAGGAACAGGAGTGACCCTAGACAACTTCCAGCTATTGGGATATCGTGACTGACTTAGGGCAAGGTTAAAGAGATATAGTAGTGGCTCTCCAAGAACCGATATACAATCGCAGGCCAGAAATACAGGAAGTCCATCTGGTCCACTAGATGATCGTGGCTTGAGGCGCCTCACTGCTTTTCTCAGATCTACCTCATCAACTGCCGTGATAGAGACGGAGGCTGCATCGCGACAGTTATATCCAGCTTTAGCAGCCATATCCGGGCATAATAAGGGTTTATCTGGGCGGAATACCGATGCAAAATATCTAGCAAAGGCGTCAGCTGCTGCTTGATCCCTTACCTCAGTATTTTCATAAATAAACGTATCTATGTTCCTCCTATCTTTTTTCTTCTCTTTTACATATTTCCAAAATTCGAGAGGGTTGTCAGTCATTTTTCTTTGTAGTACTGTCATATATTTCCGATATTCATAGTCAATTAATTTTTTCACTCTATCTCTATAGTATTTAAACATAGCCTTGTTGAATTCTTTACCCTCCTTTTTAAATTTTTTGTGATGGAAGTGCTTATTTTGTATATTTTTTATTATTTCTGTGTTATACCATTTTGGATATAAGTATCGCCGATTATATGCACCATGCTTTTTACCATGCTTTTCACCATGCATATACGTTTACATATTTTAAAAAAGCGGCCAAGTGCGAGTCGGACTCGCCCATGAAGGGTTCCGTACCAGCAAGTAACATCATATAAAAGTTCTTGTAGTTCGTTGTAACTTTCATCGATGTTTTTATACTAGTGTATTGATTGGATGAAAGGTATATTGCGTGTTACGATTTATGACGTATTAAAAAAAAACTACTCACTAGATCTCGTTCAAACCAATTTTCGTTGGTAGTTTACATGGTAATGTACAACATATATTTTTTTTAGTTTTATCACTGTCTTATTTTAGAAGTTAGAGGGGGGGGGACACACATTTTTCCACTTTGGAAGTGTCTCTCGCGCAAACTATTCAGTTTAGAAAAAAATTATATTAGAAACCTCAACATCATTTTTGAAGACCTATCCATAAATACCTCACACGTATAGGTTTGATGAAAAAAAAAATTTTGAGTTTCAGTTCCAAGTATGGGGACCCCCAAAATGTATTGTTTTTTTTCTATTTTTATGTAAAAATCTTAATGCGGTTCACAGAATACATCGACTGACCAAATTTCAACAGTATAGCTCTTATAGTTTCGGAAATAATTGGCTGTGACATACGGACGGACAGACAGACAGACAGACAGACAGACAGACAGACAGACTTGACGAATCTATAAGGGTTCCGTTTTTTGCCATTTGGCTACGGAACCCTAAAAATCGGTATTCAGTTGATGTAAAAACAGATTTTAATCTCGTTAATTATTATGAGGGCTACTGCTGACCACTAATACGTGCTTATTTAAAAACTACACACGTCAATTCAATTATCATTTCTATTAAGATACTTGTCACTTGTCACCGCTCACATTATGCTATAATCTTATTAAAAACATGTTTCTGCCCTTATACGACTTCCGACGGACGGTTTCACATGTCATCCACGCGTGTTTAAGCGCAACGTCAGTCACACTGTTTCTACTTAGATTCTTAAATCACATTTTTGTCACTTTTACCTACTAATATATACATACATATATTGACTATCACTATAAATCACTTCAGAAATAAAACTTCTTTACGCACGTGTGACGTGGGGACTAAGCTATTGAATGCGTGACGCAAGTGTTACGAAAAGTGTGATCGGGCAAGGCGAACGGACATTGAGAGGTAGTAATAACCTATTATTGAAGAGAGAAAGAGAGTTATGTTTCATAAGTCACTGAAAGACCAAGAAGGCAGTGCGCTCGTTTTCTTTCTCTATTCCTCTCATAGTCCTACTGCCACACAAGTCTATTGTCTGTATTTACATAAGTTTTACGTCAGTCGTGAGGTCTAAACCACACTCTTTTTTTTTGTAATGTGCGCCAAATAAAGCCAATAAACCAGGTCAATTATTTTCGGAAACTGTAAAATTCGTGCCTTCAGCTTCTGTTTGAAATATAAAATTAGTTTTGTTATTTCTGTATCTATTTAATAACTTGTTTTTTTTATTTTCAGGTACGTTGACAAAAATTTAAAAGATCTTCATGAGCACTCCTACTGGTGCGTACTAGATGTTATCTATGTTGTTATTAGTTAATAGCTGCAGTAATCTCACCGGAAGGAATAATTTATACTTCAAGTGAATTAAATTTCACTGAGAAATGTTCGCGTGTTTGATGTTTATTGAATTGCCTATCACTTACTATTTATATTCTAGCAAGGTGGTCTCCTAAGGTATATATGATATAATTGAATCCCAAGATATATTTCTATATTCGTTTGCTACGATTTTTAAGCAAAATAACACTAGAGAACTTTTTATTTTAATAAGTCGGGTTATTTTAAGGCGTCCTAGAATGTATATTGCCAACGTTGTAAGTTTTATTTTCAGTTCACATCCAGCTAGTGATTAGAAAATGTGCAACAATATTTCTGATGTTTATATGTTTACATTAACCTTGGCAACAAGCTAACTATTCAATGAATCAGAAAAGTCGAATGTTTGCATGTTACATTTAACATTACACTTCTGAATATATATTACTTTTAAGTGAATTTCGTGTCCACGACTGTAAACATTCGCGCATGCGTGCTCGAGTTGGGCTGCGCCCGCGCCGCCTCGTCTGCGCAACACCCTATATTTAACCTCTCAAGGGTTTCCTGCTCGAAAGTTTATTAATTTATTTATATAAATATATATGTTAACCGTTTGTTTACGCACTCACCACGTGGCGAGGCGAATGAACTCTGTAAAAAAAGTGTATTTTATTTGAAATTCACTGAATAGTGTGTTTTTGATTTTCTAAATGGTTGATTTTATTTTAAAACTTTAGCGATACCGACACGTTCCTTAACTTTAGTCTTATCGTATTAATTATTTTATATTTTCTTTGTTTTTATTTATGGTCTTCCTTACTTATATACTCATATTATTTTTTTCAACGCTGATAAAGACGTGAGTAATTAAAACTCGATCTAGATTAGTCTTATGTTTGTAAAAACGCGGGTTTTCATGCATTTTTGATTCGCATGTAATCGTTACTTTTAGCATAGCTTTTAGTAACACTTACTTATTTGATGGTTGGTACTCCAACAAAGCAACACTACAGCTACTTGAGAGAATAGACGACGTTCTTAAACAATAAATATTATTAACCGCGCAATGCTTGGTCTATTATGTATACTGGGTAATTAAACAAGTTATTTAAACCTATGACATTTTAATAACCATATTTAAAGTGCAGTTTACTTTCTCAACAATGTTGTGACTCTCTTAAGGAAAGCCAAGTTATCCCTTATCGATGAGCATGTAGGAAAAGCAATCATTGTATAATTTAGAGCCGCGTCAAGGGATTTGATGGCTCACCGGTTTGCACGTACTACTTTCCATTTAATAGATGTGACTAACCTGTTAAACTTGTCATCCTTGTCGTGCTCGACCTCGATCTTGTACTGTATAGGATCAAAATTGTTTATTCTGCAAAACAAATAACACTAATTGAATTAGCTCATCAAGAGTAGGCACTGTGAATATCAAGGCAGTGATAGCATAGGCGACCGTCTCGGGTTCGATTCTCGTGTTGGATCAAATGTTTGTATGGGCTACACATATATGTTTCGGAATTCGTCTAGTACTTTTAGTACAAGCCCTGCTAAATTTGGGACTAGATGACGGGTCTTGTTTGTCCTAAATATTAATATTATTAAGTACCAAGAAACAAATTCAAACGAAATAGTATTTAATTGATTTCTAACTAAATACTGCCCACATCATTGTATGATTCTCTTCTCCTCCGCTGACCGCATGTAATAATTCACTTGTCTTTTTTATTGTCACGTCCTCACCACATATCAAATAAATGACGCTGTATTTTAAATATGAAGTCTATTGTAATCGAAATAAAGTATATTTCGAAATGAACTTCAAAAGTAATTATAATTATAGCACTGTTATTTATGGTATTCATATTTTGTAAAGGATACATTCGTGTTCCGTAATATTCCATTGTTCTTTTGTTGACCGTGTAATTTGGATGTAGCAGTTTCACTTTTTCATTTATGTTGTATACGAACCGTTGAAAGTTAGACGGATTGGTATTTAATTTGAACTTCAACTTTCAACAATGGTAGATATAGAGTGGATGTTTCAATAAATTACATAAAGCATTAATTTTATTTAACATACTTATTGGACGCTCTAAAAAATGCAAAAAAAAAAGAAATAGAGATGGTGGGTATTTACCATGACATGGATAATATTTAAATTAATGGATAATATTGGATTTAGAGGAGGCCTCCTCTAAATCTTTGCACATTTTTCAAGAAAAGGGGCTATACAAAATAAGATAAAAATAACTTTACTAACATCTTCTCAAAAATAAATACTAATAAAACTAACAAATAACTTTAAATTATAAGTACTAAACTACATATTATTATTATATATTCAAGGCATCTGTATGCTTCACATATTCAACTACTTGTGTTTAGTTTTATGTGATCAGCGAACAAAACAAGAAATATAGAACAACGGTTTTAACTGAGCTGATAATAAAACTCAAAACCTTAAGATTGCTAATCTTAATGCACACTGATGATACTAGCACTTGCTATTAAATACCATTTATATATTAAAAAAACTATCAGTGGCGTTGTATTTTCAGTACTCACTTATTATATAGAGTATAAAAAACTTTATTTACTAACTGCCTCGTTGGTCTAGTGGATAGCGTATGTGACTGCTAATCAAGAGATCTCGGGTTCAAATCCCGGGTCGGGCCAAAAAAATTACGTGTTTTTGGGTTTTTCTTAGGAAATTTCTAATAGCCGCCCGGAGTTTGAAAGTTTGGCGGTGTTTCACGCCCGTGCCTCGTAGAGCACGTAAAGCCATCGGTCCCGGTTGTCATGAACATCTATGGCAATCGATGTTGGGAAGTCAGTGCCCTCAAATTTACTGACAACTAGTTCAACCTACGAATTTCAGTTCTCCCTTAGGGTTTCGGAGGTCAGATGCCGGTTGCTCCGTGGAAAAACTGATATTCAGGTAAAACCGGTTGAACTAGTAGCCGACCCCAAATAATATTGGGAATAGGGCTAGGAAAAAGACTGGAGTATAAATAGACCTTTGATGTATAAAAATAATTTTATATTTCAACGGTTGAAAATATAAACAAAATTGAAAAGCAAACATTTTTTCTCATACGAACTTTCTAGAATACGTCGAAGCCAAAAGGAATTATTATAGTATTGGCAGTCTATGTATGTTCGAAAATTCTACCGTATCACCTAAACCACTAAACTGAATGTAATAAAAGCTGTCAATAGGTTCATAACAGCCCGGTGACAAAGACTATAATTGTAAATTTCATCAAACGTATAACGTAGGCAGGTTGTAGCTATGTAACTTTTTTTTTTTTGTTTGGTTTTAAAATACTATAGCAAGAACTTCATTTAAGAACTATTTCAAAGGTAGTGAAGCCACGCTGATTTGAGCACGATCGGGCCGACTCGACCGGAACGATACTACTGTCTCATAGAAGACCACTCGTTTGTGAGTACGAGACCGGAGACCCAATGCTGCAAAAGCATCTCAATAGCACGCCATGGTGTGGGTCACCATGCTGCATTGTAATGATTCACAATGGATGGTGGCCCCTGAGTCCTAAATTCTACTCATGCCTTCCATCAGGCAGAGTAGAGTCACTTTGCTAGGCTTAAAAAAAACATTCGGTAGATAGATAGTATCTATGCTTATAAAACTCGTTTCAAAACTGGTATTTATAAAATGAATGTTGACACTTAATTCGCAAACTGACACCAAGATCCGGTATTTTTTTTACATTCTATTTGTAGACAAATATTGACGTAAATGGTTGTAATGTTTTAATCCCATTACAACCTATTAGGACCTTGGTTGTCAATCATTAATATTACAACTGCACCTAAATCCACTATCATGCTTGTACGGTTTTGTTTTAACTCTAAATAAAAAAAAAGCGGCCAGGTGCGAGTCGGACTCGCCCATGAAGGGTTCCGTAGCATCATATAAAAGTTTTTGTAGTTCGTTGTAACTTTCATCAATGTTTTAATAATAGTGCTTTGATTGAAAGAAATGTAAATTACGGTTTATGATTTATGACGTTTTATAAAAAAACTACTTACTAGATCTCGTTCAAACCAATTTTCGTTGGAAGTTTGCATGGTAATGTACATCATATATTTTTTTTAGTTTTATCACTCTCTTATTTTAGAAGTTACAGGGGGGGACCAACATTTTACCACTTTGGAAGTGTCTCTCGTGCAAACTATTCAGTTTAGAAAAAAATGATATTAGAAATCTCAATATCATTTTTGAAGACCTATCCATAGATACCCCACACGTATGGCTTGGATGAAAAAAAAATTTTTGAGTTTCAGTTCTAAGTATGGGGACCCCCAAAATTTATTGTTTTTTTTCTATTTTTGTGTAAAAATATTAAAGCGGTTCACAGAATACATCTACTGACCAAATTTCAACATTATAGCTCTTATGGTTTCAGAAAAAAGTGGCTGTGACATACGGACGGACAGACAGACATTATGACGAATCTATAAGGGTTCCGTTTTTTGCCATTTGGCAACGGAACCCTAATAAAATATAACCACGGCACTTTAAATTTTGAGGTATGGAAATAAGTGGAGCAGAAATCTATTTGATAATTAGAGACAAAATCCTTGCCTTTATTGATCCCAAGATTATAATAGGTCGGCTACTCGTTTGGGTACGGACGTGAATTGTAAGAATACCCAATAACTGTTCGATTTGGGATTTGAACACGCTACCTTTTCATCAACAGTCGCATACGCTAACCGCTAATCCAACGGCAGAAGTCAAAACTAGATCTTTTTTACAACATTTGATTTAATGATATTGGTACTGATTCTGTTGTTATTGTATCACTAATCTAAAGTTTGTTTGAAACTATCTGCTATTCTCTTATTTTATTAAAGTAATTTTCAAAATGCTATTGTTGTATGTATGTATGTATACCTATATGTCAATCTTAGTGTGAGATATTTTTTGTCAATTTTAGTAAATCCTTGACATTTAGACCATCGTTTGATGAAGCTCATTTTTGGTGATTTTTAGCAAATTTTCGAGCAAAAGAATTAGCACCATTATCAGTATTTTTCATATAAAAAGTATTTGTAGAATGTTGCATTTACCCGATATTTCCCAGTACATTTAGCATCTAAACCGCGACATTTCGCACCCTTGTGCTCTTTATAGCTAATCAGTGTCAAATAATCTAACATATACTAGAACGATACAAACTATTCTCCAACCGAAAATACTCCGTAAGTATCGTTTAAATAGGATTGAAAATTAGTTTGATGATATAAGACGATAAAATAGTATTTAGCTGTCTGCACGAAGTACTTCGTGACCGTATTTTCCTATTGTTGAATGTTACACATTGCCACAGCGTCTAAGCAACAAAGTAAAGTCAAAGCGCTGTGGAATGGAGTGTAATACTAATATTATGAATTCGAAAGTAACAATCTGTCTGTTTTTTATGCTTTCACAGCCGCCTCAATTTTCGTAAAATTGGGTCTGGTGATATTTTGTTGAGTGAGGACATAGGCTACTTTTCTTTAGCTTTTGATCAGCAAAAGCTAGTACTGTACAAGCAAATAATTACCCCTGTGATTTTGAGAACTGCAGTATAAACGATTATATTATGCAGCCTGCCAACATAGATATTTCAAAGTTATGTGATCTAAAGTTGAGTTATGTACTAGTACCTATTTTAGCCTTATTTCACCTTTGATTCACCTGACCAGCCGCTAGCCCTAATTTATTAAAACAGTATAACATGAATTCTAACATAAACATAACAATCAGTTGTCCTATTTTAAAGCTTGCTGTTAATTGCATGCAATAAATTTTCAAGCAAAAAAATAATTGAAAAGCAAAACTGAACCTAAATAGTTGAAATCATCGGCGGTGTCTACATTTTCCAAAATCAGATTAAAAAGTTACGCAATACGCATATAAATAAAAACTCGCGAAAAAAACTATAAGCTAACTTTTTTTTACGAAGAACCTCATTATTATTGATTAGTTTTTTCCGCTGATGTATTTCTTAGCATTGCGTAGATCATAAATGATACTGATAGATACTCATGAATCACGGTACACGTCAATGACCTCACAATGGTTACCATCAAAGTTGGTGCCAGAGTGGTTCACGATGTATCGCACCAAGGACAGAACTCGGAATAAAATATATTTATATTACGTTGGTGAGAATAAATTTCTAAAGTAGAACTTGGTTATAGTATTTAATAATAAGCTTAGAATCTTAACAAGAACTTCAAAGCAAATTTAATCAAAATATACATCTTCAAACACTAATATTAATCGAATTAATCGCCAATCATGTGAAAAAAAATCGATTTACTATTTCTTAACCAACCAAAGCGTACCCATAATTCGGTTGACGTAACACACCGATCGGCGCGAGCGCAATTGCTTCGATAGTGTAATCTGGGGAAACAGTTAAATCAATGTACCGTTAAAATATCGGAAGTTAGTATAAACAGTGTTGGTTTTGCGCTACAGACGGTAACTGCCTTACACTCGAATTCACTTCGAAAAATGTACAGCTTGTTGTTCTAATGCGTAGAAATTTTAATATTCACATTGTACGTGACCGTAATAATAACATACTCATTATTTTTTATTGCAATTCAAATTTGTAGCAGTCTTAAAAAAGACCCATATGTTGTTTTAAATTTGCACGTAGTCATATAACCATTTTCTAAAACATTTTACCGCAGTTTGCTCAACAAGTGCTACTTCAAAGTGTAGCGACTGTTTAAAATGTGTGCTTACCTGACCTGTGATGCCTTTGACTTGACACTCAAAAGCGCCCGACGAAAGGTGTTCTTACATTAAGAGGTATTCCTATAGTTTTTTATTATTTACAAAAACGAGCTAGAGGACTTGAGTAAAATTTATATTTTATTTAAAAAGAACCGACAATGATGACTGTTTTTTAGCCTTTCATGTGACAAACCTTAATACTGAATATTTGTCTCAGCTTAGAGTCGTTTAATGTTCTGTAAGATAGATTATTTTCTTATTCAGATAACTTTAAAGTATCCATTTTAAATCCAAGTATAGTTACAGCCTGTATACTGTAAATATAATACATATTTAAATAAATACAAATAATTAAAATTGGGGTGTAAAAATGTTAGTAAAAAAACAGTTTTTTTTACTAAATGCATATCAAAGTATATACGGTACCCACAACGAAATTTTTTTTTAATTGTCTGTTTGTTCCGGTTAATCTCTGAAACGGCTAGACCGATTTCACTGGCAGAAAGCTGATGATCTAAGGAGTAACTTAGGCTAATTTTTGTTAGACTAGCTTCACTCCGCGATTGTGATTTACAACAATACTGCGGGTAACACCGCAGGTCTCAGCCAGTGTTTTATAATCAATTACTTTAGAGTTGTTTGCGCTCCTCTGACAATATAATTAACGATCTATATTACAGTTTATCTCACAGCGATCGGTTAATCGAAAACCAGGCAGTTAATTTACGTAGCTTACAGTTTATAGTTAATGCGTAAACTGAAGTAATTACACTGCAATGACTTGTTTTTCTCAGGTCCGCGACTAATTGTACCGGATTCACCCTTAAAACCTTGTATAATTGCACTGCTCTATTTTAACAAATACTGCGTTGCAGTTTCAACATTTCACGTGCTACTAACATTAGCCTTGCAACAGTTATTATTATCAAATTAAATTTTTGATGACTAAATATCTTTAAATAGCAATTGTTCTATGTTTCTTTATTTATATTATATATATAAATAGATAAATATGTTATTCGGCTCTAATAATTTCGCTGAAATGTGATATTTGACGGTTTTCGGGGGTGAAAATACGATCTAGGTTAGTTTTATCTTTGGAATAACGCGAGCTTTCGCGTTTTCATGGGTTTTTCTTTCGAAGTAATCTAAGCATTGCTTGCGACATCTACACTTCTCTATCAGTAACACTTACTTGGTTAGTGGTTGGTACTCCAACACACCAATACTACAGCTACTTGAGATAGTAAATGGCGTTGTTAAATAGGGAAAACGCGTGTTATGTAATAAATAGTAGTAACCGAGCTAGTAAGCTCGGTCGCCTAGGTACTATATAATAAATATAATCAATCCATGTTTTGAAACTAATCTGTTAACGGTGTCAGTCATCAATTCACGAACAGCCAATTTCCGTATAACTAAAAATATTTTTAAAAATAACAATCTGATAATATTTATGAGCTGTTTGATCGTACACGTAATATTATTTGGCAAATTCAAAAGTGATAAACGGATATCGGTATTAAAATTGTAATGAGCAAACGCGTAAACAAAGTTGAATATCGAAATTTACGATCAAATTAAATTATGATGTTTATATTGAAGCACAACAAATGAAGCTGTAAGTTATAATGGGCTTTGATGACTATTAAGTCGAGATCTGCCTACGCTGATTTTACTTCTCTAATTTATAGATAGTTTAGAGTGTCAGATGAAATATTTATTCAAAGAAAACATAATCTTCTTAGAGTATACAAAACAGAAACCTAATGTTTCGATGAAGGTGGTTTCTCATTGGATTAAGTAACTAAAGATCGGAAACTCGCCGTAAAAGGTAAAAGGTACAACATCTGACGCACTTATCCGACCCACTTTCCATCATTGAGCTGTCCAAGCTATAAGCCTTTTACGGATAATACAACCTATTACAGCGATGCGTCCTACTTTTCAAAACATTTCAATGAATGATTTAGAAATATATTTCTCTTTTATAAATGTGCTTATCCTTACTCGTTAATCTTAATTGAAACATCGATGTTGACGAGTGTAAATTACCGTCATGTTAACTGGCAACTCTAACGTCTATTCGAAGTTCATATGATTTTTAGTGAATGCAATTCATAACAACATTATAAATTTGAAAGTAGCCCCGTCTGTCTGTCTCACAGATCATAGAAATACAGATGATCTGTGGTCTGTCTATTACCCCTTCACGGCTAAACCACTACACCATTTAAACTGACATATACGCGGATGGTCAGTGGATTAAAGCTAGTAGATGGTATACCTTGAATTAAAAGAAGAAAATGTATATTTACAGATACTCATGAAGTATGTGAATAGTTCCCTTCTTATATTTTTCTAGTCTAATAATCTATAAAATGGATAATAATGAACATACTAAAAAAAGTTTTATACAGGTAGTAAAAAAAATTAAAATCTCCTGTATTTTCCTTTTTTTTACACGGTAAAATATTACAAATTCAATGCAAAATAATCTGAATGAATAAAGAATGTTATTTATGTTGCGAGACGAATTGACGAAGAAAAGAAAGTTATTTCTATTAAATTTATTTGGCCATAACCAAATAGAGCCATAACGACAGACGACCATTTACGTATAAAACGCATTTAACAATTTATTTTAGGCGATATTTTTCTTTCTTCTAATGCGTGACCTATATGAAATCTAAGCATTTAAAGAGATCATGTCTTTACAACTCACGACTTGTCACAAGTCAGGCAGTATACTCGCTATACCAGCTGTTAATAGTACCAAACACTACAAAGCATGCGAATTATATACAGCGATGATATTCCTATGAGTATTCATAGTCATGGATAGTACATGTACTGAGACTTTGGCCACTTACTAATGTATAGTCCCGTTACTGTAACCCCGTCACCGAAAATATATTTTTAAGTTATGCCATGTCAGTTTATGTTTAGCATCTTATCAAACGCGATGCGCTTGTGGCTGGATCAGTCGGACGTCTCGAACTGTCGCTACGGATTGATAGCGTAGATTAGCTTTCTATTATACCTTGCAGTACTACTTACTGACGGTGCACCACGCCTTACTATGGATAAATTACACTCTTATTAAACTGAGTAAACATACACTGAAAGCAAGCAATCTAGCTTATATTTATCATCGTAAAGCATCCCACCAATATTATGTATTTCGTTTTCATTATCAAATTCGAGTATCTAAATACGCTTGTTATCAAAAATTTCATGTAACAATAGTTTCTGTCTGTGAGTAACGGATCATAAAAATACGTAGTGTCACCACCCCTATTCAACCCATGAGTGTCGGAAGAGACGACCACTACAAACTACCCAGCATAACATCACTATCTTCTCCATATTAATGACATTTTTGAATCGAGCAAAGTGTCATTCATTTAATGTTTGGAAAGTGCCTGGAAAGGCAGGCCTACTTGAACTATAAGCATTTTGATTTTGATAATAAAAATAACCGAAACCTTGAAACAAACCCTTTACCAACCCGTCTAGTCTACCTGACATAGTAGGTGAAAATCTCCTTCTGAAGGAGAGACTTTTGTCCGGTAGTGAAACGTAAAACGTTGTTGAAGATGAGAATTGATTTTATTGTTCACATGATAATTAAACCTCATTGAGAATTCAGAACACAAAAGATTTTACTCAATGACTAGATCATCCGGTAAAGCACGTGGCGGTTGTTATGTATTTTTACATGTTCCAAGTATCGAATGAACTCAATAGTTAAGACAGTGTTAGGTACCGAAGTGATAATTTAAACCACTATTTTGTCACTAATAGACAGATCAAAGACTTCGTTAATGGCACTCTAAGTATTTTCTAATCGTGCTGCAACATTGCAAAAACAATTATTATCTCACACAGTTTCTCTAGAAACCCTCTCCACACACCTGGTTACCCTTGTCAGAACATACATCAATCAGACTTCACATTGCACCAATTGCTGCATCAAGTATAACTTGCAACGGCTACTAAGACGAAATTCTTGTTCGACTTTAAACTCTAAATGAGTTTCATAAGGTACATATTGCTTATTGAGGCGGAGTATTTCTTTGAGGAACAAATCACTATTAGCACGTGGGGATAGTTGAGCTCTCCTTACTTGTAGCGCCTACTTAGTTTGTAATGTCGTACTTTATCAAAGGGATTAGTTAGTTGCAATTTCATGTTGTAACGTTCGTATACACAAGGGAAAGGCTGATGGTAATTGAATTTGAAAATGTAAGGTACATTTATTCTCTTAGTAAATGGTTTAGATAGATATGTACTTATTGAAGGCAGACATAATACTTCAAAACTGGCAACGTTTAGGTTTAACGAAATTATTCCCATAGAGGAGAGACCGAATATCTGTATCAAAGTTATGGCATCATAGATTCTTTAAAAACATTCGGTCCATAAGTAGGTGGTAAAGTTTGCTGATCCTTTGTCAAAGTCACTTTAATATAGATCTTAGTCTTTTGAGTTGTCGCGTTGACGATTTGACCAGGGCTATCTTTGGCTTAACACTTTTATAATCTTCTGGGAGTATCTCGTGGTAGTACGTATTCTGGTAGTACGTCTCCCAGAGTGAGTCTTAGGAAATACTGGCACCTTCTAGCTGTAAAGTCCGACGTGTAAAAATATCTATAAAAAATTTAATTACAAAAATAAAATCGTTTATCATTTATGTGTTTGTAAATCCTTTTTTTCCGTCATAAACCTTTTAAAGGAGGAGGACGTCTTATACTGAGATGACTTCAATTTTGAACGAACTGCGTTTTAAAATCAACAACATTTTAAATACATCGTCTAGGTAAAACGTAGACCTCAGTGACCATCTTAGTCACGATGTGTCTATCCTTAATCCATAGGTAGTGGAAATGAAGACATTAAGATTCTTGCCCATTTTGGGCATCGTCTGTAGGTATCTCGCGTTCAACATAAATATTCAATTGGGTTGTTTATGTAGTCCTCTACCACAAAGTAGAAAAGCAGAAATTCTAATAAGTAATCCCTATCAAAGACTTGCTAAAAAGACAAAGCAAAGCTAAAACTTCAAACTAAAAATCTGTATTTTCCTAATTCATTACAGTGGTGTGAACACTGATCAGATATGTTGCAACTGTATTCTGGCATCGCAACCTATTTAAATTTGTAGTGCCACGCTCATTTCGCTCTCGGCTCGACCGGGGCAGTACTAGTCAGACAGAAGATGAACCTAAAATGACAGCATTCGTGCTATCATACTTCATTGGTGAGTGTAAGATCGGAGACCCAATGATGCAGAAGTATCTTACTAGGCCGCCATTGTGTGAGTCACCATGATACAGTGTCTGCACTTACAATGAGGATGGTAAGGAGTAGGGGCCTTCTGGATTCTACTCCTGTTTTTTTATAAATACATGTAAATAGTGTTGTGACGACTTCCACATACAGCGCAAGCGAAATACTTAGAACAGCGCCATCTACCAAAGGAACACTGAACCACGAAGAAAAACACGGAATTAACTATACGGAGTAACTAATAATCCTGAATTGCGATAGAGAAATTCTCGCACCGATTAGCATATATACAACATCGCAACAACAACTGTTGGGCAGTAGCCCTCCAGTTTGATCACCTCGCCTGGTCTGAGGATCCTCCGTTTGTGTTGGAGGAACACGACACCCGTTCCTCCACAGTATATAATATATATTATATATATTTATACCTGCTCAAAACATTTGTTTGTAAAAATCTTAATGCTTATATTATTGGTATATATATACATCATCATCATCATCATCAGCCTATCGCAGTCCACTGCTGGACATAGGCCTCTCCAATTGCACGCCTGCATACTATACACACACATAGATCCAAGTTAAAGACATTCGTTATTCTAGAACTGTTATTAGAAGTACTACACAGGAATAGCAACTGAACATTTAAAGGCCGAATAACTTGAACCGCCAAAGCCCATTGGCCCGTGACATTTCACGCGACCTGGCTCTATAGACAGGCCGTGCCGCACTAACTACTCGCGCCCAGACAGGATAATGAATCTTCTGTCTGTTACCTGTACAGTGATTAAACTCCGTGGGATTTCACGACGCCATATGGTCTCTAAGGTTAACATTGCTAACGTTCAATGTTGAATAAAGTTATAGCAACTTAATGCTTTATTTGTTTAAAAATTTTCTTTACTTCTACTATTTTCTGTTATGAGAAATCGATAACACCGTACATTACTGAGGTTTATGGTTATATCAAATATAGTGCAACGTTGGTGTTCCCAACAATTGAAAACATGGTCTTTTAGCAAGGGATCGGTTGTCCTTACCGTCCTGTAGACTTGTATACATTCCTGCAATATGTATATCCATTTATTTATTTATACATTTTACCTCTTTGTTCTGTATTTCTAGAAACTCAAACAATGTTTAGAATAATGTGGAAACAAAATTTTAAATATGTATCTCTCGTAATATTATTATACAGTCTATAATAGAAAAACTTGATAAATAAACAACTGACTATCAAATACGTTTCGAAGTTTAAATTTTTTGGCGCCATCATAAGTCAAATATCCAGACATAAATAATGTACCTACCATAAACAAATGAAATCGTGGTGTAGTTGGCGCCGAATTCTTTCATCTCCTATAGCTTTTTGAATCATCGTTCCTTTACGAAATCGACAATAAGTATATATGAATACTAGCTGATACCCGCGGCTCTGCTCGCGTCTTAGGAAAAAAAGTGTGTTTGCAAATTCTCAGACTTACTCGATATGTGCACAAAATTTCATACAATCGGTCCAGTTGTTTCGCAGGAGTTTGGTAACAAATACCGTGACAGGAGAAATTTAGATTTTAGATTATTTGTTAGTACAAAAAATCTAAAATATAGTATAATATACAGTATTTTATTACTGAATGACGGTAGACAGTTTTTATTGAATTTAAAAATCAATTGTTTGCTTTTTACAATTTTAATGTTTTGTATCATAGAAGAAACTCAAAACACTTTTAGAATAATTTGATGTTACACTTTTTGTAAATTACTTAACAATGTTGCCGCATGAACATCTAGATCTAGAGTAGTGTGGCTTATTATGAGTTCAAATAATTTCCAGGCAAAGGAAACCAGCATAATATTAAAAAAAAAAAAGGTTTTTCGTACTTGCATTTAAATTTGTTACCTGCTTGACGGATATTAAGGTTATTTGTTTCATTAAAACTGTCTTGTCTTTTTTTATTGTTACACTAACTTTATCAATTTAAATCTCAGAAATTTGCTAATTTACGTTGCCTGTTGGCAACCCCGCTAATATGAATCAACGTGTCACTCTTGCTACCTGGACGTTTGCCAAAAACACGGTAAGAAAAAAAAAACAACCTTGGAAATGATTCCTGATGGACGCCCCCCATATCCACTGAGCTAATTAAAAGCGGACTTTATTAATGAGCTGCATACTTGGTTTATTTACATGTAAATTCCGCGGCATCTGTTCGTAATTAAATTTAAAATCTTTCAAATATCATCGAATAATAATAGGAAACTAATACAGTAAGTAAAAAAACTAACCTAAAATAAAGTGAACCTAAATATTATTATATACAATCATTCATACAGCCGATAACCGTTGGAGTAAACGAGATCTTGAGTAGAGATCGCGTCTCGGCCAACGTAGTGTAGAACATCCACAGGCCAGGTGGAATGATATTTGTGCAAAACGGATGACAGGACCTGCATGCGAGAAGCCGAGAATCTAAAACCAAGGAACGTGATTTTGGAGAGGCCTTTGTCTGGCAGAGGACTGCAATAGGCTGATCATGTCATGTGATTCAAAAATTACTTCTAGGGATTAGAATTTTTCTCTGTCATTATTCCGCGTCGTGAGCACGTGAGCATCCATCGTAATCAATTTTGTGCCATATGAATATTTATAAATAAAATGCTGTTAGTTTATTTACCTCTCTTTTACGGTACCTTTATTATGAGTTAGATTAAGCAATCATACCGGATACTTCACTTATACCAATGATATTACGTGACATTGTAGCTTAGTAAGTTAATTCTTGCTAACAAAGTAGGAATCTTACTCATAAAGTGAGGAAAAGAAGCATGTCTATTATAATAAAATACTAAATAGTCGTCTAGACGAATAAATGCTTATGTAAATAGTGTCTATAAACTTTCTAGTTAGTAAAACATCTTCTAGGAAGCTGCATAAGTCAAGTTTTTATATACATGGTGTTTAATGGGTGTTTAATGGTGGTTAAAAATAATGTAGTTTTTTCTTGCGTAACACTAATCTCATAAACATTACGCATGGTAACAAGAACCTGAGGTCATTGCTCTTTTATACGACTTGCAGATGAAACAAATGCCTGTGACAGAACCATCTGTCACTGTTTCATTACATTGCGCGCTTTTATTAAAGTGGCCGGTTGATTAATGACAGCAAAATATTGCCTAATTCGACATGCAGTACATGCCTAACGCTTGTTACTCTTATACCAGTACTATAACAAATAAGTATGAGACCCACGCGTCATGATGAATTGACAGTAAGAAATTCATCGTCGGTCGTTTTGTAAGCTCGATTTCCGAACCATTTGCCTGCCCTCCCGAGTGCCCGTAGATTCCTTTAAAAGAAACATTGCAAAAATTTGAAAGAGGTATCTAAAATAGAGTAATACCTTTTGAACGTGAAGAGCACTGGAAATCTTTATACACGTAACCGACTAAAGTTCAATCGAGCCGTGCCAAAATGTTGAACTAATTTTGGCAGTGCCTTTGAACACTTGCGACACTTTTCCAGTAATTAATAATAACTTATATACAAACAGAAAACTTTTGCGTAACTATTTATGGCTGAAAGTATCAGTACTATGTTTTCACCTAATATACCAACTCAACTTTTCTCCTATGTCGTTTTTCGTGTGACCTGGGATAAATGCGTTCCTGTTTCGTTAAAATGTTAAGTAAATTAATAATTCCTAACTATTGAGAGTTGTAAGAATGGCTCTAAGCTGAAATGCTATTGCCGTGTGCAATTATACGTATTATATATTGAACGTAATAAGCGGTCTTATTGCACCTAACCCAGCACATCGTGTACTCCATCGAGAAATCCTCACTAGGTCTCAAGAACATTTCCAAAGGTTATTTTTATTTTCGTCCTTGAATATGGCAAACAAAGCCGATAACACAAGCTACATACGCCATTGACCCTCTACGAAAGTTCACCTTACGTAAGACTGTTTACGTAACATCGCCTACGACAACATATTACTGTTTTTATTGCCTCCGTTGCGGGCATAATACCGAAAAATCGTCCGATTACTCACGTCACGGTGTCCGGATAACACTATTTTGTCCGATTACTGTAGGATTTTTTATTTTAATGACCAATAATGGTTAACTATGATAGTTTCATAGTACAAGAAGTCTTAAGAACAATAAAATGTGTGCTTACTAAGTTTTATTATTATGTGGAGAAAATGACTTTAGTTACAACTTAGTATAAGCTGCACCAACGCAATGGATTTATCGTAATAAGATTTAAGAGACCGGTGTCTTGTGTGTAGAATTAGAATAGTATAGAAGTAATAAAACTAATACATACTGTATTACTTTTATTCTTGACGATACCTTATCAACAATGTTCGAAATAATTTATAAGACGTCTCCACGTCTATCGACTTGAAACCAAAAATCACATTTACGATGAGACTAATTGAAAGATTTCCCAAAATTTTGGATCCCTTTTAAGGGCAGTTTTTAAGCGTCATAAATTAATTCTACTACATACTTAATACTATTCATAGGTACATACGTAAAATCATTACTGATTTTTTCCGGAAATAAACACATGATAAAATTTGTTTATTTTATACCTAGGTTGTTATTAAAAATAATTTTAATATTATATCTTAAACATATATTTTTATGATATACGTTAGTAATAAATTGAAAATTCAAAATGTTTTCCTCAATAGATATTTACGACCGACAAGAGAAGAGAACATTAGAACGTCTAATGGCTACCTCGTTGACAGTGATGTTCAATAATTTATATTTCGATTGACGTAACATTCTGCAAACGTCCATTAAGCTTCGGCCTCTGAAGTCTGTGCTATCATTTGAACGATTATAAGATTAAAACACCAGGATTACTGTTAATGTATATGATAGCGTTGTAAGTATCAAGTAACATACGTGTACTCTATCGCAAGCCTCCATAAAACAGTTCCGTCATGTGATGATTGGGTTTGTCATTTATTTTTTTTTGACGAATAATTAAAACTATACATTTCAAAGATGTAATGATATTTGGTTAAAATATACAGCTGTTAGTAGTAATAGCGGACCAAGCGTGCAAAAGGTACTCTACTTCGTCTGGTGGTGGTATACATGAGTAGAATCTAAGAGTTGTGGTCACAGCTTTTTAAACGGTCACATCTTTTGTGTCATTTTGGTTGTAACAAGAACGAAGCTCTTCAAAATACTATAATTATTTTAATTAGTGAACATTGTACAGTTACTACATAAACTTTGTAATAAACCGTTACATTGATTCTAGTCGACAGTTGGAGTAAAGAAACTTTTGGATGTCATTTGTGCACATGTTTAAAAGATTCGCTTATAAAGATATGTTATAATGATGTGTTATTCAAATCGTATAAACCACACCTGTTTTAATATTTTACCGAAGCAATCCTACTGATAAGATATAAATTCTGAACGACTGAAGTGGTTTATTTGTCTGTGAATATGATTCACTACGTAATTGAGCGTAAATACTCACATGTGACGTCAATGGACAATTCTCATGTACATGACTTTCGCTTTTGTAGTCTGGAATAAAGTGATAACTAAACCACAACAATTATTGACAGCCAATGTTCAAATATTTTTGTTCAACTTGTAACACTTGCCATTGAATTCCTTTAAAGGCATTTAAGGCTAATGATCTTCCCGCTATATTCACAAACACAATATAAATTAAATACCAGTAAATCAATGTTATCTTTTTGGACTTCAATGACGCAGCTTGCCCGTAGTTACACAAATGTATTACTAATTTATAGGTTCCAAATATATGCAAATTAAAGGTACCTGACAAAATACAAAAGAAGTTGAATAACTTTAATGAAATAATCTGGAAAGGTATTTGAATCTTAGTATTTTCATAGCCATATAAAATGTACAACGTCGTACAATGGAGGTAAGAGGTAATATTGTACGACAAATACACAAGAAAGCACTTGTTCACGTCTTATTATTACGATGTAATAAAATGTCCAAGCGAAATTACCGGACATGCAAACAAAGTACATTTGTTATTGTTTAGTACATTAATAATATATAAATTTCCACAATAGCATTAAATATAATCACATTAAGATTGAAATTCATTGAATTTTTGACCATAGCCAATTTTGATATGACCACTTGGCCAGAAAAAAAATTGGTAACATTAATGTTAGACCAAATGCTATACGGTTTTAACACAGTCAAAAACTGAAATTCTAGCAAACTCTGATATGACCAAATGTTTTTGGTCTATATACCCAAAAATATATACAATAGAACATAGAATCAAATAAAATAAACAAAGTTCATAAACAAAACAAAAAAGCAGGGTTGCCAAAGTTATTAATTAATAATGGATTTTTTTTAATGGCTAAAACTAATTTAATCTGATGGATTATGCAGAATAAGCTTACTCGCGGCTGGCAAGAATACGTGGTGAGCTGATTAGGGGTCGCATAGGTTTTTTTAGAGAGAAAGGAGGATATACTAAAATCTAAATCTGGATTTTATATTATTATGCTTTTCTTGTGTGTGCTTGCATAGATAAATTGTTGAAGAAATGCAATGACCTCTTGGCTCTTACTCATAGAAGTTATTCTTCACACACATTGAGAATAGCCACTCTCTATAACAATGTCTTGAAAATTTAAAAGGGCTCTATTCAGTAACTGTTTTGAATAAGGCCACAGGTGTCACCGTGACAGATGTCACTTTCCCCTTCGTTTGCGCAACTTATGAAGTGTTTTATGGATTTATCGCCGTTTCACATACGTCGGTCACGTAATGATCTAACAAACTCAAATTTGCATATAACACCATGTCATTGCTGTCGTTTATACGTTATTATGGGTTTTATTATTCAATAAAAAATGTTAAATGTTTATATCGGTATAAGTTGCTGCCCTATTACATTTACCTTCAGTGACATTTTCTTAGTTCTTTAATGACCTCATAAATGTGTCTAAATCTGAAGTATTATTATGAGCAATCAATAGGTGGTCTTAGGTCTCATTGAAAACGAGATTTCAAGAGTTGTTCGTTTAAAGATTCAACTACTGGATGTAGGCCTCTCCTCGGTAAGAAGGATAAACCACGTAGTGTGGTTTACCTACAGCGTGGTTATATTTAAAATTTTCCTTTGCTGTGATGTCATCCTGGGAAATTTTTCTTTAGTAGTCCGTTTACGATAACCATTTTTTTAGTATTTTTCTTGAATCATTTTATCATCATATTTAACATGAGAGATATAAAATATAATTTAGAATTGAGTGTTTCCAGATAATATAAAAATAAAGATCAGGAGAACGTATAAAGTCCATTATAATTCCACATGCTAAATTGCACTTTACCTAGTCAATCATGTACATGAATGATAATGTTGTGCTATTATCATTATCACTCCGGGTACTCTGTAGGGTTGAGTACATTTATAAGTGGACATGAAGCGAAATCACATAGGTACTTAGAAAATAATACAAATATAGTGCGCAATGCTAAACAACTATGATGTCCATTAGTTTCGCACGACTTTGAACACTCGAGTGTGGATCAGACGTCAGTTGTAAGCATTGCATCAATTGCCACATAACATGAACAATAATTACACGCGTCGCGGTTTGGTACAAGATAGAAGAATTGTTTTTTTTTAATTTGAGCCTAGCAAATTTACCTACTGTGCCTGTCGGAAAGCACGAATAGCAAGCTATCATTTGAGGTAGGTCTACCTGAGTACCTTTTAAATGGTTACATATATAGCAGAAAATCTTTTGGACACAATGTGGTATCACTGCATTATATTTGCATTCTTTCTTATGAAACTAGCCCCTTTGTGTTACACATTAACACGTAATACATTTTGATTAATTACTGATAACTTTTATTCTATTGTTTTCTCTGAAATATTATTCATCGTCTTGATCTGACACTTAGGACATCCTCTACCAACACAAAGATCTTCAATGTTATACATTCACTTATATCTCACACCATAGCCTGGTCTTATGAACAGTAGCTGTTAAGCGGATAATGTCAATTGCGCGGAGCCATTCCGCATTCCGTAGAATGGTCCATTTGACATTAATACAAAGATATTAATTCATCAGACTCGTTAAGTGAAGTTATGAGTGAATACAGTTATGAATGAATGGAACATGGGATGATTGAAGGTGTAGGATGAAACATCCGGACAAGATCAGACACGCTAGGCGATTTGATATTATGATTTAAATCTCTGTTTTCACTTTCTAAAGCATTTATTTTTGTTAAACTAACGTATGACCTCTGTAATGAGATATTTATTTTAATTTACTGTTATTATTACTCAGTCGCATGTTTAATCATTATCAAAGTTAGGAATTTATTCCCTTGTCCCCAACCCGCGTTCAGCCGACGTGGAGACGTACAGCTGTAACTCTCTCCCAGGAGAAGGAGACCCGAGCAGTCATAGGACATTATGTGTAGTTGATGATACTTGTGAACAGCCAAACTCTAGTACTCAAAAAGTATGCAGTATGTATCTTAATTCCTCGTCATTGTGTACATACTTTGAAAGCTTTTAGGCAGTTACAATATATTTAAAATGTAAGTCATATTTTTAGCTGAACTTGTCAGAATTTAATTTGTAACTTTGTTTTAGATGATGTACATCGTACCTATAGAATACAAACTATTACCATCTATTTTTAAACACAGTTAACATTACCTGAGCGAAGCTATTTTCACGCAATTCTTGAATCACCGTCGACCTTCAATAAACTAAAATAAACTCGTTAATATCCGTAACATTCTCAAAGCATTATTTTACATTTATGTAAGCTGTTTTTGACAACCTGACACATACGTTGAATGAAACATGCCTAGAATAGCTCATACTTTCAATAAAGAACTTTAGAAGTTAATTTGAAGCAGTCTTTTAAATTAAACACTGCTCTCTCTTTTCATCCTTTCTCCCTCTTAGTTAGATTAACTTTATAAACATTAAGTTATGTCTTAAAGAAAAATCACATTAAGCTATACCTATCTAGTGTCTCATCATAGTCATGAGGCCACTCCTGTCCGCTACGTTGATATTTCTACTTACAATGATGTACTTATAGCTAGTTGAATGATCTAGACGTTTGTAAGATTTTATTGCATCGAAATGTAAATCTTTGGCTGATAGTACGCCACAGACACTCGTATTGATAAGATAGAGCACTGGAAATACAAAACAAGCTGCTAATCCTGATTTATATATAGCATTCAATGTATCGATGAAAGCCACGATGTGAGTGCGTGTATTTCTGTGGCTATTCATTATGAAGTTTCCGTCAAAATATTTTAATTCAGTTCAAGTCGGTTGATATAGAAATTAACATAAATCACATTACGATCGGCTATTATGGTTAATATAAATGAACCTGATTGTACTTACATGCATAGTAATTTAAGTACAATAAATGTCTATATAAGTTGCCTAACTCCAGACTGCAATCAACAATTACCAATTAGCAGAGTTCAACGAGACTGCCCTTTGTGTGTCTCAACCATTTCTGTGAATACGCAACACCATAGTTTCGGTTACAACATGAAATCGGTTCATTTAATTACATACAGTAAAAATATAATTTAGCGAATGAGTTCAAATATTTTAGATAAACTGCCTGACATTTTAACTGATCATAAAATTTGTTATATTACTGGTCATTGCAGTACTTAGACATTAACACTTTAAGTTCTAACAATTTTTTTAACATACATCTTATCGTTAGCAATGATGAAGTGTGCTTTAGAATTAAATTTGAACCACCAGGGTCAAAGTAAATAAATTTTTGTACTATCAAAATAAAATTGGCCAAGTGCGAGTCATGCCACGCATAGAATAGTGTTTCGTATTTTCTATAGTGATACGTGTATGTAATGTGGCGTTCAATAGATAATAATTATGTTTACTTAGTACTATATAGACATAAAAACACATTTACATACAAAGTTTCATCTTTCTAGCGGTAACCGTTTGAACGGTAAGTCGAAGACGGATGAATATGATGAAAATGGTAGTACGCCAAAGTAAGGATTCCGAGTCATTAACTACGGAAACCCTAATGTGCACGATTATTTTAAGACAGTGGCTTTGATGAAAATGAACAGTACAGAAAATGTAAAAATGAAATTTAACAGAGCTCATATTTTTCAGCATTAGGGAGTCTAATCAGAAAGAAGATATATGTTTGTGACGGAATTGTCATAGATAAATCATATTTATTGATTTATAGTGATTAATTGACTTATTTTATTATCATTTACAAGTAAACGTGTAGGTATATGATGTTAATCCGAGTCGTTAATCCCGTGATTGTTGTAAGAGCTGATTATGGAGAGCCTTGACACAAACCCTTTACCGATCTCCCCGATTTACTAACATAATTTGGAAAATGAATACCTTTTTTCTATTGAGAAGCTAATGTCCAGTAATGGTCTATTACTAAATGGTCTAAATTGTAAAATAAATAGTCTATTAAATATAGTATTAAATGATTGTTTTTTTATTTATTTATTTTAAGCAAAACAAGTATTACATCGTACAAAAATATCAATATAACTTGATAACATAACGTTTGAATCCAGTACATACATAACTAATATGTGTCCACAATTTTTACTCTTCTTGCTAATACGAGTAGTGCAGTTAATTATTAATTAGTCCTTTATGGTTAACTTGCAAGCAATATTTTTCCAAAGTAATACGATTAATGCTAATTTATACATTCTTCTTTGTTTCAGGTCTGTATCAGAGAAACATAAGTCTACAAGCATTTATGAGTGAGAATTTTTAGACTTTTTATTACTGCAAATTACTTTAGTAGGTATTTCATGAAGTAATGATCTCTTTTACGGTTCCAATAGCCTCAGACATCTGTATCAAGCTGGTACCCGGTAATCATTGCAAATAGTAATGTGGTATAAGCTCTCGACACGCCGCCTGTTACTGCGCCAAGTGTTGCGGGTTCAAAGCCTACACGGGATAACACTTTATGTGATCCACATTTTTTTTTTGCATTTTTTCAACATAATATAACACTGCATGTGACACCGGATAGTATTCCTAATGCGGGAGTGCATTTGCGCTATAAACCACATATCTATCTGGTCTAGTACAATTAGGCTAAACCTATTCGTATTTTCAAGGTAGACGACAGTACTATACATCTATGTTTTTTATTTTATTTATTTATCTATTACATCAACTAAACTACCATTGCCAAAGTGTTATGGTAAATTCCTATCTAACGTGTGGCTATAGCTTTTTAAACTTAAATACATATGTGTATCTACGGAGATACACATATATGTTACCCGAATAATTGTGTCGATTATTTTACGTCTTCATTATCGTTGTTTAATCTAGTTCCTGAAAATCTTGTTTCTTACCTTTTCAGTGTCGTTTTTTTGTCGAAGTTGGGTTTTATTTAAGTATAACTTTTTTGTTTATGTCTAAGAACCTAAGAATCATAATCAACAAGCACATTGCTAGTTTTTTTTTTTTGCACTATTTACCAATGGTAACCACCATTACCACCCATTTAATTTTCCAATCACTTAAATGTGTTTTTATGGATTTGAATATTGTTTTAGTATTATAAGTAAGTACTGTGAGTACGGAAAGGATTATCTTATAATATATATAAATCTCGTGTCACAATGTTTGTCCTCAATGGACTTCTAAACCACTTAACCGATTATAATAAAATTCGCACACCATGTGCAGTTCGATCTAACTTGAGAGATAGGATAGTTTAAATCTCAAATTATAGTACCCGGTAGGTGGCGCTGCGAACAAGCTATGGGATTTCAAATTCGGGCGGTACGAAGTTCGCCGGATCAGCTAGTATATTATATATTACAACCAAAGCTTTACGTTATTACTCTAGCGGTATTTCGGGCACTTTTACGACTGAGCAGTATTGATTTCGAGTGCCGCTGAATGAATTCAGTTATATTGGAGTGTATGCCCTTTATTTGAGAGCTTTGGTTGCTATACGCCAAAATTACAACGTATACGAATATTTGAGGGGCTTAATTCCTAATTTTTAGCCTATTTTATTTTTGGCAAAGAAACAATGATTTGGTTTGTGATGATGGTTTAAAGAGAAGTGAAGTGACACTATCGCGATTTCTAAATAACATTGATTTTATTGCTATCTACTTCCAAAGGAATCAGTTGAGTTATAACCGGAAGAAATTGAGTGTCGAAGTTAAATAAATTAAACATATCCGTATTGACAAACTGATTGAAATATCTGTCATAAGTTCAATATTGGCTTTTCAAAATAAGGAGAATCGAAAAATATTTAAAAAAAACCGTAACCCATAAATACAATCTTTTGATAAAAGTATTGTTTAGTAATGACACTAGGATTCTATTAACACCTCATTCATTACATTCGGTTCCGGAGTTTAGGAGCTACGGCGGAACCTTCAAATATACTCGCACTCGTGCATAAACTGCCAAAAGTGGTATATGTGCATTTAAGCGGTCCTGCCATACATATAGAAATTTAGGTCCGTGGTGCTTTCCCGGCTAGTAAAAGGTGTTTGCCAATTTTTACTTTATTTTGTCTCCCGATTTGCTAAGGAGGAAGTCGCCTTACTATATTTCCAACTACTCCAGATTTATTTTGATTCTTTTGAGCCTTCCCGAGTGTGTCCGTGGGTCACTGATCTTGATTCAGATCCACAGGAATTATAATAATGGAAATATTCCCTTTTTGTTTTGTTACCATTCTTTTTAACTTTCGACATGGGTAGAAAATACTACAAGCCTTCTTCTCTCTTCTCTTAAGGCCTTCTTTCAGTAAGATCGTATTAGTAAAACAATGTGATTGTAAGAAATACTCGAGCAATTAAGTTTACGAAGTAATGTTGAATATATTAATTATTAGACTAGTCGCATCAATCATAGTGATTTATGATCTTTTGGCAACCTATATACTTTCTAGTCCACTAATGTCAGCGTTAAGAACAAAGCAAGTATTGCTTAAATATTGTTGAGGATTGCCAATGCAGATAACTGTGACTAAAAGTATATTTGGTAAGAGAAAACGCACAAACATAATACGTATGTATGAAAATAGTTTTCCTCGAAGGAAGTAATAATTTTCCTTGATAGTAGTCAAAATCGTTTAAATTTAAACTTGAACTTCTTAATATCGTTTTGCAAAGCAGTTATTTGTCGGAAACGTAGTTGCACTTCATCATCATCTATCGCAGTCCAGTGCAGTCTCCAGTTGCACGCCACTTTGTTCGATCCTCGGTTACTCGCAACCAGCACCTGCTAGCCGTCTTGCGCAAATCATCACTTCACCTGGCCTGTGGAGTTGCAATTTACCACTAGTTGCACTAATCTGTAATCATCTTCATCATTATCAAAATCCATTAACAGTCCACTCCTGAATATATGGATCTACTTAGAAGCACGGGTACCTAAAATAAATGAAAATAAAGATTCCTTAAATACATGTAAAAAATGTGTTCAAAATACATTTATGTTTCCCGATCAATCGTAGAACACAAACTTTGTGCAACACACCGAGAAAATCGCTTAAAGCGACGCGGGCGCAACATCGCGTCATAACGATAATTTTAACAAAAAGGAACCGACTTCAATGAAAAACTATTCCGAGTACCCAAATCGCGACTTGTGCCTATGATATTTGAAGAGTTCCCTCGATTTCCTTGGGATCCCATGATCAGATCGCGATATGGTGACGATGGGACCACCTGTAAGCTACGCCCATTCCAATGCAAAAAGAATTTTTGAAATCGGTTCATAAACGACGAAATTATCGCTGAACATACATAAAAAAAAAAAAAAAAAAAAAAAAAAAAAAGATTCCGACGAATTGATAACCTCCTCCTTTTTTTTGAAGTCGGTTAAAAATAGAACAAGTTGACACACATAAATAATATTAGCGCTATCGTAAATAACATACGTCCTAGACCAGTGACGTAGACAGTACACAGTGTATTCTCGTTGCAAATTATACACGAATATTACAAGGAAACTGTGTTATGTGCATTTGTATATAATATCTGGTCATTAGTGACACACATTCATGGAAATATTATCCCACACATACGTATATTTTCCGCATACAAAGTGATTGAACTTTTATGATGATACAAAATATCCTTTTTAGGGTTCCGTAGCCGAATGGCAAAAAACGGAACCCTTATAGATTCGTCAAGTCTGTCTGTCTGTCTGTCTGTCTGTCCGTCCGTATGTCACAGCCAATTATTTCCGAAACTATAAGAGCTATGTATAAGAGCTGTTTAAATTTGGTCAGTCGATGTATTCTGTGAACCGCATTAAGATTTTTACATAAAAAAGAAAAAAAACAATACCGTTTAGGGGTCCCCATACTTGGAACTGAAACTCAAAAATTTTTTTTTCATTAAACATATACGTGTATCTATGGATAGGTCTTAAAAATGATGTTGAGGTTTCTAATACTATTTTTTTCTAAACTGAATAGTTTGCGCGAGAGACACTTCCAAAGTGGAAAAATGTGTGTGTCCCCCCTCTAACTTCTAAAATAAGAGTGATAAAACTAAAAAAAAATATATGTTGTACATTACCATGCAAACTACCAACGAAAATTGGTTTGAACGAGATCTAGTGAGTAGTTTTTTTTTAATACGTCATAAATCGTAACACGCAATTTACCTTTCATCCAACCAATACACTAGTATAAAAACATCGATGAAAGTTACTTTCTGGTACGTAACCCTTCATGGGCGAGTCCGACTCGCACTTGGCCGCTTTATTTATGAATGCATTCGTATAACATAAGAGTAGGTACAAATGACTAAATTTAGAATATGCCGTTAATTACCTTTAGATTTAATTAGTAAAATTTAAACTGTTAATTGTAAATCGATTAAATTTGATTTCTATATACTATTGCTATATATGTACCTGTTTCACTTCACCGTACTCAGATAAAAAGACGTCTTTACGTACGATAGTGGTGATAGCTACAGACAAACTTCAATGCAGCCACTTGGCGTACATTACCTTCTGCTGTGAAAACTAGCACATTTAGATTTTCCAAATTACTCAGGTTGGTTCATTAGTGTCACAGTTGTCGCAGTAATGAGCGGTAGTCACACTAAACGAACATTACCGACTATCGTGCTATTTACAAAGTAAACGAAAATGAGAGTTTCCGTTGGCTTACTTGTCGCTGTCGTTTACCGTCACCATTTTTCAAAGAATCATAAATTATCCTCAATTTTATTCGGCTATGTGATATATGTTAATCCCAGTATAAAACCCTGTACTAAATATTTTAAATATTTTTGAATCTATCTCTTCTTATTATTTTTCTTCTTGCGGTACCTCTCTACTTCTGTAGGTTGGCCGTCAGCTCCACATTCTTGTTGTCCCTCGCCAGACGAAACAGTTCCTCTACGTTACCGATACCATTCCATTGTCGAACGTTTCGGAGCCAGGACATTTTTCTTCTTCCGACGCGTCTTTTCCCTTCAATTTTTCCCATCATTATAGTCTGGAGAAGATGGTAACGCTCATGTCTTAATACATGTCCCAGGTAGGCTACTTTTCTTCTCTTGATGTTTTTCATGAGTTCTCGGGATTTCTTGACACGCCGAAGTACCTCTTCATTCCTGACTCTTTAAAGCCAGCTTATCTCTTCTTATATACAATGGCAATACAAACATGATGTGCATACTGGGTCTTCGTAAAATTTAGAATAGGAAATGACAGTAATTTTGTAACCCCTAGCCCCGGTAAAGGGGGGTTTATAGTTGGCCCTAGCCCTACCAGGGGGAATTACTCACCGACGGCACAGTCAGCAGAACAAGAGATGCTCAGGGCGCCGTTCAAAAAGTAGAATTTAAATTCGAAGCAAAACTAAGAGAAGAAAGATGTGGGTGTGCAAGTGTGCAGATGGGCGGTCAGGTTACTCTTCAAGGAAAAGACATTCCAGGTTCACACACATATCTATAATTCACTTAAAACCAAAACAGTAACAAGTATCTTAATTCTATCCTTATAGCTAATTTAGATTCTTTTATCTAACATTCTTATATCTAATTTCTTATATCTAATATAGAGGGTTGTCAATAAAAAAAGTTTATCCCTTAAGCCTCCCTGGGTTTAAGGGGGGTCGACCGGGACGTGCAGGCGTCTGTCGATAGAACACGGCTACCCCGCTGTGGTCCCTGGGGTCCCTCATTGTATGGTCGCGGAGTAAGCGTAGGTACCGGTGAACAAATAAAATAAGATATTAACCAGAGGTATGTCAATTAGGTTATAAAAACCATACGTGATCCTCTTTGGCAGGAGATGCGCTATCGCAGAATAGGCGGCTCTCGAGACTGCCACACTGTAGGCCCAGTGAGGAAACCGAAGCACCAATCCTTAGAAGGATATGTGACAAAACCTTGGTCAAAACCTTGATGATAAAATCTTGGATAGAATCTTGGACCCTAGAAAAGAGATTAACATCCTAAGCAAATAATCTCGCAAACAAATAAACTGAAGAAATACAGTAAAAAGAATTCAAATTCTCACCACTTCAACAGCGGGACAGATCAGCAGAGATTTCTTCACAACTTTTATTACGACGGGCAGGATCACAATATGTTCACAGCGAGACACAGAATAATCCTTTGAGGAACTAATACTGGCTTTTATATTCTATTTCAAGGACTTTTCTGGAATAAAAATCCCACCCTCTTACAAAATAAAATAACATCATACGATTTCCAAAGACAAACCAGACCACAGATTAAATACGTACCATAGACCTGAAAATCTTTTTGGTCAAAACTTGTTTAACGAATGACATGAACGCCACCTCTCGCTTCGTTAGCGAAAACAAATCTAACATGCAGTTGGCAGACAGAGGAGAAAAAGTCACGGTTTGCCAAAGGTGGCGCTATAGGTACATAAAATCTATTCTGAATACTTGGTTATCCTCTCGTAGAATTAAGGTTAAAAAAAAATGTTACAGTACCCCCTCCCCCGTGAAATTTCCTGAGCAGGGTGCGAAGGAAATTAAAAGATTGCCTATGCAACAAAAGAACAAAAAAAAACTAAAAAGTTACAAAACAGTATGGCTAAGCTAGTAACACCCAATAAGACAGAGATTCCATTCCAAAGTCCCAACGAATCCAAATTTAATTGCTACCAAGAGCTAAAAAAAAATTAAGTGACAACAAGTAATTACCAAAGCTAATACTAATACAAATTTCAACAAGAGTTCAAGCAGAATAATATCTAAGTTTTAAGTGTTCAAAAAAAGAGGCCTGACCTAAACATAAGGACAGGAGTTAGCGGTGAGGTATCAAATTAATGTAATCTACCAGCAGGTGAGATGTCTCGGGCGATGAGTGTGCGTTGTCTTTGGCGAACTTGTTACAGTCACGACCCGCTGTAACTAGGATATAAGACGGGTAGACTAGAGCCTAAGGCCAGTCATACCCCGGTACAAAGTGAAGAGAAGTGCAACATGCAGAGAAGGATGTGTGTAAGCCAAGTAGGGCATTACCCCACATAAAAGAAAGACTGCAACTTGCAGACACAGTTGTGTGCAGGACTAGCATGGTCCTGCCACATCAACCCACAAAGCTCCCAACCATCATCATCAACAGCTGTGTCAGGTGACAAAGGACCTGACACAACAGCGTGTAGGCTTGTTTTAATTCGTCAAAGACACACACAGTCACCAACCACAAAACATCAAACCATTACTGGAGACACACCAATTGATACTCACCACCAGCAGAAATGTGAGAGGAAACAACAAAATACTAGTCACCAGACAATAGGCGTCTATGCTCAAGTTGACTAAGTACAAGTTCCCTAGTGTACAGCATAAAGACACAGACAGTTCAGTAAGTACATAGTAAACTCAATCAGTTAGGTACAGAGAGAAAAAAAATTTTTTTTTCTTAGACAGAATAGGTGACCGCTGACCGCAGACACAGACAGAGTTACTCATAACCGGTCACGGACACCTACCAGTGCGGGGTAATCGAAACCACCACCTATCAACAGAGATATCTCAGAAGACACCTAAGCACACATTGACAACCTAAGGTGACTAGATTCTAATAATAAGATGAAATTTCAAAAAAATAGATTCAAAAAGATCACCTGAATACCGAACTATATACAGCTCATTCAAACCATACGTTCATAGAAACAGCTTCGTATCAGCAGAAGCAGGGACAGAGAGACGCTGGCAGCAATGCGGCCACGCCGGAGAAGACAAAGTAGTTCGCAGCTCACTCCCAAGACTGTCACTGCGCCAACAGGAAACTGAAAACCCCATAGCAGACAAATCGTTAATAAACTCATTCAAAGAAATCTATGTGTCTTGAAGTTAACAAAAAAATCTAAATTAAAAGTTCCAAGCTAGAGTTCAAAATTAATAGTTAAATAGTAGACCATTCGTTAATAATTCATCCTTTTTCAGGTAATTATTACACCTAACCAACTGGGCCATGATGAAGAAAAAAATTGAAGTTCTAAGTTAACGTACCAAATTATAAGATTATAATTCTAAGTTCACAGTTAAAGTTTTCAATTCAAAGTTACATAGTTGACACCTCAATAATAAGTTCATACTATCATCAAATCTAAATCAAAAGAGTTCAGAGTTAATGTTCTCAGTTACAAGATTATAGTAATGATTCAGTTAAAATACAAAGTCAAGATACTAAGTTATGATTCACAATTATAATTCAAAGTCTAAGGTTATTTAGTGTCATGACACAACCTAAGCCTGCAAAAGAAAATCTAGGTTGATTACAACAATGCATATATTAATTTATGTGCAGATATTACAGTTCAAACAAACAAGTAACCAATATGTTGGAAGTGTTTATATTGGTAAATGAGTTTAAATGTAATTCACAAGTCTATGTTCTACAAAAACAATTCTATAAAACTAATTTATATTAGTTGGTTTAAAGTTCTTCAAAGAAGATTCAAAATGCTAATTTTTAAAAAATAAAAAATAATTGCAGGTACTTATTCCTGCTATATAATGCAGATTACAATAAAGTTTCTAAATTCCACAAAGAGATTCTAAATGCTAATGTTAAAGTTTAAAATTAATTGCAGGTACTTATTCCTGCTTCTTTATGCAGTTAACAACAAAGTTTCTTAGTTTTCTAGAAAATTCTTTTTTATAAACAAAAGAAGGGCAAGTTTTATTCGAATTTAAGTTCTGAAATAAATTTAAATTATTTTACAAGATATTAGGCACACAATACACCCAATATAATCAAGTACTAATGTAATAAAAGGTTTCACTGTTAGCTACAAAGTTTTTTTTTTATAGTAAAAATTTCTGTATCTTAAGAATTTAAAATTGTTCAACTAAATATAAGGAATACAATATCCTTATTAAAACTAGGTAATATTGTATTTGAATTGAGTGCTTGCTATATAGATAACAAGCTCACAGGACACTCACTTATTTTGTAAGTAGGTACTCTAAAAAAGTGATGAAAAAAAAGTTTTCATCAGATATTAACAATATCCATAGAAAAGATATAAGTCTAGATATAAGGAAACTATGTCCTTGTTCTAATTATGTTTTAAAATATTAACCCAAGTGATAACTTGGTGTGCACTGCTAGCACAACTTATTTCTACAAGTAGGTACACCTAGAATGTGGTGAAAAAAAATTACCCTCACTTATGTGACTTTTCTTCAACACACTAGAAGGGACACAAAAGATATATAATTGTGTGAAACTGAACAAGACAAAACAGACAAAACACAGAAACACAAAACACAAAGTACCAAATTAAAAAAGCCAGACTTACCAAATAATTTGCAGTAATAAAATTTATGTTAATTTTGAATTTAGTGTTTGCATGCCGCATAAGAGGTGGTAAGATGCGCTGAAAAAATGCAAACAAATGTTAATTATATGCGTACTGCAAACGCAAAACCAATTAACGTCCTGGGACGTATCGGACGGAAGGTTTCCTTGAAGTTCAACCCGAACACCCACGCACAGCACACACACAGAGAGGTTCGGTTTATAAGCCAAACGTTGGTGCGCCAATTTGTTACCCCTAGCCCCGGTAAAGGGGGGTTTATAGTTGGCCCTAGCCCTACCAGGGGGAATTACTCACCGACGGCACAGTCAGCAGAACAAGAGATGCTCAGGGCGCCGTTCAAAAAGTAGAATTTAAATTCGAAGCAAAACTAAGAGAAGAAAGATGTGGGTGTGCAAGTGTGCAGATGGGCGGTCAGGTTACTCTTCAAGGAAAAGACATTCCAGGTTCACACACATATCTATAATTCACTTAAAACCAAAACAGTAACAAGTATCTTAATTCTATCCTTATAGCTAATTTAGATTCTTTTATCTAACATTCTTATATCTAATTTCTTATATCTAATATAGAGGGTTGTCAATAAAAAAAGTTTATCCCTTAAGCCTCCCTGGGTTTAAGGGGGGTCGACCGGGACGTGCAGGCGTCTGTCGATAGAACACGGCTACCCCGCTGTGGTCCCTGGGGTCCCTCATTGTATGGTCGCGGAGTAAGCGTAGGTACCGGTGAACAAATAAAATAAGATATTAACCAGAGGTATGTCAATTAGGTTATAAAAACCATACGTGATCCTCTTTGGCAGGAGATGCGCTATCGCAGAATAGGCGGCTCTCGAGACTGCCACACTGTAGGCCCAGTGAGGAAACCGAAGCACCAATCCTTAGAAGGATATGTGACAAAACCTTGGTCAAAACCTTGATGATAAAATCTTGGATAGAATCTTGGATAGAATCTTGGACCCTAGAAAAGAGATTAACATCCTAAGCAAATAATCTCGCAAACAAATAAACTGAAGAAATACAGTAAAAAGAATTCAAATTCTCACCACTTCAACAGCGGGACAGATCAGCAGAGATTTCTTCACAACTTTTATTACGACGGGCAGGATCACAATATGTTCACAGCGAGACACAGAATAATCCTTTGAGGAACTAATACTGGCTTTTATATTCTATTTCAAGGACTTTTCTGGAATAAAAATCCCACCCTCTTACAAAATAAAATAACATCATACGATTTCCAAAGACAAACCAGACCACAGATTAAATACGTACCATAGACCTGAAAATCTTTTTGGTCAAAACTTGTTTAACGAATGACATGAACGCCACCTCTCGCTTCGTTAGCGAAAACAAATCTAACATGCAGTTGGCAGACAGAGGAGAAAAAGTCACGGTTTGCCAAAGGTGGCGCTATAGGTACATAAAATCTATTCTGAATACTTGGTTATCCTCTCGTAGAATTAAGGTTAAAAAAAAATGTTACAATTTTATAACTTGGTTAGCTAAGAAGGGATTTAGTACACCCGCGTTAATGAAACTTACGGTGTTACATTACCAATGGGTGAAATTGTCTATGATAACAATCAGTTTAACTAATTCACGGTACTCTTTCCTGAAAAAAAAATACTGATGGCAAAAGTATCTAATATTTATAAGTATAAAACTTTTCTCTAAACTTACTACTTTTTAGAAATCTGTAATATGTTTACATCCAGCGAACGTATAATTTACTACATGCAAAACAGCCATTCTTAAAAGTGTCACATTACATGCACCACAATTTAGTTTCACGTCAAAGTGAGGTGGTCTGTACAAAGATCAGAGCGCGTGTGTTCGGTCATTACAGTGACTGGCCGGGCATTATGGATAATTTGCTTACATCGTGAAAACGTGGTTGAGTTAATTCACTTGCGTCACTTAACTTGTAAGTGTACCTAGTTAACATATATGAAATATTGTGTCGTTAGGGAGCTTTAATGACAGCAGCCTTACTTGTCGGACGGTCTAGATAATAGTACTAGTGACCAATGATACAATTAATGTTTTTCTTAGGTTTTGGAGAGCCGTTTGTTCCCTCCCTCTTGCTAAAGTTTGTACTTTTGCTTGTAAGTAAATGTGAACCCTGACACATAAAGATGTGAAGAGTCTTTCCTCTGCGGCCGTGTGTGTGCGTGTGTGATTTGTGACGTTATTACTGCACTAAATATTGTCTGAAAAATGTAAAGTAACCATGTATATATTTTGCTATGGCTAAACGTCGTAAAATTAAAGGCTACGTACGTATAGCATTAAATCTAGTAAAAATAGTAGTGGGCGGAGCCGCGAGCGGAAGCTAGTATATCAATATTTAGGTATAGGTTTATTACAACCAAAATATAAATGTATTTGTTGATGGTTCAGTCTTTTGTGCTTTTTGTCGTATAATGTCTCATTTACGAAAAAATATTCCTTATTCAGTAGATCTCCATTTTATGTTGAAGCAAATCTTTATACATAAAATTCTTGTGTGAGTGTGTATGTCACTGAACTTCTCTCAAACGACTGGACCGATTTTGATGAAATTTTTTGTGTGTGTTCAAGGGGATCTGGGAATGGTTTAGATTCGCAATTGGACCCGGTAGGTGGCGCTGCGATCAAGTTCTGGAATTTTAAAGTTGGGCGGTATGAAGTTCGCTGGGTCAACTAGTTTCTATATAAGAAAACTTAAAGTCAGGAAATAAGGTTCAAAGGTAGACAAATAGTATCGCAACTTAACCTAACCGGTATCGTCAAAACTACATTCAAACATAATTTTCCTTGCAGTTAATTCAAATAAATTTGAAATAACCTATTCTTAGTTAGAACATCCCGTTTAATAAATTACACTTCGCGATTCCAAGTTGCAAATTAATGCATTTAGAATTTCCGAACATAGAATTTATGGCACTAGAGAGTACTAGTACTCGCCAGACTTTATCGTTCTCGCTGACTAATCAATTACTTTGCTAGCATAATCATTGGTACATTAGCCGGATTGATTTAGGACCGGGAAATGAACAACATTTCAATGTCTAGGAAACATTTAGTTCCTTTAATTGAACTGTGAGCTAACGAAATATTAGACTAAGATAGCACTGGCACTTATAATAAATGTGATTGTTATTAAGACAATCTCTTTATGAATGTATCTATGTACATCTTTTTGTAACTTATGAATGCATTCAATGATAGGCTGTAGTATACAGTTCATAAAAAAGAACTTAGGCAAACGAGAAAAAGCTTGTACTTACAGTACGCTTGACGAGTACGAGGAAGCTGTGTTTTGCACAAAAATATAATCCTTGTAGTATTTTTATCTCAATGATCGTTCCGGACAATGATGTTTTGTGTCACTCTGTTGGTTCAGGTTTTGCTCCTACTGTACATGAGTTAACAGTAATTTAAAAGCGAATTTATTGACGGTTACATAAGACCTACATTCGCATCAAGAAATATAATAACACACGCTTAGGCTTAAAAACATATAATCGTAATCAATACTTAAACACATACAAGTTGACCTTAGTAAAGTGCCAAATCCGATTAATTAATTTTGTCTGGATTCATTTCCCGATCTTGTTGTTCAAACTAAGACATAAAAATAACACGTTGTCTGATTAACTTAATGGCACAGAACGTGACATTTGAGTTAATCGCTTTTCACGGACCGTCAATCGTAAAAATAAATGTAGGACATAACGATTTTGACTGCAAAGTTTCACTTGAAAGAATCTTTGTTTACGAAGAATATTTTTCAAGAATTTATAATACTCGTATATTATAATATAATGTATAAAACCTAGACTAAAAATAGTAGACATTGTGCAAATAACAGCGTTTAACGGACGACGTAAAGGACTTTTACTCACAAAAGGGTTCAGGCTCACGAGTTGCGAATGCTAAATTCCTCAAGTGTTCCCCAAATGTAACCCTTGAAATTGAATCAGGACCGACCCAATTTCGACCCTTTAAATAGGATAGCGATGGCTGGGGCTCGTATGCTGCCTGTACGAACAGGCTGTCACAAAACTAAGGTATTTTATTTCAAAGACCAACTTAAACCCTATACTATACTCGCATGGTTTAGTATTTAATCATTGTTCACAGACATAAATCAAATAGAAATGCCGGCGCCCCTAGCTGTAAATTCTGACGTGTAAAAATTTCTGTAAAATATTTAGTTAAAAAATGAGTATATTTAGAACAAGTAAGTATCTTTGGCATATAAAATTATACATTGAAGAAAATATTTTATTTCAGTTTTCAAAACAAATGTTTCAATTTAAATAAAAAATCAATGTTTATTTGTCTTAGAAAGTTAATTAGTTAAGTTTTATAATAATGTCACTGTTGGTTTCACCTCATATGAATGTTTTGTCATACAATATATATTCAAATAATATTCTTCATACAGATAAAATCGTTGATATCAGAGCCAGCGTGTCGCCAATACGCCCACCCATCTGCGCTGCGCCAAATAAGGCTCTTGGGCTAGGTGTCTGGCCTTGTAATATTCATCGTATATTGTTTGTGGCCTTACTTAATTACCGATACTTTCGAATCAACCCGTCTCCGCTAATAGGGTCTGAGTGACCTCACGGTTTTGCCCTGATTTACATTGATCGTTAATTGGTTGATATCGACAACATATTGAGATTTCATTGAGAAGCTTGTTACGTAATTGTTATATATTTATCTTTTGATATGAATGAAATCAATACATATTTGGTCTTTTTTTTAATATAACGTTCGATGTGGGTGGCCTCATTCGTGTTTAGACACTGAAAGCCAAGGGTAAGAGTTCTGATTTAAATACAAACTTATTTTTGTAATTGTATTTTCTATACCTCAAATCGTATAATTGGTCCTATGCATATTTATGTATTAAGTTGTATAAAAAGTGCTCTGATAACATGAACTTTATATATGAAGATAAATTATGTTGAAATTACTGTAATAACTGTAAAAGTTTAATATATTTATGCTACATAAGATAAAGCTAACTCAGAATACCTACGCTGCCTTACGTAATAAGGGTCAACAAAGTTGTCAGTCTGTTTCTTTGTTCTGGCTATACTCTCTCGGTTCTGACGGAACTATCCTGCCATGTAGCTAAAGATGTCATAAGAAGTAGTTTAGGATTCTTGACTTTTCTATTAGATATGTTCCAACGCGATTGTTGTTGTAAAAGTATGCCTGCCAAACATGCATACTATATTAATTGTTAATATAAAGTGAATATAAAATAGTTGCACAACTTTTATTTGCTGCAAAATGTGTTATGTTTTTTAATAATGTTTCAATTTATATTTACAGACTGTCCAACAATAGAATAGACACTGAAATAGCTGTTTTTACTCAATGTTTCTTAACCATGACACAGTCCCACTTATTTCTTTCAAAATATGAACATAATGTTTAATTATCGGAATTACTCACATTTTATAATTTATTTCCTAACGTTAAATCTCAAGTATTATTAAGTTGTTCATTTTACTAGGTATATTGTCTGAAAACACTGACTGGAGAGCAGATATGAGCACTCTAACAATATTATCCAAAAACTGTATACCTAAGTAAATCTCTCTTCATCATCATCATCAGCCTATCGCAGTCCACTGCTGGACATAGGCCTCTCCCATTGCACACCACTGTGATCGATTTTGGGCTTCTCTCTTATTTGTATAATAATGGAGCCTTGACGCACATTTTGTGAATATTTCTTAAACCCTTTGCGAAATTAGAAGTATTAAACATAGAGCAGGAGACTAGATGTTGAGGAAAGTTAATGAAACAAAAACTCTATTAATTTTTTGAAATTTCTTCTAATTTAATGGCAAATTCTTCTAATTTCGGATTATAATTTTAATTGAGAAACTCCTGCAAAAAACTATCACTGCCGAAAGTGTCTTTATTGAGATTACTGGTTTTATTTTCGACACTAAACTTCGTTACTAATTCATAATTTTTATTAATTGTGTAAAAGAATTGCAACCGCTAAACAAACTAGCAGCTAGTTAATTCTAATGATAATATGAATTACACAAGTTGTGTCCATTTAAACGGACTGGGACGGCTAACCGCAGCTTCTTCTTTACTTGAACTTCTTCCTAAAACTGCAAATTAACATGCTCTACTTCTTACTCTTCTTCTTCTACCTTTAATACAACTATGGCCTCAGAGTTTATGCCAATTTATTATGAATCATTCCCTAACCGTCCCACAAACTGGTTCCGTTCACTTTTTGTTTTTAAACCCTTTGTGTTACCAGCTCTGAAAATAAGCATGAGGTTTATTTAATTACCTTAATGTAGTCATCAACAAAAGGAAGTGCAATGTGTGATATGTTTGACAGGTACCCGTTTTTTACCTTATTTAATTAATAAAACATGTCAATAAAGTGTTTAATGGCATTTGACTACGGCATCAAAATGTCGTTTCAGAACCACTTTCAAATTAGCCAGACACCTTATGGGCACTTTATAATTATTATATAAATATTGTTTAATATTGACTGTGGGCTGGGTTTAGTTACATAAATAGTATTGCTAGTTGTTTGTTGGTCTAGTGGTTAGCGTATGCGGCTGCTGATCAAGAGGTCTCGAGTTCGATTCTCGGGTCGGACCAAATATTATTTGTGTGATTCACAAATATTTGTTTCGGAGTCTGGGTGTTTTCTATATATAATATGTATGTATTTACAAAAAAATATGTTTATGTATTCATGTCAATTGTCTAGTACCAGTAGTAATATTTATTTATTATATATATTATTAAGTATTTATATAAGGTTTTATGAGCTTTTTAAGATGGAATCAGTTTTTCGCGGGATTAATCAATCTTATGCAATTCTTTTTTTTTTTTTTTATTGTTGTAATGGAATAGGCGTTTGTCTTCCATCTCACCTGATGGAAAGTGTAGATGAAGACGAAGATGGTACACGCCCATCCAAAAGAAACCTGTTCACTCTACTCTTAAAGGCTTCCAGAGTTCAACTCATCAGGAAAAATAGAAAAAATAAAAATAAAATAAAATAGAATTCGAAAGAAAACTTAAAACAAACCCTTTAACAACCCGTCTGGCCAGAGACCTTTGACCCTCAATGGACTGTTAAACACTGCTGATGATGATGATAACTCAGCCTTTCCATATAATCATGAATGTATATTGAATCTTTATGGGCAAAGTGACCTATTTGATGAAGGATTTTATAAGTAGGTATATAGCCTAGATTAAATTTATATTAATAAAGACATAAAATCTTTTTGTTTAATTACTTATTATTGGTGCCTGACATAAAATTGACAACCATCGCTAGTCTTTTGTCAACTTGTTGCCAAAAAAAACATAAAGTACGACCTCATGCCCGCTCTACACTCGCGGCGCGAACGGCCGCGAAAGCCCGCGACAACTGCGAATCATGAGTGTGGATGTTGTTCACACTTCTCGTTCGCGCTTCGCACCGTTCCCCGATCGGTGTCGGTTTTTTGGCCCGCGACAAAGGGTTCGCGGCACGCGAACGTGAACGCATCCACACTCGCAGTTTTTTGCAGTATCGGCACAAGACATCGTAGGGAGTGGTTGTGCGTGCGTTGGTAATTGACCTAAATATGAGCAACGTACTTCAGCATCATTTTAACCATATTCTCTTGCATCTCCAACTCCTTCGCCCACATACCAGAGCGCACATACTTCCCACAGCAGTTACTCCGTTCCATCAATGCACCACCACTTGTCACAAACCAGAGCGAATTCGGAACCATCTACATCATACTTCCATAGAGCACATACTTCACACAGTAGTTACTCCGAACCATGAATTCACTACTACTTGTCACCTCTAGAAATCCATATTCCCGAACAAAACCCAACTCGTGCTGCTTCACAGATCATCATAACATCAAATGAATGTATTCGAACGGCTACTCAAGAATACAAAAATGATGATGAAAATAAGATTGACGCCGCGTTCAATAAGGCTTGACTTTTTAATTATTAGATTTTTAAAAGACTGATTAATAAATAGTACAAATGATTACTTCTGATTTTTAACGTTTAATTAATGAATACTATAAATAATAAATAATTTTAATAATAAATTGTTTTTAACTTCCTTGATTTCATCCTTTAGGGCTTCATTCAAAGCATGACATACTTCTGGAATAATCTTCGATATTAGTTGAGGTGAGAATTTAAATAAATAGTGGAGACTTTCGAAACTATCTCCAGTAGCCAAACATCGCAATGTAATGGCAAGGCGTATTTTAGCTGGGATCGATGGTCTTGATTGAGTGTCTTGTTTGGATATCATTGGTAAAACTTTGCCTAATAAGTTATCAAAATCCGACTGAGACATTCTCGTAAACTTATGAAATTCTCCTGATGGTTCAGCAACTAATTCACTCAACTGTTCATCCATTGTTGCACTGAAAAAATAAAGTAGGTAGGTAAAGTATTTATAGCATTAAGAATATACAGAAAAAAATAAAATATGCTCCAAAATGAAAAATTTACCTGTTTCTATTGCGATGGATTCGTGTCATCCACCAACGTCTTCTTCTCCATCTCTTTTTTGTATGCTTCTTAACTACACAAAGGTAATTATAATACGCAATTGCAAGCAGTGACACATTAGCAGCAAAAATCACGTCGTCGTCCATCATAGTCGCGAACAAGACTGTGAAGCTTTGCGAGTGTGGAGGGACACAGTTCTTGCGCGGATCACGGCGTGAATTCATGGCGCGACGTCACGCGCGAGTGTAGAGCCGGTATCAGTCAAAGCATCAGCCTAAATGGGCATATGCATTACACTCTCATGACACAGAATGTGTTTGTGTGTGTAAATTTGTTTTTTTTTGTTTTAATTGTTGTGTGAGTTCATAGTGATAGGCGATTGTTTTTGCATGTGAGCCCAAAAGGTGTGTGTGAAGATTCCCTTTCGTGAAAAATGACAGCCTTTTTTGTAAGGGAAAAAGACGCTGTGGCGACTTCCCTTCAGACCCCGGCCCGTGTTGCTCCATGAGAAAAAACCATGTACGTTATACCTGGTAATACTCAGTACGAATTAACCGATTACGTATAAATATTATTAACAATGTTTACTTTATGAATACGACGTAATTTGTTTGCATCACATTTAAAAATGAATTTCTAGCGAATACTACATATACTTACAGTTTAATCAAGAGGTTTGTACTAGCACCAGTGTTCATTTTAGCTTTAATATTTATATACTCATATGTTTGTTTTTATGATTACAATTTGTTCAGTGCCGTCAATAAAAGACAAACAATTTAGTTTTTCAAAATAGTGTTGTGATTTGTGATAATAGTGTAAAAAGTAATAAGTGTCAAATAATTAAATAAAGGTTTGTAACCAATAATGTTTATAAATTAAGTCTTGGTAATACTTCCCAGAAAAGTCTGGCTAAGTTTACCTTAAATGTTTTCCTCTAGTTTAAGAAAGTACTTTTACACATCTAAATAAGTGACGTAAAATGAGTACTCAGTCTTTAAAGTAATTGTTAAAGAGTGGATTAGAAACTTCTTTCAAGGAGAACTGTTTACTACGAAGCAATAGAAAGTAATGACTTCCAACGACAGCCTTTAATTTAGTTAATGAAAGAAGCCTGCTGTTCTACATGAGCCTATATGAGCCAGTTAATTGAGTTTACTGTTCCTGATGAGTAACGTGAACAGAATCCAAGAGTACTGGTCGCCATACTTATTGCTTATGCAACAATGCAGCATGGTCACCCATACTATGGCGGCCTAAGAGATAGTTCTGCGTAAATGCAGTGCTAACGAACCAGGACAGCACGAATTCTGAAACCGCTCCGCCCGAGCTGGTCCGTTTGTGCTTAAATTAGCGAATCGACCTTGGGAATCCTTACTTCTTATAAGCTGTTGCTGCTCCTCCTACTATGATAAAGGTTTATTTTTTCTATTCATATATGTTTATAGAAATGGTAGAAGGTGACTATCCTATAAATACAGCAAAAGATTTGAAATTAAAATGTGAGATAAACTTTCATAATATAGGTATTACAAGTTTTATCAAGCAGGAAACATACAATTAATCTGCTCTTGCAGACTAGATAATAAAAGTTTTATTAGGATTAAAGTAAAACTTAAAGTCAAGTTTAACTATATACATAAATCCGAGTGAATAGTGGAATAGTAATAAAGCCCATACCATTAATTATTGTACTTTTACGATGTATTTATAAAGCCGGGTGGTATCTGAACATACTAGAGTTGTCGTCTGTAATCATCATATTAACAAGTATTTATAGTTTTGTATAGTCTTGACTACTTGACGTAAGAGATCGGTAATTAATTAAGTTAATGCCGTAGTAAAATACATTACATTACTTTTATGGACTGTTTATTAATTGCGTTTATGGTAAAAATAACGGAAAATCGATTCGGTTAATGGTATGTCTGACCCCAGACAAATAGACTAATGACCTGAAGGAGGTATCTATGATTTTTAGGTTGCGGAAAATAGTGGTTAAAAACTCTCTTTGAAAAGGAGGGTTTGGTCTACTGTATTACACAGGTCTGTCTGAGGTTTGTATAGGTTTGGTTTCAAGTAAAACTTCTCTTCGCAGTGATTTTGTCCTGCATTATATTGCTTCCTTAGACACCCGTGGAATAAATAGAGGTGATAACATAATATATTATAACTGCTCACTACACGGAGATAAATGAAAGTAAGAAAACAATGTATCACCTTTATTCGTGGATTGTATATTAATTTTTGTATATAAAACATTGTTTTTTAACAGTCTGCGTATTTCAATGGGCTTAGTATTAACATTTACATCTTGCAACTCTATTTTATGCTAAAGTAACGGGGCGCCGAAGCCGGGGACTTGGCATTCGCTCTCAGATTATTAAAAAACTTAATTGAAACATCAGAATGAAATTCTCCAAATACTACGCAGTCTTAATACAAAGTATACTCTCTTTTATGTACATAAAATAACTGAAATATTTTTTTATTAAACTAACTTTAAAGTTTTCTACAACTTTTCTGTTTATAAACATTGTTAAAAAATACTTAGAATCTGTCTTTAATAATTGTGTTTTAATTTACTTGTTAATTTCAAAACAGTATTCCTAGTGAAATTAAATCTCAAATCAAAGGGGAAAGTGCAACAAAAACTAGCGTAGAATAAGCCACTTAAGACCATTTTTTTATTATATTGAAGAGGTATTAATTCTCTTTAGGTTAATGTTTGAACCTAAAGAAAGATAATTATGTGTTACTTTCATTTGCTATTTTTATTTCAATTCTTCAACATTGTCATTTTGTAGACACATGTTAATTCACCAAATGTAAAATGGCTATTATTGTATTCAACGAAAACGTAATTGTCAATCCTATATTTTAACTATAATCTAAAATAACTAAACGTAAGGACCATCAGTGTACTGAAAGGTTTAAGCTAAGGAAAGTGGTTACGGTGCACAAACAACATGGCAGGCTCTATGCTTAGCCAAGTACTTGCAGTCATTAATAACGAATGTTTAGTCGTCGTTAATATTGATACCTCTAAATGGTGTACATAAGTTTTTATGACTCTTTAGGGCTGCTGTTCCTAAAAGACTGTTGAAAGTTACGTATTTTTTGATAGACTATTCAACTGTAAAAATGCTCGGGCAACTAATTGGCCAATGTCTTATGAAAATAATTAACTACATGTAGTAGGAAGGTCTAATAAGGAAAAATATCTAAGGAAATTCTATCAAATAGCGCTTGTGTTATTTATTTTTATGAAGTTCTACAGTGACTTAGATAGTCACTGTATTCATAGATATGAACAACTACTTGTTTTAGTTAAATGAGATTATCAGTGAATCTGTGTAATATTTATAGGGAGTTTTACACATTACGCAGTTTTAAAATATTACTTTTCATTTGGTATTTGGATTTAGACCTTATATTAGGTCTTTACCTATGAAATTGCTGTTTTGTATGCAATAAGTGAAAGTACTTATTTTTTCAAACTTTTTTATTTCTGTTATTCGAAGTAATCACCCATGCAATCGACGCATCATTGCCAACGCATTGGCAGTTTATTGATGCCCTTCTTGTAAAAATCAGCTGGACGGGAGGCAACAAACTCTTCAAAGGCATTTTGAACTGCCTCTCGGGAATTGAATTTTTTACCTGAAAGACCTATTAATATAAATTTAAAAGTTGTTTTGTCTGTCTTTCACGCCTAAACCGCTTTCAATGTAATGTGGCTTGAAGATACTTTGATTGTTTAGGAAAACAAAACCAAAACCTCCTTTCAAAGGAGAGGCCTATGTCCAGCAGTGGACTGTTAAAGGTTGTTAATGATGATGATGATGATGATGATAGGCTACTCTTTACGTAAGACATACAAGTGGACTGAGCCGCGAGGAAAACCAAGTTTCCTATACATACATCTTTAAAACCTAGTTCATAAATTTTATTACCTATAATTTATCGTTAGTCTTATCTCCAGTACTAGCCAAAACGACATAAAGAGAGCGTCTCTAAAGTACCTTTAATATAATAACAGCACATTTTTGTTTACAGCTTTAGTTAATAGACAGTTAATGGTCGTTTTCCATTTGCCTCGCGGATATTACGCTCGTAGTTACATTATTTAACATAATTATCTAAGTACTTTACATAATTATTGCAAATTCATGTAGAAAGGGGCTGTTGTGATCAAATCTAAGCGTTTTTATAGTTATGTACAACACTTTAGGTTACTTTCACGTTTTGCATCAGCGGTTTATTGCACCCTTGTTATATGAGGTGTGTGTGTATTAAACATCATTAAATTATATGTTATTGATATTTATTATCATGTGATGAAACATGTCTTGTATGCTTCATAATCATTTCACGAAACCTGACTTTTTTCTTTTACTTACATAGGTCAAACTAAACAATCTTACATATTTGGTGTCACAATGTTAGTTACTATATACCTCCGAAACGGCTGGACCGATATGTATGAAATTTTGTGTGCATATCGGGTGGGCCTGAGAATCAGCCAACATCTATTTTTCGTACCCCTAGAACGCGAGCTGAGCAGCGGGCTTCAGCTTGTTTATTATAAAACTAAATCAATCAACCCTAGCTAACATTGCAATAGTATACCATGTATTAGCCTCTGTCGTACAGTGATTAATGGCATATGTTATGGATATTGCTCATACGAGTAGTTCTAATATCATATCTTTCAACGAAGGTCAAAGGCTTGATGTCAGCTTCTCGGCGAGCTAATGAAAATTAATAGGAACTCCTGTGCCGATTAGGAACTACTTTCTTATATCTCTAGTGGGAAAGTAAAATATATGTTTTATCTAACATATTGAATGGATTTTACGCTTACACACTAAAGTAGCGATATTTGTTTGAAATGTTTCTTAAAATAGCTACTAAACATATTGACTTGACTACTTGCATCTCAAAGAAAATTTACATTGACAGTTGAATGGAGAAAATATTATCATTGATGCGCTTTTTGCATGAGAAGTCTCTCCATTGCAGTTTCGTCGTATACCGAAATACCGACTTGAGAATCAATAAAATCGTTTTTATGGTTCTGTGCCCAAAGTGTAAAACGGGAACCTTTAATTAAGACTCCGTTGTCTGAACCATTTCTGACTCGCAATTGGCCGATTTTATTTTGCGTAATAAATCAAGTTAAAAAAATAGGTGCGGTAAAGAGGTCATGTGTTATTTAACACCGTTGTTTTTATAGCCTAAATTCTATAGAATGTGAATAGTATACCTTAAACCTGTGAAAATAGAAATCGTGCTCCTGGAGCTATGGCGCCGGCGCGGTGACGCTATGGCTCAATACAAATAACGCGTCATTCGTATACAACCGTAGTCCCACCGAGAGCGATCCTGTGCCACTCCCACTATCTAGATCTAGACTATCTGACTATATCTAAGATTTTGCAACACAAAAATGATCGTATTAACATATTAACATATCCTAATCAGCAACCTTCGCCTCTTGAATTATATATGTTTCCATCCTGCTTCGTGACCGTCGAACTACAACACATTACATGTGTGTTTGTCATCACCAGTTATCTTCACACCACATGAACAGTATCTGTTACCCATGCATCTCCTAAAATATATTTATTTGGACCCGTGACCTCTTGATTAGCAGTCGCATACGCTATCCACTAGACCAACGAGGCAGCAGCACACCAAATAAATACCAATTACTAAAATATTGTTGAGCACAATGATACACAAAACACAATAAAAAAGCTATTGAAGAATCCATTCTGGTCTAATTTTTGGTTTAAATGTTACGACCAAAAATAAGATGTATTAAATATTGTACCGGCTTGTGTCGGCACTTGAATTTAGTTTATTGGGTTCTTGGTAGCCCGTGTGCTGAACTTAGGTTTGCGTTTGTAGGTGCTTAATAAAACAAGTGTTCAGTAGAAAGGTAAGATGAAGTCTGTATTGCGAATTGAATATTTTTACATTATTCGAGGAAAGTAGGGAGGTAGGGAACATTAATTCGACCAATGGGAACGACGCTGTATCACGTCATCCCCTGTTGGTCTGATTGGTTACAAGATTTACGTGGTGTTTACGGGGTTGGTTATACGCGTGAACAAATATTCAAAGTTGAAAAGCTTCGATATACAACATTAGAACTATATGCTTCCACTTGATTTGTATCCTAAATAAAACAATAGTGACGTGTGTCCATAGTGCGGAGGTGAGCACGTGACAGTGTGAGTCAGTGTTGCGAGAAGCCCCATGGCATGGTATCAAATGACAAGGATTAAGGGATTGTACAAGACTGGATGTAACCTGATTTTTGCCATTCTTTTTGCACTTACTTTGTTTTTGTGACTATTTCTAAACGAACATAAAGGTATTTAAGTTATACTATTTAAAAAAAAACTTTATTAATGGGATTCCTCATCAAGTCAAGGTCAAGATCAGTTTAACGTGATTGATTAAATATCGATGGTCTTTCAGACAGCAAATACGACTAAGACACTGAACCAGTATTTGATTAGTAACCTTAGTCGTTTTATTGATTTAAAAAAAGTATAATGTTGTAGTAAAAAAGCGGTTTTGAAGCCGTATTATGATATTAAGTAACCAGAAAGTAAGAGGGAAGGGATTGACTTTGTCTCAAATTGGTGTCGGCCCTTCCGGATTTATAGGGCTTGTTACCACTCTCTGCAGTCCTCACTGGTTTGAAAATGACAACGATCGAATTTCGTGTCTTTTTTTTTAATAACGCATAAAGTGACTCTTGATAGTATTAATATTATAATGCAGTATTTATCCAATCACTCATTGGGACTAAGGCTAGTAAGAAGAAGGTATTTATAGAACTAAGATTTTGAACTATTTCAACAATACCATATTAGAATTTTTAGCTAATTTAAGCTTATCTGCAACTCGAAAACATTACAATAATCTCTCTCTTCTAGAACAGACAGATATTCTCATTAAATTTTAGAGACGGTATTTTATCAATTAGAAATGTATAATATTTGTAGAGTAACCATTTCGCTATGTTACTGATAGTTTAGCGAACCTGGACCATTTAGATTGTCAATTCAATCCCATCCAAGCCTCGCCTCGCCACGCAAAAGCAGTTTAATTCAACTATTAACATTTTACAATCGCTATTAAGGCAGACTTTAGGAGAAAATCTTGATTATGTTTAGTGGCTTGTGACAGGATTTGCATCGTTTACACAATGATTATTGTACAAGTAAGGAGCTGTAACGAGGTGTGGGCAGTGGTAATCAACATGCTTAACAAACTGTCGGTCGTGCTATCGGATTTGTTCAACCGTTTACATTCTTAATTCTTTGATTTATGATTGTAACTTCTTCGTCTAACAAGTTTTACAATTTATGAAATTATAAAATGGATTAGAAATTTTACTGCAAATGTAATTCAATTCTGCGTATTAGATGATTTAGTAACCTTATGATTATTATATTATGAAGTCGCTTCCGTTGTCGGTTCGCTAAGATCATTTAAACTACTCAACAGATTAAAATGCAGTTTTTCAGCTATAGACAGGGTGATATAAGAGTAAGGTTTATATGTTTAATATATGCATATTATAGTAGAGGAAATCCAAAATTTCAATGACTACGATCGAAACCGGGCCGAGATACCCTCGCGGGTTATATTGAACAGTTCTGTAAATTCAAAGAAAGCAGTAAGATTTGAGATACGTCATCACATTAGTATGGTGATGGTATAAAGAGTAGACTCAATCAGATTTCAGTCTAGTAAGTTCTTTTAGATGCATTAAATACAGATGCAAATAATAAAAGTAATTATTCAAAATTAGACCTAACCTATACGCAGTGAATCAAGTATCTAATCAATATATTCAAATACATGCTGTTATAACGGAAACAAGTATCATCATGAAAAGTCCAGTGTAGGACATAGGTCTCTCCTTAGTAAGGAAGTTTTGGCATTCATACCACGATGGTTGTTTCAAGTTTTCCTTCTCTTTGCGGTATTGTTATACTACGTAGTTTTCGCTCTTGGGATGGGATCAAAAATATGGTGACACTCCGTATTCTCATTAAAGAAAATATATTATTTACTAAATTATAGGGTAATTATACGATGTAAGACAAATAGGTACAGTTTAATTGTCGAGATTTACAACATAGCTACCTAAAGCTCTACCAAAACAGAAAGTAGCCTTACCCTTGAATCGACAGGCCGGAATGACGCATCGACGTAGTCGGTGTCATGTTACATTACTCATTTGGCCCTTCGATTTATTCTGCATGTACATAAGTTTCCTTATGAGACGTACAGGTTGCCTTCATAAATTATTTCTGCCCGTGTTCACTGTCGTAATAGTAAATTATAGCTAAAGATACATGGTACAAGTAACAAACGTAAGTAGGCATGAAGAAGCTGCCTGTATTCTATTTATTTTTTATTTATGCCTGAAATGACACACGGCATCCGTAATTGATGTGCTTCCGTTATCCTACTGGCTCTCGAGTACTGGTAAAAGTTTGGGTGGCAGCAATATTTCTTTATTTCCGAACAATATTTATACTTTATTATCTGATAAATAAATAAATATTTCGGACATTTGACACACAACATCGTCTACTCCAAAATTTAGCAGAGCTTGTACTAGAAAAACTGATATAAATAAATGTTATATACTTTTTTTTTGTAAATACATACATATTATACATAGAAAACACCCAAACCTCGAAACAAGTATTTGTTGATCATACCAACATTTGGTCCGACCCGGGAATCGAACCCGAGACCTCTTGATCAGCAACCGCATACGCTAACCACTATAACAACTAGTCCTGAGAAATAAAAATATGAGAGTGAGTGGCAGTCAGAATATGAGATTCAAATTTACCATGATCTTTTACGATAGAGAAGACTCAAGAGTTTAATAATATTTTATTGTTATGTTACAGCCCCCGCCTGTTGTTCACGCGCCGTCGTTGGCGCTGTCGCCGCCTACAGCTACGCCTGCACCGCCCGCCTCGCACGCGTCTGCGCCCCGTACCATTGTCATCCAGCGGCCCGACGCCAGGCACGGGTTCGGATTTACGTTAAGACATCTTGTCGTATATCCGCCAGAGTCGCTACAGGTAAATATGGCTCAACGTTGCACAGCTCTTCATTACTAACAAATATTTATATTTGGAATATCATTTAGTCTAGTTCTTACTAACCAAAGCACCGAGAGATGTGGTGTAATTTCTTAGCTTAACAAAAACAAAGCAAGCAAATAGGTATATGGGTTATTGAAACAGAATCAAATCAAATCAAGCCATTTCATTTCAAATAAATCATACAACGGCACTTTTGAAACGTCAAGTAGTCAGTCAGTAGTCAGTCGTGAAGCTAATCGTCTGTTCCAATTCGTAGATCCTATGGAGAAGAACAGACAAGAAACTCCATGGACTCCATGAATATTAAGTGTTTGGCAGAAACGTCAGTTTTTATACCTACTCACAATACTGAGTTTTATACTTAATTACCTTAGATTGAATAACGTAAAATATAAAGAAAAATGTTAATATTAGATGTAAAAAATATTACACGGTTTGTTTTCGATATTACAGGAATTGTACGATGACGCGCGTCTGCTGGCTGTGGGCGCAGTGGGCGCGCCAATGGACACGATCTTCGTGAGGTCCGTGCGGCCGGGCGGGCCGGCGGCGGCGGCGGGGCTGCGCGCCGGTGACCGCGTGCTCGCCGTGAACGGGGAGCCCGTCGCGTGCGGACGGTCAAGAGCACCTTACGCGAGAGTGGTTCAACTAGCACAGAGAGAACCTAGGGTGCTGAGATTGACCGTAGTGCCGAGGGACCACGATTTGTTACAGAGAGTAAGTATATTCTTGGTACACTCTGTAGCTGAGGTTATGTTTTAAATGTTTCTTAAGCAGGATTGCTTATATAATTTTTAATTTATTTTACAGTATTTTAGTGAAGCAGCTTACAATCCTGAAACAAATCAACGTCCTATAGACATGCCTGCACCAGTTACGGAACATGAGTCACGTCTGTTCGACGCGTACAGGAGGCCTAGAGCGGCGCTTCCAGCACCGCAGGCTCCGGCAAGACATAGAGAAGATCCAGAATACGCAAGCGTCGCGTCTCTGGCACCTTCCAGATATGATATGTCGCGACTTCCAGGAACTCCGCATTATTTAATGCATGATGGGTAAGTTGAAAATGTCGACAGGAAAAATTGTATTTCTCGACTGGAGAATATCTGTCATCATACAGAACGCGGCAAACAATTTATAATTGTATTTAATACAAGTGCACACAATATACTGAAATATACGAAGTATGTCAAAATTTCAATCGCATATGCAATGAAGTGAAAAGTATTTTCAAATACTGGTATTACATTTTACATAACTTCTGAAATATAATTGTAATTTAGAGACTGTTTTTAACAAAACTTTTTTGTAATAATTACAGCAGAAGAGAATCTGACACCTCACTGCCTTCATCAGCAACGGAGAGCAAAGACAGTCTCGGATCCTTCGACTCGAACTCAACCCTAACGGGGAGAGAGCTAGACGACTCGATTATTCTATCCCGAATACGAAAAAGTCTGGAGCAGAAGGAGGCCTTTCTCCGACGACCTAGCCAGCCTACTGGTTGGGTTACACCCGAGGTTCCACCACCGATTAAACAAAAGGAGTTTTACGCTAGGCCACAGAAATTGCAAAAACCAGCGTGGCCTCCACCTGCGGCTTCTCCTCCACTTGCAGCGTCACCTCCTCCTCAACCACAACCTCAGGAACAAAGAAAAGAAGAATGTTCTGCAAGTGTCGATAGCGGGACTTACAGCTCATATGGAGAAGTCAACGGGGCTCAAGATAAAAATAGACAGAAACAAGACAAGGGTCAGTTTGTGTCGACATTATCTAAGATACAGGAGACGGCGCCTAGTATTCAGAGTACGAATCTTGGGACTGTCACTAATGGTTCGGTTGACATGAAAGAAGAAGGTGCTACTAATAATCAAGATAACAAGTAAGTTTCTCGTGGCATATACTTTTTCCGAGGTAATCACAGTTAATGTTTCATGATGAACTTAAAAATAGAATTGTCTTTACATGGAAGATTAGAGACAGTGATCTTGGAATAGTTTTTCTTTTGAAAAAGTGCTGTAATAACTCTGCCAAGATATTTAACTGTTTATATGCTTGTTTTGAATGTGGAAGGGGTCTTTTCACCTTTGGATTTAAGTTTTTCAAGTAGGTACATTCACATATTAAAATGCATCTTCAAACAATTTTGTCTACATTCAGCTTTGTTTTTCCTTTATTATAATGTCGAGGTGTTTGCTTTGCATCACGACCTTTCATGGTCTACTTTTGTAATGTTTTAGTTAGAAGGAAGATTTTCGCCTACTATATCATACTGGCCAGATGAATTGGTATAGAGTTTGTTTCAAAATTTCTCCTTTATGGATAATGTCCTGAATATTATGCTTTCTTAGCCATCTCTCACGACACCCTTAAGTTGTATAGGTGTGGTGAGAGTCCCTGTCTGCAGACAGCCAGTGAAGAATGCGAAGTGTAGTGACGGTGTGTCCGCAGGTACCCTGTGTCGGAGTTGCAGCTGGTGACGGCGCGCACGCGACAGCTGCAGGAGGCGCGCGGGTGGGAGAGACGCGCGGAGAGCGCCCGCAGCGAGTTGGCGCGTCTCTCCACAACGCGCCTGGAGCCCAGCGTTGCGCTGCGCCGCAAGGAGTTCGAGACGCGCACGCAGCGGCGGGACGCACGCTCGCTCGACGTGCAGGCGCCACCCGGTACGTATACCATGCTCGGATATACTCACTTACCCATAATCAAAGTGTATGTCGGTCACAGATAACCCCCTGCTATCTGTGGTTCTGGTCAAACAGAACGCGATAAATAGAGAGACGTCGGTAATGCGCTACCGACCAGCTTATTCCCTTGGCTTTACTCATCAAATGTTATAGAAGATAGACATACTATAATATATCAAGCCATCCATCTAATATAGAAAACTAAATCTGATTATCAGTTCATCCGTTTATGAGCTCTAAAAGTACAGAGAAACACTCACATTTTACACCGGGACTGGATTTTTTTCCAAAAAACTATATTCCTAGATATAGTCCAAGTTTCCAAGTCCTTCTCATTAAAAACGATTTTGTTTAATGAAACTTACAAAAATATGATTAAAAAACAGAAAAAAAAAATATACGAACGTAATTTCTATACATTAATATTTTTTTTAAATACTTCAACTAACATTAGAACATCCTTTTATGTCTGTAGAATACATTCCTTTATTTCATCATAACTGTATGTCTTTACGGATGAGTCCACAACCACATTGAGAAAACAAATCATAACCCATCACATTTACTACTTCACCTATAACTTATGCTATGTCAATAACAAGTTACTGTAACTTATACAACACAATACAGATTACAAATGGCGCCTTTTGCAAAGCACTTGACCTCGTCTATCATAAATAATAAATTACCTGCAATCACTCAACGATAATTCTCTTTGTGTGTACTCTCCAATTTTTAGCAACACCTCGTCGTTATTGTTAATTGTTCAAGTGGATTTTTTGCAACACTAGCTGTGCTAACCACGGTTTTGCTATGTAATTGTAAACATTTGTTTATATTTTTACGATTTTCAATCGCATTATTTTCATGTAAGTAGTCTCGTCGTCTTCTAAGTTATTAAAGTATATATTAAAATTATTTTATTGGAAGTCAAATCTAAATATACTCTAAATTAAATAACTAGTAATAACACTTCTGGACCACTGACACTTATTTTGAGCAAGCATATTCAAAGACAAATAATTTATCAGTTAAAAAGCCAAAAATTAAACAGTACAAGTTGTAAAACATTGGCCAAGTCTCTTTTAGACTTACAATTCATTTATTCTTATTTGATTGTTTGAACACAAATGACAATCTAGTAATGTTTTTTTTTACAGAGTTAGAGCATGAGTCAGCACTAGGCGGCAGTTTGTCGGGCAATCAGCTAATGATTACCGGCAGCAAACACCTACATTGCCCACCTCCTGAAGGATATGTGCCCGGTATGTTGTTTACTGGAACATCTAAAAAAAATATTACTTCTATTGTCTCGTAAAACAAACGTGTTTTCTAGTTTTGATGTTAGAAAAATGGTATTTCATATATCTTGCCCTTATCGAGTTGTAATGATTACCTTAGTAATAAACTACTTTCTACCAAAAGGGGTTAATAAAAGATTTATGAGTACAATGTTATTTAAAAAATAATAATATTATGTTTAATATATACATTTATGTACATATTATACATAACACAACAACATAACTTTGTTTTTATGGTATTTTTGATTGATAGTGACAAATAACCGACCTTAAAACGCGGTATTAAAGTACAAAGTTGCATGTACTTTTATTTCTCATAAATTTCCAGCTAATGATATTAACATACTATATAACTCGTGCGACCTAAGATGGCACCTGACTCAAATGTCAGTCGTTTAGAGTACTGAGTGCAAGAAAAATATAATTTATTCTAGTTTTTTTTAAATTTCAATATTTATTTTGCTTCAATTAGTTTCTCATAACATACTACTTTATCTTAAGTGGTACTTTACTACCTGAGTTAAGAAAATACATATGCATATCAATAGGAAGCAGGCCTCATTCATTATTTACCCAAATGCATTCTTCGTGCAGTGATTTAAATAATATTAGGTAATACCTAATATCATTTTAAATGAAATTAGGAACTGAAATATGGTTATAAAATACAATTTAAAATCGTCATGATAAGCCTTTTAATCGTAGTCTCTGAAAATCATATGTATTTGGATTTTCTTTATTTTAAACTATTGCGTACACGAAAAAAACCAGCATGACGACTATGAAGTCGTCATGCTGGTTTTTTTCGTGTGACCTTTCTTAAAACAATTGGGTTATCCAGACGAATCTAATGATATATTTATAAAATAAATTCGTATTTAAATAATATAAATATAAATAATATATAAATATAAAAAATATAATAATATAATATACAATAAATAAAATACAATAAAAAAAATAAAATACAATAATATAAAAAATACAAATAATATAAATTCGTATATAAAATAAATTCGTAAATTGTAAATAAAAAAATAAAATAAAATAAAAAAACTAAAATTATTATTGAAAGATTCTTGCAACGGTAATAGTTTTGCTAACGCTACTCGCAGGACGACAGAGGGGTATCACGCGGGGGAACGGTGTCATGTTTCGTTTTGAGCCAGGTGCCATCTTAGCTCGCACGAGTTATACTTCAGTTTAAGATAAAGTATTTTCAATTCAGTGTTCAAATACAATTTGTTCAAAAATTACTGTTATTGGTTCAATATATGCTAAAAAAGTTGCCTTACAACTTGTTAAATTATCCTTGTAAATATTGGCACCATAAGTAGACACAAATGGAACCTTTTAAGCTGATACGGTGCGAAAAACTGGATAATGTAACAATAATTAATATAAATGACTTTTTATTTACAGAAACGGAAAAGGTTCAAATGAGAACAAGGTCAAACAGCACCGGTAGCGATGGATTACCCATTAGAAGACATCATGCCACAGGTAAATTATCACCTTCATTTCTTCCATCACCAACTCATCACTATCATACATACTTTTTAGATAGCTCAGGTTCTTTTCATAGTATAGCCTATAGAAAATTTTGATACTTCAGTAAGCCTCACTTATCATGAATATACTTGGTACTTGAATGTTGAGACATATAAAATTTAGGTACATAGTACAAGTTTGAAGCATCTTTGAAAGTGTTAGCAGAAGAGTTGCATATTTTGTATAGTTGGTTTTATTTCTTATATAGATATAGATTGATACAAGATAGTATTTTCACTTTAAATGTGCCTATCATAAAGTAACAAGTTCGATATTAGTGGACGTGATTATAGATATCGCAAATTGAACTGTAAGCAAATGGAGTTAAAGTATATAATATAACAACAAATTTTAATGAAATTTAGTTTAATGATGTGGAGAGAGAGATTAATCATCACTGTAGTCTAGTTGAGTAACAACAACAACAGCTTGTAAACAAAACAAGTGCAACAGTAATGGAAATAGTAATTTCCTTTTTGCTCACAAAACGCTATATATCTTAATCACAAATAGAATTAAAATCATATAATACAAAAAAACATATCAGATTTTTAGCTTTGGGCTTATTGGTTGGCGTTTCGCTTATATGCAATTCATTTAATTTGGATGCTTCCATATCTAAAATAAATTCATAACTATGTGTATTCAGTAATGTAAGTACTCTCTAATAGTTCTAGTACTGTTTAAAAACTTCTAACTAAGCTAATGTAAATGTTTTAAGCTCATATAACATCAAGAAACTAATCTTGAGTGTCCACTTATACTACTTATATAACCTCAAGTTATGCGACATGTAGTTTACATGTCAACATTAAATGGAGCATTCAAATAGAGAACACATAAAATAGCTTCGGTTTGCGGACGCTGACCAATGAGAACGCACCAATCCGTACACGTAGGCGCGCACACATTCACACAGCTTGGCGCACGGCGTCTAATAGCACTGTTCCACTGTTCGCCCCAAGATGGCAGTCACGCGAAGCGACGATTGGGGCTGAACAAAGAGCAAATGGAGGCGATGAACCGCGTGTCGCTGGCCGCCGAGGGGCCGACTCGGCCGACGCATCTCAGCCTGGCGCCGCCCTCGGCCTCCACGTCGGCCTCGGCCTCGGCCGCAACCTCGCCCTCGCCGACGCCTAGCACACCCGCCGACTCAGGTCCCGCTGAGACTCGACCACTTCTTGGAATGCTATCGTCCCCTCCCTTTACCTTGAAAAGCTGAAACTCATTGGCTATGTAAAAATGCATCTCAAAAAGTCTCGAAGAATTGCATGATTGTTTTACATTTATTACAATAATTATTTCTTGGATTTGTCATAGAGAGTCTATAATTAGCTATGAAGCAAAGTAATTCACTGCATTAGTACCCATTTCTTCAGAGACTATTCCTAAAATTAGTAATCTTACTACAGTCCGCTCGCGTTCAGAAAATAGAAGGTACCTACTGACAGCTTTCATTGGCAATAAATTCTTTACCATTCCTATTCCAACTGTAGACGTGATATTTTTGCAGGAATGTCTTGCTTGTACCTGTGGTTCATTACCAGAATACTGAATCATAATATAGCCAATGTGCTTGAGCTGTTGTAGCTTGCTGTGATCTGTGATCTTGTCTCCAATGTTTTTGACGCCGCATGGCATGTGCAAGATAAATAACAAACTTACCATCTTTGTAACTTTGCTGTTGAAATGATTTTGTTTTTCAAACCGTAAATTAACATTATTTTTTATTAAAATAGCAAACGCTCAAGGGAGGAGACGATCCGGACCTAACCTATCTTCTTTACTAAACGTTTGTGAAGGAATGCAGTGTGCTTTTAGGTGTGCTACTAATGCTGAACTAACCGTCATGCACATTCTGTGTTTAATTTACTAATTTTCATCGTTCTCCGATACAGCTCGAACGTGTATTTGATTAAGCGTTCTCCTTCGACAGGTTTTGCTGATGATTTGGTTACTAGAAGACAGAAAAAAGATGCTCAACTCGGTGGTCAGTATTAACTAAAATTAATTAACACCTAAAACAAAATATTCGAAAATTGCCATTTGTTTTTCTTACCGAATCTTAAAAAGGTGTTTTTCGTTGTAAACAGTACTTATTCGCGGTAAAATTACGATACCTTCACTTTCCGACGTTTCGAACGGGTTATACCGATTATATTATCGTTATTTAAATTATTCGGTTACATTACTCGGTATTAAAACTGAATCTAGGGAAGTCACATTTAAAAATTTAAATTTAATATATTCTTATCAAATGATATTCATAAGGTCTCTGTAAAGTTTTAGAGTCTTTAAGTTTTTATTAGAACTCATGAAATTTCTAAGCTTAAAGAGTATTTTTATTGATCATTGCTCTCGATGTTGGCGTATAAAACAGTGAGTGATGTTTTCAGTAGTTTTTCAAACAAGACTTAGCTATATTAATTAGTTTTATATTGTTTAAAGCAGAAGAAGAACGCGCCATGCGAAGAGTTTCCTACTTGAAAGCCACATGGGGCGATAGATTACACATGGACAGCGATGTCGAGCCTGACGGTGACCCACAAGGTCTTAGAGGGTATGTAAAAGTAATGTTATTATTTTTACGTTTCAGTAAAAATTATATCACTTGTTTTCGTCAACATGCTTTGTATGATGTTGTACATTTATTTTTGTTTAGGTTTTATTTTTTGTAATATTATGCTCTGACGAGTGCAAGTGAAAAAAATTTGTTATATGTTAGATAGTAACTAGATCCCAATGTAATTCTATCTATCATTGTATCCCGATAACGTGTCATTCTTGTAATAAAGGCACATTATATATATTTATTTTTCTCTCTTTGTATCACATAGATATGTTGTAGATAGAATACTGTATACTTCCAATAGTTTAACGTAGATAGTGAGTAACCATGTCCTATGTTCCTAACAATCTGGGGTGAAAAATAGTGATTTATAAATTGTACTAACTGGGTGAATGTGATTGGGTTGAAACGCAGTGTGCGAAAGTGGCGTCCTCCCCGGCTCACGGATGACATTACCCCGCTGCTGCGGATATTCGACCCGCAGGCTGTACTCCCCGCGCGGTACGTCGATGCTCTCATAGATGGCGCTTTAACTATGTGTGCGGTTACACGAATGCGTTAATAGATGGCGCCGCTCGTTGCTAAATTTTGAAATGTAACGGAAATTTTAGGTTTCTGCATTTAATGATCAATGGTATTGAAATATTGCATTGCACTGCTTGAATCACTAGCGGTAAGTACTGCAATAAAAACAAATAAAAGCATCAGATAACGCAAAATGTACATAATTAAAACGAAGTCATCCATTGTTTGAATTAACTTTTGTTTGGGGAAGAAACTTTTGAATCAGTTTTAGGACCAATTGATACGAAATCGTTCAAAAGACTCAATACATACAATTGCATGTTATTGGTATTTCAATGTGTGCATGTTCATCGTAAGGAAAATCTATTTAATAAGTATGTATGGCTATGTATATAATACATGAACGAAAATTCAATGTCCTGAATGTACTATAGTTTGTGATGTGTTATTAGTGCTGTTATTGTTTGGCATATATGTTTTTGTAAATAAATTATAAAAAAAGAATCAATAGGGCCTACAAATTTCCTAAGGTGAGATATTGTTCATTTTTTGTTTTAAGAAACTAGAAACTAAAAGAAAATATTTACTTTCAATAATATTTACGAAGTTTAGCATGGTGGTTATGAAATTAAATGAAATTAAATCATTTATTTAAGTTAAACCTTTGTTTTGAGCAGATGAGTTCGGCCTTTCCTAACTGGACTAGAGAAGAAAGGACGAAACAAACTCAGGGATCACAGTCTCTTTTAAAGTCCAGACAATATTCTTAAATGTATGTGGTATACTACATAACTACCTTGCTAAACACAGTACATACTACATACAGTAGATAATTGTATTACATACTAATTACTGGCATTCCCTGGTAATAATGTAAATTAAGGAAAATATGAAAAGCCTATGCTCTTTCTAGGGTTCTAGCCTGTGTACCAAATTTCAATTAAATCGATGCAGTAGTTGTGGCGTGAAAGTGCCATAGACAGACAGACAAATTTACTTTCACATTTATAATATCAGTAAGGACAATAAAATAATAGTTTTATTTTAATAAATCACAGACTTTCTTTGCTTACATTTTGTATTGAAATAAATTGCAACTCATATTGTATTGCACAGGTCAACGAAGAAAGGTGAAGAAGAAACGTCAGAGAATGCAGTGGAGGCAACAGAAGGTGATGTTCAAGGCAACGTGCAGGTCAAGATGGTGGTCAGTAACGGCAAGGTACAAAACTATTTATAGTATATCATTCAATAACCCATAATGTCTTACTGCTGGTTTCGGGAGAGGGTTAAGGTCATATGTCCCCACGCCCCCCGAGTGCGGGTTGGGGACAGGCAAGACACGTTTGTGGCTACGTAATCTTGCTGTTGGATGTTTTTAAGCCGCCCGAAAGGCCTCTGACTAAGCTTCACGACTGCTATCATAAGATAAGTACCCAGGACCGACCGTTTAATGTGACCTCCGAATCCGAATCACGCCTGCCTTGTTGGTCTAGTGGTTAGCGTATGCGGCTGCTGATCAAGAGGTCTCGGGTTCGAATCCCGGGTCGGACCAAATATTTATGTGATCTACAAATATTTGTTTCAGAGTCTGGGTGTTTACTATATATAATATGTATGTATTTACAAAAAAAAAGTATGTTTATGTATTTATATCAGTTGTCTAGTACCCATAATACAAGCTCTGCTTAGTTTGGGACTAGACGGCGATGTGTGTAAGATGTCCGAAATATTTATATTTATAACATATCATGGCACAAACGATCACCTATCTAGGTACTGGCCGTGCTGTCGTTGCTTACCCTCGGCGATTGTTTTATTTTATATTATATAACATATTATCAAAAGAAAAAAACTTTGTCTCAATTTGTCTATTTATTTAGAAGCTTTTTCGCCAGAGATAAACACATATTTTTATAGCTATGGGTGTTAAAAATGTAACGTTGATATACATATATCCTAAATGTGCTCTATTTACATTCCAATAGAGTAAATAAAATAAATAAAAATAAATATTTCGGACATCTTACACACAACATCATGTAGTCCCAAACTAAGAACTAAGCTTATATTATGGGTTTTAAACAATTGATATAAATACATAAACATACTTTTTGTTTGTAAATACATACATATTATACATAGAAAACACCCAAACTCGTAAACAAATATTTGCGGATCACACAAACATTTGGTCCGTCGCGGGAATCGAACCTGAAACAATGTTGGACAAGAGTGTCCATGGAGTTTCTTGTCTGTTCTTCTCCATAGGATCTACGAATTGGAACAGACGATTAGCTTCACGACTGACTACTGACTGACTACTTGACGTTTCAAAAGTGCCGTTGTATGGTTTACTTGAAATAAAATGGTTTGATTTGATTTGATTTGAGACCTCTTGATCAGTAGTCAATACTTGTATTATCAAGAGTTGGTAACTAATTCTCGTTGTTTTTGGTTTAGCGCGCGAGCGACAGATCCTGGAAGCAAGTGTGGGCGGTGCTGCACGGGACCAAGCTGTATCTGTATCGTCACCATCCTAGTCAGGTATGTCTAACTATTTAGTTACGAGAATTATCTCAGACAAATAATATCAACTTCATTTCTGAAAGTCTAATCGACAGTCACGAGTTGCAAAAGGATATTTAAATTTATCAGTTTTAGATGTCGCTTTACATCGCGTATGTAATTACAAATAAAAATATATATATGTATTTATTTATGTTGTCTAATATCCATAATACAGTCTCTGCTTAGTTTGGAATTAGATGTTCTGTGTCAGACGTCCGAAAATTATTTATTTATTTACAGTAGACTTTTTCACTATTCGAAACTCACAAAATGTTCAATTAACTGTTGCCAAAAATGGCATTAATAAACTACAAAATAAAAGGTTTAACTACAGAGAGCCAAATTAAAATTAAGCAGGGTACGACAACATATTCGTATGTATACCTACTAGGTATTCATTGAAGAATAAACCATAGACTAATTCACATTCGTACTTTTTTCGCTTACGATGTACTATGTAATAAAATAAGCAAACATAGCCGAACGTCATCCGCCACCATAACTAGCAAAAACATCTAAATCTATTAGCATTGCCAAATAAACTTTCCGGTTACTTAAGTTAAAAGCTTCGTAACTCCTTCTACGGCCTAAGCACACATAGCTTGGAAGCTTACCTTCAGGAAGATTTTGTTTACCATCGGCCTTGACTTCAGCGATTATGACGTAAAGTTTCTCAAGCCCTTCGGTCGGCCCAGAATATTCTTCTAATACGCACGTCTACGCGTACTCCAGGGTTGTCGTAACCATTAATATTTCAATTTCAGTATTTTGTCAACTTCATATATGGTCAATATCTATTCGAATTTGTTTTTTTTTAGCTTGGATAGCTCAGTTAATGAAGAATGCTATAAATCATCATGCTACAATCAATAGGAGTAAAGCATCCATAAAAAAGTTGCAAAAACACGGAAAACATTCCTTTTATTACACATACAAAATTGCACTGGTCAAATTTATTATGAATCATAATTATATTCATTATAGATTTGACCAGTGCAAATTTGTTACTTAACTACTACTAAGTTACTTACTAGATTTGGCCTGCGGTTCCGCCCCCGTGTATCTCGATTATTGCAATAAAAAATAACCCATGTGTTATTCTAATATTTATGCTATATTACTATATATAGTAAAGCTTCATCTAAATCCGTTCAGTAGTTTTTGCGTGAAAGAGTAACAAACATACTTACATACTTTCGCGTTTATAATATTAATAAGGATATGTACTGTATGACATGGTAATTTTTTTACTGCAGTTTGGATAAAAGTACACTACCTACCTAATTAAAATCTAGAAATATTCAGAAAAACTCTGCTTAATTTGGAATCAGACGTACATACATGTCTGAGATATGTTAAGTTATTATTATAATTAAAGAATTTGATATCGCAATTGCAGTACAAACATTTTTAAAGCATTGAATGACTAATACCTTAAAAATGCTTTTGGCGTCAGTTAAGAATATTTTTGTTTACACTGTTAAGTGATGCCAAATGGTAAATAAGGAGTTTTTAATTTGATTATTAAAAAGTCGAATTGTCGCCATCGTAACTAAAGTACTTATGTACATTACCACAACAATATCGTACGGTGTGTTTTGACAAAGAATTTAATTAATAAAATTTGTATTTATTATTAAAACAAATAAATTTTCTGCTACTTACTTGAATTGCGATATTTTAGATGTAGTAGAATCGCGCTGATTTCCACACGAACGGGCAGGATCGAACGGGGTGGTACTATCCTCTTACAGAAAACCAACAAAACAACCAACAAACAACATACCAGCTTTCGTTGATGGCATGTTTCGTTGATGAGCATGAGACCATGCTCTCCGTCACTGTAATGTCTTTTTGTAAGCAGGCATAACAAATTGAGTTTGAAGACAATTACGTAACGTAATCGTAAATTATTTGCCTCGTACGTAGAACGAGTACCACACATATCTTAACACACCGTAACACAATGAGTCGTTAGGTCCTTATATTTAAATAGGATTTGACGCGTAATATCTTTTATGATCATACAACGCAATATACTATGTGGACTACTTTGTGTGTTACTATGTGTATTACTTCCACATATATACGACGGCGACGGACGTAGGGCCTTAACCCTGTCTGGAGAGGAGACCTGTGCCCAGCAGTGGGACGTTATGGGTTGGTGATGGTGATGATATAATATGTGTAAGAAACACTCTGTGACTTTTCATAGGTAACAAAAATTAAGAATCAAGCAATTTTTAAATACTTTAAAGTTTGTGTTTATATACGTACGAATTTTAATTTTTATGTTGAGATGTTATTTTTGTTAAATAAAAGAATACTTATGTTCACTGTTATTCGCAGTTGTACATTAGTATTATCTAATCTGGTTTCTTAATCTGTAATATAAATAAATATACTCCTATAAAAATTTAGGATATCTTACACACAAAGCCTTCTAACTTCAAACTTATTTACTTTATTTATTTAAAACATTTACAGCGTCTTTACAGAATTATTACTCCAATACGACATTGTAAATAAAATGTTAACAATTAATTTATAATATAATATCATCAAACTAAGAGAGCTTACTTATACAATAAGAGCTAGATTCACTAATATAATACTTACATCCTTTTTTTGTAAATACATTCATATTATACATAGAAGACACCTAAACTCCGAAACAAATACCTGTAGATCTCACAAACATTTAGCAACCCAGGATTTGAACCCGATAACTCTAAAGCAAAGCAGTAGAATACACTACTGCATCACCGAATCAGTCATGTCATGTAATGTTTTATCTTCCTTCCTTTTCAATCACTCTATCTATTGCTGTAAAGTGAATTAAAAAATCCGTTGAGTAGTTAAAAAGATCTTAGCGAGCAGACTGCGGAAGCGACTTCATTTTTAACCGACTTCAAAAAACCGGAGGAGGTTCTCAATTCGTCGGAATCTTTTTTTATTTTTTTTATGTATGTTCATCGATAATTTCGTCGTTTATGAACTGATTTCAAAAATTATTTTTGCATTGGAATGGGCGTAGCTTACAGGTGGTCCCATCGTCACCATATCGGGATCTGATGATGGGATCCCTAGAAAATCGAGGGAACTCCTCAAATATCATAGGCACAGTTGTCGCGATTTAGGTACTCGGAATAGTTTTTCTTTGAAGTCGGTTTCTTTTTGTAAAAAATATATTATACACAAAAAGAAGACACATTATTAAATTTCGTTTATGCGTCAAAGTGACAGCCCTATCACTATCCACTTACCAGTGCAAATATTTTGAACACCGCGGTGGAGTTTTGTTTTACGCAGAATCGTTTTTGTTTTGTTGAAGTTCTGGTAAGTTGTTTGTTATCATGTTTGAGACCACAAAAACATCATTATAGACGAAAAACATGCCTTTTTATACGTGGCAAAGACACACTTCAAATAACCTCGAACTTACATATATATTCTATTAGAACTAGGTCAGCTCTTTTGTCAACTCTTGATATATTTTCGATATAAATAGTAATAGCATTAAATCGTACTATTCCATACAGATAAATTTGCCTATAACTCAATTTTTTTCTCGTAAAAGGTTTAATAAGACAATTTGTTCATTTAACACACAGGCTTTTCTCTTTTAATAAACTATTGAACCTCACAAGTTTTTACCTGCGGATCCGCCCGCTTGTTAGCCGATGTTCTTCCCCAAGAATCAAAGCATCTCATTTTCAAATTTCTTTGAAATCTGTGTAACGGTTCAAAAACAGACAGACCGAGTAAATTTTGAATTTATACATTAGAATGGATTACTGTTCGATGAAAACAAACTCTCTTTCGGTAATAAATCCTAACTATCAAAACATAATACTAAACAAGTGCTACCTTCTCCGGCGTACTCTAATCTTAATTACTAATACAGATACATGTATTCGAGGTACATTATGAATTCTAGGGATGTGTCTGTTATCTTGCAGATACATTATCGAGTATAGACTTCCTGCCGCGCGCCTTATGCGTATGCGCACCTGGCTCCATTGTCAACTAACTATTTAGGGTTGCTGACGGTATAATTATTCTTGAATTTATTTAGTCGCAGTTGGATGAGCTTATGTGATGATAATCATCAGTCTTGTTCGCTCGGAACCAGGTGCTGTGGCATATGACGATTGTTTTGTTTTTATTAAATCAGTGTAGAGCAACTTATTTTGAGTTCTTTTTTTAATTCGAAATTAAATTAAAGTTTATTTTGAGTATGTGATGGTTATTTCATTAGAACCGGTACAGCAGTATTTCCGTCAAAACATAAGAGACAGAGTTTCTATTTATTAACCGACTTCAAAAAAAAGGAGGAGGTTATCAATTCGTCGGAATCTTCTTTTTTTTTTTTTTTTTTTTTTTATGTATGTTCAGCGATAATTTCGTCGTTTATGAACCGATTTCAAAAATTCTTTTTGCATTGGAAAGGGCGTAGCTTACAGGTGGTCCCATCGTCACTATATCGGGATCTGATGATGTGATCCAAGGAAATCGAGGGAACTCCTCAAAAATCATAGGCACAATGTCGCGATTTGGGTACTCGGAATAGTTTTTCATTGAAGTCGGTTCGTTTTTGTTAGAATTATTTATTAATTATGGCGTATGGATAACTATTAATTAATTCAATTTTTGCAAGCGAGTATTCATAAATATGACATAAATTAAGGTACTTACTTGCTTACCCTTAAAATTAATTAGGTTGACTAATTAAATTAACATAAGAAAACTTTTGTTAACTATTCAACCCTCATAGTTACGCCCGCACCTTTTTGAATCCTTAACCGTTTAACCAACGGAAACTCTGATCAGCCAAGTGTTTCAAAGTAACAACTGTCTTTTTGACACGGTATATCACGATAAAGAAATATTTTGTAATGAGTCCAACTAAATGCTAAGTATTCTTTACATATCTTACGATACGTTGATACGATATAAAGATTATATTAGGCAGGAAGGAATACAGTTTAGATGACTAAAAAGTTAAAGAGTAATTAACGCTGAAAGTTGAATATTATACAGTGAATATATATTTAGAAAAAAAGATGTGAAGAAAAAATAATCAAGTTCTTTGACTATACATGTTATACATTGTCCACAATAAACTTAGCACGATTCATTTAGCTCCATTCTTCCATAAAATAAATAATAAACAACAAGAACAAGCTTTGTTAGATGTCGAGTGACAAATAAGAGAAATAAACCATAAGGAGTCACAGAGTAAAGGAGTAAAATCTGAATACACGTAATGCGGAAGTCACAAATTCACTTCACATCAACTTAACCGCTCTTTTCGGTACAATAAAAGTCGTCGCCGTAACGCCCACGAGTGTCTGGTTCAAGACGTCCAAATTCTGACAATATCAAGTTGCCGAATCACATTGAAGGCTCTAACAAACGTCACTCTTTCATTAAACATTAATTTACGGAAATGATATATGTATTTTGGCTAACTAAACGTGACCTTTAAGTGCGGCGAGAAAGTGTCACGTCGTGACGTACTAAATTTATGTAGTGTACAAACCATTTATTTTCTTGTTAAGGAATCGCTAGATATAGCCAAACATCAGTATTCATTTGTTCTTTACACAATGGTTTATAAAGTCCGTTTGAAATCCAAAATAATCGTCCCTGGAATTTCAGGCAGTTAACATTTACTTTGTAGGATCTGATGAAGCTATTTTTGAAGCTTTTAATAGTTCTTAAAATAAACCTAAAATTATAACGATATATTATTATGTATGTTGAATTCAAGGTACTATTAAATGAACTATTTTAATACGACCTAACCTCTTTGATGTATTGCATTAACTCGTACATAACTTGAAAACAATGTTACAGTGGCAATTTCTTGTGACGTACGGATCTTTCACTCGCTAGCGTGACATAAAGCATTGCTCTTAAACAAATGTATCATAACCTGAATCCATGCAATTGATATGCTGAGCGCTCTTTGATTCCATACAAAATTAAATTTGTTATTTCCTGAATACACTCGTAATGAATACGATCAAACGGTGCCCAAGTTTTGATACGCTATTCGTAGAAGCGTGTCCTACAATTTATTATTAACATTACCTTCCCATTTCTGAGTACAATAAAGCGTACATTGGTTTTATATTTCTTATTTAATTATCTACCTATATATAGACCTTATTCTATACAGAATACGCCTGATATTATAATGACTTCTCTTCCAACTTTCAAGGAAGACATTCCTTAAATGCAGTGCATTAAGATATTCCCGGAACTCTCGAATGCCGGTTCTGTGTTTCTGTTAGTTATTAATAATATAGACTAGTATGTTTTAACCCCATGTAAATGAAACATTTTAATTGAATTTCAATAAATAAGGTAAATCAAATTGTAACATGTCTTCCTATGAATTTCTTCTATGTTAAGTAACGCTAGTATATATATTATAATATGTCAAATGAGTTTCATAAGAAGTAACTTAACAAATTATGAATACCCATAAGATTTACATGAAATTATTTATGAAGAATTAAGAGGATTAAAATATTGTAACGTCTAGTTTCTCTGACTTAATGCTCTTTGTTTATTGGGCTGAATTAAAACTAGTAAATATAATTGAATGAAACTATACTTGACAGTATTAAATTCTATTTTCAGAAATAAATTCGGTAATTTGTTACCATTCTATTTAGAGATTTGCGAATAACATAATTCATTGAAAGTCACACATCACCCAGTGCTTTCATGGTTATTTAATTTATAGTCTACGTACGTAGTTTGTGACAACTTCAGAATTCATTTTTCCCTTAGGACTGAAACTCTTAGAATATACTTCGTCCGAATCACAAATCCTGATTTATTATTCCTATTTGTATTCCAAAGTCGTAGATAAGTTAGGAAGTGGCAGATGCTCTGGTTTACCAAACGAGATTTCGCCTTGACCCAATTGTCAAATTGGAATAACATAGACGAAGATAGCATCTGAGCCTCAGGGTGGTTGTTTGTGTTGACACTGACAAGACTATTCGTACTGGTTACATAAGCATATCATTATGCCTAAGTTCATTTTACCCGTATGACTATATAGCTCGAAATTTATTTAGGCCGAAGACCAAGATAGAAAAGACACAGCTTACTACAAAACGTTGCTTTCTAATTCCGTCAAACTTAAGTCAGTGTTTTGTAATAATATTAATTTCTACTGGAAAGTAGATTTACCAGAGCTTTGAAGTTTTTAATGGTTGTGTACTTATTTGCCAAGGTAGTAAATTTACCTATAAGTTTAATAATAATTCGAATTCTTACGATGCGAAGTAAAAATTCAAGTAATATCTATACTTTCGAAGTTGTCAATTAATTAGCAATTCCCTTTACAAGTGACTCGGCGATGTGAAAATAAATGTTACGATTAAAAAACTTCATAAAACTTAAATTGCACACATCTTGAAAATTGTACAAATGATGAAAATCTAATAATGTTCATTCTGATAATCATCACAATAATAATTATTGTTATCTGACAGCAAGCTTTAAATTTATGATCTAAGTATAATTCTGTCTTCCGTCCAGAGATTTATCACTAAAACACACTACGTTTCTTGCCAATTTATGACCCTGTATTTAACTACAACAAACTGTTAATTAACTGCAGTCACTTGAATATTAAATCAATTTAACAAAACAATTACCATAATAACGAAGTCAAAATGTGCCAAATACATATTTATTCAGTAACACCCAACGGTAAATGTATGAAGTTCTATTTAAATATTGTTATCCATATTTATTGATTGTGTCACTATTCTGGTATTTATTGACATATATTCCCAGATTATTTCTAATTCTTATCACATCTTAACCCTGAGGTGGTAAATTTACAGTTTATATACACATGTACTAACACATCCATTTCATCTATAGTACGTACTAGAGAGGACTACCGCCCTACTCCTTGTTAAATATAAAGACGCCCCGTAAACAAATGCATAAGACGGTGTTATTATTTTAATTATCCTAAAGCTCGTCTTATTTACTATATATATACTATACTATATGACAAAACCAAGTGACAGAATTAAATAATTAATTAAATTCGTCGCATGCCGGATGGAACTTACAAAAAAGTTATAGGTACCTGAAGATGCATTTGTGTTTCGATTACTTACATTCCTAATTTCAAATCATGCCAATGACTAATGCCAAAAAGATAAGTGATAAATCACACGTTCAACCATCAAATATTTTGTTATCATTCTATGCAACATAATGCACATTAATTATCTAGTCCAATAAATAGTAGCAATACACAGCTTTAAAATCCGCTTAGAGGTTGTGAACAGAAAAATATCAAGCAGAATTTGCCCTGTATATTCAGAATAAGCCGATCTGTTAATAATGTAAAATAACGCTCGAAGTCTCGTTATCTAGCCACTACCCCACTGATTGACTTACCGTCCCGCACTGGATAACTCGAGAGCCTCGAGGAATAGGGCAATATGTACCTGGGTATACGCCTCTATGTAGGAGTATCAAGAGGGTACCATTACGTTAAAACAATTCCTATATTATTATCAAAGATTTACTATACTTCAATAACTCAATAATACTTCGATAGCAATAATAAAATTTCGATAGCAGATTTCTGCAGAAAATCTACCTAGGAATAAAGACAACGTATATGTTTTTCATTTGTTAAAAATTATTAAATTGAGAATAGCAAACGGATTTTATCCTTAAATTTTAAACTATACGTCTAAATTCATGCCACACAACGGAACTAAAACTCTCCTCAGAACTCCGGTTTTTAATTATCCTGAATGAATCAAATCAATAGTAATCCAGAGAAACACACATTAATATAAAAAAGCACAATATCTTCCATCTAAGCATCCAAACAGGTCCATCAAGGTCATATGAGTTCCCTTTAACATCCTCAGGCATATTCTGTACACTTCAGACTTAATTTATGAAAATTGGTTTCGCTTACCATTTTTATTTATTGCATGGGTTTGGCGGACTCTCAACTATTTTTCAATATGTATCGAAGCTGACAGACGTATTCGATTAAACTTGTTAAACATTATAAATAGTGATTATTACTCTGGCAAAGATTTGCCATAAATCTCTTTGTACTTCGCAAGAGTACTGTTTATGTGTCCTAACATTTTTTAGCTATATAGAATAAGCTTCTACACCGCATTGTTTGTTAAAGACACATAATAATATACAATTCAGTATTTGACACAATTCCAACGCCAACATTTGATAAATTACATTAGTCATCAGGTTTTTTACGCAATTCTTCAAAATCAGACAAAAACGGGATCATACAGCTTTAACAGTAGGCTTTTACTACTGATGACAATATTCGAAAAAAATCATCCATCACTTCCTAATACAAAAGAATGCAGGCCTACATCTATCCGTAGGAGTTCGTCCGGATTATCGTGATCTTCTTGTCTTAAAAGGCTTTATAAGGGCGGGCTCATACATTACAGCCGGGTCAATGTTGGGCAGGTGTCAGAATGCCTTTGTTCTTGTGGCTGTACAGGGTTACTTGTTGTTTACATGGCTTGATGTCGTATTAGTAGTTATTTTCTGGTATTTAGTCGTGAACGTCGTGATTGGTTAAACGATGCGTTATTCTTTGTTGTAGTTTTACATCACGTAAGATTTGTATTGTTGTAATTTAGTCATGTAAAAAGCTTATATTTAAATCAATAAATTACCTGCCATTAAAATTTAATAGTTAATGTTAAACTCAAGTATTGTTTGTATTTGAGAGATTAAAATAATACTATTGCGAAAGCAAACAGCAATGAAACAGACATAATTTGGTTCTTACTTATTTACACAAATAAGCAAAGAGCCGATATGAGATGTTCTTAAATATTATTTTTATGAGATTTATTTAATGAACAGCTATAATTATTAACAATTTTTCAATTAGTGAATTCTTAAGGAGGAAGATATTTCTTTATAGAACTTCGGGATAATTCTATATGCATGTATATGAATCGCATGCTAATATCAGAACTATTCGTTTGTAAACATGTGATGTGAGTCCTAGTCTACGTACACTAATTTCAGGCGTAGGTATTCGACCTTTGCAGAAATAAACGTCTTTTGTTATAAGTGTAATCCATTGCCATTGTTTACCACATTGCAAAAATAAACACGTTCAAAATAACCACAATTAAATTTAAGGTACGAGCTATAAACTTTAAAATAGAAATAATTGCTTTACTGAACAAATTAATTTATTACACAACGGAGCGAGAAAACCGAATTTTCACATTACCTTTTTGGATACATTAAAATAATTTTAGACTAGACATCAAAGTATATTTCTACTTGATCATTTTATAAAAAAGTAAAACAAATTAATGTTTGGAAAAGGTTTCTTAGTTGTTAGTAATTGAATAATAACATTTATTTTGCGCCTATTAAATAAATGCACTGCAATAAATAGCACATATTCAACGTACACATAAAAAGTAACATTTTTGAAAATTGATACACAAGAACTATAGTGCGTTTTCTTCACAATATAATTCGGCCCGAGTTTGGCTGCTTATCTTAACAAAATAAATACAATACACATCGATAACAGTAACGATTATAGTAGAAGTAACGTTTCGTAGTTTCCATAATCTTGAGATAACGCCTAAGTATTATGTTGGTTTCTGAAATAGACTTTCTAATCGATTTGTTATCGAGTTTTCATTTTTTATCATATTCAACGTGTTTCAGTAATGTTACTCCACATATTTAGTAAAGAATCTTCAAGTTTACTAAAATAAATACTTAATTTAAGGCAAATAGTATTTTAAAACTACCAGACTAGGTCTTGTAAATCGTATAGGGATGTACATTTAAGATCCAGGACGGATGCTATTTATAAGACAACCTTCGAGATGGGCCACAATACTTTATTCATTTGTCGCTTAATTTGTCGTTGAAACGCATGAAATATGTTTAAACAACGACATAGTGGGCGTCATTCACTCCTCTCAAGGGAACATATTATTATGTCCCCGTCGAAAGTTCATTGACCCCAGAAAATACAATTATCTGTAAATAGGCGGAGTTAAATATACAGGGAAAGTGCCTTAGGGATATTCCCCTATATTGAAGGCATTTCAACACCCTTTTTAATAACGTTTCCTGTTACCTCGAAAACGTAAATAACAACACAGGTCTTTTAAAAAAGTTTCCAACATTTTCGTTCTTAGAAATACCTTCAATTTTTTTACGCGTATAACTGTTCAATTTCGCAGTGCAGATCGCCATGGTAAATATTAAATATTATTGTTATTTTTTATTGCCAAGGGATAGACATAAAATGTTTAGAATATTTTTATTAAATCAATTAACATATTTATTAGTCTCGTCCACAGTATGTGTAATACAACTACCGTATCTACATCTGAACTCAAAAATATTGTTTTGCTTTAACTTTTCACTCAAAGAAAGCAATCATATCGTTGAAATACCCTCGCCTTAAAATTCGTAATGTCATATAACCGGTGCGTGTCATGTTAATGGTTTTTAAACTGAATGTGTACGAGTATTTTCCATTGAAGCTTTCAATTCCATCATCCATTTTTGCGTCAATAGCTCTCAGTTGTATATTGCACGCCGTCATAACATTAATAACAGGCGGTCGGCAATATATTTGCCTCCGACACAGCTAATTAGCAGTGCCTGTTGGCCAATTGCTTTATTTGCATACGTGTGTGAGGTACACTACCTTCCGACTTCCTGTCAAGCCAATTATAAAAATAAATAATAATCGCTTCCTACGGCAGACTTGTCGTCGAGTCTATGTCGGTATTTCGGCACTTAATATGAAGGCGGCGTCCTCTTGATTTTGTGTTAATCTTACTACGTGTGTGGCGAAACGGCAGTTCCATATAAGGTGCTTAAAGAAAACAGGACTTGCTGCGGCTTTAGCACAAGTACATATTTGAGAAAATATATACGTAGCTTAGTGATAAATAAGCGCCATATATCAAGAATATATTTATTTGGTATTCAGTAATTAATACTTTATACGATAATTTTGAACTAAAGTTGTTGAATTATCAACTTTAGCTTGCCTTTCGAAACTTAGTTGAGAAAAACAATCCACTAATTCAGAGCGAAATATTTAACAAAGAAAATGCATTAAAAACCAGACAGACATTTATATGTACAACCAAGTTTATAATTATATGAGTACTAAAATTAAAATGATGTGAGTCCAGACAAGAAGAAATAAGTATTTTGTTTCATTATTTTTCTTTATTTTTTATTTAGTCTCAGACATTTAACCAAACTTAGATCTACAATCACTAGTTTAAATGAACTTGAATGTGATATGCATATCACAAAATAGTTGAAACGTACTTGAATCGATAAAGCTCAACAGGCGTCGAAACAATAGACAAGGGCGTTGCAAACTGTCTGTGATAAACATGTTAAGCTTTTAAAATTATTAACAGTTCATATAGATTGATAAGGCCAACTTGTAGATAACTTTATGTAATCCAATGAACAAGTGGAAATTCGCTCCCATAGTATAGTATGATAATTTATACAATCTAAACATTGCCAATCGTGACTATATATTATTAAGTGTTATCGTATTATTCTATACTTTTATAAGTAAATATGAAAAATAGTCATGACTTTTCACGGGAAAGCTTTGAAATTTTTAGAAGCTGACCTAGTAAGTACAGTTCCGAAAGGGAAAGAAATAGAGTTTGAATATCTGAACCTTTTCAATTCTATCTTGAAAGCTTTATCAGTTTTAATAAATTTTCTTCTTAGTTTATATTTTGACTTTCAATTTACCTATGTAACCTTAGAGGTACATATCTGTATTTATCTGATACAAATAGTAATGAGAGTGGCTTGGCCCGAATCTTATATTGACAAAACTATTTAATAATAGCTCGAGACCTTGTCTATAACTATTAATACAAATCCTAAATACATATTTAAACAAACGTAGACGATGAATGTAGCGAGACAAAATTTACTGTTGGTCAATATTATATTGTACTATATTATATTGCAGAAATAATTAAATAACTCATTGTGTTTGAATAGATGATACAAATGTATGAAAATAGATACATCAATAACTAACCAGAGACTCGGCAACCTTACGCACATGTTCAGAATTCTAAACATACCTTGACCTACAGAAATGACATAAGAATCCACCTAAAAACAATTAAAACTGAAGGTCTGCCAGCAGGCGCCGACAACCAAAAAACAACATAACGCCGTCGACGCTGTAATAAATAATATGAGAATAGAAACAAAATAATTACGAAACTATTCGGATAGTACGCTAATCTCCAGGGTTTGCCCTAGAAACGCTGGCTTTGACAGATTACTTAATCTCCCAAATTACGTTCGCAACAATATTCAGGGAATCGGGGACTAGTACTCACAAAGGTATTTCTTACTAAGCTGTAAATCACGTTACATAATGTTACTAACATAGTACGTTTAGGCAAAACAGTTTATTATCTTTTCACTTCGACTGGTATTTTCAGAATTGTATTTATACTCTAATGTTGGGTATTAAAGTGACAAGTTTAATTTCAACATTTTCTATGAAACGCGTCGAAAGTGCACGGTTTATTATTTTTCCTGAAAACTTAAAAATGGATGCAGTTGTGATATTTTGAGAATATTTTATTTAAATATTCCAAATATTTATGTCCAAACTATTGGTAAAAAAATGGTAAAAATAATAATAAATGGTAGACTAATAATCGGGTATCCTGATTAAAAACAAAATTCATGTAACGTACGATTACCATTATACAATTGATTATGAAAATAGATTCAGTAACAGATACACATAATGTTCATCCTCTTTCATAGTCCTAAATGCTTACTATAAGATTAAAATTGTGTGATGCTAATACCGTTTTAAGTACCGATGCTGGACGGCAACAGGTGCACTAGGTGCTTGTGAGCAAACTTGTTTTTTTCGTTATTAAATATGAGCCTGACAAAGTGAGTCTATACTCTGCCTGATGGAAAGCATGAGTAGAATCCAGCAGTAGTGGTCACCATCCGCATTGTGAATACAGACAATGTAACAAGGTGACCCACACTATGGCGACCTATTGAGATGCATAATAAAACAACTGAATAACTTAGTGCTATCCCTACTTCCCTACTATATATATTATATATATTATATATATATATATATTATATATATAATATTATAAATGCGAAAGTAACTCTTTCTGTCTGTCTGTCTGTTGCGCTTTCACGCCTAAACCACTGAACCGATTTTGATGAAATTTGGTATGAAGATAGAACTGAACTTGGGAAAGGACATAGGCTACTTTTTACCGCGATAACCTACACACACGCGGGCGGAGCCGCGGGCGAAAGCTAGTCTGTTATAAATGATTAAAGTTTAATTTGAAAAAGATACTATTGCCTTTTTAAGTTAACTGAGTAAAAATATAACTTACTACACAATAACAGGCTCTAAGGAAAACTAGGTAATGCTCACACCTTGGTTGATTGGCTACGCCTTGCTCAACTAACTTTGAACTTATCTATACTATAGAGGTAATATTATAAATATGTAAAGTCTTTGAGTTTGGGAGGTTGTAGGGGGTAACCTCTGAATCTTCTGAACCGTTTTAAAAATTATTAAATCAATAGAAATCTACATCATTTGGAGGTTTTAGAAATGACGAAAGCTAGTCGTCGTAAAAATTTATCTCTAGTAACCTAGTATGAATAACAGTTTTTTTACTGTATACATATAATTGACTATTTATTTTCTTATTTGACCGCATTCCACCTAGATTGCGGTCGAGTATTAAGATGCATTTGACTGATACAAAGCAGCTAAAAACAATGGGAACATAAATATTTCAACAAATATTGTACACTTAACAATTTTCTTTTATGTATTTTCTAATATTAATTATTTGTTGTTACAGGTACGTTATAGTGAAATTTCTACCACACATGTGTCAACTGTAAAACATCAAGGTAACATCCTTGGATTCATGAATATTTGCCCATTTGATTCAACGTTAAATGTATTATTCACATATTAAACTGTACTTAAATTATAGAATAATTATAGAGATACCAACCTAAAAATGACAGTATACGTGTTTATTCGTGCGTCATCATCATCTTCATCTTCCGAGCCTTTATTCCAAAGTTTATTTGGGGTCGGCTACTAGTTCAACCGGTTTTACCTGAATTTCAGTTTTCCACGGAGCAACTGGCATCGTACCTCCGCAACCCTAAGGGAGTACTGAAATTCGAAGATTGAACTAGTTGTCATTATATTTGAGGGCACTGACTTCCCAATAACGATTGCCATAGATGTTCATGACAACCGGGACCGAAGGCTTTACGTGTTTTGTTGAGTGCGATACCGGAGGCCCAGTGATGAAAAAGACCACCACTCTCGGATTCTGCTCATGCTTTTCATCAGGCAGAGTAGAGTCACTTTGGCATGCTGGTATAAAAAAAAAACTATAAATTACAGTCACATATTTTTATCCCACCCACATCCCACCTATTCAGTGATTGGACTACCGATACTGCGTTCTGATATTATTAATATGACTGTACAAAAGCTCTACCTCCAGGCTTGTTACGAGTAGTGCCGTTATAAATAACATCAAATGTGCTTGACTAAACTATTACAAATACGTATTAATCCACTTCTAAAGAAATAAAACTAGGATTAATTTGTCTGTCGGTCGTTCCCACGCAAATAAATAAGCCATCTTTTAAAAAATAGGTTGCTTAATGATCTAGTTCTTTTACACAATGTCATAACACTGTGTGCATTAACCTATACATACAAAAAAAATAAAATCGGAGTGTCTGCATGTAATATCAACAGTATTTACATATATAAGTTACTAACATTAAAATGGCAATTTTTAAAATTTTTGTCTGTCTGTTTGTTTCGGCTAATTTCTGGAATGGCTGGGCCGATTTTAACGGGACTTTCTCTAACAGAAAGCTGAGGACCTAAAGAGTAGCTTTGGCTTATTGATATAGACTGGCTTCGCTCTGCGATGGTACTCGCGCTTTATAACAGCGCGAGTAACGCCGCAGGAGCTATTATTTCTACGTAGCATTAGAACCATAAAACTGAAGAAAAAAGTTGCAAAGAATAGTTTGACTGTTTGTTATACCCTTATGAAAGTATCTTGTGAGAGTGGATCTTATATATTCAATTACTTCTGTCTCTCTATATCATTTTGATCCATCCTAAGGTTGTCTGGAAGAAATTGCTTTTGACAATAAGGCCGCCCTTTGTTCACTCGATATTTAATTATTTTGTTCATTCATGTAACTCTAATATGATGTACAAATAAAGAGTTATCTATCTCTCTATCTACGAGTATATAGAACTAGAAGCGTTACAAATATTAAGAAAAAAGGTTGTGGATTTTTTTTTAAATATCTTAAAGATATCTCTGAAATTGTTTAATATTATCTACCAGTCCTCGTAAGTTTTGGGTTTGCCATTGGTCGGTACAAAAAAAATGGTAACTGTATCAATTGAAGAAGCTTTCTATTACTGCATAGATATAAATAGTTAAGCATTGTATTTGAATCTAAATATAATATAATTAACAAACGCATTCCATTCACGTAGCGTTTTCCGTGCTCCATGTAAACAATTTTTCAACGTAACTCATACTTTTCAATAATTACATGACTAGACATTTTGAGACACGGTATATCTGTTGTTGAAAATACTCATAAGTGTTGTAATCTTATTAAGAATATTACGACTTACAAGCACAAAAACTCTGTTTCTTTGTTGTTGATGTAGGCAACAGTTTTCAAGTTTTGTACAGTTATATTTAAAAAAAGGTGTTCTATGTCATTTAGAATTACCTATGTAGTTTAATTCTTATCTACAGTGTCAATTACTAAAAGGGACTTTATTTTGTGTGCAAAATCTGAATCAAAAATATTTAGTGCCAAGCTTTAAAATAACCGCATAATCAAGTTGTTAAAGAAGAAAGACAAACAAATATTCCCAGAAAGAACTTTTTATATCGTCAATTTAATGTAATGATATATAGTTTTAGGCCAGTGTGCCAGCAACCAATTAGGGATGTCTGAATTCCACAGAAATATTGTGCTTTATGTAACCATCCGATGCGTTCTGTAGCTGTTTTTTTCAAAAATAAAAAGTTGTCTAACAATTATACAATTCTTCTTCATTAAACAGAAATAGACCCAGACGTACAATCGAAAACATAATCATAGTAGTTACGAGCTAGCTTATTGTTCTTGTAACTTATAGTTATACAAGTGCAACGCCTTACTAAAGAATGTTTTTATGTTTCATTGTGTCACTTAATTTGCATCTATGGTCATAATTTTCCTTTGGATACCCCTTTAAGAATATTTATTAAAGTGCCAATTAAAATATGTTGCTTTAACATAAAGTCCAATTTATGCAATATATTAGCAAGGAGTTTAACTTATCCTTCAGTTAATTTATCCATGATTTCATAATTGTTATTGAAAGTCCATTTCGAAACAAATGTTAAACAAATGTAACATTTCACTTTCTAAATTGTATTATTTAAGCTTAGATTAACGAAAGATTAAGTGTGCTCAGACTATTAAATAATAGACGTAACACATTCTTATGGTCCACATATCCAACACAAATATATCAAACATCATCACAAGTATTGTTTTTCCCAAGTATCCCGACCGTTGAACGGGATATAGGCCACATTCCACCTCGTACAGTCATTAACTTCCTCGTGTAATTCTTTTGAGAACACGACACATTTCTGTCAACGCACTATTAATCTCGAAAGTTTCGAAACTGTGCTTTCTTCGAAAGTTGTACTAAATGATTACTCAATTTCACGAAAGATTAACTTCATTACCTAACCAACGGTTTATTTATCAAACGCAATAGACGATTTCGATATTGATCTGGTTCTAAACAGCTCAATATTTTTCTCGCCGTGAGTCAGGTTCGAATATTGTTGAGCCTTGTGACTCATTGGCCTATTGTAACGAGTATTGGTTACTATAGTGGTGAATCATTATACAGAAGTTCCTTTACAAGTTTTATGCCTGGAGCCTACACCGTTAACATTGACCCTTTCTGTTCAAACCGATCGATTTTGTTTGTAGCCGAAGTCAGCTGGAGGTAGTAGAGTGGCTGTGTTTAGTGTGACACCGGAGGCCCAATCATTCTGCATCAGTCTCCTGGTCTGTATTTGAGGACGGGAGAATGATGCCCAAACATCTGACCAGGCCGCCATGGTATAGATCACCATGCTGAATTGCCTACCATCACAATGACACAATTTCTACTCCTAAGCGTTAATAGGATATATATTATTTTCGCCACGATCTCAACGTTGTTTAACTCATCTTATTTAAAATATAATGTTGTATGCTTGTAGTCTTTAATAATTCAGAGTGCAATGGGAGAGGCTGATGTCCAGCAGAGAACTGCGATAGGTTGATGATGATGAATCCTTAGTAAATCATCCTTTTACAGAATTTAAATAAACCACTTTAAGAAAATTTTCTTTTTCCACCTGTGCCAATAAAATATATTATTTCGCTATTCAGCTATTGTATATCAATTACTTAGATATTTATTTATTTATTTATTTATTTATTTATTTATTTATTTATTTATTTATTTATTTATTCATTCAACTGCTCACTGCACTTACAGTTTGCCCAACACGTACAGCGAGCCATTACAACATATCAATCATACTACATATCAATAATAACAAAATATCATATCAATATTAATACCTACAATTTAGGAAATGTATACAAAATTTGAGTGGAAACTTGAGTGACAGAATTCGTCATCACATCCACCTCGATCGGGTGAGTGAATAGTTTATGTAATTGCATATTAAACGACCTCAATGACGACGGGAAATGAGATGAATGCCTTGTTGCTCGTTATAGATATGTACCAATTGCATTATGTCCGAGGGTAGATCGCCCCAATTAGATTCCGACGCCATATCCCCCGCAATAATAAGTTTAACTCAAAATGCCAACCCACTACTGGCGGATGAACTGATAAATTATATTATTTAACGTAAATAAGAAAACAATAATAAATGGGAAAACGTTTCACAATTTTTAATGTGAAGACACAATTAGGTTGAGAGGAACACGGTTTTCATTTTCATAACTCTGACTCAATATTTTTAACAGTTACGTATTTCATATGTAATAATTCTAGAAAATCTATCGACTGGAGTCCATGTTATATTTATGTACGACTACCTTTTTTTTATAAGAATGTAAGTACACATCGGAAAAATATAACTTCATACTTAAACTCACGGGTTCTGCAATTGTTAATCATTGTGAAAATGACATTTAAGAAAATTATTTAAACAAGTATTACCAGTAATATGGAACACCATAAACTAATCACCATGCTTTCTTTAAAGGATAATGTTAGTGGAAACTTAAGAAAACATTTTGGTTATAAACAGCCTACAAGAACTCGTCTTAGTAAGCTGTAGTATTTTTAATACGCTTTTTATTAGCTTCACCTGTATGTTTGTAACCGACTCCTTTGGTCCCAGATTTCGTTCAAACTTTGTAGCTTATCGAGGACCGATGACAATATACTAATTTGAAAAAAAATGTTGAAACAAAATAGTCTTTTTTAGTCTATAAAAAAATTATAGTTTTAAAAAACTAAACAAACACGCTTTTAAACTAAAAAGTACAAAATAATTTTAATGTAACAAAGCTTGGGGTGCTTTCTGAAAATATATCAATAACGTCGCCCCACGATTTTCAATTAAAATTATTTTGTACTTTTTAGTTTAAAAGCGTGTTTGTTTAGTTTTTTAAAGCTATTTTTTTTATTAACTTTTCAGTGTCTGTTTGCTCACACCTACTTTCCGCTAATTTTAGAATGTGAATCATAAAATTCGACCCACTGCTAAATTACTGCTTAAACCTTAAAATAGAAGCATTGTTTAATGATTTACTGCGAAATATATTAGCAACCGAAACATAATAGTTTTTTAGTAGATACTTATAACGTTGACCTATATTGCTTGATAGTTAGTGGGCTACCGCAAAATTGTAAATCAGGTTTTTGCGCAAGTTGCCAAAGTAGATACAAAAAAAGACTTTACGGCTTTACATCTGAGTTCTCGCTACAGTGTAACTAATTATTATTGCGGTTTCTCATAAACACATGACATTGACTACATTTATCAAAGTTTTGTATTTTTTGTTAGAATTATGTCTTATGAAAGAAAACCACCCTTAACTTTGGCACTGGTTATACAAAACACAGGTGCTTCCGCCACTTCACGCAGAAGTAAACATGATTAGTTAATAATAATGATCGATTATCATATAGGTAAATACATAACTTTCTTAATAAACACTGATGGATTACTCCATATTTTTGTTGAAGAGTTAGATATTTAAAAACATAGCTAATTAGATGCCTATTTTTAGACAACTTCCAAATAGAATGGTGACAAAAAAATATTATCCATTTTGGTTTTGAAAAAAAAATAGTGTTGGTCATTGAAATATATCTCAAGCTCAATTTTTCCAAACCAAACCCTTATGCTTAAAACTTTTTGATAGACAGCACAGACATAGACAGTTTCCACTTCTATGTGCTTCATCCAATCCACAAGTGGACATGGGTCTTTCCATAACATGAGTGTATTGACCTATTTGGTACTAGCAGCCAGACAGTGAGTAGCTGCCCCACGGGGTGAGTGATAGTGATAGTGGTGGGCATTTTATGTGCTTAGAACTTATCTTTAACAGAAATATTACTTATTCTATAACTATAAAGTTGATTGAATCCAGTTCATCCTTGGTTTTAGTCTAAAGCTCTTGTAACATGTCTAAAATATTATGTTATTTCTCATATCAACTTACTTGAAGGTTGATAATGCCGTACAAATCATTCGTGACTAATACCCATAACAAAATGCTATTAATTCAGGTGTAAATCACATTGCTATAGGAAACTCCCAGTATTGCCAGTAAATGAAGTGCTGCTATTTTTGACACAGCGTATCGACCGACACTCCCACTAATTGCAATATGACATTGAAACCTCCATCGTTCCCTTGATACATAATTATTTCTAAAATCGACCTGGAGTCCAGTCATGATGAATTGTTTTTTTTTATGTGAGCCTGCCTTCTTTCCATGACGCAGAGTAGAGTCACTACTCTGCCTCATGGAAAGCATGAGTAGAACCAGGGGTGGTCACCATCCTGATTGTCAATGCAGACTATGCAGCATGGTAACCCACACAATGGCGGTCTCTGCATCACTCCTGGCCTCCGATTTCGCACATACTATCGAAATCAGCACGGATGTCGTAATTTTAGGTGGCTTTTCAAGATTTGTATTCCCGAAATAATACCCAAACCGTATTGAAGAAACGACGCCAACTGAGAAGACTGTCTGAGTATTTTTCACCTTATTCCTAATTAAAGAAAACTAATACCCTTATGTATAAATGTCAAGGACACGGTCGAAATGTCGCCCGACAACTAAACTAAAGCTCAGTAAAATTGTTTGGCGACACGCAACTTGGTGCTATTTTTCCTTCAAACGTCATAGTGCTATCTTTGATTGTACTAAATTTATTTTTGGGCCATTATGTTTTGAAACACCTACACATGAAACTTAGAGGTAGGAGAACCACGCTGATTTCAGCACGAAGAAACCGGCTCGACCGGCACATTACCACCCTTACACAGAAGGTTAACCTAAACTGAGAAGTGTCGTATTTCGTTGGTGAGAATTATGTCAGTAGACCGCGATAGGATGATGATGTGTGAGAAAGTAAGCAGAGGCATTCCACTGAGCCGCCATAGTATGGGTCACCATGCTGCATTGTCTGTAGTTGCTGTGCGGATGGTGACCCTTTCTTTGGATTCTACCCATGCTTTCCATCATGCATTGTAGAGTCACTTAGGTAGGCTTGAATATAAATAAACTAAGGGATAAACCTGACATTTTGTCTCGACTACTATATGTGAATGAATAATATAAAATTGATTGGAGCAAATTTCTCCTTCGTTATATTTGTGAGTTCGCATCATCCAAAAATTATGAATGACGTCGTAAAAATTACTCTAATATGAAATCGTATCAAGTAATCGAGAATCGTAATCGAGTATAAATACAAGTAGGTAAGGATTAATATTCGATGCTGAATGTCTGATTGTATGATCCATGCCAAAGGAACGTTCTTATTTAAAAGGCAAACACGTACAACAGCACCTTGACAAACTTTTCCTTGTGACCACTCGGTCTATTATTTTATTTATGCCCCTATTATTCACCTACGCAAATCAACTATGATTAAGACACATTGATAAAGTTATAATAATCGTCATTAAATTAACAAACACTGTCATATTCTTTCTACTTACCAGATTCTACATTTATGATAACGACAACCATTGAAATACATTTAAGACAACATATACGTAGGGATACGCTTATTATGCAAAATTATAAAAGTTTAATAAAATGTAATCCGACTACGTTAACACTTGATAATAGTTATAAATCCTTTGTCACCCGAGCCATTACGATGAATCTATTACTGAACCCTCATTCTTTAAGTGGTTTAGTACTTTAGGCGCTACAGTAGAACATACAAACGTACAGAGACTGCCAAAACTATAACTGTATTTTTATTTCCACGTAGTCGGATAAATAAGCGAATCGTGAGCTTTTGTACCTAGGTAAAGAAAAACAGCTTTTAAATGTTTAAAAATATTGATAATTTAATAGGTTCAATTTGTGTCACGAAAATTTAACCGAAAAACATATTTCGTAATAAATAAATCCGTTTTGATGACTTTAATCAACCCTCCTTAGAATACATGGACACATTTCAGTCCAAATACTCTGTGTGTTCCTTTCTTTAAAACAATTGACAATTAGACAAACTTGAGAAATAAAATTTATACTAGACGTGACTAAATACTACTCTAAATATAACATAACACTCAGGAAGTACTGAAACAACGGAAATGTGCTTGCAAGCCCCAGAAGTGGGACCTCGCGTGACACAAAGGGCCAAACTTTGAGAGTTACAAAACAAACAATAGCAGTCAGTGACGTCAGATGTAGTTGTATGACGTCAACAGTCAACCTGTACCTCTATATACACCTGGAGAAACAAGATGATATCTTCATAAAGGAAATACTATAATAAATCGACGATTTTTTTTAATAGATATCGTCGTTTGAATAATGCAGACATTATGTATTTTGTTTTAGATTTATTATTGCGTTATCCTATCTTATTTATTTACTTCATTATACAGCTTTTATTTTTAAAATACTCGTCCGTAAAGCCCAGTGTTTTGTTATATAGGCCAGCAGAATCTAACTTAATGAACACACAAACCCGCTTTCAAAATTTGCTGTTTTAGGGTTCCGTTGTTCATGACTCGGAACCCTTATACATTCGCCATATCCGTCCGTCCGTCTGTCCTCGTCCTACCGCCTTAATGGTTGTTGCTAGAAATATGAAAATTTGCATGAATATGTGTTGGGTTTACGTCGTCAAAGTGCTACTATAAAATTATAAAAAAAAAAAAATTTATTTACCCCAAATACGAAACAAACCTCCCCAGGTAAAGAGATAATTTTTTTTTCGCGTCTACCCCATCGTGTAAGGTATTATTAGCCAGGCCTTTTAAAAACATTGCCAGGTTGCTAAACCATATTTCAATTTAGGTTCCCGTTTGCAAGTTATTCAACTTTAAAGCGCATTTTTTTGGAAAAACAGGGGTTCTCCTCTAAAAGCTAACGGCTGGTTCTAATAATCTGAAAAAAAAGCATGATAGTCCATATATTGAACTATAAGGAAATATAAGTAAGGAAATAACTTTTTTATTTCAGGAGCTCCATAGCTCCTGTGGCCTAACATGGAAAATGAACTCAATTGTAAAACTTTTTACAAAAGTAAACACAACAATTATCTATTGGACACGATTTTCGATCCCTCTTCCATTATGGGTGACTACGGAACCCTATTCTATGCATTTCCTGACACTTGGCCTTTTTTTTACCTCTGACCCTACATTTTCCAAAGCGTTATGAAGTAATGTCCAGTGTTTTATTGTTCAATTTATAAGATTTGCCTTGTGTTTATGGAATGCAAATTTAAATAAAATGTTTATTTATTTATTTAATTATTACGTGCTTTTCTATAGGAACATCAATTAACAACGATTAAATTTAACCGTTATTGGTTACTATTTATTATAACAGTAAATATGAAACGCTTGTTAATACATCAAGACGACATGCCTGCCGTCAAATCCTTTGAAATGCAATTTAATCGCTAATTAAAATGAAAGTATGAGCTGTACATAACGGTTTAATAATATGCATAGATACATACAGCTATTAAAAAAAACTAATAGTAAATTGAACTAATATGAAACAACGCTTTTTTCACAATTTGCCACTTGCAATGCAAAGTAATAAATAGAAGGATAGATTTATAAAAATAAGTCTAAGAAAGAAATAACACATTCTATTTTGAGACGGGTATTTAAATGGAGGGCTCAACGGATTAATATTTTAATGTTTCAAACATTACTTACAAGCCGTTCTCTATTATACAGTTGTACTTGTATAATATGTGCGAGTAAATATATATAACATACCTACATATATGTACCGCATTACGGCAACCAATTTAGTTCAAATTCTCACTTTGAACGTTTTTAAGAGTTTCACCCCATTTTCCACACATCAAACGGGTTTTCCATTTAAATATTTTACGAATGTAGTAAAATAATTCTTTTTATATTTATTACTTGTTTCTACTACTTGTAACATGTCTAATAAAACCTAAAAGTTGGTGTAAATCAAAACACTGTATTAGTGTGTTTCTTAAAAAGCAATAGCTAAAAGTACTACAAAATATTAAGAGAGAATTTAATGTAATTTAATCAATTTACTTATGATTAGGGTAAAATAACGTATTTGTAACGTTTAAATTAGAATACAAAATTAATTACCTAAAAACACTCAGGCGGTTTGGTAACATAGATCTAAATATAGATCGACAGAAATAGCACACGTTGTTATTAATAGACGACAATGTTTGGAAAGTCGTTACCGCCTAACGCTATAATAGGCAAGCGCATCGACGTCACAACACGCAATACATGCATATGTAGATGTATAGGTAATACGGTTACGTTATGACTTATGATGGACAGCTAGCGCAAGCCTTAAGGCCAGCTTCACCGCTTGCTGAAAAAGTGGCCAAGTGCGAGTGGGACTCGCCCATGAAGGGTTCCGTATCAGCAAGTAACATCATATAAAAGTTCTTGTAGTTCGTTGTAACTTTCATCGATGTTTTTATACTAGTGTATTGATTGGATGAAAGGTAAATTGCGTGTTACGATTTATGACGTATTAAAAAAAAACTACTCACTAGATCTCGTTCAAACCAATTTTCGTTGGTAGTTTGCATAGTAATGTACAACATATATTATTTTTAGTTTTATCACTCTCTTATTTTAGAAGTTAGAGGGGGGGGGACACACATTTTTCCACTTTGGAAGTGTCTCTCGCGCAAACTATTCAGTTTAGAAAAAAATGATATTAGAAACCTCAACATCATTTTTGAACACCTATCCATAGATACCCCACACGTATAGGTTTGATGAAAAAAAAATTTTTGAGTTTCAGTTCCAAGTATGGGGAACCCCAAAATGTATTGTTTTTTTTTCTATTTTTATGTAAAAATCTTAATGCGGTTCACAGAATACATCGACTGACCAAATTTCAACAGTATAGCTCTTATAGTTTCGGAAATAATTGGCTGTGACATACGGACGGACAGACAGACAGACAGACTTGACGAATCTATAAGGGTTCCGTTTTTTGCCATTTGGCTACGGAACCCTAAAAAGTCCCTGATAGACTAATGTTAACATACCTATTTGCCAGTATATATTTCAGTTTCAAATGTCTGAATAGATCAATAAATATATAAGATAACTATCTAAAACTTTATCAAGAACTTGTGTATCCCTAGTGAACAAAATCATAATACCAATATTATTTTATAATTCTCCTATCAAATTCTTCTTGTCTTTTATAGGCTTATTTAATCAGTACCCAGAAGTTGTGATGAAGAAAGTGATTCTTACACCAGTTGTAGTTAATACTCTCAAAGTCAATAGGCACTTACGTGTTGTAGATCATAGTTTCATGAAAGCTAAAGCTTATTTACATTTATGTATAGAATTTTGAAGCCGAAACACGACTTTTCAGCTACGATTTCAATTAAACTTTACTAGGCAATCTTTTTAAATGATTTCAAATGACGAATACTTTTATTTGTTTACTGAATATATTATAGACTTTGATGGTATTATGAATATATTAACGTTTTCTTAAAAAATAAGTAATTCGTAACCCCTCTTTGGAACCAATAAAATTAATTTATATACAGCAAATGAGAATTCTATAAATATAAATGTGATTGAATTTGATAGGCTCTTTGTAAATATAAGTAATACAATTTGAAATGCCGTTGCGTCGTACTCCGTACTAATTATACTATATAGAATAGAATAATGAAATGAAATTTCAATTACGACCCTGCGTCAACATAATTTCGCAACGAACAAACTTCATTAGCAATGCCTTCGGTGCCTAAAAGTAACATTATGACGCCATTCAAGTGACGTACCTACGTCTCACTACGTCATTTGTAAACTTTTTTAAAGTACAGATTGCTATTTATTCACCTTTATCTTGTTTTCGTTTAATTGAAGTGGCGCTTACATTGTTCGTGACCTTATTCATAGTGTAAATATGTCCTACCTGTCAACATTGCGGTCAACAAAAATGCATTTATGCGTATTTTGTTCCGTTTAAATTAATGATTATTATTATCGATATGTACGAGTATGTTAACTGTTGTTTAAGTAATGTTTCAACTAATCTGTCCATATTAGTATATTCAAATGCGACGTACAGTACACGCGATAATTTTACTCTACAACCGAGAATAAAATTAGAATTGTCATATTATCTATCATAATTATTTATATTGAATTTATTTTTTTATAATTCTCCTATCAAATTCTTCTTTTCTTTTATAGGCTTATTTAATCAGTACCCAGAAGTTGTGATGAAGAAAGTGATTCTTACACCAGTCGTAGTTAATACTCTCAAAGTCAATAGGCACTTACGTGTTGTATATCATAGTTTCATGAAAGCAAAATAAATGTATTCCAATATTCAAACTTACTTACATAAACCAATTTACTCGACATATGGATATTTACAAAAAAAAACATTTTACTAGTACGTCACACTATTTGTCCATCATCATCAGCTGAAGGGAGTCCACTGCTTTACATACGCCTCTTCCAAGGGTATCCACAACTAAATTTCTAAAAACTTCAATATGTCCGGGTATCGTTTAGCATATAGAAAAAGCAACATTCATATTTCATGTTTAGTAAATATACCTTTTAAATTTATAATATAGTAGAACTTATACTTAATCGTTACAATCTTTACATAGCTTTGTTTTCTTTAGAAATGGAAACGAAAGTTCAAAGACCCTTTTCTTACCAACAAGAATCATTTAGCTCAAGGGCTGATACAATGAATAATATTTGAAAAGAAAATTTGTATTTGTGGCTTTATGGCTTAATAAGTACACTTTATCCAGTACTACAAGGTGAAAGAGATTTCAAATCTTGACGTATATCATTAATAAATATATTCCTAAATTTCAACAAAAGAAAATCACTGCCAACCCTAAGAGTTTGGTATTTACCGAATTTATATTTAGGTATTTATTTCAGTTTTTGTTTCAATAAGCCTTGTTGGTTTAGGATTCTAAAACTGTGCCGCGAATTTGATGCTTACTGTGGATAAACCTAGATTAAAGTCCACCGACCCTTACGCATCAATATTCTATATTTTTTCAACGTCTAGTTCTTGTAGTGCGTTGCCAACCACAGCGTTTTATTTTTAGTTCTATATATGTGAGCTGCATATATTATACGCCCTTGAATATAGACTGAAACATCAGTCTACTCAAAAACTGCGCAAGTTGAATTATTTAAAGCTCTCTCTGGTAATACTGATACATAATATTCTTATCGATTCTTTTACGTAAAAAACCTAAAAAGTCAAGAATGTGGCATGCGCGTATCGTAGTCATTTTGGTCTTTTTTCGGTTCAAATGGTTTAAGTCGATTCGATTACGACACAGTACCCGCTGCCTGGATTTTTACCTAGGCTATGTGATGGATCTGACCAGCACAAAAAATGCATTGTGTACATTCGTATGTTGTGTACAATGAGTATAGTATATTACCACTACTCTTAGTTTATACTCATGCATGTAACTTTCGCAGGCTCATATTAAAAAGAAAGAAAAGAGTGGATAATCTATTTCTATCTAGAAATAAAATTCGAAATGACTCGCATCCATTTAACTGCAACGCCTTATGGCATTTTATGTTTAACTGGTATATTTAAAGGTAGCTGTATAAGTGAATCACAATATAGAGGTGTGATCTAGGGAACTAATGACAAAATACATTCAGGGAGAATCTTTACAATTTTCTCTGATTTGTGGAAATTCCAGTTGAATTTCTATGATACAAGTGGCCACATTTAAAGACAAAGCATATATTATTGTCGAACGTGGAATCATCTTTGTAAATGTTTCATTTCCACACACGTAACAATATTTTCCACCAAGTTACTCATTCTTATTTCAGGGTTACACGTTCTGTAGAAATTGAGGAAAATCTCACTTTACGCTTACAAATTCTCATTAATAATCTAGTAAATATTTCGTGAAATATTTTATTTCCCATCCACAGTAGAGACAAGAATAGGTATATTCTTGGTAAGTATATAAGCTATTGGAATTACAGGAATAGATATCGTATGTTGCTTATAATAATAACTGTAATAGTAGAAACTAAAACAAACCTAATATTTTTCAAAAACGTCTGACTCAAAACTAGAAAATCAATAAACAGAGTGTCTTTATTCGCATTTAACGAAGAGCTATTGAAACCGTCGATTTCTGAAATATTGCATTGCATTGTGTAAAAATGTGGTTAGTAAAGCACCTCATTGACCAGCAACAAGTCTGTAACTGCTCAGTTGCAGGCTTACGTGAAAAATTGTCACAAAATATTTGCTTAGTTATGAAAATAAATTTAAAAATATTTTATTGCTTTTACTCTGTAGTGTATCAATTGTCAAGAGAGAGTACTGTATTTATACTATATTTTGTATACTATTTAAAATACAAACACGTTTGGGACATATCTTCTATATCCCTAACAAAAACATAATCAATTAGCGTCAATTCATAACGAACCAAATAAGTCAGTTTCCATCAACTGTAGTGAATACGAGTATACAATCACAGAGTTATTTTTCTTCATATTGCTTAGCCCGGCCTTAGACTATAACATAACTATAGGAAATTGCTCTATATTTCAAATATTTAATAAGCTTGTAATAAACTTGTTATCTGCAAACACCGGATTTACTTCAAGGATGAGAGCAAATTGAGTATGGTCGCTTACAAAAATGGTGTTGGCATTACAAACAGACGTCACCTCACAACGATTTGATAAATTATTCAGAGATTTTATGATTAGTAATGACAGATTTTGTCATTATTTTGTAGTAACTTGTTTAGGCGATTAGATTGAGACCTGTTGGCCATTGGGTCATTGCCGTTAGATCAATAGAATAATCAAAATTGTTTCTACGTTTGATAAACTATAATAATAATAACTGAGTTCAGTTTTAATTGCGTTAATTTCATATATTCATTTTCAAGTTCACTACCTAATCTTTTTTTAAACAAACGAACAGATTAATAATATTTTGTGTATTGTCTTAATTTTAGAAAAACAAAAGATAATAGCTAACTTTAAATAACGGATATAAAAATACCTATATAGTTATGTTTATAATATTTTGCTATTCAACGTATTCTTTAGATAACATTGTCACATGTATTTCTTTTGATAACTTTGTTATTGAAATAACCTTTAGAATAAGGCAATACTCATAGCCTCGAAAAGAAGTAAACATTACAATGGTTACACATAAAATAGGCTATCCAAAATGCTTAAATCTTCGTAATATATTTTTTAACACTTCATGCGATTGTTAGCAGAGTTCTAAACGTCGCATTTAATGTATCAAAGTAATTCATGTGTACATGAACCTAATTTCCTCTTTGCCAACATATATTTAATTTTTATGGCAATTTAAATAGAACAAATTTTATTGTTTGATTACCTCAACCTATTGTTATCTTAACTTCTTCCTAGCCTTTATTTCCAAGATCATTTGGAGTTGGCAACTAGTTCAACTGGTTTTACCTGAATATCAGTTTATCCACGGAGCGATTGGAATCGCAATCCGCATCCGATCCCATTTTGTAGCCATAATTATGTGTGATAAAATATAACATAAAATAATTATATATATCAGCACGTCTATCTTCATAAATTTTTTCATTAATGTATATACCTAGTCCTATTGTCTGTTTCTCTAGGACTCCCGATTTTGACAAAATTATCGCAACTTAATTGATCTTTATGATTATAAGTGGTTACTACATCAATCAAATGCTTGTTGCATCATCTAACCAAGCTACGAATGTCCGTAAGCAATGTTTTCCTTTCGCACGTTCATAGCTTTTAAATAATTTACGGACATACATATAGACGGTGTAACAAATAGTATGTTAACAAAACGCGTGTGACGTGTAACCCACGTAACTCGGTTTACGGAACACGCCTATAAAACTCGCGTAATAGTCGTCCGTCGTCGAAATGTTCTGTAAAACAGTTAAAAATCATCGTAAACGCAAACTGTTAACCTGCTTGGATGTTATGTTTACCTTTTTTTTGCTTAATATATTCATTTTACGTTAAACTAAAGATATTAAATGTTCTTATGTAATTATATTCTCAACGGTGTGTTTGTATATAAAGTTTGATATTGTAACTTTTAACATTGAAGTATTTTGCGTTTTGGCCATGAGAAACCCGCCGTCTAAAAAGACAACATCGTAGTCACTCTTTGAAGACTCACTTTACACTTAGGCACTACACCCAATCCATATTTCCTCACAAAAGAAAATCAAAATACTATAAACGGAACGTGAAATGAGTAATGTGCCACGTAATAAAAATGTGAGATTTTATCCGTGATAATCCTCACGTGTGTAGCTTTATTTAACTTTTTTAAAATTGTACACCCAAATTCAACATCTAAAACAAGCTTTCCAATGTTTGACATGCATAAGATATTTAAAAAAATACTTTTAATATTTGGTATTGTTTTCAAATAAAACCATACCAATTTATTAAAAAATTTATATTTTCATTAAATATATTAATTCAAAAAGTAAAATTGTAGCTAATAAGTTAAGTTAAATAATTATTGAGTGAGCACAGGAAATGTTAATTTTTAAACGCTTTCTTCAAAACAAAACAAACGAAACACATCTAATGAAGGAAATCCTTTTACAATTAACTAAACATATCACAAATCATAAAAAATTCATTGTTTCCGAGATAAAATAGTAAAGTGATAATCCCACAATTCATAAAGGCGTGAAGTCACTGACTGGCTCAATGAAAAGTCCCACGTATTTCTGCGTAAATACTACTCAAATTATAGCCAGAATAACCGCGTTTTTACGATGCGAAGTGTCAAGATCATAATAAACGTATCTCATAATCTGCCAAATAGATGTATCATAAGCTCATAAAGATAACAAGCACTTACCTTAAGCTTATAATTTTACCATTATACAACTAGTTATGACATTCTAATGCTGGAATCACAATAAGTCTGATTTTCAAGGACAAATTTAAGTTTTCTATTTCTAGATACAGAGGACAGAAATATTATTTTATTCTTGGCCTTGTTGACAGTTACGAAATGATAATGAAAGTTTTAGTCTTTAATGCAACATCGTTTTCCACTCTTGGTAACCTTTTTCCATCATCATGTCCTTTGTTTTGTTAAAACTTGACACTTGAATTTTTACTTTACTACGTTTGAAAAGATGAAAATCATGATTATAAAAATAGATTTTCGAAATTTACTATATTATTGAACCCGACATATCTGGTAGAATGAAATATAATCATCTCGCTATTTATAAGAGACATGTCGATCTTCTATGAGATACTACTATTCTACTTAGTTCTACTTCTACTTAGTAATTTGGAAGAGGACCGTCACCGCATCGTCGCTAACGTTACATATTTGAATATGTCTAGTAGGTATATTACGAATTTCTCCAATGGATTGACCATAACAAAGCATAGCTTTAGCAACTATACTACATACATACATAAAAGTTTTCTATGATTTATTTTTGCAACTAATCAATATTTCTGTTTTGACATCTAATAGGCAGGGTCGATGTTAGATTGCTTAGACTAGCAAATCAGGGTACGACCTCGACACACAAAATTCAGTCTAGTATTTATTTAACCACATCCGACATAAGCACATTAACATTTTTATATAAGGTAATTATTTATTAAAACATTAAATGCCTACAGCAAAGAGAATACGATAAGTAATTGAAACAATTTAGCTTGGTTCGTGTCCGCTTTGGTCTAATCCTACGATGAGAGTGTAAAATCTGATAATGTCACTCATTTGATAACCGTGTAACTATTCTAAATGAACCACAACGAGAATAATCTAAATAACAAGTTTCGTCACAGAACACAATGTAACCGGCACGTCAAGGCCGGAATACTCCCCGTGGCCGTGTGGAATTTCAAGGTTTCACCAAGAAATGCTAAATAAACATTTACCGTGTGGTAGAACAAATTATGTCAGAATGAACGTCTAGAAAGATTTATGGGAATTTGAGTGGTTTAGTGAAAATCTCAGAGAGTAAATATGGTTCATAATTTGTCCTAAAATAAATAATTTAATTAATAAAGTATCGAAATAACTTGTGAATCCTTTACGTTAGGTATAGAATTGGTAAAATGGGGCTACCATTAGTTGTGCTTTTATTTTGTGATCTTTAATTACCATTTTTGTTGTATTCTGTTTATTGTTTAAGTTATGCAATGTTTACTTATTATTTTATATTTTATTTAGGTTTTTTTGTTACTTTTTGAATATGTATTTCAATTTTCTTTGATACTCATAACTTTGCTCAATTGATCATATTTCTTTTTGCTTGCCGTGATCTCCTGTAACTGAAGGAATTCACCGGCATAGTACCCCTTCAATCAATTACTGTGTATAATTGTGTATATCTTTTGTTAGAAATTCTTATTTAATAAATCAATTAATGTTCTAGTGCAATATTCTCAGTTCTGATGGCAGTTCCAAATTCGTGGAAGAGCTCTAACGTTCATATCAACACATTTGCGTGTGCGTATGGACATTCTGACATAACTCGGCCATGTATTTTGCAACACATGATCTATTAATAACCTCCCTATTCCCCGTCCAAAATAAACACTGTTTATTTTATGTAGAATTATTTTAATTATAGTGCGGTGTCTTTAACCGCTAATAAGATCTTTCTGTCTTACACATAACTCGGGCATTTTCTAAGAATGTTTCATCTCCGTGGCCCATATCGCCGTCGTTTTAAATTAAACGAAGTGATAAATCAAGGACGTCGTGACCATATTTCATGTTAAAGAAATAGCTGCTTTTAAAATCATTTAAAATACTAAGAAAATTTAAGGAAGCAGTGTCCCAGTGGCATAATTTACAAATATGGTTGGAACAAAGAGGTTACAAAACAGGCCGCGTCATTACTCTTAAACATTCATTACTTAAAAAGGATAACTGCCTATATGTCTATTTATTTTAGTATCGACATAAGAAAACTCTATTATAGAATACGGTATGTCTTATTAGAAATGGCTTTCGATTTTCCTTTGAAATGTCCATCTTAATAAGGTGTTACCAATTTCGAAACGACTCACTTAATAAAGCATTTCCTGGAAGAAAGAGGATTTCTGTTTTTAAAGTTTGAATTTCGTTGAACATAATAAATGTTTCTTTGTATTAATATTCTTACATCTTTAGTTTTCTAACGTAAATGAATATAAGGAATTAATATCATAGAACTAGGCTGTCGGAAACGAGAATTAAGAAGAATTCTCTTAACGTAAATCAGACTTTAAATAAATCCTATAGTTTGTATAAAAACCAGAACTTTTTCAGAAGAAGATTCCAAATTAGCTGATTCTCGATGTGTTCCCCGCGGTTATTGTTGTAATTCACAAGTAACGCTACGTGGCGAAGCTAGTCTAGAAAAATAGCCTATGTATTAGTCTAAGCCTACTCCTTATTTCATCAGTTATTGGCATGGGAAAGTCCCGTCTAAATCGGTCCTAGCCTTTGCTTATGCAGAGACCACGGAACAAACAAACAGACATAATATACAAAATTTTAAAAATAGCTTTTTTGATGCAAGTATTTAATAAAAAATATTATTTGATATTACAAACAGACACTGCCTTTATATTTATTTGTAAACATAGATATAGATAATTGCTAAGTTGCTCGTGGTACATTATTCACTTCATTGGTAATGCATTAATTATAATTAGTTCACATCTCACATCACATCTTGAAAGGTATCAAATATAGGTTTATGGTTTATCAGAAGCATCACTGGCTGTAAACTCGGTTACGTTCGCTGAAACTATAAAATATCTGTTTCCTGATACTAGAGTTAATACTTTCGAGGGTATCTGTGTTACTATTAGATAAAGCTACATCCTTACTAATTTTATAAATGCGAAAGTAACTCTGTCTATTTATCTGTCTGTCTGTCACGCTGTCACGCCAGAACTACTGAACCGATTTAAATGAAATTTGATTCACAGACAGTCTGAGACAGCCTGAGAAGCCTACTTTTTACCACGAAACCGACATACACGAGGGCAGATTTTCTCCAAAAGATTAGAATTACTCAAAGCTAGTAACTTTCACAGACTAAGGTCCAGCTGACCTTACATCAGGTCAAGTGTAAGAAGTAGAATTAGCTTAGATTACAGAACTGATTACAAGGATACTGTTAGTGATATATTATCTCACTTGAGCGTTCAAACTCCGTATGCGACAGCACTTTGTATAATCTACATATTTTTTTCTAGATATTCTTTTTCTTCAATATTTTCTTCAAGAACAAAAAATAAATCAAGACATTCTTTAAAATATAAACTCCCTCAGCTAAAGGCTTTGTGTTAGGAAAACTCAGATTTCACTACGAATGGACAAGCTTGACCGAGGCAGTACTTCCCTCACACAGAGGACCAACCTAAAATCGTCGTTTTTCGTTGGTGAGTGTGAGACCGAAGGCCCAATTATTCTTCATCATCATCATGGAAAATGATGCAGAAACTTCTCACTAGGCACATGGTGTGGGTCACCATGCTGCATTGTATGCACTCACAATGACTCACAATGAGGATTGTGGCCCCTACTCCTAAATTATATTTAAACTTTCCATCATTCAGAGTAGATTCACTTTCTTAGGATTCAATATAAAAAATAATAACAGGTTGGTATAACCGTTCCAGAGATTAGCCGAAACAAACATAGAAAAAGACAAAAAAAATTAGAATTTGCGTTTTTAATGTATTACGATTAGAAATTACGATTTTTATATGCATTTAGTAAAAAACTATTCATTCGATATTACAAACAGACTTTTATTGTATAGATAGATCGTACAAAAACTTGCTTACATCTTAGACCTTGCAAATATACCCTGCATATATGTTAGACTTTTACAATTAATTACAAAACCCTGCCGCAACATTAAACATATCATAAATAATTTGAAACAATAATAAATCATTCTTGATGAAACGACAATCCAAACAATTCACGAATGTACAAGTTTTTAAACGATGCGACGATGGAAGTGTATTAACCTTTAAAATATATCAGTAAGGTTGTTCAATTTGAAATATTTGCTTTATAATCCTTTAAAACCCAAATGAAAAGTCAATGATAACAAACTGTCATATATATTCCTTCAAACAGACAGACAAAACTTCAAATCATAATGATTGACAAGCGTTGTTTTGTGATTTGGCTCTTAATTTATTTGTTACAGGGTACATACGGTATACACTGTGCCAAGTAAAACAATCAAGCAAAACACAAATTACTACAAGATTTATCTGACAAAAGACAAAAAATAATAGAAAACATTTCAAACTTTATAACTTAGCATATAAATTCAGACACCTACTTACTCTTCATTTCTATTTCGATTGACCGATACTAAAATTGTGACCGATACTAAAATTGTGACCGATACTAAAGTTTCGTACTCCGTATTATCACCGTAACTTGAAATTGGAATTGATTTCGTATTAAATTGAAATTGGGATTGAATTCAAGAGTATGCCGCCGGTCATATGTTATAGTTATAAATGCGCATCTCACATTTTGATCAATACACTGTAGAGAGTTGCAGTTTGATTAATACATTTTAGAGAGGTATTAAATAAAACCTAAGTACATAATTTTGTTATCGAACTTTACTTATGGGTTTCCTTTTGGTGATAGTTTACGAATATAAAGTGGTACCACCCCTATTTGTCCCATGGGTGTCGTAAGAGGCGACCAAGGAAAAAAGCTCAGGTTAGCAGTGCAAAAAAAGGAAAACTTAAAATAAACTCTGTAGCAACCCGTCTGACTAGCATGGTATAGCAGGCCGTAAAATTTTCTTTTGAAAGAGAGACTTATGACTAGTAAAAGTTATTGATTTGATGATGATGTTGATTACTTATAGTAAAGGTAAAGGAAATTCACTGTTCATTAGATTCCTTTATAGATATAAAACACTAACCCCATCATATAGTATATTATGTACAATTACACTAAGAACTATAAAAAAAATAAGCGTCTTCTTTTAACACGCCAGGAAAACTATTTATGTCTCGCTTTATTAACTTCAGGCTAAGAGCATCTGCCGAGTCGCCCTTTATGTGCCGACTGGCTGCGACGTGTGATAAACATTAATTACAGTAGTCAAACTTAGCACCAACGTTATAAATTTCTTTAGACAACTGAACTCTTGCTTTAAAGAACAACTGGTTTCTGTTGACTTTTCCTAGCTAGCCTCCTTTGACTAGCCAAACGAGGAATTCTTTATATTTATAATTTATACTCGTGATTGTCGGCACTTGAATGAACTTGTTAAAGTACATTCTTAATATTAAACCCACTCGTACGAAAAGTGAAAACGATAAAAACCCTTTAAATAGTGGAACCTCTTTATTTTTCTATTAGGTCTTCAGGTCTTAATTTAAGATGTAATCTATGTAATTGAATTAACTTTACAAATTATATCTCATACACGAATAATAAATGGGTAACGGGACGTCCTGAAACCAGTGTCTATTAATATTCGACCCTTCTACACTGCAAAAAAAACGTAAATTAAAAAGTTTCATATTACTAATGAATGTAACAAAGAATTTTACATAAATTTTCGTTCTTCGTACATAGGTATTTTTATGTACTCAGACATCAAAATGTAATATGGAAGGTACTGTTAATTAACTGATTCTCCTATACAGTGGTCGTAATAAAGCTGCCCTTTTCAGGTTTATTGCGTCTCCACGTAGCGAGGCGAGGTACGTCTGTCTGCCTTTTGTCTTAGGCCCGTATTACACTGTAAAATATTTGATAAAAGATCTTTTATAAAAGTTCTTTGACAAAGATCTTTGATAGTGTAATAGGCCATATTTTATAAAATATTTCGTTTATAAAATTTCTTTTATCAAAGTTAACGGTTTGGCATTACATTTTATAAAAGAATTTTGAAGAAGTTAACTACTAAATGGTGTTACCACCTTACAAAAAATAAAACTAAATTGTGCAATAATATGGTAGAATTAGGTAAGCCTAATTCTACCTATTTCTACCATATTATTAATTCAAACATAAATAAATATTTCGAATAACTTACACACAACGTCATCTAGTCTCAAACTAAGCAGAGCTTGTATTATGGGTACTAAACAACTGATATAAATACATATACATACTTTTTTTAGGGTTCCGTTGCACAATGGCAAAAAACCGGAACCCTTATAGATTCGTCATGTCTGTCTGTCTGTCCGTCCGTATGTCACAGCCACTTTTTTCCGAAACTATAAGAGCTATACTGTTGAAACTTGGTCAGTAGATATATTCTGTGAACCACATAAATATTTTTACACAAAAATAGAAAAAAAAGCAATATATTTTGGGGGTCCCCAAACTTAGAACTGAAACTCAAAAAAAAATTTTTCATCAAAACCATACGTGTGGGTTATCTATGGATAGGTCTTCAAAAATGATATTGAGGTCTCTAATATCATTTTTTTCTAAACTGAATAGTTTGCGCGAGAGATACTTCAAAAGTGATGAAATGTGTGTGCCCCCTGTAACTTCTAAAATAAGAGAATGATAAAACTAAAAAAATATATGATGTATTTTACCATGCAAACTTCCAACGAAAATTGGTTTGAACGAGATCTAGTAAGTAGTTTTTTTTTAATACGTCGTAAATCATAAACCGCAATTTACATTTCTTTCAGTCAAAACACTATTAATAAAACATCAATACAAGTTACAACGAATTATAAAAAATGTATGATGTTACTTGCTGCTACGGAACCCTTCATGGGCGAGTCCGACTCGCACTTGGCTGCTTTTTGTAAATACATACATATTAAACATAGAAAAACACCCAGACTCCGAAACAAATATTTGTGAATCACACAAATATTTAGTCTGACCCGGGAACCGAATTTTGTCGTAATGTAGCAAGAATAAACTTTTCTTCATCCCTTTTTCTGTTCGAGACACCACGGTGGAGGTTTCATTAACATAGGCAACAAATAAGTTCAGTTGGACTGTTGAAACAACAAAATTATTGATTTCCGAGTACGAATGCCACATTTGACAAAGATCTTTGATAGTGTAATAGGCCATATTTTATAAAATATTTCTTTTATAAAATATTTCTTTTATCATATTTAATAGGTTGGCATTACATTTTATAAAAGATTTGGATTGCATCGGCACCTATTTCTACCATATTATTGCACAATTTAGCATTATTTTTTGTAAGGTGGCAACACCATTTAGTAGTTAATTTTGTCATGTAGTAGCAAGAATAAACTCAGAGTACCCAACTTAGGGGTTTTCCCCCTAAATTTAGGGGGGAAAAGTGTAGGATGGGGTTTTTTAGGGGTGTCATATTTTTAGGGGTATTTATAGGGGGATTTTTATAATGTCATTTTTTTTTATTTCAAAATAAGCAAAATAAAGGTGTATGGCCCTGAGGGATTACAATCTAGCAAATCATATTCATTTTTTTTACACACCGCCTTAGCGACATCTAGTGCGATTGATTGTTACTAAGAGAGCAGAGTCAGAGAGAACACAATTATCAATATAAACATATTCTTATGAATTCGTGGATAATTAAACTGCGCTTATATTTACTACAAATACGTTGATTGTTATTGTTATTAGTAATTTGATTGTTCAATTCGTAGGTACGTTTATCAGCAAGTCATTCGTTAAAATGCCTATAGTTAATTGAAGAAAAAAAAAGTTATGTCAAAAATATACAAAGACCTGGGAAACTATCCGCAAAAATGTTGTAATTATTTAATGTCAATAATGTGTGATTTAAAGAAGTCAGAATCTGAAGACAATGATTTGTTACTCGAAGTTTTCGATAATACATGAATAAAGCATTATAAAAAAATAATGTTGCTTAGTGAAATTATGTGTTGATTATTAGAAATATTATATATTTGTTTAATGATATTTTATTAGGTATTTATTAATTATTTTTATTACAATATTTATTTAATATATTACGACTTTAACGCCATGCCTTGCAATCCATGGTTTAACCCAAACATGCTTGCGTCGGCGACATTATAGCAGTCAATATTATAGCACTCAATGTACTTAAACAAGCATAGAATGCTACATCATCCATGATAATGTTGATTACAAGTGCTAGACCAACAGTTTCAATGACGTTTTAATACTCAAGTATAATAACCGAACTAAACCAGTATTTGATCAACAATGACATTTGACGTGTATATTTTATGTAGTGTAAACTCTAGCCACACATCTTTTATAAAAGATCCATTCGTCAAATATTTTATCATATATTTTATAAAAGATCTTTTATCAAATATTTTACAGTGTAATACGGGCCTTAGTCACAGATACTGCTACATAAACTGACGAAGAAAGAATTAACATACTCATAAGACTACAATTCTTTTTTGATCTTTCACTAGTTCTGGTCTTAATAGGTACTTTGATAATTACAGTCGCGGCTCCGCCCCGTGGATGTAAAAAGTATAAATGTGCCTATGTCCTTTCCCAAGCTTCCATCTATCTCTATACCAAAATTTATCAAAATTGGTTCAGCGGTTTAGGCGTGAAAACGTAACAGACAGAGTTACTTTCGCATTTATAATATTAGAAGGGACTTGTAGGGATAATTATAGACCAGCATAATAATATTTAAATAAAGTAAAAGAGTGGTTAAATTATTTTGCCATTTGTAACTTGGAATTTTATAACATTGTAAATGACAATTTAAATTAATATAAAATAATAAAAATTCCGGACTATAAAACAGAAAATAATTTAAAATATAAAGTGTTTCGATGCAATATGAAATTAAAGACAGCGTGGACAAAACATTAATTACCGGTTCATAAGCTAAGATAAAAAGTGTTTCATTTTACAATCAATAATGCTTTCATAATGCATGCACTCAGTAATGCAAGGCGTTAGACATACTCGTGGCATTTAGCAGCACTTCCTGTATATCTCATTTAGCCTCGCAAATCTCTGAAGATATTGCGTAACACGCATCATAAACTAGCCAAGTTTTGGTTTAGGAAGTAATTTATAACATAGTTTATTTTGCATCAGTTACTGTTAGTTATGTTAAGTAGTATTCAAAATAACCTAAAACACATGCATCTAAAATTGATTCCGTTCAAAAGTTAAGTATTGATATCCTTGAATATACCAAATGTATTAATGAATGTATTCCATTCGAGTTTTACGTAAAATACTCCATAATCATGCATCAAAAATAACAATTCAAAACAAACGGTGCCTCTACGCCATTAAGTAGATGTTGATATTAAATTCAACCGTATTCAACTTGACTACATACGATATCCTCTGTCCGTACTTTTATGTGTGCAATTGATCATTGAATCACTTTCATAATTTAACTTGGCTTCCAATTTCTCGTATGCAAACTTTGTATCTAGACGGTTACTGCAGCTATTGTTGACTTTACGGTGTGGTTACATAACGGAAGTGATCATCCCAAAAGGCACACAAATTCAACATGGCTTTTAGCAAATTCTTTCACAAATAACTCTTGTTCTTGAAAAAAAAATATACCTCTTCTTCTCAATTTATAGGTCAGGCCCTTGTCGGTGGAGCAATCGCCACTCCTGTCTATTTTCTGCAATCCGTTTGACCTCTTGATAGGCCACGATTCCTACTTATCTCCATTACCTGCTATATGTACGCCAATCTAGGCCTTCTTTCTTTTACCTTCTATCTTTCCTTCTATATTATACCTCAAGTACATTTAAATTGTTTATTAAAGACATTTAATATCGGTTATGCATAAATAGGTTAACTTCCGTAAAGAAGCGAATGGTAACACGCTAATTGTAATCAAAATGTTAAAAGGAAACGAATAGTTATTACTTCATAATGTATCTCTATTTAATCTTGTATCACAGATAAACTTATGATCTATGCACCAGAATTGAAGCTTTCTTAATTTAAGTTGTAGTGGAAATTTGTTGTTTTTTTGTTGTTTTATTTATAATGTACTACTTAACCATGCATATAAGTTTTTCAGTCTCTTGTTTCACTAAAATTAACTTAGATGTAACTTATAAGTATGTCTTTATGTAAGGATGAAAAAAAAAAACATTAAATGTAGCAACAATAAAATTACAGGTATGTTCGAAGATTTAATTATTTTAAAAGTAAACACCTAAAAATTGTAAGCATTGTAAAAATTGTAAGCAAGAGACTGAAAAACTTATATGCATGGTTAAGTAGTACATTATAAATGGCCACAAAATATTACATAATCCATTTATAATGTACTACTTAACCATGCATATAAGTTTTTCAGTCTCTTTAAAGTCAAGTTTTTGTAAATAAGTAGTGGACTGCTATAGGCTAATGATGATGTTGAAGTTTATTTTGCACCGTGTCGTTGTCAGCGGATAGGAATATATTTATCTTATTATACAGCTTTAAAGAAAACTTTTCGCTAAAACCACTTTTGCAACCCATTGGATATTCAGACACCACATTTTTTCTACGCTTCATTATCAGCTGTGGATTATAACTAATTTTACTATGCTATTTTAATATGCTATTGCTTACAGCGTAACCTACATTCTGAAAGAAAATAATTGCGTTTCATTCGCGGTCCAGTGAAGCTGTGTTACATGTGTTATGAGCTGTTAGATCAGATCAGAAAGGCTGGGTACTAAGAAATGTGGGCGGAAAGTGGGACGATAGTTGGCGGCCGTGGCGACGAGTGAACTCACCGTGATCGTGGCCGGGCAACGGCCCTGGACAGATAGATTCTAAGATTTATTGTATTATATTATATAAATATATATAATACAATAAATAAACAAAATCAAAACATAACTTTTTTTATTAAAACCGGGACGTTCGCTCTTATTTCAACATGATTTTCTTTCAATACTATCGAGAATATTATGTGCACGGGGGCAAATAATATTAAAATTCCAAATGTCAGACCGTGTATAAATTTATACTACAAAATCCTCTTTCATTAAATAAAAGTTTTTAAACGTAAATATACACTAAATGCTTGCTCCAGTCTTCACTTCGAAAGACAAAAGGTTAGATAAATAATAGCGTGAAATCCTAAAAGCTGGAAAATGGAAATCATAAAGCAGACATCTAATTATCAAAGAGCTGAAACGTCGTATAATGTTAACTTCTTTGAAAATGGTTATAAAGTTATGTCTTTTATATTTGGCTTTCGTACATAAATAGGTATGTAGACAAATCCAATCATAGCTCGACATTTTGAGCTTTTGAAAGGATTGCGTAGTCTATCCCAAAGGTATAACCCGTTTTATATTTCGTTAGAGCTTATAGCTATTTTAGTATGTCGTACTTTAGAATTAAAATATTACAATATATTTTGAGACTGTTTTATTCAGGAGATTGGGTTATATTGAAACTAAACTTAACGTCAATCAAATCGTGTGGTTACTATGCAATACTAGTTGTGTTATTGTTCTCGTGCTTCTAGTTTCACATAAAAGGGAAAGCTTAAAATATTTTTCGTAGCACACAGGTTATTTGAGACTTGTAAAATCGATGAATATGTACCGTAATGTAATCTGACTCCTATTCAACCATGTAACATGACAACTTCGGAATTAAATAGATCCAAAGGAGGTTCTTACATTGCAGATAAATAGAAAACGACTAAGTAAGTCCTGAGATGTACTTATGGACATCTGCAACTGCACTTACTGTTACCGAAGTGTTATCTTCTTGCTATCTTATTAGTGAGTACGATTTTGGTGATGGACCTCACTGTATAATAGAAAATAACATGCAAAGTGTGTGTGACATCGCTAATCTCGCGACCGTTAATACGTGCTGGGATTTATTCTCCTTGTTTGGTTGTTCTAAGATGTAAGCCTTGCACTTCTTGGCAACAGATTTTCCTTACACAAGATGAAAAAAATACCACTCTAAGTAAATTATAGTTTTAATTAGGTACATATCCTACTAATATTATACATGCAAAAGTTTGTGAGGATCTATAAATCCTTGATACTCTTTGAGGCAAAAACTTCTGAACGGCTTTGTATGAAATTTGAAATCATAAATACATCAGAATAACACATTAAAACGTAAACCCAAACCCTTCTACGTACAATATGATTTTACCATCATGTGGGTAGATGTAAAATATTTATAAGTGTTCTTTTAAACATATAGCATTTAGCGGAGGAGAATCTACGTAGGTAGGATACGTTAATGTTCGATCGATCGGCAAAGTGTGTTAGACTGTCGTTAGCTTCCACCCTTACATTGCTGTTGGAAATCTTTAGAAATACCTCTGAATCCATTAGCGATATCAAGATTAGATCACGTGGGATGTCACTTTATTTATCTGATTTAATTATACGGTTCTTACAGATACTTCTAGGGATTTAAATGTTTAAGCTGGATATAAAGTTATCTAATTGTAACAGAAATAAGCTTTTAAGTAATTAACATACATTTATTTCATTGTTCGACTTCATCAGCTTATAGCAGTCTACTGTGGGACATCTCATATCATTTTCCAAGCCTTTATTATTCTCAAGATAAAGGGTCGGCTACTAGTTCAACCGGTTTTACCTGAATATCAGTTTTTTCACGGAGATAATTGCATCGGACCTCCGCAGCCCTAAATGCGAACTGAATTTGAGGGTTGAACAAGTTGTCAGTATCTTTGAGGACACTGACTTTCCACTAACGATTACTATAGATGTGTATCATGACAACCGAGGCACTCTCTGAGGCACGGGTGTGAAATATTGCTATTTTCCATACTCCGGGCTGCTAATAGAGTTTCTTGTAAGAAAACCCAACAAAATCCCGACCCGAAATTTGAACCCAAGACCTCTTGATTAACAGCCGCATACACTAGCCACTAGACAGTTTTTGGCATCCCTATTCCTTTTAAATATATTATCCTATTAAATCTGTTAACTGTAAAAAGTCGAAATATTTGAAACCAAAAATGTATCTAACTGTTTTTTATTATTGTTACAGGTACTTAACATCAGTGACGTAACTCTGCACTGGTTTTGATACCCCGTTGATGTATGTAAACATTTCAATTAAGTAAAATCGTAACTTCGATCGATTACATCTTGATAAACGTTAATTAATATACCTGTCAATATGTTTTAAGAAAAACAATACGATACTTGCGTATTATTGATAGCGGTAGTGTCTAGTTATAATTTTAAAAACACTGTTACTTTCTCCTCAACGACAAAAATGACAAGTTGCATGTCTAAATAGCACCGACTATAATCTAACGGTGTTTCTTCTGAAGCTCGTCTATTAGCAAAATCAAAATGCTAACATAAAAACAAGTACCTATGTTGAAGTAGGACTTAAGTGTTCATGAGAAAGAATAACTATAATTACCAATATGCCCCTTTCCTTCTTTAAAGAACCGGTATCAACAAACCGGTGTTACATGGAATAATGCATTTAGTTCAAACAGCTATCTGTTTTACATCCTGAGAGTATTTTACATTGTTGTTCTTAAAAGTTCTTCAAAAGAAGTGGCATTACCTGCCTAAATGATGGTACGTTCAAAGATATAGTGTATTTTATTGACTATTTGACAAAGATGAAAGAAAAAACAGCCATGTGAGGCCACGCATAAAATAGGGGTCCGTCATCATCATCATCAGCCCATCGCGTTATACTGCTGGACATAGGCCTCTCCCATTGCACACCACTTTGATCGATTTTGAACTTCTCGCGTCCAGCTCCTGCCACATCTTGAATCTTGCGCAAATTGTCACTCCACCTGGCCTGGTTCCGTAGTCACCCGTAATGCATGTAGATTTAAAATCGTGTCCAGTAGATAATTTTATGTTCACTTATTATTTCGTTATTTTTGTACGAAGTTTTTCCAAGTAAGCGTTTCACAAGTTCATTTCACAAGTTAGGTTTTTATAACTCCTAAACTAACAAAGCTATCTAAGCCTTTATAGTTTTGCTGTAAAGTTCATCACATGGACTACAATCATGATTGTTTTTAGATTATTTGAGCTAGCCGTTTAGCTTTTAAAAGAGGGGCCTGAAGGGTTCCGAATCATGAACTAAGGTACCCTAAAAGTATAGATAACATAACATTAGCACGATATATTACAGTCATTCAAGCGATGTTGAGGTCCTAACTTTAAAATATTTGAATATGAATATAAATTTACGTAGATATATATACAAACGCTATGTTGCGTATACGTAACGCAATAAATGACGTTTTCATGTAGTTCCGTCTACGTACCCCTAACATGTGGCCGATTATATATGTTATCTGTATATCTGTCATATATATAGTACATCTATTTATAAAAGTAGTATAAGTACGTCAAACGCCTGTGATGTAATGCTTTGATCGCGGCCTTGCAGTAATTACCGTCGGAATAAAGTTTACGGAAGTATGTATTTATAGTGGAAAACGGAACTGCTTCGTACGCCGTAGTAAAACTATTTTCAACGGCGAAATTTTTCAGTTTTTACTAATACATAGGTATGATCAGCAACATTGATATAAAGTATATAAAACTAACGTTAGTAACTAACTCACTTCCGTACTTTACACCCATACTTTCAAACCTATGGAAAGATATAATTATGATAGAAGTACATTAGGTTATATTCGTGTGGTGACGGATTAAGAATGCAAAGTGACATCATCCCTATTCACTCAATGGGTGTCGTTAGAGGTGACTAAAGAAAAAAATAAGCAGATAACATCACTGCCATGAGAAGGAAAACTTGAAACAAACCCTATACCAACCCGTTTGGCTAGCGTGGTATAGTAGGGTAAAACCTCCTTTCTAAGGAGAGGCCTATTTCCAATAGTGAACTATTAGTGACTGTTGATGATGGATGGTATACAAGTGTGTATTGTAGAGAAGCCCAAGGAATTTGCAGTTAATATCAGGTGCATTATATCGCTTCAATAATAAAGAGCTTATGTCGGTCATAACCCAATCGGTCTTCTGAAACACATGCGTAAGTTTCGTTAAAAATAAACTCAACATAGCACTCAATGATTTATTCCTCTATTGTTAATAATGACTCTACTGCGCTTGATGAAAAGCATATTATATGTAGATTCCAAGATTAAGGATCACATCCTCATTGTGAATACAAACAATGCAGCATGGTGACCCACATTATGGCGGCTTAGTGAGATACTACTGCATCATTGGGCCTACGGTCTCCTATTCACCAAAGAAATATGACAGCACGAATGCTGCCATTTTAGATTGATCTTCTGTGTGAGGCCGAGCCGGTCCATTCCTGCTGTAATCAGCGTGACTCCACAACCTGTAAGGGTTTTCGACCTAGTCGTTCTATGTACTTATTTGTGAGCATATTTGTGCAAAAAACAGAACTCTTCTAACTAGTTTTTAATGAATGAATAGACCCTAATATGACTTTTGTAAGTACTCAGCGTAAGTACACTGACATCTAGCTATTAAATTTATAAATGTAACGAGACCAAGGCTTACTTATATTGAGAAGTTCTAAAATTGAATGTAGGTGAATTTATGTCAAACTATTGTGGAACTCTGTTTACAACTTCTTGGTAAAGATTTAAATATCAGTAATAACATTTATGATTGTCTGATGGGGTCATTTCGTCTATTCGTCCCTGGAAACTTTGAGTCAAAGAGGACGGCAGTTAAATTTGAACTATTTCTTTGTTTATTTCATCTTCGTGCATTTTTCTACATCGGCGCACTTAATGCTCTGAGCAATAATTATTTGTTACACAATAAAAGAAATTTATAACGTATTTATTTTTTGAGGTTACAATATTTTAGTGATGCTTTAGAAATGTGGTGTATAAACAGTGTTGTAGTCAGCTGTAGAAATGTATATTTCAATTTGCAGAATTATAAATGCCGATTTAAATTGTTTTAATGTTACCATTAGTGTCACAAATAAGAATCCAATTATGTTAAAATCAAAGATACGCAGATTTTGAACAGAACTAATTGACACACTTACATACAAAAAGATTTATTATTCATGTTTTTGTCTAATAGTTTGTTTAGCTAAGTGCCACGAGTTGTCAAAAAAGATTGATGTGATCATTCTTGGAACTTAGAATGTTAACATGTTTTAATGGAATTTGTTTAGTTTTACCATATCAATATTAAGTTTGGATGCACGTTATAGACGCCAGCTTATCGTTATATATCATAGCAGTCATTTGAAAAACTGAGGCAGCAAACTAGCTGAGAAGTTGACAACAAGTTTTCTACCGTTTGCCATCATGGCCAATTTACTTTTCTTTGTCTTCATTCACGTTAAAAAAACTCCAATCATAGAGAAATGCAAAAATAAATTGTAGTCCACGTTAAACAACATAGTTCAAAGATAAATTCATATCGTAAATAAGTTTCACTCAACCAAAACACATTTGACTAGTTCTATTTACACCTTTTATTTAAAAAGACAAATGTCTGTCTATTCGATAGAACTAAACCCCATTAAATGGTTGATAAATCTGTTTTATATTAATCAAGCGCTTAAAATACAACGAAACTGAGACACGGATTATATTTACATTCTATAGGTTATTTATACTGCTTTCAAATTAGGGTGTCCACGTGTTTATAAAAAAAATGCACCAATTTTTTTTTCAGTCATTTATATTTGATTTATAACGTTGTATAGGCCCATTATTAGCTTGTGTAGCGAATAAACTATGACTTGTTCCGCGTTTCTTGTTTACTTTTCATTAACTCGTTTTAGTCTGTTTAAATACCCCAATTTATCTCGCCCCTCTAAACTTACCCGAAGTTGAAATGGGTAAATAATTCTTAACATCTCTATTTATAATTTAATGTCATAAAAATAGCCAATATGTATACCTGCACTCTTTCTCATTACTAAGGAAATATGTAAAAAAATATTAAGCGTCACAAATCAATATAAAACATTGAATAAATAATACGACAAGTGCGAGTCTCACTCCAAGATGGTATTGCTCGAATCGATAGTCTTACTCCGTTTGCCTGTCGCCGAATTTTAATGTGAGAAATACATGTGTAATCAGAAAGAGATAGAGAAATCAAACACCAATGATACCCATTGTGTTTCAAAAAAGGTATATTGGGTTTCTACCTTTTTTATGAGTTTTTAATTTTATTCTAATTATACTTACCAATACAAGCCACAGACAACTTCATGTCAAAGGAAAAATAAATTAAAGGTATTAGATGCTATATACTATGTATTTAATAAATAATAACAATCACGTGGTGTCCCTACCATACGGTCGTATCTACTGATTTACCGTTCACCACTGCGCGGTCACATGTAACGCAGTTTTAGAATTATTACCCACACTGTCAATAAATTGTGGGACAAAGAAATGCACCAGCCAAGGTCTGCGCAAAGGACACCGGTAACATCAACGTTACATAAACTATATTACGTCGAAACCGAGGCCGAGATATTTCTATTTTGATATAAAAGTTCTATTCTTACCATCGTCTGTTAAATTATTTTTACCCAACTACGGCTTCGCCAAACGAAAGGGTAATAGTTTTGGCGGTATATGTTTTCTGTATGTTCCACCGTAGTGACTAAACTACTGAAATTACTTTAAGTTGTTCTTTTTGATGTGAAACATCTATAGCCGCACGTAAAACAGATTTCTGGCCTGGCGACGCGTGCGGCCTGGCGACGCGTCGCCACGGCACGCTATACGATGGTATATATATACAGTCTATATGCAGTAGTGTGTAGGGTACACACTACTGCATATAGACTACTATTTTAATAATTAGTAATATTTTATTTTATCATTATGACATATTTAGTTCCTATTACAATATGTTCTTTTCTGCATATTACTTTTACAAAATAATGGCGATGTTTCACATCTGCCAGGCGTCCCGTGACGGCTCACATTTTTTAAAGTAATATATAAACGATATCTGATAGAAAACTACAATGAAAATAAATATACATTGAATGGTTTATAAAATTTCAAATTTCATAGTTTGAAGGAAAACTCCTTCACGCAATTAGCAAATTTTTCGTAGTACTTACATCTGTTTATCGGGTTTTTGCCAGTATTCGATATTGGCTAAATACACAACTTATCCTATTTTTCATAACATCGATCCCTAAACACTTAGTTATCTAGTCTAACAATTTGAAAATTTAAGGCAAATGTCGACTGTCTGAAAGTTAAAAACAACTCAGAATAATTTCTTAAAGTTAAATAACTTTCATTGTTGAAATACTAAGTTTAACAAGAAAACATGAGAATATTCAATTATCAATAAATTTATTTTACTGAGCACATAGTACGCTCTAAGATGCAAGTCGTATGTTATTTATTGCTATTTTCATTTCTAAAGATAAGTTTCATCTGCTAATGCGCTCGCACTATATAATGAAAGTTATTTGCAATTATAATAAATTTAAAAGGAAACAAAACTGTAACAACAACATAACTAAAAATATTCCGGTTAGATGAAAAGATATAAAATGGTATAATTCAGAACTGTTTACATAAAACCAAATTATTTAGATATTCTACAGTTTTCATAGTACGAGCTTACCAACCGTTAACGAGATCAAGGCAAGTTTATACATTCAATTAGATTTATACTCTTTGTTACCGTAAAAATAATAAAAAAAAATTGTATGATGCTGCAGTATTCAATATTACAAAAATTCACAACATGGTTAACCTTAACGACAGATAGCCATCTCATATATATGTATATATATATATCATGTCACATATATGTAATTTATAAATTAGAAAAGTATTAAAGCACCAATGTAATAAATAAAAAACTATTGGCAAGATAAAAAAGTATTAGTACTATCTATTATAATTTACCGGCTACAGTTATACTAAAATTAGTTTAACTGCAGCCGGTAAATTATACTAAAATTTACTTTCTTTTTAGTAAAAGAATAGAATAGAATAGAATATACTTTATTGCACACCAAATACAGATTTTTTACAGTTGAATGTTTTTACTAGATATATTTACTATAATGGGCGGCCTTATTTTTTAATAAAAGTCATACCTAAATGTGTAAAATTATAAAAAAAGTAGAAAATAATAACAATGTACACAATCTAGATGATATAATATGTACATTGGTTTGCACCCATGTACATACATTTGAGTACCATTCCTTATACTGGAATGAGACGTCAGGCCCGCGAACCCGTAAGAAGACATTTTAACTAGCAATGCACATGTTGTATCTAATAGCTTAGTCCGACAAACAAAGAGATATTCACAGCTGTTTCTTTCACCTTGCTCGTTGCAATAAACTTTAAATAGATATTTAAAATTGAAACAATAGCCATGAAACATTTAACATGTCCATGCGGTATCAGAGGTATAAATACTGCAAAACTTACGATCATCTAGAATTCTAGAACTATAAACAATGACAATAATATATAGCAATGCGTGGTACACTTATTGTTATTCACTTCTACGTATTTGCATAAGGCCTATCTTGTTAATTATCTGCCAAGATCAATATACATAGAAAGAATTCTTCGTAATTTATAGACAAGAAAATTTACGATCACAGAAACATAATGTGCCCTTGAATGTAACACTGAAGGGAAACAGTGACCTACATAAATCAAGTCTTGCATTGAACTTAACAAATACAATATGCGTATAATGTGTCTAATTTTGTTGTACAGATGTGTGTACTAATTTCTATTTCTTTTTCAATGTGATGTACCGAGGTCATCATTATTAGGTTTTATAAATAATGGAATACACCTGCAAATATAAAGTACGTAATGCTAAATATCTTTACTGAGATTAGATATTCCTCCTTCATATTTTACTTCCTCCACTAGCTCTGAGGAGACTGCTTTCGATACTTACTGTATTGCCAGTTGCCAACCTATTTTCTCCGATACCTTTGAAGCCAGCCTTCTTAGGCTATGCAGAAATAATGACAATGATTGAAGTAAAATGAAAAAAAATAATGTTGCGTACTATAAAGGTGTGCCTGATAAAATTAAGGTTTCTTTTTTATTTTTGGACATAGACGGAAACACTTTAAGCCCTCCTCAAGTGTCTGTGTTTATTATCACTTAGTTAATACTTTATAAATTTCATTTCATCCCCTCAGGGGTGGATTTTCTAAAATCCTTTCTGAGCTTGTGTTGCCTACACTCCTCAAGGAACACACGTACCAAATTTCAGCTGCCTGCGCCCAGTAATTTCGGCTGTGACAGTCAGTCAGTAAAGGAATCCTACTAAAATTATAAACGTGAAAGTTTGCGAGTATGTATGTATGTATGTGTGTTTCTTGCTCTTTTATATATTGCTAGCTATAATTATGTTATCTTAACATATTTTATAATTTTGTTTACCTGATTAGTAAAACAGATTTAGTACAAATATGTGTAATTACAAGAAAATTAAAATGTATTTAAAGCTCCCACTTAAACAATACATTAAACATAAATATTGAATGATGTCTTTAAAGATTAATGTCTAGCTTTAACCTACGCCCGATCGAGCCAGGATTAGACCCACGTCTGCATTCTGTCTCAGATTAAATCCGTCATCGGTGTCTTCATGACATCTTAAGGTTAAGTGATTAAACACTTAAGCATCCTTTATGTTGTCCTACTGTTTCAATTGAGTGTTTTATCTTTAATTGCAATGTGTGGATAGCAATATCTAAACTATTAATAGGTATAGTTTTCTATGGCTGTATTACTGTAACCTGATGTTGGTAGTTTTCAAAGAGAGACATAAATGATGGCCTTCAATTTCCTTTAAATATCTACGCCAGTTTAAGTTAGCTTACTTTTCTATTTTTGCATATATGATCAGAGTTGGAGCAACACGGTAAAATCTAGCTTAATAAAATTTAAAGCTCCGTAACTTCTTATTGCCTGTATTCTAGCCGAGTTGTTCCTTGACTTTACTTATGTATTCATTTCGATTGTTCTAATATCTTCCATTATCCAATGTCTGTTTAATTATTACCGTTAATTTATTATAATAATAAAACAAAATAATAATAACCGACCGCTAATTAGAAGTGAAACTATAGAACATAAATCCGTATCGATAAACCGTCGAAACTGCTAAATGGCACAAGGTCACCTGCAATTTTCATTAGCCTTGTGATTCTTTCATACCCATTGCAATGCTTTCATGTCCATCAGAGCACACTGACTCAGAATTACATATGTTGTGCAAATAATGAAGCCTGTCTCGTAAGATTCGAAATTTTTTATATGCAGGATCGTTCCATGTCGATTCCACTCGAATCGATCTCTCGAACACATAGCAAAGAAAGGGCGACTTCCAAGGTTGCTCTTTGCATTCTCTCACTACTTAAAACGTAACTGATGGTGGCGATCGATAACACATACTTTAGGAAATAATAATAATAGAGTTTAATAAGCGACCGTGTTGTAAACACCCTGAAGGTTTTCACCGAGCGTGGCGAATTTCGAAAGCTTCCGTTTAATCAGATAGAGTTAATTACTCAGTATATTCCCGCTGTTATTAATTGGAACACTATATCGGGGTTTCATTTCAGTGAGGTTTTGAAAGAGAATATTTGTTTTGTAAAACTATTTGCTTAGTTTGCAACTGCGACAATTTTTATAAGATGGTGTCTTCTGTTATACCCACGCGTTAGGATTTAAGCAATATACAACAAGTAAATATAAATTACATAGTCATCACTGCGAGACATATGGCTAGTTTGTAGGGCAAAACATCCTGTCTGAGGTGAGCCTTAGATAGTATTTATTTTGCCTATTACAAATTGCATCAAAATCAACATAAACTATTACATTTACAGATGTAACATTAGGCGTTTTGAGGTTTTAAACCACACAACACTGTTTAATGATAGATTATAAGGTAACTTCTTTAACCGAAATAATAACTGTATATTTGCAGCTGTTATTTTCCGTTATCATAATTTATGCAGTGATTTAGAACAAATAAAAGTAAGCGTATAAGTGCACTTAAAGTTACATCACATTTAATAATTATATCAACAAAATTTTTACTGTATGTAAACCAATTTGTTAGACATGTAATTTATTTGCAATCTTATATAAAACACATCTTTTAAGTAATTTTATTAACGTCAGTAAAAACTGGAGAATGTCATAGAGTGTAAAACTGCTAGCACAAGTCTCTCAAGGGCAAATAAAATGCTAGATAATGAACTTAAATTAAGGGGAATTTTATGGGGCAATAAAATATAGGAAAAGGGTATATAGGATAAGTTATATAGGTACCTATATTCTGCCCTTAAAGCAAAGGATCATGATATTCTAATATATTATTGAAAATGGCTTCAAAACAATTGTTAATTAAACACATAACGACTCATTTGAAGAAATACGAGCCTATTTTTCATTACAACATAGCTTAATCGATTTATTTTGATACCTTAATTCGATATAAAGATTATGACCTCTAGGGATATTGATTTCCCAATAGTTTGGAAATGATTGCAAGTTTTAAAGTTGAATTTGAAACCTATTTATTTTTGTCAGTAGTTCAATGCAGAATCTATCCATTTTGCGAATCAGTTATGGAAAACGATGGATTAAATAAATTAAGTATTTGTACAAATCCATATCGCTCATTTATCACAATCGATCCTAAAGTTAGGACAGTGACGGATTGTTCGTACTTAATTACTTTCACTTTTATATACTACTCGTTCCTTTCCCAGTCACTACTACCACAGTTCTATACACGTATAAAGTGCTATAATTAATTATGTGTGTTACAGACAACACAAAGCACTAATTATGTGAAAGTAGGTTCTTCAACCTATAGTAAACATTTGATTTTAACACCAAGGTAATTTTTTTCTTGAAGTGTATCAGACCACAAAATATATTCTAATATATCTACGTCAGATACTTGTCTTCAAATATAACATAAGTAATTTTAAACAAGCGTGTCTAGCAAATATTATGTATTCTAACCAAAAGTATTCATTACATATTATTATAAATAAGAAAACAAAAATGTTTGTTTTAGATGAGAATAAGTCCTTCCCATCATCATCAACAGCCTTTAACAGTCCACTGCTGGACATAGGCCTCTCCTTTGAAAGGAGGTTTTGGCCTACTATAAGATGTTGGCCATACGGGTTGGTAAAGAGTTTGTTTCAAGTTTTCCTTCTCTTGGCAGTGATGTTAGCTGCTTATTTTTTTCCTTTAGTCGCCTCTTACGATACCCATGAAAAGTATAGGGGTGGTGACACTTTGTATTCTTAATCCGTCACCACACGGACATTTCCCATCCCCACCAAATTCCCATCAGGTCTCTTTATTAGGCTTAAATAAAAAAAAAATATACTATGCAGATGAATAAATCATAAATAGCAGTTGTAGCGTCCTAAGAGAATTATAAATCTAAGATAATAACATTTGCCTTGAAAACAGCAAAGTCACAAATTTAAAAGTTAAAAGGAATCTATCTATCATTTACGATTTCCTAAACATATAACGATAGTTTCACTAGAAAATAAATCCTACACTGTATCATACGACGACACTCAAAATTTCGGGGTGACACTAATACGTTTCCAGTAAAAAAAAATGGTCTAATTGGGCGGCCGAGGGCGGGCGGGGCTGCTTTCCGGAGTTAGGGAAAACGCGATACGTACTCCGCATTCGCACCGCTGTCGCCCTGGCGGTCGCACGCGATTCTCACAGCAAGCATTCCTCACGTATTGCGTTACATTCACATGTGCTTATATATTCGTGAAGAGTGTACAACAAACATTTATTTATTGATATTTAAGAACTAGTGTAAATGAGAATTGTTATAAACTGTTGCTTCAGTGCAAGTGTAAAATGACATTAGATAGGGGTGACAGTTTCGCTAACAAGATACAACCGGCTTCCTCTGTGTCCTGTTTGTCACAGTGTCAAAACATTTTCGGGAAGAGGCTTAAACGTTGGGGCTCCACAGGATCGTGGGTAAGAACATAGTTAATACCGGAAACACGAAACTATATTATCCTCTCGTCCATCTGTCTCTCGTTTGGTTTTAGGTGGGATAGAGCGAGATTACATTTACCCAGGTTTATTATATTAAACTAACAAGTACTAGTAAAGCAGTGTCTAAAATCCTACCTATTTATTTTTTGATTTATGTTTATCAACCTGTACTCTTTACTTATACATGGTATTGATTGTAGGGCCGGGGCTCTGAAAGTTTAATGATATAAGAGCTATTCAGGATTTATTGAAATAAAGAAGCTATTGGTTAGTGTTATTCAACTTATTTGTTATGTTATCTTTCACTGTGTGACGTGAACAATGTTACGCTTACTTTATATTTGTATTAAATTAAAACATTGTGAAAACAGTTTGTATGACACATTCCTTAAACATCTCATCAACGCTGACTTTTTAATGATTTTTACGACTGTTTTGTTACTTATTTAATATTTAATTTAAAATATTTATAATTAGAAAGGCAACTCTACCTTTGGCGCAGATAAATTAAATATACGCATGTATGTGTACGTGTAAAAAGTACATTGTTTTTAGAAAATAACCTCTATCTTGGAAACAGTTTATTGTCAGTATATTGAAATCAAGGTTTAGACGTGTAGTATAGATAGGTGACATATCTAAATCAGTAATAATCAAATCTACTCGTAACGGCGGCAGTAAGGCGATATTATCACTAAAAGCAAAACTTCCAACTTAAATCAATGTTTTATAGATAAGACTTTTTATTGTTAGTTAGATAATATTTGGTGAATTAATAATCTATAAACAATAGATAAGTTATGAAATAAGTTAACGGTTTACATAAGCGGTACCTGCTTTATTTGCAATATTAGAAGACGAACGACAGATGTAACAAAAAATAATTATTGTTAATTAGCTTTCGCCATCGTGTATCTCGATTATTGCAGTAAAAAGTAAAGTAAGAAAAGCCTATGTGTTATTCTGATGTATAAGCTATTTTACTGTAATACATACCAGCACTACTACATAATATACAAGCCTTTGCCTGCGGCTCCGCCGTGTATTATTCCGATATGTACCTACGCTATTTTATTCTGAAGTTTCATTAAAATCCATTCAATAGCTTTTGCGTGAAAGACCAACATACATACATACATACATACTCACAAATTTTCGCGTTTAAACTATTAATAAGGAAGTAAGGATGGATTACGACTTCAATCAACGATATTTATTTGCATTGTGTAATATGTATGTATAATAAACACCAACAATGACATATTTTAGTGTAAAATTCTATTCATATTTAGTTTCTCGTTGTTATATGGGTTTTGGCACGTATACACTTATATATTTACTTTCAATGTTATTATTCAATTTAGTATCTAAAACTATTATTGTGTGAATAGATGTAATTACGTAGAGAAATGTTCATACGGGCATTACTTATATAATATAAATTGTATAATAAATTACTTGTATTGTTTATACTTATCAAAACCAAATGAATTGCGAAACGTATAAATTGAATTATATAAAACCGCAAAAGGATACTTTTACTATGAATACACTTTGATAAATACGTATTTTAGTCTGTGATTGCAAGCCATCTAGCCTACAATACAAAATGTATCTTAAAGTTGCACATAGCTAAGAAAAACTGCTTTAAAAGCTCTCTGTATAGACCCGACGTTGAACGAAGCAATTCATAAGAGAACCAAATTAAGAGACACAGTAACCTTCGGCTAAAATGCCCACAACAGGTCAATGTCAGGAAAATGTCATCCGTGGTAATATAAAGGTTCTTTCTTGAGTGCAAAATGGAAAGATTTAAAGCAAATACGGTAGGCAGACTTGCAAGTAATGAATAATGATTTTAAATAAACTGTACAGAAAATCTTAGTATAATATTGGAAAACTAAGTGTTATTTCGTATACAGTCATAACTGTTCCACATTGTTAATACTAGTACCATGTCTATTGGATTCATTTCCTCCTAAACGAGTATTCAGTAGTCGATCACGAGTAAACAGAGTGCGTAAAACCTAACAACGATTCGAACACATACATATAAATACACATATTATGTGTATGAATATCGAAGCCGTGTAAGGCTCCAATTGAAATGGCACGAGGGTGGCCGTCGTGTGACGATCACGTGATAAGCACGCGACCACTAGGTACGTCATTTCCGATTGAACCTTCGGCTGTCGCTAAATGGAGGAGACTAGGGTGAATTTCCTAATATACACACATACAACGTTATGAAACTTTACTTTGATGTTTTGTTAGAGAATACATATTAATATTATAATTCAAAAAGAACTCTGTCTGTCTATCTGTCCGTTACGCTTTCACGGTTTAACTGCTGCACCCATTTCCATGAAATCTGGCACTGAGACACTTGATTTCGAAATCCTTTATAATTCAACATTAGAAGTAGTGTTTCACTTACGTACCTAGTAGTGTTTTACGCTTTAGTTTGTCAGCCAACGTCTAGTCACCAATTGTATCAAATGATTCCGTACTAAATTAGACATTTTTTCTAAAAAAAATATATATATGAAGTTTAGAATGCGGTGCACCGACTCCTGGCACTTGTCGATGTTAATTGATGCTTGTTTAGAAATTTAGTGACACCTAAAATAACAACGACTGTCTGAAATGAAATGACCCATCGCTCTGATCTCGTTGTCGGTCGTCACACTCTAGGATGAATACATTTTGACAGTAATATGACATTTTTCTAAATTACCTATAGAGATATTACATATATCTCTATAGGTGATTGAAACCACCGATCACACCTCCACTAAAGGTAGTGGAGGTGTGATCAAAGTAGTCGAGGTGGGGCAAAGGCGCTCATTTTCATATTTTTTTTAGCGATCTACTCTACTTAGAGGAGTTTTAGACAAAAAACTACTAATCATTAGCCTTCATTTATTTCGTTATATTATACAATAATGTAAATTGAAATTAAAATTAGTAGCAAAATTGAATTAAATTAAATTGTAGCGAACTACTTTTCTGAGTGATTTTATTATGCAATTTATTAGATACTATTATGATGTATTTGGCTTCAAGTAATTGATAGCATGATGTTAAAAAGTTGTGAGCAAAATAAGGAAATATTTAATATCATTATAGCGTAATAAATCTTTGCCTTTTAATAAATTATACGCTTATACATACAAAATATTTCCTTGCAAAAACATTATTAGTTTCTGGGAATATTTTACTTTTAAACAGCTATTACCAATACTATAATAACATATTCTTTCTGATTTCAAATTACTGAACCATTAATTAAATAATACTGCATATCATTGCATCAATCGAATGTTGCATGCAAAACTCTTAAGAATTCATAGATGTGTGCGTATTACTAAGCGACCATCGGTATTAATTTTAAAGCAAACATTCACTAAATACTAATAGACTAAAATGTTGTGTTAATCTTAAACAATCATTTGGCCTAATGATTCTAAGTATGGTATTTATTTTAGTCGCCTCATCTATCATTATTGTTAGTGTTATGGTTTAGTGAACAGTGTTAGTGTTTCAAAATGTTTCTACTCCTCCAAATAGTTATCTATAAAATAAAACACACCCTTCGGCACTTGGTAAGTGGCCCTTATGACTTTATATACGAAATTTCATTAGTTTTATTTTAGTCAGTAGAGTTTAAAGCTGGCATACATGGCAATTTGCTCTTAACCAAAGATTAACTCTAGATATTGGTGACAAACTTCATGATTGTTTTCAAGAAGATTTTTTTGTAAGATTTTATTTTAGTTTAACTTGAATGTGCACGTTACCAAAGTGTGCTTTTCCAACGCTATAAATCAAATCCCTCATTGCCCATCATTTTTGAACAGTTATCAGTTGCCAAAACGTATTTCTCGTCGTATGTTACCACACATACGCCGTTGTTTGTTTACGAGTTGTATTGTTAGAAGAAGCTATGGAACTTTTAGCCGGAGCCAAAATTTCAACATATAATATTGTAAAATGTTTTAGAATTCTATACTTTTCCCGCTAGCAACAAAACGATTGAACAAAACATTCGATAATTGCAAACGAAGCTAGTTTGAGGATTCTTCTTTTAATTCAATATCAACTTACGTAAATTTTAAACCATAGAAAGTCAGCCATTTTGCGTGTTCGAAATTTAAAAATAATAAACGAGTTGATGGAGGCTAACGCTCCCGTGTAGCGTGGAAGTGACTGGGTCTATGGCGGGACCTTGCTTGGAGCTAAACTGGTCCGAAGTGCGGGCGCGACACGACGACTGGTTTCGCGACCGTCAGGTGCGACCGACGCTTTACGTAATTTCGCAATAATGTCATTATCACTTGTATTGTAGCTGTACTCTCACCCTACCAGAAAATATAAATATAGTGCTTACATTTACAACAACTTCCTTATCTTACACTGAAATAAATAGAAAACAGCCATTCAAATAAATTAGATATGAAAATAGCAGTTCATTCACCTAAGTCATAACCGCAGATATAACGCTTGAAAATCCATTTACAGTAACCACATAATAACGTATCGCTTCACTCCTTAGTGTTCTCACTTCCCATCAATAGTTATTTACGAATCGATGCTAAAACTCGACAGATTGTATTTTGACTTACAACACACAAAATATACGTTATTTATTTATTGCCTACTGACGCTAAGAAGAGAAGGCGCGTAGCTACAAAAGCATAATTTTTAAACATCCAAGAGTAAACGTTAAACTGGCGATAATATTCTATAAATATCTACCCCCACGCCTAACGTGTCAAGGTTCACGTTGTATTTACGTTTTCCTACCACCGTGTAATTAATAAATACCGGCCAAACGCATCAACCTGACTACCATCTAATTTACAATTTTTTATAATTTATTACCGCAAAAGCGTATACGTACAAAAAAGTTTATTATTAACTTTCTATAGTTTGTAGCCTTGTAGTTTGTAAAAACTGACAGGTATTGAAATAATAACAACTAATTACAAAGTAAATTTGATGACAAAACGAAACATACCAAGGCTAGATATGTATCGAAAAGATTATCAAATATTCAATAATAAAGTACAATTCCCTACCCAAACACTGGTTGCCTTGTTGGTATTATGCAGAATAGTGAAAGTAACATAATAATATCAAAACAATAGAGTCTTCGTACAATTTCACTTGTTATTTTCTTGGTACATTTTACATTCATGGTGTTTGGTATTGAGTCCACAATATATTAAGGATATTGCTGAGATATAGGTGTACTCTTTATTTTCTACAAAACAAAAATAGCTAATTTCCTATTAAAAGTTATAGAAAGGTGGCGATTTACCGAGATTGCATCAATAATAAGAGTAGTTGCAGTGTGAAACATCAATACATATTATGTATAATTAATTGCTTCTAAGTTAAAGTTGACCTTAAATCTGACTTGTACAATTTGTATGAGAGTTGCTGTCATCGTCGTAATTTTCCTTTGATTTAATTATAAATTCGTATTTAATATTTATAATAAAGTTTTATTGGTGTGTATGTAACAGATCTTAACAAAAATATTGATATAATAGAAGCATACAGAAGAGAGTTAAAGATGAGCAAATGAGATAAAGATGTTCCACTAAGCCGAGTTTACATAAATCCAAGTAAACAGTTGGTACAACGTGTCAATACTATGTTGATAATTTCTAACGATAAAAGCGATTGATTTACGATAGGAAGGACCTAACAAAATATTTACTTACAATATCTATTTTAGTGAGATATATTTTAGTCACTTTTAGAATCAGCTCTCATTTGATATGAAAAGCTAAATATTGCGAAGCAAATTTTTAATAAAATAACTAATAACTAACAATGTGAGAATTCCAAGAGACTGTAATAATGTTTCAATCGTTATTAAACAGATTGTGATTTGTATTTAATATCACTTTGAAAACTTTCTAACGATTAGTTTGATGAATAACCCACAATATGATTTACGCACCGTTTAGTTCACTGTTGACTGGTACTCAAGTAAATGAGTTAAATTTTAATTTGGTATTGTTATTGTACTTTTGCCTCACAATAGAAAAATTTTAAACGAGACATGCTTAATTATAGCAAAGTCTTGTGACATACAACACGATGATTGTCTAAACACGTTTCGACTACGCCAACCCACCCGTCTGCACTGCTTGGAGTAGTGCCCATTCTGTGAAAACGTAATTGCCAAAACTTACCAACACTGACGAGAACTATTTATAACCTTCTTTATCGCCATAATGTTGAACCATTCTACAACACTTATATTCACTCGAGGACAAATGCCAGGTGTCTTTAGAACCCTTATCGATTAACATCTTACCCTTCAAGGGGCGCTGAAAATTTATATAGTAGTACTATTAGTTATAGTGGCACCCCAATTTAGAATGATTTCGTGTCCAGCCGCCATCCGTAAACGTTTATATACATATACGAGTACAACCTCTGTGTTCGTGATACTAAATTACACTTCATTTTAGATATAAGGAAAGGAGAAAGTTCATCATAAAATCTAAATAGTTTTAACATGCTTAGAAAGAAAGTCTGCAATACACATTTATGATTAAAAGTAAATTGGTGTTACAAAACGCATTGGATTTTTAGAAATACACGGTGTACATAAATCCTATTGTAATTTTCTCATCTTTACAAGAGACTTTCTTTATTTGTTTCATAACCTGTAATAAAAATGTGTGCCAGTACTGTTCAACGAGTCGCGTGCGTAACCTAGTCTTGTTTTTTCATTAGTTCTCTATTTTTGGCAGTCATTATGTAATATAATATGCAGTGTAGAACTGATATCTCAGCACTAAGTGGATTATTTATTTCATCGCATTAATTCAAATATCTATATATAATTTATTTACATTTGATAAATATCTGCTTCACTAATTTACCTTGAACGTTAATAAAAAAAGATATTTAAAGAACAACTTTCCTTTTAGGTTAATATCATCTTATTTGTCACCATCAAAGTTATGAGAAAGTTTGACTACACCGGATATATAAAGATGACATTTGATTATTCCTTGAATCAATTTATGCGTTCTATCGATCAACAACAACCCACAAACCAGTTGTCCCACAGCCCGTGGCTGTGTTCAACTTCTTAACTTCGTATACTTTATTTTCCGTTTACTTGACATAGACTTATAGAGAAAATCATATATGTACAATGACGGTGCAATAATTGTTTTGATTTCTTGACTAAATATCTTTGAATTCTCATTCAATCGAATTTAATAATGGCTATAGAATAGACTTTTTATTTGTTTAAAGACGTGTAAAAGTAGGTAGATTAGAAGATGTAAGGAGGGAGCTAATGTAGGTAATATTAGCTAACCTAGAACATTGTGAGACTCTGTGTTCCTATTAATAAAAAAACTATTAAAGCGAACGGAAATACAAAAAGCAAGAGGCACTAGCTTATATAAAACTTAGTTATTTAAAATACATATTAGTATGCAATAAAAATTATATAAATCAGTTATATTATTATAAATTATATTTAAAACAGGAAATACATCGTTCAAGAACCACACGCTGAACTCGATACTGCTGTATTGCGTCTAATTTTATATATCGTACAGAATATCATGCCCTTTTTTTCTCGGCGCGGAAATACAATACAATACCCATATATTATAATTATATAAATACATATTAGGATACATACATACATACACATAGGATATATTTGTATGTATATCAGAAACATTGCAATCTGTTGGACTTTGTGTTTTTGTTTAATTTATTAAATTTCGGTGTCTAATATTTGTCTCCCACAGCTCTTAGTGTTCTATAATGTATTCAAATCATAATTCAATGTAACTTTTGACAATTCAACTACTGTACCCGGTATAAGGCATAAGTGTTCATTCAATACGTACGAGTATGTCCGCGATTTCTAACGTTTGCGGTTTTACCTACATTCATGTACTTACCACAGCTTTTTATATACTTTGGACTTAAAACCTAGTTACAAGTAATATATGTGTATAATGCTTTAATTATGAACACAAAACATACGGGGATCAGTCTCGTTGCCAAGTCATTTAAGAAGAGATTTCTCACAATGCAGTGAAGTGTTAATACTTAGTTTCCAATGTTAATAAGTACTGTCGTAAATTTCTACAGAACTTTATTTTTTAGTTTCATATTTGTTGTTGGAACAGCTTATTTAACACTGATTGTTATTACTGATAGTCATGAAAACTCGTAAGCTAGTTACACAACGTCCAGTCGATGTGGTGTGCCCTATTATCACGGCCCAGTTGTTGACAGTGTCGTAAGCCTTACATGTGTAGCGAACCTAATATTTATTGAAGGCGTGTAGTTATGCAAAGAATACTACCATCAATACTTATAGACGCTTTTGCAAACAGTTAACGCCCATACAATTTATATAATTATAATTTGAAACACAAAACTTATTATTAAGTAGGCATCACCCAGTCATATTTTTGACTACGTAGTCCTCTTTCTATAAAAAAAATGTTGCTATGAAATTGTGGTGTTATAGTTCGCAAATCAAACGTATATATTTCAGCGCATATTCATATATCTACCGTAAATATTTTCTGAAAATATCCTAGCACAGATCATTGACATATCAGAAATATTAATTTGCTTGTTAACAATAAAAAATATTGAATTGATCCCTCTTGTCAAAGGTCACCGACTTATCTGTCGTTTATTTAGAAAACACGCCTTTGTAAATAAATAAGGCTTCACAGTCAGCGGGAGATAAATTGAGTTTTCAAGTTTTTTGTGACTTCTTATAAATTACAATGGATACGGAATAGTCTACCTACTTACTTTTATAAATAAATAAATAAAAACTTTTGGATAAGTTTTATATAGAATTGACTTGTAAAATACTCTTATTCAATTTTCCAACAAACAGTACAACTACTAACTACTAACATACATTAGGATCTGAGTATCACATATCTGCTCCTCATAATGAATAATTCATACCACCTCAGTTGTAAGCACCCCAAACAAATATAGATTACATTAACACTATGCATTACAAAATGAAGCCGAATTGTACTCGCTCTCAATTTAACCACGGTTTACAAGACTCAGCAAATTTGACGTATCATCCCCAATTTTTCGCTCAAAGGGAGCTATTTATTGCTTCTATATTGAGTTGCGTTTAATTTCAAAGGTCGTTGTCCTTGTGATCTTTAGCGAAAGTTTGTGTCTAACTTTATTAATATTAATAGAAGATTTTGGACAGATTATCTGAAGATAATCTCAGGGGTAATAAAATACGTATTCTATTTGAAATGAATCGATTTATCATTTCTAAATAAGTATTCAGGTAGTTCTAAGAACAACAAATATAAATTGATCCCAGCTTATAATTAAATAGTTAGCGAAGCAAACTCTCTAGATGAGAATAAATTACATTACACGTAAATAGATACATTAGGGTGTAACCATTTTCTCGGCTAAGAGTATTTGTTTGAGATTTCAAAAGAGAAAATATGAAGAACTGCTGAATTTATACCTACATAGCTAGAATTAAATTTAAATAAAGCAATTGACTTAAGAAGAGAGAATGGTTGCGACGACCATCGTCACAAATAATAATTGCGCTATATGAACGCGGGAATATAACGATATAGATAAAGCTAAAGGCCTTTGATAATATTATTATGTTTATAACTTCCTCTTTAGCTGAAGGAAATAACAATTGTTCGCTAAAATTTCTGAGGGCTTCAGAACGCATCTTGAACTTATCGATTTATTATATATATCCATCTTAGAATGGAAAGGTTGGGAAGGCACGTGGCCTTGCAGGCTTCGTTGAGAGGTCGCCTGTCTATCCTGCACTTTTAATGGACAGCAGATGACAGCCACGATAAAGGTACCTGAGACCTGACAGATTGCAAGGCTATGGCATGCGTAACGAACAATGTTTTGACTGTCTACGTTCATAGTAATTGTAGTGTAACTCTCAACCTGCCCAAAAACTTAAGAATTTCGCGAACTGAACTTGAATAAGTATAATGACGTCATACCTCATTTTATTGTAGATAAAGAGACGGTTCAATGTACCTAATTAGAATTACCTTGTTTATTAGTTAATGCTCCAAGGACTTCTATTTAAAAATTTGTTTTTATTCACCTACAACGTATTTGTAGACTTGTCATAAAATTTTATATAAATGTTTAGACATAATGTCCCTATCAAATGGATCACAGGACAGCAATACTAGAATACAACCTCGTCTCGTCTTAGTTGGTGCAACCTCAATCCCCTTTCGTATACTAGTCATGCGGTATATCTTCACTTGCCTCATGATATTTCTCTCTATAGGTACATACTTACCCCATCCAATAGACAAACGATTACATTCATTCGAAACATTGACACGAGGTGGGTGGACGGTCATGAAAGAAACCATCCAATAATTCAAGCAATTTTACACACACACACTACACGCCCGATACTGTAATAAAATTCCATTCTACATAATGTTCTTTAATTTAAATTTTATTTACAATATTATCCTAAAGAACATTTATATATAATCGTCAAAAAAATTATAAAATTGTCCAATAAATTGGGTAAAGTGGAAGATGTTGGTAATGCTTTGTACTCTATCCTTAAATAGCTCTAAAAATTTAAGAACATAGTTTTATGGTGGTGTAGACAATGAATCAATTTAGAATCGAACCCCTTTGCTGAGGTGCTGATGGTGACGCAACTTATTTGTTGTGCGGCAACAATTCGTCTTCAACAACGTCAACAATGAATCAAGATCGCCGACCATTACCGAACATAGTATTGCCTTGCGCGCGCGCAATTCTTTTATTAATTATAGTGGCCAATTCAGTGGAGGATATGACGCCATGACGGCGTTGTCCGAGCGTGACCCACCTGCAAATAGGTCCGCGTTGATGCCCGCAGCCCGCACGCAATCGGTATTCATCCTTGAATCGTTTGTGGTAGACACCGTATTGTTGTAGATACGGCGCGTGTCATCCAAATATCATGGGCCTCTATAATGCCAGATTAAATATGTGAATTTTAAACAGGGAACTTCTCGTTTAAAAATAAATTAGTGTGCCCAAGACGTCGAAACTTTGTTCCTTTTATTTAGTATGAGATATTTTAAAATTCATTAATCACTGTATACTTGACTTGAGAAGCACGATAATCGTGCACGTGAATTCACAACAGGATAACAAACATTTCAGATTTACAATCTAACAACTAAACATTTAACTAATTTATATTAAATTCACGCTCATAATGCAACATTTGCTATACTGTAATTGTTTAAATATATATTTTTTTTAGAACTATACTTCAAAAATACGTGTTGCATAAACAAGCACAATTGTACATTATCTAACGATTTCATTTTAACATGAATCACAATAACAAAGTAATAATTACTATCTATTTTTGCAGTTGCAACATGAGATTCAATAGAAGTAGCAAATGGGTCTTCATCGGAGATACCATCGTTATTAGCAGTATAGCTGGAATCCAACGAAAATATTTTAAACATATTTTATAAAAGCGCATAGATTAAGCAAAATACATTAGCATTGGGTTTATAACGACGTCAGATCATGAAAATGTAAATATCAAACAATCTCAGACAAAATATGGTAATACGCGAACGATTTCTTCGTCTGTTTATGGTAACAAAGACCTGCATTATGTCATGACATTTGAAACCAGCGGTGCACGCCTCAATCATTTCATAACTCTGTTCAGTATAATTTCTGTTAGCGTGAACGTTACGAGTACGGCCAACATCACGTTAGCAATATAAAATCGCAAGCATCAATTCCAGACTCTTACTGTCATTAACCAATGAATGTGGCGTGTTAATGGTACTCAATAAGGTACCATAGCCTTACCGTTGATCCGGATTTTTACAATTGTATTCAACTAATCTGAACGTTAGTTTCTAAACACGTAAATAGCAGAACACCTGTAGTTAATTGTATCCTTCCGCTTATACACCAACCATATTACTTAAAAAAAGGAAATCACAGCAGTTTGCCGTTTAGTAGAGCAAGGACTACAAAAGTAACTGGGAAATGTAAACAAAAATCCTTGAAAAATAATTGCGTTACGCAGGAACCATAAAATGTTTGATAGTACGCTCATTTCTTGCATAAATCTTATAAATCTTACGTCTATATGTTTACTCATCGCATGGACTAATTTGTTTATGTTTTTATCTTATTAATAGCCGGAAAAAACTTTTTGGAAAAGAAACCATGCGTTCATATTTTTAGTAGAACATTCTTAAAGGTTATATATGGTTGCTAGGTTGTTAGTAAACAAACGAAGAGCGCTTGTGAGATATTTAAAGACTAATGGATGTTGGAGTAGCTGCCACTGTAAACGAGGCTTTTGATCGTGTTCAATGTTTGTGTTTTTGATTTTCTCAATAATCCTTTATCTGATTCTTGAATAAATACCGGTGTATGTTTTCAATTGTGCGTACAATATAACTGATACTAACCATGAACTCTGTAAGGAGTTATATGTTAGGTATAATTACATAAAGTTCATTGGCAACTGGCACTTGACCACATTGGAATCAGGGCCAACTGATCAGTAAACGGTTTTTACTTTTCTAAATTGTTAATTGCGCTTAACAAATACTTAATCATTTAAGTTTGCGTATAATATCTATGTGTACCTACTAGACATTTATATATGAGATCTAATCTATTGGTGCGGAGTGACATATTCGATTTTATTTATTATTTAACTATCGCCATTTAACCATCAATAAGTACACATAATGTTTTATTTAACACTGTTATAAATAAAATACATAAAAATATATTTCGTGCACAACTGTTGCACATTAAAACTGATCGAGTGCAGTTAACAGAAATAGTGGTTGATAAGTGGTACGGTGCGTATTGTATTATAGTTGCGCATGCGTTTATCGTGAAAGCTGTCAGATGCGATGGATGATTCATGTTGTATTCAATGCTCATAGCATGGCAGTACGTGTGTTACGACATCACGGCTAGTCGAATATATAAAAATCGTTTCGCAATAGCGCCGTCGTCCCTTGTAAACTAAATGTCAGTCACATCACATTACATGAAGCATTTTATTAACGAACTCCTTGGCAGCCCTCCGCTGTATTTCTTAATTCGTGAACTATTTTCAAAACCTGTTTTTATGATTCTGTGCCTGCCATTGACCTAATAGTTCTGATATAAAATAATTTTCTCGTTGTTACGGACAGGCTTATAGGATTTTATTGGAGCAAGGACGAACATGATATTTTTTTAAAATTATTTAACAATTCCGAATTAAACACATTTATTTCTCCAATATTTTTTTTGTTTAATGGGACGCTTAAAGTTTACGGGTTAGGTAATTATAATAAATTAATAATAATAAATTGGTTTATTGATCTCCACAAATTACATCATACAATAGTACACAGCATTTTTATTTTTATAATTCTTAATTTGTATGAGATCTGGAGTCTAAACTATGCCGAGGCCTATACTATAGAATTATAAAATTAATCTTATGAATTGCATACTTTATTTTGGTAAGTTGTTACTGCAGCCATTTATAAGTCGACAAACCATCTATCAGAACTGTCTCACGCAAAAGTACATTATTTACGCACATTCCCTGCTCCACGAAACGTGTACCGTTTCCGTCGTATCTGGCCATCAAGCTATTTGACATTGTAGCAAGCGTCCGACTGTCTGTCAGTCATGATCGTTGCTTGTATCCAACTACTTCCAAGAACGGATGCCGCTCGCTCCAGGACGTCCACTGATTACCAACGGTCAGGCGTGTTAGCCATTTCTACCGCTGCCGCGCTGGTGCATATCTCGGATTGCACCGTAAGTAGCACTTTAATTACACACTCCTTGGTATGGTTTTTGTGGAAATTTCTTTACCTTTTTTAAACTCTTCCTGCCCTAACGTAGCTTACACCTTGAACACATAAATTTGTAGCTAAGTTCTTCCTTAATTAGCTATTTATTTTCTCACTTCAAAGTAAATTTTAAGAACATTACACATTATCAAACTCTTAGAGAATTTAAATCGTCATTTCATCATAGATTTTTTTTCAACTAATAATGGAATATAGTAATGACTTTTGCGGATGTTTTAATTAGATAGATAGATTCAAATCTCCTATGTGCTTCAATAGACCATTAAATCGTCACAATTAGCGAGTGCCTGAGTGCATGTCTTTGCTTGAACCGTTGCTATGGGGTAAACTTGTCATCATTACACGACCCAGTAATTGACATGTTGCCATATCTGTAACGTAATGGAACACACACAAAGTTGAAAGTGGTGAAATGAGTGACATTTATTGCGCGACATAACAGTGTACATATCTAAAACTTACAAAAAGCTTATGCTATAATGTGAATACATAGTCAATTACGACTTAGGTCCTATTTTATAGGCAGTAATTATGTTTATTTTCCATTGAAAAAAACGTACCTTCGATATTACTAAGAAAAATGTAAGAGCCTAAGCAGGCCAAGGCCTTATACCTGTAACTAGATTTGGTCATTGCCGGAAATTCGAGCTCTTAATCCATAAAAAGATTAAAGTGTAATGAAACAAACATCGTTATCCATTTCCATTGTACAAGTGCATAAGTAGTTAACGCTACATACGCTTACAAAGATCGCAAGCGCACCACATGGCCGATCAGCTAGACTGACTGTCTCCCTTCTCTCAAACGTGCACTAAATACCTAATACCTACTAGTATTTGTGTCAATAAATGTAAAAATAACTCAATACTTCTTAAAACACATTCACATAACCTAAAATTTGATGTACTTTTTCATAAACATTTAAATTATCTCAGGTCCAAATACCATTAATTCTGGTTATATTAATTATTATAATTATTTATCATAGAAACACTAAATATAATATAATATAAACAGAATAACCTAGTCATAATAATAACCATAAATAAAAGTGTTTGTGTTATTCGTTGTGGAAATTACTACAGCTCTGTCCTAAACCCATAGGTTTTAAATAACATTTACATAGTTTAATCAAATTCTACGACATCCATTCATCACAAAACATTAAAGCTTAATTATGGGCTGTCGTCATATGCAAACATTTAAAATTGCAGGCTCTACTAGGATGACCGACTATCCTGTGATAGCTCGGGTGCGCACACGCATACATCCGCGATGTTGCGCTGCCGGGGTCGGCGACCTTACGCACACCCGAGGAAACATATAAAATCGCTGGAAATGATTGCGAAAGTATGTACAAAATATGACGGCTTAAGCTCATCCAATGCCAATTGCATAGAAACTGTGATAGTTTTATTCTGAAATTTCATTTGAGAAACGAGATCCTTGCACAATTGACTTACTCATCCAGTTACGCATTTAGGCGCTTTCACGATTACAATGAAACAATGCGCCCACATGGCCCATCCAGTCAAGTCTTCCGCATCTAGGCGCTCATTCAATAACCGAGTGGGTTGACGGACGCTCGCCAATTATTATTGTTTACTTTCTATATTTAATTACGTATTTGCTGTCTTTGAAAACCCGCCGTGATTCACTGCGAGGTGTTCTCGAGATTGTGGACTCGCATACTTACCGGTTTGAGTAATTATCAAATAAAAGTATATTCTTGACTACAAAATGACTTATAATTGAAATAAAATGTTATATAATGTCAGTCGGCCAATTACTCGTACACTACTTGTCAGCAATCAATAAATATATGTATCAGTTGTATAAAGTAAATAGTTAATTGGCTTTTTAATAAGATATGTAAATACTGTACATAAAAGTTAAGACGGCCAATTGGCGATGTTAAAAGTCACAAAAATGTTGTTAATTGTTTAGTGTAAGACTGTCAAAAGATAGATTTCCAGATAGTTTTAATGAAGACAGGATTCTAACGATTGTATTTCTCGGTCAATGAACTGTGAAACTGTAACATGTAAGTACGTAGGCAAGTCGCTTTAATTAATTTTATAAACTCACCGTCTGGTACATTTTCACTGTAAATCGTGGCACTTGTTCAAGCCGAGTTTTCAAGTCTGTATAGTCTGTGCATATATACATCAGAACTACATATGTAATGTTTTCTTTGAATACAAATTAAATAAACAAATATTCGCGGATAAAGTGAACGTTATTGTAAGATTTGGGGAAGTAGAGCATCTTTCAATTTGTACTCACTTTCTAGTCACCTTTCAGTTTTTCAAACCGTACGAAAAACGTAGTTTTATTATCAAATGCATGTAAAACAAACAAGTATATATAAAGTCGAATATTCAATAAAAAGCCGGAAACAAAACAAGTTTTGATCGTTTATTTTCGCGTTGCATATCTTCTTTACAATTACTTAAAATGATTATAACAACCTCATTTAAGTAACATGTTACGTGTATCTTGAATTGAAATCATCACAATTCGAAACTTTTAATGTGTAAGTAGTAGGAAAAGATGTATACTCAATTTGTACGTACCTAGCATTTACAATTTGGAATTAAGCTCTCATAGGTATATTTATGTTGCCTTTTGTGTCTAAAAAAAAAAAAAAGCTCTAAGTTTCATCAGGAGACTTAATGTTTTGCATAACATTCAAATACATTCAAGAAGCTTACATTGAGTAAACTTTAGGAACCTGATTTATAAGGATATAATTTACTGTTTCTCTTCTTCTTCCTTGACCCATACACAAGTTTTAACTCCGCTCTTCCCGAACGTAAAACAATAGCTACTTAGTCCTTCCGTGTACACAACAGACTATGTATTAAGACTGAATTTAATTGTGCCTCCATTTAAGTTCGCTTATCTCGACATCGAGTACCGCTACAGAAGTAATTGGACAATACCACATTGATACAGTCGAAATTAATGAAGTCATTAAAGTAGCAGCTCCGTTCCGCGCCATCGATTGCTGATGGAGCGCGCCGCGACGCCCGGACGAGTTTCTCGGTCATCACGGTAAACAAAACATCTTTGCTGCTAACAAGTTCTCAAAATGGAATCTTCTTCGTGACCTGATCGGCAACAGTAACCAGGCCTTCAAGTACAGCTTTCCAAAAAAAAACAACAAGGCAGTATTGTCTGCTTAAATGTAAAATAGAATACTAAATAACACTTTCAAGATATCTGAAATACAATAGTTTTTGTTGTATAGCGGGACATATTCACAATAAAATTATTTAAAAGGTTACGATACCTTCTATAAATAATCCGACGTTTCAAACGGATTATACCGCTCGTGGTCACGGGTAGACTCATTTTAATACCAATAAGTATGTTAGCCTATAAAAAAATTGAATTCTTTACACTACACTTAGTGCATCTTAAATCCATGTACATACATAGTAATCATTTAAAAAGAAATAAATTGGAAATGAAAACTTAAATAAATCCCGGAAGAAGGAAGTATATTAAGAAATATATAAATATGCAAACAATGGGTGACGTGCTGCTATATCCCATTCGGAAGCTATAAACTTTGCATTTAATACTTTGCAAAGGAAAATGGTTGAGAAATGTCAGTCGCGAATCTTTACAAAAATATTGTGGTTAGTTACTGTAAACATTTAAAAAATAATGAGCTTGTTTCAGTGTTAAAACGAGGGCAAAGCTTTTGCGTCAAAACCAAATAATTTCGCGACATCGTTTTTTTTATCTAAATAAATATTATCTATGATCATTTAGCTAGCACTTTTTTATGTATGTATTTCATATATTTACTTAAAAGCTCAATAGTATGGGGTTCCCCGTAAATACTTTTTTTGTTATTGTTAGAGGGAATCAGGGGGTTTCCAAAGAATATCATTTTGATTTCTCAACAATTTCACAACATCTCTACATCCCGACATCTCCAAACATGGCCTAATTTAAAATACTTAAATAGACTGTGAACAAACACTTGTGAAAACTTTAAAAATAACACTAACAAACTATATAGGCACTCCCCTATTCATTGTTTTATTGATTCAAAATGCACATATTATACCTAAAATAAAATCTTTATATTACATTTTAGATGCTTTTCATAGATCTAAACCTATGATGCTAAAACACTTATATACATGTGTATACACATAAATTGACTTAAGTATTATAAAGTTAATAGGTACGTATAGATTCTATAATAACATCATTTTTATTCTAACTGGCATATTATATCACGCTGAACCGAGACGACTATGACTATTGCAACAAAAAACATAAAAACTGTTTATGTAACGTGACTATCGAAATTGCGGTCCTTATAACAATAATTCAGCATCTAGGCTATCGACTGTATCATAAGTCATAACTGATCTAATAATAAGGTCGTAATTGCATTTTGTGTTGTCGCCCACACCAATTACATTGGATTAATAGATATGTAACGACTTAGATCATAGTAGATCATATTCAAATTTCTATACTATATTATTATAGGTACGTGTATAATTATCCTTAGGTATACTTGTATATTAGGTCACAATGTTGCACATCATGACCACGATGAAAATACGTTTGTTCGCTGTTACATAATAAGAAGCAAGTTTTAGAAGTAACCCCAAAGAGTCGAATACTTAATGAATTTCCCTACAACTTTATATTTATGAAAGCCTCATCAATCATTATCAGTATAATACAAAAATCTTCTGAGGTATCTATTGTGCAAGAGCAACTTTTCATATATGGACATAATATTCTACATGTACATTAAAAACTTTCTTGAAAACAAACAAATTTTCTTTAATAATACAAAATTATTACTCACACAACGCTACGCTAAAAGATTTACCAAAATATAACGTGGATTGGTAAATAATTATTGAACTCAATTTCGAAGATTGTATGAAAAGAACACAGTAAACAAACATACGGTGAGTACGCTGAACGGCTGAATCTTTAAAAAAACAAATATCATGAAGAATATTCTTTATACGTGATCCCGGACACGTTCGGCACGTACCCACGTGTGTATCATATACATATGAAGAAGACTAAGATATATTTGCAATGAGTTGTGAAGACACGATTTAACCTATCATAATAATCGGCCTACAGCAGTCCAATGTTGGATATATAGGCCCCTTTCATTGTACGACAGTCTGATCGATTACTGCTTAAGTTGTCAATTGGTTTCATATTACGTAAAAAATAGACGTAGTTGAAAAGAAAATATTTTACTAGAAAGCTCACGAATACAGAACAAATCATTTTTGATAGTTTAACATTAAGCGTAAATTCGTACGATTTTAGATTCTTGGTTTAGGTTTAATGAAAGGTCTTCCCTTACATCCTAGATTTATTAAATGGCCTACGTTTGCGATAAATTTATAAAATGCATCAGGTGACTACGCAGGCCGCATATCCGTTCTACTTCTAGACAAATGTAATATAAATAGATTAATAAAATAGGCTATAAAATATGGATGTATTAACTGAACTGACCCAAATTCGTGTATGACGTTAGAAGCTTGACGTAATACAACGCAAAGCAGATCGACATTAACCAAACCGATCTGGTTTGTATTATACTTTCTAACTCATAGATAATATACGTAATTGAACATTCAACAGATTACACCCGCTCATTATAGGAATAAACAGAAAGTATGACTACATGCTGGTCTTTGATGAAACCAAGCAAAATTTAAGTACTTATCTTTTTTGTCATTTTACTATTTTCACACACCTTATGTACCGTGTTTCTTAAAATATATCTTATCTATATACTTATGGCATTTTGTATATTTATCCCTTTACGGTTGAACCAGATTGATGAACGGCTATTTTTGAATAGTCATGCCCTAAAAAGTCAAAAAATAACCCTTTAAGCGCCATAGGCCGTCTGTCTGGCTCTGTTTGTTACGCAACAGTGACTCATTATTACCAAATATCGATATCCGAGTACTCTACACATAGCTACGCATTATAAATCTTTAAGACGCCGCTGTTGAATCATCCAACCATTGTGTATTCGGCACTTAGTCACGATAGGTAAATTAAGTCGACATAAAATTGGGCCAAACCATAATACATGGCGCTGTAACAAGCTCACATAAGGAAACATAAATATTGCAATTTTTTTAAATAACCTATTCGTCTAAAATCTTAAGGGTTAATACTACAACTACACTGCAATATGTAGGTAAATACTACTTAAAGTAATCATTGCAGTAATTACTTATGAGCAATCTTCTATAGCTAGGCTTTCGAGAGGGTTAATCGGAAAAGTGGTAATAAGTATATGCACTGCAACAAAACCATATCAAAATACGGTTTTTTAACCTTTCAGTTCAATGAATTCATTTTAACCTGAGCAATCACACTGAACTTCAGGTGAACTAATATCGACCAAAGCAAAATAACAACTAAAGAAATAACTATTATAATAAAGCTAGATAATATAGCGAAGAATTATGAATCTTTGGAGACGGCTATAAATAATACAGCTATCAAATTTACAAGTTCATTTGATCACAATACTTGCAGATGTGCCAGTAATAGCTGTTATCAGGGCCCCAATCCGGATTAGGGCCCAAAATTGGCCCAAAAAAAATTGGTACAGAAAAAAAGACAACTCCCGCATTTGAAATATAAATCCCGTGTCGCGGGGGGCTTTGCAAACATACATGAAACAAACACAGAGAACACTCAGACTCAAGACAACAACTTGTGAATAACACAAAGTGTTTTCCCACGTGGGATTTGAACCCACGACACCTGGCGCAGTAGAAAGCTGCGTGGTGAACACTTAAACCACTCGTTTTTTGTACGTGTGGCTGTTCAATTGTCAAATGCAGCACACCTCCTGTGTAGAATAATAAGCTTCTCTAATAGGTAATTAATTGCAGAAAAATTGTAAGAAAATTTTGAACTGGTCACTAGTTGGCACAAATAACGTAAATTGATAATTTGTTCAGTAACTTTTGGTTTTAGTTTCCAATACGTGCGCGTACATGGGCGATATTGGCCACACTACCACAGGGCCATAAATAAAAGTAGAAGTTAGTTTTAGTTATGAATGTCTTGACTGCGAAACATAATTTTGATACAGGAAAAGGGTTGAAAATAAACATTGACATCATTCTTGGAAAACTAATGCAGCTAGTAAGTTACTGTATTTTCGAGCAAGTGAGGACATTTCCAACTTTTTTGTGTAATTGGTAAAAATTTCCTCATTATTTTATCGCTAAAAAAAGCGTAATAATGTTAATGTAGAAATCACATATAAAATAGCTCAAAAACTTTTGTACAGCCTGGATTACTCATTTCTATTGCAAAGTGCTGTAAACTAAAATCTAAATTTAATAAAAATTTCGCTACCGAATGGATAATTCGGAAAACTTCATTTGTTTCCGTATCATGAAAACACATTTTGGCAGACGTCGCGAAGTCTGCGCCAGAGCACTTTCTCTGCGCAAACGCAATTCGGCAAGACAACGTCGTCATAATCCTTCAGACGTGCGCGAGCGCCGCCCGCCCGGCACTACACCAAACTTTATTTGCGTTTCCGGAGAATTAATAAAGTTTATATTGTATTCCATTTGCTCGGAAGAATCAAACTTTGATTGAATGTTTTAACTGATATTTGTATAAAATTTGACTACTATTTTTAGCATCAATAATCTCAGTAGTGTTTCGGAATTATACAAATCACGTGAGGGCCGATGCCCTCAAACTGAATTCAGGTGTGAAGTGTGTGTATATTGTATTTGTGTATTTGTTGTGTGTCGAATGCCTACACTATTGTGGTGCTCATGTGCCAAGCTGTGACAATGATCAACTCGCCTCGCCCTCACCTGTGACGTTCGTGGACAACGGCCAAATCATGACGCTGTGGTACACCAATATATTGGTAAGCACACGTTTGTTGTGAAACATTATGAATAAAGGGATAAAACAACAATTATCTGTCTAATCTGAATAAATTAAGAAAAAATGACATATTTGTCTGCGGAAAGAGTTATTGCTTTTAAGCAAAGCTTTCTGCAAGCTTTGACTCGTCAATCTCTAATCGTCTTAAAGTCGCTTACCAACATATAATTCTCATAATCGTGTAATCTCAGGCGTGACAGACAACAAACCTTGCAATTACGACTATTGGAAGGTAGGTGCAGGCAATTGACCTACAAGTAATATGCCATTACCGCCGATGGGTACAAGTGCCGCGGGTCTACATTTATCAGGTCAATTACTTCGATAGTTTCGAAATTCTTTCGTTTACTTTCTATATAATAAGAGCACACTGCACGTCTCATATATACAAGGCTTACCAACGAGCATCCTCATTACCGGTCCCTGTTAATTGTTCATTAGCATCTCTCTCTCTCGATGCGTTACATCTTAAATCGTACCCGCCATTTGTTACGTCACCGTACTACTTCAAACAAGACGTTGACCCACAAATTTCGTGTGATGCTAATAGGTTATGTACGATCGCGAAATATTGTCGTACAAACAAACACTTTTTTATTCCAATGTTACGTATGCGGAATTTAGATAATGTGGGTCAAGATTAAACGCCATTATCGCTTCTCATCTTTCTCATCTCAAGTTCGAACATAATCTTACATGCATTAAGCAATGTTAAAATTAATTACAATACGCTATCTATTAACTTAGCCAAGTCAGGCGTTGTTTTTTAATTGTACAACCGGAGGGGCTTATTTTTTAATCGTGCCTCTGCATTTACTGGTCAAAGGTTAAAAGAATGACTGTTAGAAATAAATCATGTCATGCTCATGCATTCATTTTCACCTTATCGTTAAACCACTACACTGTCTGTCGCATGTTTGACTTTCATGATGTTTTTATGTTGTTGGCAACTAATTTCATAGATGAATACATTGTTACACATAATTTACAATTTAAAAAATACCAAGCACTTAGGCAACGATATTTGTGCAATCATTTAAATGATAACCACTGTGTGTCAAAGGCTTGAACACGACCTAAGTGATATGTAAAGTTGAAAAACAGACATTATACTTTCGATTTCCTTTAGGTTTGCTTAGGCCTTGAACTCGTCCTAAGCTTCTCAACATAGATAATATTATAAGAGTAAAATGTACTATTTTCAAATACCTACCACTCAGTTGATTTTCGTTACTATGTACACAATGTGATGAAATTATATCTAATTTATTTCTAGTTACTACTACGGTTAGTTGCGAATATTTATTTCCAATTCACAATCCGTATTGAAAATACAAAGTGCGTTTCTAATCTACATTATTTTGTGGAATCGAATCGGAACCATATCAAACGTGGCTATTATTACGGTTGTATGTAGTGCTATTTCTTCCGGAGCGTCAGCCGGCGCGACTCGGCCACAGATCTGCAAGTGCGAGCGTGCGTTTCGTCGCCACACTTGATTAATGCCGCCTTCACTCGGTAATGGAGTTAACGCATTACGACTCACATTTAAAGCGCTTGTCTTATTCAAATCTATTCTTTTAAAATACCTATAATTAGGGGGTGAAAGCTAGACAGCACCGTTTTAATATTAGTTCCGTGAGCCGTGTCGCCTCACGATTTGTCCGCGACTTGTTTTTCGGAATGCGCATCCGTTTTGTCGTAATTATAATAATTTTCTTAACCATTCGCCAACGCCTCGACTATGGTTGCCGGCAGGTACTTAATTAAAAACTAGAAAATATAAATTATATCAGTTTTTTTATCGTAAATCAGGTCATAAAATTTGATTAATTTTGCTTACGTCACACTTTCTTGTATCGATACGTTAACTGTGAATTGATGGACTGGCGCCAAAATCACAACCATACTCCAAACTATCGATATTCTTAATGAACTCAATGCGGACAATATATAAGCTGCAAAATATTAAGTAAACTTACCTACATAAGGTTGTAATTGAATGTTGGCAAGCAGAGTAATAACGGGGTGTTTTTAGTCAGTAGAAGTCCGACAACCCCCTTCGCTTTCCTCCCAATGGGCAAAGGACATCCATGAGGATCTTCCACACCGGAAAAAAAAAGTTTTGTTAAAGTAAGTTTATTCTAACTAGGTCTCTAAAACTTTGATAAAAGTGCCGAAATCTTATTTTGGTTTAACCTTACTTACCAACACTTAAGTTTATTCTATAAATTTCCTCATTAGGTTTAAACGTGATTTTCTTTTCTTCCCTAGGAAAATAATTCCTTAGACACACATAATTAATTTTTAAGAGTAAACAATCGCTGTCAATGTTTTTATGTATGTAAGTGACTAATGGAAATTAAAATCGATGTTCTATTTATTACAGAGCCCCGGCGCTGTGAGTGGCGGAGGCGCAGATGCGCAACAGTCAAGAGATGCTCTAGATGTCCGCTATTCACTTGCAGCTCTGGCAGACGATTACACCAAACGAAAACATGTTGTCAGAGTGACCACAGCTGCCGGCGCCGAGCTGTTACTACAGGTACTTAAATCACAATACCTTTCTTTAACATCATCATCATCAGCCTATCGCAGTCCACTGCTGGACATAGGCCTCTCCAATTGCACGCCACTTAGTTCGATCCTCGGCTACTCGCATCCAGCTCCTGCCAGCCGTCTTGCGCAAATCATCACTCCATCTGGCCTGTGGACGTCCTACACTACGTTTGCCGAGACGCGGTCTCCACTCAAGAACACGTTTACCCCAACGGTTGTCGGTCCTGCGGCTAATATTTCTTTAACATTTTTAGGCAAATATATTTAGAACAGAATTTCTTATAAAGGACAAAAACTCTCAAAAAGCTATGAAATATTTAAGCGACTCTTGATAGTACAGTACGATGCAACCGTACTCTATTGCCGAGTGCTTACTCTGCAATAGAGTATAACGATTAGCGGTGATCGCGTGTGCTCCCTCGCTCCTTTGTAAATTCTAAACTTAGGTCCACTTAATAAATGAGTAATAATGATGTGACATTATAATTTATTATTAGAACTTAGGTACTATGATTATTTAGCATTTTCTATTGAATTAACCTGGACAGCTTTATACATGTTCATTGGTATATTCTTTAACTAAGTACATCTGTATAATTGTGTGATTTTCACTTCTTCACATGTCGCTTAATAATATTGTAAACACTTTTACATTGTGCTTAATCTCTTGGTAATAAGGTACTTAGAAAATTGTGAAAGTGCTTAAGCTACTTTCATAGATTTTGTGGTCATCGCTATTTTAATGTTTTAACAGCTTGCAAATATTGTAGAATTAATGTCGCTTTTTGTTAGTGGGCCAAACTTTTCATTCATAAAAATATTAGATAGTTTCTATTTCATTTGTGATTGCTTTATATTAAAGTCGTAGGTCGCTAACACAATGTATAATGCTTTCGAATTTCAGGCCGAAGGAGGGGCAGCTGACGCCCAACGTTGGCTGGCAGCTCTCCGGCGTCACTCTGCAGAGCCACCGCCTGCTGAGCCCGCACCTCAGCCCGCCACCCCCGCACCGCTCACTGCACCGCAACAAGACTGCCCTTCGCCTTTACCGCCGCAACGTACTAAGAAGATCGGCAGGAATAGGTCTCCTACTGGTATGTTACTAATGTTATCATTGATGATTTAATAACATGAAAGAACTAGAACAATTATCGTAGGTAAAACAATTATACCGAAGGTTAATATTAATTCTAATTAATCTACTTACATGTCATATAACCTTATCAACTTTTACAATTTTATTTTTAAAGTACTCTTTTAAAGAGATGTTAAATCACTTTATTCAACATTCCCAGCACAAGTGCTGATAAAAAATAACTGTTTTATTAAGGTTAAAGTTGCTTTATCAGGCCCACCGACCCCTACCCTGCCATCGTCGCCGAAGAACAAGACATGGAAAGGACGCATGGCGAAGCAGTTGCGGCGCATGCACGGCGGCGCCACGCCGACGGCCGCGCCCGCCACGGGCTGGCTCGGCGCCCCGCTCGAGCGCTGCCCCTCCGACCCCGACCATCCGTGCGTGCCCAGGGCTGTCACCTTACCTGCACACGCCGTCGAGGTACACATGTTAAACTGGAACTTCCTTGACAACAGTTCTGACTAGTCATGGGATATGTTTTAACCTCATGTTACGTTTGGCAGGCGTACGGTCTGCGCACGGTGGGCGTGTACCGCGTGCCGGGTAACGCGGCGGGCGTGGCGGCCCTGGCGGCGGCGCTGGACCGGGGCGAGCCCCCGCCGGCCAACGACCCGCGCTGGGCCGATGTGCACGTCGCCTCCAGCTTACTCAAGGCTTACCTCCGACGGCTACCTGACCCACTACTCACCGCTGATCTCTATCCGGCTTTTATAGGTGACATATTAAACATATTCATTGTTTATTAACCAATACTTATTTATACTCACAGGGTTTTATGCACGTTCCTACATACACAAGGTCTCATAAGTCATACTATTACCCTAGATATGATCCTCACTTAACCGTTTGTAAAGTAAATAAGTCGAAATCAGATGTTAATGCTAACTATTCGCTAGGTCTCATATGAGACCGCACGACACTGAGCTGTATTTCGAGTCTATCAGTGTATTGTGACCTAAAACCTAGAAAAACCTACTTTTGACTTTAAACTTAAATTTTTCATTTCATATCCAATCCACGCCACCCATATAAAATATGTTTATAGAATAAAGTGTATAACTTCTTTAAATGTTTCTAAATTGTAGTTTCTTTAAATGACATGAATCTATTTATATTTACCAATTAACCTACAACAGCAAACCAGTCCACGTTATTCTCACAAATCAAGTAAAATATTATATTTTGTAGCTGCCGATCGATCTCCAGAACGAGCCCGCGAACTTCGGCGGCTCGTCCACGCGCTACCTGAAGCGCACTACGAAACACTCAAGTACCTGATCCAACATTTGCGAAGAGTAGTCGCACACTCCTCCTTCAACAAGATGGAGGCGCGAAACTTGGCCATCGTGTTTGGTCCAACGTTGGTCCGAGCGGCTAGTGATGATATGCTGGCCATGGTCAATGACATGTCCAGCCAATGTCGCATCATCGAATCTTTCCTAACACACGTGAGTATAATGATAGAATATTTTTGTATCCGTGTGATGACGGATTAATAATACAAAGCGTCACCACCCCTATTCATTCCATGGGTGTCGTAAGAAGCGACTAAAGGAACAATAAGCAGCTAACATCACTGCCAAGAGAAGGAAAACTTGAAACAAACCCTTTACCAACCTGTCTGGCCAGCGTGGTATAGTAGGCCAAAACCTCCTTTCAAAGGAGAGGCCTATGTCCAGCAGTGGACTGATAAAGGCTGTTGATGATGATGATGATGATAAAAGATAAAACGACTTTAAAAGAGATTTGAAAATTATCTTCTAAGTATAACTTTATTTCGCAGTATGATTGGTATTTCGAAGAAGAGGAAGGTGATCCACCTACGGAGCCTCCGCCGACGGCCGACGAGCTGTCACCCGCGCCTGCGCCTTCACGGGACCTCCTTATACATAATGTTAAGAAAATTGAAGGTGAGTCTATGATAATTTTCTACCAGCGCACGTGTTTCCTTCCTTCTATGACCTGGGTCCGGCAAGACAGTCATTTTGGCAGCTAATACAAAAAGAAAGTTTCAATATGTACATAATATAAAAAGACGATTTAAGAATGAAAAGAAGAAATTCATTTACAGAAGACCACCGTTTATCTTTTTCTAAAAATCCATTTGATGATTTCTAGGCAAAGATGTGTCGACTCGCGACATAGTCTCATCAATTATATCGGCGGCGAACCGCAAGATCCAGCGCAAGCCGCGCTCCAAGCCCGACAAGAAGGCGGAGGACAAGCGCGACTCGCCCGGCGCCTCCCCCCCACCCTCGCCCCTCACTTCACCCCCACATCATCTCACCACCTCCCTGGCCGACTATGACGGGTTAAACCATAAATATGTTAAAAGAACACAGGATGATGTCAATAAGTAAGTGGAACCTTTATCTAAATTTTAAAATTGATAAAAAATCTTAAAAATGCAGTAAGTTTATTAACGATATATTTCTGTCTGCTTGCTTTTAGAATTGAACTGGAGACGATTGCAGCGCTGGGCCGCGGTCGACAAGAGATCAATTTCTCCATAGATGGTACGTAACCCTTGCCGCATCACTTTAGTCCACCTGCCGGGGAATGTTTTGGTATTTAGAATAATTAAACTTGTATTACAACTGTCCGCTATCTGCCCCATTAGGTCTCCGGTACTGACGTCAGAGATACAGAGCGATCCCTTTCTTTTGTCCACATCAAAAGGTATAGGAATGTGAGAGTGTGTTGTAAATGTGTGCGTGTATGCCCGTTAACACGTACGATTGTTTGTTTATATGCGTGGTCCAAATATGGCGCGTCGCTTCCGTCTCGGTAACATGTAAAGGTTTCGAGGAAGCGATGTCGTCATAATATAGACTCGAATGGATGTGAACAAATATAGCGACGAACTAACGCTTTCCGACGGCGGCTGTCACAGCACGGCTTTAACATATCGGTCGTAAGCCGGCGTCGCTCTCTCATACCGCCTTCTACTGTACATATACATATACGACATCATCACTCATCCGTCACTTAACCGTCACGTAACGTCGCCTCAGTCTCTAACACGCTTTCGTCTGTGCCTAACGTGCGCTCCGAACTCGACTCGACTATTGAACCGTACGCTTTTCGGTCCACAGGAACGGGAGACCTCGTGTCGTCTCTGACCAGCACGTTCGACCAGAAGCTGCGAACGCTGAACAATTCGTCGCCGCTCGACGACGGCAGCATCCCCTACGCGGACGAGTGCCAGGACGAGGCCGACAGCAAGTCTAGCGCGTCGTCGCCGTCCGAAGGGAACGGCGAGCGCGACGAGCGCGTGTCGCCCGCCGCGCGCGCCCACGACCTCAAGGCGGCCTGGCTCGCGCGCGACCACCGCCACTCCTCCTCCTCCTCCGACGAGCCTGCCTGGCCTCGGCCGCGCCGACACGCCCGCGACGACACCGACGACTCCGAGAAGGAGAACTGCGGCGGCCCGCGGCGCCAGGACGCCGACTCGACGCCCGCGCCCTCCGAGCCTTCACCGCCGCTCGACGGCAAGCGTCACAGCGTCGCGCTCGAACGGCGGCAGGGAAGTGCGCCGACCGCGGCCGAAGAAGGCGCCAAGCTGAAGCGCTCGTCGTCGCTGGGCCGCTCGCCGGAGCGCGGGCGCGTGCTGCGCTCGGAGAGCGTGAACTGCCGCTCGCCCACGCTGCGGCGGCGCGAGGCGGCGGGCTGCCGCGCCACCAAGCTGAAGCGCAAGAACGGCATGCCGGAGCGCGGCATCAAGCGGCGCCACACGGTGGGCGGCACCAAGGACTTCGACAAGGACGGCTGGAGCGCGCGCCACACGCGCACCTCATCGCCCGACCTCACCTGGCCCGCCTCGCTCGTGCCGCCGCCCCGACACCCGCTCGAGTCGCACGTCTGAACCTAAGTCACCTGCGCCCCCACCACGCACAGAGTGGTGCTCTATAGATAGTTGTTCGGTGCTGGCCGGCGAACGTTTCCACGTGTCGGGAGCTGTCCCGGCGGGTGCTATGCTGCGCGTCCGATGCGAGTCCGATTCGCTTTGCCCGTTACCGCGTCGTCGTCGACGGTCCGAAACTTTCGAGAGAGGCTATTATTTGATTCGATTCAATTGACTGAGTAGATTAGGTCCCAGATATCTATCTATATTGTATAATATTACGAAGGATAATACTCAGAGTCTTTTATTGCTTTGTATAGCATGTTGAGAATTAGAAATTCCATGTGAAAATACGACATTTATGAAACATTATCTCGCACCGAGAAATAGGTTATAGTGGTTATACTAAAATATCTATAAAAAATTAAATCAAAACGAAAATAATTCAATTGAAAATTATGAATTCAGTAGTGCAATACGTTTTATTATCGTAAACTAGATGAGAATTATCGGCGAGATACGAATTCGAAATTCTAGTGGAAATGCAGACGAACTTAGCTCACTAAATAATGCCAAAGAATGATATGAAACTGATGTAGTGACAGAATAATGCAAGCGCGGAGCGTATCAGAGTAAAGGAACGAATTGGTGACGGAATGCAAGGATTTAGGATGTTTCGTTATCAACGAAGCAACACACCATATCGACGGAAACGATGTCGCACTTCAATATAATTGTTATAAGTAAGTGTGTACATAGCACGTCCAAGCTTCACCGCGGACCCTCCCCCTCGTACATACACGACTATATGTAGGAGGTGCTGTGGACGCGACAGTGCAAGATAATATGCATAATACACAAAATTAGTGGTTCTTGTAGGTAGTCGGAGCAAACTATGAAACCCTATAATAATATGTAGTTATTGTGCCTGCGGGCTTGATGTTTAACTCGTATGATAAGTGATTTGATACCCCGACGGGTACGAGATATTCTGACCACGCTACTGTAACACCATTTAGATGTAAGTTAGAATTAATTTAGGACCTACAGGAGTTTCAAAATAGTGATTAATAAAATGTATTTATACAAGAGATGCATACATCACCTACTTGCCTTTGCAATAGATTTTTAGCTGATTTGAATTTTATGCACAATTCTCAATTATAATGTAGATAACTTGTATGAATTAAAGTTACCTTGTTGTGTCCCCTTTGACAACGGAATATGTGCGAGTGTACGACGGTGATTGATTAGATAGTACTGGTACCTATTGTCAGCCTGTAGATTATGAACGCTTCGATTTCGTTTAGGAAATAAATGAGCTGTTTAAATTGTAAATATTGAACGCAATACGTATTATGTAATTTTAAACCTTTCACTTATGATAACAATATGTTATAGATGTATTGTGTTTATGTACGTGTACGCAACATCGGCTCCAGTTAACTGCGACTAACAAAAGCACTACATTACAGTGATAATAATAAACGTGATCCCTCTTAGCTTTGTAAAAATTGTACATTTTCTTATATTTTTAATTTATATTAAATTTGTTATCGTAGCTTTGTTGAATGCAATTATTTTTTATTGTTTTGTTTATCAAAGAAGTATTTTAGGCTAAATTCAATTGTTATTTATTTTGTGAGAGATGTAAAACGTGATTCGGCACAATTTATGAAAAAGAAAATGTAACTATTATTGTAAATAATTTCGTCGACAAAATGATGATTTAGAATTTCGTTCTTTAACTTTTTAAAATTTTATACCATCTTTTACGTTAAGACGATCTCAAGTTTGTTGAATGTTTGCAAAGCGTTCCTTTTAAAGTTTTATTTGTAAATATATCATTTAATGTAGGAACAGTGAATTTACTAATTTTACTGAATCGTATTGTACGTAGCCGGTAGATGGCAGTAGTGTCACACGTTAAAAGACAGTCCGCCGAGTGACGGGCCCGGGTGTCTGCTTGCAACAGATTTGTATTCAATTAATCTATTCATGTTCTTCGTGTAATCAGCTATAAAATTCAAATAAACACCTTTAAAGACATTTTGCAAATGTGGGTCAATCCAGATTTTCAATATTTGTCATTGTGTATATTTTGGAGCAATGGAAATAAAATATTGAATCAATTGTATTGCCTTTTATTTCGCTTATTAAGAGTTTGTTTTTATTTCCCTATTCTACTACTTTTATTCCAGCTCTTGAACATGATAGAACGCACCTCGAAATCGTACGACTGAAACGTTCTGCACTTTTGAAGGTTATCTCGAAGATGGTCGTGTCGAAAAACTTTAAATAGTACTGGACATAGACTTGTCTATAGAAAGGAGTCTGATTCTTTCATGATTGTACCCAATACCAGTGTTGGGCATTAATCAATTAAAATTTCAATCATCGTAGTAATTGACTAAAAACATAATTGCAATTAATTTAATCACAATTAATCTGTTAGTTGCATATTGCCATTAATTTATTTAAATTTAGTTATGTTAATTGCAAGATACAATTAAAATACATAATGTATTTTTAATTGTTGTAAGAAACAATTGAAACTAACAATTAATATTCATGTTTCTCTGCAGTGCACCTGTAGGTGCACACAATATAAATGATCTTTCTTGTTATCTTACCTATTTCCCCGCGATACTTGCTGTCTGTTTCTTTGTATTTTTCAATGCTTCAATGATTTTTCCTATATATCAGAATTAGTGGGTCACTGATTCGAAATTTACAAAATTAGATGTAATATTCTAACTATGACCACACTAATTCTGTGACTCGACTACATTTTCTAAAAAAAAAAGCTAAAGTTGACAAGCTGGACATAATTTTATTTCTGTTCATTGTCAAATAAAACCTACATGTTTTTTTTAATAAAGGCCTTGTAACTCACTACGCTATTGTTTTTAATAATATATTATATGATATTTAACATACGCTTGAAACTCGTTCGAAGTGTGGATGTCATCATCCACACTTCGAACTGGTACGCTGAATTATGCCAAATAGGGCAAATATGGGTGATGTTTGCGTGGAGCGATGGACGTGTTGAGAGTTGCCGCAATTTATTATTTCCTAAATGCTTCTAATGCCGGGACCACACTAAAGCACTTTTTTGAGGATAGAGAACCAAGGTTTACGAGGAATTTTTGGTTGTATACAAAAGTAGTATTTCCCTTTTGAACGGACTCTTTCTTCCCAAACTCTATCCCAGGAATCCCCAAGATAAAGTCTAGGGAGAGTAGCCAAGTCCTGGGTATAATTTTTAAACGGAACAGTATCACCACACACCACCGCATAATAATTGGCAAGTCTGACAGCTTTTTCATTACCACTTATTCCACAATGGCTCGGAATCCAGATAAAAACAACAGAAAAGCCCTTCACAACACAGTCAAAAAGTTTATTCCTAATATGCGCTATAAGAGGGAATGGTGGTTTAGACTTAAAAGGATATCTCAAGAGCGCCTGCAGGGCACTCATGGAGTCAGTTAAAATTAAACTATTTTTAAGTTTTAAAAGTAAGACGTATTCCAGAGCCTTCAGGATGCCAAGTCAATTCCATAGTCAAGAACACTTCGAACTAGAGCATTGTAAAGAAGTTATAAGGAAAACGGATGCGCACCCCACCAAACACCTGATAGGCACCTCATCAAATTGAGAAATTTTTGACATTTATTTACCACATAATCACAGTGCGGAACACCTGTAAGTTTAGGGTCCAAAATAATACTTACATTACATTGTAATAGTTACTTCAATAACATATTTAAAAATCAGACATGTAAAAATAAGTTCATTAATTTTTTGTCGACCTTAGCGTCTGACAAAAGCTCTGGTCCATGAAAAGTGTCTGACACTTTATGAAACCAGTTTATAATAATATTCTACAAAATATATATAAAGATCAGATCAGCCATACTAATTTAAGTTAGGTAACTCTTATTTTTAGTTACCTTTCTCACCTGGTATCTGCCCAGGTGTCACAGGGCTAGTTCCACAAACACGCAGGTATTTAAAAGTACACTAGACGCTACTGAGTAGTTAAGGTTTCATCCATGTGAAAATAAGTAGTCTGATCGCTCTGGGCTCTTACTCTATATAAACAACTAAACCGATTTTATTGAAATTTTGGATGTGAACTTGTAGTATGTCTAGTTCAAATAAAATTCGTATTGTCATATCCACCCTGTAGTCGCCAGTCAATCCTTACAGAACAGTCCATGGCAAACCAAAGCTTGTAAAAATACAATACATAACCCATGCGACGCGCACTATTTCCTTGGAGTTTAAACGTCTTTCCACTTGAATCTGTTGATATGTAAAATGGTTTTTTCGGTGAAGCAGTTTAGAAATTTCACGTTAAATCAAAAGTTAGAACAATAAAATACAACATCTTTCTCATGACATTTAATAATATTAAGTTCCATTAATCATACATCAATACATCAACTTCATAGGGAATCAAAATATAATTAAGACCAAACATTGAATCGGATGATCAGTAACTTGTACATGGAATTGTAATATTTACTACTTTGACTAACGTAAAACTAATGACATCAAATCAGTTAATACAATAATATATTTCAAACATTCTAAACAACTGGCTAACACATAAAACATGTCGTTTGTAACTTCTACTCACTACGTGCCTCTCATAATATTAAACGAATCACACACTTTGAACTGTCAGCAATATCAATCTAATTAACTATTAAATACTTATGCACAGACAATCAAGTCAGGTTGAGACCAACAACGAAGCACACTAAGCGTTGTTTGCAATTATTTACTGCAGTGCAGGTAGTTGACAGTTTTATTGTATAGAAAAAAAGAGCAATATGTTGTATGTGTGGTGTAAAATAAAGATAGATCGTAAATTGTCGACAGAGTATCACATATCGAGGTTCATGAATTGTTAAACAATTGATCATCATAAATATAGCCTTTGCTTTACAATTCAGGGCAATTTATATGAAATGAACTGTATGCAGTTTTCAAATCATCTGGATGTCAACTACCTTACTGAGTTTCAAATTGTCATAAAATGCGGCGAGTAACAAACTTGTCTATTAATACATCAATATAACCGTATGAGCATATTAGTAGCTCTTCGGTTCTAAAGTACGTTTGAAGTCGAGAGTGAGTATTTTATAACAAATAAATATCAATATTTCTCACAATAAAAAAAACTTAAACAGTCCTAACAACATAAGCTATCAACTAATAGAAAGTAAAGCGACAAATAAGCATAGAATCTATAGACCGACCTCGTCGAAGGGTTACCTAATATAAAAATATATAACCGTAGAAAAAAAATAGCACTAATATTTTTGGCGGGCGCCGCGAGGTCCGGTCCGTAGTATCTTCGCATCGTACCGATAAATATAAATAACTACAAATAAATACAGGATATCCTTTAAACGCTCGTTTCAGCTAAGGTCGGGAGCTCGGGCGAGCTCCGCCGAGATCCGACGTCAACTACCGCACGTTCGACACGAAAGTGGAAAACAAAAGCGGGGCGCGCGAACGTAGACGGGCCCCGGCCGGCTCAGTCGCTCAGTGGTGGTACTCCCGGCGGTAGCAGCGCGCGGGTCGGCGGCGCCCTGGTCACTCCGCGCGCTCGCCCCTCTCGCCGCGCTCGCCCCTCTCGCCCCGCTCCGCCGGCGCAGGGCTCCAGGGCGCCACGGGCGGGGTGGCGGCGCGGGGCCCTGACCCCCCTGACACGCCAGACCCCCCCGACACGCCGCCACTGCCGCTGGGGTTCTCGATGTGCAGGCTGTGCAGCAGTATGTCGAACAGCGTGTCCTGACATATCAAACAACATAACTTATTTCAGTACACATGTAATTCAATATTGGTTATATAAACACGCAAGGAATTTCTTGTATACCATTAACACACTGTGACAAAGTAAAAACATAAACAGTATAAGTGTACGACTACGAAAAGACTGTTCGCGACTGTTAACAAAATATGTATTCGACGATCGCGAAATATACAGTGAAGTGAATATCTAGTTAACAGAATGTAAAGATCCAAAATGACCAACTCTAACAAGCTTACAAAACATCCAATATTAATATGAGAAATACTAGAACCGAACCGCTTACGTTGTGGTGTGGTAATTGAAACAATTCAACTAACTACAAGTCGGAATTGTAACATGTGTACATAACTTAGTATCGTCAAATCCAACCTGTATAAATGCTGGTCGGCATTTTCATTTGATTTACATCAAAGCTAAGAAAAAAACTAAAAGGTTAAAAAACCGTCAACTACTACAGTGGTGGTTTAATAGCCCCGCTCGACGTTCAAACGATACCTGCACCTCGTAAAATAAATGTAAAGGTGAGAGAGAATACATTACATTAAGCGTAACATCGTTATTTACGCTGTATTCGAGCACGACGTCGACTTCGTCGTTGTCGCTGACGGACGACACGGAGGGCCAGTAGTCGTACAGCGGCGACTCGGGCGTGTCTCGCCCAGCTGCCAACAAACCACATTGCAATTTATTAAGAGTGTGCTGCGCGAACAAAAAACGTCGAGTTTAGATATTTACGAGCAGAGTTGCGCGGCAGCGCCGCTAGGCAGCACCGTTGCCCCTTCCTACGTAAAAACATTTTATCTAAAATATGTAAAATAATTGTACAGAGTAGGCTCCACACAGAGTAATACGTATCTTCTAAATATTCAGTCGCTATTTCTGAAAGTTTTGTTCAAAAGTAATAATTTCTAGAATCTATAAATCATCATTTTCATAATCAGCCTATCGAAGTCCACTGCTGGACATAGGCCTCTCCAATTGCACACCACTCTGATCGATTTTGCGCTTCTCACATCCAGCTCCCGTCACTATAAATATATCATCTATACAGGGTGTCCCAGAAAGAATGGGTAATCCTAAAGCACTTAGTAGTATAGCTATCCGGCGTACAAAAAAAAACCCAAAAAAAAATCCAATTGTTGCCCAAGTTTTGAAGTTATCTTATTCCTCACAAACAATCTTATTAGAAATGCAGTACATAGTATGAGTGCCTATTATACTTTTTTGGAAAAAAATAATAACATGAAATTTGATCAAAAATAAATTATTACAAAATTTGAAATTTTTGTGAAAAAAAATGTATGAAAAACTAAGCAGCAACTATATTTAAAAAAAAATGGTATAATACATAATTTTATCCAAAGAGAGAAAATTAAAGCTTCCTTTTTAGTGTAGCAGGTCGTGTGATAATTATAATGTTATTTCGCTATTTACTACCTGAGTGCGGCCGAAGTAATTTTTTGTTAATTACGAGACAGAGATAGGTGAATATATTTAGTACTCAAGTACAGTGTAAGCGAGCGAGAGAAGAGTATATTATTATTACATTGTACCTTATCTCTCATAACAATGGCAAGTATTTGGTGCGTCGCTTGACTTGTTCGGTATCGCATGTGCCCATTCCTTTTGCAGTTCTCTGTGATTTTCAATCAGTGTTACAACGACGATTTCTGGCTAAACAGCCAGAAGTCATCGTTTTAACTAAGAGTCCAATGAAATCATTGGACTCTCAGTTTTGCTCACTGATTTGGACTTGATAGTTTGGTGATTTTACGACGACTTGGATCTGAACTGGTTTCGTGTATCAATATGCCTCGTATTCAATATACGGCACAAGAATACGCAAACATGCACTTTATTTATGGTGAATGTAGAAGTAGCGCAAGACTGATGCATTCCTTTATAGGGAAAGATACCCTATAGCGCGTCATCCAGATTACCGCGTATTCATAAGAGTGCACAGAAGAAGACAAAGACGACCCTGCATCATGTACTGAAAAAAAATAATTCATCCCTACCACGGGTTCAAGCTCTTCAGCCGAGAGATTACAACGCAAGATTTTTTTTTTTGTCGACAAATGCTTGCAAAAATAGAACAAGATCCACAATTCTTTGACAACATTCTGTGGAGAGATGAACCCACTCATAAAAGAGATGGATATAACAACGTGCATAAACTGCGCAGCTGGCAACTCTCGAACCCGCATCTAATGCGAGAAGAAAAATCGCAATACCAGTTCAAAATAAATTATTGAACTGGTATTTTCAACGAAAAAATCGTTGGTCCATTTGAACTGTCCGGAAAGTTATCTGGCCAAAGTTATTTACATTTTTTACAAAATCATCTGCCAAATTTAATAGAAGAGGTACCTGAGGAAGTGAGGCAATCCCACTGGCTACGTGCTGCAAATGTCCGGGCCTATTTAAATGCCTCATATCTAAATGTATAGATGGGTAGTTTGACTCCTATTTTGTGGCCTCCACGATCCCCGAACTTAAATCCACTAGATTTTTTTACAAGGGCTGCTAAAAGAACGGATGCACTTTAGGCCCACTTCAAGTTTGGAGGAATTACGCAGTCGTGTTCAGGAGGCTGCTTCAAAAATAACTGAACGGCGCTACGCACGACTTCTTGAAAGAGCATTTATCAGAAGATGTCGAACTTGTATCTCAGTTGGTGGCAGACAATTCGAACACCTCTTATAAAATAAAGATGATTTTTTCTACATCTTAAAGCTTTTTGTTATTATAATTTAAAACAAGATTTATTCAGTCGAATTTGCTCTTTTTGCATCTAAATAACAATCACTGCATATTTGCGTTAAATGAAATTATGAAATTATACAAACTCTCAAATTATTCTCAAACTTTGTCATATTTTTTTTTTATCAAAATTCATGTTAAAAATCTTAGTTCATATTTGTCTTTCAAAAAAGTACAATAGGTACTCATACTAGTTACTGCAATTCTAATTAAAGTGTCTGTGAGGAATAAGATAACGTCAAAAACGCAACAAATTTCATTAATTTTCAATAATGTGCATTAATTTTTTTTGGGTATTTTTTTTGTACGCCAGATAGCTGTACTACTAAGTGCTCCAGGATTATCCATTATTTCTGTCTGGGACACCATGTATATACATATACTAGTTGACCCAGCGAACTTCGTACCGCCCAACTTTAAAATTCCAGAACTTGATCGCAGCGCCACCTACCGGGTCCAATTGCGAATCTAAACCATTCCCAGATCCCCTTGAACACACACAAAAAAATTCATCAAAATCGGTCCAGTCGTTTGAGAGAAGTTCAGTGACATACACACTCACAGAAGAATTATATATATAAAGATAACCTCATTCACAACGATTGGTATCTGGAAAAGAGTAAGCAAATCAGAAATGAAAAACATCAATAACAATAATAATAGGTTTAATAGTTAGATTTACGATGTTTGGGTATAGTTATACTATCGTTATTTGTTATTTTTCGTTTATTTTTGACCTGTTTTTTTTGAGAGCTTTCAATATATAATGAGGCTCCTTAATTTCCATTTTTCTTAATAATTCATCTAGTCTTGTACAAAAGTTTCTGAGGAGGTGGTTAGAACACTCTATCTTTTCGACAATAAGTGCGGCATATGGTTTGGTATCCAGGATATTTTTGTAGGTGCTGGAATCACCATCAGCTATGAGTTTGTATATCATACATGCTCAGGTACTTCAAGTTTGCGCTTCTGAGCTCGCCCGCAGACCATAGAGTTTTTATTTTTAACAGACATGTAGAGAACTGTTTTAGTTTGTAGCCAATGATATCTGCAGCTCCTGAAAAGGTCGTATAGTTTTTCCTGTATAACCTCTTACTCCAAAACGCATCAGATACAACTGTTATCATCGGTACGCTATCTGCATAAACGTCGCCATTTTTTTCAGCCAGTTCAAGTTTTTCTTTTGTTGCTTCCTCTATGCTTTTTTCTTTGGCCAGTTCCCAGAGTTCCCATACTTTAGCATGACATTTGGCATAAAAATTTTCTGACATGCAGGGTATATCAAGAGAAGTTGTGACTTGCTCCAGGGCACTGAATCCCATACCTACACACTTAATTACTCACGATATTTTGATTGAGTGCAAGTTCCTTGCTGTTTCTAGGTTTTCTACAATTTTCCAATCTTAATTTTGCATTACACATATTGCATACTATGAAAAAGGAGGAATGAAAACAATTTCTATATTCTCCATTAATTTTTAAATTACTGAAGTTGCAACCAAATGGAGAGTTGTGGTGAGTAAGTTCTTGGTTACCCGAATTGTGGCTTTGCTTTTATTCGTGTTTTCCTTTTCTACTATAAGTTCTTTCTTGACCATAAGATTACATGTAACCTGAAAAACATAGGCCTATAATAATAAAGTGAGTTTGATAAGAGTAGGTTAGGTACCTTTGATTAATTACATGTTTATAATCAAAGGTAAATATTTACGTTTTGAAGTTTTACCGTCTTGATTACTTGATTACTTGTATTGATTGATTAGCAACTGACGAATAATTGTGAACGGAACATTGAATTTACAATAAAATTATAACAGTAACATTAAACATACCTGTTTGAGATATTTACCTATTTGCGTTTGTACGTTTGTATTGTGTTTCGTACATTTGTTGCTCTGCGTTCGCACTACTCTGTACAGGATTCGACTCGAAATTTGATTTTTTTCCAATTTTCTTATTTGCCAGTAAGTATAACCAATGACATATATACATGATACACAATACAATACTGACATAAGTCTAAAAAAAACTTCAAAACAAAATCGATCTCATTAATATTAGTAATTAGATCCATTCTGCTTTGAAGTTTCAGACCTAGTAATTTAATTAGAGCAATGTTTTTTTCTGCGCAATGTGCAATGTGCATCAGGCGTTTGTGTTAAAAATTGAAAAGTCTTAATATTTTTAGATTTATACTTTTAAATTAAATTAAACACTGGCTATACCCTGCACGATGTAAATACAAATATTGTCATATGAAAATTATTGTTCTAGACGTAAAATCTACTATCTTTTCGAAGAAAAATGTTTTTAAGATTTCATCTGACACACAACACATATGTATCGTTTTTTAATTTCATATGTATCTGTTTCAAATTCCAACCCTACATAGATCTTGTTCAAGGATCGACCTAAACTATACAAATACTTTTGATGTATTTAATTAATGCAGCGCACAGTACTACTCATTTGAAAATACGTCAAATCCCACAATTTCGTGCAGTACCTTCTTAAGTGTGCCTGAATGTGCTTCGAATCGCTTTACAATAAAATTAATTAAAAAAATTGAAGTGGAAGTCGTCCAGTCGAAAGCTGGAGATCAGTACTCAATGGATTCCGAGTATGTCGGGGTCACCACCGTGGATGGGTCACAGCCAGTTGTTAACCAGATGTGCAATGTGATCTTGTCGGTGCGAGAATTTCTATATCGCGATTCAGTATTAGTTACTTCGTAGTTCAGTGTTTCTTCGGGAGATGGTGCAGTTTTATATTTTCCCTGGTGCTGTGGAAATGGATGGGGTAGCCGACACACATAAAATAGATTACACCTTAAAAATAATTGTCTGGATGATTAGGAAAGTTTAAAGTATTTTTCAAGTTTAATAGTTTTTCCGGCAAGTCTTTTAGTACTTTAACGTTAAAAAAACACCAAGCTACATTAAAACATTTTCATTTACAAAATGTTCTAGATTTTCATCCAAAAGAAGAGCAATGGAAAAAATAATAATAGACAACACTGACTCCAATAAAATACACCAAGATTTGTTCCTTCCATATATCAATGGACAGGTGAGGTCATCTGTCTTCCAAGCAGAAGCAGGTGGAGATAGATGCGCGATGCACTGAGCTACTGAACGCCATAAAGGGGAAATTGTAGTTCCCATTATGAAAGGGGTCATCTGCAAGCCGTAGGTAGATCCTCGAGGTACGTGTTTCAGGGATTTTCCTTCTAGTGTTCACCTGGTTCGCCAGCTATTGGTAGTATTGAGACGGCGTGCGTTTTGGTCGGTTCGAGTTCTACATAACCACCACTATCGGTATCCGGGGGAATGCAGACAGGGGAAAAGTAAGTACAGAAAAATGAGATGTGAAGAGTACATACGCGAGTGTGAGTGATCGGATCCTCTCGCGAGTTGTCCCGGCGAGAGCGGCGCGAGCGCGTGTGAGTGCGAGTGCGAGTGTCCCGGCGCGGGCGGCAGGCGGCGCGAGCGGGGCGTGCAGGCGGAGGAGGGGGGCGGGCGTCGCAGAGCACCGCTCGACGTGCCCGCAGAGTTGCGTCGTCCGCCGCACACCGAGCTTTGCGGACTGCTAGACTGCCTGCTCCACTGGCGCTTGCCGCCTGGAACACCATACCGTGTAATGTCAGCGACCCGTTAATGTTCAATTTATTTTTATAATTATGATGCAAACCAAAATATTCATTTTTTCGCTTCTAATTCTTCAACTGAATTTATCGTCGCAACGGAAGGGATCAGTAAATGGTTCTGAATTGACTAAATTCTCACAATATACATATCACAAAATGTTCTGATTCTCGTTTCACTCATCAGTGCTTATTTCTAAAAAAAACTAAAAAAAGTTTCAAAACGAAATTTTATTTCTTTAGAATAACTTAAATACGGATGAGGATAATCTTAGTCGGTTTACAGCGTCAAAAAGTAGCAAGTAAGTGGTACTGACAGTGTCGCCCGTTTTTGGGCGCGAGTCCGTTCATGCGCATGAGGTTGAGCAGCAGCATGTCGGTGTGCGCGGCCGTAGAGAGCTGCGGGTCGTAGTCGTGGCGCTGCGACACGGGCGCGGGAGGCGCCGACCCGTCCGTGCCCGCCGGCGTCACGCCGCGCGTCGCCACCGCGCACACCAGCCGCCGCAGGATGTCCGACTCGCCACCCGCCGCGCTCCCGCCCGCACCGCTCCCCGCGCCGCCCCCCGCGCCCGCCGTCAGCGCGCGAACCGCCTCGATGTCGTTCTCACCTAAAGCACACAGAGCGTTCGATTCCTTTGCTCGAGGAGGCCCTTCGTCGGTAAAACACCTACCTCCCGTTCACGACTGTCCGTAGTCCAATTCGGGTAAAATATGTCGTCCGTTGGGGAGATGCTTTACTACTGAGTACTGACATAATCGTATTACTCTTTATGTTGTACGGTTTATATAATTGAACGCCCGTAATAGGTGTAGAACTTTAAATATGATGTTACCATACAAAAGCCCGTGTGCGTTATAAACGTACGAGCGATACGTTTACGGCAGTTCAATCGAAGGACCTTTCGATACTACACAACGCTATCGATAATATTGAAGCTACTTACGTTAAAGGGGCGCGCGAGTCGACTATACTCTAAATGAAAAGACGCAACGACGGGAAATCCTTTATTAAATAATATTAGACCGCCGGGGAGGTTCTCCTCCTAGTCGGACTCATACCGGCGACGATAGGCCGTATTATATTTCAAAGACAGCGGCGACGGCTCGCGGAACTCCATCCGGAGGTCAGTTCCGTGACGAGAAGTTCCACGAACCGTCGCCATCCTTAGAGAGTCGCGCCACGCCGCCGAATCCGAACGGAGCGCACCCTCGTCGAGCCGTACCGTCGACGGGATCGTAGCGGTGAACGGTAAAGGTGATAGGAGGGATACTCGAGGAAGGACATTTCGGAGGAGCCCCGGAGCGGCGCAGGCGCTAGCGCGCGTGGTGTGGCGCGTGGTGCGGCGCGTGGCGGCGCGCGTGGAGCGTTGCGTGCGCGTGGTTGTGGCGCGCGTAGGGCGGCGGGCGACGACGCGCGCGTCTGCGCCGAGCCTCGCCCAGCCCGCACATCGAGCACGCAGACGACGCCGACGAGCCCTCTGGGACACCGTTGGGACGGATTCGGGAAACAGGTTCAGGTTGGAAGTGTTTGTGACGGGGTATATCAGTGGAACGGTACATGTGAACGGAGTAGCTCGGTACGATCGCTACTCATATTGGCGGCGCGCCCTCTACGACGAATACGACCCGGGAGGTTCGGTTTGTACGACTCTCGTGACGACACTTATAGTAAAAAGGTAAGAGCTGTAATAAAATAGTTGTAAATAATTATCGTATATTAAAAAAAATCCTTCCCTAAGGGAGTTGCATCTAACGTTGTTCGCCGCCAATATGAGCCGACAATTGAAGCTACTTCGCTACATATTTTTAATGGTACAAGAGAGACTATTGATCGCAATTCAATCGCCTTGAAATAAAAATTATTCTGTGATTGACACTAGTAGTCTATGTTCGATAGATCTCCCTTTTGATTAAGAGAACAAACTAATGAAAATGAATGATATGATTTATAATATTAAATAATGTTGTAACCGTAATTAAATAGTTAGAGCAACACAGGCCCGCGTAACGGAGGGGAATAGTCAAGTCACTAGCGTCGATACAAAACAATGTTATTTTTGAGGGAGAAATCTGCACACATACGCATTTTAGACTTATCAAAAAACAATCGCCTATCACTATGAACTTACGAAAAATTGGATGTTTCACATACACGTAAAGTCATTCTGTGTCATAATTGTGTGCATTTGCTTATGCCCGTTTGGAATTATGCTTCACCAGAGGGAAACGTCTGCGTGTGACTACTCCCCACCGTGTTGCCCTATGGGTTTTAGTATACGTAAACTTGCATAGTTCTAATCAAACAGTTATCAACATCGGCCCGTTCTCAACAAAACAATAGCGAGAAAACAAATTGCCAAGAGACGCTAAAGCATGACGTTTAAGAACGCCGCGTCGGAACATGTCGACTCTTGATAAAAGACCCCGGTGGATCCGGTACAAATCGGCCATCACCCAATTCCACTGTTATTGGGCGATGTCTGATTTGTATCGCATTTCTTACCGTATATGTCTGTGGTTTTACTAATGAATGGGCTACACGTTTATATGGGTTTTTTATATCTATACCTATGACTAAAACATCAATTGCTTGAATATGTTACCTGACATCGTTTCGTCGTCAACATCATTCTCTTCATTTGAGTTCTCGTCTACGTGACTCGGGTTGTTCTCATCCGCAAAAACTTCCAACTCGCTGAACATCAGGTCCTAAAGAAAATTACAGTATCACTTAATTGGTATTTTTTGTCTTGTTTTCTTCAAACTGGTTAACTTCCAAAATTAAAAAAAAGTAAATTTAAAAGTATTTGTGAACAAAGCCCTCATCATATTACCCGTCTATAGTATTCCATCACTGGACATAGGCTCTTCTTTAGAAAGGAGGTTTAGCTCTATATTCCTACGTCATACAGTAATAGATATATATAGATAAGCCTGGCCAGCTATCTCAGCATATTTCAGATACGAGTCTACTATCGATCACGTAGAATTCGGACACTCTTTATCTCGTCGAGATTATGACGTAATTAAACACATTGCAGCGATAAGTTTTATGATATACAGGGTTACAGGAAAAGTCGTGCTAGATCCGTTAAGGGCGTAGAGTACCCATCATTTCTGACTTATTTCACAATGAAACACCCTACCCTAAACTTAACCCTTTTCGAGATATTCGACTTTTAATTTTTTTATTGAAAATGGCCGATTTTTAGGCTACATATTATCATTCTTGCATTTTTACATGTGTAATTAGATGCTTTAAGACGTCAATCATTAAAATAGTGCATAAGTTAATTAAATAGACCGTAGTGTAGACAAGTGAAAGTAAAGAAATAAAAAAAAAAAATATTTACGATTTATGTAGGTGCGAATGAAAGAAAAAATGTGTAGAGACCGGTTAGGGCTGGGAATACAACAGGGGGAATTGTTAGGTTGTCAGTCTGCTTTTGTGCTTTGTACATAGTAGATGTGATATCGTTTTGCTCTTTTTCTCGACTTGGCTGTGATTCTGGACTATTTCTTCTGATTTGTGACTACTGTGCTTGTTAACCGGACTCTGATTTGTACCTGTGATACGGAAGTGTTGAAGATGACGTCCTACACACCTGAGGAATATGCTGATAGGCTTATTTGTTACGAATACTGCGATTGTGTGTCTGCGCAAGCTCGCAACGAATACATAACTCGCTACCCCGGTCGTAGAGTGCCGGATATGGCCGTTTTTGACAGAGTTTATCGAAGACTTCAGACATGGGAAGACCACGAATTGACGACGAAGAACAGGACAATGAGATAGTGCAACGCTTTCGAGCGGATCCGACTACTTCCACTAATATTGTTGCCCGTGATCTGGGACTTTCGCAATGGAGAGTGTGGTTTACAGTGCATACTGCTGGCCTATACCCATACCATTAACCGCCGGTACACGTTATTGAAGAAGGAGACCCCGCGAGAAGATTGGATTTTTGCAGATTTATGCTAAATGCTGACGTAGAAGACCCAGATTTTCTAAGAAATATCTTGTGGACTGATGAATGATTTGATTTGATAAAGATGGCATAACTAACTATCACAACGCCCATTACTGGGCCCCAAAAGAACTAAGGAATCCCAATAAGAAAAGAGTGAACCAAGTCCCAACGAAGATTCAGCGTGAATGTGTGGATGGGCATTATCTCCAATCATTTGATTGGACCTTACTTTCTCCCGGATAATCTAAATGGGGAAAGCCACGAAAATTTCCTGAGAGCAGACTTTAGTGATGTGCTGGATGATCTGCCACTCAACCTGATCAGGGACATGTGGTTCCAACACGATGGCTGCCCTGCCCATTTCAGGAGAAGTGTCAGGGACTGGCTGGACACAAAATATCCAAACTAATGGATAGGACGAGGTGGGCCGTTGCCATGGCCAGCAAGAAGTCCGGACCTAACCTCCATGGATTTTCATGTGTGGGGATGCATGAAAAGTTTAGTGTACAGCGAATCCAGTTTCGTCTGTGGAAGAGTGAGTGTGAGTGAGGGTGAGTGAGTGTGAGTGAGGGTGAGTGAGTTTGAGTGAGGGTGAGTGAGTGTGAGTGAGGGTAAGGAGTGTGAGTGAGTGTGAGTGAGGGTGAGTGTGAGTGAGGGTAAAGAGTGTGAATGTGTGAGTGAGGGTGAGGAGTGTGAGTGAGCGTGAGTGAGGGTGAGTGAGGGTGAGTGAGGGTGAGTGAGTGTGAGGAGTGTGAGTGAGAGTGAGTGAGAGTGAGTGAGGGTGAGAACTAACGCCGGTGTCGCTGCTGGACTCGGAGGCGGCGTGCAGCTGGTGCGCGGGCTGGTCGGCGGGCGTGTCGTGCTTAGGGCAGCCCGCGCCCGCCAGCTCCGGCGACGACACCGACGCGCACAGCAACGCGCCCGCCCCGGCCCCGCCACCCGCACCGCCCGCACCGCAAGCGCCACCCGCCTCCCGCACCGGGCTGCTCGACACCGCTGACGACATCACACCACACGTCTTTACATAATCCTAGACTAGTTTATTCTAATTTGTGTTAATGGCCGTACTTAATTTTTTAAAGTATCTGGTCAACTAAAAAAGTACGACTTTTTATTTATTTTGTTATAATTCGAATTATTGTATAATGTAATGTATATCTATGATTATCTATGATTGATGATGATTTATGTTTAAGTTTTCTACCGACCATATGTCAGAAAATAATTATAGTCTATTACTTTTATCAAAATCAATCAAAATCAAAAATCTTTTATTTTTAAATAAACTTATTCTAACACTTTCGAAATGTTTCATTGTTTTAAAATGGCATTCCTCCAAGAAACTATTTCAAATATATTTTTAATCAGATTTACAATTTTTTATGTATACAACTGTTTATGTATGCAACGTAACGTACAATCACTAAGATTTACCAGGGGGGTGTCATTCCGCAGTTTAAGTATGGTCGGCCGCGTACCTGCCCGGGCAGGCATGCCGGTCGGGCTGTCGCTTACGCACGATAAGCGCCATATTCGTGGCCGCGTCTTTTTGACACCCACAATGGCCTTTAATCACAAACCTCGATCTTCCAATCATTGTAAAATATATTGTTCTGTTACAAATATCTGAATAAAAGGTTTTAGGTACGAACTAATCTGTTCGCATTGTACGTATGTAGGTAGTAAAAGTACCGACAGTAATTATAGTAGGGCGGCGTGATACAATATCTTTAAGTAATATCAAGCCTGTCTCACTTAGGTATGCGCGATTATATATAATTAAAATACTACTATCAACTACCTTAAGTTTATTTGGAAATTTGTTCACTAAAGTAAAATACTATAGAAAAAGTAGTTACTAAAGATTTAAATTATTTTATATTTATAGACAACCCTAATATCGTCGAAAGAGACGCAATTGTAGGTAAATATAATCATAGGTGATTCGGCTCTTAAATTATATGACACTAAGGGTCCAAATTTCTTTAAATTATTTTGCGGAGTGAGTCTTCTGTACTAGTACTATTTATGTATTCTGTGGATTTACGTTGTTCATACATGTAACAAACGTACAGCCCCCAAAAAATAAAAACAAGAGAAAATATATAACAAAGTAAGTAAAACTTTTACATTAAATAAATATGTAAATTCAATAACCGTTTCTAAGTAAACGGTTTTTGAATTTCAAACACCGTTTCCGTAAACCAATTATGAAGATTTTTTTATTTTATCACAAGTTGTATTATGACGTTGCTACAGTACTACCCTCTAACAGCAGACTCACCTAAACTGGTGTCTCCTGTGAGAGGGTAGTAAGTTATAATATATATATTTAAGTTACCAGCCAGTGCGGACTCCTTAGCGGGTACGTGTTGTGTGTCGGGGCGCTGTTGTTTGTTGGTGAGCTTGCTCGGCACCCGGCTGGGCGCGTTAGCAGTGCTCAGCAGTGTGTGAAGGCTAACTAGAGCCATATTGTCCGCGCCAGTTACGTGAAGGGAATTTGCAGAACTGAGGCAAAAAAAAACAGTACAAAACATTATTTGAACCCAACGAAACATTATTTAAAATTTAAGGACATAATTTTCTACCATCTTTCGGTAGTTTCAATTTATATATACTTAATATAGACTGCACATCTCAGGTATACTTCCTTAATAAAATGGACACAAAGAAATAACTTGATAATATTTACAAATTGTAGAAAGTAAATACAATACAAGAAGTGCAACGGTAAATTTAGCCAACCAAGAGTAAAAAATATATAGTCTCACGCATTTTTAATGACATTGGCCTGTTCCAACAATTGCCTAGTGACTCAACTAAAAACTTTTGTTGGAAAGGATCGATGCTAGAGATATGTGAAGAGGGAGACAGACATTTTGTAACAAACTTAAAAATACATATTAAGACAAAAGCGCGTCTCGATAACAACCTTAACAGCTTAGCGAGTACTTATTTTCTTAAATTACTTTTTTAATAAACTTTTTTAAATTATTATTATTAAATTAAACTTTTTAAAAATTACTTAATTAATAAACTAAGTAATTGTTTTTAAATAAATTCAAAAACAATAAAAGTTTTAAACTTTCATTCGGGTCTATGTCGGGCTCGAAGGACCACAGTGTACAGATATGGTTAACATGATGCACGGGCACTGTTTCAATTTAATGGTGAAATCGAGGTAAATTGTGTTGCCGTGGGTAATAGGGTAAATTCATGGGTCAAGATTGTTTGCAACTTCTTATTAGAAAAAATATCTTAATTTATTAATAGATTTAATAGATAGATTATGAAATTTGATTGGAATAAAAGGCAAAATACTACATTGAACATGTATGAGATGTATAGATGATATTAGGGCAACACTCACCGCGATGTAGAGGGCAGGTTGTAGCCCGCGTCTAGAGCGTGCGTAGCGTGCGGCGCGTGTGCGGCGACTCGCCGGTCGAGCGGCGGATAGTCTCCGTACCCGAACACGCCCGCACTCGACACGTCATTGTTGCGAGATTCTTCCACGAACATAGCCGTGTTTAAGATACCTGTCGCACGTTTATATGTATTTATTATATTGACGGACCGATTATATTGTGTAAATACACAAAATAGTACAAAACGAAACAAATGAGTTTCAAACTATGTATGTACAACAAACCAGACAACCATAACACGCACATTTTATTTAAATAAAACCTAGGGTAGTTCACACACAAGTAACACATCATTCTACAAATGTAAACGATAACAACGCAAACGTCACGATAGTCATATGGACAGAAAAAAATATTATCTGAGACGTCCATGATTATAGAGAATCGACGCGAAACTAAAACTAAAAACTAGTGTGTTAACTAAAAACTAGCTCGACGGCCGGTCTCAGACGCACTGGTCTGAGGAAGACCTGGACCATATTATTTCAGGTAATCAGCAGAATCAACGCCGCTTCTCACTAACCTGGACTAGTGAGCCTCTGTCCACTCATGATGTTATGAGCGGTGAACTTCCACTGGTTGCCGAACACAATGGAATCGCTCAGACTGTTGCCGTCGACGGGATTGTTTTGCGCCGGGTTGTCCGCGACGTCACTGCTGGCGTTCGACTGGGAGGTGTTTGAGCCGTTCTGAGCGCGAGTCGCGGCGATCGAGTTGCGAGACATTTCCAGAGATAGACGCTGTGAAAATTATGAACAAGTTTTAAATATAATAAATTTATTACATAGCATATAAAACTAAATAAAATATTCTGTAAATTCTAAATTATCGTTTCTAAGAGTTTGAGAGAGAGAGCGATAAGGGGGGGGAGAGAGAGAGAGAGGGAGGGGGGGAGAGAGAGAGAGAGAGGGAGGGGGGAGGGGTAGGAGGGAGATCAGGGATGGGCAGAGCGAGAGGAGGAAGCAAAAAGAACAGTTTTGAATAAACAATTTATCTATATGTCGAAACGGGCGTAATGGTGTAATGTACCTACATCATGATACCATTATGCCGGTTTCAAAAATTTATTTTAATTCGATTTATTTTGTTACTTTTACTATCTATCTACACTATTTTATATTTTAAATTAATATAATATTATGATACCTATGTAACATGTTATTGGCTTATACATTGACTCAATCGTGGTGTATAAATTACACATGAATCGTAAGATTTGGAAGCAAAAGAAAGTGCAAAATACCTCCTTGAGATCATTGATCTGCAAAATATGTTGATTTTGCATCGTTATCAGTTGATTGATGTACCATTGTTGATCGCGACACCGTTGATAAAACGTTGGTGGACGGACTTGGAACCTTGCAAGTACAAAATATTAATTATTATTATTTGCAATTTTTGGATATCTTCTAATATAATTCTAAATCCTAATCACTTGTAAAAGACATTTTATACATAGCACCTAAATTATTATCCTAACAGGTTCTATTTTATAAAATCGTTTTAATTACTAAAAAAAAATATAAATGAGTTTTCTTAGCGGTATCTCTGCGTTCGGGATAAAATAAAATTTTAATTATTTTCAAGAAAATATAAGAAAATATATGCTAGTATAAAACTAAATGTCTTTGAAATGGACATACACCTTTCGTAGCTGACGGAGAATAAACTGTGCTCAAGAACATTGAACACACATTAAGTCACAATAGTATTGTGAAATTTAAATTTTAATGGTGCGAATAGTATTACCTTAGGATGAGTGTGTCCGTCTCCGGGTCCAGATAGCCTTCGCTGGCGAGCAGGTCAAGTCTGAAGAAACGGTTGTAGCCCCAGCATTCCCCTACTTCAAAGTCCGAGGCGAACTCTCGGACTATATTCTTAGAAGGGTCACGGGACACCTGGTGCAGCATCTCCACGCGGTACTCGTATCTGAGATCAAGGAACGCTTCAACAAACAGCACACCACTTATCATTTCAGTTTAGATATGACTGTGACTCCAAGCTCGATACGTTATAAGCCAATTTGATGAACGTTACATATTTCTATGAAACTTCTGAAATGAATCTAAATTATAGAACAATAATGATTTATTCTAATTGTAAACATTATATAAATTTAAAAGAGCGTTTTTGCTATGTCATCATTAGAATGGAAAAAGCAACAATTTGTAATGGGGGTGAAGTCAAAGTACGCCAACAAAGCAATTAGACGCGCACACGAACACGAAATTTGCAACTATTCATATCTAAGTACAAATTATACAAACAAGTGAAACCTTCAATTTTTTCTTAAAATGTAATTTATCACTTTGCTGATATTTTCAGATCGAGCACATACTTGGAATTTATGTTAAGTGAAAATGGTATAGTAACGGATATTAGTGTCCCGCTGAAATTTCGTTGTCGACATAGAAACAAAAACGTATAGATGACAAACACCGATGACATACCAGAACTATACTTTATTTGAGACAACAGGTATTTTTAGAGACAGAAAACTGTTGACTACCACAAACAATGAGCTAATCGTACATGGGTAGGTACATGGTATTACTTAAAGTCAACATATATGAACTTAACAATAAATCTAGTTTTTTGTAGTACAATTATATTACTTCTAATTCAGTAGCATGAGTTAATAAGAACAAACACAGTCTATACAGATTTTATTTACAGATGAATTTAGCTCGCCAAAAAAGTTATGATACAATGATAAGCTAGCTAGGTCAAAGAAAATAGTTCATAGTACATATGCCATTGATAAGTGATAATTCATACTCAGAAAATGAGATTTGAGAATAATTTCAAACTGTACTTAAAATATAGTTTGTGATAATTGACACTATATTTATTTGGGAGTATTTGCACTTCATTTATAATAAAAATGGTATGCAAAGAATGAAAATAAAATAAATATTACTTGGTGGTATGTTTATTGTACAGCTATTTACAGTACGGAATTCTCATAAGATACAATAACTATTTAAAACAATAAAGCAAAATATGTAAAATGATAGTATAGAGCTTTGGACAATAATTATCACTTATCAAGAGAGCGGACATGTTTCAGCGCACATCTAACTTGTAGCGTATTGACCTCAATCAGACTAGCCACTTTCAGCAACCAAAAGACACGATTCAGCATGTGATTAGTTTATACATTTAAGAACCATTAATTAGCTCTTAGTCGAATGTAATTAATTGGACTCCGACCCCGATATGGCTTTTTTTATTGTTATAATGGAATAGGCGTTTGTTTTCCATCTCACCTGATGGAAAGTGTAGATGAAGACGAAGTTGTACACGCCCATCCAAAAGAAACCTGTTCACTCTACTCTTAAATTCACCAGAATTCAACTCATCAGGGAAAATACCCAAAGCTTCAGTTGAACACGAGCATTCTACCATAAAATGGTCTTTCGAATTTTTCATACTGAATCATACTATTTGACATTGAAATATAGCTAAAGGTTGGCCAGCAGAAACTAGAAATTACTCTTTTCATTTTCATTATTGAACTACCAGTCCTATTTTGTGTGGTAATACGCTTACTTATCTGCTACGACCCTTAGAGATGTGGGCGCTTAAAATCCGAAGACAATAATCTAACGGCTCATTTACTAATATAATTTCTAATTTTGATGGCACAACCTCAGGTATGCTTGAGTCGTACGATCATGCTAGCACATGGACGGCGACTTTACAGCTACTGAGCAACACCCTCATGGCCGGCACTTACCTCTTGCCTACTCTTAACTTAGCAGTGCTTGCAATAACGAAATACTGACGTTATTTAAAATTTACACATAACATTGGTATAAATAAAAGGGTTAGTGAAGTACAAATTAGTTGGATATTACAAACTAATTAGGAATTACATAATAATATTGTTGGTGTCTAAAGTGTGATATTTGCAATATTATAAATTCAAGGGTTTAATTTGGAAGTGTTGTCACATACTACTGCAATTAAAATAGTGTGTTAGTGCTATTATAGCAAATTTATAACACTACATACTTCTAAACGGCATAGGCTAATATGACAAGACAATATTATATGGAATGCTGAACACCATATAACGTAGACACCAAGGTGCAGGACTCCAAAATACATTGTTTTATTAGTCGATTGCTATTTAAAAATGTATAATAAACTCCATTACTTCATTTAAGTTATTAATAATATTTATAGTTTACACTTATTGTTTACGCTAAATATCTCACATGTTTCGCTACTGAAAACTAAAAACCTTTGTCATATTTTAATTATATTCATAGTCACTTGATTTAATACTACCCTCCAAATAGAATATTACACAACTTATACATTTTCAAATGAAAACCATTATTATTTGAACAGAGGGAGGGATACAGGATAAGTAATCAACTATGTCTTAATAAGTTGATATTTATAGTCTTATAGACTGATCTGTCTAATAAAAATGATACTGAATAAAGTATCATGTTTGTAATATAGTTTTATATATTCTACTTTTAAACTACTTGTATATTAATGGCTTCTTCCATTGTAAATTATATTAGAAACCAGATTACGAACTATTTGTGTCAAATTACAAAGTATTAATTTTAAACTTACTTGGAGGTCTCAGGGAGGCCGGCGCTTAGCTCCAAGAAGACGGACAGGTAGTTGCCCCTGACTACTCCATTGCCATCGGGGTAGACCTTGAGGCGCCAACACAGACCGTTAACATGAAGAGGCGCTGAGTAGACGGGCGCGGCCGCATGTTGTAGTTGCGTAAAGTTAGCAAGTGGAAACGTGCTGCTGTCGTAGCTCGGGACAATTTCGCTGCGGGTAAACATAGCAGTGAATCATACCACATCTTCATCGTTACTAGTCATACGACATAGGTCTCTATTTAAATAGGTTTTACTTCTATATATCATAACATTAATATCTCGCACCTGGATTGTTCGTTTTTTTTTTCTTGTTATTGTTATGTTACATTGTAATTGATTCGTTGGTCTTGTTGATATGCGACTACTAATCAAGAGGTCTCGGGTTTAAATCCCGGGTCGGCCCAAAAAGTGTTTTTGGGTTTTTCTTAGGAAATTCCTAATAGCAGCCCGGATTTTGGAAGTTTGACGGTGATTCACGCTCGTGCCTCGGAGAGCACAGTAAAGTCGTCCGTCCCGGTTGTCATGAACATCTATGGCAATCGTTATTGGGAAGTCAGTGCCCTCAAATTTACTGACATAGTTCAACATTCGAATTTCAGCTCTCCCTTAGGGTTGCGGAGGTCCGATGCCAGTCACTCCTTGTAAAACTGATATTCAGATAAAACCGGTTGAACTGGTAGCAGACCCCGAATAATATTGGCAATAATGCTAGGATGAAGTTAAGTTACATTGTAAATTCAATTTGTATTGCTTTGTTATGGAAGAGCGGAGCTTCCCAACACAGACATTACTGGCTTAAAGGGAATTCCCAAATACTAATCTTTTATGTAAACTTAAGAAGCAATAAACAATTTTGTAATAAAAAATAGATGTTGGCCAAACAGGTTGGTATTATATTAATATTGTTTCTTTCGTCTGACACAACGGCATCTATGCCTAGATTTCGAAACAAATATTTGTAGATCATACAAACATTAGGTACGGGAATCGAATCCGAGATTTCAAGCGCAGTCGTGAACGCTACCACAGCGCCAACGAGGCAGTCAATATATGTTTACATGATATAGTTTAGTTTTCATTTGTAATTTGAATAAACTATAAAAAGTTACAAAGATTATTTTATAGGTTCGCATAGGATATATAAGAAAACTATTAACGATACTCTTGAAATTCCAGGACAAGGGGGGCAAAGCTATGAGTTTGACTACCTACTTTAAAAAAAATCGGCCAAGTGCGTGTCAGGCCACGCACAGGAAAGGGTTCCTCAGTCACCCATAATGGTACGTGGATTAGAAATCGTATCCAATGGATAATTGTTATGTTTACGTATTAATGCGTTGATTTTGTATGACTTTTCCAAGTAAGCGCATTGTAAAAGTTAAGCCTCTATAACTCCTGAACTAACAAAGTCATCTAATTCGTTATACTTTATAATTAAAGTTCATTATATGGACCACTATCACAAATTTTTCGGCGGGCGGGACGGCCTGTTTTTACAAAAAAGTGGCCTTTAAAGTGGAATTTCTCGCAAACGGATACCTAAATAAAAAAATCGTCTTAACAACCCCTTAATGTTTTTAAAAGACCTATATAATGATACCCTACATGATGGGGTAGCCGTGAGAAAAAAAAACATCCCCACTTTACGTGTAGGGGAGGTACCCTAAATAAAAATATATTTCATAATTTTATTGTAGCACTTTGTCGACGTAATTACAATACATATTCATGCAAAGTTTCATCTTTCTAGCACTTACTGTTTGGACGATAAGTCGAGGACGGACGGAACCCTAAAAAGTTCTTCTATCTTTTAATTACCTACAACTTTGCCATTTAACTTTTTTCCATACGACTTGTAGTTTTGCCGGAAATCGGGATAAACCGTTTTTTACCCTTTGTTGTATATATTTAGCCATCCAATCTGACTCTACCCTGCCTGATGGAAAGCATGAGCAGAATCCAAGAGTCGGGGCTACCACACTTGCTGCGAATGCGGACAATAATGTATGGCGGCCCACACTATGGCGGCTTCATCAACAACCCATAACGTCCCACTGCTGGGCTCAGGTCTCCTCTCAAGAGAGGGTTAAGGCCATACGTCCCCACGCTGGCCGAGTGCGGGTTGGGGACTGGCAAGACTCGTTGTGGCTACGTAATCTTGCTGTTGGATGTTTTTAAGCCGCCCGAAGGCCTCCAACTAAGCTTCACGACTGCTATCTTATGATAACAACCGGGACCGACTGCTTAACGTGACCTCCGAATCACGGAAACGCTCATTACATATAATGCCACAAACGGTCACCCATCTAGGTCCGACCGCGCCGTAGTTGCTTACCCTTGGTGATTGTTTCCAATCACCTAAGGCCACTCGGCTATGAGCGCTTCAGTGAGATGCTTTTTCACGCCCCGGTTAAAGGACCCGAAAACCTCCCCCCCCTACCCCTTCCCGACCTCAGATCGCCCGTAAATTATTTTTCCTTTCATTTTTATAATATTCTCCTCCTTTTCCAATAGGTTTCATCCTACTATAATTTTATTTGTTTTCAAAAATTATCTACCCTTGTCTACTGGTCTATATGTCATTTACAAACTATCATTATGGTTGCCATGCAAGTGTGTTATTCCTAGCAACCTGTGAAGTTTTGACAGGAGGTAAACAGTGATACATTTTGTCATCTACGATTTATGTATTTTAATAATCACCAAACTTTGGCCTTTGTATCTCGATTATTGCAGTAAAAAGTAGTAGAGTAAGAGCCCAGAGCGATCAGACATAACTTATTTTCACATGGATGAAACCTTAACTACTCAGTAGCGTCTAGTGTACTTTTAAATACCTACGTATTTGTGGAACTAGATCTGTGACACCTGGGCAGATATCAGGTGAGAAAGGTAACTAAAAATAAGAGTTATCTAACTTAAATTAGTATGGCTGATCTTTATATATATTTTGTAGAATATTATTCTAAACTAGTTTCATAAAGTGTCAGACACTTTTCATGGACCAGAGCTTGTGTCAGACACTTTAAAGATCGACAAAAAATTAATGAACTTTACTTATTTTTACATGTCTGATTTTTTAATATGTTAATAAAGTAACTATTACAAAGTTACATTTCATCAGTCAGACAAATTCGAGTGACCAAACATCCCTTAAACACAAAAATTATTCAGCCGGGAGTGCGATCATCATGCTATTTTAGAGCGAGTGAGACGTCCACAGCAACTTGGATCCCGTTTTTAGGGTTCCATAGCCAAATGGCAAAAAACGAAACCCTTATAGATTCGTCATCTATGGATAGGTATTCAAAAATGATGTTGAGGTTTCTTATATCATTTTTTTCTAAATTGAATTAAAGCTTGCGCGAGAGACACATCCAAAGTGGAAAAATGTGTGTCCCCCCCCCCCCTCTAACTTCTAAAATAAGAGAGTGATAAAACTAAAAAAAATGTATTTTGTACATTACCATGCAAACTACCAACGAAAATTGGTTTGAACGAGATCTAGTAAGTAGTTTTTTTTTAATACGTCATAAATCGTAAACTGCAATTTACTGCAATTTTTTTTTTAATTTATTTATTTATTTATTCTAATGACTGCGTCGATGATTGCGATGATTAGGAGATATTTGCTGTAATTAATCATAGTGATATTTTTGTGGTAGTGGTAATATTTTGTTTAAATCTTTTTTACAATAAAATAAAGATATTTCCTTATAAAATAAAATGGATCCTCATATATTCACCTATCACAAATATATGCAATAAATGAATTCACTCTAATATTTAATAATTAACAACTTAATGTTGAAGCGTATGTTATTGAAACAAGAATGCGAAAATCTTAGATTGAAATTAGTAAGTATTTTCATTACATTTAATTTTCTTACTCGATGGGTTCGATGAAAAAAATTTTTTGAGTTTCAGTTCCAAATATGGGGACCCCCAAAATGTATTGTTTTTTTCTATTTTTATGTAAAAATCTCAATGCGATTCACAGATTACATCTACTTACCAAGTTTCAAAAGTATAGTTCTTATGGTTGCCGAAAAAAGTGGCTGTGACAAACGGACGGACAGACAGACAGACAGTCATGACAAATCTATAAGGGTTCCGTTTTTTGCCATTTGGCTATGGAACCCTAAAAAACTGGATCCAAGTTGCTGTGGACGTCTCACTCGCTCTGAAATAGCATGATGATCGCACTCCCGGCTGAATAATTTTTGTGTTTAAGGGATGTTTGGTCACTCGAATTTGTCTGACTGATGAAATGTAACTTTGTAATAGTTACTTTAATAACATATTAAAAAATCAGACATGTAAAAATAAGTAAAGTTCATTAATTTTTTATCGATCTTTAAAGCGTCTGACACAAGCTCTGGTCCATGAAAAGTGTCTGACACTTTATGAAACTAGTTTAGAATAATATTCTACAAAATATATATAAAAATCAGCCATACTAATTTAAGTTAGATTACTCTTATTTTTAGTTACCTTTCTCACCTGATATCTGCCCAGGTGTCACAGGGCTAGTTCCACAAACACGCAGGTATTTAAAAGTACACTAGACGCTACTGAGTAGTTAAGGTTTCATCCATGTGAAAATAAGTTATGTCTGATCGCTCTGGGCTCTTGGACCATAGCCTATGTCCTTTCCCAAGTTCAGTTCTATTATCATACCGAATTTCATCAAAATCGGTACAGTGGTTTAGGCGTGAAAGCGTAACAGACAGACAGACAGAAGTACTTTCGCATTTATAATATTAAGTAGGGATTAAAAAAAAAACTACTCACTAGATCTCGTTCAAACCAATTTTCGTTGGTAGTTTGCATGTTAATGTACAACATATATTTTTTTTAGTTTTATCACTCTCTTATTTTAGAAGTTAGAGGGGGGGGGGACACACATTTTTCCACTTTGGAAGTGTCTCTCGCGCAAACTATTCAGTTTAGAAAAAAATAATACTAGAAACCTCAACATCATTTTTGAACACCTATCCATAGATACCCCACACGTATAGGTTTGATGAAAAAAAAATTTTTGAGTTTCAGTTCCAAGTATGGAGACCCCCAAAATGTATTGTTTTTTTTCTTTTTTTATGTAAAAATCTTAATGCGGTTCACAGAATACATCGACTGACCAAATTTCAACAGTATAGCTCTTATAGTTTCGGAAATAATTGGCTGTGACATACGGACGGACGGACAGACAGACAGACAGACAGACTTGACGAATCTATAAGGGTTCCGTTTTTTGCCATTTGGCTACGGAACCCTAAAAATGATGTCTTTTAATTTTTGCATCATTCTTATCATATACCTTGCCCGCCTCGACTTTGTACCGATAGATACCTATAGGTATTAAAAAAAATCATTTTAAACTTTACAAATTATATTATATGCTAAAACCTTCTTCGAGAACCAATCTATATATTGCTGAAAACAGTATTTAAATCAGTGCAGTAGTTTTTAAGTTTATCGCGAACTGGAGGACTTTGTCATATAATATATTATGTAGTGATTATGTTGATATGATGTATATAATATTTCTGATATAAAGTTGGCATTTAAATACTAAAAGAGAAGTTATTATAATAAGTATAAAAAACTATTGTGAACAAAAACTGCTTTTATGACTGTAGAATTCAATTCATTACGTATCTTTTAGACAACGAAAAAAATGGCTAAGGCAACTTTCAATTAAAATTAACTCTTAGGGGCCGGGCCGTCCATTAATCACATGATGTTTTTAGCCCTTTTTTAATCCTTCCCTCCCCTGGTGATACGTGGCGAGGTTTAGGACACCCCCCCCCCCCCCTACCAAAACCCACGTGTAGTTTTAGTACCTTCAATAAATCTTTAAATTTAGCCTGGAAACTGCGACCGCCTTTTTGGATTCGCCCTCCCCCCCTCCTGTCAAGCCTCACGTGATTATTGGACAGCCCCTTACATATAAAAAGTATGCGTGAATACTAGCAGCATTACTACCCGAGTAGAACAAAAAAAAACAAGCAAATGATTAATAAAGCAACTTCATGCAGATGCTATACTAATTAATTAATTATGGCAACAAAACACAGAAAAGTTACAAACTTTGGCACAGAGACTTGCCTGTGGAAATCGGCCGGTACTGGCGCAGTCACGAAGCTAGCCATTGGCTTCTTGCGAACTTGATGAATCATCTTTGATAGGTCGCTGCTTTTGGCTATTAGTTCAGATCTGTAACAATATTGAATATTTTTACATGTTTAACCTACTAATTAAACTTATGTATTTTAAAATGTATTAAATAACATAGAGGCGCTCACAGTTAATTTACCCTAGGTGATTAGAAACAATCACTGAGGGGTAAGCAATGATGGTGCAGTCAGTACCTGGTTGGGTGACCGTTAGTAACATGATACCATGAGCGCCTCTGTGATTCAGAGGTAACGTTAAGCAGTATGTCCAGGTTGTTATCATAAGATAACAGTAGTGAAGTTTAGTTGGAAGCCTTTGCGGGGCTTAAAAACAACCAACGGTTGGACCAGTTTGTTTTTTCACCTGTGAACAAAGCTTTAGTGTAGATGTTGATCAAAATCGAACAATCTCACCTTGTACTCGAATGAAGTTGATGTTCAATCTCCTGCAAAAGATGTTCCAGCTGCTCGGTCTCTTGCGTGAGGCTGTTCTTCTGGCCCATGAGCGTGAGCAGCTTGGCTTTTAGAGCAGAGTCAAGGCGTGATATCATTAACTCAACTGCGTTTCGAATTTCACGCACACGCTCGTCTTTAGCTGCACGCACCGATTCTACATTACGTTCCTACAAAATATGATTGCTGTTTAAAATTATGTAATTTTAAAAATACTACACTTCAAGAACATCACGTTAGACCAATAGGAGCTGAGCATGATTGAAGAGTGGCGAAGATGAAATTGCGCGCGTCAGATAAAGTACGGCCAACAAGAAGACATACTAAATAGAGTAAATGTTTCTTTAATTGGAGAAGTAAAATCTGTTGATTTATCCCTCGACTTACCACGTACTTGCTTGCTACTACAAAACAAAATAGCATACAATTTGCATAACAATTTAACAGATAACTTGTATCACCACGAGCGCTTTCCGCAAGGGATTGAATCACTATTATTAGTAAACTGGTCACCTGAATGTTGGAGATCCCGTCTTGATCCTAAAGTTTTTTGCCGGGAGAACAAGACATTATGACAAATACAAAAGATGGAAAGAGACAGATAATATATTGTCAACCCCACAGTTGCTTTTAAGGTAAATGAACTTTTGTATTGCTTCTCGTTGGCCTTACTTTGGTATTATTTATTATTTATTTTGCACAAGAAAAAGTTTGAAAAGGCAGAGTTGACACTGGCTTTGTGAACTAGTTTCCTACTACTCCAACCATACAGTGATTGGAAATTCATAGAATATGCTTACCACATCCTGCACAAGACTAATTAATTCCATTAGTCTACGTCTCAGCTGAGAAACTTCATCGCGTATCTGGGTTACATGTTGTTCATACACTTCTTCTAGCGGCTTGAATGTGTGTCCAGAATGGGTGCCACCCCACAGGGCACACTGGTGGCAAATGCACCGACGACAAGTCCAACAGTAGACGGTCAACTTCTCTTGATGGGTTGGGCACCTGTATAGGGGACTTTCTGTGTATTTAATATATCCCTGAACATTGTGTAGTTATTTCACCCAGTGTGTTTAGAAAACTAATTGCATGTATATACTTGTGTGGTTTAAAAGAATATGATGCAGACCAGGTCGAGTCATGATTTCTCTCCCAATTATGTTCAGGCCTGCAATAGGCTGATAATAAGGCAATGCATATACTTTATAAGTAAACATTATGTATATTTTTTTTTTTCAGGGTTTAAACTAATTCATAAATGAAATGAGTTTATATCTAATATTCTTATATATTAAAGAGAATAGAAGATATTAATTGATTAATTATATTTTTCATTTAGTTTTTGTTTACAAATTTGTTCATGCTTATTGTAAAATCATATTAAATGTAAAAGGAGATGCCGAAGAGGTTGCATCAGTCAGATAATAATTTAATACAACAGTCTAAACATTTGATAGATATCTTTTAAAAATTTATTGTATTATAGTAGCAAAAAACTTTCAATCAAATAAATAAAATATTTCATTCTATAAAGATTGTAATTATCTACTTTTGACTTAGTAGTAAAGTCTGTTTTTTAATTTATTTAGGATAAGGATTTTATGAGCAGGCAGCAGTTCACACTGGTTTGCACTGAATAGATTTTCCAATTAGAATCCACTAAGAGGATTGTATTTACTATTAAACTAATGCTCTTACATTTTCCATGACTAAACCTTTCATGTTTTAATCACATTTAGTCACAATTTAAATACTAACTTACTTCATTTTTGATTGTGATAATGCATAAAATTAATGTTCTCATTACAATTTACTAAATGTGTCAAATATTTCTTTAAATATGTTTTAATAACATATAACAAATTATTTTGTTATTTCTACTTAGCAGATTTTAATGAAATATTTTATTCCCAAAACATATTTATTTTTTTGTAAAATTTAATTTTTAAATTTATATTTAATTAAAAAGTTATGCCTTTATGACCACTTTCTAATGTACTGCTAAACTCCTAATACCATTCATTTGAGATTATGAAGTTCTAATCTAATGAATATGTATCTGATAATCACCTATCTCTGAAACTCTCTCTTTGACTAGCAGAGTTGGTCTGTTGCATAGTTTCTATCTGTTGGGTCACCTCCTCGACCCAGCGACAGTTGACTAGTTCGTGAAGGTGCAAGGCAGCTCGACAGTGAGGGCACTGTGACCTCTGCTCTGTCAACCATCTCCGCACGCAGGCATAGCAACACAGCTTCGAGCAGTGTGGGCAGAGATGAGCATCAACCAGTTTCTCCATGCAGATGAAGCAACGAAACACCTCTGCTAACGTCTGTAAGCATACTTCCATTCAACACTCTGATCAACTCAACTTATCTGTCAATTAATGTAGGCCACATCGATTTACCTCTACGATCTGCTCTTCGCCATTTCCATTTCCTTTGTCTCCTCGCGAGGCCATATTTTGGTTTGCTTTTCTTACTACGGGACCGACGAGTAATTCACCATAATTTAGACATTTTTATAGAGTTCTAAAATACCAATTCGACATGTTTCGCAATGCGAGCGTCAATACACGAAATCACTTCCGCGTTCGAATATCAATCGAATCAAAATAAAAACAAAAAAATTGTGCTTTCGTATTGACGTTAAAATTTCCCGTAAATAAAAATAAATTGATTGCAAAAACAAGACAAAAGGGTTTTATTAAGTATTATAATTTTTTTTAAATATGTGAGTCCTGTAGCAACTATTTATATTTCTAATTTGTGGATAAAAAATAACTCCTATTAAATATTCTTAAATTTCAAAAGTAAAAATATGACATTTCCCTTAAAATACTCCCTGGAAGACGGGTCACATCAAGCGTGGTAATACAGTTTCAATCGTTTTATTGCCACTTTCAAATTTTCAAGTAAAGATCAGCTGAAAACATTTGACTGTTTTAGCTTCAGTATTCGTCAGCATTAACTGATTCTTTTCTCCCGGTTTGGATGAAATATTTGTGTGATCCACAAATATTTCTTTCGGAGTCTAGGCGTTTTCTATGTATAATAAATAATAAATATTTTGGACATCTGACACACAACATCATCTAGTCCCAAGATAAGCAGAGCTTGTGTTATGGGTACTAGACAACTGATATAAATACATAAACATACTTTTTTTTGTAAATACATACATATTATACATAGGAAACACCCAGACTCCGAAACAAATATTTGTGAATCACACAAATAATATTTGGTCCGACCCGGGAATCGAACCCGAGACCTCTTGATCTGCAGCCGCATACGCTAACCACTAGACCAACGAGTATAATATGTGTGTATTTACAAAAAAATATTTTTATGTATTTATGTCAGTTGTTTAGTACCCAGATCACAAGCTCTGCTTAGTTTTTGACTAAATGACGTTATCCGAAGTATTTATTATTATTATTCTTTTTACTTCATATTATTTGCATATAAATTACATTTTTAAATATAAATATAAAAAAATATATTTAAAAATATAAAAGTAGTGCACCGATTTCGGGTACAGGGACCAAGAAACTGGTGGTTAAAGCTCCAAAGACAGGAACCACCTCACTATACGTGCCATGTTAAGGAGGACTGCCTTCTGCATCAGACCCTTGATCAAGCCGTCTAACGTGAACCTCTAAAGGTGGCTCTCTAAAGGCTCTTGGCTATCAAACCATGAGCAGAAACAACTATCGGAACAATGATTGTTACCCCATACATGACTTCAAGAAAGTGAACAAAATTGTATCAATTTTCTACAACCTTCAAAAGGCATGAATGTGGGACTGAGTCATGTGCCTTCTTGTAATCTATCCAACATGTCACGAAACTTTTACGTTTACGACGTACTTGTTGGCTAATGGTCATATCTACGGTAAGGAGCTCTTTTTCATTACAAATTATTTTCTTCATTAAACTTAATAAACGTATTAATTACATTTTTAAATATAAAAAATACATATATAAAAATATAAACATCTGGTATAAAAATATAAGGTTCCAAAGACAGGAACCTCCTCACCATACGTGCCGTGTCAAGGAGGACTGCCTTTTGCATAAGACCCTTGATCCAGGCGTCCAACGACAGCCTCTTAAGATGTTGGTCGAGGCTCTTGGTTATCAATCCGTGAGCATTTACAACTATCGGAACAATGATCACCGACAATACCGCGATTGAATTGAAATTCGATGGTTGAACTAGTTGCACTTCCCAATAAGGTTTTCGGCCCTAGATGTTCATTACAAACGAAAGGGATGGCTTAACGTGCTCTCCGAGCCACGCGCGTGAAGGAACGCCAAACTTCCATACCGTACTCCCAGCTAATATTATTAAAGTAGATTAAATTAATCAAAAAATTAAATGGTACCGTGAAGCATGCTTGCAAAAATTTATTTGAGAAAGCATTTGAGAATTCCATTAGGTTTTTTGCATGCAACTTCTATAAATCAACAACAAACAAAAACCTGTATTTATTCTTTTACCGACTTGAAGAAAGGAGGAGGTTCTCCATTTGTCGGTACCTTTTTTTTTATAATGTTTGAAGGGAGCAAGAGTTGGCAATGGCAACACGTGCCCGTGCCACTGCAAGTTACGTCACTTGTGTCATTTCAGTAGTGGAAGAATAACCTCTGAAATGTTTTTGTACATTAGTTTATATCGCAATATCTTCTGGTGTTGATATTAGAGGAGGATATTATATTAATTAACATTAATAAATTACAGAATTTAGACGTAAGTAGTATTCTAATCGATACAAATTATACACCGTAGCAGTGAATATATTTTTAGGATTTAGATAACGTCGTAAATTAATGTTATTTATTTTTCTTTCGTATTTAATTAATTACTGCAAATGGTGCAGATATTATATAATTTAAAAAATTACACTGCGGTTAAATATTACTACACAGGTATTTACTTAATTTTCTTTTCTATATATCCTTTTCAGAATGGCGAGATAAGGGCTATAATTACAAAATGTTTTATAGTAAAGTAATGCACTGTACAATTTGCTTGAAACATGGGACGGTGGGCTTGTCTGTAAGTTATTTAAACATGTTTTTAATTGTTATCTTTAGAGTAGAATTTCAACTTTGTAAAAATAAGTTTTTTTGTTGTTGTTTATAAATTCATTATTACCTATTTAAATTTTACGTCAGATTTTCGTAGAGATTATATATATAATTTCATACAAATTCAACAACTTGTATGTTGAATTTTTAGATCCTCTAGCACCTGCTTTATGTAAAAAGGCTCAGTTAAGCCTACAAACTCTTGAATGGTAATTACATTTAAGGAACTACTTGAACTTTGAGATACTTAACTACATTATATTTCTATCATCATCATCATTCTATTGCAGTCCACTGCTGGACGTGTCCATTGGGTTCTCCTATTTACTTAACATAAAATTTACTAATGTTTTTATTTATAGAATGGAGTACTTTTGCAACAATTGGTACGGATATCTACATCACAAGGTTGGAATAGTAAACTTCCACTTACTACACAGACAACAGCCCCCGCGAAAAGCAAAAATGTACAAAAAGACACCAGAATGTGGAAGGAGACTCCAGCTCATGATAGGAAAAATAATTTAGGAAATTACTGTATGATGCTGTCCAAGTTTCGGCTAAGTTGTAAGTATAAGTGTGCAATATCCGTACTAATATTTTAATGCGAAAGCAACTCTGTCTGTCTGTTGAAATTTGGGACACAGAGAGTCTAGAGCCTAAAAAAGGGCCTAGGCTACTTTAAATCTCGAAAACTGACGCACCTGCAAAGCTGCGGGCGAAAGCTCGATTCAAATGAAGTGTTTTATAATAGTTTACTAATAACTTTGTATACAAAATTAACATATACATTCTACCATTTTGTACTGTATATGCAATTTTGCATATATATAATTACTAAAAGCTAGCTTAAATTTATCTATTCTTTATGTGAACTTAAACATGTTAATATGGCTAAAAAGTGAGTTGCTAATGTACAGGCAGTTTGCTGAACATGCCACAAATTGAAATAAAAAATTCTGTTTCCAAAATTTTTCTACCTGTATTGTATGCATCTTTTCTTACAATTTGAAAATTATTTTAGGAATAGAAAAAGACTTTAGTAATACTTGTAAGTGTCATCCTTACCATAGTATAAGTAATTGTCTGTGTGTCGCGGTTTCGCGCCAAAACTACGGAACAGATTTAAATGAAATATGGCACACATAGACTGAGAAAAGACATAGGGTATTTTTTACCGCGATAACCAACCTAATGATAGTATAGTCAATGTTCTGTTACCTTGGTATAACAAGTTAGTAAGTAGGGTGATGAGAGAGTATAATATTATCACCATTGAATATAGATAAGGGATATCTAATCCATATATATAATCTGTTTTGTTAAATAATACTATAAAGATATGCATAGACAGTTACATTTGCGAAACTGTTATAATATAGGTTTTTAAAAACATTTAGCTTAAGTCTACTCATTATGTAAAGATGAATAAATATGTTTTTATTGCCAATTCTTAACTTCACTTAGAATTCAACCTTTGAATTCAGTTCGCCCTCAGGGTTGCGGTAGTCAGATGCAAGTTACTCTAAACAAACTGACAAACTGGTGGATGGGGTAAATTATTCCAAATAATCTTGGGGATAATAATGGCTAGCTAAGAAGATGATGGCTGGCTTAAACTTCTATAGATATATCAAATGTACTATATATTCATGGGTTACATAATAATAATCAAGTTATTATTTATGTAAATCTACACAAATAATTAAAATAGAAGTGAATGTTTGTTAGTTGAAACTAACAGTTTTTCACTAAATGCATATGAAAGTTATACAGTAGGTACTCACATAAAAAACTTTTTTTTTTGATTCTATCTGTCTGATTGTTCTTTCTAATCTCTGGAACAACTGCAACGATTTTGACGGGATGACTGATTATTTAAGACTTCTTTTATTAGACTAACTTCAAGTTTCCGCGGTTCCCCTAGTTTCTAGTTAAAAGTAATACTAATATTATTGTTTTATTACAGCCTTGGTGGTGATGACGTCCATGGCTGGTTATGCACTCGCACCCGCACCCTTCGACCTGACTACCTTCGCACTTTGCGCCGTCGGCACTGGCCTTACGTCAGCTGCGGCTAATTCGATTAACCAATTCCATGAAGTACCTTTCGATGCTCAAATGTCCAGAACCAAAAACAGAGTGCTTGTTAAAGGATTATTAGAGTAAGTATGTTCTGTTTATACAAGTGCTGTAATGGCAGGTAACTCAATATCATGATTTCGAACTGTTGTCTTTTCTATTGAATATTGAAACAACTTTTATCCAGTTGGTATTATCTTAACACACAGCAGGTGTTATTAAAATCCGGGCATTCCATTAACATTTTTGGTGTTAAATACCATACCCAGATTCATTCATGTCGGTCATGTCAGAAGCGTAAATTTTCTAGTTATTTTTGTCACTTTTAAAATGAAAATTGTTGTATTTAAATCACGAATTTTTCTAGAATTAATACATATTTGTTGCCATACGATCCAATGTTATGACTTATGACCATACTCTTGTGGTGAAACATTCATAATTCATTCTAATGATGACATATAGAAATAAATATCTAATCCCTAACAGGTCTAATAAATTTTAATATAATATTCAGATTTATTGGATAGTGACGCATCCGTTATTGAGAAAATATTTTCCTATATCAATTAAAACATACTTTCATTTTGATATGAAGGCCAGCCCACGCGATAGGATTCGCGACAGCAGCAGGTGCCACAGGACTTGGACTTCTATACTTCGGGGTAAACCCGCTTACTGCGGCATTGGGCGCTACGAACTTAATACTTTACACATCTGTCTACACACCTATGAAGAGGATATCAATTTTGAATACTTGGATTGGGTCCGTAGGTGAGTGATACATCAGGCATTCTATTCAACAGAAATACAGTATAGTGATCCTTGAAGAGTGTTCATCGACTCACTCTCGACCTCGATACCCAGCCTACTCTGTATTGCCATTGGCAAAAATTTCAGTGCACATTTAGGCTATTCACACACTGCACCGCGCTACGACGCGTAGCGCGGAGCGGCATATTTTAATATCGTATGCAAGTACATCGATTAGTATAGAAAACACGCCAGGTCCAACACACCGAACACGCGCCTTGGCGCGTGAGCGCGTGCGGCTAGCAGATTCGGGATTAGCTGCAATGGCTGCCCCGCGCCCACGCGCGTGTTCGCGTCGCCAGTGTGCGAAGTCCCTTACCGTTTGCCATGACAATCAAAGTAGAGAAGAATAAAACACATACTAGATCTCCAGATTAAATTTTCTTAAGAGTTAATTTTACATAACTGAAATGATGAAAGTATTTCTGTGTCCACAGTCGGAGCGATACCTCCTCTAATGGGCTGGGTGGGATGCACAGGCGCGCTCGACCCAGGCGCCATTGTTCTTGGCGTGATCTTGTACTCCTGGCAATTCCCTCACTTCAACGCACTCTCCTGGAATCTACGGCCTGATTACTCACGAGCTGGATACAGGATGATGGCAGTTACTGACCCAGGTGAGCCATAAATGTTGCTTTCTTTATCAAGAAGTAAGTTTAAGAAATATATGACTGAGTAATTAATGACATTAATTTAATGTGAACTGTTTGAATTTCTAGCATTATGTAGAAGAGTGGCGCTCAGACACACTGGTGTGATCGTTGGTACTTGCCTCGCCTCCTCTTACCTAGAAGTCACTAACATGTGGTTCGCACTAGAATCACTACCATTAAATGTATATTTTATGTACTTAGGTGAGTTAATTTAAAATATTCATTACTAATTCTGAAGCTTTCTTTGATGTAGGCGTAATTACTGTCATAAATGATTCTATGTGTTTTTACTGTATACGGGACTTATTCGCGATAATATTAAAAAGGTTACGATACCTTCTATTTTTCGACGTTTCGAACGGGTTATACCGCTCGTGGTCACGGTTTGTACAACACAGTAAAAACATAAGTATGTGTAAAAGTCGCGAAAGTCTAAAAACAGTAAATAATTCTATGGCCAAATGGCCAGGTATAACTGGCTGTACCGTTTTGATCATAATAAATAAAATATTTGTTGCTGTCTATTTATACCATGTTTTATATATATATATATATATATACTAGTTGACCCGGCGAACTTCGTACCGCCCAACTTTAAAATTCCAGAACTTGATCGCAGCGCCACCTACCGGGTCCAATTGCGCAAATCTAAACCATTCCCAGATCCCCTTGAACACACACAAAAAATTTCATCAAAATCGGTCCAGTCGTTTGAGAGAAGTTCAGTGACATACACACACACAAGAATTATATATATAAAGATATCTGTTACTGTTAATGAAAATGCTATTTAAACAAGAATGAAATAATCTAGTTGTCTCTTAAAATTTTTAAACTATAAAGTACGTTTGATATTTCAGCATGGCAATTTCACAAAAAATCGGACAGTAGCAGTTCGAGGAAGCTATTCAGGTTTTCATTGATACATTTGCCTGCACTAATGTTGCTGATGCTAGTCAATAAGAAGAGTTGGTATAGCAGCAAGGATCAAGAAACACCAAAAGTGCAAGATGTGAGCAAACTACCTGATTCTAGGATATCAGTATTACCTCGTAGACCAATTGTCGCCGCACAAGAAGCTGAATCAGAAATATAAGAAAAGCAGAATTATCTGTCTACCTTACATAGTCGTAATCACCTCAGAATAGACATTTCGACTGCACATATTTATGAAGCTTTAGAAAACGCGGGATATACACAACTTAACTATTGTAAATCGCTGTTCCCTGTGACAGATGTCTAAATATAAAAATACGTATATAGCGTGGAAAAATGCGGGTAGCTGTGTTGTTACAACTATACTATGTATATATAATGACGTATTTAATTAACCCCGATGGGTTACGAGTCCTTAGCATACATTCTTATCCATTAATTGTGCACTGGTGTATCAATTCTGTAAATTTCAAAGTTACATTGTTAAAACTTTTTCAAAGTTACGTAAGGTTTTATGATAGCCAATTACAAGTAGCTCGAATTCCATGCTAGGCTTTTGATAAGTACTAGACGAATGTTTATTTATTAATTAATTTATTCACCTTTCATATATGATGACAAATGAAAATATACATATTGAGGTATTTCAGTAACCACTGGATTTTTATCTGTATCTTCCATCAATCTGTCTTCTATAGTGACGATGTTTACTCTAACCTACATGAATGTAGTTTTCTATGTAAATAATGTATGTTGTAATTATGTGCTTAACTTAGGACGTTAATAGGTTAGTATCAGATTATTCTCAGGAGATTTTGTAGGCCAATACAGTACTAACTTTATTAAATTAATCAATTTTGTGTGCTTGTTCATGACTCATGCTAGAATTCACTAGTTTTTGGTTGTTATCGTAATGGAAATAAAAACAGTTTACGAAATATTCTGTACAATGGGAAATAAATGAAATGAGCAATTAATAAAATCTTATATTTATTTCTTCATCATAGAATTTAAATTACAGCTTTCATTGGAATTGGAAATAAACTTACATTCAGACCTGATTTGAACATCATACAGACGGCGGACATTGGACTCTGGGTGAGTTGTATGAATGTAACTGATAACGTTAAATTAAACCCGTTATCTCCAGGATTATCAAATCAATGATTGTTATGTTGATTTATTTTCTGAAACAAGAAAAAAATAGTTGGGTTTCACTTGAAACCTTCATAAACTGCATCCTAAAATAAAATAAAAATATTTCCATTTTTCGAGCTGTTCCAAATTAAGTACTTAATTCAGTACTATCAAGTTTGGTTTTCACCACTGACAAACTGAAATAACTAAGAAATCTCTGAACTATCTAGCTCCACCCTCTGAATATGATTGGTCAGTCCCACTAAAGTTAATCAGATTCAGGATTCCTGATTGGTTAGTGCGCGGGCCTTGATCGATTAGTCACTAATGTGTGCTTACCCAATGCTTGTCTGTGAAGATTCGATTTTAGGATTTATGGAAATGGATATACCTTTTATAACTTAAATAAACATTGCTGGATAATTTGAGCTCTTATGTCGAGAATCATATCCAAAATGTCTTACATCATAATACTTAAATATAAATGAGATTATTTAAATCTTTTTTATGTTCCATCAAAAATTGCACCAGATCATACTTTAATTACAGTAAATTATACTCACTTAGCTTTTTTAGAATGACGGTCATTATCTCGGCTATCATCGCGCGATCGCTTATGGGATTTGTGGTCGCTGGAGTGTCTCTTGTCATTAGATTTACCATTCGACTTGTCACGGTCAGAGTGAGATTTGTGGTGCTTATCACGATTCTTTGAAGGGCTGAAAGAAAAAGTAAGTTTTATAAATTTTGCACATTACTAAAATATAAAAGCGAGCAATTGTTTTAAACATGTATACCTGCTACTGCTGTGCTTTGATGGACTTTTATGATTAGAACTTTTGTGATTTGAACTTGAGCTTTTGTGGTTGGAACTAGAGCTCTTGTGGTTTGAACTAGAGCTCTTGTGGTTTGAACTAGAGCTCTTGTGGTTTGAACTTTTATGGCTCGAACTCTTATCATTTTTGCCTTTCTTCCCGCGGCCCTCATCTTCTTCGTAATGCCTGCCGCCGCCGCTGGGGCCGCCTTTACGTTTGCGGTCAAAGTCAGTCTCACGATCATAAATTCTTTCTTTTTTATCTTCTTCTGCAGCCTCTCTTTCTAAGTCGGACCAATCTTTGCCCGACTCCTCATCTTCTTCTGTAAAGTAATACGTTAAGGTTATAAGTCTATGGAGATAATAATTAGATATTATCAGAAAAAGAATTATGTGCCGTCTTTTTAGTAACCTTAATAATATTTTTATTACAAAAGATTATTGATGCAATTGTTAATTATTATTGATTTGTAAGTCATCTAAATGTTATTTGGTGTGAAAGTATTTTTTTCTAAAGGACTATAATGCCAGTAGGAAACCAACTCAACGAGGATTCGAACGCATTCAACGTAATTCATATTATATTAGTATCCAACATACCTTCACTATCTCCAGAGGCGTCGGACTCATCTGACGCCTCAGAATCGTATTCAGACCCGTCATCCGAGTCTTCCTCGGTTTCAGCGTCCGTCGGTTCGTACGCATCATCTTCCTCTTCCGATGATTCATCCTATAAAGAGAGTAGAATAAATGCTTGTTACACAGTATGTTCATCATCATAAATAACCTATAGCGTCTCAGTGATGGGCTCGAGTCTTCTCTCAGGAGAGGGTTAAAGCCACATTGGCTGAGCGTTAGTTGGGGACAGGCAACAATTTGTGGGTATGTATGTAATCTTACTGTTGGATGTTTTAAAGCCGCTCAAAGGTCTCCAACTCCATCAAAGCTTCAGGACTGTTTTAACTGACGGCACGTAACTTGGCAAGATTCGTTAGATGCGCAGAAGTCATATTTTAGGTCCCTTTGGTACGCACGCGGGACGCGGGGTGCGAGACAGCGCCGAGCCGAGCGCGCGATTGGTGCATCAGTATACCCTTCCCCTCGCACCCATTGTGTCTACGTCCCGTTCGCTCCCGTGCCACTAAGTGTACGATGCGCGAACTTACCCTCACTATGCAAAATCCTTGCTATGTTACGTACCGGCTACGATATCTTATGATAACAACCACAACCAACTGTTTAACTTGAGCTCCGAATCATGGAAACGACCCAAATATATCATGCCAGAAACGGTCACACATCTAGGTACCGACCGCGTATTGTTTAAAGTATGTGAATTTTTTAATGCATATTTTATCAATGGAACCCAGTATATTACATAAACTAATATAATCAAGAAAATATTAAAACTATGTTTAATATAAGTTACTTACCGCTGCTGCATTTTCTGCATCTGACTCAGGATCTAAGAAGGACCAACCGCCATTGTCGAAGAATCCTTCAATGTCATCGGTAATAGTCTTCATAACTTTAGTCCAGTTTAAAGATTGAATACCCTCTGAGTAACGAATATCACAAGAGCTGGAAATATAGACGTGTCAGTAAAAAATGGCTGTATTTTTGTGGATGAAGTTTTTAAAAATTTATAATCCATAATAAAATTGAAGTTTCTGATTTCAAAGTAGTAGATGATATTAGCAGTAACTTTCATCATTCATCAACAGTCCACTGCTGGACATAGGCCTCTCCTTTGCAAGGAGGTTTTGGCCTACTATACCATGCTGGCCAGACGGGTTGGTAAAGGGTTTGTTTCAAGTTTACCTTCACTTGGCAGTGATGTTAGCTGCTTATTTTGTTCCTTTAGTCGCCTCTTACGACACCCATGAAATGAATAGGGGTGGTGACACTTTGTATTCTTAATCCGTCACCACACGGAAGGCAGTAACTTAGACAACTTTTTTTAGACTAGCTTCGTCACACGACGTTACAATAATAACAAGAGTTGGTAACACCGGAGGCTAGTTAAATGGAGCGGGTAACAGCTAGTTCATAATAGAATCAAACTTACTTTAACCATTCCTTTACATGATCCAGCATATTCATTGGCACTGCATTCACCATGGCAACTTTCTTCGCATAATCTTTAAACACAAACACCATATCGAAGTTCTTTAGATGGAATTGCACTCGCTCAAAATGGACTAATTCTACATCTTCTAGCGCTATGACGAACGGCGGCCATTCCGTGAGGTTGACCAGCGCGCCTGACGTGGGCTGTAATAGAACAGTGCTGCGGAATGGTGCTCCAGGGAATCCCAGCTCTCTGCAACATAAACAATATTTATATATGTGTTATGAATTTTAGTTTATAAGGAATCCAGTCCAAAATATTTTGATTGCATAATTACATTTAAGGTGATGTTGAATAAAAAGAAAATCTGGATGGAATTTGTTTATTAGACATATGATTTGAAAGTTTTAAGTATTGAATGAATAATATCCAAAGTTAAAACAGAATGTTAGCAAAACATCGTCGTGTATAGGACAGGAGGCGACTGAGGTAAAAGAAATATGTACGAACTCCCTATTTCTTCACTTCTAAACAACAAAGTCTTACCTGAATGGTGTATCAAATTCCACTTCTTGTTTTGTCATGTTCTCGACTCTCTCGCAGAAGCTCTTAAACGCCACTTTGAGTTTGTGTCTCAGCTCTCGTTCACTCTGTTCTGCTGCCAAGTCATCTCTGTCGTGCATATGCTGGTGTTTGCCCAAGTCAGTTGTGATCTCACCCACTTCAGTGTAGAATTGGACATCTACATGTTTCTTTTTACCTATAAGATATAATAACATATCATAAGAAATTGGTACCAAGACTTATAGAAGACATAATATACATTCGACGCCAGTAAGTGGAAATGTATCTCGAAATATCCAACATTATATATAAAGATAGAAAGATGAAATTCGAAAAATACTTTTCTCTACCTCACCAAATCTTACGTAATGAGACACGGACCTTGCTTTTTATTGATCAAAACCACAAAAAGTCATTTAGTAAATTTTTTATATACATTTCCGCCTTTCTGTCGTCGATATTGTCATATTATTTTAGACTTACTTACCAAACATAATAGCATGTTTCAAGTGGAAATGTAACAAAATAATCATTTCACCATCACATGGCTGGAAGAATGCGTTTTTAATATTATTGTAAAGAATATCTACTTTATCTCCTCTGACCGATGTGAACCTGAAGCCGTTTGTATGCGCCTCTAAAGACCCGCTCATTCTCTTAGTGACAATATTGGGTCTTATATACAGATCTTTAAGTTTTGGATTGCCTTTACTTTGTGAGATAACCAGAGTGTCTTGTTTAACCAAGTCTTCTTTTTCTCTTTCTTCTGCTTCTCTCGTTTTGAATTTTTTCTGTACTTCTTTAATTAATCTAAATCCGGTATTTAAATTAGAAGATGGAGGTGAAATTTCGCCTGGTTCTTTCGTGTTTGTACTTCTGTATGTCCTATATTAACAAAAAAAAAAATTTGTGAATTTGAAACCTATCTTACGAATAAATAGAATTGAATTCTCTGTTTGTGATCACAAATGAACAGGTTTACTGACAGAGCTTACATCAACAAAGCTATTTTTTTTAATTTTGGTTGTGTTTTTTGTTCTAGCTAATGGCTGGCACATAGGCACAGGCCGGCACTTTTACTGTCGACGATATAAAGAGTTAAAACTCAGTTCAATTAGTTTTAAATACACGGTTAATTTTTAATAACCAGAGAAAAAAATATGTGGTATTCAGCTTTCGATACTGAACACATCTATGTAATTAAAACAAAAAAAAATTACATGTGAATATTATCCCGAAAACTACCAAATTTTTGTTCATAACGCATGATATAGTTCACAACGTAATTACGTAATAAAAAATATCATTTCAGTGTCAATGCCATTGACTTGAACGGCGCGTGCCGCCAAAGAATACCTACAGTGCCCTGCTTGCGGTGCCCCCCGCCCCGTCCCCCGCCCGCCTATCCTAATTCGCAATAACCTACCTATTTCTTAATTTCAGTTGCATTTCGGAATTGTGATTGTGACGACGATCGTAAAGTACATTTCTGTGAAACCGACACTCGAGGTCTGGAACTGTTAAAATGGCGTACCAATTTACTAATCGTGAATACGCGTTTATGTTACGTACATATTTTATATCCGGTGAGAATGTGTTTGCTGCTTTAAGGTTATATCGTGAGCTGTACCCGAATGCTAGGCAACCAAGTTACACCACCATGTTAGGCGTATACCAACGTCTATTGGATCACGGCTCGTTTCATGTGCCGGCGCACGCCCAAGGCCGAGGAAGACCAGCCTATTCACAAAACCTGTATGATGAGGTGTTCGAGTTTTTTGAGGAAGATCCCCGACGAAGCACGAATGATGCGGCGCGTCGATTTGGCATCAGCCCTCACTGTGCCTGGAAGATGATAAACTGGGCTGGAATGCACCCATATCATTACAGAAAGGTCCAAGAGCTGACAACAATCGACCGAGCACCCAGGATTGCATTCTGCAACTGGTTGATCCTTCACCCTGATGCTAACGTCCTGTACTCTGACGAATGTCTATTTACAAGGATAGGACTGTTCAATCAACACAATGAACATTGGTGGTCCATTAGGAATCCAAAGTTAACTCGGCAACAATTGTTCCAACACAGATTCAATGTAAATGTTTGGGCTGGAATCCTAAACGAACACATTGTGGGTCCATATTTCATAGAAGGACGACTAACGGGCGAAAGCTATTTGCAGCTCATTAGAGTGATGGTATCAACCATGTTGGATGATATTCCACTCGCAAATCTACAAGGTTTGTGGTTTCAGCAAGATGGTGCACCACCCCACTACCACAGCGCAGTGAGACAGTACCTTGATAGGCAGTTCGAAGGCAGGTGGATTGGGCGAGGAGCCCCGGTCGCGTGGCCAGCTCGGTCTCCCGATCTGACTCCAATGGATTTTTACTTGTGGAGCGAAGTAAAACGTAGAGTGTACTGTTAGATAGTCCTTTTCAGCACTTATAAAAAAAAACACAGCACTGAAATTTCACGACTATTTATTTACTGAAAGTTTTTACACACACAGAATTTCTACTTAAACTTAAAACTTATACGCGACTTGGATTATACGGCGCGGATAGCCCTAGCGAAGGGCAGAGTAGACCCGGAGTGTATCCTTAGCTTTCACTGATAGCCAGCCGGCAGGCAAGAACCAGGTCCGTAGCTGGGGAGCAGTTTAGCTAGAGAATAACCAACTGAACTGATTTAGTAAAGTCTTACGTATTTATAGCATAATTATTGCTGATTTATAATATCATATTTAGGTAAACCAGCAATAATTGCAAGTCAGCATTTTACTCTAACAATTAGTGATGTGACAGTGAAAATAGGGATGTAACATCTCCCCCCTTTAAAACGGAACATACGGAATAGAAGAAGTATGTGAGTATAATCCAAGTAACGATATAGAAATTAACATGATTAAGAAATAAGAAGAGAACATTTAATTAAGCAATAAGACTTATAAAATATAATATTAATACAGTGGAAATTAGATTATACATTTAAGTTTTACAATAACTCAAGGTTTCGCCTTGGTGAACTTATATTAGAATCAGTACTTTCTGTATCATAATTTGTATTGGCCATTTCAATACTAGACCTTGCACGAATATTTGTATGAGGTTTAGTCATACAAGTATTGACAATTTTAATACAACAGGATGTACTGTTTCTTCGATTATTACAACAGAGACATTTATACAATTTATAAGAAAAATATACAAATACAGAGACAGATAATAGGGTAGTAATTATACTAAAATAATAGCTATACTTAATATGGTAAGGTTGATTTTCTATTTTAGTTAATTCGTCTTCATTTTGATTTAATTTATATGAAGCATATTGCAACGAATCAAGATTTACATGAGATAGTTTAATAGGAGTCAAATATGGTAATGTTTGATTTACAGTAGCTTTTGAACAACAATCATCTTCTATAATATTAAAATTTGGATTAGGAACATAGAATTTAGTTTCGAATTCTTGAGACGGAACAAACTGTAGTAGCTTATGATAAGCTTTACAATATTTAGGTAAGTCTAAGATACCTGTCCCAACAATATTATAGTCATTCATTTTACCATCACAAGTTATGGATATCTTAGATATATCTGATTGAACATATATCCATCTATTATTACTAAGTTTTTGCCATAAATCTATTTCACCTAATATAATCTTATAATTACAAGATTCTGGGATTCCCTTCACGTGTTCAGTTAAAATAGTCACAATATTGTAATATATAGTAATATAGTAATATTGTATATTTCCTAGTTTACACAAATAGTAATTATTATTTATCACTTTGCACTCACTTAAGTCTTGTAACGCGGAATATGTTAATCTATCTTGTGTCATAGCTAGATATTTTGCGGATGGATTTATTAATGCAAAAGTATTTGGATTTTGAATATCGTGTGGAGTTGGCAAAGCATATATGTGATATAAATTATAATCTACGAAAGTAACTAGAGGAATTCTAATGGCAAATATTAGTTTATTTTCGTTGATAAATGAAGATATTTCTGCGACATCTATTATTGTATGAATATTCTCAAGAGATAAATGTAAAGGCAAACTAGAAAGGATATCATTACTTTTTGAATTCAGTTCATTATACAACTGTATTGGACTTAGCACTGATGGATGAACTATATTCTGTTTCCCAAATAGAATAGCATCGATTAAATCTTCAAGGTTAAAATTAAGAATCATTAATGAACTTTCTAAGGCACTAAAAGTCATTGATAAGTGTGATATTATTTCTAACTTATTGGCATTAGTTGAAACAGTGTCTAAAATTTTGCCTAAATTTTGTATATTGCTATTGAGAATATTTTCGTTTTCGTTAAGTTTGGCAATAGTATTATTAAAAGATGAAATGGTAGAAGTTATTAAGTGAATATTTTCTTTCATAATTGAAGCTAGGTGTCTTTGATCGTCTTGAACCGCATTAATAGCATCAGTAAAAGCCTTAGCGTCATCTTCGTCTAAAGAACCAAATAGTTGTTTTAAGATTGGACCACCTATACCAATCCAGGCAGACCTTTTAACTTTGTGAGTAGTATTAGAATTAGTTAAATGGGATAAAGAGATGTAATTATTTTGAACATTGATAAAAAGACTTTCTAAAGGACTTAGGATATTCCAGCAATCAGTTTTGATTTTAGTAGATTGATGTGTATTACAGATTAGTTTACATTTTCCTAGAATTCTTTGTAATGTTTCTATATGAGGCTGTATATAAGATAGATCAGAATATGTAACTATCTTCCAATGGTTATTATAATATTTCAATGTACCTATCGGATCGTAGAAAAGACCTGGACTATTAACTATCGGTGTAGTCATGTTTGATCCTGCGAGGAGTCCTGGCGCGACGGCCCTGGAAGGGAATTATCATGGGCTAGTTTAATTTCATCAAAATGATGTCTAACATGTTTACGATTAATTAAAAGGGTAACGTTATTATTATTATGTACTTTAATAATTCTATATGGGCCTTTCCAAATGCTAGAAAGGGCTTTACGTAATCTATGATGTTGCTTTAAATATACCATATCTCCGACATTATAAGTAATATTTCTAGTATTTTTATCATAATAATTTTTGGAATTCTCTTTACTACGGCGGATATTCTCTCTGGCTATGTTTCTAGTATTTATAAGCTTTTGTTTCAAAGTTTTTATATAATCAGGGTATGTGACTGTTGGTTCGATATCATAGATAGAACTTGGCAGGTTTGGTTTACAGCCAAATAGTAATTCATGTGGTGTAAAGTTAGTAGAAGAATGAACAGATGAATTGTAGGATACAAGAGCAGTTGGGAGATATTTATGCCAATCATCTTGATTGTCATTCACGTAAGATTTCAAATATTCTTTCAATGTGGCGTGACTTCTTTCGAGAGCGCCATTAGTTTGGGGGTGATATGGAGTAGAAAAAAGATGTTTTATTTTGAAAAGAGAAGTTATTTGTTTGTATACTTCGGCAATAAAATTAACACCTTGGTCGGATAAAAGAGTTTTAGGAATACCGAAATGAGAAATAAATTTTATCAAACAGTCAGCTGTTTGTTCAGCTGTCGAATTAGTAATAGGGTAAGCCATGGAGTATTTTGTTAAATCATCCTGAAACGTTACGATGTATTTATATTTTTCCAGACCTGATTCTGGTAAAGGGCCAACAATATCAGTTGCTATTCTTTGGAGAGGTTCCTGGCATGTAGAAGTTATCTCCATCGGAGCTTTATTGCAAGCACGTAAAGCTTTATTTTGTTGGCACTGTGGACATTGTCTAACATATGATTCAATATCATTCTTCATACCTTTCCAGTAAAAAGAATCTTTGAGTTTATTATACAAACGTGTGGAACCAATATGTCCACCAATAGGAGAGTCATGATTATCTTTTAAAATCGTAGGAATTTCGTTAGGCTTAGGATACATGAGTTTATTGTGGTAGATATTAATTTTGATATGTGTGTTATGAAAAATAAAAGATATGATTTCGTAAATTATAATAAATTCTAGTTTGTCAAATGGATTGGAAAAGTCAGACATAGAAATTTCTTTTACATCAGGATGAAATATAATTAATTCATTTCGGAGGCAATTTAACACCTTAAATAATTCTCTATAAGTACAAGAATCATAGTGATGAATTTTAGTAAACATGTGGATGTATAATTTATTATTAATATTAGTGTACTTTAGTGAATATAGTTCTTTCTCGGAGTTTATAAAAGATTCTTTATCATCTAGGAGGTTAACAATTTCTTCACAGTAAGGATTAGATGAGTCTAGATCAATTGAAGTAGGATAAGCGATTGTAGAGCAGGATGTTTTTAACAGACTTTGGTTAAACTCACGGATTTCAGTACTAAATACCATTGGATTAGAACGAGATCGAAGAAAGTTGCCATATGTAATGTCGTTAGTAAGATCGATATCATTGACAGGACATATTATAGGAGGGCGAGATAGTGCATCAGCGTTAAGGTTAGTTTTGCCAGATTTATAAACAATTTCATAATCATATTCTTCTAACTTAAGTCTCCATCGAACTAATTTACTGCTAGGGTCTTTGCAATTAAATAACCAAACAAGAGGACGATGATCAGTCACAATTTTAAATTTGCGTCCATAAAGATAGGGTCGGAAGGTTTTCACACCAAATAAAATAGCTAAAAGTTCCTTTTCTGTAGTGCTATAATTGCCTTCGGCTCTATTGAGGGTTCGAGAGGCATATGCGATTGGAAGATCTTTGCCAATTTCTCCTTGTGAAAGTATTGCACCTAAAGCATAGTTAGAAGCGTCAGTAGTAAGGATAAATTCCTTAGAAAAATCAGGATATTGAAGAATAGGAGCACTAGTTAACATTGATTTAAGAGTATTAAAAGCATTTTCTTGATCTTGAGTCCAATTGAAAGAAGTATCTTTACGAAGTAGTGAAGTTAGGGGTTTAGTAATTTTTGAGAAATCTTTTATGAATTTTCGATAATATCCTATTAGCCCGAGAAATGATTTTATTTCCTTTGGATTTCTGGGTGTAGGGTACTTGGATACGGCCTTGACTTTATCAGGATTTGGAGAGACACCTTTATCAGTGATGATATGACCAAGATACGCAACTTCTCGTCGTAGGAATTCGCATTTATCTGGTTGTAATTTCAGATTGTGCTTTCTGAGAGCATCGAAGACTAATTTAAGTTTTTCTATATGTGAAGAGAGGCAGTGAGAGTATATAATTACGTCATCAAGGTAAATGAAGCAGTGGAGACCTTGAAGACCAGCGAGAACTGTATTCATAAGTCTTTGAAATGTGGCTGGCGCATTTTTTAAACCAAAAGGCATCCTAGTGTACTCAAAATGACCATTAGGAACAGAAAAAGCTGTTTTAGGGGCATCTTCTGGATCCATGCGAATTTGATGGAAACCTGACACCAGGTCCAATGTAGTAAAATACTTGCTATGACCTAACTGATCCAGGATGTCAGTGATATTAGGAATAGGATAAGCGTCTCCGACAGTAACGTCGTTTAATTTCCTATAATCTACGACTATACGCCATTTCTTTTGACCAGAAGCGTCTTGTTTTTTAGGAACTACCCAAATGGGAGAAGACCAGGGGGAATTTGAAGGTTTGATTATATTTTGATCGAGCATCTTTTGTATCTGTTTATTAACTTCTTCTTTATGACATTCAGGATATCTATAAGTTTTGACGTGAATCGGTTGTGAGTTAGTAGTTTTAATTTTGTGTTCCAAGGCACTAGTAGAAGTAAGAGTGTCTCCTTCTAAATAAAACAGATCGGAATATGCAGAGCACAAATCAAATAAGGCTTTTGATTCTTCAGAATTAAGATGTGAAGTTCGTATTTGTTTCTTAACTTCATAGGATCTATTTGATATAGTATTTTGATTGAATGAATTAGAAAGATTTAGAGTGTTAATATTATGCAGATAATCATCTAATAAGTCACAAGGGTTTAGTACTACGCAAAGAGATTTTATTTTGACATCTTCAGTATTAGTGTTAAGAACTGATACAGTGACATGATTGTTTTGTTTAAGTGTAACGAGACAACTAGATAAAAACACACCTTTTTGAATTTCAGACTTATCGATATATCCAGTAGTTACTTCGGGATTTAGAACATAGCATTCTACGATCATTTCCGAACGTGCAGGAATAGTATATTCTGGTTTGGAAAAATGAATTTGTAAAACATGATCGTTTATGTTTAAAGTCTTATTCCTATAATCTATTTTTGAATCATGAGATTTGAGATAATCGTTACCTATAATGCCATCAAATTCTACGTCGACACAATCTGGTATTAAATGAAATTTGCCGAAAATAACGTCATTATTTGGAAATATAAAATCTAATTGAAAGTGACCAAGACTTTTTAAGTATTCCGTATTTTTGTCGATTCCTTTAAACTGAACAATTTCTGAAACTAATTTTGGTTGAATTTGCATCGAGGATTGTTTTATTAGTGATACACCTGCACCGGAATCAACTAAAAGAACTAGTAATTTATCAGAGTATTTAGATTTAATATACACATGAGGCAAATGTATTTTATTGTTATAATTAATTTCAAATAAATTAGAATACGAATCAGAAACGTTATTTAAATTGTTATTATTTGATGGGCAATTGTTATTTTCATTGTATGACATGGTAGGTAACATAGATTTATTGTACTTAGGAGATTTAGTAGAAGTATTTGAAATAGTAGATTTGGTAGACTTATTAGACATAGGAGTAGAGTATTGATTGGATTTGGTAGATTTAATATTAGATTCAGTGGATTTATTAGATTTAGTAGACATTGTATTCGATTTAGAGGATTTTGTAGACTTGGCATTAGATTCAGTGGATTTAGTATTCGATTCAGTGGATATAGTAGATTTAGTATTAGATTCATTGGATTTAGTATTAGATTCAGAGGATTTAGTATTAGATTCAGTGGATTTAGTATTAGATTCAGTGGATTTAGTATTAGATTCAGTGGATTTAGTATTGAGAAATTGTCTCGATAAGACATCAAAAGCGTCGGTTTGAGTTGAAGATTCCGTACGACGCGTAACCGGAACCTTATTTAGTTTAAATGTTCATCTGGATCAGAGTTCGGATTATCAAATTTATTATCAAAATCGCTTATTGGTGTGAGATTATGTACTTGTTTTTTAAAATGACTAGTAGAGTTATTACTTTGACGCGAGTTGTTAAACTGACGTTTACGACATTGAGATATATCATGACCAATATTTTTACAATATCTACAGAAGGTATTATTTTGCGAGTTTGAAGATATAGAAGGTTGAGCCGTATTTGGGATTTCATTCTGAAAATTGTTAATGTGACGTTGGCGATTTAAAAAACATGTTTTTTCTGAATGACCTATCTTTCCACAAATTTTACACTTTGGTCTATGTTCAGACGATCTAGTAGATTGAATATAATTTTGTAATTTTTCTTCTTGAATAGCGAGATTAATAGCTTCCTGTAAGGAGGTAGGATTACGACACCTTACTATATTTGATATGTGGCTAGGTAAGCCCAGTAAAAAGGTATGTAGCGCCAAGTCTTCCGTACTGGCGATTCTACCTCTTAATTCACCAGGGTCCCTAGTGGAATGTGTAATGTCCGTCTGTAAACGAGTGAGGTATGTTTCTATTCGTAAACTATACTGTGTGACAGACTCGTTTGACTTTTGTTTGCAACTCTGTAAGTCTAGGAGTAAGTGATCCCTATGTTTGGTTTCACCAAATGTGGATTTTAAAAACTGTTTCAGCTCAGACCACGTTTCAAAAATTTTAAGAGAGCAGGCGGACTCGGCCTTGCCTTCTAGTTGGGAAATAATGTATTTGAATAAAATGCTCTGTTGCGATGCAGTAGCTAGGGTTAAAGCATTTTCGCAATTCCTAATAAATGGTGATAATTTATTCCTATCGCCATCGAATGGCTTAATAAATTTTGTAAGGATAGAAAAATTTAACTCCTCTACGCCTACAGTCTGTAAACTTGAACACGACTGAACGCTTTTCTTTTCAAGTTTACTACTTTCGTTAACCATTTTAAAGAATGAATTTAATTAATTACGCGAATCGGAGAAGGAAATTAAGAGTATAATATAAGTATATTATTAAGAATCCACACGCAAAATAATGCAAATGACAAAAAAATAAATCAACATAAATCGAATAAACAACACTCACAGTATTATTAGTAGATACAGCGATGTCATGGAAACAGCGGCAGGTCGGTGACGTCGGTGTCGGGTGACGGTGCGGCGATGCGGCGGAAGCGATGGAATGTGCAGCGTTTGCAGTTGGTACGGGTCAACGCTCAAACCAAGTGTCGCGATGTATTTTTTTGTAGAAAATTGGTTATTCGTGTAGCCAATAACTCGGTGCTGGGCAGAAAACCCTCACGCACAATGGAGCGATGCTGACACGTTGTATGCGATGACTAGGGTTGACGGCGGCCTCTTACAGCGTCAGGAAGACAGGCAGGGACAGCAGGTGGCCAACTTACTAGTTCAGGATCGCGAGTCTGGACCAATTTCTGTGTGGAGCTGGTCGTCGTCAGGAGTAGGCGACCCGAGGGACTTCAGAAATCCCTTTTCTTCTGACACCAAATGTTAGATAGTCCTTTTCAGCACTTATAAAAAAAAACACAGCACTGAAATTTCACGACTATTTATTTACTGAAAGTTTTTACACACACAGAATTTCTACTTAAACTTAAAACTTATACGCGACTTGGATTATACGGCGCGGATAGCCCTAGCGAAGGGCAGAGTAGACCCGGAGTGTATCCTTAGCTTTCACTGATAGCCAGCCGGCAGGCAAGAACCAGGTCCGTAGCTGGGGAGCAGTTTAGCTAGAGAATAACCAACTGAACTGATTTAGTAAAGTCTTACGTATTTATAGCATAATTATTGCTGATTTATAATATCATATTTAGGTAAACCAGCAATAATTGCAAGTCAGCATTTTACTCTAACAATTAGTGATGTGACAGTGAAAATAGGGATGTAACAGTACGTCAATGAACCCAACACTTGTGAGGAGTTAAAACAAAGAATAATTGACGCTTTTAGTGAAATCCGACAACAAAGAGATGTACTTAAAAGTTTAAAAATGAACTTATTAAAGCGTGCTCGTGTTTGCATTGAAAATGACGGTGGACATTTCGAGCAACAATTAAAGTATCTGTAGTGGTAAGTATCTAATACCTAAATCTATACAAATAAATAAAATTGGAGTGTCTGTTTGTAATATTAAAATAACCGCTTATTACTAAATGCATATTATTATGTATGTATACACGGTACATATGTCAATTTATTGTTTTTTACAATTTTTGTCTGTCTGCTGTCTGTTTGTTCCGGATAATCTCTAGAACGGCTAGGCCGATTTCGAAAGGAATTTCACTGGCAGATAGCTGATGATATAAGGAGTAACTTAGGCTACTTTTTTTTAGACTAGCATCGCCCCGCAGCGTCACCCGCGGGTACAACAACAAACACGCAGGTAACACCGCGGGGCTCAACTAGTTATTAATATTTAAGGTAAATACCCAAATTAAATTCTGAAGTATCCACTAGTTGATGCAGTACTTACATTTAAAACTAATTAGTAAATCAGTATCACATTAATTGCATGAATGGATTCGTAAAATCTAATTTAATGATTGATCGAGAAACCATTTTAAAAGCATGTAGCTATGTTTTTACTCGTTCATCTAACATAGTGTTTACTGTCGTAGTAACGTACAGGTTTAATTCTAATAATTAAACCTGTACGTTACTAATGTATTTTGCTGTAAAATTTATTTATTCGCGATAAAATTAAAAAGGTTACGTAAACTTGTTTGAAGCGCATTTTCACTACCTACTCAATCAAATGGAGTTGTGTAGGTATGATCTAGAAGCCCATGTAATAATATCCGATCGCTGGCGCTCGGCGACCGTTTGTGTATGCATCGGCAAAGAGAGAAAGAGAGAGAGAGACATTCAAACGTAAAATATTATTCATTGATTAAAATACGTGTCATACGTGTGCGTAAATTAATAGGTGTCCCTAAATTATGGACGGATTTTCACATTTTTAAAACCATAATAACTCAGTTATTTTTGTTTTTTGGGTATTTGTTCTATGGTGTTTTATGTTAGTATATAAGTTCTGTATCTGCCCCTAGTTTTTCTCTGGTAATTAAAAACTAACCGTGTATAATGAAAATAAAAAATAGTAGTAAAATTCTAATTACTTACACTTCTTTAACAAATGTAGCATCAGGTTGTGCATAATTACCACCCTCGTTTCTACCCATAGTGGCACCGGGATGGAAAAAGTTTATTCTAAGATAAGTGTAATCACCCTCCACTGACTGGGAGATGTTCTTAATGGTCGATATATGGAATGGGACTGGCACACCGAATATCGGTAGAATAACTGTTTCATATTTACGATCTGGAAAAAATATCGTTATTGTTAATTATTTGAGTCATTAACAACAATCAATCTTTGTTACTTGGACAAAAATCTACAGATATAGCGATGGATAGGTTTCTGTTATTAATGACTTTATGACATGGTTACTTTTTAGGTATTTAACAAAATTGTAAAGTGTTGTGTTGACACGTTTTCTTACATGTTAAAATTGGTTTTAATCTATATAAACTTTCTGTATTAATTAGGCGTTAAACATAATATCACTTGTTGCTAATGTGTGCATGCTGTGGTCTGCTTTAATTAAGGGAGTAACACCAAGAGATTACTGTTTTTTTTTTTTCATTTTGTGTTTTAGGTGTGTATGTGCCTTTGTTGGAGATCCTTTATTAACTTTATAAATAAAAAAATGATAAGTGAATTTCGAATAATTGATGGTTAACTTTATGAAATAAATACATCGAACACTAAACTGCTTACCGACATATAATTTGAGTTCTTTGACCTCGTTTTCCCTCGGCATTTGACTCACATTCTTATACGAAACTGTGCTTTTCCTTAACTTTTCACCTTCTTTGCCACTTGATTGCTTGGCTAAACGTTCTTTTGCCTTTTCATTGAGCGTTATGGCCAATTCTCGTTGATGTTCTTTACGTTTCTCTTCAGAAGAATGTTCCGTACGAAGTTTTGATTCAATAACTGCTGTTCTTTTACCCCTTCCTGCAAGAATATTACTCATAAAAAGAAATACTTTTTTGACTAAAAAATGAAAATGTCATTCAATAAGATATATTTACTTTTAAAGCCAGGGTGCAATGATTTAAGAATTAACCAAAATGCATATTAGTTATAAAATAATATTTTGTCTTAATAATTATGTTGACACTCACCTCCATTCTCTACAACATTCCGATAGCATGTAAGAAAACAATATTAGTTAAGTATAAGATATTTCTGTTCATCTTATTGTTGTTAGTGAGTTCAAATCTTTAACTGAAACCTTGTACAAATATTATACATGTCGATATTAAATGTACACTTATAATCTGCAATCTCAATTATTCTAGTCGTCACACAATATACACAAGTAAAAAAAAAACAGCACACTCATCTCTGGGGAATCAAAAGATATTATTTCGGCAACAAGCCCCAAGATTAACTTTTTAATTATCACCATTAACACAAATGGAAGCCTATTCCAAAAAAATTAAACCAAAAGTAACAATCAAAACACCCACCCACCCCCAATTTGACATATTTTCAATTTCACAAAACCTTCGAAGTTCATTACAAACTTATCCACTTACCAAGTATTTCAGTCTTGTTTTCTTTTTCCTCTTCTTCTTCTTCATCATCATCCTTCAAGAAAATACCAACATTCTTTATCTTTTTCTTAGATTGTGTGAGTAGCGACGCCGGCTGTTCGTCGTTTACTAATACTGTATCACCGATGAATAGAGCGTAAGTCTAAAAGAGCAAAATATTCGAGAACACATTAACAAGAAATAAGAGAAAATATTTCCTTAAAAAAATTAAGTCCCACTCATTAAATACAATTCTATTCGACTGCTTGATCTATTTTCAATTAGTGAAGTTTTTTTTTAGTTACTTATTGCCTTCTGATTGGTCGAATATAAATATAAATCAATAAGACAAGTAACTAAAAAGTTTTAATGACATAAAGTAATGCGGGCCGTGAGTGAATTCGCTGCCAGAGGCGCTAGTGTAGACTTAGGTCTGAAATGTCAAATTAGATTGTTTTTGGAGAGTTTATTTTACAATGAAAAGTAACTCTTTATTGTGTTTGTGCATATTTTTCCATATGCGACATTGAAATTTATAAATTACGGCTCAATAAATGTGTTTTAAAGCAGAGCTGAGAAAAAGAGGTGCAAAATGAAGCAGTCAAACTTAGACAGCTAGGACCTCATGCTACAGTGGCGCCCACTGGCGAGCACAAAAACGGTGGCCTTTATTCTGTTTAATGCATCAGGCAATGACAAATTTACAAAAAATAAACATTTCAAACAACTAACAAGTCATAGTATTATTACTAAATATATAGTTTTAGTTTATATAACTACAAAATATCAAACTAAAATTTCAATATCTATAATTAGTTACTATTTATCAGAATCAACTATTGATACCAACCTTGCCTTCCTTTTCTGTGGCTGCACTATTCGTCAAATTGGCCAATCCAATATTAATATTGAACACCATTCCTTTCTTAGCTACAGCAGATGTCTTAGGACCTATTACTATGGAACTTTCACGAAACTCTATGCCCATAGCAAATCTGAAATTAACACACATTACGTTGTGTTATAAAATTACGAGATCTATTTATTGCATATTTCCATTCTTGTACAGTTTAATAGTAATTATCAATTACTATTAAACTAAAAAAAAAAAACGACTCGCACAAGTGAGGTCATGATTTAAGTGGATTATATATGGGTACAACCCTTCTACCAAGGGCTCCAGTTCCAACAATCAAGAGAATATATTTTAAAGGTAAAGTAATTTAATAAATCCTCACTGAGGCTTATCATCAATAACGGAATGAAAAACGGTTTATATTTGGAGAAAATAAAAACTCATTTTTTTATTACCTTTTTAAGTACTATATAATATGAAATTACTTCGTTTTATATACATTTTTATTAATATAATATGAAGAGAAAATTAAAACACTTACCCAAATGATTTGGTAAGGTTATCTACCAAGTTTGACTTTTCTTTTTTAGCCAACTCCAATCCAGCTTCATACACTACCGACAACTTCGCACCAGAGACCAATTTTTTCATAACTTCTTCTTCTATATTCAGTAAAAAGTTGTAATTGCTTTGAATTTCATCTGTAGGATTAACAAGGAGTGTGCGTACTATGTTTGAGCAGTATGATTTGTACCGTGCACCCAGTGAACAGACAATAGCACCAAAATGCAAGTGGTTTTTATCAGATACAGCACTAAATTTGAGACTGTAGTTGCCTCCCGATTGTATTATAGGCGGGTAGCACATGTCTACTTGGCTTGTGTCAACCCCTGTTACATATTTCTTATCTGATATTGCAGCTTCTACACCCTCAGCCAGCTTTGAGTGTTTAACTTTCTGCAATAAATATAACAAAATTATTCTATTAACTGAATAATGGTACTAGCGGATGATTTAAATATTTACAGTTGGAAGAAAACAGAAAAATATAATATAATATTTGCTCACTATGATTAATCTATGGACTTATTATTAGAACAACCACAGTTGTAACATTAAATTTTAAGAAAATGGTAAATCTCAAAATTCATAATATGCACCAATGGTAACAAGTGAAAAAAGAAAATATATACTAGCTTTCGCACTGCCCGAGTGTATGTCAGTTATCGCGGTAAATAGTAGCCATCCTTTCTCAGGCACTACACTATATGTGTACCTAATTGAAATCGGTTCAGTAGTTTAGTCATAAAAGTAGGCCAGACAGATAAAGTTAATATCGAATTTATAATATTAGTAAGGAAATAATGATTAAATATACAGAACTAAATTTTAATATCTAGAAAATAAAAATGTGGTATTCAGCTTTCGATACTGAACACATGTATGTAATTAAAACAAAAAAAATTACATGCTAATATTATCCCGAAAACTATCATATTTTTGTGCATAACGCATGATTCGACATGATATAGTTCACAACGTAATAATAAAATATCAATGCCCTCGAGTTGAACGGCGTGTGACGCCACAGAATACCTACTGTGCCGCGCTTGCGACGCCCGCCCCGTAGCACGCAATTTTATTCATTGATCATTTAAATATGTGTGCGTAAAATAATAGGTGTGCGTAAAAAAAAAAAAAAAAAAAAAAAAGACAAACTAGGAAACGTATTCATATCAAACTGATTAACGAAGCGCATAAAGGGGCTGCGGTTTCCCATGAAATCAATGAGTGGGCGACATTGGCGAAACGGGACTTGCCTGACTCGGTCGAAGAAAGTTGGTCTGATTTAAAGTCTAGGATTCATAAAGTTAACAATGAAATTCTGCAGTCAAAAGGTTGGGCACCCAAACAACCATGGATGAATGCAAGGATCTGCGAACTGATGGAACAGCAAAGATTGTCTAAAGCTGACAAAGAAAGCTACAATGTCATAGATAAGAGACTCCGCCGCGAAGTTCGTCATGCTCGTAATACCTGGTATCGGAAGAAATGTGAAAATCTTGAAGAACTCCAAAGGAAACATGATGCGTTCAATATTCACAAAGAGATCAAGGCAATGGTTGGCCACAAAAACCCTGTGCACCAACTTTGGGATAGCAACAATCATCCAGTGCTTGACTTGACTCAGAAAAAGAACCTATGGGAACAATACATCTCTGCAATGTTTTCAGACGACACAAGAAATGCTACCCCACCTCTTTGCGATACAGATGGATATCCTATCTTAGAAGATGAGGTCAGCAGAGCACTGAAAAAGGCTAAAACTGGCAAAGCGGCAGGCCCGGATGATGTTCACATAGAGGTACTAAAATTAATAGAACAAGACAATTTATGTTCGTTAACAAGACTTATGAACCTTGTGTACGACACTGGCGTATTTCCTGGGGACTGGCTCAAATCAGTGTTTGTCACACTGCCTAAAAAACCTAATGCCAAAAGATGTGAGGAATACCGAACAATTAGTCTCATGAGTCAAGTGCTCAAGTTGTTCCTTACTATCATACACGAACGCATACGAGTAAAATGTGACGAGCATCTGAGTGATAGTCAATTTGGATTTCGGGCCGGAGTAGGCACACGAGAAGCGCTATTTGCTATACAGGTTCTGGTACAGAAATGTAAAGATATGCAACAAGACGTTTACCTATGTTTCATCGATTACGAGAAGGCGTTCGATCGAATTCTTCACGAACGTTTAACTTGCATCCTAAGTGATATCGGACTCGACGGTAAAGATATAAGAGCTATTCAGAATCTGTACTGGAACCAACGTGCGAGTGTTCGTGTCGAGGGCGAAGAAACCAACGACGTGGTCATCAAAAGAGGAGTTAGACAAGGCTGTATTCTGTCCCCCACACTCTTCAACTTGTATTCGGAGGCTATAATATCTGAAGCTTTGACAGACCTGGACTGCGGTATCAAGGTTAATGGGCGTGTCATTAATAACCTAAGATATGCTGATGATACGGTTCTAATGGCGTCTTCGTAGTCGGATCTTCAGATAATATTAGATCGTTTGAACGAGTGCAGCTTAAAAGCGGGACTAAGAATGAACGCACAAAAGACAAAAGTTATGGTCATCTCGGGGGGAAGTAATTTGAGTCCAGATATCAGTGTGTCTGGAGTGAGGCTTGACGTAGTGCGCAAGTACAAATATTTAGGCACATGGCTAACTGACGACTGGGAAAGCGATATGGAAATAAAAACACGCATAGAGATCTCCCGGAATGCGTTTAACAAAATGAGATCAATACTTTCCAGTCGCAACCTCAGTATTCCCCTGCGCACTCGTCTACTGCAATGCTACATTTGGCCCATAGCCCTTTATGGTTGCGAAGCTTGGACTATTAAAGAAGACCTTCGTAAACGTATTGAGGCTTTTGAAATGTGGACTTACCGACGCATGCTCTCGATCAGCTGGACTCAGAAAATCTCCAATGTTGAGGTTCTAACACGTGTCGGTCAAACCCGCAAGTTGATGAAGACCATCAAAACAAGAAAAGTTGCCTACCTCGGTCATGTCTTCAGACACGAGAGATACAATTTACTGCAACTCATTATGATGGGCAAAATTGCGGGGAAACGTCGAGTAGGCCGTAGAAAAAAATCGTGGCTTCGAAACATCCGCGAGTGGACCGGAGTCAAGAGCGCCGCGGAACTCTTTCACCTCGCCAGGGACAAAGCGAGGTTTTCAGGGCTGATGTCCAATCTTCAGTAATTGGAGAGGAACAACAAGAAGAAGAATAAATTATGGACGTATTTTCACATTTTTAAAACTTTAATAACTTTATTTTTTTTACATTTTTAAAACTTTAATAACATTATTTTTTTATGTGTTGGGTCTTTGTTCTATGGTGTTTTACGTAAGTATTTACGTTTTGTATCTACCCCTAGTTTTTTTATGGTAATGAAAAACTAACCCGTGTATATTACAGGCAGCATCATATATAATTCAAATTCAAAAGTCACCAGATTTGTATAAACTTCTAACGGTGCTTGTGAAACATCATTTTTTTTCTTACCTATATAAAAAGAAACCCACCTTATCAGAATCAATGATTTCCATAATCTGGTCCTTCAAATATTTTGTAAACACATCAACTGTCACCAAACAAGCTTTTTTTACAGTAATAATCTCAGAATCTTCTTTCGGTGCCATCAATAAAGCAATAGCTGAACTTATATCTACATTTTCAAATTTTTCTGATTTCATAATACCCTTCCAACTCTCACAGAATTCACCAGGATAATTATCTTTAGCAAAAACACCAAGGGATTTGCCAGATTTAGATTTTTTTATCTCTTGTACTAACTTACTGAAGTTTTCCTTATCTTTATCATTCTGAAAACAAAAAAAAAAAACAACTCAATTAAATTATTCCATGTTAATTGAACCAATCGCTAGCAAAAGACATCAAGATAAGTATTGGTGGTCTTTTAAAAACAAGTCTTATACAACATTAATTAGTACATATGCGATAATGGTGCTGATTCTGATTCATGAATACACTAAATTTCACTTAAATTTGTTATTGAATTATATAATTTAATGTCATTTGTTAACAGTCCATTTTTCAATTTTCAATTTAGCAAATAATTTTGGAAATAAAGGTTGGGAAGATGTCTGTATTGATGTTTACCATTATGTGATTGTTACATTTACATATTTTGTGAGTCATCTTTGTTACGATTTTTTTATATATATATATATATATATATTCAAGCCTACCAAAGGGACTCTTCTCTGCCTGATGGAAAGCATGAGTAGAATGCAGGAGTAGGCGTTGTGAGGGTAGGCAATGTAGCATAGTTACATGGCTGCTGGTTAGATAATTCTGCATCATTCTCCTGGCCTTCTGTCTCACACTCACCAACGAAATACGACAGCAAGAATGCTCACATTATAAGGATGGTCTTCTGTGTGAGGATAGTAGTAGGTAGGTAGAAGGTAGATTTAGGAGTTTACATGGCGCACTTACATTAACATAACAACAAGATATCTGTTAATTAGTTTTGGTGTTTTCAAAAGGACAATAACTAAGAGAGTACTTACTCTGTCTCTAATAAGTAATTTAACTGGAGGTAGTTCAGATTCTTCCTTGCCATTCTCAATTTGTCTGAGAAACTCAATCTTCTTTTTGCTTGCAAGGAAACACATGCTATGTTCTGTGAGCACTGTTATAGTATCTGGTAGTTCATATCCAAACAGCCATGTCTGAAGTAAACAAAGAAAACCATAAATGTTAAGATTTTCACTACATCTAAGTAGAACTACAAGAATTGTACTCTGAAGTTACATTACTACAACAATTATTAATAATTTGAGTGTTCGTTATTGCTAATTTAAAAAACTATGAACCAATATAGATCATGAACTATGGTAATTCAATGAAATGAAATGTAAAAAAATTACTAATTAGAATCTAATTTTGCCTTGTATGTGTGCATGTTGGGATAATAGTTGCTTTTGAACACCTGGGTTTATGAAAACCAGTTAGAGTTTTTTAACAAAATAGGTACTATATTTCAAAGTGGTTTTGATATTCCACAAATAAATCATTATCATCAACAGCTTTAAACAGTCCACTGCTATACATGAGCTTTTTAGGAGGCAGATTATGGCATTGTTTTACAGTAGTTAATTGCATTAGTATGTTTCAATTTACGGAATCAGAAGATTTGGCAATTTTGAAATTTACTTTACAATTATTTCATAAAATTGTGCAACAAAGAAATAAACCAGTCTTCATTTGAATATTGAATTAAACATTGTATTAATCACACCAAGACCTAACAAAAATAAATTATATTTAGTTAAGTGCAAAGAAAAATTATTAAAGATTTCAGTTCCAATTATAGCTTCTTGAATTGGTCAAGACATTAATTTGAAATAGGAATTTCTAAATGGTCAGATAGTTGTAAGTCAGCAGCATAACAGCCTTTTCAGAAACATGCAATAAAATTATTTCAAATTTGTTGTTTAAACAAATGCCATAGGACATTTAAAACACATTTTGTTAAGTTTCTATGACAATCGTCCAGTTCTCTAAACATACTTTATGCCACAAAAATCAAATAACAGATTTAACTTTCCAGTTATCTTGATACACAAACGATTATCGATGTTGAACCTTTGTAATAAACTTTGATGATTCAGTCATTCCGAAAATTTTCAACAAAAAGAATGTTTTCAATATCGTTATAATGAACAAATAACCACATGGAGAATGAAATAAACTCGCGCAAACCTGTAGCGCTGTTGATTTGCTGTAAAGTGTATCTTCATCAACTCCAACGCACGAAACCAGGCAATCAACCTTCGCCAAGGCATCATCTCCTTTTGAATCCACTGCAGCACCCTATTGGAAAAGAAATTATATCAAAACTACAAGTTATATACCTTATAACATAACAAGAAAAGTAACCGACCTTCCATGCTGAGTACAGCTTCTTCATACGTCGATAAAATGTATCTTTGTCAAGTGATATATTGGACATTGTGAAAAATAATAATACAACTTAGTTAAATAGAATTTCCTACGTAATTACGCAGCAACTAACTCAAATTATTCGTTACTCCAAGACATTACATCGCGTTTTGACAGCAAACACAAATGGCGGGCGTCGGTGCCGCCAGTGTAGTTGAGTATTGCAAGTAGAAAAAAAATCAATCAATCTATGGTGCCAATTCTTACTGTTCCTTTTACCACCTTAGATAAAATATTTATAGAAATAGAAATAGCTTTGAACAGTTTTAAGGAATGTTTTTAGGAATTGCATTTTCTTCCTGGAAATAACTAACTTAAAGTAAGAAGAGAAGATTTATTTAAGAGTACCAGGACCAATTGAATATTGTTCGCAGAGGAAGATAAATAAACACAAGACATAAAAGGAGATCAGTTTTCATAAAAACTAATAAAAAGTGGCTAAACTGGTAATATTACTACGGTTTAGGGTTGGTTGGAAGTACAGTGCTATATAATTTGATGTGCTGTATTAAAATAGTCAAACAAGTAGTACATACACTGGTAGACATACACAAAGAGTATGTAACACTACAATATAATAAACAAAATCATTCAAATTGAAATAAATAAATAAATTAAAATTCCTTACGACGGAAAGACTCGGATCATAGCCATGAAATAAAAAAAAAACAGTTTAGTCAAACTTGAAAGTTGAAACTTCAAATTCAACTTGAATTTGAAGTTTGATTTGAAATTTTGAACTATTTTGTTAATAATCAAAAGTTTCAAAATATCAAAAGAAGAGAAGAGAAGTGTTTTTCTATATAAAATAATAACAAGTATTTAAGTCAGTAATGAATTGAAAAGCCAATTTGGAGAACCTAAAATGCAAAAATTGAAATCACAAGGCATTCGCCACTTGTCTGATGGTGTACTTAAAATACTAACTCAAAATCGTATAACTACAATATTGGATTTTCTTGAAGAAGATATTTCCAAACTTTCGTCGTTAACCAGATTAAATTTACCAGAAATACTAGCTGCTCGAAATGATATATTTGAAAAATATTCTGCACCTCTAGTCAATGGCACAACTTTGTTAACAAAAGTTCATAGAACTGAAAAAAAAATATCCACAGGCATAAAAAGGTATTCCAGCTAAACCTATTAGAAAGCATATATTATGTGCAATACAGTTTAACCAAAATGTCTAATAGGAAGCATCATATTAAATTACTTTAAGATCATAGTTCCATGTAGATATGTGGTATGCTTAAAAATATTTACAAATTGTGACATGGTACCATGAGCATCTCTGTGATTAAGCAGTTGGTCCCAGTTGTAATCATAGGATAACAGTTGTGAAGCTCAGTTGGAGGCCTTTGGTTGTCTTAAAAACATAAAACGATAAGATTACATAGTTACAACAATGTCTTGCCAATCCCCAACCTGCACTTGGCCAATATGGGGACATATGGTCGTAATCCTCTCCTAAAGGGAGACCTGAGCTCAGCAGCAGGACAGAGTTGTAGATGATGATGATCATTACCATTTTTACTATAAAGGCATGCAGGGCCAAACTCTTGTGTGGACTTCTAAGGACTATGTAGGGGACATAGTCCTAAGAAGTTCTTGTACTTACAGAAGAAGTAGCTAACTAAAGTATCATTATCATATGGCACATGTATTGTTCCAGTTTAGATGCTGCTACATGTGGGGGCATTCCTGTAGGCTATATTACAGAACTATGTGGACTTGCAGAATCGGGAAAAACTCAGTTATCATTCCAGATAGCAATTAACTGTGTTAAAAATACAGAGTGTACTGTACTATATGTTGATACCAAAGGAGACTTTTCAGCAATTAGAGTTCAACAAATACTAGGATCACAGAATTGTTCTCATAAGGTTTTAATACTTTGGTCTACTTCTATTTAAACTATATAAATAATATTATAGCAGGAGACATACTGATACTTATTTTATAAGTTTTTGCATTAAGGAAATACATGTAACTGTTTTTTTTTCTGGTAGAACTAGTAATTCTTAGGGTAAACATGTTCTTGAGTGGATCTCGTCAAACATTAGTGTAGAACGTTCACATGCCAGATGGTGTGACGACCAGTGATTATACACGCAAGGCGGCTGGAAGGAGCGGGATGCGAGTAACCGAGGCTCAAACTAAGTGGTGTGCAATCGGAGAGGAATCTGGACCACTATAGGTTGATGTTGATAAACTGAATTCTTATAAAGATTTTTTAATGTGTCACAATATCAGTCATAGTTTTCTTCTAAGGCGGGTTGGTGTTTCGCCTTTTACTGAACCATACATCAACCAAGTTCGTCTTCCTATGGAAGGTATGTTGCGGAAAGCATTGCCTGCTTAATAAAAAAACATAAATAAATAATGAATGGTGGGATCTGGGAAAACTTTACAAAAGCCTGCTCTGTGATTGAGATGAGTGTCTCTCATAATATTGTTATAATTACAGGAAATGGCTAGGATAATGTGCCAAATAAAAGTAGTTCAAATATGGACAATAGATGACTTAGTTGAACTATTCAGAAGTATAAAGAATAAAACATTTGTGATCGAAAATTTAGCTTTAGTTATTGTAGATTCTTTACCATGTCTAATGTTTCAATATCTCGGTGATGAAAATAAAATGGGTGAGCTTTTAACATTTCAAACCAAATATTTACACAATTGTATGGAATTATTTCTAAAATGTTTTTTATTTACAGGATTATCTCTTTTAAATACACTTGTTAACTACAGTAGATATGTTGGGAATGAATTTAATATAGGAATAGTATACATAAATATACAAACAAGGTGGATAGACTCTGATATTTGTGAAGATGAAGGTAAGATAGCCGCCTCTTTACAAGAGCAACGTGACATCTCATAAAAACGTTTTTTTTTATTATTTGATATTCAAAACCGCGATGTCGAATTTTATTTCTTACAAAAACGCGGCATTTTAAAAGTGAATGTTCGAGGAGCTATGAGTGAAAGAGACGACATGACCGTAGCAAATGGCGTTATCACGTTGTCTCTTTCGGTGTGGCGCACGACTTCGACAACGCGACGCGTTAGTTTGCCCCGCACGCGCAACGAGTGAAGTGCTCCTGTTTCTCACAAAAAACGTGGCATCACGAGTATACCACGTTTTTAGTGCAAAGGTATGTTTCTTGTTGTTATTTACTTTAACTTGAATAATGTGATATTAGTCATTTATCTCGTTTTTTTTGTAAAACTCGTGAGTATTGAGAGTGAGATAATGAATATTGTCACATTATTGATGAAAAAGTTACAAGTTTTCTTTGTGATATCTTTGATTGTAACCCTGTTGTTGATGAATCGTTTTCAAATACTATGGGTTATTTTATTTTACATCATTATTTTTGAAAACCTTTATGTTTGGGTTTATATTATGCTAAAATGTTACATTATACATGCTAAAATAAAGTAACTTTTACGAACTTGTTTTTCAGATGGCATCACGATCTAGGAGGTTAGTTCAATTAGCTACAGGTGTTAAAAATAATTTAAGTGTACAACTAAGTGATTCAAACTCTCAAATAGATATTTTAACACAAAACGAGAATGAAAATGCCAAAAGCTCGACCAATACATTGCAGACATCAACAGAAGGTATTTTTTTACTTGTACAGATATATTTTTTTCTAGTTATGTTCCAATAATTTCATTATTTCAATCCTCTTTGTAGAGAAAGACATCGCAGTAGATTCCATGCGACCTCGTAGTAATTCGACTAGTAGCAGCGGTTCCTCTAGTTCTAGTAGTTCTTCGAGTTCTAGCTGTTCTTCAAGCAGTGGCCCATCTATGTATCAAGGTAAGTTAATTTAAATGCAGAGGGATATAAATTATATCCCACTATTCTCACAAAATTCGAGGGTAATTGATCAAACCAATACTACACCACTACACTTCAAGAAATTGATTGCATTTATAACGTTTCAGACAGCGATGACTCAGTAAAGGATCCTGATTATGAAGCCCAACCAACAAAACGTGCTGAGTATTCTTCTGATACTGACGTGAAACAAAATATCACTACCAACTATAATAACATTTCAGATGATCAATATTTGGTAACATCTAATATGGTTTCAATAAACATTGAAAACTACGAGGAACCACTTTCGTCTACAAACGAACATGCTATGGTATTCAACGATCTCGGTGTCATAGAGAACAGTGAATCTTCTGCGATTGAAAACGTAAGTAACGGAAATGCTGTAAGTCCAATAGTGTATAATTCTAGTCCAACTAAAACTGGTAAAAAAAGAAGACTAAATGAATCAAACTGGAAAGTCAATGTAGCTAAACGACTGAGAAATAGTGGGAAGCCTTATCAATCTACCAAATCAAAAAAAAAACATGCCAAGTCGTGAATTGAAACCTTTAAATTTACAGAGGAGCAGAGACAGACCATTTTAAATGACTATTGGAGCTTAGGTGCAATAGAAAAACAATGGACGTTTATTGCTAATAGCGTAGACATAGTCATCCCAAAACAACGTTACGTTAAAGTTGATTCGGATGGAAATATTGCAACTTTCAGAAACAACAATAACGCTTTCTTTTTGACTATTTCGGGTGAAAAAACAAGAGTTTGTAAATTGTTCTTCAAAAATACTTTGGGGATTAATAATCGACTCATAGCTACTGCTTTGAAAAAGAAAAATAGCAACACTAATATTTCTTCCATGAAAGATAACCGAGGTACTCATTCAAACCATTATGCAGTGGACGAAAGCATTAAAAATGGCATCAAATTGTTTATTGAGTCTATACCGAAGATTGAGTCACACTACATCCGGGCTAACTCAAAACGAAATTATATTGATGGTAGCAAAGCTGTCACAGATCTTCATAGAGATTATGTAGAAAAATGCAAATCCCAAAACGTCCCCTATGGAACGTACATTACATTTTATCGTATTTTCACACAAGATTTTAACATTTCGTTTTTCACTCCTAAAAAGGATTTATGCGATATATGCGAAGCTTATAAAAACATCACAGATGAAGAGAAAGAATCTAAGAAAGAAGATTATGAATTACATCTTAAGGAAAAGAATTTGTCTCGTATTGAAAAAGAAAAAGATAAGAACAACAAAAATATTTTAGTAGCGGTCTATGATCTTCAAGCAGTGTTCCAATGCCCCAAAGGAGACGTCTCAGTTTTTTACTACAAGTCCAAACTAAATGTACTTAATTTAACAATTTATAACTTACAAAACAATTCAGTTGAGAGTTATGTTTGGGATGAGTCTAACGCCAATAGAGGTGTCAACGAAATAGCTACCTGTGTTTACAAATACCTGGAGAAAATTTCCGCAACGGCTGAAGACCTCGATGTTGTCTTTTATTCTGACAATTGTGCCGGACAGCAAAAAAATAAGTTTATGATCTCAATGTACACTTACGCAGTCAGAACTCTGCCAAATCTCAAATCAATTACACACAAATACCTCGTTAAAGGACATACGCAGAACGAGGGCGATTCAGCTCACTCTCAAATAGAGAGAGAAGTTAAAAGGCAACTGAGATCAGGACCAATGTATACACCTGACGCATTTATCGGGGCTATAAAGGCGGCACGGAAAAAAAGCGAGCCATTTCATGTTAATGAAATGTGCTTCGATGATTTTTTTGATTGGAAAAGTATATGCACTCAAATGAATTTTGCAATAATGAAAGATGAAGACAATAATACTGTGAAACTGGCTGGACTGAAGATGATAAAAGTTCAAAGCTCTGATCCCGATGCCATATTTTTCAAAAAATCATATGCTGATGAATTATTCAAAAAAGCTATAGTGGTGAAAAAAAAGAGAAATCATAATAGCCAGAGCATTAATTTAGATTTGCAAAAGGCCTATCTTCAAAAACCTGGACTAGCAGAGAGAAAAAAAGCTGATCTCATGGATTTAGTCAATAAAAACCTCATTCCTAGATACCACAAGCCATTTTACGAATCGTTGTAATAAGACTGATTAAGTACAAAGATTTTTTGAATTGTATTTTTAGAAATATTTAATTGCTACATTTAAAATGATAGTGTTTTCATTAGTATTAAGAGAATTTGTGATTCTATGTTTATGAAGGGTGATAGCTATGTTCCTATTTTGAATTTCGAGGTACTATAAAACTGGGTGCCATAATTGTGTTAGAAGATGTTAATTACTATTAGATGACTTTAAGTACAGTTAACTTTTTGATTTTTTTATTTTTATTTTGTTTTATATTTTGTTTTGTTTTACTTTTTAGTTACCTTATAATTTTAATTAAAGCGAGTACTTAGTACTATGTGATTGATTGATCTCTTGTTGATTATTGTGCCTTAAACTAATTTCATGGTGTAAGTAAGCCATTGTTTTCGTAAATTTGTATTTTTTTAATACAAGATCTTTATTTTGAGAGTGTGTTTTATTTAACTTATCACACAGCCTTACACCTAAATTTAACAGCTTCAATGTGATATATCAATATGTTACAAGCATTTTGTGAAATATTTTCATTAAAAACGTGACATGTGTGTCTGTGTTTTTTTAAATCATTTTTTTTACTTATTTCATATTGAACTGAGTTTTTTTTTGCTTATTTTCAGAAAGCATATTAATTACCGCAACAATTTAATTGTTTTCCGACAAATTATTATCAATATTTTAGAATTTATCAACGCTTAAATGTTTAAAATTGCTCTCCTGTAAAGTTGTGGTTTAAAAAATATCACGTTGTTCTTGTAAAGAGGCGTACTATTGGTTGATGATAAAATACAATTTATTTTAAAATGGGGCTCACTGGGACTGGATGTTAACTCTTTTACATGTTGTAGATAATGTACAAAGTACTTCTGCTTTTAAAGAATACACATATCTTGAGAGAAGAAATCGCTGTTTAGGAAAATACTGGGAACCAATTCCAGCTTTGGTCCTCATGTTGGAAATACTTGAAAGGGTTAAAGAAAATTGTAGTAGTACACAAATAAAAGTTTCTGTTTTGTGTTCAAATGATATTAGGTGTCATAAAACTGAATGTAATTTAAATATAAGTAAGAGCGGTATTGAATAAATACGAATAATTAAAAAAGATTTGTTTTAATTTTATGACTAGAAATTTTATAATTTAGAGACATCTTACAGGCAGTACAGGTATTACAAACATGTAGAAAGTACGTACGTAAACTATAGTTAGATGTCGCTGAGCTAAGGTTCATTGCCATGAACAATAATGGTAGACTATTCTCTTGTCTATGAAATTATTCTATTCAATACTCGATGTTACGCGGTATATAGATATAGTGACGTGACTCATACGATGAACTCTCACAGCCACCGGTTACGACTACGACGTTCTCAACTCAACTCATTCACTCTTTCATTTGAGCGCACGCCTGACAGGCGATGCATATTGAACTGTGATGGCTCTATATAATGCTTTTGTAAATCTAACATTTTTATGATATTTGTGTACTTAGTATCCTTCGTAGTGTAATTAAACTCTAATTTATATATTAATATTTAAATAAAATGGCTAATCAACCCCAGAAAATCGTTTACAAACTGGTCCTTACTGGAGGTAAGATTTTTCAGATTTTTGCACGTTTTCGTAATTATTATACATACACTTATTCCCGCTTACATCAGAATTTTTAGAGTTTTTCTGTACTTTCGATTATAGTTGTGTCGTCTTGTGTATTTTGTGTAAAAATATAAATACCTAAGTTTTTAGTAAAACGTAGAATTCAACACGTGGATTTTCGCGATTTATGTATTTTTACCACGGAATACACATATTATACTTTACCAGGACCGTGTGGCGGCAAAACCACTGGACAATCACGCCTCAGCACATTTTTCGAAAATCTAGGATGGAAGGTGAGACTTATACTTTTCTTTATTAGAAAACTTGGATCAGTAAGTTACAGTACAATATGTTTCAATTATTTTACTACATTAAAGGTTGTAATTTGCAATAACGTAATAAGTCGCCCTGTTCAAAGACAAGCATAAATATTATAAACTGAAAACTACAAAAATATAAATTATCTCACCAAACTTTTACTTTGTATATTTATTCTGAGACATGAAATCCATTAAATTAATAGTCAATCAAAATTATTTTTCTTTTAATATTATATTTGATTTGAAGTTGTTAAATGCCTGTTGAGTTGTGGTTTCTCCAATTGGAGACCCATTAAGATATGGTTCCACATTGTGTTTATTTCCAGGTGTTCCGGGTGCCGGAAACGGCTACCGTGCTCCTCAGGTAATTGTGACACCTACAAAACCTACACAGTGCATCTCTTGACATAAATTCAAGCTTTTAAATTTACATTTAATAAAAAATAAGTGATTTTTTTTTGTGCATCACAATTTATGAACACAGTAAGGTTTCTCAGTGTCAGCAAGAAATGAAAATATGCTGAAATAGTGGCAACAGCTACTTGTGATAAACAGTAAATTTTTTAATAATGTTAATTTACCTATGTCTAATGAACACTATCATGTAAATTTAAAGATTGTTTTTATCAGCACTGTGACAAAGCCTTAGTTTTAGAAATTTAAAAGCTTGTTCTACTACATGTAGTAGTTGGTGATTTCATATCTTGTATGGGATCAACAGCTAAAACATGATTGAAATACCAGTCATTTGAAATTATATACAATTATTTTGACTTGTACATTCAGTTTACTCCAATATAAGTTCTTCTTTTACAGTGGTGGAATCAAATTTGCAGATCTCACCCCAGAAGAAGGTATGTAAATCTTTTTAAACCTTATTTTGTAGAAATGTTGAAAATTTTTGAAATCTTTCTTTATTATTAAGTACTAGGAGGAATAAAATGTTCACTAACTTCTAGCTAATATGGAAATTACTGAATCTATGAAGATCAAATTAGATTGAAAGGCAGCAGTTTGTTTTGTAATGCTTGTTTCAAGAAATAGTTTCAACTTATCTGTAGACCAATTTATGCAGACATAGCGAATGTGTGTATGAGTCGTTTCTAATGTTATTATTGAAAGCGGTGTGGAGGCTCTAGGTGCAGTCTGCATCTGCACAGATAAGTTGTAATGATTTATTGAAACTTCTGTAGTGGGCATCAGAACAGATTGATTATGAGTTATTGAAAAGGTGAATTTACTATTTTAGCACTGGTCGGTTTTTTAACAGAATTTGATTTTTTAAGGCTTTAAAGGCTAAATTAAGAAGTTTTAAAGGTTCTTGCAAGTAGCGATAAGCTAATTAATTCCAAAGTATATAAAAACTGATAGAGAATCCTATTCAATTGAATTGATTCTAATAAACCGCGGTTTGTGGTATTTCACTTTATTATTAAATATTGGGTCCTGGTCGAAGTATAGTGGTTTGTAAACATTGCAATGTAACTCTCGTAACTTAATACTTTTAGATATAGCTCAAAGATAATTTAGTTGCAGTTATAAGACATCGACAGCAATAATGGCTAGTATATAGTTGCATACGTAAATGGTATTATCAGCTGTACCTACACTAGTAAAAATACTATTTGAAAATAAAGGTTTCAGATCAATCACTCACAGAAATTTATCATTAAACTTATGATCCATTACAATCCAGAAAATCAGATCAAACGAGTACGAGTAGTAGCCTTTTCTAGGCTACTACTTCTCGTACTAGAGATCTGAAATTTCACAATAAAGCACCTATACATTATTGAAAAACGTATTTAGTGATAGAATCGGAACAGGAAGGTTTAATAACTCTTTGATAGGATAAGTCCGCTTGGAAGAGATTTTCCGGTTCGGATTAACGGATACTAATGTTTAAGATGCTCAGTTGTCTTTCTATTTTTCTTTCATTGTTAATAAGATCTTATTTAATTTAATATATATGACTTCCATTTAAAAAATAACTACATTCATATTGCTTTAGATTTGCGAATCACTAAGATGATAATAGCAGGCAGTAAACTTAAACAGGGAAAATCAAATATTGTAGAGAGAAGAATCTATAAATTTAGGGCAAACAGAACATTGATTTATATTGGTTTTGGAAGTTGACAAGCGTTTTCGTAAACGAATTGTTTTTCCAAATTAGTAAACAGGACTTCTCCGCGAAATGATTTGTTGTACGGACCTGCAACTTTACCGAATCAAAGTAACAATAGAAGTAAACAATAGCTTTGATTGCAGACATGTCGTATTGTCGTTTGGCAATCTTAGTCCATTGTCTTTAAAGCAAAACCTAACAAATAAGCAGGTGTGTATCCCCGAATATTTCAAACACATCATTTAGTAGTACTGCTGCTGAACACAGGGAACTTAGAAAGAAGGTTTTGGTCTGTATACCTTGCTGGCCAACCGGGTTGATAGTGTTTTTAGCGCGATATTTTTCAAGCTTAAATCTTAATACATATATCTTTTTCTTAAAATTTCAAAACAAAACTTTTTTGACTTAGATGAGGTCAATTTCAAGTTAATGTTGTACAATATTCGATAAGACATTTGTCCGGTTATATAAAGTAGTCATAATATTTATCAATTTCGGTCAACGACTGTGCTAGTTAGTTCTTGCACCGAATATTTTAGTACAAAAGGTACGCCTGAAAACTTAGTTGTTATTAACCGTCTCACATAGGTAGATTTCGCGAATTTAGGCGGCCAAAAATATTTTATTGTGTTAACAGCTTTTAAATGGGGTTTTAGTAATTAAAAGAGGTTACTATAAAATGAAACACTGTATTGAGTACAAAAATTTTTTTTAAATATATTATTTACTAAAAATATGTATGAATATTATGATTTTAATAAAAATTTATATGACGACAATGCCCGGTCCTTTGAGAGGCTTGCATGGGGACATGGGTCCAACATGTAGAGGCCCTTTGAGACTTTTAACTGTATAAATATATATATATATATAAATATATATATTTACTTTTTTCATATAAGTATACTTATATGAAAAAAAATTAAAGACATTTGATATTTACAAAATAATTTTATTCCGATTTCGGCGGGTAACACTCTTGCTTCACTTTCAACAAAAGGTCATAACAAGGGAAATGTCTTTTGTTTGTTGCTTTTATTATTTCATTTTGTCTACGTGTGAGATCAGCTTTAACAAACATCTTAAGTGCTTCGAAGGGGGTCAACGGAGGGATAGCTTCATTAACCTTAGAATAACCCTTTTTCTATTGACTGACTTTTGTTAGCGAACTGGTTATGTCCTTCAGGACTTTGGACGCATTTCTTTTTCAATCTGATTGTAAGAGTACTTGCGCAACATGGACTATTACTTCAGGGTCCACAGAATAACGTTTTTCTTCTGTTTCCTTCTCTTGCTTCGCTCACTCGAATCGGAAAACGATTTACTTGGACGACCCTGGCGATGAGTCGTTTCAATCTGAATCTCAAAGGTTCCACCTAACCAAGACTATTTATTTTTTTCGAAAAACTCTTTAGTTTTATGTGCTTTCAACCATCCTTGCTTCATTTGCGATCTAACGTATGAAAATTTATGCTTAAGAGTTATTTTATTGTCTTCTGTATCACCATAGCACACCAGCAAGTAATTCTCTAAATAATCCAATTTCTCATCAAAGGAAGGTAAGTTTTGTCCCTGCATGAGGTCAAATAAATATTTTTTCGTCACTACCTTCACGCCAGAGGTATTTGATGACCCTAAAATAAAGAAAACTTTATTTTAGAAGCGTTAGAAAAAATATTTTATTTTCATGTTTTTTTACAAAAAATCTTTGAATAAGGATTTTTCCGAGATTTGCGGTTTCTAGCGGCTAATTTTTTTTTTACTATAATACTAAGACCCTGTTTATACCGTATAAGAAAAAAAAACAGGTGGGACGGACCCTGAAGTACACTTAAAACCCTTGAGAAATCGAAAATCAATGATAAATTTGTACAAAAAACATCTTGTCTTTCAAGTGAAAAAAATATATGATAATCTGTAATAAAACACCATTATTATATATAGTTTTAAAGATTCATACCTGAATTATGCGAATCCATCACTTTCACTAAGGTAGTAACCTTCACAAAAAAAATATTGACTTTGTAAGAGAAGTTGCACAGAGAGCGTCGAGAACTGTAACATACACCGGGAACAGAGGTCAAGGTTCGACTACCTGTAAATAATTCATGGCACATGGCCCAAGGGTGGGGATAGTGGGGATAGATTCCTGGAAGTGTCTTCTAACGGTACCGGTCAAAGTTTTACGTCTAAATTGACTTTGAAAAAATGACTTATGGCCGCCTAAATCTTTGAAATCTACCTATGTGCGTCTTCAAGAAAAATGACAACTAACGGCATCTGTGTACTCTATGTGTCTATGGAAACCTATACGGACTTGCAACCAACTACTGAAGTTGTCAGTTTGAATACCTTTAACTCTCATTATATTGATATATGGCCTCTCACATTCAACATCTAACGCTTTCATAATTAATACTGACGTTTTGTGTGGTTCAAGGTTAGATAATATTAACTTTTGATATACAAAGTCTAATTTTCATCAGCCTACAAAGTTATTAGTCATTGATCTACATATTAGAAGGCGTGACCGCTATTGACGTACAAGGAGCACGTGAGACAGGTCGACAATAAATTCTTTGCCAACTTGCTAATTGAATTTACACTTCTAATGACAGTAATTGTCTTCGGCTAAAACTAACGTAAACTGGTTTGATTTTTTATAGAAAATTGAAAGTTTTTTCTTAAATGCTTTATATGACGTCACAGAGTTATTAAAATTCATCTTTAGCAAACTAGTTCTAATCTTAGTTTATTTACATAATTACTTTAAGCTGCTAGAATTAAACTGATATCGTTAGATACATAATCGTATCTTATACCGTTGGTTTTGTGATAAAATATAAAGTTTTATTGAAACATTTTGTTCATGTTGATTTTACTCCGCAATTAAAAAATGATTATTGTGAATACAATTTTATTTTTCGACACAACCTCGTCATCAAACGCGAATTGTAGTTGGAACGGAGTGTAATGCAATAAAAGCAATTTGAATTTTCCCGTAATATCCTAATAAAAACAAGCATTATAACGATGCGTAAAGTCACGTGAAAAGTATTTGTGTTTAGTTTCACGGTGTATTTCGGTTGTTTTAGTAGACTGATTACGTGCACCGTTTATTTTCGCTCCTGAAGCTCCCTCTCTAGGTTGCGAGACGAACGTCTAACTCGCAAATTTCGTTTTATATAAAAACCAGCTCAAATTAACGTTCAATGATTTTTTTCGTCGTCATAGAATAATATCAGTGTTATTCGCATTTTACGATAATTACTCTACTGACGTATTATGTAAATATTTGATTGTAGGTGCAAATATGTTCTTATCTGTTGAAACATAATTGTATTAATCTTGATTTCTAACTGATAACTTACATATAAATGAATTTGTCTTATTACTTGCTACTGCTTTGATATTTTATAACATTCACACTACATATATCGAAAATTGGATTTAAGCGCCTCATCACGTTAAACGTGTTATATTAATTAATTCAAGGTTCCTAAACGCTTTTACATTGTCAATTTCTATTATTAGTTTATGCTGGTTAATGGTTATAATTGTATATTGAGGAAACTATGGGCCGTGGTAAAGAATGTTATGGGGCTTCATGATACTCTTGCAACGTGAACGTAAATGTGTACCGATGACGTATTCGCATAAGCTAGTTCACGGTCAAGACCACGCCTGTGGAAATACAATATATACATATCTGTACAATATACATAGGTATATACATATAGATAGTTCTTTGAGTATCGTTACTTCTGCAATTTGGTTTAGGCTGTCTGTCTGATATTGATTGGAATTTATAATAGATTTTTAGTTCGTTGTTTATTATAAAAAAAACCGTTTAGTTCCTGCAGAAATTATAAATCATCGTAAGGGAGCTTATAGGAAAAAGTCTGGGATTTTATCGAAGTTAAAATGTTAAATAAGTTGTGTGTAATTAATTATCTTTTCATGATTAATCATCACTTATGAAATACGATTGTAGAACCTTATCGACTTATATTTTTGTAATCATTACGCGGAAATTGCAAATATAAACTTATTACACAATTTTTGGGGCCCTCCGGAGTGTTATTATAAGTCTCTTACAACTTCATCCCGTAACATGATTCTTCAAAGTTATAGACGACTGTTAAGCTTTTTTTACATAAAAAGCCAATTTACTTACTCCACAATTTTATTATTCACGCATGTTAGCTATTAACAGAAATAGCTAGGGCCCGGTGCCATTTAACCGCAATTTCAGTACCAGTGCACAGCAATAAAGCCATTAGATAAATAACCTAATATAACTTGAAAGCGTTGTATGGTAAATTGTTTGATAAACTCGTTGTCATCTATGTAAGTAAACTCACAAGTAATTAACTCTTAATGAGGAAATCGTATACACTCAAAGGCAGTGATGCCAGGTGCACTGTAATTACAGTAGATTTACTGTAATTTGACTGCTTTTGCTGTACACTGTATTCCAGCTATACAGTATACAGTGAACCATCAAGGGTAATAGATGTATTACCCTAGTTGATGAACTAATCACAGATACCATTGTAATATATTAGCGCGCCAGTCCATTTTAAGAAATTCTGTTATTGGTATAAATTATAACCCAAAAAAAAATTTTCAAGAATTTTACGGATAAAATATATATAAATGAACCCTTATGTGACAGTGATACAGATATTGATTGACAATTTATGTATAATTTATAATAGAGATTATTAAATACATTTATAATTCCAATAAAAGTAGGTTTTTTTTTTACTGTAAAAATACTGTAATGAGTTTTATGATTTACTGTATTTTCCTACCGATCTACTGTAATTTTACATGCGAAACACTGTATTTATTTCAATCCAACCTGGCAACACTGCTCAAAGGTTAGTAGGGAGGGATTGGGCTTCGAGCTTTATTGAATTTCTTCAGGTTATAGGTCTCTCACAAAGAACACCACAGAGCCCGGTCTTCTGAATTAATCAATCTTAAATGCATTCAAGCGTTGCATTGTACGAAAGTTGAAATACGCTTCATACCTCAGAGGAGTTCGCAGCCGGTTTTTAGATACGCGTCCTTTTGTCACATGAGCATCTTCTAAGATTGAATGCCACGCTTGCCAAGTTTCTACATAGAGGTTAATTATTTTATTGCCAGACGATAAAACACGAAAAAACGTGTGAATATGTACAATACGAACTAAAGTTATAAACATGAGCATACCTAGTATCTTCTCAGACCGATTGCTATTGATTACGGAATGCATTTTTAAGTTTAATAAAAATTAAGTGTGACCACATTGTATGATGATTTTAAAATAAGTAGAAATAAGTTTGTTTAATTACAAGCTCAATTGGAAAACCATTAATTGAACGAGTCTTGTTATCGTTCAGTTTATTTTCTTTATGAGAAAATGAGTGTCTACCTCGCTAAGAACATAATATTCAAATTTATCACGTAAAACAATCTTATTTATTTTTGCTTATCACAATGTAGATAAACGTCATCTAAAAGTCACATGTGTTTTTGAAATACATATACAGAGAAATGTTTATAGTTCATTGTTTTAATTTATATTGTTACTACTCAACTGACGGATGCGCGCTTTTCGTTTTTTATAGCCTGTTGTATGTCTATTTGCATATAGGCGACGCTCTACAAATTGTGCATCTTTGATTTATTTATCTCAGTTAATAATGTTTTAAACCCTTTTTTGTTTTTCGCTTTATTGACCAACAGATCTAGAGTATGTATACTGTGGTACTAAGTCCGAGTATTACGCATTTAAAAATACATAAAACTGCTGTTGTCGTTGGACGTGACCTTATAGATGGAGACTGTCCATTCAAGGTCAGAGCATCCTCAAAACAAACAGTTGTTTGTATTGATTGATGTCGATTAAAGATGGCCGCGTACGGAGCACTCATAAAACCAACAGTGGATAAAACTGAATCTTATGTTAAAACTGTCCTGTAATCGATATGTAATCTTGGTTTACTCAGAACATCTTAAACGTAGAGTCCAGAGTATGTTCACTTAAAAATATACTAACAAAAATGCCTGAAACTTTTTAAGTACCTAAATACAGTTACAAATTGGAACAAGTCGACAGAGCTGCCAAATACTTGAAGTTTATTGTTCTTATTACTGGAACCCCATATTAGTTTGCGGTAAAATTGTTTACTAAGAATAAATTAAGAATAGACGAAAACTCCTGAATAGTTGCTTTTTTCGTTTTTATTTTCATCATTATCATACATAATAGTCTACTTTATGTTCGTTTTAGTGTCAACAAAAAAATACAAATATCGGAACTGTACTTGTTTTCTTTTGTGAATGTTGTTTTTATTTTGATATTATTTGTGTAAAGGTTCATTGTTTAAATTTGCAGTAATGGAACTAGAAGCTTGTCGTTGTCATGGCACGTGGCTATTCATAACAGACCAGTATACGCGTCTTAATGATAATAGCCTCTAACGGTATACATTTTTTTATCATTCGAATGTTTAAGTAACTGAATATGTTCAGTTTCCATAATGGCATGGCCTCGTGCCTCTTTTTTGTTGACAAGTCATTTGATATTACATTATTCATTTATTTTCAATATTGGTTTCTCGAGTCTTTTGTTCCGATGTAGGGCGAGTAAGATTGAGGTAGATAATCGACCTACAAAAGAATTTTCTTTAACTTAGCCTTGAGGTTGTGTGTCAATAACACGCTACAAAGGTATAATTAATAGACTATATGGTTTGAGTACACATAGCGTCAGAAAAGCAAACTGATATAATAATAATATACGTGACTTATCACGCAGGTGGATGTTATAAAGTATCACTTCATTACCACAAAGCATCTTACTATCTTTATAAATGATAGTAAGATGCTTTGTGGTAATAAATGATTCGAGACAATACCAATAGCTAATATTGTCACAGATTTGCCAATAAGTGTTTCAGTAGACAAGTGTCCTACCCAATGCAAACGGTGCACCGCGGCTAGTGATGGGTCGAGGGCGAAAACAAATACGGGCGGAAAGGCATAAACTGGGCAGATTGGGCATAAATAAGTTTACGCCCGAATAAATGCCCGAGCACTGGGCAGAAAAAACGAATACCTTTGTTATGTGAAAAACAAATGTTTTCTTAATCTATTTTTTCTTAATTTAAATGAAAGTCAGTATGTTGTAAATTAAAACTTATAATTAATTATTAATTATACATTTTTGTAATTAAAATCACAAATAATCACAGTTCATTTCATTATTTTTGTCGAAAATTCGTAAAAAATTAACAAATGTAACTCTTTTAAATATGTATAATAAATAATAATAACATTTTTAATTTTTTCATTCGATGTTATTTTTTATATTTTTAAATGTATTTTTTAGATTTATATATTTAAAAATGTAATGAATAAGTATTTTGATTTTAATAAAGAGAACAATAATAATAAGTGGCGGCTTGGAGTGTCCAGGACACTCATCGCCAAATTAATTGCGCTCATAGCCGAGTAGCCTTAGGTGATTGGAAACAATCACCAAGGGTAAGCAACGACGGCGCGGTCGGACCTAGATGGGTGACCGTTTGTGGCATTATATGTAATGAGCGTTTCCGTGATTCGGAGGTCACGTTAAGCAGTCGGTCCCGGTTGTTATCATAAGATAGCAGTCGTGAAGCTTAGTTGGAGGCCTTCGGGCGGCTTAAAAAACATCCAACAGCAAGATTTACGTAGCCACAACGTGTCTTGCCTGTCCCCAACCCGCACTCGGCCAGCGTGGGGATGTATGGCCTTAACCCTCTCTTAAGAGGAGACCTGAGCCCAGCAGTGGGACGTTATGGGTTGTTGATGTGAATCTGGTAATACGCGAACGAGAGTCATGCGCTTTATGAAACAGGCATTTTTGGAGACTACCATCAGTCCTCAACAGTATACATATGTCAAGTGTCAATAAAGAGAATAATAATAAATCTTTAATTTCATTATCATCGTCATTTTTGTCGATGTTAGACGTTACATCAAATAATTCGGTTCGACTGGTTGATTTTGATGGTTGGGCATCATGAGACGTATTAATTTGACTCTTATCATCAACATCATCGAAAAATCATCAAATTCTGAATCCGACTCGTTCAAGTTGAATAATGGTAGGTTGAGCAAGATCAAGTCTTAATTTACAACATTTTTTATTTGATGCCTACCATTGTGACTCCACTCTGCCTGATGGTAAGCATGAGAGGGGCCACCACACTGCCTGCGATGGAGGAAGTATGGCGACGCTGACCCAAACTATAGCAGCTTTGTGAGATGCTTTTTCACACCCCTCTTAAAGGACCCGGGATCATAATGGGAAGGAAAGACGTGGGATGGTAGCGAGTTCCAGTTTTTAACCGCTCGGCACAGGTCTTTCCTAAACCAAGTTTTTTTCGGTATTAAGTCAAAATGAGGTGAAAATTTAATTCAAATCAAATAAATTACGGTGTATTCAGCACATAGAAAGGTAAGTTTTCACAAAATTTCTTGAAAAAATAATTTTATTTTTTAAATATAAAAAGAAAAAACCAAAAACTTGGTTTTTTGAATATTTCACATAAAATTTGATGTTATGTGAAAAAAGTGCAAATACAAAAGTTGTAGATCTTTTTATTACCTACAACTTTGCCTTTCATTTTTTTTTTCATAGGATTTGTAGTTTTGCCAGAAATCGACATAAACCGTTTTTACCCTGAAAACCTCCCCCCCTACCCCTTTCCGACCTCAGATCGCCCGTAAATTATTTTTCCTTCCATTTTTATAATATTCACCTCCTTTTCCAATGGGTTTCATCACTTTCATCCTACTAAAATTTATGTTCACTTTTTATTATTTTAAGACGCTTCATCATCATCATCAGCCTATCTCAGTCCACTGCTGGACATAGGCCTCTCCCATTGCACACCACTTTGATCGATTTTGTGCTTCTCGCATCCAGCTCCTGCCAGCCATCTTGCGCAAATCATCACTCCACCTGGCCTGTGAGCGTCCTACACTACGTTTGCCGAGACGCGGTCTCCACTCCAGAACTCTTCTACCCCAACGGTCATCAGTTCTGCGGCTAATATGGCCAGCCCACTGCCACTTCAGCTTGATAATCCGGTGGGCTATGTCGATGACTTTAGTTCTCTGACGGATAACTTCATTCCTGATACGATCCCTCAGAGAAACGCCGAGCATAGCCCTTTCCATTGCACGCTGAGCAACTTGAAGCTTGTGGAACAACCGCACCGTAAGTGTCCACGTTTCGGCTCCGTATGTCATGACAGGTAGGACGCACTGGTTAAAAACTTTCGTTTTTAGGCACTGTGGGATCGACGATGAGAAGACTCGACGTAACTTTCCAAATGCCGCCCAACCCAGCTGAATTCTTCTATTCATCTCGTCCTCGTGGTTATTCCTACCCAACTGCAATGTCTGCCCAAGTTAGACATATTTTTGAACAACCTCGAGAGCGGTACCGTGTATTGCAATCGGTTCCGGTTGTACATGTTGATTGAACATGACCTTGGTTTTATCGAAGTTCATCCGTAGGCCGATGCGCATGGAAGAATCTGCTAGTTTTTTGAATATTTCACATAAAATTTGAGGTTATGTGAAAAAAGTGCAAATACAAAAGTTGTAGATCTTTTTATTACCTACAACTTTGCCTTTAATTTTTTTTTCATAGGATTTATAGTTTAGCTGGAAATCGACATAAACCGATTTTACCCTGAAAACCTCCCCCCTACCCCTTCCCGACCTCAGATCGCCCGTTAATTATTTTTCCTTCCATTTTTATAATATTTACCTCCTTTTCCAATGGGTTTTATCACTTTCATCCTACTACAATTTATGTTCACTTTTTATTATTTTAAGACGCTTCTACCCTGGTCTATTATGTCAGTTTTACATGTAATAGGTATATACTTAAACTATCGACTATTGTTATCGAAACAAAAATACTGTGTTTATGTCACAGATTACTAACTATAACATATAAAGAACTGCTATCATTATAATACTCAGTTTGGTTTTTTTTATACGCATAGATTTAAAGAAAAAACTAAAATAGTAACATATTTATATCCAGGAATATATAATATTTTTTTGTTAATTAGTTTTTGCTGCATACACATATATTTACACACAATTTAAATTAATAAAATGTAAATTGAAGTTTTTGCCCAGGTAAAGGGCATTTATTCGGCATTTACGGGCATTTATCGGGCGCTTATTCAATGTGCCCAATCCGCCCGGGCAGCAACCCATCTCTAACCGCGGCTGCCGTGACCACGGCCACCGAGGGTGACAGGGGTGAGTTGGTAACTGGTAACCAACGCTAATAATGCACTCATTACCTATTCAACGCTAATTATTGCCACATCACATGACGACATCAAGGGTCATCGATCTATCGCTAAGTGTTTGATTTATATCCACACATGTAGCGCGACTCTTATTGAATTAAGGAATAAGTAGATTGCGACTAAACTTATTACGTATACAAACATGATTAAAAGGTACAGGGCTAAGGTCGGTTATAAAATCGTAACACCCCTTGGGCTTTGCCGTAGTCTGGTAATTACTATTCGTCATAACAAGTTAATGGAAAGCGTTGTCCTTTTTCAAGAATATATCTTGTCTAACATTAATTTTTAAGCATCATTGGGAGTTTCGTCAAGTCATTTTTCACTCTCTCTTCATTAAAATAAACTTGTCACGTCCGCAATGTAATTAGGTTTCAGTCTCGTGCCAATTACTATTATTATTTCTTTCGTACCATACCATAGTCCAAGAACTTCATCTATCGTTTCTAAACCTTTGATAAAAGACGTCAATGTTATTATAAGTAGTTTTTTTAAATCTAATAAAAGAATACCTACTCAAACTTATGTTGTAGCTTAGAACTGTAAACAACACCTACTGTCTGTGCTTGGTTACTGAAATTATATTTCTAGTGTATTTACGTCATAGGGAGGCGTGTCTGTGTCGATGTCCACTGAAGCGTTGCCAAAACTTACAATAATTGTAATTTTGTGACGTCTTCCTTGTACAAAGATCTTTGATATTCAAATTATTCTAACCAATATTTTTATCCAAAATACCATTGACATTCCTTTATTATAATTATAATAGGTACAGTTTCCAAGTTATGAGGCCAATGAAGAATAATGTTTTGCCATAACTTGTTATATCATAGCATAAAGCTATAGCCGCTTCATTGTGAAAAACAAAGGGGAATTTACTCAAATAACGACAAATAACGTAATTTGAATACATCCAACTTGTAATGAGAACAAATCACGCTAAGTTTTCATAAAGTTTGTTTCCTTTTGCTTTATAATTTCGATTATGCAACGTCGTCAAAACCTTTACCGTGAACTGACTTCCATTTTTTTTTATGAGAAGAAAATTTACGTAACAAAAGGTTTATATACAATACGAGTGGATACAGTTTTTTAATATTGTATTGACGTTAGACTATGTTTCACATGGTTAAAAGCAAGATCGGTAGGATGAGTGAGAGAATATAGTGCGCCTTAGATAATTTTGAAAAGGAAGAACCCTTTTCCTTTCTTCTGTAAACCCCTTTGGATTGTCACCCCATCGGAGTATAATAGAATGAACCCCCTCATGACCTGTTTAAATTTTTACGGTCCAATACATTTGTATAGTTATTCCCCGTTCGTTTATTATCGAAGTAATTATCTTCGAGTACAATAGTCGTATTACTAGGCAACAAGATTGATTCACTGTTTTGTATTGCAAAATAAAAGGAAACCTTTATATTTTAAGAGGAAATTGTAATGCACAACCTAAATACTTCCTTATATAATGTCATTATCCTTTTGTTGGTAAGAAAAATACACACTTCCGTGGATAGTGTTTCTTTTATGAAACAGATCAACGTCATTTACAAAAACAATTTATCAAGTTCACGGCTGCAGGTTATTACTATCTGAGCACGAGCCGCTCGATACTTAATTATACCTATGTATTATAAACTCCATACCTATGTGTCCTATATTTCGAGATAAACGCTATTGCACACTTATCGTTATTAGTCATAAATTGCTGCCATTACTTTTTTTTACTACGTATCTCGTAAAATGTCTACGCAACTGTTGGCTGCGCTGACAAAACGCGTCAGAACAGAACTGATACAATTTTATTTAGCTTTTCCGCATCCGGGTCCCAGTCCATTGTACATTACAACAATGTAATTATTTAGTTGGGATAAAAATGTGTCGCTGAAAAAATGTATTATCCGCTTCAAGTTCATTGGTACAGCGCTGAAAATAAACGAACCAGACTATCACGGCCACTAATATCGTCTCCCAGGTCCCAAGCAAAGATAATATATAAACATTTTTTAATAGAATCTACACAAACGTGCCAGTGTTAAACTACACTACAATCATAGTTTGTTTTATTCTTTATAGACAAGAAGTGAAATGTCGAACTTAACCTTAACCGTTCATACGGATTAGAGTTTCTGTAAGTTGTTTAGTATTCATGATCATACTGGTTTGGACTCCCTCATGTTCAATGAACTCTTAAGTTGACAGGGAGTTAGGTAGACTTAATGTCAGGACCGGTTTCTTCTACAGCTACGAACCTCGTTGAAATACACAATGACATTGTAGTCTATACAAGTAAATAAAATTGAAGTATGTAACATTAAATTAACAGTATTTTACTAAATACAAATAAAAGTATATACGTTACTAACAACAAAATGCAATTTTTAAAAATTTTGTCGTCTGTTCGTTCCGAGTAGTCTCTGGAAAGCTTGGACCGATTTTGACAGAACTTTCATTGATTGAAAGCCGATGACCTCTAAGAAGTAACTTAACATTTTTTTTGACTAGTTTCGCTTCGCGCTGTTACTTGCGACTACAATAACCGCGGGTAACACCGCGGGGCTCAGCTAGTATTCAATAAAACCACCCAAGGAATTGTCCTTGGCATTTCTACTCTAAAGTAGATACTTGATTGAAATGCGAAATAAACCAGTGACAGTCTTACTCAGTGATTACATAACATCCAATAACGGTCAAAGTCGGAATCATCTTACATAAACAGGATATCTCTAGTCTCAATACCAGTTGCAAGTTGAAAAAACCTCGATATCATAATATACATGCATCATCTTGTCATTGGCAATCGAGAGCGCGACTCATATTGGTTATAATAGATTGCTATTTAATGTAGTCATAGTATTGACTGATTTGGTACTACTTTGAATGTGGGTGTCACATGATCATCACAGTCATACCGACTATAACTTTACTGATTTTAGATTACATTTATTTTTAACGATACATCTCGCTCAGATGTCACGAAGTCATGCTGATATGTATATTAGCAAGTACATGCGTCATATCCGGTAGCTGTAGAATGTCTAGAATAGGTATGTAGGTATGAAAAAATATACTTTAATTATTTTAAAACTAACATTTTTAAGATATGCCAAAAAAAATTCCAAACGTTGAAAAGATAAATAAACAGAAATGATGGAAATTGTTTACACGTGTAGAAACATAAGAATTAGTGTTTTAGCACGTCTTCCATCTACACAGTCATTAATTTTGGTATTGACGATAACGAAGATCTGTTTTATAACAGAATTTGCTCTGTGATGCGTCTGTTCTAAATATTTTTGATGACAACCATTAAATTATATCAAATAAATGACATTGAATAGTTCGTTCGAGATTAAGAAAATGTACAGCTTTTCACTAAATATATTTGAAACTAACTACTTTGTTCAATAAATTTTATGTTTGTTCCGGCTAATATTTTGAAAAGCTGGGTCGATTTTAGGGGGAATTTTACTGGAAGATAGCTAATGTTTTAAGGAGTACTTAGGCCACTTTTTTGTAAGATGGCTTCGCCCCGAGGCTTTATCTAATTAATCTTAGTATATTTACAACAATAGCTTAGGGGCTCAATTAGTTTATTACTAATAGAGTAATGTAATATACTTTTAATTTAAACGATCGTTTTTCTGACATTTATGCCGCGTGAATGTCGGTTATCGCGGTAAAAAGTATCCTATGTCCTTACCCAAGTTCAGTTCTATCTTCATACCAAATTTCATCAAAATCGGTTCAGTGGTTTAGGCGTGAAAGCGTTTCAGACAGACAAACAGACAGAGTTACTTTCGCATTTATAATATTAAGTAGGGATTTAGATTTAGACTAGATTGAAAGTTTTTTGCAATTTTTAAAAACGAACGTATATCTGTATAATTAGAGTTTATATCAACCTATTCTATACAATCTAAAAGAAATTCGTTTAGCAGTCGTCATGTCTGGTCGCACTAGCTTAAACTCACTTCATGTTAGGCTAGGTATGTGTGACGCTGTATGTTACAGACATTTATTTTAAGGAACACAAGCAGTGTATCGTACAAAAATATCTTAAAACTACTTACATAATGTTTGGGTCCACTACTACAAAAATAATATGTCCACAACTTTGTTGAGCAATGCAATGATGAGCCTTCTCCCAACATTTGAATATATGTATATGTTAAAAAATTATCAAAACAAAAAGATTCACACTGAAAAAATATTGGAAACACACCAAGAAATTTGTCACTTTGCCGCCTTTGTTACGTACATCAAAAATGAATGGTACATCAACATTCTGGTAACTTATTGGCAACTAAACAAACGATATGTGTGCATTACTTAATTCAAATGTGGCGGAAATAAAGATATATTAGAGGCCACACCTATTACTCTTCAAAATCTATATATGTAGATGCACAGTATCTCAATAGGCGTCACGTCTCCATTTCCAGTGGGTATGGTGGATTCTTGGATTCTACTCATGCTTTCCATCAGGCAGACTAGAGCCACTAAGGCGGGGTAATTTATAAAAAAAAACTACCTTTTGCCCATAGCTTCACCCGCGTGTACCAATGTCAGTTATCTCTTGCAAGCTTATGTCCAACCTCAAGAATCAAAGTATCTCCATGTCTAAATTTTATTTTTTGAATGCCTTGTTGGTTTAGTGGTTAGCGTATGCGGCTGCTGATCAACAGGTCTCGGGTTCGATTCCCGGGTCGGACTAAATATTTGTGTGATCCACAAATATTTGTTTCGGAGTCTGGGTGTTTTCTATGTATAATATGTATGTATTTATATATAAAAAAAGTATATTTATGTATTTATATCAGTTGTTTAGTACCCATAATACAAGCTCTGCTTAGTTGGGACTAGATGACGTTGTGTGTAATATGTCCAAAATATTTATTTATTTTATTAATATCTTTTTATCAGGTTCGCCGTCAAATGTTTACAATTGCGTATTTAATATCAAATATGTAATATTGATATGGATAACGTAAATATGTTATCCATCTTTTTAGTCAACGTTGTCTTCAAGATATGGGTAGTGGTGACGTGGGAACTGAGATAGCATTAAGCTATCTTGATTACCATGCTATGTATACTCGTAAAAAAGGCAATGTTTTTTTTATTGTATGTGCCAACAAATTATCTCCTTCGTTTATAGAAACAAATCATAGGACACCAATGTCGCACTATGTAGCGTTAGCGCAGTAAAAAGAATAAGCCGTATTTAAACGCCTTTAAAAAAGCAGTTATTAGTTCTGACTGTGGCCAGAATTTAAGTCTTAAATCTCTTATACATCAGTATAAAAAGCCAAACTCGTGTAATTCTTGACATCAACTATAGTAAAAAGAATCTATATAAAACGACAAAATAACAGTGACAAAAATAATAATTCGAATTTAAGGGAAGAAGACAAGATTTATTGATGCATGTATTAATTATAATATTGTCATTGTTACAGCTATAAAATTCCAAGAGAATCTTCTGAAGACCATGATACAGATTGAGAACTCATTCTTCGAGCTGGGTAGATCATGCCAGAGGAATTGCCTTATTATATGCGATAGGGGAGCGATGGATGCCAGTGCATGTAAGTGTCCATAAATATTATTTTATCGTATATCTTTCGACCTTGTGACGTCAGCGGAGAAACCATTGTCATAAATGTGTTCATTTCTATGTGTATGTAATTTACAAATGTCAAACTTGCATCTCTAGTACACTTTATAAAGACAGATTTTTCCTGATAAGACTCTAGTCCCAACAACTAAGTTTAACCACAAATTAATGAAATCAGTCGTTAGCTATTATATATTAATTAGAGACTCGTGTAGTTTATGAGAACTTGATGAGAAATATCATAAGTACAGGTATGACATTAGGGCATTCGTTCAGAAATCTTCATTCGAAAACCACTCATAACTGCGTTCTGTCAGAACATAATCAATCATTTTTATTACACATTCTTTCTCAGTGAAATCAACAAGTTGTTAATAAAAATCATGAAATATGTCAAGGATTTCATAAATATTGAACGCGATTGTTGAGTATAATTAGTAGTTTACCGTAATTTTAAGAAATGTATTCCTCCAATTAGAATTTTGAGTCTCGGCTCCCATTATGCAGGTACACATTTATTTATCAAAGTGTAATATAAACCGGCATATTTGTGAATGTTTATGTTTACATACATATCGCACTGGTGACGTTATTGTCAGGTGCATATTATATTACATAATAAAAAAGTGTCAGTGTACTATTTCTTCAATACGATACTTACAACAGTCACGTGATAGGTGCGGTCACAGGGGCAGTAGGTATGAATATTGTTCGATAGCGACGTATACTTATACATATACGTAGAATTAATTCGCGATGAAGGACTGATAACATCAACGTATTTATCAAACATAATACCACAGAATACATAATAGTACCAGCACAGAAGACTCACTCCGAAAAGTAAATTAAAGTTATAGATACCCTCGGTGTCAAAAGATTAAGTTCAATTCAGATCGCACGGCGCCGAATCACTACGATTATATATACCTACAATTGCGTCTCTTTCTATCGTGTAACTCTGACCTGTTCTGACGATGTCTGTTCGACCGGCGTGTCTGACTCGGCAGGCAGCCGGCCGACTATACCTAAACTGCGGAGTGACACCCCCCTGATAATACATAACATATCCTACACAGCGAAACCAGATAGAAATTATCATTTAAATACGTAATGTAACAGGCAAACACATGTAGCCATTCTACAATATTATGTTAGTATGAACACCTTATAGCTGACGTTGTTAATGTATAACTAGCTTTCGCCCGCTGCTCCGCCCGCGTGTGTCTCGATTATTGCAGTAAAAAGTAGCCTATGTGTTTTTCTGATAAATAAGCTATATTGATCATATATGATAACTATAAGTAGTATATATTATACATATAACTATACTGTAAGGTTTCTTCATCCAAATCCGTTCAGTAGTTTTTGCGTGAAAGAACAACAAACATACATACTCACAAACTTTCGCGTTAAAATATTAGTGGGATTGTACTTGTCATTTAAAAATTTAAATAAATCAACTACTCAATGACCAAATTAATAGAAAAACTATGTAAAGAAGGTGCATATCCTGCTATTTCAAAATTTGGATTTTCATAAGTTTCTTCTGACAGATAGGTAATTTTTTCTTGAAAGTTTGAACAGTTTATTCTGTCATGTTACTTGCACGGTTTTATCCAAGACAAGATTTAAGTATAAAAATAACCCGGTAGGTATATATAATACTTTGCGTAAAACACCCAATGATTTAGTCTCCAATATTTGTTTTATTAATTGTTAGTGCTAAACTCAAATACAATAGTTCATTTAAATGATGACGTAAAGGCAAAACGTTTTGAGAAGGTACACTTAGAATAGAGATGGTATTACTCATCACACTGTAATTACATGAGTAGCTTTATTTTTTAGTGTTGTATTTTTTTTTTAAATTAAACATGTATATTATTATTCTGCTGTAACTGGTAGACTATTAGGTTGTAACTTATTCCGTTTGAATTATCATTATCCTACCTATGACAGTCCACTGCCGGATCTCATCATCTTACACCGGTCTCGTCTCAGGTCAGGCTATCCGTCCCCACGCTGCCCGGGTGCGGGAGCCACTGCATTGGATGTAGAGCTTTTCCATTACACGGCACTCTAATCGAACTAACTCCTGCCAGTCATTATAATGTCTATGCTTGGTTGAGTAGTTAGTGTTTCTCCACATTTTAATGACATAGAATAATTATTAGCCTGTAAATATAATTTTATCTTGTAGGAATTCTAAACAGTTTTTGGGGCCACCGCACACTAGCTACTTTTAGCATCGGCGATCGGCGACTTTGCGACTGCATCGATGCTGCATCGCGTTTTAGCGACTTTCTGCGTTCGATCGCGGTATCGGAAACGCGCGTTTTAGCGACTGCTCAGATGCCAAGTCGCTGCTACCGGCATCCGAATGTATGCGAAAAATAGCGTTCAGCTGCTGTGTCGCGCTTTTAAAAAGCGACTCGATCGCCGCGTTTAGCGTTTTTAAGTGTGCGGTGTGGAGCGTTCGGTCGCCGTATTTAGCTTCTAAAAAGCGACTAGTTGCCGATCGCCGATGCTAAAAGTAGCTAGTGTGCGGTGGCCCTAATGTAGTTGTATTGTAACATATAAATGAAATGTAAATTCACGCGATGTGTAAACCATACATCAACGTAAGATCTATACATATCTACAGATCTAAACAAATAAAAAAAAATGAAGTGCCTGTATGTAATAATATCAAAGTTACACCTTTGTATTAAATACCTAAGCAAGTATATATGCATTACATTACACCAAAAAACCAATTTTGTCTGTCTGTCTGTTTGATCCGGGTTATCTCTGTAACGGCTGGACCGATTTGTCAGAACTTACACTGGCAGACAGCTGATAACCTAAGGAGTATCCTAGGCTATATTTACAAGCTTCGCTCCTCGGTGTTACTTGCGATTTACTACAATAACCGCCCGCGGGACTTAGCCAGTTAAAAATAAAATGCTTTAATAAATATGTATATTAAGTATATTAATATGCTGTTCTTATATTAGAATTTTGTGCTAAAACACTCACGTGACTATAACCTAAAAACCTGAAATCTATAAATATTTTCGAACCAACACTTTATTAGTTTTTTATTACAAGTTATTTTAAATTAGTGATGCAGGTGTTTTAAATATGTTACACGTTAACACTATATTTATTTTTATCAAAAATCTATTTTTAAATATAAATATTGCGTAGTTCTCAAAACCGTTATTTTAAAACATCTTTGACGTTTTTTATCATATTTGTGAATGTTACAAGAATTAGTGACGCAGTTTATGCTTCATTATTATCTAAATGTGAAGATGCATGGTTCACGATACGGAGACCAGTTGATTGAATGTGATTGATCTTCATAGGTGTTTATTAATATCTGCTGATTTGTTTTATTGCATATTTATTTGAAATTTATTTAAAATACTTATGTAGTGATATTATAATATTATAATATTCGAGACTCGGTCTTAATGCCACATGGCACGTTATACATGTGGCAGACTGTACACACATGTAACCATTGTTCTAATTGGATATTAATAAAAATATTGCTGGAAATAATAGAATAAAGTTAGTTAAAATATCAAGAAAGTTGAACGAAAAAAGTTTTGATAATCAGAACACTCAAGTTTTAAATATAATGAATGACCTTATAAGTTCGTCGTTAAATAGTTATTACCCATCATAAATATAGTTACAAGCTTCTATTTTCTACGTCTATAACGTGAATAACGTCTCAATGTCACGTAAGATAACAAATTGCGATATAATTCGACTTGGTAAATTAGAGTTCTTTTGTTATAATTTATCAACCATGGACAATTTAAATGCGATTAGGCGAGGTCATAATAGAGACCTATAAAACAAATACTAAGGCAGTTGTTTTATAGAAAACAAACAGTAATTTTCATTGGTGAACTCGGTTGTAATGGTTTGATAGAATATTTGTACTTTTAGTTTATTTAACTCTTAAAAAAATAAACTATTAATGTAAATAAAACTACTTATTTTTTTAATTTATTGGATGGAAATCCTTCGGAAAAATTCTACAGATGGTAGGTAGTTTTTGAACATTCAAATATAAATCGGAATTTTACTAAATTTCGTTAAGATACGATAATTTAAAAATAAAATACTTATTTGTTCCTTTTCGATTTAAAATAAATGTGTCAGCCCATATCAATTCTTGCCCATTCTTTGTAAGTAGGGTACCTACCTGACCCGAACAATAAGAACACAATATAGCTAGGATATTGATGACGTGTACTTCAAATCCCATAAGGATAATATTAATTCGCGATAAGAATCCGGTCAATATAAATTGCCATACTGAAAATCCACTAAAGTGTGTGCTACGAAAGTGAGCTAACCGGAATCGGACTTTTCAATTTTTAAATATAAGAATCAGAGATAGACCTAATAATTAAATTTTAAGTATAAAAAATAAATAATTAAATATTTTTGGACATTTGACACACAACATCATCTAGTCCCAAGCTAAGCAGAGCTTGTGTTATGGGTACTAGACAACTGATATAAATACATAAACATACTTTCTTTTTTTTTTGTAAATACATACATATTATACATAGAAAACACCCAGACTCCGAAACAAATATTTGTTAAGCACACAAATAATGTTTGGTCCGACCCGGGAATCGAAACCGAGACCTCTTGATCAGCAGCCGCATACGCTTACCACTAGACCAACGAGGCAGTCATACATAATTAGAAATACAGCAGTATAAATAATTAGAAATACAAGTTTCAGAAATATATTCACTGGTCTCATCAAACATGTTTGAATGTAAATTATGTTTTTATCCTCTTCCAGTTTCCTATATAATGTTACCTAATAATTCATAATATTCTATGCAAATATTCTAAACGACCTTCATACAAAGTAATTGTCCCTCTTTTATAAGTACCTATAACCAATTTCGGTACATAACAGTAGAAGATTTTAATATCTCGTTTAAAGATGTATTGGCATCTTAATTTAAATTCGTTTCATTCAATTTAGATTTCACGTGAAGAGTCAATGGCTACTATTCTTAGACTGAAAAAAACCAGAATCAAATACATAATTTAAAAACAAAACACGGCACCGGGTTTCCCGACCTAACGCTGGTCGGAGATAACAAACGAGAGTGAGAGAGAACTATTTTAAAGATGAATACTCGTACCATCTCTATTAGATAACTAAAGAGGATATTCCTGTGAAGTTATTTAATCTGGTTTATTTAGAGTATTTTGTCTGAGTCTGTTCCAAAGAGGTCATTCGGTCTCATTCGAAATCTAAATTCGTTCTCATACGCGTCATAGTCTATGCGCCACTAAGCTATTAATTACAGTATTCACAATTCAGGCAGGTCATAGTTTTCATGTAGGTTAGACAACTAGGACTTAATTATTTATGTATAAGGTAATATCACGCACATAGTTTTAGTCGATTAATAATATTAAATTTCCGCTAGTTAATGATGCTGCATTGCCACCCATACCATGGCGGCCTGGCTAGATGTTTCTTCATCATTCTCCCGGCCTCCGGAGACCGGAAGAATGATACAAAATGATTGGGCCTCTGGTCTCACACTCACAAACGAAATACGACAGCAAGAATGCTGGCATTATTAGAATGGTCTCCTGTATCAGGGTAATACTGCCCTTGTCGAACCGGCCCATTCGTGCTGAAATCAGCATGGCTCTACTACCTTCAACTTATACCAAATCATGCTGTTTTCGTGATTTTTTCAGACAACATTTTCTTTTGATTTACAGTTATATCCAAGGAGAAATGGGAGGCTATGTGCCAGGCTAACAACTGGAACAGTGTGGAGTTGAGAGACAACAGGTACAATCACATCGTCCATATGGTGTCGGCCGCAAATGGTGCCGAAGACTTCTACTCCTTAGAGGTGAGTCATGCGATACTGAGAATTACCTTTCTCTTATAGCTGTTTCAGACACTGACTAACTGATATTTGGAAGTAGAACAGGTCAAACAAAGCGAATAAGAATAATTTGTTGGGTTTATTTTATCTCTTAGAAATGAGTATAATCTTCAGAATATTTATATTTGTAACTAGCCTTTGCCTACGGCTTTTTTATAGTCCTAAGTCATTTACAAATAGACCTACTTACGCACTAAGGAACCAATTCACACACACATACCAAAATCGAAGTAATTAAGACCCTATGTATATAAGTAGAAAAGCTTATCTCGATTTAGCATGTGTTTGGATTTTTCGTTCCTTGTTGCCTAAGTAGATCCAAATAATGTGACTTTTTATTGGTCCAAGTATGTTCAAAATTGGTTCAGTTTATCATAAACCTATAAACTATATCTCTCTCAAAATTTACCTCTTCATATCATTTGTATAGATTGATTAATTTTCCCGTATTTACTAATTTAATATTATTTATGTATTTACAACAACACAACAAATATGGTCCTGTATATTTGAGACTTTCAACTCGTTATTCAAAAGAGAGTTGATACTTTAAGATAATTAGATAGATTAAAGTAAGTAATGAGTAGGATAATGCAACAATTTGATTCGCTATGGTTGTAAAAACCATTACAAATTATAATTATTTACCATGAATAGCTCGGGGTTAGCCTACATAATATAAGGCCAGTAGTATTCATTTTTGTGTTGTGATCATATGTATGAATAGGTTTTCTAAGGCTTTGCACGCGGATGTCCGTGACGCACTTCACCTACATTATTAAACTAATGTAATTAATGTCAAGTTGATTTGAAAACATCGTACGACATTAAACTCGTTAATTAAAGAACTACACACGATATATTGCTATAACAAAGTCCCAAACCACTGGCGAAACTATCTACCAATAAAAAACTCGTGTTATTAACAAAAATAAACAATCTAATCAGGAACATTGTATATAAATATTAGCATATGATAAGAACCTATTGCTTATAAAACAATTCAATTTATAAGGTATATAAATCACGTTATAAAGGATATGATAAGATTTGCAATGTACATGCTCAAGATGCGGTTATACTTTACAGCTCTGCTGTTTATTTTATAAAGCGTAGGATCCAGAGACTATTTATTACCCTACTAAAGTATGCCAATAGGCTGAGTTTTCTGTGACAACAGTACTATTAAAATCCTTTTGCATTATCACATTTTAATTAATACAGTATATAGTACAGTATATTCTATCTTTTTAGTATACGAGGAATAAATCCAACATCCGCTTAGCTTGACATACGTTATCATAATAGTTCAAGTGATTACTTTTTTATAATGAGCTATTTTAAGTTCGTGACTGCCTTCTATACCGATATGAACATGTGGAAGAAAACGTGATTGAAGTAATAACACAGCAGAGTATGCAATTTCATTGTACTTACATATTTGCTACTGTTCCGTTTATTTATTCACATGTCCCTCAATAAGTGTTGTCTCATCAAGATAGACTTGACAAGACAAAACGACGGTCATTTACTCCAAAGGAATTGTGCGCAAAAAGAGATGAGTTGAATTTATTAAAAATATAAATATACTACTTATTTGCTAGTAATTATATCGATCATTGCGACGATCGATATCAAATTCAGTGTTACATTGACCATGACTTACCCAATGTTATCAAATGTGTAACGGTCATGTGAATCCAATTCGCTATTCGGTCACGCCATACACTTATGACAATTGCACGTTAGAGTAAACACGTCGATCAATTTAAATACTTTGTTTTTCAGTTTACTTTTGTTTTTTTATTCAATTGTTGTAATGAACGTTTGTTGCGGCTTTATTGTTATGTTTATGTCCTACGTCATTACATTACTAAATAAATCAATCGAAATGCGCTAGTCCCGCGCTGAGACTGTCACGGCCATTATAGCTAATGATCCCTAATCTTTACGGTTACACAACAAAGTCAAACAATAATAACGAGCGCAACGCATGCAATTTTTTTGATGCTATTAACATTAACATTGGCACAATGCCATCTAAGACTAGTAATAAAACCAACTGTAGCAAACCCAGGGAACGATTGCGTGACGTCGCTAACAGATACCTTATTTGAATTCTTGATCACAGAACTTTGAAATTATTTGTCATGAACATGTCAACAGAAAACTCTCATGAAAAGTAATGAAAGTTCGCCTGCTCTTTACCTAGTACAGTTTTGGTATTTATAATTTTGATACATTATTTGTTACTGAACTTTGAATAATGCTGAACTGAATATTGTTACAGGACCATGCTTGCCGATCAGAGGGAGTAGAGCTTGCCAGGGAATTGGATTACAACGCAGCCGCTGCATGGATCGGACATCCATACTTTGATGTCATCGATAATTCGACAGACTTCGATAAGAAGATGAACCGCCTTATTGCTTGCGTATGCCAGAAAATTGGCATCGATACTGGCGACCGTCTCAATGTCAACTCCAAGAAACGCAAGTTTCTTGTCAAAGTTCCCCTTGCCGCCGACTCTGAATTCCCAGCCTTTCAGGACTTCGATGTCGTTCACAACTACTTGCAGAGCGATTTGCGCAAAGCGCAAGTCAGACTTCGTAAGCGTGGTCAGAAGGGCCACTGGTCTTACATACACACGTTGAGGAAGTTCCATCCTACTAACGGGCAATCAGTTGAAGTACGAACCCAGTTGACACACAGGGACTACTTAAATCTTCTCCCACAACGCGACGACGCTCATTTCACAATCTTCAAGAAGAGGCGTTGCTTTATATACAACAATCAGTACTATCAATTGGATATGTATAGACAACCTACACATCCCAGGTAATTTATTGTGCCAATTCGATATTCTAACTTAATAATTATAAATAATAATTATTATCTGTTATAATTTTGCACCTTATAACATCATGATTTGTATAGTGAAGTCGTTACTTTTAACAATCTAAGGTATAATTTCAGGTGCCGCGGTTTAGTACTTTTGGAGACGTATAGTGCTGCGTATGACCAGACAGCGTTGATCGCATCATTGCCCAAGTTCCTGACTATCGAGAAGGAGGTGACCGGTGACCCCGCCTATTCCATGTACAATTTGTCGCTGAAGGAAGATTGGAAGACCTCAAAAAGGTACTACACGGGCAACGACCGCCATGGTAAGGACAGCAAGAGGGGTATGCTTTGCTATTCCGATTGTCGATGGTGTGTTTTCAACTCATCGCTGACATATAAAGTCGACAGCAAAAATTATTGGAAATTGAAAAAAATCAATAGTATGACGTAATGTTCCATTAATATTTGCGACAGACTTTATAACGTTTAATATTTGTCAGCGGTTTATTTCTGTGCATGCGTTTCTTGTGATGTTGAACACTGGCGTAATTGTGTCATAGTATAGAATAGATTAGACACTCCCTATTAGTTTTGGTAGCCTTCTTTATTATTAGTTATATCTGGTACCTTCTTTTAATAAATAGTTCCTACTTTTATATCTCATTAGTAATCACACATTAAATTTTTGCACTGTACGTAAATATCTCTTACGCAGTTATTAGTGTAAATGTTATATGTTTTCTAAGAATGCTAGTGCATATAATGCGCAAGAGGTAGCTACGTAGTTATGTGTGTGTGAAATTATACCCAATGCCGGTATTCCTGGATATATTAAATGCCGCACGTAATTTTCCAGATACGAAGAGTATCATTCGGGGACATAAGTGCTCCGATATGTGCTCTACCGATGGTACCACTAATATGGACTACTAACATAGCGATTCAAGAATGTAGTTTTATTTCGTATATGAACATTATTTAGTTTACACGTGACTAACACAATTGCGCCAGTGTTCTATGAAAGACGTAGATTGGGGTTAAAGGACCTTTTTTTTTGGTTTATCAGGGCAAACTAAAACCTTGATGAATGGCCACAAAGATGATAAGCCAAATGGCACGAACGGCGTTTTGAAAATGAACGGGCACGCAACCAAGAAGCTGGATGCCTACGTAACAGAAGCAATGAATGGCCAGGTCAGCGATAAAGTTAATGGGTATGATGAAAATATAAGCTGTCTTGGGAAAACAAATGGTCACATTTTAAATGGAAACAATCCCAAATACCAAGTAAATGGCATGAACGGTTCTGGCCATGATACGGAACTGGAGAACTATAACAAGAGTCACAGAATGGATCTCGGATCACCAAAGATTACAAAGGTCGCCGTAAAGATTTAAAAGTAGTTAATTATACTAATTAAGATTCTGAAATTGTATCAAATTCCACTTTGTAACACTTTCATGTACACCAAGTTGTGAAATACAATTAATGATAAGATTTACTGCAGTAATACTATATCTACATAACTATTGCAAGCCATCGTTAACATGTATTGCTCGCATAAATATTGTATTTATATTCATACTAATTATATAAATTGCCAAAATGAACTATTTTTGTAGTATTCCTTGAATATAACAATATCTTACATAAGTAAACCATCCAAGGAACACCACACATATTGTAAGAATTGCTCTTCTGAAATGAACATTTCAGATACAATGAAATATTTTATATTGTTTGTGCCTTTACACTATATTATATACATTATATAAATACTTTAACATGAAGAATGAATGAATGTAATAACAAATACATTGTATCATTCTCACATTGGAAATAGTACTTAAAGTATCGCAATAATATAATATAAGTATTGTTGCAGTATATGGAACACGATTAGTATCTTAGGTTTTATTGTACCTAAAGCGATAGCATTTTATTTATAGACTTTAATTTATTGTGTAATTACATTGGAAAATGTATTAATTAGGCCATTGCAGTAAATCGTTTTAATTTGTAGATTGAATTTTTAAATAATTCTCGGTGTTGTATGGTCACGTAGATCGTTCACACTTGTTTGTTTTAAGGGGTCAAGATAACAAGCGGCAATGCTTGCAAAGGAGTTCATTGTCCAACAGACCCATAGTTTCTTGTTAGTGGCCTTTTAGCATTGATTATGTACTTATTATAGAATATATTTTTGATCTAATACATAATTAAAAATATATGATTATGTGACGTTATTTAAATGATTCGATGTAGAAATTGATGTCGTTGCAAGGACATTTTATATTTATACTGTAGAAGGAGACTACTTACTACTTATGATAAATCATAAAAATTAATTTTACAAAAAGTATTTTAAGCCACCGTCAATATCATTCAATGTATTGAAGATTATACGTCTACTGTATAGCGGTTTGCTAAATAGCTTAAAGCTATTCAATCGTTTGGCAAAGATCCACGGTAGCATTGTTAATGGCTGTGCTATTATAAATGAGCAATTGAGAGCTCTGTTTATACAGAGTTATTGAACGGCAGTTGGCGTCGAACGTGCCAACAAAATTTTATCTTAGTCGTTAGCACCAAAAAGTATAAATGAACAGCATTTTTATTGTTAGTTTGCAATCAAAATGTTAATTTTAGTACACTATATCTTAGCATTGGCTTTGAAAATAAAAAAAATAATTTGGTGCATCGTGCTGATAGCTTTTCGATGCAAAAATCTCGAAAATTGTATGTGTATAACTTCGCGCATTCTTTCTTAATAAAGAAAAATGCATCATTATAAATGACTTTTATTTTAGTAAAAAAAAAGTTTGTCGTTAAAACATTAGGATCCCTGGTCATCTATCCAGTCAGAACAAATTGCTTTAATGAATCTACTCTTTTAACCCGTGTTGCTACTTTCCACGGTCTTAATATACCATTCTATTTTCTTCTTTGTAAAGGTTTGTATATCGAATCATTCACTCGTATCGAATTGGATAATAATAATAATCTTTTATTCATGAAAGATTACAAAACTTTAACCAATGGTACATATTTAAAATCATAAAATGTACTTTAGTTGCTATCTATACAAATTTTATGTAACAATGCATCTTAAACTAGGTAAACCAGTATCATAACATAAGGGACATTGTTAGTCAAAGATGTCTTACAGTGCAATAATCAGTATTAGTGTTCTGTGGCAAAAATCCTCCAGAACCTTATTTTACTTAGGGCCACCGCAGACTAGCTACTTTTAGCATCGGCGATCGGCAACTAGTCGCTTTTTAGAAGCTAAATACGGCGACCGAACGCTCCACACCGCACACTTAAAAACGCCAAACGCGGCGATCGAGTCGCTTTTTAGAAGCACGACACAGCAGCTGAACGCTACTCTCCGCACTATTTCGGATGCCGGTAGCAGCGACTTGGCATCTGAGCAGTCGCTAAAACGCGCGTTTCCGATACCGCGATCGAACGCAGGAAGTCGCTAAAACGCGATGCAGCATCGATGCAGTCGCCAAATCGCCGATCGCCGATGCTAAAAGTAGCTAGTCTGCGGTGGCCCTTATTGCTACAAGTAATGGTGTGCAAGGGCGGATCCAGCTTTGCCGCCAGTCAAGTTGGGGTTGCCAACCGTACTATAATATATAGTATTGTACTATATTTCGGGTCGGCGACCATATATTATTAAAAAAATATGTAGTACGCAAAAGTACTACAATATAATTTCATGAAAATCTAACAAACAAATCTCCGAACGATTATTCCTTTGTCTTTGGCTTGCGTTGCGTTTGTGCTAATATCCATTTTTCTCATTTAAATGCTTTTTTATCAGGCATCAAAGAACTATTCTCTCAGTTACAAGCAACTCAGTAAGCAACCTTGATGGGTGACCGTTAGTGGCATTACAACTTGAGCGTCTCCGAGATTCCGAGGTCAAGTTAAGCAGTCGGACCCGGTTTTTTTCACAGGATAACATTCGAGAATGAAGGCCTTCGGGAGGCTTAAAAACATCCAACGGTAAAATTATGTAGCCACGACGTTTTCTTGACAGTCCTCAACCCCTACTCGGCCAGCGTGGGAACTTAAGGGCTTAAACCTCTGCTGACAAGAAACACGAGTTATGTATACTTGAGTGCAATAAAATCGCACATGTGACATTTTTGCAAAATAATTTTTACCTTATGAAAATTTTATTATTTTATAGTGCAAAAATAAAGTTTGTTTCAATACCTATTCAATGATACCATATAAGCCTTCATAAGTTTACTCTACTGCCAAAAAAAAAAAGAACAACAAATTCAACTTTAATAAAAGATGTTCAACTTGACAAAACAGTCTGGAAAATTAATTAAAAAAACATTTTTTTCCTTAAAATATCTTTATTATTAGGAAGTGTTACCCCCTCTGGATCGAATTATCGCTCGACACCGGTTTTCCATCGACTATATCAAGTGCTTTATAGAGTCTTGTGGAGTATATCAAGTGCTTTATAGAGCGCAATTTTTAGCTCCTGGAGATTGGCTGGAGCAATATTTCGGCCTCTTATTTTTCTTTTTAAACCATCCCACAAGTGCTTGATCGAATTAAGGTCCGGACTCCGGGCTTTCGAGTTTTTGTTGTCATTACTTTTTGGCAGTAGGTTAAACTTATGACAACTTATTTTGGTATCATTGAATAGGTATTCAAACAAACTTTAATTCCATATTAAAAAAATTTAGAATTTCAATAAAAAAATATCATTATATAATATTTTTCAAGAAAGTCACGAGCGATTTCATTGCACCCGAGTGTAGTAGCATTATAGTAATGGTTTGTTAATGATGAAGCGTATCCAAGGCATCTTATTGGAAAGCTCTTGAGTAGCAGATATGGCTAGATTAGGGGTTTTGTCTGACTCTGGTGTATGATTGCACATCAAAAAACCATAATGTTCCACTGATTTGCTCGGGTCTCCTCCCAATAGAGGGTTAAGGCCATAAGTCCCCACGCTGGCCGAGTGCGGGTTGGGACTGGCAACTCGTTTGTGGCTACGTAATCTTGACGTTGGACGTTTGCAAGCCGCCCGAAGGCCTCCAACTAAGCTTATGTACTTGCTTACTCGACTGCTAGATTACGATAACAACCGGGACCTTAGCTTCACGACTTACTACTGACTGACTACTTGACGTTTCAAAAGTGCCGTTGTATGGTTTATTTGAAATAAAATGGTTTGATTTGTTTTGATTTGAGCGACTGCTTAACGTGACCTCCAAATCACGGAAACGTTCATAACATATCATGCCACAAACTGTCACCCATCTAGGTCTGACCGCGCCGTGGTTCCTTACCCTCTGTAATTGTTTCCAATCACCTAAGGACACTCGGCTATGAGCGCTTCATCATATGATTGCACGTGTAAGGCGATTCAGACACTGCACCGCGCTCCGTCGCGTAGCGCGGAGTGGCAGATTTTAATATTGTATGCAAGTACATTGATTAGTATAGAAAACACGCCAGGTCCAACACACCAAAAACGCGCTACGACGCGTGAGCGCGTGCCGCTAGCAGATTCGGGATTGGCTGCCCCGCGCCTACGCGCGTGTTCGCGTCGCCAGTGTGTGAATCGCCTTACCCTTACTTCACTTAGGCACAAAAGTGACACCTCAGAGTAGAGGACTGACAAACATGAGAATGAAATAAAAAACAAGAAAAACTAAACTTTCTGAAATAAAACACATTATTTTAACTGACTTGCATTTTTATTGATAACAAACTGCGGTAAATATACCTTTGTATATGGAATGGCTAAGCGATAACATAAATTGAGGCTAATAACAGTTGCTAAGAATGTACCGACAATCATTCTAATAAATCTACATGTGACCTACCAATTAATCTAGATACTGCCGTATTGCTGTTTATGGATCTGACATATATTTTCAATAGAAAATGGCATACAAAGTTGTGATAATGGTAGGTTTAATAATATAACTATACTAATATATTTTACTAATAACGTACGTATTCTAATCGAATGTAATATCTTAACAAGCTTAACAAACGAACACATGTTCTTAGATTACTAGAACAGAAACTGTGGGTAAACGAACACATGTTCTTAGATTACTAGAAAAGAAACTGTGGGTAAACGAACACATGTTCTTAGATTACTAGAACAGCAACTGTGGGTAAACGAACACATGTTCTTAGATAACTAGAACAGAAACTGTGGGTAAACACACATGTTCTTAGATTACTAGAACAGAAACTGTGGGTAAACGAACACATGTTCTTAGATTACTAGAACAGCAACTGTGGGTAAACGAAAACATGTTCTTAGATTACTAGAACAGCAACTGTGGGTAAACGAACACATGTTCTTAGATTACTAGAACAGCAACTGTGGGTAAACGAACACATGTTCTTAGATTACTAGAACAGAAACTGTGGGTAAACGAACACATGTTCTTAGATTACTAGAACAGAAACTGTGGGTAAACGAACACATGTTCTTAGATTACGAGAACAGCAACTGTGGGTAAACGAACACATGTTCTTAGATTACTAGAACAGCAACTGTGGGTATGTTCTAGGGACATCTGGGTATTTTAATAAATTGGTGGGTTATAAAATTGGCTACTTGACAGTATTCGAAACACGTTTTCTAATTATAAATGCTTATTTTATACCGCCTACAGACCTAACTTGCTTATTTAAAAAAAAAAAGAAAAGTACTCTCGTGGCATTTTGGAGTATTACCTACGCCACGTTCTGTCGTTAGATAGTAAAAACACATTCAAATATGAACCCCTTTTTTTTAAGTCGATAAAGCGTTTTTGTTTAACGTCGGTAAACCTCCTTTTTTGAAGTCTTTTAAGGCATTTTAAACCGTCTTCAAAAAGGAGGCTTAGCCTTTTTGAATACAGTTTAAAATGCCTGAAAGTAATATTACCTAGCTTTCTCCAACATATTTTGAAAATGTACCCATATTCAAATGCTGTTACCATGGTTTGAATGATTTGATAAGATTTACAAAAATCTTAATAGTAGACCCCAGAATGAGATCTTTGTACTAACTGGCTATTACTAACATCTTACTGATTATTAGTGTTCAGTACAGTAATGCACTTCTAGGTGTGCGTCCATAGTGAATGCGCGGTGACTGGAGCCTAGGCGGGCGCGGCGAGCGGGTGCTTGCAGTGGCCACAGTGACGCGCGAGCTATTGTAGCGTTTCGAGTTTCGACGTATATCAGGCGTTGCAAACTATGGATGAGGATTTGCTATTTTTACTAGACAGTCCGATTCTGAGATGGGAGCTGTTGAACACTAGAAATTGTTCTTGTTATTTCACTCCATAACTTTCTTGTTATGATGTTTGATGTTTTGGTTTGCCATATAGGTGGTCTAGATTAAATCGCACTTATAAATAATTCAGTATTTACCGCCATTTTACGACAAACAATTAACAGTGATATGTTAGAACGGGCTTAGAATATGTTTACAAGATACCTATATTTTAAACTGTACGGGGTGTACCCGTTTTTTCCACTGATGTACCCCATGCTGTTTGTTCTGGGTATGGTCAGCTACAACGAGCTTAGAGTGCGACGGGAATATGCACTTACTGTGTATGTAGTGAGAACTAGATATTTTTTCGAGTCAATTAAGTGTACTCGCAAAGTGTCTTTTAAATATAACATGTTACAAGGACTAAAATAATTGCAACATTTTTGTTTTGTTTACTTATATTATTATTATTTTTAATAAGGATTATTGTCTTTGTTTTTCTTTTTGTTATTGTAAGTACAGGGGCGGATCCAGGATCATACCTTAGGGGGGGCGGAGTGTAACAGATTATATTGATGGCTAAAAAAAAAAAAAAAAGGTCTTCAATTTCCGGAAATTTATAAACTTAAATAAGTACTTTATTGCTGCAGTTCAAAAGCTGTTCAGAATAATTAAATAATTATTTAAATAATTTTATTAGGAATCTAGAAAATTTTCTTATACACTTACACTTAATTTATTCATTTTGATTTTGGCGCACTGGGTTTCGTGGTTTTACGAGAATAAGAAGCTTTATAATTCATTTTTTATTTATTATTATTATTATTTTTTCATTTTAGAGTACTGGGTTATGTGGGGTTGGGTTGGTTTGCTTGGGAGTTTAGGACGCTTTGGGTTATGCGTCGCTTGGGGGGGGCGATCGCCCCTATCGCCCCCCCCTTGGATCCGCCCCTGTGTAAGTAAGATGTATGTTTTTATACACTTAAATTAGTAGTATAAGACAAATGTATAAGCTAGCCTTTCTATCACATACACACGAACTGGTTTGTTACCCCCGCCAACGGCTCGTTGGGTCGCTCGCTGACTAGGCCCGTAGTGTGGCCAGAACGCGCGGATAGGAGTGTTTGAAATCTACGCGCGCTGCGCTCAAGACCGCCGCACTAGGCTCCCGCCTTAGTCACTTCAGTGTGGACGCAAAGGCGCTTTTCATATGTTTGATATTTCGCGCCCGTCGCCGCAACCGCGCTAGGCTCGCAGTATGGACGCACGCTAGCAGATATCGGCCACGTCTCGTATTTCAGTCTCGATCTGACAAGACCGGGGAGAGATCAGGCTTTCCATGCTCCCTGGGGCATGGGGGTTAAAGATCTCAACTTCCAAAATCCAGGTTCACAGCCCAGAACAGTATTGGTCCAACATGAGACCTTTTGTTCGGTGGGTAGTCTATGTTAATTCAGTATTATAAGTTCTGTCTGACTAATAAAAATAATTGACTACAATCATTCTAATAAATCTACCTGGCCTAAATTGGCCTGGGACAACACATTTTTATCCGGTTCATGTATGTCTCTAAAGTCCCCCCGCAACAGGATTTATATTCCTAATGCAGGAGTTGTCATGAACAAACAAAAAAAACTTAATTATGCTGAGGGTAAAGTAAAACATGATAGCACATGATCTTCAGCCATGGTCACCTACATTGTATGCAAAATATTGATGTACTTGTAAGCAACAATTTCTAAAACTTTTTAAGGTATACCACTATCAAATAGCCAATTGTAAGTATAACATTACGTCAAATTTTATGTGGATATTTTATATCTAAATTTCAAATTATAGTGCCTTTAAGTAATTCAGTCAATATTTGTAGTAAATGGCAATACTATTAATTTCTATTGGACTCCCTGTTTTTTTGTTCTTTATACATTTTGAGAACTTTCTTGCCAGGCACTAGTGTTTGGCTTAGACCTGGCCTCTTTAGTTTCTTTTTATCCACTCCACCTTCCCAGACAGCATCATCGGTGGGTGCTACTGGATCGAAGACGGCCAGCGGCGGTGGTGCGGCTGTCATTGTTCCTACACCTTCGCATACAACAGCTTTCAGCTTCTGTAAAGTATAAAAATTAGATAGATTTGAATAATTAAATTCTATCATATTTTACAGATCCATGCCACATTTTTTTATTAATATGAGCTTGTTAGATAGAGATAGGTGACTTTACTCTGCCTGGTGATAAGCATGAGATTCCAAGAGTAGAAGTCCATACCATCTTGACTCATTGTGAATGCATAATTTGGCCACATGTCTCACACTCACCAATGAAACATCTCAGCATGAATGCTGATTTGGTTTGATTTGAAAACCTGATGAATTAATGTTTTGCTTGAGGTATGAGGCTATGCAGATATAACATCACACTATGCGCAAAAAAATTATATGAAATAAAATAAATATTTCGGACATCTTACACACAACATCCAAGTCCCAAACTAGACAACTGATATAAATACATAAACATACTTTTTTTTTGTAAATACATACATATTATACATAGAAAACACCCAGACTCATATTTAGTCCAATACGGGAATCAAACCCGAGACCTCTTGATCAGCAGCCGCATACGCCAAGCACTAGACCAACAAGGCATTCAAATATATGAATAAATATTTCGGACACACAACGCCTTCAAGACGCAAATCCAAACTAATCAGAGCTTGTACTATGTATGGGTAACTAGACTAGTAGGTTTACAGATTATACAAACATGTGGTTAGACGCTACCTCTGTCCCAATGAGATGCTAACGAGGTTGTATGATGAAGTAATAAAAATATATAAAAATAATTTAATTTTTGTGATACATATTATAAAAAAAGAGAGTACCTGTTTATCAGCATCCATTTCTTCTTGAGATTTCTGTATGTCGGTGTCATGGGCATACTTGCAGTTGTGACCAAAGCGACAACGGCCCTTCCTGTAGTTCCAGCATATCCTTTTGCCATTTATCATCTGTGTGGTGTCTTTACCTGGAACCTTACAGTCATTGCCTATGTACTTGACGATTGTATGGATAATTCGATACTAAACATTTTTACACATGTTTTGGAATTAACCTTGACATTTGACATTTTGTGTGACATAACCTCGATACTTTGAACTTGAATTTTAACTTCTGGAAATACTTAGTCACAAACATAGTTAGAAATATGTGTTAACTTTGAAGTAGAAGTTATTTTAAAAGTACAGTTTATTTATTAAAAGTATTTTTGTAGTTGGATTTGAAATTTCAAACCAGTAATTTCAATTATTGGTAGGTGTAAAATATTTTTACTTAGTTATTGCACTCTTTTTCTCTTTTTAGTTGTTTTTTTGCAGTAATTATTATATCATTGGCTTATTGCAAGAAGTCATTAACTGCAAAAAATCAATAAATACGTTTTTATCTATAATTGTGAGACCATTATAGATTAAAAAGTATTTAGTGATTTTTTGCAGTTAATGACTTCTTGCAATAAGCCAACGATATATGGGTATATAGTATCTAATCCCTTTCGTAACATTCAATGTCCGTGACACAAACTTTAATTTCATAGAAAAACCTTCATTGACAAAGTAAATTTATAAATTACTGGTTTTCAAAAATAAACTAACTTTTTCAGTTGTAAAGACAGAAACTTGAGAATGGTTTGAAAATAAAACCTAGGTCAAAAGCAATTTTAGAATTTCAAATATCAATGAGCAATAGAAAGTCAACATCTACCATTTTAACATGTTTCTCAAGTATTGCGGCCTTTGCCAACTCGGCTTCAACGAAAGGGTTGGAGAACACCGAAGTTTGTAAGCTGCTCTCTCCAATTGTGGGTTTCGGAAGTTTTGGTTTCGAATATTCCGCTTGTGACCTATAAATTAATGATAACAATGTTGACAATGATGATAACAAACATTAATAGTTTAACGAGATCAATACTGAGGGCATGTAATCACTTTTCATTTTCCGTGTAGTCTTCATCAGAGTCATTAGAGGATGAACCGTAATCTAAAAGAGCATTCATATTTAACACAAAGCAATAATTTCAACAGTATTATATTTATTCGCTCGACTTATACACAAATAAAATAACCATGCTTGTTCAATTATGGAACAGTAGACAAATTATGACAGAAGTTGTCAGAAACTGCACAAGAAACAGATTACAGAACAGGAAAAGACAGAATAGGTTTGGACAAAAAATATCGATAATAGAAATTTCATTGAATAATCATCATCATCAAAAAAAAGGAGGAGGTTCTCAATTCGTGGGTTTTTTTTTGTTTTTTATGTATGTTACGATAATTTAGTTGTTTATGAAACGATTTCAAAAATTCTTTCTGCATTCGATTTGGCATACCGTACAGGTGGTCCCATCGGGATCTGGTGATGGGATCTCAAGGAAATCGAGGGAACTCTTCAAATATCATAGGCACAATTGTCGCGACTTGGGTACTCGGAATAGTTTTTCTTTGAAGTCGGTTTTTTTTGTTAAAATTATTAAGTTTTATTTCAAATTTATTTGGGGTCATTGCAATGAATTTATTTCTTCTATTCTTCTCTATCACTCGTCAGTGTGTGTCAATCCTTTCCTGGCCATATCCTCTTTCACGTAGTCTATCCATTTTTTGCTTGGTCGTCCTCTACTCTTTTACCCGTCAACCAAAGTGTATGTAACACTATGCCGTCAACTTCCATTCTTATAGGTTTCTTTACTACATTTTTATGTTATCTTTTTTGCTCCTCTCTACGCATCACATGTCCATACCAGGATAATCTGATGCTTCTAACCTTTCATTTATTTTGGGGCTTTCAGGCTTCCTCTAATGTACCGTTATTATTCACCTTATCCATTCTAGACACACCACACATGCATCTCTCATCTATTTTCTTTGTTAGCCAACACTCATATACATGCAGGACGGCTCCGCGGTGGTCTGATGATCGTTTTATATATTTGTCCCTTTAAAGTTAATAGGAACATAGGATCGCAAATAGTTCCCTTTACCTGCCGCCACTTCATCGATCCTACATTGATTCGATGCTGTACGGATCTATTTCGCTATTATTATGTAACAGGACTCTGAGATACTGAATTTGGTGCAGTCCGGAATAGACGTTCCATTTAGTAACATAGCAACAGGACCACCGGCTAAATCGCAGAACATGTTCTGCTGATTTTCAAGTCAACATTCGCTAGTCTTTGCTGCCACATCTCTAGTCTTCACTGAGCCCCAGACCCTTCTTCAAAGACCAACACAGTGTCATCTGCAAATAACATACAACATGATGCCTCCTCCTGTGTGTTCGATCTCATTAGCAACAGGAAGAGGTATAGGCCAAGAGCCGATCCCTGATGCAAGCCAACACAGTAACTAAATTGGTCGGTGTCTCCTGGCGTCGATCTGACATGGATTCTAGATCCCCTGCACATATCTCGAATCAATGCCACTTACTTAGCTGACACTCTAAATTCTTTCAAGGCCCACCACAAAATCTCTTGGGGTATCCTATCTTAGGCTTTTTCTAGGTCTAGAAACATCATATTATTATTATAGTTTTCTTGCGCATGTCTACATTATTAGTTTTTTTTTATTTTTATTTTGATGCCTACCAATGTGACTCCACTCTGCCTGATAGTATAGTGCGTATTTCTACCACTCTAACGCGGTGACAACACACACACACGCGCACGCGCTCACGCACGCACGCACGCACGCACTCACGCACGCACGCACGCACGCACGCACGCACACACACACACACACACACACACACACACACGCACACGCACACGCACACGCACACGCACACGCACACGCACACGCACGCGCACGCGCACGCGCGCACACACACACACACACACACACACACACACACACACACACACACACACACACACACCCAGGGCTGAGGAGAAACTGCTACCGGGCGCGTCTCCACTAGCGGATAGGAGAATGCTCGCTGTTCTACAGAGCAGAGGGTAGGAGTGAAATAAAATAGCTCCCGCGGACAAAACTCCCCAAGCCAAGGTGTCAAGATACCGTGCCGATGGCTGAATGGCGCCGGGGACACGGCGTCGAAAACGGTTCCCCTGGGGCACCAGGTCCCACCTCAGGTGTAATTAGTGGCCTTACTCCAGCAACCGGGGCTCTGCTGGAGTGGACTGATATTTCCCTAGGTACTCGTGGGAATAACATGAAGAAAATTTTAACACTAAATAAAGCAGAAAGAATTGAAGGAGACGGGCTTAATGCACTAAAAAGTGTACTAAGTAGTGGTATTGTGATGACGAAGAACCAAGCGCTGGATATACTCGGAAAGCTCATTAGAGACCTGCGGGCTTACGCAGACCCGAGAGTAAACGTCCACAAGCCAATTAAAAATCAGGCGGAGACCATCGAAAAAGTATTCCATGAACTGGAGAAACTAGAGACGCTGGAGCAGACAAAACAACAGAGTCTGCCTCCAAGTACGCCAAAGGGTACAGAATTATCTGTGCAATCGAGTGAGCAGGCAGCTAGTGACCCTATGACAGCAATGGACACTGGCGCTGAGGGAGACAATGATTCTGTCATCGAGAGCACGCACCCGCCAAATAGGAAGGCAAAAAGGAAGTACCGTTCCCCTGGCACAACAACTATCCAGGCGAAAAAGAAGAAGGATTCAGAACCTAGCCCTCCTCCCAACTTGCTGAAGGACCGAGACGAGATGCTACAGAACCCCGATAAGGACGATAGGTTACATGACTGGAAAATGGTCCTGTCGAAGAGCCACAAGCGGAAGCAGCACAAAGATCAACTTTTGCCGCAGACGAAGGAACCTATGCCGCGGAACAAGCGGAAAAAGGCATGGCAATTGGCGACTAGACCTGATGCATTGATCATTCGCCCGGCGCAAAAGGAAAAGTATGCTGATATACTCCGCCGCATCAAGAAGGAGGTCCCTGAAGACCAGGTTCGTTTGACCGTACACAAGCTTGATAGGACCAATTCTGGAGACGTCCGTATCGTACTCACCAAGGGAAGCACCGATAAAGCACGAGTCCTGCAGAAGACCATTCAGGAAATCGTTAAAGAAGACGCCAAAGTCATTAGTAAGGGGCCACAAGAAGACCTCGAAATTCGAGACCTTGACGAAACGACGACACAGGACGACATCCTGAAAGTTCTGCAAGAGATCTCTGGAGGATCTGGAGAGGATAACATAATACCGTCGGACGCAGTAAAAAAACTAAAGGAGGCCTACAGAGGAACCCAGACTGCGTTAGTGACATTGGCAACACCAATAGCACAGAAGGTACTTGGCGAATATGGCAAAATTAGGATTGGTTGGGTCAATTGCCGGGTAAGATCAGTGAAGATGCCGGGTAAGCGCTGAACAAAAAGACGCAGACAATACAGCCCACCATGCTGGTACTAGTAGATGCCCCGTATTCAAGGAGGCACTCCAGAAGTTGAAGAACAAACGAACATGAAGATATTACAACTAAATCTCAACCACTTTTTTTTTTTTTTTTTTTTTTTTTTTTTTTTTCCCTGGGAAACAGACAGCACTACTAAAGCTGTCATCTGGTCTTGTGCCAGACTCCCATTCCAGAGAGTGGTCAATAACAGGAAAACTGGCTTCGTAGCAGCATGGGTGGAAGGAATTCGCTTCTACAGCTGCTATGCTCCACCCAGTCTCTCTATTGAACAATTTTCAGATTTCCTTGATCAGCTAATTGAAGACGCACGGCAACACTTTCCTGTTGCAATAGCCGGTGATTTTAATTCCTGGGCAGTTGACTGGGGTAGCAGGGTCACCAATGCACGGGGAAGAGCACTACTCGAGGCTATGGCTACACTAGATGTAGTCCTACTTAACACTGGCGACACCCCAACGTACGCCAAAGGAGAGGCAAGTTCAACTGTGGATCTCACTTTTGTTAGCAACAGCCTACCTAAGAAGAGCTATTCCTGGAAGGTGATGGACTTCTATACAGCTAGCGATCACAGAGCAATACTTTGGGAAATATCGACAGGTCAGAACCCCAGAAAAGTCAACAGGCGTGCAAACGCGGCCGGATGGAAAGTGAAAGCTTTTGATCCGGACGCCTTTGTAGTGGCATTGGAGGGTGACCCGATCTTTGCCGGAAGCGCTGAGGAAATGACCGAAGAACTCATGACGAGGGTTACCCAGGCTTGCGACGCTAGCATGCCACGAAGATGCGGGATGAGCAGGCGTCCTTCAGTGTACTGGTGGAACGAACATATTAGCGAACTTCGTGCAGAGTGTCTCAAAAAACGAAGATTATCTCAACGTAGCTACCAACGACATAACTCTGCTGAGCTGGTGGCAGAATACAAAGTGGCACGTAGAAACCTAAATAAGGCTATAAAAAATAGCAAGAGAAATTGCTGGAAGGAACTCACTAACGAGATTGAAAGGGACCCGTGGGGAAGACCCTATAAAGTAGCCATGACTCGCCTGAACTGCCAGTCAATGCCGTCACCTACATGCCCCAAACTCTTGGAGAAAATCGTTTCTGCACTGTTTCCTCAACAACGGGCATTCAGTTTCCCGACAGTGCCGTGTAAAATCGAAGACATCCCTCCTATTACGATAGACGAGCTAAAAGAAGCATGCAATAGAGTGGGAAACAATAAAGCTCCGGGACTTGACGGAATCCCTAATGTTGCTTTGAAAACAGCAATCAAAACATCACCGTCACTATTTCTGGACGCTTACTATACATGCCTAAAAGAAGGGACCTTTCCTCGCAAGTGGAAACAGCAGCGGCTAGTACTTCTCCCCAAAGGAAAAAAGCCACCAGATGAACCGTCATCCTATCGCCCGCTCTGCATGCTGGATACAGCGGGCAAGATCCTAGAAAGAATAATCCATCAAAGGATCGAATCAGTAGTTGAGCCGAAGCTGGCCAATAACCAGTATGGCTTTCGCAAAGGACGTTCAACCCTAGATGCAATCAGCCTTGTCGTTGACACAGCAAGGGATGCGATCGCAGGAACTAGATGGAAAGGAGGTTCGAAAAAATATTGCTTGGTGGCTACCCTGGACATCAAGAATGCCTTTAATTCCGCCAATTGGGACTGTATTATGCATGCCCTTATGGAGAAAAATGTGCCAGGGTATCTTTGTAGGATAGTTGCAAGTTACTTCAAAAACAGGGTCCTGAAATACGATACAAAGGACGGCCGACAGGTATACGGAATAACTGGGGGAGTACCTCAGGGTTCTGTTTTAGGCCCTCTATTGTGGAACATCATGTATGATGGACTTCTGAAACGAACACTGCCAGGAAATGTTAAACTTGTAGCTTATGCTGACGATGTGGCGGTTGTGATCGTTGCGAAGCATCTTGATGAGATAGGTCTGATGTTTGACACCACTTTCGCACAAATCAACCAGTGGATGAGTTCAGTAAACCTGCAATTGGCCGAACACAAAACCGAGGCAGTGCTCATCACTAGCAGAAAGACAGTTGAAGTCATCCAGCTGAAGGTTGGTGAACACAAAATCACGTCACAACCGTTTATCCGATACCTAGGAGTCATGCTTGATGCCCGACTTAATTTTAAGCAGCAGGTAGAGCACGTAAGTGCCAAGGCGTCAGTGGTGAGTACATGTTTGTCCCGATTGATGCCTAATATCGGAGGTCCAAAGCAATGCAGGAGATTACTGCTATCTTCAGTGGTCACGTCAGTGCTTACATATGGAATACCCATTTGGGCAGACGCTCTAAGAATCCAAGAGGTGCGCAGAAAAGCCGCATCAATATATCGGCTAAGTGCCCTTAGAGTAGCCAGTGCCTTCCGCACAGTTTCTGAGGAAGCGGTACGCGTCATCGCTGGAATATTTCCTATTCAGGTGCTAGCCGAGGAGCGACAAGCTCTCTACCGACGACGATCGATTGGGTCGAGTTCAGATGAGATTGGAACAGAGGAACGACAGCACAGCATAAGACGTTGGCAATCGCAATGGGATGCTGCAGTGAAAGGTAGGTGGACGCATCGTCTTATACCAAAAATCGATGTCTGGCTGAACCGAAACCATGGTGAACTCAATTTCTACTTGACACAGATGCTTTCAGGGCATGGCTGTTTCCGAGCGTACCTCTATCGCTTCAAACACGATGATTCCCCGGAATGTCCGTCCTGTCCTGGAGTTCTTGAGGACGCGGAACACGTGTTTTTCGTGTGCTCCCGTTTTGACTCGCTGCGAAGCAAATTGGAGACGGTCCTCGAGCAAACTATGAGAGCTGAAAATTTGGTAGATGCAATGCTTTCTTCAGAGGCAGCCTGGAGTGCTATAAATAGTTTTGCAACGGAAGTACTACTGAACCTACGTGAGACAGAGAGAAGACGTACCGAGAGTAAAAAATAATGGTCATTGAAGGGAAAAATAAATAATTTTTGCTACCAGTAGGAAGAGCAATAGCTAGATCCTCTCCCTGTGACGTAATGCCTAACGGCGGGCCCGTAGGGATTTAGAGGCCGGCGAAAGAGGTGGTTTTTTAGTCGGTATAGGTACCACACCGAGCCCGACATACGGGGCGCATAACATCTTAGCCCTATGATACGTAATTGTATTTTTCCCCTCGAAAAAAAAAAAAAAAAAAAAAAAAAAAAAAACACACACACACACACACACACACACACACACACACACACACAAGTAAAAAAGATCAAAACTGCTATAGTTTTCCTTGAAAGTTCAAAATATGGGCAACTATCATGATTTGATTTTTTGAGCCAGCCGTTTAGCTTTTAGAGGGGGGGGGAGTGCCCTGTATTTAGAAAAAAATGCGCTTTCAAGTTGAAGAACTCATAAACAGATATCTAAATCGTAAAATGAATTGGGAAACCTCAAAATGTTTTTAAAAGACCTATCTAATGATACCCTCAGGATGGGGTAGAAGCGAGAAAAAAACATCAACAATTTACACATAGGCGAAGTATCCCAAATAAAAATATTTTTCATAATTTTATTGTACCACTATCCACGTAATTACAATATTCATGTAAAGTTTCTAGCTAGTCATCTTTCTAGCACCAACCGTTTGGGCAGTAGGTCGATACTTCAGTCGTTCATCCCTATAAAGCACTAACCTTGACGATGAATGTGATTTCTACCATAGAATTGAACCTATCCGCTACCTACTATTTTAGTCTTTGGCGTGCACACTACACATAGAGTGCGTTCCACTAGGCGCCCACAACGATCAAAATGCTCCTTTAGTCGTTCCACTTAACGACCGCGGTCGTTGTGGTCGCGGCCAAAACGTCACTCATGACGTCATGACTTACGCTCACGCGAAGCTCGCGACGACCCATTTAAAAAGGTGGGTCGTGGTGATCATTGAGAATATTGGCGGCCTTTTCAAATGTCAAAGCATCAAAAATGGCGACCGTTAAACTTACGTCTATGGTTTTATTTTTTCACAATCATATTTTCGTAAAATCGTATTCCATTCTTCATCTGAACTGGTTGAACTAGTACTTTCTAGAGCATTAATGAGACCTCTTACCAAATATCCAATTGCCGCCGCAAACGATATTTTATTTACATTTGAACATAAATTAATAAAATACACCACTAATATTAAATATAAAAATTAAATTATAAGTTTTTTAATTTAAGTCGATTTAAACAATAATTAATTATTATTTTCAAGGCTTACATCTACGTTATAACCTAACCTCTTAAATCTTTTGTTTTTTTTTTAAATTTTTATATTATTTACCTCCACGCCCAAAACGCTCTATAATCCATTCCACTTGAGTTTACTATAGTAACGCTCATAAGCAAGTGGAACGGGAAAAACTGCGGTCGTGAGCGTGATCGTTGTGAACGCTAAGTGGAACGCACTCATAGAGTGCGTTCCACTAAGCGCCAACAACGATCAAAATGCTCCTTTAGTCGTTCCACTTAACGACCGCGGTCGTTGTGGTCGCGGCGAAAACGTCACTCATGACGTCATGACTTACGCTCACGCGAAGCTCGCGACGACCCATCTAAAAAGGTGGGTCGTGGTGATCATTGAGAATATTGGTGGCCTTTTCAAATGTCAAAGTATCAAAAATGGCGACCGTTAAACTAAGGGTGCCCGCACACACACAATAATATTGGCAATAAAGTACGTATTGCCGATAATATTGCGTGTGTGCGGGCTGTATTGTACAATATTATTGTGGATTATAGTGTGCGGGGCCGTGTGTCACAATATTATTGTCACAATATTATTGTGTGTATTGGCACCCTTACGTTGAAGTTTTCTTTTTCCACAATCATATTTTCGTTAAATCGTATTCCATTCTTCATCTGAACTGGTTGTACTAGTACTTTCTAGAGCATTAATGAGACCTCTTACCAAATATCCAAGTGCCGCCGCAAACGATATTTTATTTACATTTGGACATAAATTAATAAAATACACCGCTAAAATAAATATAAAAATTAAATTATACGTTTTTTAATATATGTCGATTTAAACAATAATTAATTATTATTTTCAAGGCTTACAGATTATAACCTAACCTCTTAAATCTTTTGTTTCTTTTTTTAATTTTTATATTATTTACCTCCACGTCCAAAACGCTCTATAATCCATTCCACTTGAGTTTACTATAGTAACGCTCACAAGCAAGTGGAACGGGAAAAACTGGGGTCGTGAGCGTGATCGTTGTGAACGCTTAGTGGAACGCACTCATAGCCAGAGTGTCCGACAATTGACAAAATAGTTGGCAGTTTTCTATCACATCAATGAGACATAGGATCAATGAATGTACAAGAAAGAGATGATATATTCTTTCTTACTTCCTTACACAAAAATTGTGTGAGCAAACAACAAACAAAAAAAGATTTTAAAAATTATTTTCGCAATTTCTACTATTTATACCGATCATTTCAATATTTACACAATCAATGTGAATAACTTTAAAGATGATAATTGAAGAGTTCAAAGCCCACTCTTCGAATAAGCGCCATATTTAATGGATATTTCAAGAGTAGTAATTATCAATTTTCCTGCATTTTTGTTAGCCACACAAACATATTTCATTAATTGTAAAATACTATAATATTACGGATTTGAATATTTCAACTTCACTTGAAAACAAAAATAGCACTAAGAAAAGTTTGACCGCAAATTGATTAAGCATATTAAAAGTTCAACAGTCAAAATACCTTAAGGGAGTGAGATTACTGTTATATACTTAGAAAGACAAACCATGGAATATTGGCTTTATTCAACATTAAAATTACGATATGATAAAACTAGATATTGACTGAATGACAAGCTTAATATTGTATGTCAAATATCATGGCAACGTAGGTTCTATACAAGTAGGTATTATCACATTCGCCCCCTCTAAGAAGTCACATAGTCCTGGAGATATGCTGGGGGTCTTCTGAATCTGCCTGAGCACCGAGGCTCAGCATTTTCCGCAGCTGGATCCTGCTCTCCGACTTCTTCATCGTCTGACAGGTCATCGTCAACAGTTCGAGGTAGTGGAGCTAAGGACCTGTTCGAGACCGTAGTTTCCCGTCCGTCAGGAAGTCTTACAAACGAGTATTCTGGATTACTTTGCAGCATCTGGACTTCCTCCACAGCCGGGTCATATTTGCTACTTCTTATGTTCTTTTTCATATAGACAGGTCCAGGCGAGTGTAACCAGGTCGGCAAGGATTGTCCATTTTGAGAACGGCGGGGATGGTTAAACATTCGCTCGTGTGGCGTTGCATTGGTACTGGTGCACAAAAGAGACCTCATTGAGTGCAGCGCCGGTAGCAGGGCCGTCTCCCAGTTACTAATATCATCGTCATTAGATTTGAGGTAGAGTTGGATTTTTATTTTTTTATTTTATTTTTATTTTTATTTTATTTATTAGGTACAGAAACAGACAACAAAACAAAGACATACAAATATTACATATTATAGTTTACAATATTTAGGTCTGAAGTCCAATTACAACTGTACACAGCTTTTTATTCTACATTACTTCGTTAAAAGAAAAAATAATAATAAAAAAATAATTATCAGACATTCTTGAGATTAGTGATCAATGATCGCGGCCCTAAATTCACCAAACGTGTCGAAAAATATATCATTTTCAGAACATATCTGATTGAAATGTGTGCACATTCTTGAAATTGGACTGTTTTTGGATACATTATTATTAAAATTACCTATGGTAAAAAGTTGTGGAATACGCACAGATCGCGACGGTATTTTAAAACTCATTTGCTCTATAAGTTGACAGTCCAAAGAACCATTGACAATTTTATGTAGGGTTAACAAGTCATTCATCCACCTCCTCCTCTCTAAACTCACCATTTTGAATTCTCGCAGTCGGTCCTCATAATCTGTTAATTTACGTCTCAAGCCAGTTCTAATACATAACGCCCTGACAAATCGTCTCTGTATTGCCTCTATTCGGTCGGTGTGAGTTTCATATATCGGTGTCCATACAGGCGAACAGTACTCAAGAATACTTCTAACTAGACAGTAGTACAATATCATTAGAGAGGCGATTTGTTTGAATGGTCTTCCGTTACGAAGAATAAATGAAAGCATACGATGAGCCTTATTACAAATATAATCATAATGAGGTCGGAAGGACATGACATTATCAAATATTACCCCTAGGTCGCGAACCACCGTGACTCTATTTATTGCAGTGCCCTGAATATGATATCTATAATCTATTGTTTTTTTGTTTTTAGTGAATGAAATAACTTGACATTTTTTTATATTTAGTGACATTAGGTTTTCGTCACACCAACCCACTATTGTATCGATGTCAGATTGAAGAGTTTCGCAGTCAGTGTAGTTAGATATTCGTTTAAAAATTTTGATATCATCCGCATAAGCTAGACATTCACTGTTAATTTTACCTAACAAATCATTAATGAATAATAGGAAAAGTAAGGGTCCTAAATTTGAACCCTGAGGCACGCCTGATGATGCTATAAAAGGGGCAGACTCATAGCCGCAGAGGGCTACCAGTTGGGTACGATTGAGCAAGTAGGACGCGAGCCATCTCAATAAATTGCCATGTATCCCGACATGCTGCGCCTTCAGAAGTAGCAAAGAATGATCTACACGATCGAACGCCTTCGAAAAATCAGTATATATCGAGTCCACCTGCTGTTTTGTATTAAAAGATTCACACAAATATGTTGTATAACATAAGAGATTGCTGCCTGTTGATCTACCGGTCATAAAACCATGTTGTAGTGGACTCAACATGTGTTTCATGTGGTTATATATGTGGCTGTAAACATAACCCTCAAATATTTTGGCAAACCAGTTGAGGATAGAAATAGGCCGATAGTTAGATACTTCGTTTTTTTTGCCAGATTTATGTATCGGTGTAATTTTGGCAATTTTCCAGAGCCCAGGGAATATGCCCTCTTCTAACGACTTTTCAAAAATAATAGAGACAGGTGTAACCAATTCTGTTGCACAAAGCCGAATATAAACTGGTGGAATGCCGTCAAAACCAGCACCTTTAGTTAGATCAACACTTTGTAGTTTTTTTAATAAATCTTTTCTACATATCGATATATTACTAATGGTATAGTTAGATGAAGGAAAGTTGGGTACGTAGCTTTTAGATGAACTACAGGAATAAACCGACGAGAAATATTCCGCAAAGAGGTTAGCAATATCTTCACCAGAGTTACACGTTTTGTCTTTGTAAGACATATTGATTGGATAATTGTTTGTAATACGTTTACTCTTTGTATATCGCCAAAATGCTTTAACATTAAATTTAAGATCATTTTCTATCTGTTCAATATAGTTTCTAAAACATTGATCGATCACTATTTTCGCCCTGGCTCTGAGCATGGAAAACATATCGTAGTCCCTAGGATTACAATATTTTTTAAATTTAGAGTGTGCTTTGTGTTTATTTCGAAGTAATTTAATCAGATTTTTTGAAAACCATACAGGATAATTATTGTCTGATATTTTAGTTTTTGGTGTATGTTTTTCAATAATGTAGTAGATACTGTTATAAAAAAAATACACAAAATCATCGCAATTTAAATCTATTGCCCTCCGCTGCCAGTCTATCGCCGCCATCTCTCTCCTACAGCTATCGTAATCCGTTTTGTAATAACATAATTTTTTAATTGTTGAATTACTCAAGAGAGCGGGCAAAGCAGCTCGCAGCACGAGTTCGAAAGGTGGGTGATGTGCGTCAACTCGAGTAATGGGTAGCGCAGGCGTAACAGTGAGTAAGTCTGGACAATCGGTAATGGCAAGATCAAGTATTCTGCCGTTAGAATTTACATTGTGGTTAAGTTGTCGAATAGTCGTTGATTGAAATAATACCTGTAATGATTTAGATTTTTCACAATTGCAATTCAGAGGACAGCCAGTTTCCTTTGACCAGTTAATGCCACCTAGATTGAAATCACCTAATACACAAGTCAAGTGGTGTGATGAGTCATTAAGTACGATATTACATTTTTTGAAGAAGTTGGTTACCATATTTACCGGTAAGTAATCTGGTAGGTAGGCAACACACAAATTCACCGTAAAGATTTCGTTTACTTTAATTTGTATCCACAAATCTTCTAAATCAGTCGACTGCCAATCCCCCCTAGCTAACACCTGCAGCTTTCTCGAATAAGCGATCAGCACGCCCCCACCGTGGTTCTTTTTAAACTGAGAGCGAAATGCACCATCACGATCTCTGCGCACAACACAGTACCTGCTATCGAACAGCTCAGCTGACAATACAGAATCGTCAAGCCAAGTTTCGCTTAAGCATATTATATCAAAATTATTACACAAAACTGAATTATAAATTTCATTGAGTTTACTTTTCATACCTCTTATGTTTTGATAATAGAGTGATAAATACATTTTTGATATTTATATACTTAATAAAGTGATTCTATAAAACTAACTATAAATTAATTATTTTAATTTATTGAGATCATCGTTATTTCTGATTAATATATACTTCGAATCCACGTCTTTTCTTGCAAATATGTCCATTTTTCACCCATACAAATTGATACCCAAGTTGTATTTTGTTTTTGTTGTTGTTGATTGTTCGCCACAATGTACCGTTAAGAGGCTCAACTTGCCCATTTCCTTGGGGGTTGTAAGGAGTTGTACGGCTACAGGAAGTACCTACAGACAGTAGAAATTGTTTCAGTTCATCTGATAAGAATGCCGTTCCTCGATCAGAGTGGATGTACGCCGGCGTGCCAAACGTAGAAAATAAGTTCTTTAGGCAATTTATGACAGTTCTGGATGTTAAGTCTTTGCACGCGTATGCGAATGGGAATCGGCTGAACTCATCCACTATCGTCAATATATATCGATTCTGGGTCTTAGACGGAATAGGTCCTTTAAAATCAATATTTAATCGTTCAAAAGGAGCCGTCGCTTTAATTAGGTGCCCTTGGTGTTTTATATATCTTGGTTTGATTTCTGCGCAGATTGGGCAAGCCGCCGTCATTCTTTTAATATCCTCAACGGAGTACGGAAGATTCTTCGATCTCACCCAGTGAACCATGCGCGTGACACCTGGGTGGCAGAGAGATCGGTGTAGTTCGATTAATTTAGAATTGGAAGAGGCTGTATTTATATGCATACAGACTCGAGAGAGTGTATCAGCAACGACGTTCTGTTTTCCAGGGCGGTAAACAATATCATATTTAAAACACGACAGTTCTAGGCGCCATCTCTCTATCTTTTCATTTTTTATCTTGTTGGAATGAGTTTGGTTGAACATAAATGCGACAGATTGTTGATCGGTGATAAGTAAGAAGTGTCTTCCTAATAAGAAATGTCTCCATTTACGTAATGCTTCAACTATAGCACAGGCTTCCTTTTCGATTGACGGATGTTTCTTCTCGGAGTCATTGAGCGAGCGTGAGAAGAACGCAATGGGGCGACCTTTTTGCGATAGCGTCGCTGCGATAGCAAAGTCTGAAGCGTCTGTTTCGACAGAAAAGATTTCTTTGTCGTCTATTCCAGCCAAGGTTGACTTAGAAATGTCATTCTTAAGATTTTGAAAGGCGGAGATAGCTTCCTTGGATAAGGGTAATGTGGCCCCAATTAAAGGCCTGATTTTCAATGAAAAATTGGTAACCCACTTCGAATAGTGGGCGAATAGTCCAAGTGATCGTTTTAAGGTAGCAGTATCAGAAGGAATTGGAAGATTTATTAGGGGTTCTAACCGAGCTTTGTCCGGTTTGATAACATTATGTGCAATAGTATAGCCGAGGAGGTTAATCGTTTCTGTTTTAAACGTGCATTTATTCAGATTTAAAGTTAGTTTGTATTTCTCGGCGGCCTTCATAAATTTTTGAAGATTTTCAGCATGACTTTCCTCATCTTTACCGCATACGGTCACATCATCAAGATATGCGAAGGTACCTTTGAGTTTTTCGGTATCAATTATGAATTGTAAAGTCCTTTGAAAGGCCGCCACTCCATTTGTAACGCCGAACGGTATCCTTGTGAATTGATAGAGATTATCACATGCTTCGAAAGCAGTGTAGATTTTTTCTTTCTGAAGTATCGGAACTTGGTGATATGCGCTTATTAGGTCGATTTGACTGAAAACGTTATATTTAGCGACTTGAGTAATGATAGAGTCGATGCTCGGCAGAGGGTACGCATCTAGTTCTGTGAATCTGTTAATTGTTTGTGAATAGTCGATGACGAGGCGTTTACGGTGATGGCCTCCGCCAGCCACGAGTACCTGTGCCCTCCATGGCGATATACTGGGTTCGATTACTTTATCTTTTAGTAGGTTATTTATTTCGTTAGATATAAATTCTTGATCTTCTCGAGAATGGCGTCTTGAGCGAATAGCTACAGGTTTCAGATAAGGTGAAAGATTGGTGAAAATTGATGCTGGTGGAACACTTGCTTCCGAGACGTTGCAAACTTGTAAAGGTTGTTTCTCGCCTCCAAGTTGAAGAACGAGCGATGAGTGTCTTCCCAGAATGTCGTGCCCGATAATAACATCAGCACACAGGTCACTGACGACGAGCAGTGGCTGGTGTTGATACTTGTGCCCACCCATTTCGATTGTTGCATAGCATATTCCATTGACATAAGATACGTTATTAAGAGATGCCAGAGTTATTGCTTGTCTGCATGGCTTTTGTTTTAGGTTCATATTCTGAGCGAGATTCTTATCAATGAAGCTGATTGAGCTACCGGTATCGAGGAGCGCGTCTGCACGGAAATTGTTCATGGCGATAGTTATCGTTGCTTTTCGCAGGCTTGCAGGAGCAGCGGCAGAAATAGTCGATACGCTGAAGTCAGTAGCCTGGGGCGGAAGGCATTCTTCGTCAGTGGCAATAGCGTTGGTGTTACGTTGATTAGATCCTGAGCTACGGCAAACATTAGCGAAGTGGCCTTTTTTGAAACACAGCTGGCATTCAGTGTTGTTAGCAGGACACTTGATTCTTTGATGGACATTGCCGCCACAGAAAAAGCAACGGCGCTTGCCTTGAGTAGGATTATGCAGTTTAAATTTGTTTTGGGTGGCAGCTAGGCTATGTCAAATATCATGGCAACGTAGGTTCTATACAAGTAGGTATTATCACAATTACTGGAGATCAAATCTTTTTATTTTTATAGTAATCTTGATTCAAATGTTAGATTCTAGGTCATGCCATGGCCGTGGGGTTAAATTTGACGATTACATATGCAGACTGCGATTGTAGTTACCAAATCATTTGAGGTAACATACTAACTCATATGTTAATAAATAAATCGATTTCTAGGGCTTATAATTTTCTTCCCATTAAAATTAAATTGAAAATATATGATTCAAGCCCTGGCCAGTTTTATGTGGCAGACAGTTGACTGATAAATGCTTTTGACAAAAATGAGTAAAAGTACTAAGTAGTGATAGTGACAGACAGGAAGTAGTAAAAAGATATATCCTTATTTAAGGATTCCATTTCACAAGATAAATGGAAACACGTGTCATGAAATAACCAATGCACAGTTGCAACATTTTTGAATGAATTGGTAGATTTAAGTAGTTTTCTTAATTCCTAGTTATGGGATCCCTAAAATTTCTTTTTTCCTTGATTTTGAGTGTGTGCGAGCGAGATAGAAAGTCTTGCTAGTTGCCGTATAGTGACGGCGGCATCAATTTCTGAATTAATTACCATTTGTCGCAAAAACTGCGCGTCCTTTATCTTTTTCTAAAATAAAATCTTAAATCTTATTACAGGTTGTGTTTATTAGTGTTCTAAATGGCATCAGATGATGAAGTAGACGGCTCTTTTGCAGGTAAACGTTTAATTTAACTAGCATGTCATAGGTAAGCCGCGAATAGCGGTATCATGTGTTTACTTGCGGTATAGGCAATTAAAAATTTAGAAAATTTTTGGTTCCGTACATTAATCTTGACCTCATAATAAATTCAATCATAGTGCACTGTTAACGGTAGAGTGAATTTTGAAAGTGATATGTTTGTATTTGTTATTCGGTGGTTGTAAATATTTTTAAGTGGCAGTTTGTGACAGAAAAGAACATGCGATATCCCCTCATTACTACTTAACAAAATGGACGCCGCCAAACAAAGGGATTAGTGACCTTAGTGCAAGGAGTGTGGCCGTGTGGCCAAATGCACTATCTTAATCAGTTTCCTATATCGACAGCAAGTGCGTGGTGAGTACGACAGGTTTGACCAGTTTATTGTGAACTTGCAGGTGACGAGGACGTTGAGGAAGGTGAGGGTCAGAATGAGAATTCTGGAGAGAGTGATGAAGCCCCACCAAAGGTAAGTGCAGAAACTACTATTCATTCATGTTTTGTATTTTATGCTTATAGTGTGATGAATTTGTAAACAAAATATATGGCTATTTGTATTAGGTACATACTAATGAGTTGCATTACAGGAAGATGAGGACTATTCACCTGAAGATGGTAGAAAGAAAAAGAAAGGTAAAAAAAGGAAAGCTCGTGGAGAAGATAAAAAAGGCAGAAAGAAAAAGAAGAAGCGAAAGAATGAGAGCGAAGAGGTTAGTTCAAATGTAATCTAGTTACTCTAGTTAGCCAGCAACTTGTAATGTCTATGGTTATCCTCTTAATCCTCACATTTAGTTATTTGGTCAACTTTGACTATCATTAATAAGAACAATCATTTTTCAGCAATGAGTGACAACTATAAATGTACATAGGAATCTAGTTTCACCTACTGTATTTAAACAGTCTCCTTACAATGAGCTACAAAACATAGGTAGCCTCTGTTTTCAAGAGAATGTAGGCACTTAAGTTTACCCTAAGGGTTAGAGAAATCAAAAATATTGTTGTAGGGCTATCTAACTTTCTAAGAGGACTATTATTTTCAATAGATTTTTGTTTTTTTGTGGAATCATCCATAAATATTTATCTAGTATCTAGCCATAGAAATGTAGTGTACTTAATAGTTATATAGATATGTCATTGCATTTTATAATGTTGATTTTCAGAATCTTGATTAAAATTGTTCTAAGTGTTGTGTTTGAGACTGTGCCAGTGATTTCATTAATAAAAAATATAACAAAGACTTAATAACACCACTTAGATAATACCTAATTGTATTTTTCTCAGGACTTTCACTTTTATACATAAATTTCTCTCATGGTTAAGATTCATATTAATCATTGCTGTTCAACTCTTAAATTGTTATATCATAATAATATAGCTTGTTACTATACCCAACAAAATCTAATCAACAACCCATAACGTCCCACTGCTGGGCTCTCGGGTATCCTCTCAGGAGAGGGTTAAGGCCACAAGTCCCCATGCTAATAAGGCCAACACACAAATATTATTCAAGAAATAAATAGTAGATTGAGATATGTGTGTTTAAATAAACAATAAAATAAAACACATTATCATCATCATCAACAGCCTTTAACAGTCCACTGCTGGGCTAGGTTAACTATACCTATCAGGAGAGGGTTAAGGCCACAAGTCCCCATGCTAATAAGGCCAACACACAAATATTAATCAAGAAATAAATAGTAGATTGAGATATTAGTGTGTTTAAATAAACAATAAAATAAAACACATTATCATCATCATCAACAGCCTTTAACAGTCCACTGCTGGGCTAGGTTAACTATACCTATCAGGAGAGGGTTAAGGCCACAAGTCCCCATGCTAATAAGGCCAACACACAAATATTAATCAAGAAATAAATAGTAGATTGAGATATTAGTGTGTTTAAATAAACAATAAAATAAAACACATTATCATCATCATCAACAGCCTTTAACAGTCCACTGCTGGACATAGGCCTCTCCTTTGAAAATAAAACACAACTTTACACACCTATGCTATTGGGTTACTGTTGGCGTATAAAACAAGATCATTAAAAAAATAAAAGAAAAGTTGAAGTTTCACTATATTTTGTTAATTAATTAATTCCATTAAATTTTAACACATAAAATTTAATGGAATTAATTAATATTATTGAAACAAAAATTCCAATAATATTCATAAAATTGGGTTGGATTCATCATTCTGCATCATTCTACAGAATGACTTTTTATTATATTATATCTACAGAATGAATTAAATCTTAATAGCTATATTAGTGTTTTTAGTTGTAACTATATTTATTTAGATCCCTCTGTCTATTCAATATTAGGCCTCCTTTAACATTATGTTATATTAAGAAAATAACCTTCAATATTTTTTTATAGGATGAAGAATTTGGCCTTGAAATTCAAGGTGAGGCAGAAGGTGATAGTGACTATGCACTTAGTGCCATGTCCTCCACAAAGAAGTCACGCAAAGGTAGAGGAAGCAAGCACAATACAACTTCAACTCCAGTAGTCTCAGATTCCGGTTCTGGTAAGTAACCAATTACTGTTACTTTAGTTCACCCACATGCGGTTATGTTGGCTATCGCTCCAAAAATAAACATATGTTCTTCCTCAAGTAGCAAGGTATCTCCATGCTAATTTTCATTGAAATCTGTCTAGCAGTTAAGCTGTCAAACCATAACAGACAGAGTTATTCTCAAATTAAATCCTCAATTATAAACTTAGTACTATTTAAGGATAGAGAACATTGTTAGTCAATTGCTTAAAACTAACTGCAAGATTTTTTATCATGTAGAACAGAGTAATGTCTTTAATTCTACAACTTGGAAATAAAAAAAATATTATACTATCATGAGGACAAAAATATTTATACAATTAATTTTTTATCACAGAAATGTACAACTATTTCAATTGTGCATTTTCATTATATCTTAGGGGCCGTTCATTAATCACGAGATGTTTTTTTAGCTCTTTTTAAGCCCTCCCTCCCCCCTGGTGATATGTGGTAAGGTTTAGCCCCCCCCTTACTAATATCAAGTGTAGTTTTAGTAACTTAGCCTTAAAATTTAGAATAGAAACCGACACTGCACATGGTTTTCGGTTTACAAATCGCGCTCTTGACGAAAAAATTAATACACGTGATATCTTATACTGTACCCCGTCCCCCCTTGTGATATTTCAATCAATCCCCCCTCCCCTTTTCGAGCCTCACGTAATTAATGGACGGCTCCTAAAATAGTGATTTACGCCTACTTAAAAAGAGATTTTTTTCTAAATTATTATCTTTAAACAATGATATAAATAGAAGGGATATTTTTTGTTTTAATTTGGCTGCTAATATCACTCAAAATAAAATTTTAAATTCCCAGATTGTTAGAAGCTTGCGTTAGAAAATAATTTAAATTTTAAATTACAGTGACATGAGTTATCAAATCAAAAGTTATCAAAAATTTAGTTATCATTCTTGACATCAAGATGTCATTGACGAATCAAGAAAACTGATCGAATAAATCACAGTTTTCTCGATTCGTCAATAAAATGTTGCCTTCTATTAAAAACATTAGCTCCTTCATAAATATTGATTCATATTATAAAACAGTCTTAGATATTTTTGACAATCTTACACACAATGCCACCTAGTTTCTAAACAATGTAGACTAAACCGATATCATGTTTAGAAATGTTTGTGTTTTGTTAATGCACTTGTACAAACTTTTTGAGCAGTATAAAGTTCATTTAGAACACTTCTAAAAATATGATAAATACATTGAAATAATTAGATTGATAAACATAATAAAGGGTATGAATATCATAACCATCCATTACATATTGTCAGCAGTACAATATCTGCCATTCTCCTTTGTATGTATAACCAATCAACAATGATCTGATGACCTTATAATAGGTAGTAGAGCCTCACTGATTTCAGCATGAATTTGAAATAGAACTCTCTAGAAAGATTCTATTTCGTAATTGGTAAATTTTACTAAAACAGTAGTAGTTGCATTTTGCCCAGTACCTAAGAAATTTAACGTTTAATTGTTCGATTCTCATCTTTGTGCGAGAATCTTACAAGTCTTATTATAGATAAATAACTTAAATATCTGTACACGTTACTGAAACCTTGGCTGGTGAAGTATGGCTTGCATTCGCTTGTATTCAATCGAATATGGACATACGACTATTTGCTGTTTCGACGACTTTATACATGTATCGGTGTTAAGAAATACCTACTTTAATTCGATTCTAAATTATTGGGATTGTTCGATTTAAGCAACGAATAGTTTTTTACGTAAAAGAGGAAGATGAGGTGTTGATGTAGAAGTCATAGATGGAGAAAGCTAACACGTGTCGGTCAGAACTAAGTAGTAATCGAATCTGTACAAAGTTTCGGGTTGCGAACAATCATATAGAAAAATCGATATCAGAAATCTAATCGATAGAAGAGGTTTTGCCTCTTAGAGGTGATAGAACTCAATGTTGGGAAGTTCTATTGTGTTTTGAGATGACAAAGGTTTATGCTCGTGGTTTGTCAATTTTTTTAACGTGTAACTTCATGCTTTACCAGAAAGTTGAGGCCAGAGTGCTACTTGAAGTTTTTTTACATAAGTAATATTATGGCTTATCCAAAAAGTAGAATCTAGGAGTAGGGGGGCCACCATCCTCATTGTGAGTGTATACTACGCAGCATGGGGCCCACACCATGGCGGCTTAGTGAGATGTTTTTGCATCATTCTCCCGAATCCCTCTCCCAGCAGAATGATTCAATGCCTGAATGCCGAACATTGACAGCGGTGTAGAAGGTTTAGCCGTGAACGCGTAACAGACAAAACGAGTACATTCGAAATTATAGGGATAATAAAAACGAATATTATTAGGGATATATAAATTGAAAAATAACATTGTATGATGTTTCTATTAGGTTGATAGAGATTAATGATATTTACTTTTGAACACGTTTCTTACGCAAAAAACAACAAAGATTCCTGGGTAAAAGATTGAGTATGTTGTGAAGTCAGAAAATATTGTAATTAATAAAATACATTAATATTATTAATAAGGCCGACAAAATATTGATTACTTTAAAATGTTTTCACACAGCTCTATTGAATAAAACTGAATGACTAGTGTTTATATGGAGCAAATCCATTGTGCATATTAGGACATACATAATTCCTATTGTTATTCAAACATCAATTGGAGCTATTATATGCACTTACGAACTTCAATAAAATTGTATTCCATCTTTGTTTACCTTATTTTATAAGTAACAGTATTCGAAATCTCATTGATTAACTTGTATTATATGCTTCGCATTATGGTTGATGTTTAATATCCATTTGGTAAAAGGGAAACTAAAAAAATATACAACTAGTTTTTCTAGCGGGGTTCCTCCTTTAGGCTATCTCCTTTTTCAAAAATCAAAGTATCTGGATAAATAGCATTAAAATTGATTTATTAATTTTGCCCTGAAACCATGTTCGAAAAGCAGAGAGTAACGATAAGGAAAATTCATAGCAACAGTGTAAATCATAGCTGAAGTTTTTGTGGTAGATCTATTTAAATTCAAGATACATATTACTGTGCTAACACTATCAATAATCTAAATAGCAAATTCAACAGGCGATAAAGACGGAATATATTTTATTTAAAAAACTTGTTTAGTGCAATGACCTTTATGTTGCATAGGTATTTATTATTATCTGCGTGTTAAGCACATTTTGATATTAAATATCGGTTTTAGCTGATCAATTAATTGAATTTGGACTAATCGTCTATCACGACGACACACATTAAAATCGAGACTATTGAACATAACACTTCGGAACAGTGTCTTAAGATTTACAAAAAATACGGTGTGCAGATAATAAGAAAGCTCTTTTTGGAAGATTTTGATGAAATGGTTCTTAACGACCGACAAAGATGCTAAAAAATGTTTTTATGTTCGTATGGTACCTATGGTATCTCAGGTTATCAAAATTCATGCCTTATTGTTAATTTAACAAGTACTTGCTCGTTGGCCGGCAGACACGTGCTAGATGGTTGTTGTATCATATCGTGATCTCATTTCTCTGTATCTCCGCAATAGTAATAAACACTGATAAACGTTCGATGGGAGTTCTTTTATCTTGATCTTTGTGGTGTGACCCATTTCAACAATTTACTTTAAAAAAATACCTTATGTCGAATATGTGAATTTTGTACTTACTGCAAACTGTTTTTAAGGTTTCGTTGTCTCATGGCAAAAAACAGAACCCTTATTGATTCGTCATGTCTGCCTGTCTGTCTGTCCGTCCGTATGTTACAGCCACTTTTTTTCCGAAACTATAAGAGCTCTACTGTTGAAACTTAGTCAATAGATGTATTCTGTGCACCGCAATAATACTTTTACACAAAAATAGAAATAAAGCAATTTTTGGGGGTCCCCATACTTATAACTGAAACTCAACATTTTTTTTTCATCAAAACCATACATGTGGGATATCTATGGATATAGGTCTTCAAAAATGATATTGAATTTCCTAATATTTTTTTTTTCTAAACTGAATAGTTTGCGCGACAGACACTTCCGAAGTGGTAAAATGTGTAACTTCTAAAATAAGAGCATGATAAAACTAAAAAAAATATATGACGTACATTACCATGCAAACTTTCAACGAAAATTTTTTTGGACGAGATCTAGTAAGTTGTTTTTTTTTAATACGTCATAAATCATAAACCGCAATTTACATTTCTTTCAATCAAAACACTATTATTAAAACATCGATGAAAGTTACAATGAACTACAAAAACTTTTATATGATGTTACTTGCTGCTACGGGACCCTTCATGGGCGAGTCCGACTCGCACTTGGCCGCTTTTTTTCCAAATTATATTTTGGCGTCGGCTTCGACATTTTATGCAAAGCAACTGCAATGACACCAAGTACACCACTGCCCAAGTTTTAAAGATATAGAAGTTCTTTTTAAACATTGTTGTCGGTCCTGTAGGGCTCCAAGTAATAATAACGATTGCCACAGATATTTATATGATAACCGGGACCGAAGGTTTAGTGTGCTCCCCGAGGCACGGAATACATGCATGTATATATTTTAAAATAGTTTTTAAGTAAATCATTTAAATATTTATAGATGATAATTTGCTGTTTGTTTCTTCAGCAGGTATGCCAACAGTAGAAGAAGTATGCTCATCATTCGGCCTAAGTGACGTGGATATACAATACACTGAAGCTGATTTAGAGAATTTGACTTCATATAAGCTCTTCCAGCAACACGTTAGACCTTTACTCGTCAAAGAGAACCCTAAGGTAAGAAGTCCTTTATTTACGTAATTATTTGAGATATTTCATAAAAAATAGATATAAATTATGTAATAATTGTAATTTAAAAATGTCAGTAAAACTTACTTGTCTTAGATCCCCTTAAACATTATGTAAACCTTAGGTTTCTGCCCTAACTTTAAAGACTGTAATAAACTTCACGAAGTTTTTAAAATTTACAAGGCTTTTCCTATATTATTATATAGAATTAATCGGACAAAAGTATGTTCAATTAAATATAGCTACTAATAAATGACAAGTCTTGAAATAGACCTTAACTTTGAAATGCTCGCAATGCCGCTACCGGTTCATTAGCGTGACAAGCAACCATATTGCCTTTGAAATATGCCCAATATTTCCATGGAGCTCTTGACCTCTAAAATATTATTGATTTACACAATAGTGGAATTTTGTTCAAGACTTAATTCAAAGATGGCTTTTGAAATGAATTCTAATTATGTGTACAGCTGCTTAAAAATACGTTAATCAAATATTAATATAAATTGAAGTTTATTTAATATTACATACTTCTTTTATAAAACGATATTTCGCTGAATATTATTTATATAAATAATAAAAAAAAAGGTTATTGAAATATATTTTTTTCTTGTCAAAATATATAAATTTCATTATTTACTGTAAAGTTACGCTCGAAAAACTGAAAGTAGTTTATAAGACTAAAGCAGTTAACAGTTGTTTATATGTCACAATAATTCTATAATTTATTAATTGTCGAACATCTATTGCATCACACTTTATTTTCCTCTTATAAATTACTTCTCGTGGAAGGAAATTGCTAATTATCCTTGACGCTATTAATAAAATAGAAGCAAATAAAATTTTTTATCGTTTAAAATGAATGCTAGGGTGTTATTAAATAATCTTAGCTTCCTACAGCGCTGTGTTGTTTCTGAATTCTACACAGAACAATACGGTGTGATTCGCAAATTATTGGTCCGAATCTGGTTGCTCTTTCTCTTTGTACAACATTTTTGCATTGACATCATCATCATCAGCCTATCGCGTTTTTTTTTTAATAGGGTTTATGCTTCGATATTAATAAAAACTGCGGTCACATACTTAAAAAAAAGGTTCCTACCAAAGTTTTGCAATTTGCAACTTATATCGACTACTTTTTAGGGTTCCGTAGCCAAATGGCAAAAACGGAACCCTTATAGATTCGTCAAGTCTGTCTGTCTGTCTGTCTGTCCGTCCGTCCGTCCGTATGTCACAGCCAATTATTTCCGAAACTATAAGAGCTATACTGTTGAAATTTGGTCAGTCGATGTATGCTGTAAACCGCATTAGGATTTTTATAAAAATAGAAAAAAAAACAATACATTTTGGGGGTCCCCATACTTGGAACTGAAACTCAAAATTTTTTTTTCATCAAACCTATACGTGTGGGGTATCTATGGATAGGTCTTCAAAAATGATGTTGAGGTTTCTAATATCAGTTTTTTCTAAACTGAATAGTTTGCGCGAGAGACACTTCCAAAGTGGAAAAATGTGTGTGTCCCCCCTCTAACTTCTAAAATAAGAGAGTGATAAAACTAAAAAAAATATATGTTGTACATTACCATGTAAACTATCAACGAAAATTGGTTTGAACGAGATCTTGTGAGTAGTTTATTTTTAATACGTCATAAATCGTAACACGCAATATACCTTTCATCCAATCAATACACTAGTATAACAACATCGATGAAAGTTACAACGAACTACAAGAACTTTTATATGATGTTACTTGCTGGTACGGAACCCTTCATGGGCGAATCCGACTCGCACTTGGCCGCTTTTTCAAGTATAAAATTGTCTGGTCAGTATTGAATAACAGAGTACGTGCTACGTTAAACTAAGTTAATTCGGTTTTTAATTAGTTAATGCCAATTCTCCGACGAAAGCAGTTTTCTAGGAGATTAAATTCTATGTGTTATTATATATTTAAATTAAATTAAGAGTTGTATTATGTTGTATGGTGTAGTAAACGCAGAGGAAACTCCTCAGGATATTTAGTCAATCCGTAGACCATTGAAACAGCTTTCATGATATATTTTATACAAAACTATCCTTACAGTCGCTTTAACAATGTATTTCTTTTGCACAATTATCCAAAGCCACATTAAAATACATGTCGAATGCAAATTTGGTGCATTCTAAAGGTAGTGTAGTAATCTTTTAATCATAACCAAATAAAAGATTGCAGTAGTATCTGTATTTATTATTATTTTTATTTGCTTAAAATTTTCTAGAGGTCCGTCGCGTAGGTGACAAACAAGCTGATAGTTGTCCCGATGTTAAGTGACCAACGCTATCCATGGAGCCATGGACTCCTAGGTGTTACTATCCGTAGAATCTGGAGGGGCGTTTTTACTTTGGTGCCCTCATTCGCTGACCTCAGCCATTCAGAAAATCAGTTGGTGAAAACTGATTTTCTGAATGGCTGTGGTCAGTCAAACTTTCCCTCTATTCTAAGGCCTGCCATGCCATGACAGTATACTTAAGTTCTATTGTATTGTTCTAATAAATGAATTGTATAAATATACAACCCCCAAAAGATGTAATTATATTAATTGGTTATAATTTTATCAGGTTCCAGTATCTAAATTAATGATGCTAGTCGCGGCGAAGTGGCGTTTGTTCTGCGAGTCGAATCCTCATCTTAGCAGTGGTACCCAAAATATGGGATCTGAAGAAAACACAAACACATCGACGACTTCTGACTATACGCCTAAAGCTCGGCCAGGACGCGCCCCTAAAGAGTCCAAGGTAAGTCCGTAAAATATAACTTAATTTTTGTGACAGATTGCTACAAAACCGACCAAGTAGCTTTGAACAAGCGTTTTCATTTTTTCTATTTTGTGTGCCAGTTTTATCATAAATGAAATACAATGTTTATATTCACACCGAAAATGTATTTCATAAGTTATAAAAAACGAAGACTTCATTGTAATATCAACACTAGTACAATGTAGGAGATTAAATTTTAAAGGAAAACAAAGATAACTCCCAGCTTAACCTTTAACTATGGACGTGCGGTCTCACAGGCCGCTTGCACTTTGCGATTCTCGTGCACCCCACCTCCCGCGTACCCTACGCGTATGCCGACCTCAGTAGCTTCTGTTTTGATGGTGAAACGACCATTGAGAGTGCAGGCTACTTCGCCGGCTGAATGTTGCGTGAGTAATTTCGCTTTATATTTTGAGTGCGGTCTGTGAGACCGCACGTCCACGTTTGTGTTATAAATTTACGCTGACTTTAATTTTGTAAACTAAAATGTTAAAAAACGATCTATGATAAAAATCACTACAAATACTACAAAACCACCTTCGACCCACACTTGTGTAGGCTGTAAACAGCCAATATGCCTACAATGCTCTAAGCTGCTATGCAAAAACTAGTAATAAATATGACCAAGTTGAGCCCTTGTTAAAATTTTTATGTTTAATTATGAGAAGATTTTGTTAAGTTCTATAAGTTCTTTGTTCTCTATATTTTACTGTAAAAAAAGTTAAACTAACTAAAAAAGACATTTTCCGGGGTAATACACCTATAAAGTGATCTCAAGCTAAAAAGTGCCCCAGATTGTTATAACGTTAGATTTAGCGTAAAATAAATACATTTTTCATTAAAATTACATCTTTTATTTACATTTAGTAACTCTTCTAAGGAGTACAAACAAAAAAATGATATAATACTCACCAAGATAGAAACCAGCCCGTAAAGATAGCGGTCTTTGAGACCGCACGTCCATAGTAGTGTAACAAAAATGGAACGTCCATAGTTAAAGGTTAAGGAAGTGGGGAGCAGTAAGGAATTCAAACTATACTAATATATGCATAGAGCAACACAGACTCCCGGTCCGGCGAGTAGTCATAGCGTCTTTATCCGATTCCAATCTGTCGTTTTTTACGGGAGAAATCTTCACATTATGCTCATTTTAGACTCACATACAAAAACATTGAACTCACACAACAATTATTAAAACAAAAAATCAAAGTTTTACACACATAAGGCCGCTCTTTGTACATTAAATATAAGTAATTTATGTTCTATTATGTAAATCTGTAACATGGTGTACAATTAAAGGTTTTCTATCTATCTATAAAGACATTCTGCGTCATAATATGTAGTGAATATATTGCACATATGCTTTGACAGAGGGTAACGCTTACATATGTCTGCTCCTTGTTGTTGTAATATGTAATGGAGTGTGTATTATAGAGCGAGGAAGCGCTAGAGGAGCCCGAGGAGGAAGAGGAGGAGGAGGCTAGTGACGAAGGCGCGACGGCCCCCCGCAAGCGCGGCCGCAAGCCCAAGCACGCCGGCGCAGCCACGCCACGCGGCAAGCCCGGCCGTAAGCCAAAAGTGCCCACACTCAAGATCAAGTTCAGCAAGAGGAAGAGGACCAGCAGCGTGAGTCTTAGCACATATCTTTAGAAACTACTGTTACTTTCCACCAATGACCTGCCATTACTGAAAAGATCTATATTTTTTATATAATATTGTCATAATTAATTGTCATCGTAAAGCCCTCTTCATCATCATCATCAACAACAGGCTTTAATAACCCACTGCTGGACATCGGGTTCTTCTGAGCTAGTAGGTATTGGCCTACTATACCATGCTTCCTTCCTTCCTTGAGTCGTTCTCCTCAGTTCTGAGGGTCGTGACCCTCACTTGCTAAAGTTTTGTGAATGGCGGTTCGCCACTTGTGTCGGTTCCGGGCAGCATGCAGAGCAGCATGGATCGTACATCCGAGAAAGGAGCCAACTTGGTCTGTCCAGCGCAACGGGCAGCGGCCTCTGGGTCTCCTCCCTTCGATCTTGCCAGTCACCATTAACCTTTCGAGGCTATCATCATATACCATGCTAGCGAGATGGTTTAATTTTTCAAGTTTTCCTTCTCTATGCAGTGATTTTTTCCTGTGTAATTTTTTTCTTTAGTGCTTCTTACGACACACATGAACGCTTCTTACGGCACCACAGGTAGAAAATACATTCAACAATCTTTTTTCTATTCTGTTCGAAATTGAAAAGAATCATCAAAAACAAATACTAACAATATTTGTTTTTATCTAATTATGTTCTCAAATTAATACTAAAGAATTAACCCCCTTTCGATCAAAATGTAATTAAGACTGTGTTTATTGCTTCAATGTCTGTCTAAATCATAAATCTACCTAATATTGTTAAATTTATAACAAATTATAAACATAATATGTCTTATTGTATGACAGGAAGAAGATCCAGAAGGAAGTGCAGTAAACTCAGACTCTGACGCGGAGTTTGAGCAGATGTTAGCGGAGGCGGATGAGCCTAAACCACCCAGCGTGACTGGTACAGAAGAAAGTGTGCAACCCAAAGAGGAGGACCCAGCGGTATTGTTCCTTTAATATACTATATTGCAATTTCTTTATCTCAAACATAAAGCGTAGTATAGTTACACTAATTTCAACTCCTGCCGTACAGAAATCGGCTTGGTAATATATACTGCCTTTATGATTACTTGGGTACACTTTGTTTTAACTTGATAGCCTAGTCTTCAAACACTAAAATTTGTCGTACATTTACATGTTGAACGCATGTTGGACGACTGTTCCGATACAAAAAACACAATTTCGGGAAATTTTGTGTGTTTGAATGTGATACAGAAAATGACCAAAAGACAGAGTTAATGATAAGATCCGTCTCATAACTATTATACGTCGGCAATAACTAAACACCTTCAATTTTAATTTCTTTATAGCTACCGAAAAAGAAGGCAAAGACTAAGATCGGTAATAAAAGCAGAAAGAAGAAGAAATTGAAAACAACAAACAAGTTCCCTGATGGTGCTGAAGGTGAACAAGAACATCAAGATTATTGTGAGGTAATATTGGAATCACAACAGTGTTTTTTGAGATTATAGTGTTATGCCTTTTAGTATAAGGGCTTACTTATCCCACTTCTTTTAAATAAGTGATTGTAATTGTCAGATGTTGTTTTTACAACTTATTTATACAAATTTGCGCGTATTTAATAATAATAATATTGGTTTATTTCCACCAACTATGATCTTCTTACTTATGAGTTATTATAATTTGATAGATTCAAGTGCTACACTTGAATCTATCAAATTATAATAACGAGTGTTGATCATAAACATTTAGTGAAAATTTCTCACTTAAACATAAGTATGTATTATAAAGATTTAAGTAAGAAATTCATCATCAAGATAAAGGCCAACTTGGCCTTTATCTTGATGATGATGATGATGATGATGATCAAGATTAAAAACCAATAGAGTTATTTGTTTTCGTTTTTTTGGTGTATTAGATATATATTAGGTTTATGACTTAAACTTTTAATTGTATAAATAAATAATATAGTTCTTCCCTAAGTCAAATTAATTTTCTTCTAGATATTGATCACTTGATTAATATCATGTAAAATATACAGTAGGAATAAACTATAAAAAGTAGTACATCAAATTTTCAATAAAAATATCATAATTTATTCAGGTGTGTCAACAAGGGGGTGAAATCATTCTTTGCGACACTTGTCCTCGGGCTTACCATCTTGTGTGTCTGGAACCTGAGTTAGAGGAGACTCCCGAGGGACGCTGGTCTTGCCCACACTGTGAAGCTGAAGGCAACCAGGATCAGGAAGATGATGATGAACATCAAGAATTCTGCAGGTGAGAAATAGATATATTGACTTAATCAAATTTAGTGTAAAAATATTGTAAGTTACTAAATACAGTTTAGTGTAAACATTTTTTTTTTATTATATATACAAAGTGTGAAGACCTGCATGTATGTACTAATACAAATATTAATGTTTTATAGAATCTGTAAGGATGGAGGTGAGCTGCTGTGCTGTGACTCGTGTCCGTCTGCGTACCATCGCTTCTGCCTCAACCCACCGCTCGAGGAGGTGCCTGATGGAGAGTGGAAGTGTCCACGCTGTAGTGTAAGTACATATATCACAATAAATATTTAAAGCGAGATTTGTCACCAACATACTGTAGGTATTAGAGTTTTAGTTGGCAAATATTTTACATTGTTTTTAAATTTTTGCTCTTTGGTAAGCCAGATGTTGAGCACAGTACGTAACACACATTAAATGGTTAAAGATTCGTGAAAATATTGCATGGGAAATTGTTCCTCTTGAAAGTTCTAACAAAAGTCAGCAAATGTGTCTTCTCTCAAAACTCTTAATAACTCGTTTTACGCTATGGGCGTTAAAAGATACAGACGGACCAGCATGGGTTAACTAGTAATTAATATTTAAAAGAATATATCACACATGTATTGTTCTTAATGTTGCATTAGTTTTCTGTTACCGTCGTACTAAATGTTTATTATTAATTTTACAGTGTCCACCTTTAGATGGGAAAGTAGCAAAAATACTGACTTGGCGGTGGAAGGAGCAACCTGCCAAGTCAAAGGCACCACGCTCCAGAGAGTTCTTTGTCAAATGGCATGAACGTTCATACTGGCATTGCAGTTGGATATCTGAACTACAGGTTTGTACAAACACTCTTTCAATTCCATACTTCAGACAATTTTAACACATTAACCATACAAATGAATAAAATTTAGTGTCTGTATATTAATTATAATAACAGTTTTTTACTAAATGCATATCAAAGTATATACGGTATTTGTCTGTGGGCTCCGGGTAATCTTTGGAACGACTGGACCTATTTTGACGGGACTCACTGGCAGAAAGGCGATGACATAAGCAGTAACTTGCCAAATTTTTATAGACTTATTCTGCTCTTCGGCGTTACTTGCAATTTACAATAAAACTAATTAGGCTATTAGAAATCAATGTGAAATCAATCTCTAGCAATCAGGAAAATGCTAAGAGATAGTTTTAATATTTTTTCAGCTGGATGTCTTCCATCCACTCATGTACCGATACTACATGCGTAAATCTGATCCCGAAGAGCCGCCAAAACTTGAGGAACCGTTAGATGAACGCGATGGGCGAGTCAAGAGGCTCAGAGATAAGCAGGAACAGGATCAGGATGAGAAGGTTCTGGAAGAAAAGTTCTATAGGTGAGTGTTGACACAAGTGCTGTGTATTGGCAAATTTCCTCAAAGCAGCATGTATAACTCGTGCGAGCTAACATGGCACCTGACTCAAATGACAGTCGTTTAAAGTACTGAGTAAAAAAAATATATTTTTTATTCTAGTTTTTTTAAATTTGATCATTTATTTTGCTCTAAGTAGTTTCTCATAACATGCAACTTTATCTTAAGTGGTACTTTACTACCTGAGTTAAGATGCATACCAATAGGAAGCAGGCCTCATTCATTATTTACCCGAATGCATTCTACATGCAGTGATTTATCTATCATTTTAATGATGTTATGTACTGGAATATGGTTATAAAATACCATTTTTAATCTATATAGTTTATTTATCATTTTAAATGATGTTATGTACTGAAATATGGTTATAAAATACCATTTTAATCGTCATGATAAGCCTTTTAATTGTAGTGACAACATTTCATATGTATACATATATTATTTACTAGCTTTCCGCCCGCGGCTTCGCCCGCGTGGAATTCGTTTAAATCGCGCGACACGGTAAGGGTAGATAATACAATCTTACATGATTTTATGTTTGATATTAAGGAACTTCGACACAAACTTTCGTCCCCTATTTCAAACCCTTCTACTTTTTTTTTCGCAATAAAAAGTATCCTATGTCCTTTCCCCAGTTTAGTTCTATCTTCATACCAAATTTCATCAAAATCGGTTCAGTGGTTTAGGCGTGAAAGCGTAACAGACAGACAGAGTTACTTTCGCATTTATAATATTAGTAGGGATTTAAAACTATTTCGTCTCATAGTCGTCCTGCTGGTTTTTTTTTCGAGTGACCTTTCTTAAAACAATTGGGTTATCCAGACGAATCTAATGATATATTAATTAAATAAATTCGTGCAGTGATTTAAATGATGATATGATGATAATACCTCATCATCATCAATCATCAACAGCCTTTAGCAGTCCACTGCTGGACATAGGCCTCTCCTTAGAAAGGATGTTTTGGCCTACTATACCACGCTGGCCAGACGGGTTGGTATAGGGTTGGTTTCAAGTTTTCCTTCTCTTTGCATTGATCTTGTCTCGCGTAGTTTATCCCTTAGTCGCCTTCTACGACACCCGCGGGATGAATAGGGGTGGTAACACTCTGTATTCTTAATCCGTGACCACACGGACAATACCTAATAGACTATAATTATTATGCAAAGATTTGGTCAAACGGCAATAGTGATGCTAACGCTATCTACAAGACAACCGAGGGGTGTCACGCGGAGGAACGGTATCATCTTTCGTTTTGAGCCAGGTGCCATCTTAGCTCACACGAGTTATAAGTACATAATAAAAATATATTTAACCATTACAAGTTCACAGGCAAAAAAGTTTTATTTGCAAAAAAATATTTAATTTGGCTTTTTGTAATAAGTAACGCTTCTTATTAAATAAACCTAAATTAAATATAAACAAAATGTACCTTTTTATACCAAGCAACAAAACCAAAATTAACGAAGTGTTAATGAATCCTTTCAGGTATGGTGTAAAACCTGAGTGGTTGGTGGTCCATCGTGTGATCAACCACCGCACGTCGCGAGACGGGACGACGTACTTCTTGGTGAAGTGGCGCGACCTCTCCTATGACCAGGCTACTTGGGAATCTGAACATGCAGACATCGCTGGATTGAAGAATGCCATGGAATATTATTTGGTATGTATTGTGAGCGATTAAATTAATCTCATTCGTACTACCTTTATACGAATTCGCTCACAGTAGTTGACTTATTTAAGTCTTTGAAAAACTTAATAATATGGACTCACAGATGTAGTAAAAAAGCAGTTCAATCATTTGGTAAGATTCTATTTAAATAATATATAACTGTTTTCAGGACATGCGCTCATTCATTACATCGGAAGGCAAGACAAAGGGTACCAAAGGCAAAAAACCTGGACGCAAGAGCAAGAACAAAGATGTCATCGACGAGGACGACAGTAGTGCTGGCCTTCAAATGAAACCTAAGAAATACAACCCGCCGCCAGATCGCCCAACAACTAATCTAAACAAGAAATATGAAGACCAACCACCGTTTGTGTACGAAACTGGCATGCAGCTGCATCCATATCAGTTAGAAGGTCTTAACTGGCTGCGATATTCCTGGGGACAGGGGATCGATACCATTCTCGCTGACGAGATGGGTCTCGGTAAAACTATCCAAACAGTAACATTCCTGTATTCACTATTTAAAGAGGGACATTGCAAAGGTCCTTTCTTAGTGTCTGTTCCTCTCTCAACTATTATCAATTGGGAAAGAGAGTTCGAATTATGGGCACCGGACCTGTATTGCATCACCTATGTTGGTGATAAAGATTCTAGAGCTGTTATTCGAGAGAATGAATTGACATTTGACGATGGCGCGAATAGAGGTGGGCGGCCTTCAAAGATCAAATCACAAGTTAAATTTAATGTACTTCTCACATCATACGAGTTGATTTCTATCGATGCCACCTGCCTTGGGTCTATCGATTGGGCTGTCCTTGTCGTAGATGAGGCTCACAGATTGAAGAGCAATCAATCCAAGTTCTTCCGGCTCTTAGCAGGTTACCACATTAACTATAAATTGTTGCTCACTGGTACTCCACTACAAAATAATTTAGAAGAATTGTTCCACTTATTGAATTTCTTGAACAAGGACAAGTTTAACGATCTCGCTGCATTCCAAAACGAGTTTGCAGATGTCTCAAAAGAAGAGCAGGTAAAGAGATTGCATGAGATGTTGGGCCCGCACATGTTGCGACGTCTGAAGGCTGATGTACTGAAGAACATGCCGACTAAATCTGAGTTCATTGTGCGTGTAGAGTTGTCGCCAATGCAGAAAAAGTACTATAAGTATATTCTGACAAGGAATTATGAAGCTCTGAACCCTAAGAGTGGTGGTCAGACAGTATCGCTACTCAATGTCATGATGGACCTTAAGAAATGCTGCAATCACCCGTATCTGTTCCCTGTTGCCGCGGAAGAGGCGCCTCTCGGACCACACGGCAATTACGATACCCAAGCTCTAATCAAAGCTTCAGGCAAATTAGTTCTGATGTCTAAAATGTTAAAGCAGCTCAAAGAGCAAGGCCACAGAGTATTGATTTTCTCCCAAATGACAAAAATGTTAGACATTCTTGAAGACTTTTTAGAAGGAGAAGGTTACAAATATGAAAGAATTGATGGAGGTATCACAGGAACAATTCGTCAAGAAGCCATTGATAGGTTCAATGCGCCGGGTGCTCAACAGTTCGTCTTCTTATTATCGACGAGGGCTGGTGGTCTAGGTATTAATTTAGCTACAGCCGACACTGTAATTATTTATGACTCTGATTGGAATCCTCACAATGACATCCAGGCGTTCTCACGTGCTCATCGTATTGGTCAAGCTAACAAAGTTATGATTTACCGTTTTGTAACGCGCAATAGTGTAGAAGAGAGAGTAACACAGGTTGCTAAAAGAAAAATGATGTTGACTCATTTGGTAGTACGTCCTGGTATGGGCGGTAAGGGTGCCAACTTTACTAAACAAGAGTTGGACGATATTCTAAGGTTCGGTACTGAAGAACTATTTAAAGAGGAGGAAGGTAAAGAAGAAGCCATTCACTATGATGATCGAGCCGTGGGTGAGTTGCTAGATCGTTCAAAGGAAGGTATTGAACAAAAAGAATCTTGGGCCAATGAATACCTTAGCTCTTTCAAAGTGGCCAGCTATTCTACAAAAGAGGGCGATGGTGAAGAAGAAGTGGATACAGAGATCATCAAACAAGAGGCTGAAAATACTGATCCTGCATATTGGATCAAATTATTGAGGCATCACTACGAACAACATCAAGAAGATCAGGCTAGGACGCTTGGTAAAGGAAAGAGAGTTCGTAAGCAAGTCAATTATAATGACGGCAGCGTGGCCCAGACTGAGAACCGAGAGGATAGCACGTGGCAAGAGAATGGATCAGATTACAACTCAGATTTCTCACAAGGCAGCGAAGACGATAAGGAAGACGATGACTTCGACGAGAAGAATGATAATGGTGATCTGCTTAGCCGAAGAAGTAAAAGACGTTTGGAGAGGCGTGAAGAGCGAGACAGACCGTTGCCACCATTACTGGCGCGTGTCGGCGGTAACATGGAGGTACTCGGTTTCAACGCGAGACAGAGGAAGTCATTCCTGAACGCTATCATGCGCTACGGCATGCCGCCGCAGGACGCTTTCAACTCCCAGTGGCTGGTTAGGGATCTTCGCGGAAAATCAGAGAGAAATTTCAAAGCATACGTGTCTTTGTTCATGAGACATTTGTGCGAACCTGGGGCTGACAACGCTGAGACTTTCGCTGATGGTGTACCACGCGAAGGATTATCGCGACAGCATGTTCTAACTCGAATAGGAGTAATGAGTTTAATTAGGAAGAAGGTACAGGAATTCGAACACATCAATGGATATTATAGTATGCCGGAAATGATTCGTAAGCCTGTTGAACCTGTAAAGAGTGGTACAGGCGAGAGTGCAGCACCAAGTCCGGCTCCATCGACGGCTACTCCTATAACTTCAGCTGCACCTTCTCCGGCTCCTACCTCATTAACGCACACTTCTGGTCAAGCGCCTACCCCGCAAGGCTCTGATAAAGATGAAAAAGAGGAGCCGAAAGACGAGAAACAGGATATTAAAGATGTCAAAGAAAAAGAAGAACCCATGGACACGAGCGATATAAAGGATGAGCCGGTAGAGGAGAAGGAACCTGAGGTTAAAGTTGAAGAGAATAAAGATAAGGAACGTCGTATGTCAGTTGACGAGGAAACTCCTAAAGACGATGATAAGACTAGCGAAAAGAAAGATGACAAGGAAGCCAAAGTCAAGGAGGAAAAAGAAGATGATAAAAAAGAGGATGCTAAGAGTGAGAAGGCGGAATCAGAAGCATCTGAGAAACCTAAGGACGAAAAGAAGGTAAATATAATTCTGTTTAGTTAAAAGTAAAATAAGTTAAAGAAACCGCAATCAACAGTATGTTTATAAATTAGCTTTTGTTTAGGATGAAGAAGATGATGACGTAGTTCTCGTCAAAGAAGAAGAGGATTTGAAGGTGGAACGCCGTAAGTTCATGTTCAATATCGCAGACGGGGGCTTCACAGAACTGCATACGTTGTGGCTGAATGAAGAACGTGCTGCTGCGCCTGGTCGCGAGTATGAGATTTGGCATCGGAGACACGATTACTGGCTGCTGGCTGGCATCGTCACGCACGGCTATGGACGATGGCAGGATATCCAAAATGACCTCCGCTTCGCCATAATTAACGAGCCTTTCAAAATGGATGTTGGTAAAGGCAATTTCCTTGAGATTAAAAATAAGTTCCTAGCGAGGCGTTTTAAGGTGAGATTTTCCCAATTAACTTATAGATATTAATGTCAGCAATGAAAATATTTTTTTACAAATTGTGTTTTTTTTAACAGCTCTTGGAACAAGCGTTAGTTATCGAAGAGCAACTCCGTAGAGCTGCGTATTTGAATTTGACTCAGGATCCTAACCATCCTGCGATGTCACTCAATGCGCGGTTTGCAGAGGTCGAGTGTTTGGCTGAGTCACATCAGCATCTTAGTAAAGAGTCTTTGGCGGGCAACAAACCAGCTAATGCTGTTTTACACAAAGTAAGTTTTGTTCAAATTAGAGTAATTCTTTTTCTGAATAACATTGCCTAAGAACGTAAAGAAATATTTTTTTTTCGAATTTATAATATTAATAGGGATAATCTTTTGTGTTTTACAATATTATTTTCAAATGCCATATAGGGTATCTTTGACAGTCCACCAATCATTAGCACATTTACGTTATAACCAAAAAAATAAGAACTCCAAATTATAAGAGTTGAAAATATTTAATATCTGTATCTGACGATCCAGTTTTTGATGGCAATGTTTGAATTGTTTTTTATCGTTTGGACATACATGGTCAGAATGTAAAATTAGATTGTTTCCAAGTTCAAATATCTTCTTCGGTATAAATTGTTGTTAAACAACTATCTTGATGAAATTCGCCCCTTTATCACGCGCAATACGCATTATAAACGTAATCAATACTAAAATTGATATTTATAATTGTAGCTTGCCGAAATTCACAGAAATAGCGCAAAGTTGCGTTATCGCTGAAATTTTTTATTAAATTTATGTACCTGGTTGAAGTACTTATTACGTTTGTATACTGTAATAATACTAATCGATGTCGTATAGTCGTAATAAGCTTGCAATGTTGTTTTGGGAATGAATCCTGTTAAAATATTGTAAGAGTTTTTAAATAAATAAATAAATAAATCTTACTGTTTCTCTATTTTCTTTCAAAATTGTATAACTACCACGCTCAATATAAGTTCACATACAGATTCTGTGTAAAGGGCTAATAATTTGTGTATAGAACACTTTATATATTGTGGGGACGCAACAAATGTTTGAAACTTGTGGTGTATGGTGTGTGGTGTGTTCAGGTGCTGAACCAGCTGGAGGAGCTGCTGTCGGACATGAAGTCGGACGTGTCGCGCCTGCCCGCGACGCTGGCGCGCATCCCGCCCGTGGCGCAGCGCCTGCAGATGTCGGAGCGGTCCATCCTCTCGCGCCTCGCCGCCACGGCCGGCAACCCCGTGCCTGCAGGTAACCACCCCCACCTCCACCTCCACCCATAGGCCCAACACCTTCTGAATTGCCACCACTGGCTCAGAAGGTATGACACTACAATATCCTCAGGTATAGTAAGTGTAATAATTTAGTTTTGAACATCAGCATATAATATTTCTGGATTCTACTCATGCTTTAGTAGGAGTAACTTTGGTAGGCTTAAATATAAAGAAAGTAATGTAATGTGTATTATTTTTGTAGTTTTTCTACATCTAATCTAATCTTGATGAACAGATTTTTTGTATTTGTAAAAATTCAACATAAGTACATACTGACTTGCCGAATGTTACATTGTATTATTTTTTATAGACTTTTATGTTTCTAATTGTTCTATATTATTTGATTAGCAAATTTCAGCAGTTATATATTGTAGAGTAATTACTTATAGATGCAGTAGCTCATAAATGAAGTCCTGTCATGTTCGTATTTTGCACGCTAATTCTGTGTTCTTAATCTTGCTATATACACACACACTACAATAACACAGAACTGTTGTAGAAACATCATAGTGGCACTAAACTTATGTTCATTGATTGTAGATAGAGCTAGAGGTCTGTGGTCTCCTCTAATCGTTAAGTTGATTTGATACTATAATAATATAAAGACGTTGCAATGTTATTAGCGCAAATGGCGCAGTTCCCTGGCGGGTTCCAGCCGGGCGGCTCGCTCCCCGGGTTCTCTCCGGCGGCTGCGGCGGCCGCCAACTTCTCCAACTTCCGCCCGCAGTACTCTGTGCCCGGACAACCCGCCTCCAGTGGATCTTCTAATGTAAGTTAGCTTTCATTTTATGCATCTGTATATCAGTATTGTTCATTGCATATCAGTATTAGTTAGTATATTTATTAATTAATATTTCACTATTATATATATTTATGTTTAGTAAATTTGAAATTCAGGTCGAATTATATTATAACCATATTTTCTTTGTTACAGAAATCATAAACTCCGTAATTTATACCACATAATTCAACTTGCCAATTTTTGCAGGTATTTTATCACTCTTTCATACTTTGAGGGTAATTGGCTAAATCATCATTATTTATTGAGGATTATTTATATTTGCTATTATTTATGAAGCTGTTCAATTGTGCTTAATAATTTGAGGTACAATAATATGCAATTGTTTGTTCTAGTGAGCGGCTATTGGTCATGTAGATGAATATTGTAGATGTAAGCTTTCCAAGATTCCTGTTCCAACTTGGGTTTGAAGTGATACTTAGTGTATTAGTGCAGTTAGGTAACATGTATACAATAATACTACGTCATTTTGATGCAGAACTCACAATATTATTTATTTCATTTTGATCTGTATGAATCTTGTTTTATTTTTACTGTGTAAGTGATTGTGGACTTTGAAGAAACTTATTTTTAATTTACCAAAAATGAAAATTGAATAAATCGTAACAATAAGTGATATGTTGTATTATTTTTAATCCTTGCTTGGGAATTCAATGAAGATAGATACTCATCCTAACCGCTTCAGCACAAAGACGTGCTCCTGGAGGTTTTTGTTATGATGTAAAGGACAAATTAGCTGTAATAGACCCGACTTCCCGTAAAAATTTACTACCGACGCTATTGCTTGCTTATGCCTGCTACACACGTAACGAAAAATCATTACGGTTAATCTGTTTAGTCCAATTTGCGCGGATTTATCGATTACAGATTAACGACCGCTGCTATTAATCGTTATTAGCGGTAGCTGGCATTAGTTGCCACAAGCGCATACGAATGGTACCTAATAACAGTTTGTAACAAATACCCTTTATTAATTAGTTCATTGTCTGAGGATCCCTTGGCCAAATCAATGACGTACTAATGAGAACACAATATTCTATACCATAAATACTAATTGAAAAGAAAAGGGGATTTACGGCCCATTATAATTGCAGAGTATTTTACGAAATGACACGAAAATTCAATAAAAATATAGTAGGGCCGCATGAAACCCAAGCTAGTCCTAAAATAATGAATTGTGGCATAAAACAGTGAACCTTAGTATAATATGCAAAGTTCGAATATAGATTGTCTTGCGGTTGAACTGTTTACGCTCGTAAGCATTTTTCGGAAGCGATGGGGTCCCAAATCTTCTGTCGGCAATTATAATAATTGAAATCCTAGTTCGAAACTGGTTTCGTACAAAGATAAGTCCTCCATCATAACTTTAATAACCATCACTTTCTAGCAACCTAAGGGGGATAACCTTGGCCTATACAAAATTATCTTGTACCTACGTACTAATACATAATAATGCGTAAAAATTTAGTCACTAGTAACAGCACAAATAGAGTATGTATTCGAAAGGCCGTTTTCAGCTGCACTGAGTATTGTGGGTTCAAACCTACATAGACAAACAATTTGTTCACAAATTCGTGTCTAGTCTGAATGTCCTTTAAAGGTCGATTTATATCTACAGACATTGAGTGTGGCAGACAAAATGATATTCTTCCATACAGTAACTATTAACGTATTTATATCTATCGTAACACGGCCGTACAGACGCTTACAGACACGTGTCGTGCCCGGCCAGTATTCTCACAAAGAATATTTTGTCTGCGCGGTTCATGTCTGTACGTGTCTGTGGCTCCTTGCTGGGCAGTGTGGATAGAGTATCAGAACTGCGTACACGTGCTTTCTTTTTTATTTTGCATTTTTACAATGGATAACGAAAAGCTCATAGAATTTGTACGAGATTACAAATACCAAATTTTCTTTTATAGGATGTACAGCCATGCGTTTTGTTCTTTTTTTAGTTTTATCTTCTTCTTCTAACAATAATGCAATTATGGACAAATCTTCAATAGAGAAGTGTTTGAACATTTTCAATAACATGCTTTTTCTTCTAAAGCTATGCAGTAACTACCAGTGAGAGCGGACGCCGATGACGGTGTCTGTCGGTATCCGGGGTGTCTGTCACGGCACGTTTCTATACGTTACATATAAATAAATGGTGTCTGTCACGGCACGTGTCTGCCACACTCAATCCCGTAGATATAAATCGACCTTAACACGTTCCCTGTCCGTGTGTATAATCTTGATCATACCCATATGTCCACTTTAGATTTTGACTTTAATAGACTAATATAGGTCCTGGTAATACAATTTAAACGTTATTGATTTTTTATTTATCGTCTAAAAACCTAATGAGGTCAAACCCCACCTTACGACGTGTCAGTAGGAAATTACGTATGGTAGGGGTCAACCCCAACCGACTTCGTCCATTCGAAAATTTATCTGATTTCTTTTTTCTGATTTCTTAAATGGTTTTTTTACATAATCTGTGGTAATATCTTCATCTACACTTTCCATCAGGTGAGATGGAAGACAAACGCCTATTCCATTACAACATTAAAAAAAAAAAGATTTTTTGAAATAGCAACACTCAAATTCAAGTAACTCTGTGAAAAAAAGGGACGTTTATGGCATAAGTCCAAAAAAAAATTTTTTCAGTTTCGTATTTCGATTTAACTTTCATAACTTAGTGTTATTGTGTTACTGCAAAATGGCTAAGGTAAAGGATGACAATATTATTAGAATTTTATTAAATAGTGACAGACAGATGACGAAGTCTTTGTATATGATGATGGCCAATCTCCTGTAGTGAATTATTTTGAATGTCCAGAATCCAATTAAAAAAATCGAATGTTTTTGCTTATCTATGTCTATGGCCCATAGTCTATAAACTGTTGATTTGACCCGTCAATACTTACCTCTACCCACACGCTCAGAAAAAAAACCAATATCTATATCAGGGTATCGTGAGGTAAGAACGACCTCATGGACGTGTCAGTAGAAGCCTCTAGTGAGGTCAGGGTTAACCTCATGGACAGTGAATGCGTTAAGTCGTGTTTGTTTGTAAAACCCCTGCCCGATGTTATATTTGGGTCCTGACTCCTGTAAAATTTCTTGTTTTGAAGTTCCAGAACTTTATAACGAATCGTTTCTCGAGACTCACTGACGTTAGTTAAAACTAGGTCGTGAAAGAAAATAATAATGTAAAAACAGGTCAAACAAAACACGCTTTGTCATTATCCTCCTAGCCATTATTCCCAAGCTTATTTGGGGTCGGCTACTAGTTCAACCGGCTTTACCTGAATTTCAGTTTTTCCACGGAGCGTCTGGCATCGGACCTCCGCAACCCTAATGGAGAACTGAAATTCGAAGATTGAACTAGTTGTCAGTATATTTGAGGACACTGACTTCCCAATAACGATTGCCATAGACGTTCATGACAACTGGGACCGACGATTTTAAACAAAACATGCTTTGTACTAAAAATAAAACTTATGTTGTAAAAAAATATGATTTAATTAATGATCACAATACGAATCGAGGATTACCATTCAAACACAGTCAACAATGAAGCACACACACACAGCTATTTACAAATAAATAAACCTGACAATTAAAACCCCTCCACTCATCGGAGACATAACCACTCAAAACAATTAATCTTGATAAATAATGTTCTTTGGATTAATTTCTCTGTATTGCACTTATATTACCAGGTATACGTTTCGTCTTCTATGTTGTACTTGACGCCGTCTATAGCTTTTATAACGTTGGGGTCGGGAGAACAGAAATGCTGCAACATAGCTTCGCTTAAACCACAGTCAGATAAGTTCTCTTTATTGAATGCTTTCGTAAAATGATTTGGTTCGTTTTCTTTTGTAGATTCATCTGTAAGGGAAACCAGGATATTAGTAAAAAATAAATAAATATATTTCGGCCATGTAACACACAACAATATCCATTTTCAAACTAAGAAGTGCTTGTACTATGAAAGCTAGATTGGCTGATATAATTACATATGTATATACTTTTTTTTGTAAATAACATTTAAAATAATGTCTCGTGGACCAAAGTAACAATGGTGACGAGATATTGAATTTTTAGGTAAATTTATTTAAAATTATCACCTTCCGCGATGTTGGAAGCGGCTAATGAGAACGCCATCGTAGGCTGGTGGTGTGCGAAGGTGGCACTGAACTGAGCCGTTGAGCTTTTCTTCAGCACATTGAAGAGACTGGGTATTGTTGTAGGAAGTATCGGCCCTCGAAGCTCTATTGAGTAGTACTTAATATTGTCGGAATGTATTGTGTTTTCACGTACCTGGAAAAAAAGATTAAAGTAATAATATTATGAAAAATAGACTTGTCATGTGATATTAAAATGAGTTAATTAATTTAATATTAAAAAAAACTCAATTACTAAAAAAAAACAACAAAAAAAGAGTTTGCATATGATTATTTAAAATAATGATATTGTTCTTTTAATTACTTATTATTTTAGCAATAGATCGTTATTACAAAAAACTGAGAGTTTAATGATTTGTTAAATCTTATAGAGACAGACCATAAGTATTCTGGCTATAATAAAATATATGTTAACATACGTTCAAGCTTTGCAACGTCCCTCCGTGAAATGCGACTGGCGCCAACAAGGTGGGTGGTACTCCCGCGAAGGGTCCCGTGGGACTGATGATAGACTTGCAGTTGAGAAGGAAGTTGAACAGCGCCTGTGCGTCCGCCCCGCGAACGAACACCAGAGACTCGGCCGCACTGTCCACGCTACTCTCGGCGCTGTGAGCTATCCGCGCCTAAACACATACAACAATATTATAGCAATCTTTGAAGATTATTACTAGGACAACCTGTAAAACCTTAACAGCTCTACTAATATTTTAAATTCGAAAATATATCTCCCTTTGTAGGTAGTAGAGCCACGCTGATTTTATCACGAATGGACCGTCTCAGCCGGGGCAGTACTACCCTTATACACAGAAAATCATCCTAATTATGACAGCATTCTTGCTGTCGTATTTCGTTGATGAGTGCGATACTGGAGGCCCAATCATTCTGATTCAATTCATCCAAATCACCCAATTCACAGTGAGGATGGTGGCTCCTACTCCTGAATTCTACTCATGCGTACATCAGCCATCAGCCTCGATATGGCCAAGGCCTTCGACAGGGTCTGGCACCGTTCGCTTCTCTCCAAGCTTCCCGCATTCGGCTTGCCTCCCAAACTCTGCAGCTGGATAGCCGCTTTTCTACATCAACGCCGCATTAGAGTCCTCTGCGACGGCGCGGCCTCCGACTTTCAACGGATAAACGCAGGTGTACCACAGGGCTCCGTCTTGTCGCCCACGCTGTTTCTTCTGCATATCAATGATATGTTAGCACTCGGCAACATACATTGCTATGCAGACGACAGCACAGTACATGGTCGCTATTTGGGACAACCCTCTGCTAAAACGGCGGATATTGAGGAAAAACGAAAGGAGCTTGTCGCTGAGCTCGACCTGGTTCTGAGCCATATTTCTCAATGGGGTGATGAGAATCTGGTCGAGTTCAACGCCAAGAAAACACAGGTGTGCGCGCTCACTACAAAAAAATCTCCGTTCCTTCCCCTCCCCACCTTCCAGAACACTCAACTGCCAATGCAGGACAAGCTCGGTATCCTGGGTATGGATATTTGCCGGGATCTCAACCGACGGGAATACATAGAGAGCGTCACCAAGGCGGCCTCGCGAAAGCTCGGTGTACTAAACTAGGTGAGACGGTTTTTCTCGCCGGGGCATCTGTGTCTTCTCTACAAGACCCAGGTTCGTTCCTGCGTGGAGTACTGTTCTCACCTCTGCGATGAATCCGCGCAATATTTACTTGACGCTCTCGACCGGTCGCAGCGGCGAGCAATCCGTATTATTGACACAGGCGCGGTCGCAGCCTAATATTTTGGAGGGGGTCACTCACTACACAACATCATCATCAACAACCTTTAACAGTCCACTACTGGACATAGGCCTCTCCTTTGAAAGGAGGTTTAGATTAGGGTAGGTAAAGGGTTTGTTCACGGGATACGACTGGGCCCTACGAGGGCGTCTCCCCCCCGGGCTGGGTGTAATCTGCTACGCAGATGACACCCAGCCACGACTCGGGGGGCAAACTTTGATGAGGCGGCGCGCCTGGCCACTACAGGAGTCTCCCTGGTGGTCGGGCGCATCAAGCCGCTGGGTCTACGGGTGGCCCTGGATAAGACGCAGGCCCTGTTATTCGATCGGCCCCGTCGTGGTCTACCCGCCGGCGCCTACATCGAGGTCAACTCGGTCCTCGTACCGGTCCGGGCCCACATGGGGTATCTGGGCCTGGTCCTCGACGGTAGGTGACTCTTCGACGAGCACTTCCTACAGCTTGGTCCTAAGTTGGTGGGCACTGCCTTCGTCCTAGGGCGACTCCTGCCCAATCTGGGCGGGGCCAGTGTCCCAACTAGGCGACTGTACACGGGGGTTGTCCGGTCAATGGCACTTTACGGTGCACCGGGTGGGTGGCGGCTCTGACCGCCCAGAATAGGGCACGCCTCTGGCGCCCCCAGAAGATATTGGCGGTCAGAGCCTTACGCGGATACCGCACGGTGTCCACAGAGGCGGCTTGTGCCTTGGCCAGAACACCCCCGCGGGACTTGGAGGCGGAAGTGCTCGCCGAAGTCTATCGGCGAGTGGCTGACTTCCGGACGGAGAGCGGATTTCGCCCTCCGCCCGAGGACGTGCGCGAGTGGCGCAAAGCCGTTCGCCGAGCCACCATGCTCAGATGGTCGTTCCGGCTGGAGACTCCACGTGCTAGCTTCGCCGCCGTGGACGCACTCCAGCCAGTCATCGTGGAGTGGGCAGGGCGGCAGTACTTTCCTTTGCTTCCGCCTGACGCAGGTGCTTTCCGGGCACGGTTGCTTCGGAAAGTATCTGCACTCGGTCACTAGGAGGGAACCGAGTCTCGCCTGCCACCACTGCGACTGCAGTGAGGACACGGCCCAGCACACGCTGGCGGTCTGTCCCGAATGGGCGACGCAGCGCCGGGCCCTCACTACAGTCATCGGAGGGGATCTCTTGCTGCCGGCCGTCATAAGATCGATGGCCGGCAGCGACAGTTGTTTAACCGCGGTCGCAACCTTCTGCGAGGACGTAATCTTGCACAAGGAGGTGGCGGAGAAGGCCCGGGAGGACGACATCCACTCGGACCCGATCCGCCGCCGGCGCCCCCGACCTGCGTCTCATGCCGCCGGCGCCCCCGACCTGCGTCTTATGCCGCCCTGAGAGTGGCCGCGGATGGGCGTTACGGGTTTCCCGTCCGTCTGCAGTAGTGGCCAACCGCGAGGGGGCGGCGTCCGCGTGTGACCGGACGTTGCCCAATTAGAGAAATTTTGTTGCGAAATTTGAGATGGTGCCCGCAACAGTGCGGGCAGGCGCTGGGAGGAGTCCTGAAGAAAATCCCCTCCCTGGACTCCTTCCAATACACAGGCGCAGAGAGGGTCACACCGTGTGATTTTAGTCGGTTTGAGTCCGACACACCACCCCGCCATAACTCCCGACGGGGTGACGGTCCGTGGGGATTTACACACGTTAAAAAAAAAGGTAAAGGGTTTGTTTCAAGTTTTCCTTCTCTTAGCAGTGATGTTAGCTGCTTATTTTGTTCCTTTAGTCGCCTCTTACGACACCCATGGAGTGAATAGGGGTGGTGACACTTTGCATTCTTACTCTGTCACCACACGGGTTACTACACTAATAAAAAATAGATATTTGGAATAAAATAAACATTATTGCACAAGACACAATTTCATTTTATACATTATATATAAAACAAACGGAAGTCGTATTTTTGTATTTGCGAATCGGGTGATAATATTTCAGACGTCTGGTACTATTTCCGGGTGAATGTTTAGAAGAGCTAAACCTGTTTATCGCTCTTCGAACATGTTAGCTCTCAACCACGTTTTTACACGCCTAAGCGTAGAAAAAGATCGCTCTGCTGTCGCACCACTTATGGGAAGAGTTGCCAGAATTTTGAGAAATGTCTTTATATTTGGGTATAAATCATCATCACAAACTTCGATGGTAGAAACTACAGACTTAGAAAGCTTTGTATCAGCATTTTCTGTGACCTCTCGTTTCTACTTTGTAATCCATAGCTGATACTCTGTAACGACAGTGGCAGCAGGAACATTTAAAAAATGGGAATAGAATTCAGATACTTTCTTGACAATAAGAAGATATTTTTCTGTATATTCAGATTTCCGCATAAAAATGCCTAATCCGAACAAGTTCATTCAATTTGACCTTAGATTTTGGGGGGGGTCATGTCCCCTGTGACCCCCCCCTTCGGACCGCGCCTGTATTGACAGTCCCGAAACTACCGAGTTCCTGGAGCCTCTGCAGTTGCGGAGAGACATCGCTTCAATGGCGGTCCTCTATCGCCTTTACCATGGTGAGTGTTCGGAAGAGCTCTTCCAACTGGTTCTCCCTCCTCCTTCTCCCTTCCTTTACAGGACAACGCGTGCTGGACTTGGAAGTCACCGCTTCAGAGTGGAGGAAATACGCACTAGAACGAAGCGGTTCGGCTCTTCCTTCTTATGCCGAGCAGTCAAAAGCTGGAACTCGCTACCAGCTCACGTGTTTCCTTCCCACTATGATCCCGGGTCCTTTAAGCGGGGCGTGAAAAAGCATCTCACCAAGCCGCCATAGTGTGGGCCGCCATACTTTACTGTCTGCATTCGCAGCAATGATGTGTGGTTTCTCCCACTCTTGGATTCTGCTCATGCTTTTCATCAGGCGGGGTAGAGTCACTTTGGTAGGCTATATATACAGGGTGTAACCAGACGACTATCGAAAACGAAAGATGCAGCTTCAGCACCTTAAAACCTATTGAAAAAAACAAACAGTTGTCCTTAAAAAAAATTGTAGCCGGAAAAAACAACGTGTAAAGATTTTTATTGATTTCAGAAGCCAGCAATGTACTGCGCGCAACGAGTAGCTAGGTGAATGCCTTTCATAACTATTCAATTTAACTACCTACGCATCGCGGCGTCGGTAAAGATGCCTACCAACGAAAAACTGTATTCTACTTATCTAATTCGCCGGTAGCCTTGGTCGAACCAGAAATAGCTCAAATGGAGCTCCTTCTCGGTCATAGCACAGCTGATTCCTACCCGAGGCTTTCTCTTAACAAGTACCAAGACATGTCCTAAACTGTTCTTCCACTCGAAGACCAACTTCTAAGCCTCTTCCATGCCTTTGGGGTATAACCCTCTCATTATTCAAAACTCTCTGGTGACTTACCTATCACGGTAAATACGCAAGGCTATGTCTATCAATTTATTAAATTTAGTCCTACTACCACTATAATCACTGCGTATAGGTAAGATTATTGTTCTTAAATATTATACCTACACAGATTTTAACTAACACTTATTTAATCACAGAAGAGAATACACAAGGCGCGGCACAGAAAGCAAAGTAAATTACAGTTCAAGCAAAAGAATAGAGAAATAGAATTATTTAGACAATATTATGCACTTAAATGTTTTGCGTAAGCGCGGAGTTAAAGTATTATGCCAAGCAACGTAAATTCGCGGCGAGAGCGTACGGCTCACTGGCTCGAGGTGGCGGCGCCTCGGCGGCGGCCGGGCGACAACTTGCGCGGGCGCGGGCGGTACCTCGTCAACTGCCGAGTACGCACCGCTTAAGTTGGCGTAATGTTATAGTAGTAATGTAGCTAAATACGAACGCAGAAAAAAACACAAGTGCACAGGATACCATTATTAATTAGCGTTGGTTGATATCCCATCAAAAAGCCAGATTAGTGATTGATTTTGTTTAAAGTTTTCTGTCCAACGTTATCAAGTAAATGATGATGAATGAATGATGAAATTCAATAACGTAGGAAAATAAAGTTCAATAATCTAATACAAATTTATCTACATAGACAATTGTTTACGCAGGTACACGCTTCATAAAGTTACGGCTTTACAATAAAATGTAATGTTAAAGTACCTATAGGTTCTTTATTATTTTATTATGTTAAAGAACCTATAGGTACTTTAATATTTTGCATTTTGTTTAGAACTAAGGTTTCTTAGAAGTTCTTAGAAGTTCTGTTTGTAAAATTAAAGCAGGCTGTGATTTCTAGGTTACTATGATTAGTAGGCAAGCGCGGTCATTGAACCGCGCGCGACCGAACTGTGCCGACCGACCTCCGGTCATCTGTTTTTATTTTGAAATACATTGCAGTTTTATTGATTTTATTTGTTTATTGGCTTTCTAAATGAGATAATTAGGTTGTTAGTGTCCTATTGTGTTGTACTATGTGTATGTAACCAGAAAAATACAAAAAAGAACTTAGATAAATTAACATACATTTTGCGTTTTTTTTTCGCTAAACCTATTCAGTATCATGATCTGAATGCAACCATGAAGTTTTCGATTTCAGTCTTTTTACACCCTGTATAAAAAAAAAAAAAGCGGCCAAGTGCGAGTCGGACTCGCCCATGAAGGGTTCCGTACCAGCAAATAACATCATATAAAAGTTCTTGTAGTTCGTTGTAACTTTCATCGATGTTTTTATACTAGTGTATTGATTGGATGAAAGGTATATTGCGTGTTACGATTTATGACGTATTAAAAAAAAACTACTCACTAGATCTCGTTCAAACTAATTTTCGTTGGTAGTTTACATGGTAATGTACAACACATTTTTTTTTTAGTTTTATCACTCTCTTATTTTAGAAGTTAGAGGGGGGGGGACACACATTTTTCCACTTTGGAAGTGTCCCTCGCGCAAACTATTCAGTTTAGAAAAAAATGATATTAGAAACCTCAACATCATTTTTGAAGACCTATCCATAGATACCCCACACGTATAGGTTTGATGAAAAAAAAAATTTTGAGTTTCAGTTCCAAGTATGGGGACCCCCAAAATGTATTGTTTTTTTTCTATTTTTATGTAAAAATCTTAATGCGGTTCACAGAATACATCGACTGACCAAATTTCAACAGTATAGCTCTCATAGTTTCGGAAATAATTGGCTGTGACATACGGACGGACAGACAGACAGACAGACAGACAGACTTGACGAATCTATAAGGGTTCCGTTTTTTGCCATTTGGCTACGGAACCCTAAAAACGAGGAATACTCCATACTGACAAATAATTGTTTATTCTGCTTAGACAAAGGTGTTGTGTCGGAATTGAAGAGGCTAAAATGCTTAGATACGACTATGATTATTACAAGGATACTTTATGTAAGGTATTCAAGATGCAAGGTAAGGGCACGCCTACCATAGATAATTTAGAATATTTTATCTCTAAACAAATTAACAATAATACATAGTGTGTATGTAAATTGTACAAAAAAATTTCAAAGGTACTTACTTGTGTAATATTAATTTTCTTAATAACTTCAGTCTCAAATCCCATCGCTGACAAAAATTTATCAGGGTCTTCGTCATCTTCTTCTTCCTTCTTTTCTGAATTGGCATCTGATGAGTACTTATCATCCATGGTCTCATAGCAGCTGTCGAAGGATGAGTTCTTTAACCGCTCGTCATCAGAAGTGTTGACACGTTTTTTGCTCTCTGGTCGGAGAGGCATTGTGTATTCCACATCTAGAATTAGAACCGATCAAATTAGTCCAAAAAGGGTATAATGCTGCGGGAGTTCAAAGGAATACCGATACAGTAAATAATAAATTTAAATGATCATCAAATCATCATAATTATACATAATCATTTTGATGATTTTAATCATAATTATCATAATCATAATTAATATTAATTTTACTACATATTTGAGCTTTGAGGCTGTACCTTCTTGTCTGAGAGCCTGTCGGAATCCTCTAGTAGTGGGCGCAATCAAGGCGCAGGGCTCCGACAAGCCACACAGGCCGCCCGCTCGGAACAGACCAGTGAATGTGTTCGCGCACACATAGAAGTATGGGCAGTGACGAGCGCGCAGTAACTGTCAAAATACAAATAAATAGTACAGATAAAGGAGAGAATATTATCATTGCATGCATTCACAATGAGGATTGTGGCCCCTACTCCTGGATTCTACTCACTCATGCTTTCAATCATACAGAGTAGTCACTTTGGTAGGCTTAAATATAAAAAGTCGCAAGGAACTGTGAAGACGCAGATGTTTCGCTAGTGGTGTTTCGCATCACTGCCGCATACGAATGCGTCGGTGTACTAACAGCGTAAAAACGGATAGTTCGTATATGCGATGACGTACTAATCGGATTCTACTGTATATACTTTTTATTTTGTAAATGCATATTATACATAGAAAACCCCCAAATTCGAAACAAATATTTTTAGATCAACAAGCATTTGGTCCGACCCGGGAATCGAACAGAACAGATGAGGTCATCTGTCAAAGAGCGCGCGCCCTTTCTTTTGGGCAGGAGGGAAAAGTAGAGTTGACCCACACAGAAGGGGGCCATTTACAAACAGGGTATCCTTTCGTGTGAGCAGGTGGTTCCTTTCAAGTCAGACATAACCATCAGTTGATGGCTGGTGATATCCGTGGGGATTTCCGCACAGGAAACAAGTCAATAACAATTGAATAATAATAACATTTTTCTACATACCTGAAAAAGTGATCTAAAACTTTCTATCCATTCGTTGTGCAAAGCATTCTTAACTTCTTCATTGGAAGCCAGGAAGCTGGTAGCTGCTACTTTCCCTGACGATCTTGGGTACAATTCCAGCCAGGGTAGATGTGGATGTTGCCAATATAAACAGGTTTGGTGGAACAAGGCACGTGGGGAGGTGTCTAGCGTTGGTGATGTAGTTGTGTCAAGACAACGGACAAACCTAAAATTATTTTGTTGAATGTACTTATATGTTTCATTCATACAAATAAAACTATATAACAACAGATATCGCATCCTTACTAATATTATAAACGTGAAAGTATTGGAGTATATAAGTTTGTTGCTCTTTTACTAATGAATGGCTATGGATGAAGCTTTACAGTAATATAGCTTATATATCAGAATAACACATTGGCTACATTTTACTGCAATGCAATGCATTTTAATGCATTGCACGCGGGTGGAGCCGCCGGCCTAATCTAGTATTATCATTAAATATAGGTCATTGGTTGTTATTATTATTGTTTTTTTTTGTTTCTAAGGATGTGTAGGTCTGTACTGTGCAGACTAACTAGTGATTGTTAAAGGGGATTTATTATAATGTAAATAGCTGTTACTCTTCATGTACTAAATAAATAAATAATTACCCAGTAATACCAGAAGCTTCTTCACTAGCTTTTAGCATAGACGTCCATGCAAAAGGTTTTGGTGACATCAATCTCACTTTTGTTTTTAAAGCCCAGTCAACAGGTAAATAATTGTACTTCTTTTCTGGAACCTACAGAAGGGAAATTAAAAACAAAACATTTAGAGTATGTACTTAATTACATGTATTATCTCGAGACCTGGCGTCGATGACGTCACGTCGTGTCGGCGCTCTGTTAAGGTGCGCAAAACAAGTATCCTCTAGTAGGATATTATTATAAACAATAAGATTTCCAACAAAACAAAGATTGTGTTAATTAATTTAATTTAGGTAATATTATTATAATGATATGATTAAAATGATGAAAAATAAATGAAAAAATCTTGGTTAAGTGGGGCAAAAAGTGTTTATTGTACATTTACAACTTTAACTAATAAGTTTGGACATTGTCCAAACTTATTAGTTAGGAGAACGGGGCGGGAGGTTCGCATGCCAGCGAGGTCTCGAGATAATGTAATCGGGTTGTATGTCCCTGCGACACAGGATGTGTATTCCTAATGCAGGAATTGTCTTTTATAAGACATTCATAAAACTTTTTACAAGCAAAAATTAAACAGTAGAAATAGTGAAAGGCAGAAAATAATAAACTATTATCATTTAACAATAATAACTAACTTCTTAAACTAATGTAAACCTACCTAAATAATTTTGAGTCAACTCAACTTAACAAACAAGGGCTTGTCATCACGTGTGGGCTTGTAGTTATCCTTTTGGCAGCGAGTTAGTTAATAAAGTTAAGATATAATAATTTGTTATTTTCTGCTTTTCAGTTTTATTTCATAACTTTTTGTAGTTATAATCCACTAATTACTACATGTAAATTTTTTTACAGATTAAACCTTCTTTAGAACAAGTGACTTCTAGTCACTTGTTCTAAACAAGGTTTGTATTTATTCTATACTTACTGGTTCCACTGCATGCTCTGCACTGTACTTCTGCAGTAAGTTTGAGAATGTTGACAGTTTCTCTGTGTCAGCATCCTGAGAAGGCTTTGCAGCAACTTTGGCAGGTAAATTCAGTAATGCATACAAAGTTTTGTCATTAGACTCATCTAATTGATCATATTGTTCTATTTTAGGCTTCTTTTGTTGTTGTAAGTTCCTAAAAGGAAGAAAAGAAGATAATGACTTGTATTGGTAATTTAGGAACCCTTAACTCTCTGTTTAAGTACTGGGATACCACTTAAAAAAATATAATTTAATAGAATAATAAAATACTTACTAAAGAAAAAAACAAACAGACACTCCAATTTTATTTAATAATATAGATATATGGGCCAAGGGCAAGATTTCTCAATTATTAAAGATACTTACTTTGAAAATGGATTTTTTCTTTTGTCTGCGTTTAAAATTCTTGAAATATCTAAATCTATAGAGGATTGACTGGATGATCCTTCAGTATTAGTGGATAACGGCTGTTTCATGCGTTCCTAAAGGAAAATGTATGTTGTTATCATTAACGGATTGTTTTTTTTTTTTAAATTGGTTACAGGTTATCAGTGACTACATAGTGAACAGCCAAATTAATACGGTTGATAAAATTGTTTTGACTTACCTGTAACGCCCTGTTTTCGTTTTTTTAATTTATGAAGCCGCATTACTTCATTAGGTTTCTTCCATGGCGATGGAGGAGGCTCCATTTTGCCCTAAATTAAGGAATTTAATTTGCTTTTCTTAACACGTATTTTCTTTTCACATAAGAATATCGCTTCTTTTATAACGCGTATCCACTGCTTGTTACAACACGAAATAGTACCGTGTTGACCATCCCGCGTACGCAACAACAACAAGATTTAAAATAAATAAACACAACACACGTGACGAGAGTGCAAGCAAA